>OX244037.2:44528141-47370641 GCA_945859785.2 Tridacna gigas | reverse complement strand
CACCGTTGAACTTAGTCTTTTTTCCACGATATGGGTTATTTTCCCCTCCTCATGCTGGTTCAGGCAGAGATCATCGTTGGACTTAGTCTTTTTTCCGTCTTTATTCACCTCAATCTTCTATCACCGTTGAACTTAGTCTTTTTTCCACGATATGGACTATATCCCTACTTACGCTGGGTCAGGCAGAGAGGATCGTTGGACTTAGTCTTTTTTTCCACGACATGGCTCTCAAGAAAAGACCGGTCGAAATGTCAAACCAGAAGTAGATGTCCGCCATCTTTGACGCGGCTGGGGTCCTTTTTATCCATGGTCTGTGAAAAGGGGCCTTAATGCATCTGCGCGCACGGATCGTAATGATATGGTTCGGCAGAGATTATCGTTGGACTTAGTCTTTTTTTCTTCATCGGAGATAGATGTTCACCATCTTTGACGCGGCAGGGATCCTTTTTTTAACCATGGTCTGTGAAAAGGGGACTTAATGCATCTACACACACGTGCGCACGGGTCGTAATGACATGGTTCAGGCAGACACTATCGTTTGACTTAGGCTTTTCTCTGTCATCGTTGGACTTAGTCTTTTTTTCCTGTCTTTGTTCGCCTCAATCTTTCTCTATCACAGTTGGACTTAGGCTTTTTTCCACGATATGGGTTATACTCCCTTCTCATAGTGGTTCAGGCAGAGACCCTCGTTGGACTTAGTCTTTTTTTCTCCGTCTTCGTTCGCCTCAGGCTTTCTCTACCAGTGTTGAACTTAGTCTTTTTTCCACGATATAGACTATATTCTCTACTTACGCTGGGTCAGGCAGAGAGTATCGTTGGACTTAGTCTTTTTCCGTCTTTATTCGCCTCAATCTTTCTCTATCACCGTGTTGGATTTAGGCTTTTTCTCTGTCATCGTTGGACTTAGTCTTTTTTCTCCGTTTTTGTTCGTCTTAACCTTTCTCTATCAACGTTGGACTTAGTCTTTTTTCCACGATATGGGTTATTTCCCCTCCTCAGCTTGGTTATAGCATAACCTTACCATACAAACATCGTGTTGGGCTTAACCTTTTTTGAGTTAATTTGAATTGAAGTATATCGTTTGGAATCTAACTCTTGGAATGGTACTCAGTCGTAAAATTGACAAGTCTCGAAGATAGGACTTTCTGGAATGAATGTTAGCTCTGAAAAGAGCTGTTTTTTACCATTCTCTGGATTGGAATTAAATTAATCATCCGAGCAAGTTAATTCCAAAAATCAGAGAAAGATAGAGGATTCTAAACCTTCTCATCATCAACTCATTGGTTGGCTGATATCACAGACTCCCCAAAGATTGGATCATCAATTGGTATAACCCAAAGATCGGGGTAGAAATTAGGTGCTGGGTTCTGGGTATAGGGGTTACCCCCTTGTCTTACAGAGAACTCAGCCGATGTCTTTGTCTTTTGACGTTTTCTCTTCTCCTCGTTCCTTTGACTTTTACCAAATAGTCCACAGCAGAATCTGAACAAACCCATCGTGGAAATGAAATGGTATATAGAGAAATTTGGTGGTTTTATAGCTTGGTGGAGGGATTGACCTACTTTTCGTCTTGGAATTAAGAGTACGAACGTGGGCGAGACCATGTAGATAGAACATAACGTACTGTAAAAATTCATTCACATAGAATGTTATGATCTATCTACATTTTTTTCCAAGACTGATATTTTGTGGAGGGATTATCTTTGTGGAAAAAAGAATGAAAAAAACACCATTTAAACAGTATAACTTTTATTTGAACAGAACTGAACAATGAACTGAGCAATGAACATATTTACAACAAACACATAGATAAAAGAACTATTATACATTTATATACTATTTGTGGGGAAAAAGTCTCTGAGCTTTATTGAATAGAATTCCATACTGCTGATTGAACCATAACACTACATCTCGATCGTTTCGTCGATGTTCCGTTGAGAGGAATTTCTGTTGAAGATATTTCTGTATGTTGTATCCTCTGGCAGCAGCATCCAATACGAAGATACAGTAAAATCCGCAAACTTTCCCCTGTGGACTCTGAAGAGTTTGTCGATTGTATCTCCACGAATAAGAATGATTGTCTAAAAAGTTAATGATTTCTGGCTCAAGTGGTGGTAGTCCGTAGGGATCAAAGTATAGTACATTGCCATTATTGTTGAATATCACGGCTACCCAGTGTTCTCCTGGACCGGTTGATTTCTCTGTGTTCACAATGTAGGCTTTCACATGATCGGGTTTTTGTCGAGGTAACTGATCTTTTGCACAGACTTTTGCCTGTAGATTTTTTATCCATGTCCCGTGATCCAATATGTATTGAATTTCAGAAGTATACATTTTTTTCTAATCACTTTCTTCCCAGGATTGTTTTACTTTGTCACACCAGTATTGTAACCACGACTCCGTGAATTCAGATAAAATGTTTTGTTTTATATTTCGCCATAATCTGTAGGCTTCCACATAGTCACTTTCATCGAGTTTCATTTCTATGAGTTCAGGATACCATTTTTCCATGATTTCGTATGGATTTAATTCCATCATGGCTTTTTCTATGAACATATCTGTATGTTCTTGTCTATCCTTGAATAAACACAGTTCATGCTGTGTTTGACTGGGATGATCCACTTGACATCCGTAACACTGGTTGGTAACTTCACTGACAATAAGATTTTTTAATTTTTCAGTCATATGTTTTTCGAAGCTATTATGAATGTCATTTTTCCGAGTAGAGATGCACTTCGACACGGAATATTTCACTTTTTCTGCTTCTTCTCTAAGTGTTATAGCAAATCTGAGTCCCAACATTGTTTTTGGTTCTTTAGTCCTGTAGATAGTCCTGAAAAGGACTGTTTTTTCAATAGTTCTGAAAAGAACTATCGTTTTCGATATTATATTCCTTAGTCCTGAAAAGGACTGTTTTTGTGAAAGCTATCTTTTGATCAGAGAGTTTCTGTTGATTTTTCCAGGATTAATAATCTGTGATAACTTCTCTCAAACTGTTGATTTCAATCTGATTGTCAAATTCAGCAAAGACAATAACGTTGATAGCTGCTGCCAGAGCTTGAGCAAACTGAAGTTCAATTCGAAGATTTCCAGTTTTTATAGGATGACGTTGTCCTTCTTCACTACCTTGATCCGCTGTCAAATCGTATCCCCACAAACAGTATCCACCAGCATAGTCTTCTTTACCAATATTAAATGATTTATTAAGTGCTAAAGATGAGTTAGCCTGATACAATGATAGAAATGATTTCAAATACAATCCTGCTTCAAAGTTAGGTTCAAAGGGTCTGTTATGAATACTGTGACCATTACATGATACATCAATTTTTGATAGATTAAAATGATGAAAGAAAAATGGATTTCTACCATAATCCCCATTATAATCAGTATTTGCTACCATTGCAATGAAAATGCGTTTTGGAAGTTGTCCTTGAAACAAATGATCTTCAACTTTAGATTGAAGGCCTGTAGAAATGGTAAAAGTTTTTACTTCAACCCTACGAATAGGGATTTTCATGTTTTGCTGAGCAATAACATGATTTAGATCATTTGCAACAACAGGCAACAATTCGACATTTCGCACATGAAGACTGACTGTTTCCAATACAATTTTTGAAGCTGGTGCACCACCACCTCCTGTGAGACAAAAGTTTACCGAAGATCTGTTTAATCTAAGTCTGATTTCAGTACCATTAGGTAAATATTTTTCTTGTTGAAATAGATCAAGATGCAAGCGTCCAAAAAGTTCGGCAGTTCTACTTTGTGCAATTTCACCCATTCTTTCTTTTAACCCTGCATTATCTCCATCATGGTTGAGTGAATTGAAATGACCAGTGCTGTCTTCAGTCCAAAGATCACCAGCTTTCAAATGCGTAGTCTTGCTGTCAGAATTATATGACATAAGATTTTCAATATATGCTCTGTATGGATAGGTGTCTGAATTGCTGGTGATTAGTTTATTATTTAGATACAAATCGACACTGCTAAACAAACTGTGTAGGAAGTTGTTTACAGGGGCCACATTTGCATTGGCAAGTAAATTGCCACCGTCAGCTTGAACGACTTTGTATTTGACATACAAATACGATTGTGACAAATCTGTCCAATGTTCGGTTTGAGGTGGTATGATGAATTCTATTGGTGCATTGTTTGCCAAAGACGATATTGGGAAATGTTCAATCCATTGACTTTCTTGCATCGTTGTCATTGTAGGTGGTACAGAAAGAACATCGAGTTCTGACTTACTGCATTCACAGGACCCACTTTGCATCATTTTTATATAATTTAAGTAGATGAATTCAATATATGAATCAATTATATTAATCAAATATATCAAGAGGTCGTCTGTCTCTTTGTCTTATGATCTTACCACTGTGAAGGCGGTAGGGGGAATGACGTGGTTTTCGTGATTTTCTTTTATTTATCCCTGGTATTAGCTTTTCTGCTAGATCATGAATGGCTTGTTTTCCCCGTGAAATTACAACTTTTTTGGGGTTTTCACCACGTAAAAGGATATCTTCTACTACGCCTATTCCTTGTTTGAGTCCTTCTTTTTTCACGGCATTAAAACCAGATTTAATCAACGGTTTAAGCAATGGAGTCACTACTTTAATTGCCGATTTAAATAGCGAACCTAACCCATAACCATACTGATGTTTTACACCACGATAAACTGGTAGCATTTTTTAAAAATGATTTTCAATGATTTTCAATGATTGTCAGTTGAACGTTGTCTGAAATGTAGCTTCACTATTGTCTTACCAGTAATGAAATGAACCGGTATACCTAAATCCCCTGTTATTTGAATGTGAATATGATCGAAATCGGATTTCGAAACGGGAATATAATGCGGTATTGTAATTTCATGATTGGTATGTTGAGAACCACAACCATTTTCAACCAAATCGGATGTTTTGAAAGGCAGAACACGAAGTATGGGAGCAAGTGTATCACCCACTATAGTGTGTTCAGCAATATCTGAATAAATATACAGATGATTATAGCCAGCATCAATGTTTGGATTGTATTTAAAGTATTTGAAAATATTTTTACCCTGAAAAATTGTATCATGTTTGAATTCTGGTGATCCACCTAGTTTTAAAAACAGGGATGGATGTAATTTGAGTCCTGATTTTATAATATTATCAAATGTAATTTTCGGACGTTTGGTTGAAGGTGAATAAGTGATGTGCAGACCCGACGAATTCTTACGAAGAGCAGGACCTATAGCGGTTTGAATCACATCATTGATCGTGTCTATAAGATGAGCAGGTGAAGTGTAATTCCCGGATGGAATGTTAAATCGAATTCCCCATTTTATTATATCACCTCCACTATTTTGTCTTAATATATTTATTTTCATATTATCTCCTCTTTTGTCTATCTGTGATATTAATTTGACTAAGTCCTTATCCGTTGTTATAAGATCGAACTGTGCTTCTTCTTCACTTATGTTTAAGAACTGAGAGGGAGTAATAAGTTGAACTAATGCGACTTCCCAAGTTTCCTTGTCAATATGAACTGTCTTTGGTAAATGAACCTTAAAACAACATTGGGTGTTGTTCGGATAAAGATCCATGGAACTATCGCTGGGTAGAGTGAGATAAAACGAACTCATTTTTTACTATCAATCCACCCTGACTGCTTTTGATCTGATCTGCTGAATTTTAATCCTGGTGATGGAAGAATATATCCAAGTGAGCTGCTTAACAGGATCAGCCACAATTCACGATCTTGACTTTGAATACTTAAATGTACTATTGAGGTTGCAATAATTGCATAAATGACTAAAATCTGTGAAATATAGGTAAACTGATTCTTTGGGACACGATTTCCACAGCAATTGTAGTTCTTACTGATACTACTGCTACTACTGCTATCGAAGTTTTCTATTCCGAACTTTTCTTCTATTCCAGACTTTTCTGTTCCACACTCGATGTTTGACTGTGGATTCATTATGAATGTACTGACTTTTTATAACTTTTTTCTTAAGTTATAAGATTTTTTATAAGAAAAGATGTTTTCAAAACACTAAAATAGGATTACACCAAATAGGATTCTGGTATCCAACTTTGAAATTTTTTTGGATAGCCTTTCCAATTGACTTTTATTTCTTTGATTAATTTTTTACCCTTACGTCTTGTACGTCTATCAAGAACTGAGTCAATCTCATAAATATCATCATCTTTTATTAATTGAAGTTCATATTCATAATAAGTTCCTAAAATCTGTTCTCCCAGTAGATCTTTTACTTTATAGGTAATAGGTGAAAATGTTTTGTTGACATGGCTGATTTCAAATATTTCTTGCGTCCAATTCGGTAAATAGCCCTTATCAAATGTACGTTTTGTTTTATTGATTCGAACATGATCTCCAATTTTGAATTTCGGCTTTTTCATCATTACATTTGTCGGTAATTGAGAATACAGATTTCTCGAAATCTCTGCCTCATTGGATTTTGTTACCATTACAGGAGATGTTTTTATACTTCTGTGAAAAGTATGGTTGTAATTCTTAACTAAAGAATTCAATACGTCAATGTAACGCCTTGTTTTCTTATACGTAAAGTATTTCCACATTCTCGTTTTCAAAGTTCGTTGAAATCTTTCAACAATACTTGCTTTTGTCTCTGGGTTTTCAGTGGTGAAAAAATGAATCTGATTCTTTTTCAAGTAGTCTTGAAACGATTTGTTTTTAAATTCCGAACCTTTGTCTGTTTGAAGCGCTAAAGGTTTTCGTTTTGATTTCTGAACGATAGATTGAAATGCTTTGATTAAAGTTTTACCCGTTTTGTCTGGAATAGGGATAACCCATGAAAATCTCGAAAACACATCAATCACACAAAGTAAATATTTCTTGTTATTATTTTGTTTTGCTAAATGTTGCATGTTAGCCAAATCAGCCTGCCATTGATAATCTATACCACCTACAATAGTTTTTCGTCTTTTGAAACGACGACGAATCGGTTTGTGTAAGGTGTAGGTGGATTCACCCTGTAACCATTCTTGAACATCTTTGTATCTTATTCCTTTCAAAACAGATTTCGCAGCGTGATACAATTGCTTTACTCCACTAAATGCTACAGTACTTTTAGGATCATAAAACAACTTTCTTAACACGTAATCAAGTTTTGACTTTACCATGCCTCCCATGACTGAAGTGTTTTACGGCTCGGAGTCTTTTTTATAGACTTTGGGGGAGTTAGCAGTTCTTTAACATAGAATTGCTTCAATCGTTCTCTTTCTTCAGGTTTCATGTATGGAGATTTTTCTTTTATTCTTTTCATACTTCTTTTTATAGGAGTTAACTTAGTACTTTTTCGTACGCTTTTTGGTGTGTGAAATAAGTAATCGGAATCTCCATAGGATTCTGCATAGGAATCTTCATCTTCGCTCAATGATTTACTCGGTGATTTATCATGGACTTTTTGTATCCATTTCCATCTGTTCAAATTACCAATAACTTCTTGAGGTATATTACTTTCATGTAATGCCTTTGAAAATGTTTTCCATCCTCTGGGCTCAATGCCTTTTCTTTGACGTATCGCATCATTGACAAGATCAATAATATTGGAGTCATGGATGCGTGTACCTTTATATGACACCACCCCATGTCCGTCCCAAGTTAAATTATCGTTGTCTTTTATCATACTCAAAAGTAACTCAGCTTTTCTTTTCATGGTTTTTGGTACACTTTGCAAAATTCGATCATACAAGGCAACAGATTGCAGGCCAACAGATGCTGATTCCTGTGCACTATCATCGGTTTTTGGAAGAAAATTGATCGAAGTTGGTTTTGTTTTCTGAAGCGAATTTTGTAACTTAATCAAAGTTTCGCCATATCTTTGAGCCTTTTCTGTTTCTGACAGATCGGTACTTTGTAAAATCTGACTCATATCTTGCCGAAGATGTGATGCATCTGCAACTTGTGGATTAGGTGGTAAACGAGGTTTTTGAGCTTGTTCGGCTTTCCATCGTTTCATATTTCCTAAGACCTGGAAAGGCACGATAACCATTTTTCTAACAGACATAATTTCTTATCTATAAGATTTTTTTATCTACAAGATTTTTTTGTCTACAAGATTTTTATCTATAAGATTTTTTTCATTGAAAATTTTTTATCTACAAGGCTTTTAGAGCTCCTCCTATTCCTCCGATAACGGCTTTTCCTAACAAAGGTAATAATGCAGGTGCAAGCAATGAAAGAAATCCACCTTTTTGATTTAAAATTTGTTTTTTATCTTTTACAGAGACTGATTTTGAAGCTAAACGTCTGAGATGTTGTCGGCTTGAATACAACTTCTTCTTCTGATCTGGTGATAAATGTACATTGCCTTTTAAAACATTATGACAGCATTCCGATATACACCTTATCGCTTCTGAGGGTGAATCTTTGACAAGCTTTTTACGTATTTTTGGTGTAGCCTGTATCATGGCCATAACCATTGAGCCGTGTTTTTTTATCAGAGGTCTTTTCTTCATGTTGACTTTATCACTATTTCACATCAAATGAAAATAAAAGTTCCATGTCACTATCATTTATACCTGATGTTTTATCATACTGTCTTTTTTTTTACAAAAGAAAACTACGAATCGGAATCAGTGAGTTCTTCATCCTCGCTTTCTTCTACATCTGACCCTCTGTCGGGCAGAGGAATGGTTCTTCCACCACCAAGATGAATCAGACGCTTGTCATAGTCAACACGATATTTTCCTGTATCAGGGTTATATTGGATTATATCCCCAAACAGTCGATCTTCTGCCTTTCTACCTTTTTTATATTTAGCTAATGTATTTGGAGACCATGAGGTGGATGGAATGGATTGAAACTTCAATTTTTTCCCTGGTTCTATAAATTGTGAATACTTTGTTCTGAGTTTTTGCATTCTTTCACTTAATAGTTCCTTTCTGGATTTCGGATAGCGTTGATGTTCTGAAATGGTGCTTCCTACAGGCCTTCGCATAGTAACAAATCTTTCATCAATCATAGGCGGCGGGGTGGTAGTTCTTGCATCAATTATAGGTGGTGAGGTGATGGCTCTTTCATCAATCATAGGTGGTGAGGTGATAGTTCTTGCATGCGTTTTCGGGGTCTTTCTCTTCTTTGGAGATTTTTTCTTCTTTGGAGACTTTTTCTTCCTTGGAGATTTTTTCTTCTTTGGAGATTTCCTCTTTCGCGGAGCATGTTTTCGAGGTTGCCTTTCACCCCCAAATTTCCTAACGGTTTTAGTTCCATCCCATCTCAGTAAACTTCTGATAATAACACCACCTAGAAATCCACCACCTCCAGGTTTTAAAATAATTCTACGTTTAATTTCCTCATCAATATTCGGATCTGCTAACTGCTCGATATCTGCTCTATGTTTTGTCATATACGTGGTGGTTTGTTTTGGTAATTTGATTTTATCTTCAAGGATGTTTTGTGCTGCCAACGTAAACCATTTTAAAATTTCTTTTAATCCTGCTTTCAACACAGATTCTCTTTCATATCTATTGGTTTGTTGACTTAAATTTCGCAAAGCAGCTAAAATTGAAGTTGGTGTGGTTGGTAAAGCCATGTTTACTCACTGTCGTCTATTGATAGAATGACAATATAAATTAAAATGAAGTCATTTTTATTTTAAAAAAAAACATTATAACGATTAAGCAGGGGAATAAACGGTTGGACCTCTTTCGTCTTCTTCATAACGATGAAATATATCTGTTCGCAGTCTTAATTCTTTATTTGTTCGTGAATGGAAATCGATGACAAGATATCCATGATCCATCGATGTAGCGTCATCATAAGCAGACAGTAAATGTGGAGCTTGCATTTGGTGAGCTAGTGTTTTAATCTGATTTTTATCTCGCTCATTTCGAAATAAAATCATGTATCTTGAATTAAGACTGATGGTTCGACTCGATTTCGATTGTTGAAACATATTTTGTGTGATATAAATCACGGTTGCATTACGATGATGTCCTTTTCTTGTAAACCAAAGTTTAATTTTTTCCTCATCTTTTTCACCCAGCATATCATCAAAGACGATTAAATGCGGTATAGATACATCGCTGACAAGCTCGTTTTCATCGTCAGGAATTCCTTCCACGAATTTTATTAATTCAAACTGCAAATTGAATTTCTCATGCATAAGATTGTAAGCATACTGCCATTCTTTGTAACACCAGACAACTCTTTCAGGAACGATATTGAACAAATCTTCTCGATAGTCAATTAATTTATGAACAAAGACTGTCTTTCCACAACCACTCGGACCTGTGATGAAAATATTACAAGGATGTTGAAATAAAATAGCTTGTACATCCACCTCCATGATTTCTTTACTTTTCTCTTTAAGGATTAATAATAAAATGACAACATAAATAACGATGAAAGCATTTTTATTCAATCATTTCTTCAAAAAAGATCAGTCTTGGAAATTGTAGATAGATCATAACATTCTATGTGAATGAATTTTTACAGTACGTTATGTTCTATCTACATGCTCACCTACCGTTCGTACTCTTAATTCAAAGACAAAAGCAGGTCAATCCCTCCACTAAGCTATAAAAATCCAGTGAACTTTTCCTATATTCATTCATCTCTCGTTTCTCGAGTAGTGCAAATAAATTATAAAGTATACCAAGACGAGAAAAAAATCAAATATGGAGCAGGTAATTTTTCAATTTTTAAAAAATCTTGCAGAGAGAGAAAAAACTTTTTTTGGGCGATAGAAAAAATTTTTACGATTAAAAAAATCTTGCAGAGAGAAAAAACATTTTTATCGATAGAAAAATTTTTTCAAAAAATCTTACAGAGAAAAATTTTTTCAAATAAAAAATCTTACAGTCAAATTTTTTCGATAGAGAAAATTTTTTACGCTTAAAAATTTCGGATAAAAATTTTCGGATAAAAATTTTTTACAATTTAAAAAAAGTTTTGCAGATTAAAAACTAGGGTCGAATAAAACTAGGGAGGAATAAATCTAAGATCGGGTAAGTCTAGACGAACTGATTTCCGGGAAATGCCGGAAAAAAACCCACACTCAGATCATATAATCAGGCAATGTCTAAAGATCATACTGCTAGGAGCCAAAGAAAAGACTAAGCCCAACGGTGATAGAGAAAAGGTTGAGACGAACAAAAGACGGAAGAAAAGACTAAGTCCAACGGTGATAGAAAAAGATTAAGGCAAATAAAGACGGAAAAAGACTAAGCTCAACGATACTCTCTGTCTGACCCAGCGTAAGTAGGGAATATAGTCCATATCGTGGAAAAAAGACTAAGTTCAACGGTGATAGAGAAAGGCTGAGGCGAACAAAAGACGGAAAAAAGACTAAGTCCAACGATACTCTCTGTCTGACCCAGCGTAAGTAGGGAATATAGTCCATATCGTGGAAAAAAGACTAAGTTCAACGGTGATAGAGAAAGCCTGAGGCGAACGAAGACTGAGAAAAAAGACTAAGTCCAACGATCCTCTCTGCCTGACCCAGCGTAAGTAGGGATATAGCCCATATCGTGGAAAAAAGACTAAGTTCAACGGTGATAGAAGATTGAGGCGAATAAAGACGGAAAAAAAGACTAAGTCCAACGATGATCTCTGCCTGAACCAGCATGAGGAGGGGAAAATAACCCATATCGTGGAAAAAAGACTAAGTTCAACGGTGATAGAGAAAGGCTGAGGCGAACAAAAGACGGGAAAAAAGACTAAGTCCAACGATGGTATTTGCCTGAGCCAAGCTGAGGAGGGGGAAATAACCCATATCGTGGGAAAAAAGACTAAGTCCAACGGTAATAGAGAAAGATTGAGGCGAACGAAGACGGAGAAAAAAGACTAAGTCCAACGATGACAGAGAAAAGCCTAAGTCAAACGATAGTGTCTGCCTGAACCATATCATTACGATCCGTGCACGTGCGCGCAGATGCATTAAGACCCCTTTTCACAGACCACGGTTTAAAAAAAGGATCCCTGCCGCGTCAAAGATGGTGAACATCTATCTCCGATGAAGAAAAAAGACTAAGTCCAACGATAGTCTCTGCCGAACCATATCATTACGATCCGTGCACGTGCGCGCAGATGCATTAAGACCCCTTTTCACAGACCACGGTTTAAAAAAAGGATCCCTGCCGCGTCAAAGATGGTGAACATCTATCTCCGATGAAGAAAAAAGACTAAGTCCAACGATAGTCTCTGCCGAACCATATCATTACGATCCGTGCGCGCGTGCGCGCAGATGCATTAAGACCCCTTTTCACAGAGATAGTTAAAAAGGGGCTCTGACCGTGGCATGGGGGGGCAGAAAAAGCGGACATCTACTTCCGGTTTGATATTTTGACCGGTCTTTTGCTTCCCCGGGAGGGTAGACCTCGGACAAAATGGCACTCAGGGAGGGTAGACCTCGGACAAAATGGCACTCAGGGAGGGTAGACCTCGGACAAAACGGATTTTGTCCGAGGTCTACCCTCCTATACTACTAACGTTTTCTGTCCTCTCTGATACAAATCTCAGTTTTTCAGTCACATTTATTTTGTCGTCTGCAAATGCTTTTAATTTGGTCAAATCTAAAAATTTGTCGTTCGATAAAGAGTTAGACATATCGAGTCCGTAAATGCTGAGAAGAGACCAGCGCGACAATGATGTAAATTGCTATTTGTGCATACTTCTTCTAAGGCTTTTTTCCTTCATTTATCTTCGTTTGCATAAAAAGTATAACAATTTTACACTACCAAATTTTAGACTGATCCAAAACAAAAGAAACTGCAGACAAGTTAGATGTGACTCAAACTGAAATTTGCCTTTAGTAGGGTGGAAAACATTGTGAAGAGAGAAGAAAATGATGGATACCAATAATTTTCTCCTTTTTTCCACAAGGTTTTTAAAAGTCTTTTTCCTCAGTGTTATAAAACCTCAGAATTGTTCGGCGAAGGCTTAAAAGTGTTGCAGATATTTTGGTCGAAAAAGTGGACGCTGAAGATGAAGATCAGACTGCAGACCTTTTGTGCAGTCTAACCTTGATCTATACCGTACGCGGAAGTTACCCATGTCACCAAATAACCCTTGGAACGCCAGATAAACTAATCAGATATTTTCATTCTATAAATAGTACCCAAATAATGGCAATTGTGCTATCGCTCTTCAGAATGTCTCAGCAAAGCGGATAGTGTAGATTAAAGATCAGACTGCACGTTCTGTGCAGTTTGATCTTGCACTTCGATCTTGCACTTCATTGGCCTGGAAGGCCATCGTGTTAGTTTAAGGCTCTTTAAGAATTTATAACACAGTATCGAGTTTAAATCTTTACCACACAATTCCGACTTTTAACGACCCTGAGAAGGAAAGCTTTTGAAAACATTGTAGAAAAAGGAGAAATACTGGTAACCAGCATTTTCTCCTTTTTCCTACAATGTTTTCTACCCTTCCCAAAACAAATTTAAATTTTTGAGTCATATTTAATTTGTCGTCTGCAAATGCCTTCAATTTGGACAAGCCTACAATTTTTGTCGTTTGGTAAAGAGTTAACGGAGCCTGAGGAAGGAAGCTTTTAAAAACATTGTCGAAAGAAAAAAGGAGAAAATCAATAATTTTCCTTTTGCCACGATGTTTTCTACCTCTTCCGAGAAAATTGTCAAAATTTGGGTCACATTTGCTTTGTCGTCTGCAAATGCTTTTAATTTGGACAAGTCTAAAATTTTGTCACCTGGCAATGAGTTGAGAGGTGCAAGAATGCAAGAATGAACTCTTTACCAACCGACAAAATTTTAGAATTGTACAAATTCAAAGCATTTAGACTACGAGCCAGCAGGGTGTTCGGGACAATTATTTTCTTACACCCCAGTATCTCCAGAGCCTTTCCAAGTCTGCCATCTGGCGAGTGGGGGCTTTCGCATGTTATAGAGGTCAAAGGTCATCAAGTGCACCTGTAACTGCACCTTATCAATTGAGCAGCAATTAACAGTTTTTTTCTTGGTAATTTTAGTCTTTCTGTAAGTCCCAAATGATCTCAGGTAATGCAATATGCTCAAAGTTAAATATTTCTTTGCATTCATTACAAAGTAAAAGAGTATTTAGAGTAAATCAAAGCACTGAAAGCACTGAATTTTACGGTTAAAGCTTCGAAAAAATCATACTATGAGAAACTATGGGAATATTTTTCGGATAAAACACATTTTTCTGACGAAAGAATCTTTGAATACATCCTAGAAGAGATGCACATGGCATTTTCAGATTTATATTTCACCAGTCGTCATATCTATGAACTAGACGGAAGTACTTATAACAAAAGTTCATCAAATAAACGTTTGAATGTTTTATAGCAGTTGCTGAGAAATCAACTATTATCTGGTTCATTTCTTATTTTGGGTTGAAAATTATCTAAGATTTATTGGTATGCCTATTTCCATCGTCTTATCATATTCGTTACAATAAATAGAAACTTTTAGTGTAAATCAAAGCACTGAAGTTACTGATAAATTATTTACAATTAAACTCTTGCATCTGAAAAAAACAGACTTCATATAGTGTGAAATGATCTACTGTAAGTATCATTGTTATAAATGTTATGTTTATATGTTTTGAAAAGACAACTTCATGTTAGTCTCGGCCTCTAAGAAGGGCCTCAATATATAGAACTATCTAAACAACTTTATTTGCTTGGTTATTACATTACCAATTTATGCAGTAATTTACTCACTGACCATAGTAGTGATTAATAACTGTTGACCATAGATGTGAATTATCCTGACTACAATGAATTCTTATGAGTTTACAGCAAAACTTTGTCTTTGATTCCTACAAAGGTTAGAAAAAAAAAAAAAAAAAATCAACCTTTGATACTGTTAATACTCTGATTTGCATGGCTAAAGTAGCTTATAGATAACATTGATTATTATGAGAAGGCACAATGTGTGTCATACCATCTGTTCTCTATCACTAAGATCATAAGGGATGATATTGTATACTATGGATAAATTTTTAGTACCTGCCTTTTGGGGCTTACAAATATGACCAAGTACAGTTCTTTCAGTACTTTGATTCAAACAAAATTGTGTCTGTTTCAGTGAAGCATTGCTTGTGATAATAGATATGAGTGTATCAACCCATCTGAAGATGTTTCTTACATATTCAATGTACAAAATGAAAAGAAAATTTAACCTGAATTGCGATTCATGAATACCTTTCTATGTAAAAGTGCACTTGCTGACCTTTGACCTCTATAACTCGCAAATAACCCGCCCGCCAGGTGGCTGACTTTGACAAAGTATTCAGAAGACAGTGGGGTTTCAGGAAATAATAGTGCCGAAAATTCCCCGGGGTGTAGGAGAGGGCGCCATTGGTGGCTCAAGTTCTAATTTGCAGACGACAAAATAAACATGACTCAAAAACTTGAAATATGTTTTGGGAAGGGGATAAAAACATTGCGGGAAAAGGAGAAATTGCTGCTTATCAGCAATTTCTCATTTTCCCACAATGTTTTCAACGGCTTTCTTCCTCACGGTCGTTGAAAGTTGGGACTGTGGTGTAAAAGGATTAAATTTATAGCGCTTGACTTGATTTATCTGTCACGTGGAGGTAATATCAGGAAGAGAAAGAGAACAAAAAAAGATTTATTTACATTCTTTAATCTGTACTGTTTTTCGGCTTAATCAGTGTAAAAAAATTATACCTACGTGTAATTTCGTTTTTGTCTGTGTCCGTCAAATTACCTGAAAATACATTGTTATAAATATCATTTACAAAAGGAAAGACATTTATGATTGTACACAAAAAAAGTTACTTAGATACAATAATAATAATAATACATTGTTATAAATAATTTTTACAAAATGAAAGACATTTATGATTGTACACAAAAAGTTACTCAATAATAATAATTATGATAATAATAATCATCATTATCATCGTCGTCATCATCATCATCATCATCATCATCAGTATAAGTATAATCAGTATAGGTAGAATAATAATTCTGGAAGATTATCGCACTACTATCAAAATAAGAGCCTTTGGAAACTGTGCGTCTTATGATCCAAATAAGACGCCATTTTGAAAGTGTTCGCCTTATGATGAAAAACAAGGAGCCATTTTGGAAGGTGATCGCGCTATGACCAACATAATGAGCCTTTTTCCGAAGGTTTTGGCACTGTATAAAAAAAAGCATAATGAGCCTTTTCGAACGGTGTTTGCACTATGATCAACATTGTGAGGCTTTCTTTTTTTTTTGGGGGGGGGGGGGAGCGGGGGAAGAATGTTCGCACTATGATCAACATAATGGGCCTTATTGGAAGGTGTTTGCACTTTGATCAACATTTGGAAGGTGTTTGCACTTTGATCAACATAGTGAGCCTTGTTGGGGGGGGGGGGGGTTGCTCTATGATCAATATTAGGAGCCTTTTCGGAGGGCTATAGATCAAGATTAGACTGCAAATATCGGACAACCCGATCTCAATTATATACAATCCAAATGGTGTTAGATTTTAAAGCTAAGCAGCCTAGAATTAGCAGCATTTGGTATCTACCATCTGATCTGTGCATCGCCGTAGGTGACAAAGGGGAATTTTGAAGATGACATAGATCAAGATCAGGCTGCACAGAACAACTAGTTTGATTTAGATCTAAACCGTCCGCTTGTTCATTCAAGACTTTGAGACAGAAATATTTCTGCGTTTCATTCGATTTTATATTTTCCGACCTTCGAAAAAAAAAAAACTTTACTACACAATCCTGAATTTCAACGACCTTAAGAAAGAAGGCTTTTGAAAACCTTGTGGGCAAAGGAGAAAATGTTGGAAAACGACATTTTCTTCTTTTCCCACATTGTTTTCTACCCATCCAATGACAATTTCCACTACTTCAGCCACATTTTATTTGTCGTCTTCAAATTCTTTCGAAACTGGGAATTCCAAAATTTTGTCGTTCGGTATTAACCCTTTCCCAAACGACAAATTTTGGACTGGTCCAAATTGAAAGAGTTTGCAGACGACTATTTTAAATTTGATGAAAATGGCAGAAAGTTCTCAAAAAGGGTAGAAAACACTGTGGGGAAAGGAGAAATTGCTCGTTACGAGCAATTTCTCCTTTTCCCACAGTGTTTTCAAAAGACTTGTACTGTAGACACATGAAAACCAGGGCTTGTTTGGGAAAGGGTTAAAAGCACGCTTCTTTCATACTCTAAGGGTCGAGTTACTGAAGTTTTAACGTCATGTATTACCCGGTCAATCACTCTTTATTAGCGTCACAAAGTGCAAATCATCAGAAATTTGCGTGTGGTCAATTCTTTTGTAAACAGTGGTAATGGCTATCGATGGTCACTCGTTACGAGTAATTTCTCCTTTTCCCACAGTGTTTTCAAAAGACTTGTACTGTAGACACGTGAAAACCAGGGCTTGTTTGGGAAAGGGTTAAATTAACATATTCGGTGCTGACAAAGATCAAATTATCATTTTTATCATTTTTATTATTTAACTGTCATGGCTAAACAATATTCGCAATGCGGAAGACTAGATCGAATTTATTTCTTCAGTCGTTTCATGGAACAAAAATGAGCTATGTTCTGGTAAAAGGGGGCTTAATGCTTCTCCGTGATGCATTGTATCTAGCGAGTCATCCCGTAATTATGGATCTGTAAAAATCATTCGGTTTAACCCTTTCCCAAACAAGCCCTGTTTTTCCACGTGTCTGCAGTACAAGTCTTTTGAAAACACTGTGGGAAAAGGAGAAATTGCTCGTAACGAGTGACCATCGATAGCCATTACCACTGTTTACAAAAGAATTGACCATACGCAAATTTCTGATGATTTGCACTTTGTGACGCTAATAAAGAGTGATTGACCGGGTAATATACATGACGTTAAAACTTCAGTAACTCGACCCTTAGAGTATGAAAGAAGCGTGCTTTTAACCCTTTCCCAAACAAGCCCTGTTTTTAACGTGTCTGCAGTACAAGTCTTTTGAAAACACTGTGGGAAAAGGAGAAATTGCTCGTAACGAGCAATTTCTCCTTTTCCCACAGTGTTTTCTTCCCTTTTTGAGAACTTTCTGCCATTTTCATCAAATTTAAAATTGCCGTCTGCAAACTCTTTCAATTTGGACCAGTCCAAAATTTGTCGTTTGGGAAAGGGTTAACAACCGACTAAATCATGAGGTAAAATGATACTTGGACATGCGAAAAACTGACTAATAGCAAAAAGTTTCGACCCCCAACTGCGCAGGGTCACCTGGTTGATACTCTTTGCAAAAATCATTTAGGTCTCTTTTTCACAGAGCAGGACACAAATTCATCTACTCGTTCCGTAATTAAGTCATGCCCACGGGAGCAAGTTATGCTATGAGGACACAATGTAGATCAAGATCAGACTGCACAGAACATATACAGTTAGTCTGAGCTTGTATCTACGCTGTCTTGCATTGCGTGTGGTATTTCGCCAAAACAACACTTAATTTTTATTTTCTTAGTTTAACCCTGTAGCACACAATTCCTAGTTTTAATGACCCTAAGGAAAAAGACTTTTGAAAATATTGTGGGAAAAGGAGAAAATGCTGGTAGTGCTAGATCTTGGATATAAACTATATTGTGTATGATATCTTTACTTAAAAGACTTAGTTCTTTACCAGACGACAAAATTTTGGCTTGTCCAAATTGAAAGCATTTGCAGACGACAATTTCAGTGTGGCTCAAATGGTACAATTTTTCTTTGATAAGGTAGAAAACATTGTGGGAAAAGAAGAAAATGCTGGTAACCAGCATTTTCTCCTTTTCTCACAAGGGTTTCTATCGTTTCAAATACAAATTTCATAATGTGGGTGACATTTGATTTGTCGTCTGCAAATACTTTCAATTTGGAGCAGTCTATTTTTTCCCCTCTGATAGGTTAACTGTTTTAGCGTCATATATATATTATATACTCTGTGAAAAGGGGGCTTAATGCATCTGCGAAAAGTATCGACCAAGGTGATCAATCAGGAAGAGTCGTCAGAAATCTTTTTTTTTTCAATCTTTGCATTGCATAGATCTTCACGTGACACTTAAAGGCCCTATCGCTGACAGAAAAAAATTCCTTTTCAAATCAGGTAAAAAGACCTGCTCGACTTTTAACCTTGTTTTAGATTTCATTATTCTGCCAGCGACTGATAAATGGGCAAACTGTACAATAACAGTGTCATCTTCACAATAATTTACATATTTTAAACGGTGTGATTTAGATCTGACACCGTCATTGTTTATTTTTGGCAGGTATAAGGCCTTTAAGCCTGATTTTAGTAACATTTTATTCGTATGTTGACAATGTACATGTAGATGAAGATCAGCCTGCACAGATCGTGCAGTCTGATCTTGGATATAAACTATATTGTGTATGATATCTTTACTTAATCCTTTACCAGACGACAACATTTTGGCTTGCCCAAACTGAAAGCATTTGCAGACGACAATTTCAGTGTGGCGCAAATGGTACAATTTTTCTTTGATAGGGTAGAAAACATTGTGGGAAAAGGAGAAAATGCTGGTTACCAGCAGTTTCTCATGTTTTCAAAAGGCTTCTTTCCCAGGATCGTTAAAATTCGGGATTGTGAGATAAAGGATTAAACAGCATTGACCGCCTAGTACAAGTATTTGGGTGATTTATTTTAATCTGAAAATGCCAAAATTCATTCATTTAACCCTTTCCCAAACGACAAATTTTGGACTGGTCCAAATTAAAAGAGTCTGCAGACAACAATTTTAAATTTAATGAAAATAGTAGAACGGTCTCAAAAAGGACGAGCAATTTCTCCTTTTCCCACAGTGTTTTCAAAAGACTTGTACTGCAGACACGTGAAAACCAGGGCTTGTTTGGGAAAGGGTTAAACGTAAAAGGGTTACTAAGTATCTCTTTACCAACCAACAAAATTTTGGACCCGTCCATTTTGAAAGCATTTGGAGATAAATTGAATTTGGATCGAGTAATAGGCTTTTCCTATGCATGGGTAAAAAACATCGTGGGAAAAGGAGAAAATGCTGGTTACCAGCATTTTCTCCTTTTCCCACGGCGTTTTCAACCTTGAAGTCTTGAAAACATGGAATTGTTTGGTAAGGTTTCTAATCGATTAAAAGAACTGATCGATTAGAAACACTCGATTGGGGTCTGTTTTACAATCACTCGATGAAATAAACGAGCCTTGTTCTTTGAAAAGGGGACTTAATGCATCTGCTAAAAGTATCGACCAAGGTCAGCCTGCGAAGTCCGCGCAGGCTGACCTGGGCCGAAACTTTTCGCTATTGATCAGTTTTCTGTATGGCAAAAGACCAGTCTACCTCATTATTAAGTCAGTTATTGAAAAAAAAAGTAGCCATTACGGATCCATAATCATGGGATGGCTTGATTGGTACCATGGATCACGGAGATGCATTAAGGGCCCTTTTGCCAGAGTATGGCTCAGTTATTTGCAGAAAACTATAGGCTTGCTTTGGCAACGTGGAGTGCTATTTCTATAGTGCAGATAGAGATCATACATCAGGCTGATCATCATTGCACATCTGTCTATGATAAACAAAGATATTCTAAATGCCTGGAATTTGGACGAGTCTGAAATGCTGTAGTTCGGTAAAGAGTTAAGTATTTTCTCTTCCGCTGTAGCACGGTGACATTGCATTCTGTATGTTTATGTATATTTATGACTATAAACTATTAATGTTTTTGTCATTAAATTATTTTGTTCCTTCGTTCATTCGTTCTATAAGGAAAAAAAAATCATAAAAAAAAAAATCAGAAAAAATTGAAGTGGATCGTTTTTGTTAGATCGAATGATTGAATGGTGTTTTACTACCCTTTCAACATAATTTCGGTTATATTACAGCGGCAGCTTAAATATTCAACTTCTTTCCTTCACCAGTACTAAGCTAGGGCTCTGAAGTGTCTTGCCCAAGGACTCTCCCACAAAAATCACGGTGCTTCGAGTAAGACTTGAACCCGGGGCCTCCAGACAGCAGAACCTACAGCTGAAGAAAGGAGAAAATACCGGTTACAAGTATTTTCCCAGTATTTTCCGCTTTTCCAAATGTTTTCAAAAGCCCATTTCTCAAGGTCGTTAAAACACGAGGTGTTTTGGTGAGGAATAAAGGAGGTATTTGATTTTTTTTTTGTCAAACCATGTTCTGTATTCACCAACCATTATTAAGAATATTCTTAGTCTTATTCTCCAAAATTTTCTACATTGGAAAGTAACTCAAGTCCTGATTGGCGAAACCAAATGGTTTAGCCAATCAGGAGTTGTGTTACTTTCAAATGTAGAAAATTCTGGAGAACAAGACAAAGAACGTTCTTAAGAACGGTTGGTGAATACGGACCCATAATAAGTTTATGCTCTGTAAAATGGTTGTTTAATGCATTTGCGGGAAGTATCGGCCTATGTCAGCCTGCTAAGTCCGGTCAAGCTGAACTACATGTAGGTCGATTTTTTTTTTTGCTATAGGTCAATTTTCTCATGTCAAGGACCATTCTAACTCCGGATTCAGCCGGTCATTGGACAAAATTGGGGGTGAAAAATAGAAACAAATTGGAACATTTTGACTAAAGTGTAAATATACCGCTCTAATCTATATCCAATCCTTTACCGAACAATCACGAATTTAAACGATCCTGATGAGAGACAGCTTTGAAAACGTTGTGGGAAAAGGAGAAAATGCTGGTTACCAGCATTTTCTCCTTTTCCCACAACGTTTTCTAACTTTCCATAGACATATGCCATTGTTAGAGCCACGTTTTATTTGTCGTCTGCAAATGTTTTCAATTTGGGCCAGTCTAAAATTCTGGCGTCTGGTAAAGAGTAAAAGGGTTGACAATCAACCAAATAGCTTTCCTATATAACTGAGTCGTGCTCTGGCAAAAGGGGGCTTAATGCACCTTCGTTATGCATTATACCAAACAAGACATCACCTGATTATGAGATCCTTAAAATCCACTTTGTCAAACAATGGAAGGAATCATGAGGTAGAATTATCCCTTGACATGCAGAAAATTTAAAAATAGCGAAAAGTTTCGGCCCATGTCAGCCTGCGCAGTCCGCGCAGGCTGACATGGGTCGACACTTTTCGCAAATTTATATGCCCTTTTTTCACAGAGCATGGCCCAATTATTGATACCAATAACAGAGAAGAGAACAGTGAAGACACGTATTGGACTGGTGATCTTGATCTACAACTGCCACAAAGATTATATCAAAGGTTTCGAAAGGAACGGTAAGCGTTGATAAACCCTTCACCGTATACAATCCCATATTTTAACGACTTTCGGCTAGAAGGCCCTTGAAAACATTCTAGAAAAAAATAAAAAATAAAAAGAAAATGTTAGTAACCAGCATTTTCTCCTTTTCCAATAATATTTTCTATCATTGTCTCCTATCAGACGCAAATCCGATTATTTGATTCAATTTTGGTTCGTATTTTTGCCAGTGTTTTCAATCTAAAAAGGTCTAAAGTTTTCTCGTCTGTTTAATCGTTAATGAGATTCCCTAATAAGTAATACGATACACCTACTCTACATTTCACATTGAGCGTCCGGGTACCATTGTGTTTGATACAAATGAAATCGATCAGATAACAAAGAAACTTTAATCTAAATCCTTTATAGAACAGAACAGAACAGATTTTTATTTTGACTTGTACAAAGTACATCGTCAGTTGCACTACAATATAAAAAAAAACAACGTGGTACATGGAGATACTATCAAGATGTTACAAAAAAGACATATAGGAAAGAAATCAGTTGAAAAGTATTATGATTGGAAATAAAAAATAAACAAGCAGTAGAGAGTGAACATTTAAGATCAGTTAATTACAATATTTCCAGTCGTTTTGCGATCGCAAGTTTGACGTAGACTGCAGTTTTTTTTAATGATGTTTTTGTCTTGGGATTTTAACAGTTCAATACATTTATACATACCCGATTTATATCTCTAACTCGATAAACCTTTCATTAACAATTCTTATTACTGTTTGTTTTTTGCAAACACATGCTTACTGTAAAACCGCGTCGACATGTCACTACTTTCTTTCCGTGACCGGGTTCGGTTTTTTTCCGATATTTGCCGAGGCTACTTCTAAACGGAGTTCAAATGTTAAACCCTAAGGCTGCTAAGTGCGACTCACTGACCTTTTGCGGACAGTGTAGATCAAGATCAGACTGCACAGAACGTGCAGTCTGATCTTGGATCTACACTGTCCGATGAGGAGATGTTTTTCTCCAAAGAATAAGTTTGAAATGGCAATATTAGGGTTTTTACTATCGGCTTGAAAATTTCATTTAACCTATTTAGGGGGTAAATCGGTCAAATAACGAAGAAACTTAATCTAAATCATTTACCAAAAACATCCTATGTGTTTACTGTCTCCTTTACCCACATTGTGTTTTCTACCCTCGTTAGACAAATTCTATTATTTGACCCATATTTAATTTATCGTCTGCAAATTTGTTCACCGTGTCTACAAGTTTGTCCTTTTGTATAGAGTTTATAATCGATACTTAAAATAACAAAAGCTGCCAAAAGTAAACAAAAACGGGTGTAAAAATGCATTTAACTCTTTACCAAACAACAAAATTTCAGACCGGTCCAAATTGAAAGCATTTGCAGACGACAAATTAAAGGTAGCCTAAATGATGAAATCTGCCCATAATAGATTAGAAAACATTGTGGGAAAAGGAGAAAATGCTGGTTACCAGCATGTTCTCCTTTTCCCACAATGTTTTCAAAAGCCTTCTTCCTCAGGGTCGTTAAAAGTCGGGATTGTGTGGTAAAGGGTTAAATTTAATCATACCATTTGATAAAAATGGGAGTTATTGTTACCAGCATTTTCTCCTTTTCCCACAATGTTTTCAAAAGCCTTCTTCCTCAGGGTCGTTAAAAGTCGGGATTGTGTGGTAAAGGGTTAAATTTAATCATACCATTTGATAAAAATGGAAGTTATTGTGAAGATGACAATCTGTTTTTGCACGGTTGATCCAAGTGTCAGTCGCTGGCAGTGAAATTTATTACAAAACTACACTAAAAGTTGCCAGGTCACTCTATCTTTTGTTTACTTTGTGCATGATTTTGAAATACGTTTTTCTCCCAGCGACTCTTGCTTCGACTGACCACACGATACCAGATTGTCATCTTCAAAATATTTTCCATACTGTTAAATGGTATTTGAATTTAAATGCATCTTGACGCCCCCATTATTGTTTTGACCTCTATGAGGCCTTTAACCACTAAAGCGCAAAAAAACAAACAAAATCAAAGCGCTGAAAGCACTGCTGTGGCATTTGTCAAGGGAGCCATTGTGTGGAATTAATGGTTTGAAAAAAAAAAATCGAAATAGTATCCAATATTCAATTATTTCAATATGCATATATCTCTACACAATGCAATTTAAAATAGCGTGCAATCATTTAAGACGAACAAGCCCAGGGACGAATAAGCTCGGGCGAACTGATTTCGGGACGAACAAGCCCAGGAGACAAAGACTGTGTGTATCATTGCACCAATAGAGGGCGATGAGCGGGTAAAGTTATTTTCAATAAAAAAGAAATATTTCCACCATCTGTGGCCTAATCCAGTTTATTTTAATACACCATTTTCATTTTTATATCTGAGTGCTCTCGCGACATTCATTTGTCTAGGAAAATTTTAGTTTAGTTGGGTTTACTTCCTTCGGTTTTGCACAAACTACAATGTATGATTTTCAAAATGCGCTATTGAACTCATAGTGGCATTGTCTTCGACAAATGCCACAAAAATGGACATTTTTAGTCTAAAATAAGACTCAGAAAACTGCAATCTGGTGGTGGTTGCAATTTGTGTTTAGTGTTTCAGCAAAGCGGGTAGGAAAGATCAAAGATCAAACTGCACGTTTTGTGCAGTCTGATCTTCATCCACGCTCTTTATTCATTCGGTTGTTAAAAAAGTGGCCATCATGGATCCATGACTTGCTTGGTATAATGTATCAAGGAAATGCATTAAGCCCCTTTTTTCAGAGCACGGCTTCTTTCTCCGTAGAACTTAGGCAACGTGCATTAGGTTAGTATAACTCTAACTCGATAAACCTCTCATTAACAGTTTATAATACTGTTTGTTTTTGGGAATACATGTTTGAAACCTCAAAACGTGACGAGACAAAATAAACTTTATTGAGCTGGGCTTCCAAATTATCTCGTCACGGTATAACTCTTACTCGACAAACCTTTCATTAACAGTTTATAGTATTGTTTGTTTTTGGGAATACATGTATAAAATCACAAACGATGACAAGATGATATAAACGCTATCGAGTTGGTTTATAAATTATCTCGTCACAGTCTGTGATTTTAAACCTGTTATCCCGAACATAGACAATAATACAAACTGATTATGTGAAGGTTTATCGAGTAAGAGTTATACTTGATTTTAGACCTGGTATCCCAAACATAAACAATAATATAGACTAATAATGAAAGGTTTGCCGCGTAAGAGCTATATCTGGATGGGTGACCAGGTCGTGGCAAGTTACAAAAGAAACCTTTTAAGATCATGCACTATCACAGAACTTGGTTCAGAAATACATGTATTTGTTTACGTTAAATTTCGTTGTATTTCTTCATGGAGCAAAGAAACCACTTACGGTTCGACAAGATCAAGATTAGACTGCATACCCGTGTGTCTAGATCTAGATCTGTTTCAATTGTCAGTTGTGTAATATACATGTAATTTACTTACATTTGGACAAATGGACAAGATTGGAACAACAACATGTTAAAAAGTTTCAATTTGATTTGCTTTAAAAAGTTCACTCGTTCTATATGGGCCATGTTCTAGCAAAAGGGTGCTCAATGCATCTCCGTAATGCGTCATACAAGTACATATCTATCACGTAATAATGGGTCTATAAGATACATTTTGTTTAAGAACCGACTCAGTCTAGAGCTAGAACAGTCCTCTGACATGCAGAAAATTCACAAATAAGAAAAAAGTTTCGACCGATGTCAGCCTGCGCGGACTGCGCAGGCTGACATGGGTCGATACTTTTTGCAGATGCATTCAGCCCCCTTTTCACAGAACATGGCTCAATTATGATTTTCATATTATGTAATGATATATGGGCCAGGGGGCAAAATACATGAGAAAAGAAATTGGAAACTGAAAATTGGCTAAACGTGGCTAAACGTGGGAATGTATTGACAAGGGGTTAGCTCTAAGTGCTCATCTAACGTTTTGATACGTTAAAAGTTAAAACAATGCTTATCCGCCCACTTAATGGCATATTAGCAGACGCACTTTAAGTATTGCAGTTCACAGACCTCAAGCTTATTGTGCATGAGTACTGAGAACTGTAAAGTCTGCATTGTTCTATTCCAAGTACTCGCCACGTTTTTTCAGCCTCAGCCGCCCCCGCTTAATTTTCACGATTGATGGCATATGCCACACTTTTCTCTGCTCACCAGTTTGCGCATATTTTCTTCTTGTAACTCTTATTATATTCTTTTGGGTTAGTATATTTTTATCTGTAATATGCCGGTTGCCTTTCAAATATCAGGAAATCAGAGATGCGGAAAAAATGGGAGATTTATAAATGATCGGGGTACGAAAAAAGGGGGGCAAATCACACCAAAATCAACGATTATTGTTAAGAGATGTGATTCATTTTGTCAATAACCGTTAACCCTTAAGCTGCTAAGCGCGACCCATCGACCTTTTGCGGACAGTGTAGATTAAGATCAGACTGCACAGAACGTGCAGTCTGATCTTTGATCTACACTGTCCGACACAGAAAAATTTTTCCCCAAAATATTCTTTTGAAATAACAACATTCGTGTTTTTACTATCGGCTTAAACGTTTCATTTATTTCATTTATATAGCGGAATTCAGGTTAAAAAATACACCCTAACTTTTATAAACGCCCCGCTTGATATACTTTTTTTTTTTTTAATTTCTTTTCCAAGATACATGTATTAGAAAGTACTATTTTAAGGGCAAAATTAAAAAAGAAAATCTATCTGTTGATTTTTTTTCTTTTAATTGCTGAAAAATGATCAGAATAGTAAGTCATTGTTGACACGTAAGAACTTTTCTAATTGCTAAGGTCTGTGTAGTGCCTTTATTCTTTCGATTAATCCTTTTTACCATAATCAAACATTACATTTCTAGGGATGATCGTAAATTTGAGCAGTATTTTAACTTTAAGAGTCTGTTTTTAGGTTTGAAATTAAAGCGTGTTTTCTGTAATTTTGACAACAGTTGTCCCCGTAGAAGAACTGTATCTTTGTACTTTGCCACGCAACATATGATTGTTTTTTTTTTTCATTTTTGTTTACCCCACATACATTTTACTATCATCTGAGCGAAAATTTGAAAAAAAGTCCACAGGAAAAAATTATGGACATGTGTCCTTAATCCTCAACTCTTTACCAGACGACATAATTTTATACCCAACCAAATTGAAAGCATTTGTAGACGACAAATTAAAGGTAGCTCAAATGATGACTTCTTTCTGTCACTGATAGGGTAGAAAACATTGTGGGAAAAGGAGAAAATGCTGGTTACCAGCATTTTCTCCTTTTCCCACAATGTTTTTAAAATCCTTCTTCTCCAGGGTAGTTAAAACTCGGGATTGTGTGGGAAAAGGTTAATTTACTAAATAAGGGAAATGAAACTTTCAAGCCAATAGTAAAAATAAACCAAATTTTGCTATTTCAAAAGTTCTTTTTGTGTGGAGGGGAAATATCTCTTTATCTACGGAGTAGATCCAAGATCAGACTGCACATTCTGTGCAGTCTGATCTTGATCCACACTGTCCGGAAAAGGTCCTTCAAGCCGCGCTTAGCAGCCTTAGGTTCAAGGGCTTACAAATAGACGCACTTAAGTATTACAGTTCACAGAATTCAAGCTTATTTTGCAGGAAAACGAAACGAAAACTGCATTGTACTTTTTCAAGTACATACACTCACCACGCCTTATCGATGTGCCGATGAAAAAATCAAATGTGGCTCATTTGATGCGATTTGTTCGTGAAATTTCAGAAAATATTGTTGAAGCAGAAGAAAAAGCTGGCTGCAAGCTCCTTCTCCTATTCCAACTTTGTTTTCGAAAGGCTTTCCTCCTTAGGGACGTTATTAAAACACGTGACAGTTTGGTAAACGTGTTGCTCATTATACCCTTGCGAAAACGCACGCACACACGCACGCACACACCAACACCCCAACACCCCCCCCCCCCACCTACCCACCCACCTCGCACACACACACCCGGCAAACAATTCTGAAAATATTCTTGAAAAATTGTGATAATTTACAATAATTATCGTTTAGTACTCGAGTTATACGTAAAAGTCCGCATGGTAAAGGAGACATTGCCGGTTACAATCATTTTTTCCTACTATCGCAAGGATTTTAATGGTCAGAAAGATTAACCCTTAGGCTGATAAGCGCAATTCAAGGACCTTTTGCGGACAGTGAAGATCAAGATCAGACTGCACAGAACGCGCAGTCTGATCCTGGATCTACACTGTCCGATAAGGGGATATCTTTCCTTCCCCCCAAATACCTTTGAAATAGCAAAATTGGGGTTTTTTTTAACTATCGGCTTTCATTTCACTTATATAACTGGATAAAGGTTTCACCCTTTCCCAAACGACAAAATTCTAGACTGATCCAATTTGAAAGCCTTTGCAGACGACAAACTAAATGTTGCTAAAATGATGATTTCTGTCTGTAATAGTGTAGAAAACATTGTGGGAAAAGGAGAAAATGCTGGTTACCAGCATTTTCTCCTTTTCCCTCAATGTTTTCAAAAGGCTTCTTCCTTAGGGTCGTTAAAAGTCGGGATTGTGTGGTACAGGGTTAAAAGAAAAGAGAGATCTGGTCCGTGGTAATATAGAGATGGGTAAATTCCGGCTTGGAAGATTGCCTACAATGATACGTAATTTGAATGGTGCAATGTACGTATTGGTCGCATTTCAAAGACTTTGGTGTGACACCTATTCGGAATACTTCCGGGTCATAGTGCCAAAAACAAGTAAGTCATTCTCAGGTTAAAGCGGGGGCAATATCTGTGCTTTCCCGGGGTTTCTATTACCAGTACTTCGCACAGTATTTTTCCCAAGTCATTGGCTGCTTTCCCACATAACCATCATCAAAACAATTCTAATCCGTCAGAGAAAAAGTAAACCTTGTTGCAATGACTTGGTTGATTGATTAATTTCATGGCGTTTAACGCCGTTTTCAACATTATTTCAGTTATATCGCGGCGGCCGGTGCACCTTTCCTTGCTTCCCTGCATTTTCTATTACCAGTACTACGCACAATATTCTTTCCAAGCCATTGCCTGCTTTCCCACCTAACCATTGTCGAAGCAATGGTCAGCAGCGAGAGAGGAATGGGTTAGGAGGCAATGACTATCATCAGTCCTCGGAGAGAAATAGGCCATGCCGGGAATCGAACTAGTGACCTCCTTTTTCTCAATTCCTGTGCGCTGCCGGCTGAGCTACGGGGGCTCGACTTGTTGCGATGACAATCATCAGTCCTCGGAAAGAACTTCGCCGACCTAGGGATTCAAACCACCGGCCCTCTGGTTTCAAGTCCTGTTTACCATCTGCGATACCGAGCTCGGCGGAACTGTTTCTAAAGGAAAATCTGTTTAAAAACCTTACCTTTCATGATCCATGTTCCATATTTTCTATCCTGTCTGCAAATGCCACTGTACATTCCTTTTTCTTTTTTGATATAACCAAGAAATCCAAGCTCTACTTTAGAGCGAATAAAAGAGGACCTAAATTACCCACTTGAGAATAATACTGGCTCTGCTGGAATGGGATTCGAACCTGCAAAGCCCAAAGATGAAAAAGTTCTGTGCGTTTTAGGCCAATCTGCAGGGATGGACAAAACTCACCCTCACTTAACCCAGGTGTGAAGTATTACCATTCATGAATGTAGTTTGTGGAATACATCGGAACTGGGTCAACGAGGATGACAAAACTGGATGTGACAAAACTCTAAAAAAGTTCGAGCGAGGCCCGAAGAGGAAAAACCTCTGTGTGTGTTTTGACTAATCTACGGGGACCCGATAAAACTCACAAAAGTTCGAACAGGAATAAGAAACGGTACTAGTCATTACTATATAGAAATTAAAAAAAAAACGTCCTGATGAAGGCTTTACCCTTTACCAAACGGCAAAATTTAGACCTGTCCAAATTGAAAGCATTTTGCTGACGACAAAATAAATGTGACTCAAAAATTGAAATTTGTTCTGGGAAGGTTAGAAAACATTGCAGGAAAAGGAGAAAATGCTGCTTACCAGCATTTTCTCCTTTTCCTACAATGTTTTCAAAAGGCTTTTTCTTCAGGGTCGTTAAAACCCGTGATTGTGTGGTGAAGAGTTAAGCCGAAACGTCGATAAAGAATTTTAAAGCAACTTATACGTGTTGTTATAGATTTATTTCCATTCATTTACTATATACATGTATATAAACCACACTCTTTTTTTATTTAAGAATTAAAAGCAATTGCAGACGACAAATTGATTGTGAATCATATGATTGAATTTATCTTAAAAAAATTACTTTGCAGCATTTTCCCACAACTGTTCCACAATACGTTCAAAAGTCTTCTTAAAAATCCCTGAAGATCCTTAAAACTCACGATAGTGTGGTAAGGGCTTAAGACTCGTAGATTTGCAATTTCAAGACGTTATTTTTTTAGAATATCCTCAAAAATAACGGACAGGGTAGATCCAAGATCAGACTGCACGTTATGTGCAGTCTGATCTTGGATCTACACCGTCCGCAATTGCAGTTACCATTGTAACTGGCATTATAGGCCTTGTTAGAAAATTTATAATCGAATACAACGAAATTAAATAAAATGAAGGCATAAGTATTTGTACTTCAGGCAAGGCAGTATTCCGCACTGCTTATAATAGAGCGGTCCTCTGGAAAAAGGGGGTTTAATGCATCTGCAAAAAAAGTATCGAACCATGTCAGCCTGCGCCGTCCGCCCGCGCAGGCTGACATGGGTCGAAACTTTTTGTTATTGATCAATTTTCTTCATGTCCAAGGACCATTCTTCCTCGTGAAATGGATATCAAGAATCCATGAATATCTGATGCCGTGCTCGGTACAATGCATCACGGGATGCATTCAGTCCAGTGCATGGTTCAATTGTTTCGTTTCATTGTATTTTACAAAATATACATATATATGTCAATGATTTACAGAAAATACTTCAAGCCCCATTTCTCCATAAGATGCTCGTAAGTGCAAGTACATGTAGTTTTACTCATGCTGTTAATTTTCACATTTTATATGATACAAAAATTGATGTGGCTCGAGTCCGTCCGTCCGTCCGTTTTTCTGTCTGTCCGTCCGTGCGTCCGTTTTTTCTGTCTGTCTGTCTGTCTGTCTGTCCGTCCGTCTGTCTGTCTGTCCGTCCGTCCGTCCGTTTTTCTGTCTGTCTGTCCGTCCGTCCGTTTTTCTGTTTGTCTGTCTGCCTGCCTGCCAGCCAAGCTGCCTTTCTGCTTTTCTGTATGTCTGCCTGTCCGTCCGTCCGTCCGGTCTCCAGCCTGCTCGCCCGTCCGCCTCCTTGTCTGTCTGTTCGTCCATCTGTCCGTCTTTCAATGCCAGCCTGCCCACCCACCTGTCCTTGAGCGTTCAGGCGGAAGACAATGGGGAAAAATAACTCTAAGCTCTTAAATGCATGAGTTATTATAACTCCTTTCTGTAGAGTTTTTTCTCACCGTATCGGGCAGTGTAAATTCACAAAATGTACAGTCTGAATTTGATCTACACTGTTCGCAAAAGCCCTTTTAACTCTTTACCGCACAATCCCGAGTTTTAACGACCCTGAGAAAGGAACCTATTGAAAACATTTTGAGAAAAGGAGAAAATGCTGGTAACCAGCATTTTCTCCTTTTTCCAAAATGTTTTCTACCCTTCCCAGAAGAAACATCAATTTTTGTTTTACATATATTTTTGTCGTCTGCAAGTGCTTTCAATTTAGACCGGCCTAATATTTTGTCGTTTGGTAAAGCGTTAAGTCACGTTTACTAGCTTATGGGTTAAAACAATCATGATTAATGATTTTGCTGGAGTAGATCTACCTCTGTTTTAGATCACCTTATACATGTGTACAAACCAAACATTGAAAACCTTCAAGCTATACTATACATAGTAAAATTAGTGTTGCACCCCCCTGTGTTTTTAACGTGTTTAATTTTCTGGCGTGAATGATATGAAATGGGTTGGAAATTAGAATCTGGCTGCTGTATACAAGAACAAACAAGTCTGTTGTCTCTGAAATGGAATGAACTGAGGTATCCCTTAACCTCGTGGCAGCAGCTACTGATCGAGCTGTTTCAACCTCTCGTGAGAGGTGTGAGACAAAGACTGCAAGCTGTTTTGCATGCCCCGGGCGGAAGTACGCAATATTGCCTGATTTTGTGTGTCCATTCTCTGCAGGTCACTTTCAACCTGTCGTAAGTTTTGTTTCGACATTAAATTCCATGTTTTAACCAAACTTAAACGCTTCTCGTTTTTCTTAAATTTGAAAGCAACATCTAGGCAAAAGATTCCCATTTACCATGAGGTCAAGGGATACCTCAGTTCAGTTCATTTTATGGGCAAAGGCGAGTCTGTTGGTGTATGCAGCAGCCGAATTCTAATTTCGACCCAATTTTATCTCATTCACGTCAGAAAATCAAACCCGGTAAAAAACACAGGGGTGTAACACTAATTTTACTATGTATATGTCTAGAAACGCAGGCGCGAATTCACAGTGTGGGACCGGAAGTATATGCATTGTATATGACTTGAGATTCTGTACAGTGATGTCACCCAACTGGCAGACCTTCACTATGCATTCGACAAACCCCCGGTGATCCGGTGATCAAGCCCCTCGTCCCCTGTATCAAATAGCTTGATATGCACCTACACGGTGCATTTCTTCGCCGGAAGTACACCGCTTTACCGTTATTAGAATTGTAAGGCTCCTCATAAAAAAGAAAATATGAGTCACAATTCTCTATCGATTTCTTTCTTAGAATATTTCCGTCAGCAGTTTGTATATTAAAATTTTAACGTGGTTCATCAATTTCGTTGGCAGCTTTCATCGACAAATCGATAGGTGATTGCTCATGTCGTTGCTCAGCGATTTACATGGGCGCCGCCATGTTTAAGATAATGTAATCGTTGTCTGCGCATGTCATATTCTTCGAAGATTCGACCTATCTTATATGACGCATCACCCATCCGGGGAAAAGTAGGGCTTATATTGAAGCTATTAGCCTATTACCAAAGCATGTAGGGACTGTTTTAATAAATGGTCGGTGCATAGGTTACATGCTAGCCGATCATAGCTGAATAAATGGCACCAGGTAGCGTTTTATTGAGTAAACGTTTATTTCATTTGAAATTCAAAGTCACGGTTGTTGTTTTGAAAAAATTACGCCGCTTTTGTACCCAGGATGCCCGAATTAGATAGATGTGTATTTGTAGAATGCCATCTAGCGGGAGATAATGATCATGTAATAGGTAGTTCAAAAGGGAAACCTTCTTTATACGGACGAGGTTAGATGTAGGTACGGAATCGGTCGAGTTGTAACGAGTGCGTCATTATGCAAAATCCAAGTAGCATACAGTCTCAAAAACTGTACACTTCCGGTCTAAACTATGGAATTACAACGTTTGGATAGCTTTTGTTATTGTCCACTGATGGTGTAACATCTCATGAATATTCACAGAAAAACTTCCGGCTTCACATAACAAGTTTGTCAACAAAATTAAAACCTCTACTGTCTGAAGAAAGAAGTTTTCAATGGGCATTAAGTTGCAGAAAATGTCCACATATATCTTTATAGATCGAGTTTTGAGTAGTTTTAAAGGGGCCTTATTACATTTTCGTGTTGTGGATTAAATTTTTTGTTTGACATTGATAAATACGAGTACTAAAAAAATAAACTTTAACCTGCAAACTTATCAAAACTGGTGCAATTTGGTTTTCAAGTAACAGGTTGGTCGCGTTGGAAAAAGAACTCCGTGTATTTTTATGTGATCAATATGAGTTGACTAATTTGAACTAGACCTTACATAATCGACGTATATGGTCCTTGTCACGTGTTATTCCCACAAACCTTTGCAAAAGTCTTATGAAATATGAAACTATCCTACGTGTCAACGTAGCCCATTAAGGAAAAAGCACTGAACTATATTATTTTCTTATATTACATTACAATTTCGTCTGACTTCTTTTCTGATGTTTTGCCAGCTATTGCCGTGCTTAACCTTTAAAGCGCCTAATAAACCCAATGGTCATTTTCATCGTAGAATAAAACCAATATAATTGCAAATTCATGACTACCTTTTGCCTGTAGTGTTTGAGCATAGCGGGCAGTGTAGATCAAAGATCAGGCTGCACATTTTGTGCAGCCTGATCTTGATCTACACTGGCCGCAAAGGCACCTATATCAGTGAAAGGCGCTTTAAGGGTTAATTTCCGTGATGAATCCTTTTCGAAGTTTGGTGAGATTTTGACAACACGAATAGTCTCCTTCAAGTTACCGAAACCGAAAAAGGAAGAAAAAGACATGTAGAACCAGACACTGACTCAGACCTATATTGTTTATTTCAACAATGATGGATGCATTGAATGGCTCTTTATGCTGTTTTCAACATTTTTTTCGTTGTCTGCGCATGTCATAATCTTCGAAGATTTGACCTATCAAACTGGCTATGACACATCACTGGCATTCGGCATACCTCAGGTAATCCGGTGATCAAATCCCTCGGCTGTATCACGTTGCTTGATATGCACCTACACGGTACATTTCGCACAACTCCGGAAGCACACCGCTTTACCGTTTTTGAAATTGTAAGGCTCCTCTTAAAAAAGAAAAAATGAATAAATTTTCTTTCGTTATCTTTCTAAGAATATTTCAGTCGGCAAACAGTTCGTACATTCAATTTTTAGCGTGGTTTATCAATTCCGTTAGGAGCTTTCATCGACAGATCGATAGAAGTGAATAACTTCAACGTGGTTGTTCATGTCGTTGCTAAGCGATAAACAGGGGCGACGCCATGTTTAAGATCATGTGATTGGTAGTTCAAAATGGAAGCCTCCTTTATACAGACGAGTTTAGATGTAGGTACGGAATCGGCCGAGTTGTGACGAGTGACATCACTGGATAAAAAACTGGACATATATTAATACGTGTTGCGTAAATTGCCGATTAAAACGTGCAGGCGAATATGGCAATAAATAATACGTCTGTAGAACAAGCCAGGTTTTTGCTACAAATTTCTTAAAAGACAAAATGATTTCAAACGGGAAAATATTTTTTTAGAATACCAACTGCAAATCTCTGTACATTGTTTCTTAATATAGACATGGGAAAACTGGGATTTGTGCAACAGACTGAAAACAAGAATAACGTCCCCACCTTGCTGGGCTTGCACCGGGGCTTTTTTCCCAAGCTCATATGGGCTAATGTTTATAAATGGCTGGTGCATAGGCTATATGCTAGCTAACCATGGCTGGATGAATCATACAAGGTGGGTTTTAGAAAGTAAACGTATATTTTATTTTGAAATTCGTTGTATTGATTCCCGCCTTGAAAAATAGTCCAGTTCTGTACCCAGAATGCCCATATCAGATAGGTTATGTACTTGAAAAATGCCACCTAGCGGAAGACAATGACATTTTTTCAGTCAAGTGACAGGGACAGTTCATATTCTTGCGAGGCTTTTTTTTCCTTGAGTTTCATCAGTACTGGAGAGGAACTCTGAACTTATCCGCCTTGTTCAAGGAAACTCAAATGGAAAATCCTTAAGGATTTCTCTCCATGACATCTTGATTAACCCTTAGGCTGCTAAGCGCGACTCACTGACCTTTTTTGAGGAATGTGCAGTCTGATCTTGGATCTACACTGTCCGATAAGGAGATATTTCTCCCCCAAAATAACATTGAAATAGCAATATTTAGGTTTTTACTATTGACTTCAAGGTATCATTTAACTTATTCAGCAGTATAAGGATTAATAATCCAACACCTTTACCACCGGGCCACACATGTGCCACTCGCAACAATGTATGCCATGCTCTGTGAAAAGAGGGTTCAATACATCTACGAAAAGCATCGACCCAAGTCGGCCTGCGCAGTCAGCGCAGCCTGACTTGTGTGGAAACATTTTGCTGTTGGTAAATTAACTGCATGTCTAAAACCATACCAGTCTAACTCAGGATTCAGCCATCTGTTAGACAAAATGGATTCATGGATCCATAATTAATGTGATGTGAATTCAGCCATCTGTTAGACAAAATGGATTCATGAATCCATAATTAATGTGATGTGAATTCAGCCGTCTGTTAGACAAAATGGATTCATGAATCCATAATTATGTGATGTGAATTCAGCCGTCTGTTAGACAAAATGGATTCATGAATCCATAATTATGTGATGTGAATTCAGCCGTCTGTTAGACAAAATGGATTCATTAATCCATAATTATGTGATGTGAATTCAGCCGTCTGTTAGACAAAATGGATTCATGAATCCATAATTATGTGATGTGAATTCAGCCATCTGTTAGACAAAATGGATTCATGGATCCATAATTATACATACATACATATCTTTATTTGTATAGAATACAAACATATTCATAGCACAATGGTTAACAAAAATATATATTACACAAAGTAAGTAGGACAAGGAAGATTGATTGATTGATTGCATGGTGTTTAACGCCATTTTCAACATTATTTCAGTTATATCACGGCGGCCAGTGCACCTATCCATGCTTTCCTGGAGTTTCTTTTAACAGTACTCCGCACAATATTCTTTCCAAGCCACTGGCTACTTTCCCACATAACCATCGTCGAAACAATGGTCAGCGGTGAGAGAGGAATGAATCCTGTCGCGATGACTATCATCAATCCTCGGAAAGAAATTGGCCAAGCTGGGGATCGAACCAGCGACCTCCTGTTCTCAAGTCCTGTACGCTGCCGACTCAGCTACCGGGGCTTGGCAGGACAAGGAAGATTTAGCAGGGAAAAAAATGGGAGAAAAAGATGTTAACCCTTTCCCAAACAAGCCCTGGTTTTCACGTGTCTGCAGTACAAGTCTTTTGAAAACACTGTGGGAAAAGGAGAAATTGCTCGTAACGAGCAATTTCTCCTTTTCCCACAGTGTTTTCTACCCTTTTTGAGAACTTTCTGCCATTCTTATCAAATTTAAAATTGTCGTCTACCAACTCTTTCAGTTTGGAAGGGTCTAAAATTTGTCGTTTGGGAAAGGGTTAACAGAGATGGTATCTGTGTTTACTCTTTCTGAATAAAGGGCTGGTAGATAACACTGGGATCAATTTTGCATGTACATGCATGTTGATCACAGTCCACACTTCCAGCCAAAGAACAAAAGGTATCGGACATTTCTATTTTATAGTAACTAAGGTAAGGTATCAGACATTTAAGATTTATATAAAGTAAGGTAAAATGATAAGATTTGGTTATCAAAATACAATAATATAGCAAAGTACTCTGGTGAGAAAATTAGACAATTTCAAACTGAAAGCATTTCTGATGACTTGCTTGGTACAATGCATCTCTGAGATGCTTTATACCCCTTTTTGCCAGAGCACGGCTTTTTCATTTGGTCTTGCGCAATAACTTTAGGATTTTAAAACGAACGCAAAAGGGCATCTTGAACATCTCAATTTTAACGGCTGCCCTTTTCAGGGAACAAGTCAAAAAGGAAGTTGAACCACAAATTAGCCGCAAGTCGTAATTTCGGAGAACAGACCTTTCCGAAGCGCAAGGAATATAAAAGTATTTAAAATTTTCGGAAAATGCAGGAAAATGCAAAAAAAAAATCATAAACGTCTGAACACTTTGCCATGACGGAAGAAGGAAGGGAAATCCTACAGGATTTTACACTCGAAAAAGGACATTATTGTTCCTGGAGAAGTTTCTTTTTATTCTTTCTTTTTAAAGAGAGAGAGAGAGAGAGAGAGAGAGTAAATGTTGTTAACCTATTACCACACATCCCATGTTTCAACGACCCTGGGTGAAACGACTTTTTAAAACATTGTGGGAAAAAAAAAACTGGTTTCCAGCATTTTCTCCTTATCCCACACTGTTTTCTGCTCTCTCAAAGACGAATCGAATCACTGAATCACTGAAGACATGTAGATATGAGCCATACTCTGTGAAAAGGGGTCTTAATGCATCTGCGAAAAGTATCGACCCGAGTCAGCCTGCGCAGTAAGCGCAGGCTGACTTGGGCCGAAACTTTTCGCCATTGGTCAATGTTCTGCATTTTCAAAGACCAGTCTACCTCATGAATAGGTCAGCTGTAAAAAAAGTGACTAATATGGATCCTTATTTATGTGATACTTTGCTGGATATTTTGCATCGCGGGGATGCATTAAGCCCCCTTTTGCCAGAGCATTTGCAAATGCTTTCAGTTCGGGTCAGTTCGGATCAGTGTTAAATTTTATCGCCTCCTTATCAACATTTTCTCGTTTTCCCACAATGTTTTCAACTCTTTCAAGGACGGATCCCATCATTTGAGACACATCACTAATGCCAAATGTAAATGCCTTTAATTCGGACCGGTGTGAAATTTTGTAATCCGATAAAGGATTTAAGAAGGGGAATCTAGTTTCTTTTTTTTTTTCCGCGAAACGCGTAAAAAAGCATTTGGGCCGCACTCAGGCAAAAGGGGGTATATTGCATCTCTATGATGCATTGCACAAAGCAATTCATCACATAATTGTCGCTTCAGAAAATCCACCGTGTCTACCAACCGACTGAATCATGAGGTAGACTGGTCCTTTGGTATGCAGAAAATTTCCAAATAGCAAAAAATATCGACCAATGGCAGCGTGCGCGGACTGCGCAGGCTGACATGCGGCGATACATTTTTGCAGATACATTAAACTATCTTTTTTAGAGAGCAAGACTTAGATCGTTTGAATTCCGAAGGTCAAGAGGACAATTCAATTTTTCTGAAGTTGATGGCAACGCCCAAACTATGGAAAGATGTCGCAAAATCCAAATAACTCTTACCCCTTTTAAGCAACGGACGGTAATGAAAGTTCCTGCAGACGGGCTAGGACAAGATCAGACTGCACAAAAGGTTCAGTTTGATCTTGATGTTTGGTTCTTTAACAATGACGATGACAAAGTCATCTTTTCAGCAATTTAGGCCACCGGCCCATAATACAATAAACCTCTTAGAAGTCAACAATATACATATGAACCATGCTCTGTAAAAAGGGGAGTCAATGCATCTGTGACAAGTATCGACCCAGGTTAGCCTGCGCAGTCCGCGCAGGCTGACCTGGGCCGAAACGTTTTAGCTACTGGTCAATTTCCTGTATGTCTAAGGACCAGTTTACCTCATGATTAAGTTGGTTGTTAGAAAAAGTGACTAATATGGATCCATAATTATGTGATGGCTTGCTTGGTATCATGCATCGCGGGGGATGCATTAAGCCCCCTTTTGCCAGAGCATGGCTCACCTAGAGATTACATAATTATGCTAGATTTATTGTATAGAATTCACACCGATGATCAATCCTGTTTTCGTCCCTCAGTTTCGCAACATGTTAAAACAAGTTCGGCTAAATTTATACATGTAGTTTTATTTCCATTCAAAATTCTATAGCAAAGTTGCTCATTAAAGTAATAATAGCTGCCAAAAGTAAACAAAGCAGGAATCAAAATGTATTTAGATTCAAATAATTTCATTTTAAAGAATAAAAATTATTGTGAAGAAGATAACCTGCTATTGTAAAATCGGTCCAAGTTTTAGTCGCTGCCAGAGAATTTAATTTCAAAACTAGGTTAAAAGTTTCCAGGTCAATCTATCTATTGTTTACTTTTTGCCTGCTTTTAAACTTGTTTTTTTTTTCAGCGACAAACACTTGGACCGACCACACTGTCATCTTCACAATATTTTCCATACTTTTGAATGGCATGATTTAAGGTTAACTGCATTTTAACATCTGCATTGTGTTTTTGGCCGCTATTGGGCCTTTAATAAGATCAAATTCATTGATGACTGGAACATTTGTCATTACAGAATAAAAAGGACATTCTGGTTTGTCTTAACACTTAGGCTACTAAGCGCGACTCACTGACCTTTTGCGGACTGTGTAGATCAAGATCAGACTGCACAGAACGTGCAGTCTGATCTTTGATCTACACTGTCCGATAAGGAGATATCTTTCACTGAAAAATATCTTAGAAATAGCGAAATTTAGGGTTTTACTATCAGCTTGAAAGTCTCATTTCACTTTTTCAGAATAGTAAGGGTATAGGCGGAAACAGACAGTCTTTTATCTCTTTTCAAGTTTTTTTTTTTGTGCTTTTCAAGTAAGCGTGTATTTTGTTTGTTTGTTTGTTTGCTTGTTTTTGTATGTATGGTCTTATCCCTTATCCTAAATGAAACTTTCAAGCCGATAGTAAAAACCAAGTTTTTTTTTCTATTTCAAAGGTATTTTTGGGGACAGGTATTTCCGTATCGGACAGTGTAGATCCAGGATCTGACTGCACTTTCTGTGCAGTCTCATTTTGATCTACACTGTACGCAAAAGGCGTAAAGTCGCACTTAGCAGCCTAGGATTTAAACGCCGTTTTTAATATTATTTCAATTATATCGCGGCGGTCAGTTCACCTATCCACGGTTTCCTAGATTTTCACTAGTGCTTCGCACAACAGTCTTCCCAAGCCGCTTGCTACTTTCTCAAATACACGTAATAATCGTCGGAGAAATAATCAGCGGTGAGAGAGGAATGAATCCTGTGGCAATGACTATCATCAATCCTCGGAAAGGATTCGAACCCTCGACGCCCCTTCTCCGGTTTCAAACCCTGTAACGTACCGACTGAGCACCCGGGATCGTCCCACAATTTTGGACAGATGTCGGAAAATCGAAATCCAGTGACACTGGATTTGTAGCTATACTGATATTGTAATTTTTAGTTCGCCTTTGCCATATTTCGTTTATTTTTAAATGGCCAAAGAGATGTACTATGCCGTTAATGTCAATAAATGGCGTGCAACACACAAAAAGTGGCCTTTGGACAACTGCGTAAAGTGCTGTCCCGGATTAGCCTGCGCAGTCTGCGCAGGCTAATCCGGGACAGCACTTTACGACTACATAAGATTTTTTTATACAGTAGACTTTCGTGAAACAGAAAATCGCACAAAAACGGGAAGTGTCGTCTCGGATTAGTCACAGACTGCACAGGCTGATCTGGGACGACACACTTTTACGCATATGTCCGAAGGCCCCTTTTCGTGTGTTGCACGCCATTTAATGAAAAGTTTTGTTAACCCTTAAACTGCTCAATAAATGAAACAAAATTTTCCACTCAATAGTAAAAACCCAAATATTGATGTTTCAAAGTTGATTTCACGAGAAAAAAAAATATCGTTTAGGACAGTGTAGATTAAAGATCAGACTGCACGTTCTGTGCAGTCTGATCTTGATCTACACTGTCTGCAAAAGGTCAGTAAGTCGCGCTTAGCAGCTGAAGGGTTAAATGTTTATAATGTCACCCTATCAATACAACGGGCAGCAAAAGAAGCTTTTGCTGACGGGATAGGCCTTGATCAGACTGCACAAAACGTGATATCTGATCTTTGCGTTTGGGTGTTTTTGTCTATAATATTTCACTGCCAATTATAACTTAACCATTAACACTCATCTTGATAAATAAGTGAAATGAAATGTTCAAACCGGTGGTAAAAACCCGAATAATACTATTTCAAACATATTTTCAGGAAAAAAGTATCTCCTTTATGGACAGTGTAGATTCAAGATCAGACTGCATGTTCTGTTCAGTCTGATCTTGATCTAAACTGTCAGCAAAAGGTCAGTGAGTCGCGCTTAGCAGCCTATGGGTTAAAGCGCTGAATAATCCCAAAAGATATTTCATTCTTCAGAAATACGACCCTCATTATCAAAATTTTAAGGTTGCCCTTGACTAAAGTGTTTCTGCAAAGCGGACAATGTAGATCAAAGTTCAGGCTGCACGTTTTGTGTAGTCTGATCTTGATCTACACTGCCCTCTATGGCAGCTATGATTGTGAAAGGCGTTTTAATGGTTAAATATCTTTTGCGGATGGCTTAGATGAAGGTCAGACTGCACATTTTGTGCAGTCATATCTTTGATTTTTGATCTACACCCTCGGCTTCCTGATACCCATTTGCGACACAATTCGTGTTTCAACTGCGGAAGAGAAAGTACTCGAGCCATGCTCTGGCAAAAGGGGGGCTTAATGCATTTCCGTAATGCATTGTTCCAAGCAAGACATGACATAATTATGGATCCATAAAATCCATTTTGTCTAACAGCCGACTGAATCATGTGGTAACCTGGTCCTTTGACATGAAGACATTTGACCGATAACAAAAAGTTTTGGCCCAGGTCAGCGAGAGCGGACTGCGCAGGCTGACCTGAGTCTAAACTTTTTGCAGATGCATTAAGCCCCCTTTTCACATTTCATGGCTAACATTTAAACCTCGAAGGAAAAAAAATGAACTCGTTTTGTTTGTAAAGTAAGATTTAGCCCTTTACAGAACGACAAAATTTTAAACTTGTCTGCATTTGCAATGGACAAAATAAATGTAGCTCAAAACTTGATTTTATTTTTGAAACGTAGAAAACATTGTGAGAAAGGAGACAATGCTGGTAACGAGCATTTTTTTTTTTTTAATTTCCCACCATCTTTTCAAAAGGCTTCTTTTTCAATGTCGTTTAATCACGGGATTGTCTGGTAAAGAGTTAATCCTTTTACCAGTAAAAACTAAGGATTTCCGCGTTAGGTCAAGATTATAAATGATAGGACTTTGATCGCAACAGGTGTGGCAGACTGCGCTGATGAAATCTAGACTTCACAGGTCAAGTGGTCTGACCTCGGATCTCCACTGTCTATTATTTGCTTCTAATCTCGTAGTATATATACGGGGAAAAAATCCATTCATTTGCAGTGGAAACAGTATGTTTAGGCCTCGAAGTATAACTCTTACTCGATAAACCTCTGTTTATGTTTATTATTATTGTTTATGTTTGGGATAACAGGGTAAAAATTACGTATAGCTCTCACGATAAACATTTCATTTGCTACTGCCAATCGATACACTGGGGTCTTGATTATTACCAAAGAAGATTTATGTAGAAGAGAATGATTCTTTTCTTGTGCTATTTGGAAATTTGACATTTTCATAAGCCTTCTCCAGTAATCCAATGCTTCTTTTCAACAAAATGAAAAACAGTGAGGAAAAAAGAGGCAGTTGCTCGTGGGGTTACCTTTCATTATTTTACCTCCTACTGAGCCACAAAAGAGTTTTAATACTCATGTTCCAGTCTCTCTTACGCCGTCTATCTTTTCCTAAAAGATGTTTTTTGTTTCCGTTCATGTATTCGGTCGTTATTTTGTCAAAAATAAGGGTAATAATTACGGAAGCGATACACCGTTTTGTCACAGATCTGTGGAGACGGTGAAAGAAGACTGCGATAAGAAATGATTAACCCTTTATCGCTTGATCCCGACTTATAGCGATATTGAGGAAGAAGGCTTAAGAAAACATTGTTGGGAAAGGAGGAAATGCTAGTATTCAGCATTTTCTCCTTTTCTGACCATGTTTTCTACCCAGTGAAAGACACAATTTAATGTTTTGGGTAACATTTAACTTGTCGTCTGCAAATGCTTTCACTTTGGACAGGGCTAACATTTTGTCGTCTGATACAGAGTCAACCCTTTACCACGCAATCCTGTCTTTTAAACGAACCTAAAAAAGAATGCGTTTGAAAACATTGTGGACATAGGAGACAATGCTGGTAAACAGCATTGACTACTTTGCTCACAATGTTTTCTACCATTTTAAAGACAGAAACATGTAAGCCATGCTCTGGCAAAAGGGGGCTTAATGCATCTCCGTGATGCAAAATACCAAGCAAGAAATCACACTGTTGGGAATCCTAAAAATTCAGTATGTCTAACAACCGACTGTATCATAAGGCAGAATGGTCCTCTATTGTACAGAAAATTGACCAAAAGCGAAAAGTTTCGGCCCAGGTCAGCCTGCGCGAACTGCGCAGGCTGACCTGGGTCGATACTTTTCGCAGATGCATTAAGTCCCCTTTTTACAGAGCATGGCTCATATGTTTTATCCGCTTCCAGTTTGTCGTCTGCAAATACCTTCAATTTGGTTGTGTGTTTAAAGTCCCAATAAAGTCCAAAATTTGAATTTTTTTATGCTTGAAAAAAGGCATGAATCTGTTAGATTTACTCTTATTTTGTCGCCAAGGGGATAGGGGCGTTCATAGCAGCATCGGTTCATGTCACAGAACCATACAAAAATCCTAATTTTTTTTATCAATTCTCCCAACTGACGTTACCACGCACTATTCGGAATCATTCTGGTGTCCTATTTGTAGACACCATGTGACCGATGACGTATTACACAAACGATGTGCTTTCTCTCCTTAGAAAACGTTGCGAAACTTCGGTAAGTCTTTAATTTTCGTTAAATTACCTGCGCTCATCATATCTAATTTATTTGTATGCATTTGACTGGTAAATCGGAGTTGTGTTATATTTATTTCGATCATGATATGCCTATTTCTTCTTGTCAAGAGTCGTCCAAACATCGAATGACATCTCGGCCTATAACACTTTCGGCCTATTACAATTTCGACTAGTAAGAAATTCGGCGCATACAAAATCGAATGTCTACACAAGGTATAAAGGTTTGTAATATGAGCCATGGGGAATAAGTCAAACAAAATGCGGACGTTTTATAACGAAGATCAGACTTTATATTATGTGCGATCTGATCTTGATCTTCTAGGTAATGAAAAAGTTAAGAATTTTGTGGGGTTTTTTTTTCGGGTCTGTAATTACTAGCGAATTTTGACCTGAGTTTAGCATCAGGTGGTGGACGTTTTATATCAAAGGTCAGACTTCTTACTAGGTGCAATCTGATCTCGATCTATGCTGTCAACAAAGAATATTTCTCAACTTTCAAGAGTTTAGTAAAACACATTGCTTATTGATATTTTTACTGCTAGTTTTTGAAGACAGAGTTGATGTTACTTCATCAATCAAGTTATTGCATGCAGATGAACCATACTTTTAAAAATTATAGATACATATTCCAAAGCTGATAAATACATGTACTTCAAGTTGTTGGAGTGCAAGACAATTGAAGACAAAAGTAGAAGTTTACTAGTACTCAAGTAATATTTATCTACCACATTGTGATTAAGAAAAATAATTTTTTATGTCATTTTTTACTGATCTCTTTTCTTTCCAACCTAAAAACAGTGTATTTTTTTAGGGTGTGATACAGAGAGACCAAGATGTTTGTTAACCGCCAAATAGATATCCCAGTCTGGTGTTATATCTCTGCTGTACGACAATTTTTTTTTCACAGATTTTAGCACAGTCCATGTCAACAGGTATCTGAATGATATTTAGATCTACATCTATTACACATTAATGTTAGAACTTTGAAGTCTGTTACCGGTATATTTCAAGCTTAGAAAGGATCAGCTTCTGAAGGGATAATTGATCAAATACAACTTTTTTACACCCTTGCCATAAATTTTTGAAAGGAGCAATTGTTTGCTACAAGCAGCTGCTCCTTTCTCACATTCCTCCATTTAGTTGATTTTTTTTTTGTGTGTGTGAACATTCCCCAGTTGTCGGTTGTTTAACACCATTTTCAACATTATTTCAGTTTTATCACGGCAGCCAGTGCACCTGTCCATGCTTATCAAGAGTTTCTGTTTCTAGTACTTTGCATAATTTCCCACTGGCTGCTTTTCCACGTAATCATTGTCAATACAATGATTAGCATTGAGAGAGGAATGTATCCTGTTGCAATGACTATCATCAGTCCTGGGAAAGAAATTGGCTGAGCTAGGGATTTGAAGCAGCAATCCCCCAATCTCAAGCCCTGTATGCGACTAGCTGCACCACTAGGGCTTTGCAGTAGTATTTCGTAAAAGTAATGTACTCTTGAGAGAGAAAAAGGCATGCCTTGGGGCTAAAACAAATTAAAGTCCAACTTTTAGTAAGCAAGCACAAAAGGTACACTCAAAAGCTGCTTTGTATTAAGCCAGCACCAAAGAGACTCTCAAATTGTGGGGGTTTTTTTTACCTTGAAAAAGAAGGCTTTTGAAACATAATGAAAAAAGGTGAAAACCAACATTTTCTATTTCCAAAAGTGATTTTAGCTTTTTAAACAAGTTCGGTCATTTGAGCCACGTTCAATTTGTTGTCTACAAATGCTTTCAATTTGGACAAGTTAGAAATTTTATCAGCTTGAAAAGAATTAGTATAAAGGTGGCCACAAGGGCAGGGTTTACTGTATAAAGAAATGAGCATATCTTGTAAAATAGTTCTAGAGATACAATCTGAGACTAGTAGATTAAAAATACATGTGTTTTTCAATCTAAATTTACTTGATTGATTGAATGGTGTTTAATGCGGCATTCAACATTATATCAGTCATTTCATTGCCTCAGTTTGCTTATTCATGTATACCCTGGGTTTTAATATATGGCTCTGTAGTGTCATGCCCAAGAACACTCTTATGAAAAACCCATTGCTTCCAGTGAGGCTCAAAGCTCGGACCTCCAGGTTATGAGTGCTACACTTTACCACTGAGCCAGGGAGACCTTAAATAAATTTGTATTTCAGACTCAAAATGCGAATGCAGTCTCAATGGCAGTGTAAGATACAAGGACATAGTTGTTAAATGGCCTCTTTAGGATTTCATTTAACTCTGCCAAACAACAAAGTTTTGGACTAGTCCAAATTCAAAGTATTTGCAGCCAAAAATTTAACTGTGGCTCAAATGATGGAATTTGTATTTAATAGGGTAGAAAACATAGTGTGGAATCAAGAAAATGCTGGTTACCTGCATTTTCTCCTTTTCTCATAATGTTTTCAAAACACCTGGAGATGCATTAAGCCCCCTTTTGCCAGAGTGTGGCCTTATTTAACTCTTTACCAAAAGACAAAATTTTAGATTGAACCAAACTGAAAGCATTAATTTTGCAGACGACAAATTAAGTGTTGCTAAATTGATGATTTCTCTTTTTGATAGGGTAGTAAACATTGTGGGAAAAGGAGAAAATGCTGGTTACCAGCATTTTCTCCTTTTCCCACAATGTTTTCAAAAGCCTTTTCTTTCAGGGTTGTTAAAAGTAGGGATTGTGTGGTAAAGAGTTAAAAAGAAATTTATATTCTTGTCATTTCAGTGTCTCATTTTGAACAGAGTGACGTGACATTTGAACAGTGTGGACAGGGAAAAAATCACTCTCAGTTTATAGACAGATATGGACAATATTAGTGCATCTACTAACTTAAAAGTATACCAGTAACATCGGAATGGACTTCTGCAGTGATTGGTGATCGTAATATTAGAAATTTTGGATCAAAATTGTGGATTTTGGAGGTTTCTTTTGGAGCTCAGTCAAGGACTTGAGAACAGGGGGTCAGTGGTTTGATTCCTGGCTTTTCCAATTTCTTAGAATTGATGATATTCATTGTGACATGTGGGAAAGCAGCCAGTGGCTTGGAAAGATTATTGTGTGAGGTACTTTAAAAAGGGTTTTTGTCGGTTTAACCCTTTACTAAACAATCTTGAGTTTTCACGACCCTAGAGATGAAGACTTTCGAAAACATTGTTGAAATTCTCTGGTTACCAGCACTTTTTTTCATTTTCCCATATTTTCTACCCTTCCAAAAACAAATTTCAATACTTGGGTCCCATTTATCATCTGCAAATACTTTCAAGTCTAAAATTTTGTTGTTTGTCAAGAGTTAAAAACTATGCGCAGAAATGGGTTAACCGTTTACCAGATGACAGATTTTGGACAAGTCCAAATTGGAAGTGTTTTTTGACAACGACTGTAATTCAGTGTGGCGTAAAGGATTAGATTTGTCTTTGAAATGGTAGAAATCATTGAGGGAATAGAAGAAAATGCTGGTTACTAACATTTTCTCCTTCACCCACGAAGTTTCTAAAGCTATCTCCCTGGGGGTCATTAAAAGACAAGATTGTTTGCTAAAGGACCATTGTATACTTGATTTAAAAGCTTGAAAATATGTAGATAGTGAAAACAATTGCAGTTTGCTCAAATGTACTTTTTATTGGTCTCGAACTTTGTAAGATATGGTTTTGTTTTAAAATTCATAAACATAAATTAAAACTGTAACCCTTTACCAAATGACAAAATTTTATGCTAGTCCATATTGAAAGCATTTGCAGTTGACAAAATAAATGTGACTCAAAAGTTAATATTCTATTTGGGAAGGGAAGAAAACACTGTGGGAAAAGGAGAAAATGCTGGTTACCAGCATTTTCTCCTTTTCCTACAATGTTTTCAAAGGGCTTCTCTCTCAGGGCTGTTAAAAGCCGTGAGTGTGTGGTAAAGGCTTAAACTGGAAATAGAGTTTAGTATCTTTCAATAATTTTCCTTTTAGTAATAAAAAACAATGGTCACAAAAATATCACACTCAACTCTTTACCACACAATCCCTGGTTTTAATGACCCCTGAAGAAGAGGGCTTTTGAAAACATTGTGGGAAAAGGAGAAAATGCTGGTAACCAGCATTTTCTCCTTTTCCCACAATGTTTTCTATCCTTCCCAAAACAAATTTCAATTTTTCAATCATATTTATTTTGTCGTCTGCAAGTGCCTTCAATTTGGACCAGTCTAAAATTTTGTCGTTTGGTAAAGAGTTAATCATATTGGTAATCTTAATTCAATATTCTTCATGACTGTTGTAAAAACTTAATACTGGCTATCTGTATCTTGGGTAAAAATACTGTTCACGTAAAACTTTCCATCATAGAGCACCTAAGGTAGGAAGAGAAACAGAAACAAGTGAATGTATTTGACTGATATATGTCACAATGCAATAAATCTATTTTCAACAGCATTTCAACTGTATAGCAGTAGCTGTACACTTACTCATGTTCACTGGGTCAATAACTGATATCCCTTTACCACACAGTCCCGACTTTTAACGACCCTGAGAAAGAAGCCTTTTGAAAACATTGTGGGAAAAGGAGGAAATGGTGGTAACCAGCATTTTCTCCTTTTCCCACAGTGTTTTCTACCCTTCCCAAAACAAATTTCAATTTTTCAGTCACATTTATTTTGTTGTCTGCAACTGCTTTCAATTTTGACCAGTCTGTTTTGTTGTTTGGTAAAGAGATATTACTGGCAATAAAGCTGGGGGAGGTTACTTTTTGTAGGAAACTACCTATCAAGCTCCAGCTACAGTTGAATTATGAACACATGTTTTACAAATCATATCAACCAAAAGGCCATGGTGGGCTTGCAAGCATCTTCACATCCTTGTTTATTAACCCTTAACCACACAATTCCGGGTTTAAACGAACCTATGGAAGATGCCTTCTGAAAACATTCCGGGAAAAGGAGAAAATGCTCGTTACCAGCATTTTCTCCTTTTCCCACTGTCTTTTCTACCCTACCAGAAACAAATTTAAATTTTGAGTCACATTTATTTTGTTGTCTGTAAATGCTTTTAATTTGGACCAATCTAAAATAGTGCTGTGTGGTAAAGAGTTAAGTGTCATTGCAACTGGATTTGATCCTGTCAAACTCCTGAACATGATTTGGGTTTGCTCATGGGGGAAACAGCCAGTGAATTTTAGAGAATTTGCTGAGAATTACTAGTATATGAAATAGAGGTAAAAGGCACATTATTAAATTTAAACCTTTTTCAAACAATCCAAGTTTTAACAACTCTTAGTAAGACAGCCTCTCCAAATATTGTGGGATAAAGAGAAAATTTTGGTATAATATAGCCTGTAGAAAAAGCAGAAAATATTGGTAGCTTGCATTTTTTTCTTTTTTCCCCCACACTGTTTTCTACCCTTCCAGAGAGACATTTATTGTGTTGAGTTATATGTACTTTTTCATCTGCAAATAGTTTCAATTTAGACGAGACTAAAATGTTCTTCTCTTGTAAAGATTGGGTGTTTATTTGTTGGAGCATTTTGCACCACTTTAAACATTATTTCAGATTTTTATTCATGTCAGTGTGACAACTCATTACTGTCTTTTCTGTATTTCACCAGCACAAAGCTGGGGCTCTGCAATGTCTTGCCTAAGGACATTCCTTAACCCTTAAAGCCCTGGATTGATTGATTCTATGGTGTTTAATGCCATTTTCAACATTATTTCAGTTATATCGTGGCGGCCAGTGCACCTATCCATGCTTTCCTAGCGTTTCTTTTAGCAGTGCTTCGCACAGTATTCTTTCCAAGCCACTAGCTGCTTTTCCCACATAGCCATTGTCAAAACAATGGTCAGCGTTGAGAGAGGAAAGAAATTGGCCGAGCCAGGGTTTGAACCAGCGACCTCCTGTTCTCAAGTCCCTTACGCTACAGACTGAGCTACAGGGTGCAGCTTAAAGCCCTGGAACCAACTTAAGTTGTTTTTGCAGACAAAAGTTGTTTTTGCAGACAGTGTAGATAAAGATCAGACTGCACATAATATGTAGTCTGATTTTAGATCTATACTGTCTCCTACTATGAAACAAGTTTTGTCAAAATAAAGCAAGACGACTACCATTTTCTTACTTTCCAACCCTTTACCAGTTGGTAAAATTTTAGTTCAATTGTTCAAACTGGAAACAATTGCAGATGAAAAATTGGACATATTAGCTCAAATGAAAAGATTTGCTTCAAGAAGAATAGTATTATGGAGGAAAAAATACAGGTAACCAGCAATTCTGCTATTTCCATAATGTTTCAAAAGTATTTTTCTTTGTTAAAGTGATTAAATAGTGCGTTACATAATAACTTGGATGTTTTGGTTAACCCTTTACCTGACAATCCCAACTTTTAAAGACCCTGGGAAAGAAGCCTTTTGAAAACATTGTGGGAAAAGGAGAAAATGCTGGTAACCAGCATTTTCTCCCTTTCCCACAATGTTTTCTACCTTTCCCAAAACAAATTTCTGCAAATGCTTTCATTTTGGAAATGTCCAAAATGTTGTTGTTTGGTAAAGAGTTAAGGGTTGAGGGAAAGCAGTAGCTTCTAACATTGCTCTGTATGTACGAATATATTTTTTCATTTTTTGTCCACAAATTCTTCTTGTAAGACTGTTGTGATGTACATGTATTTAAAATGATAAAATAATATTACATTATATTGCCTTGATTGTTGCATAAAACATATCTGTCTTTGTAAGAGCTGTGATCTGAACCAGCCAGTTTTATATCGTAGTACTGAAGGCCAAGTATTCACATGCTACATATTCTTCAGCAACACCACAGAATATGTCTTTGGAAATCTGATTATTCTGCTGTATATCTGAAAAATAAAAAAAAGACGTATTCTCTTTTTTAATTTATCTAAATCTGAAACTGTAAAAAAAACAAAGACAGCAGTATAGTAATAGGTGTAGGTTTACTCCAACTTCATTCCATTTGATAACAGAATTGATTGCAGCATTTGTCCAGCATGTGGTTGAACTTAAATAATGTTGAAAACTGTACATGTATGAAGTCATAACTGTACAAATACAGCTTTTAACAAATCTGTTTCGAAACAGCATTGGTAATTACTTATCATTTGTAGGGAAGAAAACATGTGTTCCATCTTCCACAATGTTACTTTTCCATATGGATCAAAATTGACTGCTGCTGCATTTCCAACCTTTCACTAATTTTCTTTACATGTTCTTTACTCTAGTATGGCATATGTCTCAAAGCCCGAATAGTAGCAAAAGATACACAAAAAGTAGGTCAGCAGTTGCTATGCTGCTCTATCTTTTGTTAACTTTTTACTTGATTTCAATTTTTTTTTTTTTTGCCATTGACTTACACTTGGATCGACTGTACAACAACAGATTATCATCTTCCCAACAATTTCGTACTTTCAAAAGTATGACTAAAATCAAAATGCATTTTAACACCCACTTTGTTTACTCTTGGTGGCTGCTGGGCCTTTAAACAGTAGCACATACAATCATGGGTATGGGCTATACATCAAACAAATGAATGTAGTTTTTAGCCTTTCAATTTCTGACAATCATTCTGTTTACATGTATGTTACATGTAAATTCTAGAACAGTGTAATGCAGTATCTTTTACTCAATAATCAGCACTTTTGCAAATGAAGCCCAGTTTGATTGACTGAGTGATACATACATGTAGCTTTCAACATTATATCAGTCATACCATTTTGATAGATCGTTAATTCATATGTTTCCTGAGTTTTAACAATATCTGAAGTAACTTGCCCATGGACATCCCAACAAAACCCAGTGAGAATTGAATCTGAGTCATGGATTACTTATATTATGCATTTACCACTGAGACATGAAATAATCCTTGAGCCCTTTACATCTGTTCAGTTGAATAAAACTTGTGGCATTACTAGTATCACAAGGGTCATCTCAAGTAATAGAGGAGAACTGTGAAGCCCTAAGTGACAAAACAAAATTCAGTCGCATAAGCACAGTAGTAGCTTAATCAGCGGTCTACCGGTATTTTGTCCAACAGCATATTTTCAAGAATTCTGCTCCATTTTCATCCTAGCCTATAATAAGGGTTTCATTCAAGATCTAGCAAAATGAGACTGCAAAAACTTCTTGCAGTATACCAGTAATCTTGAATCTACACTGCTTCTTTAAAGGTATAGCCCATGTGGTGGGTTGAGGTGAATCCCTGAAACTGCAATACATTGTTTTGAATTTTCATTACTTTACCAGTCATGTAAATTTTGTGAATTTGGCTATTGAAAATAAAATTTGTTTTATCTGATTGAGACACATGTACCTGAAAAGTGGTCGCCAAATTCTGAATCTACTGGAATGGAATCACAATCATGACAGAGTTAGAAACCAAGGCTCATCTGCATCTGCACAGTCAGTATAATTCAGTATGTGTATCATCATGTAGGAGGATCCATTCACATTGGCCAGAGATGTGTAAAGTAATTATCTCCATACTCTGGAATATCATTTACATATCATTTAACATTCTGTGCTAGAAATTTAATGGTGTTTTACTCCGCTTTCAACAGTATTTCAGTCATATCATGGCAGCATCACACAAATTCATGTATTTCCTGGGATTCACCAGTACTAGGCTAGGGCTCTGAAGTGTCTTGCCCAAAGACACTCCCATGAAAAAACCAGCAGATCGAACCCCAGACCTAATAATGTGCAAATTCATCTTTTACTCTTTACCAAACGACAAAAATTTAGACTTGTCAAAATTGAAAGCATTTGCAGACGACAATTCAATGTGGGCCAAACGATAGAATATGTCTTTGATTGGGGAGAAAATATTGTGGGAAAAGGTGAAAATGCTGGTTACCAACATTTTCTCCTTTTCCTACAGTGTTTTCAAAAGGCTTATTTCTCAGGGTCGTAAAATCTCGAGATTGTGTAGTAAAGGGTTAACATACAATCCAGTGCTGTAATGACCCAGAGGCATAAACCTTTTCAGTACATTGTAGGAAAAGGAGAAAATGCTGCTGGTGACTAGTATTTACCTTTAATTCAACAATTGTTTCTCCTGTTTCAAATACAGATCATGTAGATCCAATACAAGCTATGTCGTCTGCAAATGGCTTCAATCTAGACAAGTCCAAAATTTTGTCATCTGCTAAAAAAAAAACCACCAAGATTCCATTGATATGTGCACTGACCAGATTAGGGAAAGATAATTGGGTTCTACGTTCAAATTTGTGTCACCCAAGAAATTCAGCCAATTTTTTTTAAAAAATGGTGCAGATTTAATTCAACACATTGAGTTTCAATTGCATTTCTAAAGTGTTATACAACCCCCCCCCCCCCCCTCCTCCAAATACTTAGCCTTGTCCAACACTAAGGCATTTGCGGAAAAACAAATATTTCTCAAATAATGAAATTTGTCTGTGATACAAGAAAAATATTGTGGAAATAGGAGAAAATGTCGGCTACCAACTTTTTCTCATATTTCCACCATGTTTTCAAAAGCATTTTTTCAACATCGTAAAAACTAGGGATTGCTAGGTAAATGGCCAATCTCCGAATAAATATGCGTCGCGTATATCCGAGGTTCAGATTACATTCATGCAAATTTAATCATTATCTGCATTCTCTGCGAAGAAAATGGGTCAATCGGGTGCTGCGCAAAAATGAAAGATCACTTTCATCTCACAGGTGCCCGGCGAGCGACAGTATAATTCATGTACTACACACTAAGTAATAGCAAATTAGTGTGTAATATATGAATCATACTGTCGCTCGCCGTTCACCTGTGTTTCATCTTACTAGCCGATATTCATTAATCAGAAAGTACTTACGTATCCTGATCCAACAGTAAATGCGGAAATCAATACAGATATAGCGATAAATCTGTTTTTAACACAATAAATATAAGATGAACGTAAGGCGACTTACTGATTCGAGAATGCGAACTGAAATCCGCATCAGTTTTCAGACAGTTCGCTCATTCTGTATGTTTACACGAGCTTCTTGTTCAAAACAAAAGAAACAAATCCTAAAATACACGACCGTTTGTTCTTTCTGTGTCGCTCTTCGGCAAATTCGGTAAACGAACTTGGTTTTCTGTCGAATATGATTCTCACGACCGTCACACCGTCCTCCATTTTGTTTTTCGTTTACCTTAGCTCCAAGGTATCACGTGGTGTAACTACGTCATCGTTATTGATGTAAACAAAAGTTAGAGATAGCTGGTAGTATTTCTTGTAGTTTTGAAAGTAATTCTTTTGCCAGCGAATGGAACTTTGACCAATCGCACATTTGGAGAGTGTCATCGTTATATTAATTTACATAGTTTTAAATGGTATGATTAAAATTTAACTTCATTTTTCACCCCGCATTGTTTACATTTGGACTTTATTGGGACTTTAAATATTGACGTTTGGTAAAGAGTTATGTTCAAAAGGTTTACATTACTTATCAGTGAAATTCCATACCTCACTAGTCATGGGTTTTATAGTCAGCTGACAAGATAAAATATTTTATCAATTTCTTTAATATTCGACATAACTTTACGCTTGTCCATATTTAAAGCATTCGCAGACGACAATTAAAGGCCCAATAGCGACCAAAAGTAAACAAAGCGGGAGGTAAAAAAGCATTTGAGCATTGCTCTTGGGAAAAAAAGGGGGCATAACGCATCCGCGAAAAGTATAGACCCAGGTCAGCCTGCGCAGTCCGCGCAGGCTGACCTGGTCCGAAACTTTTCGCCATTGGTCAATTTTCTGTATGTCCAAGGACCAATGTACCTCATAAATAAGTCCGTTGGTAAAAAAATGTGCCGACTGTTATGGATCCACAATTACATGTATATGATTACTTCCTTGGTATCATAGATCGCAGAGGTGCATTAAGCTCCCTTTTGCCAGAGCACAGCTTGTCTAAATTTAAATCAAACCATTGAAAAGTATCGAAATTATTGTAAAGATGACAGTTTGTTACCGTAGCGTCCATTCAAGTGTTCGTCTCTGGCACGAAAATGAATCTTAAAACTAGGTAAAAAGTTGCAAGGTCGCGCTTTTTTTGTTACATTTTGTTACATTTACCTAGTTTTGAAAATCATTTTCCTGCCATGACTAACACTTGGACCGATCGTACAATAACAGATTGTCATCTTCACAATATTGTCCATAACTTTTAAATCTAAATGCATTTCAAGACCCGGTGTTCACTTTTGGCCGCTATTGGGACTTTAAATATGGCTCACGTGGTGAAACTTGTCTGAAAATAGTCAGATGAATTGGTTTCAACATATTATAAATTTCACATCGATTGAGAAACAAGTTCTTACAACTTGTACTAATCTCTCTCGATTCTGCTTCCTGGAAACTACACCAGTACTCGCGCCGAATGTGTGGGCCAGTGAACAGTCCCAAAGTTGACATCCACTCCCGGGTATCACACCCTCGTTAACCCAGGTGTGAAGTATTACCATTCATCACCCAAGGGACATTCAACTACGAAACCGTCGTTTCTATGAAAATTCATAAGATTGCGAATTACACCCAGTAGCCTATCGAATTTGTCGATAACATGACGATACTCTCTTGTAGTGGAAGATAATCACATTTCTTCCGTTAATATCAATAATCCGGGTAAAACCCTCATCATTATTAACGAATATGGCGGCCGCCGGTGTGCCTTCCTTCTGTGGCATTTGCCTTACGACAATCCAGGGCAGACATTACAAATCCTTGTATATAAAGGCAAATATTCAGAAATACAGCATGCTGCTGCAGTCCTTAGGGGTATGTAGCAGGGGTGACGTCATCTTCGTTGACCCAGTTCCGATGTCATCCGTAAACTACATTCATCGATTTGATTGGTTGTAGACGAGGTAAAAAATAGAAATGATGGCATGTGGTTGATAAAAATAGATTAAATTTTCTGACTGAAAAACTGAGATTACCAGTCAAAATGCCTCATGAATAATTCATGAGAACGAGAAAACATACGCGAGATAACCCAGGGACGATGAATGTAGTTTACGGAATACTTTTTTTCCACAATGTTTTCAAAAGGCTTCTTTTTCAGTGTCGTTAAAAGTCGGGATGATGTTTTCATGGGCTTAACACGCTTGATAGATCTAAACATGGCGAGATTTTCCGTCGGTAGGGGTGCCTATCGACCCATCTCTTTAAGGTTACAGGTTAACTGTCCCGGTGACGGGAACTGATCAGCGGTATCTGCCATTTTATTTCATGCTTTTCTGTAGTTTGTCGAGAAATAATGGTGGATTATAATTTGTTATTTCATGGTTACGTCCAGAGAAAATACCGATTTTATATTTTCTAACTCTTCAATTGAAGGCGGAAACAGTAGTTCCCGCGCACTAGTTACCTAAGGCACAGGCTACTGAAACTCCATTGGTCTGTTACGGGAAAATGAAATTTTCCCTATCGGACACTGTTACTATAAATAGCACATTGGCGACTGCCTCTAGTTTGTATATATTAAGACAAAGTGTGCAACGAAATCGAAGAAAATTTGTACCCCTGTCCCCTTTCAGAGATAATATTTAACCAAAAACGCAAAAATGTCACTTTAACGGTTAACAAGTATCAAGTATCTTTAAGACAAATGTTTTGATAAAAATCTAGTAATGGAAACTTTTAGTGCTACTCAAAACTCAAGTAAGGAAGAAAAAAGTAGATAGGATCTTCACTTGATAAAATACATTTACGCACAGCAAAACTTCTAACCGGCCACTTTTGTTTTTTCCTGTAAATTTAACCAGTTAACCCTTTACCACATAATCCCGACTTTTAACGACCCTGGGGAAGAAGCCTTTTGAAAACATTGTGGGAAAAGGAGAAAATGCAGGAAACCAGCGTTTTCTCCTTTTCCCACAGTGTTTTCTACTTCATCCCAAAACAAATATCAATTTTTGTGCCACCTTTATTTTGTCGTCTGCAAATGCTTTCAATCACTCTCTTGCACTACGGATCATTCCCATTCACCTCTGTAGTTGGCTCAGAAAGTAGTCCGTCATCACGTGATATTTTCGTCACATGACCATAACTCAAAATGGCGACACAAACGACGGTGAAAGAAAGACCAATCGATTGTTTTGTGTGCTGTTCAAACAGCATACGGCCAATCAGACTTAGTGGTAGGAAATGTGAAAAAGAGGGATTTTCTGAAAAGCTTAAATGTCTTTTAAAGGACGATAACTTGTTTTTCAATTTTGTTTAAATTGTCATCATTGATGGGCGCAGCCATTTTTTTTACAATTGGCGTAAGATTCGGATCAGTAAAGAAGCTTGAAAAAATAGTTCCATTGTATACAGGTAAATTCATCAGTTTGAATGCACCTATAATGTATCCGGAATCATATTTCCTTTGTCTACTTTATTATGTTACACATGAAACAGTTAAACAGTAACAAAACATGTTTTCCTCGGTTTGACAAGATTCTTGTCATTTAGCCCGTTGCAGAGATGTATGGTGAGAGTAACGAACGACAACTCTGCTCGGAGATTGGCTTTCAATATGGACTGGTCCAAAATATTTGTCGTTTGGTAAAGAGTTAATAAACAATTAATTAAAAACAAATTGTAACATATAGGATTGTCTGGACGTTAGCAATGGACTTGTAATAAAAAGATTCTCGATTTTGCCAAAAGAGGCGTCTCTTTTTCAAAAAAGGGAAAACACCTGGTTTGCGCATGCATGGTGTCTATCAGCCAAAACAAGTTAAAAAAAGAAAAAATAAATTATTGGAATTTTGTCAGCAATAAGAAAAAACATGAAAATTATTTTCTGCACAAAAATATAAACTGAGAAAAGGAGCATTCCATAAAAATGATTTGTCAGTTTTCAGTCAATGAATCTAAAATAAGTTCCTTTTAAAAGTACAAGTCAAAACACATTTTTCAGACCTAGGCTGAGGTATATTTTTACACTCGTCAATTATTCTCCAAAAAATCAAACCACATGAACTGCCTCTTTCCTAGACAGCGGGTGCAAAAAAAAAAAAAGTCCACGGGGAATTCCGGCTTAAAAATGGCCGTTTAGGAGTTTTGTTCAGTGTATACAACATAACAAAACTGGGCCTTTTGATAAAAATACACGAGCCTTGCTCAATGGAAAAGGGGGTTCAGTTCATCTGTAAAAGTATCGACCCAGGTCGTACCAAAAAGTTGTGTCCCATGTTACCCTGCGCGCACTGCGCAGGCTAAAGACATGGGTCAAAACTTTCTTGATATTGGTCAATTTTTTCTGCATGTCAAAGGACCCATTCTACGTCGCGATTCAGTCGGTTGTTAGATATAATGAATTTTGTGGATCCATAATTATGTGATGACTTGCTTGGTATCATGCATCAGAGAGATGCATTATACCCCCTTTTGCCAGAGCGTGACCGATATCGGTGATTTATTAGAAATTTTTATTGAACGGCTATAAGAAGTAAACAGGTCGCTTTAATGATGCTTAAACCGAAAGAGGAAGAGGAAATATTAGATAGGACCGCTAGTCAGATATATCACAAGTGCAGGCATATTAACCCTTAAGCTGCTAGGTGCGACTCTCTGACCTTTTGTGGACAGTGTAGATCAAGATCAGACTGCACAGAACGTGCAGTCTGATCTTGGATCTACACTGTCCGGTAAGGAGATATTTTTTTCTCCAAAAAATAAGTGTGAAATAGTATTATTCGGGTTTTTACTGTCGGCTTGAAAATTTTATATAATTTATTTAACAGGATTAAGATTAACACATCGAAACTGAGTCCTTTGATGGACGTATCTAAACCAAGCTTGATCCTTCAACTCTGTACCAAATATTAAAGTTTTAGACCAGTCCAAATTGACAGCAGTTGCAGACGACAAAATATGTCCGACTGAAACGTTGAAAGTTGTTTTTGGAAGGGTAGAAAACATTGGTTACCAGCATTTTCTCCTTTTCCCACAATGTTTTCAAAAGGCTTCTTTCTCAGGTTCGTTAAAAGTCGGGATTGTGTGGTAAAGAGTTAACTGTTAAAGAAAAAGGAAAAAAAAAAAAGATAGTTTCCGCTGATTAGGAAAAGCCGAAATATTACGGTGTCAAAAATTCCTTTTGTATGGTAAAAACTCACTATTACAGTGTAGATCGAAGATCAGACGTTTTTTTTTTCTGTGCAGTATGATCTGAATCTACATTGTGCGAAATTTAAGCACCCGAGTCGCAGTTCGTAAAATTAGTGTTAAAACTTTAAAAGCTTAAATTATAACATTTTTTGTTTTTTTCACGATAACCTATGCATATTCAAACTGTCGAAAATCTTCACAAAATATGCCTGAACCAAGTTCTGGCAAAAGAGGGCTTAATGCATTTCCGTGATGCATTATAGAGATCAACCCATTACATAATTATGGATCCATAATAACCCCCTTTTTTAACAGCCGACTTAATAATGAGGTAGACTGGTCTTTTGACATACAGAAAATTGACCAATAGCGAAAAGTTTCGGCCCATCTCAGACTGCGCGGACTGCACAGGCTGACCTGGGTCGATACTTTTCACAGATGCGTTAAACCCCTTTTCACAGAGCATGGCTCATGTATATGGACCAAGTTTTGGCAAAAGAGGGTTTAATGCATTTCCATGATGCATCATAGCAAGCAAGTCATCACATCATTTTGGATCTATGAAAATCCATTTGTTCAACAAACGACAGAATCCTGAGGTAGAAAGGTCCTTTGAAATGCGGAAAATTGGCCAAAAGCAAAAGGTTCCGACACAGGTCAGCCTGCACGGACTGTGCAGGCTGAACAGGTCGACTTTGTGCGAATGCATCACACCCCTTTTTTCACAGAGTATGGCTCATATGAGCCATGCTCTGGCGAAAGGGGGCTTAACGCATCTCCTTGATGCCTTATACCTATCAAGCAATCACATAGTTATGGATCCAAAATAGCCATTTCTTTTAAACAACCGACTTAATCATGAGGTAGATGGGTCCTTGGATGAACCGATAACGAAAAGATTCGGCCCAGGTCAGCCTGTGTGCACTGCGCAGGCTGACCTGTGTCGATAGTTTTCGCAGATGTATCTAGCCCCCTTTTCACAGAGCATGGCTCATATACTTTGTTGCATGGATAAAACAGGTTTTTGATACGTTCCTTCTTACTTAATCCGAAGAAGAGGAAAAAGAATCAGGAAATACCACCAATAGACATCTATGACAAATAGGCGGAGTACTTCCGAAGGTAAATTGAGAACGTGACTCAAAGTGGAGGATAGACAGAACAAGAAATATATTTTAAAAAGATAGACGGCGTAAATTTGCTAGCTAATGAGCAGGGGCCCTTAAAATAAGCATGTCTGTACTTTTTACCAGTCGCAAATTTCTGTTCTTTCATTTGTTATCAGAACCAAAATATAGGTCAAAAGCCAGTGAATTCAGCTGTGCCGAAATAGATAGTCGGCGTAAACTTGCCCGCAAATAAGCAGGGACCCTTAAAATAAACATGTCTATATTTTTAACCAATCGCAAATTTCTATTCATTCGTTTTTTCAGAACCAAAAAGTGGGTCAAAAGCCCGCACATTCAGCTACGCCGAAAAGGCAAACGGAGTTCGTCGAACAGGCTTCATGCAGTGTTTCCCCAACCTCTTTTATCGAAAATTTCCTACTCGTTGAGAAAACTACATATGAGCCTTGTTCTGCTAGAAGGGGAATTAATGTATTTTCAAAAGGTATCGACCCAGGTCAGCCTGCGCAGTTCGCGCAGGCTGACCTGGATCGATACCTTTTGCTATGGGACATTTTTCTGCATGACAAAGGACCAGTCTATCTCATTATTTAGTTGGCTGTTAGACAGGAGAGATTTCATGGTTTCATAATAATGTGATAACTTGCACAATATAGTGCAACACGCACATGCATTAAACCCCCTTTTGCCAGAGCGTCGCTCATTAAGTTTTTTTTTTTTTTTTTTTTTTTAAAGAAAATTTACAGCCAGTGATAAAAACTTAACGCTTATCCTGGTTAATGAAAGAAATGAAACCTTCAAACCGATGGTGTAAACCCAAATTTTCATATTCCAAAGGTAATTTTGGAGGACAGATATCCCCTTATCGGACAGTGTAGAACCAAGATCAGACTGCACGTTCTTTGCAGTCTGATCTTGATCTACGCTGTTCGCAAAAGGTCAGTGAGTCACGCTTAGCAGTCTGGAGGTTAAAATATTACGATTTCAAAATGATTTTTTCCATTGAAATGTCTCACTGTAAAGGACAGGGTAGATCTAAAATCAGACTGTACGTTCTTTGTAGTCTGATCTACATGTAGATCTATACTGTCTTCAAAAAAGTTCCCAGTAGTAGTTTGTAGCCAAGTGTTAAAACTATACTGGCTTTTCTTTAGAGTAGTCTTCACGCATTCTCAATAAATAGGTGCCATTTGAATTTGGAAAATCGAAAAATTTCAACCCTCATAAAATTAGGCTTTTTTGCATTAAATAACTTGGAATATGGCTATATTTCATCTCTGCAAAATATTTTCAACATGAATCAAAAGACGGCCGAGAAAAGGCTTTCTTCGTTTAGCCAATAAAAGTGCGTTTTTTACTAGTGAAAGGTTAGTTACCGTTGGTGTATCATTTTGATAGCGATATCACTTTTAGACTTAACGTTTTATGTGAACGAGTTTTGTTTATTTATGACGAGTATAGTTCTTTAAGTCAATTATAAATGAATATAAAATGAATTGTTGCATGTAAGTCTGAATCATTTCGCTGGGAAAATTACATATATTTCTGATAATGGTTTAACATTTTGTACGCAGATTTCGCACGACTTTACATTCTAATAAAATATTACTAGACAAATTTGATTTGTCTTCACCTTTTTTGAAATATAAAGGAATGTCATCAGAGTAGAATTTATTTACGTTCATCGGTTTTTGATGCTATAAAATCGAAATATTTTTATATTTAAAAATGATATACCAAAAGTAACTAACCTTACCATTACTACCAAAAAGTGGAATTGTAGGAATATTGCCTACATTTGACAAAAAGAAGAAAGGATTTAAGTAAAACAGACTAAATTTTATTAAACTTGGTGAAAGAAAAGTACAAAATGTAGACTTCTCTTACTAAGCCTAAATTCAATCAGAATATCGGAAATGTCATTTAAATTCATTCTTATCACTAAAATCATAAAGACGACAAGTTGCGCAGATGCATCAATTGAAGTTAGAGTTTATCATTGTAGTTGTTACTTCAATTTGTTTAAAAAATGATCCATAACATCGCTAAAGAAAATCCTTTACACTATAACATCTTCACGTAAGGTTCGTTATATTAAAACTTAATAACAGTTTGACAAGTTTTTAACTTTGAAACTCGAAATAAATCCCGAATATAGTGTGAGCTATACTTTCTAGGCGTTCTATATAAAATAAAATGAGCGAAGACCATGGCGTCTAATAATGAACAGCTATACAATGGTAAGGTTCGTATCCTTTTATGCTTAATAATCCACTCCGCTACATTGAATTTTCAAGTTTTACCAAGTCATCTTCGGAAAGTTTAAACATTCTTTTTGATTTTCCCGTGGGAATAGGCTCAGAAATAGTGCAAACTACATCCTTTCTATCTACCCAAATTTTATCTTCATGTTTTGGCCATTGAAGCAGCTTTCTCACGTTTTCCATAATTGTGATTTCAATATCACCATCCTCTTCATCCATATCAATCACCCTCCCTATATACAATCTCCTGTCATATCTAGCCGCAACAAAATTCCCAACTTCAATGGATAACTCTGTGAAAGAATCGCTTAAATGTTCGGTGGCTTCCTCTGGTTGATTTACATTTCTTTCTAGGCTGTTATCAACATCAATATTTTGTTTCTTGAAAACAAGAACTGTGTCATTTACCCAGTTGTTTGATCCACATTGTTGGCTAAGTATACATTCTTCACAATAGCAGCTAACTGATGACTTGACTATTTGATTATTGCCTTTACCAATCACGGCGTGTATTTTCATTGTCCCTTTGACGGGTTTAATGTCATACATATTGAGTTCTTGTGACTTCTCAGCACACTCAACCGATGCTACGTAAAGAAATGCTACGGTATTCATTGAACAATTTGATGATTGTGTCCACTTAAAAATTTCCATTCCGTCCTGTATCGTAGCCTTTCCAGAGTTTACCGCATCGTCAGCCATTCGTTTCATTGTTCCCCCTAGTCCATCGCAGGGCCCCTTTCCATGCCCCGCTTCATAATAATTCCATATTGCGTTACAGCCGAATATTTCTTGGTGGTTTGCTATCATGTTGAATATGGTTTTGTTTCGATATTGTGATGTTGGGCTATCAGTGAAATAATGTACTTTTGTTACAGATGGAACGCACTTTTTGACTTCAGGTATAACATGGTCAATGAACTTGAGGACGGTTGCCGAATTGTGACCAAGCTCATCAGAAACAATCACAATGCTTTTGTGTTGTAAATCACCTACAATGTCTTTTTTAAAGTAAATGACAACTGGGTGGAGTGTTACAGCACTTTTATTCCAATATGCGGATTGTATCTCTTCAACGCTTTTACACGTGTAATTTTCGGCAAAATCCATGATTACAACAACTTCATCTTCGGGGAGATTCTTCTTAATGTTTTGACAAGCTTCATACTGTCGACGAACTCGGTAAATATGTTCTCTGAATTCTTCAATCTGCACTTCCATGTATTTCAGGAAATCTGACTTAGTCATGTTAGAAGAAACAATCTTCATTACCATCTTTGTCTTGCCTTTATCTTCAACGGCGACCCTCTTCCACTGTCCAAACGTTATTTCATCCGGTGCATTGCTTTTCATCTTTTCAATGTTGCTTTCATCTTCTACGAATTTTTCAGGGTTTAGTGGTACAGGTATGTCAAGTTTCTTCATAGCTTTTACGCATAGAGCCAAGTTTTGGTGCTTCGTGCAGAGACAACTTGTTCGGGAAATAAATCTTGTTAATTTAATATACGCAGGACGGACCCGGCAAAATGATGCTAGAGATAGCTTGGCATTTGGGTTTTCACTCAGGAATTTACTGTGTAAATTTTTCAAGTAGTCTGTGAGTATTCTTGTTTGGTAGGTATGTTTATTCACCTTCAGCTTATCCTGTTTTCCTGGGTTACATCTTGAATTATCTTCACGCATCAAAAATTCCATTACACTGGATCTATATCTTTCGACTTCTCTGTCCCGTTTCCGTTTTTCAAAATTGGATAACCCAGCCACCTTTGTTATCTTATTTCTTCCGAGACCTGTCAACTTGTTTGCTGTCCTTATAAGTTTGTACTTGCGTAGTATTCTTCCACCAACTAAACCACGTAAGGCTCCTACTGAATCCCGTTTATTACCACTTTGACATTTCTTGATTTCTGCTTGGACGATATTCGCAAAAAGTAACTGTTTCTTTAACTTTGCTCGTTGGATGGGGGTCATTTCTGCATTCGCCATCATTTGCTTGGTTTTACTGTTAGGCGTTTGGTTCATGTCATCCATTTGTATTTCCTTTGGCTTTTCAACTTCGGATCTCTTTGCTTTATTTAATCGCTGAATGTATCTCAATTTGCTCTTGTATTTCTTCTCCAAGTTTTGGAACTTTATCTTTAAATCATTATATTGTCTGTGTTTTTTTAGCAAGAGCATTGCTTATGCGTTTTCTCGGACCATTTTTCCTATTCGGGAAAGGCATATTGACAACCAGTGGTCCAGCAGATTCTCGTGTTTCATACCCACTTTCACTTTCAACTTCAGTGATGGAATTATGGAGTTCATTCATTTTTTTGACTCTATGTTGGCGGACATATTCCTTTGTTTTGGATCTACGATTGGCCTTTTCTCTACGGTTCAATTGTTCTACTGGAACGTAATTTTTTTTCTTTCTGGCTCGCGCTTTAGCAAGATATTCTTCATATCTCTGGGGATCTTTCTTCAGCTTTTCTCGGTACTCTTTCATTTTCTCTTTAGCTGACTTGGCCATGTTAGTACCTGAAATATATGTACAACATATGTACAATATGTACAACAAAACCAGAATGGTTGTCCAGCGACAACTTGTGTCGAATCCACAAATATTTGACCTTAAAGTTTGACATTGACCTTGGGTCCTGAAAACTACTCATGATGGAAAACATTATGGTCATTTTATGTAGGAATTATGGTCCGCAAAATATTTGACCTTTGAATGTGACCTTGGACCTACCTGAACAAATAATTGAAATCGCATATCCTCGCATTATTCAGAATAATGTTTCTAGATTGCTTTGAAATATCTGAAAGCAAATATGGAAGTGATGGTAAGGACTAATTCGGACAGACGGACGCACGCACGGACTGACGGACGCACACACGTACAGACGCATCTATACCATACTGTCAAAGTGACAATTGATTCTAGCTCAACGCAATTGGGCTCGACAATAACTGATGACATTCAGTGCAAGGTTCGTTACCGATAGTAACGAACCTTACCCTTAACATCTACAATATTTTTTTTGAAAAAAACTATTAAAGTAGACATGCAAAAGTATTTCAATACGACAGATCGACATTTTGGCAAGAATAAGAAATGTTGATTTTTGTTTAAATAGAGAGCTCTCAGCTGAATCTATTTCCGTATAAAATAGCATTCAAAAATCTTACGGGGGTACCACTTCCTGTTTTCAATAAAGAATAATAGACTATACACCTCTGGATCTGTTGTGAGGAATAAACATGGTATGTCATATATCTTCTTAAATTCAAATTCCTAGATAATAGTAAACTTAAATATCAACTGTACTTTCCATCAGAAAATCAAGTAAGGTTCGTTACTAAAATAACGAACCTTACATCCGTATTATTGACTGATTTAAACATCAAAACTTGTTTGGGTATATCAAAGACATTTTTTTTTTCAAACAATTGTTTATGGATTAATATGTATGCAATTATAAAATTAATGAATCGTGAGATTAAAGAAAAAAAACTTACCACAAGTGCCTTGACCCCTTCGTCTCAACAAAATTCTGTTTCACTCCAAAACAACAGCGAAAATATGGCGGATGAACGCCCGCATCATTTAATTACGTCAAAACTTTTATAAAATGACGTCATTAAGCACATGGTAAAAGAAAAGTGTTAATTATAAAGACCAGTGGATATCCGATAACTAACCTTACAAAACGAACCTTACAAAATGCATCTAACTTTACATTCTGTGACTATTGCAGGAATCCAACACTTCTTTCTAAGTTTTTTTTAATACTTACTTAAAAGCGATTAAGGCTGATAAAACGTCACGGTAATAGTGGTATGAAATTGCAGAATGATGAGTAACAAACCTTACTGCCTTAAACCTTCGGCCTGAAAAATGAAGGTTAATCTATCTTGATGTAGATATCATTATTCCGATAACCTTACAAAGTATTTTATGGTTAATTTCGTAATTCTGAGCACGAAATAAAATGTTTTCACAAGATTTTGTCATTCCGTTGCATTCTTATTCCGTATTTGCGTTGATGTGCGTTGAATTTAATGCTTTCGGCGACAAGTTTGAAATCCTGATATAGGTATGTGAAACTTAAATGGAACATAAAAATGATATTTTTTTAGATGCGTTGTATAACCGTGCTGAAATATTTCCATTCAATTGTTTACCTACTCTCGGATTTTTTTAAAGAATTCAGTTTTCAACATATAATTCCGCTCGGCGACAGTTACGAACTTTACAAATAAGCACATTATGGCTAGCATGGATAACACAACCTTTATTGCTGAGATAGCATAAGTGTATCGTTAAAGTCACCAATTGTCCCTCTATCGTTAACCATAATAATTCAAACATTCCGATTGTATGTTATCCTGAAAATCTTCGACGACAACAAAAAGTACAAATGGCACCTATTTACTGAGAATGCGTGATTACAATAACAGATTGTCATCTTCACAATAATTTCCACACTTTTAAATGATACAATGAAGTGCAAATGCATTTGAAGAACGCATTGTTTAGTATTGGCTGATATTTGGCCTTTAAGATATTTTAATGAAAAAGTATCAGATTAAAAGGTCTGATTGAAAGTGCATCATTTCCTCCCTGTTATATGTTGTTTTTTTTTTAAATATCAACATTTTTAAAGTTACGTTCGGGCGGACTGGCGCACACATTGTTAGAAATGGTGATGGCAGCCATTTTCTCCTTTTTCCACGATGTTTTTCTACCCTTCACACAGCATATCAAGTCATGCCAAGGCCCATCTAAGTTGCCATCAGTAAATGCATTCAATTTGGACAAGTTTGAAATTTTGTTTGGTTACGTTAGAACAGAAACACTGTTGAAAGTAGTTCTTTTATTGATTGATTGATTGTATGGTGTTTAACGCCGTTTTCAACATTATTTCAGTTATATCGCGGCGGCCAGTGCACCTATCCATGCTTTCCTGGAACTTCCTCTACCAGTACTCCGCACAATATTCTTTCCAAGCCACTGGCTGCTTTCCCACATAGCCATTTCTTATATTGAATAAATGCATATGAGTAATGCTCAGTGAAAAAAGAGTTTAATGCTTCTGCAAAAAAGTATCGACCCTGGTCAGGCTGCGAAGTCCGCGCAGCCTCACCTGGGTCGAAACTTTTTAGCTAAGGCCAATTTTCTATTTGTCAAAGGACCATCCTATCTCATTATTCAACCGGTTGTTAGACAGAATGGGTTTTATGCATCCATGATTACACCATGACTTGCTTGATACAGGTGCATCTTTACCAGACGACAACATCTTAGCTTTGACCAAATTGAAAGCATTTGCAGAAGACAATTTCAGCGTGACTCAAATGGTGCAATTTTTCTTTGGTAGGGTAGAAAACATTGTGGGCAAAGGAGAAAATGCTGGTTACCAGCATTTTCTCCTTTTCCCACTATGTTTTCAAAAGGCTTCTTTCCCGGGGTCGTTAAAAGGCGGCATTGTGCAGTAAAGGGTTGACCCCCTCACCCCCCCCCCCTCCCCCCCGCGGTTTGCAAGAACATGGTTCATATTTTATATAACTATATATATTTTATATTTTATTCTCATTCATGTACAACAGTATTTGCAACTGATATAAAAGACATGGAAGTACGTGTATATGACCATTCTATATAGAATTATAAGCGACTATCATATCTAGTTGCATAAAATATTCTACTTATTCTACATGAGTGGTAAGATTTAGTTGCGGATTTTGCCACAAAACACTATGAACTTTGTTACGTTTTCGTCAGATAGACGATGTTCTGTTCTCTTCTGCTCTAAAACTTTCACTGTAAAATCAATGGTGTCGACTTCTTTCATTAATTATCCTTTACCACACAATCCAGAGTTTTAAAGACCCTGAGAAAGACAGCTTTTGAAAATATTGCGGGAAAAGGAGAAAATGCTGGTAACCAGCATTTTCTCCTTTTCCCACAATGTTTTCTGCTCTTCCGAAAACAGACTTTAATTTTTGAGTCACATTTATTTTGTCGTCTGCAAATGCTTTCAATTAGGACCACTTTTGAATTTTAACAGCAGTTTTCTCTCTAGCTGTAAGTATATATCTTTAACACTTTTACTGTAAAAACAAAACACACGAAAAAAAAAATGATGTCGACTGCATTCGATGATTTTAAACACAAAATTAACGTAAATGGAGAGATTTCTTCAAGCAGCCAGTGAATGGAAAATTGGACGATGTAGATCAAAGATCAGACTGCACGTTCTGTGCACTCTGATCTTGAGCTACATCGTCCCCAAAAGTCACTTAAGCTGCCCACTTAAGTTTGCCAAAAAAAAAAAAGTGTAACAACAATCAACCAAACACTTAAAGAAAACTAAATCTTGTCAAGCGTCTGGGTATGCAAACATGCGTTAAGTCACGTGTTTGCTTTGAATATATATATATATATATGAGCCAAGCTTAATGCACCTGAGAAAAGTATCGACTCAGGTCAGCCTGCGCGGATTGCGCAGGCTGACCTGAGCCCAAACTTTTCGCTATCGGTCAATTTTCTGCATGTCAAAGGACCATTCTACCTTATGATAGAGTCGGTTGTTAGACCTGATGAATTTTAAGGATCCCTGGCTATGTGACGTCTTGCTTTGTATGATGCAGCTAGGAGATGCATTAAGCCCCCTTTTGCCAGAGCACGGCTCATTTGAACATGTTAACCCTTTCCCAAACAAGCCCTGGTTCTCACGTGTCTGCAGTACAAGTCTTTTGAAAACACTGTGGGAAAAGGAGAAATTGCTCGTAACGAGCAATTTCTCCTTTTCTCACAGTGTTTTCTACCCTTTTTGAGAACTTTCTGCCATTTTCATCAAATTTAAAATTGTCGTCTGCAAACTCTTTGAATTTGGACTAGTCCAAAATTTGTCGTTTGGGAAAGGGTTAACGCCATTTTCAAGTACATATTCCTTGTAAAAAAAAAAAGTAAGTGTAACAATTCATAAATCTTTCTTTTTTGTGTGTATTATTTCTTCATATTTTTTCCCGCCTAGGAATTTGAGACAGTATACTTTTTTTTTGGTGTTCAACGCCATTTTCAATATCATTTCAGTTGAATCAGACATGGCACAATATCCTTTCCAAGCCACTGGCTGCTTTCCCACATAAACATCGTCTCAACAGTAATCAGCGGTGAGAGTAGAATGACTTCTGTCGCAATAATTAACTTCAATCCTAGGAAAGAAATTGACCTAGCTAGGGATTCGAAACAGCATCCCCCTGATCCCAAGTCCTGCACGCTAATCCTTAGAAAGAACTTGGTCGAGCTAAAAATCGAACTAGCGATCTCTTGGATTCAAGCCCTGTACGTTACCGCCAGAGCTGACGGCCTCGGTACTATGAGACAGTAACGCAAACCATCTAACTGTGCGCTTCGTTATACCCTCCCCCCCCCCTTTTTTTTTAGCTGAATGAGCTGGCTTTTGACCTACTTTTTAGTACTGATAAGGAATGAATAGATGGTAATTTGCGATTGGTCAAAATTATGAACATGTTTATACGGCGGGCCCCTGCTGGCATATTTGCTCACACATTTATGAAACCAATATTAACAAGCGTTGCTACTGCTAATCGATATCCTGGGGCCTTGATTCATACCATAGCAAAATAATTTAGTTGACAATGATTCTTTTCTTGTGCTATTTGGAAATTAAATATATTCGTTACCCAATATTCCAATACTACTTTTCAACAAAATGAAAAACGGTGAGGAGAAAGAAGCAATTGCTCGTGAGGTTAATTTTCATTATATTACTTCATAGTGAGCAACAAAATGGTTTCAACATTCAGATTCCAGTATCTCTTACCACACAATAACGACTTTTAACGACCCTGAGGAAGAAGCCTTTTGAAAACATCGTGGGAAAAGGAGAAAATGCTGGTAACCAGCATTTTCTCCTTTTCCCACAATGTTTTCTACCCTATCAGAGAAAATCGTATCATTTGAGCAAATTGACATTGTCGTCTGCAAATGCTTTCAATTTGGACGGGTCAAAAATTTTGTTTTGTGGTAAAGGGTTAAAGAGATATTTCTTGTTTCAAGGTTGCTTAATATCCAAAATGGCAAAACGTCGAATAATTAAACCCTTTACCAAACAGTCCTGTATTTCAAAGACCCAAAGGAAAAGGACTTTTGAAAACATTGTAGGAAAAGGAGAAAATGTTGGTAACCAGCATTTCCCCCTTTTTCCACAAAGTGTTTTACCCTTCCCCAAAACAAATTTCCATTTTTATTTCTACAAAGAAAAAATTCCTAATTTGTGTAACGTTAAGTTTGTCGTCTGCAATGCCTTCATTATTTGGACCAGGCTAAAAATCTGTTCGTTTGGTATAGAGTTGATTTTTTCCCCTATTTTTGTATTCTTGATTTATTTCTATGATTTTTTTTTTTCTTAATGACGTAAAATTTATGTAGTTTTAATCCTCAGATATTTAAGTAAATCAAATTAACATTTCCAATAAGGAAGAAAAATACAAAAGAACCGAAAATTTGCAATCTAGCCCTTTGATCCTCATGCTGCTAAGCGCGACTCATTACTTTTACGGACAGTGTAGATCAAGATCAGACTGCACAGAACGTGCAGTCTGATCTTGGATCTACACTGTCCGATAAGGAGATATTTCTCCCCCCAACAACAACAAAAAAAAAATAACTTTGAACTAGAAAAATTTGGGCTTTTACTATCGACTTGAAAGCTTCATTCAACTTATTCAGTAGAATTGGGTTAACACGCGGCAATAATTCAAGACCTGTCCAAATTATTACAATTTAAATGCGGCTCAAATGATAGAATATGTCTTTTAAAAGGTTGAAAACATTGTTGGAAAAGGAGAAAATGCTGGCTACCAACAGTGTCTCCTTTTTCCTACAGTGTTTTTAAAGGCCTTCTTCACCAGGGTCGTTAAAAGATGGGATGAGTGGTTAAAGGTCAGGTCATAATACGTCAGACAGTGGTAGATCCAAGGTTTAACTACACAGAAACTTTAGTTTGATCTTGATCTATACGAATACTGCCTGCAAACTGCAGTCTGATCTTTACCTGCATGAGTACTGTCCGCAAATTGCAGTCTGATCTTTGATAAGAATATTCTATAAAAATAACTAAAGCTGTGCCAAGCGCTCAATGGCCCAAAGTCTGCACCGAAAAACAATTACTGTTCAGGAAGTGTACTGAAAAATAAATGAGCAATGGTCTGTGAAAAGGAGGTTTAACGCATCTGCAAAAAGTATCTACCTATGTCAGCCTGCGCATTCCGCGCAGGCTAACATGGGTCGAAACTTGTCGCTTCTTTGAAAGTTTCTACGCATGCGTGTCAAAGGACCATTCTACGTCAAGAATCAGTCGATTGTTAGACAAAATTGTTTTTATACTAGTAGATTTATAGTTATGTGAAGACAATCTTGGTATTATGCGTCACGGACATGCATTTAATCCCCTTTTCGCCAGAGCATGGCCCAAGTGTAAAAATTATTTTATGGGAATTTACTTCATGGTCATGCAGTATTTATGTGATTATACTTAATTACCATTTTTTTTTTCAATCCAATTTTCTTTTGGAAGCCAATAGCGTTGCAATTTTTATTCACTGCGACATGTTTTTGAAAGCCCCTTTGAATAAAAGTATGCGTTTGACCTTTAAGCAACTTCACGTGACTAAATGCACTTAAGCAGACAGTGTAGAGCAAGACCAGACAATACACAGTGTGTAAACTACTTTTGATCTCAAAAGTACAAAAAAAGAACCAAGGTTCATTTGCGCTTAGCATTTAAAAGATCAAAACGCTATACAAGTATGTGTGATTTGCACGTTTATCTATGGGTGGTATCTTCTTTACGAAAAGTAAAACAAAAACATCGAGATTTTTATCCCTTTAACTCTTAACCAAACGACAAAATTTTAGACAAGTCCAAATTGAAAACATTTGCAGACGACAAAATAAATGTGACTGAAAAATTAAATTTGTTTTGGAAAGGGTATAAAACATTGTGGGAAAAGGAGAAAATGCTGGTTACCAGCATTTTCTCCTTTTCCCTCAATGTTTTCAGAAGGCTTCTTTCACAGGGTCGTTAAACATCGGGATTGTGTGGTAAAGGGTTAAGGAACAGTTTTGTGTTTTAACGACCAAGTAGAAATTGGCTTTTGAAAACATTGTGGGAAAAGTAGAAAATTCCGGTTACGGGCATTTTCTCCTTTTCCCACAGCGTTTCCGACCTTTTGAAGAACAAAGCCCATAATCTGAGCCATAATTCATTTGTCGTCTGCAAATGGTTCCAAAATGGACGAGTCTAATACTTTGTCGTGTAGTAAGAGTTAAAGAGAAGTTTTCGCTGTAGATTAATTCTATTTTGTCAAATACTGAAAACTACTACAATGAATGACCCATGCTTTGGCAAAAGGGGGCTTAATGTATCTCCGTGATGCATGACACCAAGCAAGTTATCAGATAGTTATGGATCAATAAAGTCCGTTTTGTATAACAAGTAACTGAATCGTGAGGTAGTCTGATCCTTGGACAAGCAGAAAATTGACCGTTAGCAAAAAGTTTCGGCCCAGGTCAGCCTGCGCGGACTGCGCAGGCTGACCTGGGTCGATACTTTTTGCAAATGCATTTAGCCCCCTTTTACAGAGCATGTAGCATAATTTTCTCGGTAAACGTAAAGAAAGTGAACGGTTACATTCAGTAAAGGTGTAAATTTGGCGTTTAAATAACGACCTACCCGTTTAAATAACGGTTAGGTCGCTTGGCAATTGGTAACATCGTTTATTTTTATGAGATCAGATATGACGTAATCGTGCGTATTTGAATTCGATCCCATGACAGATAAGACTGCACTCTTTTTGCAGTCTGGTCTTAACCTACATGGGCTGCTAAGGAAAATGTAGCTGTGAAAGGCGATTGATGCGTTAGCATTGAAGTTGCTAAATAAATCAAAGTAAAGATTTCCAGCAAATATTAAAAAAAAAAATCGTAGTTTGCGATTTTAAAAAAAATGCTCTCTGGAGAAATCCCACCGTATCGGACAGTGTCTATCAAGATCAGACTGCACGTTCTGTGCAGTCTGACCTTCATCGACAATGTCCCTAAAAGACGATAAAGCCGCTCTTAGCAGCCTAAGTTTAAAGTTATGGGAACGACATGTGTTACAAACGATCATTATTATGTCGTGGCAGAAACGATATGTTGTCGGAGGAGAAAATGATAATATTATATCGTAGGAGGAACGATATATTGTCAGTGGAGGAATGATGATATTTTGTCTCTGGAAAAACGATAAATTGTCGAGGGAGTAATAATGATATTATGTCGTAGGAGGAACGATATATTGCCGAAGGAGGAATGATAATATTATATACTGGAAGGAACGATATATTGTGGTAGGAGGAATGACAGTATTATGTTGTAGGAGGAATGATATGTTGTCGTAGGAGGAATGATAGTAATTTATTGTAGGGGGAACAATATATTGTCGTAGGAGGAATGATAATATGTCCTGGGATAAATGACATATTTGTGTAGGAGAAATGATAACATTATGCGCCCGGAAGAACAATATATTGTCGTAGGAGGAATGATAATGTTATGTCGTGGGATAAATGATATATTTTCGTAGGAGGTATGATTATATTATACACTGGAAGGAACTACGTATTGTCGGAGAAAGAATGATGATATTATATACTGGGAGGAACGATATAAAATCTTAGGAGGAATGATAATATTATCCATAGGGAGGAACGATATATTGTCGTAGGAGGAATTATATACATGTATCATGTCTTCGGAGGAACGATGTATTGTCGCAGAAGGAATGATAGTATTATGTCGTGGGAGGGACGATATGTTATTGTTGATGGAATGATAATATTGTGTCGTATGAGAAATGATATACATGTATTGTCGTAGGAAGAGTGATAATATTATGCAGCCGGAGGAAAAATATATAGGAGGAGTGGTAGTATTATGTTGTAGGAGGAACGATATATTGCCGTAGGAAGAATGATAGCATTATGTTGTAGGAGGAACGATATATTGTCGTAGGAGGAACAATATATTGTCTTGGGAGGAACGATATATTGTTGTATGAGGTATGAGGTATGACAATAATATTTACTAGGAGGAACCATGTATTGTCGCCGGCGGAACAATCGAGTGAGACAAGCATTTCGAAAGTAGGCCTTAAGGAAAATTTAGATGTCTCAGTTCAATTTAGTCAACCAGTTCCATTCTTAGATAAACAAGGCAAGTACTGTACCTGCTTAAATGTAGTGCCGATTAAAAAACTGTTTGTAGTTTTTGTCAAAGTACGAATTGTAATAGTTATTTCATGTTTTTCGATTCTTACTTATTTATTGTGCCCATATGACAAAGACTACCTTCCACTTTCTTCTCTACATGAAAGTTAAATTCTTCCAGAGTTTTATTGAGTTCATAAGGACCTTAAAGTGACACGTAGGCTCTTAATGTTTTCCTATGAAATTTAAATGGAAATTGCAACCTACTTACTTTATAAAGGCTAAATAAAGGAGTCGCTGCTTTCAAGCCGTGTACGTTAGGTGTCACACCAGTAACCTTTTGGCTAATTTTAAATAGAGTAAAGGTCACCATTTTTGACTGGCTGCTGCTGATTACCTTATGAAGCGGGAGATTAGCACTTTTTTCCTGTCAAATACATGTATATATTTGAGCCATGCTCTGGTAAAAGGGAGCTTAATGCATCTCCGTGATGCATTATACCAAGCAATCAATCACATAATAATGGGTCCATAATAGCCACTATTTCGAACAACTAGCTGAATTATGAGGTAGAGTAGTCCTCTAACACGTACGAAAATTGACCAGTAGCGAAAAGTTTCGGTCCAGGTCAGCCTGCGCGGACTGCGCAGGCTGACCTGAATCGATACTTTTCGCAGGTGCATTAAGCCCCCTTTTCACAGAACACGACTCATATCAAATATCCTCCACAAAAAGGTGCAAATAATGGCACCGTGGGTAATGAATCTCTTAGTATACCCCTTCAAATACATCGGCCCTCCGAAAATTGCTCTGAGTCAAAGTTCTTACTGGTGATAGACCAGCCTCTCCGCCAGGTCACACACACACAAATTAGTCCTGAAAGAAATGCAGAAAAATGCATTCATCCTCTGGAAAAATAATCAATTCAATTACAGAAACACATTTTAGACCCTTACTCTCATCTTTCACAATAAATCAGTGTGACAGAAATGCCTGATATTATTTATTCAAGTGGGACTACTCTTGGGTACAACGAACCGGAAGCAGTCCGTTCTGGTATCACACCGTTCTCAACTGAGGTACAAAGCTCGGCTACAGTAAAAAGAGACACAAATCTCTAGTTTCTTGTTTATCGAAGGACTGAAACAAGGGGTAAACCCCATGGTAAATCAAACGCTTTCAGTTTCTGCAAAACATCCTTTTTTTCCTCGTGCCGCAACAACCAAATTTTGAAACACATTACAGCAAAAGTAGAAATTGCTCATTTTGAATAGTTTCTAACCTTTGCTATAAATGCTTTCAAGGGTCTTCATCAATGAATAAAAATTCCAACATTTGTGCCGCTTCTAATGTTTCAAGTGAAAATGCGTTCAATATGGGCATGCATACAGTTTTGTTCCTTAGCAACGGATTAATTCGTATAGATAATCTCTATTTGACAAGGATGTCGTCTGCTGCTTTGTTTGTTTGTTTGTATTGGAGTTTTAACAGCTTAGGTCATACCACGGCGGTCAGTGCACCTACGCATGTGATTCCTGGCTTTCCCACACCAGTGCTGACACACCTTTCTTTCCTAGCCACTGATCATCTGCTGCAAATTTGCTTGAAAAGTCAACGGATAGTGAGTAATGGATACACTGCTATACCACCCACTTCTTGTTTTGGGCATTCCGTTCTCTCCTTTTTGGGCCCCTGACTAAAACAGATATGAGCCACGCTCTAGCAAAACGGGGCTTAATGAATCTCCGTGATCCATGATACCAAGAAAGCCATCACATAGCTGAATCATTAGGTAGACTGGTCCTTGGACATACAGAAAATTGACCAATAGCGAAAAGTTTCAGCCCAGGTCAGCCTGCGCGGACTGCGCAGGCTGACCTGGGTCGATACTTTTCGCAGATGCATTGAGCCCCCTTTTCACAGAGCATGGCTTAATTATTTCAGTGAATAAAAAAAGAGCCAAATATTTCAATTTCAAAAACCCTTTTGACTAGAAAATATCGATAGATGTGTGAAGGGGTGCCGGTCCAAGATCACACAACTGTTCCTCCTTTGCAGTATTATCTGTAGCGACACTACCCCTTTTTCCCTTGACAAGTAAAGGTGTAATTTCAAAAATAACCCCGGTACTTCTGAAATACCGAAATTACCCCCACAAACACCCGAAACCAAACAGAGGCAGTCACATGGTTATAGGCTTTCAGTCATTGATATCTCCACATGATTTCCTGGTGTCGGCTCGCAATCGGATCCCAACGGTATTTTTTTCTAAACTATACGAAACGACCCCATAATTTCATGAACCTTAAACCGAAGACTTCCGTAAACATCGTAGGAAAGAAGAAAATGCAAGTAATCTGGGGTACTTTCTCTAAATTGCGTATTCACGGAATTTCCGGTCGCTGTTTAGATCAGCAAGCATCAAGTCTGAAAATAAGTTAAATCAAAGTGCTGATAGTACTGAAGGCCAGGAAAACTGGTGATCTGTAATCTCTAAAGAACGAAGGATACGAACTCACACGATACCTCATTTTCTAATTATCACTACCATACAGACAGTCAGGCCAATTCAATAATGCCAAAAGAATTCATTGGTAAAGGGGTACTGTCACGCATAATATGGAATAATACAATAATCAACAGGAAAAATTAAATTAATGCAAAAAAAAAAAAGCAGTGCTCAGAAGCCAGAAATTTATAATTAAACCGAAGCAAAGTAGTGGATACCAACGCTCGGCTATAGGGTGCATGATAATGGCTTTAAAAATTTCTACGTCGAAAAGGGGCTTAAATCAAGCAAATTCATTTTTGAGTTATTTGCCTTATTGGTTAAGACTGATCTTTATGATGACGCACATATATTCCAAGTTTCAAATAAATACCGTCAATGATAAGAAAGATAAGACACAATTTAAAATTGGACACAACGCAAATACCAACGCTTAATATCGGGAACGCAGGGCAGGGTGATGTCAATACATCGCAGTTTTGTTCTCAAACAGTCGATCTAAATCTATTCTTTTGACTATATCATACAAAGACGTCCACTAGCCCTTCTCGTCCCATTAGAGAGAGAGAGAGAGAGAGAGAGATTCCAACAACGGCTTCTGGCGCTTAAAATGAATTTGCACGTTCGGGATGTATTTCAAAGTAAATATTCTTAAACTTTCATTTCTCCTTTTCAAACAATGTTTCGGAAACTACCAGTTATGTGAATGAAACTCTAGGTATGTAAATGTGATGAAAAAACTGATAAATTAAAGCCTAATTTTTTAAACACACCTTTTATTTTCAAATTATTTTGTTTGAAAGTCAAAAAATGTCCAAGGATCGCACAACACTTTCATGATTTAAAATCAATCAACAGTCGTCACAAAAAAAAAAGAATATAAGCAGATAACATGGTTGATTATCGGAAAATGTAGATAGAACAAAAAATTCTTATTTTTCCATAATGTTTGCTTATTCTTCTGACAAAAGAGAGATGTTTTAAATCGATTTACACAGAAAAAAAGAGAGTATAATTTCTTTTAATTTCTGCATATTTCTTATTTCTAGCGATTTATTTCTTTATTTATTTATTTATTTATTTATTTTTTCTAAACATAAAGAGAAAATCAAGTTCAGTTCTAAATGATTAAAAGAAACTGATAATAAATGCAGTTAATACACCAATAATCTCATTCAACTATCGACATTTCCATGAAAAATTGTATATCTCAATTTTTCACCAGGCAGTCAAAGGAGACGCGGCGCGCGGTTCCCTTTGATCTTTATTTGAAACGCGGACAATAACTAGCAAGTGACAATGGAAACTGAAAATAGAAAACTGGTTCTCGGGTTTTTCCCTCGCGCTAGTACACTAGAAAGTGACATCAGGGGTAGTAACCATGTCTATAATACGAGAGGATTTCAGTATCCAATCACAGTGATGGAAAAGTTATTGACCGTCTGTTGTGTATTGAACAGGGACACAACCCTTAAAACACACACTCGTTAGTTATTAAAGGGCTGTAATACCCTTGCAATTCCATAGCACTATGCAGATGTCGGAAAGCTTTGAGGAAAGGAAAACATTCACGCCGTGTGATAAGCAATCTCTGTACTTAGGAAACTAGTTGTTATGGCGGACTCAGCGATATAGAGTGGACACACCGTACAACATTTTGTCTGAAAGTAGTCCGGAAAAGTCAGCTTACGATCGCTATAGGCAAGGGAATCCCTTGAGAGGGATTCCCTGGCCTAAAAAAACTGTATAACTATTTAAGTAAATATTTGCATAACTTTACGCCAGCTCCTACCTTTTGGTAACGCAGGGATCGTATGTTTGTATATTAAATCCCCCAAAATTTGCGTAAATCTACACATTTAAGTGAAAGGTACCCAAGGAATGCTGGTAGCCAGCATTTTCTCCTTTTCCAACATTGTTTCCACCCAAAGATGAATCCTATCTTTTGAGTCGCAGTTCATCGTCCCCAAATGCTTGCAATAAGGTCACATCCAAAAGTATGTCATCTAGAGGAGCTTTAACCCTTGACTGTTTACCACACAATCCCGAGTTTTAAGACTCCCTAAAAAAACGATTTGGAAAACAGTATGGGAAAAGGAGAAAATACTGGTGACCAACATTTTCTCCTTTTCCCACCACGTTTTCTAACCTTTCAAAGACAAATTGTAAAATTTGAGAACCAATTAATTTGATGTCTCTAAATATTTGCGATTAGGTCATGTCATAAATTATGTCGACTTCAAAAGAGTTAACCATGAAATTCTAAAGGCAAACTCTTTGTGCCTGTGCGTGCATTTTCTCGGTGCTTCAGCAAACAGTGTCTCGGAACTTGTGCGAACAGTAGTAGTATAGGAAATAAGAGTTTTGAGACATTAAGAATTTTGGATCCTGGATCCTTAAGATTTTGGATCCTAGATCCTTAAGAACTTCCACCTCCTACCCCTTAAGAACTTCCAACCCCCACTCCTTAAGTCCTTCCTCTCTTTCCTAAACCCTCTCCCTCCAACCCCCACTCCTTAAGTCCTTCCTCTCTTTCTTTAACCCTCTCCCTCCTACCTCCTATCCTTAAGAACTTCCAACCCCCACCCTTATGACCTCCCTCTCTTTCCTTAACCCTCTCCCTCCTAACCTCTATCCTTAAGAACTCCTAATCCCTACTCCTTAAGTCCCTCCTCTCTTTCCTTAATTACTAACCCCCGATCCTACTCTCCCCCCTCCTCCTTCGGAATTTCGTAAGTTAAAAATAATATAAGTTCGGATTATATTATTTTTTGATTTAAGATAAACGGGATTAATAATAAATAATAATGGATTCTGATTCTGATTCTGATTATATAGATACGAGGGTTGAACATTTTAATGGGTTTTATTCGACGGAAGACGGGAAAATTAGTCATAGTAGGGATAGTATTAAATTTTTTAAAAACCTTTACGATAGGAAGATTATTTGACATACCCCGAGTACTTTGCGATAAACCTTCTTATGATTTAGAAATAATCGGTATATTCGATTGTACTATATCGCAGATGGTTAGTCGAATCTATTACGAATATAGTAGAAAGACGATCAAAAAAGGGCGAATATACCATATAAGTATGGAATTCGATTCTGGCAAAGATAATTTCTTTTTTCGGAAAATAATTAGATTTATTAAAGATTCTACTAAATTATTAAAAGAATTTAAACGACCCTTTACGGATCTTAATCGCTTTATAAAAGATATTGAAAATCCGAACCTTACGCGCGAAACGGGAATTATTTTGAAAGTAACTTTTTATTCCGGGGATGTAGAAGATTTTTTTAATGACAAAATCGGTAAATTTGAAGGAGGGCCTATTTTATTTAGAGACGTTCCCCTAATCCCCCCCTATCGAAGAAGAAGAAGAAGACTACGATATACCCAATATATATTGGGATACGAGTTTTGGATAATAAATCTATAACTTTTATAAAAGTTATAAATTTCCTTTATCCCTATAATGTCCTAAAGACCTAGTATTTATTTTATCGCCTTCCAGGGTCCTTTCATCGTCTTTACCGGATAAAGCTATTTTATTTATCACCTGGGTATAGACCTCATGATAATAACTTCTTAAAGTAGGCGTGTTTACGAACTTATCTTCGCCCCCGAATAAACAGTCTTTATATAAGTCGAAATGTAAATCTTTCTTTACTACGTTTTTATTAATCCCCTTACATTTCTTTACTTCCTTACCTTCTATATTCCTAAACGCGTAACTTTTAGCTCGTAATCCGACGAATTCCGTCATAATATTTCCTCCTAATTCGTCTTTAAATTTACCGACTACTTTATTGTTACGATCGTCCTTTAGGAAATGGCCTTCGGGATAATTACTAGTATCGAATACGCCGATTTTATCCGGTTCGATATCTTTATAAAAATCCTTCGTTTCTACTTCCAGGATAAAACTATCGGTATCCGTATAACATAACCTAAGTTTATCCCCGTACTTCTCTTTAAAATAATTATAATAAGTATCGTACATATGTATCTTACTTATATCTAGAATACTCATTCCTAGGTAAGCGGGTTTATCGTATTTTAAATTAGTCTTTTTCATATGGACCGCTACTAGAGCCTCGTTAAATACGGTAGTATGATCGTAATTAGGTCTAGCGGTAAGTTTCTTATAACGAGAAGGTTCTTCTCCGTTAACTAACTGTATATCTTTCCTATTACGTAGATTTTCCATAGTCTTACCGAAAACAGAATTCATAATTAGTTTAAAAAACTCTACTCCGAAATCGTTATTATTTTTCTTAGCTTCTCTCCTTAGATTAACGTTTAGATCGATATACGTTTTCATAAAAGGTTTTTCTACGAATTTAATTCCCCGATGTATCTTCTTAATTTTTAATCCTAAATCGAGGTAGGATTTTAAAGTCTCATGATGTACGATATAATTTTTCTTACCGTATAAATTAGGAATAAGTTTATTTACCTTTTTAACTTCTAGATGTTCCGGGGCGAGAGGATAATCGTTATATTTATCGTGTAATTCCTTAGGATAAATTAAATCTACGTCTAAGATCATACCTCGTCCCTCCGTACTACAGTACTTATCCCAATCTTCTAACTCTTCTTCAGTCGCCCATTCGAAATCGTTAGTAGGAAGGGGTTTCGACATCGCCCAAGGATAAAGACTATTCGCGTCGACGTATATTAAATATTTGGAAGGTTTATTAGGATCGTATAAATCCCCCATGTACTCGTTATTAGCTTTCGAATACTTCTTACTTACCATACTAATACCCCCTCTAATTCCGTCTTCTATCATTAAGAGCATGTCCGGATCCGTTAAAAGTTCGAGCTCTACTTCCGTCTTCTTTAACATAGCGTACATACCTAATCCGGGAGAAGTATAATACCAACTAGGATCGAGGTCGTAATGTTTACGGCAGATCTCTCTAAAGTTTTCGAAGATATCCGCTAAAAGTAATACGTCTACCTTATTATAAAGTTCTAGGTAATCCTTAAAGGTTTTCATACCAAAAGTTTTCCAGACTTTATTAGCGTGGCCGTAATCTTCCTCGGTAATATTTTCCCCCTTTAAACTAGAATAAAACTTATCCTTAGGGGGTAAAGTAGTTTCTTTAAGTACTTCGAAACTATCTAGGTACTCGTAAGGAAAAACCCCTTTCCTCTTTACTAGAGGTAAATCTTTTTTACTAAAGAATTCGGATAAAGTTTTAAGCTGGTTTTCTTTTAAATAACTCGATAACTGGTCTAAACTACTTTCCATAAATTTCATACTATCCAAAAATCTAATAGTATGCCAGTTATCGTTACCGACTAAGATCCGTTTACTAAAACTAATATATCTTTCCTCGTTATTCGCTATACAATCTATTTTTCCCGAAGTTTTACCTAAGATCTTAATAAAAAGATGACTATCGTACCCGCTTAAATTATGAAGATATACCGGGGTAAAATTAGGTACTCTCGCTTTAAGATTACATTCGTTATGCGCGGCGCCTCTAAATTTACCCGTTAAATGACAATGATCTCTTACCCTTTTATCTCCCGGTTTAAACTTCTCTTCGCAGATCCAGCAGGTTATCTCGTTCCTAAATCTTTCTTCTTCTAATTTAGTAATCTTCATCGGTACCGGATTCTGATAATACGTCTTACAAATATCCGTTATATCCCGAGTTAAATACTCCGTAAACTTCTTTTCCGCCCCCTCCCCCGTATATTCCTTAAATATGGGTTTACATACGTTATTATCGAAAGATACTATAACGTAAGAGAAACTACAGGGGATATGTTTCGTGGTTTTTACGGTAAAACTACTACTAGGATCCGGATTACAAGAATCTATAGGAGATAAAACGGATTCGAAGTCGGCGTAGACGGCGAAAGGTACCGGGATCTTTCTATTATGATGTACGAATTTCGTTACGGTACCCTTCTCGGGCATTTCTAAAGTAACTGGTTTATGACCTATACAGTAGTTCTTATGTTTTTCCAAAAGATCTTCGTTTCCGAAATGGTTCAGACATAACATACAATATTTAATATTAGAAGTATTATGATCTTTACTTATTTGACCATACATAAGGCCGTTAAAATTCTTTATTAAAACGTAATGAGTTTTACCGTCCTTCTCGATATAAAGGAGGTTTACGTGGTTATTACCTAATTTTTTAGGTGCTCTAATACGTACTACTTTATCCGCGGGCGTACATTCGAAGATATTAACGCTAAATTCCGGATTTTGTTTTTCGAACTTATCCATATCCTTAAACGAGACGGGATAATTTATTCCATCCATATTTAAAGTATTTTCCTTTTCTCTTAACTTCCTATCGACTCTTTCCGGGTGTACATCTACGGGATTCATATACCTTAAAATACACCATAAAAAGCATTTTTCGTCCTTATTCTGTATATTACATACGCTTTTACTATTTTTTATACAATCGGGTAAAGGTAAATGACCTCCAGCTTTTAAAGGATCGTAGATAACGGACTTTAATTCCACTTGGACTATATTTCGTAATTTCCAACCACTTCCGCTTTCGAGAAAACGATCAAGATTTTTTTATAATATTATCCGCCATTCTTCCGTATACTTCGTCTAAATCCGTTTTACCTTCTACGATTTCGTTCGCGCCGGAATGAAAACACGCTAGTTTACCGCCCATGACTTCACTTAGGAAGTCATCGCTTCTTACCATATACACTTCTACGGCCATTTTTACTTTTCTTCCATCATCTTCCTTTAAGATTTCTATAATCCGTTTTCTTATGGATTCTAGAAAAATATCCATGAGAGCGATGGACGTTTGAGGTATATCTATATAGGTCGGTACCCGATCTGTAAATGGATTGAAGTCGGGACAAAATCCTTTATATATTTTAACCTGCCCGTTTAATCCGGTACGCCAAAGTCTAATATCGATACTATTACCGAAAATATTATCTCGAATAGCGTTTACTAATTCTTTTTTACTCTTTCTTTCCGCTTCTTCTTCCGAAAAAATTCTTAGTCTATACGCTATCGATCGAAGATGGATTAATCCCGTACCTTCTTTACCCATATCAATCAGTCGTTTATATAGTTCTTTTCTCCTAAGCTTTGAGAATCCTTTTAAACCTACTTTCCTCGCGATTTCTTTAAGGGCTTTTAACGGTTGATAATCTAAACGAAAGCTACTCTTATGTAATTGATCGTAATCATCGATTACTAAATCGTGCCCGGCCTTCGACTTTTCTTTTATATGACTAATATCCTTTATATTAATTTCCCCGTTTAAGACTCCTTCTAACTGATCTTTAGTAAGATTGGAATACCCCTTAATTCCCTTTCCTTTAGCTTCCTTTTTTAAATCCTTTAAATTTCGCTTTACTACTACCTCCTTAATCCCTATCCCCCGTTCTCTTAAAAAGGTTTCTAAATCTTTTTTATTTAAACCCGTATATCCTCTAAAACCTTTTTCCTTCGCGATATCCCGAAGGCCGTCTATAGTTCGCGTATTAGTAATAATATCGTTTTTATTTTTTTCCCCTTTTAAAACCCCGATTAAATCCGTCTTACTGAGTCTAGATATACCTTTAATACCCCTCGCCTTCGCTTCGGTTTGTAAAGTACTTATGGTTTGTTCTTCAAGGAATTTTCCGGGACGAAACGATTCCCTAGCTTCTTCTACGGTTTTTTTACGATTTAAAACGGCGATTAAAGAATCTTTTTTAAGTCTAGATATACCTTTTAATCCTTTCGCTTTCGCTTCCTCTTGAAGGTATTTAATAGTTTTAGTTTTATAAAAACTCGTCATCGTCCCGATTTTTTATGTAAAATAAATTACTTAACATAAATTTCGTAATATTCTCTTATCTCTCCTTCTTTATCTTTAATATCGTCTACTAATTCCATTTCTTTATCGATCAGGTCGTAAATCGCCTTATCTAATATTTTAATTCGTTTCCCTATTTCTTCTTCGGTATACATCGAAGGTGGTAAGACGTCTCCCCTTAATTCCCAAAGTAACTTACTTAACGTATTTTTTAAATCTAAAACGTTATTAAGTCTGGTTTTCAAGGATTCGTATTCCTCTTTTAAAATATTTATATCGCCCTCATCGTATCTGTACGATTCCATTTTTTTAAATAAAAAAGATTCTTTAACTTTTTATATAATAGTTTAACTATTATATAAAATTTAAGGATACTTAAATCGACCTTGTAATACCCTATAAGCGGTGACTAAACCGGGGGGTAATTTTTTAGTCATATTACTATCTAATAATACTAATAAACGTCTTATTTCTTTTCCTACTGTATCCTTCTTTTCTTTTTCGCTCTTTATGATATAAGATAGTTCTCTTATTTTTTTTTTTTTTTTTTCTTCTAATGACTCGTTATTAACGATTCGTTTCGTATTTAGTTCGTTAACTATATCTATTAATACTTTTATTTTTTCGTCATCTTTTTTTTCTAGATAATACGATTTAAGACTGGATAAACTACTAATTAATTCGTTTAATCTATTTAATTACTTTTTTAAGGGCGCAGCCTCTTCGGTAATATAGTTAAAAGTAAAGTTATACGCTCTTATTACTCCTCCTATCTCTTCGGATAACTCGTTTAATTTATGTATTTCTAATAATTTCGGATCTTCCATTTTTTTTTATTAATTACGGTAAAAACTTAACTTAAATCCCCGTATTTTTTTTTATGCCATTTCCTAACGTATTCGGGTAATTTTACGTATTCGCCATTATCCACATACGCTAGTTTATTTAATATTAACTTCTTCACCCTAGATAATTCGGGTTTTAATTTTAAGTTCACTAAATCTACTTTATTATCGTAAACTTCTTGGGATTTATCTACTTTTTCTTTTAATATTTCCATTTCTCGTTCTTCCCCTTCTTTAATTCTTTTTTTTATATTATAAAGTTCCATTTTGTCCCATACAAGATCCTGACCTATTTCATCAGCTTCTATCAAAGTATCTATATACCCCTGATGCGCAAGATCATATTTGTCTATTAGAAGATGTAAACTATCGTCCGAATGTAATTCCATTTATTTATAATAATAATTTACTTAAATTATTATTATTTTTCCCCGGGAATAACGTTAGGTAAGACTTCTCCCGCGGGTTTCCATATTTCTTTAATATTATCTTCTTCTTCTTTTTTAATATTATCTTCTTCTTCTTTTTTAATATTATCTTCTTCTAAAATAACCCTAAAAGGTTTAATTAGAGAGCTCATTAATAAGATTTCCTCGTCTCTTTTTTTTTTAATAATAATTCTTTTCTTCGTGTCTTCTAATTCTTCTACTTCTCCGTATACTAATCTAGATAGTTCCTTTTCTTTCTCGAGTTCAAGATTAATCCCATCTTTTTTGTCTTCATCTACCTCCTCCTCCAGCGCTAATTCGAGAGAATTAATACGTTTTCCTCTACTAAAGCTTTCCTTCATAAGTTCCAAAATTTTATATTCGATATCTTTGACTTGATCTTCGAGCCATCTATTATTTTTTAGTTCCTCTACGATATCTAACTCGGTAAAAAATTTCTTTAGGTCATCCGGTAATTTATCCCGCTTTTCTATTAAATAATTTAGAAATCCCATTTTATATAAAGTAAAAATTTTTTAAAGGACGGAAATTTTATATTTATCTTTCCATACCCTATCTTTCCAATTTAATATCGTTTGAGGACAATGATTAATAAACTTACCGGCTTTATAAATCAAAGGAAATTCGTGTTTTTGTCCGGTATGTACGTCCTCTAAAATAACTCTTCTGGGATTTTTCTGGATAGTTCTTAATCTATCGTATTTAGGATTAACTTCCTTTTCTTCTTCTTTACGTACGCGTTTTAAGTAAGTTTCCGATTTAGGAATCTCCTCGGGATACAATCCGTGTTTTTTCGCTAGTTCGACTAATTGTTTTTTATCCCAAAACGAATAATATTCGTTTTTTAAACCATTATCGTCGAGTATTTTTTTAATATCTTTAACGGTTAACATTTATATAAAGAAAAAATTTCCTTTAAATTACATTACGACGCTCATTTTATTTCCGTCGGACTGGAAGGATAATAATCTATCACTAATAATAACGCCGTATATCTCCATGTCATTGGGTACATTATCCCTGAAAAATACTTTAACTCGTATATCGGTAGAAGAATATTTTATCTTTTCGCTTTGTTTAGAGACGTCGAAAACGAATAAAGGATAAAGGGTTTTATAATCCGGAGGGGAAATACTCGGATTCGATACTAATTCGTCCATATTAAAAAACTTAGATCTAAATAAAGCGGCGTCTCCATACACTCTACTAAATTGATGGGCGGTGAAAGATAAATTATAGTCGGTCGCGGGATATCTAGTGGAATTTAACATAACGTAAATATTTTCGACTCTTAAGTTATCGAATAAAGCCGAGTTTATTTCTTGACTATTCTTCCTATCCGTCTGAAATCCTATAATAATAAAACGCGGTACCTCCGGAGAAGATTTAACGGAAAGTCTCCAATTAAACGTTCTAGCCTGAGGAACCGAGTTAGAATCGCATTGTATCATTCTATACCCGACCGGGAATTTTTCTTTTCTCTCTATAAGTTTATAAAGCGCTAGCTTTTCTTCATCCGCGGGTAAAACATGGGGTACATACCACGATATTTCAATTAAATTAACTCGTCCATTAACCATTGCGGCGCCCGCGTTATCCTGATTAGCTCTAAATATCGCTTCATTATCGTTGCTTCTGGTTAAGGTAAGAGTCTGTTTCATACCATAAAGAACTTTATTATAATCTTCGCAGAACCCGAAAATATGTTTTAACGGAACTCTAAAACTAAATGTACCGACCGGTACCGAATCTCGTATAATATACTGTCTTCTTTTTTGAAAACCCGTATTATTATCGTTCGCATTAATTCCGGTATCTTTATACCAAAGTTGATTTAATCCCTGCGAATCGGAAAAATCTCCCGGGTATTTTAATAATCCCAACATCGTAGTAGCTTGACCAGGATTCGTTATAGATTCGATCTCCTTTCCGCTAAGCTGATACTTAATATTTTTAAAAAGGTACATCAGACCATTATTCGTTAACGAAATATTATCAGCTACGTTATAGGTCGCTCCATTATCGCTTCTTACTAATTCGCCTATGAAAAGTAAATAAGAGTCGGAAGGATGAGTAAAAATATCCTGGGTTTCGATATTAATCCTGATTTCTCCGGAGGGGTTATTTAGATTGGTACCGGTAATGGGTTCGTACTCATGGTACTCGTATTCGTCGATACTCGTATCTTCCGAAATGGTTTCCGTAATATTTAAAATACTACTCATCTTTATTATAGATATTATAATAATTTAAATTATTATTATAATATCTTACGTAGTTTTAATACCCGAACCCCTATTTAATTTCTTAATTAATTTTTCTATAGCTACGGTACCCCTCGTACTCTTAGGTATTACGTCATCGGGTAACGAGGCGTACTCTCGTAAAATTTTTTTGGTTTTTTTACGATTTAAAGCTTTTTTAACTAACCCGCTAGCCGCATCTACCGCGGCGGTCTTTCCAGCTTCTAGAGCTTTTTTAGCGCCCTCCTTCGCTACGCTTTTTCCTACGTCTAAGGCGGAAGAACCTATTTGTTTAGCCACGTTACTGGTAAAAAGTTTCGTACCGAGGTTAACTAAATTATCAAAGATTCCTCTACCGCCGTACTCGTAGTGTCTCTTAAATCCTCTTTTTTTATACTCGATCATCTTTTTATAATATAGTCATTAACTTTTTATAACTCTTTTTATCTAGATGACCCTGTCTTTTTAATTCGTCCCAGACGCTAACGATTTCGTTTCTAACTCCCGTATTACCTGCTTCTTTACTCGCTAAAAGTATTTTTAATCTTTTCATTAACGCGTTAGGATTGCTAGGAATAATAACTCCTGACCCTTTTTTTCCCGGTTTAATATTACCCCAAATATCTTTAAGTAAAACCCATTTTTTTCCTCTACTGGATTTCGGGTAAGTACTATACAGATCGTTACTTCGAAAAAGAGTATTACTTTTTACGACTAATTTACTATATCTATCATAATCCTCTTCGTTAAAAATATTCGAATCCGGTTGTCTAGAAGTAATTAACTCCCAGAAACCCGGCGTTCCTTCATAAACCTCGTCATCTAGCGTTATATCATTACCATTAATCGTAACCTCTTTATCTCCGATATAAAATTTACCGTTTCTAGAATATAACCCGTACGTTTTATTGACGAGGTCTTTTTTACCCGCGTACTTCATTAAATATTTAAGCGCCGTTGGACCGATAATCTCCCCTCCATCTTCCTCCATACTTACTTCGCCTTCTTTAGAGGTAAAAAGTTGTATCGACGGGTAATTCGGTAATTTATTAATACCTTCTTTAATACCTTCTTTAATAGGTTTTAGTTCCTCCGTAATTTTTTCCGACGTAGCTTTTTGAACGTCCGTAATAGGTTTAAAAAGCTTCGAAAGATCGGACTGGAATTCTATTTCCCCCGTTTTTTCTGCTATCTGTCTATCGCGAATATTCTTCTTCGTTTTAAGATACTCTTTTACGGTCTCGTCTCTTTTAGCGGGATCCTTGATTTTTATAAAAGACATTTTTTATTAGATTTTTTTAATTAAAAAAACGTAGTTTATAACGTAGTTTTTTATCGAGTTTCGTGAGTAAAACTACACGTAAATTTAATTTTAGGAGTTTTAATTTTCGGACGATTAATTTTTTTTTTTTTTCAACCAACTTCCGAAAGGACTCGCGCTGTTCTCTTCTTCCTCTTTCTATTAATAATTCTTCCGTTTCGGACAAAACCCCTTTCTTAGATTTAGACCTAATATCTTCTTTCATATTTTTATATTTTTCTAATTCTTCCATAATTAATCAGAACTCTTCGTCCGTAACTTTATTATCCGATAAAGCTTTCGATACGTGGGTCGTTATAGTATTTAACTTAGTACTCGCTATAATTTTAACCTTCTCGTGTTTTTCCGCTTTCGATCTCGAATTATTAACGACGTATTTACCAACTAAACTTAATAAACCGCAAAACCCGGAGATACCTTCTAACGTAATAACTGCGGGTAAAGCTACTACCGTCATTAGTAATCCTATTCCTCCTATCCCTCCGGCGGTAGTTATAAAAACTAAAACCGTATCTATATTATCTACTATCTTAGACGCCCGGTAATATTTCTTACTTAAAGATTCTCTTTTTTCGACTTCGCTTTCTAGAAAGTTTTGTATTTCGTTAATCTTCTGAAGTCGGTACCCTTGACCTTCGTCCTCTAAAGGAGGTGCCGTAGGTATTTCCGGATATAAATTAGTATCTTTCATCTCCATTTTTTATATAGGAGATATTTTTAAACTTGATAATAAATGAAACATAGAAGTTCGTTTTCTTTTATCTTTACGGGTTCGTCCGAATTATTAGTAATAGCGACTAAAATATTTACGACGTCCCCGAAACTAACCTCGTTTTGTAAACTACATTTTAAATATCGTAGATGGTAATCTAAAGATACTAAAACGACTCCCGTTGACGATTTAAATCCTAAACCTAACGCGAAGGAAGTTACCTGTTTCGGTTTTAACGTTATATTTTCTTGAGTAAAGATTTTCCAGGTTAATGGATCTAGTTTTATCGGAGGATGTTTTAAATTCGGAATGAGGATCCATTGGATCGTTTTAGGTTTTGGAATTCCCGGTTTTACGTAAAGTTTATGGATATCCATATTTTATTATGATATTAAATTAGTTTAATATTAAATTAAAATGTTTAATAAAGGTATATTCTTAAAAGGACTATTAGGACCTAGAAGAAGACCTTTTCCATCATAAATTTGTCCTTCCTGTTTTAAATATAAACCTTCGCCGAAATTCGATAATCCTCTTCCTTTATAAGGACTTATATAAAGACCTTTACCGTTGGTTTCTATCCGACAAACGTGACCTCTTTTTTTTAGAAAAAGTCCCGAACCCGTATCTTCTTGTACTTCTGAAGAAGCTAGTCCCGAACCCATAGCTTTTTGTACTCCTGAAGAAGCTAATCCCGAAAGAGCGCCGACTCCTAAAGCTGGTAAGACGGTACTAGCTATAGCTGGTAAAGCTCTCGCCGCTAACCCCGCTAATAATCCGAGGAAACCCCCTTTTATTTTCTTATTATGTTTAAGTTGACTTTCGGATATATTAATAGTAACTCCGGTACCATCCTTCTTGGATTTAGATATTCTATTCGCTTGAGTTTTCGTAACCGCTAAAGTATCGTTTCCGTTTAAATTTTTATGACCTATTCGAACGGATACTTTTTCTTTTTTTTTTAAAGCGGATAATATTTTTTTCTTTTGTCCTTCCGATAAATTAACTTTTACGTTAATATAACTAGTCATATTTTTAAATACTATTCTTTTTTTTTAATGACTCTCTAACATGAAATCTAATCGAGATAGTCTCTCCCCTTAGATTTAGTAAAGTCCCATTCTGATCCGTAATTCTTACATTTAGATGATGTATGCTATTTAATACTAGAGGTAAATATACTAAATTAACGGGCGTTTCGATTATCTTAAATCCCGGCGGTACGTTAGGGAAAAAAGAGTATATCGTATTTTGCGTAGAACCGTTAACATAGCTTCCCGAGATAATATCGATGTTTACGAATATGGAATTTATACTAAGTATATTTACTATATTTTCGGATTCGTGGAAGCCCTCCCCGTATTTCGAACGAGTAAAACCTAGTACTTTAGAAATGGAATTAGGATGATTAAAATCCACTACGTAACCTTTTTCTAGGATAAGAACGGTTTTTAACGTATACCTGTTAGCGTAAATTTTAACGGGATATTCGTCGTTAACTAAATCGACGTGCCCTTTCTTCCTCATTTCCTGATGAATGGTATCGTTAATATCTTTAAGGTCATAACATCCTTCCGGTATTTCTATTTTAAACCAAGTAACGCCTTTGTCCGGAGAATAAATAATTAAGTTATTCGTATCGGTAATATTAGGAAAAGAGTAATAGGTTTCGAGGTTTACTAACGCTATTTCGTATTTTCTCCCCTCTTCCAATACCATCGGAGGATTAAACCTCGTAGTAAAATCTGTCTTGTCAGAGCTTACTATAATTTGAGAGGAGGTTTTTTGGTTAGTATTCTTAATTAACCGTTCTAGTTGATCTTCCATTTTTCAAAAAGAAAAAATAATATTTAACTTACTTCCTGAAATCCCTCGGGTATATAAAATTCATCGAATCCGGCCCTATATTTTCCTTTGTCTCTTTTACTAGATAAATCGATGACTACGAAACCGAAAGAATTATTCCATTCCCTTTTACAAAATTTTCTAAACTCCTCTTTAGTCATATCCTCCGCTACGTGATCTTGATAGATATGATTGATGGTCTTTCCACACTGTTTAAACATACAAATAAGATTAGCGTTTTCCCTAATAGTCTGTCTAGGTATTTTAAAATAGTTTTGACAGAGGTAAAAACTATCCACGTTACTATGCCTTCTGCGAATGTAATAATTTTCGCATTTATCTTGATTTTCTTTTTGTAAATCGTCGAATATTATTAGATTTTTATCCGTAGGATCCATCTCTCTGGGATCGGGTACATCCTCCCCCTCTTCGAAGAAATTACATTCCGTTTCCGATTTTTTACCCTCTCCTAAATCCCCGCACCATTCTACAATTAACTTGTCCATATTTATATCTTCTTTTAGTATTTCATCGCGATTACGAAATAATTCTAAAATACATTCTTTCGGTAATCTTTCTTCCAAAGCTTTTTTAAGATAACGATAGACCCCCTGAAAAAGGCTTTTTCCGTAAACCTGTAAATTATCGTAATCTAAAATACCCGGTTTTAGTAAAAGGTTTAGTAAAAGCGTAGTCTTTCCGCATCCCGATTTTCCTACTATTACCCCCCCTAATACTTCTAGGTAAAAGAGGACTATTATTCCTATTCGATTCTAGTTCGTTCCAAGATAAATCTTCAATCTCCATTTTTAATATCTCTATTTTAAATTAAATATATATATAAAAAAGATGTATTGCGTTAAATGTAAAAAATCTACCGATACCGGAGATATTACTTATAAAGTTACTAAAAATAATAGAAATATGGCGCAGGGAAAATGTAAGGTATGCGGTACGAAAAAAAGTCAGTTCGTTAAGTCGGCGGGGGATAAACCGAAAAGTAGCGGGGCGAAGAAGAGTACTCCAAAGAAGAGTACCCCGAAGAAGAGTACCCCGAAGAAGAAGACTACCAAACCGAAAAGCTGTTGTAAAAAAAAAAAGTAAAAAATTCGGGGGGATCGTTACTTAATAAGATGATAAATAATTTACCCGTCGAAATGCACTTACCCGGTCATAATTTTACCGGACCCGGTACTAAATTAAATAAAAGACTTAATCCCGATTTAACTCCTAAGGAATGGAGTAAACCGATAAATAGAGTGGATAAAGCGGCGTACCATCATGATGTTTGTTATCTTAAATATAACGATACGGCTAGTAGGAATTCTATCTGCGACGCTAATATGTTAACGGAGTTAAAGGGGATCTATAATCCTACTCTTAGGGAAAAAATGGAACGATCCATCGTTAGTAATATGATCGGAGCGAAGAAAAGATTCGGAATGGGAGTCGATAAAAAAAAAAATTTACTATGGAGGATTTAGCTGAAGAGTTACATAAACCGGTAATAAGGAAATTTAAGAAGAGGAGAGTCTTAGTAAAAGGTATAGATAAGATATGGGCGGGAGATTTAGTAGACATGCAAGTGTTCTCCGAAGAGAATATGGGTTTTAGGTATATTCTCGCCATTATCGACGTTTTTTCGAAGTACGGTTGGATGATACCGTTAAAAACTAAAACCGGGAAAGAAGTCGCCGCGGCGTTATGGGATATTTTTAGCGAAGGAAGAAAGCCGGAAAAATTATGGGTAGATAATGGTAAAGAGTTTTATAATAAAAATGTAAAGGATTTAATAGATATATATTCTACCCATAACGAAGAAAAATCTAGCGTGGTAGAGAGATGGATTAGAACGATGAAAGAAAGGATGTGGAAATATTTTACCTCTAATAGTACTCAAGAATACATCGACGTTTTACCGGATCTAGTAAATCGATATAATAATACGATACATTCTTCTATTAAGAGGCTAGTAAGAAAGAAAACGAAGACGCGGTCATGATAAATCTTTACGGACGTATCGAAAAATATAAAAAACCGAAGTTTTCCGTCGGGGATAAAGTAAGGATGGCTAAAAAGAGAAGTACCTTCGCAAAGGGTTATACCGAAAGATGGTCTGACGAGGTTTTTACGATTTCCGAGGTAAAACGTACGATACCCGTAACGTATAAAATTAAAGATCTAGCTGGAGAAGACATAGATGGTACCTTTTACGAACCCGAACTACAAAAAACCGGTCAAACCTCGTTCGAGATAGAAGATATTATTACCGAAAATAAAAAGCTCGATGAATCGCTAGTAAAATGGAAAGGCGACCCCCCTATATATACGTGGATCGATAATACGGTTATTAGAAATATGATGAAATAAAAAAATGGATATCGCTATAAAAAACGTAATTTTACCTAATAAACCTATAAGTAACTTTGAACTAGAAGACGCCGCTAAAGAATTAAAAATACCTTCTTTTAGAGGGGTATTTTTAAGAGATACTTTACCGGAAAAAAGTAAAAGAAACGAATGCGGTATATTAAACCTAGATGATACGAAAGGACCGGGTACGCATTGGGTCGCCTGGTATAAAAACGGTAAGAAAAAAAATTATTTCGATAGTTACGGTATTCAACCTCCTCTCGAACTAAGGGAGTACCTGTCGGATCCGATATTTTATAATACAGATCAGTTACAACGATCCGATCAAGTATTCTGCGGTCATTTATGTCTATTCGTTTTAAAAGAGTTAGGTTCCGGAAACGAATTCCAAAGCGTTTTAAATAAACTTTTTTAGTTAAAAAAGATGCCAGTCGATAAATTCGGAGGAATGGGTAACGTCGTTAAAGAAACTAGCGAAGATGGCGTATCGTTATCCTACTTAAATAATAATTTTATTCGTAGAGACGGAACGACGGACGTTACTGGTACTATAAATATGAACGGTAATATGTTAAGGTTAGTTAGTAATCCGGTAAATCCCCAGGACGTCGCTACTAAAAATTACGTCGATTCTAATACGGGGTTATTAAGCGAAAATGGAGGTTTTCTCATGACGGATTATTTAAATATGAGTTTTAATAAAATAAAAAATTTAGGAGATCCTACGGAACCGGGCGAAGCCGCGAATAAAAAATACGTAGATGGGAAAAGCGGCGGAATAGTTAAACGAGAAGATGGTAGTTTTTCGGCTATAGGAGATATAGGTATGGGAGGAAATAGAATTAAAAACTTACCCGAACCAGCCGCTTGGGACGATCCCGTAACTAGGTCTTTTCTCGCTACGCAGTTATTAACTATTCGCGAGCGCGAAGACTCTTTAATGAAAAACGATGACGGTTCTTTTACCGCGAAAGGACTATTAGATATGAACGCGAAAAGAATTATAAACTTACCTAAACCTTCCGGTAATAACGATCCAGTAACGAAATCTTTTTTACTCGGGGAGCTAGGGGTTTTATCAGCGAGTTTATTAGATTTATTTAGAAGGGAAAAATCTAAACCTATAATAAGTATCCACGCCGAAGAACAGGGACCTTTAACGAACGGAAATTACGAGTTTTCTTTCGGTAACGGTAGTAGCGGAAGATCGCACGTTTTAGGAGGTTATTGTATGTCAGCTCCCGGTAAGATTGTAAGAGGTAGTTTTACGGTAGTAGGAGGTAACGATTATTTAGACGAAGACGCGAAAATTAATTTAGTAATAAACGGTATCGAGAAGACCGATTACTCTTTAATAAAGGAAGGAGGGAAAGGTTGTAGTTGTATCGTTTTTCCTAAACCTTTAGAAGTTAATCAATGTGATATTATAAACTTTTTAACGAAGACGGATAATCCGAACGCGAAAAACTCTTATTTAACGTTACTCGTAGAACTCGATATATAATTATATTAAAGAAATTTTTTTTTATAAAAAAAAAAAAAATGGAAGAAGAAAATCCTATAAAGGGAATTAACGAAAAAAGGGAATGGAAACCGGCGGGAGGAGTAAAAGTCTTACCGAATATTATTGCCGGAAAAGAGGTTAACGAAAGTCTGCGTAGAGCAATTAAAGATGGTACTTTAACGGAAAGAACTTTTATGGATATAGAGTATCCGAGTTTTTATACCAAGCTATTAGGGGAAGAAGGGGATGAAAAATTATTTAGAGATAAATACGGTATGAATATACCACCTCCTTCTATTAGATATAAAGGTAGGTATGACGAAGAAACGGGGTTGCCGCTCCCTAAACGTCATTTAAAATTCTAAAAGTAAATTTTATAACTTATTAGAAAGTTATAAAATTATTCTTCATCATCGGAATATAACATTACTTTAGTAGGAACGTTTAATGTAATACGTTCGGCATCTTCTTCGAGTATAATAACATCGGACAGATATATACCTAAAGATACTCTTTCAGGTCCTAAGTAAATATTCGTTAAATCTAAATACGCGATTATTTTACATTCTCCTAAACCGAGATAACGATCTTCTTCTATCTTTTTAAGTTCGCCCGTTTCCGATTTTACGTAAAAGTTAGTCGGTCCAAATTTTTTAGTACATAGTTTCGCGTAAACGGAGTTACTATAATCTAAACTCGCGAAACGTTTTCTTTCCATATTACTTTTTTTCGATCCTTCTTCTCGTAAAAATTTTAAAATCCTATCAAATTTCTTTTTAAAGGTTATTTCTTTTTCCGTCGGTAATCCTTCCTTACAAAAAAACGATAAAGTCATATAGTATCCATTCTCTAAGAAATTATTAGGGCGAACCCCGTAAGAAAATAAAATTGGAGTTCGTAACCGTAATTTTCTCTTTTTCCCATCGGGGTAGTTATACCTTAATCTCATTAAATTTGCGCCGTCCCTCGTTTCTACGCTTTCTTGAAGTTCTAAGTTTTTAATATTAAAGTCGTTGTATTTTACGAAATTACTTTCTTCTTCTCCCATTATTTTATATAAGATTTTTTTTCTTTAAATTAATAATTTATAACTTTATTTTGAAGTTATAAATTTTTATAAATTCATAGTAATTGGAGGTTCTTTATAACATTCAATCGGTCTTAATAACATTGTAGGTATATCCATTTCTCTACGATAATTACTCTTAAAGTTCTTAGGTACTTCCTCTTTAAAATTTATAAATAACTTATATTCCACATTGTAATTATCATCATCGTCATCATCATCATCATCATTATTATTATTATTATTATAAACATCTCTATAAAAAGCGTAAAAATTACGTAAAGCTTTATCGAATTCGCTTAATAAATTATCGTTAATATTTTTTATTAATAATCGATAATAAAATATATAATCTTCCGAATAAAACTCTAAAGTTATATAATTTATTTTTTGTCCTTCTTTTATCCTCCTACTATATTCGTAGTAGAAACGAGGCGTTAATTCTTCCTCATCTAAAAAGTAAATATCTCCTACCCTTAGACGATCTATATAAAAGTGGGTTAAATTATCGTAATCCGTTCGATAAATATTTTTAAAAAAAAATAACCTATCCCTAATATAATCTACGAAAGGATAACCGCTATTATAAATTAATATCTCTTCATCCATATTCATCTTATTGTTTATTATTAATCCCGTTTATCTTAAATCAAAAAAATAATATAATCCGAACTTATATTATTTTTAACTTACGAAATTCCGAAGGAGGAGGGGGGAGAGTAGGATCGGGGGTTAGTAGTTAAGGAAAGAGAGGAGGGACTTAAGGAGTAGGGATTAGGAGTTCTTAAGGATAGAGGTTAGGAGGGAGAGGGTTAAGGAAAGAGATGGAGGTCATAAGGGTGGGGGTTGGAAGTTCTTAAGGATAGGAGGTAGGAGGGAGAGGGTTAAGGAAAGAGAGGAAGGACTTAAGGAGTGGGGGTTGGAAGTTCTTAAGGGGTAGGAGGTGGAAGTTCTTAAGGATCTAGGATCCAAAATCTTAAGGATCTAGGATCCAAAATTCTTAATGTCTCAAAACTCTTATTTCCTATACTACTAACAGTATCTTCGCACTTGTGCTAACAGTGTCTAGATATTTCTGCGAACAATGTGTGGGTACTTGTGCCAATAGTGTTTCTGTCTCATAGTACGACAATGTTTCGTTACTTGTGCCAGCAGTGTTCCGGTATTTGTGCGAACTGGTCTCGGTACCTGTGCGAACAAGCCTCGATACTTGTGTGAGCAATGTCTTGATTACTAAGCAAACAGTGGCTGGATACGTGTGCGAACAGTCTGTGTGGCTCGGTTCTAGTGCGAACAGTATCTCGGTACTTTTGCGAACAGTGTTAGTACCTGTGCGAACAGTGTCGATCAAGAACGGATTGCATTAGAACAAAGCCAAGCGATTCGTTGGGGATATAATATTATGTACGCCGGTCAAAAATAAATCAGTAAAATGCAATATTTTGATTTTTCCGACGAAAGATAATATCAAGTTTATCAATTCTTTACCAAACAAGTTTTAACGACCCTGGGAAAGACGGCTTTTGAAAAAAGAATGTGGGAAAATAAAAAAAGAAATGTGTCGGTAACCAGAAAATTCAGTATCTGAACTAGTTTCAGTTTCTGAAACAGATTTACCATGTCGTCTGCAAATCTTTTGAATTTTAGACAAGTATACAAATTTGTCGTTTGGTAAAGGTTTTTTTTTTTCAAAATAGCTCAGGAGTACCTTACACAATAGATCTCTAATAAAATATATCTCAGGTGAATCTATGAGGATAGGTCATGTGCAAGGGCCATCTCACGCTATCATCTGTAAAATATTTTCCTTTCAGAAAATCTCGGCCGGTTGCTTTACTATTCTGCAAATGGGTTTCACCACGGATTTACCCAATACCGTCGTTTTAACGACGTTTGTAGAGAAAGCTTTTTTAAAACACTGTGGGAAAGGGAGAAAATAATGGTAACCAGCATTTTTTTTCCCTTTTCTATCTTATTAGAGGCAAGTTTCATCATTTGATCCACCCTTGATTTGTCGTCTGCATGTGCTTTGAATCTAGATTTTTTTCGTGCGGTAAAAGAGTTAAAGAGGGTCGTATTTAACAATAATTCTTTATAATGTTTTTACTTATAACATTTCACCATAAAAGGGCCCAGCTGGTTAGCTCAGTGGTCAGCGTACCTGACTCGTGACGTGGTGGTTGCTGATTAGATACCCGCTTTCGAAGAACCTTTTCGGTTTTTTTTTTTCGGCGATTGTCCGTCTCTCACCTCGGATGCATGTGAGATAATAGTCAGTGGCTTGGAAAAAAGTTATGTCGGTACTGGTGTGAGAAAGCCAGGAAACAAATGCGATGGTGCGCTGGACGCTTTGATATGACTTTAGTTGCTAAAACGGCGTTAAACTCCAACACAAGTAAATTACCATAAAATTACCATAAATAGGCGTAGCGCCCATGATGCACAATACGCAAAAATGCGAAGATGCATCTTGTCACTATGGAGAAGAATGTCATTCACATTGTTGTTTGTTAACAGAACAATCTCGTTTTTTTTTTTTTTCACGACCTTGGGGGAAAAGACCTTTAAAAACACTGGTAACCAGCATTTTCTTTCTTGCGCGCATCGTTCTTCGTTTCTTTCAACAAAGATAAATATCTTTATTTGAGCTAGATTTATTTGTTTTTACTGCAGATGTTTTCAATATATATATTTCTATAATTTTGTTGATTCTTTACGACAAAATTTTGGTCTGGACGAAACTGAAGGCATTTGCAGACGGCCAAATAATTGTAGCTCAAATGATGATTTTTGTCCTTGATAGGGTAGAAAACATTGCGGGAAAAAGAAAAAAAGCTGGTTACCACGATTTTCTCCTTTTCCCACAATGTTTTCAAGAGGCTTTCTTTCCAGGATCGTTAAAACTCTAGATTGTGTGGTAAATAGAGTCATCCCTCTTTGAGCACTCTTCCGCATATTTGGTAAGAAAATCTGACATAGTCTGGTACCCCGCCCTACTTCAAAAGTACGTCAGGCAAAGTGCAATAATGGCGGCCCCTTCGGTAATATGCAGACGTAACGGATTATTGTTATTTAACTTGATCAAATCCAACCATAGACTGAAATGAAAACAGATCGGTTGCAAAAAAGTAATGGCAGTTATTTTTTTAAGTTCTTGTTTAGTGAGAAAAACTACATATCAGAAATGCTTTAAGTATCCGAAATGTCAATGGACCGATATAACGTCCGAAAATAGGGCTACATTTAAAATAATTTATAGTCAAATTTATATTTTAACAATACCCCAACAGCACGTTTTAGATTCGGTAATGTATTTTGCACAAAATTGATCTAATTTTATTCACTGATCAAACTGGATCACATGAAATTAAGAAAAACTGGAAAGCATGTGGGTTAAGCTTGAGGTCGCCATGGGGACCGCCATTATTGCGCTTTGCCTAGCTTATAACGTAGTGGTAGGGGCAGGTAATCCAGACTAAATCTGACAGTGTAATATCATTTGGTCAGATACGGTGCCAATAATGACGAGAATAACAAATGAGAAATAAAAGCCTAATTATACTTATTAGATACTGCATCGCAATTAAATGTGCCTCTGTAAATAGTGATTGTTGCATTTAATTGTATTTCGTGTACTTTGTCATCCTTTTAGCAGGTGATGACCTTTCAGGTCTCACCTTCTTATGTTAACTGTTAGACTGAAACCCCACGAGGCACGAATCACTCCTCTGTTTCAGGAAAAATAGGTCCTTACAGATCAGTGAACATACCTTTCTGTGTCATTTGATATGTAAAAAAAAGAATGCGGACTGAAAAACTGTGCAAGCCAATTGCACAAACAATAAACTTCAGAGTTAAATGTCATAGAATTAGCTCTAGATTTGAAAATGACCTCGTTTCACAGCTTTGACATGACCTAATTTATAATTTAGATCGCGGATGAAAAGTAAGAGAAACACCACAGGGCACTCCAAACCACTCGAAAACACCCCAAACCACTGTCGTTACACCAAAAACCGCATGCAAAACTCTAAGGTACACGATTTTATGGGGAAAAAGTCATTGAATAATGCCATCAATCCTGGAAAGAAAAAATGTTGTCAATCGTCAGATGGATGAATTTTTAATGACATGGTCCAATTTTCAAATTTCCACCATCACCTTCGATTAGTACTTTCAGTACTTTGATTTTGTTTACGAGTGGTCCCAGAAATAGGTCTAAACGCGCCTTTAACTTGAAGAATTCCACTTGGGAAAGTAAGAAGAATCGCATATATACGCAGACAGTGTAGATCAAGACCGGATAGCAGTCTGATCCTGCATCTACACTGCCCGCTTCCTTGCAGATATGATGACAAAAATGGCATTAAAAATTGCGATATCTGCAGCTTGATTTCTGACTGAGAATGTTTGTTTCATAAATTTAGCATTACTAGGGTTAAACTTTCATATACGGTCGGCCGGAAAACCCCAAAGTAATACCCTCTACCGTTTGGCGGGCGTGATGGGAATATCAAAATAATTTTCCTTCCCTTCTATCATATTATTTTCCCCGTTGGGTCAATGGTATCTAAGGCATGATTTTAATCCTTTCAGTGACATAGGCGAAAACAAAGGGCTTTTGCGGACGGCATAAATCAAGATCAGACTGCACAGAACGTGCAGTCTGATCTTGGATTTATACCGTCCGCTTATTCTATCAAGCATACAAGATAAGAAAGCTTTCCGAGGTTCAATGGTGAAGTATAATTCAGAGCCGGGGGTCGAACCAGCGACTAGAAATGTTTTTAAGAATGTTTGGTAAACGCGGACCCTGGTTCTAAAAGGTAAGAAAACATTGTGGTGCAATTTTTTCTTGATAGGGTAGAAAACATTGCGGGAAAAGGAGAAAATGCTGGTTACCAGCATTTTCTCCTTTTCCCACAATGTTTTCAAAAGGGATTTTTCTTAGTTTAGTGGTCTTTAAAACTCGGGATTGTGTGGAAGAGGGTTAATGTTTTTCGTTTTCAATGCCTACTTTAGAAGCTATCTTAACCCTTATCTTGCTAAGTATGTGAAATGAAACTTTCAAGCCAATACTAAAGAAAAAACAACAAATTTTGCTATTGCAAAGGTATAAAAAATTTTTTTTGGGGGGGGAGGGGGTAAAAATATCTTCTTTTGCAGTCAGTGTAGATTCAGGATCAGACTGCATGTTCAGTGCAGTCTGATCTTGATCTACTCTGTCCACAAAAGGTCCTTGAGTCGCGCTTAGTAACCGTAGGGCTAACTTTTTACCACACGTTCTGTGCAGTCTGATCTTGATCTACTCTGTCGATAAAAGGATTAACTCTTGACAACACGTTCTGTGCAGTCTGATCTTGACCTGCTCTGTCGATAAAAGGGTTATCTTGACAACATGTTCTGTCTGATCTTGACCTACTCTGACGATAAAAGGGTTATCTTGACAACACGTTCTGTGCAGTCTGATCTTGACCTGCTCTGTCGATAAAAGGGTTATCTTGACAACACGTTCTGTGCAGTCTGATCTTGATCTACTCTGTCGATAAAAGGATTAACTCTTGACAACACGTTCTGTGCAGTCTGGTCTTGACCTGCTCTGTCGATAAAAGGGTTATCTTGACAACATGTTCTGTGCAGTCTGATCTTGATCTACTCTGTCGATAAAAGGGTTATCTTGACAACACGTTCTGTGCAGTCTGGTCTTGACCTGCTCTGTCGATAAAAGGGTTATCTTGACAACATGTTCTGTGCAGTCTGATCTTGATCTACTCTGTCGATAAAAGGGTTATCTTGACAACACGTTCTGTGCAGTCTGGTCTTGACCTGCTCTGTCGATAAAAGGTCCTTGAGTCGCACCTAGTAGGGTTATCTCCTTACCACATGACAAAATTTTAGATCTATCAGAATCCAAAGTATTATCAGATAACAGAGCTCCAGATAAGAGGGAGTGATGGCATTCGAAATCCATTATTTCTCTTCCAAATCCTGTGTTGTGGGTACTCATTAGAATTGTCTCGCTGAGACGATTCTAATGAGTACCCACAACATAGGGTTTAGTGGAGTGTTATTAATATTTTCAAGTCTGAAATCAAAATCACTCCCTCTATCTGGAGCTCTGAGATAACAATATAAATGTAGCTCAAATGGTGGGAATTCGCTTTTGGAAAAAAAAATGAAGAAAGGCCCTGTTTTCAAAAGCCTTCTTTTTCAAGGTTTTTTTTTTTTAAACCTAGGATTGTGTGGTAAAGGGCTGAATCTCCACCGTTCACATTCTGATGGTAGAATATAGCTAAATATATCCAAAGGTTGTAGAAAAACCATGGCTTTATGATATGACCGTTGCTTTTCAGTAAAGAAAATCTTCATTCAAAGCACAGCTGCACTTTGCGACCTTAAAAGGCACTGAAACATTGCTGAAAAGCATCGATCGTTTGCTCGCGATGTCCAAATATGTCCACTTTAGGTAAAAAAAAAACTTATTTGTGCGGAGTAGGATTTAGGCTATAACTAGCTGTTTTCACTTCTTTGTTGTTTTACCCTTCACCGCACAATCACGAGTTTTAACGACCCTGAAGAAAAAAAAGCCTTTTGAAAACATTGTTGGAAAAGGAGAAAATGCTGGTAACCAGCATTTTCTCCTTTTCCCACAATGTTTTCTACCAACCGACCCACCGACCGACCCACCGGCCAAACAACCAACTAAACAAACAACCAGTTAACCAGCCAGCCAACCGACCACTTTACCAACCGCTCAACCAACCACTGAACCGACCGACCGATCGACCAGACCGAACGACAGACCCACCGACCCACTGATCCATCCATCCATCCATCAGTGACCATTTTGCCACTTGCAAACAGCATTCTTTGCCTTGCCGACCACATGCGAAAACATGTGACCAAAAAAGAAATTGCCCATACGAGCAATTTTCTCTTTTTGCCAACATATTTTTACTCTCTAAACAAGTGCATGCTTTCACGAACCATTGATTGTACACCCTTAAGCTGCTAAGCGCTACTCACTGACCTTTTGCGGACAGTGTAGATCAAGATCAGCAGCCAAAGGGTTAAGGTTGCCAAATAGGAGGCATTCTTCAGTTGTTTCCCAAGATTCCTCTACAGTAGTCCCGATAAGGAGATTACTCGGACTTTATCCTAGATTTTCTTGTACAACATAGATATATTCTTGAATTAATATCTCCACTTAATCTGGTTTGATTGTTCTATAAATCAGTGTAGACACATTTTTTTTGAAGATTGAGAACAAAATTTGCTTTAAAATTACCTTGGGACATTACAAAGTGAGCCCTACTATGGCAAAAAGGGGGCTTAATGCATCTCCATGATCCATGATACCAGGCAAGTCATTACATGATCATGAATCCATAAGATCCATTTTGTATAACAACCGACTGATATCATGAGGTACATGTACACTGGTCCTTTGACATACAGAAAAAAATGACCAATAGCGAAAAGCTTCGGCCCACGTGCAGCCTGATGCATTAGGCCCCCTTTTCACAGAGCATGACTCATATGTATCATAAATCAAATTGTGGTTATCGTAACATCCCTTAAGGAATAAAGGATAATCAAAGTGTTTAAAGCACTGAAATGGCATTTGTCAAGGGAGCCATTGTGTGGAATTAATAATTTGAAAAATAAACATACAATGATGTGGGACGAACAATCCCGGACGAACAAGCCCAGGGACGAACTGGTTTTGGGACAAACACGGTCAAGAGACAAAGTTTGTGTGTATCTTTGCGCCCATGGAAGCCCATTGCGGGTATAGATATTTTCAATAAGAAAGGAAGTATTCCAGTGATCGATTGAGTGCTATCGAAACACTTGTTTGTCTTCGAAATGTTGAGTTAAATTGGGTTTAGTTCATTCGGTTTTGCACAAACTACGATACATGATTTTCAAAATGCCGTATTGAACTCATTGTGGCCTTGTCTTCGACAAATGCCACAAAAATTGACCAATAGCAGAAAGCTTTGGCCCAGGCCAGCCTGATGCATTAAGCCCCCTTTTCACAGAGCATGGTTCATGTGCATCATAAATCAAATTGTATATATCGTAACCCCTCTGATGGATGATCTGTTATTGATTGAATTTGCGTTCTCGTATTTCTCTTCGCCACCGGTTGCCCATACGAGCGACGCCCTCCCCCCCCCCCCCCCCTCCTCCCTGAAAACTGTTAGTTTTGTTACGAGGGATAGTGCAAGATACAGGACGAAACCTATCCTAAGTTACGCCTGGTTCTTTGACCCTTTACCACACAATCCCGACTTTTAACGACCCTGAGGAAGAAGCCTTTTAAAAACATTGTAGAAAAAGGAGAAAATGCTGGTAACCAGCATTTTTTCCTTTTCCAACAATGTTTTCTATCCTATCAGAGAAATATCATATAATTTGAGCCACATTGAAATTGTTGTCTGCAAATGCTTTCAATTTGGACAGGTCTAAAATTTTGTTGGGTGGTAAAGGAAAAGTGCTCGGTGTATAGCACCGTCACACGGGACCTCGGTTTAACGGTCTCCGATCTGTTATTTGGTTACCTTTCGTAATTTAACTTGCAAGGGAAATAACTCGATCAAAAGAAAGTACATACATTCTAGGACTCGTACATTTGTTTATGAAATAATCAAATGTTTATTTATAGGAAAACCAACCATTGGAATGGAAATATATAATACCGACAAGGAAGTCATTAAGTCAGACTAAAGTTTACTTAACTCAGAAGGCATTGTCCATTGTAAATTCAAGATCAGACTGCACACTGTGTACCATCTGACCTTTATCTACACTGTCCTCAAGAATAAAAGCACAAATATTGGCAGATTTATAGCAGGCACCCAAAGTATAGGTACATTTTTACCACACAATCCCGAATTTTAACGACCCTTCGGAAAAGGGTTTTTTGAAAACATTGTGGGAAAAGGAGAAAATGCTGGTAACCAATATTTTCTCCTTTTCCCACAATGTTTTCTATCCGTTCACAGTAAAATCCAATTATTCGTGCCACATTTATGTTGTTGTCTGTAAAAGCTTTCAATTGGTCGAGTCAAATATTTTGATGTGTGGTAGAAGGGTTGTACTAGGAATACTATTTTAAAGTCTTACGGAAAACAGACCAAATATTGGAAAAATTCCCCCTTTCAAGGCCCCCCCCCCCCCCACCCCGAACCTTCTTATTTCATGACTGATTTTTGGGAAAAAAAAAGTGTAACCATCGTAAATATAAGACAGAAGAAGAAGGAAAAAAAACGCACACACAAACGAAGGGTGAAGAAAGTAAGAAAAGCGAAGAAAAAATTATAAAATATAAATAATTTTCTGATTTTGAGTAATTTCACCGTTAAACTTAGTTTTTTTTTTTTTCCTGTATGCAAGGACACGTGAGGTATGGGGTTAAAACGGGCTATCCCATTGCTGCCAGCTGGTTGAACTTCCTGGTCCGACCACTGTTTATATAAGGCCTGGCGACGGCCCGAGTACGGACAAATAGAAAGATATTTTGTTTTTAGGTGAAAATGGGGACGGCCAATCTTGTATTTGTGTTTTTGTTTGTGTGGTACAAAGTTAATGTTGGTGAGTGAATAATTCAATAAAAGTATCTTTCATGTTATGAAAATATAAAATTTTCAGAGCTCCCGACAGAGAGAGTGATTTTGATTTCAAAATTGAAAATATTAATCACTCTCCACTAAACCCTATGTTATGGGTACTCATTAGAATCGTCTCATCGAGACGATTCTAATGAGTACCCACAACACAGGGTTTGAAAGAGAAATAATGGATTTAGAATAAGATCACTCCCTCTAATCTGGAGTTCTATGTATATATAATAAATATTTTATCCGACGGGAAATTTTTAGAAATGTCAAAATTAAAAAAAAAAAACCCTGCAGACGACAAAGTAAAGGTGTCTAAAAGGAGGAAAGTTAGCTTTGGAAGGGTTAAAAGATATTGTGGAAAAAGGATAAAATGCTGAAAGACCAGTATTTTCTCCTTTTCCCACGATATTTTCAAAAAACCTGCATCTTTTGGTCCGTAAAAGTCCAGGTAAAGGCTGAATTCCGGGTTTTTTTTTTCCCGAAATTGTAAATGCAAAATTTGTAAAAGAAAGCTTAATACTAATTTATGATGCGAATTTCTCGTTTTTCAACGTACAAAGCCTATTTGTATTTTTTTTCTCTAGTAACGCGTATTTGGTACATAATTTCAGCCCATTACCGTGTCAAATAAAATTTGTATCAAAATAAATAAAAAAAGAAAATGCGCAAACATCTTTCGAAAATAGTGATAATAGAAAAAGATTCAAGTTTAATGTTAGAGTAAATGTAAAAACTGTGTGGGAAAAGGAGAAATGGCTTGTCATTAAATGAATCTAATTTTGCGACAATGCTATAAAAAAGTTGTTTGCTGATGCCCCCCCCCCCCCCCAAAAAAAAAAGAAATCCTGTCGTCTTACGGTTGTGATGTTTTGATCATAGTCGATGCTATAATATTGATCAGTATATTGATTTATACGTTTTCTCTCTCTCTTTCTCTCTGTCGTTCCCTCAATGTATTTTCTCCCCTCCCCGTTTCGCGCTTACTCCCCCCTCCCCCTCCCCCATTTCGCAAATTCGCACTTGTCTTTTCCCCTTTCGCTCTTGCCTCCCTCTCATTCTTGCTCTCTCTCTCTCTCTCTCTCTCTGTTTTCTTTCTTCTGTGTTTCTCCTCTGTCTCTCTCTGCTTTCTCTTTTCTTTCTTTCTCCTCCCTTCTCTCTCTCCCCCTCTCTCTTTCTATCTGCCTCTCTCTGTCTTTCTGCTTTCTTTCTTCCATCTTTCTCCCCTTTCTCTTTTCGCCCTCTCTCTCTCTCAAATTTTCATATCATCTTATCCCATATCGATTTAAATATCGATTTGTCCTTCTTTTGTAAAATACTTCTAAGACAGATAACTTTCTGAATGAATCGTATCAACTAGGTTTTATGATTGAAGTGGTAACAGTTTTTACCCTTTTACGACCGGATATTCTGTGTTTTAACGACCTTGAGCACGAGAACTATCGGAAACACTGAGAAAAAAGGAGAGAATGCTTGTTACAAGCATTTCCTTCTTTTCCCACACTGTTTCTTCTATTTTTACAAGCAAATCCCAGTGGTGAAAACCAACGTTGATTTCAATTTGGCAAAGCCTAAAATCTTATCGCCGAAGTACAGACCCAAATGAATTCCCCACTGGAAATTGTCTCTTATCGCTTCACATTTGATTTATCTGTTTGTTAAGCATGAAAAATACATTTTGGTTGGCAGAACACTGATTTTTGTTTTTTGTTTACAAACTACATGTAAAGAAATACACTTGAGTAATGCTCCGTAAAAAAAAAGGGGTTTAATGTATCTGCCAAAAAAAAAAAGAAAAAAAAAGTATCGACTACGGTCAGCCTGCGCAGTCCGCGCAGGCTGACCTTAGTCAAAACTTTTTGCATTCGGTGAATTTTCTGTTTGTCCAAGGACCATTATATCTAAGGATTCAGCCGGTTGTTAGACAAAATGGATTTTATGGATCCAAAATTATGTGATGACTTGCTTGGTATAATGCATCACGGAGATGCGTTAACTCTTTACCAAACGACAAAATTTTAGACTGGTCCAAAATGAAAGCGTTTGCAGACGACAAAATAAACGTGAATGAAAAATTAAAACTTGTTTTGGGAAGGATAGAAAATATTGTCACATAAGGAGAAAATAATGGTTTTCTCCTTTTCCCACAATGTTTTCAAAGTGCTTCTTTCTCATGTCGTTAAAACTCGGGACTTTAGACTAGTCCAAATTGAAAGCATTTGCAGACGACAAATTCGACTTAAGAACTGAAATTTGCTATGGAATTGGTAGAAAACATTGTGGGAAAAGGAGAAAATGCTGGTTACCAGCATTTTCTCCTTTTCCCACAATGTTTTCAAAAGGCTTCCTTTTTAGGGTCGTTAAAAGTCGGGATTGTGTGGCAAAGAGTTAATTAAACCCCCTTTTCACAGAGTAAGGCTCTATCTATTTTGAGCACGAAACTGCATTTTTTCATAGTATATATAATACTCCATTTATTGAACTTTGGAGGCTGTCTGAATAAAAGGAAGTTTAATGCACACTCGTAATGTATCCCAAACCCAAACAAGTGCTCGCACAATATAGATCATTTTGTCTCAAAAGCAACTGTAGTCTGGTACCCCGCCCTACTTCAGAAGTACGTCAGGCAAAGCGCAATAATGGCGGGCCCCTTTGGTAATATGCAGAAGTAACGGATTATTGTTATTTCACTTGATCAGGTTCGACTATAGACTGAATTTAAACACAGATAGGCTGCAAAAAAATAATGGCACTTAGTGGTTTTTTTTTTTAATTGTCGTTCTTATTAAGCGGGAAAAACTACATATCAGAAATGCTTTAAGTATCCGAAATGTCAATGGACCGATATAACGTCCGAAAACGGGACTACTTTTAAAATGATTCATAGTCAAATATATATTTAAACCAAAGCCCAACAGCACGTTTTAGATTCGGTAATGTATTTTTTGTTCAAAATTTATTTCACTTTATTCACTGATCAAACTGGATCACATGAAACTGGGAAAAACATTTAGGGCTAAGCTTGAGGTCGCCATGGAGGCCGCCATTATTGCGCTTTGCCTGACGCTATGAGGTAGTGGTAAGGGCAGGTAATCCAGACTTAACCCTTTCCCAAACAAGCCCTGGTTTTCACGTGTCTGCAGTACAAGTCTTTTGAAAACACTGTGGGAAAAGGAGAAATTACTCGTAACGAGCAATTTCTCCTTTTCCCACAGTGTTTTCTGCCCTTTTTGAGACCTTTCTGCCATTTTCATCAAATTTAAAATTGTCGTCTGCAAACTCTTTTAATTTGGACCAGTCCAAAATTTGTCGTTTGGGAACGGGTTAATCAACTGAACCATGAAAGAAAATGGCTCTTTTACATGCTGAAAATTTACTAATAGCAAAATGTTTCGACCCAGGCCACCCATTCGGCATACCTCGGCTGATCCGGTGATCAAATCCCTCGGCTGTATCACGTAGCTTGATATGCACCTACACGGTACATTTCGCACGTTTCCGGAAGCACACCGTTTTACCGTTATTGAAATTGTAAGGCTCCTCTTATAAAGAAAACATGAGTCAATTTTCGTATCGTTATCTTTCTAACAATATTTCAGTCGGCAAGCAGTTTGTACATTCAATTCTTAGCTTGGTTTATCTATTTCCGTTGGGAGTTTTCATCGACAGATCGATAGATGTGAATAACTCCGTCGTGGTTGTTCATGTCGTTGCTAAGCGATTTACAGGGGCGCCGCCATGTTTAAGATCATGTGATGGGTAGTTCAAAATGGAAACCACCTTAATACGGACGAGGTTAGATGTAGGTACGGAATCGGCTGAGTTATGACGAGTGCCAGGCCACCCTATCAAACACAGAAATCGGCAATTTTAGCAACATTCAATTTGTAGTCTGCAAATGCTTTCAATTTGGTCCAGTCCAAAATTTTGTCGTTTGGTAAAGAGTTAAATAAATTTATGCAAAGAAGAGTCTGAATGTGCATTTCTAAACCCTTCAGTCCATCAACGCCAAATACTGTAAACTCGACCTCTTTCCTCGGCTGAAAATGCAATCTACCAAACGACAAAGTTTTTAACTTGTCCAGACTGAAAGCATTTGCAGACGACAAAATTACGTTACTTAAAACATAAAATTTGTCTTTCATAGGGTAGAAAACATTGTGGGAAAAGGAGAAAATGCTGGTTACCAACATTTTCTCACAATGTATTCAAAGGTCTTTCTCAGGGTTCTTAAAAATCGGCTTTGCACGGCAAAGAGAAAATTGAATGTATTGGAGTTTAATGCCGTTTTAACAGCTTAGGTCAAATCACGGCGGTCAGTGCACCTTACGCATGCTTCTCCCGGCTTTCTCACATCAGCACTGACACAACTTTCTTTTCAAGCCCCTGAATACTTTTCTCATATGCATCGGAGGTGAGAGGCGAAAAATAGTGGGGAAAAAAGCCTCAACCGGGTATCGAACTCGCAACCACCACGAGTCCGGCACGCTTACCATTTAGCTACCCGGCCGGGGCTGCAGTCCACTTAAACCTAGGATGATTGTCATCTTATAAGCTGGACTCAACAAGCGGACGGTATAGATCCAAGATCAGACTTCTGATCTTGATCTATGCAGTCTAAGTTTTAAACGTCTAATTAAACCAAATGATTGAAAATTTCCAGCCAATATTAAACACCTAAAAATACATACTTCGATTCATGAGTTCATCATGGAAGTAAAAGGATATTCAGAGTATCAGACTGTGTAGATCGAGATCAGACTCCACTTTCTGTGCAGTTTGATCTTGATCTACCCTGTCCACAGGAGCGCACTGAGTTTCGCTCAGTAGCCTTTGGTATAACTGTTTCTAATAGGTACGGTAAACGAGGGGGAGTCTAATCTAATCTTTTAAATATGCGGCTATAGATTATTTATGTGACCCTGAACAGCATGAAGTCTAATTTCATTCATTCATTCATTCGTTCGTTCGTTCGTTCGTTTTTGATTGATTGATTGATTGATTCACTCGCTCGCTCGCTCACTAACTCATTCACTCATTTTTTTTCATTAATTAATTAATTAATTCATTCATTCATTCATTCATTCATTCATTCATTCATGTTTGAATCCCTTTGTATCTCGTCTAATTCATACAATTTATACAATTATATAGCTTTCAGAAATCGACACTTCTGCTAAGAGATTAGTACAACGCAATATGCGTAGGTCTACATCCGTTTTAATCAACCCTTATCTCTCTAAATAAATTAAGTCTAATTTTCAAGCCAATGGTGAAAACCCTAAAAATGCTACTTCAAACATATCTTTTGAAGAAAAATATCTGCTTATCAGAAAGTGTAGATCAAAGATCAGACTGCATGTTCTGTGCTGTCTGATCTTGATCTACACTGTATGCAAAACGTCAGTGAGTCGCGCTAAGCAGCCTATGGATTAAACGAAACTGAAACACATTGACAGTCACTCAACGAAATCAGTTAGATACCAAATCCTGTTTGTCTGACAATGACATTTTCCACTTTATAAGAACGTTTTTACTCTTTACTAAACGACAAAAATTTGGACTTGTCCATTTTAAAGGCATTTGCAAAAGCCTTATCTCTGAGACAGGGGTTGTTAAAACTTGGCATGGTTTGGTATAAGGATAATCCCGGATTATTGATGGTTTGTAGGGTTAATCCGCCGTCCAAAACCGTTCTTTTACATTGGCCGCTAAAGTAATTCCGCGTCCGGGTCTTTTTTCTAGAAATTCTAAACACTTATCCTGCTAAAAAGTGAAATGAAATTTGCAAACCGATAGTAAAAACCCGAATAATGCTATTTCAAACTCATTTTTTTAAGGAAAAATCTCCGTATCGGACGGTGTAGATCAAAGATCAGACTGCACGTTCTGTGCAATCTGATCTTGATCTGCACCGCCCTTAGTAACCTAGGGGTTAAAATACGTTTTAGTTATGCTTCGAGCGGAAGTGAAGTCAGGGGCGTATTCTGCTCAATAAAATGTACTAACGCAATGAAAAGTAGGTCTGAAAAATATGGTAATATTCTCGGAACCAATTTCTATTTTTAAATTTAAGTTTGTCTAAATAAAATTCAATGACTAATCTGATACAACTAAAAATATGTTTCAATGTAAACGCTTATAAAAAATTTCATCTTCTATTCGACGTAGTTTACAAAATGCCTTATGCGTGAAAAAATCCGCGTTGTCTCCCTTTTTTTCAGGTGGGCGCATTCATCTGGGATTTTTTGAAAAAAAAAAAATGGAAAGATAAACTGAAAATGTGACATGAGAAGAAACGGCCCTTCCTTCCTTCCTTCCTTCCTTCCAAGCACCCACCCACCCACCAACATATCCATCCATCCACCCATCCCGATCCTTTCATCCATTCTTCACTCCTTCCACCCATCCGTCCTCCCATCCCTGTCTACATCATTGTCAGCTCGTGACTCCCTTCTCCAACATGCAGTCATGATAATGGCAAAAAAAAAAAGACCGCCTATCGTTGTAGATAAAATTCTAGATAAATTGTAGCGCGCCAACTAAACGAGACATGCCCTGCGAAAAGGGGGCTTAATGCATCTGCAAAAAGTATCTACTCAGGTCAGCCTGCGCTGTCCGCGCAGGCTGACCCGTGTCGAGACTTTTTGCTTTAAGTAAATTTTCTGCTTATCCAAGGACCATCCTACCTCAGGATTCAGTCGGTTGTCACACAAAGGTGCATCAAAACCTCTTTTTGTCAGAGCATGGCTCAAATGAAATGCAATAGGTAAACCCCCCCCCCCCCGCTATTCCACCACTATGATACATTTCATTAATAAACGCCTTTCCACATCATGGAGGAAGGAAGCTCATGAAAACATTATGGAAAAAGGACAAAATTTTGTTAGCAGCATTTTCTCCTTTTTCCCAAAGCCAAGCCCCATAGCTCAGTCGGTAGCGTACAGGACTTGAGAACAGGAGGTTGCTGGTTCGATCCCCGGCTCGGCCAGTTTCTTTCCGAGGATTGATGATAGTCATTACGACAGGATTCATTCCTCTCTCATCGCTGACCATTGTTTCGACGATGGTTATGTGGGAAAGCAGCCAGTGGCTTGGAAAGATTATCGTGCGAAGTACTGGGAAAAGAAACTCCAGAAAAGCATGGATAGGTGCACTGGCCGCCGCGATATAACTGAAATAATGTTGACAACGGCGTTAAACAACATACAATCATAAAATCAATCCTTGTTCCCAAAATGGTTCCTATCTTTTGAAAACAAATCTCCACTATTGACTCAAATCTCATTTGTCGTCTGCAACTGCCTTCATTTTGGACAATTCTCATATTTTGTCGTTTGGAAAAGAGTTATCCCTAACTAGCCAGCTATAAAGAAAGTCCAAATTGTTGAGCTGAGCTCCGGCAAAGGGGGGTAAAATGCATTGCCCTGTTACATGCTGCCAAGCAAGTCATCATATTAAAATGGGTCTATAAACACCATTCTGTCTATCGACGGACTGAAACATGAGGTAGACTGGTCCTTTGACATGCAGAAAATTGACCGATAGCAAAACGTATCTGCCCAGGTCAGCCTGCTCGGATTGCGCAGGCTGACCTGGGCAGATACTTTTTGCAGATGCATTAAACACTCTTTTTTTCACAGAGCATGGCTCATTTAAATTTACAGGGTATTTTGGATCGAAAATCTCACAAACATTGCACAAGGTCTGTCAAAGATTAGAACGCACGTTTTTTGCGATAATTTCATAATCGCCTGCTGTTATCATTCGTTGTATGAAAGGTCGAAATGAGGTGAGTCCGAATGAAATTCATATCTAACTTACAAGAGGGAGTACCGATAGTTAAACTAAAACAAGAGGGACAAAATTGCCCTTTATCGCTCATCTGAGTCAGTCATTGCACGTACAATCTTTTTAACCATAAATTTGTAAAATGTTTAAAGATTTAGACAGAATCTATAAGCAAACTTAAAAAGAAAAGATGCCTAGCCCCGGTAGCTCAGTCGGTAATCTAAAGGACTTGAGACCAGAGGTCTGCTCGGCCAATTTTACTCCCAGGACTGATGACAGCCATTGCGACAGGATTCATTCCTCTCTCATCGCTGACCATTCTTTCGATGATGATTATGTGGGAGAGAAGCTAGTGGCTTGGAAAGAAAATTGTGTTTATTACATGTAAAAGAAAACTCAAGCATGGATAGGTCACATAGGTGCACTGGCCCCCGCAATATAACTGAAATAATATTGCAAACAGCGTTAAATACCATACAATCAATCAAATTTAATTTGTTGTCTGCAAATACTTTCATTTTGGATATGTTTCATTTTACTTTTGTCGCTCGGAATTGAGTTAATCCCATAACACCAGCTAAAAATAAAGTTAAAATATTGCAGTTCACGGGGTATTTTGGACCGAAAATCTCACAAAATATGGAACAAGGTCTATCAAAGATTAGACCGTACGTTATGGCGATAACATAAAAATCGCCTGCAGTTATTATTTGTTGTATGAAAGGTTACAATGAGTTGAGTGCGAATGAAATTCATATCTAACTTACAAGAGGAAGATACCGATAGTCAAAGTAAAACAAGAGGGACAAAATTGCCCTTTATCGCTCATCTGAGTCGGTCATTGCAATTGTCTTTTTCTGCCCAATGAGAAAGAAATCCTGCCTTGAATTTGGACAATTCAATTTTTTTTTCTGATGAAGAGTTGAAAGAATCTAAAAGCGAATATAAGAACGAATTATATTCAATTACATAAATGCATTGAGAAGGAGTTTTATGTGTTGATGGTTTTTAACTCTTTCAGTGCTTAATAATGAGCCATGCTCTGGCAAAAGGGGGCTTAATGCATCTCCGTAATACTTGATACTAATCAAGCCATCACATAATTATTGATCCACAATAGCCACTTTTTTTAACAACCGACTGATTCACGAGGTAGACTGGTCCTTTGACATACAGTAAATTGACCAGTAGCGAAAAGTTTTGGGCCAGGTCAGCCTGCGCGGACTGTGCAGGCTGACCTAGGTTGATGCTTTTCGCAGATGCATTAAACCCCCTTTCCACAGAGCATGGCTCATGTATATAAACCCAACCTCTTTCGACCATTATAAATACGACCCATTGAAACTTACATATGTCTGTATCTTATAGATGTAGCCCTGACTAAACAAGCGGGTGGTATTGATCCAAGATCAGACTGCAGGTTATGTGCAGTCTGATCTAGATCTATGCCGTCTGCAAATACCCCTGTCTTGTCATATGGCAATGAAAGGATTAAGAACGGAGCCTCGCCTAACGATAGAACATTGTGTTGATGCATGAGAAAGCAGACAAGGGAGACGTGCTGACGAGTACCAACGAATTCCAAAATTTTGTACTCCCTAGGATTTGTGTCGATGTTAATTAGAATCTTACTTAGCTCATTTATTCAGATTTTTCCCAGGTTTCACCAGCGCTAGGCGTAGCTTAAGCGTCAAATGTGAAAACAAATATTCATATGAAAATGAAAATATGTTACGTTTATGATCGTACACGATCTCACCTTTATGATTTCGTTATTACAGAATACGCAATTATGTTTACCTGCGTTGTATATTGACTGAGAGAGAGAGATAATGATAGAGCGCTCTTAAACGCATCTTCAAGTGCATAGAGCATGGCCTTTCTCTAATTTTGTAGATGAAACGGAGAATAGGCTCTGATAGAATCCACTGAATTTTATACATGATTCTACTCTCTCTCTCACTCTCTGTCCCCATTCCCAACCCAGTCACAAACTAAACTAGAATTATCAACCATTGCATCCCACAATCATGACATTGCATTTGTAGGCAGTTATGCGCAGCTCACTTCCGGTTTACACCATTAGTCCAAACTGGTAGCAAATCAGTTTTTATCTTTGCATGACCAGACCAAACCAAAATTCTACCAGGTAGACTTCCGGCTGATACGACAGTTTTTGCGACATCACATGTTGTTGCAAGACACTTAAATTGAAAACAAAAAAAAAAACTGCAGTTTGTATATATACGTATATATCTAAAAAAAAAAAAACCCAAACTTTATCTCTGAATATTAGGAAGAATAGATATACTGGTAGACTGTACATAATGATGCAATTGAAATACCTCTGATGATGCGTTAAGCCTTCGAGGGATTCTTTCACTTCTTTAGTTGCCTTTGTGTGCAGTGTAGATCAATATCAGTCTGCACAAAACGTGCAGACTGATCTTTGCTTTACACTCTGTCCGCTTTGCTGAGACATTCTGAAAAATAGAAACACTATACTAGTTCTTATTAGGGTCTGGGTTCCAAAATGAAAGAAGTTGAACGGTTTCTTTTTTCGGCGCTCTAGGGGTTAAAATCCAAACCAAATTTCTATCCATATGAACCGTGCCCTGTGAAAAGGGGGCTTAATGCATCTCCGAAAGGTATCGACCCAGGTCAGCCTGCGCAGTCCGCGCAGGCTGACCTGTGCCGAAACATTTCGCTATTGGCCAATTTTCTGTATGTCAAAGGATCAGTGTACCTCATGAATCAGTTAGTTGTTAAACAAAATGGATTTTATGGATCTGTAATTATGTAATGACATTCTTGGAATTATGTATCACGGAGATGCATTAAGCCCCCTTTTGCCAGAGCATGGCTCATATCATTTTACGAGGTAGACTTCGTGAGATAGACTGGTCCTTTGACAGGAAATTGACCAGTAGCGAAAAGTTTCGGCCTAGGTCGGCCTGCGCGGACTGCGGAGACTGACCTGTGTTGATGCAATAAGCCCTCTTTTCACAGAGCATGGTCCATATTCCGCCCTCCCTCCCCATGTGCTTTTAGAACTTTTGTTGGGTCATTCAAACGTTGATGTAGGCCTAGGTCACGATCGGATTCCACCTATGTGTTGTCTGATCTTGGTCCACTATGCAATTAACAGTTTTCAGCCATATGATCCTAATCAAAGGTAATAGATTTAACTCTTTCGGCGTCTTTCATCGTCTAATATATGAGCCATGCTCTTTGAAAAGGGGGCTTAATTCATCTGCATAAAGTATTGACTCATGTCAGCCCGCGCAGACTGGCTTGAGTCAAAACTTTTTGCTGTTGGTCAATTTTCTGCATGTCCAAGGACCAGTCTATCTCATTCATGATTCAGTCGGTTTATAGACGAAACGGATTTTATAGATCCATAAACATGGGATGCCCTGCTTGGTATACAATAATGCAAGACGAAGATGCATTAAGCCCCCTTTTGCCACAGCATGGCTCATATAAATTTGACACCCCCCCCCCCCCAACACACACTTTTGACGGCTGAAAATACATTTCACTGAAACCAGGCAGAGTTTTGTCTAATGGGCTTAACCAGGGATATATATAGCCTACCTAGGATCGCTGGCCTAACTAAACAAGCGGATGGTATAGATCCAAGATCACACTACACGTTTTGTGCAGTCTGATCTTGATTTATGTCGCACTCATCATCGTCATCATCATTGTCTTCATGAAAAGAATGACGGGTACATAGGTCACGGATTTTTGCCATTACTTTTGGAGGATAAAAATCGAACTCCTGTAGACATTTGAAGCAGGGATCGTAGACTCTACACATACGATCCCAGGTTGAAGTGTTCTTACATGTAGTTCAGACTCAAAATTATGTGAACCATGCGCTGTGAAAAGGAGGCTTAATGCATCTGCAAAAAGTATCGACCCATGTCAGCCTGCGCAGTCCGCGCAGGCTGACCTTGGCCGAAACTTTTTGCTTTTGGTCAATTTTATTCATGTCAAAGAACCATTCTACCTCATAATTCAGTCGGTTGTTGTACAAAATGAATTTTACAGATCTATAATTATGTAATTACTTGCTTGGTATCATGAATCAAGGAGGTGCATTAAGCCCCCTTTCGCCAGAGCATGGCTCATATAGATCTAGAAACCATGGAAGACAATTGATTTCTTTTAGCAATTATGGATTAGCACATATTCTCTTATTTATACTGTTTCTTTCAGAGGAGAAATGCGGAAAAAAGAAATGCTATAATGGCATAATTGTTTTACATAACTGCATGATAGCCGCTAAATAAACTTTTCTGAATGCTGGACTCCGTTTTTACATCTCGCGCACAGACAAGCCGGAAAACTATTTGTACTCTCTACAAAGGAGAACGTCAAAAGGAATGAATGAGAAAATCTTTTCGATTTTTGACTTTAATAGCGAATGTTTTTCACTTTCTTCTAAATTATGCTATACGAAAATTGTAACGCCAAAAGGATAGTTCATTCGCCCTTCTGGTGGTTTAAAAATAAATAGGTGGTATACATGATAAATCTATGCTAATGAGCCGAAACTCGAAACAGTCTCTTGTTAACAAAACAATGGGGCGAAAATGGCACCGTTTATCAAGAACCGATTCGGCTGAAGCGCAAGAGTTGACTCGATCATTAAGGCCAATTTATGTGTCACTGTCTTCTTTCAAAAGATCCCTCAGTCAGGGTCGACAGCCAGCCACCATGCTACATAGCACTTCCTTATGGAACCCATTTCGCTTAATAAAATACATTTTTTGTTTTCAGATGCTGCAGACACACACTTTGAGCTACACCCGTTTGATGGGTACTTTAACAACTTGATTCATCCGGATTGGGGAGCTGTGGGTAAGTGCAAATATACCCATTAAGGACAACATCCTACCCAATTAGACTCACCGGACCCGTGCTCGCCCAGTAACAGTAATTATTTTGTATCACTTTTAATAAACAGAGTTGTTACGGAACGCCGTAGTATTCATCACATAGCTGGACATTGTTGGAATACAACACGACCTAATTCGATCGTAAACAAGAACATTTAGGGACTTTTTTAATAGGTCAGAGACAACCAATTTTACATGCTGAACGTAGAAGCGAGCGGACCCATGCTCGCCCACCGCTATTTTTCAAATACAGAATGGATGCCGTTTGGAAATTTATATCATACTCTTCATCTTGTCTATCAATATTTAGCAGGTAATTTAGTTTTTAAAAAATCTTAAATATTTAATATAGAATTTATCTTTTAAATATACTTACTAGTGAATATATATTTGGAGCTCTTGTAGTTATGGGTAGGGTGTTGACAAGTACTAATTTGAATAACACGAATTGTTTAAATACAATGTAAAGATTTAAATTAAAATTCAGAAACACTTTCTCAAATTCCAAACATAACAGTAACAGTTAACAGGAAGAACAGGAACTGTTAGTAGTCATGGTTTTGAGTCTCCAAAAACTACTCCTCCTCCTCACAATACCGACACGACCATTCTGTGCTGGTCACCAGACTTAAATCAATATCTGTTTGCACATTAGATGGCAAGCACTCATAATGGTACCATTTATCACATCTGTCACACCCTACCCATGTATATCCTTCTCTGTCACCAACCATGCATACAACGCAGACATCTCTACTGTCAAGCTCGATCTGTAGAACCTCTTTTTCGGTTGTTTTTTGTTTGTCATTTTCAGAAGCATGTTTATCTATTTGTGTTCCATCACTGAGTATCTTTTTTGTCTTTACAGGTTTACTGGTTGCTATGGATCGTGCATTTGCATATAATTTCCTTTTGGATCCAGTTTTTTGCTGTTTAGGCAGAGGGGGTTCAACCAAGATAGAACTGAGATCCTCAGATATAATTCCCAACTTAACGAGTGTATTTTCTTTCGAGTGGCCACAGTGTTCACAAACAGATTCATTATTTTCTTGAGATGACGTGGTTGCATGTTCAGACTGTTTAGGTTTTGTTTCAGGAATGAGAGCCTTAACAGCCCCTTTGTTGAGGGGATATATCCCAGTGCATTTAAATGCCGATACAACAGTACTTCCTGAAGTTTTGTTGAAAGCTTGCATCAAAATTTTGGGGAAGAGATGTCTTGGTAATGTTTTGATGCCTAAGTACCCAAGTTCAGTAGAAATGTCAGCAACTTTTTGCTTTATTACATGAAAATACCCAGAATCTTGGGGCTGTAAAAGATGTGAAGAATGTGCAGGCAGATATAACAAGTCCACTTTATGCCTACGTGCTGCATCAATGAGGGCCTTTGATATATGAGTAGAATGGTTGTCAAGAATGAGAAGAACAGGCCGTTTCTCCCCAATGTATGGTACCTTTGGGAACAATTACCTTTTTACTTGGATTCAGTTTCCCAGAAAACCCTGACTCATCACAGTTGAATATCCTGGATGGTTCATTTCTTATTCCCAAGTCATTCAGGGTTGCCGCAAGCAATTCAAAGTAGTCCGTTACAGTTCTTTGTGACAAAGTAACCCGGTCCTGCTCGAGAGGATGTGCTGTGCGTACTGACAAGCACTGGTGTCTCTGCAGAAATCTCCTCACCCATTTATCAGAAGGTCCTGTAGCTGTATTGACTCTAGAGTCTCTGCCGCTTTGCAAAATGATTTCAAGGGCAATGCGCTTTAAAACAGGCCTGGTTAGTGGTACACCCCTTGATGCCATGAATGTAGCATAATTTACAACTGTTAGTTCATCTTGAGCATCTAACAAAGGACTCTGGCCAAACTGTGTCAAATATCCTTTGTATCGGCCATTTAAATGATCTTTGAGAGTGCTGTATGGGATTTCAAGTTCATTTGCTGCCTTGTGTAACGAATATCCCTCATTTTTGACGAGTTTCTAGCTTTTTCAAAAGTCTCTGCAGAGTGAATTTTTTGTTGCCGAGGCATCTTGGTCAGTCTGAAGATATGGGAAAAAAAATTTTTTTTTTTGTTGTCTGACCCTATTGTAAGCTTATCTAAATATAGTAACGCAATGTCATACGAGCAAAAGTCGATAAATCGGCTGAAAACCGATGTTTATAAGCTTCCGATTGAATGTTCACTCTAAAAGATATTTTATTTCATGATTGTTACAAAATTTAGCAGTTGCTTTGGAAAGATAACTCAATAAAACGAAAAAAACACGGCAAATTGTGCCGGCCCTGTAAACGGGATGTTAAAAACACTTTGACAGCCGCAACAAATAACGATTTTTTGACTAGATTACGGCTTATATTTTGATAAGTTCTTTACATGAAGGAAGAAAAACATTTATTCTTATTTTTGATTTAGTTTTTATACCAGTATTACGGATTTACTCAATCTGCGTTGTCTTTTTTATTTTCCGTTATTTTCCTTTCGCTTTCACTTGCGTTTTCATTTTCGTCTGCTAGCGACCTTTTTACTTCCGGAAAACTCTTCAAAAATGAGGTAAAAAATCGTGACACCATAAATAACAATAAACAACAACACATGTTTATGAAAAGTTCTTCCTTTATCGGTTAACAACAAAATAATACAAAACTGGGTGAGCATGGGTCCTATGAGTCTAGGGGTATGGTAATGATATTTTTCATCACTTGTCCAAAATTATTTAGACCTAGACTTCTACTCTGTAACTCTTTACCAAACGACAAAATTTTAGACTTGCTCAAATCAAAAGCATTTGCAGACAGCAAATTACAGGTGACTCAAAAAATGAAATTTGTTTTCAGAAGGGTAGAAAACATTGTGGGAAAAGAGGAAAAATATGGCTACCAGCATTTTCTCCTTTTCCCACAATGTTTTCAAAAGCCCTTTTCAGAAGGGTCAATAAAACTCGGGACTGACTTTGTGTGTTAATGGGTTAATCTCCATGCCCAGGTTTGAGTATTTTAGATATAAGGTAATATCTGTTCTAGTGGGCCAAAACCCCCGTGGCTCATTCAGTAGCATACAGGACTTGGGAACAGGGGGTCGCTGGTTTGATCCCCGGCTTGGCCAATTTTTTTCCGAGGATTGATGATAGTCATTGCGACAGGATTCATTCCTCGCTCACCGCCTGACCATTGTTTCGACTATGGCTTTGTGGGAAAGCAGACAGTGGCTTGGAAAGAATATTGTGTATAGTACTGGTACAAGAAACTCAAGGAAAACATGGATAGGAGCATTGGCCGCTGCGATATAACTGAAATAATGTTGAAAACGACGTTAAACGCCATACAATCAATCAATCAATCTGTTCTAGTGGCTATCTGTATTAACTCTTTACCAAACAATCCCGACTTTTAACAAACCTTAAAAAGAAGCCTTTTGAAAACATTGTGGGAAAAGGAGTAAATGCTGGTAACCAGCATTTTCTCCTTTTCCCACAATGTTTTCTACCCTTCCCAAAACAAATTTCATTTTTTCAGTCACATTTATTTTGTCGTCTGCAAATGGTTTAAATTTGGGCTTGTCGAAAATTTTGTCGTTTGGTAAAGAATTAAAGAAGTAACATGTATGAACACTTTACTTGATGCCAGATTTGAGAATGTCCTTTATACTTATTACCGCGAGCCAAACAAAGTTATCTCTCTCGAGACAGCGCGATGTCATTAGATCAAATACAGTTCCCATAACATCAGCTAACCAACAACAAGAATAACAAATGAAAGCCTGAATATACTTATAAGACACGGTATCAAAATGAAATGTGCCTTCGTTAGTATACATGTAGACAGTTGCATTTCATTGTAATTTGTGTCTGTTGCCATTGACGTCCATTTACTCTTGGTCCCAGTGATAGGTCTAACCAAGCCTTTAACCCTTTCCCAAATGACAAATTTTGGACTGGTCCAAATTGAAAGAGTTTACAGACGATAATTTTAAATTTGATGAAAATGGCAGAAAGGTCTCAAAAAGGGTAGAAAACACTGTGGGAAAAGGAGAAATTGCTCGTTACGAGCAATTTCTCCCTTTCCCACAGTGTTTTCAAAAGACTTGTACTGCAGACATGTGAAAACCAGGGCTTGTTTGGGAAAGGGTTAATCCCTTACCACACAATCCTGAGTTTTAATGACCCTGAGAAAGAACCATTTTGAAAACATTGTGGGAAAAGGAGAAAATGCTGGTAACCAGCATTTTCTACTTTTCCCACCATGTTTTCTACCCTTCCCATACAAATTTTAGATTTTCCAGTCACATTTATTTTGTCGTCTGCATATGTTTTCAATTTGGACTGGTCTAAAATTTTGTCGTTTGGTAACTAATGGAGATAAGAAGTTTTGAAAGCATATATCACTTTACTAAACAGTAAAGTTTTAAATCAGTCCAAATTAAAAGTATTTGCAGAAGATAAATGTGACTAAAATGATGGTATTTTAATAACTGAATAACGAATTGAGCAAGCATTTATCATGGTGGAGTGTCATGAGAAGGCAGATAATGTTGAAATTAACCTGTACCTAGCAACCACCTGCCTGAACTGTGTACCAAATCACAAAATTTTAGACATGTCCAATTTTATTATTCAAAGCAATTACAGACAACAAATTAACCCTTTACCATTCAGTCCCTAGTATTAACAACCCTGACAAAGTAGGCCTTTGAAAACATTGTGGGAAAAGGAGAAAATGCTGGTAACCAGCATTTTCTTCTTTTCCCACAATGTTTTCTACCCTTCCAATCACAACTTTCAATTTTTGAGTAACATTTATTTTGTTGTCTGCAAATGCTTTCAATTTGGACAAGTCTAAAATTTTGTCATTTGGTAAAGGGTTAAGTGTGGCTCATATTATTGGAGCTGTCTGTACTAAGGATGTCCATTGCTTGTATTTGATAATTAATCATGAATATACATTTTTTCCCTACTCAAATATACCATATGTACACACGTCACATGTTGAGACGACAAAAATCAGACATGACAGAAAAAAATGGCACTACATTTGTGTTAGTTTTCCATTTAATTCTTTACCAAACGACAAAATTTTTGACTGGTTGAATTTGAAAGCATTTGCAGATGACAAAATAAATGCAAATTTAAAATTGAAAGTTGTTTTGGGAAGGGTAGAAAACATTGTGGGAAAAGGAGAAAATGCTGGTTACCAGCATTTTCTCCTTTTCCCACAATGTTTTCAAAAGGCTCCTTCCTCAAGGTCGTTAAAAATCGGGATTGTGTGGTAAAGGGTTAATTGGTCAAAATTAGAATTTGTGATAGTCAAAGAAGTTATTACCCACTAAACCATCATTTGTTTTAGTTTCTTACCATTTTTGATTAACGTTTTCAATAATTACTATATTTTGCTATTGAAATTTGTTGGCATAAAATAAAAAGGAACATAGTCGTAGTAACTTTCCTGGTGCTTGTATTTGCTTCTTGCTGTTTGACGTTTGATCTTGCGCCTTTCACAACTATAGTTGCCTTTGCGGTCAGTGTAGATCAACGATCAGGCTGCACAAAACATGCAGCCTGATCTTTGATCTACACTGTCCGCTTTGCTGAAACACTGTAGTCAAAAGCAACCATGGAATCACAAGTATTTAGGTCATATTTCTAGGAGGAAAATATCTGATAGGTTTATTCGGTGCTTTAAGGGTTAATATTTCCCTCAAGAAGCAAATCACAAGGACCAGGGAAGTTTCTACAACATAATATTTCCCATATTTATATATGTACATTCTAAATACAATACAGATGGCCACTTGTTGAGAAGAAGCCCAGTAGCATACAGTGATGGCGTGTATGAACCCGCAGGGAGAGACAGACCCAATCCATTTGTTATCAGTCGGGCCGCACATGAAGGGACCCCCGGCTTGGGCTCTCTTAGAGGAAGAACAGCATTTATGGTTTACTTTGGTGGGTATGCAATAAATAGAGGATCTTACGTGATACTTTATGTCCTGTGACTTCTTTTAAGCCTTTAACACACAATCCCGAGTTTTAACAAGCCTGAGAACAAAGCCTTTTGAAATAAGGTAGATGTGCATTGAGTGATTACTGATAATCAGCATTTTCTCCATTTCACTTAACCCTTATCCTGCAAAATAAAAGAAATGAAACTTTCAAGCTGATAGTAAAACCCCAACTTTTTTCTATTTTGAAGGTATTTTGGAGGAAAGATATATCCTTATCAGGCAGTTTAGATCCAAGATCAGACTGCATGTTCTGTGCAGTGTGATCTTGATCTACTCTGTCCGCAAAAGGTCAGTGAGTCGTGCTTAGCAGTCTAAGGGTTAATATTTTCTACTAATCCATGAACGAAGTTCATTTTATGAGTTGCATTCAATTCCTTGTCTGCAAATGCTTTCAAATCATACGAGTCTAAAATGTTGTCATTTGGTAACGATTTTAATCCTTATCCTGCTAAATAAGTTAGATAAAACTTTCAGGATGACAGTAAAAACCTGAATAATGTTATTTCAAACTTATTTTTTGAAGAACAATATCTCCTTATTGGACAGTGTAGATCCAAGATCAGACTGCACGTTCTGTGCAGTCTGATCTTGATCTACACTGTCTGCAAAAGGCCAGCAAGTCAAGCTCAGCAGCTTAAGGGTTAAGTTGATTGATTGTATGGTGTTTAACGCCGTTTTTCAACATCATTTCAGTTATATCGCGGCGGCCAGTGCACCTATCCATGCTTTCCTGGAGTTTCTTGTACCAGTACTACGCACAATATTCTTTCCAAGCCACTGGCTGCTTTCCCACATAGCATTATCGAAACAATGGTCAGCGTTGAGAAAGGAATGAATCCTGTCTCAATGACTATCATCAATCCTCGGAAAGAAATTGGCCGAGCTGGGGGTCGAACCAGCGACCTCCTGTTCTCAAGTCCTGTACGATACCGACTGAGCAATGGGAGCTTGGCAAGGGCTAAGTGAGTTGGCTATAATCAGATGATGCAAGACCTGGGCATACACATGTTTCGGTAACTCTTTAACATACAAAACAAAATTTTAGGCTGGTTCAAATGGAATTTATTTGAGACAGCATATCAAATTTAGCTAATATGATGGTAAATGTCTGTGTACGTGTAAGAAAACCATGTGGGAAAAGGAGAAAATGCTGATTATCAGCGTTTTCTATTTCCACAAGGTTTTCAAAAGGCTTTTAACTAAGGGTCGGTAAAATTTGGGATTGTGTGGCAAAGAGTAAACAAGCTTAATGAAATTGATAATACTTAAACACAATTTAAATGTGGCTCAAATGGTGGAATTTGTCTTTGATACTGTGGAAAACATTGTGCGAAAAGGAGAAAATGCTGGTTAGTGATATTTGTCATTGATTCTCAAAATACTCATCTTATTTGCACCCTTGGTAATTAATCTATATGACAAATGCAGTGTGTGCACATGTAAGTGAGTTGTGCTCTGGCAAAAGGGGGCTTAATGCATCTCCATGATGCAGTATACTTAACAGGTCATTAAATAATTATGGATCCACAAAATTCGTTTTGTCTAACAATCAGGTTGACCATGAGGCAGACTGGTTCTTGAACATACAGAAAATTGACCAATAGCGAAAATTTTTGGCCAAGGTCAGCCTGCATGGACTGCTTTTTGCAGATGCAATAAGCCCCCTTTTCACAGAGTGTGGCTCATATCTTGCTTTTACAGGTCAGCAGGTGGTGGAAGAAATCCTTGACGCTCAAAGACCAGGATGTCCTAGGGAGTTTTTCAACATCCCTGTTGACCCTTCAGTGACCCCTCACCTTGACCCTAATAATTTAAAGGGGCTGGAAATGCCCTTATTTAGGAACAGATATGATCAGAACACAGGCTATTCACCGAATAACCCTCGTCAACAGGTAATGAATGAATGAATAAATGGATGAATAAATGAATGATTGAATGAAGCATGTGAATAGGATGAACCAACAAATGAATGAATGAATGACCTAACTAATTTGCTCATTTGTTCTATAATTGACTAATTAGGTAAAGTTAATGGATTCATATGTCACAAAAAGCAGGAATTTTGTTTTTTATCTTGGCTGCTTTCAAAGAAAAAGGTGAGCAATTGTCATAGCCATGTTGTTGTCTGTTGTCCTCTTTAAAATTTTTGACATTTGATAATATTTCTTTCATTACTGAAGATATTTACTTCAAACTCTGACTAGTTGTTACATGTACATGTAACTATCAAAAGGGGAACCATACAACAGGGGCAGGTAACCATCAACATATTTTTGATACAGACATGCCCCTTTTTCGACTTACAATTTTCACTGAAAAGCAACAGTACTGCAGCCAAGTGTTGGCACCTGCATCTGCATGGTGCTTCTGTTTAAATTTATTCAGTAAGATGCAAGAAAAAATAACCTCAGTGAGTTAACCTTTTCCCAAATAAGCCCTGGTTTTCACGTGTCTGCAGTACAAGTCTTTTGAAAACACTGTGGGAAAAGGAGAAATTGCTCATAATGAGCAATTTCTCCTTTTCCCACAGTGTTTTCTACCCTTTTTAAGAACCTTTCTGCCATTTCTATCAAATTTAAAATTGTCGTCTGCAAACTCTTTCAATTTGGACCAGTCCAAAATTTGTCGTTTGGGAAAGGGTTAAGCTTCTGTCCAATGGCTTGTCTGTGTCTGTTAATATTCTCTCTGCTATACAATAAAGTGTAGATTTAGTTTTTATTTGAATTACTCAAACATGGCAGTATGTCAATAGATTCAATCATTCATGGCTAGTAGAGCATTACAGGTCCGAATTGTCCTCTTGTGAAACATTGCTGGAAAGAAATCATTAACTTTTACAAGTGGTTGCTTCTTTTTCCGAATTGCTTTCAAAAGCTCTTTCATAAAAAGTTTTATGTGGTGTGGAACGAGGTAAACCTGTTTTCCAAACAATCTCGTGTTTTTAAGCAAACCTGCAGTAATAAGCCTTTGAAAACATTGTTGGAAAAGGAGAAAATGCTGGTAACCAGCATTTTCTCCTTTTCTTAGAGTGTTTTCTAGCCATTCAAAAACACATCCCATCATTTTAGCAACATGTTATTTGTCCTCTGCAAAAGCTTTCTATATAAAATTTTGTTGTATGGTAAAGAGTTCAGGTCTTGGTAGTTCAAATATTGATTTCTGTCCTGGATAGGGTAGAAAACGGTGAGGATAAAGGAGAAAATTCTGGTGATCAGCTTTTTCTCCTTTACCCACAATGTTTTCAAAAGCCCTCTTTCTTTAGGGTCATTAGAAGTGGGGACTGTGTAGTAAGGGGTTAACCCTTAGATTGCTAAGCGCAACTCACTGACCTTTAGTGGACAGCACAGATCAAGATCAGGCTGCACAGAATGTGCAATCTGATCTTGAATCTACACTGTCCAATAAGGACTTATGTTTCCTTCAAAAATACCTTTGAAATGGGAATATTCAGGTACATGTATTTATTACTGGCTTGAAAGTTTCATTTCTTTTATGTAGCATGATAAGGGTTAACTACAGTGTTAGTTTTCTTACAGCTGAATGAGATCACCCCATATATAGATGGAACACTTTTCTATGGTCCCGGAAAGGCCTGGACAGATGCCATTCGAGAGCTCAGCGAGACTTACCGTGGACGCTTGAAGGCTTTAGATCCCTCTGTTCCTATTAATCAAAGTTTTCCGGCAATAAATGACATTCGTCTCCCGATGGCAAATCCACCCCCTCCAAGAGAACATACACTGAAACCGGTGGAAAGATTTTGGCGTGAGTCCTTTTATACCGCTGATAATTATTTTTGTATCTAGATGTAGAAAAAAGACTGTCTTGGATGTGACTGAATAATGTATTTTGCCTTGTTGGTGGTCAAATAGGACCAGTTATATTTTGTTTGCCTTGAAACTGGACAGTGTCATTCACATGCAATTTTGGTGTTTAACCCTTTACCACATAATCCCGACTTTTAACGACCTTGGGAAAGGAGACTCTTGAAAACATTGTGGGTAAAGGAGAAAATGCTGGTATCCAGCATTTGCTCCCTTTTCCACGTTTTTTACCATATCAAGGACAAATTCCACAATTTGAACCACATTTAATTTGTTGTCTGCAAATGCTTTGGCTTTGGACAAGTCTAAAATTTTGCTGTGTGGTAAAGGGTTAAATAATGGAATGGCCGATTTCCAAGCTGTAGCTCCATCAATTTTTATGTGATCATATGAAAATTATGATGTCATTGTACTTATAATGATTCCATACAATGGACATATGTTTTTGATCATGTGACATCCCCACAAGCCTTTGTGAAATTCTAGCACAAAATCTGGAAATGCCGTCTTATTCTCAAGAATTTTCAGAATTTGTAAGTAACAGGACTTTCGGTTGGATAAACCAAATGATCTAGCAAATCATAAGTTGTGGTACTTTCTAAGTTTAAAATTAGATCAAGAATTGAATTGAGACTGATTATTGAATAAGGTACTTTCTAAGTGTAAAATTAGATCAAGAACTGAACTAAGACTGGTTATTTAATAAGGAGCATGATCTTGATGCAAACCGTCTGACAAAGTTACTAAAGTTTTGTTTTGATTGACGGGCTTATCTTTATCACAAATACATTCATTAGATCTCCACAAATTTTGTAGTACAAATACATGCATCAGATAAAATCAGACATGCAAGAAAAAAATCTGTATCTGTACGTTGTCAGATACGGTACCAAATATGGTATGATGCTGTAACATAATGTTATGTCATATTATTTTAAATGTCATGTCATAATATTCATCGGCCATTCATAAGGAAAAAAAGTTTTGACACGCTAGAAAAGTTGAGTCCAGTTTTTTCACCCTTTTCAGATAAAATGGTCAATAATTGAAGTTTTTTGTTGTTAAAATTTGTAGTATAATTTCTAATTTATATAATCAATGTTATGCTGTAAGAACTTTCCCTATGCCTGTATTTGCTTTTTTAGCAGCATGGAAAATTTTCATACTTATATTTATTATATACCTTAATTTTCTTCTAGCTCAAATACATGTGTAGCAGATAAAATAACACATGACAGAAAAAAATCTGTATCTACACACTGTGAAATATGGTTCCAAATACGGGATTGATGATGTAACTCATGCGCGGAAAACATACGGATTGATTGGTGATGTGATTGGTCAAAATTTATACAATGATATTTATCTGCCATTCATAAAAATGAGGTTACTAGCTTCTATACCATTGTTTGCTTTATTTTGTTTACCAATTTATGAATAAAATGTCAAGAACTGCAAACTATTAATTGTCATTGAAAGTTGTAGATATATAATTAAAGGAATATTATGTTGTAGTAACTTTCCTGATGCTTGTATTTACTTCTTGCTTCGTAAGAAAATTTTGATATCTCACTCGACCTTTGGTCTCATGTGATTTCAAATTTTCTCACACTGCCCGAATTTAATACAAGCACCAGGAAAGTTACCACAACATATTATTCCGGATGTATTTTCCAGTGCAGCTCTATGCAAATGCAAGCCCCTAGGTAAGCTATGTGTACTACCACATAATATTCTGTATGTACTTACAAATTTACAGGTCTGGGAAATCCTAGAGGCAATGAAAATCCTTTCCTGCTGACGTTTGGCGTCCTGTGGTTTAGATACCATAACTATGTGGCAGATCAGATCGCACAAGAGAATGAAGGCCTGAATGATGAGCAGGTGTTTAACTTGGCCAGGAAAAAGGTCATTGCTACACATCAGGTAGGTAATATATTCTCCATTTGCCATGGTATTTATGATATTGAAACAGTCTGAGGTCTTTGCACAGGGATCAGTCACATTGTAACTCTTTACCAGACATCACATTGAGTCATGCTCTGTGAAAAGGGGGGCTTAATGCATCTGCAAAAAGTATTGATCTATGTCAGCCTGTGCAATCCGTGCAGGCTGACATGGGCCAAAACATTTTGTCGACTTAAAATTTTCTGCATGTCAAATGACGAGCCTACCTCATGATCTTGTTGGTTGTTAGGGAAAAAAAAAAAAAGGCTTTAATGGATCCATAATTATAATGTGATGAAAGGCCTGGTATAATGGATCGCGGAAATGCATTAAGCCCCCTTTTGCCAAAGCATTGCTCAATTTTAGATTCCTCCAAACTGAAAGCAATTGCAGACAACAGATAAACTGTGGCTCAAATGGGAAAAAATGTCATTGAAAGGGCATAAAACATTGTACAAAAAGGAGAAAATGCTGGTTACCAGCATCTCCTCCTCTCACGTTTCAGGAAAACTTCATCCTCAGGGTTATTAGACCTTAGGAATTTTTGGTAAATGGTAAAACAAAAATGATGCTAAAGTTTTTATGCCTGGTGAAAAGTGGGCTTTGATAACACTGGAAATAGAAAAGAAAAATGCCAGTGACCACCAACGGGGTTAGATTTTATATGCAGCTTGCAAATACTCTCAGTTTTGACAGGTCCAAAGTCTGCTTAACTCTTTACCAAACAACAAAATTTTAGACCAGTCCAAATTGAAAGCATTTGCAGATGACAAAATAAATGTGACCCAAAAATTAATATTTGTGACGCATCGGGTAGAAAACATTGTGGGAAAAGGAGAAAATGCTGGTTACCAGCATTTTCTCCTTTTCCCACAATGTTTTCAAAAGGTTTCTTTCTCAGAGTCGTTAAAAGTCGGGATTGTGTGGTAAAGGGTTAAACGTTTAAGTCTTTCGCTGCATAGAAAAACTAATTTTTCTTTCACTTGAAGTCTAAAATTAAGATTCAGCATCAAACGCATAGATTTTTTTAGCCCTTTATCGCACAATGCCGACTTTTAGCAACCCTGAGAAAGAAGGCTTTCAAAAACATTGTGGGAAAGGAAGAAAATGCTGGGTTACCAGCATATTCTCCTTTTCCCACAATGTTTTCTACCCTGCGAAAGACACATTTTATGTTTTGACTAACATTTGATTTGTCATCTGCAATTGTTTTCACTTTGAACAAGGCTAAAACTTTGTCATGTTGTAAATTTTAAATACTTTGATAATAATGATACCAATAATAATAATAATTATGATAATAATAATAATGATAATGATAATAATAATAATAAATCCAGTAGAGTGATATTTTATAAAGTTAACGATAAGAGAAATGGAAAATATGTTCTTGAAATGTTTTTTTTTTTTTTTTTTTAATTTAAGACCATGCTCCATGAAAGGGGGCTTAATGCATCAACACAACAGTATCAACCCAGGTCAGACTGGCACGCTGACCTTGGCCGAAACCTCTTGCCTTTGGTCAATTTTCTGCAAGTCAAAGGACCAGTGTGTCACATGATTCAGTCGGCTGTTATACAAAATGGATTTTATGGATCCATAATTATATCCTGACTTGCTTGGTATCAAGCATTATGGCGATGCATTAAGCCTCCTTTTACCAGAGCATGGCTCATTTATATTTTAGAGAAAATTACAACGTATGACCAGCATAATTTTCAATTTTAAAAAAAAGCCAGCAAAGTGATATCTCATAAAGATAATAATAGAAGAAATGCTTTGATTTGAATTCTACAGAAAATTGTGGTGTATGACTGGCTTCCAACATGGTTGAATAGAAAGCAAGATGGAACAATGTTGCAGATACCTGGTTATGACCTAAATGATCCCAACAGTGAGTATACATGTACCCTGATACCCACCGTGTATATAGCCATGGCGATATTTCTCAATATGGCAGAATGATAGCATTTTTAGCTTGGCTGTTTTCGAAGAAAACGTCAAAGTATTGCCATAACCCTGGCGTCATCATTGAGGTGCAAAAACTTTGACATTTTGTAATATCTCTATTATTGCTGAAAATATTTGTTTCAAACTTGGAAAAGTTCTTAACTATTAAAAGGGGAACCTATACAACAAGGGCAGGTAACCATTAAAGTATTTTTGACATGGTTATACCCCTTTTACGACTTAAGAATTTTCACTGAAAGTCAAGCAACCGCAACCAAGCGTTGGCACCTGTATGTGGCGCTCTTGTTCCTATATATGGTGTACTGTTAAAAGATACTTCAGAAAAGCATGGATAGGTGTACTAGCTGCCTCAATATGACTGAAATAATGTAGAAATCAACATTTAACACAATTCAGACTAACACTAATGAATGAAGTCAAGTACAGAGAAAGTTTAAATTTGTATAACAGTCTGAAGACCAAAGAATATGCTTATTTTCTGTTTACATGTATTTGCAGATAGGTATGACCCTAACATACATCCAGGTATAACCGTGGAATTCCAGTCGGCAGCCATGAGATTTGGTCACACTCTTGTCACACCGGGAACCTGGATCAGGTAAAGAAGTTTAACTGTTTACCACACAATTCCAACTTTTAATGATCCTGAGAAAGAAGCCTTTTGAAAACATTGTGGGAAAAGGAGAAAATGGTGGTATCCAGCATTTTCTCCTTTTCCCACAATGTTTTCTGCCCTTCCCAAAACAAATTTTAATTTTTCAGTCATTTATTTTGTTGTCTGTCACTGCTTTCAATTTAAACTAGTCTAAAATTTTGTTGTTTGGTAAAGAGATAAGATCCAACTTTCTGAATTCCAAATCCCATATTCACCAACCTTTCTATTTTAGATTTAGAATTTAGAAAGTTAAGATAGGGGTTCAGCAGTTAAATTCAAATTCTAGAGCCCAGATTCACTATTCATTCTAAATTGATACTTAAAATTAGTCTTATTCTAGATTTAGAAATTGGCATGTAAAGATAGGGATTCAGCAGTCATTCAAAATTCCAGGTCCCAAATTCACTGACCATTCTAAAATGCATTCTTGGTCTTATTCTAGATTTAGAATTTAGAAAGTAGAGATAGGGATTCAGCAGTCATTCAAAATTCCAGGACCAAATGTCACTGGCCATTCTGTATTACCTTCTTAGTCTTATTCTAGATTTAGAAAGTAAAGATGATAAAAGCTGAAAGGAATTCACCATTCATTAAAAATTCCAGGGCTGGAATTCACCGACCATTCTAAAATGCATTCTTAGTCTTATTCTAGGTATAGAAAGTAACAAAATGCCTGATTGGCTAAACCATTTGGTTTGGCCAATCAGATATTTTGTTACTTTGTAATTTAGAAAATTCTCGTGAATCAGACTAAGAGTGCTATCAAAGAATGGTTGGCGAATGCAGGCTAAGGTAATAGATCCAAGTCAAATTTGGCGTCTGCAAATCCTTTTAATTTGGTTCGGTCTAAAATTTTGTCGTTTGGTAAAGAGTTAAAATAATCACCTGTCTCATCTCCTCTGGTTAATGCCCCTCTAATTTTCATTTACACTGCATTTACACTTCAGATACTTGAAGAATTTGAGATCCACACATTAACCCTTAGAGTGCCGAATAAACCTGCCCGACATTTTAACCCTAGAAATATGACCCAAATAATTGCAATTTCATGGTTGCATTTGTCTACAGTGATTCATCAAAGCGAACAGTGTAGATCAAAGATCAGGCTGCACGTTTTGTGCAGCCTGATCTTGATCTACACTGGCCGCAAATGCAACTATAGTCATGAAAGGCGCTTTAAGGGTTAAATATATAACAGTTAACCCTTTTCCAAACAACAAACTTTAGACACTTCCAAACTGAAAGAGTTTGCAGACGACAATCTTAAATTTGATAAAAATGGCAGAGAGTTCTCCAATAGATAGAAAACATTGTAGGAAAAGAGGAAATTGCTCATTACAAGCATTTTCTCCTTTTAACAACACTGAGAAAAAAGCCTTTTGAAAACATTGTGGGAAAAGGAGAAAATGCTGGTCACCAGCATTTTCTCCTTTTCCCGCAATGCTTTCTACCCTTCCCAGAACAAATTTCAATTTTTCAATCACATTTATTTTGTCGTCTGCAAATGCTTTCAATTTGAACTAGTCTAAAATTTTGTTGTTTGGTTAGAGAGTTAATAACACTTCACTACATGAAATAGTCTAAAAGTATATTCTTAAATTTCCATTCCGAATGTCACTTTCAGGAACAAGGCGTGTCAATTCCAACCACTTAACTTGGAGATACCAGGACAACCAAACAAAGCTCATGCCTTAAGACTCTGTAATTCTTACTGGAACCCACAGGTACATGTTACAGCCAATTTATTTGAACCATGCCCTGGATAAAGGGAACTTAGTGCATCTCTGTGATGCATTATACCAAGAGAGTTATCACATGATTATGGATCAAAAAAATCCGTTTTGTATCACAACCGACTGATTCATGAGATACACTGTCCTTTGACACACAGAAAATTGACCAATAGCGGAAAGTTTCAGCCCAGGTCAGCCTGCGCAAACTGCACAGGCTGACCTGGGTCGATACTTTTTGCAGATATATTAAGCCCCGTTTTTTGCAGAGCATTGCTCATTTCTAATGTAACTTTGCCTTTGTTGAGTTGAAATCCAAAATCAGGGCAAGACTATTCAGGGCATGATTTACTCTCTTTCCATTTTCTAGCGGGACCTTGCATTGCTCAGTGGTAAAATGTAGGATTCATAACCTGGACGACCTGGATTTGAGCAGCACTGGAAACACTGCTTTTTTCATTGGATTGTCCTTGGGCAAGACACTTCCAGAGTTCCAGATAGAGGGACTGATTTTGATTTCAAAATTAAAAATATTACTTATTCTCCACTAAACCCTATGTTATGGGTACTCATTAGAATCGTCTCATCGAGACAATTCTAATGAATACCCACAACATAGGGTTTAGAAGAGAAATAATGGATTTAGAATACCATCACTTCCTCTTATCTGGAGCTTTGCTCTTCATAACCCTAGCCTAGTTCTGGTGAAACCCACGACATACATGAATACCTAAGCTGTTGCAATGGTATGACTAAAATAATAATGTTGAAAGCAGCGTAAAACACCATTCAAACAGTCAATCCATTTTGTATCGCTACTAAGTTTGTGCTAAAAGGTAGAGACCACCATTTCAGATGGTACATAGCCATATGTAGAAAGGTCAACTCATCATGATGTTATATTAACCAATTTAAGACTCATCCAAATTGAATGCATATGCAGACCACAAATCAATTTATATAGCTCAATTGATTGGATTTGTCTCTGATAGGGTAGAAAACATTGTGGGAAAAGGAGAAAATGCTGGTTACCAGCATTTTCTCCTTTTCCCACACTGTTTTTAAAAAAGGGTTTTCCATTAAGGTCATTAAAACACAAGATAATGTAGTAAAAAGGTCAACCCTTTACCGCACAATGCCGCCTTTTGATGCCCCTGGTAAAGAAGCCTTTTGAAACCATTGTGGGAAAAGGAGAAAATGCTGGTAACCAGCATTTTCTCCTTTTCCCACAATGTTTTCTACCCCGTCAAAGAAAAGTTGCACCATTTCAGCCACACTGAAATTGTCGTCTGCAAATGCTTTCAATTTGGACAAGGCTAAAATTTTGTCGTCTGGTAAAGGGTTAAGATGACTTACATGATCGGATTTATAATGATTGTTTGATTTGCAGGAATTTTTGACAGCTACCCCAGACTCTTATGACAACATGATCCTTGGTCTCGCTTCAACCTTATCGGAAAGGGAGGATAATATAGTGGTGCCCGATTTGAGAAGTAAAATAATTCAGTCTTTTTTAAAGGCCCAACAGATGCCAAAAATGTCCAATGCGGGTGTAAAAATGCATTTAAATTTAAAAGATAATGCTTAAAAGTATGGAAATTATTGTAAAGACGACTATCCATTTTTGTATTGTTGGTCCAAATGTTAGTTACTTGCAGAAAAATGAATTTAAAAACCAGGTAAAAAGTAAATTAAAGATATAACGACTTGGCATCTCTTTACCTATCTAAAAATTATTTTTTCTGCCAGCCACAAATATACTTGGACCGACTTTACAATAACAGAATGTCATCTTCACAATAATTTCCATTCTCTTAAATAGTATGATTAAATTTGAATGTATTCTAACACCTGCATTGTTTAGTTTTGGCAGCTACTGGGTCTTTTAGTCTTCGAACTATTTTGATTTACAAAATACATCTAATTACCTTTCTATAATCAACCTCATCAAATTTACTACAGTGCTGTTGTCTAGAAACGTATAGTCGAGCCATGCACTGGCAAAAGAGGGCTTAATGCATCTGCAAAAAGTGTCGACCCAGGCCAGCCTGCACAGTCCGCGCAGGCTGACCTGGGTCAAAACCTTTTGCGTTTGGTAAATTTTCTGCATGTCAAAGGACTAGTCTACCTCACTATTCAGTCGGTTGTTATACAAAAGGAAGTTTACGGATCCATAATTATGTGATGAGTTTCTTGGTATAATGCATCACAGAGATGCATTAAGCCCCCTTTTTCCAGAGCATGTCTCATATACCAACATGACCAACACATCTGAATACCATATTTCCACATTTTTACTGCAAGTTACAGCTCAGCTTCTTTCTCGTAGTTGGAGAGGAAAGCACTAATAAATGTTCAACAAAAGAAAATAACATGCAGCGTAAAATCTAGAAAGGTCCCTTTAACCCTTTACCACAGAATCCCAACTTTAAACAACCCTGAGAAAGAGGCACTTTGAAAACATTGTGGGAAAAAGGAGAAAATGCTGGTAACCAGCATTTTCTCCTTTTCCCGCAATGTTTCCTACCCTTCGAAATACAAATTTCAGTCTTTGAGTCACATTTATTTTGTTCGTCTGCAAATGCTTTCAATTTGGAGGAGTCTAAACTTTTTTTAGTAAAGAGTTAAAGGCCTACTAGCAGCCAAAAGTAAACAAAGTAGGAGTCAAAATTCAGGCAAGTTCATTAGTCTAAGTAAATTCATATATTTAAAAGCATGAATATATTATTATGAGTCTGACAATATGATACAGCATGGTCTCCTAACCTTTTACCACACATGATCTCTTAACCTTTTACCACCCTTTAATGACCTTGAAAAGGAAGACTTTTGAAAACATTGTGGGAAAAGGAGAAAATGCTGGTAACCAGCATTTTCTCTTTTTCCCAAAATGCTTTCTACCTTATCAGAGAGAAGTTCCAAAATTTGAGCCACATTCAATGTGTCATCTGCACATGCTTTGGTTTTGGACAAGTCTAAAATTTTTATTTTGTGGTAAAAGGTTAAAGTTAAGTCACTGACAGAAAAATGAGTTGTAATACTAGAATCAACCCCTTACCACACAATCCCGACTTTTAATGACCCTTGGTAACAAGGCTTTTGAAAACATAGTAGGAAAAGAAGAAAATGCTGGTTACCACAAAACAATCCCAACTTTAAATGACCCTTGAAAACAAGGTATTTGAAAAAATTGTGGGAAAAGGAGCAAATGCTGGTAACCAGCATTTTCTCCTTTTCCCACAATGTTCTCTATCCTATCAAAGACAAAATTTACCATTTAAGCAACATTTAATTTTTGAATACATTGTGGGAAAAGGAGAAAATGCTGGTAACCACACCTATCAAAGATAATATCTACCATTTAAGAAACATTTAATTTGTTGTCTGTAAATGCTGTTATTTTGGACCAGTCTAAAATTTTGGTAACAAGTTAAACTTGCCGAATTCTGCATTACTTTAAAGTAGAAAGTACCAAATGGTTTTCAGAGAAGAGCTCTACATATATGAAATGGGGACAGTTTCTGATTTTCTCCTAATGTTTTAAAAGAAAAAAAAAACACTTTTCTATTTCTATCTGGCACAGAATATTCTTAGGGTCATTCAGTACATGAAAGGCAATATAGATTATTTTTATACAAATTAAAACTTTTATCTTTACATAGAGGATGTGTTTGGGCCCCTAGAGTTTTCCCGTCGAGATCTCATGGCAATCAATGTACAGCGCGGCAGAGACACTGGTCTTCCAGATTACAACACTGTTAGAAAAGCGTACAAACTGTCACGGAGAACCAGCTGGGAAGAGATAAACACTTATGACATCACTAACGAGACAGAAATCACTGACCCGTCATTGTACCCAAATGACTGTTACATGTGTGAGGTAACTTTGTATTTGAAATATTCTTGGAATCAACAAATTTAATATTAAATGATTGATTGATTGATAAGCTCAGTTGAGTGATCAATGAGTTTACAAGTAAAGTGATGGATTAATTTGTCATTTAACTCTTTACCATATGACAAAAATGTCGACTTGTCAAACTTGAGAGCATAATCATGCAGACAACAATTTAGATAGAGCTCAAATGATAGACTATATCTTTAATAGCGTAGAAAACTTTGTGGGAGAAGGAGAAAATGCTGGTCCTCTTCCCACAATGTTTTCAAAGGGCTTCTTCCTCAGGGTCGTTTAAACTTGGGATTATTTGGTAAAGGGTTAAGCCCCATTTCCGCAAAGCATAGGTCCTATATTTTATTATAGGAGAATATTTTGAAGACAGACCAACGATCATCGGAAGCTCGATGAGATATGAATTTGATTTTTTTCAGGCTATTCAAAGAGTGAAGTTAGTTTATGGGAACACCTCTTCGCCAGACAACCTTGACCTTTTTACAGGGGGCATGCTTGAGACAACACCCGATGGTCCAGGGGAAACATTCAGGACTATCATACTGGAACAGTTCCTACGAATCCGCCATGGTGATCGATTCTGGTTTGAAAACACAAACAATGGGTTAGTTTACCATATTTAAATACTTCCTTCCAAAAACCTTTGTCTTGACAAACTTTCCAAGCCTCTGGCTGCTTGAAAATTAACTCTTTACCAAACAACAATGTTCTAAACTGTTTGGCAGATGATCAATTAGAATGGGGTTCAGATGATTGGAGATGCCTTGAAAATGGTAGAAAACATTGTGGGAAAAGAAGAAAATGCTGGTAACCAGCATTTTCTCCCTTTCCCACATTTTCAAAAGCTCTTTTGTTTAGGGTTGTTAAAACACGGGATTCTTTGGTAAGGGGCTAAACACAGTTAAACTTTTTTGAGAGATTAGAAAGGAAAGAATCCTGTTGTACTGATTATCATCTGGTCTGAAAGGGGCCTTTTTTTAGATTTTTTACTGCAAACTAATTGTAAAACACCAATAGATATTACCAAAAAAACCCCACTTTTTCTCTGTAAATAGAAAGAAACTGGATAGTTACATGAAGCTAAAAGGTAAAAACTTGGCATTCAGTGGTCTGTAATTCTAAAAAATCAGCCATGCTCTGTGAAAAGGGGGCTTAATGCATTTGTAGAAAGTATTGACCCATGTCAGTCTGCGCAGGCTGACATGGGCCGAAACTTTTCGCTATCTTTAACTTTTCCGCATGCCAAGGGATAGTTCTACCTCATGACTCAGTCTGTTGTTTGACAAAATGGGTTTTATGGATTCATAATAAGGTAATGTCTTGCTTGGTATAATGCATTGCAGAGATGCATTAACCCTTTCCCAAACGACAAATTTTGGACTGGTCCATATTGAAAGAGTTTGCAGACGACAATTTTAGATTTGATGGAAATGGCAGAAAGTTCTCAAAAAGGGTAGAAAACACTGTGGAAAAAAAGGAGAAATTGCTCGTTACGAGCAATTTCTCCTTTTCCCACAGTGTTTTCAAAAGACTTGTACTGCAGACACGTGAAAACCAGGGCTTGTTTGGGAAAGGGTTAAGCCCCCTTTTCACAGAGCATGGCTCAAATATTTTTTTCCCTTTTTTTAAAGGGGTTGATGAAAGGTTATCCTTATGAGAATTGTAAAAGCTTTTTATGAACTTCTCCAGATTGTTCAATGATACAGAAATTGATGAAATACGCAATACAACTATTAGAGATATTGTACTCATGGTGACAGGTATTACAGATGCAGATTTCAATGTAAACCCATTCTTCTTTAACAACACCGGTAAGTATTGATCATAGTTTTCTATTTTACGTAATTTTATGAGTCATGTAATAAGGGGTATATAACTCTTTACCAAACGACAAAAATGTAGACTTGTCCAAATTGAAAGCTTTTGCAGATGACAGTTTTAATGTGACTCAAACGATGGAACTTTTCTTTGATTGATTAGAAAACATTGTGGGAAAAGGAGAAAATGCTGGTTACCAGCATTTTCTCTTTTTCCTACAATGTTTTCAGAAGGCCTTTTCTTCAGGGTTGTTAAAACTCAGGATTGTGTGGTAAAGGGTTAAAGCATCTGCAAAAAAATATCCACCCATGTTAGACTGCGCAGTGTGTGCAGGCTGAAATGGGTAAAAACTTTGTTTTTTGTGAATTTTCTCATTTTAAAGGACCCTTCTGTTCCCTCATGGTTCAGTCAGTTGTTTAACAGAATGGATTGTGTGGATCAATAATTATGTGATGACTTGCTTGGTATAGTATAGCATGGAGAGGCATTAAATTCCCTTGGACATACAAAAAATTGACCGATAGCAAAAGGTATCAGCCCAGGGCAGCCTGCACAGGCTGACCTTGTCGATACCTTTTTAGATGGATTAAGCTCCCTTTTCACAGAGCATGGCTCATTTAATGACGTCGCTCATGACATCAAGTGATGCTTATCTCAAACATGTGTCAGATAAGAAATTTTGCCATCGCTGTATCACACTGAAAACAAGGGTCATTATGTGATAAATTGTTTTCTGCTCAAAAATGATATGAGCCATGCTCTGTGAAAAGGGGGCTTAATGCATCTCTGTGATGCATACCAAGCAAGAGATCACCTAATTATGGATCCATGAAATCCATTTTGTCAAATAACCAGCTTACTCATGAGGTAGAATTGTCCCTTGACATGCAAAAATTTCAAAGATAGCGAAAAGTTTTGTCGAAGTTCAATACGGTATTTTGAAAATCATGTATCATAGTTTTTGTAAAACTGAAGGAAGTAAACCCAATTAAACTCAATTGTTCTTAGACAAATGTGTGTTTCGATAGCACTCAAATATATAATTAACAGTGGGGTATTAAAATAAACTGGATTTGGGCATCGATCATGGAAATACTTCAGCTTTTATTGAAAATATTTATTTCCTCGCTATGGCCTTCTATTGGCGCAATGATACATACAGCATTTGTCTCCTGACCATATTCGTCCCAAAACCAGTTCGTCCCTTGGCTTTTTTGCCCTTCAGCTTGTTTGTCTGGGCTTCTTCGTCTCACATTATTGGTTTTTTTTATTTTCAAGTTTTTAATTCCACACAATGGCTCCCTTGACAAATGCCACATCAGTGCTTTCAGTGCTTTGATTTTTTTTCTACCTATTCACAGATAGTTATTTTTGTCAATGAGCCACATTATAGTTTTGGTTTGAGTAAATGCTTTGACAATGGACAAGTGTTAAAATTTGTGGTCTGCTGAAGTTAACTGTCTACCAAACAACAAATTTGTAGACTTGTCCAACCTGAAAGCATTTGCAGACGAAAAATTAGATATGGGTCAAACTGTGGAATTTGTCCGTAAAAGGGTAGAAAACATTGTGGAAAAATAGAAAATGCTGGTTAACCAGATTGCCTTCAAAGCCCCTTTTCTTTAGGGTCGTTAAACCTTTGGATTGTGTGGTAAAGGTGTAACCATTTACCACACAATCCCAACTTTTAACGACCCTGAAGAAAGGGGACTTTTGAAAACATTGTGGGAAAAGGAGAAAATACTGTTAACCAGCATTTTCTCCTTTCCTCACAATGTTTTCTACCCTTCCCAAAACGAATTTCAATTTTTTAAGTTACATTCATTTTGTCATCTGCAAATGCTTTCAATTTGGACAAGTCTAAATTTTTTTCGATAGGTAAAGGGTTAAGTAAATTTTACCAAAAACCATTTTCAGCTGATAGTTGTCCCCAGCCATCGCAACTTAGGGCAGACACCGGCGATACCTATAAAAATACAGGGGAGATAATTATAGAGAACTGTACTAGAGTTGAGTACTATGATTACTTCTCGGGAAGCGAATACTCGTATGCATTGTCCTTTGCTGCGATTGGTTTATTTATCCCAGGTACGTCACGAAAAGTTTATCTACTAACTATCTGCTAACTATTTTATATTATTTTGTGCTTTTCGGTAGTTTATCCAGAAATAATGGTGGATTACGGTTTGATTTTTCATGGTTATGACCAGTGAAAAATACCGATTTTGTATTTTCTAACTCTTCAATCGAATGTGGAAACAGTAGTTTTCGCCCACTAGTTACCTAGGTAAACAGAGCATGCCATTCAAATTGAGGGTAATATGACGTAATTTATGCTATATTTCTTGTGCTTTACGTAATATTGTAATGAATTGTTTTGTGAGAGGGATACGCCACAGGGAATTACCGAAAGCAACTGTACTGGATTTTGATGAAAGTTCCAACAAAATAGGGGTTAGAAGCATGAAATAAATAGAATACTGCATTTGTTTTTTTCGGTGAAAGATGGAAATTTATTTCATCAAGTGAACATCATCAGTACTGTTTTCACTTGTGGCTGCACCATTCGTGAAAATGTTACCTATGATGTTCACTCCATGAAATAAATTTCGATCTACGAAAGAAACAAATATCCTCTATTTATTTGTAATCTCTGAGAAGACTATGAAAATGCCTTCAAAGATTGGATCTGGAGACTGAAACTGAAACTGTATATCTGTTGGAGTTGAATACTTTGAGGGAATAAAATATAAATTTCAGTGAAACCTATGAAGAATAAAATTTTAGGTGCATATTCATATTTGAACACTCCTCGTATTTCTTTATATTCGGTGAAAGATCAAAATTGATTTCCTCATGTAAACACCATCGGTATTATTTTCACTGGTGCGCCACTCGTGAAAATATTACCGATGATGTTCATGAGATGAAATCAGTTTCGATCTATTACTGACAAAGACATATTCTCTAAACAGTTTTGATTGGAATACCATATAAGGTGTTAGACAATATTAATCCCTCTAGATTTAGGATAAGTACTGCACACTTTGTCTGATATTGGAGCCAAGCCCCCGTAGCTCAGTCGGTAGCGTACAGGACTTGAGAACAGCAGGTCGCTGGTTCGATCCCTGGCTTGGCCAATTTCTTTTCAAGGATTGATGATAGTCATTGCGACAATTCCTTTCTCACCGCGGACCATTGCTTCGACAATGGTTATGTGGGAAAGCAGCCAGTGGCTAGGAAAGAATATTGTGCGGAGTACTGGTAAAAGAAACTGCAGGAAAGCATGGATAGGTGCACTGGCCGCCGCATTGTTACTGAAATAATGTTGAAAACGGGGTTAAACTTCATAAAATCAAATTGTCTGATCTTGGCTTTCACTGTCTGCACTAGAAACTAAAGTGGCGCTTGTTATTCTAAGGTTTTAAAAACTTTCTTGTTGAGCAGGCACCATTGGAGTTATGCTTTTGATGGCGAGAATTCGACAGAAAAAGATCGCTGCAATCAGAAAGCAAGACACGACAAAAAAGAAGGAGGATGATCCTAATACTCAACTTGGTATTAAACCGTTACTACATACAAGCCTTTGTTGTATTGACCCAGGAGAAGAATGCTTTTGACTCTTTACCACACAATTCTGACTTCTAATGAGACAGAAAGCTTTTGAAAACATTGTTGCAAAAGGAGAAAATGCAGGTAACCAGCATTTTCTCCTTTTCCAACAATGTTATCTGTTCTGTTAAAGATAACTTCCAGAATTTTAGCATCATTAGCTCACCTTAGCACAACGTGCTAAAGGTGAGCTATTGTGATCGCCCTATGTCCGCCGTCAGTCGTCCGTCGTCAATTTCTTTAAACATCTTCTTCTCCTAAACCACTGGGCCAATCTTGATGAAACTTGGCAGGGATGTTCCTTGGGCGAAGCTCTACCAAAATTGTTCAAAGAATTGAATTCCACCCACAACTCTGGTTGCCATGGCAACAAAAAGGAAAAAAAAGCAAAATCTTTGAAAATCTTCTTCTCTGAAACTAGAAGGCGCAGGACTTTGATATTTGGTATGTAGCATCTCCTAGCGGACCTCTACCAAGTTTGTTCATTTGATGCCTCTGGGGTCAAAACTGGCCCCGCCCCAGGGGTCACAAGTTTGAGCAAAGTCATAAAGAAGGAAAACTTTAAAAATCTTCTTCTCTGAAACTTGAAGGCGTAGAGCTTTGATATTTGGCATGTAGCATCTCCTAGTGGACCTCTACCAAGTTTGTTCATATGATGCCCCTGGGGTCAAAACTGACCCCGCCCCGGGGGTCACAATTTCCAACATAGGAACAAAGAAGGAAAACTTTAAAAATCTTCTTCTCCAAAACTAGAAGGCATAGAGCTTTGATATTTGGCATGAAACATCTCCTAGTGGACCTCTACCAAGTTTGTTCATATGATATCCTTGGGGTTAAAACTGGCTCTGCCCCGGGGGTCACAAGTTCGAACATAGGAACAAAGAGGGGAAATTTAAAAATCATCTTCTCTGAAACTGGAAGGCGTAGAGCTTTGATATTTGGTATGTAGCATTGCCTAGTGGACCTCTACCAAGTTTGTTCATATGATGCCCCTGGGGTCAAAACTGGCCCCGCCCCGTGGGTCACAAGTTTGAGCATAGTAACAAAGAAGGAAAACTTTAAAAATCTTCTTCTCTGAAACTTGAAGGCGTAGAGCTTTGATATTTGGCATGTAGCATCTCCTATTGGACCTCTACTAATTTTGTTCATATGATGCCCCTGGGGTCAAAACTGGCCCTGCCCGGGGGTCACAATTTCCAACATAGGAACAAAGAAGGAAAACTTTAAAAATCTTCTTCTGTAAAACTAGAAGGCATAGAGCTTTGATATTTGGCATGAAGCATCTCCTAGTGGACCTCTACCAAGTTACTTCATATGATGCCCTTGGGGTCAAAACTGGCCCTGCCCCGGGGGTCACAAGTTCGAACATAGGAACAAAGAGGGGAAACTTTAAAAATCATCTTCTCTGGAACTGGAAGGCATAGAGCTTTGATATTTGGTATGTAGCATTGCCTAGTGGACCTCTACCAAGTTTGTCCATATGATGCCCCTGGGGTCAAAACTGGCCCCGCCCCGGGGGTCACAAGTTTGAGCATAGTAACAAAGAAGGAAAACTTTAAAAATCTTCTTCTCTGAAACTTGAAGGCGTAGAGCTTTGATATTTGGCATGTAGCATCTCCTAGTGGACCTCTACCAAGTTTGTTCATATGATGCCCCTGGGGTCAAAACTGACCCCGCCCCGGGGGTCACAATTTCCAACATAGGAACAAAGAAGGAAAACTTTAATCTTCTTCTCTAAAACTGGAAGGCATAGAGCTTTGATATTTGGCATGAAGTATCTCCTAGTGGACCTCTACCAAATTTGTTCATATGATGCCCTTGGGGTCAAAACTGGCCCTGCCCTGGGGGTCACAAGTTCGAACATAGGATCAAAGATGGGAAACTTTAAAAATCATCTTCTCTGGAACTGGAAGGCGTAGAGCTTTGATATTTGATATGTAGCATAGCCTAGTGGACCTCTACCAGGTTTGTTCATATGATGCCCCTGGGGTCAAAACTGGCCCCGCCCCGGGGGTCACAATTTCCAACATAGTAACAAAGAAGGAAAACTTTAATAATTTTCTTCTCTGAAACAGGAAGGCATAGAGCTTTGATATTTGGTATGTAGCATCTTCTAGTGGATCTCTACCAAGTTTGTGCATATGATACCCTTGGGGCAAAAGTTGGCCCTGCCCCGGGGGTCACAAGTTCGAACATAGGAACAGAGAAGGAAAAATTTAAGAATCATTTTCTCTGAAACTGGAAGGCGTAGAGCTTTGATATTTGGTATGTAGCATCGCCTAGTAGACCTCTACTAAGTTTGTTCATATGATGCCCTTGGGGCCAAAATTGGCCCTGTCCCGGGGGTCTCAAGTTCAAACATAGGAACAAAGAAGGAAAACTTTAATTTTTTTTTCTCTTAAATGGGAAGGCATAGAGCTTTGATATTTGGTATGTAGCACCTCCTAGTGGACTTCTACCAAGTTTGTTCCAAGGATGCTGCTTGGGTCAAAACTGGCCCAGCCCCTGGGGTCACAAGTTTGAACATAGGAACAAAGAAGGAAAACTTTAAAATTCTTCTTTTCTGAAACCGAAAGGTGTGGAGCTTTGATATTTGGTATGTCGCATCTCAGAGTGGACCTCTACCAAGTTTGTTCATATAATGCCCCTGGGTCAAAACTGGCCCCGCCCCGGGGGGTCACAAGTTCGAAGATAGGAACAAAGAAGGAAAACTTTAAATTTCTTTTTCTCTTAAACGGGAAGGTGTAGAGCTTTGATATTTGGTATGTAGCATTTCCTAGTGGACCTCTACCAATTTTGTTCATGTGATGCCCCTGGGTCAAAACTGGCCCAGCCCCGGGGGTCATAAGTTTGAACATAGAAACAAAGAAGGAAAACTTTAAAATTCTTCTTTAAAACTGGAAGGCGTAGAGCTTTGATATTTGGTATGTAGTGATTCTCTTCTAAGTTTGTTTGCCCATCTAAGCGCAACAAGTTCATTGAGTTCAAAATTGGGTCATCTTGGGTCATAAACTAAGTCACTAGGTCAAATCAAAGAAATACCTTGTTGGCACTCTCGAGGCCACATTATTTGCTCAATTGCCTTGAAAATTAGTTAGAAAGTTTGTCTTTATAAAGTCTCACATAAGATTAATTTGGGTCAACTTGGGTCATAAACTAGTTCAATGGGTCAAATTAATGAAATACCTTGTTTGCACTCTGGAGGCCACATTTATTGCTCAAATGACCTGAAATTTGGCCAGAATGTTTATCTTGATGAAATACCAGATGAGTTTGGATTTAGGTCACCTGGAACCATAAACTAGGTCACTAGGTCAAAATAAAGAAATATCTTGTGGGCACTCTAGAGGCCACATTATTTGCTTAATTGCCTTGAAAATTGGTCAGAATATTTGTCTTTGTAAAATCTCACACGAGTCTGAATTTAGGTCAACTGGGGTCATAAACTAGTTCACTTGGTCAAATTAAAGAAATAGCTAGTGGGCACTCTAGAGGCCACATTTATTATTCATTTGATTTGAAAATTGGTTAAAATTTTTCTTTTGATATAGTCAAAGACCAGTTCAAATTTGGGTCACCTGGGGTCATAATCTAGGTCACTAGGTCAAATTAAAGAAATATCTTTAGGGCACTCGAGGCCACATTTTTTGCTCAGTTGACTTGAAAATTGGTCAGAATGTTTGTCTTCATGAAATATGAGTTTGAAATTGGGTCACCTGTGGTCAAAAACTAGGTCACATGGTCAAATTAAAGAAAAACCTTTAAGGCACTCTACTAAGGTGAGCGACCCAGGGCCATCATGGCCCTCTTGTTTTATTTGCTGTCTGCAAATGCTTTCATTTTGGAAAAGTTCAATTTTTTTTGTCATGTGGTAAAGGGTTAAAGGCATTGTGAGAAAAGGAGAAAATGCTGGTAACCAGTATTGTCTTTATGTGTTGCCGGAACTACTTTCAATGTAGAACTAATGTAAACAAGCATGTATATGAGATTTCATAATGTTTTTCTTTCTGATTTTGTACCAAGTCTGATGTTCAAATACTAACTAAATTTATTTTCTCTGAATATCATAGAATGCAAAAAGAATCCATCAATGAATTTGTAAGGAGAAAATTTAAAGTTCATTGTCTGTTATGAATTATCTGACTTTAAATTTACCTTGAATCCACTGTATCAAACTTCTTATGATAGATCTACTATTTCTGCAGTGTGCAATGTTATGATGATGTCATATGACTTGTACTATTTTTACGTCATCAACAAGCCATTTTCCTGCACTATGAAATACCTATGAATGAAAACCAAAAAACCTAATCACACTTTTGTTAAGACAACTTTATTTTGTTTTCAGCCATCGAGTGGGTGGGTCCAAAAGATGGGGAAAGAAATGTGAAAGTAAAATTTGATGATGGTAGAAAGAAGATCCATGTGACAGATAGAGGACGTAAACCACTACGAATGATTGATTTGCGACATGTGGAAAATGTTCGTGTACGATTATCTAATGACAAGTTACAAAATCTCTTGTCAGTTAGAGTGCCAGGGGACATAGATTTGGTAAGTCCATAGTTAAAGGTACATTTATACTCGTTTTCAGCCAGTGTTTAACCCATTTCATCTTTATTTTATCAAACTATAATCACTGTTGTATCTTCATGCCAAATGTTGCCGCTTATGGTTGCTAGGTTGCATAGATTACGACCGATAGAAAATGCATTTAATTTTCTGGAGGCTATCAAGGAAACCATTGTTGTGATGTTTTGAAAACATCATGGGAAAAGGAGAAACTGCTGGTAACCATCATTTTCTCCGTTCCCCACAATGTTGTCTACCCTTCCATAAGCAAGTTTCAGTTTTTGACATGCATTTAAAGCGTCATCTGCAAATGCTTTCAATTTGGACTTGTCCAAAATTTTTGTTGTTTGCTTAATTAAAGTGTTAAAAAGAGATTCCTTGTTTATTTATTTGATTATTCAAAGAGGCAACCACTGCTTTCTTGGTCTCAGAGGTTCACTTCTTAAGTTCTTCCCCAAAAGCTGTGTTGTGGTTACTCGTTAAAAATGTCACGGTGAGAAAACACAACATAGGTTAAAGTTGATGAGATTTTCTTTTTCATTCCAATGCCCAAAAACTTGTCTGGATTTAAATTGTTTGTTCATACATCTCTTCATACTCTTTACCAAATGATAAAATGTTGAACTTTACCATATTTAAAGCAGTTGCAGACACACCAAATGAAACTGGTGGAAAAAGGAGAAACTGCTGGCTACCAGCATTTTCTCCTTTTCACACAACATTTTCAAAATCTTCCCTCTCCAGGGTCTTTAAAACACATATGTGTGATAAAGGTTTAACCAGACAAGAAAATGCCATACTTGTCAAAATTCAAAGCATTTGTAGATTACATTTTAAACATAGTAAAATGATGACATTTATCTTTGAAAGGATAGAAAATATTTTTAAAAAGCCTTCCTCTTCAGGTTTGTACCCTGGCCAGGTGCTTAGTGGTTAGCATATCTAACTTGTGACTTGGTGTTTGCAAGTTCAGTACCTGGTTGAGGCAAACTTTCTTTATGGCAGTGTTTCGCCTCTCACCTCTGATGCATATGACAAAAGTAGTCAGTGACTTGGAAAGAAAGTTGTGTCAGCACTGGTGTGCCAGGAAGTCAGGAAACACGTGCATTGGTGCACTGATGCTGTGATATGACCTAAGCTGTTAAAACTGCCTTAACCCTTTTCTGCACAGTGTGGCCTTTTAACATCCCTGGGAAAGAAGCCTTTTGAAAACATTGTGGGAAAAGGAGAAAATGCTGGTAACCAGCATTTTCTCCTTTTCCCACAATGTTTTCTACCCTATCAAAGAAGAACTGCACCATTTGAGCCACATTGAAATTGTCGTCTGCAAATGCTTTCAACTTGGGAAAGGCTAAAATTTGGTACAGGGTTAAACTCCAATACAAATAAACAAAGAAATCTTCAGGATTGTTAAACACAATATTCTTTATAAAGAATATATTAGCCATACAATGATTTTTTATGTCATCAGGTTTTGCGATTTACTGACATGTCATTCAGAGACGACTTCATGCGGGCAATCAACCAGTTCCTACAAGGCATCGGAGTGAGCTTGGAAAAACTTGATATGATGGAATCAGTGATTCTTAAGGATGCCACTACAAAAGAAATCCGTCAGAAACTCCTGGATAAGTTCATGCGAATTGTCTGTATTCAGGTGAGTACAGTATCGTCTCTTTTTAACGCCCTCATGGGCGTTACACTTTTCAAAAAGGGGAGGGGGCTGTTAATAAAGGTAGGTGACATAGAATTTTCCAAGGATGACGATAACATTAATGTAGGGATTTTAGTCATTGCCGACTGAAGCGATCACCATTTGGGAACCCAGCTGTATTTAATGCAGAATATCGATTTTACAATAATCATGATTCATTTGGAATTTAAATTACATTCACAATTAATTTGTGACACTGGTCTTCAATACTTTCACTTTCTTAAATTTTTTCTAAATTAAGTTAACACTTTATGTTACTGGAAGTTTAAAAGTTATCAAAAGTGTATGTATGTTTGGACGGTCAAGTCTTAATTGACATCGATTTGTGAAGTAACTAGGATTATTATTATTATGCCAAGGCCAATGCCGATGCCGTAAGTGTATTCCAGCTGATTTTTTCAACTTTAACAATGGATTGGCCGTCTGTTAACTCTTTACCACACGACAAAATTTTAAACTGGGTCAAATTCAAAGCATTTGCAGACGACGACATTAAATGTGGCTCAAATGATTGGATTTGTTTCTGAACGGTTAGAAAACATTGTGGGAAAAGGAAAAAATGCTGGTTACCAGCATTTTCTCCTTTTCCCAAGATGTTTTCAAAAGGCTTCTGCCTCGGAGTCGTTAAAATTCCGGATTGTGTGGTAAAGGGTTAAACTTATTTTTAGCTAGAAAAAGGCTGGGGGAGGGTATATTAGAGGGGGAGCGATAATAAGGGACAATATGGTATGTTTTTAACACTTGTCCTGCTTAACCCCTGACCTGCTATATAACTTAACCCTTTACCACACAATGCCGCCTTTTGACGCCCCTGGGAAAGAAGCCTTTTGAAAACATTGTGGGAAAAGGAGAAAATGCTGGTAACCAGCATTTTCTCCTTTTCCCACAATGTTTTCTACCCTATCAAAAAAAAGTTGCACCATTTGAGCCACACTGAAATTGTCGTCTGCAAATGCTTTCAATTTGGACATGGATGAAATTTTGTCTGGTGTAGGGTTAAATGAAACTTTCAAGTCGATGGTTAAAACCAAAATGTTGGTATTTCAAAGTTATGGAGGTTGGGGAAATATCTCCTTGTTGGATAGTGTAGATCAAAGATTAGACTGCACATTCTCTGCAGTCTGATCTTGATCTACATTTTCCGCAAAAGGTCAGTGGGTCACGTTTAGCAGCCTGAGGGTTAAGAAGTTAAAGTTTCTAACTGATAGTAAAAACTAGAATAATGCTGCTTTAGAATCATTTTTTTGGAGAAAAATATCTCCATATTAGACAGTGTAGATCCAAGATCAGGCTGCACATTCTATGCACTCTGATTTTGATTCACACTGTCTGCAAAATGTCAGTGAGTTGGACTTGGCAGCCTAAGGGTTAACCCTTTCCCAAACAAGCCCTGGTTTTTACGTGTCTGCAGTGCAAGTCTTTTGAAAACACTGTGGGGAAAAGGAGAAATTGCTCGTAACGAGCAATTTCTCCTTTTCCCACAGTGTTTTCTACCCTTTTTGAGAATTTTCTGCCATTTTCATCAAATTTGAAATTGAAATTGTCGTCTGCAAACTCTTTCGGTTTAGACCAGTCCAAAATTTGTCGTTTGGGAAAGAGTTAAGAAAAGGTTTATTATGATATTTTATATAGCATTCTAACCATAGGGTTTAATGCATCTCCTGGATGCTTTATATATACAGGTAGGTAGTCATAACACTCTTATTTAACCCTTTCCCAGACGACAAATTTTGGACTGGTCCAAATTCAAAGAGTTTGCAGACGACAATTTTAAGTTTGATGAAAATGGCAGAAAGGTCTCAAAAAGGGTAGAAAACACTGTGGGAAAAGGAGGAATTGCTCGTTAAGAGCAATTTCCCCTTTTCCCAGAGTGTTTTCAAAAGACTTGTACTGCAGACACGTGAAAACCAGGGCTTGTTTGGGAAAGGGTTAACAACCGACTTAATCAAGGCATTGACTGGACCTATGGCATGCAGAAAGATGACAGGTGACAAAAAGTTTCAACCCAGGTCAGTCTTTTTGGACTGCACAGGCTGACATGGGTAAATGCTTTTTGTAAATGCATCAGACCCCCTTTTTCAAAGGGCATGGCTCATTCCTTTTTACTTCAGGCCTTTAAGAAGACAGAGATTGAAAGTGATCTGAAATGTTTAGATGGAGAAACTGCCAACACTGTGGCCAAGGTTCAGTTGACCAAGATGGAATTTGGGGAGGCACTGGGGCTTAAACCTACATCCATGTTTGTGAGGAACATGTTCAGGCTTGTAGACAAGGAGAACAAGGGCTTGGTTGGCTTCACAGAATTCATGGAACTGTTCACGATCATAGCTCAAGGTATTCATCATTTGTCAAAGGTTTATTAACCCTTTTCCAGACAATGAATTTTAGACACTTTGAGATTGAAAGCATCTGCCTCCTAACTTTTTTATCTGATGGTATCAGATAGGTAGGCCAAAGTCATTTGGTAATGGTTATTTAACAAGCTGGCAACCCATACAAGGAATCAAACCTTCCACCTCCTTCAGATGGTAAATCTTATCAGCAAATAGTGTTGGGTCAAAAGGACAGAAGGCTTCTTGAGTGGAGTATTAGGGTCAAAGGAGCAAAAGTCTTATTAGTGGAGTTTTTGGGTCAAAAGAGCGAAAGCTTGAGTAGATTGTTTGGGTCAAAAGAGCAAAAATATTCTAGAGTGGAGTGTTTTGGTCAAAGGAACAAAAGCCTTCTTGAATGGAGAGTTTGAGTCAAAAGAGCAAGTCTTCTTCAGTGTAGTGTTTGGTCCAAGGAGTGAAATTCTTCTTGTGTGGGGTGTTAGGGTCAAAGGAGCAAAAGTCCTCTTAGTGGAGTTTTTGGGTCAAAAGAGCAAAAGCTTTAGTGGATTGTTTGGGTCAAAAGAGCAAAAATATTCTTGAGGGGGAGTGTTTGGGTCAAAGGAACAAAAGGCTTCTTAAATTGAGTGTTTGAATCAAAAGAGCAAGTCTTCCTGAGTGCAGTGTTTGGGTCAAAAGAGCAAAAGGCTTCTTGAGTGAAGTGTTGGGTCAAATGAGCAAGTCTTCTTGGGTGTTTCTTGAGTCTTCTTGAGTGGTGTGTTGGGGACAAAGGAACAAAAGGCTGCTTTAATGGAGTGTTTGGGTCAAAAGAGCAAGTCTTTTTGAGTGTAGTGTTTGGGTCAAAGGAGCAAAAGTCTTCTTGAGTGGTGTGTTGTGGTCAAAGAGCAAAAAAGGCTTCTTGAGTGGAGCATTTTCATCAAAAGAGCAAAAATTTTCTTGAGTAGGGTGTTTGGGTCAAAGGAACAAGTCTTCTTGGGTGGAGTGTTTGGTTAAAAGGAACAAAAGGCTTCTTAAATTGAGTGTTTGAATCAAAAGAGCAAGTTTTCTTGAGTGGAGTGTGTGGGTCAAAAGAGCAAGACTTCTTGAATGGAGTGTTTGGATCAAAGGAGCAAAAGAAAGGCTTCTTGAGAGGAGTGTTTGGGTCAAAGGAGCAAAGCTTTTCTTGAGTAGAGTTTTTGGGTCAATGGAGCAAATGGAAAGCTTCTTTAGTGGAGTGTTTGGGTCAAAAGAAAGGCATTTTAGTGGAGTGTTAGGGTGAAAGGAGCAAAAGAAAGGCTTTTTGAGCGGATAAAAGGAGGAAGGAAAAAAAAGGGTTCTTTCGTGGAGCTTTGAGGGCTAAGGAGCAAGATTTTTTATCTCCCGTCAAAGGGGAGGGGATATAGTTTTTGTGTTGTTCATTTGTTTGTCTGTCTGTTCATCTGTCTGTCCATCCAGGCAGATTTGATGAAACTTCATACATGTGTTCCTTATGATAGTCTCCACTATACTTCTTCTTTTTTTTCTTTTCTTAAATGCCATTTCTTGGAAAAATGGAGCTTTTTTTGACATGGGATATCATTTCAATGAAATACCTTGTTGATGTCAAAACTTACAAGACTGTCTGTTTGGTTTATTTGGCACACTGAAGGCTTATATATATCTCCATAGGAATATCCCATTCTAGATGCATGATCATAATGATTTTGGGATTCAGCATTGTTTTGTTGGATTAGTTTACTTCATTTGTTTGTTAATGATTTATGATTTTCAGGTAGTTCTGAAGATAAAGTTCAAATGCTGTTTAACATGTATGATATAAAGGGGAAGGGAGAACTGACAGTTGCAGATTTTACCAAGTTAATCAGGTAAGTAAGAAATATGTAATTTCTTAGCACAATTGTCAGTACACTGTTATGGCAGATCACTCCTTCTGTACTGCATACTGTAGCGTCTTCCTGTATAAAATCAATACCAAGCAGCTCTTTCAGGGAGAATTCTCTTTAGCTCAGTGGTTAGTGTATTGGTCTTTTGAACCTTGATAAACGAGGATATTTGCTGCATAGGTTCGAATCCCAGCTGGGGTGGTTTGCATTTCAGCTATGCATTTGTTTGCGAACTTTCATGTTCATGAGAACATGAAAAAAGTTAGATATGCCTAGATTAAAAACATTTGCATACACTGAATAAACAGTGGCTCTAATGATAAAAGATGTCATTGAAAGGGTAGAAAACATTGTGGGAAAAGGAGAAAATGCAGGTGACCAGCACTTTCTCCTTTTCCAAGAAAGTTTTGAAAAGCCTTCTTCTTCAGCATCATTGAAAGTTGGGATTGTTTGGTAAGGGGGTTATACAAATACATGCATCTTATATGATTATAACCTAATAATTTCATTGCTATTTCTGTTTTTGTATCCTTTTATAATGCAATAATGTATTTTGATGGCTTTATTATTGGGTAATATGTACATGTACAGTTGACATCATGAAATAAACATCTTGGACAAGATGTCATTTCCAAATATGGTATGATGATGTAATGATGGCATAACTCACATGTGGAATATCTTTGTATTCATTTGCAATTTGATTGGTCAAAATTTTACACTGTAATATTCATCTGCCATTCATAAAAATGAAGTTACTGTCTACTACACTATTATTTGTTTACTGTGTTCGAATAAAATGTCAATAATTGCAAATTTTTGTCCTTGAAAGTGGTAAGTATATAATTAACTCTTTACCAAGCGACAAAATTTTAGACTACTCCAAATTGAAAGCAGTTGCAGACGACAAAATAAATGTGACTGAAAAATTGAAATTTGTTTTAGGAAGGGTAGAAAACATTGTGAGAAAAGGAGAAAATGCTGGTTACCAGCATTTTCTCCTTTTCCCACAATGTTTTCAAAAGGCTTCTTTCTCAGGGTCGTTAAAAGTCGGGATTGTGTGGTAAAGAGTTAAAGGAATGTTATATTGTAGTGACTTCCCTGGTGCTTGTATTTACCTCTCGCTGCGTAAGAAAATTTCGGCATCTCTCTCGACCTTCAGTCTCACATGATATCAAATTTTCTCATGCTGCTCGAATTAAATACAAGCACCAGGAAAGTCAAAACGACATAATATTCCATATATCTTGCACATTTTTGAGATAAGCAGATGAAACTGTATACATGTCATTTAATCAAAGCTCTGTATAATCATATGCTTCATTTCTACACCATCAGGGACCTAGATATCTTTGTCAAAATGGATGGTTGTAACAAAGCTGCGAATTTTATCATCTTTCAATTCAAAACAAAATCATTATATGCAAGTTTCTTTGAAATTATTCTTTATAATGTACACACCTGTCAAAAAAGCCAAGGGGCTTCATGTAAATTTCAGTACACATGTGCAGGACTAGGCTTTTGTTTCAACCCTAAGACTGCTAAATTACTTAAACCTTTACCGCACAACAGAATTTTAGACCATTCCAAATTGAAAGCGTTTGCAGACGACAAATTAAATGGTATACAAATGACAGTGTCGGTCTTTGAGATTGTTGAAAACATTGTGGGAAAAGAAGAAAATGCTGGTTACCAGCATTTTCTTCTTTTCCCTCAATGTTTTCAAAAGCCTTCCTCTTCAGGGTCGTTAAATTTTGGGATGGTGTGGTAAGGTCAGCTAAAAGAAACTTTCAAGCTGACAGTAAAAAACCAATTCACGCTATTTCAAAGCTATTTTTGTGGAAAGATATCTCCTTATTGGACAGTGTAGATCCAAGATCAGACTGCACATTTTGCGTAGCCTGATCTTGATCTACACTGTCCGCAAAAGGTCAGTGAGTCACACTTAGCAGCCTAAGCGTTAATACACCATGAATATGACTCTTGAGATACAGTTATGTTATAAAAAGAATCTGACTTTGGTTGGCTTTTGAGGTAAAGTCATTTTAAATTAATCAGAAAATGTTAACTAGCTTGCCAAAAGCTTACTTAACCCTTTACCGCACAATGACACCTTTTAACACCCTTTTGGAAAGAAGCCTTTTGAAAACATTGTTGGAAAAGGAGAAAATGCTGGTAACCAGCATTTTCTCCTTTTCCCACAATGTTTTCTATCCTATCAAAGGAAAATGGCACTATGTGAGCCACAGTGAAATTGTCGTCTGCAAATGCTTTCAATTTGGACAAGGCTAAAATTTTGTCGCCTGATAAAGGGTTAAGAGTTAACATAGTCAAGCGTGCTAAGAATAGAAACATGACACCGGCTACCTGCAACATCATAAAACTACAACAGACGTCCCTATTTTGTTTTAGATCCATGCTCGAGCTTTCAGACAGTAGATTGGAAAAAGATGAAATTGAGGCTTTAGTCGCAACTTTGTATGAACAAGCTGGTCTTGGAATAGGACAAAATATGACTATGGCAGCATTCAAGAAGCTTTTTGCCTCTGACGAGTATGAAAGTGTTCTTGAAAAAGCAACTCTTAAGTTACAGGGTAGGTGAAGTTTGCATCCCACCGAACATGGGTGATAAAATCTTAAATTTCATAACTTAAGACTTTTACCAAACAATCATGACTTTAACTCTTTACCACACAAGAAAAATTTGTCTTAGATAGAGTAGAAAACACTGAGGGAAAAGGAGAAAATGCTGGTTACCAGCATTTCTCCTATTCCCACCGTATTTTCAAAAGGCTTCTTTCCTCAGGGTCGTTAAAAGTCAGGATTGTGTGGTAAAAGGTTAAATGCCCATGAGGAAAAAGGCTTCTAAAGACATTGTGGGAAAAGGAGAAATATGCTAGTAACCAACACTTTCCCTCTTCCCCACAAATGTTATTATGTTGTATGTCTTTCATAAGAAAAATCTCATGGTTTGAGTCATGTCTAATTTGTCAACTGCAAAATTAATACTCTTGATCGGGAAGAGTATAAAATTTTGTCATTCTTGGAAGGAGTTAACTCTTTGCCCAACAGGAGAATTTTAGACTTGTCCAAATTGAAAGGATTTGCAGACAACAAATTAAAACTTTACCAGACAATCCCAGCTTTTCACGACCCTGGGAAAGAGGCCTTTTGTGAACATTGTGGGAAAAGAAGAAAATGCTGGTAACCAGCATTTTCTTCTTTTCACACAATGTTTTCTTCCCTTCCAAAGGCAAATTTTAGTCCTGTTTTATTTTTCATCTGCAAATGCTTTCGATTTACATGTAGGTAAGTCTAAATATTTATCATGTGGTAAATAGTTTAACATGGTGCGAGTGATTGGATTTGTCTCTTGGAGGCTAGAAAATGTGGGAAAAGGAAAAAATTCAGGCTGGTAACAAGCATTTTCTCCTTTTCCCATAGTGTTTTCAGAAGTTCTATTCCTGAAGGTCGTTTGGGATTGGGATTGTATGGTAGAGGGAAAAATAGATGAATTCAATGTACAGTTTTTCCAAGACTTGTTAGAAGATATGGAAAATGATGGATCAAAGGACATAGGTCAAGGTCACAAAAATTATTGAAGGTCAAATGATAAAATTGTCATAAATAGAGCTTGTCGGAGCCATAGCCTCTACATTCATGAATGAATTTCAAAAGAATTTGGCAAAATCGTTATCCTTTATGAGTAGATGTACCATTTGTATCCTTTGTTCAGGTAGCTCTAAGGTCAAGGTCATACCTGAAGGTCAATTGATAAAAATGTCATACAGACAGCTTGTCTGAGCCATAACTTTTACACTTATGAATGGATTTTAAAGTAATTTTGTGCAAGTAAAATGCCATTTGTATATTATGTATTTGTTCAGGTAGGTTAAAGAGAAAGCAGTGATTTGAGTGTCTCACACTATAAGATCATTAACCCTTTGCTAGACGACAAAATTTTAGCCAATTCCAAATTGAAAGCATTTGCAGACGACAATTGAAATGTGGCTGAAATGGTCCAATTTTTCTTTGATAGGGTGGAAAATATTGTGGGAAAAGGAGAAAATGCTGGTTACCAGCATTTTCTCCTTTTTCCACAATGTTTTCAAAAGGCTTCTTTCTCAGGGTCGTTAAAACTTGGTATTGTGTGATAAAGGGTTAATATCTGCTTGACAACAGTTTTCATCTCCAATAAATTAACCTTTACCAAATAATCCCATATTTTTACAAACATTTGGATGGAAAAATTTTGAAACTTTGTCTGTATTAGAATAATTTTTATACAACAAAACAAATGTTGCTCAGACGATATTTGTCTTTGAGGGGCTAGAAAACATTTTAAGAAAAAGAGAAAATGTTTGTAACCAGCTTTTTGTCCTTTTCCACAATGTTTTTAAATGCGTTCTTCTTCCAGGTTGTAAAATATTGGATTATTGGGTCACACAATACGGATAAGTAACCTTTTAAGTCTTTACCACACAATCCCGAGTTTTAACGACCCTGATGTAGAAGCCTTTTGAAAACATGGTGGGAAAAGGAGAAAATGCTGGTAACCAGCATTTTCTCCTTTTCCCACCATGTTTTCTACCTTATCAAAGGCAGAAACCATCATTTGCACTTAATTTAATTTGTCGTCTGCAAACGCTTTCAGTTCGGTCCAGTTGAAAATTTTGTCATTTGGTGAAGAGTTGATTTTTTTTTCTACCTATAGGTCAGAAACAATCATTGCAACAGTCCATGAGAGACAGAAGAAAAACTTTCTTAGAATCGTTTTCGTATGTATTCACAGTTTTCCTAATGTTAGCTTGGCTTTTTTTCTTTTGACGAAGGCAATGAAGCATTGCCATAGCCCTCGTGTTGTAACCGTCTGTCCGTGCCACCATGTGAAAACTGACATTTTTTTTGTATCTCTGTTATTACTAGGGATGCTTTGCTGCATTTTGCAACCCAAGGTGACGATCAATACGTGCATCTTACCACCTTGGCTGATCGAGTAGAAATTTGTTAGCACGGCAACGCGCCACCTATTGGATTTTGATTGTTATCATCCCTAGATTTATGTCATCGAAAACTAATCAAACGTCGCGTAACACAACTCTTATGGCATTTCTGGTGTTAGGGATGTATCCTAAAACTTCATTTAAATGATTTGTGGCAGAGAATGTCGAAGAAAATATTGTTTGTCTTTATTTTTTTAGTAATTATTCCCAGCATATCCAACTCATTTCTCCCGTGGTCGCCATTTTTATTTACGTTTTGCTGATGTTAGACAGCAAATGTGACACGCTATTTGGTGATTGGTGCTTTCAGTCCTGACTGCAACCAATGATTACGCATATTGCGAAGCTAACAAATTTCGACCCAATCAGCAAAGGGGTAAGATTCACATTGTGATTGTCACCTTGGCTTGCGAAGATGGCTTTGCTGTACTTCAAACTTTGGATTACATTTAAAAAGGTAACAGCCAAGCCCTGGTAGAACAGTCCAGGTTGTATGGTTAATGGTTAACATCTTACTCTGCACCTCAGGTAACAAAATTTGCTACTTATCGATACTGAAAACATTTGCAAAATTTTAACAACATACCAAATATGGCTCAAGTGAAAAGGATTTCTTCTCCAGAAAGTAAGAAGTATTGTTGGAGAAGAAGAAAATGGTGGTAATCAGTATTTTGTCCTTTACACAATAGCCTTCTACCTCAGGGTTGTTAACACTTGGGATTGTCAGGTAAAAGAAATCTTATTTAACCCCCCCACCCACGAAGTCTACTGGTTTCAGAATGTTTGTCCGTCCATTCATCTGTCCGTCTGCAGACCTTATTGTTTCCGTGCTCTAACTCAAAAGCTGTTCAACCTATGGCCCTGAAACAAGTGTTGCTCATGACCCAAAAGGTGTCCTATTGTTTTGGGGTCGCATGGGTTTAAGGTCAAGGTCACAGGTGATCTTTGAAAATCATTTCCAAACTCTTAACTCAATAGCTTTTTGACCTAGGACCCTGACACTTTATACAAGTGTTGCTCATGACCCAAGGGGTGTCCATTTGTTTTTGGGTCACATGGGTCAAAGGTCAAGGTCACAGGTGAACCTTGTTTGAAAATTGTTTAGTGTTTGACCTAGGACCTTGAAACTTTATTCAAGTGTTGCTCACGACCCATGGAGGTGCCCTATTATTTTTGGGGTCGCATGGGTCAAAGGTCAATGTCACTGGTGATCTTTGTCTTAAAAATCATGTAAAGATTTAAATAATTTACAGTGCAACTGATGCCTATGACAATTCAGTCCGACCAACACTTCAGCGCTCAGCATCTCGAATCAGAGTCGAAGCTACATCAAGGAAGGAACTCAAAACTGTGACTGAGAAACGTGTCTACTCATTCACGAAATACATCCAAAACTACCGACGGGAAATATTCTGGGTTACGCTGTATATCTTGGTATCCATTGGCATCTTCCTGGAACGGGCTTTCTGTAAGCTTTTTTTTTCTATTGGACTGGAGTATAATTTGACCCTTTCCCAATTTTTAGAACAACAAATTAAAGACGTTTGAAGATTGAATGTACCTGGGAAGGACAAACTGAAAATGGTGCGCATGAATAGAAGTCCTTTGACAGGGTAGAAAACATTTTTGGTAAGAGGAGAAAATGGTGGTTACTAGCTTTTTCTCCTTTTCCAACAATGTTTTCAGAAGGCTCAAGATCATCAAAACATGTTATAGTTTTGTAAAAGATGAAGTCTTAACTCTTTACCAAATGACAAAATTTTAGACTGGTCCAACTTGAAAGCAGTTGTAGATGCCAAAATAAATGTGACTCAAAAACTGAAATTTGTTTTGGGAAGGATAGAAAACATTGTGGGAAAAGGAGAAAATGCTGGTTACCAGCATTTTCTGCTTTTCCCATAATGTTTTCAAAAGGCTTCTCTCTCAGGGTTGTTAAAAGTTGGGATTGTGTGGTAAATGGTTAAAGGGCTGGATCTGACTTAAGTTGCTTGTGCGGACAGTTTAGGCCAAGATCAGAGTGCAAAGAACATGCAGTCTGATCTTAGATCTACACTGTCCTCTACTTTACTTTGTTATGAAACAACCTTGAAATAGCAATGCTGGGGCTGTATTGCCTAATTGAAACAACCCAGTTCATTAATTCAGCCTTAAAATCTTTACTACACAATCACAAGTTTTAAAAACCCTGAAGAAGAAGCCTTTTGAAAACATTGTGGGGAAAGGAGAAAATGCTGGTAGCAGCATTTTCTCCTTTTCCCACAATGTTTTCTACCTTTCTAAAAATGAATTTTAATATTTGAGTCACATTTATTTTGTCTTCTGCAAATGCTTTGAATTTTGACTAGTCTATAATCTTGTCGTTTGGTAAAGGGTTAACTCTTCACCAGACGACAAAATTTTAGACTTGGTTAACTCTTTACCAAACAACAAAATTTTACACTAGTCCAAATTGAAAGCATTTGCAGACGACAAAGCAAATGAGGCTGATTGTAATTGTAATTAGGTTTAGGAAGGGTAGAAAACTATTTTTGGGAAAGGGAGAACATGCTGGTTACCAGCATGTTCTCCTTTTCCCACAGTGTTTTCAAAAGGTTTCTTTCTCAGGGTTGTTAAAAGTCGGGATTGTGTGGTAAAGGGTTAAAGTGAAAGCATATCAAATTACGTATGGGCCTCATAATGGTTTTTGTCTATGATAGAATAGAAAACATGAAGGATAGATAGGAAAAACGCTAGCAACAATCATTTCCTCCTTTTCCCACAATGTTTTCAAAAGGCCTCTTCCCGAGAGTTGGGAAAACATAGGGTTGTTTGATAAAGTGTTTTACTCTGTTAGACTAGATTCTACAGGATCATTCATTTTCTCTCTCGACATGCATTGCAGATTATTCCTTTGAAAGGGAGCATGTTGGTTTGCGCCGTCTAGCTGGTTATGGTGTGACGGTGACACGTGGCGCTGCCAGCGGTATGATGTGGATTTACGCCTGTTTGCTCGTTACCATGAGTCGAAACACGATAACATTCCTGAGGGAAACTTTCCTTCATAGGTTTATACCCTTCGATAGAGCCCATGACTTTCATAAATTCATTGCTGCTCTGGCGCTGATCTTTACAGGTAAGCAAGTATAATCATAGTCTAGGATTAATCCACCTCTGCACAGGTTAACACTTCACCACACAATTCCGACTTTTAGCAGCCTCGAAAAAAAATCTTTTGAAAACATTGATGGAAAATGGGGAAAATGCTGGTAAGCAGCATTTTCCCTTTTTCCTACAATTTTTTTTCTACAATTTTTCAGTCACAGTTATTTTGTTGTCTGCAGATGCTTTCATTTTGGACCAGTCTAACTAGTTTATTGACCTTGAGAAAGGAACACTGCAAAAACATTTTTGGAAAAGGTGAATATTCTGGTAACCAGCATTTTCTCCTTTCCCCAAAATGCTTTCCACCCTTCCCAAATATAAATTTCACATTTTTAGTGACATTTATTTTGTCGTCTGCTTAAGCTTTCAATTTGGGCCAGACTAAAATTTCATCGTTTGATAGAAAGTTAAATGTATAGTTACAAAAGATTTTGACATGAAGACATTTAGAGGATAGGGAAATATAATATTTCAACAATATTGGAAACATTGTGGGAAAAGGAGTGGTTGGTTGGTTGCTTGTTACATGCTTGGTACAAACAATTGCTCTTTTCCCACAATGTTGTCTCAAATTTGCAAACTGTAAATAAGCCACTTGTTAATGTATTATCATACAAATAGGATTTTTAGGGTCCCTACTTTTGGCATCTGGAAAACATGGTTGGAGAAGTGAATATACTCTGCAGAGTTTAACTCTGTTCCAAACATCAAAATTTAAGACTTGTCCAAATTGTAAGCAGTTGCAGACAACATTTTAAATGTGGCTCAAAACATAAAATTTGTCTTTCAGGGTTTTAAAAACATTGTGGGAAAAGAAGAAAATGCTGGTTACCAGCATTTTCTTCTTCCACCATGTTTTCAAAAGCCTTCTTCCTCAGGGTCGTTAAAAGTTGGGATTGTGTGGTAAAGGGTTAATTAGTTTAATATATAGAGCATCCAATATACGCTACAGACTAGAAATAGACCATAGCTGCTATTGCCCAGTATGCCTCAGTAAACTGGACAATGTAGATCAAAGATCAGACAGCACAAAATGTGTAGTCTGATCTTGATTTAAATGGTCTGCAAAGAGCAAATTCAGTTGTTCAAGGCACTATACAGGTTGAGAGAATCTGCTGCCAGCTCTATATTCAGACAGTAATTTGATTTGAACATGCACCTAAAGCATAATTATAGGGTTCTTGTAAATTTTCTGCCTTTACAAGAATTTTTTCTCTGTATCTTGATGTCTTGATCAATTTTGCAAGATGGTTTTTTCTGCCTTTGTTTCGTATAATAGATTGAAATTCAGTTTTACACTCTGTTACAAAATTCAAAGCAAAGTTTATGCTAATCTGCAGCAAGTATAAGGTCTCATTTTATATTCAAATCATAAGTCTATTTTATATGGAATCTAAAGGAATTTAAGGGTCTGTATTCACCAACCATTCTTAAGAACGTTCTTAATCTCATTTTCCTAGATTTTCTAGGTTTGAAAGTAACACAACTTCTGATTGGCTAGACTATTTGTTGTAGCCAATCAGAAGGTGTGTTACTTTCAATTTTAGAAAATCTTTGAGAATAAGACTAAGAATGTTCTTAAGAATGGTTGGTGAATACAGACTCAGATCTAAGGTAAGTTTTGTACTGTAGTCTTTGTGCCCCCCACTCCTCCCTAGAAAAATATATTTATATTTGAAAAAAGGCATTAATAGATTTACTTATCATAACTTGTATATATATTTTTTTAAAGAGCCATCTTTGTCACTTTTAACTTTTGCAGTAACCCACGTGATTGGACACGCCATCAATTTCTATCATATTGCTACGTGGTCTTCCCAGGATCTCAACTGTGTGTTTAGAGAATACTTTAGAGCGTAGGTATCTTGTTCGTTTTCTTTAACCTTTTACCAAACAACAAAACTTTAGACCTGTCCAAATTGAAAGCATTTGCAGACGACATAATAAATGGGACTGAAAAATTGAGATTTGTCTTGGGAAGGGTAAGAAAACATTGTGGGAAAAAGAGAAAATGCTGGTTACCAGCATTTTCTCCTTTTCCCACAATGTTTTCAAAAGGCTTCTTTCCCAGGGTGGTTAAAAGTAGGGAATGTGTGGTAAAGGGTCAATATATCTAGATTTCAGAAATAGTATTTGATTGTGACTAGATACAAAACAACAGAATTTTAGACTTGTCCAAATGTAAGGCAGATGCAGATGAAAAATTGTCAATATAACTTTTTGGCTCAAATTATGAAATTTGCCTCTGAAAGAGTAGAACACATTGAGGAAAAAGAGGAAATGCTGCTTACCAGCATTTAATCTTTTTCCCACAATGTTTTCAAAAGCCTTCTTTCTCAGGGTTTTTAAAGTACTAGGTTTTTTGGTAAAAGGTTAAGTGTTGAATTTCTATTGTAGTTTTCTTAACTATGAATTTGAATTGTTTCAGTGCAAGTACTTGCAATGTATGAAAGGCCCAATAGCAGCCAAATTTGAACAAAACTGCAATGAAACAAATGTTAGAATATATAAAAGAAATGTTTAAACTATTGTTTAATATTTGGGTTTAAAGAAAAATCGCTTGAAAATTTATCAGTATTCAATAATCATTTGTGGATAAGTGCAGATATTATTCATGTATAAGGTTACTTTGATATTGTTAAAATATGATTATTTTGTGGAAAAATACCAGCTTACATGACCAACATTTTTGAAAAAAAAAAAAGATTGCCTCAGGTGGGACTCAACCCTACAACCTTCAAAACCAGAGTCAGGAACACTACCAACCCAGCTATCAGGCCAACCAATATTTTTCTGAGTAAAAAATGTTTTAATATCTTGTTATGCAATTATCTACGTTTAATTTTTAAATCAATTTTGCAGGTAATGAAAATCAGAAGTCTTTGTTAAGATTTTCTAAAAACTTTTGAAACAAAATCTGGCTTATTGCCCTTTTGAAGATCCCAAAAAGTTGGGATTGTCTGGTAACAGGCTTAGCATGTGCCATTATTCCTTTTTCAGATCAGATGTACTGACCTCATTCCATTACTGGGCATGGACCACAATAACAGGTAACAAACAATATAACCCATACCACACAATTCTATGTTTTAACCCTTTCCCAAACAAGCCCTGGTTTTCACGTGTCTGCAGTACCAGTCTTTTGAAAACACTGTGGGAAAAGGAGAAATTGCTCGTAACGAGCAATTTCTCCTTTTCCCACAGTGTTTTCTACCCGTTTTGAGAACTTTCTGCCATTTTCATCAAATTTAAAATTGTCGTCTGCAAACTCTTTCAATTTGGACCAGTCCAAAATTTGTCGTTTGGGAAAGGGTTAACACTTTACCTACCACACAATCCCAACTTTAAATTTCAATGACCTTGAAAGAAGCATTTTGAAAACACTGTGGGAAAGGAGAAAATGCTGGTAAACCAGCATTTTCTCCTTTTCCCTCAGTGCTTTCTACCCTGTCAAAGAAAGAAATCATCAATATACCCCCTACCTGCGTAGTAGAGGGGTACTACTGGATTCACCATGTCTGTCTGTCCATCCGTCCGTCAATCTGTCCATGTTTTCGTTTCCTTGCTCTAACTCAAAAGCCCTTTGACCTAGGACCCTGAAACTTTATACAAGTGTTGCTCATGGCCTAAGGAGATACCCCATTATGTTGGGGGTCACATGGGTCAAAAGTGAAGGTCACAGGTGAACTTCTTTTCTCTGGTTTTGCTGCTTCAGTGACAAGGCACTGGTGGGGGGTATTTGTCCACTCTGCGACGGTTCTAGTTTTAGCAACATTTAATTTGCGGTCTGCAAATGCCTTCATTTTTGTCTAGTCCAAAATTTGGTTGTTTGTCACAGAGGTAATGACCCAAAAAGGGTTATGAAAAAACAAGATTAATTTAGAGAAGTCATTTTCTCTTCTTATATTCACCTATGGCTGAGATTGTGCCAATAACATGAATTTAGAGATACTATATTCAGTTGCTTCATCCATGTATCCCTGGGATTGTGCCAATAACAAGATAAATTCAGAGACATTATTATTATTCTCAGAGCTCCAGATAGAGGGAGAGTGATTTTGATTTCAAAATTGAAAATATTAATTACTCTGCACTAAACCCTATGTTATGGGTACTCATTAGAATTGTCTCATCGAGACAATTCTAATGAGTGCCCACAACATAGGGTTTGGAAGAGAAATAATGGAATTAGAATACTATCCTTCCCTTTTATCTGGAGGTCTAGTTTAGTTATTTCATTCAGGTTTGGCCAGGATTGCGCCAATTACCAGATAGATTTAGAGAAATTATGATACATCTTATTGATTTATTCAGGTATCATTTTGGTCATGCCAATAACAAGGTAAATTTGGAGCCGTGTAACATTCTGTTGTTTTGTTCAAGTATCAGTGGTATTAACCCTTTCCTAAATGGCAAATTTTGGACTGGTCCAAATTAAAAGAGTTTGCAGACGACAATTTTTAATTTGATGAAAATGGCAGAAAGTTATCAAAAAGGGTAGAAAACACTCGTTATGAGTAATTTCTGCTTTTCCCACAGTGTTTTCAAAAGACTTGTACTGCAGACACGTGAAAACCAGGACTTGTTTGGGAAAGGGGTAAGCCAGTAACAAGATGAATATAAAGATATCATGTTCTGTTGCTTTATTCGGGTGTCACAGGCATCATGCCAGTAACAATATGGCATGCAACACACGAAAAGGGGGCCTTCAGACATATTAGTTAAATTGTGTCGTCCTAGATCAGCCAGTGCAGTCTGTGACTAATCCGAGATGACACTTCTATTTTTATGCAATTTTCTGTTTCACGAAAGTCTACTGTATGAAAAAATCTTATGTAGGTGTAAATTGCCATCTCGGATTAGTCTTCGCAGGCTATTCCTGGATGACACTTTACATAAATGTCCGAAGGTCTCATTTCGCATGTTGCAGCTATATAAAGTTAGAAATATTATGTTCTGTTGTTTCATCAAGGTATCACAGGATCATGCCAACAATAAAACAAATCTAGAGTTATAATGTTATATTCTGAGTTTTAAGCTTGGCTGTTTTCAAAGAAATCGATAAGTTATTGTCATAGCCCTAGCATTGTCTGCAAAATACAAAAACTTTGACATTTTGGAGTATCTTTGTTATTACTGAAGATATTTATTTCAAACTTGGACAAGTTGTTAACTATCAAAAGCGGATTTCATACAACAGGGGCAGGTAACCATCAAAATATTTTTGACGCAGATATGCCTTTTTTTTTTTTTACTTAGAATTTTCACTGAAAATCAAGCACTTGCAGCCAAGTGTTGGTACCCATATGCATTGCCCTTGTTTCATTCAGGCATCATTTAAATTGCACCTATAACAATATAAGTTTAGAGACATTATAATCTGTTGTTTTATTCAGGTGTCACTGGGATTGTGCCAATGACAATTTAAATTTAGAGAAATTACTAGTGTTACAGGACATCACTTCTTCCTTACAGCATAGCTTCTTCCCATATAAAATCAATACCTGACAACTGTGTTAGGGAGAATTCTCTTTAGCTCAGGGGTTAGTGTATTGGTCTTTCAAACCTTGATAAACGAGGATATTTGCCGCACGGGTTCGAATCCAAGCCGGGGCGGTTTGTAATTGCATGAGCTATACATTTGTTACAAACTTTCATGTTCGTAAGATGGGGGCTTCTCTGGCATTGGCCAGTGAGCCATTTGCTGTCTATAAAAGTGCCCATTATTGGCCATTGAGCCATTTGTTGTCTAAATGATAGACTTCCTGCCTGATAAGCCTTTCCGTCATCCAATGATGACTTCTCTTAAGCGAGGGTGTGTTACGGGAGATCACTCCTTCTTTACAGCATTTCTTCTTCCCGTATAAAAACAATACATGACAACTGCATTTCTCTTTAGCTCAGAGGTTAGTGTATTGGTCTTTTGAACCTCGATAAACAAGGAACTTAGCTGCACGGGTTTGAATCCCAGCCAGGGTGGTTGGTATTTGAGCTATGCATTTGTTACAAACTTTCATGTTTGTAAGACTGGTATATTCTTTTGTTTCATTCAGGCATCACTGGGATTGTGCTGACCCTTATTGTGATCGTGATGTACGTTTTTGCTGTTCCATTCGCAAGACGCAATCTGTTTAAAGCGTTTTGGTTCACCCATGGAATGTATGTCTTTCTCTACATATTCATGATCTTACATGGGTCTGGACGACTGGTACAGGCTCCCCTGACACAGAACTACATCATCGGACCTCTTGTTATCTTTGTGATAGACAAATTGATTAGTGCCAGCAGAAGAAAGATAGAGATAGCAGTGAAAAAGGCAGAACTTCTTCCATCAGGTATAAATATATCGTCGGTGGGGAGTCAAATTGTCGTATCTGAAATTTTACAACTTTTCAAGAGAATGAAAAAACTGTTTTACTCGGACTGTACATTATGTATCAACACCATATGTCTGGCATAAAAACCATACTATATATGTATTTTTTCTGATATATCCGGAGTTTGCTCCCAATCTTGTATCAACGGCTTCGTGACTTACGAGGTTTTGATACAAAATTAGGTTGAGTTACGACAAAATGTCACTTAATGCTGACTCAACTCTGACACACCTTTGCTCCTTTTTCAGTTACTTTTGCCATCAGATGTACAAATATAACCGTAGCCATTTATATGCCGACCTTTTCCATGAAACTTACTACTTGTAGGCAAAAGTTTTGTCAGTTATCAAAACTAGAAGGGATTGTTTCATTGTTTTCAAGCAAATAGATCGAAGCAATAGTAAACTATTTGACTAGGAATTTTAATTCATCGTTAATTCACATGCAGTGTAGAATCTACTACAGCCGATAAAACTAGAAAACAAGTTCCGTCTAACCAAAGTACATAGTACGTAGTTAACTTAACAAAGTTTAGGAAGAAGCACAATAAATTGTGATTCCTTTTGCAGCACTTTTATAGTACTTGCATGGTTCTATTTGCTTTTGATTTTGCCAGGTAGATTATTATATAATAATTCATGCTTTGTGACAAAAGGGGAAGATGAATATGTGATAATAATTGGACGTTAATTGTGATTAAAAAAAGGATCAAGTCCTTCGAATTTGCCGGATAAACATCATTTTAGCAGAAAATCTACCATAAGGGAAAGTTTCTACCCGGATTCACCTGCATTAACTGTTATGGTGGATCTGAATTGATACTTTCCGGCACAAATGCAGTAAGCTTTCTCTTCACAGAGTAATATCTACTAGGGGCCATAATTATTCACCAATTTCTCCAAATTCAACTCAGTTTCAGAAATCTAAGGCTAGCCATTTGTTTTTGCCGAGACTGAATATCTTTGCCATTTGAGTAATGGCATTAAAAGGGCAAACACTTTTTTTATTCATTCACGCTGTCCGTTTTTACATTTGAAAACATCCACGCTGTCCGTTTTTACATTTGAAAACATCGAAAACATGCTTATTTTACTTAATCTCTGTACATGTACTTTGTTTAGCAACACTGTGATAAACTATATTGTGATATACTAATCTGTGATACATATGAAAATGTGATAATTATTATCGTATTTATAAAATGAGATTGCAACCATACAGTGTGGTTTTACTAATGAATTTGTAATTATCATTATTATTTCTTGCGGATTGATTGAAATAAAATACTTTTTTTTCTCAATCAGTTTGTGGCTTTGTCATGATCGATATCAACTACTCTTTCCTCGTCAGACGATTGTTCATGGGTTTTGTCAGATTCATAATTAGGGTCATGCATACTGTCATCGCCATCAACATCATCAGTTAAATCTTCACTTTGGACATGTTGAGTAGCATTTTGAATCATAATGTCCTGATTATGAAGAGAAAGCTGTACTAAATACTGTCCCCTAGACAATGCCATTGTAGGACTAGTACTTTCTAGGTTCGTGTCTGGGCGCACAGAGAGCATAGTGGATTCTGTTTTCCTGTAAATCAGGTCGGTGAAAATGGTTCAGGTTATCGTCTGAAAAAGTTGGACGTAGACATCTTAAATGATAATACCGCTCACAATTTTCAAAATGACATCTAACGTCCTACTCTTTGGTAACCTTATTAAGAATGAACCTAGTTCGAGAATCTGTGATAGAATGCATACAAAAACTGTGAAATTGGGATTGTATTGACAAAGGTGATACTTAAACTGCTGAAGATTTGTCTCACCGGATGACTCCCGAGTAAGACATACACACCTGAAATTGAACCATTGGCATTATTGCACAGTCTTCGAATTCAGATTTTGCATCTTGCTGATAACCACACATGCTTTGATTTGTTTGTACAATCAAAGATCAGTCTGTTGAGTTGTTCGGTTTCATCCACACTTTCCACTACTTGATTGGTTTTATCAAAATGCATCTAAATTTTCTAGCTATCCTTGTGACTTGAATTTGTGATAATTGATAATTACAGTGAAAAAGGATCGCAGATATCTGTGTACAATCACACTGCCTGAAAAATATCTTCATGCAGGTCAACTTTAATACAGGTTAGGCATGGCTATAAAATGCAAATATGAGCGGACGTTGATGTTTATAGGGCTATATGAATAAACGATCTTAGACTTGTAGGTTCAACTACAAATGGCTGCCCTTATAAAAATATATAAAATGGTCTTTCCACAGTAAAAATGACACTTAATCCCACAGAATCATGTAAATACAGCTGTAGTTAAAACATCGTAGCTGATCTTATTTGATCAATAAGGTTAGATTATCAAAATCTCGTATTTCATAAAAATACGAAAAAAAAAAAAGGAATTTAAAAGCCATTTGGCTCAAATTGTAAGATGTAGATGTTCAGCACCACGTATCTGATACTTATTTAACAATTTACTCTGGGATTCTGAAAGTATGTGCAAACTACTGAACATTGAAGACGGGACAGTGTTATGATTCCTAGGAAAAAAAAAAAAACAAATTAATAATTCTCTACAGTATAAAGTTCATCATCTAACATCTAAATGTTGAAATAGGTATATCAGAAAATGTTAGAAAATGCATTTAGGTGAGCTTATACGCATTAAAAAACACTTTAAAACTCACGTTGCAGTGTCACATGTACCAAAATATCTCAACACCATGAGATACGATTTTTTGATGACGCTCCTTTTGTTGCAAACCGTATACGAGAATTTATCTTGTGATCATAACTCATGAACCGATTGGCGTAGAGCTACGAGGATTTGAGGGATGGCGCGTTGGTTCTTAGTGAAATCCGCTATGTCAAAAAGTCATTTTCTGAAAAATATGGAGGTACGAGGTTTTGATCCCCCACCAACGATATTCTTTGTCAATAAAACATGTATGCCATCATATAAACTTAGCAAGATTACCGCTTAACCCTTAACCAGGCAATCCTAAGTTTTAATGACTCTGAACAAGAACCAGCATTTTCTTCTTTTTCCACAATGTTTTGTCTAACAAACAAATGAATCATGGGGCAAACTGATCCTTTGGTGTGCAGAAAATTTACCAATAGTGAAAAGTTTCAGCCCAGGTCAGCCTATGCAGGCTGCACAAGCTGACGTGGGTCGCTACTTTTTGCAGATGCATTAACCCTTTCCCAAACAAGCCCTGGTTTTCACGTGTCTGCAGTACAAGTCTTTTGAAAACACTGTGGGAAAAGGAGAAATTGCTCGTAACGAGCAATTTCTCCTTTTCCCACAGTGTTTTCTACCCTTTTTGAGACCTTACCTCCATTTTCATCAAATTTAAAATTGTCGTCTGCAAACTCTTTCAATTTGGACCTGTCCAAAATTTGTCGTTTGGGAAAGGGTTAAATCCCCTTCTCACAGAGCATGGCAAATATGTTATTTCACTACGTTGTGTTTATATAAAGAATTGAGTCACCATGTTTAGTGGAAAAAATGGTTGTAACCAGCATTTTGTTCTTTTCACATGTTTTCCATTCCTTTTATCAAGACAAATTCTCTCATTTTAGTCACTACTTATTTTGTTGTCTGCAAATGCTTTCAATTTACACAAGTATGAGATCTTGTCATCTGATACATGTAAATAGCTCATGTGTTACTGTTATTACATTTTCAGATGTACTTGGCTTAACATTTAAAAGACCTCTAAACTTTGAGTACAAGTCTGGCCAATGGGTTCGTATTGCGTGTCTTGAACTGGGTTCCAGTGAATACCATCCTTTCACCCTGACATCCGCCCCTCATGAAGAGAATCTGAGCTTACACATTCGGGCTGTTGGACCCTGGACAATGAACATGCGGAAAACCTATGACAGCAATAACAGGAATGGAAGACCATTCCCAAAGGTAATTTTCTACATAGTCTTAACCATTAGATTACAACTGATAGAAAGTGCATTTCATTTTCTTCGGGCCATCAAAGAAATCACTGTTGTGAGGATGCCAGTTTTAAATTGAAGATTTCCTTTATAAGTATTTATCCCTTACACAATATATGAGCCATGCTCTGTGAAAAGGGGGCACAATGCATCTACGAAAAGTGTAGACCCAGGTCAGCCTGTGCAGTCCATGCAGGCTGACCTGGGCCGAAACTTTTCACTATTGGTCAATTTTCTGTATGTCCAAGGACCAGTCTACCTCATTATTCAGTCGGCTGTTAGACAAAATGAACTCATATATCTATGACATCAGTGATATCTGTTGTATCAGTGATATCTGTTGTATCAGTGATATGTTGTATCAGTGATATCTGTTGTATCAGTGATATCTGTTGTATCAGTGATATATGTTGTATCAGTGATATGTTGTATCAGTGATATGTTGTATCAGTGATATCTGTTGTATCAGTGATATCTGTTGTATCAGTGATATCTGTTGTATCAATGACATCTGTTGTATCAATGATATGTTGTATCAGTGATATCTGTTGTATCAGTGATATCTGTTGTATCAATGACATCTGTTGTATCAATGATATGTTGTATCAGTGATATCTGTTGTATCAGTGATATCTGTTGTATCAATGATATCTGTTGTATCAGTGATATCTGTTGTATCAGTGATATCTGTTGTATCAGTGATATCTGTTGTATCAGTGATATCTGTTGTATCAATGGTATGTTGTATTAGTGATATCTGTTGTATCAATGATATCTGTTGTATCAATGATATGTTGTATCAGTGATATCTGTTGTATCAATGATATCTGTTGTATCAGTGATATCTGTTGTATCAATAATATGTTGTATCAATGATATCTGTTGTATCAGTGATATCTGTTGTATCAGTGATATCTGTTGTATCAATGATATCAATATACCTATGATCATGTGATGACTTGCTTGGTATCATGCATCACGGAATCACAGAGATACATTAAGCCTCCTTTTGCATATATATATTTGTATTATCTCTCCCTCTCTCTCTGTCTCTGTCTGTCTGTCTGTCCGTCTGTCTCTCTGTAATTTCTCTATATTTTCACAGCTGACTAAATTTTGATCCAGTCTATGTCTCTCTGGTGGTAAGAGTGTATCTTTAACTCATTACCACACAATCCCGACTTTTAACAACCCTGAAAAAGGAGCCTTTTGAAAACATCGTGGGAAAAGGAGAAAATGCTGGTAACCAGCATTTTCTCCTTTCCCCACCATGTTTTCTACCATTCCCAAAACAAATTTTAATTTTTCAGTGACATTTATTTTTTCATCTGCAAAATTAATGCTTTCAATTTGGACAAGTCTAAAATTTTGTTGTTTGGTAAAGGGTTAAAAGTATGAATATTATTATGAGTCTGACAATCACCTTTTGCAACAATAGTTGCCTTTGTGGCCAGTGTAGATCAAGATCAGACTGCACAAAACATGCAGTCTGATCTTTGATCTACACTGTCCACTTAGCTTAAACATTCTGAAGAAGGACAACCATATAACTGTAATTAATTTAAGTCCAATTTCTCGACTGAAAGTGTGTGTTGGGATTATTGGGCACTCTAAGGGTTAAAGTTCCAGTCACTGGCAGAGAATTTAAGGATGTTGGCATATTTCTGCCACAAGATACAAGATAACTATTGCAATAATTTAAGGAAACTATTGCGATAAAACAAACTTTCCTGGAAATATTATCTCAATAATAAAAAGTTTCACAGTAAGAATATCGCAATAATTCTCACCTTTATCACGTTTTTTTTTTTTGCGTTCGTGCTCACAACTGACATTCACGGTATCTATAAATAGATTTGGTTTCGGAACATCTCTACCATATTGTACAGTCAAAAACTACTAAGTTCATCCAAATCATGAATTTTCTATTTATAGATATCGAGAAACAGGTAGAACTATCCCGATGATTTTATCTTGAATATCAGCTTCATGCATGAACGAGAAATTTTGTGTTGAAATATTCAGTGATCAATGTAAAATTTTCTAGATAACAAAGTTTATCGTGATATTTTTTCAGAAATTTTTTCACTATCTAGATAAAATTTCAAGAAAACTTTGATCTATCGTGATAGTTTTCTAAAATTATCACAATAGTTATCTCATATCTCGCTGCAGAAATATGCCACCATATTAAAATTGGCAATTTTTTTTTTTACACAGATCTATATTGATGGGCCATTTGGCGAGGGACATCAGGACTGGTACCGATTTAAAGTGTCAGTGTTGGTGGGTGGGGGTATTGGAGTGACTCCCTTTGCCTCCATCCTCAAGGATATAGTATTTAAGTCCAAGACTCCAGGTGTGCGCTTCCCATGTCAAAAAGTCTACTTTTTGTGGGTCACCAGAACACAGAAACAGTTTGAATGGCTTACAGACATTATTCGTGAGGTAGCCTTTTGCACAACTATTATGAGTTTTTGGCTATCCTTGCTTTATTGCTTTATTGCTGACCTATTTAACGCTGTACCACATAGTGGTGATTATTAACAACCCTGAGAAAGATGACATCTGAAAACATTGTGGGAAAAGGAGAAAATGCTGGTAACCAGCATTTTCTCCTTTTCCCACAATGTTTTCTACCCTATAAAAGACAAATTTTATGTTTTGGGTATCATTTGATTTGTCATCTGCAAATGCTTTCAGTTTGAGCTGCTGTAAAATTTTGTTGTCTGGTAAAGAGTTAAACAATCGAAAGCTTTTTCATTGAGTAAAAAGCAAAGTCTATATTTTCACAGGTTTCAAAGGCACAAGTGAAAATATGGCCTCTGCTTTTCACAAGATGAAAGAAATTTCAATCATATACTGAAACAAACAATAATCCTATTTCTTTTATGCTGTTCACTTTAACCTTTCCTTAAACGTATAATCTTTGTTCATGAAAAATATGTGCATTTTTCAAGCAAAATAGATCTAGATTCAATCTAGTCATATATGGACTAGCTGTAATCATGACTTCACGTGTGATGTTGACTACATGATAAAACGTGAGGTTTACCTGCTAAAAATTCATTCATGTTCTATAAAAGTCTGCAGCATGTCAAAAATAAAAGTTGATGACAACATTCACCGGTGAATTATAAGGATATAAGTCACTGTTAGATTTCTATAAACTACTGAAAAACATAAATGAAAATCTTCTCTTGCTTACTCGTACATCCAAATTTGGGCCTAAAGCTCATTCTTTAACTCTTTCGGCGCCAAATAAATAAACTTTTCTTCTTTCGACAGCTGAAAATACAATCCATTTAAACCCAGAAAGATTTTTATCGTATAGGCTTGACTAAACAAGCGGATGGTATAGATCAAAGATCAGACTGCACATTCTGTGCAGTCTGATCTTGATCTATGCCATCCGCAAAAGTTCCTGTTTTCGCCTATGGTGCTGAAAGGGTTAAAATGTAATAGAAAAATAGAGAAGTCTGGCTCTGACAGCCAAAACTCTCTCCCTTTTTTTAAAATAAGCAGTTCCTTTCTCACAGTTACATTGACTTAGTTTATATTTCTGACAGCCAGAACTCTCTACATTTTTTAAAGAAAGCAGTTCCTTTCTCACAGGTACATTGACTTAGTTTATATGGCGTTTAAAGATACATCTAAACTTGTTTTCAACCAGTTTTTAACCCATTTTATTATGGAATTATAATCATTCTTGTATCTTCATGCCATATGTAGCCCCTGGCGGCTGCAAGGTTGCACAGATTATGACTGATGGGAAACAAATTTCACTTTTTGGCAGCCTTCAAAAATTCAAGTGTTGTCATTTCCAGTTTTTATTGAGGACAAATTCGTTTGTTTGAATGGGATTGATGATTAATTGTATGGTATATAATGCCATTTTCAACATTATTTCAGTTATATTGTGGCAGCCGGTGCACCTATCCATGCTTTTCTTGAGTTTCATTTAACAATACTATGCACAATATTCTTTGCAAGCCACTGGCTGCTCTCCCACATAACCATCATCAAAACAATGGTCAGCTGTGAGAGAGGAATGAATCCTGTCACAATGGCTATCATCAATCCTCGGAAAGAAATTGGCCAAGCAACCAGCGATCCCCTGTTCTAAAGTTCTGTATGCTACCAACTGGGCTAACAGGGCTCGGCTTCTCTAAAAAGGAGAAAAATGCTGGTTACCAGTATTTCCTACTCTGCCCATTATGTTTTCAAAGCGATTTTCCTCAGAGTCATTAAAACACAGGATTGTTTTATAAATGGTAAAGCAAGCAAGTATCGGGTTACTGAAAAGGGTTTACTTAAAGTAAGTTTTTGCTTCATATAGATATTTTTTTCTTACTTTTCACTTTTTGCAAATGAAAGATTCACCTATTACAAAAAAACTGGTTGCTTACTAGAGACTGGTTGCTTAATAGAGATGACCAAAAGGACAGATTTGACTGTATCCTCTATTTTCTCCTATAGGTAGAGGACAATGACCCAGATAACGTGGTTGATGTGCATATCTTCATCACCCAGTTCCAACAAAAGTTTGACCTCAGGACAGCCATGCTTGTAAGTGCACATTACTGGAGGGTTATTGTCCTATCAACTTCCATCCTTTAACTCTTTCGGCACCAAATAAGCAAACTTGGCTTCTTTTGATGGCTGTAAATACAATCCACTAAGTCTCTGGAAGTTTTATATCCTATAAGCTTGACCAAACAAGCGGAGGGCATAGATCAAAGATCAGACTGCACGTTCAGTGCAGTCTGATCTTGATCTATGCCATACGCAAAAGTCCCTGTTTTCGCCTATGGCGCTGAAGGGGTTAACTGCTATTAACCCCTTAGGATGCTAAGTGCGACTGAAGGCACCTTTGTGGTACATGTTGAGCAAGATCAGACTGCAGTCTGATCTTGGATTTACACTGTCAGTTAAGTAGATGTTTCTCCCCCCCCACCAAAAAAAAAATCAACTTTGAAAATGCAATATTTGGGTTTTTTATTGTAGCCTGGAAGGTTTGATTTAACCCTTTACCACACAATCCAGAGTTTTAACAACTCTGAAGAAGAAGGCATTTGAAAACATTGTAGGAAAAGGAGAAAATGCCGCTAACCAGCATTTTCTCCTTTTCCCACAATGTTTTCAACCCTTTCAGAAACAAAGTTCATAATTTGTTCAGCATTTAATTTGTCATCTGCAAATACTTTCAGTTTGGATAAGTCTTGGAAATTTTGTCGTTTGGTAAAGAGTTAATTTATTTGGCAGGTTAATTCTATACCACACAATCCTGAGGTTTAACGACCCTGAAGAAGAAGGCTTATGAAAACATTGTCGTAAAAGGAGAAAATGCTGGTGGTAACCAGAATTTTCTCTTTTTCCCACAATGTTTTCTACCCTTTCAAAGACAAATTTCATAATTTGTTCAACATTTTATTTGTTGTCTGCAAATGCTTTCAATTTGGACAAGTCTGAAATTTTGTCATTTGGTAAAGAATTAACTTATTTACAAACTTAACCCTTAACCACACAATCCTGAGTTTTAAAAACCCTGAAGAAGAAGGCTTTTTAAAATTTTGTGGGAAAGGAAGAAAATGCTGACAACCAGCATTTTCTCATTTTCCCACAATATTTTCTATCGTTCTCAAAACAAATTTCAAGCTTTTAGTCACATTTATTTTGTCGTCTGCAAATGCTTTGAACTTGGACAAGTCTGTAATTTTGTCATTTGGTAAAAAGTTAAGGATTAATTTAATGTCTACAAATGAGCCATGCTCCGTGAAAAGGGGGCGTAATGCTCCTGCGAAAAAGTATCGCATTCCACACAGGCTGATCAGGGCCGAAACTTTTTGTTTTTGGTAAACTTTCTACATGTCAAAGGACAAGCTGTAGTCTACCTCAAGTTGCTAGTAACAAGCATTTTCTCCTTTTCCCACAATGTTTTTCACCCTATTAAAGACCAGTTTTATCACTTGAGTCAAAGTGAATTTTTTGTTTGCTAGTCCTTTCAGTACGGAGATGTCAAACATTTTGTGGGTTGGTAACATGTTAATGTAATTATTTTACAGGGATATCTTCAAAGTTTTTTACTTAACCCTTTCCCAAACAAGCCCTGGTTTTCACGTGTCTGCAGTACAAGTCCTTTGAAAACACTGTGGGAAAAGGAGAAATTGCTCGTAACGAGCAATTTCTCCTTTTCCCACAGTGTTTTCTCCCCTCTTTGATAACTTTCTGCCATTTTCATCAAATTTAAAATTGTCGTCTGCAAACTCTTTCAATTTGGACCAGTCCAAAATTTGTCATTTGGGAAAGGGTTAACCTTTCACCAAAGAATCTTGTGTTTTAACAAACTGAGGAAAAGGCCTAATGAAAACATTGCAGAAAAAAGGGGAAAATGCTGGTTACCAGCATTTTCTCCATTTCCCACATGTTTCCTACCCGTTCAGAGACAAATTTTAACATTTGAGCCACATTTAATTTGTCGTCTGCAAAAGCTTTGAATTTGGACGAGTCTTAAATTTTGTCATTTGGTAAAGAGTTAAGACTTGTTTCAGGTGGTAAAATTGATTGGATAACAGGAACTAATTGTGCTTTCTTTTTCAGTACATATGCGAGAGAAAGTTCCAAAAAATCAAGGGAAAAAGCTTGTTCACAGGGTTGAGAGCAAGAACACATTTTGGTCGCCCAAATTTTGAGGATTTCCTGACCTCCCTGCATGATGAACACCCAACAGTAAGTCTTTTTGTAATTTTGTTGACCACAAACTTTGAAAAGTATTAGAAAATAAATGTATCAGTCTTTCTCAAGGTAGGCAAAAACATTGTATCAAAAGACTTTCCAAGATTTATACTGACATATTGGCCCCTTCTCATGATAACCTAATGATTGTACCTCAAAAGATTATTTCTGTCTTTGAAAGGGTACAAAGGATTGTGGGAAAAGGAGAAAATGCTGGGAACCAGCATTTTCTCCTTTTCCCACAATGTTTTCAAAAGCTTTCATCCTCATGCTAGTTAAAATGTCGAATAGTTTGGTAGAGGGTTCAGGAACCAGGAACTGTGTCACAAAAGTTGTATGCGTCACTTTGTTTCAAAGTGACATTCAGTTCATGTATCCAGCGTTTCTGCTTGCTCATAAATTTTGGGGGTCATCTGTGACTCGCTGTTTGGAAGTTTGGGGGTCATTCAGAAATTTTACATGCCATGGTCTTTAACCTTTTTTTTTTCACGTTTTGTTTGCCTTTGCAAGTTTGTAGATGTTGCATAATGCTAAAGTTTTAAATGAAAGTGTGGTATTACAGGTGAAAATTGAAAATAATGACCTCATAGAAACTGTCGTCTGTTATCCCGATTACTCCAGCAAGTGGGTGACCATTACCAAGCAGGTTCTAAACAGTGGACAAAAAGTTTAAGTCCGGATTTGATACAGTAATATAGGCGAGATGACAGCGATGTCACACAGAATAATGTCACGTTTTAGACTGATTCAGTGTTAGAAAGTGGGTTCGATATGATTCTGCAGTTATAAACTTGACAATTTTGTAAGCTATGTTGATTGAATCCATCCTTTATGTTCCTTTTTAGTTCTGATTTATGTTGCGTCAAGGAAGATGCGATGTATTAATTTTGTTGTGCCAGACTTTCATTTTGCATGTCAAAAACGCAAAAAACATAGACTTTCTGAAACGCTGTGTATCTAAACATATACTTTGCTTTCAGGTACAACAGGTTGGAGTATTTAGCTGTGGACCTCCACCAATGACCTTGAATGTTGACCGGGCTTGTGCAGCTATGAACAAAGTGGAGAATTACCCAACCTTTTCACACCATTTTGAGAATTTTTAGGGACTCTTCAATGATTAGTGAATATTTGAAATGTACAATGGACTTGGTACTGTTTTCCTGCCGTTATCTGTAAAGGCTGGTCTTTAAACCTTCCAAAACAACAAATTTTGGACTCTTCCAAATCGAAAGCATTTGCAGGCAACAAAGTGGAACAAATCAAAAGCATTTGCAAGCAACAAAGTGGAAATCAGTACAAATAAGCTAGAGCTCTCGGATGGGTTAGAAAACATGGGAAAAGGAGAAATTGCTTGTTACAAGCAATTTCTCCTTTTTTCATAATGTTTTCAGAAGCTTTCTTCCGCGAGGTTGATAAAAAAAAAAGAAATAGTTTTGAAAAGAGTTCATCTAACCATGAGTGAGAGCTAGTGACAGTATACAGTAGTGAGGAACCAAGTGAAAGAAACTTGGGATGGCTTGGAAAGATTTGCTGTACAAAAATAGCCATTCTTCACACGATAAGAGCAGTCACTTGTATTTCTACGATATTAACCCATTTTTTATCACACAAGACACTTTTAATGACCTTGAAAGAAAAAGCTGTAGAAAACATTGTGGGAAAAGGAGAAAATGCTGGTAACCAGCATTTTCTCCTTTACCCACAATGTTTTCTACCCTATCAAAGATGGCAAAATCATCATTATAGCAATATTTCATTTGTCGTCTGCATATGCTTTTAATTTGGTTCAGTCCAAAATTTTGTGTCTGGGAAAGAGTTAAGAAAAGTACATGTATGTTTTCTGTACAACAATGGGTTCAGGTTGAAATAAGATATGTTTTCTTGGCTTATTTTCCAGACATGTATTTACATTGTTTGATTTGTTGATTGGACTGTCCTTGAAACCCTTTCAAATAACATTTTTATGGTCATATAAGAAGTAGTAGTATGGAAGCATACGTCTGCTACGAGATATGAGATAACTATTGCAATAATTTAAGAAAATGATAATCAAGCTGAAATGAACTTTCTTAGAAATATTATCGTCATAATAAAGTTTCATGATAAAAATATCATGATAATTCTCACTTTTATCACTATTTTTTAGCCTTTGTCCCCACAGCTGACATTCACTGTATCTATAAATAGATACAATTTCGGAACATCCTTGCCATCTTGTACAGTCAAAAACTACTGAGTTCATTCAAATGGCAAATTTTCTATTTATAGATATCGAGAAATGGGTAGAACTGTCTTGATAATGTTATCTCAAATGTCAGCTTCATGCACAAATGAGAAATTTTGCGTTAAAATATTTACTGATCAGTGTAAAAATCTTCTAAATAACAAAGTTTATCAGGATATTTTTTTCAGAAAACTTTTCACTATCTAGTTAAAATTTCCAGGAAACTTTGATTTATCGCGATACTTTTCTATAATTATCCTGATAGTTGTCTCATATTGCATGACAGAAATATGCCACCATACAGTAGTAATGGAAATATTATTCATTTTTGTGGCTCTTGTATATAAATATATTTAGACCAAATACTTAACTCTTTACCACACAATCCCGACTTTTAATGACCCCAAGAAAGAAGCCTTTTGAAAACATTGTGGGAAAAGAAGAAAATGCTGGTAACCAGCATTTTCTTCTTTTCCCACAATGTTTTCTACCCTTTAAGAGACAAATTTTATGGTTCAGCTACATTTGAATTGTCATCTGCAAATGCTCTCAAGTTGGACTGGTCTGCTTTTTTGTCGTGTGGTAAAGGGTTAATACATTATACATATGAATACAATTAGTTACACCCAGCCTCATGGGCCTATAAATCACCAAAGTAAAAGAATGGAATTCTAATCACACTGAAAAATTTACACTAGATTTCAAACTGAGAAGATGTTTCACTAGGTCTTTCTTTTTTTAATGTAAGTGAACAGAGATATAAAAATTTAAAAGACTGTTATGTTTCTTTTTGTAATTATCTGCATTAAAAACAGATAAGTCTAGCTTTTTGTTTGAAACCAATATTCATTTGTGACTGATTCAAATAGAAAAGTTTCTCAAAGAATGATTTATAAAGAAATGTAGCCACAAAATTCACTCTCCTTTTGAAAACACTTAACAAAGAAATATAGGCTAGCAATAAAATTTATGTTTTCTTATTAATACTTTTGCAATCAAATATAAACACAAGACCTAACTTTGATAACAAACATTTACTGTATTATATATATTTTTATCAATATTTTTACATTTGATATAGAATTTTTTATTGATTATGTGTGCAAATAGCTATAATTTTGTGTGTGTATAAATATTGCAGGCATGTAAACATTAATCCTCATGCTCATTATGTAAATATTTATTATCACATTATTATATATAAACTGTTCACAAAAGTGCGGGAAACTTCATTTCAAAAGGAAAAAAAAAATCGAAAAGATGTTAACTTTTACCTTATATCTTTATATATAATATTTGAAGTAACATTTGTAATATATCAATCCACATATCTTTTCAAATTTTCCTTATTGAAAAGAAATATCCCCTACATTTTGTGAAAAGTATATAATACCTTTGTATAAGTATTTTATCGACTGTGCATTGGTGATGGTATGATGTTTTAACCCTTTACCGCATAATGCCGCCATTTAACGCCCCTGGGAAAGAAGCCATTGAAAACATTGTGGGAAAAGGAGAAAATGCTGGTAACCAGCATTTTCTCCTTTTTCCACAATGTTTTCTACTCTACCAAAGAAAAATTGCCCCATTTGAGCAACATTTAAATTGTTGTCTGCAAATGCCTTTAATTTGGACAAGGCTAAAATTTTGTCATCTGGTAAAGGGTTGATATTTTATATTTTTTTTATGTAAGGAAAGAAATGAACAACAGAGTTTATATAAATTTTGATGAATTATATCTGAGCCATAGTCTGTGAAAAAGGAGCTTAATGCATCTGTGACCTTGGGCCGAAACTTTTCGCTATTAATCAATTTTCTGTATGTCAAAGGACCAGTCTACCTCCTGATTAACTCTTTACCACACAATCCCGACTTTTAACGACCCTGAAAAAGAAGGCATTTGAAAACCTTATGGGAAAAGGAGAAAATGCTGGTAACCAGCATTTTCTCCTTTTTCCACAAGGTTTTCTACCCTGTCAAAGACAGAAATCATCCTTTGTTCTACATTTCATTTGTCGTCTGCAAAATTAATGCTTTCAATTTGGATGAGTCTAAAATTTTGTCGTGTGGTAAAGAGTTAAATCGGATGGTAAAATAAGTGGATATTATGGAAGTAATAATAATCAGTAAGTAATGGCTTGCTTGGTACAGTGCATCATACAGATGCAGGAAGCCCCCTTTTGCCAGAGCTCAGCTCAGCTTTTCTACAAGTTAGCTGTGGTTGTGAAAGGGTTCAATCTTGCCATGCTACATGCACCTTCCAGGCTTCCGGTGTTCTCAGTGGTAAAGTGTAGGACTCTTAACATAGGGGCCCCAGGTTCAAGTCTGACTGGAAGCAGTGGGTTTTTCATTGGGCTGTTCTTGGGTGAGACACTTCAGAGCCCTAGCCTAGGACTGGTGAAAACCAGGACCTGCATGTGTGATATGAATATGTGAACAGTCGCCATAATATGACAGAGATAATGTTGAGAGAGGCTTATAACACCATTCAATCAATCAGTCTTCCAGGTTTCTAGCTATGAAAATTAGTTTCACTCTGCATCTAGATAAAAATCTATAAACTGTTTTCCAACGGAAATATTTTCTTGGAAAGATATCAATAGAAAATATTGTGACTCATGTTTTCTTTTTTAAGAGGAGCCTTACAGTTTTAATAACAGTAACACGATGTACTTCCAGTGAAGAACTGTACCGTGTTGGTGCATATCAAGCTACGTGACACAGCCGAGGGACTTGATCACCGGATTACCCAAGGTTTGCCAAATGGGGCCTCTAAAAAGTCTGACATAGAAAAAATCTGTTTCTGTTATTTACCGAGTCAAAAGATTACTGTATGAATTATGTCTGTATCTCTTGGGGACAATTAAAGACATTTGAGACTATTCAAATGCACCATTAGGTATCTGCTCAGATCTACTTCAACAGTTAACCCCTAGGCTGCTAAGCTTGACTCACTGACCTTTTGTGGACAGTGTAGATCAAGATCAGACTGCACAGAATGTGCAGTCTGATGTTGGATCTACACTGTCCGATAAGAAGATTTTTTTGGTTTTTGCTAAAAATTAGTTCGAAATAGCATTATTCGGGTTTTACTATTGGTTTGAAAAGTTTATTTCATTTATTTAGCAGGATAAGGATTAATCAGCATCTCATGGTGATAATAGCCTCTAGGAAATTTTTGGTACTTCTGTTTCTGTTTCTGTAACTCTTTCTTTACTAACTCCGGAAACTCCACTTTCTTTCCGAGCTCTAAAAATAGATTTTCACTTCTATTGAAAACAACTTTGTCATAGTTAAAATATAGAGTAGCGGACAGTGTAGATCAAGATCAGACTGCACGTTCTGTGCAGTCTGATCTTGATCTACGCTGTCCACAAAAGGTAATAAAGTCATCGTTAGTAGTGAAAGAGTTAAAGCTCAGCATTACTATAACCCTTTAACTCTTTACCATACGACAAAATTTTGGACCAGACCAAATTGAAAGCATTTGCAGATGGTAAAATAATTGTAGCCCAGATGATTATTTCTGTTTTTGATAGGGTAGAAAACATTGTGGGAGAAGGAGAAAATGCTGGTTACAAGCTTCTTCAGGGTGGTTAAAACTTGGGACTGAGTGGTAAAGAGTAAACACACAATCCTGAATTTTAATGACCTTGAGGAAGAGGGCATTTGAAAAAAAAAAAAAAACAGGAAGAAAGTGCTGGTAATGATCTTGAGAAATATTAGATAGCAGTTTTGGTTCTGTTGTAAGTTCGGCTTAACCCTTTACCACACAATCCCGACTTTCAACGACCCTAAGGTGGAGGCCTTTTGAAAACATTGTGGGAAAAGGAGAAAATGCTGGTAACCAGCATTTTCTCCTTTTCCCACAATGTTTTCTACCTTATCAAAGAGAGGTATCATAATTTTAGCAACATTGAATTTGTTGTCTGCAAATGCTTCCAATGTGGTCCATTCCAAAGTTTTGTCGTTTGGTAAAGAGTTGATTCTATGGGGGCAAGGACCTCAAAACACACAAATGCAACTCTGGTTTCAATATCTAATCTTCAAAAAATATGATTTCAACTATATTGATATAATGTCAACATCTCACAAGTGCTTGTACGGCCTCTGAGAAACTTTTCTGTAACAAATTTGGTTTTGTTGTTTAATGTAAAATTAGCTTTTCATTTCAACTCTATACGTGTACATGTATGTCAGCATCTCAAATGGACAAAAGCCTATGATGGACTGGAATACAGTGATATACCTGTAATGTAATTAATAAATTTTGGCAAAAAAGCTTTACTTCTGTAAAACTGTTTTGACACAAAAACATTTCAAAGATTCATTGCTCTGACTGGTTGTCTTTCTGGAATGGGTGGTTTTCCTTGCACTGGTCAGTAACCAGGAAATATAGGTTGGATTAAGAAAATTAGTAGGCAAGAATTACACAAAAATAAACAATGGCTTTGGTTCAAGAGACATTTCAAATCTTTCAAACCATCCTGAAATGCAATATATATCATCTGTCAGAACTGCAAGTATTTTAACCTAACATCAGTGTTTGATCAGCAAAAACTAGGTTGTCTCACACTCTTCTGCAGTCAACTTGTTTGGTTTTGCAGCATACCACTTTTTAAAGTATTGTAGACAAAAGAGAAATTGTTCACAAAACACAAGTTTTCCCTTTTGCTGCAATGTTTTCAATAGCATATGTTGATTATCGATATTAGACTAGGATGTTTTCTGTCCCCAATATTTAGTTGGTGTCAGTATGTTTGGTTTAAACGTGAACCATGCTCTGGCAAAAGGGGGCTTAATGCATCTCATAATTATGGATCAATAAAATCCATTTTGTATAACAACCGACTGATTCATCAGGTAAACTGGTCCATTAACATGCAGAAAATTGACCAATAGCGAAAAGTTTCGTCCCAGGTCAGCCTGCGCAGTCCTCACAGGCTGACCTGGATCGATATTTTTCGCATATGCATTAAGTCCCCTTTTCACAGAGCATAGGTTGTTTATTTTACATCAGCTGAGAAACAAGTTCTTACAACTTATACCAATCTCTCTCGATTCTGCTTCCTGGAAACTACATCAGTACGAGCGCCGAGTGTGTGGGCCAATGAAGGGTCACAAAGTTGACACCCGCTTACGGGGATCGAACTCGCAACCATATGGTTACGAGGCCGACGCTCTCCGTCACAACCACGGACACCGCACATGGTTTCAGTAGATAAAACTAGATAACCCTTTACTTAACAATCCCATGCATTAACAACCCTAAAAGCCTAAAAGTAGGCTTTTGAAAAAAATTGTGGGAAAGGGAGAAAATGCTGGTAACCAACAGTCTCTCCTTCTGCCTCAATGTTTTTGACCACTCCAAAGATATAAATAATCTTTTTACCCTTTTCCACAAAATCCTGCCTTCATTTTTCCCCCCACAATGTTTTTCAAAAGCCTCCTTGCTTTGTGTGAAAGCTCTGTATTGTTTGGTAAAGGTTTAACTCTTCACCTGATGTCAAAATTGTAGCGTTGTCTAAACTGGAAGCATTTGCAGACAACAAATTAAATGTTACTCAAAGCATTGAATTTGTCTTTCAAATTGTAGAAAACATTTTGGGAAATGGAGAAAATGCTGGTTACCAGCATTTTCTCCTTTTTCCCACCATGTTTTCTAAAGCCTTCTTTCTCAGGATCCTTTAAGGTCAGCATTGTGCGGAAAGGGGTAAAGACATTTCTTGTTAAAATGCCCACAGCTTAATGACCCTCAGAAAGAAAGCTTTTGAAAAAAAAAATGAAGAAAAAGGAGAAAATGCTGGCACCCCTTTTTTTTAGTTTCCAATTATGTTTTCTACCCTTCCCAAAACAAATTTCATTTTTGGAGTCACATTTAATTTGTCTGTAAAATTTATTGAATTTGGACTGGTCTAAAATAAATAAATAAATAAATAGATAAATAAACTTACTAAGGGAAGAGAAATAATCAGGGTAAAACCAGTTTCTAACACAGTTGGTTCCCTTGAAAATAACTCTCTCTCTCTCTCTCCAAGCCCTGGTAGGTCAGTCGGTAGCGTACAGGACTTGAGAACAGGGGGTCGCTGGTTCGATGTGGGAAAGCAGTCAGTGGCTTGGAAATAATATTGTTCGTAGTACTTGTAAAAGAAACACCAGACTTTGAAAGCATGGATAGGTGCACTGGTCGCCGCGATATAGCTGAATTAATGTAAACACCATGCAATCAGTCAATGTCTCTCTCTCTCTCTGGCTATATAATTTTTAGAAGTAAGTCAGTTCTTAGAAGAGAAACTGTTGTTAATCTACGTTAGACGTTAGCTTCGATGTACACGGTCTGCTACCTTTTTGCATATTCTGTGCTCTTGTAATAGCAAGAATTGGATTTTTTTCCTAACTTGAAATGTCAATCTCATAAAGTCAGTGCACCAAGGGTTAAATGCAACGGCGCTACTCTTATAGCACATACAGCTTGAAATTAACCCTTAGGCTGATTAGCGCGACTCGCAGACCTTTTGCGGACAGTGCAGATCAAGATCAGACTGTACAGAACGTGCAGTCTGATCTTGGATCTACACTTTCCGATAGAGATATTTTCCCAACCCCAATAACTTTGAAATACCAACATTTTGGTTTTTGCCATCGGCTTGAAAGTTTCAATTTAAGTTATTCAGCTGCCAAAGGGTTAAGATAGAACTTACTTTACCCTTACCACACAGTCAACAGTTTTATCGACCCTGAGCCTTTTTGAAAACATCGTGGGAAAAGGAGAAAATGCTGGTAACCAGAATTTTCTCCTTTTTCCACTTTGTTTTCTATCAATCTAATGGCGACTTCCACATTTTGAGCCATATTTAATTTTTCGTCTGTGAATTCTTTGAATTTGGACAAGTCTAAAGACGTGTCGTGTGGTCATTAACTTCCTCTTGGTGGCATTTTCAAATACATACCTATCTTATATAGGCATTCTGGGTACAGAACCGGACTACTTTTTAAGGCGGCAGTCGATGCAGCGAATTTCAAAATAAAATAGATGCAGACGTATATGTTTACTCACTAAAAACCTACCTTGTACGATTCATCCATAGTTAGCAAGCATTTAACCTATGTACCGGCCGTTTATAAACATAGCCCCTATAAAATTGGGAAAATGTATAAGCCTAGCAACCTGGTGATGTTATCTTTGGTACACCAGTCTGTTGCATAAATCCCGGTTTTCCCCATATCTATATTTAGAAACTGTCCACAGAGATTTGCAGTAAACTGGTATTTTATAAAAATTATTTTCCCCGTTTGAAATCATTACATTTTTAAGAAATTTGTAGCGAAAACTGGTTTGACTTTTCCGCAGACGTATTTTCCGCTTCCTATTTTGGCGTCAATTCACTGCGTATTAATATTTGTCTAATACAGGATAGTGATGCGTCATAGCAGACAGATCTAATCAATGAATATTGACATGCGCAGACAACGGCCGTGTGGTGAAAGATTAAAGGTGACTTTTTATCCGTGCCAAGTGCTTTGACTTTTAAGGCAAAATGTTCAACTCCAACAAGAATTGCGAAAAAAATAGTATCTTTTTTTTCAAGGGGTGATTAGTGCCATAGGCGAAAGCAGGGACTTAATTGCGGACGGCATACATTATTAAGAAAGCACATAACTTCCTGTGTTATCTTAGGGTTTATTTTGTCACGTTTTAAAGATAACATTTTTTCTCGGTGTCAGAGGTCATGTTTGCACATTTGGCACTAAGCTAACTCCTATCCTATTAGTGCATAGGCCACTGAAATTCCGTTGGTCTATCACGGGATAACGAAATTTTCCTTAGCGGACAACGTTACTATAAATAGCACATGGCAACTGTCTCTGTAAACTGGTACCCGTTGTATCTCCCGAAATTGTCCGAAAATCGATAACAGGCTGCCAGTTTACTGCCTCTATAATCGTGTATAGTAGATATTATTATAAACAATGTAGAGGTACTTGCCAGTGTGCTATTTATAGTAACGGTGTAAATGAAAATTTGAGTGTTCCGTGATATACAGGCGATGTACCAGTGTGCAAATGTTTTCGATGATCGACCAAGGTAAATTTTAGTGTTCCGTGATAGACCAATGGAGTTTAAAAGGCCGATAGTAAAACTCCTAACTTTGCTATTTCAAAGTTAATTTTTGGGGAAAAATATGTCCTTATCGGACAGTGTATATTCAAGATCAGACAGCACGTTCTGTACAGTCTGATCTTGATCTACACTGTCCGCAAAGGCACTCAGCAGCCTAAGGGTTAAAGCGTCACCAGACCCATTTGAAATCAGTAAGTGGTCTAAAAAACGAAGGTAGATTACTGCAATACGTTTTAATTCATTACAGAGAAAGTCAACTCATTATGTATACTTATTGTATATACTTCTGACTTTGGAGGCATAAAGAGTAACGTATTCTCAATTGTAGAACTTGGTAATTCCGAACAGAAGCAAACCATCCTACGAAGACATAATATTCTGTCGTCCCCGTTAATTTACGTACTAGATGAGGTACATCCTCTTCTGATTGAATAAAAGGAAATTCCCATTTAGTTTATTGCCTTTCTTTCCATTCACACCAGTTTGTTTTGTCAGATGCTTTATTTGCTCTGACACTCGGGTTAAAATGGTTACGGCCCGGAGCATTTCACAAAAACGCCTGGGCTTTCATCATATATGTTCTTTGTATAAATGTGATAGCTTTGTGGCTCTCAATAATAGTTCTGTGCTCCTATAGTACTGCCTAAATAAAGCATATCGAAGGAATTTACTGCAATACTAGAGTGTTTACAATATACACACGGTACATAATAACTGTGCAGGCTAAAATGTGCTTACATATTTTAGATCATTAGTCATTTACAAAGCAGACTAGACAAAAAGAAAAAGAAAAGAAACAGATCTAAAGCTACTGCCAAAATTCAGTCAAAGCCTTGAAAGCACTGGTGTGGCATTTGTCAAGGCAGCCATTGTGTGGAATTAATAATTTTAAAAATAAACCATTGAAATAGTTTCAAAATATTCGCTTGAAAGTCAACTTACTATATAGTCATACACAATCTAGTAGAGTAGCGTGCAATCTTGTGGGACGAACAAGTCCTGGAGAACAAGCCCAGGAACGAACTGGTTTGGGATGATCAAGCACGGAATAGGGCGGTCAGGAAACAAAGATTGTGTGTATTATTACGCCAATAGAAGACCATAGTGGATCAAGCTATTTTCGATAAAAAAAAAAAGAAGTGTTTTCATGACCGATGGCCTAATCCAATTTATTTTTATACACCATTTTCATAATCTGAGTAACATCGAAACACTTACTTGTCTAAGACAAATTGAGTTTAATTAGGTTTATTTCCTTCGGTTTTGCACAAATTACGATACATATGATTTTCAAAATGCCGTATTGAACTCATAGTGGCAGTGTCTTCGACAAATGCCACAAAAACGGTGCTGTTCTTACTTATGTCTACCGGGCTCTTAAAAGCTGTTTTTACGAAGTCTCCTCTTTGGCTTCGTAGTGATTGAGACTTTATTTTTTTTTAGTCATGCTCTGTGATGCATTTGCACACAGGTCAGCTTGCACAGGCTGACCTCAGTCAGAACGTTTCTGTTATTGGTCAAAGGACCAGGCTAGCTCATGATTAGGTCGGATGTTTGACTAAATGGACTTGATGCATCCATTGACCTCTTGGCTGCTAAGCGCGACTCATGGACTAACCTTTCGCGGACAGTGTAGATCAAGATAAGACTGCACAGAATGTGCAGTCTGATCTTAGATCTACACTGTCCGATAAGGAGATATTTTCGCACTAAAAATAAGTTTGAAATAGCATTATTCGGGTTTTTGCACTATCGGTTTCAAAAATTTCAATTCATTTATTTAGCAGGATAAGGGTTAAATTTGAGATGACATGCTTGGGATAATGCATCAGGAAGGTACATTAAACCACTGTTTGCCAGAACGCCTCTCATTTGTATTAACCCTTTCCCAAACGACAAATTTTAGACTGGTCCAAATTGAAGAGCTTGCAGACGACAATTTTAAATTTGATGAAAATGGCAGAAAGTTCTCAAAAAGGGTAGAAAACACTGTGGGAAAAGGAGCAATTTCTCCTTTTCCCACAATGTTTTCAAAAGACTTGAACTGCAGACACGTGAAAACCAGGGCTTGTTTGGGAAAGGGTTAAGGCACTTCTGGTTTGCCCCCCTCTCCCTTGAGATCTGGTACTAGCAAACCCCAGGAAGATGGAAATAAATAGGGTACGAGTGAAATACTGTCAAACTCAGCGTAAAATCTAAGAAAACAAACAAGCTATTGTTAATTTGTATTATTGTGGAACCGGAAGTGCAAGCTCAAGAGCTATCGTTAGTGTATAAATTCTATACTACTGGAAGCGCAAGCTGCTTTACTCTTCATGTCATTTGGATATTTCGCCGAAATAAAATAGTTTATGATCTAGAAATTAGGGTTTTTTTCCTTAAAAATTTCAATGATATCTACCCCCCGCCCCCCCGCTTTTGCATAAAAGCGCCTGACCAACAGCAATTTCGGCACGTTGATAAATCAGTTGTACAGTTTGTGTTACTCCCACCCAATTTGTGGAAAAAGAGGGAAATGCTGATTATCAGCATTTTCTCCTTTTCGCACATTGTTGCAGTTACCTTCTTTCTCATGGTCGGAGGGGAGGTCCTGCGTGGCTCAGGGATAAAGTGTGGGACTCGTAACCTGGAGGCCCCGAGTTCGAGCCCTGCCTGATCCGATGGGTTTTTCGTGGATGTGTCTTTGGGCAAGACACCTTCAGAGCCCTAGCCTAGTACTGGTAAAATCCAGGAAATACATGAATATGTGTGCTGTCGCCGTGATGTGACTGAAATAATGTTGATAGCGGCGTAAAACACCATTCACTCAATCAATCATTCTCATGGTCGGTAAACACTAGGATTACCAGGCAAGGAATTAAAGGCACGCAAGGATATGCGGAATGGGTTCCCTGAGGTACCTAAAATAGTTTTGAAACTGGAATGAAACACAGGAGTAGATTGGTTGCCTCCCCTGATACAGCAAGTGTAGTAACATGTAAATCTACAACGGGGACCAGTTTAACACAGGAGTTGCGGAGGACAGAACTCGGAGATCCCGATTTTATTTGAGCCATGCTCTAGCCAAAGGGTACTTTAACTCTTTCCCAAACGACAAAATTTGGACTGGTCCAAATTGAAAGAGTTTGCAGACAACAATATTAAATTTGATGAAGATGGTAGAAAGTTCTCAAAAAGGGTAGAAAACACTGTGAGAAAAGGAGAAATTGCTCATTACGAGCAATTTCTCCTTTTGGCACAGTGTTTTCAAAAGACTTGAACTGCAGACACGTGAAAACCAGGGCTTGTTTGGGAAAGGGTTAAGGCACTCCTGGTTTGCCCCCTCTCCCTTGAAATCTGGTACTAGCAAACCCCAGTAAATCTACAACGGGGACCAGTTTAACACAGGAGTTGCGGAGGACAGAACTCGGAGATCCCGATTTTATTTGAGCCATGCTCTGGCAAAAGGGTACTTTATGCATCTCCGTGATACATTATACCGAGCCAGTCATCATAATTCTTGTTCTGGACCCATAGAATCCATTTTGTGTAACAACCGATTGAATCACGATGTGCAATGGTTCTTTGAAAAGCAGAAAATTGACCAATAACAAAAAGTTTTGACCCAGGTAAGCTAGCTTAGACTGCGCAGGCTGACATAGGTAGATACTTGCAGCCGATGCAGTAAGCCCCTTTTTCACAGAGCACGGCTCATTCTCATTTTGTAAGTAATATCGACATAGGTTATTGCACCTGCTTTCTCACATAAAAAGGGACACAGGTGTTTTCTCTCCGGGAGAAGCTGTCATCTCTACGAAAGATTGGGTGGGAGTAACACCAAGTGTGCTATTGATTAATCAAAGTGCCGAAATTACTGTTGGTCAGGCGCTTTTACGCAAAAGCGGAGGTAGATAGCATTGAAATTCTTAAGTAAAAAACCTAGTCCTCTAGTTCAGTTTATGTTTTGTAACGATTAATTGCTCCGTTTCTCAGCAGAATTGACAAAAGTGGTCTTCACCCAAAGGGTCTTTGAAAGTCTTATCTTTGTTCTAACATGTTTAACCTTACAGCAAACGATAAAATCTTGGAATTTTGCACATTTGAAAGCATTTGAAGACAACAGCTAAACGTAGTTTAAACTATGGAATTTGTCTGAAAGAAGAAAAAAAAAAAAAAAAAAAGTAAATCGTGAGCACAGGAGAAAATGCTGGTCACTAATATTGTCTCCCTTTGACACAATGTTTTTCGTCATCTATTTCATTTTAAGACAGACAGACAGATACGTACGTACGCACGCACCCACATACATACATACATAGTCGTAATACACACGCATTGTAATGAAAATAAATCAACATCTACCTCAAAAAAGATGAATACCATTTATTTCATGCTTTTCGATAGTTTATCGAGAAATAATAGTGGATTATGGTTTGATAATTCATCTTTACGACCAGTGAAAATACCGGTTTCATATTTTCAAACTCTTCAATGTAAGGCGGAAACAGTAGTTCCCGCGCACTAGTTACCTATGTAATCAGCGCGCGCCATTCAAATAGAGTGAATTTCGAGGTAATTTACGCTATATTTCTCGCGCTTTACGTAATATTGTAATGCGTTTTTATATGAGGGGTACGCCACGGGGAATTACCGAAAACAGCAGTACTGGATTTTGATGCAAGTCTCAACAAAAAGGGGTTAGAAGCATGTAATAAATAGATTTTTTTTTTTTGTGAAAGATCGAAATCTATATCATCTCGTGAACATCAGCGGAACTACTTTCACTCGTGGCTGCGCCCCACTCGTTAAAATATTACCGATTATGTTCACTCGATGAAATAAACTTCTATCCTATATTTATTTTCTTAGTAAATCTAAACTAATTTGTATACATATATTGTAGTACTTATGAATGAACTTCATGATTCAAATAATCAAATGCGAAAACGACATTCTTTCTATCAATGCTTTTCGTACACTTCAAGATAAATTGAAATTCGTCCGCGATGTCACCAGAGTTAAGATAAGACAGATCCGTTCGTTTTTGTGAAGTCTGCTTGGACCGAGAGACTTTGCAGAAAAAAAAAAAACTTAGGCCAATATGATGTAGGTGACGTTTTCACGCAATTTAGCTCTTTTTTTGCAGTCTTTGCTTACAAATAGACATTAAGCATTTCTTGCAACACTTAAACGTCACCCAGCGTAGACTGCAATCGATATAAAAATGGCGATGTTAGTCATAATGAAATAATTGAATTACTAAGTCCACGAGTTGCTTACCCTGAAAGCGCCTTTTAGTACTTTTAGGCGGCCGGTGTAAATCAAGATCAGACTGCACAAAACGTGCAGTCTGATCTTTGATCTTCACCGTCCAGCTTTGCTGAGACATTCTGAACAAGAGCAGGCTTGAAAATACAACTATTTGGGTTTCAGTTCTAGACTGAAAATGCCTGTTGTGTTTGTTCGGCTCTCTAAGGGTTATATTAGATAGAGGGGAAACTACAAACTGGACTTATGGGATATTAATACAATGTAAGGGGCTTGTTGTCATGGGAACGAAGGCAAAGGCGTTCATCATCTAATATTATGATGTATTGAAAATGTCATGGCGGCAGACAACAAAATGACGGGGAATATTGAAACACTGGTGCGGAATGAATAACCTCACTGCCAAAGGGCCTGCAGAAAACAAGCAAATTTACCAGAATACCGCTAGTCATCTTTCTTCGGCGGAGCTGAATGTGCTGGTTTTGACCTTCATTTTGGTACTGATAAAAAAATGAATAAATAGAAACTTGTGATTGGTTAAAAATGTAGACATGTGTATTCTAAGGGCCCATGCCCATTTGCTGGCAAATTTACACCGTATATCTTTTTTTAAAGATGTTTCTTGTTTATTGGTACCGTGCATGCACTTCTTTAAATCCCTGTATCACACATCCCGAGTGTTTAAGGACCCCTAGGAAGAAGGCTTTTAAAAACATTATGGGAAAAGGAGAAAATGCTAGTATTAAGGTGGATTGTTTTGTGTTTGTTTGTTTGAATTATCCGTACACATGCATGTACCCTAAACAAAACTTCTAAACGGCCACTTTTAAGCTGGAATTCCCCGTAGACCTTTTTTTTTTTTGCATCGGCTGTCAAGAAAAGAGACAGTTCATTTGGTTTGATTTTTAGAGAATAATTGAGCAGTATAAAAGCATACCTCAGCTTAAGTGTGAAAAGAAATTCTTGACTTGCACTTTTGAAAAGAACTTATCTAACATTCATTCCGTGAACATTGAAAATTAAAGAAAAAATCATTTTTTTTTTTTCTTTTTTGAAAACTTCACGCTCCTTCACTCGGTTTATATTTTTGTGCAGAAAAAATAAAATATAAAATTCATGTTTTTTTTTTTCCTTATTGCAGACAAAATTTCAGAAATTTGTGATTCTCTTTTCAACCTGTTTTGGCTGATAGACACAACGCATGCACAAACCATGTGTTTTCCCGATTTTGGAAAAAAAAGATGCCTTCCCTTGGCAAAAATCGAGAATCTTTTCATTACAATACCATGGCTAACGTCCGGATACATGTTACAATTTGTTTTTATTTACCTATTACTAGGTCAAAATTACAGGAAAAACAAAAGTGGTCGGTTAGAAGTTTTGCTGAGTGTAGTTTGGTGATAACTCATTATAAAGAGACCAATCGTTCCACATTTTACACAGCAACTGTTTGGACATCTTATGGAATAAAAATTCGTAAAATAGCAGAAAAATGGCCAATAATATTGCAAATCAAAGCCAAAATCAAAGCAGCATGACTCATCTTTGTTTTTTTGTTTTTCACGTGACATCGCAATATCATGCAGTATTTATTTTTTTTACGTGTATCTAATAAAAATATAATTGGACTGTTTTGTCATAAATCTAATGGACCTAAATGAAGCACAGTCATTTTTACAGAACAAAATTAGCTGGATAATCTTGCCATTTCAAGCGATGACAGTAATTTTACCCTTCCTACTAGCAAAACACACGCTGTAAAGCATCCCTCACGTCCACTGATTTCAAACTCGAGGCGTAATGATACATTGTCTCGGTCGCAATTTGGCCTAATTGAAGAAGGCGTAAACTAAAACACACAGCGTAGTAATTTTCTCATCAAATATAACGACTTTAATCATGTGTCACGAATCCTCTTAAGATTTGAAAGATTATATAAATTTACATAAATTTCTTTCCGTTTTTTTCTCCCAATGAGGTTCCCTGGAGTTAACTGCAATTCTTAATCTGAAAATAATATTGTTGTACATGACCTAAATTTATTTTCAACAAGAAGCATCATTATTATACTGCAAAGTGGGCAGCACTATATATTCAGAGCATATTTTCCGACCAGATCGTGAGAAATTTCTTTGCAACATAATAATATCAGATCTCCCACTGACCTAGTTCACAAGACTTTCTCTTTAATTATACAGGGTAATTCATAATATCTGATTGAGTTTCAATCTAATATATATTTTATTTTTTGCCAGCTCATACCTAGTTATAATTTATAGCACAGTACTGTACAATAATTACAGTGTTGTTTGATATACAGTGTTAAGTACTTTAAATATCGAAACGTTGAATAAATACGTAAAACTTTTTCACAACATTTACATGATATACTCTATCTGACGTCCATTCTAGGCTATTAGAAAGTCAAGCCTCTTTCGAAAGTTTGCTTTGGTCGATGCACACATTTCTGGCGTTATTTTCCTCATCTGTCCACGAATAGCTTGTTTCATCTCTCCAACAATGCATGTTGATTCAGGTGAAATACATTTTCTTTCAGTTGCCCCCACAAGAAAAAGTCCAAAGGACTATGGTCACAGAAATAAGAGGGCCAAACATTGTCAGTCCTGAGAGAGATGAAGTTCTCCCCGAAAGTTTCATGAAGCCGCGACAATATAGACTGCGCTGTATTGGGTGCTGCTCCATCCTGTTGGAACCAGGGCCCGTATTCACCAACCATTCTTAAGAACATTCTTAGTCTTATTCTTCAAGATTTTAAAAATTTGAAAGTAACATAACTTCTGATTGGCTAAACCATTTGGTTTAGCCAATCAAAAGTTGTGTTACTTTCAAATTTTGAAAATTCTGGAGAATAAGACTGAGAATGTTCTTGAGAATGGTTGGTGAATACAGGCCCAGATGCCTTTAATCTCTATTCCCTTTGTCTGTAAAGGTGGCAAAAACTTATTTTTCAGCAAGGTCAGGTAACGTTCACTGTTTACTGTCTGCGTCTTCCCACCTTTAAAAAAAAAAGAATGGTCCTATCACATCACTGTAACTTTACGCCGCCCATATGGTAACTTTTTCATCATGTACAGAACTTTCATAATAAATGTTAGGCTTTTCTTTGCCCTAAATTCAACAATTGTGTTTAGTGACTGTAGTATTTAAATGGAAATGCCACTAATCAGACTAATCAGAAAACCAGATCAAATCCATAATTTCTAAATTACTGTATCCTTCATCCACCTGGCAAATTCTATCCGACTATCAATATCTGATTGTTCCAAATGTTGCATCATGGAAACAGTATACGGATATAAAAACGTAACAGTCTGTAAACACTGGAATAACTTGACGAATTATGGTAATGTAGATTTCGGGTAGAATGCACTTTAGCGGACACAGTTCCGCCATTTTGTAATTTTGACAATAAACTCCGCAAATTATTTGTAACCGATTGCATTTGACAAGGGAGGTTAACCTGAAAATAAGCAGGGGTGTCGGGGCGGCAGCCTCAAAGTGGTAATCAAGTACTTATTTATAAGTATTTATGTCTCTCAATATTTATGTGTCCGCTAAAGTGCAGTTGTCCCTGTTATCCAGAAGATGAAAAGTAAAAAGACAATAGATATATAGACTCGTTAGACGATTTCAACAAATAGGTTTAGTTGAAGATGGACCTCATGAAAATAAGGGAAGACCTAAATCCGGTAGAAGTGTTTAAAATGTTACCGGGGTAAGGGACATTATTGAAGAAACACCACAGAAATCGTCTAACGAGTATATGTATCTCTTGTCTTGTTAACTCTTCCTCTTCTGGACAATGTTTCTGCATAGTTCTGATTGTTGATATGGATGATTTGCTTTCAAAATAGAGTTTAATCACTTCAGCAGGTTTCTGTTTTTACAACGCCATTTTGAAAAAAAAAAAAAAAAAAAGGGGGGGGGGGGGGGGGGTACAAGCAAATGATGTCTTCCATGACGTCATAACGTCGACGTTTTCACGTAAAAGTTTCTTGTATAAAAACTATTTCCATGCCAGTACATTGACACGATCCATGTTCTGGCAAAAGGGGCTTAATGCATCTCCGTTAAGCATGGTACCAAGCAAGTCATCACATGATAATGGATCCATAAGGTCCATTTTGTCCTCCAACAGGCAGAATTATGAGATAAACTGTTTGTTGTACATGCAGAAAATTGACCAATAACAAAAAAGTTTCGGCCCAGGTCAGCCTGTGCGGACTGCGCAGGTTGACCTGAATCGATACTTTTTGCAGATGCATTAATCCCCTTTTTCACAGAGCATGGCCCATATAAATAGTACATTATATGAAAAAGCATTTTGAAGAGTACAACTGTATCAGATATACTGAATCACCCTGTACATTGTCTAGCTTGCACTTAAATAGTCTAATCGTGAGGGGCGTCTACGAATACAAACCACGCAGTAATTTTCTCCAGCAAATAACTACCTTTTCTCATGCAACGTTAAGTGTCTAATGATTCGGAAGATTGCAGAAATTTACATAAATTTGTTTCTGTTGGATTCTTCCCCAAATAAGTACTTTGACAATAGATATCAACAGTGCTTTGATCTAACATCCAAGTTGAAAGACAATCGCCGAGCCCCCGTAGCTCAGTCGGTAGTGTACAGGACTTGAGAACAGGAGGTCGCTGGTTCGATCCCCAGCTTGGCCAATTTCTTTCTGAGGATTGATGATAGTCATTGCGACAGGATTCATTCCTCTCTCACCACTGACCATTGTTTCGACGATGGTTATGTGGGAAAGCAGCCAGTGGCTTGGAAAGAATATTGTGCGTAGTACTGGTAAAAGAAACTCCAGGAAAGCATGTATACATGCACTGGTCGCCGCGATATAACTGAAATAATGTTAAAAACGGCGTTAAACACCATACAATCAGTCAATCAATCAACATGAAAGACAAGCAAAACAGTAATTCTAATAATCTTTTCTCCCAACCGCTTTTACTTAATTTTTTTGTCAGTTTTTTTTTTTGTGGTCGTTTGGTGTAATCTTTTAATTTGTTTCCATTAAGGTGTCTTGTATTGGCTACAAGTATAGTTATACCGATGTGCACTCGCGGTTGACCAGGGTTACAGCAGTAGGAATGAATGTGAAATTTAAACAGTATATATAGTATTGAATATCTGCTCCCAGTATTCATACCAAATTCATAACTTGAAGTGCTTGGTATGTCTTGTAATTTCGTCAAAGGAAACCATTGCCGTTTCCACCACATTGAATATGTAACACTTAAAGATACACAGAGATCTATACTCGTTGTCAGCCAGTTTTTAACCCATTTTATCTCTATTTTATCAAGCTATAACGGTTCGTGTATCTTCATGCCAAATGTTAGCTCTGATGGTTGCAAGGTTACACAGATTACGACCGACAGAAAATGTATTTCATTTTCTGGAGGCCATCCAAGAAATAACTGTTGTGACGTTTCCGGTTTTAAATCTGTAATTTATCTATGTTTACACAGCTGACTTAATTCTGAACCATTTTACAGTGTATCAATTTTTAAATGTTTTTTTTTTTTTTTTTTTTTAAACTCTCTGGCTGTAAGGATGTATCTTTAAGAGTTGTGCTGGCTCATATGCCCAGCACAAATGATAGAATTTGTCTAAGAAAAGAAAACAAGAACTTTTTCCTCTTCCCCAAATGCTTTCAAAAGCCCTCTTTTTCTGGGTTTTAAGACCTCGGGATAGACTGGTAAAGGGTTTAAACACAAAACTTATAATTTCCAATAACAGACATGATGGCTGTAATCTTATATTCATTTCAAGTGTCTGCGCTCTTTCTCTTGTCTGTATACTTGACATCACTGATGCATCATCAAGTCTGATGATGGACGTGATCACAAATTGTCCGATATATTAATCCTTAGACAACTTAAGCTGGACTCACTGGCATTTTGCGGACAGTGTAGATCAAGATCAGACTGCACATAACGTGCAGTCTGATCTTGGATCTACACTGTCCGATAAGAAGATATCACCCACCCCTAAAAAGAAGCAACATTTGGGTTTTTACTATCGGCTTGAAAAGTTTTATTTCACTTATTTAGCAGGTTAAGAGTTAACTCTTTATCAGACGATAAGGTCTTGGATTTGATGGAAGCGTTCGCAGACGACCTAAATGTGGCTGAAATTTAAGGATTTGTCCATGGAGGATTGAAAAAGAAAAACGTTGTTCGAAAGAAGAAAATACTAGTTACTAGCATTTCCTGCTTTTTCCAGCAATGCTTTCAGCAGCTGTTATCTCCGTGATTGTGAAAAAACACGTGGGTGTTTAGAATGGGATAAACGAATTACTGTGCAGGCTTTACTTTTATTTTTTTAACAGCTCATCTGTTTTTGAAGAAAACGTTGACGTATTGTCGTAGCCCTGGCGTCCGTCGTCTGCGTCGTCATCAGGGTCGTCCTGCGAAAACTCTAACATTTTTTAATATCTCTCTTATTACTGAAGACATTTGCTTCAAACTTGAACAAGTTGTTAATTATCAAAAGGGGAACCTAAACAACAAAGGCAGGTAACCATCAATGTACTGTTTACACAGATATGCCCTTTTTCCCACTTAGAATTTTCACTGAAAAGCAAGCAGCCGCAACTAAGCGTTGGCACCCACCAGTGGCGTTCATTTTTTTTTTTTTTTTTTCCACATACTGGAAACTGTTTCAAGTAACAAAAAAGATACTTAGGGGAAGAAAAGCACCTTTCCTAGACGACACGGAAAACATCTTCGGAGAAAAGGACAGTCGCTTGTGGAAATAAAAAAAAAAAAACTTTACAAATGGAGTGTAAAATGTGGCTGGTCAGTAAATGCTAACTGCTACGCTGAATTACATGTACCTGTGTAAAATTCGTGAACCCTAGAACGTTATACCTTTCCAGACATTACGTTCAGATGGAGACGATAGAGGAAATATTCTAAGTCAAGCCTGGCTGGAATTATTTTGATATTTTGATATCTCACCAAACTTCAAAAACGATGCACCACTACGTAAAGTAGGGCAAAATAGCTGGCAAACTATCGGTGAAGAAGAAAGACAAAAGCAAGGAAAAAATCCGGTATTTTCTTAACTGGCTTCGTAGCCTTGCAATGCTTTTTAGAGTTCGAGCCACAGTTTCGCATGATTTGTGGGAATGTTACATGATCAAAAGCTAGCGTCGATTACGTAAATTCGTATTCGAATCTGTAAGAATTAGTACGATGACGTCATATCTGATCACATATAAATAGACAAAGTTTACTATTGGCAAACGATCATCCCACTATTTAAACGCCTGTACATCGCCAGGGATAACAACTGGGCTTATGCGGACGCCATAGATCAAGATCAGACTGATCTTGGATCTATATCGTCCGTTTATTTCGTCAAGCCTATATGATAAATGCATTACTGTGTTTGATTGGATTGTGTCTTTAGCCGTCAAAAAAGAGGTCAAGTTTATAATGTGCCGTCTTCTGGCAATAGGGGATTAATGCATCTCTGTGATGCATTATAACAAGCAAGTAATCACATAATTATGGATAAATATACATTAAGTCTAACAATCGACTGACTTTGGAGTTACTATGTTCCTTGAACATGCAGAAAATTATCAAATAGTAAAAGAAATTCGACTCATGTCTGCCTGCGGGGACTTTGCAGGCTTAAATGGGTTGATACGTTTTGCAAATGCACTATGTCCCCTGTATACAGGGCATGCCCCATATATTTGGCGCCCACTGAGTTAAAGGTCGAAATGAGTCAATAAGGACGACGTTGTGTCATTAAATTTTTGTTAGTTTGCATGTTTGTACCAACAAAAAGCCGTCCAAAGCCTGGCTTAAGAAATGACTAATTCTTTGAAAAATCATAATTTTTATGATTTTATTTGCCAATAAATGCCAGAATGTAGAATTCCTGGAAAAATCTCACGATATAACCGGTGATATTTCGGAGCGAGAGAGAGTGAGAGAGAGAGTGCGACAACATTGTTGAATTAACAATGGGACGCCAATCTGTTCGACAATTAACGATAATCATGCACGATAAAACAATCGTATTTATTTTAATTCGAATGAGGCACATTACAATTGAGTCATGTTCTGTCAAAAAGCAGTTTAATGCATTTGCAAAAAGTATCGACCTGCTCGAGCGGACTGCTCAAGCTGACCTGGGCCGAAACTTTTTGTCTTGCTATTAGTCAATTTTCTGCATGTCCAAGGACCAATCTAACTCATGATTAAGTTGGTTGTTAGACAAAATGGATTTTATAGATCTATAATTTTTTATGTGATGACTTGCTTGGTATGATGCATCAGGGAGATGCATACCCCCCCACCTCCCCTTACCCCCGCCCCCTCTTCCATCCACATAGCATGACTCTGTAATTGATAAAGAACGAAAATCACACACTATTAAAAAAATAAGACCAAAATTTGAAGCATATTTGAACTATTACTAACAGCCATTTCAATTTTTACTGGTGAAAGTGTCAATCAGTATCACCCAACAGTAATTATCGAATCGTGAAAAATATTATGAAATGATTTGAACAGAAAAATGATGTTACTAATAAATAAAAACGCTATAGATTATGGAAATTGCATAACTGCACACACACACACAAAAAAAGAATAAATCTTGATTCAGAATTTTTTTTTTTTTTTTTTAGCTGGTTTCTGTGAAAGTGAAAAAAGTGAAGTGAATTTAAAAGCTTTATTTTTTTTTTAACTTTAACAATAGCAGTGTGACACACATGCAAACGTTTATTTTCTCTCTCTATTATTTTCATTATGATTAGTTTTATTAGTACACGTATTTGAACCATGCTCTGGAAAAGGGGGCTTAATGCATCTCCGTAATGCATTATATAACAAGCAAGACATCACCTAATTATGGATCCATAAAATCCACTTTGTCAAACAAATGACTGAATTATGAGGTAGAATTATCCCTTGATATGCAGAAAATTTAAGGATAGCGAAAAGTTTCGGCCCATGTCAGCCTGCGCGGGCTGCGCAGGCTGACATGAATCGATACTTTTCGCAAATGCATGAAGGCCCTTTTTAACAGAGCATGGCCCATTTCAGTTAATGCCGGTTTCAAACAATGTGACTCAATTATGAGCCAGAAAATTTCCATTTCTGTGCAGGCTGTTTTTAGGCAGATGAAGAGTATGATTACATGTTACAAAATGGCGAAAATCTAAGGGAAGAATTTCAGGAAATAATCTAGGAAAGGGAGAAAGTACCGGTTACCTGTTCCCATTTTCCTACAATGTTTTCAAAAGCTGTCACCTAGAGCGAACAGAAATCAATGGACAAGTCCCATCAACCTAGCTTGGATGATCAGTCTTGTTGCTCGCAACACAACCTTTTGGCCCAGAGGATGAAAGTGTTACCATCTAGTTATACAGACAGAAAAGTCGTAATGTTCTCGTTGCAACTTTTTGGCACATAAAAGGAAGGTCGTAACTGTGGTACCATTGCATTTTGGCTCGTAAAAGGACATTCACACCGTCAACCAGCCCTAACAAAACCTTCGTAATTTTGGCTTTATAACCTTTTGGCGCAAATGAGGAAAGTGCCATCATTTTATACCGAAAGACCAGTCATTTCGCTGATACCATAACCTTTTACTTCAGAGAGGGAAGGTGCCATCACTTACTAATTAGTCATTATGATGGCACCGTAATCTTTTGGCGTGTAGTGCGAGGGTGCCACCATCTAGCAGTACTGACAGTTAAGTCTTAATGCTGGTACAATAACATTCCTGCGGAAAAGAAGGAGGTCCTTTTTTTTTTCTAAAACTTGGGGATCAGTCATAATGCTGGCATCGTGATATTGTTTTCGTGCCTAGAAATATTGTTGAATAACATCCTTAACACACTACCAGACGACAATTTTTTAGATTGGTTCAATTCGGAGGCATTTGCAGACGACAGATCAAATGTGGCTCAAAAATTGAAATTTGATTTAGGATTGGTAGAAAACGTTGTAAGAAAATGAGAAAATGCTGGTTACCAGCATTTTCTCCTTTTCCCACACTGTTTTCAAAAGGATTTTTCTTCAGGGTCGTTAAAAGTCGAGACTGTGTGGTAAAGAGTTAAACGCTAACGAATGTTCGTCTTCGATAATATAAAAGTACTTTGCAACAAAAACTTGCATGAAAATGAGAACTGGGTCTATTTTAGGATATGCTGGTTAATGGAATGTTGGAGAAAAGGTTTTTTTTTTATATCTGAGTGGTGAAGATCATACTGACCCTCTTTCAGGAAATTCCAACAGACAAGTGAATGGATATAATCAAAATAAAAGCACACACTACATATTATAAAAAACAACAACACATATTTACCAGCACGATCCAATCTTCTGAACTTTTAAATCATAAACAAATACGAATGAGCCATGCAATGTGAAAACGGGGCTTAATGCATTTGCGAAAAGTATGGACCCAGGTCAGCCTGCGCAGTCCGCGCAGGCTGACCTCGGCCGAAACTTTTCGCTATTGATCAATTTTCTGTATGTCAAAGGATCATTCTAACTTATGATACAGTCGGTTGTTAAACATAATTAGTTTTAAGGAGCTCTAACTATCTGATGTCTTGCTTGGTATGATGCATCACGGCGATGCATTAAGCCCCCTTTTGCCAGAGCATGGCTCAATTACAAATTTTAGAGCTCTTGCAAAGAGAGTTCTGTCTGATCTGGGTGTGCATTCCAATGAAAGTTAAGTACCGCCATACCAGACTGAAGAGGGCCAAAACAGCGCTTTCCTGAATACCAAGAGACCAAGCGATTACCAGCACGCATCAAAGACATAAAACGATGGTTTGTTTGTACGGAATTATGACATATAAACACCGGCATCTTCATTTTATCGAAGATTTACGACTCGGGGAAAAACGCAAAGGCACAAAATAATGCCAAATCAATGAGCTGTTATTCAAATCCAAAACTGACAGGCCAAAACATTAAAAGTAACTGAGAGAATAGAAATATTCTAAATATAGTTACATGTAACACAAAAACACTTTTTTTCTTCCCTACAGTCTGGGCTCGAATGGTATTTTAGACAATGAAAAAGATCAAAATGTTTTATTTGACGGCGAAAGAACTGAATGAAGCGTGAAGTCCAAAAAGTAGTGCAAACGAACTGAGGATGCTGTAAAGTAAATAACTTGTAATTATCACGCGGTGAGCATAACTCAAAAACTCTGCCGCTCAAAAGTAGACAGCGGAAATGGCTGAAAATAATACGACTTTGGAGAAATCAAGCCTGTTTTTCACCCAAATTTGTTAAAAAAATGTAATGATTTTAAACGCAATAAGAAAAAAAAAAAAAAAATGTTAAGTGCAAATCCTGTATACAGTCTTTAAAGACGGATTTAGGGAAAACCATCAAAATGATATCTTGTGTATGTATATTCAAATCGTTATCTTCCAAAGGTGGCATTTTTTAAAATACTAACAACAATATGACATGCACGGTCAACGTCCGGTTCTTTTCCAAGGATGCTCAAATCAGTATGGTCAGTAGTTTTTTTTTTTTAAAAAGCCACCCAACGAAAGATAAAGCCTGTTCGTGTGCCTCGGTTGACCAATCAAATATTGTATCAGATTTATCCCTCGTGACGGTAAATTTGTCTTTTCATTGGCTAACTATTTTCATGCAATAGTACTTAACACTATCGTTTTATTAATCCAACGTCTAACAATGTGGTTGGCGCTGTATGTAGACGCCGACAACGAGCATAAGATATGTACTTCCTAGTAAAGTAGATTATCATGTTTGTTTTCTCTCTGAAGATTTTTATTTCAGAAAGTATAAGTCATGCTCTGTGAAAAGAGGGTTTAATGCAACTGCAAACAGTATCGACCAATGTCAGTCTGCGCAGTACGCGCAGACTGACACTGGTCGAAACTGTTTGCATTGGTAAATTCTCTGCATATTAAGAGGACCATACTAACCCATGAAAGGACCATTCTAGCTCCTGACTCAATGGGTTGTTAGAAAAAAAAGTATCCATATTTGTCAAAATATTGCTTGGTAGAATGCCTAACGAAAATGTATTAAACCTCGTTTGACCAGAGCATAGCTCATATTATCATTCTTTAGTCAAAGCATTGTTGATATCCATTCTCAAATTAGTTCTTGGGGAAGAGTCCAACAGAAACAAATTTATGTAAATTTCTGCAATCTTCCGAATCATTAGACACTTCACGTCGCGTGACGAAGGTGGTTATTTTCTTGAGAAAATTACTATGTGGTTTGTATCCGTAGACGCCCCTTACGATTAGACTAAAGTGCAAGGTAGACAATGTATAATTTTGGGGCAAATCTGATGGAAGATGTCAGGCATTTAATTTCATAGCGTATGTTTGTCTTGAATGAAAATTTAATTTATCGTCAATATCCAGAACGTTTTAAGCCTTGCAGAGAGAACATTGCCTCACCGCTGTCGTGACAAAAGTCGTCGAGGTTCCCGAGGTTCCAGTAGTTAGCTGACAGAGAGAGAGAGAGAGAGAGAGAGAGAGAGTTACTATTATTGTTTCCGTAGATGTGTGGTATTTGTGATACCGTGTCTTGACAACTGCAGATAAAGCATCACGATAATCCTCGCATCTTTACCCCCAGAAACAAATTTGCAGCGGACGAATTCGGAAACAAGATCGTAAAATATCGACTTTGAGCCCATGACGATATTTAGATCTTCTCTGTATAGGAATAAAATATTTACCAAACATTTCCGCCGACTACAGACCCTGAGGAAGAAGGCTTTTGAAAACACAATGGGTAAAGAAAAAAATGCTGCTTACCAGAATTTTCTTCTTTTTCCAATATTTTGTACCCTTTGAAAGACAAATCCCGTGATCAGGCATATTTATTTCGTCATCTGCAAATGATTTCAATTAGGACAAGTCTCCAATTTTGTCATTTTGGTAATGAGAAAATATATACCTAATCATTTACTGCTATTAAACGAAAATGAGCAGAAAAGCCGTAAATCCTTCAAAAAACTGTTCTCAAAGATGACAGTAAGAAAAGCTACTAGCCGTATTACAAAAACAAACAACTTATGAATAGAATATTTCGCATTCAACACATGGGAACATTAAATGATGATGATAATGATGATGATGACGACGACGACGACGATGATGATGATGATGATGATGATGAATAAAGTTATTATTATTATTATTATTATTATTATTATTAAGGTCTAGTCCTCTACTTTAACCTTTTCCCAAACGACAAATTTTGGACTGGTCCAAATTGAAAGAGTTTGCAGACCACAATTTTAAATTTGATGAAAATGGCAGAAAGGTCTCATAAAGGGTAGAAAACACTGTGGGAAAAGGAGAAATTGCTCGTTACGAGCAATTTCTCCTTTTCCCCACAGTGTTTCCAAAAGACTTGTACTGCAGACACGTGAAAACCAGGGCTTGTTTTGGAAAGGGTTAAAATTCTAATGTAGGTATGTCTAGATGATATGATGATGAAGGTGTTGTTGTTGATGATGATGATGATGGTGATGATTTTTTCAGTTCTATTCCTCAACTTTAAAATTCTAATGTAGGTATATATGGATGATGATGATGATGATGATGATGATTTTACTATTTACCATTCAATTTTACACAACTCTTGGATGTGATTTCTTTTATCTTTTATGTATGTGTGTATTTTGGGCCAGTGGCCTTTCTTTACAAATAAAAGGTTCTGATTCTGATTAAAGCAAAAAACAAACCACTGTCTTGTTTTTCAATGGTGACAGTGCAAAATATTTTCTCAGCCAAACAGCGTAATAATTCGGGGATACCTAGCAAACGATGCAAGCGAAATAGAGATAACTCATTTTACAATATTGTTTAGCGTGCAAAATTAGGATATTCTCTCTAAAAATAGCATAGTATGTTGGACATGGCAAAATATACCAATCATGTATTACACGTAAAGGGTTAAGGAATATTACATTGAATATAGCAAAATATATGCTCTATGAAAAGGGGACTTAAAGTATCTGCAAAAAGTATCGACCCAGGTCAGCCTGCGCAGTCCGCGCAGGCTGACCTGGGTCGAAACTTTTTGTTACTAGTCAATTTTCTCGTGTCCATGGACCAGTCTACCTCTTGATTCAGTCGTTTGTGGATCATAATAGATTTTATGGATGCAATTTATGAGATGATTTGTTTGGTGCACTGCATCACGGAGATGCATTAAACCCCCTTTTTGCGAAATCGTGGCTCGTATATGGATCATGCAAATTGGCAGATCTGCCTGTACCATAAAGTACGTCTATCTTGTACATTTCTCGGCAACCTCAACGATTTAAGAATATTACGAATTGGACACACGGGAACACTAAAGCAAAAAGACTGTATTGTTGCTATGGTAACCATGTCAAAAGTTGTCCAAGTCGGACTTAATAAGTGAATAAGACGTCAACAATGCAAATGACTGAGTGCGCTGTAATTTGTGCCATATTAACCGAGTAAGTAAAACTGGGTGTAAGCACTAAGTGAAAACGATCAACACTTTCTTAAAAATTTTCTTACGCGGCAAGAAGTACATACAAGCACAAGGAAAGTTACTAAAACATAACATTCCTTTTGTTATATACCTACCACTTTCAAAGTCAAACTTTTGCAATTATTGACATATTATTCGACAACGGTAAACAGAGTTTAAAAAAAATAATGGTAAAGTGGCCAGTAACTTCGTTTTATTGAGTGGCGGATGAATATTATAGAGTAACACTTTGACCAATGAAATCGCGAATCAATATGTACGTTTTCTGCGCGTGAGGTACGTCATCATACTATATTTTGAAATGTATTTCAGAGTGTGTAGATAAGGATTTTTGTCTGTCGTGTGTGATAATTTATCCACATGCGAAGCATATATTTCCAATTGAAAATTTATAGGTCTGTAATGAATAATTTCATTTAAAGTGAATTGTACAGATCGGAGAAAGAACATCGGAAACAACACCTTTTTTGCCCAAGCATATCCGCAAAGAAGCGCAGCCATAATCTATATATGTTAACTCTTTCGCTGCCAAGTAAATAACGTCGACTCTTCTCAGAGGTCTAAAGGTATCTTTAAATCGACACTGAAGACATTTTAGGTCAAAGTTTAGCATCAGGTAGCGGACGGTGCAGAACTAAGATCAGACTGCACGTTTTGTGCAGTCTGATCTTGATCTACGCCGTCCGCAAAAGCTATTCAAGGCGACATTGGCGGTGAAAAAGTTTAAGAGACTCCCAATGTGAATGGCACTAACATAACATAACACAACGTGACACGACATGACACGACATGGCAGGACATGACACGACATGACACGACATAACATAACATAACATTTGCTGTAAAAGCAGGTGAACTAAATTTCATCAAATTATTTTATCAACAAGTATTACTTGATAGATTTATCCTTGCTATTGTACGTATATATGTTTTGACACCTCTCTCTCTCTCTCTCTCTCTGATGTATAAAGAAGTTTTGTTAATTTTCTTCGCCATGCCCTTGACTAGATCGAGATGCATTAGAATTTATGTTCAAGAATATTTAAAAAAAAAAAAAATTCTTTGTAAATTGCAAACAAGGATTCTGTTCTGTTCTAATGTCAGCAGAACAACAACAACAACACAACAACAACAACAAAAAGTAGCGAAAATATCTTGATGTAAATTTCTGTTATCCGTCAAATCACTCGGGAATTCATGTCGCATGTTTCACGTCGTTATTTTGCTGAGAAAATTACTGCAGAAGGTTGTGTTTGCTGACACCTCCCACACCAGTTTGTTTAAACTCAACCCAATCAATGCATACAATTAACCCTCTGTTGGCACCAGTGAGAATTTCCAGCCGCTTTTGCACACTATGTCGATCAAGATCAGGCTGCACAGAACGTGCAGTCTGATCTTTGATCAACACGGTGTGAAATTTTGGACATGTTTATTAACTTGGACTTGAACTTTGGATTTTAAATGTGACTATGTTTTTGCGCACTGTGCCAACCAAGATGAGGCTGCACATAACATGCAGTCTGATCTTTGATTTACGCAGTGCGATATCTTGGACATATGTTAACCAGAAGGGACTTGAAATTTGAATTTTAAATTTGAATTGAAGTTTTATCGACTTTCATCTGGGTCACTTATAAAGAGCTTTTTGCAAGCACGAATTGGGTACAAATTTTATTGAGGTACACTGTAGTTTTTATCCCTTTTTTCTGTTTTTTTTTTTTACAGCACACATTTTTTTTCTTTTGACTTAAATCAAAATGATCCATCGTGCCTGTAATTATCTTGTTTGAGAAAATATTAGAAATTCAAATATCAGCAATTAATTGGCACCATAAACCAGTAATATAAAATGTTCTTGGCTTTTTATCACGCAAGTTTTGGCATTTCATTTTTTTTAAATTTCTTTTTAACTGACTTTTGTGGGCTTTTGGTTGTGTCAAAATAAGTGACATAACTTAAAACGTGAGTGTTTCATAATGGCGTGCAACACACGAAGAAGGGTCTTTGGACATATGCGTAAAAATGTGTCGTCCCAGATCAGCCTGTGCAGTCCGTGACTAATCCTAGACGACACTTCCCGTTTTTGTGAGATCTTCTGTTTCACGAAAGTGTACTGTATGAAAAAATCTTATCTGCGCGGACTGTGCAGGCTAATCCGAGACGACACTTTACGAAAATGTCCGCAGGTCTCGTTTCGCATGTTGCGGGCCATATGTAATCTTTAAATACACTTATAAATACCTCTTAACTGCCGAGCCACGGAAGCTCAGTCGGTAGCGTACAGGACATGATAACAGGAGGTGCTGGTTCGAATCCGGAATTTCTTTCCGAGGATTGATGATAGTCATTGCCACAAGATTAATTTCTCTCCCACCGTCTCATTGTTTCGACGATGGTTATGTGGGAAAGCAGCCAGTGGTTTGGAAAGTATACTGTGCATAGTGCCGGTAAAAGAAACTCCAGGAAAGCACGGATAGGTGCACTTGCCGTCGAAATATAAATGAAATAATGTTTTAAACGGCGTTAAACACCATTCAATCAATCAATCATTATACCCGGTAGTATTGAGAACGCTTGTACCTCTATATAGCATAAAACACCCTAAATAAAATTTGATAGCCTAATAGAATACTGTATATAATCCTGAATACGCAAATCACCCCAAAATATTATACATATTAAAAAAAACCAAAACTTTATTTATCTAGCACAAGTTGCATATATGACTTCTTTCTTGTTTCATTAGAACGTCGCAACCTGTTTTGAATTCTTAATCATGGCATAGCAGGCAAATTTAAGTATCCATACACTAGGGAGATGTTTCGAGTTTGAAAGTAAAACAAGTTCTGATTGGCTAAACCAAATGGTTTAGCCAATCAGAAGGTGTGTTACTTTCAAATTTAAAAGAAAATTTCGAGAACAAGACTAAGAACATTCTTACGAATGGATGGTGAATACGGACCCAGATTTCCATTATCTTGCTAGATAATATATTTGATTTGCTTCCTAAGTGTCTATTTTCTCCTCGCGTCCTGCTTTGAACGCCCTGATTGGACGATAAGTTGCAAAACGCACTGTGCAATCTGATTTTGATCTTTATTGGCCTCAAAAACAACAGAAGTTATGAAAGGTATTTTCAGCGTTAACACTTCATACAGTTTTCTAAAATACTTTGAGACGCTAGCTGAAGTACTCATTAAACGATTACGTCAATCAAGTTGGGAGAATTTGGAATTCAATACGTCGGACTGGTGAATCTTTTTGTCATTATTTCCCGCTATAAGTGTGTACGTGATTGACAAGATGATAGGCGAAGATCTAACGAGGCAGACACAATCTCACAGCAGATAAACAATTATAAAATCAAAACATCAAAACTGTCACTGCGATCGATATCACAGCCTGAGTAATGAAAGACATTGTTGAAGAATTCATTGTAGAGTAGCGGGGAGCGGGGTAGCCTAAAACGTTTGAAGCTACATCCTTATAGCTAGAGAGAGACAAAATGCTGTATAGATTTGACAGACTGTAGAATGGCTCAGAATTAGTTGTGTAAACAGAGATAACGTACCGATATAATTATATGGTATACGGGATAAATACATATATCGGAAATCTTTGTTTTTTAAACCGCAAAAGTCACACCAGTAATTCCTTTGACGGCCTCCAGAAAATGAAATGCATTTTCTATCCGTCGTAATCTGTGCAACTTTGCAACCGTCTGGGGCAACATGTGGCATGAAGATACACTTGAATGATCATAGTTTGATGAAATAAAGATGATATAGGTTAAAACTGAAGGAAAATAGATGTATCTTTAACACTTTCGACGTCATTTGCGATTATGTACAAAGGCTTTTGCGGACAGCATAGATCAAGATCAGACTGCACAGAACGTGGGTCTACACTGTCTGATAAGGAGATACTTGTTCCCCCCCCCCTCCCGCCCAAGAAAAAAAAAAAAAAAAAACTTCGAAATAGCAACATCTGGGTTTTTACTGTTGAATATGAAATTTTCGTTTCATTTATTTAGCAGCTTAAGAGTTAAACGAAAATGGTGCGATTTCAAAGTTCTTTTGCAAGAACAGTCTAACCACATGTATGCTTCCATGACAACCGTTTCTATTACCAGCACTGCGCACGCCATTCTTCCAAAACCACTGGCTGCTACCGGCACTGTGAAGATATCACCACGAAATTATATCAAAGCGCTGACAGCACAGCTGAGTTTCGGTGTGTGTCATGATGTTCAAGTAAAGATGCGATTGATAGACCTACAAATATTTTCTAGTGTTGTGGTCTATGTATTCTTGGCGACATTTGCTACATATCACTTATTAAGGGCATACGCCTGAAAGTTTCTGACAGAGATGTTCAAGGGGCTTTACTTACAGGGGCGTAGCAAGCCCAAAATAAACTATAGTTTACGCAAAAGTAATATCGAAGGTTTATTTTTACACCGTCAAATTTGTTTCTACAAGAAGTTCATTTCTTTGATTCTTAGTATAGCAACATTATATGGGGAAAAACCTAAATAATGTTTCCAGAGAAGATCTTTTAAGTTTTAATTCTTCATGTACACTCAAAAGCCAAACTTGTCCTTTCTGTGAAAAGGCCAAGGTCAACTTCCGGTCAGATTTTGAGCAACCTTTACAACACTAGAGACAAAACCTTTATATCAAATTTCAACATGGCGGTTTTTAACCGTTTACCTGCCAAGCACGACTCAAGGACCTTTTGCGGACAATATAGTTCAAGATGAGACTGCACACAACGTCCATAAATGAGATATCCCCCCACAAAAAAAAAAGCTTTGAAATAGCAGAAATCGTGTTTCTACTATCGGCTTGAAAGTTCCATTTAAATTATTTATCAGGTTATTATTTAAACAATACATATATATGTTGCAACGCGTAAGTACATGACTTGGATATTTTGTACAATCTTTTCCCCCCAGCATTTAAATTTTACACTAGAAGCTTGACAGGCTGACCAAATAGTTTATGAGACCTTTGAATTTGCACAGGCTTGAAAATTCTTTACGTTCAGCGATTCTTTTTGTACTGTGCGGGTTTCTAAAGGTTCAAATATTTTTTTTGTTGCTATTGTTGTGTTTGCCGTCTAAGTTTTGTATTTAGGCATAGTTGTATTAAGTGTTCTCTTTATGGTGCCACTTCGACTTGCAATGATATATACTCAGAAAATGCCATATTAGGTCCTTTGAAATAAAATCTTAGTTCGATTTCTTACATGTTAAATTTTAGTTGGGACATTACGCACCCCACCATAAAAGCCATAGAAATATTTACCAACTTATATAACGATCCTTTGTGAAGGGAACAACCCACTGCTTGATCTGATCTCATTCTGGTCTGTTCGGTAACTTAGTCATTAAAGTTTTATTTTCCCATTTTAAATCAATATGTTGATTCTAAACACTTTTTGGTTCCGTTGATTATTATAATTCAGTAGGAAAAAAGGTTATCAAACACGAGTGCATAACGTAAGTCCCCGTTAGCCCATAAAACTTAATATTCCGGTCGAACTCAACCCAAAATTGTCATAGTAGTCAAGTTCTATTTGTTTCGCTATCTAGAATTTTTCGCGGTGCTTGTAAACCATTTCAAGCACTATTATAGCTGACAAAAAACTCTCAAGCCAGATTATAGTTTCGGTAAAACTATTTTCTTTCGAGGAGAACGGGGAAAACGGTATATAATTTTCTTTGTGTTTTGTATCAGCGAAACACGCAACCATTATACCCTGTACTTCTCGAATACTGAAGACAATTTCTGCTATTCTTGCGGACAATGTACATCATGACCAGACTGCACAGAACGTGGAGTCTGATCTTTGATCAATATTGTACGATGTTTTACCAAAAAAAAAAAAAATTGCCATTTAAACGACTAAGGTGGTGCAACAATTCGGCCTGTTCTCTACAGACCCAAAATGTGAATTTCATCGTATCTGCAGTTTAAGGGTAGATCAATACCAGGGAGGGAGTTTTTTTTATATTCTGTCTCTTGATATGATACAGTATCTCCCCGTTTTGAAAGATAGTAATATTAAATGATAAAAAAAAAAGAATGAAAATATACACATGCTTCAGTTTTGTATGACCCTTACAGTGCTAGTTGGATGAAATGAATGGTCCATTCAATGCTGAAAACGCAAATGTTATCAATTTTAAAGCTTTTTTTTCCTTCAAAAATCTCACTATCTTGGACAGTGTAGTCCCAAGATCAGACTGCACATTCTGATCCTGATCTTCACTGTCGGTGAAAGCGCATTGAGTGACGCTTAGCTGCAAAGGCTAACTGCTTCTATTGTCCTTGTTGCAGGTTACAGCGACAATTTACTGATTAAAGTAACTGAAAAACACATTGGTGTTTTATTCTTGTTTGGCCGTTCTAACTCGAGAACAAGAAATATAGCTGTATCTGAAAACATCAACATAGATGCGTGGAGTGTAAACCAAGATCAGACTGTATGTGTGTGCATGCTGTTTTCTATCCAAACTTGCAGCCATATAGACCCGGGTAAATCATACATCTTTTCTTTATTCTTCTCTACCATGTAATTCTTGGCTAAATTTCTTCCCTCTGTTTCTCTCCATCCGTCCGTTCTTTCCCATTTTCTGTCCCTTTGTGTGTGTTTCTACCGCTCCAACTCTCTCTCTCTCTCTCTCTCTCTCTCTCTCTCTATCTCTCTGAAAGACATTTTAAATCGTTGTTTTATTTCATGGATAAAATAACAACAAAATTTCTCAAAAATAAGAAACAAGTGTTTTTATTTCAAGATCATTGTCATTCATTATATAAATGCTAACTTGCATAAAACATAAAACTAAATTTACAAACAACTGTGAAATGAACATAAAAAAAAAAGAGAGAAAACTCAACTATTTTTTTGGTTTTGAAAAAAACTTATATAAAACAACAGCATTTCCTCCAGTATCAAAATTAAATCTTAACTAATTAGTAACATAAGCAACTATATCTAATGTGTCTTTTATACTATTGAACGCTCGTTCAAACCTAATAGTTCAATATATTTCTCATCCTAAACGGGTTAAACATTGCATATGAGCCTTGCTGTGTGAAAAGGGGGTTTAATGCATTTGCAAAAAGTATCGACCCATGTCAGCCTGCGCAGTCCGCGCAGGCTGACCTGGGTCGAGACTTTTTGCTGTAGGTCAATTTTCTACATGTCAAAGGACCGATCTACCAAAAGACAAAGTCGGTAGTTAGACCGGGTGAATTTCATGGGTCCGTAACTTGCTTGGTATACTGCATCACGGAGTTGCATAAACCCCCTTTTTGCCAGAGCATGGCACATATATATAGCTCTACCTTTTCACAGGCGTAGGCAAAAAGACTATCTTTTGCGGGCGGGGTGTATTAAGACCAGAAAGCTCAGAAAGAAAAAGTCTGATCTTGGATTACACCGTCCGCTTTTCCATTCTAGATTATATCCAAAGAAGTTTTTCTATTTGCAGCCGCATTCACAGAAAAAAAGTTAAACATCTATATGAAATAGAAAGAATAAAATGTTGCATGTCAATCATTCAGCAGATTACTTGCAAGATTCCGAATATTCCATATAATGTACATTATTGGTTGTCATTATTCCTCATAATGTACAGTACTGGTTCCGAATATTCCTCATAGGGTAAATAATAGTTCAGAATATTCCACATAATGTACATTATTTGTACCGAATATTCCTCATAATGTATGTAACTGGTTTTAAATATTCCTCCTAATGCTAATGATTGGTTCCGAATATTCGTTATACGAAATGTACACTATTGGTTTCAAGTATTCCTAATAATGTACATAATTGGTTCTGAATATTCCAAAAATGTACATTATTTGTCCCGAGTATTCCTTATAATGAATACGATCGGTTGTGAATATTCCTCATAAATCATATGGTTCCGAATTTTCCCCACCATGTACATTTATTTGTTCCAAATATTCATTAAGGTGTACATGATTAGTTTCGAATATTCCTAATAATGCCAATTATTGGTTCCAAGTATACTTCATATTGTGCATTATTGGTTTTGAACATTCCTCATAATTTATGTATTGTATTGTGTTGGAGTTTAACGTCATTTTAACAGTTCAGGTCATATCATGGCGATCAGTGACGCACCGATTCCATATATCCCTCATTATGTACATTATTGGTTTCAAATATTCCTCATTATGTACATTATTGGTTCCGAATATTCCAATAATGTACATTATTTGTATCGAATATTCCTCATAATGTATATAATTGGTTCTTAATATTCTTCATAAAGCATATAATTGGTTCCAAATATTCTCCATAACGTTGATTATTGTTTCCGAATATTCCTAAAACTGTACATGATTAGTTTAGAATATTCCTCATAATTTCAATTATTGGTTCCAAATATTCTTCATAGCGTGCATCATTGGTACCCAATATTCATCATAATGTACATTATTGTTTCTGATTTTTTTCATGATGTACATTATTGGTTTTGAATTTTCCTCATTATGTACATTTTTGGTTCTAAATTTTCCCCCAATATACTCATGGCTAAGCCAATCAAGAGTTGCGTCACTTTCGAATTTAGAAAATTCTGGAGAATGAGATTAAGAAAGTTCTTAAGAATTGTTAGTGAATATGGACCCAGATCTTTGCTGTAATCTTAACTATTTACGAAACGACAAAAATTTTAATTCATCTTTCAAAGTGGTTGCAGATGACGAAATAAATGAGGCTTAATGGTGGAGATTGACTTTGAAAGGTTAGAAAAGAAAATGCTGGTTACCAGCATTTTCTCATAATGTTTTCAAAAGCTTCTTCTTCTCTGGGTCTTAAAAACTCGGGATTGTGTGGTAACCCCTTACCACACAATATGACTTTTAACGACTTTGGGAAAAAAAAAAAAAAATTGAAAACAGTGTGGAGATGGAGAAAATAAAGAAATCATTTTCGCAACATGTAATTTGTCGTCTGCTAATGCTTTCAATTTGGTCCAGTCCATAATTTTGTCCTTTGGTAAAGAGTTAATTCACAGACAGGGCTCAAGCCCTGAATGAGAAATCTAAAGATGCTTTCAACACTTGTGAAACTATAAAGCGTCACTTAGTTACAAAGTCCTGCTTCGGTCTCATGAAGTAAAATAATAATATTGACTAAATTATATATATATATATATAAAAGTTATAATTAACCAAAACAAAACAACTGTTATACCATAATTTTTGGTCGAACTGATTTCAGACACACAGATAGTTGCACAGCCCTCGTGAACAAATATACAGCATAAAAACATGATAATTGTAATAGATAACAACAGTAAGCATTCATTCAAATCATCCATTTGTAAATTACAATATACATTCTTCACATTTTTTCAAGATTCAAATAAAACAGAGATACTAATCTAAGTATAGTCAGCAAAACTTCTAACCTGCCATTTTTGTTTCTCCTTCAAATTTGACAAAGTATTAGACAGATAAATAGAAACAAATTCTAATGTATATCCGGACGTTGGCTATATTATGGTTATGAAAAAATTTCCTCGATTCTACCAACAGAAGGCATGTCTTTTTTTAAAAGAGGAAAACACACACCGGTTGCGCATGCGTGGTGTCTGTCAGTCGAAACAGGTTTTAAAAATAGAAGCTAAAATTACTGAAATTTTGTCGACAATAAGAGAATAAAAAGAATAAGATTTATTTTCTGCAAATACACGTACATATAATCAGAGATAACGTGCATAAAGTTTTCAAAAATTTTGATTTTTCAGTGTTGAGTGAATGAATGCTAAGTAAGCCCCTTTAACAAGAACAAACTCTATTCATACTAAGACTGAGGTATGTTTTTACACTAGTGAATTATTCTGCAAGGAATCAAACTAAATGAAATGTCTCTGTTCGGGTCCGTTTCCACCAGCCATTCTTAAGAATATTCTTCGTCTTATTCTCCAAGATTTCCTAAATTTGAAAGAAACACAACCCCTGATTGGCTAAACCAAATGGTTTAGCCAGTCAGGAGTTGTGTTACTTTCAAATTTAGAAAATTCCGGAGAATAGGACGATGAACGTTCTTAAGAATGGCCGGTGGAAACGGAACAGAGACATTTCATTTAGTTGATAAGAATGGTGAATACGGATCAAGGGCAGCTAAAGGGTCTAGGGGAATTCCAGCTTAAATGTGGCGGTCTAGAAGTTTTGTTGAGAGTACAAGTCAAAGTAAAGCTTTACAAAACAAACCCTTGTTATAATGACCTTGAGGAGCAAGTGTTTGAAAACATTGGGGGAAAATGGAGCAAATGCTGGGCACCAGCAAGTTCTCACTTTTTCCACAATGCTCTCAAACAATCTTATCATTTGATCCATATTTGCGTCACAATCTGCAAATACTTTCAGTTTTGACTGGTCTAAATTTTCGTCGTTTGGTAACGTGTAAAAAGAGCAAAAAAATCATTTAATCTACCACTCTCTTGCACTACAGATCATTCCCATTCACCTCTGTAGTTGGCTCAGAAAGTAGTCCATCATCACGTGATATTTTCGTCACATGACCATAACTCAAAATGGCGACACAAACGCCGGTGAAAGAAAGACCAATCGATTGTTTTGTTTGCTGTTCAAACAGCATACGACCAGTCAGACTTAGCGGTAGGAAATGTGAAAAAGAGGGATTTTCTGAAAAGATTAAATGTCTTTTAAAGGACGGTAACTTGTTTTTTAATCTTACAAACTTAGATCCATCGGTGTGTTAAATTGTCATCATTCATGGGCGCAGCCATTTTTTTTTTTTTTTAAAATTGGCGTAAGATTCTGATCAGTAAAGAAGCTTGAAAAAATAGTTCCATTGTATACAGGTAAATTCTTTAGTCTGAATGCACCTATAATGTATCCGGAAGCATATTTCCTTTGTCTACTTTATTATGTTACACATGAAACAGTTAAACAGTAACAAAACATGTTTTCCTCGGTTTGACAAGATTCTTGTCATTTAGCCCGTTGCAGAGATGCATGGTGACAGTAACGAACGACAACTCTGCTCGGAGATTGTTACTCTACATGTTGGTCGACTAGTAAATAGAAATATCCGCCTTTTCGGAACATATACGCATTTTCGCACCTTGTACGCTGGCGCTCTAAGTTGGTCCATTTTATACAATAGGGTTACTGATATCTGACGTAAATGTGCCTGGAACACACCTGATCAAGTTGGCAATGTTCTGAACATTTTACCCCGTTGGACAAATAGTCTCGGTAAATTTCGTCATGAACTGCAGTAATGACGATTATATACAGAATATGCAAACAGCAGATGGTCATATCGCAATGACGAAACCCCCGATATCTTCAAGAGCAGTCCAGAATCATCTGATACTACTACTAGTAGCAATGACTCAGAATTTAATTGTTTTCGCAAAGGCAGGGTAACTCAAGACCAGACTGCAGAGAATGTGCAACCTGATATTATTCTAGAATGTCCCTTTCTTTGCAAGAAACTCAGAAAAAAAAAACCCACACAGCTTTAAGAGTTCAATATCTGTAGGCCTATCTTTAGTACTGATTTGGAATGTCTAATTAATTCATTTTGCATTTTGAGTGTTTAACCTTCTATATCAAAACAACAACAACAACAAAAAAATATATGTAAGAGTCCAAATTCAAGGCATTTGAAGACGACAATTAAAATGTGGCTCAAAGAATTTCTTTTTGATTGGGTAGAAAACATTTAGTAGAAGCATTTTCTCCTTTTCCAAATTATTTTTTTAAAACGCCGTCTTTGTTAGGATCTTTACAACTCGGAATTGTGTGGTAAAAGATTAATTAATACATGTATCATCTTAATGAGTAAATATCAAGTTGTATTAGGTATACACATATATATGATTTAAGAAAAACAATGTCATAGGCTCATAGCATTTAATTACGCCCTAAACATTTTCACCATCTGAACATAATCTACCTCAATTCAAACAGATTTAAAATAACCCGTCGAGTCCAAAATCAGTAAATTAGTATTTCCGTGCAGTAGAATAAACCGTATCATTTCAAAGTCGTTCTGGCAAAATTATCTATAAAAATAAGAGGCCAATAAGGCCTAAATAACTGCAATGGCAATTTTCACCTTTTCCAAAATTACAGTGAGCCGTGATGGGGTTGCATCTCCGGGAGCCATTATAACAAACAAGTCACCATATAATTATGGATCCTTCGCATCAATTTTGTATTACAACCAACTTAATCCTCAGGTACACTGGTCCTTCAACATGCAGAAAATTTACAAATAGCAAAGAGGTTCGACCCAGGTCAGCCTGTAGGCCTGGATCGATACTTTTTGCAAATCTATGCATTAAATCCCATTTTCAATGTATGGCCCAAATTTAATTGATATCGAGGTTACTTCAAGTTAAAGTTATTGAAATGGGAGTTTCACGAAAAATCAGATCATCACTGCGAGCTTTTTGGAGACAAGGGGCACATAATGGCCCTAGGTCGCTAACCTGAGTCCTTGCACATTAGAGTTAAATGATATAGTCATGTCAAAACTTACAAAAATGACAAATATTTTGATCAAGTTAATAAGATGTGGTCTCTAAAGTTCTTACAAGGTTTCCTAGATCTGTCCCAGTGCCCCCCCCCCCCAAAAAAAAAACCCGAGTTGACTTGTTATCAAACTCATGCATGGCGTCATCTGGCAAAATATTTTGATCAGGTGTCATAAATCATGGAAAGGAGTGGCTTATAGGGTATTTGGATAATTGCAGCGAGTGACCTACTTTTTTGACATGAAGTGACCTACCCTCAGGCTCATCTATAATAAGAGCCATGCTCTGTGAAAAGGGGGTTTGATGCGCTTGCAAAAAGTATCGACCCAGGTCAGCCTGCGCAGTTTGCGCAGGCTGACCTGTGTCGAAACTTTTTGCTTTTGGTAACTGTTCTGCATGTCAAAGGAACATTCTACCTTATGATTCAGTCGGTTGTCACACAAAATAGATTTCATGGATCCATATCTATATGGTGGCTTGTTTGGCGCGATGAATCACGGAGATGCATTAAACCCCTTTTGCAAGAGCATGACCCGTATTATCAAGATAAACACCCTGACCAAGAGTCATGAAACACAGACCGTGAACTGTAGCGTATTGAGCTTACAAACTTTCATGTAGTATCAACCTGATGAACTACTTTTTGGAAGCGTGTAGAGCTTACAAACTTTCATGCAGTATCAACCTAATGAACTACTTTTTGGCAGTCTGTGACCCACAGACTTACGTTACATTATAAAAAAAAAAAAAAACCGACCTAGTTTTGTGTCCAGTGGACTGAGACAGCGGCCTCTATGGTGCTCACAAGAGGTGTTTTTTTTTTTCTAAAAGCTGACAGTGATATACTTTTTACCGTAGGTACCTATTTTCAAATTAGATAGAGATTCTGACCAAGTTTAATGAACTATGGTCTAATGACTCGAATGATTGATTGCACTCAACGTTTTTCTAGTAATCAATCCAGTGACGTATTTTCTGACGCGAGGCTTTCCATTTTCTTTTAAGCTTGTCTGACATATCTGGACATGAAAATTCCATAGAATATTTCGCAACTAGATTGCAAACAGGGTATTTCTAAGATCATCCTGAGCAGGTTCCATAAATACTGGAACAAAAATTGACTCGGAGCACACAACGCTTTTTCTTCAACCAAAGTTTAAATGTGGCCTTACGAGTATACAGAATGAAAGAAACTGACAACATATCACGTATGACAGGCACAGCATGATCACAAAAGCTAACGTTAAGCACTTCGTACTTATGCGAGATTATATGGAGAGGAAACAGTTGTCTCTACACATGAAAATACATCAGTAATGCTCTGTGAAAAAGGGGCATTATGTATCTGCAAAAAGTATAGCCTCGTGTCAGCCTGTGCAGTCCGCGCAGGCTGACACGAGTCGGAACATTTTGCTACTGGTCAACTTTCTGAAAGTTAAGGGACCAGACTGAGTGTACCTCATGATTTGGTCGGTTGCTATACAAAATGAATTTCATGGATCGGTAATAATGAGATGATTTGCTTGGTATAACGGATCAAGAGATACTTTAAGCCCCCTTTTGCCAGAGTATGGCGCACACGTCTCTTAAGTTCTCACGCAAATGTACAACGTATATATACAATGTACTTTAAAATTATGCATATGCTTTGAGTTTCATTGGTCAAAAATTGTCCTTTAAATCTTTACCTATTCTCAAAGTATATGGAAGTACTGAATGTCACAATTATCCTATGAAATCGAAGGTCAAGGTCGATTGCTTGACCCAGCCTCCAAAACTTCCGTTTTAGATGGTCCCAAACGCAGTGATGCCATCGATAATTCAAATAGGTGACACACGCGGAAAAGCACTTCTCGTTATTGTCACAAATCAAGTTCATTGTAGAAGAACGTGATATATAATTTGCATATTACACCTTTATACGAAACACAGTTAGAACTGGCATTTAAAAGTCGTCAGGTTGATTTGGCCCATGTGCATTTCCTCATTTGCCTTTGAGCAAGTTCTAAATATTCATACTGTTATCAATCCCGTCTTGGTCACAGACACTATAAAACCAGTTTGTCGTATACCACAAATACAAACGAAGCGATAGAAAACACAAAAACTGATGACGTCACAGAAACTGCCTTTGAACCTAACGCTGCACTTCCTTCACCTGAAATTGAATAAAAAAGCATTACTTGAGTAAATAACAGAATTTGAAATTCATGCCGATAGAGGTATAAATAAAATTCTATGCAACTTAGAAATACGTTATAGCATTCAAAGCAGCAGGTAAAATGTAGATTGTTTATCGCATACGGTGTAGATCAAGATGAGATCACAAAGAACGTGCAGTCTGATTTTAATCAATACTGTCCGCCAACTGATCACAAACTACACAAGTTGAAAAATTTTTATACTCTGTTGCGGTACTGTTTTTGAAGTTCTCAAAGCGCTATGTTAGTCATGTCTGGCAAAAGGAGGTTAAATGAATCTCTGTGATGCACCGTACCAAGCAAGTCATCATATCATCATGGATTCCTTAAAATCCATTTTATCAAACAATCGGCTGAATCTTGAGGCAGAATGGTCCTTGGATATGCAGAAAATTTGCCGAAACAAACATTTTCGACTCAGACTCAGGTCAGTCTGCACTGACTGCGCAAGCTGACCTAGGTCGATACTTTTTGCAGATGGATTAAATCCCCCTTTCACAGAGCGTGGCTCATTTACATCATGTCAGTGCAAATAAGATTAGGGCATTGTGGACAATGCATGGTATTAGACTATTTTCAACTCGTTTGATCTCATCATTTCTTGAAATAGATACATGAGTAATGACTTGTGAAAAAGGTGCTAAAAGCATCTGCAAAAAGTATCGACCCAAGTCAGCCTGCACATTGGGCTGAAACCTATTGCTAGTGGTCAATGAGAGCCATTCTTCAGTTATTTCCCTTGATTCCTCTCCAGTACTACATTGGTCCTGATCAGGGGATTACTTGGATTTTATCCTTGATTTTCTTGCACTACACAAATATATTCTTGAGATAATATCTCTGGAAAATTGGGCTAGATTGTTTTACAAGTCGAGATATATGCATTTCTCTGATGACTGAGAACATGATTTGCTTTAAAATTACATGGGGACCTTACATATAGTCATAAATCAAATTATTTTTATCGCAACATCCCCAAAAGAATCAAGGATAAAAACAAAGAAATACAGGTAAAAGGACCAATCTGTTATTTGGTTACCTTTAGTCTTTATCTGGTAAGGGAGATAATTTTATTTACAAGAATGGCCCTCATTTTCTGTATGTCCAAGGACCAGTTTATCTCATGATTCAGTGAAGTTGTTAGACAAAATGAACTTTATGGATCCATGATCATTGTGTCGATTTGCTTGGTATCCTGCAACACGGCGATGCATTAAGTCCCCTTTTGCCAGGGCATGGCTCATATGTAATTATATAAGGATAGACTATAATTATAGAGAATTGTAAGGCTGCAAGTGTCACTAACGGCATAATATGATATGAACCATTCCCTGTGAAAAGGGAGTTTAATGCAAAACGATGCAAAAAAATCATGATACGGAAATCTATTATAATTTTTCAATAAATACTACGATTAAACCCCTTTACCACATCATCCCGGGTTGTAACAACCCTAAAAACGACAGTTTTTGAAAACGTTGTTGGAAAAGAAGAAAATGCTGGATAACCAGCATTTTCTTCTTTTCCCACAACGTTTTCTACCCTTTCAAATGCAAATCCCTTCATTTGCGTCACCTTTTAATTGTCGTCTGCAAATGCTTTCAATTTGGACAAGTCTAAAATTCTGTTGTTTGATAAATAGTTAAGATGACACAAGTTGATGACGTGTTGCACAAAAATTGATGACGTGTGGCACACGTACAGACAGTAAAAAAGGTGCCAGAACATTCAACGGGTTGTTTGTCCTTCGTTCTAGAAACTTCATCGTTCTGAAATTCAGAAGCAGGTAGAACTTTACCGGGCTGGTAAGGGTTGTTATTTGGGTTCGTCCAGTAGGGGCCCTCTGTCTTAATAATGGGGTTTCTTGCGTTACTGAACGGCGGTTTGGTAATATGGTTGGGGGTATCCTCGTATCCCGGTTCGAATGGAACTATTTCTTGTTTCGGTGACGGTAAGTATCTAGGCTTCATTGTGGTGGTTAAATGATCAGCATAGTCTGTGAAGGAAAAAAAAAAATATCAGGGTCCAGTTTCACGAAAAAACTTAAGTCAATTACTTTGATCAAATCCACAAAGGGACTCATTTTCCGGCTTCAGTTGAGTTTGTTGTTTCAGACGCATTTCACTTACACCAAGTTTTTAAGTAACTTTCTCAAATCTTAAGTTGAAGCAATATTTAAGACTCAATTCAGCAAAAGAATGGACTTAAGTCTGTTTGATTTGCTGATTTGCGTCTGGAACGTTGTCTAAACGTGGATTTGAGAAGGTTACTTAAGTGTGTTAATGTTACATTTGCCTCAAATAACTAACTCAAGTCCAAACAGTAGTTCCCGCGCACTACATACCTAGGTAATCAGCGCGTACCATTCAAATGGAGGGAAACATGACGTAATTTACGCTATATTTCTCGCGCTTTACGTAATATAGTAATGCGTTGTCATGTGATGGGGTCACTCGTCACAACTCGGCCGATTCCGTACCTACATCTAACCTTGTCTGTATAAGGGAGGCTTCCATTTTGAACTACCAATCACATGATCTTAAACATGGCGGCGCCCCTGTAGATCGCTTAGCAACGACATGAACAACCACTGTGAAGTTATTCACTTCTATCGATCTGTCGATGAAAGCTCCTAACGGAATTGATAAACCACGCTAAAACTTGAATGTACAAACTGTTTGCCGACTGAAATACTCTTAGATAACGATAGAAAATTTACTCATGCGTTCTTTCTAAAGAGGAGCCTTACAATTTCAATAACGGTAAAGCGGTGTGCTTCCGGAGATGTGCGAAATGTACCGTGTAGGTGCATATCAAGCTACGTGATACAGCCGAAGGATTTGATCACCGGATCACCCGAAGTATGCCGAATGGTGATGGGGTACGCCACGGGGAATTACCGAAAACAACGGTTCTGGGTTTTGATGAAAGTTCCTACAAAATACGGGTTAGAAGCATGAAATAAATAGAATAGTTGGTTGTTTTTAATTTCGGTGAAAGATCAAAATTTATTTCATCGATTGAACATTATTGGTAATATTTTCACTCGTGGCGCAACCACTCGTGAAAATATTACCGATGATGTTCATTTGATGAAATAAATTTCGATCTTTCACCGAAAAAAAAAAATCCTCTATTTATCGATATTCCCAAGTTTGTCATTTTGTACTGAAAGGACCGTTTTCGTAATATAAATGCAATAACGGTTTAAAGACTCGTATTTCGCATATCCCAGTTTCAGACCAGTCTTTTGAAGACTTCCTAGGTTACTGACTCATTTTGTCACAAAACTCAAACTACGAGACAAATGTTTTTTTTCCCCACAGCGATCATCTTCAGAACCCTTCCATTATCACTCTCATCGACTCTTGGACAGAAGTTTGGTCTTATCTCGATTCGAAATTAAATACCCTGATTTATTTCATGCTTTGCGGTAGTTTATCGAGAAATAATGGTGGATTATGGTTTGTTATTTCATGGTTACGACCAGTGAAAATACCGATTTCATAGTTTCTAACTTCAATTGAGGGAGGAAACAGTAGTTCCCGCCCACTAGTTACGTTGGTAATCACCGCGTGCCATTTAAATGCAGGTAAATATGACGTAAATTATGCTATATTTCTCGCGCTTGACGTAATATTGTAATGCGTTGTCATGTGGGGGGGGGGGGGGGGGGTTACGCCACGGGGAATTACCGAAAACAATTGTACTGGATTTTCACGAGTCCCAACAAAATAGTGGTCAGAAGCATGAAATAAATAGAATATTTGTTTTTCGGTGAAAGATCGAAATTTATTTCATCTCCTGAACACCATCGGTAATATTTTCTCGAGTGGCTGTGCCACTCGTGAAAATATTACCGATGGTGTTCACGAGATGAAATGTGTGCCACTCGTGAAAATATTACCGATGGTGTTCACTCGATGAAATAAATTTCGATCTTTCACTGAAAAAAAAAACCAAATATCCTCTATATATTAGCCACGCAATTAAGAATTAGAATACAGAATCTCTACATACCGTACAACACCATTGTTTCTCTATCTTGTCCAACGATATTTTGGGCGTAACACGTATATTCTCCAAAGTCACTTTCCACAATATTCTTTATTCTCAGACTTAACGTTTTGCTCTTGCTGTTTTCATTCCCACTATACAGTTCTAACTGATACTTTTCTTTCAGGTACAAATCCACGTCTCTCCCGTCCTTTTTCCACTGCATGACGCCGTGTGGGTACGCCGTTATGACACAATCTAAAATTGTCTCCCTGCCTACATACTGCCCCATACGTTTGTTGTTTAGGTCCACCTCTGGAGCAACTGCAAAATTATTTTACCCCTGCATTACAGCCATGTTTATCAACCATTCTTACTGTAGTTTATTTCTAAATTCAAAGATTAGCCATATGACAAGCTGACACAGAACGTTGTAAATGAGCCATGTTCTGTGAAAGGAGGTTGAAGACAGGCTGACTTGGGTCGAAACTGTTTGCTTTTTTGCTATCAGTCAATTTTCTGCATACCAAGGGCCAAGCTTCCGCATGATTCGGTCGATTGTTAACTCTTTACCAAACGACAAAATCTTAGACCTGTCCAAATTGGAAGCATTTGCACGCAACAAAATAAATGTGACAAAAAAATTGAAATTTGTTTTAGAAAGGATAGAAAACATTGTGGTAAAAGGAGAAAATGCTGGTTACCAGCATTTTCTCCTTTTCCCACAATGTTTTCAAAGGCTTCTTTCACAGGGTCGTTAAAAGTCGGGATTGTGTGGTAAAGGGTGAAACAAAACGGATTTCATGGATCCATAGTTATATAATATCTTGCTTGATATGATGTATCATGGAGATGCATTAAACCCCCTGTTGCCAAAGCTCCGCTCAAATCCATTATCTCCCGCTAGATGGCATTCTATAAATACACATCTATCTAATTTGGGCATCCTGGGTACAGTAGCGGAGTAATTTTTCAAAACAACAACCGTGACTTTGAATTTCAAATGAAATAACCGTTTCCTGAATAAAACGCTACCTGGTGCCATTCATTCAGCTATGATCGGCTAGCATGTAACCTATGCACCGACCATTTATTAAAACAGCCCCTACATGCTTTGGTAATAGGCTAATAGCTTAGATATAAGCCCTACTTTTCCCAGGTATAGGGGGATGGGTGATGCGTCATAGCAGACAGGTCTTCGAAGAATATGACATGGGCAGACAACGAGCTCAAATCTTTCTTAGTTAATTCCGTTTTTGAAATGCAAAGACTTACGTACCGAGCAATTTCTCCTTTTCCCACAGTGTTTTCTACCCTTTTTGAGACCTTTCTGCCATTTTCATCAAATTTAAAATTGTCGTCTGCAAACTCTTTCAATTTGGACCAGTCCAAAATTTGTCGTGTGGGAAAAGGGGTTTAATGCATCTGCAAAAAGTATCGACCCAGGCTAACCGGGCTCGACACCTTTCGCTATTTGTAAATTTACTGCATGTTCAAGGGACCATTTTATCTCGTGAAATAGTCGGTTGAAAGGCAGAAAGGATTTTATGGATCCATACATAATTATATGATGATTTGCTGTGTATGTTTCTCCGAGATGCATTTACCCCTTTGCCACACAATCCCGACTTTTTACGACCCTGTAAAAGAAGCCTTTTGAAAACATTGTGGGAAAAGGAGAAAATGCTGGTAACCAGCATTTTCTCCTTTTCCCACAATGTTTTCTACCCTTTCCAAAAAAAAAAAAAAAAAAAAAAAAATTCAATTTTCAGTCACACTTATTTTGTCGTCTGCAAATGCTTCTAATTTGGACCAGTCTAAAATTTTGCCGTGTGGTAAAGAGTTAACCCCCTTTTAACAGAGAATGGATCAAATATCCTTTTCTAGCCCTGAAATGCCATCTGTGGCTTCTGAAAACGTTATCTCATTTACAAAGCGGTCTAAGGATGCTCGACCTACCTTTTGACTGGTTGATCGAATGTTTGACAAATTGGTTGATTGACTGACTGACTGGCTGACTGATTGGTTATTGATCGAGTGAGTGATTGATTGATTGGTTCATCGATAGACTGACTGATTACAAATGGTCACTCAGGGATGAAATCAGCTAGTCTTTTACCAAGGGATGAGTGATTAAGTCATTCTCACACGACAAAATTTTAGACTCATCCGCATTGAAAGCATTTTAAGAAGAAAAACTAAACACAGTTTATAATTATGAAACTTGTTTCTTTTAAGGGGTAGAAAACGTGGAAAAAGAAGAAAATGACATTTTCTCCATTTCCCACAATGTTTTCAAAAGCCTTTAACATCAGAATCGTTAAAACAAAACTCGGGTTTGTGCTGTAAAGGGTTATTAGTCATTCTTTGTCTATACTTACATTCCACAAAGACTTTGATTTGTCGTGTTACTGCAGGGTCTACTTCATTATATGCCACACACTCGTAGATTCCATCACAATACCGAGACACATTGTGGATATAGAGGACCTCTCCCGTAGAGCCAATACCTATAAAGGACGTAAAATGTGTGTGTAAGTTTTATCCCTGAGTATTGAATGTGTACAAGGTACATGTACATTTTAGTAAAGCTCCTACAATACACATGGCATATTTTCGAACAAAACGTTTTTCAGTCCTTATCGAGACAACTACTCGGTACGTTATTTCGCTTTTCTTCAGCTAAGATTGCACTTTACAGAAAATATCGATGAGCATTTTGAATTTTCGAAAGTATGCCAGTATTGTTAACATGTAAATTTAAGGTATCAGAGGTACTATTAATTCGGCAAAATTCGACAGATTCCGTCAAATTCTCTCGGCATATTCCGTGCATTGTCAGGAATGACAGGACTGCTCTCGACATATAACGAGTATAATCGTCATCACTGAGAATCATGTTCGCTATACGGGCGATAAAGGTCCGAGAGTAGAGGTAATTTACACCGACACTGCCTCATTAAGTTTTACTTCAGATACCTTAAGGAAGGGTTAGTGTTGGTTATATATATAAAATAAATTTAAGGGTTAATTCAAACTTAACGGGAAGGGTTGAAAGAAGAGATTGCTTACATTTATACTGAATAACGAACACGAAAGGATTAATGCAAATGCAGTAAACTCGCGATTCTTCGACGATAAAAACAATCTGCATACAACTTGTTTTGGGTAAATGTGAACTATTCATAATACGTATCCCTAAAATGCAGGTAACAACTCTGGGTGCTTTTGCGAAGAGTGTTGGTCGAGGCCAGGCTCATATAACATGCAATCTCTGCTTGGATCTACACAGTCCAGTATTCTGTATCACATCCTTACTGAACACGTATCAACTTGATAAGGTCATTTTTCATGATAGAAATGCCAATTTCATATGTGTGTGTGTGTGTGTGTGTGTGTGTGTGTGTGTGTGTGTGTTGTGTGTGTGTGTGTGAGCCATGCTCTGGCAGAAGGGGGCTTAATGCATCTTCGTAATGTATTATACTAAGCAAGTCATCACAGTATTTTAGATCTACGAAACTCATTTTGTCTAACAACCGACTGTATCATTAGGTAGACTGGTCCTTTGACATACAGAAAATTGACCAATAGCGAAAAGTTTCGGCCCAGGTCAGCCTGCGCAGTCCACGCGCGGGCTGACCTGGGTCGATACTTTTCGCAGGTGCATTAAGCTCCCTTTTCACAGAGCATGGCTCATATGTAGTTGGGTCTTAGAATTCACATATAATTGTTGCCGTTTCGAGTTACATGTATTTCCAAATCTTGACCACATGGTTATTTCGACTTGCCAACATTTACTTTCCAAACATGTGTTTCAAACTTATTCGCAACATTTTCATGATTCTACTTTCACTGATTCAGTATGATTTAATAACTTTCATTTCTTTCATTTCCTTTTGTTCTTTAATCCTCATTCACATTTTCTGCATCACTTTATAACTATGGTGTGGCTTTTCTGATATCGCCATGATACAAGTAGCATAATCTACATACTATACTGCAAAGAAATTTCTCACGACCTGATTGGATAATATGCTCCGAACAGACAATGAAGTACACTGGCAAAATCCACGGATAAGCAAATTCCCTCTCGGAAGCCCCGTATAGATCTACCTGACTACACTTTTAACGCAAAGTCCAACATGGCGGCGTCGATCGATAGGAGTCGCCCACAAGACAAATACTGAGTACAGCATATCAAATATCACTAATTTCCTTTGATGGTTGTCAAATAAAAATACATCGGATGTCAATCGCAAACTGCACGTTTTACACAGGTTAGTGACGTCAATTTTCAGTGTATTGGGGCACTCAGAAGGAGAAATTTGATTTCGTCAGGGCACTCAATTTATGAGGCCATATAACAAGAAAATTTCACTGAATACACGTTGGAACGGTAGAACTTTGCAGTATACATGTAATTATTTAAATTCGTTAACCGGTCAGGTGGCAGGGCGCGTGAAAACGTGTTCGTGACTCTGGCGAATCATGTTGCCCCGAGCCGAAGGCGAAACTGTCATCAAGCTAGTTTCCACAGGTTTCTATTTCATTTGTTTAAACGTAAAAATTCTACTCACACGTATTTCATTGCCCCACTTATTGTAAATTACAGTTTTGTTGCTTAGATGAAAATCTTGCCTTGGCTATACCAATAGCATCACTAAAGCATCATATGCTCTCACAAATTCTGTCTGTTGTGCAAAAATTTTCATTGTAAATCAAAAGGATATTTTTACGATTTTCAATTCTTCAACAAGTTTACTGTTGAGGACATTTTTTAGCCTTACCCAAAATAGCTTTGGCAAAAAAAAAAAAGTTTTTTCCTTGTCTTCACTTTCTGAAAGTGTCCAGTTTAGTTTCGCACTGACTGGATTGGTTGAAGTCAAAACATCGAAACAAAAATGAGAAAATGTGAATGAAGCATGTTTTTTTCTAGCGTTTTCTTGTTTACGAGTGCATAACAATATGCTGACTACAATTTTCGTCTTGAAGACCACTTTTAATGATACCGCAGCAAAAGGAGATACTGTTATATTTCTAGTTGTATATTTCTAGTTGTATCAAGACTGTTACATATACTCATGAGTTAAACCCACATTCGTGTTGAATATCCATTTCTCAGATTGATTTTTTTTTTTTTAAATTCGCATGTTGCTTATTATTTAAAGAAGGTGATGAATAAAGTGAACCTTCTGTCGACTGATCGTGAGTTTACTACATAAAAAACTAAAATGTAATTAATTGTCGAATACGAGGGATAAAGGATAACTGCATGCTTACTTAGGGGGAAAAAGAATTTGGGATAATGATTATATTAACATTATAAAATTTAATAAAACTTTTGCACTGCGTTGAAAAAAATTGGTAAAAAGGTAAGAAAAAAGTCAGAAGAGCAGTAAAGAGAATATTAGTAACAAGATTTAAGTTAAAATTTAAGGGAAAAACGATTTAAACAACTAAATACCGACATTGACTTCACTCCAAAAAAAAGCTACTCTAAAGATTTTGGGCTACTATGGGATGAACTGGTACAAAAGCTGCCTAGTTTACTAAACCGCTAAAAAGCAAAAACCAGTAAAGGCAATTAAAAAAGTGCGAAACACTATTGCCAACACACTGTCCTGTTTTCTCTAAATAAACAACAGATTTGTCTTTTCCTTTAACATATTGGAACCTTAAAAAAAAAAAGTTCTGCTTTCAACGAGGAATGACATATAACAAACATCTAGGGCGGCCAAAAAAGAGACGTTAATGATCAAGTCTTGCATTTAAGACAATGGAATCTTAGTGTCGCTATCGACGTGTCAAACTAGACAAAAGAAGAAAAGTTGGAAGTTTGTTGCTTAATTTGAAGCTTTCTTAAAAGAATTATTGGTCGTCATTTCGATGCCAGTAACAAAATTTCGTTTAAAAAAAAAACAAAAAAACGACGCAAGTCGTAAAATAGCATGGTCTTAAACGGAACCAAAACTTGTTACACGTTTTCTTTTTACAAAATAATATAGAAAATTGTTCAACCAAATTTTGTAAGAAAAAAAAAAATAATCTTGATGCAGACATATTAGCAGCTTTTTTCAGTGTCTAATATTTCTATCGTCTATCGATTAGAAAAAAAAAAAAGTTACCGTAAAAAATTAGAGACAGCCTGTATGCCAGGTTTATTTGTACCATTGGCTAGTAGCCCCCAATATAAATACCGTAAAATCGATCCTTATGTTAGCAACAATTTTTACGATTTGTTTGTTAAAACAGGATTTTTATTTTGACCTTTGTTTTTACTGAATTCACATCAACATATAATTTAACGCATGTTACAAAATGTTCGAGTTCTCTTACAATATATCTTATACATTCACAATAGGTTTTAATAAGCACGATACAATTAAGCATGACAGAATTTAGGAAGTATATGTATATCTAAAAGGTAAGAATGAAGATAGCAAAAGAAGAAATACGAGTAATTTCATAAAGGAAAGGGGGATAACGAAACGAAAAAGTAAAAAGAAATAAATAGTAACGAGTTTATAGAGAAAAAATGTAGACAAAAGTCATGAAAGTAAAGCAAGCCATGACGAAGACATACAGGCTTCTCAATGTGATACCATTGTTGGTTTTCGCTACCATAAAGACACTGCAAAACTATCGGCTCCATTTACAGTAAAATCTGTTTAAAAATGTGTATCTACTCAAAGCCTAAGTTAGACTACTGTAGCGTCTATCGGTACTCGGCTCACATTATCTGCTACTTTTAAAGGTGTGTATGTGGATAATATATTTCATTAAACAACAGATTTTACGAAACCCATTTTATTTTCTGCGTAAAATAAATCGAAATAATCAGCTTGTAAAAAGCCTCTTATTTATATTAAAGGAGTTGCTTTTCATTGTGTATCTTGAAAATAGTGGTTATTCAAAAGCAGCAATTCTGATGAAAAATTCGTTTCAGAAAAAATGATATAAGTAGCAGTAGTATGAGCCGATTACATAAAAAGTGACTTTTATTTTGATTTAATCTAATTAAGTAAAAAGTGACGTTGTAAAGACGTGATTAAAGCTTTTCTACACTGACACTCTAGTGCAACATTGATCAATACCCTCCATTTCAGTCGAAATGTAACCTATCACATTTCGACCTTCACCGGAATCTTCTACTACATGATCTGTAACAACCACATTATATCATCAAAGAAAAATATATAAATACATACATGTATATCATTTCATACATATACCTATAAAAAGTAATGACAATCGGATATAACAACCGAATTCAAAGTACTTCAGAACCATGTTTGATTGATTTCTTTAGAAAATCTACAAATGAAAGTGTATCTGCAAATAATAACAACAATATTTTGCCTCATTATTGGTTGACAATTGTAAAAAAAAAAAAAAAAAAAGGAAAGGTCGAGAAAATGCTACAAACAAATTATTAAGGGTTCTACATAATCATTTTAACTGACAACAAAAAAGGAAAGAAGTACACATAAACAAAACGCTGCCGGGTGTAGATCTTTCATACTGATTGCAGTATGGTTCTTTCCTGATTTGCGTCAAAACATGTATAAAATGAATAGTTTATACAACTTTTAAGATGAAAACATTATTCGTGATACACTTTTCTCAAATTACTTCTTTTGTTTCTGACTTCAACATGTTGATGCAAACCTGGGCGTACCAAAGCTTCCTGTTTCAACATGATCAACACACGACCACGCTACGGTTACCTACTTTTACCAAGGTAAATTGTGGCTTATCAATGTGAATTTTCCCCGCTACCTTTTTGGCATTAGATACCATTTTCTAAAATGTTTATTCGGGTTTGATATCTCAAAATTAGATCTGAGCGAAAATGAGTAACTTTTGAAAGTTCATACAATCGCATTCCATGCCTCAGGATGCACAAAGTCACAAACCAACAATTGGGTAGTATATTGTATTAACGCTCGATTACACGAACCAAAACATAGCATACACATAACATACACTTGTGCTTCTTCAAACCTTGAAAAAAAAAAAAAAAAAAGTCAACCAATTGCAAAAGCACTCAATAGATGTTTCAATGTTCTAGATACATCCTTACCACCATGTTCTTTGACTATATGGATCATGTTGATTCAATTGAAAATAAGATTACTTGTAAAGGCCTCAGATTCCTTCGTGCTTATCTCCTCCTGGGTCATTACCTATTGTGAAATTAATTTCCTCGAGAAAAGGGAGGTGAAAGACGCTTGCAGGTCGGTCGATCAGATGTCCTTGGGTAACGGTTGACTCGAGTCGAATAAAGACACAGATGTCCTCTTGATGTAATTGGGTATTGTAACCGTAGATATGGAAATGGTATTTAAGAAGGGGTGTTTTCATTTTTCTCGAAGGTTAACGCGAACAAGCATGACAGAAAAGAAACTATGCAGCACATACATGTACTTTTGATAATCATATAATTCCCAGCATCTCTGAACGCCACATCACTTTGAAAAGTGAGCATCGTTTTTTTCTTAAATCTCAAAAGCCATACAGATTTCGCAGTGTGAAAACTCCGTAAATGTTTGAAGTCGAACACAGTTTAAAACTGAATCAGTGCATGTATTTCATTATTTCTGAGTGCAAAAAGATATACACGTATATACTTCAAGCTCTCGACAATTATGTTTTGTCAAAGGCCGTGGCGACTAACCGAAGTGCAGTCAAAAAACTAAACTGAGGTTTTAGAAATGAAATCGATAACATGCATTAAATTTCTCATAATATCTGGCAATTTAGGTCCCGGTATTTTAACTAGTTGCATTAGTTTTCCACAAAATAAGAAAAATTTACATGTGTATTTTGCAAAAGCGCAAAGTCAATCTCAAGAGCGCTGCCTTGGCGCACAGAAAATATCAATATCAGCTAAATAAGACGTCTGGCTTAGTCTCGGATCTTCGTTGTAAGTTATTAAAATGGATTGAAATCACCATATACTATAGTATAGGAATTATGAAATGATATGGTTTCGAAATCTTATCATTCTCCGTAAATATAATATTTCTTTGTATATAATTAGTGTTGTAACAAAATTCCTGTAGAGTTAAAAAAAAATCAGAGAGGAGAACATTTTTAATATTCGTACTAAAACAGAGCATTCGTTACAACACAGACAACACACGAGTTACTCGATTGAAGGCCCTTATACAATTTATGTATGCTAATCAAAACACAAACTCAAGTGCGTGGTATATTTTAAGATTTCTATTGAAGAAATATTCTATCTAGTAAGATTCGGTAACTTGTATCATGCGAAATATGCTGCAAAGTTACAAAGGATTTGATTATTCATGGGAAAAAATCCAATGTGGGTAACTCAAGAAAAGGAAAATTGTGATGGTATTCGACGAGTCAAACTCTTTCTAAAATTTATAGTATATTATCCAATGCGCAAATTGTTGAATCATTATTTTTCGGGGAGAGGACATTAATAATCTTCATTAACACAAAAAGGTATAATTGCGAAACGGTTATTTCAAATAATTTCCTCTTTTGCAAGGAAAAAATGTATCTAATCAAAAACAAAAATGTGTGTGTATAAAACTAGTTTGTTCAAGCAAAAACATCTGTTCAATATTAAATGCATTTTTCGTATAAAAATGCTTGTCTTCTTAACAACTGACATTTCACAACGTTAAATAAATATATCAAAATATGCAATTTATAATGAAGATACAGTATCATACGCAATTTATGATGAAGATATAATTTGTGAAAGATTACATATGCCATGCAGAATTTTATTTTCAAATATCTTGCTCATTTACTTTGGCGCTTAAAGGATTAAAGCGTAACAGAACTCTAAACGCTCTTGTAAGTTTCTTGAAGATATACATGTATAGTTTTCAGCAAAATTTTGTAATTTAGAAAAAAAGATTTAAAAAACCATTTTAATCAAATGTTAGTCTAGTAAACAAACAAACGAAGAGACACAAAAAGGTGGTTCCTGGGCATCCATTGTAGCTAAGGTGGCGAGTATCAAACCAGAAAATCAACATGTACGAGACATGTCGAAAATAAATTCGTGAAAATAATACCTAATGTCTAACACTTCAAGAGAGTGCAAAAAATCGTTGGTTTAATCTTTCGTTCGTCCTTTAAAAAAAACCCCCTTTTATCTACGCACAACACGTGTAAAACAAAATATTGCTGTCTTTGCTTCTTTTGTTTTGAACTTAGAAAATATACACTACAACAGTAAAACTGATAAAGGTTGTAAACTGTCGTTTTAATGTCCATTTTCAATTTTTTCCCTAAAGTCTTATCATATTGTCAGAAAGCATGTTGTGATGGATACCGCTAATTAGATTCAAGAATGGTGATACATGAATAACTTTATGTTGGCAACGATAACATTAATGCAACTGCAAAGTTTTTTTTACGTATTCCCGACTGCTCGATGTAAGTACATTTGCATAATATTCTTTAAACCATTACTAGTTATTATAGAAATGAAAAAAAAATCTACAATCACCCAGAAAACGTGTATACCTGTTTGCTTGAGGGTGTAGTCACAGGCACCGATGTTAGTAAACGAACCAAGCTCCAAATCTAGCCCTGGGGGGACGATAAACAGAATAAATCATTTAAAAATGCACGGTTAGAGAGACAACTACCGATATTGTGTACTAACATGCAGGTCACATGCAAAGCAGTATTTTTCCTGAAAAGAACTGAATAATGTGAAAAATATATTCTGCTCTCAAGAACTCGATGTAAATCCTGGAAAGAATTTCCGGATTACCTTTTGGCAAAACGTGCTCTAGAACATTTCGAAACCGACATAGGAGTTCCCTGTCATAATAGTAGAAAAAACAAAATATGTTTTAGAATAATTCAAAATAGATTCTTACATCTAATGTTCTTGAGCCCGGAATATTAAAGGAGAATTAAATGGGCATTGAAATTTCTAATCAATTAGGGGTGGTAGGGGAGATAACAAATAAGCTTACAGTTGTATATTAACGTTACATAAAATTCAAAACCTAAATTAAAGAAAATCCGGAGTTGTATTTCTTATTTGTTATATCCAATACTTTTACCAGTGTCACCTTAACCGTATTTTCTATTGGAAAAATACCAAAAAAAAAACCTCTACTCGAATCTGTTTAATGAGAATTACCTTATATTTCAACATACATGAATGGTGGAATCAGAACATTCAAATTTGAAAGCCGTATGCTTAAAAAAAATCTTGCACAAACAAGCATTTTTTTTTCTTTAACAGAATATGAAAATTAGGAGATGAATTAAAAGATAACCCGCAACTGCTCATTATTTTTCAGTTCTACTGCATTTTTCGTTATTCTTTTAAGACAAAAAAGTTAATTTGCAATGCCAGATTGACTTAAGCAATTAAAAACTAATTCTTCATTAGGTAGAACTCTTTTTTTTCCAGGTGTTTTTTGACTAGTTTCATTGACATGAATTAAAAAAAATCATGAACCTTAAACCTGAAGATGTAGCAGACAGAGAGTAATTTATTATCAAACCATTACAGCATAACCTATCAAAGTCATCTTTCAAAGTGCCCAAGTAACCTTGCAGTAAACCAATGTCTTCAGAGCCGTAAATGCAATACGTGTTTTTGACAAAATTGTTTTTTTTCCAGATGTATTAAACGTGCAATTCTGTGTTTATTTCGGACTCTAATTCTAAATGTATTGATAACTATCAAGTTTGTCCTATGTATTATGTAACACTAAAAATATTTTTAAAAGCACATGTGTGAAGTAGAAATGCCTTTGTCAAGAATCTCGGCTCATTCAATCGATAAATATTATTTCTGTACTCTTTCAGTATATTCCAACGGATTCGTCAATACCGAAAATAATATACTGAATAATAAAAAAAAAAAAAAACCTACAGAAGAACGACAGAAATGAAATAGTCCGGACATTGCTGATTTGCCTATTCCCCAGATATATCTAAATGTACCTCAACAGAGAGAGTGTGGTGTCACTACAACACACCTGCATCTTTACAACTTATGTTTTTTAAAAGGGTTAACTGCGAAATAATTCGGCGTGCTAAGTTACCCAGACACTACCGACTTAATTATTCCTTTGATACCCTAGGCATTCTTCGAATCTTCGACCAATTTAAGCTGTTTACAAGTCCGTCGTTCTGAAAATTTTCTTCCATAAGCTAACCCATTTGAACTACTTGTCGCGTTCATTGATTCAACTCTAACGAATTACAATTTACATGACAGCATTTAACACGCCCAATCAAATTTAGTTGGACAAGAACCGGAATACCGACTCAACGAAGCTTCAGTTGTAATTAAAGTGCTGTTTTATCTTAATGTAAACAAATCTCAGAAAACAAAATCATGCACTATAGATGAAAATGCTGACGTGGATCCTACAATTGTATATTCTTTAGCAAGTGTTGTGACTTACTACATCCAAGTGCTAGCTGTTGTTTTTTTTCTGTGCATAATATTAGTGCTCATTCTAAGCTAAGATAATAAATATTGCTGCATAGTTTATAACTGATTAACCCGATTAGGTGCCTGTATATCTTCGTCGTAAGTTGAGAGGAATGTTTCTTTGAAAAAGAAGGTTTTGTTAAAAACGTCATATATAATGATGTAAATAAGGTAGATATAGTTGAAAAATAGAGAAATATGTAAGGATATTTTCAGAACATAATTACATATACCATGACAACAATATACGGGGAAGAGAAGTAAGAAGGTCAATGAAAAGGTGAATGTTTTGAAAACATGATAGATATTTATGTAGCTAAATAAAGCTGCTAGATTAATAGCACTGTACTTCAGCACCACCTTTGTGTGATACAAGTATCCCTTGTAAACTTTCCCAAATCTGACAGCAAGTTTAACCGCTTCTCCAGACAAAGTAGAACAGTTCCACCACGATCAGAAGAGCCCCCTCCCCCCCGCAAAAAAAATTGCTGAGGAAGAAGTTTACTATCATTTTATTATTTAGATGTCTGACATTTAACCGTAAAGCTGCTGACTAAATGAATCAATAGTAAAAACCCAAATATTGTGGATTTAAAGTTGATTTCACCAGAAAGAAAATACCGTATCGGACAGTGTAGATCAAAGATCAGACTGCACATTATGTGCAGTCTGATCTTGATCTACACTGTCCGCAAAAGGTACGCGAGTCGCACATAGCAGCTTAAGATATATCCTCTATTCTAAGAATAGCACTTTTAACTGTGCCTTTGTCTTTCCGACTACTTAATAATGTTTTGTAATCCTTTTCTGTTTTATCTGGTGCAGTATTACAATTGCTGCATTTTTTTCTTGCAATTCATTATTACAAATCAGGAAGTAATTCTAACATTTTATAGCAGAATAATCTATTTTATTAACGTTTTTTTGCCCAAACGATCCGTGCATTCCACATTCAAATTGGCGTCTGTATTTGTTCTCAATCCGGTTCAGTTTTAAAATGTGTTGTCTGGTTAACTTTACATGTGAAGAATGAAAACGACGAGATCACTTTTCACAGTATGTGGTTTCAAATAAGCAATACTCGTTGATTTTTGTTACAAACAAATGAAAAAAAAATAATGTATGATTATCTTTGATTTTTATAATGCAGGTAAACCTACTCACTTCTGCGAACATGTTTTACTATTTTAACAAGAAAATAGATCTATATGCGAGTATCATATTTCTTTTTTTTTTCCTTAATATAAAGAACCATAACAAACCAATGAACGGCAAAAAACAAAGTTCAAATTTCTTAGGACAATGTTTAATTACTCAAACAGTAAGAAATATAATAATCGAAAGTATGGTGATTAAATCGGCTTCATAATATTTCATCAAATACGAAACTTAATTTGACTGATATGATTAAAAAAAAAAAGAAGCCGAGGCTAAGTTTTTTTCTTCATTGTTCTAGACCACCTTATAGATAAGGTAGATACATGTAGATAAGCAGCAATCACAAAATATTATCATCAAATACGAAACTTAATTTGACTGATATGATAAAAAAAAAAAAAAAAGAAGTCGAGGCTAAGTTTTTTTCTTCATAGTTCTAGACCACCTTATAGATAAGGTAGATACATGTAGATAAGCAGCAATCACAAAATATTAGGGGGTAAGACAAGAGGTTAAACAGGGTATGTATATGAGAGATCAAAAACTGTAAAAAGCAGTAAAATAATCTAAAGCACGACAATGAATTGAAAGGGACTCACGTTCTTTCTTTTGTTGACCTTCAGTCGGAAGTTTGTACCACATGACTTCCGGTGTTGGAACACCTGTGACGTTGCACACCAATTCAACTTTATCCCCTTCCCTTACTGTTTTGTCCTTACTAGATAATTCATTTATTATTTTGGACGGAACTGGAAAAAAAGAAATGTTTCCTTTAGCACTAAGTAACACAAATATTAAAATGATAGAGGGAATAATTATACAATCAACTTAATAAAAACAGGCTTCTTAGACTTGTGTTCAGTCGAATCAACATTTCATTTCGATTCTCGTGACAACTGCCAAATTTTAACTCTTCACTAGTCATTTATCGTCTGGATAGTTAAAATTGCGCATATTCTAAAACGCAAAGCACGTTGACTAACCACATTTAACAATGTTAAATGCTTTTGTACTAGGCTGCTACAAAATTGTTTAAGGATTTAATATCAATGTCATGTAAATTCTCGATCATACTACAAAAAAAAAGGAAAGTCCGCTCAAGTTTTGATTACCCCTTAACATACATTCCCGAGTTTTAACGACCCTTAGGAGAACGTCTTTTGAAAACACTGAGAGAAAAGAAGATAACCATTGTTACAAGCATTTTCTTCTTTTACAACAATCCTTTCTACTCTTTCAGAGACATATTCCATCCTTTGAGCCACATTTGCCTTCTGCAAATGGTTATAATTGTGACCAGTCTAAAATTTTGTCGTCTGGTAAAGAGTTAAGCGCCACTTCTATATTCCACGAACGCGTGGAATTAAACAAACTCGTCAATTATACAAACTCGGTCTCATACGACGGTTAAAATAAAAATACGCCGATACTCAGAAAAGTTTAAAAAAAAAACGCGCAGAATAGATCTAAGCCCAGACTGCACGAACTGTGCAGTCCGATTTTGATCTATACCTGCCGTGAAAGCCCATATTTTAGCCCATGGCGCTTAAAAGGGTTATTTTTGTAATAAAAGTGGTCCAAATAAATTTTAAGAAGTGTATTTTCTCCATACATACCAAGCACAATAAGCATGACTGTTTTAGTTTTGACTGGGTTCGTGTTGATTTGGCACGTGTACTTCCCGCGGTCATTGTATACTACTTTCCGAATATGAAGGTTCCAGTCACGTGTGTAGGGGCGTTCAACGCTTATACGGGGGTCGTCAATAATTCTTCTGTCGTCTAGGGTCAGCAATGTTGACCACTGGTCGGTCCATACTACCTGAAAAAGGAAAAGAACGTGTATAGATAGTAACGAATTCAGTTCTATCGTGAAACTAAGTCCCCCGCTCCCGCCCCGAAAGGTGACAACTGATAAAGGAAACAGGGAAACAGGAGATGCACTGATACCTTGGTTACACATCTGGACATAGATACTTTCCTTTCGTTGCAAATAAATTTTTAAATAGATATGCAAACTAGTACGATTACGAATATGAAGAAATAACTGTTGGTAAGGAGCAAGTTCTTTATCAGTCATATCACAAATGAGCCATGATCTGTGAAAAAGGGGGATTTAATGCATCTATAAAAAGTATCGACCCAGGTCAGCCTACGCAGGTTGACTTGGGTCGAAAATTTCTTGCCTTTGGTCCATCTTCTTGTCCAAGGACCATATTACTTCATGCTCCAGTCGGTTGTCAGAAAAAATTGGGATTTTATGGATCCATAATGATATGACAACTTGCTTGGAATAATGCATCATGGAGATCAGTCATATCTCCTTAAGCCAGAGCATGGCTCAAATGTATGTATACATGCACCGCATTTTGACTCGTGGTCATGATCTTTATTTAACCCTTTACCGAACAATTCCGGATTTTCACGACCCTGAGAAGGAAGCCTTTTGAAAACATTGTGGGAAAAGGAGAAAATGCTGGTTACCAGCATTTTCTCCTTTTCCCACAATGTTTTCTACCCCTTCCAAACCAAATTTCAGTGTCTGAGTCATATTAATTTTGTCGTCTGCAAATGCTTTCAAGTTTGACGAGTCTAAACTTTTGTCGTTTGGTAAAGAGTTAAACAAAGATGTAACAAACGTCTGCTGCTGCATAGTTCTCTTGGAATATAATGATTCAATCGTACAAATTATTACATAGAATTATTAAATAATTACTAATTTAATACTGTCAGGAAAAAAGGAAAGTGAACAAAACAAAACAAAAACAACAACAACAAAGATTTTTCGATTATATTCGAAAATAAATCATCCATTTCCAAGTAATCTTAACCCTTTCCCAAACAAGCCCTGGTTTTCACGTGTCTGCAGTACAAGTCTTTTGAAAACACTGTGGGAAAAGGAGAAATTGCTCGTAACGAGCAATTTCTCCTTTTCCCACAGTGTTTTCTACCCTTTTTGATAACTTTCTGCCATTTTCATCAAATTTAAAATTGTCGTCTGCAAACTCTTTCAATTTGGACCAGTCCAAAATTTGTCGTTTGGGAAAGGGTTAAACAGAGTTTCAAAAAAATGGAAAAAAAAAAAACCGGGAAAAAAATCGAGGATCACTGCATTTGGAACTGAAATTTAATTTCAAATGTAAGGGACCATCCCTCTCTCCATCATTTTCCAATCGGTCTGTTATTTAAATTGTATTTAAATGATTCCGCTGATATCAACTCATGAATATGTAAATATGCAGTGCGCTTGATCTGTTTTCTATCAAACTGGTACCCTAATTTACATAAATTAATGTAATTTCAATGGAATGGTTCCTTGCTTTTCCGCGGAAGTAATTCAATCAAAATGTTTAAGACAAGTTTGATACCAAAATACCAGTCTAATAGCACTGTCAGTATGCAACATGAACAAACATCGGGAAGACCAGCATTAAATTATGTTTACTTTCCTACAATGTTTTACGTTAGATTTGAAGTGTGCCGCTTTTCATTTAAGTTTTATAAGTTGGTCTCTTCACTGTGTGAGAACTGCTTAACTCTTTACCAAACGACAAAGTTTTTGACTAGTCCAAATTGAAAGCATTTGCAGACGACAATTCAGATGTGGCTCAAACGATGGAACTTGATTCTAATGGGGTAGAAAAGATAGTGGGAAAAGGAGAAAATGCTGGTAACGAAAAGCAGAAAAATGCTGGTTACCAGCATTTTCTCCCTTTCCCACTATGTTTTCAAAAAACCTTTGTTAGGTCTTTAAACTGGAAATTGTGTAGTAAAGAGCTTAACGGATTGCTTGTGTAGTTTCAAGACTTGAATAGCTTTCAAAAACTCAGAGAAGGCCAAAATCAGACTTCCCAGTTCTTTGCACTCTGATGTTAATTTACACTGTCCACAAAAATACCCAAAGTCTCTACCAGACAAATCATGTTTCAACGACATTTAGGAAGAAGGATTTTGAAAATATTTCGGATAAAGGAGAAATGGATGTTAGACCGTATTTCCCCTTTTTCTCACAATGTTTTCTTCAATTTCCAAGTCAAATGCGAACATTTAGTAAAATGTAAAATTTCTTCTGCTATCTTATGCTATCAGTTTGAAAGATTTTGAAATTGTATCGTTTGGTACAAAGCTAAAGCTGTTCCTGCAATATGTACTTCCTGGCAGTAGACGTTTGCTAATGAAGGCAAGGGACAGAAGAATGATGAAGTGTCTTTTCTCCATATTGAGGCTTATCATTCATCTTTTGGAGGGTCCATCTTAGCAATGCCAATAGAGCTAGGAGATCGACCTTTAGGGCTCTAGATATTTGAACCCTGCTCTGTGAAAAGAGGGCTTAATGCACCTGCAAAAAGTATCGACTCAGGTCAGCCTGCGCAGGCCAGGCAGGCTGACCTGAATCGAAACTTTTTGCCTTCGGTAAATTTTCTGCATGTAAAAGGCCCAGTGTACCTCATGATTCAGTCAGTTGCTATACGAAATGAATTTTATAGATCCCCATAATTATGTAATGACTTCCTTAGTATAATGCATCATTAAAAGATGCATGAAACCTCTTTTTGCCAGAGCATGACTCATATAGAACAGACGTTCTCAATCAGGACAGAAGACAAAACATTACAATTATTTCAAATGTGGTTTTAATGAAGTATTTGAGAAAATAGCAGACAGCGTTGATTCAAAATGAAAACTGGAAGTTCTGTCTAGTCCATATAGATATTTTACTATGTTTTATAGTAACAATCTGATCTCGATCTGCATTGTCGACCAAATCAACTAAAGCACTCTGAGCAGTCTAGGGTTTGCTCGTAGACTACATTGTTGAAGTTTGTGAACACTGCAAGGATCAGTGTGACGAGCATTTTCAGGAAAAAGAATGTGACTAACGAGTAGGAATTTCAGGCAAAATATTGCCCAGTGTAGATAAAATATTTATGGCATGATAGAGGGGAGATTCGAGAAAAGAAAATATAAGAAATATCGAACCCATGCTATGTGAAAAGGGTGTTTCATGCATCTGTTAAAAAAAGTATCATCCCAAGTCAGCGTACGCAGTTCGCACAGGCTGACCTGTGTCGATACTTTTCACGATCGGTCAATTTTCGTGCGTGTCAAAGGACAAATCTCTCTCATTGTTCAGCCGTAAGTTAAAGAAAATATGTTTATATATGAGCCATGCTCTGGAAAAAGGGGGCTTAGTGCATCTCCGTAATGCATGATGCCATTCAAGCCATGGCACAATTATGGATCCAAAATATCCATCTTTTAAACAACCGATTGAATCATGAGGTATATTGGTCCTTTGGCATACAGAAAATGGACCCATAGCGAAAAGTTTCGGCTCAGGTCAGCTTGCGCGGACTGCGCAGGCTGACCTGGGTCGATACTTTTCGCAGATGTATGAAGCCCTCTTTTCACAGAGCACGGCTCATATCCATGTAATGACTTGCTTGGTATAATGCACAGAGATGCATTAAACCCCCACCCCCTTGCCAGAGCATGGCTGATAAAAAAAAAGGCCATGGCTTGAATTCCAAGACTCAATGATCTCGTAGTCACGAATTTATCAGCACGTTGCCACGAGATGGTACTTCTTGGCCAATCAGATCGCTAGTCTTAGAATTAAGAGTCAAGTTCCGTATTTACCAACCATTCTGAAGAACATTTTTAGTCACATTCTCAGCACTTTTCTAAATTTTAAAGTAACGCAGTTTCTGATTGGCTAAACCATTTGGTTTAGCCAATCAGAAGATGCGTTACTTTCATAACCTAGAATTCCTCTAAGAATGAAATTATGAATGGTTGGTGAATACCTGACAGAACAATTTCCGAATGGCCGATAAGTGCGGCCCCCATGTGCTTCCTTGTTCCAGACGACTGTTAATAAAAACGATGGACAGAATGATGAAGTGTCATTTGTCCATATCTTGACTGACCACTCATTTTTCTGGATACTCCATCTTGGCGACGTCAATAAATCATGGAGACTGACCTTTGACTGATACTATTTTAAGAAATGAAAAAAATCGCTTCAATATAAGGGGAGTGAATTTTTTCAGACCATGGAAATGGCGATATTATTGTAATGTTTTTTTTTTTTAAATTTATCACAACCTTTTGAACACTGGATCAAGATCAAATTGCATGAGCTGTGAAGTCTGATCTAGATGTAACCTCAGCAAATGTACCCAGAACTCTCCCCAGTCTTCAATGGGGGTCGTATTTAATTCTTTACCACATAATCCATTGTAATAACGATCCTTGAAGAAAATGCTTTTAAAAACATAGTGGGAAAAGGAGAAAATGCTGGTCACCAGCATTTTCTTCTTTTCCCACACTGTTTTTAAAAGCATTCTCTTCAAGGATCGTTATTACTCGGGATTATATTTAATTCTTTACCACATAATCCCGAGTAATAACGATCCTTGAAGAAAATGCTTTTAAAAACATAGTGGGAAAAGGACAAAATGCTGGTCACCAGCATTTTCTTCTTTTCCCACACTGTTTTCTACCTTATAAAAGACAAAAATAATTAGTTGAGCTACATTTAATTTGTCGTCTGCGAATGCCTTCAATTTAGTCAAGTCCAAAATTTGGTCGCTTGGGTATAGGGGTTAACAATCAGCATTTTGGCTCCTCACAATTCGCACGTATACGAGACAAAAATGTAACCCCGTTTCAGTTATTTACAATAAAATTATACGAACGTTTCTTATGGGGTCAGATTTCCAACAGTCTGTTTAAAAATACTTACTGCGAAACAATCGGGGCGGGGAAAAAAATAAGCCATGCTCTGGCAAAAGGGGGCTAAATACATCTCTCTGATGCATGATACCTAGCAGGGTCGTCTAATAATCCTGGATTCATAAAATCCGTTTTGTCTGAAAACCGAATTAATTATGAGGTACTCTGGTCCTTTGCAGAAAATTAACCTACAGCTCAAAAAAGGTTCGGCCAGGTCAGCCTGCGCGGACTGCGCAAGGTAAACTGGGTCGATACTTTTTGCAGATGCATTAAGCCCCCTTTTCACAGAGCATGGCTCAAATGTTTACCAACATTAACAACTCTGTGTACATGAGAATTTATTGCAGACGAGTTTGTGTACCTGACTCAGACATATTTTTCTTCTTTTACAAAAAAGTAAATTGGTAACACCTTATTTGCTGTAAGCTTCGACGAGCCTTGGCGGTGCTGCCGTAAGAAATACAAAAACTGTAAATTTTATTTGCGGAAGGTGAGACGCCACCTGAGACCACTTTGTTACAAACTGAATAAGACACAACAAAACAGACCCCTTCTCGCAAACGCCTTCCCCGCATAGTGCATGTGGGTATAACTCTAACTCGATAAACGTTTTGTTAACAGTTTACATTATTGTTTGTTCTTGGGAATACATGTTTAAAACCACAAACATTGACGAGATAATATAAACGTTATCGAGTAAGGTTTATAAAGTATAACTATATCTCGATGAACCTTTCATTAACAGTTTACTAGTACATGTATATTATTGTTTGTTTTGGGGAATACATGTTAAAAAACCACGACCGTGAAGAGATAATATAAATGTTATCGAGTTTGGTCTATAAATTATCTGGTCACGGTACGTGATTTTAACCCTGTTATCCCAAACATAAACAATAATATAAACTGAAAATGAAAGGTTTATCGAGTTGGAGCTATATCTCGTCACGGTACGTTGTTTTAAACCTGTTATCCCAAACATAAACAATAACATAAACTGATAATGAAAGGTTTATCGAGTGAGATCTATAGTGGGGAAGCATATCTGTTCATATAGTACAGGAAAGTTTTCGACCAAGAGATTCGAAAAACAAAAACGTTTGCTTTTTTCTTTAACCCTTATCCTTCCAAATAAATTAAGTAAAACTTTCAAGCCGAGAGTAAAATCCCGATTAATGTCATTTCAAACTTACTGTGAGGAGAGAAATATCTCCTTTGCGGACAGTGTAGATCAAAGGTCATACTGCACCTTATGTGTTAAGGCAGACTAGTTTTGTTTTTCTAACCACAGCCTAACGTGCCGCATTGGTCCTTTACCAAGAATTCTCTTTTCACGACCAAGAGGAAGAAGGCTTTTGAAAACATTGCGGAAAAAAGAAGAAAATGCTAGTAACAGCATTTTCAAACGTAAATCCTATCATTTGAGTTACATTTAATATCTCATCTGCAAATGCTTTTAATTTGGGTAAGTTTAAGAATTTGTTGTCTGTTAGAGTTCACCTTTGCATCGCTCTACAAATGAGCAGCGCTCTGGAAAATGGGGCTTAATGCATCTCCGTGACGCATTATACTATGGAAGTCAAAACATAGTTATGGTTCCAAAAAATCCGCTTTGACTTACACAACCAAAAATATTTGAGGTAGAATGGTCCTTTGAAATGCAGAAAATTCACCAAACGCAATATGTTCGATCCAGATCAGCCTGCTCGGAATGTGCAGCCTGATCTTGTCGATCTTTTTTGCAGATGCATTAATCCCCCTTTTTTTTCAACAAAGCATGCCTCGAATAAATTCAACATTTTAGCCACTACTCGCAACGCATTCTGTAACGATAGGGATACTTCTGGGTTACAGTATTGGATGAAGCAGCTGACGTGTTGATCCAAGATCAGACTACATGTTCTTCGCCGTCTGATCTTGATCTAAAACGTCCCAAAAATATTTATCACTCCAATAGGCGTTTGAAGCGTTAGGGCATGTCAATTCCTAGTATCATCGCCGGTCTAGTTTATTCTTTCACAACAAAATAGGTCCCAGTCTCACAGATACATGTAGCTTTTGCCGAAAGTAGAGATCAAAATCAGACTGTACAGAACTTGCGGTCTGATCTTGGATCTACACCGCCGGCATATTGTTACTAAACTATGGCAGAATTCCTATTTAACCCTTTCCCAAACGACAAATTTTGGACTGGTCCAAATTGAAAGAGTTTGCTGACGACAATTTTAAATTCGATAAAAATGGAAGAAAGTTATCAAAAAAGGATAGAAAACACTGTGGGAAAAAGAGAAATTGCTCGTTACGAGCAATTTCTCCTTTTCCCACAGTGTTTTCCAAAGACTTGTACTGCAGACACGTGAAAACCAGGGCTTGTTTGGGAAAGGGTTAACGGCGGTAGATATCTACGTTTAGACCTCGGTAAAAAAGTCGAAATTATTTAGTTGGCTGCGAAAGAGTTCTAAGTTACTGCGCGATAAATATTGTATGGACTAAGAACATAGGGGGTCGTTTGTTATGGCCCCTTAATAATAATTAATTTTGGCATAGTCATGCAACGAAGCTTTCTCTCTTTTCCCCCCCATCCTCCAAAAATTCTTTACTAACCACAAAATTTTAAACCTGTTTGAATTGAAAGCATTTGCAAACGACAAAATATATGTGACTCAAAACTGGAAATTTGTTTTGGGAACGGCAATAACATTGTGGGAAAAGGAGAAAATGTTGGTAACCAGAATTTTCTCGTTTTACCACAATGTTTTCAAAGGGCTTCTTCCTCGGGGTCGTTAAAATGTCGAAAGGCAAGTGGTACTTTACGGCTTTTCCGTGGTATAAATTTCAGTCATCTCACACAATGAATGAATGAATGAATGAGTGAACTTTTAAGGCCCGTCGACATCAAAGGTCATATTGGGCGCACTAACAGCTAATGAAATACATTTAATTGATCATACTGTAAAGTTACAAAAATTTTAAAAACTTAGCTGTGTAAACACTAAAAGAACAAGTGACGTTAGTGACATATAAGTCTAAAAATACAGATGGTCAATAGAACCTAAAATCGTATCTTTTTGTAGAGATTTACCTCTTTCAAAAAGTCAAAAATAGACTCCAACTTTACAGTATCAAATAAATTGCTCATACTGTCAACATGAAAAAACCTGTCTCTTGTAGGTGCAAGGTCTATACAGTCTACAAGTATGTGCTTAACAGTAAGAGGTGCATTGCAGGAAATACACTGTGGCGCTTCTTCTCCTTTGAAGCTGACCGATTCATTACTGGACCTAATGCGTTTTCGTGGACAGTGAAAATATAGACAAGACTGTAGAGACCGTACAGTCTGATCTTTGATCTCACTGTCCGACAGTCCATTGGAAACCTAGTCCTACTGATACGGTCAAGGTTAGATGTACGAAGTTACAGAACCGGCTGATTTGTGACGGGTAGCCTCGTGTTTAAAGCAGTACGCTGATAGCTTGGCTCCTTGCGCTCATAATCTTTTAAATCACTCCATATAACGCAGTATCCTTTCACGGTCTGTAAAGATCTTTTTATTATCGTCATTTTTGAACGTCCGAATATGAGCCATGCTCTGTGAAAAGGGGGCTTAGTGCATCTGCGAAAAGTATCGACCCAGGTCAGCCTGCGCAGTCCGCGCAGGCTGACCTAGGCCGATATTTTTCGCTATATGACTATTTTTTGTATGTCCAAGGACCAATCTTCCACGTGATTAAAGCGATTGTTTAAAACAGTGGCTATTTTGGATCCCAAAGTATGTGGTGGCTTTCTTGGTATCATACATCACAGAGATGCATTAAGCCCCCTTTTGCCAGAGCATGGCTCGTATATAAAGGAGAAGAGATATTGGACTTGGAAGTAGGCGAGGATGATGACGTCATATCTGATCTCACAAAAGTAGGCGGAGTTATCGATTGCTAATCGACCATCCCGTTTTTAAGGCTTCAAATATGGCACCTTTTTTGCGGGTAGTTACCCGTCTAGTTTCTCAAAGCTTGCTCAGCAAAATATATTTTAATTGTTTCTTTATCAGTGGTTTCCAAAAAAATGTAATCAACCGAAAAAAAAAAAAAAAAAAGCTCAATACTGAAACCCTTAAAAATGTTATCCATCATTCTATTAAAAAAGGGCCATCAGTATATTTTCAAAAGAAAAATCTTTAAACTCGAGATAAGCCAAGTGTTGCACGCGTTATTTGTACAAAGCACAACATGTAGATATGCAGACGTGATTTGTGTCTTCTTCATACCATTCCTTCCCAGCAGTTTGACGAGTTCAATTTCCAAACCCTTATCTCTATTTAGATGTCCCGGTAATTTGTGACTTTTGTTGAGAACAATCATGGATTTGACAATTTCTCCCTTAGTTTAACAATGCTTTCCAATTTGTCTATCAGAATGTGTGTTTGATATTCTCTTCAATAAAGATTATATTTTTAATCCAGTACCAAATACCCCATGATGTAAAGACCCCGGGGAAAATTACTTTGGAAAATATAATGGAAAAGGGAGAAAATATTGGTAACCATCATTTTCTCCTTTTTCAAACCTTTTTTCTTCCCTCTCAATGACAAAAAACTTGATTTGAGTTACTTTTGATGCCGTCTGCAGATGCTTTTGATTTGGCAAAGTCTAATACCCAGTCGTCTGGTATAGAGTTGAATAACTATAAGATTTCAAACGAAGTAAAGTAAAACGCAGACAAATTCTAGTCGTGCTTCGGTAATTAGTTGAACACAACATACGTCACTGGGACGCATGCTGGTTTCTCGGCAACATACGGGAGAAGAAAATTGTTTGTTACTTTATATAGAGAAAACAATTTGTCTTACACCTTTAACTCTTTACCAGACGACAAAATTGTAGACTTGTCCAAACTGAAAGCATTTGCAGAAGACAAACTAAACGAGGTTCAAATGAAAGGACTCATCTTTGAAAAGAGAAATGCTAGTTACCAGCATTTTCTTCTTTATTTTTCCACAATCTGTTCAAAAAGACTTCTTCATCAGGGTCGTTGCAGGGCTGTTTGGTAAAGGGTAGAATGTTGAGGGATACTTTATTTTGCTTTTGCGAACGGTGTAGATCGTGTAGATCAAGACCAGACTGTAAGGACCATGCATTCTGATATTTGATTGATAGTGTCTGCTTATTCACTTTCTAGAAAAAAAGAAAACAAAGCCCCCCCCCCTCCCCGCCAAAAAAAAACCATGCAGTGTTTAGTCATTTTTTTCCCAGACTGAAATGTGTATGTTTGCCTATAAGGTATTTCGAAATTATTTCAGTTATATCGGGGCGACCAATGCTTTCGGGAAGCCTTGTTTTACAAGTACTGCGCACTATATTCTTCCCAAGTCACTAGCTGCTTTCCCATATAACCACCGTCGAAACAATGATCAGTCGTAAGAGGGGAACAAATCCTGTCGCAATGATTATTATTAATCCTAGGAAAGAAATTCGCCGAGGTTGGAAATTTGAAGCAGTTTCAAGTCTTGTACGCTGGCGACTGCTCTACTAGATTGGTTACCTCCCCTGATACAGCAAGTGAAACAAAAAATGTTAATTATTCTTCACTAAATCATCATCGAGACGATTCTATTGAGTACCCACAACATAGGGTTCGGAAGAGAAATCAAGGATTTAGAATACCATCACTCCCTCTTATCTGGAGCTCTGGGGTACACAATTATCACTCCACGTGATACAGCCTAAGTTTGCCGAATGATAATCGATGTGAATTATTTCCTAATGATACATTTCGACCTTTTTTTTGGTATGGATTCTAACTTTGAAAATTAACAATAAGCCAACTTTTGAGGCAAGTACGTCTAGTAATAACAGGAATATGAAACAAGAGCACCGCATGCGGGTGCCAAAGCTGGGCTAAAGTTGCTTGATATTCAATCAGTGAAAATTCAGTCAAAACAAAGGGGGGGGGGGGGTAACTGTGTAAAATACTTGATGCTTACCTGCTCTTGTTGTATTGGTTCCCCCTTTTAATAATGAACAACTTGTCCAAGTTTGAGATAAGTATCTTTAGTAATGACAGATATGTTATAAAATGTCAAAGTTTTTTGAAAAATGTCATTGTTTTTGCACTGCGACGCAGACGACGACGGTGACGCAGACGCCAGGCTTACGACAGTACCTCAATGTTTTCTTAGATAACATCCGAGCCCATTTAACTCTTTATCAAACGACAAAATTTTAGCCTGGTCCAAATTGAAAAGTATTTGCAGAAGACAATTCAAATTTGGCTCAAGTGATAGAATTTGTTTTTGATTGGGTAGAAAACATAGAGGGAAAAGGGGAAAATGCTGGTCACCAGCATTTTCTCCTTTTCCCACTATGTTTTCAAAAGCCTTCTTTGTTAAGGTTTTTAAAACTCGGGATTATGTGGTAAAGAACGTGCAAACTGATCTTGGTCTACATCCTCCGCAAAAAACACCCTTCGTCTTCGTGCACGGTAAAAGAAGGTTTTAAAAAAGTCACATATTATCATAAGAACAGAAAGTTGTACTTACTTTATGTTCACCGAGATAGTCTACAGAACAAGGTAGTACGGCTGTGTCCCCTTCTTTAACTGTCACATTGATCACAGGTACATCGAAGCTGGGTTCAAGTCCGAACACTAAAATTCAAACAAAATGTAATTGTAATGACATTTACATTTAGAACCAGACTATGGAATCAGAGCGTTGAAAGCACTGGTGTGGCGTTTGTCAAGGGCGCCATTATGCGGAATTGATCATGTGAAAAATAAACAATAGAAATAGTTTGAAAATATTCGCTTGAAAGTCAATCTACCATGTAGTCATGCACAATCCAATACAGTAGCATGAAACCTTGTGGAACGAGCAAGTTCGGGCGAACAAGCCCAGGGACGAATACGCCCAAGAATGGACTGCTTTTGGGACGAACAAGCACCGGTCAGGAGACAAAGATTGTGTGTATCGCTACGCCAATAGAAAACCACAGCGGATCAAGCTATTTTCAATAAAAAAGAAGTATTTCCACGATCGGTGGCCTAATGCAACTTATTTTAATACGCCATTTTCAATTTCGTATCTGAGTGCAACCGAAACACTTATTTATCTTTGAAAAATTGAGTTTAATTGGGTTTACTTCCTTCGGTTTTGCACAAACTACGAAACATGATTTTTAAAATGCCGCATGTTCTCGACAAATGCCACAAAAATAAGATATAAGGTTTTATGACCTGTCTTTGGCACATGTAGGTTAGTTCTGTTTGCCTTTCATTTATCACCTTTATTAATTTATATGGATTTCATTTTTTATTTAATAATGGATTTACCCATATAATACGCAGAGCGACGTTTGATGAGTCTGCCTGTCTGTGCAACGAGGGTCCGTATAATTAACCAACCATTCTTAGTTTCATTCTTAGTCTTATTCTAGATTCAGAAAGTAACGCAACTTCTGATTAGCTAAACCAAATCAGAAGTTGTGTCACTTCCAAAGTAAGTAAAGCTTGGAGAATTAGACTAAAAATGTTCTGAAGAATGGTTGGTGAAAACTGATCCTAGTTTTGGTCTAATCTCTCCAATAGTCAAGAAGTCATTGAAATTCCAGTTCGCTAACGCACGTGAATAAGTCACTGGAATTAAAAACAAGAAATATGTTTAAAAGAGGTAGAGAGCGTAAATTTGCCCGCAAATAGGTAGAGGCCCTTGAAATAAACATGTCAACATTTTTTACCCGTCCTAAATTTCAATTTATTCATGTTTTATCAGTACTAAAAAGTAGGTCAAAAGCCAGCACATTCTGCTACGACGAAAAAGAAAACTCTTCCTAAGGCTATATTTGGGTAGATTATTTCATCGTATCAGACAAAGTGGATCCAAAATCAGACTTCAAATTTTGTGTAGTCTAATCTAATCTACAGTTCTACAAAAAGGACCTGAAATTAATCTAAACACATTAAGGTTTCCGTTTATTCTTTTCACCCAGTCAAAAACTACAAATTTCAGTCTTTTACCTATCGACAATAGCTGCAGGCGAGTAAGTTCAAATGAGCTGATGTTCCGTGTGGCAGGGGTACAAAACAAAGACGTAACAATAGAAGTTTCTTGTCATCGCATTTCGCATGAAGGTTTCAAAGGCCTGCTTTCTAATACATGGATTATTTACTCAAGAGTTAAAACATTTTCGATCGTTTATTTAGTGACAAAACTGTCTGTCCGACTCGAATTCAAGAATTCAAATTAAATATTTCACTATCTGTTCTGCGTAAAAATGTTGACTTACTACAGAACCATTTCCAAGTCTTAAAAACAACAGATCCATTATAATTTGTGGGTTCAATTACCGAGAACCTATAGAACTGCTTGATTTGCACTACACGTACAAAGAACCGATTGAACCACTTAATTTGAGAGTAACTTTACAAATTACTAATGGAACCCCTTGATTGGCAAATAAATTACAAAGAACCGATAGAACCACTAAAATTTGTGAATAAACTTACGACGAACCTTTCGAACCACTTCTTGAATAAATACAATTCCACAGAACATTGGCAACCACTTCGTTTATGAGTACAATTGGAAAGAACCTTTGGAACCGCTTAATGTATAAGTACAATTACGAAACACAGATAACAAATAAATTAGTGAATACAATAACACGTATTAAACCACTTAAGTTTTTTAATGCAGTTACAAAGCACGTAATCGAACAAATAATTTAGTGAATACAATTTCCAAATCCTATTAATTTGTGAATTAAACAACAGGGAACCTATGGAAGCACTAAATTTGACATGTGAAGTACTATGAACTATAAGATTCAATTTGTAAACACAATTGCAAAGAACTAAGGAATCACTTAGTTTGAGAATACAATTTCAAACGACCTATGGAACCACTAAATTTATACAAAGAACTTAGAAACCATTCATTTTGCAATAACATAAAACATATAATATCATTTGAATTGTGAGTTCAACCACAAAGAGCGTATGAAACATATAAACTAGTGAAACCCTGAATTTGTAAAAACAAATGCCAAAAGCCTATGGTACCACTTCATTCGTGGAAACCATTGTAAGGAACATATAGATTCAATTCATTTGTAAATTTAATTACAAATGTGTGCGAATGAAATTACAAAGAACTTATGGACAAAAATAAATTAGTGAATAAAATTACCAAATCAAATTTATCCACCTAACTTATAGAACCATCTGTTTGTAAATTCAATCACACAGACCTTATGCAACCAGTAAAATTGTCTATACGGTTATGAAGAACCAAGTGAACCACTTAATTTGTCTATATATTTGCCAAAAACTTATGCATTCACTTCATTTGCGAAAACAATTGCAAAGAACCTATCGGTTCACTTAATTGGAGAAAACAATTGCAAAGAACCTATGGGTTCACTTAATTGGAGAAAACAATTGCCAAGAACCTATGGGTTCACTAATTGGAGAAAACGATTGCAAAGAAAGTATGGGTTCACTTACTTAGAGAAAACAATTGCAAAGAACCCACGGGTTCAATTAATTGGAGAAAACAATTACAAAAAACTTATGGAACCATTCAATCGTACGTGTAATTACATATGAGCCATGCTCTGGCAAAAGCGGGCTTAATGTATTTCCGTAATGCATAATACCAAGCAAGACATCGCCTAATTATTGATCCATAATACCCATTTTGTCGAAAAAAAGTTTCGGTCAGGTCAGCCTGCGCGGACTGCGCAGGCTGACCTGGGTCGATACTTTCCGCAGATGCATTAAACTCCCTTTTCACACAGCATCGTTCATATCTATGAATACAGTTAAAAAGTACCTTTGGGATCACTTAATTTGTGGGTACAATTACAAAAAACTTATGGAACAACTTAAATTTTGAATACAATTATGATAAAGACCCTATCGAACCACTTATTTTGTGAATACAATTGCAACGAACCTATGGAACATCATTATTTGTGAACTCAAACTCGAAGGACCTATAGAATCGCTTAATTTGTTGAGGCAATTAGGAAGAACCTGCCGAACCAAGTCATTTGTGAATAAAATTGCAAAGACCCCATGGAACCACTTAATTTGTGAATAAAACTAAGAGGCACTTCTGGAACCAATCCATTTGTGAACAAAGAAGAACTGTGGAAACAACTTATGTGATTACAAATACCAAGAACCAATGGAACCATTAGTTTGTGAATACAGTTACAAAAACCTTGGGATCCACTTGACGCTGTACCAGAGGACAGGGGATTCTTTTATAGCTGAAACCGTTTTGCAGACAACAAACTGAATCATGGAATATGTCGCCTAAAGGGTAGGAAAGATAAACAGAAAAAGAGAATATTGCCTTCTCCAACGATGTTTTCAAAAAGATTTTTTGTCCACGTTGTCGTAAAAAGCACTGGATCGTTTTATCAGACGTTAACCCTTTACCAAACATTTCTGTGTTTTAACAAACCAGAGAGGGGAAAAAAAAAAAAACTTTTGAAAACATTGTTGGAAAAGGAGGAGATGCTAATGGCCGGCAGTTTCTCCTTTCCTGCAGTGCTTTCTACTTTTTCAAAGAGAAATCCTATCATATGAACCACATTTTTGTTTCATCCTCAGATCTATGTTGAATTCAGACTAGTCTGAAACTCCGTCGTCCAGTAAAAAGTTTAATTCGATATGGAAATCAGTGCAATGGCGACCATTTTGCTGCCATTCTAGACGTATTTCTTCGTCTCCTGTGTTAGAATAAGGGCTGAGAAAGGGCAATATGATTGTAAAATGACCCGTTCTTACAGTGGCACGATAATAAAACCCGATCAGGAAAATACCAGTATTAACTGCCGGGAAAAGTTTAGAGGGTCGTAATTTAGCATCGATTTTCTATCCTATGGAAAATAGTTATCATTTATTCTAGAATGAATAATCGTTTGCGCTTCCGTGTCGTTTCTGTATTTTTGTGTTTTTTGCGAAAATTGAGATAAACTGCGCGAAGGGTGCAAAGACTATCCACATATCAATAGATCATCTCTGAAGCATATCCTGTCGGAATAAATTATTGCCAGCGCACGAGAATAAACCGACTATTATTTTTGTCTTTCTTTTTGTCTTACTTGTGTCAGGAGTTTTTATACTAAATATCTTGGTTCGGGGTTTTCGCGCAAAAGAAGTATATTCAACGTGTAGTAATTTCAAAAAAATGGTTTTTTTTCTAATAGGGCTAAAGATAATTATAAAAGGAATCTAAAGAGAACTACCCTTCGTAAGAATTTATTCCAGTATGGTTCTACACAAGAACACAGTTGTTCATCTCCTTACTAAACGACAAAATGTTAGTCTAGTCAAAATGTAGAACATTTGCAGACGGTTTTTAATGATTAAAAATGATCTCTGTAAAACTCTTTACCCCGAGTTTTAACCAAGGCTTTTGAAAAGAAATTGGGAAAAGGAGAAAATGCTGGAAGCTTACAATTTGTCTCTTGTTTCCATATTGGTTTCTACTCTTTCATAGACAAATCTTACCATTTGAGCCGGGTATAATTTGCTATCTGCAAATGCTTTGGATTCTGCCAAAGTTCTATCGTTAGGTAATGAGTTAAAAGGGTAGAAAAAAACGCTTTAGTATAAAAAAAATTACTGGTTTCTCTTCGCTTTTTCCCAATGTCTATAAAGTTTTTCTCCCTTATTGTCTGTTAAACACAAAAAATATTTGGCAAAGTCTGAAACTGTCAAGGCAAAACAACCTAAAACTGCTAGACAATAAATGCAATTTCATTTGTACTTTTGTTTCAGACTTCAGCTCAATTAGTTTCTTTACGTTACATAATTATGACGTTTTCTCGTATACATAATTCAATTAGCACTTATTTCTGTTTTAATTTTCATTACTTGGATACAGTGTGACTAATCCTTCTTTTCAAAAGCATGGCGTTGCAAGTATCACTGTCTGCACATGTCAAAATTCTTCAAAGATTAGACCCGTCTGCTATGACGCATCACTATCCTGTACAGGATAAATATTAATACACGGTGTGTAAATTGACGCTAAAAATAGCAAGCGGAAAATGGCTATAAATGTTAGGTCTGGGGAGAAATCAAGCCAGTTTTTCACTACAGATTTCTGAGAAATATAATGATTTTAAATTTTATAAAATAATAAAGTTTACAACAAATCTCTGTATACAGTTTCTAAATATAGATACATGGAAAACCGGGATTTGTGCAACAGACAGACAACAAAAATATCGTCTCCACCTTGATAGGCGTATACCGGGGCTTTTCCCCAAGCTTATATATCTAGACATGACTGGTGCATAGGTTGGAGTAAACGTATATTTTATTTAGAAATTCGCTGCATCGACTGCCGCCTTGAAAAGTAGTCCGGTTCTGTATGCAGAATGCCCAAATCAGATAGGTATGGATTTGAAAATTGCCACCTAGCGGAAGATAAGTCGTTTCGATGTATTTTGTTTCCATGTTTCAAGGTTTGGTCTCAAACGATGAATATCATGCCATTCGTCAGAAATCCGTTTTACAATCTCTGTACCACACTAATTGTTATCATATCCCTTTAGCACACAATCCCGACTTTTTACGACCCTGACGAAGGAGGCTTTTGAAAACGCTGTGGGAAAAGGAGAAAATGCTGGTAACCAGCATTTTCTCCTTTTAGCACAATGTTTTCTACCCTTTTAAAGTTACATTACATAATTTTTTAAATATTTCATTTGTCGTCTGCAAATGCTTTCAATTTGGACCAGCCTAAAATTTTGTCGCTTGGTAAAGAGATAGACGGAAAAACCAGTGTACTTGATGTTGTGAGCTGTCACGGGTGTGAGTTATCTGTAAAGTAACAGGTATGTGTAGATGGGACTTTTGGTTGCATCATCGAAAATTTTCGAACATTCCTCACGACATTTTCATAATGGAATTCCCTTTGCAGAAATAATTTACAGCATTATAATCCAAATCTCGTATTATATATTGTTTTCCTTACCTTGGTTTTTGTAATTGAGCCGCGCTCTGTGAAAAGGGGGCTTAGTGCATCTGCGAAAAGTATCGACCCAGGTCAGCCTGCGCAGTCCGCGCAGGCTGACCTGGGCCGAAACTTCGCTACTGGTCAATTTTCTGCATGTCAAAGGGCCAGTGTACCTCATGAATCAGTCGGTCGTCATACAAAACAGATTTTCTCGATCTAAAAATTTGTATTGACTTGCTTGCTATCATGGATCACGGAGATGCATTAAGCCCCCTTTCGCCAGAGCACGGCCCAATTGTAAGTTTTACAATAAGATTATGAGATCTGATTAAGCAACAATTAAAAATAGCAGTTTTGAACGAAAGTCAAACTAAAAAGTTGACAATTGTTATACTGGGCCAGCAGTTGAAAAATTATTAACGTACAAGTATACGAATTATCAGTGTATATAATTAACGATTTATACGAATAATAGGTGTATAACAGATACTTATGGATACGAGTTATCGGTGTGCAGCAATTATCGTAGTATACGAAAAATCGGTATATGTGAACATCGGTGTGAATGAGTAATTACTTTACACGAATTGTCGGTTAAAAATGACTCTTTTTATATAAATTTTTGGTTAAAAAGAATTATCAGTATGACAGAATCATCAGCGTATACGAATTTTTGGCGTATAAGAATTCTAAGAGTATTTGAGTTCAGATGTGTCTCAAACAGTCAACTGTGCATAATGTACAATTCATCCATAGATTGATAACCAATTTTCCACATACTTTGAATAGAAGGAAATCAGTCGTTTTTTTTCCCCTCCCCGGTAGCACACTTCGTCATAAATTGTCTCCTTAAAGAAAATCAAGCAAGAAACGAGATTATTTCCACTTGAAAGTAGTCATTTAAAGGAATATAAACTGCCAGGGGCTTACAGAGTTTCAATTTTGTCATTAGGGCGCTCTACAGTTTTTCTCTTTACTTTAAAAAGAGAAACGCATAAGCCATTACGCTGCCTGATGATAATTGATGAAAGTGCTCTGATGAAAATGTTTTCGCGTTCCCCTGGGAACCATATTTCATTTTAAGTATAACATTTTAAGAGTTCGTCTTAACGGGCCAAATTTTGGATTTCGCACCACAACATGATTTCGCCAGGAGCTTTGAGTTAAAAGACATGACAGGAAAGTCATAAAATCTTCTCGGGTTTAGAAAGGTGTTCCCTTTTGTGAGCATTATATATCTATATATCACCCCCATCCCCTTTCATAATTCTGTTGGATGCTAGAACGCTAGGCTACGATCTCTTTTATTAGCAGCAGCATTGCATTTCATGCTGTCGAAAATAGTTGACTTTACTTGGATACGAATGAGTTCAAGATAAGACTCAATAGTCTGATCTTGGATCCATACCGTCCGCTTGTTTAGGCCAACGGACGGGACTTTAACGGACGACGTAGATCAAGATCGGGCTGCACAGAACGTGTAGCTTGATCTATAATCTATTCCGTCCGCGTGTTTGCCCCAGCTTATAAGACAAAAATATCCCCGAGTTTCAGTTGATTGTATTTTCAACCGTCGAAAGAGGTCAAAAAAAGAGTTATAGGGTGAAAGGTTGATTAATATTCAATAAAATTGAGCTATGCTCTGTGAAAAGGGGATTTAAAGCATCTGCCAAAAGTATCGACCTAGGTCAGCCTGCGCAGTCCGCGCAGGCTGACCTGGGCCGGAACTTTTTGCTGTTGGTCAATTTTCTGTATGTCAAAGGACCAGTCTACCTCACGATTCAGCCGATTGTTAGACAAAATGGATCTCATGGCCCCATGACCACGTGACGATTTGCTTGGCATTATGCATCACAGAGATGCATTAAGCCCCCTTTTGCCAGAGAATGGCTCATTAATATTTCCCGTGTATGGTCTCAAGAATACAAGGGTTATCTTTTCAGATTTTGGCTCCTGATATATTTCCTTTTTTTGTGCAGAGATTTTGTTCGCTAATATTTTTTCTCCCCAACATACAAACGCGAGTGAAAGAAATGGAAAAAAGGCGAGAGAAAAACTCATTTATAACCAACGCTAAGCTATGACGACTAGAGAAAAGACTTGCTCGGGATTTCTTTGAATTAAACTTCTGACTCAATTGAGAAATCTACAAGCCGGTTTGATTAGCCCCTGAATTTGTAAAAACCCTCGTTTTAAAGCGGAAAAATGGTTATTTGGACGGCATGACAAAATGTGGAGTTGTACACTATAGCAATGCAAATGTTAATCTTTAGGCTGCTAAGCGCGACTCAAGGACTTTTGAGGACAGTGTAGGTCAAGATCAGACATTACAGAACGTGCAGTCTGATCTTGGCTCAATACTGTTCGTTAATGAGATTTCCCCCACTTTTTTTTCTCGAATAAATAACTTTAAAATAGCAATATTTGGGTTTTTACTATGGACTTCAAGGTTTTATTTAACTTATTTAGCAGTTTAAGGGTTAAGCAACTGAAAACACTCATAATCTAAATAGTTCCCATAAAATAACTGTAATGAAATGGTCAGCTTTGTATTTTGTCCTTTGTAAGCAATTTATCATGAGCCATGTTCTGGAAAAAGGGGGCTTAATGTATCTCCGCGATGCATGATACCAAGCAAGTCATCACATGATCATGGATCCATAAAGTACATTTTGTCTGAAAACGTGCTGAATCATGAAATAGACCGGGCCTTTGACATACAGAAAATTGACCAGTAGCGAAAAGGTTCGGCCCAGGTCAGCCTGCGCGGATTGCGCAGGCTGACCTGGGTCGATATTTTTCGCAAATGCATTAAGCTACCTTTTCTAAGACCATGGCTCACATAATTTGTGTCAGTATCATTTCCATTGAATTATGAACAAAAAGGGGTGTAAAACCGCCTGTTTTTTATTCATCCATGGTTGCAATATTGATATTCCAGTACCTATTACGCCCTCATCAAGGATATTTTATATTTTCGAGACCAATATCATTTGCACGTTACATGTATTGCCAAGCGAGGATGCGCTTTAAAACCACATAGACTGAATCAAACATGAAGAAGTATCTTTAAAAAAAAAAAGATAGACGGCGTAAATTTGCCGGCAAATAGGCAGCGAGCCTAAAAATAAACATGTCTACATTTTTTACCAATCACAAATTTCTATACATTCATTTGTTACCACTACCAAAAAGTAGGTCGGAAGCCAGCACATTCAGCTACGGCGAAAAAGAGAGATATGATACGAACGAAATCTGACTCAGAGATCACTATTACGGTGGGTATTAATATTTTTGCCACGCCGGAAAAAGAACTCAAGATTCTTGGACAAAACAAGCCGCATGAGATACCGACCGTGCTACTGGTACTCGGTTTCAAGTCAGAGCCCAATTCTTTACCACAAATCATCGAGTTTTAACGACCCTGGGGGCTTTAGAAAACATTGTGGGAAATGGAGAAAATGCTGGTTACCAGCAATTTTCTCCTTTCCACACAATCTTTTCTAAAATAAAAAAAAAAATCCTTCATTTTTTTCTAAATTTTTATCATCGCGTAAAGTGTTAACCCTTAGGCCACTAAGCACGACTCAATGACTTTTTTTGCGGAGAGTGCAGATCAAGGTCAGACTATACAGAACGTGCAGTCTGATCTTAATCTACACTGTCCAATGAGAAGATTTTCTCCGTAAAAGATACCACTGAAACAGCAAAATCTGGGTTTTTAACCCCTATCCTGCTAAATAAAAGAAATGAAACTTTCAAACCAATAGTATAAACCCAATTTGTCCTATTTCAGAGGTATTATTTGGAGGAAACGGACAGGGTAGATCAAAGATCAGACTGCACGTTCTGTGCAGTCTGATCTTGATCTACACTGTCCGCAAAAGGTCAGTGGGTCGCGATTAGCAGCTTAAGGGTTAATACAGGCTTGAAATTTTCATTTCACTTATTTAGCAGGCTAAGGGTTTAAGGCATTCATCTCCCGCCTCGACAGTTTATTCTCTTCGTCATCTTCGACCTCTGTACATATTGATCCCGTCTCTCCCCCTCCTTTATAATAATATATCGACGTGAAGCACCGCTTGACTGGTATTTAGAATTAAAGATGGCCACTTCAGATGTGAAGAATTCTTAAATCAACACTGAGTGTCATTTACACGTGGCTAGCTCTCAGTCCGAGTTATCCGAATGTTTACCAGCGTCTCGTGTGTCTCTGTTTGCTTTCGTTGTTCCCTTCCTCCCGGAACACCCAAGTCCTCTTTTTTATTTATTTTTGCATTCTTTTTTGTGTGTGAAATAAGCAGACGACGATCAGCTCGCATGCTCAAGCAGGCTGATCTTTGTCTGCTCCTTTTGATATACAATTAATGTTTACCCCTTAAACAAACAAAATGATCCAATTCGAACCAGTCCAAATTTTTGTCCTTTGGTAAATTGTTAACCCTTAGGCTGCTAAGCGCAACTCAAAGACTTTTTGCGGACAGTGTAGATTAAGATCAGACTGCACAGAACGTGCAGTCTGATCTTGGATCTACGCTGTCCGATAAGGATAAGGATATCTTTTCCCAAAAATACCTTTAAAATAGCAAAATTTGGATTTTGTACTATCGGCTTGAAAGTGTTTCATTTCACTTATTTAGAGGGATAAGTGCCTTGTCTGTGCATGTCATATTCTTCGAAGATTCGACCTGTCTTATATGACGCATCACCCATCCCCCGTATACCGGTGAAAAGTAGGGCTTATATTGAAGCTATTAGCCTATTACCAAAGCATGTAGGGGCTGTTTTAATAACTGGTCGGTGCATAGGTTACATGTTAGCCGATCATAGCTGAATGAATGGCACCAGGTAGCGTTTTATTGAGTAAACGTTTATTTTATTTGAAATTCAAAGTCACGGTTGTTGTTTTGAAAAATTACTCCGCTTCTGTACCCAGGATGCCCAAATTAGATAGATGTGTATTTGTAGAATGCCATCTAGCGGGAGATAATGGGGATAAGTGTTAAAAAATTTCGTAAGCTTGTAACTACATTGTATCAGCTACCATATCTTTGGTATATAAAGTTTAGCTTCACGAACTATTTTCGCATAAAGGTTACAGAGGCAGCCTCAATGTGCTGTTGTACATGTGTCATTGTACCGTTTCCGGAACCTATGAAATGGCGTTTATTTTTATCTACTTCTATAGATCTAGACCTATATAGATGTGCAAATATTACTTTGTCTAAATATTTATTCCTCTAGGCATAATCCTGATGAAAATCTGAAAACGGTAATCTTCTTGGAAAATTTTCCACGACCAATTTAATTTAAAAGGACGATTCAAAGCCCATCTGGACACCACTGTCTTCAAGCCTATGAGACAATCGTGCATTGTTATTATCTTCTCTCTTTTCTATGAAGATGATCAAGCAAGACTTTATCGGAAATTTATTTTCTAAACTTTGACTTAGAGCTTTCTCGGTGGTCCTTATTTTCAAATTTCAAGGCAAAAATTATCAGAGATTATCTTAACGAAACAAAGCTTAATGTTATTTTTTAAACAGCGAGGCAAAGCTTTATCGGTACTAATTTTTCAAATTTCCATGCATGACTTTATCGTGTGTGTGTTTTTTTTTTTTATTTTCGAGGTGACAGTACTTAGAAAATTCGCCAGATCACGTATTCACTAAATGTTTTAAATTGCATTCTTAGGCTTATTATAGATTTAGAAAGTAACGCATCTCATTACTGGACAAACCAATTGGTTAAGCTTATCAGAAAGTGCGTTTCTTTTAAATTCAGAAGTTCTTGAGAATTGGACTAAGGATACAATTTAAAATGGTTTGTGAATTCGAACGATGACATTAACCCTTTCCCAAACAAGCCCTGGTTTTCACGTGTCTGCAGTACAAGTCTTTTGAAAACACTGTGGGAAAAGGAGAAATTGCTCGTAACGAGCAATTTCTCCTTTTCCCACGGTGTTTTCTACCCGTTTTGATAACTTTCTGCCATTTTCATCACATTTGAAATTGTCATCTGCAAACTCTTTCAATTTGGACCAGTCCAAAATTTGTCGTTTGGGAAGGAGTTAAATCTGTGTTGAAACTATTTCTTCAATAAGAGGCAAAACTTTATTGAGGCCTTATTCTCTTAATTTCAAGAGGAAGCTTTTACAAGGGCCTCATTTTCTATAAACCCTAGTCAATATTTGACCAAGTCAAAGTAAAACCGATCCAAAAAACCGATCCATCCCGAATGAACTTACAAGTACTGCGTGTAAAGAATTCAACAGAAACTGTATATGCCCACATCGTACTCAGTTTGTCAAGTTTTAAGAACACAGTACGATGTGCTTTTCTGAGGGTGACTGAGGCCTGAACGGCAACAAAAAAAGCTTCATCAAGGTATCATTGATATACTATATATACTTTATTTACGAAACGGTAAGGAACACAATGAGACGAAAGCTAAAGTCATGGATTTATTTGCTTCTTATGAAAAAGTTTTGACAAAGTCTGAAGATTTTCTTGATTCGGAGAAAAGTGTTGTTGTTTAAGGAATCCCTATTGTAAACAAAACAACAAAAAGATGTAACGACGAGTTTATTGTGTGTACCTTTACATGCAATTTACTACACGTCGACGACGCGCTTGGATAGTTGGAGAGGGTCAAGAGGTATTCAATGGATCAAAGCATTGAAAGCGCCGGATATTGAATTAAGAAAAAGTATTTCAGACAACATCTATATCCAGAGCAGTTTTAAGATATATACGATATAATTATACTGACCTTTGTGATTCATTAATCGCGATATACATGTAAGTACAAAGCATTAGCACCTAGTGATATCAATGGATCAAAGCGCTGAAAGCGCCGGATATTGAATTAAGAAACTGCACTTCAGACAACATCTACTACATCCAGAGCAGTTTCAAGATGTATACGATATAATGATACCGACCTTTGTGATTCATTAATCGCGATATAAGTACAAAAGCATTAACACCTAGTGATATTGCGGTCCTTAAAGTAAAATATGACATGGGAAACAATCTGTGGTGAAATAGACAGCATATGTCGTCTTTTCAGTATAAAAGTTTTAGCTTATGGAATGTATTCTTTGTAATCAATAAGAAACTAACTACAGAAACTGGTGCAATTACAGAGAGAATAAAAAGTGTCATATAAAAAGAATATCGTATTCTACACAGAAGTAAATATGTTTGTGTCACAGAAAATATGTCTAAGAGTAATGCAACCGTTGTAAACACAACATAGAAAAAAGAAGAAGCGCCGTATAACTTTTTTCTACCTTTTCAGATTGACATACTCTTCCACTTTTGAAATAGATATATTTTGGAAAAATTATCAAAAACGGAGTAATTGTTCGTAGCAATTGATTTCATACATTCATAAAAACGATATTTTATTTCACGTTCTCGTTCAATTGAACTGGTTCTAAATATTTTGAATATAGGTCGTACATACAAGTTAATAACACACATCAAAAGTAACGAACAAAAACATTTACCAGACACATACAATGATATTCAGATAAGAGGTAAATTGTAACTTTAGTCTGAAACTAACAGTTCTTCACCAAACCTATGTTCTGAGTCCAAATAATAATTTGTCTCATCGAGCAAATCATATGAATATCCACAACCCAGGTTTTGGTAAAGAAGGTAAGAATTGCTTCATTTAGAATTACAAATTAACCTCTGTATCTGTACAAATGCTGATTCTACGCTAAAGTCTGATAGAACGTGCTGAAGAGTATACATGTACATATATCATCATCTGTGTGGAAGAAAGATTATTCATAAAAAGTAATTTCCAATTTATGTAAAACTATTTAACATACTTGATAATAAAAATAACGAATATCTAGACCCATTGCTTGTAAAACTTACCTTCGTTTCGTGTTCACCTTGGCTAAACATGAAACTTTAGTAATTTAACACAACCAATATTCGTTAACTTTTAAAGATGTTCCTATCTTTTTTTTTTCTCCATAGTGAACTGAGTTTGATTTTTAAGTGTTCTAAGTTCTTTATATATGAAGCATTACTGAAATTCAAATCTTAAATAACTTAAACTCTTGAGTATAAACTGATGTTTTATAAGCACGGGCCTGGATCTCGGAAAGACCAATAAGTTCTACATAGTTAAGATAAAATTAGAATTATATATGAGCCATGCTCTTTGAAAAGGGGGCTGAATGCATTGCAAAAAGTATCGACCCAGGTCAGCCTGCGCAGTCCGCGCAGGCAGACCTGGGCCGAAACTTTTTGCTATGGGTCAATTTTCTGCATGTCAAAGTTCATTCTACGTCATGATTGAGTCGATTTTAGGACAAGATGGATTTTATGGATCCATAATTGTGTAATGAGTTGATTGGTATCATGCCTCACGGAGATGCATGAAGCCCCTTTTTACCAGAACATGGCTCATATGTTGAATGATGTTTTTGAAAAAAAAAAAAAAAAAAACGATGAACTCAAAGTCTTGAAAAGCGAATGTGATTAACACTGTTAACTTTTTCACAGTAATATGGAGGCATGAAAAAGATGTCTTTTATCACATGTATTACCGTACGTGTTTATAGAATTATAGATGGAACAACCAGTGGCAAGGAAAATTACAGTTCGTCAGTCAAGGTATAAATGGTGGACTTGATAAACTAACGCATCAATCTGACGCTCTTTTCTGTTGGTACTACGAGTAGATGTTGGACCGTATACACATGTGTACTAACATGGTAGCGACTATAACGAGGTTTAGGCTTACTGGTTGGTTGAGCAGTGTTTGACGCAGCTTTCAACATTTCATCATTCATATCACGGCGATTCACTAGTCCTAGGTAAGGGCTCTGAAGTTTCTTGTCAAAGGACACACCTACAAAAACCACAGTCCTAAGTGAGACTGACTGCGGGGTCTCCAGGTTACAAGTCCTACACTTTACCACTGAACCTTGCAGGACCCATGACAGAGGTGTACTGGCTTAAACTGATAATAGAAAACGTGGAGCGCATGTGCATATGACAGTACATGTATCTGGTTCCAATCCGAGTGATCACTGTACAGTGGATTTGCTATAAAAACCTGCTGAAAAGGATCTACTCAAAGGGGCTAATAAGAATGTGATCTGCTGGTGGTACAGTCTTTGCCCATTGCCATACGGGCTTATCAGGCATGTCACAATCTTGTACACGTGATACGAATTTCAAAGGGAAAAAATTATGTAAAAATTAATAGTGGAAACCAGGTGTTTGTTAATATGAAATCGTTTTAAAACGTATTAATTGTTGGGCATAAAATGCCGTGTTTTCAAGGATTGTAACTGGCTTGAATGCTTAGTGAATGCTGCCCTTGGAATTGTCTCTAAAATCCTCTTATGAGGAAATTGGCTGTTTGTGTTCGATCCGTCGAATGAGGTCTAGTTTACATGAGTCATGCTCTGGCAAAGGGGGCCTGGTGCATCTCCGTGATGCATGATACCAAGTAAGTCAACACACGACTATTGATCCATACAATTTATTTTGTCCAACAACTGACTGAATCAAGAGGTAAACTGGTTTGGTTTTGGTTTGGTATATATTGGAATTTAACGCCATTTTAACAGCTCAGGTCAAATCATGGCGGTCAGTGACGCACCCATGTGTTTCCTGGCTTTCTCACACCAGTACTAGCACAACTTTTTTTGCAAAGCCACTGACTACTTTTCTCACTTGCATCAGAGGTTAAAGGCGAAAAATTGCCGGAAAGAAAGTTTGGCTCACCCGGGTATCGAACTCGCAACCACCAGGTCACAGGTCTGTAACGCTAACCACTGAGCTACCCGGACGGGGGGGAGGTAAACTGGGCGTGCAAAAAATTTACAAATTGCACAAAGGTTCGAATCATGTCAGCCTGCTCAGGCTGATATGATTCGATACTATTTGCAGATACATGTACATTAAGCCCCCCCTCAGAAGAGCACGACTTATATATTTTGGGATGAAGGAGTTAATGCTAGCCAGGGCGGACCTGAACTATTTGTGGTTTGTTTTTTTTTCAAGAAATGTTTTTTTAATTGTTTAATTCTACCCACCGCAACAAAATATCATGATAGTTGAAAACGTGCTAGCATAGAGGCGTGGTTGTAATACAATATACAGAATATTATAATAAATGGCGTAGATATTTTTACTTGTAATTATTTTCAAGTGTTTAAACAAGATAATTAAAAGTGTTCTATTTCTGTTTTAGAAATAAAAGAAGAAAACACGTGGTGGACTTATACGATACAGCACTGACGCACAACTTTGTGCCTAGCAAATGAACATGGAATCGGCTTTAAGATACATTTATAACTCTTTATACCATACGACAAAATTTTACACTCGTCCGAATTCAAACCTTTCGCAGACGATAATTCAAATCTTGCTGAACTGATGAACCTGACTGTAGAAGGCTAGAAAACATTTTGGGAAAAGGAGAAAATGCTGGTTACCAGCATTTTCTCCTTTTTCACAAAATGTTTTCGAAATGATTCTTCCCCAGGGTCGTTAAAGCTCGGAATTGTTTGGTAAAGGGTTAACATTTTTTTCCAGCGGTATATCGGGTATGTCATGGCGGTCTGTGAACTATCCATGTATGACTGGATGTTTTTTTTTTTTCTACCGAGACTATACAGCTCACTCTTCGTAATCCACTGGCCGCTTTCCAATGGTACGATCAGCAATCGCAACGACGAGCGAATAAGAGAAAGGGGGGAACTAAGACGAAGGTGCCAAGCTCAGATACTCAATGCAGACAAACAGACAGAGGCATTCGACATTTCAATTTAAATGCAGCTGATACATGTGTATGAAAACTACACAAGTACCCAAACACTATGCCCATCTGCATTCATTTAAAGGGGTCCTCCGTGTCTCAGTGGTAGAGGGTAGGACTTTTAAGCCAGAGACCCCGGGTCTCACCTAGCCTCACTCGAAGCACTGGGTCTTTCGTGGTCTTTAGTGGGAGTGCCCTTGAGCCCTAGCCTAGAATTGCTGAGACCCAGGACATACACGAATAAACGAGCTTTCGCCGTGCTATGACTGAAATGATGTTGAAAGGAGTCTAAAACACTATTCAATCAATCAATCAATCAATCAATCATTTAAGTGAAGGAAATTATAATATCCAGATCATCAGTATAAAGCCAAAACGGTGGCAATCAATCAATCAATCAATCAATCAAACATTCATTTAAGTGAAGGAAATTATACTATCCAGATCATCAGTACAAAGCCAAAACGATGGTGTGCAGTAAAACCGGAATGAATGTTTTCGTTATCGGAGATATTTGGTTATTTTTCGTTGTTTCTTTTACGCCTGTCAGATTTTCCCTTCTAAATATGATACCAATATCTTGATTATAAAGATAAAACCCCACCAAAAATGATTTATCTTGTAGAGGTTATACAGCGAAATGTTCCATTACTTCATTTTGTGGAGCTTGTAGGGAGATCAGACTTGAACGCACGAACAATGCGTTACACGATGCCCGATGTTTCAGACTTGGTTGAAACGAGTTCAAATTTAAGTAGTCAGCGCTGTACTGTATCGTATATCACGAAATCTATTAATCAAATTCAAACACTTAATTTATGGCCGTATTACCCAGTAAATTTGTAAAACATTCCTTGAAATTTAACTACGGTCCCCATATGTGAAATTCTCATACTTGTAGCGCCCCCCTGGAGTATGTTTAATCATCGAGAGCCATTGAATATTCATCTAATTAAGAGGTATTCAGTGTGTTGGTGTTTACATAGCCTTCACAATATCCGCATTATCATGAACAAATAAGATATCAAAAGGAAAAGAATGCGCTCTACAAATACTCAGAACATGGGCTCACATAATTTTAAGGCCATCGATTCTGCGTAGTTAAGATTTCGTAACCCCGAATTTCTTTTGGAGTTTTAAAACATGGGTATACGTCCTACTGAAATTTATTTGAGTCATGCTTTGGCAAAAGGGGTTTTACATCTCCGTGATGCATTATACCAAGCAAGTCATTACATAATTATGGAAACATAAAATCCATTTTCTTTCACAAACGACTGCATCCTGAGATAGAATGGTCCTTGGACGTGCATAGAATTTACAAACAGCAAAAGTTTCGGACCATGTCAGCCTGCGCCGACTGGACCGGCTGACATCGGTCGATACTTTTTGCAGATGCATTAATCCCCTCTTTCAAGTGTGCATAACTCGTTTATTTCATGACGATGGTAACCGTCCTAACCCATGAGATGCAAAACTCAAGTTAGTGTTTTTTTTTCAAATTCTTTAGATTTAAAAAAAAAAAAACTTTCACAAACTGAGTGCCTTTCATTCAACAGCTCAGCAGCATGGTCAGTTTTTCCTGCCAACATCCCCAATACCAACAGGATGTTTGACAATATTTGACTGTGGTATTACTTGTGGCGACTTAACTTTACCGAGACACTGATGAATTTCGACTTGGACATGCATTCATCTGTGTAATTGGTGTTGAAGGCAAGCGGGATTTTCTCCTGTCAGAGAATATTTCACTAAGCAAGACATGCTCAGCCTTCATCCCAGACCAGATTAACTTTTCTGCATTAATGATGGAATGAGTAATTAATCCTTAGGACGCCAATGACAAGTCTCCGGGTTTAGCGGTACAGATTCAAAGTAAAAAAAAAAAAACCTATGTGTACAGCTTTGTAGGTCCACCGTCCGATATCTGGCGAAATGTCACAGCCTAATATAACATCACAGTTGCAAATATTGAAGATACATCCCTACAGCCAGGGAGAGACAACGCTGCTAAAACTTGATATGTAGAAAGGTCCCGAATTTAGTCAGCTGTGTAAATATAGATAAACTACCGATATATATGGTGTAAGGGATAAAGAAACTCAAGGGATTTGTCTTTGATTTAAAACCGGAAACGACAACAGTGATTTCTTTGATGGTCCAAGGGAAATGAAAGGCATTTTCTATCTGTCCTATCCTGTTCAACCTTGCAGGTGTCAGGGGCAACATTTGGCATGAAGATACAACAGTGATTATACTTTCATAAAATAAAGATGAGATGGGTTAAAAACGGACTGAAAACGAGTATAGATGTATCTTTAAGTCATTCCAACTGACCTTTAAAGTAGGCATTTCATTTGTTGATGAAATCTAAATATCAGCTCTTTCGCTGTGTCTACCACAGCTATCGCACACCGTACAAAATGACAAAAAAAGGAAAATATTGTACTATTTTCAACAAAAGGTTCAGTTTTAAAGAATTGGAATTGTTAGGATGAAATCCTGGTAAGATTGGCTGAGAGTGCCGCTCAGGCAGGAGTTACCTTACGCCAAAGAATACATAGCCCATGCTTAATACTGGTTAACGTCAGAAAAACTAGGGACCTGTCACCACTATGTAACTGTAATACTACTGAAGCGGCGTAACAAACAAATGTCCCTTTGTATGGAACCAATGCACTGTGCGTGCAATTTTTCCGATTTTAGAATAATAGTAATAAAAATATCACTACTAAAGCTACTAAATCTGAGATAGAAATTAATTAATATGGATATGAGCGGCGTTCTGGCAAAAGGGGGTTCGATACATCTTCGTGTTGTATTATACCAAGCAAGTCATCATATCACTTTTTATCAATTTTGTTTAAAACTTAACACTTAAGCTGCTGAATAAATGAAACACAAATTTCTACTCAATACTAAAAGCCAAAAAATTGCGGTTTCAAAGTTGATTTTACCGGAAAGAAAATACCGTAACGGACAGTGTAGATCAAAGATCAGACTGCACGTTCTGTGCAGTCTGATCTTGATCTACACTGTCCGCAAAAGGTCAGTGGGTCGCGATTAGCAGCTTAGGGATTAACTGGATCATGAGGTAAGTTATAGAATGATCTTTGGACATAAATGGAATTTACAAATAGCAGGCTAGAAAGTTTCGACCCATGTCAGTCATCGCCGACTGTGCAGACTGATATAAGTCGAGACTTTTTGCAAATGCATTTTACCCCTTTTCCACAGAGCATGGCTTATTTCTAAAAAGACCTATAAGACTGTTGGTGCAATTACGCTGAAAATTGAAAGTATAGTGTTTACGCAGATAAATATATGTAGTTATAGTAAAGAAGATAAAGAGTGCATCAAGGGTGCTTCAGAAATCTGTACATGGAGAAGAAAGAGTGTAGTGTTTTGTTCATCTTTCCACCATAACGACCAGTCTTGCAATAACTTAAAACTGCAGGCCTACTGACTTACACAAAAGTAAAAGGACGTTAACGTGTACGTTTCCATCACAGAACTTCCCGTGTTTTCAGTATAGGCCTAATATAGCCAAATTTTCTTATCTTTACAAACGTTTGGGAAACGGTTATGTGACGTCATTGGCACGCTATGTGACGTCATTTGATAAAACGGTGTACCTACTCTTGTCCGTTATTTCCGAAATCAAAGTCCGACACAAATTTCCGGTAATTTCAACTGTGAAATTAATAATTGTGTTAAAGCTAAGCTTAGTATTATTTTAAAGTTTGGTATCAACTAATTACATGTCAGCTTCTTTGGGACTATTCTAAGCTCGGAATGTACATTTGTGTCCAAGCAGTGAGTAGGTCTCATTCATGAATGTGTTGGTATCACATAGAGATCCAGTGATTTTTCAAATAATTCTTGAGATACTGTTATGTGATAAAAAGGAATCTGGGTCCGTATTCACCAACCATTCTTAAGAACGTTCTTTGTCTTGTTTTCCAGAATTTTCTACATTTGAAAGTAACACAACTCCTGATTGGCTAAACCATTTGGTTTAGCCAATCAGGAGTTGTGTTTCTTTCAAATGTAGAAAATCTTGGAGAATATGACTGGTTGGTGAATACGGACCCTGACATTCGTTGGCGTTTCAGAAAAAGTGTCATTAAACTCCTCAAGAGAAAAAAAATATAAAGTTTGTCATTTTTTTTTCCTAGTTTAACAAAATTCTATCTCAAACGCCACTTATGTCAGATCCTGTATATCTACTACCAGTGCCATTCTAATCTATTTTTACACCCCTTCGATTAAGTTTTTTTTTTTTGAGAATATGACAGGAAACGGAGCGAGTATCTTTTTTCAAGTATTTTCTTTATTATAATTGATTTTTTTTTTTTTTTAATTTCTTACATTTCTGTCGCCGACGCAAAAATAAGTGATATATCAATAAAAATAACCTTTAGTATAGTTTAAAACTAAAAAATTGTCTTAAATTAGAGAAAGTCAAAGAGAGTTTTACTCATTGTTTTATGATGATGGAATCTATCAACTTCCATCCGTTCCTTAATTTAATTTAAACATATTTTATTTGCATATTCTTATGAAATGTACACAATATAATGATTTATAAATAATTCAATATTTTTTCTGCAAAATGGATCAGAACGAAAGCAGAGCTTATAGTGTTCTTCTCCAAATTGGTGGCTTGAATGCCAGTAGCGCTGCTCCTTGACCCTCTATTTTAAAAATAGGGTCGTCAATGGGATCGTACACCACAAAAAAAGGACAAATATTTAGATGAAAGGAAAATATTGTATTATTTTCAACAAAACGTTCAGCTGTAAAGAGCTGGAATAATTAGCATGTAATCCTGGCATGACTCTGGCTGATCAGTCTAGTGATCTGTTCGAGATACTTCATGTTTGAAAAACTGATATTTAGTTCGTTTGAACACTTATTCCTGATACCGTATTATTCGGCCGACGTGTCATTCGACCCGTTATGATGGAAATGTTTGCATTTAGAGTCAAGAGATACAAAAGTACAGAGATACGTAGAGAAGCAGTTGCAGGCACAGAGAGAGTGTAAGTGTTAGTACAAAATAGTTCATGAAGAGCCCACAGAGACAAGAGGTGACAGAAATAAAAGAGTGACAGAGTGATAGAGAATAGTACGGTTAGATACAGATAGATACAGATAGAGAGATAGAGATTAAAAAGGCTTACGCCGCAGCGACCATTGCTTATAACAATAACGCTTGCGGCATGTACCCGTATCTAGTGGTCCGCCAAGGATTATTCAGAAAGTGGACAAGTGCCCGATAGAATTGCAGAAATAATGGAAATTTTCGAAATGAGTGAGAAAAATGCTCCAAACTCTAATTCTCAGATAGATTTGAAGAGGATAAAATTCCGTTTGTGTGCTCTTTAACCCTAAGACTACTAAGAGCGATTCAGCGACCTTTTGCGGACAGTGTAGATCATGATCAGACTGCACAAAACGTGCAGTCTGATCTAGGATCTTCACTGTCCGAGAGCGAGATATTTTTCTCCAAAAAATTAAGGTTGAAATAGCAACATTCGGGTGTTTTACTAACTTATTTTCATTAACTTCATTAAAGTTTCATTAACTTATTTAGCAGCTTAAGGGTTAATTATATATTTTTTTTATACTTAACCCTTAACCCGCTAAATAAGAGAAATAAAACTTTTAAACCGATGGTAAAAAAACCAAATTTTGCAATTTCAAAGGATTTTTTTCCTGAGAAAATATGTCTCCTTATCGGACAGTATAATTCCAAGATCAGACTGCACGTTCTGTGCAGTCTGATCTTGATCTGCATTGTTCGCAAAAAGTCCGTCAGTCGTCCAGGGTTAAATTGGACACTTTCCCACAGTCCATTCCTTGGCGAAACACTCTATATTATATTTTAATAAAATCGCAAGCAAAATGCATGTATTATGAATCCAGTCTGAAACTAAACGCTTTTCTATAAATCTTCCTTTAAATTTGGAGGAACAAGTTAGTTGAATATAAATGAGCCATACTCTGTGGAAATGGGGCTTAATGCATCTGCGAAAAGTAACGACCCAGGTCAGCCTGCGCAGTCCGCGCAGGCTGACCTGGGCCGAAACTTTTCGCTATTGTTAAATTTTCTATATGTCCAAGAACCAGTGTATCTCATGATTCAGTCGGTTGTTAATGATAGTTGCTATTATGGACCCATAATTATTTGGTGTCTTGATGGCTATACTGCACCAAGGAGACGCATTAAGCCACCTTTTGGCAGAGCATGGCTTATTTATATTAAAAACATTTTATATCATTTAGCAAACTGCACACTTTCTATGCTTTCTTGGCCCACAATGTTTGCAAATACAATTAATATTAACAGAAAAGCCAAAAGTTTGGAAGAAATCTGCCTAATTCTTTCAAGCGTTCAGGTTTTAAAAAGTCAAACTGCATCCATCGCAAAAGCCTACTCGCTGCCCAGCTGACCTATTGTCTCAAAGTTAGGGATATTTTCTGCGCCCTGCACGTCTGAAAGACAAAGCAGCAAAGGTTGGTTAGAGTAAATTACATAGCATCATGTACATGTATATACACAGAACTACATATAGTAACGTTGGTAAAGCAATAGTACAATGCACACAGATCTAATGTTACACACGTAAGTGATTGTTCTAATATGTTAAAGCAAGAGAATGAATATTTAGACCATGTAAATCAGATGTCGAATATATATATGAGCCATGCTCTGGCAAAAGGGAGGCTTAAGGCATTTTCATGATCTATGATACCGTTCAAGCCATCACATAATTATGGATCCATAATAGCCACTGTTTTTTTTTTTTTTTTTTTTAAACAACCGAATCTGTCATGAGGTAGACTGGTCCTTGGATATACAGAATATTGACCAGTAGCGAAAAGTTTCGGCTCAGGTCAGCCTGCGCGGACTGCGCAGGCTGACCTGGGTCGATACTTTTCGCAGATGCATTAAGCCCCCCTTTTCACAGAGCATGGCTCACTTATAGTATATTTGCAAGGAATACATAAATACATTAACGGTGCTCTAGCAAAAAGGGGGTAAATTGCATCTCCGTGATGCATTATACCAAGCAAGTCTTCACATTACTATGAATCCATAAAATTAATTTTGTCTCATAACCGACTGAACCATGAGGTAAACTGGTCCCTTCACGTGCAGAAATTTGACAAAAAAGCAAAAAGTTTCGACCCATGTCAGCCTGCGTGGACTGCGCAGGCTGACATGGGTCGATACTTTTTGCAGATGCATTAAGCCCCGTTTTCACAAAGCATGGCTCGAGTATAACGCACACAGATCTAATGTTACACATGTAAGTAATAGCTCTATGTTAAAGCCAGAGAATGAATGTTTAGATTTAGAGCATGTAAATCAGATGTCAAATGCATAGTACGGGAATTTGCAAGGGGTACATAAATATATGAACCGTGCTCTGACAAAATGGGGGTTCAGTGCACTTGTATGAGATATTATACCAAGCAAGTCGTCACACAATTATAGATCTATAAAATCTATTCTGTGTAACAACTACTGTATCATGAGGTAGCCTGGTCCAGTAGCAAAACGTTTCGACTCATGTCAGCCTGTGCTAACTTGCAGTCTGATATGGTCGATACTGTTTTTTTTTTTTTTTTTTTTTTCAGATGCATTAAAGTCCATTTTCACAGAGCCCGGTTAAAATATAGATTTTTATTTTTTTTCTACAATTTATAACTAGAATGGACAAAGGTCTGATAAAGTCATAGGTTTAATATATCAAAGCTTGAAAAAGAATACTAGAGGCATGAAGATCAAAGGATATAAGTACAGTATTGGTAAGAAATATATAAATGAGCCATGCTCTGGCAATAGGAGGCTTCATGACTTGCAAAAAGTACCGTCCAATGTCAGCCTGCGCAGGCTGACCTTGGCCGAAACGTTTTGCTGCTGCTCAATTTTCTGCATGCCCAAGGACCAGTTTACCTCATGAACAGTCAGCTGTTAGACAAAATGGATTTATGGATCCAGGGCTGTGGGACGACGAGCCTGGTATAATGCATCACGGAGATCATTAAGCCCCCTTTTTCCAGAGCATGGCTTAAATAATTCCTTCCCTTTTTCCCCTGCAATTTAGAACTGCACTACAATACATAAAGTTCTACTACGTCGCAGCTCCAAAGATATTAAAGCTAGATATTGGAAATTTAGCCTATGTAGATCAAACATGTGTCATATTAAGCATGGTGTAAGTAACTAGTCAGTTTTCATATTGTTTCCCTAGAATTTAGACCTATAAAAATATTTTAAAAAAAGCTATCATGTCATAGGTCCGATCACATTCAAGGAACAGAAAGATTGTTACAAGCAAATCATTTACTCTTTACCAAACAACATTTTTAGATTTGTTCATCTTAAAAATACACGTATTTGCAGACAATAAATCATATGTGGCCAAAATAATGACATTGTCCTTGTGAGGGTGGAAAACATTGTGGGAAAACGGAGAAAATGCTGGTTAAACCAGCATTTTCTCCTTTTTCCACAATGTTTTCAAAAGGCCTCTTCATCAGGTCGTTTAAATGTGGGATTGTTTGGTAAAGCATTAATAAACGTAGAATAAGCTTAACAAGTATAGTACATGTAAAGTTTATCAAATTACTATTTCAGTCTGAAAAGATTAGTAGTATTATACATCATACAGTTATACATGTAACTAGTACCATCCCCTGTACACTCAAGCTAAAAATAGATCTTAAAGCGCCACCTAGAGATAAATCTAGACCGAATTTACACATTTATGAGTAAAAAGTGGTAAAGAGTAAGATCATGTTATTTTTATCTCTCTAGAAAAATGTTACTTTTTTTCCTGAACCCTGCCCCCCTCCCCGGATACTGATATTGTGTATTGTGTTGTGTAATCTTGTAACCCCCATAATATTCTGTTTAGTAATCTTGTCACTAAACCAACTTACCCCCCCACCCCACCCCCATAATATTCTGTTTTGTAATATTGTAGCTAAACAAATTGAAACACAACTACAAACATGACGATCAATTTACAGACAATTTATTCATTTTTTTATACAGTTTTTTATATGTGATATATATCATACATAGCATTCATATTGCCCGAAAAAAATGTCGAGAATATCATTTTTTTTAAATATGGATAGGAAACATGAAAGAGGAATTAAAAATACAAACTAAAATCATGTATAAATTTGATCTATGTATGAGCTAAATAAATGCGGGTTTATTATATCTTTTATTTTTTTTAATTCGTGCAGGCAAAGAAAACAAAAAAACTTCTCTTTAAAAAAAAGAAAAAGGTCTATGAGATTCTATAACTAAAGTGAAAGTACGTGTTCTAAACGGACGGAAGTGCTGAAAACCAACTTAAATGCAAAACTAAGTTAGAAAAATAAATAATGAAAATGAGGCGAACGGTAATAAAACTGTTTCTAAAACTGAAGTGTAAGAACACAAAAATCAATTCGCTACATGACTTTAGCCAGTTTTACAGACATAAATCTAAATACAGATTAAATCACGTTAACTCTCAGATACTGGATGTCAAAAGTATATAGTTGGCAAAACTGAAAGAATTGGCAGAGGACAAATCAAATGTTGCTCATATGATGTGAATCGTTGTAAAAAGGAAGAAAACATTGTGAAAAAAAAAAAAAATAAATAAATAAATAAATAAAACGAGAAAATGCTGGTTACCAGCATTTTCTCCTTTTCTCATAATGTTTTCCGAAAGCATCTTTCTCTCTTTCTCAGGGCTGTTATAATATTTAGATTATTCGGTAAGGTGTAAGAGCTCTCTCAACCCCCCCCCCCCCCACAAAAAAAAAAAAAAAAAATCTAACTCTTAATTAGATTTAAGCCATGCTCTGGCAAATGGGGACTTAATGTATCTCCGTGATCCATGATAAAAGCAAATCATTACATATTTATGGATCCATAAAGTCCATTTTGTCTAACAACCAACTGAATCATGAGGTACACTGGTCCTTGGACATGCAGAAAAATGACCGATAGCGAAAAGTTTCGGCCCAGGTCAGCCTGCGCAGACTGCACAGGCTGACCTGGGCAGATACTTTTCGCAGATGCATTGAGCCCCCTTTTCACAGAGCATGGCTCATATCTATTCTAGACGAACTTTTCGGTCTTGATGCATATCGCGTTGAAAACGTTATAGAAAAATAAGAATAAAAAACCCACATATTCTCCGTTTGCAACTACGTTTTTATGAACATATTCTCGAATGTTAAATATCCACTTTTCATTAATCCTCAACCTGTTAAATAAGTGAAACGAAACTTTGGAGTCGATTTTTAAAAATGCTATTTGAAAGGTACTGGTTCAGAGAAAGATATCTCCTTATCGGACAATGTAGGTACAAGATCAGACTGCACGTTCTGTGCAGTCTGATCTTGATCTACACTGTCCGCAAATGGTCTTTGAGTCGCCCTTAGTGGCCTAAGGGTTAACAAGGATGCTGTGAAAAAAAAGGGACTACGGTAATGAGCCATTACTATTGATCAGAAACAAGCAACACTGTGGGAAAATGAATGTCAATATCATGTGGAGAATAATAAGAAGAATATCGCTATTTCTTGCATAGTCTTGAAAACATTTCGAAACCATGGTCTTGCTTTACTCAATTTTTCGTAGCATTTATTTGCAAATATTTCATACCCGATATCTGTTGCCACAAAAAAAGAGGGCCATTATGGCCCTGTATCGCTCCACTGGACCGGTGGGGCAAGGTCAATATTGACCTCGGGGCTTTAGAATGAAGCGTTCTTGTAAAGGTATATTAGATAAAGCTACATGCCAAATGTAGTAGCCCTAGGCCATATGGTCAGGACTAAAAGACTTAAAGTTTCCACCATAGAATCCTGCGTAAAACATGTGGCCCCAGAGGTGGGGCCAATTTTGACCCTTGGGCAAATTTGGTAACCCTAGGCCTTATGGTTTCGGACAAGAAGATTTTTTGAAGATTTTAAATATTTTTCATTTTTCATTTTTTTTTTTTTTTTTTTTTTGCCATGGCAACCAGTTTTTTTTTTTTTTTTTTTTTTGTTTTGTTTTTTGTTTGTTTTTTTTTTTTTTTTTTTTAAATAGGAATCAAATTCTTTGAAGAGTTTCTGAGGAGGTCCATGGGAGGATAATTTCTGTGAAGTTTCGTTAAAATGCGATGGACAGTTTCAGAGAAGAAGATGTTTGAAATAAAAGTTAACAAACGGACGGACGGGCGCACAAGAGACACAGGGCAATGACATAAGCCTGCTGGCCTTCGGCCAGTGGAGCTAAAAAAAACTGCGCTTTAGGTACAAAAGAAGACCTTAGAAAGATTGATCTAAATGGCCCGGAGCATGGACCTTAGGAAAAACGCATGCTCACATAATTGATTGATTGTATTAATCGATTGTATGGTGTTTTAAGCCGTTTTAAACATTATTTCATAATATCGCGGCGGCGAGTGCACCTATCCATACTTACCTGGAGTTTCTTTTTCCAGCACGTGGCACAATATTCTTTCCAAGCCACTGGCTGCTTTCTCACATAACCATCATCGAAACAATAGTCAGCGGTGAGAGAGGAATGAATCCTGTAGCAATGACTATCATCAATCCTCGGAAAGAAATTGGCCGAGCCGGGGATCGAACCAGCGACCCCCTAGTCTGGTACCCCGCCGTACTTCAAGAGTAGGTCAGGCAAGCGCAATAATGGCGGCCCCCATTGATAATATGCATAAATAACGGGGTATTGTTATTTCACTTGATCAAATCGGATTACAGGCTGATCTCAAAACAGAATAGTCGCAACAAAGTAGTGAGCCTTTTTAACTGTCGTTCTTATTTAGCGAGAAAAACTACATATCAGAAATGCTTCAAGTATCCGAAATATCAATGGACCGATATAACATCCGAAAACAGGGCTACTTTTAAAATGATTCATAGTCAAATTTACATTTAAACCATACCCCAACAGCACGTTTTAGATTCGGTAAAGTATATTTTGTACACAATTGATCTTATTTTATTCACTGATCAAACTGGATCACATGAAATTAGGAAAAACAGGAAAGCATGTAGGGCTACGATTGAGGACGCCATGGAGGCCGCCATTATTGCGCTTTGCCTGACCCTATAACGTAGTGGTAGGGGCAGGTAATCCAGACTAGCGACCCCCGCCCCCCTGTTCTCAAGTCTTATACGCTACAGACTGAGCTACCGGGGCTCGGCTCCCAGAATTGTATAAGGCATCACTGGGCAAATGTCAAAAAGATGGACCATCCAAAAGATGGATGATAAGCCTACATGTGGCCAAAGGGCACACTTCATAATTCTTCTAGCGATTTTTTTTCTATATCAGAGACTTTGACGGTCACTGCAGTACCATCTTTGTTAGCCAAGGGTGACAATCACTACATCTCGCTATCCACCCTTGGTTGATGGGGTGGAAATGTGTTTTCCCCGCGATACCCCACCTACTGGATTTGAGTTATCACCCCGAGAATGACATCATCGAAAACCAATCAAACCTCGCGTAACATAATCCTTTCGCCTTCAGTGTATTCTCAAACTTGTCTTTTTCAGTGAAAATTCAATATAAAAAAGGGGCGTAACTGTGTCAAATGTATTTTGAAAGTTACATGGCCTTCTGGTCTAGGTGTTTCACAGCGAAAAAATAGTTCAAGTTTGACGTCAATATCTTCAGCAATGAAAAAGATGTGAAAAAAAAAAAATGCCAACGTTTCATTGTACAAATACGCCTCGAATTTTTGTCTCCGAAAAAAAATGAAAGCCGAAGGTAAAAATTGGATATGCTCTTTTTTGTATGACAAAAAGAAATAAAGCCATGCTCTGTGAAAAGGGGTTTAATGCATCTCCGTGATGCATTATTCCAAACAAGTTATCACATAAATATAGGTCCAAAAATTCCAGTTTGTCTGATTCATGAGGTAGAATAAGACAGAATTGTCCTGGGGCATGCAAACAATTCGCAAAAAAGCAGAAAGTATCGACCCATGTCAGCCTGCGCGGACCGCGCAGGCTGATATGGGTCGATACTTTTTGCAGATGCATTAGACCACATTTTCACAAAGCATGGCTCAGATGCAACAACTCTTCAATAAGTGCAAGTGATCCATTATTGTACCAAGATAATGAAGACAAAGAGAACGTTAAACTTGCTAGATTGACACAGTACGATCTCATGGACAATCCATCATCCAAAAAAAAAATCTTTAAATTTAACACCTCAGTTCCTTCAAACATTCCATTCACAACCTTTCTTTCGTCTTGCAGCCAACTAGATTTCGATAACATTGTACCAAAAAAGGAGAAACTGCTTGTAACAAGCACTTTTTTTTTTGCTATATTTCTTTCCGAGGATTGACGATAGTCATTGCGACAAGGGTCATTCCTCTCTCACCGCTGATCATTGTTACTACGATGGTTACGTGGGATAGCAGGCTGTGGCTCGGGAAGAATATAGTGCGGAGTACTGGTAAAAGAAATTTCAGGAAAGCATGGATAGGTGCACTGGCCGCCGCTTTATAACTGGAATAATATTGAAAACGGAGTTAAACACGATAAAATCAATCAATTTATCAACCAAGCGGTCGGTCGGTCAGTCAGTCAATCGTTCAATCAATCAATCACATGGACAATTGTTATCAGTTTAAGTACGAGTATAAACCGTGTATCAAATAATACTAGGGTGAAAGCTTTTGAAAACATTCTGGGAAAAGGAGAAAATGCTATTTTCAACAGACAATCTCCATCAATTTAGCCACATTTAATTTGTCGTCTGCAAATGCTTTCGATTTGGACTGGACTGAAATTGTGTCATCTGATAAAGGGTTTAGTACTTGACTCTTTACCAAACGACAAAATTTTACACTCGTCCAAACTGAAAGCATTTGCAGACGACAAATTAAGTTAGGTTCTAAAGACGAAATTTGTCCGTGTAACTGGTACAAAACATTTTGGGAAAAGGAGAAAATGCTGGTTACCAGCATTTTCTCCTTTTCCCAAACTGTTTTCAAAGGCTTTCTTTCTCAGGGTCGTTAGAACTCGGGATAGTATGGCAAAGAATAAACATAATGCAGCACGAGACACCCATTAGAAAAGACGTCATGATACAAAACCTGCAGTCAAGATCTACGTAACCCCACTTAATTATTTTCAAGCCGTATAACCCTAAGACTGCTGAGCACGACTCAAGGACCTTTCTGCGGACAGTGTAGATCAAGAACACTCTGCACAGAATGTGCAATCTGATCTTGGATCTACAAGGTCCGATAAATATATTCCCCCCCACCCTTTCCCCCAAAAATAAGTTTGAAATGGCAACATTTGGGATTTTACTATCGACTTGAAATTTTCATTTCACTTATTTAGCTGGTTAAAGATTAATTATTCTGAAGTCGTTTAAGAGAGGCAGAAAGTTTGTAAGGTGCGTTAAGTGTTTGTTTAAATCTTAACTGTGCAATCCCGAATTATAACAACCTTGAAAAAGAAGGCTTTTGAAAATTTTGTGGGAAAAGGAGACAATGCTGATAACCAGCGTTTTCTCTTTTTCCCTACGGTATTTTCTATCATTTTAAGGACAGAAATTGTCTTTTGAGCTTCACTGAAACTGTCATCTGCAAATGCCTCCAATCTGGACCAGGCTAAAATGTTGTCGTCTGGTATAGAGGTCAATATAAGGTCATTCCTCTCTAACTGCTAAACATTGTTTCGACGATGTTTCTGCTAGAAAGCAGCCAGTGGTTTGGAAAGAATTTTGTAAGAAATTCCAGTAAAAGAAACTATAGAACAGTATGTAGATTTGTGCACTGGCCACATTGACATAACTGAAATGATGTTGAAAGCGGCTTTAAAGATACATCCTTACAGCCAGACAGAACAAGCGCTTAGTATTAAAATTTGATAGAATGTAGAATGGTTCAGACTTAGTGAGACGTGTAAACATAGGAAAAATACCGATATACATGTTGTAAAGGATAAAAACATGTAAGGAAATCTTGGACTTAAAACCGGAAACGATAACAGTGATTTCTTACAGTGATTTCTTTGAAAGCCTCCAGAAAAATGAAATGCATTTTCTATCCGTCGTAATCTATGCAACCATGCAACATTCAGGGGCAATATTTGGCATGATGATACAAGAATAATTATAGTTTGATAAAACAAAGATAAAATGGGTTAAAACAGGCTGAAAACGAGCATAGACGAATCTTTAAAAAGAAAAAAAAAAATGCTTCCTATAACGAACGAAGGGAAAAACATGTCTTTCCTTCGACTGTTTCCTTTGTTTCAATTGTAGTTGTTAGCAAGATCTCTAAAAATAGGCTGTCTGGGTATCCAATTAGATTTATCAGGTTTTATCTAAATAAATCTATTACGCTGTCATTAATCTTTTCTTAACGTTTTGTGAACGCACTCGAAAAACCTTTCACCTCTTATCACAATTCTAGAAATACTCAAACGTCTTTGTTAACCCTGTGATACCACACAATCCTAATTTGAACGACACACGAGGAAGAACACTTTTAAAAACATTGTGTGGGAAAAGGAGAAAATACTGGTAACCAGCATTTTCTCCTTTTCCCACAATATTTTCTACGCCATCAAAGACAAATTCTACCATTTTAATCACAGTTATATAATCGCCTTCAAATGCTTACAATTTGGAAAAGTCTACATTTTCTCGTGTGGTAAAGGGTTAAAAGTATGGGTTAAAACTTCCTCAAAATTCCTAAAACGCGATTTTTCGAAATTTCAAGACTGGTGTGCAATAACCACTCTACTTATGTTGACCAAATTTCTAAAAGCATTCGTGTCAAAAATCAAGAGTGACTTTACAGAGGTAATATTAATTTTTATATTTGAATTTACAGCTCATATTAACTAAACTTTCACGAAAAGTTGATACCGTACCGTGCCAGGTGTTTTTACAGAGAAGAAATGCTCTAATTTAAAAATTTATTCTGTACATTTGTTGAGTTAAAGGGGGACAAATTCTCCGATGTTTCAGGACAGACAACAAAAGTTGGGTATGCACATCCAAGGTTTGTTTTTAACCCTTTATCGTACAACGCCCCTGGGAAAGAAGCCTTTTGAAAACATTGTGGGAAAAGGAGAAAATGCTGGTAACCACAATGTTTTCTACTCTATCAAAGAAAAATTGCACCATTTGAGCCACAATGAAATTGCCGTCTGCAAATGATTTCAATTTGAACAAGGCTAAAATTTTGTTGTCTGGTAAAGGGTTAACTCTTTACCAAACGACATAGTGTAGATTCGTCCCTTTTGAAAGCACTTGCGGTTCAACTCTTCACCAAACGACAACATTTTAGACTTGTCTAAATAGAAAGTATTTGCAGACGGCAAAATAAATGTGGCTGAAAAACTGAAATTTGTTCTGTGAAGGATAGAAAACCTTGTGACAAAAGGAGAAAATGCTGGTTACCAGCATTTCCCCCTTTTCCCACAAGGTTTTTTTTTTTTAAAGACTTCTTTCTCAGGGTCGTTAAAAGTCGGGAATGTGTGGTATGGGGTTAAATGTGACTCAACGACAAGATGTGTCTTTGGTGATGTAGAGAAAATTGTTGGAAATGGAAAAAAAAAAAGAAAATGCTGGTTAATACTTAAGCTGCTAAATAGATGAAACGCAAACTTCTACTCAATACTAAAAGCCAAAACATTGCAGTTTCAATGTTGATTTCACCGGAAAGGAAATAACGTATCGGACAGTGTAGATCAAAGATCAGACTGCACGTTCTGTGCAGTCTGATCTTGATCTACATTGTCCGCAAGAGGCCAGTGGGTCGTGATTAACAGCTTAATGGTTATCAGCATTTTTCACTTTTTCCCACAATGGTTTCACCATTCTTCTCATACGGGTCGTTAAAACATGGGTTTGTGTGATTAAATGTTAAAGGGGGGGTCCCCGTGCGAAACAAAATGCTTCTTGCATGATAGAAAGCTATGGACACGTTCTCCCCTTGATATCTAGTCTGGTACCCCGCCGTACTACAAGAGTACGTCAGGCAAAGCGCAATAATGGCGGCCCCCGTTGGTAATATGAAGAGGAGACGGGATATTATTATTTCACATGATCAAATCAGATCATAGGCTGAATTCAAAACAGATCGCTAGCAATAAAGTAGTGGCAGTGAATCTTTCAACATGTCGTTCTTATTTAGCGAGAAAAACTACACATCAGAAATGCTTTAAGTATCCGAAATGTCAATGGACCTATACAACGTCCGAAAACAGGGCTACTTTTAAAATGATTCATAGTCAAATTTATATTCAAACCATACCCCAGTAGCACGTTTTAGATTCGGTAATGTTTTTTTTTTAACAAAATTGACCTCATTTTATTAACTGATCAATCTGGATCACATGAAATTGGGGAAAACGGGGAAGCATGTAGTGGTACGCTAGAGGACACCTGGGAGGCCGCCATTATTGCGCTTTGCCTGACCCGATAACGTAGTGGTAGGAGCAGGTAATCCAAGCTACTTGATATCTAGCGCCAGATTTTTGTATGATTTTTTTTTTCGTTTTGAGTCGTGTTTTATGCCGTTTTCAAGAACATTCAGTCATATTACGGCGATAGGTAACGTAGTAACTATCTCACTGCCAATGACGACCTAAAATGCTTTGCGGACGGCGTAGATCAAGATCAGACAGCACAAAACGTGCAGTCTGATCTTGAATCTACACCGTCCGCTACCTGATGCTAAACTACGATCAAATTAACTTAAGTTGCAGTGTGAAATCTCCTTTTAGACTTCGAAAACAAAAGTCAGACAACTCCCAAGTTTTAAAAGGCCCGATAAAGAAAGCTTTTTAAAAATATTGTGGGAAAAGGAGAAAATGCTGGTTAAAAAGTAATTTCTCCTTTTCACGAATTATTTCTGCTCTTCCACAACAAAAAGCAGCCATAATTAAAGTGTTGCCTACAAATGCTTTCATGCTGGACGACGATTGTTGTCATTTGCACGATATGGTAAAGGACTTATTCGGTTGGCAGGGAAAGAGTGAAATTCAATGTCTTTTCTTGATTTCACAAGTGCTAGAGACGGGGGTCCGTTGGTTAGCTCCATCCGAGTTGTTTTATTTTCTTTAAATGACAAATTTCTCGAACAATGTCCGATTATTCATTTTAATCCGCTTAGGTCTGCAGGAACTATTTTCTCTTCTCAGCACGGAATAAACAATCAATCATTAAAATGCTTGCATGATTCTGAACCAGAATATTTTGTACGTCAAATTTCTTACACATGATTGGTCGATTATGTAGATCATAAGTAAAGTCAGAATTGAATCTAAGATTGAAAAGAAAAAAGATTTAAAAAAAAAAATGGGTCAGCTCCTATACGCCTGACAAAACTTTGGAGGAGGCAAATTAAAAACTCGAAGTGAGCAATATAAAACGTAAAATCTAAATGAGCCTTGCCTTGTGAAAAGGGGCCTTAATGCATCTGCGAAAAGTATCGACCAAGGTCAGTCTGCGCAGGCTGACCTGGGCTGAAAGCTTTCATTATTAGTCAATTTTCTGTATGTCGAAGGACCAGTCTACCTCATGTTTGAGTTGTTAAGTTAAAAAAAGTGGCTATTATGGATCCATAATTATATGATGGCTTGATTGGTACAATGTATCACGGAGATGCATTAAGCCCCCTTTTGTCAGAGCATGGCTCAAGTACTTGAATATCAAAGAAAAAAGTACTCATGTTGTGGGTATTAACTAGATTTGTCACAGTGGGGACTCTAACAAGTATCAATAACAGAGGGTGGGTTAGCTCTAGCCCGGAGAAAAACTTAGCAAGAATTGAGTAAGCAGATTCCTCTCTTATCTAGAAAGTTGGTGACACTTGACAAAAACACACCAATAACAATATTATTTAGCATGCAATTCAACATAGTTGATAATCGCGTCAGAAATGTCTAATACTTTCTTTTATTTCACTTGTTTCTTTGCCCTCCTGCAGTATGGCAAAACACCTTTCTCCAGCCGATCCCACACTTTCTGATGCAGGTTGTTTAATATTTTTCATTTCATAAAAATGTAAATCTGTTGTTTAAAAGCGTTATAAAGACTGAATGGACGGTATGAAGTGTCTGTGTTCAGAGGATGTCAATTTGACACTCGTTTTGTCATGGGTTTTCGCGTGTGTGTGTGTTTTTTTTTTTTTAATTCGGCATAGCTGAATCTGCTGGCTTTTAATCTGCTTTCTGGTTCTGACAACAAATGAATAAACAGAAATTTGTGACTGGTAAAAAATTATGTAGACATGTTTATTTTAAGAACCCCTGCCCATCTGCGGGCAAATTTACGACGTCTTTTTTAATTAATATTTTCTTCGATTTTTGTTATGTTGTCTATCTCTGATTTTTTCACTATCAGTTTAAAATTTTGAACTTAATTTATTTGATTACGATATTGTTTAATGTAGTTGATGTATCATGGCCGGACGTGACAGTTTTAGAGAAAGGAACCATATAAGCTTGTATGCTTTCGTTCCAATCCTTTTCACATTGCTTCCATTATTTCTCTTCCAAACCCTATCTTGTGGGTACTCATTAGAATCGTCTCGATGAGACGATTCTAATGAGTACCCATAACATAGGGTTTAGTGCAGAGTGATTAATATTTTCAATTTTGAAATCAAAATCACTCCCTCTATCTGGAGCTCTGGTATATAACTCTTCGAATAACCAGATCACACTACAAAAATCATCGTCAACCACGAGTGTTTTTGAAATCAATTCTTGACATTTCTACAAATTTTGATTACTCCCAACGTGCTGGTTGAAAGGCAATTTCTCTAGTTGTGATTTTTTAACTAGCATAATTTCATCACGTATGGCAAAAACACGACATACACAGTTTAAAATATTTAACCATGCTCTGTAAAACGGAGTTTATTGGGTCTGCGAAATGTATCGACCATTTCAGCCTGCGCAGTCCGCGCAGACTGATATGGATGGAAACTTTCTGATATCTGTAAATTTTCAGCGTGCCAAAGCACCCTTTTACCTCATGATTCTGTTAGTTGTCAGCCAAGGAGGATTTTATGAATCCGTAATCGTGTGAAGACTTGCTTGGTATAATGCATCTCGGAGACGTCTTAAACACCCCTTTTGGCAGAGTACTGCTCATTTGAAATTGACTTGATTGATATTGATTCTATTGTTGACATGTGCAGTCGCCAACTGATCTACGTTTAACATTACAAATTTCACGCTCGGGAATTTTGACTGTACGCTAAAAAATAAAAAGTAAAGCATGACAGGAACCCACACTCTCATAGATTGTGCCGGTTTTTTTTTTTAAATAGGGAACTTTATTTTACAAATCCCGCATCTAAGACTCAGCTCTTGTTTAGTTAGACGGTCTCGAAAAAAAAATCTGCAAAACCATAGAGAGAGAGAGAGAGAGAGAGTGAGAGATCGAGGGACCGACAGGGGAGATAGGTGGAGGCTAGACAGAGAGAGAGACCGACTGGGGAGATAGGTGGGGGCTTGGACGGTCAAAGATAGAGGCAAACAGACAGACAGCAAGAGCGAAATACACTGATGCTTACTTCAGACAAGTAGTCATCATTTCTTATAACTGGCGTGCAACACACGAAAAGGGGCCTTCGGACATATGCGTAAAAGTGTGTCGTCCCAGATCAGCCTGTGCAGTCTGTGATCAATCCGAGACGACACTTTCCGTTTTTGTGCGATTTTCTGTTTCACGAAAGTCTGCTGTATGAAAACAAATCTTATGTAGTCGTAAAGTGCTGTCTCGGATTAGCCTGCGCGGACTGCGCAGGCTAATCCGGGACAACACTTTACGCAAATGTTCGAAGGCCCCTTTTCGTGTGTTGCACGTCATATATCTTTACAATCAGCAAAATTTTAATAGGTTGACTATTTCTTAAAAATATACGGAAATGCTCTTTCAAAACTATTGTTTACTTCAGAACACTTGACTTTAATAAAGAGTCGAAAGTCTATGAGCTGCACTCAAGTGTCATCTCAATTACCGTAATTTGTTTTGTTGACAAAATTTCTCTCTCTCTCTCTTAAAAAAATTATGAATAGATGCCCAACTGTGTATAATGTTTTTCAAATGCTGAATCTTATAAAATATTTACGGAGAAAATGTCAATATTTCTAAACAACGATCTTGAAAAAAAAAGTTTTCATAATCTTGTGCACTTTACCAGAGGACACAATTTTAGATTCCTCCAAATTAAAAGCACTTGCAGGCGACATATGAAATGTGACTCTAATCATGGGGCGTGTCTTCGAAAGGGCGTAAAACATTGTAGGAACAAGATGTGTCACTGAGAAATAACTGATGCCCCCGAAAACTCTTTAAACCTTTCCGGTGAGCTGTGAACAAGAGCTATGACTATGGACACAACTATCATAAACGTTTTTGCCATAACCCTGACTATTGACCTTCTAATCTTAAAAGCATTTGACCTTGCCATTTGACCTTGACCTTTATTTGGTTGACAATTCTGCACGGTTATACTGAAATTCATTCATAATTTAAAAAAAACAAGCCTTTACAGACCGGACACGAATATAAACTCCGAAGATTTCCTTTTTTGAATACATTTGACCTCGACCTTTGATCTGTCGACATGGTTCTTGCGTGCGACAAATCGTCTGTGTGTATATAGGTGACAATTCTACAAAGTTATACTGAAATTCATTCATAGTTAAAAATGTAACACGGCTGTCAGAAACACTACCCTGCCGATACAAAGTTGACCTTGCTGTGGCCCTACCGACATCCCTCTTGCTCATGGCACATAGTTTCGATAAAATTAAAATTTGTGCCAAGTCATTTTGAAATTAAGTACACGGGAAAAAAACTTCACTGACGGACAAACAACATGGATCCTGCAAAAGACGTATGATCCATACTCTGTGAAAAAGGGGGCTTAAAACATCTGCTAAAAGTATCGACCCAGGTCAGCCTGCTCTGTCCGCGCAGGCTGACCAGCGCCGAAATTTTTCGCTATTGTTCAATTTTCTATATGTCAAAGGACCCGTCTACCCTATGATAACGGTCGGCTGTTAGACAAAATGGTTTTTATTGATCCATAGTTACGAGATGATATGCTTGGTATAATCCATAGCGGAGATGCATTTAGCCCCCTTTTGCCAGAGCATGGCTCATATTGTTTTGTGGATGACAACTCTGCACAATTATACTACAAGTTGGCCTCTTTAGAAAAAGAAGCAAAAGAGAGGTCAGCATCAATTTTTTCAAATAGTTTATCGACTTAAAATTTCACTATATTTTACAACATGTAAACAAACAAGTATGGCATTATATGATTGCCGCTGCATAAAAACTTCTTATGCATTTACATTACAGCCAATAACATTCCCGCATTTTCAAGTCACGTTATCTTTTCCCGCGGTGTTCTTTTTATTTTTTAACGAAATTGTTTTTTTTTTTTCCCGCTTAGATTTATTTGTTTAATGAAAAATTACAACTACTGTAGAGGTCATTTTGTATCAAAATAATGACTGTAATTGAATCTACCTTTTAAACAGAAATAATGAATAATTGAAACTATCCTTTGAGGTTAACCAAGAATTAGCTCCCTTGGTTTTAGTTTCCGGTTTTCGAAAGGATAAATGATGGTACAGAAAATAAAAGAAGAAAATATCGAAAATAATCATGGTTTTTGTATCGACCGTCGAAACACATTTGCAATCAAATAAATACAAAAATCTTGTTTTGAAATCCGTCACATAAAAACAAAACACGTTTATTTCCTATTTCATTTTTTTTTTTTTTCGGTTTATTTATAAAACCATGACGAAACAGACTGTGTATCAGAACAATTTCGCAAAAAAAGTGAAAATTAGATTGCAATTTCTGAGGCAGTCTGCCTTTTAAACTCACCACTGTTATGGAGATCTGATGACCTCTCCAATAATTCATTCATGATTACAAGTAGTTACAGGCTGAACACAGAAGAAACAAAACCTGCGTATTTAAACTCTTTACCAAACAAACCGTGGTTAAACGATCCTGATTAACCCTTATCCCGCTAAATTTGTTGGTAACCATTACTTGCTCCTTTCCCCACATTTTCTTTTCAACAACAAATCAGATCATTTGAGCCATATTTGATATATGTCGCTGCAAATGCTTTCAATTTTGGAAGAATCTAAACTTTTGTCCTCTGGTAAAGAGTGAATTGAAGAATCATGAATTTAAATGATGGAACAAGACTAGAAACAGCGGCAGTATCTCGGCTTGGCATTTTTAGATCGATTCTACATTCAAATTAACTTTCAATGTGTCTTAATTACGAATGCCTACTTCGCCACGTGTCAGCAGACCCTCAACCTTCATCGGGAGCTAATAGCGACCGTGCGGGCTTTTGCGGATAGTGTAGATACAAGATCAGACTGCACAAAAAGTGCAGTCTGATCTTGTATCAACGCTGTTTTGTGCGATAGTTTGACGATAGTGGCCCCGAAAATTTCAACTATAAGGATCCAACATTATATCTTGTTAGTTAGGTTTATCTGTCTAATATTTTGGAAGAAGGAAATGGTAAAAGGAAGAGAGCACTTGGTTCCAATAAAGCCTTTTAAAGTTGTTATGGTCCACAGTTTAGTCTTTTGTATACGCATAGCTTTGTTCAGTGCAAAGGAGATAGACACTGACTGATTGATTGATTGATTAGTTTGTTGGTTGGCTGTTGCACGGTTGGGTGATGTTTGTTGGTTGGTTGACTGGTTGGTTACGTGGTTGGTTAATTAGCTAAAATTCCGAGACAGAAATGTTTGTAACTGGTATGAAATAAGCCGTAACAATAAGAATGAACAAAGAGGATGATAAAAGCCATATATGGACACAGTAAAATTGATTATAAGTCCAGGATTAGGCGGCCCGAAACCTTTACGTTCCTGAAAAGCCAAGCAGTTTGGTTCCTTGGAGAGTTGTTATCTACGTCGAATAACAAATACAAGCTGCGCCAGGTCTATTAAGGCGTGATCACAGAATTAAGAAGACAGTTTCAAGTCGCCTTGGGAAACCGGCTTTTAGCGCGTCTTAATTCACTTCTTAATTGATTGTGAATATCAGATGAAAGGCGGATGACTTTTCTAGTATCATTTAGGAGCTTGTTCATCTAAAAGCAAGCGTTTATCATTTTTTTTCCCTTAAATTCATGAAAACATGCTGGAAATGTGCATGTTTTCTTGAAAGTTCATCCTATGTCTGGAATCCATAATAATTTATGTCGTTTATTGTAAAAGAATACTGCGTCAATAAATGTTAACCCTTATCCTGCTAAAAAAGTAAAATGGAACTTTCAAGTCGATAGTAAAATCCATATTCTTGCTGTGTCAAAGTTATATGGGGGGGGGGGGGGGGTGTTTAAAAATATCTCCTTATCGGACAGTGTAGATGCAAGATCAGACTGCACATTCTGTGCAGTCTGATCTTGATCTACACTGTCCGAAAATGGATCCTTTAGTCGCGCACTGGAGCCTTAGGTTTAAGTCTTTGCCAGATAACAAAATTTCAGACATGTTCTATTTGAAAGCATTTACAGACGACAAAATCAGAATGTGGTTCACATGATGGAATTTGTCTTTGACAGGGTTGAAACCATATGAGGAAAATAGATAAAAATGCTGACATTCAGCATTTTCTCCCTTTCCCACTTTGTTTCATGAACCCCTCCGGATTGTTTGGTAATCATTTAATTGATTGATCGATTGATTGTATGGTGTTTGACGCCGTTTTCAACATTATTTCAGTTATATCACGGCGGCCAGTGCACCTATCCATGCTTACCTGGAGTTTCTTTTACCAATACTCCGCACAATATTCTTTCCAAGCCACTGGCTGCTTTCCCACATAAACATCGTCGAAATAATGGTCAGCGGTGAGAGAAGAATGAATCCTGTCGCGATGACTATCATCAGTCCTCGGAAAGAAACTGGCCAAGCCGGGGATCGAACCAGCGACCTCCTGTTCTCAAGTCCTGTACGCTATCGACTGAGCTACGGGGGTTTAGCGGTAATCATTTAAAAAACTATATCTGCCAAAAGTAAACAATATCGATAATCAACACAGAGTAACCCTTTACCACACAATCCCAACTTTTAACGACCCTGAGGAAGAAGCCTTTTGAAAACATTGTGGGAAAAGGAGAAAATGCTGGTAACCAGCATTTTCTCCTTTTCCCACAATGTTTTCTACTCTTCCCAAGACAAATTTCAATTTTTGTGTCACATTTATTTTGTCGTCTGCAATTGTTTTCAATTTGGACCGGTCTAAAATTTTGTCGTTTGGTAAAGAGTTAAAGTTTTAAAACGCGCATACATAATCATGCGGCCACTGTCGCTAAAGGAAACGCTAAAAGGAATTTCAACTTGTGTCACAAATCTTGACCAAGGGTTTTTTTTTTTATGCTGTCACTCGCAAGATGCAAAAAAGTGACATTGTAAATGTTTTTAATCTTTTAAGACAATAGTGAAAACCCAAAATGTTGCTATTTCAAAGGTATATTTTTGGGGAAAAATATATTCTTATTGAACAATGTAGATTCAAGATAAGACTGCAAGTTGTGCAGTCTAGTCTTGGATCTATACTGTCCGCAAAAGGTCCTTGAGTCGCGCTTAGCAGCCGAAGGGTTAAGTCCGTCTAAAGCACTAGATGGAATAGCCATAAACTATACAATACTGGCAGATAACCTGAGAGACTGGGAGACAGACCACAGTTCTTTACTGTCGCTGGACAGGAAAACTGCGTAATTGACCAACAGCGAAATAGACATGAGTGACAGTGAAATAAACATGATGTACTAGGGGGACGTTTTCACCAATGACGCCAAATAGTGTTTTTTTTTTATTCTGAATTCTAAGACCTCAGCATATGACTGGCTGAGATTTTTTTGGGGATACGACCATAGGACTCGCATATCAAGAAAGGACTGTTGTTGTGGTCAGAGATTACTGGTTGCCAGATCTAACAACCATTGTCAACCTTTTGAGCTCTTACTAAATGAACATGACATTTTCATTTAAGAAAATGACAATAATATTGCGGGGTTCCCCTCCCCCTTCCTAAAACAAAAAAGAATAAAGAAAACCGAAAAGGCCGGATCCAAGATCTGACTACGTATATTGGGCGATCTCATTTCAATCCACATTGTCAAAATACAACTGAGCCATGTTCTGGCAAAAGGGGGTTTAATGCAAATCCGAGATGCCCTATACCAAGCAAGTCGTCACATAAGAGTTACAGATCCATAAAACCCAAATTTTTTAAACAACCGACTGCATCATAAAGCAGACTGGTGCTTGGACATGCAGACATTTTCTTTTTTACAAATAGCAAAAAGTTTCGACCTATGTCAGCCTGCGCGGACTGCGCAGGCTGACATGGATCGATACTTTTTGCAGATGCATCAATCCCCCTTTTCACAAAGCATGGCTCAACCCATTTTAACTTTGCCCGAGCATGAAGGGTGAAGCAAAATATGCCTGCTGTTGTTGTCGTTGTTATTTAATTCATTCGTTGAAATAAAAGCAAAGATTCCTTCTTCTTCTTCTCGAAATACTATCAAGGTTTCGTGACTTAACATAATAATCTTATATTTCATTTCAAGGACGATTTAAGCTTAGAAAATGAAAAAGAACGAAAACTTCTGTGAAAAGACCCGTATTATGGGCAAACGATTTGTTTTGTCAAATTGCACTAAAGGTTGAATTACATACTGTACAAAAACATATTTCTCGGGTGTTTTTTTTTTTTACCCCCGTAAAAAGCAAAAGAGGGAGGAATAATAAAGATACATCCTTACGTCCAGAGAGAAAAAAATCGCTGCTAAAAATTTGGTAAGACTGTAGAATGGTTCAGAATTTAGTCAGTTGTGTAAACATAGACAAATTATTGATATATTTTGGTAAGGGATAAATACATCCACTGGAAATCCGGAAACCACACAACAATGATTTCTTTGGTGGCCTCCAGAAAATGAAATACATTTTCTATCGGCCGTAATTTATACAACCTTACAACCGTCGAGGGCAACATTCGGCATGAAGACACAAGAATGATTATAGTTTAATAAAATAAAAACGATATGGGTTTAACACTAGCTGAAAACGGGTATAGGTGTATCTTTAAAGTAAATATTTGAATGAAAGTTCATTCTGCCAGCTCACGCAAATCTAAATTCCATGGCCACGGCAAATGTGAAACTAACAAAACGCCAATAGCGCAATGTCACACGAAAGCCACACAATACCAGGAAAAATAAAATATGATAAGAACTGGTAGATAGTGTAAACGCAGCTGTCTGCGGACTAACAAGCCTCATAATATACGTGTCCCTGGTGGATTAGGCGTAGAGAAAGAGAAATGTAAGCGTACGGTCTCCTTCGACTTTTCTCAGCTCTTTTTTTTTTGATAATCAATTTCCGAGTTTATATCCTTACCTCCGTGAGTATTTTTTCGGACAACTCGGTTTTAACCCTTTGGCACTCGACAACTTCTCCGACTCCTCCTAATTCAAAGTATTCGCAGACGACCAATTGAATGTGGCTAAAATGTTAACTGTGATATATACTGAACAAAACTTCTAACCGAACGCTTTTTGAAGTAAGATATTACCAAAAAGACATACATATTTCTATACTTTGTTTTGCATGCCATACTGCTAATACTGTACCACACAATCCCGACTCTTTACGACCCTAAAAAGAAACCTTTTGAAAACATTGTGGGAAAAGGAGAAAATGCTGGAAACCAGCATTTTCTCCTTTTCCCACAATGTTTTCTACCCGTCCCATGACAAATTTCAATTTTTAAGTCGCATTTAATTTGTTGTCTGCAAATGCTTTCAATCTGGACCAGTCTAAAATTTTGTCGTTTGGTAAAGAGGTAAGGAGCGTCTCTATGCAGTGCACACAATCTCACACATGTCTGTTAACCAGAAAACTTATCGTTTTGAAATATTACACACATTCAGTGCCTTTGATTTGCGAAAAGAGCCAGATTCGGGTCCTGTATCATACCCGTAATTACCTCCCTTTTATGAGCTGAATAACACATTTTTCCTCACTATTTACTTTCTCTGAAAGTAACCATAACACATTGGCATGTTTAATTGATAATGTTTCTGTGACGCTTTATTTTAGAGTCACATATCACGTGATACACTGGACCCAGCATTTCACTGCCATTCGGTGCATATGTCCGTACATTACTGTAAAATCAGCATCGTTCAACATCTTTCAAACACTGAATGACATTTAAAAAAAAAAAGACAAAACATTTATTTAAGAAAAATGCCTTTCAATGTTTTAATGCTATGCCTTATTAAAAAAAAAAAGAAAATGAATATCCGGTTCTGTTTGGAAATCTAAGCCACTGCATGTGTTTATTTTTTCAATACGATAAGTTTTCTGATTAACCGACATGTAAAACAAAAGCTGGTCCACAAACAATATAATTTAAACAAAATATAACCAAAATGTCTTTTTGAAAGCTCGCCAATCAGCAAACGCGATCTACAGAAGTCATACACGGCATGTTTACAGCGTTTTTAATTGTTTTTCGGGTATTTCAATCGACCCTCCTACCAGAAATAAAAATGCTGCATGGTATCAGGAAAACTGCCTTCTGTTAAAATGCCCCCGGAAAACTGCCCTCTGGAAATTTGGCCCCCCCCCCCCCCCCCCGGAAAACTGCCCCTGGGAAATTTTTTAACATAATTATACTGATGCTGATGTTGCTATTATTTTAATGCATTGCTTTTTCATCGAATTGAATTTATTTCACATGAATGCACTTTTCCCGAGACATTAAGAATCCCTTTGAAATGTTTAACCCTGTTACAGAGAAGCGATTCTTTAGAAAGGTTTAATCCTATTAAAGGTAATTATTTGCTTTTAAGTATTTACTGTAAATAATTTTGCGCTCCAAACTGTACTGTTAACATTTAAAAATGCATTGTAAACATAATGTTTAATAAAGATGATGGTACTAAAGTAAAAAAACAAAAATAGATGTGTATATTGCCCGGTTAAAAAAATGATGCGCTGAATTAGAATAAATTCAAAAAGAAAAGGTAGATGCACCATATCATTCTTGTAAACTGCTTATATTTCTTTGTGTACGTATGTTCCATTTTGTATCTAAATTACAGTGTTAGAACTGAAACAAAATAGGATACGTGAAAAAAATAAAGCGGGGATATCATGGTGATTTCTATCCTTTTCATAGAACTTGCCATCACCGCCTGATGATGCTTGTAGATGAGCCAATATTTTTTTGTAAAGCAAGAAATACACATAACAGTGTCGGAGGGGGGCAGTTTTCCTAGGGTGCAGATTTCCTGGGGGCACTTTTCAGGTGCCACTTTTCCGGGGGCAGTTTTCCGGGGGGGGGGGGGGGGGCAGTTTTCCTAGAACCATATTGCACATGTAACTAGTCATCGTAAATCATAGACAAATCTTTTATGTGAACCTCCAGCCCCGTGAATGAATCATTACAAGTGGATTATGCTGATGATTGTGTGCACTGCATAGGGATGCTTCTCAACAGTAAGGCATGCAGAACAAAATATAAAACCATGTATGTTTTGTGTTTATACCTTAGTTCAAAAAGTGTTCGGTTAGAAGTTTTATTCATTGCGCGTTATTCATTGTTTATGTATTGGCTATAAAACTATCAAAGTTAATGCAATAAAACTTAAACTTAAAACTTAAAACATCGTTCAAAATTTCAAGACAAGGTTTTTAAAAAGAATGTGACTTTCTATAGTGAGGTGTCTGATATCAGCTTCAAATGTAACTAAGAAAGGCAAGGAAAATTTTCCATCGCCGTCGTGTAGAGACAAAAACAGGACCATGTGTTTTATTTCATGTCTAGTGTTATTTACAAACTATGACAGGTCATTGACAGTAACGCCAGTTTTACACCTATACAGAACACATCGAATGATCAGTAACATTGTTAGTGTTGCTTTTACAACCATCGAACAGTTTTCTTAGTGAATTTGATGGTGTGTGTTTGAAAAAAAAAAAAGGGGAGTCAAATTCATTTTATCTCCTAGAACAAACTGGCACCAAGCAGACAACTCTGAATAATATACCATTGTTAAATATGCATACCCTACGGGTTATTTGTAAAAGTTTGGTCCATTTATCTCTGTCAAAAGTACTTTGATGGTTACCTGCCCTTTTTCATATAGGTTCCCCTTTTGATTATCAACAATTTGTCCAAGTTTGAAGCAAATTTCTTCAGTACTAATAGAGATATTATACACATTATAGAGATATTTAACGACGACGCAGATGCAGATGACGACGCCAGAGCTACGACAATACCTCGACGTTTTATTCGAAAACAACCTAGCTAATAATGTGCGTGATACTGAATTCTTCTGTTTTGAGGTTTGATATGCTAAAAACATAAAACTGAAATCATCAGTTAGGACAATAATTCAAGATTAACTCAAAATCGCTCGATACAAAAAATGTATCAACGTAGTCCACTCGTCACAACTCGGCTAATTCCGTGGCAGTTCTAACCCCTTTTGTATCAAGGAGGTTTCCATTTTGAAATTCTTTAAAGTCTTTAAATATGGCGGCACCCATGAAATCGTTTATCAACGACAAGAAACAACTGCAGTGAAGTTATTCATCTTTATCAATATATTAGTGATAAATGCCACTGAAGGTGATAAATCAAGTGTTCGTCAACGAAAATGAATTTAGCAAGACTTCGATTGAAAATTGCGGATCTTGTAATTATTTGACAGGTCTTACTATTTTACGAGCAGTAAAACGATCTATTTCCGGCGAAGAAATGTAATGCGTTTCTGAATATTACCTGCTGTAATACAGCCGAGGGATTTGGCATTATCTTCCACTAGGTGGCATTTTCCAAATATATCTTTCTGATACGGGCACTCTGGGTACAGAACCGGACTACTTTGAATGGCGACAATGGATGCAGTGAATTTCAAAATAAAATATAGTTTACTCACTATTAAAGCGCTACCTGATACAATTCATCCAGCCATGGTTAGCTAGCATATAACCTATGCACCAGTCATTTATAAATACAGCCCCTATAAGCTTCGGAGATACATGTAGCTGCGGTATAAGCCCAGTGTGGTGGGGACGGTTTCAGTCTGCTGCACAAATCCTGGTTTTTCCCTGTGTCTAAATTTAGAAACTGTTATACAGAAATTTGCATTAAACAATAGTATTTCATAAAATAATTTTCCTGTTTGAAATTATTATATTTTTAAGAAATTTGTAGAAAAAGACTTGCTTGATCTTTCCTTAGACGTTTTAGATTTATAGCCATTTTCCGTTTGATATTTTACGGACAAATTAAGCACTGCGTATCAATATTTATTCTGTACAGGATAGTGATGCGTCATAGCAAACAGGTTTATCTTCGAAGAATGTGACATGCGCAGTCAAAGCGGAATTTGGTCAACAGATCACCTCAGGTTTCATGAATAAACATAGTCATCAGTGTTGAGTTTTAACTAAAATAAACGTTTATATAAATGTTGGCTGGTCCTGGAGTCGCACTGTAAATTTTAAATTGCGCTGAACGCTAAAACAGTGTAACAGTGCTGGCAAACTCAACAATTTTACCCCCCCCCCCCCCAACAAACCCTCAAAATTACTTAAAACTATAAATACTTTGTGGAAGAGAAAGTCTGCCTTAAACTATCGGTCTTTCCGCGAATTTTCAATCCAATTACTCGCCCTGCAGCTCTGGCAAACGAAAAAATCCACACATTTATGATTCAATTAACACACTATTTTTACAGACAGCCTTCTGGTGTATGTATTTGGTAAAGGTCACAGACACTGTAACGACAAAATAGATATTCAAACTGTTTCCTCTTTGCTTACAGTAGACCGGACACAAGGACCTTTTGTGGGCAGTGTAGATCAAGTTCAGACTGCACATAACGTTCAGTCTGATCTCTGATGTACAATGACCTCTACTATAGTTTGAATTATAACTGAACAGTCTCTTCATATTGCAGTGTAACTCCATGTATATTTATAGCCACTGAAAAAGTGTAATTTATTTATTGGGTTGGTGAAAGAGTTAATTGTTAGAAGTTTAACCATTTCAGCGCCCTAGACGAAAACAGGGGCTTTTGCGGACGGCACAGATCAAGATCAGACTGCACAGAACATACCGCCCGCTTGTTTAGTTAAGCCAATAAGACAAAGATCTTTCTGAGTTTTAACAGTTTGTTTTTTCAGTCGTTGAAAGAGGTCTGGTAAATATATTTCGCGCCGAGTTAACCCTGTTTATCACTATTTTAATCAATTCTGTGTATCCACCCAGACGTTTCTCGCTCTTTCCGAGACCTAACGAGTACAACTTCCGGTCAAGGCCGTCCGCTGCTTTTCCAGCAACATTAACAAATGATTTCTCTTCAGTAGGGCCAGCCAAATATAGTATTACAAAAAAAGGTGATAACTTGCAACAAGATGAACAATATTTAGACTTGTCTGTATATATTCACAGCATTTGCAAACGATAAACCTCATTTGGCTCCAATGGTGGAATTTACCTTTGATAGGATATGACACGTTTTTCCTTAGGGTCCATTCGGTAAAACACGACCTTGTATGGAAAAGGACAAAGTCCGCTCTTACTTTTAGTTTTACCATTTCACAAACGACAAATTTTAGACTTTTAAGAATTGAAAGCATCTGCAAGCAACAAATTCAAAATTGGTAAAAGTGAACTGACGGTCTCTGACAAGGTAGAAGACGTGGTGGGAAAAGGAGAAAATGCTGGTAACCAGCATTTTCTCCTTTTCCCACAATGTTTTCAACGGGCGTCTTTGTCAAGGTCGTTAAAACTCGGTTTTGTTTGATAGAGGGATAATACCAAAATCAGTGGCGTTACATAGACGTAAACTGTTACACGCTTAATCAACATAAGAGTGTTTACAAACAATCTAATTTTAAAACCCTTTCCCCAACGACGAACTACACTCTGCCACATTAAAAGCATCTGCAGACGACAAATCTGAAAGTGGTACCAATGAACTGAAATTCTTTGACAGGGTAGAAATAATCTTTAAAGCGGCGTTAAACACCGTATCAACAATAAAAACATATCTGAGGAAATATCAAGGTTTTTGAACGAATACAACGCAGACGACGAGCCCAGCCCGGTAACGCAGTCGGTAGCATACAGCACTTGATACAATTGGGTCGTTGGTTCGAATTCCAAGCTCGGCCAATTTCTTTCCTGAGGACTGATAATAGTCATTGTGACAGGACTCATTTCTTTGACACAGGCTGAACTGATCGTTGTTTCGAAGATGGTTATATTGGAAAGCAGCCAGGGGCTTGGAAAGAATATTGTGTGAAGTACTGGTAAAAGAAACTCCAGGTAGGTCCACTGGCCGTTGCGATGCAACATGAAATAATGCTGAGAAGGGCGTTAAAGACCATACAAACAGATGACGACAACAAAGTCTTGACAATTACTAGATGTTTCTTTCGAAAACAGCCAAGCTAAAAAGAAAGAATGATTCTGAGTTATCCTCTGTGAAAAAGGGGCTAAATGCAGCTGCAAACCGTATCAACCCATGTCAGCCTAAGCGGACTGTGCAGACTGATAATGATCGAAATGTTTTGCTGGTAGTAATTTTTTTTTTTGCATGTCCAAGAACCATTCGACATCGATATCCAGTCAAACGTCAAACTAAGTGGTTTTATGGATCCATAATTATGTGATGTCTTGCTCGATACAATGCATCACATAAATGCATTAAACTCCCTTTTTCCAGAGAACCACTCATTTATCTTCTATCTGCGCAAACAATTCCATGTCCAAGAGCGATATTTCATGTTTAAGGTTTCGCCTGTGTACTGTTTATCTTTTACTGCAACATCGAAGCCTTACGAGTGTCCTCCAATGGCTAATTAAGCCTTTACCACCCAATCCCGAGTTTTAACGACCTTGAAAGAGAAGGCTTTTGAAAACATCGTGGGAAAAGGAGAAAATGCTGGTAACCGGCATTTTCTGCTTTTTCCACAATGTTTTCTACTCAATCACAGACAGAAATCAACATTTGAGCTATGTTTAATTTGTCGTCTGCAAATGCTTTCAATTCGGTCCAGACCAGCATTTTGTCGTTTGGTAAAGAGTTAATCCTTAGAGCCATGAATAAACCCAAGGGACACTTTAAACCCTTTACCACTTAATCCCGAGTTTTAATGACCCCGATGCAAAGGGCTTTTTGAAAACATCGTGGGTAACCAGCATTTTCTCCTTTTCCCGCGATGTTTTCTATCCTTTTATAGAAAGCCTATCATTTTACGCGCATTTAATTTGTCGTCTCCAAATGTTTTCAATTTAGACATGTCTAAGCTTCTGTTGTGTGGTACAGAGTTGGGTCTGGAAATGAGACCCGAATAATGGCGGTTGCTGTTGTCCAGAATGTCTAAGCAAAGCATACAGTGTAGATCAAAGATCAGGCCGCAAGTTTAATGCAGTCTAATCTACATCTTCATCTGCTGCTAAGGCAACTAAAATTTCAGGGTTGTTCTTATCCAGAATGTCTCAGCAAGCGGACAGTGTACATCAAACAATAGACTACACCTTTTGTGCGGTCTGATCTTGATCTTGATCTACAATGGCCGCAAAAGAAATGAATAGTTCAGGTTATTTGTTGTCAAGAATGTATCCTTAAAGAAGACAGTGTAAATCAGGGATCAGACGGTAGGTTTGGTGCAGTCTGATCTTGATCTCTACACTGGCTGCAAAGGCAACTTAGGTCGTGAAAGGCGTTTAAGAATTTGATGTTTTCAGTACTGTGGACAGCCTTCATACACACGACGTGAAGACAAGACATAATACAAGTAAAGGCGGCCCAGTGCACCTATCCATGCTTTCCTAGTGTTTTCTTTGCCAGTATGTATACTTCCCAGATTATTCCTCCAAAAGGCACTGGCTGCTTTTCCACACAACCATCGTCAAAACATTTATCTGCGGTAAGAGAGGAATGAATCCTGTTGCAATGAATATCCTCCGAAAGAAATTGGCCGAGCCGAGGATTTGATTGTTTGTTTTGTTTGTATTGGAATTTAACGCCATTTTAACAGCTTAGGTCATTCACGGCGGTCAGTGCACCTACGCATGTGTTTCCTGGCTTTCTCACACCACTACCGGCACAACTTTCTTTCCAAGTCACTGACTACTTTTCCCACATGAGGCAGAGGTGAGAGGCGAAAAATCGCTGGAAAGAAAGTTTGCCTCAACCGGGTATCGAACTCACAACCATCAGGTCACGAGTCAGATACGCTAACCAGAGCTACCCCGGCGGGCTGAAGATTCGAACAAGCGACCCGTGGTTTAAGCCCTATACGTTATGGACTGAGCTACCAGGCTCGGTCATTCGTTAACTAAACTTTATATTGAATACAGTGATTCAGTATCTTTAAATGGCGAGGCTTTGTCCATCTCGACCATTTGAAAATATTGTGACAAAAGGTAGAATTGCTTGTTTTCTTTTCAATTTAAATTCTTATACCAGTCAGCTGATTGGCTGAGACGTTGTGTCAGGTGGTTAGTCTCAGAATTTAGAAATCACATTTAACCCTTGGGCTGATAAGCGTGACTCACTGACCTTTTGCGGACAGTGAAGATCAAGATCAGACTGCACAGAATGTGCAGTCTGATCTTGGATCTTCACTGTCCGATAAGGAGATATTTTTTTTCTCCAAAAAAATAAGTTTGACATAACATTATCCGGGCTTTTACTGTCGGCTTGATAGTTTTATTTTACTTACTTAGCAGGAGAAGGGCTAACTTTAGAACGTTTGATCAATAAGGCGTCAATACTTTGAAGGATGCATGTTTTTTGCAATGTAAAAATGGAAAGAAAAAAAATCACCTTGTATTTACGGGCGTTTTGATAATACTCGTACTTTAAGCTAATTACGCCCAATGGTTCTTTGACACGAAACTTTTAAATTTCAAAACAAAAAAATAACATTCTGTGCTTTGTTAAGCCCTCTTTTGCAATTAAATTGGGTCACAAACGACTTGAAACTTATTAAAAAAGTAGGAGTATGTTTCTATTTAAATGTAAGTTTTTGTCACTTTGGAATTATCATTTCTTTTTCTTCTTCTTGTCTTCTTCTTCTTCTTCTTCCTCTCATCATCCTCATCATTATTATTATTATTAGTAGTAGTAGTAGTAGTAGTAGTAGTAGTAGTAGAAGTAGTAGTAGTAGTAGTTGTAGTAGTATTTACCATTGAAACATTCTTAAAGATTTTTTTTTTCAAATATTTATATATTTGAAATTCTCGGAGGATTAAGTGAACTAGTCGAAGATGGTCTTTTTTTTTTTCCTCGCTTTTTACCAACTTATCCCGTGTTAAAGCATTTCCGCGGAAAGAGGCTTGCAAACACTGTGAGAAAAGGATAAAAACCTTTGGACCTTTTTCCAAAGTGTTTTCTACTCTTAGACAAATTCCATCATCCATCCATCCACCGGTCCATCAGTTCATCCATCCATCCATCCATCCATCAGTCAATCAATCGACCTTCCCCTTATTTTTTGTAATTACCATTTGAATTTTTCAACCCCCTCCCCATAAACTGTTTATAAAAATCATCTGCCAAACAAAAAGAAAAAACAGCCGATAACAAGGCGTTTGCTTATCTTAATCGAATATCAACCTTCAGATAACCTCTGTCATACAGACAACCTTTGATGCCAGTTTGAATTTCTAGAACACATGGATTAACCCTTAGGCTGCTAATTGCGACCCACGGACCTTTTGCGGACAATGTAGATCAAGATCAGACTGCACAGAACGTGCAGTCTGATCTTGGATATACACTGTCCGATGAGGAGATATCTCCCCAACCTCCATAACGTTGAAATACCAACATATTGGTTTTTGCCATCAGTTTGAAAGTTTCACCTAAGTTATTTAGCAGGACTGGGGTTAATACTTCAACCACTCGTCTCAAAAAAAAAAAATTATTATTTTAAAAAATTGTGGCAAAAGGAGTAGTTGCTCGTAACGAGCAATTGCTCCTTTACCCACAATGTTTTGACATAAACCCATTGTATTCACGTACTGAACTCTAATTCAATTCGAAATGAGCCATGCTGGCAAAAGGGGGTTTAATGTATAATAGCATTATACAAAGGAGGTCATAACATAATTATGGATCCATAAAATTCATTTTGTCTAACAACCGCCCAAATCATGAGGCACAATGGTCCTTTGACATGCAGAAAATTGACCAGCAGCAAAAAGTTTCGGCCCAGGTCAGCCTGCGCAGTCCGCGCAGGCTGACCTGGGCCGAAACATTTTGCTATTGGTCGATTTTCTGCACGTTCAAGGCCCAGTTTATCTCATGATTCATTCGGTTGTTAGACAAACTGGATTTTATAGATCCGTGATACTGTGATGACTTGCTTGGTATCATGCATTACGGAGATGCGTCAAGCCCCCTTTTGGCAGAACATGGCTCATTTCTATTTTCGTTTTTTGCACTTCCTATTTCATCGAGATAGTGATATCAAACAGAAATATATAAAATTACAATAGTTGATTGAAAAAAAAAACACCTAAAACCATTAACTCTTAAGCTGCCAAGGGCGAGTCACTGACCGATTACGGACGGTGTAGATCAAGATCAGACTGCACAGAACCTGTAATCTGATCTTGGATCTACACTATCTGATAAGGAGATATTTTTTATCCAAAAAGTAAGTTTTAAGTAAGATCATTCTGGTTTTTACTATCGGCTTGTAAGTTTTGTTAACCCTTTACCAAACAATCCCGAGTTTTAACGAATCTGAGGAAGAAGCCTTGTGGAAAAAGGAAAAAATGCTGGTAACCGGCATTTTCTCTTTTTCCCACAATGTTTTCTACCCTAATCAAAGATAAATTCTGATTTTGAGCCACATTTAAATTTTCGTCTGCAAATGCTTTCAATTTGGACCAGTCTACATTTTTACTGTGTGGTAAAGAGTTAAACTTATTTAGCAGGATAGGGGCTGACAGAACGTGCAGTCTGATCTTGAATTTGTACCAACAGATTTAGTCAAGCATTTAAGATTAATATCTGTCAGTGGACCCTATTTTCCAATTTTCGAAAGAAGTCAAGTTTCTAGTTTTTAACCTTTTCTGCACAAAAAGTGAAAACAGGGTCTGTATTCACCAACCATTCTTAAGAATGTTCCTGATCTAATTCTCAAGAATTTTCTATATTTGAAAGTAACATAACTTCTGACTGGCTAAACCATTTTGGTTTAGCCAATCAGAAGTTGTTTTACTTTCAAATTTAGAAAATCTCAGCTATAAAGACTAAGAATGTTCTTAAGAATGGTGAATAAGGATCCAGGAGCCTTTAACACTAAGTTGTCGGAGGCGTAACAAATAAAGGTTCTAGATATAATTTTCAACATTAACTCATCTCTTCCATGTTGTGGGAGTCGGTTTAACGCGGTTTTAACCGCACTTCGAATAAACGGATAAATACGGATTATCGCATACAAAAAAAAAAGAAGCTTACATAGTACACGTGCATGTGAAACCAAGGGTACTGAGATTGGGGAGGAATATTTTCGGACTCCCACAGAGTCGTAGCTCCTTACCTATTGACTAAAACCTATTTTGTAGGTATTTATTGTTGTTGTCTCATAGTAATTTGAGGCATGCGCCGGCAAAAGGAGTTTTATTGCATATCCATGATGAATTATACTTAGCAAGTCATCATATAATTATGGAACCATAAAACCCATTTAGTCCAACAATCGATTGAATCATGAGGTAAAATGGTCCTTAGACATGCAGAAAATTGAATAATAGCAAAAAGTTTCGTCCTAGGTCAGCCTGCGCGGACTGCGCAGGCTGACCTAGGTCGATACTTTATGCAGATGCATCAAGACTCCTTTTTTACACAGCATAGCTCTATTTGAGTTCTTACAAAACGCCGAGGTCGAGAACCCGGTAACGTACATGGCTTGAAGCCAAGGGTCACTGGTTCAATTCCCAGCTCACCCTAATTCTTTCCAAGAATTGATGATAAGTCATTCCGACAGGATTCATCCCTGAACATTGTCAACGACGTTTACGTGGGAAAGCAGCCAAACCCTTGGAAAGAATAGTGTGTGAAGTACTGGTAAAAGAGCCTTCAGGAAAGCATAGGTGCACTGGCCTCCGTGATTTTACGGAAATAACATTTTATACACTATACAAACAAACAAAATACCCACAAAGCAAGTGTTCGTGAAAGGCCCTATAGCTGCCAGAAATAAACAATTGGGGTGTAAAAATGCATTTACATTTAAATCTGTTATTATACCATTTAAAATTAAAAGATGGAAACTATTGTGAAGATGACAATCTGTTATTGTACGGTCAGTCAATCTGCCAGTCGCTGGAAAAAAAATGAAATCTGAAACTAGGTTAAAAGTTTCCAAGTCGCTCTATCTTTTGTTTACTTTTTACCAGATTTGATTTTTTCCGCCAGCGACTATTACTTTGACCTACCGTGCAGTTACAGATTGTCATCTTCACAATAATTTCCGTACTGTTAAATAACATTATTTAAATTTAAAGGCATTTTACCATCGCACTGTTTTACTTTTGGCAGCTATAACACCATTAAGAAATTATTTTTTTTTCAGAATTTGTTGATACTCCCTATATCTAGACCCTTGACGACATAACAGAATGTGTGTTGACATTAAAGCATATTAGGTAGGTGTCAGTGCATTAATAGTATAAAACATAAAGAAACAAAAATGAAACCTGCCTGGGGGATTCATAGGCTCAAGCGATCCAAAAACTAAAATAAAAATAATGGAATAATTGAATGTAGATGGTACTAGATGACTCCATACGGGGGAAAATATGCTTTATAAACATATACATGATATAAAAGGGGAGCTTTCGCCTTTATTTTCACAAAGATACATTTTCATGTGTCCAACCCCAGTGATGATAATGATTATAGAAGCCGACTAAATTACCTTAGCTTTGAGAACAAAGATGACAAATGAACAGGATTATACAGTTACTTAACTCTTAAAGCGCCCTTCACAACTAAAGTTGCCTTTGCGGCCAGTGTAGATCAAGATCAGACTGCACAAAACGTGCAGTCTGATCTTTGATCTACACTGTCCGCTTTGCTAAATCTTTATTGACAAAAGCAACCATGGTTTTGCATTTATTTGGGTCTTATTTTTCAAGTGAAAATGTCCGGTGGGTTTATTGGGCACTCTAAGGGTTAAAAATTGAATCCATTCAAAAAGAAAGAAGGAAAAAGAAATTGACAAATTATAAAAATAATAATAAACGACCCGTTTCAACGAGTTCATTAAGATTAGTGATTTTACTGTGCTTTCGTTAAAAATGATTTATGATTTTTTAAATATTCTGGTCAAAATTGCAATGAACTTTTTGCGTTTTCCCGTTGATTGAAAAGATAGGATTTGTCCTTGATAGGATATAAGAAAAAACATCGTGGAAAAAAAAAGAGAAAATGCTGGCAGCTAGGGGTGAAACAATACGGTAAAAAGCGTATTGCAATATATTGCAATACGGCTAACCCGTATTGCAATACGTATTGCAATATGCTGTATATGCTGACATTTAGCATATCTGACCACTTGTAGTCACTGCTAGGGTAGCATATGCTCAAAAGGTGATAAAGAAAACTAGTACATGTGCTTGGAACTCTTCCATTCTTTCAAGATAATGAACTAAAAAGCAATTGTTTCGCATGAACAAATAAAAGCAAACTGAAACTGACTACTCTTTAACACTCGCTATCTTGACGATTTTCGTCTGCCATTTTTTTTCTTCAAGAGCGTACTTGTTTATATAAAAACCAGCGCTACTATACCGAACTTCGGGACATGGCTCAACAGAGTAGACAGTGCGATGCACTAACTTACTCAGTTGCTTACTGCACTAACACTAATACTTTGCCGCTTAACTACTGGAAAACGCAAAAATAAGTGTGAGCAAAGTTATAAGAAATGAATAACATACAAACTCCATTGATCCAAAAGCATTAAAGCTCGACGTTTATTTGGAGTTCGTGTCGTGAATTTTATGTGGTCATAGTTTTACCTAAACACCGGTGACACCGCCTGTGGAAAAAAATAAACAACTTTCGCTTTCGGAAATCTTTAGAACTGTAAGTTGAAAAACGATCGATTTCTGACAGAATTTTTGGAAAAACCGGACTTTCTGATGTAATTAAGAGAAGTTGACATATTGCAGAAATACCGATACGGTAAAATTCGAACCGGTTTCGGTTTTTTCTTTGAATAGACCGCGGTTAATCGGTTAATCGGTAAACCGTTTCACCACTACTGGCAGCCAGTATTTTCTCCTTTTACACAATGTTTCAAAAGCTATTTTCAAAGTGTAATCAAACCCCGGGATTGTTCTGTAAAAGTTTGGAAAACAAATGACAACGACGCTGTCCCTGAAATATGTCAAATAAAAATTAATAGGTCATATAAGACTCAAGTATATAAACAACAATAGTGAATCATTTGTTACTTTGGCCGAGACAAACTTACTGAAAATATGAAATTAAACAGGAAAAAAAATCCTGCAATTTTTTTTCACTCACCTTGCTCCAAAGAAATGGCTAGTAAAATTAGCATCTGAAACATCGTGGCAGGTACAAGAAATCCGGTCAAGGTGCCAATAAAACTACCAATCAGCATATAATCCACAATTAAAGCAGAAATGTTGCACTGTTTAGCTATCACAACAATGTCCTCTGGTTTATATCTTATCTTTTTTTTCACTCAAAATTCCATTAGTTCGTTTCACTCAAACAAACAGAACACATTCCAGAAGGCATCCAAAGTATGTCGAAACAAGCACACCCATTAATCGAGCTGTTTCCGTATCCGCTAAATGGTATTTATCCAATTAGACCAGTGACATCCGTGTGATTCCCTAAATGAGAAAGAATTAATCTTTTTAACAATGCAAATGCCATCTTTAAGCAAAAATATCACCTTTATCACAAAAAAAATGTGGTTCTTCGATATAAAGTGAACTCCCTTTAACTCTGTACCACAGGACAAAAAATGTAGACTTGTCCAAATTCAAAGCATTTGCAGACGACAATTCAAATGTGGCTCAAATGATAAAATTCGTCTTTGATAGGTTAGAAAACATTGTGGGAAAAGGAGAAAATGCTGGTTACCAGCATTTTCTCCTTTTCCTACAATGTTTTCAAAAGGCTTCTTCCTCAGGGTCGTTAATACTCGGGATTGTGTGGTAAAGGATTAAACGCAGGTGAATTTTATTGAACATTAATGTGTATGTGATTCATATAATTAGTTTAGAACATTCACAAAATTTTGATTTAATTGTGAAGCATGTTCAAATGTTTTTTACGTTCTTTACTAGTTCTGCATATTCTTTAGCCTCTCTCCTGCCGTACAATGAAGATGGTTTCTACGGATAACCCTTCTCCTAGCAAACGACTGATGTATATTGGCGAAAGCGTAGATCAAGATCATACTGCACATACGTGCAGTCTGGTCCTGATCTACAATTTCCATGTTCGTATTTCTTGCCTTGTTTTTAATCATTTAATCACCATTTAATTCCCAAATCTTGAAGATGTATCCTACGGGTAACCCTTCTGGCGAAATGCTTGATGTATTTTGCAGAAATTATACGCGCAGTCTGATCTTGATCTGCACTTACCGTTTTCTTGTTTCTTGCATTAGTTTTAATCATTAAATCACCTTTCATGCTCAAATCTTGATAAACTCTTTTTAAAGGGAAAATAGATTTCACTCGGCAGTAGAAGGGTTTAATCAGTCTCGGCAATTACCGTCTGCATTCGGCAAACCTCGGGTGATCCGTTGATTAAATCCCTCGGCTGTATTGAACAGAATTGGTCTGTTCTGTTCTGTATTAAAATGGGTAATACGCACATACACTCCAAAGTCAGTAGGTCCAAGTCGCTGGCAGAAAAGTGCATTTTAAAACCAAGTAAAAAGTAAACAGAATATAGAGCGACTTGGCAACTTTTGACCTAGTTTTAAAATTATTCTTTTCTGTCAGCGACTAACACGAAGACTGACCGTACAATAAGAGATTGGCAACCTCGTAATAAATTCCATACTTTGAAATGGTAGATTGAAATTTAAATGAATTTTGACGCCCACATAGTTTCCTTTTGGCCGCCATTGGACCTTAAGCCATTGGGCTGCTAAGCGTGACCCACTGACTCTTTGCGAACAGTGTAGATCAAGATCAGACTGCACAGAACGTGCGATCTGATCTTGAATCTACACTGTCCGATAAGGAGATACTTTCTTCCCCCCCCCCCCCCCCCCAAAAAAAAAAGTTTAGAAATAGCGATATTCGAGTTAGACAAAATGGATTTTACAGATAATACTGTGATGACTTGCTTGGTATAATGCATCACGGAGATTCATTAAGCCGTCTTTTGCCAGAGCAAGCAAGCAAATTTTGCGTAACACTCATGTGCTTGCTTAACTCTTACCAAACAATCGTCGATTTTAAGAACCCTGAAAAAGATTGCGTTTGAAAATATTATGGAAACAGGAGAAAATGCTGGTATGTAGTATTTTATCCTCTTGCCATGAGTTTTTCTTCTAGTGTCATCATTACTTTGTGGTCTGCAAATGCTTCCACTTTGGAGAAGGCTAAAACATGATCCGATTTTGTCGTTTAGTAAAAAGAGTAAATTATACGTTAGACTGTTTTCTGCTTAAGTGGTGTTTTTCTTCTCCCTCTTACCAAGCCCCCGTAGCTCAGTCGGTAGCGTACAGGACTTGAGAACAGGAGGTCGCTGGTTCGATCCCCGGCTTGGCCAATTTCTTTCCGAGGACTGATAATAGTCATTGCGACAGGATTCATTCCTCTCTCACCGCTGACCATTGTTTCGACGATGGATATGTGGGAAAGCAGCTAGTGGCTTGGAAAGAATATTGTGCGTAGTACTGGTAAAAGAAGCTCCAAGAAAGCATGGATAGGTGCACTGGCCGCCGTGATATAACTGAAATAATGTTGAAAACGGCGTTAAACACCATACAGTCAATCAATCTTCTCCCTCTTCTTACTTCCTCTACTTCTGTTCTGTTTTAGCGACCAAGTATGAAACAAGAGCACCGCCTGCGGGTGCAGTTGCTTGATTTTAATGAAAATGCTATGTCGAAAAAGGGGCAAAACTGTGTCAAAAATACTTTGACGGTTACCTGCCCTTGTTGTACAGGGTCCCCTTTTGATTGTTAACAACTAGTCCAGGTTTGAAGTACATATCGTTAGTAATAACAGAGATCCCATAAAATATCAAAGTTTTTGAAAATTCTACGTCGAAAAAGGGACATAACTGTGTCAAAAATACTTCGATGGTTACCTGCCCTTGTTGTAAGACTTCCCCCATTGAAAATTAACAACTAGTCCAAGTCTGAAGTAAAACTCGTAAGTAATAATAGAGATACTGAAAAAACTGTTCAAAGTACATGTATTTACACGACGATGCAGACAGACGACGAGGCTAGGGCTTCGGTAAAACCTCGACGTTTTCTTCGAAATCAGCCGAGTTAAAATGTACAAGAGAAAATTTCGCTTTCCAAACATACTTACTGTTTCACAGATGGTTGATCGGTGTTGTGTACAATCCTCAATAATCACTTTTCTCGGACAACGTCTCTAGCTGTACAACCAACTTGTTGTGGTGTGGGATTGACAATGAATGCGGTTAAACTCAAAATGAACTTTGTTACAACATCTGAAAATATAAGGTCCATTGTTCAGTACTTGTACTTTAACCATTTACCGTACAATGCCGCCTTTTGACGCCCCTGGGAAAGGAGCCTTTCGAAAACATTGTGGGAAAAGGAGAAAATGCTGGGAACCAGCATTTTCTCCTTTTCCCACAATGTTTTCTACCCTATCTAAGAGAAGTTGCACCATTTGAGCCACATCGAAATTGTCATCTGCAAATGTTTCAGTTTGGACAAGGCTAAAATTTTGTCGTCTGGTAATGGATTAACCCTTATCCTCCTTGATACGTTAAAAGATACTTTCAAGACGAAAGTAAAAACACAAAGTTTGCTATTTCAAAGCTACTTTTAAGATGGAAAATGTCTCCTTATCGGACAGTGTAGATTCAAGATCAGACTGCACTTTCTTTGCAGTCTGATCTTGATCTACACTGTCCGTAAGAGGTCATTGAGTCATGCTTAGCAGGGGTTAACCATTTACCAAATGACAGAACTTTGGACTTGTCCAAATTCTAAGCATTTGTATACGACAAATTACAGATGGCAAAAATAGTGGAATTTACCACCAATTTCACCTGTAAGAATTTACCAGAATTTACCAATAAGAAGCATTGTGGAAAAAGGGAAAAAGGGTGAAAAATGCTGTTTATCTGCATTTTCTCCTTGTCTCACACTGTTTTCAAAAGCCGTCTACCTCTAGGTCAGTAAAGCTTGATGATATGATAAGGGTCTAATATAATTGTGGTCTCTTACACACTCGTCGAGGGCTGAGTCCCGGCTTTCGTGGATGGTGAAGATCATGATCAGACTGTGTAAAACGTGAAGTCTGATCTTGGATCTACACTTCCCGCTTCTTCGATAGTTTGAAAAGAAAAGCCTTTAAAACGCAATATCTATAGCTAACGCAGTAAAAAAAAAGCCCGTTTGATTTACATGTATTTAGCGCAATAACGGTTTTAAGCGTGTGATCAGACAGAAAAATATTTATCTAACTTATGTGCCGTATTTACTAATTAAACTAATAAGTCTTTCGCATCAAGAAAGACTCCCATTAATTCAGCCATGCTCTGTGAAAAGGGGGCTTTAATGCATCTGCGAAAAGTATCGACCCAGGTCAGCCTGCGCGGACTGCGCAGGCTGACCTGGGCCGAAACTTTTCGCTATTGGTTTCAATTTTCTGCATGTCAAAGGACCATTCTACCTTATGATACAGTTGGTTGTTAAACATAATGAATTTTAAGGATCCCTAACTGTGTGATGTCTTGCTTGGTATAATCCATCAAGGAAATGCATTAAACCCCCTTCTGCCGGAGCATATCTCAATTTATTCGAGGGCAAAATTGTTTTAAGTTGTATGTAAATATATCCACAAAAACTTCGCCCGATTCAAAGATATACCCCAGCAAAATGTCTCGGCAAGCACTGTTTCTGTTAATATAATCATTCTTATCGTGTTTATTTCATCACAGTCAAGTACATATTACTGCCAGCTAAAACCCTTCACCGAATGGCAAAATTTTAGACTCGACCAAATTCAAAGCAGTTCGCACAAAACTTATCAAATGTGGCTAAAATCAAGTTCGTTTTCGTCTTTGATAGGGTTGAAAACTTTGTGGGAAAAGGGGACAATGCTGGTTACCAGCAATGTCTCGTTTTCAAACAATGTTTACAGAAAGGTGCCAAGATCAGGGAACTTTAAACACGAGATTGTTTGATAAAAGGGTATTCTTCTGTATTTGACAGCCTGAAAAATTTTGTGAGAAAAAAAGCATTTTTTGTCACCTCAAACAGCTCCTATCCCTACAATGTTTATAATCCGATTTTGCGGCACTTGTTTCATTTTTTTTTTTCATTGACATATTACCTGGTTGTGTCACATGACTTAGTTTCCAGAAAATGTCTTAAACTAGCACGCTCAGAAATGGGTTTACCCTTCATAGAGCAATTTAATGTTTTACGACCAGTGAACAGGATGCTTTGAAAACATTGTGGGAAAAGGAGAAAATGCTGGTATCCAGCATTTTCTCCTTTTCCAACAATGTTTTCTATCCTTACGAAAACGCAACACGTCATTTGAGCACCCATGAAATTGTTGCCTGCAAATGCTGCATATAGAAAGAATCTAAAATCGTCGTTTGGTTAAAAGTGAAAGGTTTTTGAAATATACGCGTTGGGTTAAAATTTTAGAGCCAATATTCTCAGCATCTATGTTTCCCACGGTCGGTCTAAATCAAATTAAAACAAATACGGAATATTATGTTGTAGGTAGAGCGAGATGTCAAACGATTCCTACGCAGCGAGAAAGAAATACAAGCACTGAGAAAGTTACTAAAACATAATATCCTGTTGATCTTATACCTACAAATTTTTAGGTACAATTATTGCAATGACTAAAAATGTCGTTCAAAAATGATAAGAAATTATAACCATTACAATTAACAGTTAGCGGATAACAACTTCTCTTGGTGAATGGCGGATAAATACTATTCGGTAACATTTCGACCAATCAAATACGAAACCAAGCCTAAAATAGTCCGCAACTGGAGTACGTCATCATACCATATTTTGGACCATATTTGATATGATGTCGATACGGTTTTTCTCCCGTCGTGGCTGATTTTATCCGCATACGATATACTCATTTTTAGACTGATGCGGGTCCCAACGCTCGGCTGTAGTCACCTTAACATTGAAAATCCCAAGTCTGAAAAAGGGGCATAACTCTGTCAAAAATATAACAGGTTTACCCGCCCTTCATTATTGGTTTTCCATTTTGATTGTGAATAGCTAGCCCAAGTGTGAAATATATATATATGACCCATGCTCTGTGAAAAGGGAGCTTAATACATCTGCAAAAAGTATTGACCAATGTCAGCCTGCGCAGACTGACATAAGCCGAAACTTTTTGCTAGAGGTCAATTTTCTGCATGTTAATGGACCAGTGTACCTCGTGATTCAGTCAGTTGTTAGACAAAATGAATTTATGGATCCATAATTATGCGATGACTTGCTTGGTATCATGCATCACAGCGATGCATTAAGCCCCCTTTTTTTGCCAGAGCATGGCTCATATCTTTAGTATTGACAGAGGTCTAAGAAGATGTCAAAGTTTTGGCACGACAACGACAACGCATGCGCAGTAGAGGACGACGCAGACGACGATAGGGCTCCGACAACACCGAGGTCAGGTTTTCTTGGAAAACGGTGGAGCTAAAAATAGCCAGTATGAACAAACTTGTACATGATACAAATGTAATACAAAACAATGAAATGCCGAAACAAGGAAAGTCATGTACGTTCAGAGGAAAAGTGTCTCTACGGACCTGATTTCTAAGAAATCAAAAGTTTGTTACAAGTATTTCAAAGAGGCAAAACGTTTTGTCCTATGTTTTGTCTGCGTTTATATTTGGTTCTATATCTGTCTCATTTGAAATGGACCTCACCGTGTTCTTTTTTAACCCTTAGGCAACTAAGCGCGACTCACAGACCTTTTTCGGACAGTGAAGATCGAGATCATATTGCACAGAACGTGCAGTCTGATCTTTGATCTACACTGTCCGATAAGGTGATATTTTTCTGCAAAAACTAAGTTTTGAAATAGCATTACTCAGGTCTTTTACTATCGACTTGACAATTTTATGTAAATTATTTAGCAGTTTAAAGGTTGAAATCTCTGTTTCAAGGTTAAACAGGAATTTCTCATAAAAAGGATTGCGCAGATACAGAATCGAACTGCAAGCTCTCTGCTGTCTGCTCTTTGATCGACAATGTCCGCACAAGCAACATGAAATGCCTGTTGCATATCAAGGTTTCAAACTTCTTCGGGCTTCTATAGATGATCGTGTTCGAGTGTCAATCTTGAGTTTAACAGATTCTAAGGTTGAGACTCCTTTTTTGATTGGTTCAAAATACAGTATTATGTATTTTCCAACAACAATTTTAAACCCTTTGCCGAACAATCCTGTGTTAACAACTCCGAAGAGGACAACTGGCATTTTCTCCGTTTCTCCACAGTGTTTTCTACCAATTCAGAGACAAATTCCATTATCTGACGAACATTTATTAGTCTAATTTAATCTAAAATTGTTGTCGTTAAGTAAAGTATTAAAGGGGCCGATTTAGTGTCTTTGCCGTATAAAAAAATTTCTTGTAAAATACCTTAAATACAACTATCGCTAGATATGAGCCATGGTCTGGGAAAGAGGGGCTAAATGTACAGTCTGTACCTCTGTGATTGTACCAAGCAAGTCATCACATAATTATGGGTCCATAAAAATCGTTTTGTGTAACAATTGACTGGATCAGGAGGGACAATGGTCCTTTGACATGCAGAAAATTTACAAAAACAGAAAAATTTACAAAAACAGAAAGTTTGGACCTATGTCAGCCAGTGCGGACTGCGCAAGCTGGCAAGGGTCAATATTTTTTGCAGATGCATTAAACCCCCTTTTTCACAGAGCATGTTTCATACTTGTTCTTTGCTATCGTATAAACTGTACGGTTTCATGCAATGAAAATGTGCAATTTCGGCCGTTTGAATAATGGGATGCAATCGATAATTCCATCTATCTTTATTACATCAGATGTGACGTCATCATACTGATTTGAATACGAATTCTCGTAATCGACGCGTGCTATTGATCATTTGCCATTCCCACAAGTCTTTGCGAAAGTCTGGTACGAAATCTAAAAATAGCTATAGTTTTTCCTTTCTTTTGTCTCTCTTCTTACTGATGATTTGTCAGCTATCAGTTTACTTAATTTAGTAACGATTTCTCTTAAAGTTCGGCGAGATTATAAAAATCTGAAAAGCTCCCTTTAGAACTGCTTTAAAATAAACAAAATGGATTGAAAAATGAACATATTTCTTACCTCAGCGTATAGGACCTATTAAAACATTATATAGCACAAGTGTGAATGAAACAAATTATGAAACAACGAGTCTTTTGTGAAAGTTTTAAAACTGTAATACGATAAGCAAGGAACCCGGGTCAGTGTTCCACATAGATAAGCCTTCCGCTAAACAGTTGAACTATAAACACTTTCACTCAGCCTCCGAATCACGTCTAGTACATGCTGAGGTAAAGTTAATTTGGGCCAAGGCTTTGACATACAATTCCATGTTTTAACGACCTTGAGTAAGAATTCGATAGAAAACATTGTGGGCAAAGGATAAAATGCTGGTAACCAGCATTTTCTCAGTTTCCCACAATACATTCTACCTTTTCAAAGAAATTTTCAATAATTTGCGTCACATTTGATATGTCGTCTGCAATATGTGTTCAGTTTGGTTTTGTCTATTTTTTTATCGTTTGGTAAATAGTTAACCCTTTACCAGACGATAAAACTTTAGATTTGTCCAAAATAGCAGCATTATCAGCTGACAATGTCAATTTGGTTTAAATGACGGAATTTGTCTTTGAAAGGGTACAAAGCATCGTGAATATAGGAGAAAATGCTGATTACCAGCGCTTTCTACTTTTCCCACTATGTATCCAAAACTAGTTTTCCTCTGGGTAGTTTAAAACTCGGGTTTGCTAAAGGTCTAATGATACAGATATCTCTATTTTAACCTATGTTGTAGGTTCTCATTAAAACATTTGTTCAGAACAATTCTAAGAACCTACCCAAAATATGGGATAAAATTTATATATACATTTTGAGTCAGAAAAGTAAGATAAAAACCACCTCTCCTGTATATTATGATTAAGTCATGCACTTTTGAAAACTTCAGACAACGTTATCTCGTGTTCCTGGGAACAACTTTTGAAAATATTGTGACAAAAGAGGCAATGTCTCTTAACGAACAATTCCTTTTCACATGTGTATGAGCCGCGCTCTGTGAAAAGGGGGCTACGTGCATCTGCGAAAAGTATCGACCCAGGTCAGCCTGCGCAGTCCGCGCAGGCTGACCTGGGCCGAAACTTTTCGCTACTGTTCAATTTTCTGTATGTCGAAGGACTATTGTGCCTCAAGAATCAGTCGGTCACCGTGCAAAATGGATTTTTATGGATCCATAATTATATGATGACTCGCTTGGTATCGTGGATCGCGGAGATGCATTAAGCCCCCTTTTGCCAGAGCATGGCTCATATGCATCTAACTTAAATTTGTGTAAGTTATTCGTAATTCACAACGGTTGTTTTCAAATTTTTGTTGCACAAATTAATGTGCCGCATGGTAAAGAGTGATAAGGTAACACGATCGGCTAAAAAAAAACTATATTCACGGTTTACGTTGATATAAGTTTCCCCTAGACAGCTGTTAAATCGTTTATTAGAATGATGTTTAACGCCACCTACAATAGTTCGTCATTCATATAACGACGACATCTCACTTACTCATGTCTTTCACGGATTGAACGAATTCTAAGCTAGGGATCTGGACTGAAAAATAGAAGCATGTCACTTGCAAGATGGTTTCAGCTGTATTCAAGCCATGCCTTGGCTGTTTTACCATCGTATTTCTTGTTAGCTCGATTGCGTTGTCGTGGTGCAAAAACTTTGACATTTTCAAAAACTTGGATGTTTTATAATACGGAGTAGCTATTTACAGTTAACTGTAAATAGCCAAAAAAAAAAAAACCCGTAAAATTGGCTATTTACAGTTGATAAATAGCCATTTTTACTTTTTTGGCTATTTACATTTAACTGTAAATAGCCAATTCTACGTTTTTTGGCTATTTACAGTTAACTGTACAAAGCCTCTGCCTTTATAATATCTCTGTCATTAGGTGGGGACATTATGTTTGTTGTCAGTCTGTTGCACAAATCCCGGTTTACCCCATGTCGATATTTAGAAAATCTACAGAAGCTTGCACTGAACAATAGTATTTTATAAATTTATTTTCCCCGTTTGAAATCATTATACATGTATCTTCAAGAAATTTGCAGCGAAAAACTGGCTTGATTTTTCCAGATGTATTATCTATGGCCATTTTGCTATTTCGCGTATTAATTCATCCTATACAGGATAGTGATGCGTCATACCAGACAGGTTAAATCTTCGAAGAATACTGACATGCGCAGACAACGATGGAGGGTGTTGTGCGGAGATCATGTATATCAGGCATTTATCTCCGTAAATTGCCGTTATTGTTTAAAATGACTTAACTCTTAACCAGACGACAAAATTTTAGCCATGTCCAAATTGATAGCATTTGCAGACGACAATATCAATGTGGCTCAAATGGTGCAACTTTTCTTTGATAGGGTAGAAAACATCGTGGGAGAAGGAGAAAATGCTGGATACCAGCATTTTCTCCTTTTCCCACAATGTTTTCAAAAGGCTTCTTTCCCCGGGGCGTTAAAAGGCGGCATTGTGCGGTAAAAGGTTAAACGCCAAAAAAAATCTTAACTGAACATTTTGCAAGAAGAGAAGATGCTTATCATTAACATCAAACGTTTGGTGGTGGGGTACAGCCAAAACGGCACGTTAGAAAAGTTGAAAGAAGACATAACATTTTTGTCTCTGGAGATAACATTAGGAAATACACAAGAAATCTAACACTTAAGCTGCGGAATAAATGAAACGTAAATTTCTACTCTATACTAATAGCCCAAACATCGAGGTTTTAAAGTTGATTTCATCGGACAGAAAATACCGTATCGGACAGTGTAGATCAAAGATCTGACTGCACGTTCTGTTCAGTCTGATCTTGATCTACACTGTCCGCAAAAGGTCAGTGAGTCGCGATTAGAAGCTTAAGGGTTAATGTCAACTAAACTACAGTGCGGAGGAATTCAATTAAGAGAACAACGCTGTCAAAATATCTTAACGGGAACTAGTGGGAAAAGCAATTTCACATCGACTGCAGGGTTTTTATTTGAAACTTAACAAGGCGGGCCCAGCATGGGGCCTTCTCGATTTGAAAATTATCTCCTGGCTACGGAAGATTGTTCCGTTGGAACATTAACCTTTTTAGTGAAAATGAAAATAAAACGAAGCAGAATTTCACACAGGCAAAAGCTGTGGAAAACAGAGTAGTATGTCGTATTAAGCAAATGGTCCTTTTTGTTAAATTTTAGGAGGGAAAAAGTCTAAGAAATAGCTGGCGGAATTGTATTGTTGCACATGGAAATCATTCTTAGTTTCTTTGGAATTTGCGCTGTTGAAAAAAACTCAGCTGGAATACACGCACAGCATTGACATAATCCTAATTACTTAACAAATCGATGTCACTAAGACCTGACTATCCAAATATACATACACTTCCGATTAAATTTTAAACTTCCGGTAACACAACATTTAAAGTTGTTAATTTATTTCATTACTGTACAAGGGCAGCTCAAAGGGTCTTGTTGTGTTTCCTTACACGGGCCTGTACAGATTTTCCATGGTCCTGCCACTTCATTCTTATTGTTAAATACTGACAAATACTATATTCATATACTTTTTCTCTATATATGTAAAAGTCTACACGGTAACACGCAGATATGGGTACAAATTTCGCGTTCAAATAATGGGTTTGTCGCCTTGCACTCGATAACTCCATCTATTTTTTTGAGATCAAATATGATGTCGTCGTATTTTTTTGTAAATATGAACACACATAATCAACGAGCATTACTGATCACGTGAAATTCCCACGAACCTTTGCGAGCGATATGTGAAAATACTTAGGAGGCTACAAAGCCTTTTAAGAAAATAGGATCGATTTTTTTTTTCCTTACATGTCTCTTTTCATGTTTACTTGGTTGCCAGCTATCGTGTTGCATAATTCAACAAAGAATCTATTTTTGAAGTTTGGTGAGATTATATAATATAAATATGAACTGCACCCCCTAAAGGAAGAGACAAAGGTAAAGAAAAAAACATACATGGTATTTTCTTAATGGACTACGTAGCCTCTCAAGATATTTTAGATTTCGAGCCCAAGTAGCCTAAGTAGCACATACTTCTGGGAGGGCACATGATCAGTTACAGTGGTCCAGTACGAGGATTCCTCTTCAAATCATTAAAATGACGTCATATCTGATCCAATGAAAATTGATGGAGTTACAGATTACAAAACGACCATTCCGTTATTTTAAACGCCAGAAATCTGAAAGTAACCGTTCCAGTTTCCCTTGCGTACAAAGGAAAGATCAGCTATGCTCTGTGAAAACGCGGCTATGCAAATGCATCTACTGCGCAGGCTGACCAGGGTCGAAATTATTTGCTTTTAGTCAATTTTCTGCTTGTCAAAGGACTAGTGTGCCGCACGATTCAGTCGGCTGTTATTCAAAATGGGTTTGATGGATCGATGATTATGTAATGACTTAGTCATGTACCATGGAGATGCATTAAACCCCCTTTTGCCAGAGCAATAACATGACTCAATACGTAGGTTATCTATTAGTGTTTTACAAGAAATATTGATTTACGACAAAAAATCGAAACAGGCACCTTTAAAAAAAAAGAGAAATACTGTCACAACTAAGTTCACCCTATCAAAAGGTTTATGAAAATCCTGTGTGTCGTCCTATGTGAAGAGGTCGGACTAAGACGAGTTATTTTATCTGTTTTGCTCTTTCAGATACCTACCAAAACAAGAGCATCGCATGCGGTTGCCAACGCTCGGCATGATTTTAAGTCGTTGTCTGCGCATGTCATATTCTTCGAAGATTCGATCTGTCTTATATGACGCATCACCCATCCCCCGTATACCGGGGAAAAGTAGGGCTTATATTGAAGCCCTTAGCCTATTACCAAAGCATGTAGGGGCTGTTTTAATAAATGGTTGGTGCAGAGGTTTCATGTTAGCCGATCATTGCTGAATGAATGGCACCAGGTAGCGTTTTATTGAGTAAACGTTTATTTTATTTGAAATTCAAAGTCACGGTTGTTGTTTTGAAAAATTACTCCGCTTCTGTACCCAGAATGCCCAAATTAGATTGATGTGTATTTGTAGAATGCCATCTAGCGGGAGATAATGGATTTTAAGTGAAAATTCTTAGTCGGAAAAGGGGTATAACTGTTAAAAATCACTTTGATGGTTACCTGCCCTTGTTATACAGGTTCCTCTTTTGATAATCAACAACTTGTCCAAGTTTGAAGCAGTTATGTTCAGTAATAAAAGAGATATTATAAAATGTCCAAGTTTTCGCACGACAACGTCAAAGCTAAACAATACCTCGACATTTTCTTCGAAAACCGCCGTGCTAAAAATGTGCTCCAAACCGTTATTTCAACTTTTCTATACAATACAGATGAACTACATGTATGCTCTGTGAAAAGGGGGCTTTATCCATCTCCGTGATGCATGGTACCAAGCAAGTCATCACCGTATTATACACCCGTTGTATATACAAACCGACTGAATCATGAGGTACACTAGTCCTTTGACAAGCAGAAAAAAATTATCAAAAATAAAAACGTTTCGGCCCAGGTCAGCCTGCGCGGACTGCGCAGGCTGACCTGGGTCGATACTTTTTGCAGATGCACTAAGCCTCCTTTCACAGAGCATGGCTCAAATGAAAATACGACTGGGATAGGTGTTCATGAACTTAATACCACTTACGTTTCGATTCACAGCAATTCGGAAGACATCAGTTTCGGATAGCATTCTCCTTGAATCAGTCTTCTAAAAATAGAAAAAGAAAAATACAGGCGTGTAAAAAAGTACATTTATTGATTATCTTAAACTAAGGTTCTAGTTTAACCCTTCGCGACACAATTATGAGTTTTAACAATCCTGTGAAGAAAATCTTTTGGCAAAAATAGTGAGAAAAGGAGGAAATGTTGGTAACAGATTTTTTTCCTTTTCCAACAACGTTTTCTATCACTTAAATGATAAATATCACCTGGAATGCTACATCTATTTTGTCGCCTGCAAATGCTTTCAGTTTGGACAAGTCTAAACTTTTGTCGTTTGGTAAAGATTAAAGTACCAATCAACAGAGATATCAATGTATCGCATAATGGACTGGTAAACAAACAAAAAACACAAGATCGGAAAATATCAGACAGTGATGCTAGTCTAAAATGGGTAAAACATTTAATTTAGAATTTCTATAAACTCTACTCTACTCAGATTATGTTTATTTTATATTCGGCAAATACTTATTTTGCCGTTGACCATTTACAAAAATAACAACACGAAGTATAGCTTAAACATTTAGATTACGTGCTTTTACAATTTTAGACAACTCCGACAACATTTTGTTTTCTAAAGCCTATTTGCTAAGGGTCGTTAAAAGTCTAGATCGTGTGGTAAAAGGTTAACCCTTTCCCACATAATCCCGAGTTTTAACCACCCTAAGGCGAAAGGCTTTTGAGAACATTGTGGGAAAAGGAGAAAATGCTGGTAACCATAATGTTTATGCCCTTCCCAAAAACACATTTCAATTTTTTTGCCACAATGATTTTGTCGTCTGCAAATGCTTTAAATTTGGACCAGTCATTATTTTTTTGTCGTTTGGTAAGGAGTTAACTCAAAATACGAGTAAGTGAAAGATTACACCAATGATACTTTCTTCTAGAAGTTTAATTTTATAGCTTACAACATAGTACAAAAGGTAGGAAACTTTTGGAAATGTTAAATGCATGTTCATGTGGCTCTATTCGATTTGAGGTGGGGTTTCAAAACAAAATAATTAACCTGGGAACAGTGAAGAAAACCAAAGTACGTTCTGTTATTTTCACAATTACCCAGAGATCACGGCATATGGTGATGTTACACTAAAAAAAAAAACCTATAAAAAAGTTTCAACGTCCAGTAACTGCCGAAAGTACACGATTCGGGTTTTAAAACGCATTTAAATTTTAATCATAACAGTTTAAAGCATGGAAATCATTGTGAAGATGACAATCTGTTATTGTGCAGTCGGTCCAAATGTTAGTCGCTGACGGAAAAATTAATGTCAAAATCAGGTAAAAAGTAAACAAAAGAAAGAGCAACATGGCAACTTTTTACCTAGATTTAAAATTCATTTTTCTGTCAGCGACTAAGACTTTGACCGACCATACAATAACAATTTGCCATCTTCACAGTAATTACCGTACTTTTAAATGGTATGATTAAATTGTTTTAAACATCCGTATTGTTTACTCTTGGCTGTTACTGGGCCATTGAATCACACGTTGAAAACTGAAGGACGACTAAAAGACTGTTACGCGTATACCTCTCTCTCTCTCCCCTAAATTTTGACGGTGTGAAACATTAGAAAAAGTCAAATGTATGGAATTTATTTCATTAATAGAGCAAGGTGTAAATCCTAGAAGTTCATTCCCATTTAGGCACAAAAAGGGGGGTGAGAGAATCACATATAAGCCATGCTCGGTGAAAAGGGGGCTTTATGCTTCTGCAAAAAGTATCGATCCAGGTCAGCCTGCGCAGTCTGCGCAGGCTGACCTGGGCCGAAACTTTCTGCTATCGGTCAATTTCCTGCGTGTCAAAGAACCAGTGTACCTTATTATTCAGTCGGTTGTTAGACAAAATGGACTTTGTAGATCCATAATTATGTAATGACTTGCTTGGCATCATGCATCGTGGACTGCATTAAGCCCCCTTTTGCCAGAGCATGACTCAGATAGTTTCGAACAGTGAATATCCTGTTCTTCGTTCTGCGTTGTACACAAAAAGCACCAAACGTTGCTCTGAGCATATTCAACCTTTAGCAGACGACAAAACGTGAGACCTGTCCAAATTGAAAGCATCCATATATGTGTCTCAATTGATTTGTCTTTTAACTCTTTACCAAACGTCAAAATTTAGACTAGTCCAAATTTGAAAGCATTTGCAGACGACAAAAAAAAAAAGTGATTGAAAAAAAAAAAATGTTTTGGGGAGGGTAGAAAACACCGTGGGGAAAAGGAGAAAATGCTGGTTAACAGCATTTTCTCCTCCCCCCCCCCCCCCCCCCCCCCCCCCAGTTTTTAAAAGACTTATTTCTCAGGGTCGGTAAAAGTCGGGATTGTGTGGTAAAGGGTTAAATGGTTAAAAATCTGATAGGTAACAGGAGGAAAAAAATACTAGTCAGCATGCTGCATCTTCTCTCTTTTTTTAACATACTATTTACCAGCATATACTCTTTTTTTTTTACATACTAGTTACCAGCATCTACTCTTTTTGTACATACTAGTTACCAGCATCTTCTTTTTAGACAATGTTTTCAAAAGTCTTCCCTTTCAAGGTGTGCAACCCTTTACCACATATCAAAATTTCAGACATGTCCACACTGAACATATATGAAGGAAGTAAGGTGGATGCTGCTCATATGACAAGATTTGTCTTAATAAAGGGTACTAAACTTGTGGGAAAAGGAGAAAATGGTAGTTACCAGCATTTTCTCCTTTTCCGCACAATGTTTTCAAACGACTTCTTTCTCAGGGTCGGTAAAAGTCGGGATTGTGTGGTAAATGGTTAGAAAACTGATAGGTACCAGAAAGAAAAAATACTAGTTTTCAACATCTTCCCTTTTTGGACTATAGTTCCCTTGCAAGGTCTTTAAAATGTGGACTTTTTTTGGGAAAGGTTTACACGGAAGGTTGGCGAAAAATGCTAGTTACCAGCAGCTATCTCTTTTTTCCCCACAACGTTTTCAAAAACCCTCCTTCTCAAAAACCTTCCTTCTCTAGGTCGTAAAAATGTGGAATTATTTGGGAAAAGGTTTTAATCAGTAAGCGATCCCCTTCAGTTTCGTATACTTCAAAACCAACATCTGTTATTTAGCCGATCCAGATGCAAAGATGGGGAATTCTATTCCAACATTGTCAGTACATCTCAGTTAGAATTTCAGTAAATCTCTCCTCTTTCGGTACTTGATTCATGAATATTTGATCAACTCTGTTGTTTTCGGTTAAATTTACTATGAGAAATTGTTGAAGAGACCGGTCGTAAAATGCTTGGGAACAAAACCCTGGATTTAATTTACACCATATACTTCATTCAGTATATTTTCAACTCATTTTTGACTGTTTAAATGTTTGCTTTCGTAACTTAGTCTGCATCCTTTAGGAGTTTGAAACCATGGGCTCGGTTTCACGAAAAAGCTTCAGTCTCGTATTTTACTCAAATCTGCAAACAGACTTTTTTTCCCCGACTTGAGTTTGTTATTCCAGATACATTTCACTAACATTAAAAGACTTACGTAACATTCTCAAGTCCTGTGTTGACACAAGATTTCAGGCTCATCTCAGTAAAATAATGGACTTAAGTCTGTTAATTGACTCATAGGCCACTGAAACTCCATTGGTCTATTACCGGACAACGAAATTTTCCTTATCGGACACCGTTACTATAAATAGCACATTGTCAACTGCCTCTACATTGTATATAATAAGACATGGTGTGCAACGAAATCGAAGAAAATTTTTACCCCTGTACCCTTTCAGAGATAATATTTTACCGAAAATTGAAAAACAAAGCTAGTAACCGTTGGGTTCGCAAATGATTTTTCTTTTGTACCCTGACCTTCGAAAGTTCCAAAAGGCCCTTGCGATCAAGCTGTAGCTCTGATCTGAAAAAATTTAAAAAGCTTCCACATTTTCCGGATCGCCATGCGCTGACGTCACACAATTTATAATCCCGCAGCGAATTATAACTAAAACATTTTTTTCAAACAAAGATCTAAAATTATTTTGTTGATATATTGATGAAATTATCAAATTAATATTTCGTCTGTTATGATTTATCTTTTCATCTAATCCAGTATCACGGTTTTCATCTTCCATTTCGTATATTTTCAAATGCGTATTTACCGTTTATTGGTCAAAAACTTTGGCGCGTCTTTTGATAGTAAATTCACGTGAGTTATAATTCGCTGCGTCATAATGAATTGTGTGACGTCAGCACATGGCGATCCGGAAAATGTAGAATCTTTTTAAATTTTTTTAAGATCAGAGCTATTGCTTGATCGCAAGAGCAGTTTGGAACTTTCTAAGGTCAGGGTACTCAAAAAAAAATCATTTGTGAACCCATCTGCAACGGTAACTAGGTTTATTTTTCCGTTTTTGGTTAAATATTATCTCTGAAAAGGAAAGGGGTAAAAATTTTCTTCGATTTCGTTGCACACCTTGTCTTATTATACAACATAGAGGTAGTCACCAATGTGCTATTTATAGTAACGGTGTAAATGAAAATTTGAGTATTCCCTGATATACAGGCGATGCATCAATTCGCAAGTATTCGATGATCAACCAAGAAAAATGTTAGTGTTTCGTAACAGACCAATGGAGCTTCAAAGGCCTGTGATTGACTTAAGTCCATTTAGTTTGCTTAGTTGAGCCTAAGACGTAGTGTCAATCTAGGGTTTGAGAATGTTACTATAGTCTGTTAATGCTGCTGAAATGTGTCTGGAATGACAAACTCAACTTAAGTAAGAACCTGAGACCATTAGTAAATATGAGTAAAATAAGATACTATTTTTTTTTTTTTTTTTCGTGAAATTGGGCCCTGTGAATTTAATTTACACCAAATTCTTCATGTAGTATCTTAATTCCTGTTTGACTGTTTCAATGGTTCTTACATAATTTAGTTTGCATCCAGTGGGATTTGATGTTTGTTTATTTGCTTGCTTGTTAACATGTCTGAGTTTGTATAACACCAGTTATTGCATATATCCGTGCATTCATAGAGTTTCCTTGCAAGTAAGTCTTTTGTACAATACGCTTTCGAAGCCATTGGCTGCTTCCCTAAATCTTCCCTAAATAAAGAAAATCGAAACGACAAATTGATTCCCGAAGAATTAAAAAAAAAAAACTAGTCACAACAAACCTCAATAGCATTCCAAGTAAAAAAAAAGGAAAACAATGAATACACTGAAGCTATGTAAAATTTGCTCTTTACCGGTCGCCAAAATTTTAAACCGGTCCAAAGTGAAAGGATTTGCAGACAACAAATTAGATGTGGCTTAAATTGTGGAATTTGTTGTTAAAATATCGCAAAACATTGTGGAAAAAGAACAAAATGTTGATTACCAGCATTTTCTCCTTTTTCCATATTTTTTTACTCTCTTTACATCAGGGTTTTTCGAACATGGGATTGTTTGAGAAAAAGGTTAAAACGCACTGACAATTTCATAATTTTAACCTTCAAAGCGGTTATCAAGTCCGACTTGTTTTTTTTTTCAATGTAGATGAGAATCAGACTAACTTTTGTGGACAAGGTAGATCAAGATTAGACTGAACAGAATGCGCTGCCTGATCTTGGGCCTATAATTGTCCGCGATTTTGTGAAATATTCCGGCTATAACACCCATGAAATCGTAACATTTTGGTCTATTTTCCCGACGGAGATAGTCCATTTTATTTTCTAGCGTGAACAATTTTAGACATGTCCAAATTGAACAACACGTGCAGACGACAAATCAAATGTATCTGAAATAATATGGTAATTGTCTATGTAAGTGTAGAAAACTTTGTGGGAAAAGGAGAAAATGCTGGTTACAAGCATTTTCTCCCTTTCCCACAAGGTTTTCAAAAGGCTTTTTCATCAACGTCGTTAAAACTCCGATCGAGTGGAAAAGAGTTTTTTTTTTTTTCTTTTTATTTCTGAAATCTTTTCCCTTATTTCCTCCGCGGATGAAAATTTCATAGAAATATACATGTTGGTTACTTATCTCTGTCACTGCCGATGACAATTTTAATTATCATTGTGGACGGTATATATCAAGATCAGATCAGCTACTTATGTCGTCATTTGCGGCGATGGATTTAACTGCCTTATCAAGAGGTAGAAAAGTTTTCTTAATTACAAATTCACTTGGATGAGTTGTATTCACTGACAACATCTTAACCCCTGTCACGTCTTTTCTATCACAAAGTGATCTTCTTTTTTATCTTAAGCTGCTATTAAAGTAACAATAGCTGAAAAAAGTAAACAAAGCGGGTGTTAACATGCATCTAAATTTAAATCATACCACTTAAAACTACGGAAATTATTGTGAAAAATGAAAAACTGTTATTTTGTAGTCGGCCCAAGTGTTAGTCGCTGACAGAGAAATTAATTTCAAACCTACATGTAGCTTAAAAATTGCCAGGTGTATCTATATTTTGGTTACTTTTTGCCTGATTTTAAAATTTATTTTTCTTCCAGCGACTAATGCTTGGACCGACCACACAATAACAGACTGTCATATACGCAATATTTTCCATACTTTTATCTGATACCGTATGATTTAAATCTAAATGCATTTTGACACCTGCATTGAATTTTTGGTCGCTAGTAGGCCTTTAACCTTTTCCCAAACGACAAATTTTGGACGGGTCCAAATTGAAAGAGTTTGCAGACGACAATTTTAAATTTGATTAAAATGGCAGAAAGGTCTCAAAAAGGGTAGAAAACACTGTGGGAAAAGGAGAAATTGCTCGTTACGAGCAATTTCTCCTTTTCCCACATTGCTTTCGAAAGACTTGTACCGCAGACACGTGAAAACCAGGACTTGTTTGGGAAAGGGTTAATACTACATATATATATTATGGTATTGTTAATGCTACATATACATGTATATTACGGTATTGTTAATGCTACATATACATATATATTACGGTACTGTTAATGCTACATATACATATATATTACGGTATTGTTACAAAAACGTTTTTCATTCACTTCCCAGCATTGTCTTTCATTCTTTTCGGATTTAATCTATCTATCACTGTAAATCCGTATAGTGCTAACTTCTAAACCAGAAAATCAAATTTTTAGATTCTTTCAAATTAAAAAAAAAAAAAAAAAAATACGGATTGCAGCTTAAATTTTGCTCAAAAGATTAATAACTCTTTTTTTTTTTGCTAAATCCCTGATGCTTTGGGCTCGTATTGACCAACCATTCTTAATCTCATACGTAGTTTCATTCTCAGTAAGGAAGCATTGTTATAAAAGGGGGAAAGTCATGTTACTAGATCTTAAAACTAACTAAAAAATCCACCAATCGAAACATGGAAAATAACAGTTTAAAATATAGTGCATGTGCGTAGATCAACGTTTTGCATTAGTAAATTTAATTCATACCATCATTTTAAGTCATGGAAGTGAAAAAACAAAAAGGTGGTTTAACCCTTAGGTTGCTAATCGCTAACCTTTTGCGTGCAGTCTGATCTTGGATCTTCACTGTCCGATATGGAGATATTTTTCTCCAAAACCTAAGTTTGATATAACATTATCAGGGTTTTTACCATCGGCTTGAAACTTTTATTTAACATTTTTAGCAGGATAAGGGTAAAAGCTGCGTGAGTACGAACCTTATTCATAACTCTTTTAACAGACAACAAAATTTTAGACCGGTCTAAATTGAAAGCTTTTGCAGACGACAAATATCATATTGCTGAAATTGTAAAATTTGTCTATAACAGGCTCAGAAAACATTGTGGGAAAAGGAGAAAATACTGGTTACCAGCATTTTCTCCTTTTCTCACAACGTTTTCTAAAGCTTTTCTCGCCAGAATCGTCAAAACTCGGGATAATTAGGTTAAATTGTTAGTCTAAATAAAATCGAACATAACTGTAACTCCTTACCAGACGACAAAATTTTAGACATGCCCAAATTCAAAGCATTTGCAGACGACAAATCAAATGTGGCTCAAATAAGAGGATTTTTTTCCGAAAGGTTAGAAAACATCGTGGGTAAAGGAGAAAATGCTGGTTACCAGCATTTTCTCATTTTCCCACGATGTTTTCAAAAGTCTACTTTCCCAAAGGCGTTAAAACTCGTCACTGTGTGGTAAAGAGTTAAACACCATCACATAAATGTTCGCCAAATCCATTTTTCTGTTTAATCCAAGACGTAAACTTAATCCTAATCCTTTTCGAACTTTGGAGCTAGGAAATATCTACTATTAAACACCATTTTTCTGTGCAAAAATGGAAATTATCAAAAATTAATCGCATAATTATAATAAATAGATAAATAAGTAAATAAATAACACAAGTACCATAAATAAAAAATTTTCGATTCAAGCAATTATCACTTTCTCTGAAATAATTCCAACTTTCCAAAAGTTCCTTTTTGACCTTTTCATTTCTATTTCGAGTGATTCATTTTGTGATATAATAAGTGGAATCGAAACAGTTTACATTCACACAAGTTAGATCTTCTAATGATTCATTTCTGAAAATCATTTCCTCGCAGAAAGAAAAGAAAAAGTTTTCATACAAGATGAGTCACAGTAACTCTCCAGCAAAAAAAAAAATAAGAGAGACGACACACAAAATATATAACATTATCAAATACCATATAGGAAAAGCTCAATGCTCCCTCCACTGTATATAAACAGTCCATTCCTAAACATGAAAAGCCATAGAAAACTTTTATTGCACAGCTTTCAGTTAATCCCAGAAAAGTCCCGGACACACAATAGATCTACTCACGGAAAAAGCGGGAGAGCTGAATGCCTCTTTTTTGTCTCCCCCGAAAAAAAAAAAAAATTGGAAAGACGCAGAAGTAGCTGTGCCCGAGAATTATCCACGACAAGACAGCATTATAAGCAATTTTGCCATTTAGCCGCGAAATATGCTATAATTCAATAAAAGAAGACTGTTCCAATTTTGTCGCCTTGTTCGACAAAACCCATTCGAAGCACGTGTACACCAATGAAGACAGGAATGGAGGAAGTTTTTGTCGATACTACGATAGCACGAGACTCGGGATATTGGACCAACACCCTAAATAGTCAATAGTTAACCCTTCGCCTCTTTGGTGTCCCTGGTTGTGAGGTAGACCGTCGGCCTTGTAACCGGGAGGTCCTGAGTTCGATACCCTGGAGCGGGTGTCAACTTTGGGACTGTTCATTGGCCCACATACTCGGCGCGAGTACTAGAGTAGTTTCCAGTAGCAGAATCAAGAGAGATTTGTATAAGTTGTAAGATCTTGTTTCTCAGTCGATGTAAAAATAAATACAGTATGTTTTAAACTAACCTTACCGCACAATCTTGCGTTTTAACGACTCTAAGTAAAAAGGGTTTTGAAAATATTGTGGGAAAAGGAGAAAATGCGGGTAACCCAGCATTTTCTTCTTTCCCACTACATTTTCTACCCATTTCAAAAACAGATTATATTACTTGAGTCACATTCAATTTGTCGTCTGTAAAATGTTTTCAATTAGGACAAGTCTTAAATTGTGTCGTTTGGCGCATGTTCAAACGCTTTACCAAAACGACAAAATATTCCGTTCGTCCATATACAGAGTATTCGCAGACGATTGATTAAATCTGACCCAAGTACTGGAATTATCTTCGTTAAGGTTAGAAAACATTGTTGGAAAAGGAGAAAATGCCAGCATTTTCTCCTTTTCCCACAATGTTTTCAACAGCCTTCTTCCCTGGAAGAAGGGATACGATTATCTAACCCCGGCCTTACAGTAGGGAGTGTTGTGCTGAACATCTTTATTTGCTCCTTTGCCTTTTCTGTTTAACCCTTAAGCTGCTAAGCGTGACTCACTGACCTTTTGCGGACAGTGTAGATCAAGATCAGACAGCACAGAACGTGCAGTCTGATCTTTGATCTACACTATCCGATACGGTGTTTTCTGTCCGATGAAATCAACTTTGAAATCGCTATATTTGGTATGTTACTAGTGCATGGAAATTTCCGTTTCATTTATTTTGCAGTATAAGGGTTGACTATATTAATTAGGAATTGTATACCATCTATTTTTGTTTTGTCGTTTTTTAGATCATTTCACACAAAGCAAGCCTAGAAGTCATGTTGATGGTGCATCGGAATAGAAAACAAAATCTGACATGTTTGATTGATTGATTGTATGGTGTTTAACGCCGTTTTCAACATTATTTCAGCTATATCATGGCGGCCAGTGCACCTATCCATGCTTTCCTGGACTTTCTTTTACCAGTACTACGCAAAATATTCTTTCCAAGCCACTGGCTGCTTTCCCACATAACTATTTTCGAAACAATGGTCAGCGGTGAGAGAGGGATGAACCCTGTCGCAATGACTATCATCAATCCTCGGAAAGAAATTGGCCAAGCCGGGGATCGAATCAGCGACCTCCTGCTCTCAAGTCCTGTACGCTACCGACTGAGCTACGGGGGCTCGGCTGACATGTTTGAATAACGTTATAGAATACTAGCTGTAGACTTGTGGATAGCTTTTTTAAAACGTCCATGGCCCGGTTTCACGAAAACACCTAAATCTCTTATTTTGATCCAATCTGCTTACGGATTCAGTTTCTGACTTAAGTCGAGTTGGTTATATGAAACGTGTTTTACTAACATTAACAAACTTAAGTAACATTCTCAAATCCTGAGCTGGTACAACTTTTCAGGCTCAACTCAGCGAAGTAAACGGACTTGACTCGGTTAACAGACTTAAGTCCATTTATTTACTGAGTTGAGTCTGAAACGATGTGTCAGGTTTTGCGCGGACTGTCATGTCTAACATTTCGTTTTTCTGCACAGTAAAAATTGGCACCGCTAACGATGTGTCAGCATTTGACCGACTGGCTGACTCGACAAGACTTGCTGACTGACTGATTGGCTGATCGATTAAAAGACTAACTGACTAAGTCTCTGATTAAATGGACCGCTTTCAGATTCAACATTCATTTCACTAATATCACGTCGACTGCTCTGTTCATGTGTTTGTTTGGTTTTTTCCAGATCTAGACTGGAGCTCAGAACTGTCTTGTAAGAAAAAAAAAACACTTCCACGAACAGAACCAGTGCCGAGGATGAGGATCGAACTACGAACGTTTTGCTCAAGAGTCCTACAACTTAACCGGTGAGCCACGTTGGACCCCTAGCTTCTGTAGCAATACATGTGAGCCATGCTCTGTGTAAAGGGGGCTTCATGTATCTGCGTAATGCATGATACCAAGCAAGTCATCACAGTATGATACAATCCCTATATCCGTTTTATATAACACACTGGTCCTATGACATGCAGAATATTGACCAAAAGCAAAAAGTTTCGGCCCAGGTCAGCCTGCGCGGACTGCGCAGGCTGACCTGGGTCGATACTTTATGCCGATGCATTAAGACCCCTTTTCATAGAGCACGGTTCACGTATCCAAGCGCAAAATAATAATCTGTTGGAAGTGGAAATTTCCTGGAACTGAATCATTCCTCAAAATGATGACGAATGAAATTCACAAGCATTTTTTTTTCTTTTCATTTTTAGGATTTTTGAAATGTCATGCTAGATAAAGCTAAGCTGAAAGCTCGTATTTAATGTAAATTTGAAAGGTTAAACCATTAGGCTTTTGTTTTATTGATTTTTAACCCTTATCCTTCTATATAGCTAAAATGAAACTTTCAAGTCGACAGCAGAAATCCAGATATTGCTGTCTCAAAAGTTATTTTTGTGGAGAAAAATATCTCCTTATCGGACTGTCGAGATCAAAGATCACACTGCACGTTCTGTGCAGTCTGATCTTGATCTACACTGTCCGCAAAAGGTCAGCGAGTCGCGCTTACCAGCCATAGGCCAAAACCTTAAATTTTTCACTAATATAGTTGTCTTTGCGGCCAGTGTAGATCAAGATCTGGCTGCACAAATCGTGCAGCCTGATCTTTGATCTACACTGTCCGCTTTGTTAAATCACTAAAGGCAAAGATATTGCAACTATAGTTTATTGAGTATTTAGGCCTCTGGCCCAGTGTACATTATACAATAAAGCTCCCTCGAATAAAAAACATTCAATGAAAACAGCTCGTTAGAATAATATAAAGATGATTAGGTATTGATTGGTAAAGAAAAGGCAGCTATGAATTAGCAATTATCTTGGTCTGATTCTAGAATGAAACTGTCTATTGGGTTTATTCGGGCCCTTTGAGGGTTTAACATTTACCCAACAAACAACCCAGTGTTTTAACGACGACCCGGGGGGGGGGGGGGGCTAAAAACATTGTGGGGAATGGAGAAAACGCTGGTCGCTGGTAACCATATATTTTTCTCATTTCCTCACAATGTCTTCTACCCTTTCAGAGACAAATTTTATTATTTGGGCTCACTGACTTTGCCGTCTGCAAATGCTTTCAATTTGTTTGTTAAAGAGCGATCTCCTTGCCAAACAATTCTCAGATTTTACGACCTTGTGAGAAAACAATGTGGGAAAAGGAGAAATTGCTCGAAACCAGCATTTTTCTCTATTTCCCGCAATGTTGCAATGCCAAGTTCTATTGTTTTAGCCCCATTTAAGTTGTCGTCTGCAAATGCTTTCAGTTTGGACCAGTCTACGTTTTTGTCGTTTGGTAAAGAGTTAACTTTGTTGACAAAGGGACAGACTGCCTTAACCCTTTACCACACAATCCCGACTTGTAACGAGTCTGATGAGGAAGCCTTTTTAAAACACTGTGGGAAAGGAGAAAATGCTGGTAACAAGCATTTTCTCTTTTTTCCACCACGTTCTCCACACTATCAATGACAGATTCAATCATTTGAGCCACATTTAAATTGTCGTCTGCATAATCATGCTTCCAATTTGGACCAGCCTTCTTTTTTGTTGTTTGGTTAAGTGTTAAAGACATCATTTTGAAGATGTGATTGTATCACATTAATTAAGGCCAGTACATCAATTCACTGGCCCCGTGAAAAAAAAACATGGCAAAGGAACAATTTGTCACAGGCAATAGCCGCTTTTTTAAGGGAAGGGAACGGAATGGAAGGGAAGGGAAGATTCTTTGTATTGGAGTTTACCGTCGTTTTAATAGCGTAAGTCACATCACGGAGGTCAGTGCACCTATGCACGTGTTCCATGGCTTTCTCACACCAGAACTGACACAACTTTCTTTCCAAGTCAGTGACTACTTTTCTCACATGTATCAGAGGTATGAGGCGAAAAACCGCCGGAAAGACAGGTTGCCTAAAACGGGTATTGAACCCGCAACTACCAGGTCAGTGTTACTAGTCAGATATACATGCATTGAGCTACCCAGGAAGAAAGAAAGAAAGAAACAAAGAAACAAACAAACAAACAAACAAAGACAAAGAAAGAAAGAAGGGAGGGGGGAGGGAAGGAAGTAAAAAAAGAAGTGTCGACTAAATGCTGCTGGTGGGCGGAAGACCTAATATCCATGTACTTTCTTTTTGTTCTTGTGGGGTTTTTTTTTGTTGTTGTTGTTGTTGTTGTTGTTGTTTTTGCGCTTTAACCAATGCATGATAAGTTTTAAGATCAACATATTTCAAAGAACATACAGAAAGTACATACTCATTGATTAAAACTCGTGCATAACAATTGTCAGGAAATGAATAGACAGCCTAAGTGAATGCAGACTTTGCCGATACACCAATTTAACGATTGATATCCAAATTAAGATGCCAATAGTTTCACATCTGTCGGTCAGTTTTACAGAGAATTCAATAGATACAAATGACCGCCAGAGTCCATCCTGGCATCCGAAACTTTTCTGATACAATTGTCCCCTTTCCGACTGATTACCGCCACCCGAAGTTCGCCATTATCCAAAAGTAATCGCGATTTCCGGAAGTTCTTTTCACATTTACCCACCTGGTATGCGCGTATGAATACACTGGTAACGATTTTTCTACAGAGCGAGCTCGATGTAAATTGACTGTTGTTTGGCCTGCTTTATTGGAGCACTTGTATGGTATCATCTGTGCAAATATTATTCATTATACATTAAATAATCTCATTGAGAGAGCCTGCTACATTCGACGGTTTATATTGAACGATGACAATGGATTATAAATGGGATTCAATCAGCTGATTTTATATGAAGAGATTCGCAGGATTATTGAGCAAATCCCAAAGGATGCTCATTTTCAACTGAGATGTCTTTGCATTGAAAAAATGGCCTGTCAATGTATAATCTAACAAGATGCCTTTGGACACTCTTCTAGATTAAGGTCCGCTTTCACCAACCATTTTACATAAAATTCTTAAGCAATCACTCTACTTTGCTTTCTGTGTCTAATTCTATGGTTCTGGGTCCATATGCACCAACCGTTCTTCAGAACGTTTCAGTCTTATTCTCCAGTTTTTTTTTTTTTTTTTTCCTAAACTATAAAGCATTCTTTGTCTGATTCTCCAAGATTTTCAAAATTTGAAATTAACACAATTTCTGATTGGCTAAATCATATCAAAGAAAAGATCCAATCAACGACCCGCGGCGGAGGCTTTTAAAAACAATGTGGCAAAAACAGCATTTTCTACTTTTCCCAAATATTTTTCTAGCCATTCAAACACAAACCCCAACATTTTAACCACATTTAATTTACCGTCTACAATTCTTTCAACCCAGAGAAATCTAAAATTATATCGTCAATAAAGAATTCAGTCGGACTACTTTCATCATTATTACGACAAAACGCACAAAATAAGGATGCGCACTCAGAACCATGAGGTCCCAAAAGACTACATATCGGGACTTTGTAAACCGACCTAGTCCATTTTCTTCTCGACTAACCGTTCCCTCTAATAGCTATCTTGTTTATCAATTAGTCGACAATCGATCTGCAGTAATTAAGACGCGGATTATAAATGCAAATGGGATACATGCTGCCACGAACCCTTTATGAAACGATCCCTTTTCAGGATTATTTGTATGGGTGTTAAACGCAATTTACAACATTATTTCAGTTATATCGCTGCGACCAGTGCACCTATCTGTGCTTTCCTTGAGTTTCTGTTACCAGTATTTCGCACAATATTCTTCCCAAACCACTGACTGCTTTCCCATATAATCATCTTCGAAACACTGATCAGCAGTGAGAGAGGGATGAATCCTGTCGCAATGACTATCATCAATCTTCGCAAAAGAATTGGCCGAGCTGGGGATTCAAACCATCGACTCGCTGTTCTCAGGTCCTGCACGCTGCCGACTGTGATCCTGACGACGAGGGCTTTTGAAAACATTGTCGAGAAAAAAGGACAAAATGCTGGTAACTAGCATTTTCTCCTTTTTTCCCCCCACAATGTTATCTACCCTTTCACTGAAATATACCAACATTCGAATCACGTTTAATTGTTCGTCCCCATATGCTTTTAATTTAGACAAGACTAAACGTTTATCTTCTGGTGAAGAATAAAGAAGTTTTTCTGCTTCAGATATGTTTCAGGCGGTAATGAGTCAAGACCAATATAACGCTAAGATTTATCCACGACATTGTTGCTCATTATCAGTCAAAGACAACTGACACTCGTCACAACTCGGCCGATTCCGTGAGTGCATCTAATCTCGTCCGTACGGCCAGTCACATGATCTTGAACATGGCAGCGCCCATGAAAATCGATTAGCAACGGCAGACTGTTTGTCATCGGATATGTATGTAGATAGATCTAGATCCCAATAGAAAATTGTGACTTCTGTTTTCCTTTTCTATGATGGAGTGTTACGATTTTAAGAACGGACACATTATGGTTTGATATTTCATGGTTACGACCAGTGAAAATACCGATTTTATACTTTCCAACTCCTCATTTGAAGGCGAAAACAGTAGTTCCCGCGCACTAGTTACCTAGGTAATCAGCGCGTGCCGTTCAAATGGGGGGAAATATGACGTAATTTACGCTATATTTCTGGCGCTTTACGTAATATTGTAATGCGTTGTTATGTGAGGGGGTACGCCACGGGGAATTACCAAAAACAACTGAATGGATGGTGAATACGGATCCTGGACGTTTTCTTCGAAATATCTAAGATAAAAATAATGATTATCGCATTATCTCATTTTCGTCTGTATTACCCCGTTTTTTAAAGTACTAGGATGTGCTCTGTAGTGCCTTGCCAAAAGACACTCCCATGTGATCCACCACCATCTTAGGGGATCGATCTCAGAATTTAAATATTATAATCTAACACCTTCAGCACTGAGGACCCTTTAACATTTTTTTCCGTACATATTCCAAGTCGTAATTACCCTGGGAAAGAAAGCTTCTTAAATCACACTGGGAAAAGAGACAAAAATGCTGGTTACCACCATTTTTTCCTTTTCCCACTGTATTTTCTACTCTTTTAATTACAAATCCTACTCTGTAACTGTCATTTAATTTGATGTCTACAAACGACGAGTTGAAAACTTAATGATGTCAGAAAATTCGTACTTAAACGTTTTACATTCAAGTAGTATTTAAAAGCTTTCCATAAAAAAGTAAAACGAAAATGCAGTTTTTTCCTGCCGTTGCTCCCATCAAAATAAATCGTCTGCTAAACCGAGTCAATATTGACTCAATATTTTATGGCGGTGAAAAACATGAGGCCATCTCCCAGGCTATTAAGCACAATATTGTCAATTGTCATCAGAGATCAAGAGAAATTGGAGATTCCTGAAAAAAAGTGACCCGTCGTATGATTGATATTCATCTTTAATCCACGACTGCACTAATCTAATACGAGTACGATTTAACGCCCCCACAGTCGATAGCATTGGAAAACATTGTAATAAAATAAGCATTTACTTGTGACAGGTATGGCTCAGGGGCAAACCGTGGGACTCCGTAACACGGAAGCCCCAGGTTCGAGCCTCTCAGGAAGCATTGGGTTTTTCGTGGGAGTGTCTTTAGGCAAGAACACTTCAGCGCCATGGCCTAGTACTTGTGAAACTCTAAAGGGTTAAGTAACTACATTTTTTTTTTTTTAATGACTTTTTTTTGTGTGAAACTCTAGACATACATAAATATGTAAGCTGTCACCCCGGAATGACTGAAATATAGTTGATAACGGCGTAAACACCATTTAATCAGTCAGTTAATTGTGGCAGGCAATCGCTCCTTGATCCATAGTGTTTTTATATGCGTTGGAAATATATTTATTTGTCCTTCATTAAGTTTGAAAAAGAAAGAAAAAAAAAAAAATCTGAAAACAGCCTGAGCAGTGAAGGGTTTAAGCTTTCACAATGAGTACTATACATCCGAAATAGAAAACAAATAATGTATTAACCCTTTACAAACAATCCCGGTATTTAACGACCCGAAAAAAAAAAATCGAAAGACTCAAAGTCCTGTAAAGCGGATTTGTGGCGTAGCGTAAACCTGTAATATGTTCATTATATGCCATCATTTTAAAATGGAGTTAGCAAGAGCAGGAAGTGTCAAAATTGTTCTGCCGAGCCGACCGGAGTGAGAATTTGATCCCTCAATCCTACGCAGTTTTTTGCTGGTGTTAGATTTCGGACAATAGGTATACACGTGTACGACGGTATATACGGTAGTGACAAAAGCGAGGTTGAGGTGTATTAGCTAAAACTGAAACTAGAATGAGCGCAAGCGTGAATGACAGTATATTTGGTTCAGGTCAAACTGAAATCATAGTACAGTGACAGCACGCATGCGTCGTTACGCATGATGTATTTGGTTCCGGTTAGAACGATCACAGTAAGCGGATTTGCTATACAAATCTGCTAAAAAGCATTTGAAAACTCTGTGGAAAAGTAAGAAAGTGCTCCTAAGCACAATGTTTTCTGCAATTTTAAAGACTGATCTCATCATTTGAGCCTCATTTTGATTTGTAGTCTGCGATTGCTTTCAATATGGACTAGAAAAAAAAAACGTTTGTCGTTTTATAAAGAGTTGACATTAATGAAGATTATCTTGCTCTGACCGGTCAGAGTGAAAACTTGGCCATGTGAACGACGGACCGAAGTGTAACAGATTTGGCCATTCAAAAAATCCGTTACTGTCTAGAGTAAAGTAAAGTCTAGAATAATACTAAGAGTGCTACTTAGAACGGTTGGTGAACACTAGCCTTGGTCTTCAACATAAAAAGTAGTACAAAAATTCTTAACCTACCTCTAATATCCAAAGAAGGAAACGGAAAAGACAAAATCCTTGCTGCTGTTGTAATATATACTATTGGGATCACTCATATAATAGAGTATGTCATATCAACATACTGGGTGACTGATATAATATAGATAGAGGATTTTTTTTTTTTTTTCGGTGGAATATCGAACTTTATTTCACCGAGTGAACATCATCGGTAATATTTTCACGAGTGCTGCGCCACTCGTGAAAATATTACCGAGGATGTTCACGAGATGAAATAAATTTCGATCTTTCACCGAAAAAAAAAAAAAAGTATTCTATTTATTTCATGCTTCTAACCCATATTTTGTTGGAACTTTCGTCAAAATCCAGTGCAGTTGTTTTCGGTAATTCCCCGTGGCGTACCCCCCCTCACATAACAACACATTACAATATTACGTAAAGCGCGAGAAACATAGTTTAAATTACGTAATATTTCCTTCCATTTGAATGACACGCGCTGATTACCTACGTAACTAGTGCGCGGGAACTACTGTTTCCTCCTTCAATTGAAGAGTTAGAAGATATAAAATCGTTTTTTTTTTTTGGTCCTAACCAAGAAATATCAAACCATAATCCACCTTTATTTCTCGATAAACTACCGAAAAGCATGAAATTATATGTCATATCAACATACTGGATGACTGATTTGAACATTTCAAATTGAATGTCAATATCAAAGCCATTGGGCCAGCTATCTTTCAAAATATCGGACTGTTCAGATTCAAGACTGCGCTACATGTTCTGCAAATCTTTTATTAACAGGCAAAAAATCTTTTCGCCTATAATATTATCAAAAAACATTTGCCAAAGACAAAATAAGCGTATTCAAATGATAGAAGTTGCCTTTAAAATGGTATAAAACATCATAGGAAAAGGAGAAAATGCTCGTTATCAGCATTTTATCTTTTTCCTAAGAAGTTTTCAAAAGCTTTTTTTCCTCCGGGTCGTTGAAACTCAAGATTGTTTGCCAAAGGGGTTTCGACACTGCTCGTAAAAGCACCTAAATTCCAGAGTATTCCAAGGACCGTTAAACTTCAAAACAATGGAAGGAAAGCTTTATTGATAAATTCAAACCATGACCTATTGAACGATTCTGACGGAAGGCACAAAGTAAATAGAACCTTCATTAATTCAATTACGGTATCACTTTCAAGTAAATTCAATCCAAACCATAAAGCAAATATTTTTCAGTCAAAAGGTCGCAGAAGAATTTCAGAAAATCATTTTCTCCAATCAGAAGCGAGAAAAATCTATAACCGCGTCGCGCACCGGAAGTTTGTAGGTTTGATTTTCTCACCACGAATATCCGGTTATTGTAGATTTCCCAATATAATTGTTAAGAAGTATTGATTCCAGTGGAAGTCCGTGACATAATTATGTGTCATAGGCATTTTGTACCCATAAATTTTCATTTTGTATGGCAAACCGTAGGGAACGATCCTTTTGAAACTGAAAGACATACTATAATGCATTACTCGACTGGTATTCTGAAAATCAACAAAAGCTTTAGTCCTCGAATTTAACCCTTTTCCTGATAAAGAAGTTAAATAATCTTTCAAGCCTATAGTGAAAATCAGAATAATGCTATTTTAAACTGATGTTTTGGAGAAAAAATATCTCCTTATCGGACAGTGTAGATCAAAGATCAGACTGCACGTTCTGTGCAGTCTGATCTATATCTACACTGTCTGAAAAAGGTCACTGAGTCGCGCTTAGCAGCCTAAGGGTTAATCTAAATCTACTTAACCCTCTACGAGACGACAAATTTTTCCATTTGTCAAGTTGACACCATTTGCAGATGCCAAATTAAATGTGGCTCAAACGAAATAAATTCATCAAGAGGGTTAGAAAATATGGAGGAAAAAGGAGGAAATGCTGTTTACCAGCATTTTATCCTTTTTCACACAATGTTTTTAAAAGTCGTTTACCTCACACTCGATAAAACTATCGATTCTGTATGGAGGCGTAAATTCACGTGGTTCTTAGTGTAGTTAAATTATTTGGGCCCCGGTATGACAAGAAAGCACAGAGTTGGAATTTATATGCTAAACAGTTTCTGGTAGAATGGAATTCAATGCTATAGTTTAACATAGTTCTACAAAAGAACCTTTGTTTGGGGATCAGAATGTCAACCAGTAGAAAGATTTGGTTCTACAATATTCTTTTCGTGTTTCTGCATCGATATTCTTTCGACATTTCCCCCTACATTTGGGTTAACATAATCTATCTGCTCTATGAAGAAGGCCCGTTTCCTTTATGTTGTAATAACTAGTGGCCAAACCTCTTTCCATGTTCCCTATGAGAAACGACTGAACCAGCGAGTCGACCCATAATACCAATATTATGGACCCATACAATTCATTTTATCAAACAACCGACTGAATCACGAGGTAGACTGGTCCTTTGATATGCAGAAAATTGACCAAAAGCAATGTTTCGACCCAGGTCAGCCTGAGTGGACTGCGCAGGTTGACCTGACTTGATACTTTTTTGCAGATGCATTTAACGTCCTTTTCACAACGCATGGGTCAAATATTTAAACTGGGCCTTTCCATGACAAAATGGACTATTTTGCCTTGTTCTCTTTGTCAAATGATGAAATTCTATACTTATCAAACTTTTTACAAAGCATTTGACAAGCATTGGCAACAAATTGAAAGTGACTCAAAAGAGGAGATCTATCTTCAAAAGGTAAGAAAACGATGTTGAAAAATGAGAAAAAACCTTGTTACCTGCATTTTACGTGTACAGGGTGTCCCAAAATAAATGTCCCAGTTTCAAAGTTCAATTTTGCAACTAAATATTCAACATAGCTAGATGGCTCTCAATAATATTATCAAAAACATCGCAAATTTTGTACATGTATAATTTTTGCCGTAACGTAAAGAGTTAAAAAACAGTTAAACGAAATAAAATACAAAGTGTCTTTAGCCTTCAAGAGCATTTTACGACTGTATTTGCGTTTGCAGCCACGATAGTTCAAGATCAGACTGCACAAAACATGCAGTCTGATCTTTGATCTACACTGTCCGTTTTACTAAATCTTTATAGACTTTATAAAGTCTATAAATCTTTATAGAATTGAATTTGCAATTATTTTGGTCTTATTTTTTTGACTGAAAATGTCCGTTGGGTTTATTCGGCGCTATAATGGTATACAGAATCACTCATCTAGATTCACTATAACACGATTTAAAAAAACCCTGGTGACATCGTAACTGCGAGCGACTTCGAACCGATCAAACAATGCGTCTTAATGGGCCATGCTCTGTGAAAAGGGGGCTTAATGCATCTGCGAAAAGTGTCGACCCAGGTCAGCCTGCGCTGTCCGCGCAGGCTGACCTGTGCCGAAACTTTTCGCTATCGGTCAATTTTCTCTATGTCAAAGGACCAGTCTATATTATGATACAGTCGGTTGTTAGACAAAATGTTTTTTTTATGGATCCATAATCATGTGATGAACTGCTTAACATCATGCATCACGGAGATGCATTAAGCCTCCTTTTGCCAAAGCATAACTCAAATAATTTTCACCCAAATAGAAAACGCATAACGAGACACCGACCTTCTCGCTAATAAAAGCATAATCCGAGGTGATGAAAGGTCGACTTGTGGCTGTATTTGGTGTCCAGTCGCACAATACAGTTCATTAATTCTAATTGCAGAGCGTAATACATTTAGTATCATAAATGGGCATAAAACTGCCTTTCTTAGCGAGATATGAGACGGGATAATTATGGAAATCGCATTGATGATTCACAGAAGAATTCGATTGTAGAACCTCAAGTCGCTTTCCCTACATGCGTCGAAATTTGATAAATGTTGATTTATCGAAACTTCCCAGAGTTCACAGGGGCACCATATGCCTGCATAAAGTCATGTAAATTACATATCTCGGAGACTCTCGCCGTTTCCCGTGAAGACGCAGAGCAGCATTACGCCGGGAAAATAGAACTATTGTGCTGGTATCTATATATAGGGGTGGTATATAACAGCAAACTATTTATACTTTTTAAAAATATAATGCTATTTAACTTTAGCAGGCAGAAATTTCTTAACCCTTAGGCTGCCTAGTGCGACTCAAGGACTTTTGCGGACAGTGTAGATAGATTAAGATCAGACTGCACAGAATGTGCAGTCTGATCTTATATCTACACTGTCAGATAAGGTGATATCTTAATTCCCCCTCCCCCCCAAAATGCCTTTGAAATAAGAAAATTTGAGTGTTTACTAACGGGTTGAAAGTTTCACTTCACATGTTTAGCAGGATAAGGCTTAATTTAAAAAGGAAATCTTATTTGGTGTAGCTATATAAAGCTTGCTTTTCACTTACTTCCTGTTATTAGTTTCGAATGAATAGATACTTAATTGCGATTGGTCAAAAAATGTGGAGAAGTTTATTCTACGGGCCTCTGCGGGCCTTTTTGCTGGCCCACTTATGACACCAACATTTAAGGGTTGCTACCATTAATTGGTATCCCGCTTGTTCACACCTTAGCAAATGAATATGACAGGGGACATATTTTCTTGTATTATTATTATTATTCCTGCAATTAATAACCTATTGATATACAGTCTACATGTATTTAGAGACACAACATTTTAGCAGCAACTATTTCTTTTCGAACGGTGAGCTGAATTAACATTCGATCTTTAAGAAATAGATATATGAGCCATGCTCTGGAACAGGGGGTTTAATGCATATCCGTGATGCATTATACCAAACACGTGATCACATAAATCTTATAGATCCATAAAATAACACTTTGTAAAACAACCTACTGAATCACGAGGTAAACTGGTCCTTGACATACAGAAAATTGACCGATAGCAAAAAGTTTCGGCCCAGGTCAGCCTGCGCGGACTGCACAGGCTGAGTTAGTTTAAACATATTTTATTTCGTAAGTTGAAATGGGGTTGAACCACAAGTTCTATCAACGTAGAATCGGTCCTTCCCCTACAATACCATTTCAAAAAATCTTTTTAACAATGGCAAATGCAATGAGTTGTTATTTTAAGCATCCACAAAACACGGTGAAAGAGATGAGGAAGAGTACTGGTCGAATAGGGAAAGAGAAGTGAAAGGAAATGTGATGGTGCTCTCTGTTGGGCGCTTGGGCGCCCGATAAATTCAGCACTGTTACGATAGTCGATTTACTTAAAACGCTTTGCCTCTTTGATATACTTGTGAACTGCTTCAAAAAGTGAACAATTTTGATCTAAGTTTAAGTCGGCCCTGCCAAAAAGTAATTTATAAATATTTAAAAGATGAAATTCACGTGTTGCCCGAAATAGTGAGATTCGTATATCTGAATAAAGATAGCATTTAAAGAAATAATTTTCAGCATTTTCAACACCATTGTTGCAGTTACACATGGAATCCAATCTTAAGTAATTCATGTAAAGGTCTTCGTTTAAGTGACTACAATTGTTTCTTAATCGTGCATGAAGAACTGACATATATCTATCTCCAATAGAATAAATTCTTGAAATTTTGAGAGGCCTAGTCTCATTCAGTTTGGATCTAAAAGAGCTGTATGTTGCACTACTTCTTATTTCATGTTTAAGATTGTTCCAAAGAGAAATTGAAGAGGGGGATACATGACTTTTGTAAAATACTTGTTCTTGCATATATATTTTCATAATTTTGGCTGTCTCTCAGCTGATATTGCGATCTATTGCCAACTAATGGAGGCATCAATTCTTTTATATATTGTGGGACAAGATTATTAGTCACTTTAAACATAAAACATAACACAGGCTGACATGGGTCGATACTTTTTGCAGACGCACTGAGCCCGCTTTTCACAAAGCATATAGTTGAAAAGTTCACTGTTCAACACTATCCAAACTAATGAAGAAGCTAGCGAGAATACTTTCCATTATTCCTCTTCAGATTAAAACACAAAAAAGTTTAAGCAATTTCTATTTCAGTCGTATGTCGTCCGTCTTTTCTTAATCTTGAAATACTACAATCGGAATTGTTTACTTGTCCAAATTTAACCCTTTCCCAAACGACAAATTTTGGACTGGTCCAAATTGAAAGAGTTTGCAGACGACAATTTTAAATTTGATGAAAATGGTAGAAAGGTTTCAAAAAGGGTAGAAAACACTGTGGGAAAAGGAGAAATTGCTCATTACGAGCAATTTCTCCTTTTCCCACAGTGTTTTCAAAAGACTTGTACTGCAGACACGTGAAAACCAGGGCTTGTTTGGGAAAGAGTTAAAGCATCTGCACGCGACGAAAAACATATGACTAAAACATTTAAATTTGTTTGTCAAAGTGTAGAAAAACAATGTGGAAAAAAGGTAGAAGTGCTACTTTCCAGCATTTCCATTTCTTTTTTTTTTCAACACTTTCAAAGGTCTTCTAATAGGGTCGTTAAATCTCGGGATTGTTTGTTAAAGGTCTTACAGATCTTTCCTGTCTCCAATGCTGACTAAAGGACAAGTGCAATACTGCAATTAATGTGCAACTTTACAGTCTTATTGCTAATTGGAGAACAGTGACCGCTGACGCGAATATGAGACATACTCTGGCAAAAGGAGGTTTAACAAAACCCCGTGATGCATTATACCAGGGAAGTCAGCATTATAATCACGATTCCATAAAATCCATTTTGTCTACCAAGTTGCTGAATCCTGAGGCAGAGTGGTCCTTGGATATACAGAATATTGACCAAAAGCAAAAATTATATATCGACGCAGGACAGCCTGCGCGGACTGCGCAGGCTGACCTGTGTCGATACTTTTTGCAGATGTATTATACCTCCTTTTCAGAGAGCAGAGCTCATTCTGATATTCCCCTCCGTGCAACCTCTAATTGGTCTGTGATAATACTTTGTACTCAACCCTTTAAAAGACGATACAATTTTGGATTTATCTAAATTGAAATAATTCGCGGACGAGAAATTAATTGTGACTCAAAAGACGGATTGTTTTTGAAATGATTGACCACATTGTGGGAAAATGAGAAAAAATGCTGGTTACCAGCATTTTTTTTTTTTCTCCTTTTCCCATAACGTTTTTAAGAGCCTTCCCTCTCAGGGTTGTTAAACCTAAGGATTATATAGCAAGGTTTAATTTGCGAAGCGTTGACTCAATGTGTGTGTGTGTGTTCTTTTTTTTTTTTAAATAATGTAGCTTAATGTCACACTGAAGAGACTTTGCAGTCTGATCTTTGATACATACTGTCAGCGGTAAAATGTTTTCGAAGAAAAGAACTTTAAAATCGAAAAACTTAAGGTTTTACTGATGTACGTAGTGACAGACATAGGTGAAATGTTCTAAGTTCCCCACCGAAACTGCAAGGGGCATTACAGTATTCAAACAGATGCTTCCTTAACTTTTAAGATAGCACTGTAGAATGAAGATGGCAGAAAAAAGGCGTGCGCTTGTGATTTATGACTGATGTATTCGGAATCTCACATAAGTTGGCACTGGACTTGAAATTTTATTGAACGAGCCTAGGAAAAAATGTTATAGAGCGGGCCTTTTCTTTTTCGAAATCTTGACCAGCTTCATATATGTTCCCAAAGTGCCGACGAATGTCAGATTCCTTTTATAACGTAAGTGTGACCCAGTAATTATGGTTTTTAATTAACGAAAACATAGGCAAATTCGTACACAAATGAATAAAAAATTACATGAATGGACCTACTTGCTTCAATGGCAAATGTATATGACGAAAAATAGACTGTGACAAGTTTACAGATAGCTTAATTTCTTTAATAAAAAATTAGAAAATTCGTAGCTCAGACAAGATGATCAATTTTGGCAGTTGAATTAAAAGGGAAATCTAGCTCAGCAATGTTTAAGGCAAAATGCGTATGAACACAGAGCTTTGACCAATGACGGAACTATTTGCCTATATAAACCATGTGTAACCTGACAAAATTTGTATTAAAGGACCCTATAACACTGACAACAAGGGTAGCTATGTGATAAATTCAAACCTTTACAAAGAACACAGTGTGAGAGACTAGTACCTATCTGGTCGTATGTACTGCCCTCCAACACAAACGTTTTGGGTCTTTTACTCAGTGTCATCAGGCACTGTGGAAAACAAAATATGCCTCCAGGAGCAACTGTCGTATCGCAACAAAAGTATACTTGAGCCACGCTCTGGGAAAAGGGGGGTTTATGCACTCCGTAATGCATGGTAATCCTACCAGTTAAGCCATCACATAATTATGGTTCCATTATGGTCACCCCTTTTTTTTTTTTTGTATGAACGACTCAATCATGAAGTAGACTGGTCCTTAGACATACAGAAAATTGACCAACAGCAAAAAGTATCGACCCAGGGTCAGTCTGCGCGGACTGACCTGAGTCGATACTGTTCGCAGATGCATTAAGCCCCCTTTTCATAAAGCATGGCTCATTTCATTTTTCATCGTTATGTCATGGTTGTCATTCCTATGAAAGAAATCGAAGGGCGCGGTAGGGAAACTTACATTCACTCAAAATTCATTTTTAATCATACATTAACCCTTAAGCTGCTTATCGCGACCCACTGACCTTTTGCGGACAGTGTAGATCAAGATCAGACTGCACAGAACGTACAGTCTGATCTTGATCAACACTGTCCGATACGGTATTTTCTTTCTGGTGAAATCAACTTTGAAACCGCAATGTTTCGGCTTTTAGTATTGAGTAGAAATTTGCGGTTCATTTATTCAGCAGCTTAAGTGTTAACTCTTATCCTGCTAAATAAGTTAAATAGAACTTTTAAGCTGATAGTAAAAAACCGAATAATGCTATTTCGATCTTATTTTCTTGGGAAAAGTATCCCCTTAACGGACAGTGTAGATTCAAGATCAGACTGCACGTTCTGTGCAGTCTGATCTTGATCTACACTGTCCGCAAAAGGTCAGTCGCGATAAGCAGCTTAAGGGTTAAAATCCCATTGGCGTCCAAAAGCCAATAGTACGGTTGCTAAAATGGATTGAGATTTTTATCATACAACTTGAAAGTATGGAAATTATTGCGAAGATAACAGTCTATAATTGCACGGTCGGCCCAAATGTTAGTCGCTGGCAAGAAAAATTAATTTTAAAACCAGGTAAAAAGTAAACAAAAGATAGAGCGACCTAGCAACTTTTAACCTAGTTTTAAAATCCATTTTTTTTTTCTGCCAGCTACGAACACTTGGACCGGCCGTACAATAACAGATTGTCATCGCAATGACTCCCATAATCTTTAACGGTATGATTTTAATTCAAATGCATTTTAACACCAGCATTGTTTACTTTTGGCCGCCATTGGGCCTTTAACTTACAAAGCATATTTAATGGACACTGCTCACATCTCTTTAAACGAAGACTAATGAATCACCGAATTAGAGCTGCATGGTCAAATTCGGATTCGATGTCACAATTTGACAATGAAAGACATTTCAGCACGTACAATACATCCTGACCATAGAAACTGTCCTCATAAGAACTAATACGTGGGTTGACAATAATATGTTAAAGGTTAAGATCAGTCGATTCCATGAGAGCACAAACAATAAGTAAATATCTTGTCGAGGCCTATATTTCCATGTCAACAATGGTTTGACATGACTCCATTACGTGGTCTTGTTATGTAAATACTACAATAATGCATCTGCTAACTTCTATCTGTTCCCTACTCGACCACAACATGGAATTTCTTCAAGTAAGACAACTTATTATAAGCATCCATTTCTAGTTTCTCTCGCTAAATATCTCGAGCTCTCAAGAAAAGAAAAATGTGTAGAAACTATCACTAGTATTTAGAGCCAACTACAATTTGAGCAAAATATCATATGGCAAAAAGGGGTTAAAGGCATCTCCGTGATGCATTTTAGCAAGTAGATCATCACATAATTAACGTAATCATGGATTCATAAAATCCATTTTGTGTAACAACCGGTTGAATCCTGAGGAAGACAGATCCTTGTACACGCAGAGAATTTACAATAAGCAAACATTTACGACACCGGTCCGCTTTGGTGGACTGCGCAGGCTGACCTGTGTCGATATTTTTTGCAGATGCACTAAGTCCCCTCTCCAATGAACATGGTTCACACAAATATACTTCTATCGACGAGTGAAGTGCAATCCTTTGAAACTAAGATAGACTATATACTATATCGAATAAGCCTGACTACATAAGCAGAGGGTATAGACACAATGTAAGACTGCATATTTGTGCAGTCTGTTCTTGATTTATACCGTCCTCACATGCCCCTTTTTCATCACCTGCTGCGTCGAAAGGGTTAACAAAGGACACAGAGTTAGTTCAAGCTGAGTAGTGCAAACCATTTCAGAATTGACAATGCTAAGACTATATATATCAATTATTGAATCTTGGCGTTGCACCTAAGTCTTCTTGTCCGAGCCTGGTTCCGGTAGTATCTTTTACTGCTTTATCAATGGCAAAGAAAGAAAAGAAAGCATGCGACTTGTAAATAAATTCTAACGTATGAATAATTGTGAAAGTACACAATTGTGCATTTTTAGTTGTCTGGTTAGAAGGCAGGGCACTTGGAAACCTGTTCACGGCTTTGGCGAATCATGGTGCCCCAAGTCGAAGGGGCGACATGTTTCGCCACAGCCGTGAACAAGTACCCAAGTGGTGCCCTTCCACCTGACCAGACAACGAGTTTATTATAATGTAAAGTTTTACCATTCCAACGTGTATTCAAGTGAAATTTCCCTGCCCTGTTTTATGGCCTCATGAATAAAGTGCGCTTGCGAAATCGAATATTTTCCTTCTGAGTGCCCCAAACGCTGAAAACTGACGTCACTAAAAACTGACGTCACCTGAATTTGTTTAAGAATGAAAACAAACGATAGCATATTTCACCATTTTCATTTATTTTCAAATATAATCCATTCTTTGAAAACAAACGATAGCATATTTCACCATTTTCATTTATTTTCAAATATAATCCATTCTTTCTGCTTGAAGGACAATCATCAAGGAAAAGAAGAATGTTAAGGTGTACTCATCTTGTAGGCAGCTCGCTTCGTTTCCACGCAGCAATCTTGGATTTTGAGTTGAAGTGTATACAGTCAAATATCTACGCGGCTTCCGACAGGGTTATTGTGCTGTTGGGCAGCAATATTTACTATGAACATATTATCCAATTAGATCGCGGGAAATTTCTTTGCAGTATAATAAAATATACCGCAATGTTAAACATACTTTATAAACAAGATTATTACTTATTACAGACATGTTCCTTCAAAATACATAGAAAGACAATGCTATACTACAATTCAGCTAATGAAATATACACATGTCTAAAATATAGTCAGTGAAAGATCGCTTACCGCTGGCTGTACAGAATGATTCTGTAATAGCCTGTGGGAGGATACCTGCCCGTGCGGTTGACAACTGACTCAACCTTTACAGCGCCATAGGAGAAAATAACGGTTTTTGTGGACGGTTTAGATCAAGATCGGACTGCACAGAACGTGGTCTCTGATACTGGATCTATAACGTTCGCCGGCGTAGTGAATCGTATGAGATAGAATTCGTTCCAAGTTTTAGTGGCTTGCATTTTAAGAGGTCAGGTTTATGATGAGTCATGCCCTTTGAAAAGGGGACTTAATATATCTGCAAAAAGTATCGGCCCAGGTCAGCCTGCGCAATCCGCGCAGGCTGACCTGGGTCGAAACTTTTTGCTTTTGGTAATCTTTTTTTACATGTCAAAGGACTATTTTACTTAATGATTCAATCGATTGTTATACAATATGTTTTTAAGGATACATGATCAGGTGATGACTTGCTTGATATACTAGTAATGCATGAAGCACCCTTTTACCAGAGCATGGCCCGATTCAGCGCTGAAAGAGTTAAACCTATCCTGTGGTATATGTTGCATGAGCAGAATAGTATGATAGTATGGTGTTTAATGCCGTTTTCAACATTATTTCAGTCATAGTGCGGCGGCCAGTGCACCCTATCCATGCTTTCCTGGAGTTTCTTTTACCAGTACTCCGCACAATATTCTTTCCAAGCCACTGACTGCTTTCCCACATATCCATCGTCGAAACAATGGTCAGCGTGAGAGAGGAATGAATCTTGTCGCAATGACTATCATCACTCCTCGGAAAGAAGTTAGCCAAGCCGGGGTTCGAACCAGCGACCTCATGTTCTTAAGTCCTGTACGCAACCGACTGAGCTACGGGGGCTTGGCTGAATGAGCAGAAAGGCTTTAATTGCAAGTTCTCCACATTTATATTGTAATTACAGTAGAGGTAAGTAATGATACGTGTCGGTTAAAGCCCTTCTGCATGCAGAAAGGCTTTAACCGACAGGTATCATTACTTATCTCTACTGTATTTACAATATAAATGCGGAGAACTTGCATAACTCACTGCCGACACTACCAAGAAAGATATGGATGAAAATTACTGCAGCCCGTGAAACCGACGGTCATACATGTACAGTGTATGTTTAAACATATTTATTTTACATCGATTGAGACAAAAGTTTTTGCAACGTATACCGATCTTTCTCGATTCCGCTTCTAGGTAACTACATCAGTGCTCGCGCCGAATTGTGTGGGCAATCTTTCTCGATTCTGCTTCCAGGTAACCACATCAGTACCCGCGCCGAATGTGTGGGTCTATGAACAGTTCCATAGTTGACACCCGCTCCCTGGTATCGAACTCAGGACTTTTCGATTACGAGGCCGACGTTCTCCCTCACAACACGTTCCATAACTAATGGTGTCATTTAAACGTTTCTCCTAATTTTGTTAAACGGAAATAGTCAATAAACACACATAAAAACAATAGAAAAGTCCCAACAAAATGGACAGAGAGAAAGAAACACTAGTAGGCTCAAACGTTATCTGTTGAATTTTAGAGAAGTCTTTCAATTTTTTTCGATATAATTCGCGTAGATTCTATGACTGGGAACGCCAGGAGGTTGTTCTACACTGCGGGTTATCTGATAAAGACCGGCTTTTCCATTCCGAGTTCATTTCCTTAAACAAGATATCATCTCTATAGCTATGTTAATGGACAAAAACTGACGGACTTCAACGATCAAGATTATAGATTGGTGGCCCTTAAAGATTGATACCATACGCGGAACAATACACAACATTAGGAAGGTTTTCTGCATGCTAGCATTCTGCATCCAAAAATGTCATTCAGATATTTTGTTTGCATGTATTTAACTCTTTACCCACACAATCACGGATTTTAATGACCCTGAAGAAGCCTTTAGAAAACATTGTAGGAAAAGGAGAAAATGCTGGTAACCAGCATTTTCTCCTTTTCCCACAATGTTTTCTAATCTTCCCAAAACAAATTTCAATTTTTGAGTCACATTTATTTTGTCGTTTGCAAATGCTTTCAATTTGGACAAGTCTTAAATTTTGTCGTTTGATAAAGGGTTAAGGGATGCTTTGTCCATTACTCCAAACACTATTTGAGACAAATGTCTGATTAGAATAAGTCACACAATGTAACCAAAGGATAAGCGTGGTCCGCAAAGGCTGAAATGAGTCGAAACTTTCATCCAAGAAAGTTCATCGGCTCATACGGTGCTACTTTTACCGTATTAAAGTTTCCATTTTACGTAGAGGAACAGAAAAAATTTGCCCTTCTCCAAATTCTGGACCTTAATAGCCCTCTTTTAGGCTGCTAAGCGCGGCTCAAGGACATTTTGCGGATAGTGTAGGTCAAGATCAGACTGCATAGAACGTACCGTCTGATCTTGGATCTACAATGTCAGATAAGGAAATATTATTTAAAAAAAAAAAAAAAAAAAGCTTTAACCCTTTCCCAAACAAGCCCTGGTTTTCACGTGTCTGCAGTACAAGTCTTTTGAAAACACTGTGGGAAAAGGAGGAATTGCTCGTAACGAGCAATTTCTCCTTTTCCCACAGTGTTTTCTACCCTTTTGGAGAACTTTCTGTCATTTTCATCAAATTTAAAATTGTCGTCTGCAAACTCTTCTCAAATTGGATCAGTCTAAAATCTATCGTTTGGGAAAGGGTTAAAATTGCAACAATTGGATTTTTACTATCGGCCTAAAAGTTTCCTTTAAAGGGAAAAAAAATAGCGTTGAAACAGCAACAATTGGATTTTTGACTAGCGGAGCTAGTCTATAGGCATCATGATTGACCTAGAGTCAATGTAAATAAAAAAAAAAACCCACAGTTGCCAAATACTGCCTCACAGGAAATACTTCTTTCTGTTAGAAATCTTCATTCTGTTATGTATGACAATTTTGACAAAAACCACTAAATCTCTACCATTCCTCCATTGGAACATGTCGTCTTACAAAGTAATAAACTGAACAAGATGTCATTTATAAGGTACAAGATCTTTGCTTATATGTAAATTAAGTGACCTATGCAAAGCAGGGAATCACTTATCCCTACACCACTGTAACATTATGAATGAATCTATTAATAGATACACCTAAGGTAACTTGTTGCAAATCCCAGCTATATTAACCCTCATTGGACAGGGAACCCTTGTTTCATTCCTTCAGTCATTCACTATTTAGATCATTGTGTACAGTTAAACTGTTACGCCAAGCTGTTATTCTACGTCTTGAATATTAACCCTTTACCAAACAATCCCAAGTTTTAACGACACTGGGGAGGAATCCCTTTGAAAACATTGCGGGAAAAGGATAAGATGCTGGTAACCATCATTTTCTCCTGTTCCCACAGCGTTTTATGCCCTATTGAAATCAGGTTTCATCAGTTCACTACATTTAATTTATTATCTACAACAGCTTTGAATTTGGACGAGTGTAAAATGTTTCGTTTTGTAAAGAGAACTAGATAGTTACATGTAACTACATCTTGTGCTACTGGATATTGACCGATTAATTGCATGGTGTTTAACGCCGTTTCCAACATTATTTCAGTGATATTGCGGCGGCAGAAGCACCTATCCATGCTTTCCTGGAGTTTCTTTAACAAGCACTACCTTCACTCAATGACCTTTTGCGAAGAGTGGATTAAGATCAGACTGCACAGGATATATATCCTGATAATAGGATATATTTTCCCCTAAATGTAACTTTGAAATAGCAATGTTCAGGTGTTAACCTTTGCTTTGGAAGTTTCATTTAACATTTTTATCAGGTTAAGAGTTTAACTTAAACTGGATTATAGTTAATCAATAGCACGCACAGCCCCAGCAGCTCAGTTGGTTATGTCGGAAAGCAGCCAGTGGCTTGGAAAGACTATTGTGCGGAGGACTGGAGTACTGGTAAAAGAAACTCCTGGAAAGCATGGGTACTGGCCACCGCTACACAACTGAAATAATGTTGAAATCAGGGTGAAACAGCTTACAAACAATCAATCAATCAAATTCGCTAGTCTATCAGTACCTTCAGTACTTTGATTACTATCGGCCTAAAAGTTTCAAGATGTTAAAATGCATTTAGATTTAAATCATACCATTTACAAGTATGGAAAACATTGTGAAGACCAGGTCGGTCCATTTGTTGGTCGCTGGCAGAAAAAATGAATTTTAAAATCAGGCAAAACGAAAACATAAGATGGAGCGACCTGGCAACTTTCAACCTAGTTTTGAAATTAATTTGTTTTGTCAATAATACAATCACATGACCCGCAACCCTGAAATTGCTTCTACATTTTAAACGGGAAAACAAGAAGTCATGTATAAAAAAAAAACACCTAGTATTCCATTTATTTATTCTGCTGGTTTTCGTTCAGTAATCCTGACACAGTTTCTCGCATAATTTTTCATTAACCATGTATTAACTTACCTTCAGCACTAAATGCTCAAACGCCAGCTATTACCATGCTACAATGTTTTTCGTCAGATGTTTCCAATATTTACCTAGGCCTCGTACCTAACTGAAACCAAGCCGTTGATCATGCATTGTAAACAATGGTTATATTGTTGAATTATTCCAATTAGCAAACCGCACTGCAATCATGGATCCAAGCCAAATAATTTGGTTCCCACGTCAAAATGGAATATACAACAGTCTGTATTTCTCTGTGGTCGGATCAGGTCGAGTTGCATACGTAAAGAGGTTCGCATCGGATTCAGTAGAATCCGATGCGAACCTCTTTACGTATGCAACTCGACCCGACCCGAATCCGATGCGTACCTCTTTACAAACGCAACTCGACCCGACCCGAATCCGATGCGAACCTCTTTACGTATGCAACTCGACCCGACCCGAATCCGATGCGTACCTCTTTACAAACGCAACTCGACCCGACCCGAATCCGATGCGAACCTCTTTACGTATGCAACTCGACCTGACCCGAATCCGATGCGAACCTCTTTACAAATGCAACTCGACCTGATCCGACCAAATCAAAAATGCAGACAATTGTAAGGCTCCATGTATTATATACTTTCTCCTCGTTAGTGAAAAAACATCATAAAATAGATTAATAAACAAAATATCAGAGCCGCACATTTCCGGAATTTGACGGAAACAGCAGAACGTGAATACATGGAATTTCTACACATGCGTAAAACGGTACACCCCTTCATGGAGTACATCCGTGATATGGAAAATGTATTCTGGTCTATTGTACGTGTATTTTGTAAACTTCCGTTTTCTAGTCAGATCATTAACCCTTAACCTGCTAAATAAATAAAATGAAACTTTTAAGCCAATAGTAAAACCCCAAAATGTTGCCATTGTAAAGGTACACTTTAGGGAAAAACATCTACATATCGGTCTTTGTATATCCAAGATCAGTCTGCACGTTCTGTGCAGTCTGATCTTGATCTACACTGTCCGCAATAGGTCAATGAGTCGCGCTTAGCAGCCTAAAGGTTAATAGATATAAACCAAACAGGATAAATTTAACATCCACCTGGATCAATCAATATTCAAAGAGGTGCAGGTGAATTATCGGATAATTATCGATTACCACTATACGATTGTGAATCACATTCATATTAAGTTAGATTTCCTGTGTTTATGTTTTCAATGACATAGAATGATCCAGTATTGGTAAACAAATACCAACAAATAGCACAATTATCGCGTTCGTATTATATACAGTACAAGAGCACCACCGTATGCAGGTGCCAACGCTCAGCTGCAGTTGTTTTTTGAAATAAATTGATTTTCAGTGAAAATTCTAAGTCGAAGAAGGGGCATAACTGTGAAAAAATATTTCGATAGTTACTTGCCCTTGTTGTATGGGTTCTCCCTTTGATAGTTAACAACAAGTCCGAGTTTGGATTAAATACAGATGAAGACGACGGGGCTTTGGCCATATTTACTTCGACGTTTTCTTCGAAAACAACAGAGCAAAAATAAATAACATACATGTCTATAAATTGTACTTTAATACGGATCAAAGAATCGAACAAAAAGAATTAAAAAAAAAAGAAAACAAAATAACCCAGTTATTTAAGTCGAGGTATATTTGTCAAACATCGAGTGGAATGTATCGTGCTATACTCTCCTAGTTTTGACTGCGAGGCACAAGGGCCTCAATAGATTTTCTGCGACGCGTCGTCTCTGTCGACTCGGACTAATTGACTTCGCAATTGAATTATGGTGTACACAGAAAGGTTCAACTCTTTACCACACAATCCCGAGTTTTAACGACCCTGGAGGATAAAACTTTTGAAAACATTGTGGAAAAAGGGAGAAAATGCTGGTAACCAGCATCTTTTCCTTTTCCCATAATATTTTCTGTTCTCTCAGACACAAATCCCGTTATTTTAGCCACGTTTAAGTTGTCACCAGAAATGCTTTGAATTTAGACTTGTCCAAAGTTTTGTCCTTTCGTCAAGAGTTAAATTATGTTCGTCCTATAGGATAGTTCTACGGCAAATTGTATCCAGAAACTACGTTTACTTTTCATTCTTCGTGTGCGATAGTACTAGTAACCACCTCACTGCAAATTATATCAAACGGACAATACATCCTGGTGATAAAACTGAAACTATTGCCAGTATTTTCCCCTATTCCAACGATGTTTTCTACCTTGATAAAGACATTCCCTTAATTTGTACCAATTTCGAAATTGTCATAGGCACATACTGTCAATGTGGAAAAGTTTACAATTTGTCGTTTAGAAAAGGTTATGGCGCAGTTTACACACACGGACAGCACACGCGTGTTATTATTATTATTATTATTATTCTTAAACGAAAGACAGGAACTAAAGTACATAAGTCTGACTCGAAAAAGATTTCTTACAATTCATGGGAAAAACAAAATCGACTATTTGAAGTCTACATATAAACAAGACCCATACCGGAAACACGCCATTTTGATTTTCTCGTTTGGTATTTCCCGTTCGTGTGGATTTCTCGCCGCAAGTGCAAAGACAATTATCGATTACTCATAAAAATCTGATAATTGTGACCCGTAGCAAGTAGATTTTGAGACTTATCACCGATTTGCCTCCAGTCATTGTGTATCTGTAAATTTCAATTGCACAATCATAATATTTGTGTCAATAATTGAGAATTCAAAGTGAAGTAATTTGATCGAGTTGGACATGCTGATCTTATTTATACTTCTGATTGTCGCTTTATGTAACACTCATAGTGAGTGTTAAAGCTTCAACCCTAAGGTCAAATTGTAACAGGAAAAAAAAAAACCTACAAAACAATACGCTTTAATTCCGTTTACCAAACGACAAATTCTTGACTCTTCCAAATTGAAAGCATCTGCAGACGACAAATTTGAAAATGATACAAATGAGCCAAAGTTTTTTGATAGGGTAGAAAACATTGTGAGAAAAGGAGAAGATGCTGGTTACCAGCATTTTCTCCTTTTCTCACGATGTTTTCAAAAGCCTTCATCTTCAGGGTCGTTAAAACTCGGGATTGTGTGGTGAAGGGTTAAAGGAGAAAACAAACTACCAAATCAAAATAAAAGGAAAAACATCTATAAAGAAAAGGATCCTTTCATGTCTACCAGTCAGTACTGTCATGACCATTCAACCAATAAGGACTTTTTAAGCCCTTTTAGCGCCAACTACAGCTATCACTGAAAGTGATCATACCCCCCACCATCTCCTTGTCACAAAACAGCTCTTTGTCACAGAATGCAGAATGGTTTCGTAAAAAAATAAGAGTTGAAAAAACAAGCTTAAGGGGAGATAATTCGGCAACCAATGGCAGTAAGGTCGTGAAAATTGCACATGCACAATTTCATATGTACCCAAACATTGTGTGTAAATTTCAGTGCAGTACTTGAAAAACTGTAGGAAAAATGCTCCGGACAAAATTGTGTCTACAGACAGACGGACGGACGGACGGACGGGCAGCCATGGCGATTCCAGTATACCCCCCTCCACTTCGTTGTGGGGGGGGTACAATAATACTTGTATAAGCCAGGCTCTGGCAAAACAGGTTTTAATGCACAATCGTGATGCAATGTACCAAGCAAGTAATCACAACAATATTATGGCTACATAAAATACATTTTGTCTAATATCGTACAGAATCATGAGGTAGAATGGTCCTCTTACATGTAGAAAATTGATTATTAGCAAATCGTTTCGATTCAGGTCAGCCTGCGCAGACTGCGCAGGCTGACCTCTGTCGACATTTTTGCATGTGAATTTAGCTCCCTTTTCACAGAGCATGGGTTATATAAACTGGACCGGGTTTCATGGCTGAAAATACAATTCACTGAAAGTCAGCCTGTCTGTTATCCGATATGCTCGTCTAAACAAGCAGACGGTATAGATCCAAGTTCAGAATGCACGTTCTGTTCCGTCTGATCTTGATCTATGCCATCCCCAAACTCCATGCTTCTCGCCTGTGGAATTCAACGGGTTTGGTCACAAGATCATATGGCAATTTATCCGTATAAACTCAAAGAGAATGTAAAGTCACAAGTTAACGGTCCTCAAACTAGGACCAACAAGAGCACCGCATACGGGTGCTAACGCTCGACTATAATTGCTTGATTTTCATTGAAAATTTCAATTCGAAAAGGGGGTATAACTGTGTCAAAAATACTTTGATGGTTTCCTGCTCTTGTTGTATCGGTTCTCCTTTTGATAGCAAACAAATTGCCTAAGTTTGAAGTAAATATCTTCAGTAATGACAGAGATATTGTTAAATACGAAAGTTTTTTTTTTTTTTTTTTTGTAATGTCAGAGTTTTTGCACGACTAGCCAGACGACCACGAAGCAGACACAGACGAAGACAACGCCAGGGCTAAGACAATACCTAGACGTTTTCTTCGAAAACAGCCCAGCTAACAAAAAAAAAAAGCTGGAAAATTTTCCGCAAATTACAACTAGAACTGTCGCAAAGTGGACAAATGACCCCTCCAGCACCTTGCCACTGAAGCAGCACAATCAGAGAACAGAACTGATTTTCAAAATAAAGATTACCAGTGACCATGACCTTAACTCATGTGACCCCCAAAACAACAGGGCACCTCCTTGCGCCATCAGCAACAGTTGTATAAAGTTTAAGAGTCCTAGGTCAAACAGCTACTGTGGGAAAAGATTTCCAAACAAAGTTCACCTATGACCTTGTCCTTTGACCCATGTGACAAAAAAACAATAGGACGCCTTCCTGGGTTATGAGCAACACTTGTGTAAAGTTTCAGGGTCATAGGTCAACGAAAAAGTCTACAGACGGACGGATTGACGGATGGATGGACGGAGAGACAGACATTGTGAACCCAGCATACCCCCTCTACTTTGTAGGTGGTGTATAAAAATGGAAGTAGGTTTGACTCAAAATTCTCTTGCCTACAAGATGAAGAGGCATTCTTGGGAAAGCGCACATTTTCACTATAAATCGGGCCAGTTAATAAGTCCCGTTAGGATGCTTTCCGTGCGACCTATATAAAACCGTTTGCGTCAAACACGAAGCCAAGAAACGTATCCCTCGAGGACAATATAAACGCTTTTCGCTTTTCGGGCTACCCTTGGAGTTATGACATCTTAACCCACACAACAAAATTTCAACTCTTTACCAAACAACAAAATTTTGGACTAGATCAAATTGAAAGCATTTGCAGACGATAAAATAAACGTAGCTCAAATTCTGATTTATCACATAAAACCTTCTCCAGCAGTGTATTAAACGTTTCAGCGCCAAATATATTTACTCGACCTCTTCAGACGGTTGAAAATTAATCCACTCATGCTTGGAAAGATTTTTATCTTATAGGCTTAAAGGAACAAGCGGACGGTATAGATCCAAGATCAGACAGCACGTTCTGTGCAGTCTGATCTTGATCTATGCCGTCCGCTAAAGTCCCTGATTTCGCCCATGACGCCGAAAGGGTTAAACCCATGACTTATTTTTGATAATACACCAGTGTATTATCGTTTTCTGGGTCCTGGTTTTGATCAGTGTTTAGTCATGAGCCCGTGAAGCCGGAGAAACCAGCCACAGCACGTGCCGAAATTTGTACGACTACGCCATTACGGAAAAATGACGTCATTGTTGCCAAGATGTACACGCGTGGTAAGTTTTTGATTTTCATGTTTAATAAAAACCAAGAAATGCGGCGAAAGTCTTTTAAATCAACACAATTGCGAAAAAAGGAGGACTTATCACCTCTAGAAACTGTTTCATTCTACTTCCGGAGTAAATGTCAAAGATCTATCTACTTGTATATGTACACATTTGAAACCGAACTGCAGCTGTAAACATGGAGCCGTGAATAGTGTATTGGCAAAAGGTGATGATTCAGGATAGTTTTTGCCTGTCATTTATTTTTTGTGATAAACAGAATATCACATTCGTTTTTACCTATTATCATTTTTAACAAACTCGTAGACCAAAATCTACGTGACGCTCGCAAAGGCTCGAGTCATACATTTTTAGTCAACTCCATTGGTCATAATCATTCATGTAAGATCCTCTATTCCTGTTTTTTACATAAAAGGTTAGAAAACATTGTGGGAAAAAAGGAGAAAAAAGGAGAAAACGCTAGTTACGTATATAGGTAGAAAACATCAACATTGAAACCTGCATACTCCGCGCAGGCTGACCTTGGCCGAAATTTTTTGCTATTGGTCAATTTTCTGCATGTCCAAGGACCAGTTTACTTCGTGATTCAGTCGGTTGTTAGACAAGATGGACTTTATGAATCCACAATTATGTGATGACTTGCATGATATCAAGCATCACGGAGATGCATTGAGCCCCCTTTTGTCTGAGCATGGCTCAGTTATTGGGGTCCTTTTCCTAGACTGATTATGCCAACTGGGTTTATTCAGCACTCTAAGGGCATAAAGCATTATAACGAAGAACGTCCTACTGTAATGTGACGCTTGGTTTCTTTGACAATTCAAAGTGTTTCAATGCACAGTAAAATAGGGGAGCAACAACTTTAATTTTCTCTGAAATGAACAACGTTTTAGTGCAATTTGAGTAGCTAAACACAAATTATGGGGCAAATAAAATTCCCAATAAACGACGTTGTAACGGAAACTCCACATTATGAGTAAACCCTTTTGTTTTTTTTTTTTCACATAACCCAACTTGTTTACAGTGTAAAATACCCACTGCGAATTTTCTTAAATACTCACTGCGAATTTTCTTATCTTACACACGTTTGAGATAAGCTTTGTGTGACGTCATATGTCGACATTAAATACTTCCGAAGTGAATAAGGTTTTACTGTACTTGTAAAATTTTTCACGTGTACATGTACATATGGTTTTGCATATTCTGACATATAACTCGCGAGAGATCGTAATGTGATTAAAAAAAAAAGAATCTGACATTCGTTGGCCTTTAAGACAAGATTTTATTAACACTTAAGCTGCTGAATAAATGAAACGCAAATTTCTACTCAATACTAAAGTCCAAACATTGCGGTTTCAAAGTTAATTTCATCGGAAAGAAAATACCGTATCGGACAGTGTAGATCAAAGATCAGACTGCACGTTCTGTGCAGTCTGATCTTGATCTACACTGTCCGCAAAAGGTCAGCTGGTCGCGATTATCAGCTTAAGGATTAAATTCGTCCACAAAAATGTTTTCAAGCTCGCCAGAGGCATGGTAGATAATATTTTTCTAGACTCATTTTATAAATTTTGATCTAAAATGCTGACTTATATCAGACCCTATATAACCCATTTTCTACAGAAGGCAAGGCGCGCATTATTTCGATATATTGGTACAATTTCTTGCCAAACAATATTTCTTTCATTTTTTTTTTTTTTTTTTAAGAAAAAGGCGGCGTTCAGCTCCTTATCAGACGACAAAATTTAGAATCATTCAAAAATGAAAGCATGGCTGTGGAAACAACAAATAAAAAATGCTTAAACAAAATGCTATATCTTTGAAAGGACATAAAACATTGTGGGAATAGGAGAAAATGCTGGTTACCAGCATTTTCTCCTTTTCCCAAAATGTTTTCAAAATCTTTCTTCCTCGGGGTTGCTATAACACGGGTACGATTGGTAAAAGGTTATAGAGTCATCAACCGAGTGTTTACATGCTGGCAATATAGACATTATAACTACCATATACGCAGTAGATGTAATTTCACGACAGAAAATTCAATGCCCTAGTGGAATATAAACTCGTCAGAGTTAAAAAACGAAAATCTTTTTCAAGCTGAAATTGGTGAATTCAACATGGTTGGTAATTTATTTTACAGGTATGAAAATTGGTGTCCAAAATGTAATATACGATACGAGTATAATTTCCTCAGGGTTTAAAAATACATATTAGTTTTCAACCAAATTTTTTGAAGCCATTTCATTTTCATCTTTACTTTCAGCCAGTTTTAACCCATTTCATCTTTATTTTATGAAACTATATTAAATCATTCTTGTATCTTCATGACAAATGTTGTCCCTGACGGCTGCAAGGTTCCACAGACTACGACGGATAGAAAATGCCTTTGATTGTCGTTTCCGGTTAACAAAATAAAGACAAATTCCTTGGATTTCTCTATCCCTTACACCATATCAATTGTTAATTTATCTATGTTTACACAGGTGACAAAATTCTGAGCCATTCTATACACTTTTAAGTTTTAACAGCGTTTTTCTCTCCGGCTGTAAGTATGTATCTTCAGGGTCGAAATTATTCGTCAAGCTGAAATTGGTGCATTCACCAAAGGCAGTATTCAAAGTCGAGAAAGTAATGAGAAAGATGTTATCACCGTCCATGTTTCGACATCGAACTGTTTGAAGGAACAAGAATATTACCGATAATAGCTAAGTCATTCCGTTTCATTTGCATAAATTTTCCGAATCAAATATACAAATTCAATTACAATATTTGTCTGATTGTGTGATTGCTTCATTGCTCTTTTGCTTGATTGATTAATCGATTGATTGAATGATTGATCGAATGATCGATCGATCGAAAGAGGGATAATTGGTTGATGTTGTATGCTGCCTTTAGCGTTTTTCAGTCATTTTAGTTAACAGCGGGGAACAAAAAACTTATTACACAACAGTAATAACAACAACAACAACAACAACAACAAATTCTCTACCAGTTTGAGGTTTAATAGTTTAAATAGACTGTTGCAGCTTCCATTTCTAGACCTTGACTTTAGCCTGGGGGCTATGAAAGGAAGGTGACAAAACTGCGGTTTATCATTAATGTGCTGAAGAGTGTAATTTTGTACCTATTTCAGGTAGTAAAAGAAATATTTCTAACTGACAGTAAAGCACTGTATTTTGTCAGCACTTATTTTCATTAGGTGGCGACTTTCCATTACTGCCTGGGTTCGTTCAAATGTTTTAATTTCAAACATCTTAAACTGTACAACTGATTGTGTGAAAGTTTTTTTTTAATTTTTTTATCTTTTTGTAACAGAGAACAGTTGGCGTCCAGTACAAAGCAAGACGGAATTTAACCCTTAAAGCGCCCAATAAACCAAACATGCATTTTTAGTCCAGAAATAAGAACCAAATAATTGCAGTTTCAAGGTTACTCTGGCTGAGAATGTCTAAGCAGAGCGGGCAGTGTAGACCAAGATCAGACTGTACGTTTTGTGCAGTCTGATCTTGATCTACACTAGCCGCAAAGGCAAACTCTTCCACTCTTTCAGAAACAAATATACAAACCCGACCTCTTTCTACGTCCGAAAATACAATCCACTAAAATCCAGAAAGATTTTTATCCCACAGACTTGACTAAACAAGCGAACGCTATAGATCCAAGATCAGACTGTACGCTCTTTGTAGTTTCATCTTGATCTATACCGTCCGCCAAAAACCCATATTTTTGCCTATGGCACTGAAAGGGTTATTTCTTCCCTAAAATCTAGCAGCAGGTAAGCATTATAATTGTGTGTCTGAAACATTTCTCATGAGTACCAACAACATAGATCTATAGAAAACGAATTTGATAACCCCTTTTTCCCAGGACCCTGAAGCCTCGATTATTTTCTGAAAGAAATGTGGGACAATTATCATATGCTGGTTATTCGACAATAATGCATCCGATGATGGAGAAGCGCGCATCAAGTCTAGGTCAAAATGTTTGTTATTCAAGCCTTTAAAAAGAGATCAAAACTTTTATCAGAAATGAGAAACTTTACACAAATTATACTTTTAATAAGGTTTTAATGTTAAGTAACCTGAATGCCAATCAATATTGTATACACTCTCTATAACTCTACATATCGGACCCATCGAAATATACGATCCATGCTGTGTGAGAAGAGGGTTTAATGTGTGAGAAGAGGGTTTAATGTATGATCTGCAAAAAGTATCGACCCAGGTCAGCCTGCGCAGTTCGCGCAGGCTGACCTTGGTTGAAACTTTTTGCCATGATGTATTACGAAATTTTACCTCCAGGACATTCTACCTCCAGGTTCAGTTAGTTTTTAGACAGAGTGGATTTTTAGGATCCAGAACAATATGATGACTTGCTTGGTATAATGCATCACGGAGATGCATTTAAAAACACATTTTGCCAGAACACGGCTAAATTGTTTATATACTGGGCCGATGGCCTATATTACGAAATAAACATGGTTATGCCTGTGTCTATGATGAATAAGTAATTGTCAGTAAGAAGGAAACCAGCTTTGATTATACAATACAAGGGTGGTTTGGAGATAGCCTTCTGCCTGGTTCCGGGGTCATCCATGTGCAGAATTTGATAGAAAATTATGTGTAATCATGCGTTTATTAGACATTATTGGCGTATAATTACCATGGGATATGGAAGTATTGACCTCCCCTTTGATAGATGTCCCTGATAAGGAAATCTTTGTCATTAAAGTGGAAAAGTAATTAGCAGGAAAATTAGTGAATTTATCAGGCGAGCACTAGCCCTTAGAATTGTGGTCCGCAAATAAGTGACAATCGACATCAGCCCCCGGGAAGTTTTTGATTGTCAGAAACATGTCGGAAGGAGATTACTTATGCACAGATGATGTCCAAGTACAGAACAACCGCTTTGAATGTCGAGTATCGGTTCCCAGTCGATTCAACTTAAGATGTGATCTGCAAAGGTCACAGGTTCGATATCCCGTGATTGGAATTCAATCGTTTCTCTTTTATTGGTGAACTCTTTCACCGCCACAAATATAAAGTCGACTTCTTTCAATGGATGGCATACAAAATCTGACCTAAGTTGGCATTTGATATAAATTTTCATAAAATGCGCTCTGATCTAATTAAATGTTACTAAAGGCATATGCCACAGTGCTATTCCTACGAACAGATTTTTTTTAAAAATTTTCCCTCAGATGATAATATAATATATGAAGAGTACAAAATTAAAAAAGAAAATCGTGTGTTACGGTGAAAAATACAAAGATGCAGGCCTTCAAAGGAGATTTATAACTCTAATCAAAATTAGAGAAAATGAGCTTTAATTTCAAACCTTAAAAAATGTTCTTGAAGTAAAAAATACTACTCAAATAAGTGAATATGCTTAGAAATGCGATGTTTGCCAATAGAAAAAAAGGAGCAACCGAAAGAATTAGGGCACTAAACAGACCACGGTAGCAATTAGAAAATTTAATGTTCTAAGGTGTCAACCAAGGCTTATTTCCAAATCATTTTTCTACAATAATTTTTTTTTTCTGTACTATCACACTTTCATCGTAACCCATTGGAATATGATAGAGAATATACAAAAGAAACGTGTGCAAGAACAGATGTGCAGAAAATTTGTGTTTTTGTGTATATCTCTGGCAGTTAAGAGTTTAGTTCCAAACTACAGGACGTTTTCTAGAGTCTTAATCCTTCCATAGATTTTTTTTTTTCTTTTTTTGTTTTCACATATATTACGTAAAATTTTATGCTGGATACAAAAAGAAAATGATACAAGTTGACGAATTCTTTTTCTTGTTAAATACCTCTTTCCATTGTAACAGTATACCCTCAATTAAAAAAAAAAAACAGTGTTTTTTGCTTGAAATGATTATAACATTGTCAGACAGCTTTAATTTTATAATTTACATAAAAATCAGAGCTTAATATTTCTATATACTTATCTAACATTAAGAAAATTTGAATTCAATTCCTATTTTAGCAGAAAGGGTCATTTTTTTAAAACTTTTTATTCATGAAAATGCGGAAAAAAAATTAAGAGTTCTGCAAGTAAAACTGAGTTATCAAAAATACTCTTCCATAGATTTTGTTCAATTTTTCTGTACGGAATCCTTGAGGTGTCTTCTTTTTTTTTCAAATTTAACAAAAAAAGAATAGGTTGCCGAGTTACAATTTTCACAAAATTACAGTTTTCATGGCACCCATAAAACATTTTTATGCAAAAATTCCCAGTTTTACCGAAAACTGACTGCACTAAATTGTTTTGAAAACATACAAGCATAGTCATGTATTAGTAAACAAAATAAAACATTTGGTTTGTCAAATTTAAGTGACAGATCACCTATAATCAAAGACCATCCAGAACTGAAGATCGGTTCAGGTAAACATGGTAAATTTTCAAATTTATTTTGAATTGGTCCCCTAAAATGTTTGAAGAATGTAAGCTAGTTAAAATATGCATTACTTAACAACAGGTAAGTACGACTATTACCCTGGATTAAAAACAAAACACTTTACCCTTTCTGCGCCATAGGCGAAAACATTGGTTTTAGCGGATGGTAGAGATCAAGATCAGACTGCAGAATGTGCAGTCTCATCTTGGATCTACAACAACCACTTATTTAGTCAAGTCTGTAGGCTACTAATTCGACGTAGGCTACTAATTCGACAACCACTTTTCTATGGCTCGTTCGAGGATGTTGATTGCTCATCGCGAGAAAACGTTTCTGTACACTTTGCATCAGAAGAAGCGGCTGGGGAACTGACACTGACCTTCTGCCTCGCTAGTTGCATACTTTCGGTATTTCTTGTAGTATCATTTCTTGGAATTGCAGACTGAAGCCTTGAAATACGTCTAACTTAGATTTCCTCGCAAAATGTCCGTTAAAGCGAAACATGTTTACACTGTTAATGGTTTCGCGCAGTGGGGCGAAACTATTCGAGTACTATTATTTCCTTCGTGAAGAGCCAAATATCGTCCTTTATACTAATATGTCTTCCTAGTGCTTCAGATTTGACTTAAAAGAAATGAGATAATTCAAAAGTACGAACACGTCCGCACGAACGAGCCCGGACGAACAAGCTCGGGCGAACAAGCCCGGAGACGAGAAAGTTTTTTTTCCAAGTGCACTAGGTTGCGAAAAAAAACCTCGCGAAAACATCCTTAAATGCCCACCAGCGACCAAAAGTAAACCATTCATAAGCCAAAATGCAGGCAAATTTAATACATATTAATTTATATTAAGGGGGCTTAATGCATCTGCGAAAAGTATCGACCCAGGTCAGCCTGCGCAATCCGCGCAGGCTGACCCGGGTCTCGACTTTTCGCTATTGATCAATTTTCTATATGTCAAAGGACCCCTCAACTTATGATACAGTCGATTGTTAAACATAATGAATTTTAAGGATCCCTAAATCATGTGATGTCTTGCTTGGTATGATGCATTTCGGAGATGCATTAAGCCCCCTTTTTACCAGAGCACGGCTCAAATGGCTTTTCTCTTCCATCAAAGGTTCCACAAAACGACATTGACATAAGGACCTGTAGACTAGTTAATGTTTATCACGTAATATCTTACATACAGGCTGCATCGTAATAAGATTCAAAGCTTTCCTCTCTTAGCCAACAGCATTTTTGTCATGTTTAATCTAGTCTGAGTGCCCCTTTCTACCTCTTGACACTGTAAAACCTCGCAAGACAGATCTAGCTACACGCAGCATTGGAGCTTCACATTAACTCTTTACCAAACGACAAAATTTGGGACACTACCAAATTGAAAGCATTTGCAGACGACAAATAAAAGTGATTAAAATACCGATTCCTGTCTTTGATAGGGCAGAAAACATTGTGGGAAAAGGAGAAAATGCTGGTTACCAGCATTTTCTCCTTTTCCCACCATGTTTTCAAATGCCTTCTTTCTCAGATGCGTTAAAACTCCGGATTGTGTGGTAAAGGTTTAAATGGGTATTTTAGTGGCAACAAGAAAATCTACGATTGATAAACCTCCATGCTATGAGTGTCATCTCAGGAATCATTTAGGTTTTTTTTTTACAATCTCTCATAACTGTTCAATAAAGTGTATCTGTTTAGGTAAGGGTGTCCAAAACATGTACTCTGACGCGCCCTCTGCGTCGACTTGGACTAATTGACTCTGCAATTGAGTTATGTTCTGGACGGAAATAGACTTTCTTTTTTCTCCGTCTCAGTTTTTCTTATAATTATTTTCCCTTGAACCCAGGTTCTGCGAAAAAAAAAACCTGCCATTTACTTAAATAATGCGCCAGTATATCCATTTGTCCGACTGTCTGTTGTGTTATTACCGACCAGTTCCCATAAAAATTCTTAAATACTAAGTCTACCCTACCAGGCAACAAAATTAATTTGAGCCTTGCTCTGTGAAAAGAGGGCTTAATACATCTTCGGGAAGTATCGACCCAGGTCAGCCTGTGCAGTCTACTCAGGCTGACCTGGGCCGAAACTTTTCGGTATTGGCCAACTTTCTGTATGTCCAAGGACCAGTCTGTATCTCATGATTCAGCCGGTTGTTAGATAAAAATGGATTTTATGAATCCTTAATTACATGATGTCTTGCTTGGTACAATGCATCGGAGATGCATTAAGCCCCCTTTTGCCAGAGCATGGATCATTTTAATTACGGATGGGAACGATTTCGGAAAACCAAATTGATATTCGAAGGTACTACTGTTTTCGTATTTGATATTCGAATACAGCTGAATATTCGTATACGGATCTCAGTTTAACAACTTGGTGTCACCCAGTAAGTTTTATAAGCTTTCTAAATCTTTTACCTCACAATTTTAACGACCTTGGGGAAAGAGGATTTTGAAAAACTTGTGGGAAAAGGAGAAAATGCTGGTAACCAGCATTTTCTTCTGTTCCCAAAATGCTTTCTACTTTGTCAAAAACATGTTTCATCATCTGAGTCATGTTTAGTCTCTCCTCTGCAAACGCTTTCAATATGGATGAGTCTGAAATTTCGTCGTGTAGTAAAGGGTTAAAGCGAGTGAAGCTCAGTATATGAGCAGTGCTCTGGGAAAAGGGTTAGTGCATCTCCGTGATCCATGATACCGAGCCAAGTCGCCACATATTTATGGATCAATAAAATCCATTTGGTATAGCAACCGACTGATTCATGAAGTACACTGGTCCTTTGACATGGAAGAAAATTGACCAATAGCGAAAACGTCTGCCTACGCGGACTGCACAGGTTAACCTGGATCGATACTTTTTGCAGAGGCATTAAGCCCCCTTTTTCACAGAGCGCGGCTCATATAGAACTTTCCAAACGATGCCTGGTACGGTTACTTTAGTTGTACATGCGAACTTCTTCAGAGCTCCAGATCATGGGAATGATTTTGATTTCAAGATTTGAAAATATTAATCACTTTCCACTAAACCCTATGTTATGGGTACTCATTAGAATCGTCTTTGAGACGATTCTAATGGGTACCCACAACATAGGGTTTGGAAAAGAAACAGTGCATTTAGAATAGTATCACTCCGAGATCTGCTTCTTCAACATAGTACCATCGATCAAATCTCTACAAAAAAAAAATCAAAGCGTTGAAAGCACTGGTGTGGCATTTGTCAAGGGAGCGATCGTGGAATTAATAATTTGAAAAATAAGCAAACAGTTATGTGGGACGAACAAGCCCGGGAGAACAAGCTAAGGGACGAACAAGCCCAGGAACGAACTAGTTTTGAAACAATGAAATGAACACGGTCAGGAGACAAAGGTTGTCTGTATCATTGCGCCACTAGAAGGCCATGTAGTGGGTATAAATATTTTCAATGAAAAAAGAAGTATTCCCATGACCGATGGCCTAATCCAGTTTATTTTAATACGCGTTGTTGGTTATATGTACGAGTGCTATTGAAACACATTTTTGTCTTAAAAAATGAGTTTAATTTGGTTTACTTCCTTCGGTTTTGCACAAACTACGATACCTGATTTTCAAAATACCGTATTGAACTCAAAGTGGCATTGTCTTCTACAAATGCCACAAAAACAGGGACATAAAAGCCTCCAATACTAAGGCTTTGTTGCAACGGATATTCTAAATACCCCTAATTATGGTTGCTATTTTGTTTTCCCTATTTTTGGGTTTTCCTTTCAATTATATGACGTCTCTCGCTTGATGAATAACTGCTTGCACGCCATGCGATACGTTTGGCGAGATGATCGAATACTTTGTGGCAGACAAGCGTGTCCAGCCTCGCTTTGGGACCGTTTCCTAGACAACTGCTGACATTTCCGCTATCTTGCAAAATCATTGTTAATCTTACACGCGGCCCTGTGCCATAAACTCTAATCCATTTCGAATACCCCTAATTGTCAGATATTGTGCCGAAAGGCTGTTCATGGCTCAAAACAAATAAAAATACTCGTTCTACTGAGATAAAAGGCATCATGATTTACCGAAAGAAATTTTATTTTCAAGATATTTCCTTTCAGTTTATTTGTCGTCGTTAACGTAACAGAGTCTCGACCTAACCTTTTCCCATAAAAAAGTGCCTGTACTCTTCCAAAATTGAAATTAATTATAAAAGGTAAGTTCGAAATTCGAAGTTGGTACGAATGAGCTACAGCTGCTGTTCTCCGACAGGGTATGGAAAAAATGTGGGAAAATGAGACAATGCTGGTCACCAGCATTGTCTCTTTTTTCCACAATGTTTTCAAAAGCCTTGTTCCTCAGGGTCTAGATTGTATGGTTTCCGGTCAATAAAAATGAATACAAGCACTCTTGAGCAACTCTTTACCAGATGTCCAAATTTTGTTTAGGTCCATATCGAAAATATTTGCAGACGGCTGGTAAAATTTGACTCAACTTACAAAATTCGAAGAAAAATATGGAGCTGGGTAAACTTCCCAAACTCGTGTGGAGATACCAATTAACTGTCTGATTTTAACGAAGAGAAGAACAGCCGAATTTATGTCAAGTAATTACCAGGCATTTTTTCTAATAACAGCACTGCTTATTAGTATAATGTTTCAAACAAAATGTCGATTGGCTGCCCATTTTGTACGAAATAAAACCGAAAAAACCGTCAAAGCATTTTTTTTGCAACAAACTGAGATATTTTTTTGCCATTCCTACATGAATTTAACGCATTATTCTAAAACTATGACCTGAAGTATGTATGTCGAAAGAGCGTGGACCCAGATCAGACAGCACATCTATACTCAAAGGTGCAGTAGCTGTTTCAGCGACAAATACGAGTATATGAGCCATGTTCTGGCAAAACGGGGTTTAGTGCATGCATTATGCCGAACCAAGTCACCATATAATTATGGAGCCATCAAATACATTTTGTCTAACAACTGGCTGAATCATGGTGTACAACTGTCCTCCAACATGTAGAATATTTACCTAAAGCAAAAAGTTTCGACACAGGTCAGTCTGCGCGGACAGCGCAGGCTGACCGAGGTCGATACTTTTTTTGCTGATGCATTAAACCTCTTTTCACAGAGAATAGCTCATTCAGACTCTACCTCTTTCCACGAATTTATTAAAAAAAAAAAAAAAAAAAACAGACGGTATAGATCCCAAATCTGACGGCACGTTCTGGGCCGTCCGAAAAAGCTTATGTGTTTTCGCCGTGAAGGGGTTAAGTGTTGATATACCTATTCAAAATTGCAAAAGTTTGACCTTGACCTTGAACTTACTTGAACAAATGTTTCAAATGGCACCTCTATTTGTACAGGATACTAGTTGCACCAAATTGTGTTCAAATTCACTCTAAATGTGGAAGTTACTGTTAGGACAAGCTCCATTTATTACAATTTTATCATTTGACCTTCAAGAGTGACCATGAACTTTGATCTTCATGTACGGTACCTGTACAAATGTTTCAAATGGCACTTTTACTAATGAAGCACTGATGCAAAATTATGTTGAAATACATGTACATCCATAATTTAAAAGTTATGGCTCGGGCAAATCTGGCCGCAATCACGCACGCATGCACCAATGCACGCCGATCTAAAGTTGGGGTGACTATGCCTCGCTCAATGCAAGCGGGTTCTACTAAAAAAGATCCTCTTTTTCTCTAAATTCAAGGGGATATTTGAGGATCTCTCTGGATAATCCTTGGCAGAATTCTTCGATTAAAATACTTCCAAATTCGACATGATTCCTGGTTTCATTTGCTATTTTTTATTCAAAACAGTCAAGGTCCATAAGACTTGCAACTCTAGTAGATCTAACATGTTTTAATTCTTTTATGGGCAAGACACAAAAGGTGTGTTGTTTTTGCAGATGGCGTAGAACGGTCAGGCAGCACAGATCCACTCGTCACATCTCATCCGATCCCGTAACTACATCTACCTTCGCTGATCCGCTGATCAAGTCCCTTGGCTGTATCATGCAGGTTGATGCGCACTTACACGGTACATTTCTTCGCCGGAAATACACCTTTTTACCGTTCTTCAAATTGTAAGGCTCCTCTTAAAAAGGAGAACATGCTTCACAATTTTCAATCGAAATCTTCCTAAGCATATAATTTCAGTTCACAAATAGTTTGTCAATCAATTTTTAACATGGGTTAAACTTTATCAATTCCGCTGAAAGTTGTCACCGACATATTGATAAGTGTGAGTAACTTCACCGGTAGTTTATGTCGCTATTGATCGATTTACATGGGCTCCACCATGTTTAAGATCATGTGATTGGCAGTTCAAAATGGAAACCTTGACACGGACAAGGTTGGACATAGTTACGGAATCGGCTGAGTATCAGTTGTGACGAGTGCCTTCGTCCGTATCAAGAAGGTTTCCATTTTGAAAAACTGCCAGTCACACGTTCTTAACATGGCGGCGCCCACGTAAATTTATTGGCAAAGGCAACAACAGTCATGGTGAGGCTATTCACGTCTGTCGCTGGAAAATGCCAGCGGAATTGACAGATCCAGTTAAAAGTTAATATAAAACTGTTTGTCAAGAAACATGTACTTAGAAAGATTTCGACAGAAATTTGTGACAATGGTTTTCTTTTTGTAAGTGGAGCCTTACAATTCTAATAACGGTAAAGCGGTGTATGTACCGTGTAGGTGCGTATCGCCCATCGTAAGACAACTGAGGGATTTAATCAACGAATCACCCGAGGTTTGCCGAATGTGCACAGATTGTGCTATCAGGCTCATCACGGATCTCTATTCTCCGACATCTGGTGAATTCAATAAATGACCAAAAACGAAAAGGGCATTGAAACTGGACCCGTTCGGACTATTCCCGACCCATTAAATATTGATTTTACTTATTTGATGCAAAACTGTGGACTAAAATTGGAAAGCTCATATAACAATCCTATGTAACAAGCTAAATTGCCCAATAAGGAATCACGCACGTCTACTTGAAACATTTATTGTGCAGAAAGTAAATATGAGCTATGCTCTGTGAAAAGGGTTTTTTTTATACATCTGCAAAAAGTATCGGCTCAGATATAAGCAAAGGTTTTTGCTATTGCTTAACCTTCTGCATGTTAAAGGACCAGTCTACCTCATGATTCTGTCGGTTTAAATGATAACTTGCGTGGTATAATGCATCACGGAGATGCATTCAATCGCCTTTTGCCAGAGCTTGATTAGTTTGTCCAACCTTTCATTTGATTCTGTGGTTTTATGGGAATGAAGAATCATGTGTTTGAAGATTTGATAAGAAAATGAGAAATTGTTGGTAATCAGCAATTTCTCCTCTGCCTACAATGCCTTCTACGCTTTTAGAGACAATCCCAACCTACAAACAAAAGCACCACATTTCAATTTCAAAGAGTTAAAAATTGGTCGTGCCACATGCGGTTGCCAACGCTCGGCTGCGTTTGCTTGATCTTCTGTGAAAATGCTTAATTGAAAAAGGGGCATAACTGTGTCAAAAATACTTTAATGGTTACCTGCCCTCGTTGTATTGGTTTCCCTTTTGATAGTCAACAACTTGTCCAAATTTGTAGCAAATATCTTCAGTAACAATAGAGATATTACAAAATGTCACAGTTTTCGCACCACGACGACGCAGACGACAACGCAAGGGCTACGACAATACCTCGACGTTTTCTTCAAAAAGAGCCGAGCTTATGAGTTAATATGTAAAATTCTGCTTGCTAATGTTACCAGGCTATTCCTACTCCGAAACACCTGACAATGCAGAACAAAGACTACACTGCATATAATTACTATAGACAACTTAAGTAGAATCATTCCCTGTACAGAATATTCAGTTTTTAACTCTTTACCAAACGACAAAATTTTAGACCAGTCCAAATTGAAAGCTTTTGCAGACAACAAAATAAATGTGACTCAAAAATTCAAATTTGTCTTTGAAAGAGTTGAAAACATTGTGGGAAAAGGAGAAAATGCTGGTTACCAGCATTTTCTCCTTTTCCCACAATGTTTTCAAAAGGCCTCTTCCCGAGGGTCGTTAAAAGTCGGGATTGTGTGGTAAAGAGTTAATGTGCTTTTGTGGACAGCTGATCGCGAGTCGTGCGAAAAACGTGCGGTATAAAAAGCTGGATACGCTAGGATATGCTTGCTAAGTGTTACATTTTAAATCGTGTACTTCTCTGCTTTGTGCACAGTTTACACAACTAAACTGATCTTTTAGTTCTAGACAAGCAAATATGCAATGAACAACAACAACAACAACAACAACAAAAAATAGTTAAAGATACTTCCTTACAACCAAAGAGGAAAAAAAAAAACGCTTTTTGAACTTAAAAGTGTGTAGAATTGCTCAGACTTTGGTCAGCTGTGTAAACAAAGATAATTACCAAAAATATATGTAATAAGTAAGAGATACAGAAACTCGAGGGATTTGTCTTCATTTAAAACCAGAAACGACAACAGTAATATCTTTGAAGGCTGCCAAAAACTGAAATGCATTTTCTATTCGTAGTAATTCGTGCAACTTTGCAGCCGCCAGGGGCAGTGTTTGGCATGAAGAAACAAGAATGATAAAGATAAAGATGAAATAGGTTAAAAACTGGCTAAAAATAAAGTCGTAATGGGTTAAAAACTGGCTGAAAACGAGTATAGATGTATCTTTAAGTGCATAATTTGGAGGTTTCTATTTGTCCATGTTAGCAGCAATTTGTTCAAAACAAGCAAATCAACTTTCAATATATGTCGTTATTTAATTTTTATCTTTTTCTTTTTATATTAGATAACTTTTTTGTATTTGAGCCATGCTTTGTGAAAAGGGGGTTTAATGCATTTGCAAAACGTATCGACCAAGGTCAGCCTACGCAGTCCGCGCAGGTTGACCTTGGCCGAAACATTTTGCTTTCGGTCAATACCTGATTCAGTAGGTTGTAATATCATACAAAACAGATTTTAGGATTGCATAATACTGTGAATCTGATGCCTCTCTTAACATCGTGTATCATGGCGATGTACTAAGCCCCTTTTTCACAGACCATGGCTCATATCGTTTTGCATACCCGTCGAAAGCTACATGCAATAGCAACTATTATTCCCATGGGAACCGAGTATACAATTTTATTGTCTAAATCAATACTTCAAGTATTTGAACATCTAGGTCTATACATCTTTTTTTCGTTTCCATGCCAGTTGTTGCCAAGTCGTTCTTTTTACTTTTTACCAGATAAAGAATTCATTTTTCTGCCAGCCACTGACACTTAACCCGACCGTACAATAACAGATTTTCATATTCACAAAAATGTCCATACTTTTTTAAAGTTGTGATTTAAATTGAAATGCATTTCAACACCTACATTGTTTACTTTTGGTTGCTACTGGGCCTTAAACTGTTAGTTCGCCAGTGGCAACATCAGGGGCTTTTGTGGACAGTGTATACGACGATCAGATGCATGTTCCAGTCTGATCATTGATATGTGCTGCCTTCGCACGCTGCTTGGAAGCTGACAAATATTGTTCTGCGGAATTCAGACCCATTCTACAAATAAAGTTTACTGGATGAGATAAATGTATGCAGCCAAAGACGAGCGGATACTACTACTCGAAGCATGCCCCAAACACTTAATCTGACCGAAAAAACCTTACATTTCCAAAGATGTTATATTTTTCAAAATTGGGAAATCACTTTATAATCAATATTTCTTTTAATACATTCAAAGACTAAGTCAATTTGAGTAATGTTTTGTGAAAGGGGGGGGGGGGGGTCTAATGCATCTACAAAATGTATCGACCTATGTCAGCCTGCACAGTCCACTCCGGCTGACACGAGTCAAAACTTTAAGACACTGGTAAATTTTCCGCATATCAAAGGAAAACCTCGTGCTCAGCTTTTTCTTTTTCTAGACAACAGATCTAAATAATGTAAGGACTTGCTTGCTATAACTCATTGACCATGATGCATGAAAGCCCCTTGTCCCAAAGCGCCGTTTAAACATGAGCCGTGCTGTGTGAAAAGGGGGCTTAATGCATCTCCGTGATGCATCATAGCAAGGAAGTCATCAGTATTTTACATCCCTAAAATCCGTTTTATGTAACAACCGGCTGAATCAAGAGGTAGACTGGTACTTTGATGTGCAGCAAATTGACCAAAAGCAGAAAGTTTCGCCCCATTCAGCGTGCGGGTATTGCGCAGGCTGACCTGGGTCGATTCTTTTTGCGGATCCATTAAACGCCTTCATACAGAGTGCGACTCGTATGTAATTTGTCTGGCATAAGCAAGTAAATAATGTCTGGGTATTTCAATTGGTGTACACAAACCCTGAAAAATCGGGTTTTTTTTTACTGGAAGGCCAGTGAAGCTAGACTTTCTCCAGTATAGCCGACAATATGGTTCTCTATGGGAACATTTACACACCTTAACCCTTTCCCAAACGACAAATTTTGGACTGGTCCAAATTGGAAGAGTTTGCAGACGACAATTTTAAATTCGATGAAAATGGCAGAAAGGTCTCAAAAAGGGTAGAAAACACTGTGGGAAAAGGAGAAATTGCTCGTTACGAGCAATTTCTCCGTTTCCCCCAGTGTTTTCAAAAGACTTGTACTGCAGACACGTGAAAACCAGGGCTTGTTTGGGAAAGGGTTAAAATCATCTATTTAAAATTGCGCTTGAAGTAAAAACGTTTTTTTTTTTTTCAACGAGTTCCAACGAGATGCTGTCTATCGGCCGTATTTTTTCATGGCTACATGAGTCAAAGACTTTCAGGCAGGTTTTACTTGATCTCCAATTAACGCCTGGAAGTCATACAAATGACAACGTGATTACATTTTACGTGTCAGTGTGTCGAAGTCGGTAACGCACAAGACTTGAAACCAAGGGAGGGGGGGGGGGGGACGGGTGGTCGCTGGCTCGAATCCCTAACTTGGCAAATTTCCTTCCAGGACTCTGCAGGAACGCACGGGCAGGTACACTGGCGACTTCGAAATAAGTACAATAATGTTGAAAACGATGTGTAGTGACAATTGACAACTAACTGTAAACTGTGCACAAAGCAGAGAAGTACACGATTTAAAATGTAACACTTAGCAAGCATATCCTAGCGTATCCAGCTTTTTATACCGCACGTTTTTCGCACGACTCGCGATCAGCTGTCCACAAAAGCGCATTAACTCTTTTCCACACAATCCCGACTTTTAACGACCCTCGGGAAGAGGCCTTTTGAAAACATTGTGGGAAAAGGAGAAAATGTTTGTAACCAGCATTTTCTCCTTTTCCCACAATGTTTTCAACTCTTTCAAAGACAAATTTGAATTTTTGAGTCACATTTATTTTGTTGTCTGCATAAGCTTTCAATTTGGATTGGTCTAAAATTTTGTCGTTTGGTAAAGAGTTAAAAATAGCCCTCGTACTTTTCACTGAATATTCTGTACAGGGAATGATTCTACTTGTCTATTTATGCAGGTTTCTAAATTGCATTCTTACTCTAATTCTAAATTTAGAAAGTATCGAAATTTCTGACTGACTACAGCATTTTGTCAAGTCAATTAGAAATTGCGTTACTTTGAGGCTGTGAAAATTCTTAAGTATTAGACTAAAGATACTATTAACCCTTCGGCTGCTAAGCGCGACTCACTGACCTTTTGCGGACAGTGTAGATCAAGATCAGACTGCACACAACGTGCAGTCTGATCTTTGATCTACACTGTCCGATAAGGAGATATTTTTCTCCAAAAAAGTGAGTTTGAAATAACATTTTTCGGGTTTTCCCATCGGTTGGAAAGTTTCATGTAACATATTTAGCAGGATAAGCGTTAGGGCGGTTGATGAATCATGGACTGAAAGCTTACCTTCATAATCCAAGGAAAGGCACAGTGCATCGTTGAAGTGAAGTAATTCAACTTGATCAATGTAATGAAGAAAAATCTCCGCTGGTTAAGGGACGAAAAAAAAATAATAATATACATGCGGTGTCGCATTGCGGCCTGCAGTGACACGGAGGGTGAAATATACATGGTTTCCGGTGCACCTGTACAAACACGTGTCAAAAACACTCCTTTTACCCTTATCTTGCCATATAAGTTAAATAAAACTTTTAAGCCGATACATAGTAAAAACCCGAATAATGTTATTTCAAACTTGCTTTGTGGAGAAAAAATATCTCCTCATCGGATAGTGTAGATCCAAGATCAGGTTGCACGTTCTGTGCAGTCTGATCGTGATATACACTGTCCGTAAAATGTCAGTAAGTCGCACTTAGCAGTTTCAGGGTTAAGTCTGTACCAAATGATAAAATCGACTCGACCATATTCTGGACAAATTTTTTAAATTGCTGAAATAAAGGGGGCTGTGTTTGAAAGGGTAGTTCAACAATCTGGGAAAGGGAGTCTTGGCTGGTATGCGATTTTTTTTTTAATCTTTTTTTCCATCATGTCAAAGCCTTCTTGTTGAGTGTTGTGTAGCCACGATGTATTACCTAGAATAGTGACAGTAAATAAAAGTATTTGAAACATGCTTTGGCAAAAGGGAATTTAAATGCATCGTCAGGATTCATTATACCAAGCATGTCATCACAAAATTATGGAATCCCTAAAGTCCATTTTGTTTACAAACCAAATGATTCTTGAGGTAGACTGGTCCTTTGACACGCAGAAAATTTAAAGCATGCAAAAGATTTCGACCCACTTCAGCCTGTGCTAACTGCGCAGACTGACTTGAGTCGATACTTTTTGCTACTAAATTAAGCCCCCTTTTCACAAAGCATAGCTCAGTTCTATTTGATTGAATGATTGGTTACCACGTCAAACTGACTGATCTGCCAGCCCGAATGAGTTGGATGAATTTATTGATTGATCGACTGATTGATTGTTATAGTTAACAATTGTTCGTAAATATCTTTATTGAGTGGACGATACAGATCATGGTAAGTTTGCCCGTTCTGTGCGGTCTAACCTTGATTTTTGCCTCCTGCAAAAAAAAGCTAACGTTTTCGCCTGTTGTTCTTAGGGGCTTAGATCAGACTGCACTCAACGTGATGTCTACTCACTGATCTACATTGTTTGATACTTTGTAAGCAGGGGCACCTTTTTGACATAGTTCGCCTTCTACAACCTGATATGTAAAACAAAAGGTATAGACAAGGGTTTTTCAAAGAAACAAAACCGAGTGTTTAAGATTACGTATATAAACTTAAGTTTTTCAATAGGAATTTAGCCTTTATTTGTAAGGTACTATGTGCGAAACAGCTTTTACTCTTTAACGCACGACCAATTTTTAACTCTTTGAAATTGAAAGCATCTAAATTCGAAAGTGGTAACATTAAACTGAAATTCTTTGACAGGACGAAAACATTATTGGAAAAAGAGAAAATGCTGGTCACCAGCATTTTCTCCTTTTCCAACAATATTTTTTAAAGTCTTTTTCTTCAGGATCGTCAAAACTCGGGAATGTTTGTTAAACGGTTAAGACTGCTGCAAGTGATTTTTTTTCTGCGTACTGAATATCATGCTGGGTTTTTTTTCCATATGTTTCAGAGACCTAACTCTATCGCCCAAAGCGAAAACAAGGGCTTTAAAAAAATTTGGACTTCACAAATCAAGACCATGCTAGACAGAACGTGCAGTCAAATCTTGGATCTATACTGTCCCGCTTATTTAGTCGAGCTTATAAAATGAAAAAAACTTTCCGAGTTTTATTGGATTATATTTTCAGTCGTCGAAAGAAATATAGTACGTACATGTATATACGAAGAAACAAACATTTAGCCGTCGAAAGAAATATAGTATATACATGTATATACGAAGAAACAAACATAAGGAAAGCCTTGTGTTTCATCTTGAGGTTATTCATTATTTTACCTAAAACATATAACAGATATGAGCCATGCTCTGTGAAAATGGGGCTTAATGCATCTGAGAAAAGTATCGACCCAGGTCAGCTGCAGGCTGATCTGGGCCGAACCTTTCCGCTATTGGTCAATTTTCTGTATGTCCAGAGACCAGTTTACCTCCTGATGAAGTCAGTTGTTAAAAACTGACTATTATGGATCCATAACTATGTGATGGCTTGACTGGTATAATGCATCAGGGAAATGCATTAAGCCCCCTTTTGCCAGCGCATGGCTCATATGAAATTCAGGTCAATATTCATGTGCAGAAACACCTGCACAACATAATGGCGGGCATACTGGAAATGACACGGTGTATCGTTGCTCTTGGAATCTATACTGAATATTGAGAGGTGAAGTCATCCTGTCACATCATGTCAGAGGACGAAAGTAACGCGGTACCCTTATTTTTTAGGGCCACGTATATTTTTGCGCTGAAATAGTTAAAATATATATAAAAAAAAAATCACATATCCTGGGACGTTTTCGTAATAGGCTGGATCATACAGACGATTATTCCCTCTTTTCTCAAAGCTTATTCCCTTGGGATTATTCAAGCTCCTCGGTGATTTCCTCTATGATTTTATAAATGCATTATTTATGAGTTACTTCGCACCCACAGCGGTTCGTACTCATCATCTCACACAGTTTAGGCCAATATTTGCGAAAAGAGGATGATAACGAATGACAGCCTGGTACTCAATGAATCGTTTTTTGTCATACAAGTAGCGTGCTAGGACGTATTTTCTTGGAAACTAGTCAAAATATGGGAGGAAGAGTTCGATGAATTCACACCTTAGACACCCAATATATTCTTATCTATCTTTCATTGCCGAGAAACAGCGCTGTTTATCCCATTTATTCACATAGTAAGACTTTCTTCCACAAAGCAAACCTTTGGCAAATTATGACTAAATAGCGTAGTACCTAAGGGATTATGGCAATGGGATTGAGATTTGTCAAACTAGAAAAGCTAAATGCGGGTTCAAAGGTAGTATGTGTCTTCAAAAGAAGGGATCACATAAAAATAATGATTTTATATACCGCTGAAGCCTCGAAAGCCGAAGATAGACTTATTTGCACGAAATGTTTGTTTTAACCCTCTAGCTGCTAAGCGCGACTCTCTGACCTTTTGCGGACAGTGTATATCCAAGATCAGACAGCACAGAACGTTCAGTCTGATCTTGGATCTACACTGGCCGATAAGGAGATATTTTTCTCCAAAAAATAAGTTTGAAATAGCATTATTCGTGTTTTTACTATCGGCTTGAAAGTTTTATTTAACTTATATAGCAGGATAAGTGTTAAAAGACCTTGTTGTTTCTTGGAAAGCTTCCAGGACACAGACTGAACAGCAAATAGCACTTGACCTTTGACACTTCTTCGTGATGACCAAGTGCCTTAACTCTTTCAATACCATTGGCGATTTAGACAGCTTTAGCGGACTGCATAGATTCAGATCAGACTTCAAGGATCGTGCAGTCTGATCTCGGATCTATACCGCCCGTTACCTTAAGCTAAACCATAAACGCAATCGTATTGAAAATGCAGTGCTAATCTACTTTCAGCGAAGTAAAAAATGAGGGTTGGTTTATTAGGCAGTTAAAGAGTAAAAGGCATGAAGGATAAAGATGAGGGCAGTGAAAAGATATAATGGACTTTTCCGCTCAGGATAAGTCCTTAATACACGTATTGCCAATACTAGTATCAAGTCTCTTTCAGCCTGAATATTTCAAAGACTCAGGCGGACAGTGTAGCTCTAAGGATCAAACTGATAAGTTCTGTGTAGTTTGATCGTGATCAAAATTGAGAGTAAAATGCTGAGATTATTACTATTTCAAAATAAATGAGCCACGCATCCCCATGATGCCTTATACCAAGCAGTCATCAAATTATTATGGATTCGTAAAGTCCTTTTTGTCTAATAGTCGACTGAATCATGAAGTAGAATGGCCCTTGGAGAAACAGAAAATTTACAATAAGCAATAGGATACTGTTTTGCAAATGCACTAAACCCTCTTTTCACAGAGCATAGTTCAAATACATGTATCACTGCTCCACCTGAAATCGGGCAACGCTACCCACTGCATTAGTTTGGTACGCCGCCGTACTTCAAGAGTGTCCGTTAACTAGAGTTAGGGGCAGGTAATCCAGACCACCCACAGCATATCGAAAACCGAGACTTTCGAAGGAAATAATGGATATTTACATTGCGGTGTTTCCTGATCGGCCAATCACCTGGTTTGAGTGACAGCGATCATTCAGTTGTTACCAAGGAATCATCTTGAAGCTAAATCAAATACGAAATAAAGACTACCTATTTATTTATTTATTTTTTTTTTTTTTTTTTTTTAATTTATTTATTTATTTATTTTTCAAAAAAAAAAAAAAAAAAATATGCAAAAGGATATAAGCCATGTTGTGTGAAAAGGGAGCTTAATGCATCCGCAAGAAAAACTATCGACCAGTGTCAGTTTGCGCAGTCATGGACCCACAGTTATAAGATATCCTGCCGAGAACGGCGAAGGAAATAGTGGCTATTTTAATTACTGCTTTTCCTGATTGGCAATCTTTTTTTTTTTAATGACAGCGATCAGTCAGTTGTTAACAAGGAATCATCACGAAACTAAATCAAATACGAAATATACCATACAACTTTTTTTTTTAACTGTAAAAAAAAAAATGTATTGGACTTGAACTGGACAGTTGTTATGAAGCATTCCCAAGGTAAATGTATTTCCCTTCAAACGACAAAAACACTAAAGAAAAAACTTTCCACGCTCAAACTGACAATACCATTTGGCTGCAATCTGTCCTATTTACGAGAGCATACCAATAGTACTTTGTTCAGAGCTTCTGGAAACAAAAAAAAAAATCCAACAACATAGCGCCACAAATCAGTCCCTCTAAATTATTCATCCGCTCAGCGAAACCCCCTGCAAATTGAATGTTATTCGGACATACCTAATTACATGGCGAAAACGCGTGAAAGGGCCTTCAAGATACAAGATACTAATCAAATAAACATCGCAGACGCTATTCAGGGGCTCCATTTCCAAAACGCAAAGTCTATAGACAAGGTCACGTGACGTGATATACGGATCCTCTTCGAACATTACCTTAATTGGTAAAGTAATCATTACAGACGCGACCTCTGACCCATCCGAACCAATATCCTCATCTATTCGGAAATTTCCGATGGCAAAAACCTTGTAGAAGTGATTTTGGCATTTTGTTTGAGCTAATTTGACTAGTACTTTTTTTCGGAAATGACAGACGCCGCTTCGTACACAAAGCAATTGGTATCGATATGCAAATCTACAAAAAATTATGTAAAACCTGTTCAATATAACCAAGGAATCGCTGAATTACATTATTTATGTTCGTGAAAGGTTTTGATCTTGTTGAATGCATGAACAAATTAACATTTGTTAAGGATTGACAAAATTAACCTTGAAATGTTTAGAGGACCATGAGAAAAAAAGGCTATCTGGAACACTGGAGGAAACGCATTGTCCCTTTTCGTTTATGTTCTGTGATCTACAGTTTTAGAAGCAATGACACCAGCTGAGCCAAATGTAACTTGTCGTCTGCAAAGTTCTGCTTTCAATTTTTGTCCCCTTTTCGAAGTAAACTAAAATTACAATGCCCAAGAGATGATTTTGGTATCGAGGAATGAAGTTTTATACCAGTCTGCTCGCACATGCTGGGAGCGAGCATCCTTTTTTTTTTTTTTTTTTCAAAGAATGTAAGGGACCTTATTAGACGACCATTCACAATAAGGTTTCAGTTCTATAATCCAAAATCAGCTATCTGATTGGTCAAGACAGAACGTCTCGACCGATCAGATAACTAATTTTGAAATTAAAACTGGTTGGTGAAAACCGTCCCTGCTGTCCAAGATGCATATACAAGGACTTGTAGGCCAGATACAGCAAAACAGATTAAAGCAGTTGTGGTCTGAACTAGCCATAAGTTTTGACGAGCAAATAATTTGGACAAAACTCAGGAATTTTGGTTGAGGTTCATCTGTCATTAATGAACAGATAGAAGAACTTTTGAATTTGTAAAAGGTACTTGGATCTGAATTGGAACTTCATACCCTCGTTAACCCAGGTGTGAAGTATTACCATTCATCATCCCTGGGACATTCAATTGCGAAACCGTCGTTTCTATGAATATTCATGAGACTGTGAATTACACCCAATAGCCAATCGAATTGTTGATGACATAATGATACTCTCTTGTAGTGGAGGATGATCACATTTCTTACGTTGTTATGGTATAAACCGGGTAAAACCCACATCATTATCAACGAATATGGCGGCCGCCGGTAGGCCTTCCTTCTGTGGCATTTACCTTACTACAATCCAGGGCAGACATTACAAATCCTTGTATACAGATGCAAATATTCAGAAATACAGCGTGCTGTTACAGTCCATGGGGGTATGTTGAAGGGGTGACGTCATCCTCGTTGACCCAGTTCCGATATAGTCCGTAAAACTACTCTCATCGATTTGATTGGTTGTAGAGGAGGTAAAAATAGAAATGATGGCATATGGTTGATAAAAATAGGTTAAATTTTCTCACTGAAAAACTGAGATTACCAATCAAAATGCCTAATGAATAATTCATTAGAACGAGAAAACATACGCGAGATAACCCAGGGGCGATGATTGTAGTTTGCGGAATACATTGGAACTGGTTCAACGAGGATGGAACTTCAGTGCCTTTTATCGCTCTCTTTTATTGTGTTGCACAAGTATGAGAAGGTCACTAGACATTGATGTTAAAGAGATAAAACTGTGCACAAACCTGTTGTTTAACCCTAAACAAAACTAGAAAATTCTAAACAGGTCCAAAGTGAAAGTATTTGAAAAAAAAAAAAAAAAAAAGTGGCTGAAATGATAGGAATTGTTTTCGACGGGGTTGAAAACACTGGGATAAGGAGACAATGCTTTTCCTACAACTTAATCAGAAGCTATATGACAAAAGGTCGTTAGAACGTGATTGTATGGTAAAAAGTTATTCAGGAAAAGTGCAGATGAGGGTCAAAGATGGTGATTCAGCCTGCTCTACGTTAAGCCATAACCCCCTAAATAAGTTAAATGAAACATTCAAGCCGATAGAAGAAACCCAAGTGTTGCGGTTACAAAATTATTTTTTGGGGGAAAAATATCTCCATATCGATCGGAGAGTGTATAAAACGTGCAGTCTGATTTTGATCTACACTGTCCACAAAGGTTCTAGAGTAGCGCTCAGCAGCGCTATGGGTTAAATATACTTGTGACTCAAAATAATTTTTCATAGACGAAAAGGTCTTGGGACGAATAAGTAGAGAGGCTATAAAATTCTTCCGCATGTATGGCATTTCTGAAAAGATGACAAATATGGAAGTCTTGTGAATCGCTGCAATACGAAAGCAACGCCGAATGAATCGTTCTTTAACGCTTTTCTAAACAAGCCTGTGTTTTTTTGACATCCCGAAGAAGAACGCTTTTGAAAACATGGTGGGGAAAAGAAAAAAAATGCTGGTAACCGGCATTTTCTCCTTTTTCCCACCACGTTTTCTAAAATTTCAAAGGTAAATTCAGTTCTTTCAGCAGCATTCAATTTGTCTCGTCTGCAACTGGTTTCGATGTGGATGAGTCTTTTTTTTTTTTTTTTTTTCTAGTAAAGGGTTGAAAATAGAGGGACCCAACGGGCCGAAAATCATCAATTCTGGCTGGCAGGCCTCGAAATTGAAATAATTCATCCAGTAGTCTCGACTTCAGCCTATCGCTGTCATCCACAGGGCTCATGGATGGCTCCGTCGTTAAGTTGATGGATTTGATAAACAGAGGTTCTCAGGCTTGATCCTCATTCGAGATTTGTTGTTGTTGTTGTTTACGGGATTATTCTCGGGCATGACACTGCAGTGCCCCCGACTGAAACCCGTGAAAACATAAATAGGCGAGTTTCTGCCTTGATGTGAGTGAACTGTTGTTGAAAGCGACATAAAACAGCATTTAGCAAACAAACACAAATTTGAAACATTGAATAATGACCGAGTGATTCTTGAGAGTTTAAAGCCTTTTGTAAGGTGGTTCATTTTTAGACTAACGATCATATTTAGATCACTAGATCTAGTCTGTTGCCTTCGACGGTGAACTGTTGTTGAAAGCGACGTACAACAGCATTTAGCAAACAAACAAAAATTTGAAATATTGAATAATGACCGAGCGATTCTTGAACGTTTAATGCCTGTTGTAAGATCTCTAGATCTAGTCTGTTGCCATCGAGAGTGTCCGCGATTCAAAAGTAAACAAAAGAAAAACGCAGTTGCCAAATACTCTCCCACAGAAAATAATTATTTCTGTCAGAAATCGCAGTTCTGATAAATACTGAAAATGTTGACATGAACTGCAAAATCTCTACCATTCCAATTGAACGATGTCTAACTACAAAGTCATATACTGAACAAAATGCCATTGTAGATACAAGATGTTTGCTTATGTGTAAATTAAGTCAGATACCTATTCAAATCGGGCTCATCTTTACGTATCCAACGCAACCTTTTTCATGCTCGTGTCTTTTGTGGGTCTTGAAGGTCTTGTCTAGCTACATATACGAGTACGAGTTCGTCCAACCGATAAGAAAGTAAAAAGGCATGAAAAGTTTATCTCTCAGTTGTAACAAGTATTCAAATGCAAAATCGTCAAAATGATATGGTCTTTATTTTCGTTTTTCAATTAAGGATCAACAAACAGAACATTTTTCATGGGATTTCCTATTTTGCCAAGTAAATAACTATGTGCGATGAGTAAATTCATCTGATCGCACCGGATCGGACTTAATAAGCGGATTGAATCGGGGCGAAACGGATCGGACTTAATAACCAGATTGGACCGGAGCGGACTGAATAACCGAATTCACCATTTTTCTTCAATCTTGCATGGACCAACAAAGTTTTATCTTTACCAAAACCACTTGTTGTACATTCGCTAGTCTGTCAGTACTTTCAGTACTTTGATTCATATTTCTCATCCATACTACCCTTTATAAAGGGTGCTTTGCAGAGAATATAGATTGAGATCAGCTTGTATACACGTGCCGTGCTGATTTTAATTTATATTCTCGGCTTCTCTTTCGGTAATACAATCATTTATTTCACATTTAAGCAGAACCCTTTAGCGAAGTGGAAAGCCGACAGGAATTGAAACCGGGGGTCGCTGTTTCGAATCCCCCAACTTTACGTTCTTTGCATTCTGATCGTCATCTACGCCGTCCGCAAAAGCTGCCGTTAAATTAGGTTAAAATATTTTTTTAGGATGACTCTTGGCTACAGCCTACGATGTGTCCAAACACGATGGCATGTTTTCTCGTACACCCACATATGGAAATTATCAGCGCTAAACAACACAGGTCACGTGACTCTATTTACATATTTATCAACCTAATAGGGTAACAATACACCGCTGACTGTGCCAGAAAATAATGTCTTCCTTGGAACCGGTCCCAACTCGGGCTATTTTAATTGAAAAATCAATCTTAAATTATGATAGCATGGACGTTTTAGTCTGTGAGAAATTCTGGTCCCTTTCCAAAACATTAAAATTTTGTTTAACATTTTACCTTTAGGCCGCTAAGTGCGACTCGGGGCGCTTCCGCGGATGGTGTAGATCCAGATCAGACTGCACAAAACGCGCAATCTGATCTTGGATCTACACTGTCCGACTGGGTATTTTTCCCCCGGTGAAGTCAACTTTGAAGTTATTTTGGGTTTTTACTATTCAGTGGAAATTTTCGTCCCATTTCTTGAGCAGCCTAAGGATTAAAGCGCTGAATTAATGATATGGACTTTTTTTTTTTTTTAACCCTTAGGCTGTTAAGCGCGACTCAACGACCTTTTGCATACAGTCTAGATCAAGATCAGACTTTCAGGGTTAAAGCGCTGAATTAATGATTCAGACTTTTTTAACCCTAGGCTGCTAACACGCGACTCAACGACCTTTTGCAGGCAGTGTAGATCAAGATCTGACTGCACGTTCTACATCGTCCGATAAGGAGATATTTACCCCCTAACATACAAATTTAAGATTTTTACTATCGGCTTAAAAGTTCCATCTCACTTTTTCAGCAGAATAAGGGTTAATTAGACAAAAAGTCTGAAATATTGCTTTTTCTAGGTTGTTTACGTTAGAATATGAAACATGGTAGCGGACAATTTAGATCTAAGATCGGACTGTACGTTCTGTTCAGTCTGATCTTGATCTACAATGTCTGCAAAAACAATTTTAGTCGTTTTCAGGGCTTTAAGGGTTAAAAATGTGGGAACTGTACGTAATACTCATATACTTAATGTAGCGAGCGTTTTTTTTTTTTGTTGGCCACATCGTTTTCGGGTAAGACACGTTAATTACAAAGATGTTTACGAAATCGTCGTTTAGAAAAAATTGTGTCAACGATAAATAATTCCTTTTTTAACTCTTTACCCAAAACCGTTTGTTTTAGCGACTCCGGGGGAGTTTTAAACACTTAGATGGAAAATGAGAAAAAGCTGGTAACCACCAGCGTTTTCCCTTTTTCTCCCACAATGTTTTCGACAATCTTTTCTGAATAAAAATAAATAAAAAATTTCCAGCCAATAGTAAAGAACCCATAGTTAACAATGTGAAAATTTTGCTAGTCGGAGAAATTTCACCGTATCGGAAAGTGTAGATCCAAGACCAGACTGCACGTTCTATGCAGTCTGATCGTGGATCTACACTGTCCGCAAAAGCCCACAGAGTGTTGCTTAGCAGCCTAAGCATTAAACATAAAATTTCAGAACTTAAGCCCCGTTTGATCTGTCATCTACAAATGGTTTCAACAAGTAAAATTTTGTCAAGCGGTAAAGACTTTTTAAGTGTAATTATAATTGATTTTTTTAAGAGAGCCATCCGAAAAAATTTAAAAGAAGAAATATCGCCGAATTTAAACGTAATGTTCAATTCACAACAGATTACATTCCTTTATTTCTTTGTTGGTCATGTTGGAGCCATATGATTGTTAAATGTTCTGCAAAAACAGGCAATTATAACTTAAAACCTCGATTTGAGGTGACTGGGAATGGCGCTTTTTTGTCACGTGATTTCATAAGATCTCTTGGCTTTCACTTAACCTTGGCTTAGTTGTATTGTCTGAAGTTGCTTGTGTAGAGAGTGTAGATCAAGACCAGACTGCAGAAAATGTTTAGCCTGTTCCTGGGTCTAGACCGTCCGTTTTGTATGCATTTCACTAGACTGATATTACTACGGCGTTATTGAGAGTTCACAGTCTTCATAGATATGAGGCATGCTCTGGCAAAAGGGGACTTTAATGTATCTCAGATGTGCATTATAAAAAGCAAGTCATCACATAAAGATGGATCCATAAAATCCATTTAGTCTGACTATTACCTGAATTTGGAGGAAGAATGGTCATTGAACATGCAGAAAGTTTACAAATAGCAAAAGGTTTCGATTCATGTCAGCCTGCGCGGACTGCGCAGGCTGACATGGTTCGATACTTTTTGTAGATGGATTTAGCTCTCTTTTTAACAGAGTATGGGTCGTAATGACTCGCCTAGAAAACCCAGGATTTCACTTAGAAAAGTTTTCTTTTTTTTTAATATGGATGTCAAGAAAAAGCTTTCGTTTTCTCATGTTTTAATCACATTCATTCATTCGTTCGTTCGTTCGTTCGTTCGTTCGTTCGTTCATTCATTCATTCATTCATTCATTCATTCCCATGGCAATATTTGTTGTGATCAGTTTCAACTGCATTTATTGTGATCTCATATGCTTATCTTATAATACGCTACAATACCACTTGATGTCTCCCTTGAAAGTAAAAGATGGAAACAAAATATTACAGTGTAACATTTAAATAGGAAAAATATTGAAATGTAGGTTTCGTACAGGAATTTATCTTAATACAATAATATTGAAAAAAAAAAGGGGGGGGGGGAATATTCCACGACGTTACAAGTTTTCAACTGAATTTCCGGAAACAGCAAAACAGAGAACCACATTTCACATAAAACTAGAACCGGCCTATCAAAATAGCACATAAATCACGTGACCTGCCAGGGCGAAAAGACGTCGAGTAAATGGATTGTAGTCAGTTTGTATAAATCTTACTGAATATTTTCCGCATTTTTCATTCAGACATTGTGGATCACCTCGCTAAACTCTCTAAATTAGATCACATTTGAAGGATTCCTTGGCGATTTAACTTGCACAATATTAAAACAATAAAGATCTTTAAAAGAAAAAAAGAAACATGTAAATAGACTGCGCTAGAGGTACTCAAATATGAGCCATGCCTTGTGAAAAGGGAGCTTAATGCATCTGCGAAAAGTATCGACTCAGGTCACCCTGCGCAGTCCGCGCAGGCTGACCTGGACCGAAACTTTTCGCTACTGGTCAATTTTCTGTATGTCCAAGCACCATTCTACGTCATGATAAAGTTGGTTGTTAAAAAAAAAGTGGCTATTTTGGATCCATAATTATGTGATGGCTTGATAGGTACAATGCATCACGGAAATGTATTAAGCCCCCTTTTTGCCAGAGCATGGCTCAATTATGAATATTAAAACTTTTGTGGTCTCAGAATGAAGAGAACCAGTGAAAAGTGACCAGTTGTTTCCTCATTATTTTTCATATCGTTGAAAAGTGATGTTAATCTAACTCATCTTTAGAAAAGGAGCAATTGCAGAAAGAGATTACCAGTTGTGGGGGAAAAATGATTATCTGCTATCATATCCATTTGCTAGAGTGTAAATAAGCCCATGTAATATCGATTAAGGGTAACTACCCTTGTATATTGGTGTCGTAAATAGGCCTGTAAATAGATTCGCAAAAAAGACCCGCAGAATAAACATGTTCACATTTTTAACTAATGGCAAATTACTATCTATTTATTCGAGACTACTACCAAGAAGTAGGTCAAAAACTACTTTATACAACTTCGCCAAAAAATAAAACATGATCTATCATGGTAAATTAAATGCACGGAGAGGAGCACAGTTTTCCCTGTAGCCAATATTTTATTTATTTGTTTATTTATTTATTTATTTATTTATTTCAGCCATGTTGCACGAACCGCATTCGAAAATAGTTTTTCAAAAAACTATGTATGTTTTTTATACAAAATTCTTATCGTTCTTCCGTGTAAGACTCAAGTTCAATGTATAATTGAATGTTGTGCTGAATAACTTGTTTCTTTACCAAACAATCCCGAGTTTTAAGGACCCTTTGGGAAAAAAAGCTTTTGGAAACAATGTGGGTAAAGGAGAAAATGCTGGTACCCAGCATTTTCTCCTTTCCGCACATTGTTTTCTTCCCGTTGAAAGACAGACACATTGCGTTGTTGGGGTAGCATTTCATTTGTTGTCTGCAAACGCTTTTAATTTAGGCAAGGGTGAAAAAAATCATTTGTTAACGAGTTAATTAGACATATGAAGTTTGTACTAAAGATACAACTTTTGAAATTTCAAGATTTTTTTTTCGGCGTGGCTGAATGTGCTGGTTTTTGACCTACTTCTTGGTACTGATCAATAATAAATAGATGCTTACTTGCGATTGGTGAAAAATGTGCACATGTTTATTTTGCGGGCCCCTGCTGGCATATAGCTCGAACATTTATGAAACCACTATTAACAAGCGTTGCGAGCGCTGGTCGATACCCCGGGGCCTTGATTCATACCATATACAAACGAATGTAGTAGAGAATGATTCTTTTCTTGTGCTATTTGGAAATTTAATATTTTCGAAAGCGTTACCTCATAACGCAATATCACTTTTCAACGAAATGAAAAAGTGAGGAAAAAGTGGCAATTTTTTTTTTTCATATTGAGCCACAAAAAGTTTTAATATTCATATTCCAGTGTCTTCTCACGCCGTCTATCTTTTTTGAAGATATTTTTGTTTAGCATCTAATAAAGAATCTGTTAAAGAATATCCAAGATCTCTGAAGTCCAGTCTTGGTCTACACTGTCTGCAAAAGTGCATTGAGTTACGCTTAGCAACCAAGGGGTTAACCCATTACCAATTAAAAAAATCCCGAGATTTAACTACCCTCAGAAAAAGAGACCAGGGCCCGTATTCACCAACCATTCTTAAGAATGTTCTCAGTCTTAGTCTCCAGAATTTTCTAATTTTGAAAGTAACACAACTTCTGACTGGCTAAACCATTTGGTTTAGCCAGTCAGAGGTTGTGTAACTTTCAAACGTAGAAAATCTTGGAGAATAAGCCAAAAAATGTTTTTAAATATGGTTGGTGAATACGGACCCAGGCTGGTAACCAGCATTTCCCCCTTTCGTACCATTTTAACTCTTTACCAAACAACAAAATTTTAAACTGGCTGAAATTGAAAGCATTTGCAGACGACAAAATAAAAGTGACTTTAAAATTGAAATTCGTTTTGGGAAGGGTAGAAAACATTGTAGGAAAAAGAGAAAATGCTGGTAACCAGCATTTTCTCCTTTTCCCACAATGTTTTCAATAGGCTCCTTTCTCAGGGTCGTTAAAAGTCGGGATTGTGTGGTAACGGGTTAAAGTCAAGTCCAATCATTTGGGACAAACTTAACATGTCGTCTGCAAATGCTTTTAAATTGGACAGGTCTAAAATTTTGTCGTCTAGTAAAGAGTTAAAGAAATTCAGACCTATTCAGGAGTTTCTTTAGACTGGTTAGCGTTTCTTGTACGAAATGCACGCGTGCCAATCATCACAGAAATGAAACAGAAAGTGTTTTCTGGGAGGATGTTTCCGTTTTGACATTCTATATCCCAATCAGTCATCTTGATGGATGGAAAAGCTTGCCAAAATCATTCTAATTAGAAAGTTTATGAATAAAATGTTCGACCCGTAACATAATCCTTGATTGTTCAGCAATGACATATTACGTAATACTCGGAGGAAAGTAAAAGAAACAACAACAACAACAATAATACCATTTATTCACCCGGCGATTTGTATATTAATTCTTATACTCTTGAATAAATTTTAACTCTTTACCACACGAGAAAAATTTCGACCGGTCCAAATTGAAAGCATTTGCAGACGACAATTTAAATGTGACTCAAATAATAGAATTTGTCTTCAGTAGGGTAGAAAACATTATGGTAAAAGGAGAAAATGCTGGTTACCAGCATTTTCTCCTTTTCCCACAATGTTTTTTCAAAATGCTTTTTCCTCAGGGTCCTTGAAAAGTCGGAATTGTGTGGTAAAGAGTTAAAATGGAACTTTCAAGCCCTAGGAAAAAAAAAAAAAAGATTTAATTTCATAGTTATTTTTTGACTGAAAAGTGTCTCCTAATCGGACAGTGTAGATCAAAGATCAGACTGCACGTTTTGTGCAGTCTGATCTTGATCTGCGCTGTCTGCAAAAGGTCTCTGAGTCGCGCTGAGCAGCCTAAGGGTTAAACACGGGGCTATGATACATGACGTAACTAGACTTAGCAGGTTGGTGATTCATAAAATCCGAATATCTATACCTTTAGAAATATTACGAACACAAATAGTTCCAAGAAACTAACTCAACTAGCAAAGGTTTTACTTATTGTATTGAAAAATTGTAAACTATACACCTGACTTTGTTCCTATATTTTTCATTAATTTCATGACCGGTACTAAACCGTACAGATTTTTCCATTAGTCTTTCCTCCCATCACTCTGTTCATGTATGTATCAGTAATGTTTGTTTTCCTATTCTTCATATACAATGTATCTTGTAGTTGATATACCATACAGCCTAGTAATTATTACATGTTTTGTCCATTCGGCATACCTCGGGTGATCCGGTGATAAAATCCCTCGGCTGTATCACGTAGCTTGATATGCACCTAGACGGTACATTTCGCACATCTCCGGAAGCACACAGCTTTACCGTTATTGAAACTGTAAGGCTCATCTTAAAAAAGAAAACATGAGCAAATTTTATGTCGTTATCTTTCTAAGAATATTTCATTCGGCAAACAGTTCGTACATTCAATTTTTAGCGTGGTTTATCAATTCCGTTGGGAGCTTTCATCGACAGATCGATAGAAGTGAATAACTTCACCGTGGTTGTTCATGTCGTTGCTAAGCGATCTACAGGGGCGCCGCCATGTTTAAGATCATGTGATTGGTAGTTCAAAATGGAAGCCTCCTTTATACAGACGAGGTTAGATGTAGGTACGGAATCGGCCGAGTTGTGACGATTGATGTTTTGTCGTGACCTCATATCAGTAAATGTAAATGTGCTGAGAGAATGAATAAAACTTGTAAACTTGTAAAACTTGTAAACATAAATACAGGACCAATTATTATCAAATAGATATAAGAAGAACAAAAAAAAAAACAACACTTTTAACTCTGAAAGTGCTTAGGTAGGGGAGATTTCGAAAAATTAAGAAGAAAGGAACTTAAAAGCTAACCCTTATCCTGCTACGGAAGCCGAATGAAATTTTCAATCCGATTGTAAAACACCGAATGCTGTTATTTCAAATTTATTTTTTTGGAGAAAAAAAAATCTCCTCATCGAACAGTGTAGATCCAAGATCAGACTGCACGTTCTCTGCAGTCTGATCTTGATCTACACTGTCCGCTAAAGGTCAGTGAGTCGCGCTTAGCAGTTTAAGGGTTAAACGCGGAGGTGTGTAACTGTTGCCGAGAGAAGACTTAGTTGGTCGTGTTTTTTGTTTGTTTGTTTCATTCATTTGTTTGTTTGTTTAATTGTTTGTTTCTTTGATTGTTGTCTAGACCGTCTTGTTTATTTACAACAAGTACCTTAGTCTGTACCAGAAAACGCCTTTTTAGACTCGCCCGAATTGAAATCATTTACAGCCGACAAATTAAATCTAATGTGACTAAAATGATCGAATCAGGCTGCACAAAAATGTGCCGTTGTCTACTGTGTTTAAGCTTAGTGGACAGTGTATATCAAAGATCAGACTGCACATTTTGTGCAGTCTGATCTTTGATCTACACTAGGTCGCAAAGGCAATTTTAGTTGTGAAAGGCACTTTAAAGATACATCTATACTACTTTTCAGCCAGTTTTAACCCATTTCATCTAAAATTATTTTATCAAACTATAATCATTCTTGTATCTTCATGCCAAATGTTGCCCCTGACGGTTGCAAGGTTGCATAGATTACGACGGATAGAAAACGCATTTCATTTTCTGGAGGCCTTAAAAAAATCATTGTTTTAACATTTCCGGTACTAAAACGAAAATTTCCGGTATATGGATTCATTCCTCGCACACCATATTTCGATATTTTTTCTATGTTTACACAGCTGACTAATTCTGAACCATTCTGCGGCCTATCAAAATTTTAACAGCGTTGTTTTCTCTCAGGCTGTAAAGATGTATCTTTAAGGCTGAACTTAAGCGGTAACAAGTACTGAAATCATCAGCACAGCACTACACCACAAACTTTCTGGGGTTCTACAAAGAAATTAGCAACTCTTTTTGAGAAGCCGATTTTTGAAATTTGTCCATGTCTCATTACAAGAGCGTGTGTAACTGTAACCCAGAGGGTCTCGTTTCCGAATGATATATACTTGTCAATTTCGTATATGCAAATTTCATGGGTCCCTGGGGTCGAATTGCATTGGTTTTACATTCGTAAGAATCGAGTAGACTGTCTTGGAAGCTGGATCAGATGCAAATTGTATTAAAAATGTGGTTATGGGAAACAGGCACCCTGGTAAGACATTTTCCCCAACCTTGCCGGTTCTTCATTTTGTCAATTTTCATCAATTACACTGTCCATCATGTTAGGAATTAGAAGCCAAAAGGATGTGGGATTGTCTTTTTCTTCGCTGTCGTTTTCTTTCCCCACAATTCTTGTTTCCTGTTGTAGCTGCATGAGCTGGCTTTTTACCTACTTCTTGGTAAAAGTCTTGACTGAATAATTAGTATCTTACGATTGGTCAAAAACGTAGACATGGATTTTTATTGTGGGTCTCTTTACGGGCCCGTTTATGACACCAATATACAAGGTTTGCTACCGTTAACCTTTTACCAGGCAATCTCGAGTGTGAACGACCTTGCGTAAAGAGGTCTTCTGAAACATTTTCTTTAACCCTTTCCCAAACAAGCCCTGGTTTTCACGTGTCTGCAGTACAAGTCTTTTGAAAACACTGTGGGAAAAGGAGAAATTGCTCGTAAACGAGCAATTTCTCCTTTTCCCACAGTGTTTTCTACCCTTTTTGAGAACTTTCTGCCATTTTCATAAAATTTAAAATTGTCGTCTGCAAACTCTTTGAATTTGGACCAGTCCAAAATTTGTCGTTTGGGAAAGGGTTAAGAAGAAAATGCGGGTTACCAACATTTTTCTCCTTTTGCCACAAAGTTGTCCACCCTTCCACAAACAAACTTAAAATTTTGAACCTCTTTTGTTTTATCGTCTGCAATTGCTTTCAATTTCGACATGTCCAACATTTCAAATGACGTTTGGTAGGTGGTTGGTAATCTGTTTTTACACTCATGTTTTACCGTATATTCCACTACTGTATGTATATTCTAGTGCAAACTTTTAACCCTTTCCCAAACAAGCCCTTGTTTTCACGTGTCTGCAGTACAAGTCTTTTGAAAACACTGTGGGAAAAGGAGAAATTGCTCGTAACGAGCAATTTCTCCTTTTCCCACAGTGTTTTCTACCCTTTTGGAGAACTTTCCGTCATTTTCATCAAATTTAAAATTGTCGTCTGCAAACTCTTTCAATTTGGACCAGTCTAAAACTCATCGTTTGGGAAAGGGTTAAAGAGCAACTGCTCCTTTTCCAACGATGAGTTGGATTAACCTCTGATCTAGCGAAAGGGGGCTTAATGTATCTCCGCCATGCTTTATATCAATCAAGCCATAAACCCTTTACCTCACGGCAATATTTTAGAAATTTTCAAATTGAATGTATTTGCAGACGACAAAATTGAATGTGGCTCAAAAATTGAAAATTGTTTTTGGAAGGAAAGAAAACATTGTGGGAAAAGGAGAAAAAACTTTCAATTTTAACAAGTCTAACATTTTGCGTTCTGGTACAGAGTCATTTGTGGGCGTGGCAGGGGACCATAAAGGGGTGGGGCATCTTCCTATACTTGCAAAATTATGTCAACCATGCTGTGTTACAATGCATTTGCAAAAAGTATCGACCCAGGTCAGCCTGCGCAGTCCGCGCAGGCCGACCCGGGGCGAAACATTGTGCTTTTGGTCGATTTTCTGTATGTCAAAAGGACCTGTGTACCTCATGATCCAAAAAACCTAATGAGCCATGCTTTGGCAAAAGGGGGCTTAATGCATCTCCGCGATGCATGATACCAAGCAAGCCATCACATAATTATAGATCCATAATAGCCACTGTTTTTAACCACCGAGTTAATTATAAGGTAGGCTGGTCCTTGGACAAACAGAAAAATGCAAAATAGCGAAAAGTATCGACCCAGGTCAGCCTGCGCAGTCCGCGCAGGCTGACCTGGATCGATACTTTTCGCAGATGTATTAAGCCCCCTTTCCACATAGCGTGGCTCTTAATACAAAACGGATTTTAGGTATGTATGATACCCTGATGACCTCCTTGGTGTCATGCATCACGGAGATCCATTAAGCCCCCTTTTTGCCAGAGCATGAGGTATTGTGCATTTCTTGAATAAAATAGTCCCTTAACACTTTACCACACGACAAAAATTTAGCCTTGTCCAAATTGAAAGCATTTGCAGACGACAATTTCAATGTGGCTCAAATGGTACAACGTTTCTTTGATAGGGTAGAAAACATTGCTGGTTACCAACATTTTCTCCTTTTCCCGCAATGTTTTCAAAAGGCTTCCTTCCCAGGGGCGTCAAAAGGCGTCATTGTGCAGTAAAGGGTTAATCTAGACACAGAATTCTTAGCCTCTAACCGGACTACGAAATTTTTTTGACCATATTGAAAGCGTTTGCAGATTACGGATAAGATGTTGACGTGGCTAAAAATTAACCCATATCCTGTCAAATAATAAAATGAAACTCAAGTCGATTGTAAAAAAAACTCAAATATTGCCGTTTCAAAGTTATATTGACGGGGGGGTTGATATTTACTTATTGGAGAGTATAGATTCAAGATCAGACCGCGCTCTCCGTACAGTCTGATCTTGATCTACATTGTCCAAAAAAAGGTCCTTGAGTCGCGCTTAGCAGCCTTTGGATTAATGGACATAACAAGGAAAGGGTAGTAAAACATTGTGGGAAAAAGGCAACCAGTAATTTTCCTTTTCCCAAAATGTTTTCAAAAACATACAGAAAATTTGTAAAAATACGGAATTGTTTAACGCTACCGAACGACAAAATTTTGGACTGGGCCAAACTGAAAGCATTTGCAGACGACAAATTTATTGTTGCTAAAATGATTTATCTTTTTGATAGGGTACAAAACATAGTGGGAAAAGGAGAAAATGCTGGTTACCAACATTTTCTCTTTTTCACACACTGTTTTCACAAGGCGTCTTTCTCAGGGTCGTTAAAAGTCGAGAATGTGTGGAAACGGTGTTTTAATGTTTCTCGATGGAATCTGAGCTGTGTGGCTCATACGGCAACATCAATCAGCCATTAAAGCAGCCAGTCGCTTGGAGAGAATATTGTGAAATATACTAGCAAATGACACTCCAGGAAAGCATGGAAAAGTGCACTGACCGCCGCAACATACTTGAAATAATGTCGAAATTGTGTTGAACATCATACAAGCAGTTCCTATACGCGCTTGAATTATATGCAGTACAAGGGAGACAAATCTTGGTAGCCAGTCGTAAATCAAGGTTGCTAAATCCTTATACGTTGCTGAAAGTTCTACAATTGGAAGAAGAGAGAGAGAGAGAGACAGACAGACAGAGAAAGAGAATGGGGCGGGGAAGAGAGAGAGAGAGAGAGAGGGAGGGGCGGGGAAGCGAGAGGAGAGAGAGAGGGTGGGACGGGGAAGAGAGAGAGAGTTGGCAAGTCATTCAAATCACTTTGATTGAAAAAAAATCTTGTTTTAACCAAACAGTTCCGATTTTTAGAACCCTGATGAAGAAGCCTTTTGAAAACATTGAAAGAAAAGGAGAAAAGGCTTTTCTCACAATTTTTACTATTTCATTTATTTTATCTCATTTATTTTGATATCCGTTTACCACTCACAATTCTGACTTTTAACGACAATGAGAAAGAACGTTTGTGAAAACATTGTGGGAAAAAGAGAAAATGCTGGTTAACAGCATTTTCTCCTTTTCCAACAATGTTTTCTACCCTTCCCAAAACAAATTTCAATATTTGAGTTACATTATTATTATTTTTTTAGGGGGGGTGGGGGTCTGCAAATTTTTCAATTTGGGCCTGTCTAAAATTTTGCTTGGTAAATTGGTAAAAAACGAATTTTAGTATGATTAAAGCGCACCTGAAGTGCACCACTTAGTGTCTCTTTTCCGTGTGCAAAACGCCAAGATAAAAATAAGATGTAGTTAAGTCATGCTCTGGCAAAAAGGGGCTAAATGTACCAAGCATGTCATCAAATGAACATGGATCCAAAAAGTTCGTTTTGTCAGGCTAGTTCTTTGATGTGCAGAAAATTGACCAATGGCGAAAAGTTTCGGCCCGGGATAGCCTGTGCAGGCTGACATGGGTCGATGCATTAAGCCCCCTTTTCACAGATCATGGCCCAGTTTATAAACAGCATTTGCACAATCTACAAGAGGGAGGCCAGCAGATATCAGGGACCCCCCCCCCCCCATTTAGCATGCGGATCTGGTAAGGACAAGCCCTTTGTTATTCACTTTAAAAATATAGTGAGTGGATAACATACATTTGTCAACGGTTTCATTTAGCTTGGTACGAACAGCACAAAAAGAAAGAATCTACGTATGACGTCAACAATTTTTTATTGAGCAGAAAAATCAATGGTAGTTGACAAACTTTGGATTTTTCATATAATCATATTAGAAATACTATCTACATGTCTACATAGAGGATTATTGTCTGTTTCGGTGTATGATCGAAATTCCTTTCATGGAGTGAAAAGCGAAGGCTTTATTTTCACGAGTGGCAAAGCCACGGGTGAAAATATGGCCTTGGCTTTTCATGAGTTTATGATCGAAATTATACAATCATATTAGAAATACTATCTACATTTCTACTAGATAGAGGATTATTGTCTGTTTCGGTGTATGATCGACATTCCTTTCACGGAGTGAAAAGCGAAGGCTTTATTTTCACGAGTGGCAAAGCCACGAGTGAAAATATGACCTTGGCTTTTCACGAGTTTATGATCGAAATTTATATAATTATATTAGAAATACTATCTACATTTCTACAAAGAGGATTATTGTCTGTTTCGGTGTGTGATCGACATTCCTTTCATGACGTGAAAAGCGAAGGCTGTATTTTCACGAGTGGCAAAGCCACGAGTGAAAATATGACCTTGGCTTTTCACGAGTTTATGATCGAAATTTATATAATCATATTAGAAATACTATCTACATTTCTACATAGAGGATTATTGTCTGTTTCGGTGTATGATCAAAATTCCTTTCATGACGTGAAGAGCGAAGGCTGTATTTTCACGAGTGGCAAAGCCATGAGTGAAAATATGGCCTTGGCTTTTCACGAGTTTATGATCGAAATTTATATAATTATATTAGAAATACTATCTACATTTCTACATAGAGGATTATTATCTGTTTCGGTGTATGATCGACATTCCTTTCATGACGTGAAAAGCGAAGGCTGTATTTTCACGAGTGGCAAAGCCATGAGTGAAAATATGGCCTTGGCTTTTCACGAGTTTATGATCGAAATTATACAATCATATTAGAAATACTATCTACATGTCTACATAGAGGATTATTAGCTGTTTCGGTGTATGATCAAAATTCCTTTCATGGAGTGAAAAGCGAAGGCTTTATTTTCACGAGTGGCAAAGCCACGAGTGAAAATATGGCCTTGGCTTTTCACGAGTTTATGATCGAAATTTATATAATCATATCAGAAATACTATCTACATTTCTACATAGAGGATTATTATCTGTTTCGGTGTATGATCGAAATTCCTTTCATGGAGTGAAAAGCGAAGGCTTTATTTTCACGAGTGGCAAAGCCACGAGTGAAAATATGGCCTTGGCTTTTCACGAGTTTATGATCGAAATTTATATAATCATATCAGAAATACTATCTACATTTCTACATAGAGGATTATTATCTGTTTCGGTGTATGATCGAAATTCCTTTCATGGAGTGAAAAGCGAAGGCTTTATTTTCACGAGTGGCAAAGCCACGAGTGAAAATATGGCCTTGGCTTTTCACGAGTTTATGATCGAAATTTATATAATCATATTAGAAATACTTTCTACATTTCTACATAGAGGATTATTGTCTGTTTCGGTGTATGATCGAAATTCCTTTCATGGAGTGAAAAGCGAAGGCTTTATTTTCACGAGTGGCAAAGCCACGAGTGAAAATATGGCCTTGGCTTTTCACGAGTTTATGATCGAAATTTATATAATCATACTAGAAATACTATCTACATAGAGGATTATTATCTGTTTCGGTATATGATCGAAATTCCTTTCGTGGAGTGAAAAGCGAAGGCTTTATTTTCACAAGTGGCAAAGCCACAAGTGAAAATTATGGCCTTTGCTTTTCACGAGATAAACGAAATTTCGATCATACACTGAAACAAACAAACAAACAATTATCCTATTTCTTTTATGCTCTTCTCTTGAACCTTTCTTTTCATGTCTAATTATTACTCATCGTGAAAAATATGTGCGTTTTTTAAGTGAAATAGATCTATTCAGTCTAGTCGGATAATGGACTAGCTGTAATAATGACAGCTTGAGTGATGTTGACTATGTCATAAAACGTGACGTTCACCTGCTAAAAATTCATTCATGTTCTATAAATATCCATGAAATGTCAAAAATAAGTTATAAGTATAACATTCACCGGTAAATTATAAGGATATAAATCAATGTTAGATTTCTATTAACTTCTGAAAAGCATAAAAGAAAATACAATACATAATCAAAACAAGAAAAAAAAAGACAAACAAACAGACATATAGAAATGAAGTATGACAGTTGAAGGGCATCATATAGAAATAAAGTATGACAGTTGAAGGGCATGATATAGAACTAAAGTATGACAGTTGAAGGGCATCATATAGAAATAAAGTATGACAGTTGAAGGGCATCATATAGAAATAAAGTATGACAGTTGAAGGGCATCATATAGAAATGAAGTATGACAGTTGAAGGGCATCATATAGAAATAAAGTATGACAGTTGAAGGGCATCATATAGAAATAAAGTATGACAGTTGAAGGGCATGATTAGAAATAAAGTATGACAGTTGAAGGGCATCATATAGAAATAAAGTATGACAGTTGAAGGGCATCATATAGAAATGAAGTATGACAGTTGAAGGGCATCATATAGAAATAAAGTATGACAGTTGAAGGACATCATATAGAAATAAAGTATGACAGTTGAAGGGCATGATTAGAAATAAAGTATGACAGTTGAAGGACATCATATAGAAATAAAGTATGACAGTTGAAGGGCATGATTAGAAATAAAGTATGACAGTTGAAGGGCATCATATAGAAATAAAGTATGACAGTTGAAGGGCATGATTAGAAATAAAGTATGACAGTTGAAGGGCATCATATAGAAATAAAGTATGACAGTTGAAGGACATCATATAGAAATAAAGTATGACAGTTGAAGGGCATCATTAGAAATATAAATATTATAAATATAATCTGGTACAATTTACAACAATCTGCATCTACATGACCTATATACTTTATTCTATCAAAAATTTGATTTAACCCTTTACCACATAATCCCGTGTTTTAATGACACCGAGGAATAAGCCTTTCGCAACGTTGTCAGACACAAATTCCATTACATGTATTTCAGCCACATTTAACCCTTTCCCAAACGACAAATTTTGGACTAGTCCAAATTGAAAGAGTTAGCAGACGACAATTTTCAATTTGATGAAAATGGCAGACAGGTTTCAAAACGGGTAGAAAACACTGTGGGAAAAGGAGAAATTGCTCGTTACGAGCAATTTCTCCTTTTCCCACAGTGTTTTCAAGACTTATACTGCAGACACGTGAAAACCAGGGCTTGCTTGGGAAAGGGTTAAGTTGTCGTCTGCAGATGCTTTCAATTTGGACCAGTCTTAATATATGTCGTTTGGTAAAGGCTTATCGAGAGATATATGCATAGTCTATGACCCTTTTTCGGATCCTGAAAATAACGCTACCTGCTGCCAAGCTGACTTCCAGACACTGTATTGGCAGGCAATCCTCTTCTCCATTTGAATATTTTTGAAAGTACATTCAATTAAATTTGAGCCATGTTCTGGTGAAAGGGGGCATAACCCTTTCCCAAACAAGCCCTGGTTTTCACGTGTCTGCAGTACAAGTCTTTTGAAAACACTGTGGTAAAAGGAGAAATTGCTCGTAACGAGCAATTTCTCCTTTTCCCACAGTGTTTTCTACCCATTTTGAGACCTATCTGCCATTTTCATCAAATTTAAAATTGTCGTCTGCAAACTCTTTCAATTTGGACTAGTCCAAAATTTGTCGTTTGGGAAAGGGTTAATGCATCTCCTTGATGCATTGTACAAATCAAGCCATCCTTTAATTATGGATCCATACAGGCAACTTTTTTAAACAAACTGACTGAATAATTAGGCATACTGGTCCTTGGACATACAGAAAATTGACCATTAGCGGAAAGTTTTGGCCCAGGCTGACCTGAATCGATATTGTTTGGAGATGCATTAAGCCCCCTTTTCACAGAGCATGGTTAATATAGTTCGATAGGAAAAACATGCATATCATGGTTATATATATATACTCAAATATATCCCAACTACACAACTACACAGGCAGCAATTAACTTTGTCTCCAGTCAATCTAAAAGAAAGATATCAGCATTATTCATAGATTTCAGGACACAGACAGACAGACAGATAAAAAAACTATATATATTTAAAATTTGTATGCATGCGTATCATAGCTATATAAATAGAATACGCACATAGTGTTGTCGTAGATCAAAAATATCTAACGAGGTTGGGAGAATTGATAATTGTCGAGCCTTGGCGAAACAATTATCAATTCTCACAACCAAGTTAGATATTTTTGATCTACGACAACACTATGTACGTGTTCTATTTATACACCAATTCTCCAAACTACACAGACAGAAATTAAAATTCTCTCATGTCAATCGGAACGATCAATATCACAAACATTTTTCAAAGAGCTGAGGAAAAAGACAGACACACAGACAGACAAGATGGGTTGCTGGCCAGCCAAACGATGGAACGATCAACAGACAGGTAGGTATCAACATAAATATATTCATATTTACAGGTTATATGTTTTAACATGTACATTGTTTTATAGTTATCACAAACACTATTTACAGATTTAGAATAAAAGACGGCAAAGATAAGGGTTTGTTTTTACCAGTATAAAAGAGAACTCAAAAAAAATGTTGCAGAGTAGATCAGAGATCAGACTTCATGCCTTTCTACTGTCTGGTCTGAGTTTTATCACAGGACTAACAGGAGCATCTAACCGTGTTTTATTTCCCAAGTTTTTTTTTTTTCTTTTTTGAAAATCTTGATAAAGACTGGTAATTTTCATTTGGGTCCAAAAATAGTTTTAACCCTTAAAGTGACTTTCACAACTATCATTGCTTTTGCGGACTGTGTAGGTCAAGATCAGACTGCACAAAACATGCAGTCTGATCTTTGATCTACGCTGTCGGCTTTGCTTAATCTTTATAGACAAAAGCAACCATAAAAGTGCTATTATTTGGGTCTTTTTTTTTTTTTGACTGAAAATGTCTGTTGGGTTTATTCAGTGATCTAAGGGTTAACCCTTTATCATACAATCCCGACTTTTAACGACCCTGAGGAAGGAGCCTTTTGAAAACATTTTGGGAAAAGGAGAAAATGCTGGTAACCAGCATTTTCTCATTTTCCCACAATGTTTTCTACTTTATCTTGGGCAAATTTTGGCGTTTGAGCCACCTTTGATTTGTCGTCTGCAAGTGCTTTCAATTTGGACCAGTCTAAAATATTGTCGTTTGGTAAAGGGTTAAACTGAAATATACATATCTTAACGGGTAAACTGGTTAACTCAGCAATAAGAAACAATATTTCCTGAAAACGTTTTGGAAACATGAAGAATTGATAAGTCTTTTGTTATCTTTTCTGTAAAATTTCCTTTGTGGTAAGCTCTTATTGTGAAACAAGGAATAAATATATTTTAACCCTTTACCAAACAACAAAGATTAAGACTGGTCCAAGTTTGCAGACGACAAGATAAATGTGGTTCAAATGATGAAATTTGCCAATGAAAGGGTGGAAAACATAGTGAGAAAATAAGAAAATACTGGTTACCAACATTTGCTCCTTTTCCCACAACTGTTTTCATGAGCCTTTTTCCTCAGGATTATTAAACAAGGGATGGCTTTGTTGTTTTTTTTCTTATGATTTTTTTCTTAATATATCAATGTTCGTTCCCTACCCCCCACCCCTGCAAAATAATAATTGAATAATTGCAGTATTTACTTTTTGTTTGTTTTTTTCCAACAAAGAGACAAAGAGTAAAAAATCATGTCCTGATTCTTACTTACAAAATATCAATGCACCCTCTCCCTTAAAGATAAAAAAGAAAAAAGGAAACTTAATAACAGTAATAATTTTTTCGTCAAAATTTAGTTTTATCCTCTTTTTAAGTCTTTACCACACTCCAAAATTTTAGACTTGTCCATATTGAAAGCTTTTGTAGATGACAAAATAAATGTGAATCAAAAATTGAAATTTGTTTTCGGAAGAGTACAAAACATTGTGGGAAAAGGAGAAAATGCTGGTTACCAGCAATTTCTCCTTTTTCCACAATGTTTTCAAAAGCTTTCTCTTTGAGGGTCGTTAAAAGTCGGGACTGTGTGGTAAAGAGTTAAGTCTTTACCACACTGGCAAAATTATAGACTTGTCAAATTTGAAGGTGTTTGCAGATGACAAATTCAATGTGGCTTAAACAAATGAATTTTTCGATTTGAAATGGTAGAAAACATTGTGGGAAAAAGGGAAAATGCTGGTCACCAGCATTTTCCCTTTTTCCCACAATGTTTTCAAAAGCCTATCTCCCTAAGGTCATAAAAACCTGGGGTTGTGCGGTTTAGGGTTTAAGTAACAACTGTTGCCAAAAAGAAAAAGTGTGTGTTAAGATGCATTTAAATTTAAATCATATGATTTAAAAGTATGGAAATTATTATGAAAATGGCAATCTATTATTGTATGGTTGGTCCAAGTGTTAGTCGATGGCAGTGAAATTAATTTCAAAACTAGGTTAAAAGTTGCCAGGTCAGTCTTTCTTTTGTTTACTTTTTTGCCTGATTTTAAAGACAATTTTTTGCCAGGGACTAACATTCGACCAACCACACAATAACAGATTATCATCACCATGATCCTTTGCATACGTTTAAATAGTATGATTTAAACTTAAATGCACTTTAATTCTTTACCACACAATCCCGACTTTTAACGACCCTGTGAAAAGAAGCTTTTTGAAAACCTTGTGGGAAAAGGAGAAAATGCTGGTAACCAGCATTTTCTCCTTTTCCCACAATGTTTTCTACCTTCCCAAAACAAATTTCAATTTTTCAATCACATTTATTTTGTCGTCTGTGGATGCTTCCAATTTGGACAAGTCTAAAATTTTGTTGTTTGGTAAAGACTTAACACACCTGTGTTTCTATTCTGGCCACTATTTGGCTTTAAACGTGTCCTTCAGATACTTATAAACTCCCATTCACAGATTAAAGTCAGACAGAATTACCAACTGTAATTCCAACATCTATTGCTCAAATTTGTTTGATAGCCTAGACAAGGCTATCCAATCACTAAAAAAAAAATGTGTCAAGAGATTTATGGACGGACTGAGAAGTACCAAGTTTGTTGGCAATCCTCTATCTTGCTCTATCGTGTATTTCTAGTTGCATGATGGGAGTATCAATCTGGTAACTTTCAAACAGTTTTGACCTCTGTAAAACATGTAAGGGTTTGGTGACCTTACAAACGTTACACGAGACAAAACATGTCCTCAACACAGGGAGAACCTGACAACATGCACGGTTTCTGTGACCAAACTTATCTTGTATGGCAGGAGTTACCAGTTGTTCTTTGCCCACATCATTTTTGCAATCAACAACATCATCATCATAACATGATGAAATGGAAAATTCATGGTTAAAAGTGATGCCAGATTTGTGAGTACTAACAGCAAGACTATACATTGCCCACTTTCCTTTAACAATATCATCCAACATCTTTGCTATAAAAACATTAACTTTGAAAGTTTTAGCATTTAATATTTGAGCAATGTCAATAGAATTACATTTGGCTACATTATGGAATAACCACATCAACAGCGTTTTAAGACTGGTGCTAGGTTTCAAACGATATCTGCTAGTCCGAGATCCCATTTGCCCTGACTCTAGCGTGGAGGGAACTGCCGGAATCATTTCATTGCCATGTGGGGAGAAACTGTGGAACGGATGTGTCTTTGGGAAAGTACAGAAATATTTCTTCACTGTAAAACACAAGAGGCCAAGACTTAAGAAGTAAATACATGTAGAGCTACAGAACGAGTCTTTGTGGTCACCTGTGTTAACTCTTTACCAAACGACAAAATTTTCGACTGGTTTAATTGAAAGCATTTGCAGACGACAAAATAAATGTGATTGAAAAATTGAAATTTGTTTTGGAAAGGGTAGAAAACATTGTGTAAAAAGGAGATCATGCTGGTTACCAGCATTTTCTCCTTTTCCCACAAGGTTTTTATAAGGTTTCTTTCACAGGGTCGTTAAAAGTTGGGATTGTGTGGTAAAGAGTTTACTCTTTACCACACAATGCCAACTTTTAACGACCCTAGGAAAGAAGCCTTTTGAAAACATCTTGGGAAAAGGAGAAAATGCTGGTAACCAGCATTTTCTCCTTTCCCCACAATGTTCAAATACCCTATCAAAGAAAAATTGCACCATTTGAGCCACACTGAAATTGTTGTCTGCAAATGCTTTCAGTTGGGACAAGGCTAAAATTTTGTCGTCTGGTAAAGTGTTCAGAAGCAACCTGTTCTACCCCTTAACCAAACAATTCCATGTTTTAACCCTCTACCACACTATCCCGAGTTTGAACGACCCTAAGGATTAAGACTTTAACATTGTGGGAAAAGTAGAAAATGTTGGTAACCAGCATGTTCTCTTTTTCCCACAATGTTTTCAAAAGGCTTCTACTTTAGGGTCGTTAAAACTCGGGACTGTGTAGTAAAGGCTTAATTATGTCTTTTTTTTTATCTTTAGTAGTAGTATATATGTTTTCTTTAGTCTCATTTTGCATTAATGTCCACAATTATTGACTGAAACTTTGACCTCATAGAATGCGGCTGGGTTCCAGTGTCAGTAACTTGAAAAATACCTGTTAAACCTTAGATTTAGATGATGGATGTGTAAAGGATGGATGATGAGTTTTGTTGTCCAAGTGAAACAGACACAAGAGTTGGGGGGTATTTATATCACCAAGACAATACCACCAGCCTTTTCCATCTGACTTAGACCATGTTGAATAATAAAGCATTTTATTTCATACTTTTTGGCAATTTATCGAGAAATAATGGTGAATTATGGTTTGATATTTCATGGACTCTTTGATTGAAGGTGGACCTAGTTACCTACGTAATTAGCGCGTGCCATTCAAATGGAAGGAAATATGATGTGATTTACGCTTTATTTCTAGTGTTTCATATAATATTGTAATGCGTTGTTATGTGGACGTATGCCACAGGAAATTACCAAAAGCAACAGTACTGGATTTTGATGAAAGTCCCAACGAAATAGGAGTTAGAAGCATAACATAAATAGAATATTTGTTTTTTTTTGGTGAAAGATATATAATCATTTCAACTCGTGAACATCATCAGTAATATTTTCACTTGTGGCTATGCCACTCGTGAAAATAATACCGATGATGTTCACTTGATGAAATAAATTTCAATCTTTCACTGAAAATGCAAAATATCTTTTATGTATATGAGACATAATACAGACCAAAATACTGAGGCCTGATTGGCCAATCTGTAAGAACCATGATTGGAGTATTTTCAGTATGTATCTATAACTTGATACACACATTATGTGAACAGAATCTAAAGAATAAGACAGTAACATACCTGCTACATCTATGATCTTAGATCTATATAGTAAACATTTATTTCTACATCCTGACTGTAACAGTAAACTTGACTTTGTATGGCGCGAAGACTTCCTATGGATGTCGATGTATACTGTGTCATCTAGATATGTCTGTTTAAATATATATACACATTTATTAATTCATACAGATGAGCAATAACTTAACCCTTAGGCTGCTTATCGCGACTCACTGACCTTTTGCAGACAGCGTAGATCAAAATCAGACTGCACAAAACATGCAGTCTGATCTTTGATCTACACTGTCCGTTAAGGAGATATCTTTCCTCCAAAAATACCTTTGAAACAGGAAAAGTTTGGGCTTATACTATCAGCTTGAAAGTTTCACTTCTTTTATTCAGCAGAATAAAGGTTAAGTTTGTGGTATAATGGCAACATCAAGGGATAAGGCAAACACTTTTTTGGTGAAAATTTCTGAGCCCTGCTCCGGCAAAAATGCCGAAATGACGAGTGTGCTGTACAGTAGCATTTGGAAACAACACATGTTTATGTAATAGGTATTGATCAATATTGGACAAAATCAAGTTCTGCATAAAAATGATTTTTGAAAAAAGTAGATGACAAACAACGGTCGAAATATCTATTAATACACTGATAAACAGGGTTTTCATGCTTCATCATGCTAGCTTTGTCATGCTTGCCATGAACGTCATTGCGCAGTAGTAGTCCATGTACACGATTATGCTGTTTTTGTCTATGATGCTAAAAAGGTTAGCTGGTTAATTCAGACGCTCCACTGGTTTATAAATATAAACCATAAATACTAAACATTTCAATTCTGATCCAAATGGTTTCAGAATGAAGACTTACAAAGTTTTCTCTGTAAAAGCCCATGTGAAAGTTGAGACCTGCAAGGCAAAGCCATTTTTGATCCCAGAGCTATAATTACTTGAACTCTGGTAGAGGTCCACAAGATAAAGCCACATGCCAAAATAATACAAGTCTATGCTGTATAGTTATAAATAAGGTGATTTTCAAGTTTTGTCCATATGAAGCCTCTGTAAAACGTAAGACCCCTGATGCAAGGCTAATTTAAAAAAAAAATATCAAAACAGGAAGATTTCTTTAGTTGTCACTATGTAAGCCCATGTAAAACTTGTGACCCCTGAGGCGGGCCCGATTTTGACCCCAGGGCTAAATGTTTGGCCTGCTTGGTAGAGGCCCACTAGATATAGCAACATGCAAAATTTGGTAGCTCTAGGCCTTATGGCTAGGTACAGGAAGATTTTTAAAGTTTTCTCTATATAAGCCTATGTAAAACTTGTGACCCCTGGGGCAGAGCCAATTTTGACCCCAGGGCTATAATTTGAAGAAACTTGATAGAGGTCTACTACTTAAAGCTACATGCCAAATTTGGTAGCCCTATGCCTTATGGTTTCAGACAAGAAGATTTTTAAAGATTTCCAATATTTTTCAGTTTTGTTGCCATGGCAACCAGAGTTTTTGAAGGAATCAAATTCTTTCAAGAAATTCTGAAGAGGACCATGGCAGGATTATTTCTGTGAAGTTTTATGAAAATTGGACGGGTAGTTTCAGAGAAGAAGATGTTTGAAATAAAAGTTAACACACGGACAGACGGACGGATGGACGGACTGACGGATGGATGCACGACGGACACCGGGCTATGACATAAGCCCGCTGGCCTTTGGCCAGTGGAGCTAATAAGAGACAATAAAACATAACAAAAACAAAAAACAAATTAAAAATGAATTTAAACAAAAAAACCCCCCAAAAAACTTGTGAGCCATGCTCTGGCAAAAGAGGGCTTAATACATCTCCACAGTGCATGATACCACACAAGCCATCACATAATTATAGATCCATAATAGCCACTGTTTTTAACAACTGATTTAATTATAAGGCAGCTGGTCCTTGGACATACAGAAAAATGAAAAATGGCGAAAAGTATCGACCCAGGTCAGCCTCTGCAGTCTGCGCAGGCTGACCTGGATCGATACTTTTCGCATATGTATTAAGATTGTTTGATGTATCTACAAACAGTATCTATTCAGGTCAGCCTGTGCAGTCTGTGCAGGTTGACTTAGGTTGAAACTTTTTGTCTGTGGTAAATTTTCTGCATGTCAAAGGATCATTCTACGCAGCCTGCGTAGGTTGACCTAGGTCGAAACTTCTTGTCTGTGCTAAATTTTCTGCGTGCCAAATGACCATTCTACGCAGTCTGTGCAGGTTGACCTAGGTCGAAACTTTTTGTCTGTGCTAAATTTTCTGCATGTCAAACAACCATTCTACGCAGTCTGCGCAGGTTGACCTAGGTCGAAACTTTTTGTCTGTGCTAAATTTTCTGCGTGCCAAAGGACCATTCTACCTCAGTATTAAGCTGGTTGTTGGACAAAATTTTTTTAATGAATCCATAATTATGTGATAACCTACTTCATATAATGTATCACCGAGATGCATTGAAATCCCTTTTGCGAGAGCATGACTCATTTATTTGGGATGCAAAGCCAGCAATTAAAGCAGTTAATTTATATCCTTCTTTACAAACAGAAATAAAAAATACAAGTCTTACTTTGGAGTGAAATAATAGAAATGAGCCATGCTCTGTGTAAAGGGGGCTTAATGCATCTGTGAAAAGTATTGACCTGGGTCAGCCCGCGCACTCCGAGCAGGCTGACCTGGGCCAAAACTTTTTGCTGTTGGTCACAGTCTTGTATGTCAAAGGACCAGTCTACCTCGTGATTTAGTTGCTTGTGATAAAGAGTGGCCATTATGGATCCATAATTATGGAATGGTTTAATTGGTACAATGCATCATGGAGATAAGCCCCCTTTTGCTAGAGCATGGCTCAAATATTTAAATGATTTCCCTGAAATACTTCATCGTTATTTGTGCTTTGAACATTGCTAAAAGATTTTTAAAGTAATTTTTTCATTCCCATTCCACTTAGCATGTACATGGACTGGTGATATATAAACTTGTTTCGCGACCAATTTCTGACCGCCCTAGGACTCACTTGACGTCCGTGAGAATTAATCACGTCTCTTGCTGTCTCCTTCGAGGTCCTCAATCTGATTCAGAGATGTGAGCGACCTATCACTTTATCTTGACCTTATGACATAACTAGCCGATGCCTGATTTTAAGACAGTCACCAATTCTTCCTGTGGTGCTGATTAACCCTTTCCCACACAATGCCGACTTTAACGACCCTGAGAAAGAGGCCTTTTGAAAACATTGTGGAATAAGGAGAAAATGCTGGTAACCAGCCTTTTCTCCTTTTCCCACAATGTTTTCTATCCTTCCCGAGACAAATTTCAATTTTTCAGTCACATTTATTTTGTCGTCCGCAAATCCTTTCAATTTGGACCAGTCTAAAATTTTGTCGAGTGGTACAGAATTAAGGCACCAAATTAAGCAAGATATTGTAGATTCATGCACTTCAAAATCTTCGTAACATGATGTAGAGACAGACCATGCAAAAACAGCTCAATAGCTCTACCCCTTACAGCGTCTCGCAAGGACCCCATTTTACCTCCTAATCATCTCCGTTTCACTTTTTGTGCGTTAAATGCAAATGGTTTCAATGCTGGATTTGGTGCATTTCAAATCAGTACTGCATAAAACTATAGGCATAGCCAGAATTAAAAGGTATTTATACGAACAGTGAGCTGTATGATGATGTTTGCTAGATACCGTGACATCACATGAAACGTCACCATTTATTGTAAAGCATAAAGGAATTCCCGATAGTCACCATTTGTTTTAAAGCATAAAGGAAATCTCTATAGTTACCATTTATTGTAAAGCATAAAGGAAATCTCTATAGTTACCATTTATTACCCAGATCTAGAGAAAATTCAATACATGTATATGATGTTGTGATTTACAATTTGGTTGTGAAATATTTTAATATGCACAGGCGTATGGCGCTATGCCCTTGTATAACTACCAAAGATGCACTGTTTTTGCGATCTCTTGGTCATTATACTATGGGCGTGGCCAAATTTTCTTCCTCTGTTCATGATACAGCTAACCAAGGTCATCATATGTGACATCTGAATACATTTCATCGCCTGATAAAAAAGTTATTAAGACATCAAACTAAACTTGCATTTTTGATGTCCTTTTGTACAGTTATACGGAAAAACAGCAAGAGAGTCATGATTACTTTCCTATGTTTTCCATCTTTTTTAATCCTTAAAGGGCCTTTCACAACCAAAGTTTGCTGTGCTGCCATGTAGATCAAAATCAGACTGCACGAAATGTGCAGTCTGATTTTTCATCTACTCTGTCCGTTTGGTTGAGACATTCAAAACAAAACAACCATGATATTGCAACTATTTGGGCCTTGGGATTATTAACCCTTTACCACACAATCCCGTGTTTTAACAGCCCCAAGGAGCCTCTTGAAAACATTGTGGGAAAAGGAGAAAATAATGGTAACCAGCATTTTCTCCTTTTCCCACAATGTTTTCTACCATCCCAAAAACAAATTTCAATTTTTCAATCACATTTATTTTGTCGTCTGCAAATGCTTTCAATTCAGACTAGTCTAAAATTTTGTCGTTTGGTAAAGAGTTAATAAACAATGTGTGGAGGTTTCACAAGAAAAATGATACTTAAACCAAACAATCCTGTGTTTTCACAACCATGAGGAAGAGGTCTTAGAAAACATTGTAGGAAAAGGAAAAAATACTGGTAACTATCAATTTCTTCTTTTCCTTTGCTGTTCTCAAAAGACATCTTTCTCAGGGTTGTTAGAACTTTTCAATTCCTAAGTAGAGCGTTATTTCTTGTTTAATTAATTTAGGCAAACAATCCTAATTTTTGACCGCCCTGGGGGTAGATTAGACTTTTGTAAAGGTAAAATGCTGGTAACCAGTGCTTCCTCCTTTAACCACAATGTTTTCTACCCTTTCTGAGACAAATTTCATGATTCTAGCAAGGTTTAATTGGTTGTCTGTAAATGCTTTCAGTTTGAATGACACGAAATTTTGTTGTTTTACCACACAATCATAATTTTTAATGACCATGAGAAAGAAGCCTTTTAAAAACAACTTGTGGGAAAAGGAGAAAAGGCTGGTAACCAGCATTTTCTCCTTTTCCGACAATGTTTTTCTTACCTATCCAAGTTAAAATCTATCATTTGAGCCACATTAATTTTGTCGTCTGCAAATGCCTTCAATCTGGATGAGTCTAAATTTTTGTCTTGTGTAAAGAGTTAACTCTATACCACACAACAAAGTTTTAGACTGGTCCAAATTGAAAGCATTTGCAGACGACCTATTAAAGGTGGACCGAATGATGAAATCTGCACTTGATAGATTAGAAAACATCGTGGGAAAAGGAGAAATGCTGGTTACCAGCATTTTCTCCTTTTCCTACAATGTTTTCACAAGCCTTCTCCCTCAGGGTCGTTAAAAGTCGGGATTGTGTGGTAAAGAGTTGAAGAAGTCAATGTAACAACTGACAGAACAAAATCATTTGAGCCACATTTAATTTGTTGTCTGCAAATGCTTTCAATCTGGATGAGTCTAAATTTTTGTCATGTAAAAAACATTAAAGAGGTCAATGTAACAGAACAAAATCATGTCATATGACTATAAAGATCACTTACTAATCCAACATGAGGTTTCTGAAAACTTGTTGGTTCTTTGCTTGCATATTCTTAAAATAGAGAAAAATTATGATTTTAATCATCCCTTAACACTTTAAAACACCATCCCAAGTTTTAACAACCCTTAGAAAGATGCCTTTTGAAAACTGTGAATGTTACATTCTGTTTATCACGTACGTAATTACATTTTTTCCCTTTCCTAAATGTTTTCAAAAGCTGTCTTTCTCAAGGTCATTAAGAGTTAGGATTGTGTGGTATTGTGTTTGTTTCCAATACCATGTTCGGTTTCACGATATTTGCCTTGTTCTAAACGAAGTTCAAACGTTGAATATATTTGTACAATAAACTGATCTTGTCGCCGTGTCCATGGTATAGAGGAAACATGACCCTCAAGTAGATGTCCTATTAAATCGTAAATCATTGGAGATTTATAAATAGTTCACGTAAAAAAGACGGAATACTAGTATTCATTAAGTGACAAGTTAAATCTGTTTCACTGCATCTACCTCTAGGCTGCTAAGCGCAACTCAAGGATCTTTTTGCAGACAGTGCAGATCAAGATCATACTGCACAGAATGTGCAGTCTGATCTTGGATCTGCACTGTCCGATACAGAGATATATTTCCACCAAAATATAACTTTGAAATAGCAAAATTATGGGTTTTACTATCGGCTTGAATGTTTCTTTTTACTTATATAGCTGGTTAAGGTTTAATATATTATGATGAAATGTATGAAAAAATTTACCTGTCGTGTATATTCCATGTTTGTTTACTAATACAGCATACAAGAAGAAGACGTCAGCATTAAAACTGTGAATTAGCAGAAGCACCAGAGTGGTACATGTATCTTTGTTGATGTATTCTGAAGGCAGGTCTTCTTCAAAATGTGGTACACTGGCTATTTTATGCTCATTGTATAAGTCAATGATCTCTGTCTCAAGATTTTTCCTGCAGTTTGATGATTTCACAATTATATGATTTTCATCACCAATTTGAAGTCTATCAGTGGTATAGTTGGTCTGTAGACAAATGGTTTTGTCAAAGTTTCCATCTTTTATTGCTACCTGCAAGACATGTATGTAGTCTGCCTTGTTATCAGCCTGTTTTGAAGTTAAACACTGTATGGCAACATTAAACTAGAACTGTCGCAAAGTGGACAAATATCCCCTACCAGCACCTTGTCACTGAAGCAGCACAATTAGAGAACGGAAAAGATTTTCAAAACAAAGTTCACCTGTGACCTTGACCTTTGACCAATATGACCCAAAAACAATAGGGCACCCCCTTGGGTCATGTGCAACACTCGTATAAAGTTTCAGGGTCCGAAGTCAGATGGCTTTTGAGTTAGGGTATGGAATCGAAAACATGGACAGATTGACGGACAGACAGACATGGTGAAACCAGTATTGGTGGTGGGTATAACTAGCAGGTTTGGTAATTGTTATTATATATCATATTTATTAAGTGATCATTTAACATGCAACTTTTTCAAAAGTATTGTGGAAGCATTATTCATTCCTAGCCGTAACACTTGTAGCACTGAAATGAACCCAGGATTCAACTGCTTATGTGGACAGTGTTGATCAAGATCAGACTGCACAGAAAATGCAGTCTGGTCTTTGATCTAACCTGTCCGCTTCTTTGCCAGACATTCTGACAGAAATAGCTTTAAAATTGCATTATTAGCAATTTTAGTACCGACTAAGAATGTTCATTTAATCTACTTAACACTCAATGTGTTCATAGAGCATATTTTGAGTAAAAGGCCCTGACAGATAGTGCAAGTGTATAACAAACCAAGATCAGACTGCATGCTCTGTGCAGTATGATCATGATCTACACTGTGAATACCCTAGTAAATCTAAGTGGTATTAAATTTTACTAATTTAAAACCAGTTAGTATGCAGAAACTGAGAGGTAATTTAAGCAATACAAACCTTGATATTTTGTTTGTTTTCTGACTCGTACTCCGACTCATCCCCATGGAAAAGGACTTTGTCTGATTGCAGTTCAGCTGATTTGTGCTGGTATTTATGTGAGTGTAAAGCATCTTCATCTTGTTTGTTTGCAGGATTTATTCTTTGTTCAACTTGAGATGGTACATCAAGAGGTGGATAGTCTATATTGGTTAGCTCAGGGTCTTCATATTCAAATGCATGACTGTGATCTTCGTTTGCTGTGTTCTTTTTATCATTCTGGAATTTATTTGAATAGATTTCTTCACAAAAATCAACCTTATCCAATCCTACTGTAGGGTTCTCTAATTCTTCCTTACATCCGTCTCCTCTATCACTTATTGGAAAACCCATCAAATTGTTTAATTCTGGTTTTATTTCATCAACATTATCTTGTTTAAGTGAACTAACTGTATGAACATCTTGTCCCATGTCTTCTTTTTCATCTGTTTTATTTTGCCTATGCTGTATGGATCCCTGAGTCTCTAGAGCAAGCTGTTGACAAACTTCCACTGATGATGTTGCAGTTTCGCTAAGAAGCAGTTCCCCATTCTCTTGAATGTCTTTTACTGCTTTGACAATAATGTCTTCAGATGCCTTTGCACGCTGCCAACAATCATTTGGTACCTCTGCAGATACAGCACATTCTTTGTTTAAAGGTGTACTTTTTGCATCTAGCTGGAATTCAACTTTGCTTGGTATTTGTGTTTTAAGTCTGCCATCACAGCATCCAGTTAGGTTGAAATCTCTTCTGGTCTCACAAACAGAATTACAACTTACTAATAGATTGCAAGTACATGTACATAGTGATGAATCACACATACATGTAGGTTTAGGAGAACAAACATGTTCTGCAATGCTTTTCATTTTCTCATCTGTTGACATGTTTGTGTTTTTCTGCTTAGCATCACTTTCTTTATATGTTGCTGGAACTTCATTTGAATAATTGCCAGCAAAAGTATTTTTTTCATTTTCCATTCTATCTTGTGATAAAAAGTGTTCTTCCAGATTCTCTTCTATACCAGACTTCTTTAACTGCGTAAGACAATGGTTTAATTCTAAAGGCTCAAGCTTGCTTTCACAGTTTTCAACTGTTTGGTGACTTCGAGACAGCAAAGCTTCAAGCCCTGAATTTAATTTGTCACAATCTCCTTGAAAGGGTAACTCTTCACCTGCTTCAAGGTTTTTTTCATGCAACTTCATGGCATCATTCTTTGGTTCAATTTCTAACTGTTCTAAAGGTTTACTCTCTATTTCATTTGCTGTGTATTTGCCCATCCATTCACATCTTGAATCGTCAGTCACATTACTTTCAATGATTCCATCCCTTGTGCATGCCTTTGTATAATCAGCTCTATCAGGATATTCTTTACATGATGCATTTATAACGCCCTTGCTATTGTCTACATCTGACATAATTTCATCGGCACTTTCATGCAGGATGCTAAAGTTCCTGTCGTTTCCCTGAAGATAAACTTCATCTTCTTCTTTCTTGTTGTTAGACAGACCTTTCCTAACATGTTTGATCTTGATTGTAGGAACATCATAGTGTTTTTGTATATAACTGCATTCTTGTAACCTTGATATACTGTCATGTAAGTCTGACTTTGAGTTGCCTTCGATTATTGAAGTCTCCACTTTGGCTGCAGATTTTGTACCATTTTCTTCAGTGAATGATTCCTTAAATGATTCACTGTGTTTTTCCAACATGTTCATACTATCACCAGAAAATTCATCTAAAGACTGCTCTATGCTTGCTTCTTGAAGAGCAATATCGTCATCTGCCCACTTGTTCTGTTTGCAAGTTTCAAGTGCCCTTGGCTTTTTTCCTATGGAAAGAGTCTCATTTACAGATTTTTCACATATTGCAGTTGTGTGTGTAATGTCATTCATGCATTTATCAGAAAACTGTTCATGGCCAACCACATTTTCTACTGCTTTCTCTCTGTACCCTTGTTTCATCTGGAAATCTTGATTAATGTCCTCTTTTGCATTTTCTTCCATCAACTGGTCTGATGTAACATTTTCAATTTTATTGAAATCTGTATCCCCTGTGGAATATTGCTTGGCAGCAACATTTTCACTGCCACATGGTTCTGTCCTGTCAGAGCTATCATCGCATATCAAGCATTTATTACTGTCTGCCCTGAACTTAAGATCGTGATTGATTGCCTTTTCAGACTGCAGATCACTGGCACATTTCATATTTTCACATACACTTTTGGATCTTTCTATGGAAAGCTTGGGTAGGTTTGGAGAGCCTGTAGTCTTATCAGACGCTATTTCTTTTAGCTCTTCAGCTGATTCATCAGATCCTTCATATGTATACATGTCATGGGTAGATCTATGGAAAATAACTTTTTTCATCTCCTTTTCTGGTTCTTGTGTGCATATACTGTTTGCAGTCTCAATAGTATCACACTTGATAGATAGTTCATTGATTTTTTGCCTTGTTGTACTTTGACTGTCTTCATTCCCTAACTGAAAATCAATGCCATATCGTTGAATCTCACATCTGCCATCTGGAATTTCCACTGGAGGGTCACCTCTGCAAAGGGAAGTATCAGAGTCTATATCTGTTTTGATACAGGATTCTGCAGGAGGCTGGTTTGTATTTTGTAAATGATCAGTTTCTACATCATTTTTTATTTCATTTTCATTGAAGGCTTGCACCTTTTCATGTTGTGAATCCTCATATGTAGAGCAACTTGATTCAATCCCTTTCGTCTGTATGAAATCTGATTCCAGATTGCCACTGTCATCATCATATCCCACTTTCCCTGTAAAAGTTGTCACAGCAAAATCTAAGTTTTTTTCCATTCCAAGCTCTTCATCTTTACACCTGAACATCTCACTGCTAGACTGACTTTCTTCAGTGCTGGAAATGTCAGTAGAGACACAAATCCTTTCTTCAACCTCAGATCCAAGGTCATAATCTTTCTTTTCAATTTCAACCTGATCTAGAATGTCAGATGATTTAGATATTTCTTCAATTTCATCCACAGCTTTTTCCGATGCATATTCCAGACAAGATTCATCAGAAGTTTTTCTCAAAGTTTCAGGTTTATCTAGGTGATTCTCTGCTTTTGTTTCTTCTTCTTGTTTAGGAGAAATTGCTAACTGTTGAAGATTATTTTCATGAGCCAGTTCCAAAGTTTCATGTGTATCTAGGTGCTTGGCTGCCTTTATATCTCGTTTTTCTTGTTTAGTTATTTGTTTAAGGTTATTTTTATTGACTACCTGCCCAAACACAGTGCTCATTCGATCATTACGTGTTTGCTCTAGTAGTTTTTCTGCATTGCTTAGAATCTCTGATTTTGATACTGAAAAAGATCAAAAAATAGGGCACTTTAAAAACAATATGCTTCATCCTTTACCAATCAATCTTGTGTTTTAACGACTCTGACAGAAAAGCCTTTTGAAAACATCGAGGAAAAAAGAGAAAATGCTACAATTTTTTCAATGAAGCAATCTGTGACAAACAAATTAAGTTATTATTTAAAAGTTAAAAGAACATAAATCTGTCTATATTTTCCCCAAAAAATGTAACTTTAAAATAGCAAAATTATGAGTTTTACAATCAGCTTGAAACTTTCTTTCCACTTGTTTCACAGGTTAAGTTTGATATATTATGATGAAATGTATTAAAAAAATTACTAATACAGCATACAAGTAGAAGATGGCAGTCTTAAAATTGCAAATCAGCAGAAGTACCAGAGTGGTATATGTACCTTTGTTGACATCTTCAGAATGTGGTACACTGGCTTTTTCATGCCCATTGTATATATCAATGATCTCTGTCTCATTTTTCTTGTGGTATGATATTTTTCCATCAACTTGAAGTCCATTAGTGGAACGGTTGGTCTGCAGACAGACGGTTTTGGCAAAGTTTCCATCTATCATTGCTATCTGCAAGACATACATGTAGTTTACCTTTTTAGCAGTCTATTTTGAAGTTTAACATTGTATAGCAACATGAAACTAGCAGCTTTGGTTATTGATAGTACATATTATTTTTATTTAGTTAAATAATTATTTAACACAAACTTTTTCAAAACTATGCTAGAAGAATTATTAATTCCAAACTGTTACCCTTGTATTGGTGAGCCCAGGATTAAACTGCTAATGTGGAAAGTGTAGATCATGATCAGACTACACAGAATGCACAGTCTGATCTTTGATCTACCCTCTCTACTTCTTTGCCAGATTAAAATTGTAATATTAGCAACTTTAGTACTGACTAAGGATGTTCATTTATTTAACACTATAAGGTGTTTATAAGACATATTTTGAGTATAAAGACCCTGGCAGAGAGTGCAAATGGATATCAAACCAAGATCAAACTGCATGTTCTGTGCAGTATGATCGTGATCTACACTGTGAATACCCTAGTAAATTGTTCAATGATTACTTTACTTGCTTTAATTTGTGTGACAGCATGTAGCAGCGAAACAAGTAGTCCTTGCAACATCATCACCAGACATTTCGCTAAATTTTGGGCAAGTCTAAAATTTTGTCCTTTGGTGAAAGGTTAACCCATCACCACACAGACATGCCTTTTATCTCCTTGTGGTTGAAAGTTTAAAATCATTTTGCAGGAAAAGGAGCAACTTCTTGATAAAATGAACTGCCTGTTCACCCTCAATGTAAGCAATATCACTTCTAAAAAATAAAATATTTTTTGCTTTGCTTCGAATGATTCTTCTTGACATAAGAAGAACTAGCCTGGGTTCCAGTCTGTTTTTTATTTTCATATACTGGATGTTACTCTGTCAAAAACAACATAATAATGAATGAACCTATTATCAGTTCATTGCCATATACATGTATACCTTTAGTTTGTGAAAGGAGACAGCGATAAGGAGTACTTAAAAGATTATTAACGTCTGGACCAAGGCTAAGGCAGAACTAGTTTTGCATAGGTGTAAGTGTAGTCTGCTTTGTACAAATGGCAAACAGCTTTAAGACACAGAGATGGTGAAAGATGATTGTCTCTTTGCCCCACAATGATTTCAAAGGCTTTTTCTCTGAAGCTTGTTAAAATTTGGTTTGTGCTGTATAGAATTAAATTTTACTTATTTAATACCAGTTAGTATGCAGAAGCTGGGAGGTAATTTAAGCAATACAAACCTTGAAATTTTGTTTGTTTTCTGACTCGTACTCTGACTCATCCCCATGGAAAAGGACTTTGTCTGATTGCAGTTCAGCTGATTTGTGCTGGTATTTATGTGAGTGTAAAGCATCTTCATCTTGTTGTTTGTTTGCAGGATTTATTCTTTGTTCAACTTGAGAAGGTGCATCAAGAGGTGGATTGTCTATATTGGTTAGCTCAGGGTCTTCGTATTCAAATGCATGACTGTGGTCTTCTTTATTTGCTGTGTTCTTTTTATCATTCTGGAATTTATCTGAATAGATTTCTTCACAAAAATCAACCTTATCCAATCCTACTGTAGGGTTCTCTAATTCTTCCTTACATCCGTCTCCTCTATCACTTATTGGAAAACCCATCAAATTGTTTAATTCTGGTTTTATTTCATCAACATTATCTTGTTTAAGTGAACTAACTGTATGAACATCTTGTCCCATGTCTTCTTTTTCATCCGTTTTATTTTGCCTATGCTGTATGGATCCCTGAGTCTCAAGAGCAAGCTGTTGACAAACTTCCATTGATGATGTTGCAGTTTCGCTAAGAAGCAGTTCCCCATTCTCTTGAACGTCTTTTACTGCTTTGACAATAATGTCTTCAGATGCCTTTGCACGCTGCCAACAATCATTTGGTACCTCTGCAGATACAGCACATTCTTTGTTTAACGGTGTACTTTTTGCATCTAGCTGGACTTCAACTTTGCTTGGTATTTGTGTTTTAGGTCTGCCATCACAGCATCCAGTTAGGTTGAAATCTCTTCTGGTCTCACAAACAGAATTACAACTTACTAATAGACTGCAAGTACATAGTGATGAATCACACATACATGTAGGTTTAGGAGAACAAACATGTTCTGCAATGCTTTTCATTTTCTCATCTGTTGACATGTTTGTGTTTTTCTGCTTAGCATCACTTTCTTTATATGTTGCTGGAACTTCATTTGAATAATTGCCAGCAAAAGTATTTTTTTCATTTTCCATTCTATCTTGTGATAAAAAGTGTTCTGCACCTTCCAGATTCTCTTCTATACCAGACTTCTTTAACTGCATAAGAGAATGGTTTAATTCTAAAGGCTCAAGCCTGCTTTCACAGTTTTCAACTGTTTGGTGACTTCGAGACGGCAAAGCTTCAAGCCCTGAATTTAATTTGTCACAATCTCCTTGAAAGGGTAACTCTTCACCTGCTTCAAGGTTTTTTTCATGCAACTTCATGGCATCATTCTTTGGTTCAATTTCTAACTGTTCTAAAGGTTTACTCTCTATTTCATTTGCTGTGTGTTTGCCCATCCATTCACATCTTGAATCGTTAGTCACATTACTTTCAATGATTCCATCCCTTGCGCATGCCTTTGTATAATCAGCTCTATCAAGATAGTCTTTACATGATGCCTTTATAACGTCCTTGCTATTGTCTACATCTGACATAATTTCATTGGCACTTTCATGCAGGATGCTAAAGTTCCTGTCATTTCCCTGAAGATAAACTTCATCTTCTTTTTTGTTGTTAGACAGACCTTTCCTCACATGTTTGATCTCGATTGTAGGAACATCATAGTGTTTTTGTATATAACTGCATTCTTGTAACCTTGATATACTGTCATGTAAGCCTGATTTTGAGTTGCCTTCGATTATTGAAGTCTCCACTTTGGCTGCAGATTTTGTACCATTTTCTTCAGTGAATGATTCCTTAAATGATTCACTGTGTTTTTCCAACATGTTCATACCATCATCAGAAAATTCATCTAAAGACTGCTCTATGCTTGCTTCTTGAAGAGCAATATCGTCATCTGCCCACTTGTTCTGTTTGCAAGTTTCAAGTGCCCTTGGGTTTTTCCCTATGGTAAGAGTCTCATTTACAGATTTTTCACACATTGCAGCTGTGTGTGTAATGTCATTCATGCATTTATTAGAAAACTGTTCATGGCCAACCACATTTTCTACTGCTTTCTCTCTGTACCCTTGTTTCATCTGGAAATCTTGATTAATGTCCTCTTTTGCATTTTCTTCCATCAACTGGTCTGATGTAACATTTTCAATTTTATTGAAATCTGTATCCCCTGTAGAATAGTGCTTGGCAGCAACATTTTCACTGCCACATGGTTCTGTCCTGTCAGAACTATCATCACATACAAAGTGTTTATTCCTCTCTGCCCTGAACTCAAGATCCTGACTGTTTGTCTTTTCAGTCTGCAGATCACTGGCATGATGTTCACATAAATTTTCAGAAGATTCTATGGAAAACTTGAATAGGTGTGGAGAAGGTAAAATCTTATCAGAGTCTATTTTGTTAAACTCTTCAGCTGATTCATCAGATTTTTCATATGTATACATGTCATTGGTAGAATTATGGAAAATAACTGCATTTTTCGTCCCATTTTCTGGTTCTTGTGTGTATATACTGTTTGGAGTCTCAATAGTATCAGACTTGAGAGATAGTTCATTGATTGTTTGGCTTGTGGCACTTTGACTGTCTTCAATCCCTAACTGAAAATCATTGCTATATTGATGAATCTCAAATCTGCCACCTGGAATTTCCACTGATGGGTCACCTCCATGAAGGGAAGTGTGAGAGTCTATATCTGTTTTAATGCAAGATTCTGCAGGAGGCTGGTTTGTATTTTGTAAATGATCAGTTTCTACACCATTTTTTATTTCATTTTCCTTGAAGGCTTGCACCTTTTCATGTTGTGAATCCTGATCTGTGGAGCAACTTGATTCAATCCCTTTTGTCTGCAAGAAATCTGATTCCAGATTGCCACTGTCATCATCATATCCCACTTCCCCTCCAAAAGTTGTCCGAGCAGAATCCAAGTTCTTTTCCATACCAAACTCTTCATCTGTATATCTGAACATCTCACTGCTGGACAGAATTTCACCAATCTCCGGAGGGACTTCCTCAGTAGGTAACCAAATCCTCTCTTCAACTTCAGATCCAAGTTCATGATCTGTTGTTGCAATTTCAGCCTGATAGTGAATGTAAGGCAACTTAGGAATGTCTTCAATTTCATCCAGGGCTTCTTCTGATGCAAACTGCAGATTGAATTCATGCAAAGTTTTTCTCAAAATTTCAACTCTATCTAGGTGATTTGCTGCTTTTATTTCTTCTTCTTGTTTAGAACAAACTGGTAGCTGTTGAAGATTTTCAGCAACCAGTTGCAAAGTTTCATATTTATCTAGGTGCTTGGCTGCCTTTGTATCTTGTTCTTCTTGTTTAGTAATTGGATTAAGGTAATTTTCATTGACAAATGGCCAAAACAAAAATCTCTTTCCATCGTTATGTGTGGGCTCTGGTAGTTCTTCTTCAAAACTGCCGGATTCTGATACTGAAAAAGATAAGAAAAAATAAAGCACTTTCAAAACAATCACTCTTAATCCTTTACCAACAAATCTGGTGCTTTAACAACTTTGTCAGAAAAACATTTTTGAAAACATTGAGGGGAAAAAGAAATTTCTCCTTTTTCCAAAATGTTTTCTACCTTTTCAAAGAGAAATCAAATCATTTGAGACACACTATTTTACAAGTCGTCTGCAAATGCTTCTGAAATGGACAAGTCTAAAATTTTGTTGTCTAGTATTAAAGAGTTAAATTACTGTTTCACAAGTCTGCTTTAGATCTTACCTCCAAATATGAGTTCATTTTTACTATAGCAGCTGGAATAATTTGTATTTCACGATAATTTTTTCAATCAAGCAATCTGAGACAAACAGTTAAAAGAGCATAAATGTATTCACTCATAAGCACTTCCCACACATTGTCTTCTTTGCAAGTCATTGTTTTCTCATTCCAATGATTTTCATCAAAGCTTAGACAAAAACAAATTGACTTAGTCTTAGATTCTGCCATCAGTTCTAAGTATTACAAATGATTACAACAATGTACTTACATTTGCTTCCTTGTTTTTTGCTTTCAGCTGAATTACTGCTATTTTTATTAAATATCTCTAACAGCAGACGCAGGATTTCCCTAATTTCTTCCTTAAGTTCTTCCTTAAGTTCTTCCATTTGTTTTGATAATCTTCTTTCAGAAGGATCACTCATGCTGAGGGGCACGTAAAGTTCATTGCCAACATCTCCTGAATTATCTTCCATTCTGGACAGCACTACAGAGAACCCCTAGCTGAAAGTATAGGTAAACCATATTAACTCTAATACTGCTATGCACAACCTTGCACTGCATTTTTGGATATTGTGGATTATGATCAGACTGCTTGTACATGTACATGTAATTTGATCTTGCATCTTCACTGTCCAGTATTTTGTAGTGAATTCTGGCCAAAAATGGCTTAGTTTTGCAAGGTCTGGCTCTTTTCTACTGATTGAATTTGTTCATTATATTCAGTTTAGAGTGTGGTGTCCATGGTTGTGAGGTAGAGCATCAGCCTTGTAACCATAAGGTCCCAAATTTAATAGGGAGCATGTGTCAGCCTTGGGTTCATTGGCCCACACATTCGGAACAAGTACTGGTATAGTTCCCAGGAAGCAGAGTCGAGAGAGATTTGTATAAGTAGTACTTAAGAACTTGTTTCTCAATTGATATTGAATAAATATGTTTAAACTGAACTATAGTTTAATGGTTAACCAAGCAGTTCTTTGTTTTAACAACCCTTGTTAAAACCCTTCAAAATACTTTTGAAAGTTAACCCTTGTTAACAACCCTTCAAAATACTTTTGAAAACATAGTGGGAAAAGGAGAAAATGCTGGTAACCAGCATTTTCTCCCTTTCCCACACTGTTCTCTACCCTACCAAACATAAATCCAATCATTTGAGCCACACTAGTTTATCATCTGCAGATACTTGCAATTTTGACTTGTCGTTTGTCATGTAGTAAAAATTAATGGTAACTTGAATATGGTGTGCAACACACAAAAAGGGGCCTTCTTACATATGCGTATGTCGCCCCAGATCAGCCTGTGCAGTCCGTATTGACTAATCCGAGACAAGACTTCCTGTTCGTATGTAATTTTCTGTTTCAGGAAAGTCTACTGTATTACAAAATCTTATGTAGTCGTAAATTACCGTCTCGGATTAGCTTGTGCGGACTGCGCAGGCTAATCCGAGACGACACTTTACGCAAATGTCAGAAGGTCTCAGTTCGCATGTTGCGGGCCATATATGAGGATCCTGGCACTGGTTCCATTTGTCAAAGTGTAAAGATACCTCTACAAGACGATAAAATTTTTGACTTGCCCATATTGAGAGCATACATGCAGATAACAAAGTCAATGAAGGTCAAATGATTGGATTTGTCTGGAGATGAAGAGATGGCAAACACTGTAGAAAAATGAAAGAATGTTGCTTACACACAATGGTTATTGTCTGTCTGTCAATCAGTCAGTCATTTGGTCTGTCCCCCAGCCTGCCTGATACCCACCAAACTGGCCTGACCACTAATAAGTTTTTTAATAAACCGGTATTTTCTACTTTTCCCACAAGCTTTCCTTTCCAGCAAGAAATTACATCATTTGAGCCACAATCAGTATGTCAACTGTATAAAATGTTTTCACCTTGGATTTACACAAAATTTTGTCGCCTGGTAAAGGGGTAACAGCTTCAGTTACAATAGGAATGCCAATCAACAACTTGGACTTTGCACTGATGAAGATTTTTAAAATCTTACAAAACTCCTATCAAAGGACTCAAAGTCCTGAAAAGTGGATTTGTGGATCAATATAAAGCTATGATAGAGTGTGATGAAAGTACTAGGCAAAACTGAAAGCAGAATGAGTAGAGTGCAAGCGACGCTGTACGACAGTATTTGGTTCAGATCAAACCAATAATGTAGTACAGACCAGCTATTAAAAACTGAACGTGAGCGGGCATGTGTCGTTATGCACGATATATTTGGTTCCAGGAAGTTCGATCACAGGAAGTGGATTTGTTATACTAATCTGCCAAGCATGATTAATCACTGAATTAAGAAAGGTATCCTAGCATACAGTATCAGTAAAGAAGAAAAACATAAGAAAAAAGAAACTGATTATATTTCCTTAACTCTACAAAATGGAAAAAGTTTGGACTATCTTTAGACCGCATTGAAAACATTTGCAGACAAGACAATAAAATAAATGTAGCTCAAATAACAACCTCTGTCTTTGAATATACATTGTGGGAAAAGAAGAAAATGCTGGTTACCAGCATTTTCTCCTTTGCCACTATGTTTTCAAAAGCCTTCTTTTTCAGGTTCCTTATAAAACTTGGGTTTGTGTGGTAAATTGTTACTGTAATAGGCTATTTGAGTATTTTTATTTCACACAAGAATTTTGCAAAGGACTGTAGGAATATATGTGATCAATGGCACAGGTCCATTATGTGAGACTGTATTCGAATATGTAGGATGCAGCATATTTTGATCTCAAAACGATCAAGTTCGTATTTTCTAGAGAGCCAAATTTGCATGTTTATACTGCATGTACATGCAACCACCCAGATTTTGTATGATTGCAGAGAAAAGTATTCTATTTTTTTTTGTATACCTGTTTAACCCTTTACCACACAATCCCGACTTTTAATGACCCTGAGGAAAAAGCCTTTGGAAAACATTGTGGGAAAAGGAGAAAATGTTGGTAACCAGCATTTTCTCCTTTTCCTACAATGTTTTCTACCCTTCCCAAAACAAATTTCAATTTCTGAGTAACATTTATTTTGTCATCTGCTAAAGTTTTCAATTTGGACTGGTCTAAAATTTTGTCGTTTGGTAAAGAGTTAAAAGAAATTAATATGCAGCAAAAAATGTAAGAAGGCCCCTTTAACTCATTATCTTCTGCAGATTTTTTTTTCTAAATTTTGCAGAAGTGCCCTATTTAGATAGCATTGTGGAAAAAGTGTATGGCCCAGTTGAAAACAAGTACTTCTTTTGCTGTTAACCTGCATTTTCTCCTTTTCTCACAATGTTTATACCCTTTGAAAAACAAATTCAAATTTTTAAGTGGCATGCATTTGTCCTCTGCAAATGCTTTGAATTTGAACAAGTCAAAAATTTCGTTAGTTGGTAAAGATATAAAAGGGTAGAAGCATAGTCAGAAAAGGATAAAGTTCTGATAACAATAGTTTTGTCCTACTTCCACAATATTTCAAAAACCCATTTTCAAAATGGTTAAAATATATGTGCAGTGCTCTGGCAAAAGGAGGTTTAATGTGACTCAGTGATACATGTACATCGTACCATGCATAGCATTAAATAATTATGGATCTATAAAATCCATTTTATCCAACAATTGATTGAATCATCAGGTAGAACAGTCCTTTTTCATGCAGAAAATTGACAAACAGCAAAAAGTTTGAAATTATGTCAGCGTGCATTTACAGCGCAGGGGACATAGGTCAATACTTTTTTGCAGGTGCATTATGCCCCCTTTTTACAGAACATGGCTCATTATACAATTGTTTGGTAAAGGGCTAAATGCAGATGTGGAACTAGTAAAGAGGAAATCACTTTTTTTAAATGCCCATTCAACACTAATGATCAAAGATGCTAAGATTTCCTAATTTCAGACGCGACTAGCTTTCCTTTATTCTATGATTAAAATGATAACCAATGAGAGTGTGTGATTGTTTTATTCTGATATCAAGAGCACTAAACAAGAAGGCCATTGGCCCTAAAGCGCTCACCTGAGTAAAGTCATGTATGATTGATAAAGTTAAAGAAAATCCTGATTGTGATGATGTAAACATATGATTGTTAGTGACCTACTTTTTGATACAACCTGACTCATTTTCAACCTTGTTCAAGATATAATGAGGACAAACTTTCTGATGAAATTTCATGAGTCTTAGACAGACAATATGGCCTCTAGAGTGCACACAAAAATTTTCTAAGATTTGTCCTAGGGATCTTCTGTCTGACTCAACTAGATCTCATTTCAAATTTGTCTGAGATATCATCAAAACAAACATTTTGACCTACTGTCATAAGTATCAGACCGAAAATGTGGCCTCAAGTGTGCACACAACATTTGACCTAGTGACCTACTTTTTGATCCAATAATTATGACTCTATTTCATACTTGTCTAAAATATCATCAAGACAAACATTCCGACATACAATGTAGCTCATGAGTATCACATTAAAAATGTGGTCTCCAGAGTGCACACAAAATTACTCTCCAGAGTGCACACAAAATTACTAAGGTTTGACCATATGACCTACTTTTTCATCCAATGTGACCCAATTTTCAAACACATTCTAGAGATCATTAAGACTAGCCTGGGTTCCAGCCTATTCATTTTTAGCTCCACTGGCCGAAGGCCAGCGAGCTATTGTCATGGCGTTGTGTCCGTCGTGCGTCCGTCCGTCCGTCCGTTCGTCCGTGCGTGCGTCCGTAAACTTTTTCTTTAAAAAACTTCTCCTCAGAAACTATTGACTGGATTTTTACCAAATTTCACAGGAATGTTCCTTTGGTGGTCCTCTTTCAAATTCCTTCAAATAATTGTGTTCCATGAAGAATTCTGGTTGCCATGGCAACCAAAGTAAAAAACCTTTAAAAATCTTCTCCTCCCAAACCGCTATTTGGATAGCATTATTATTTTGCAGGAATGTTCCTTAGATACAGGTTTACAGAATTCCTTTAAAAAAAAATGATCGGTCAAAAAACATGGCTTTTATGGGAGACTCATTTTCCTTTTATGGTATAAAGTAAAATCTTTGAAAAATTTCTTCTCTAAAACTATTCATTGGATTTCATTGTTGTTTTGCAGGTAAGTTCCTATGGTGGTTGTCTGCCAGATTGTTTCTATGGTGGTTGTATACCAAATTCCTTTTAAAAAAATGATACACCTAAAAACACATTTTTTTATAGACAAGGCTTATATTTCAAAAAAATGTTCTTCTCCAAAACTGTTTATTGTGTTAGTTTTATCGACTAACAAAGAAAAAGGAAGAAAATTGGATTGACTTGACCTAGTCAGGGCTGTCCTATTTAAGCCCACACATTTTCCTTGGTATTAAGATCACAATTTACTCCAATGATATGCTATTAGTTAGTACTAGTAATGAAATATCACTGGCCATAAATAAGATAAAAGCTTGAGCACCTTTCACAACTTGAGCTTTTCAATTTTGCCTTATTACTAAGCCTGAGTAACCATGCCAAGATAAAAAAGAAAAAGTATTTTAATAACAAAACCCCCATGTTGTAGGTACTTTATAGTCCTTTTGATATGGAACAAGAGAACCTCTGCACTTTTATTAGTTCTGGTAAAGGTTTGTTGACCTACTAATGAGTAAATGCAGAGTGGACAGAGAAGGGGTGTAAATCCTGGTGACCTGGTACACAGTGGGACAGGGCTTTACATTTGTGATAAGGCATTAATGTTACCCAGTCAAACTGATCCCGCAACTTCAGTACACCAGAATTAATCTGTGCCCTGGAGCAGGATATTTGATTTATGTAAATGCATTTGTAGACCATTTTGTGTTGTTTGCCACAGAAGACATTCTAACTGTGAAAAGTTGATTATTAGGGATTAGGTGTTCATTGTATGCCAGCATATTTCATTCTATCCGGTGTATAGATGTAAGTTGATCTATATTGCTATAACATTCATTCATTTGCCCTCCTAGCTGTTCTTTTAGATTACCCCTTTACCACACAATCACAACTTTTAACGATCCTGAGAAAGACATATTTTCTATATTTTGATGTTTCCCCACCCAAAACGGTTTGTGAAAGGACCTGTTGCAGACAACATATCTTCAAATTGGTAGGACATATATAAAAAAGGACAGAAATTATTGTGGGAAACTAAGAAAATGCTGGTTACCATTTTTTTCTTCTTTTCTCACAAGTTTTTTCCATACCTTTTTTCTTTAGTGAGCTAAAATGCAGGATTGAATGGTAATTGTTAAAAACTTCTTTTCGCCATTATAGAAATATCAGGCCTGTGGAGCGATACAGGTGCTCAAGCGCCTCTAGTTTTGTTTTCTATTATTTGGACCTTACTTTGTCAAAAATGAGGTTCATTTTTTGACAAAGTTAAGTCCAAATATAAAAAAGGAAAAAATGATCGGACTGGAACCAAGGCTATATTATGGCCAACATTCTAACCAATTTTCATCAGTATCATGCAAAAAATGTGATCTCGAGAGTGCACACAAGATACATGTAGATTTGTTCCAATGGCCTACTTTTTTACCAATGTAACCTGATTTCAAAATAGTCCAAGGTATCATCAAGACAAACATTCTCACCAACGTTCTGGAGTATCAAACTAAATTTTTGGCCTCTAGAATGCAAACAAGTTTTTTTCTTAGATTTGCCCAAGTGACCTACTTTTTGATCCAACATGACCTAATTATGACTATATCTGTAATGTCATAAAGACAAACATTCTGACCAAGATTCATAAATATTACCGGTAGACTGAAAATGTAGCCTCTAGTGAGCACACAAGATTTTTCATAGATTTGTCCTTCTGTCCTACTTCTTTGTTACCTGACATGATCCAATTTCACAAATTGTCCACGATATCATCAAGACATACAAGGTATGAACCAGTAAATTACTTTTTGACTCAACATGACCTAATTTTGATTTTGTCTTAGGTATCATCAAGACAAATATTCTGACCAACTTTCATGAGTATCTGACCAAACATGTGGCCTCTAGATGGGGCAAAAGGTTTTTCTAAGATTTGTCATAGTGACCTATCCTATTCGACCCTATTTTAATCTTGTCCCAGACATTACTAAAACAAGAGGACCATTGGCCCAAAAGCACTCATCTGAGTAAAAGTGTCTACTGCTGATAAAGCTGAAGAAATCCTGGTTTGATGTAAAATGATGTAAAACACATGAGTGTAAGTGACTTACTATTGACTGACTTGACCTACTTTTAAACTTGTCAGAGATATCATCAAGACAAACATTATGATGACATTTCATGAGTATCAGACTGAAAATGTGCCCTCTGGACTGCATACAAGGTTTTTCAAAGATTTGGCCCAGTGCCCTACTTTTTGACCCATTGTGACCAAAGTTCAAACTTGGCTGTTATAGTCAAGACAACCTTTCTGACCAAGTTTCATGAGTATCAGCTGAAAATGTGGCCTCTTGAGTGCACACGTACAAGGTTTTCCCCAGATCTGTCCAAATGACCTACTTTCTGACCCATCATGATCCAATTTTCAACTAGTCCAAGATATCATCAAGACAAACATTCTGACAAAGTTTCATGAGTACCAGGCTGAAATTGTGGCCTCTATGGTGCACACAAGGTTTTTCTAAGATTTAGCCATGTGACCTACTTTTTGACCCAACATGAATCAATTTCAAGCTTGTCTGAGATATCATCAAGACAAATAATATTCTGACCAAGTTCCGTGAGCATCAGGCTGAAAATGCGGCCTCTACAGTGCTCACAATGTTTTTCTACGATTTGGCACAGTGACCTATTTTTTGACCCAGCATGTCCCAATTTCAAACTTGTTCAAGATATCATCGAGAGAAATATTCTGACTTAGTTTCATGAGTATCAGACTGAAAATGTGGCCTCTAGAGTGCACAAAAGGTTTTTCTAAGGTTTGGCCCAGTAACATACTTTTTAACTCGGCAAGACCCAATTTCAAACTTGTCAAGATTTTAACCAGATACACATTCAGACCAAGTTTCATGAGTATTGGGCTGAAAATGTGGCCTCTAGAGGTTTTTCTAAGATTTGGCCCAGTGACCTACTTTCTGATCATATGTGACCAAATTTCTAAGATGTCTTAAGATTTTATCAAGACAAATATTCTTACCAAGTTTCATGAGTATCGGGCTGAAACTGTGGCCTCTACCGTACTCAGGTGAACTAAAAAAAGCAATTTCAGTTGCTTCTGATTTTGGGTCCCTGCTGCTGCCGAGCCCCCGTAGCTCAGTCGGTAGCGTACAGGACTGGAGAACGGGACGTCGCTGGTTCGATCCCCGGCCCGGCCAATTTCTTTCCGAAGATTGATGATAGTCATTGCGACAGGATTCATTCCTCTCTCTCACCGCTGACCATTGTTTCTACGATGGTTATGTGGGAAAGCAGCCAGTGGCTTGGAAAGAATATTGTACGTAGTACTGGTAAAATAAACATGGAAAGCATGGATAGGTGCACTGGCCGCCGCGATATACCTGAAATAATGTTGAAAACGGCGTTAAACACCACGCAATCAATCAATCAACCATGGGTCCCTGTTAAGACCAAACGAGACATATTCAGATCTACTATATTGAATTACTTCCTGGTGAAAATTTTGTTCTAACAAAATTCACAAATTTATACTCTGATAGCCGTTAACTTAACATGAATGTTCTGCACACTAACCTGTTCAATCAAAACGATGTTGGAGAAGTACCTTTCTCTAGCAACATTATTGTGAATTCGGTTTAAAGAAGATCTAGTTCATAATAGTCCGCAAGAGGAAAATAAATTTTTAGGGAATTTCCACACTGGGGAATTAACTGGTTCCCGCTGTACATGTACTATACCACTCGTCACAACTCGGTCGATTCCGTACCTACATCTAATTTGATCACCGGATCACCCGAGGCATGCCGAATGTTACTATATGTATACACTTAGCCGATTAGGGGAGGTTTCCAATCTATCTGGGGAATACCCGTCAAAACTCGATCACCCTTTTCTTTTATATCTATTCAGACGTAACTTTGTCAAAAGGGTAATAATTACAGGACGGATTAAATTGGTTTGCCACAGGTCTGTACAGACCGTGAACGGCGACCGCGATATGGCGTGAATGAAAGATTATCACCGCTTCACCCGGCTACAACTCGGCCTATTCCGACATTTAATGTCTGAGTTAAATTTGCTATGGGCGCCCTGCAATTTATTTATTTGCCATTTTCAGTACGATTTTTTCATAAATCGTAGATGGCTGCAGTACATGTAAACGGCGTACACGTTTACACTACATGTGAGCATCGTGACTTGGTGTGCTGGATGTATCTTTCGGCGACGGGTAGGGTCAAATGCCTTAAAAACCCATCCGTGGTACGTGTGAAATTTGGTCTTGCTGGTGGGGTGGTCTTATATCCGGGTTTCACCCATCTGCCAGATTTTAAATAAAACCCTTACTCTGTGTAGACTTGTATAGATTTGATCATGCGCAAGGTAAATGAGGCATGCTCTGACAAAAGGGGGCTTAATGCGTCTCCGTGAAGCATTATACCATGCAAGTCATCACATAACTATGGATTCATAAAATCCGTTTTTTTATTCCAAACAATCGACTGGATCTTGGGGTAAAATGGTCCTTTGGCATGCAGAAAATTGACCAAAAGCAAAAAGTTTCGGCTCAGGTAAGCCTGCGCGGATTGCGCAGGCTGACCTGAGTCGATGCTTTTTGTAAGTGCATCAATCCCCCTTTTCAAAGAGCATGGCTTAAATGTATTTTATGTAGGGAAACCTAGGCTCAAAAATAAAAATGAGAACAAGAAAATTCTCCTTTTTAATAAAAAAAAAAAAGAGTATATATTTCTTGAATTTTATTAATAAATCCACATGCAAACTCATACATGTTAGTTCATAATTACCTATATTTAAACTCTTACAATCAGATAATAACATATGTACATACATGTATATAATGTAAATTAACATTTTTTTAATGTACATATCTGATCTGAGTCGATACTTTTTGCAGATGCAATCAGCCCCCTTTTCACAGAGCATGGCTCATAAGTATCTCGTACTGACATTAAAAACCGAAACACCTGGGAGACACAATTCGGTAAGTATAACATTTTTCGTCACTAGCAACATGTCATATTTAACAGGCATTGGCTGACGTTATTTACCGATTTATAACGTAACACTCGTCACAACTCGGCCAATTACGTACCTACATTTGACCACCCGAGCTATGCCGAATGATAACGTAAGAGTCACAACAGATTGTCACGCAGTGGGTTCCTTGTCGACATATACGAGGGCTGTTCGATAAATTCGTGGAATTTTGCTGTTAAAACCACGTTTCTTGATAATTTAAGCTAAAAGTTTGCCTATTACAGTATGAACGTATCATAAACTTGATAAAAAAGTTTTGCTGTTTTAAAACATGTTAAACTGCAACCATAGTAACCCATGTAATGCGCATTGCCGGGCGCCAATTTTCTCCCGATTTGAAGCATGTAATTTTGTGTAAAACAAATATTCAGAAAAGTGTACAAATGGCACAAATTGTGAAGACGGTTGAACCTCAACAATCTCAGGTCATCATTTCTGTAAAACATTATCACTGTGGCACTTCTGGTTACTCCAATAACATAGTTTTTGTCTCGTCAGTGCCTGGTATTTTTTGACGCAATGACGTCTTCATTTGAATTACGCCCACTACTAAAGTTTTGTGTCGGACTCGGTAAAACACAAAAACAGACCACTGAATCAATTAAGGAGTGGACAATTTTAAGTTGATGTAGTATTTCGTCTGTCTGTAAGTGGAATGAGCGGTTCAGGAATGGAAGAAAATCGCTTGGAGATGATCCTCGTGAAAGACGGCCGGTTAGCGTAACAGCGTCAATTTTGGATATTGTGCGATGGAAGATGAATGACGACCGGTGGGTTAGAGTGCGTGCCATATCAGACGACAAGGGATGCAATACGAACCTTCAACAGTGATTAGCATGTGGGTGTCTTGGTAAAGGAATTATGTGAATATTCGAGGGGGTTATGTTGAAAAAGTACTCCGATCTCTTGACTTGTAATGACGTAGACGTTATTTTGTCGCATCCGGAGCCCGGCGGTGTACGTTTACACGTGTTTTGTAATTCTCTGATGAAAATGTATTTCTGAATGAATTCACATGAAATTTGAAGGATGTTTCAGATATGGATTGTTCAATATGTATGCAAGATATGACTTAAATTGGTTCCCCAGTTTTATTTTTAGAACGAAACTCCATGAATTTATCGAACAGCCCTCGTACTTTGCTTAAAGATACATTCCAGAGAGAACAAACGCTGTTGAGGCTTGATAGTGTGTAGAATGGTTCAGAATTTGGTCAGCTGTGAAAACATAGATAAACCACCGATATGTATTTCCCTCGCTTGAAGACTGCCAGTTTACTCCTCTCGTTTATAAATATTTCCATGTTACCATAGTTTCTAATTCATGTTCATAACCTTTCTATGTACAAGTGTTTTCTCATTGTCAAGTTCTGTCAAGTTCTGTTTACCGCAATAATCACGATCCAATCACAGTCTATTGTTTATTGTTAAATTGTTACTATTTTAAGCTAAATACGTCAAGTAATTAGCTATGATCCAATCAGAATCGTTTATAAATACCGTGTGAGCTCATTAGCCAATCAGAGGCAATCTAGCCATTAATTTGTGCAATTCTGAAGAAGGAAGGTTGCAGAAAACTATTCACTACATTCCGCCGCCTCCCTTTCCTTAGCCTGGTTCCAGTCCGATCAAGCATGTTTACTCTTTATATTCGGACTTTACTTTTAAAGTAAAGTTCAAATATAAAAAAAAAATGATCGGACGGGGACCCAGGCTACCCTTTCCTCTCTTCCACTCTGGATATCCCTTCAGCGGGAACTGACTCGCAGCTGAACTAAGCTGCAGTGTCATCTTGCCGTCTGGAGGTTCAAATGTAGTTATGAAATATTCGGATAAAATGTAATTATGCTCTGGCATTAATAGCTCATTTTCAACACAAATGAAGTTTGTTTTATCTTCTGACAAACTACTTCGCCCGTCCTAGACCTACGCATCTCAGCCGCGTCGAATCATGAGCATATCCATAAATTTGAGCCACGCTCTGTCAAAAGGGGGCTTAACTCTTTACCAAACGACAAAATTTTAGACTTGTCCAATTTGAAAGAAGCTGCAGACGACAGAATAAATGTGACTGGAAATTCAAAATTTGTTTTGGAAAAGATAGAAAACATTGTGGGAAAAGGAGAAAATGCTGGTTACCAGCATTTTCTCCTTTTACCACAATGTTTTCAAAAGGGTTCTTCTTCAGGGTCGTTAAAAGTCGTGATTGTGTGGGAATGCGTGATGCATGATACCAATCAAGCCATTACATAATTATGGATCCATAATAGCCACTTTTTTAAGCAACCCACTTACATGTAATTATGCATTTTCTTCCGCTAGGTGGCATTTTTCAAATACATCGGTCATCGAAGAATATGTTCTGTTCTGTTCTGTTCAAATATGACATGCGCAGACAACGGTAATTATGAGATAAAGTGGTCCTTGGACAAACCGAAAACTGATCAATATAGCGAAAAGTTTCGGCCCAGGTCAAGATGTATTAAGTCCCCTTTTCGAAGATGCATTTTACCCCCCATTTCACAGAGCATGGCTCATTTATACGGTGTATGGGATAAAGAATCTCAAGGGAGTTGTCTTCGATTTAAAAACGGAAACGAAAACAGTGATTTCTTTTTAATGGCCTCAACAAAATGAAATGCATTTTCTATCGGTCGTAATCGTAAACTGTGGGCAACATTTGGCATGAAGATACAAGAATGATTATAGTTTCATAAAATAAAGATGAAATGGCTGAAAACGAGTCTAGATGTATTTTTAAATTCTAGAATAGTATTAGAATGAAAAATGTGTAAAAACTTGCCTTTCTTTCGATGTATCCATAAAATTGGTTTTTTTTTTTGTGGATTTAAAGACCAGACGGTCTTAAAATAAATACAGTTAAACGTTATAAATCTACGTGCACTTTGCCTTTATTCAATATTTTTAACTTTTTTAATCAGCGAAGTGTACACAATTCCTTTTCTTTCGATAAATCCATATAACTATAGGTTTTCTAGATTTAAACACTTTATTGCCACAAAATTACTGTAAAACGGCGCGGACCTACTTTGCCTAAGTATAGGTTACGCTCGACTGATACTACAAAAACTTTGCACACCCTTGAATTTGCTTTCCTTGTGAAAATAAGTTTCGAACTCAGTTCCCAGATTTGTGAGTCATCCTTTTAGCTTGACACTAAACAACCAACCAATCAACGGACAAACACTACATGCGCGCATGAATCTCTATTTAAAAGTGGGTGGTATGTATTGTTACTGTCGGGAATTCCCCTTAGTTTCGACAATTTCTTTTTTAACCCTTTACCACACAGTCCCGACTTTTAACGGCCTTGGGGGAGAAGGTTTTCGAAAACATGGTGGGAAAAGGAGAAAATGCTGGAAACCAGCATTTTCCCCTTTTCCCACCATGTTTTTTTTAACATATCAAGAACAAATTTCAACATTTGGGCCATCGTTGATATGCCGTCTAAAATTGCTTTCAAATTGGAACAGATTAAAATTTTGTCGGTAATTAAAGAGCTAAGTCTACCGAACGACAAAATTTTAGGTTTGTCCACATTGAAAGGATTTGCAGACGACAAATTAAAAGTGGCTCAAATGGAGGAATTTCAGGGTAGATAATATTGTGGGAAAAGGAGAAAATACTGGTTATCAGCATTTTCTCATTTTTCCGCACTGTTTTCTAAGGCTTTTACTTGTTTGTTTATTTGAAGAGGCAGACAACAAATCCATTTCTATCTAGATTTTGCTTTCTCACTGTCCCTTTTGCCTAGATAATCTCCTTTATCGGAGGATGTGAATCCAAGATCAGGCTGCTCGTACCGTGTGGTCTGATCTTGATCCACACTGTCTGCAAAAGGTTCATTGACGTGTGTTCAACAGGATCTAGGTTAAAGGATACGTCTGGGTTTGGAATATTACACAATGAAACTGTTTGATATCAAATTTCATGTGCATTTTATAGATACATGTACATGTACGTGTATTTGGCCATTTACCAAACTTAATCTATCATATTTCTAACTTGTGTAAAACTCTTAAATGTAAAACAGACACTCATATTTCTAATTTGTGTAAAACTCTTAAATGTAAAACAGACACTTGTTTTAATCAGCATGTTTAATTATATATATGTGTGTGTGTGTGTGTGTGTGTGTGTGTGTGCCAGTTTCAACCCATTATATCTTTTACTCTTTACCAAACGACAAAATCTTTGACTCCTCCAAATTCAAAGCATTTGCAGACGACAATTAAATATTGCTGAAATAACTTGATCTTTCTGTGAATTGTAAGAAAACATTGTGGGAAAAGGAGAAAATGCTTGTTACCAGCATTTTCTCCTTTTTCCACAATGTTTTCAAAAGTTTTTTTTTTTTTTTTTTTTTATTTGGGGTCGTTAAAACTTGGGATTGTTTGGTGAAGGGTTAATTTAAGAAATTATAATCATTCTTGTATCTTCATGCCAAATATTGCCATTGACGGCTGCACAGATTACGACGGATAGAAAATGCGTTTCAATTTTTTGCAGCCTTCAAAGAAAATACTTTTGTCGTTTCCGGTTTTAAATAAGGACTCCCCCCCACCCTTACACTAAATATATATTAGAGATTTATCCATGTTTACAAAGCTGACTTAAATCTGAGCCATTCTACACACGTTTAACTCTTTACCACACAGTCCCGAGTTTTAACGACCCTGTGGAGGAAGGCTTTTGAAAACAATGTGGGAAAATGAAAAAATGCTGGTAACCACAATGTTTTCAACTCGATCAAAGACAGATTTCATCATTTGAATCATATTAATTTTGTCATCTGCAAATGCTTTAAATTTAGATTAGTCTAAAATTTTGTCGGTTGGTAAAGAGTTAAGTTTAAACAGCGTTTTTTAATCGGTCGGTAGACCGATTAGAGAGATGGCAAACTTCGGAAACCCGTCCGCTCAGGGCAAACTGATGTAACTGCAACTCGTAACAGCTTTTACTTCCAGCGTTTTAGAGCTTATACCTACTGTGATGACCTTATTACAAAAACTACCTTTGACCCAGATAACCGCACTTTTGACCTAGATAAGCGCAGGAATAATAATTAGCGGTAAACAGACGTCAAGTAATGTCAAGCAATCCCATAATAACTTTTGAATTATGTAATAAACGGCGGTTACAATTTGTTTAGTATTGAAGTATGTCATGATTGCAGTATCATCAAAATCTCTGGCCAACAAAAACTGGAGTAGTTTACTTTCAACATGATTGTAAGAAATAGGGTCAATGATTAGCAGCAACTTTATGAATGAAACGAGTGCGAATCAAGTGCATCGGGTGATGTGAACACATCTTGTAGTCGTCTGCTGTCCATATCATTCGGCAAATTTCGAGTGATCCGTTGATAGTTATACCTACATGTAGTTACGGGATCGGCCGAGTTGTGACGAGTGCTCTCCGGTTTATAAAAAGGACGGGTTCAGATATTTTAACACTTCCGGTATGTAGGTATATTTGGTGATCAGACTGCAAATGGGTAAGCAGCGTGATCTAGGATCACTACGATCCAACAGGCCACATGTATTTTTTGGGGGGAGGGGCTGAGGGACAGGCGGAAGGACAAGCTTTACTTTTTCCCCTGACATGAGTCATGTGCTCCGCCAGCGTTGTCTTTGGAATACTGTATTTTATGTATAAATACATATTTACAAACGTCCTCGAAAATATGATTCACTGAAAACGAAACCGGAAGTAAATTCAGTAGGCCTAGATCTTCACGATGAGTAATAACTGAAGTCAATTTAGTCAAGTTGTGCAACAACCCGACCCGCTCAATCTTTCTCATATAACGAAATTTTATCTACCACTACCAAAATTGAAAGCATTAATTTTGTAGAAGACAAGCCAAGAGTAACTAAACCCTTTACCAGACGACAAAATTTTAGCCTTGTCCAGAATGAAAGCATTTACAGACGACAATTTCAGTGTGACTCAAATGGTACAATTTTTCTTTGATAAGGTAGAAAACATTGTGGGAAAAGGGGAAAATGGTGGTTACCAGCATTTTCTCCTTTTCCCACAATGATTTCAAAAAGCTGCTTACCCAGGGTCGTTAAAGGGAGGCATTGTGCGGTAAATGGTGAAATACATTTCCTACTTTTTGCCATTTATGTTTAAAAAAAAAAACACCTTTATTTCTCAGGGTTGTTAAAACGCATGATTGTTTAGTAAAGTGATAAACTAAATTTAAAAAAAAAAGATATATGCAGTGTGAGCCATGCCTCTGGCAAAAGGGGTCTTAATGCATCTCTGTGATGCATAATACCAACTAAATCCTCATTTAACTATAGTCCCATAAAATCTATGTTGTCAAACGACTGACTAAATTTTCAGGAAGATCGGTCCTTTTACATGTATAAAATTGACCAATAGCAAACAGTCTCGACCCAGGTCAGCCTGCGCAGGCTGACCTGAGTCGGTATTAAGCCCCCTTTTCACAGAGCATGGCTCATATTATTGTTGTTAATAGCCTTTAGATAGTATCTTTAATCAAACAATGGTAACCCAGAAATGTTCAGAATACATGAACTAATAACAAAAACGAATAACTTAAAACTAATTCATTTTCAAAACAGTTTGAAGAAGACAAAGTGAATGTGTGGCTTCAATGATGTAGAAAACATTGTGGTAAAAGGAGAAAATGCTGGTAACCAGCATTTTCTCCTTTCCTAACAATGTTTTCAAATGTTATTTTTCTCAAGGTCGATAAAACGGAATTGTTTAGTCAACGGTTCATCAGACAAAGAAGTGTGTAGAATAGATGTTTAACCCCATCACTATGTTACACGTTTGGTTGCAAGTTCGAAACCCGGTTGAGGCAAACTTTCTTTCTGACGGTTTTTGATAGATTGTATGGTGTTTCAATACCTTTTCAGTTATATCGCGGTAGCCAGTGCACTTATCTATGTTTTCCTGAAATTTCTTTGTCCGGTACTCCGCACAAGCTACTGGCTGCTTTCCCACATAACCATCGTCGAAACAACTATCAGCGGCGAGAGAAGAACGAAGCCTGTCGCAACGACTATAATCAATGGCCAGAAAGAAATTGGCCGAGCCGGGGATCGAACCAGGGAGCCCTGTTCTCAAGTCCTGTACTCTACCGACTGAGCTAACTGGGCTCGGCCCTGTCGGTTTTTCATCTCTCACCTCTGATGCATGTGTGAAAAATAGTCACTGACTTGGAAAGAAAGTTGGGTCAATACTAGAGTGAGAAAGCTAGAAAACACATGTGTAGCTGCACTGACCGCCGTGATATGACCTACGCTGAAAAACGGCGTTAATCTCCAATACAAACTAACAAACAAATGTTATACTTTACCAAACGACAAAGTTTTACATTCGACAAAATTGTAAACGGTTGCAGACGGTTAGTGATGTGATTTACTTCTGAAATTAAAAAAAAAAATGGTGGGAAAAGGGCAGCATTTTGTCATTTTCCGACAAGCCTTTGTCACAAGCCCTGTTCCTTTTGGGGGGGGGGGGGGGGGGAGGGGGGTGTTACTACAACACGGGGCTATTTGATGAAGGGTTGAAGGGTTGACCCTTCCTGTGTCTCCGGAATCATTTTATAAGCAATTTTTGTGGACGACAAAGATCTAGATTAGACATGGAACAACACAGTTGGTTTACTTGATTTCAAGCTATGGGAAAAAAAAAAACGCATTCATTTACTACATGTATAAATGGGTCTTAACTTTAACCCTTAACCCTTTACCAGACGACAAAGATTTAGACCCGTCCAAATTGAAAGCATTTGCAGACGACAATTTCAATGTGACTCAAATTATGCGATTTTTCTTTGATAGGCTAGAAAACATTGTGGAAAAAGGAGAAAATGCTGGTTACCAGCATTTTCTCCTTTTCCCACAATGTTTTCAAAAGGCTTCCCCCACAGGATCGTTAAAAGTCGGGATTATGTGGTAAAGGGTTGAATACATTTAAATGAAAAGAAAAATGCAGGCCAATTTTAAAATCCCAAATTTTGCTATTTCATAGGTATTTTTTACAGGTTCTGTGCAGTCTGATCTTGATCTACACTGTCCGCGAGGTCCCTGAGTCGAGCTTAGCAGCCTACGTGTTAACAGCTTTCAATAAGTGAATGGTATTTCTGCATAGATCTAGTGAAAAATGAAAAAAAAGACTAAACCAACGCGATTAGAGGGTTTTTTTTTTATCTTAGAACATTTCACAAAACTGCAAAGTAGATCCAAGATCAGACTGCACAAAATGTTTGATCAGTCTGTGTAGTCTGAATTTGATGTACATTCACGGTCTGTAAAATGAGGCGTGGTCTTAGTACAGTTCATCTACATGCATTTCAGGATAAAGAAACAAGGAAGTTAAATTAAAAATGAAATCGCAGTGTTGGTGCAGAAAAGAGACAAGTGTCTCCGTTTAACATATTCACCGACACTGAATATTTAAGCCACTACATGTGTATGAGCCGCGCTCTGTGAAAAGGGGGCTTAATGCATCTGCGAAAAGTTTCGACCCAGGTGGGCCGAAACTTTTCGCTATTGGTCAATTTTCTGCATGTCAAAGGACCAGTGTACCTCATGAGTCAGTCAGTTGTTATACAAAATGGATTTTATTGATCCATGATTATGTGATGACAAGCTTGGTATGATGGATCACGGAGATGCATTAAGCACCCTTTTGCCAGAGCATTGCTCGTATAGAATTTCACAATGAACGAGAAGTATGCAGGCATCCGACAAGCCCTTGTCACAAGCCTTCTCTCGGAGTTGTTAAAACGTGCGGTTGTTAAATGATTGATTGATTGAATGGCGTTTTCAGCCGCTTTCAATGTTTCAGTAATATCACGGCGATAGCACACGTATTCTTGTATGTCCTGGGCTTCACTAGTTCTGGGCTAGGGCTCTGAAGTGTCTTGCCCAAGGACACGCCCACGAAAAACACAGTGGATCCAGTAAGGCTCGAACCCGGGGCCTCCAGGTCACGAGTCCTACACTTTACCGCTGAGCGACGCAGGACCCCAGGTCAGATTTGGATACTCATAGTCAGCCTCTTGATTTCAACCAATGGGAACATAAAACGCATGCCCCTTTTTTTACAATAAGTAATGCATATTTGGGTCTCAATGGGGGCTATTCAGATGTTGATAATCCAACCAGACCTTAATCAGAGTGCGTAAAGATCGCCCAAAATTAGATTATTTGTTTCTCTCTCTCTTCCACCCTCACTTGTCTGCTTTCCCATGACAATGATCAGTGGTAAGAGATGAATGAATCCTGTCGCAATGACCATCATCAATCCGAGGAGAGAAAATCTCTAGCTGTGGATTTGAACAAGTGGTGCCCTAGCTTCAATTCAAGTCTTGTATGCTCCAGGCTGAGCTATCAGGTAGATCATCTAAGCCACAAACTGGTTCATGGATGTGAAAACAAACTTAAAGATCTATTAAGAAGCTTTAATAGCAAATGTATAGATCTATTTATTACAAAGACAATCAAACGCTTAATCCCACTTTCTCTATTAGTGGCATTCTGAAAACAGTCAAAACAGTCTTCAAGAATTTATGACAGTGTTACCCAAAACAGCTTCGCCAGTAAATCGCTGTCGCTTGTGTGGGTCTGTCAAAATAATGATTGTTTCAATCTTAACTTTTTACAAGGAGACAAAACTTTTTAGACTTGCATCTAATTTGAGCGGTGTGAGAAAATTTGATATCGCGCGAGACCAAAGGTAGAGCGAGATGTCAAAATTTTCTTACGCAGCGAGAAGTAAATACAAGCATCGGGAAAGTTATTTCAACATAATATTCCTTTTGTTATATACCTGGAACTTCCAAGGACAAAATTTTGCAGTTGTTGACATTTTATTTGTAAATTTGTAAAGAAAATAAAACAAACAATGATGTAGTGGCTAGCAACTTCATTTTTATAAATGGCGGATAAATATCATAGCGTAAATTTTGACCAACCAAATTGCAAATCAGTGCATTTTCCATGCATGAGTTATGTCATCATAACATATTTGACATTGTGTAGAAACAGATTTTTTTTCACACACTTTTAAAATGTTTACTCTTCTTCACAGATTTTTTTTCTGTCATGTGTGATATTTTATCCGTGTGTGTCTCATGTATTTGTGGCGAAAAATTTTACAGGTGTATAATCAATGCCAATTCCAAAATTGCATTGTCTATGGGTAAAAACCCATGCAAGCTCGCAACTACAAGGGATGATATTTGTCATGAAGCCACAAGAATGACTCTAATAAAGACAAAATTGATTCTAATATGACTAAATATGGTGGTGCACAACATTTCGTCGAAATGGGGTTTCATCGTAATCCATGAATGATTTAAAATACCAATTGCTAAATTCCTAAGTTTATTTCACAAAAAGCTGTCTGTAAGATTTGAGTCACAATTCGTCTGGGTTAGGGTAAGGGTCAGGGCTAGGGATCGTTTTCGATGAACATGGTTTTCGACGAAATGCTGTGGATCCTAAAACTAGATACTTTAACATCTTTAAGTTTAATTTTAGACCAAGAAAAAAAATCCATTTCCCCTGTACAGACTAAACTGCCTGTGATGTGGGAATGAAAGCAAACAGTATATTGCAAAAGCCCAAGTACATATTATCAACTTTAACTCTTTACCAGATGACAATTTTAGACCCATCCAAATCCAAAGCATAGAGGATGACAGATCTCACTTGGCAGGATCTATCTTTGATAGGATGGAAAACATTGTGGGAAAAGGAGAAAATGCTGGTTACCAGCATTTTCTCCTTTTCCTACTGTGTTTTCAAAAGCTATTCTGTTCAGGGTCGTTAAAACTTGATAGTGTGTGGTAAAGGGTTAACTCTTTACCAGACAAAACTAGAGCTGTCACTGAATGTGACTTAATACCCCAGCCAGCGCTTTGCCAGGAAAAAAGTGTCAAGTTCAAGGGGAGATAATTCCTCAACCAGGGGGAGTTGACACTTGAAATTACGTCTTGCAAATCTTCAATATATGATCAATATATGTGCAAAGTTTCAATGCAATTGAAGGAAAACTCTAGGAGGAGTTCGCGACACAAAATTGCTAGTATTTTGTACACAGATGGACACACGGATGGACGGACAGACAGGCTGATTCCAGTATACCCCAGAAAACATTCGTTTTGCAGGGGGTATAAAAATTTTAGACTTACCCAAATCAAAAGCATTTGTAGACGACAAATCAAGTGAGTCTCAATTGGCAGCATCTATCTTTGATAGGGTATAAAGCATTGTTGGAAAAGGAGAAAATGCTGGTTACCAGCATTTTCTCCTTTTCCGACAATGTTTTCAAAAGCTGTCCTGTTTTAGGATCGTTAAAATTTGATAATTCTTGGTAAAGGGTTAAGAAGATCTGTGTCTATATTCATCTACGCATGGCATCACTTCTTGTCATTCCGGAATGCTGACCAGCTGTTTGGATTTCCTCTAGGAAACTGAAATAATATAATAACTTTTTACCATTCTACAAAGTTTTAGATTTATGAGAACTTACAGCAGTGGTAGACAACGAATTAAATGTGGCTCACCTGATGAGATTTTCTTCTGAAACAGTAGAAAACATTGTGAACACAGGAGAAAATGCCAGTTACCAGCATTTCCTCCTTTTCCAACAATATCTTAAAGATACACCTATACTTGTTGTCTGCCAGTTTTTAACCCATTTCATTCTTATTTTATGAATCTAAAATCATTCTTGTATCTTCATGCCAAATATTGCTCCTAATGGCTGCAAGGTTGCACAGATTACGACAGATAAAAAGTGCATTTCATTTTCTGAAGGCCCTCTAAGAAATCACTGTTGTTGCTTCCAGTTGTAAATAACGACAAATCCCTTGAGTTTTCCAATCCCTTGAGCCACATATATTGGTAACTTATCTATGTTTACACAGCTGACTAGTTTCTGAGCAAATCTACACACTATTTTAACAGCGTTTATTTCTCTCTGGCTGTAATGATGTATCTTCAACCTTTCAACACATAATCCCGAACCTAAACAACCCTGAAAGAGAAGCCTTTGGAAAACACTAGTGGGAAAAGGAGAAAATGCTGGTAGCTAGCATTTTCTCCTTTTCCCACAATGTTTCAACCCTATCATAGACAGAAATCTTAATTTAAGCAACATTTCATTTGTCCTCTGCAAGTGATTTCAATTTCAAATCTTGTCATATAGTGAAGGGTTAGGGGGTCTTCTTAATCAGGGTCACATTACCATGGGGTTGTTTTGTAACAAGTCAAGGCTTTCATTGTGAAACAAACAAATTCTACTTTTTTGATGACAAAAGCTGCAGTCTCAATGTGTATGAAAAAAGCATTCTTATTCATCCCCCTGTGATGCACTATATCACGCACATCATCACATAATTATGGATCCATAAAATCCATTTAGTCAAACAAATGAATGATCCTTGAGGTAGTATGATCCTTGGACTTGCAGAAAATTTACATATGAGCCAAGCTCCATTAAAAGAGGGCTTAATGCATCTCCATGATGCATGATAGCAAGCAAGCTATCACATAATTATGGATTCATAAAATCTCTTTAGTCTAACAACTGACTGAATCTGGAGGGAGACTGGTCTTGGACTTGCAGAAAATTTAATGATAGCAAAAAGTTTCAGCCCATGTCAGCCTGCGCGGACTGCGCAGGCTGACATGGGTCGATACTTTTTGCAGAGGCATTAAGCCCCCTTTTCACACAGCACAAATAGCCCCTTTTCACAGAGCACTGCTCATATAGTTTTGACCAGGGTCAGCCTGCGCAGGCTTTTTGCAGGTGTATTTAACCCCCTTTTTGCAGGACATAGTTAAAATACATTGCAAATTCACGATTCACTTACTTAGAAGTTACAGACTTTATAAAAAGAGTCATTACCTCTGAAAATTGTGTATAGCAGTGCCCCCAACCACAATACGAACACCCGGTGTATTTTTGTTGAACTGATGCACCACGAAGGCTTCCTCATATGTACACCCTCCTATTATGAACACTATGACATCTTGTGGTCTGTGAAAAATAAAATCATGAACACTATAACATCTTGCGGTCTGTGAAATATAAAATCATGAATACTTTAACAGAGCTCCAGAGAAGAGGGAGTGATAGTATTCTAAATCTATTATTTCTCTTCTAAACCCTATGCTGTGGGTACTCATTAGAATCGTCTCAATGAGACGCTTCTAATAAGTTCCCATAACATAGGGTTTAGTGGAGAGTGAGTAATATTTTTAATTTTCAAATCAACATCACTCCCTCTATCTGGAACTCTGCTTTAACATCTTGTGGTCTATGAAATACAAAATAATGAACACTTTTAACATCTTGTGGTCCGTAAAATATAAAATTATGGACACTTTAACATCTTGTGGTCTGTGAAACATAAAATCATGAAAACTATAACATCTTGTGGACTGTGAAATATAAAATCATGAACACTTTAAGATCTTGTGGTCTGTGAAATATGAAATCATGAACACTATAACATCTTGTGGTCTGTGAAATATAAAATCATGAACACTTTAACATCTTGTGGTCTGTGAAATATAAAATCATGAACATTATAACATCTTGTGGTCTATGAAATATAAAATCATGAACACTTTAACATCGTGTGGTCTGTGAAATATAAAATCATTAACACTATAACATCATTTGGTCTATGAAATACAAAGAGAAGTCTTGCATAGGTACAAATATAGAAATAAGCATTTTATGTCCATCATATAACAGCTGAGCTGTATAGAGAAATACTGTTTGATGAAAAAACTGGATATTATCTACGCTGCTGAATGAATCAAAATTTTAAAGTATTGAAGGAAAACCACTGAATGGTAAAGGGTATTTTATTAGCAAAACTTTCACAAAACAGCATACAGTGGAGATACAAGAGCAGACACCACGTTCTGTTCAGTCTGATCTTCATTTACATTGTCCTCAAAAAGGTAATATAATCTTGTGCTATACGTGTAAAACATCTTAACTTGTTACCAAAGGACGAAATATTGGACTGGACCAAACTGAAAGCATTTGCAGACGACAAATCTAATGTTGCTAAAATGATGATTTCTCTTTTTGATTGGGTAGAAATCATTGTGGGAAAAGGAGAAAATGCTGTTTACCAGCATTTTATCCTTTTCCCATAATGTTTTCAAAAGGCTTTTTCTTTAGGGTCATTAAAACCCATGATAGTGTGGTAAAGAGTTAAAGCTTAAGTCTCTAATTATTAATTTGAAAAAAAAAAAAAAAAAAAATCTATACTGATAGTTTCATAAGAAGTAAAAACATTCCTACTTCATAATAAATATTTTCTCCATTTGCCACATTGAAAGCGATCTTCTGCAAGATGCAAAGAGTTGTCTGTAGGAGGTAATAAATTAAATGAATAACATGTTATACCTATCCTTTAATTGACTTGTTCCCAAATACGGATAAGCAGCTTCCTTCAGTTTACCTTTAATCAACTGGTCCATTATCGTATGTAAGAGTGGTTTGTGCTGCGTATATACATTTTCCACACCCTGGGAAAATAAGAAAAGTTAAAATACATATCAAGTCATGCTCTGAGAAATGGGGGCTTAATGCATCTGCCAAAAAAAAAAAAAAAAAAAAAAAAAAAAAAAGTCTCAACCCAGGTCAGCCTGCACAGTCCGGTTTATACGTTAAGTTTATACATGTGTTGTATACTGGTCTATCCCACAGACAGATGTAAAGTATAGCTTAACCCTTTACCGTACAATGCCGCCTTTTAACGCCCGTGAAAGAATCCTTTTGAAAACATTGTGGGAAAAGGAGAAAATGCTGGTGACCAGCATTTTCTCCTTTTTCCACAATGTTTTTTACCGTATCAAAGAAAAATTGCACCATTTCAGCCACAATGAAATTGTCGTCTGCAAATGCTTTCAATTTGGACAAGGCTAAAATTTTGTCGTCTGGTAAAGGGTTAAGCAGACACTTATACTGCCTTGGTTAAGAGCTAGCTTTTGTAGCAATGAGGCAGAGCATTCACCTTGTGATCTAGAGATTCTTGGTTGATCTCCGCCCTGGGAGGTTACTCATCAGAACTGTTACATTTTCTCCTTTTCCCCACAATGTTTTCAATAGGCTTCTTCCTCAGGGTTGTTAAAAGTTGGGATTGTGTGGTAAAGAGTTAAACGGTTTGAGGGTGAATCTTCATATTGAGTAGGAGTACGTAGTACACTGTCTATCCACAGATAGATATAAAGGAAAAGCTTGTTTTTGTATGTGGGGACACTTAGGCTGCCTTGCTATAGAGCTAGCTTTTGTAGCAATGTAGTCGAGCGTTCGCCTTGGGAACCAGAGGTTCTCACTTAATTCCCGCCTTGGGAGGTTATTTAGCAGAACTGTTACACATGACTGTGCAGTATTTGGATGGTGGATAAATCTTCACCAGATAAAAAAAATTTAGACTCATCATTGCTCCGCAGATGACAAAGTACATGAGGTTCAAATGATGAGATTTTGTCTTTGGAAGTGTAAAAAACTTTGTTGAAAAAAGAGAAAATGCTTGTTACCAGCAATTTCCTCTTTTCCAACAATGTTTTCCAAAGCCTTCCTTATCAGGGTTGTTGAAAGACAGTATTGTATGGCAAAGATAAAAGGTACTAAAGTATGCTGTTTCAAAACTTTAAAGTTATATATTGGCAGGACAAATGACTATGAGAAAAAAAAAAATGCAGAGAAGGTATGTGCCTTTATTGAAATACATTGAAACATTTGGGAAAAGGTGAAATTGCTTCTAACAAGCATTTTCTTTTCCCACTGAGTTTAAAAAATCTATCTTTTGCTGTGGTAACTAGAGCTGTCACAAAGCGGACAAATACCCCCCACTGGCACCTTGTCACTGAAGCAGCACCATCAGAGAACGGAAATGATTTTCAAAACAAAGATCACCAGTGACCTTGACTTTTGACCCATGTGACCCCAAAACAATAGAGCTCCTCCTTAGCTCATGAGTAACACTTGCATAAAGTTTCAGTGTCCTGGGTCAAACAGCTACTGAGTTAGAGCACAGAAACAATTTTCAAACAAAGTTCACCTGTGATCTTGACCTTTGACCCATGTGACCCAGAAACAATAGGGCACCTCCATGGGTCATGAGCAACACTTGTATAAAGTTTCAGGGTCCTAGGTCAAACTGCTTTTGAGTTTGAGCACGGAAATGAAAAAGTCTACATACGGATGGATTGACAGACAGGCCAGACAGACAGACATGGTGAAACCAGTATACCCCCCTCTACTTCGTAGGTGGGGGGTATAACAATATACTACACCCTGTCAGAGGATGGGCGTATGAAAAGCCCCAAGTATAGTACCTTAAGCCCTTTCAAGAATCTTTTTGTAAAGGCTACTGGGTCTGTACTGCCAAACAAGTCACTGCCCCGGGCTTTTCGACCACCAAATTCTAATACAGCTGAAACTAACTGAAATGAGGCAATGTGGAAATGTCTATTTTTGTTCATTAACAAAAAGTGTTTTCAAAAAAAAAATCAGAGTACAGATCAAAGTTTCAAAGGCCACACCTAACCGTAATCACTGACGATAAAGGCATTATAATTATGCACATTTACCCATATTGCTCCGAATAAACCTAAAAGACATTTTACAGTCTAGAAACAAAACCCACATGATTGCAATTTAATTGTTGCTTTTGTCTTTAGTGTTTTAGCAAAACAGATAGTGTTGATCAAAGACCAGAATGCATGTTTTGTGCCGTCTAATTTTGTTTGTGTGAAGTTTAACACCTTTTTAACAGTTTAGTTTATATCAAGGTGGTCAGTGCACCTTGCATGTGTTTCCCGGCTTTATCGCACCAGTACCGACACAAACTTCCTTCCAAGCCATTGACTACTTTACGCATATGCATCAGTGGTAAGTGGCAAAAAATCACTGAAAAGAACATTTGCCTCAACCAGGTATCAAACGCACAACTACCAGGTCACAAGTTAGATATGCTAGCTATTGAGCTACCCAGCCAGGCCTAATTAATAACTAGTCCAAGTTTGAGGTAAATACCTTCGGTAATGACAGAAATATCATAAAATGTCAAAGCTTTTGCACAATGAGGCAGATGACAACACAGACAATGTTAAGGCTATGACAACATCTCGATGTTTTCTTCAAAAACAGTTGAGCTAATAATGATAAAAATGAAACAAAAACATGTTTCTTCACCTCCCTATGTGTTTCCGGGATTCCTTTTTTCCGCAGTGTATCTACCAGACCTGATACATCATTGTTACTATGACTTTCATATCTTAACGCATACAACATGACCAACCGTAGTTTGTCCAGTTGCGTTACTTTGTCGTCATGTAGCAAACTTTTGATTTTCTGAAATACAACATAAATAGGAGCCATGCTCTGTGCAAAGGGGACTCTTCACCACACAATCCCGAGTTTTAATGACCCTAAGAGGGAAACCTTTTGAAAACATTGTGGGAAAATGCTAGTAACCAGCATTTTCTCCTTTTCCTACAATGGTTTCTACCTCTACCAAAACAAATTTTAATTTTTCAGACACACTGATTTTGTTGCCTGCAAATGCTTTCAATTGGGACAAGTCTAAAATTTTGTCATCAGGTAAAGGGTTAATGCATCTGCAAAAGTACCGACCCAGGTCAGCCTGTGCAATCCGTGAAGGCTGACCTGGATTGAATCTTTTTGCTATTGGGTCAATTTTTTACATGTTGGAGGCCTAGTGTACCTCATGGATAAGTTGGTTTTTGAACAAAATGGATTTTATTGATCCCTAAAATTATGTGATGACTTGCTTGGTATCATGCTTTATGGAGATGCATTAAGCCCCCTATTACCAGAGCATGGCTCGTATTATCAAAGGTGCTATAAGTCCCATGAATTTTCAATCTGAGCACAGGCCACTGAAATTCCATTGATCTATCACGGGAGTAACGTGATGACAAAATTTTCCTGAGCCGACACCGTTACTATAAATAGCACATTGGCGACTGCCGCTATATCATATACAGAAGGACAATATAGAGGCCATCGCCAATGTGCTATTTATAGTAACATTGTAAAGAAAATTAGAGTAATCCGTGATATACAGGCAATGCACCAATCTGCAATGATCGACCAAGGAAAGTTTTGGTGTTCCGTGATAGACAAATAGAGTTTCAAAGGCCTGTGACCTGAGTTTTGCTTAGAGGCATTAGCTAACTGTTTCTTGATTAATTCTTTACCAAACGAGAAAATTTAGGACTCAACCAAATTGAAAGTACCTGCAGACAACATGTTAAATATAGCTCAAGTGATGATCTCTGTCTATGATGGGCTTACCAGCATTTTCTCCTTTTCCCACAATGTTTTCATAAGGCATCTTCCTCGAAGTCGTTAAAAGTCGGGATTATTTGGTAAAGGGTTAACTCTTTACCGAACGACAAAATTTTAGACTGGCCCTAATTGAAAGCACTTACAGACGACAATTTTAATGTGGCTCAAATAGTACTATTTTTCTTTGATAAGGTAGAAAACATTGTGGGAAAAGGAGAAAATTCTGGTTACCAGCATTTTCTCCTTTTCCCACAATGTTTTCAAAAGGCTTCTTTCTCAGGGTCATTAAAAGTCAGGATTGTGTGGTAAAGGGTTAAAGCTGAATATCTTAACCTCTTTACCAGAAGACGAAATTTTGTATTTGTCCATACTGAAGGCATTCCCAAGCAACCAAGTTGAATGTAGCTCAAATGGTTTGTCTTTGGTTGGGTTGAATACATCATGGGCAAAGGGAAAAAGTGAGTGAGTGAGTGGGTGAGTGAGTGGGTGAGTGAGTGAGTGGGTGGGTTGGAGAGTTATTGAGTGAGTGAGAGTTAGTGAGTAAATGAGTGAGTAATGCACAAGCAATTGAGCCATGCTTTGTGAAAAGGGGACTTAATGCATCTGCGAAAAGTACCGACCCAGGCCGAAACTTTTCGCTGTCAGTCAATTTTCTATGTGTCAAAGGATCATTCTACCCCATAATTCTGGTTGTTAAAATAGTAGCCATTGTTGATCCAGAATTACGTGATGGCTTGCTTGGTATCATGTATCACGCAGATGCATTAAGCCCCCTTTTCACAGAGCATGGCTCAATTGTGAATTGTCTAACATTTTTTTCCAGAGATACTGTTAACCCTTAACCAAACAATCCCGACTTTTAATGACCTTGATGAAAAAGACCTATGAAAACATTGTGGGAAAAGTGTTTTCTTCTTTCCCCACAATCTTTCTACCCTTCCAAAGGCAATTTTAGCTTTTGGGTCATATTTAATTTCTCGTCTGCAAATGCTTTGTCCTTTGGTAACTGTTTACCACACAACAAAAATGCAGACTTGTCCAAATTGAAAGCATTTGCAGACGACAATTCAGGTGAGGGTCAAATGATGGAATTGATCTTCGATAGGGTAGAAAACATTGTGGGAAAAGGAGAAAATGCTGGCTACCAGCATTTTCTCCTTTTCCCACAATGTTTTCAAAAAGGCTTCTGTCTAAGGTTCGTTAAAAGTCGGGATTGTGTAGTAAAGGTTTAACCATCATTTTACAGTACCTGTAAGGACGCAGAATGGTCTCCTTGGCATGCCAGCTCTTGTTCTGTCTCTGACACTTCTAGTAAATGATTTTTTCCGACAAGCCTTGATAATTCTCCTACCACTGTAACATGCTTAGACACGGTGCCAGACATCTTTTTGAACTGTGGATAATTCTCAATAAATGCCTGGATTGGGATAAAAAATAGAAATGAGCTTACACTATTAAAAAGCTTACAAGATCATTGATATACAGTTTAGATTACTTGGTGAAAGGGACAGTCCAAAGTCTGTAAGTAGGCAGTGTACTGATTGATTGACTGATTGATTGATTGATTGATTGTATGGTGTTTAACGCCGTTTTCAACATTATTTCAGTTATATCGCAGCGGCCAGTGCGCCTATCCATGCTTTCCTGGGGTTTCTTATACCAGTACTCCGCACAATATTCTTTCCAAGCCACTGGCTGCATTCCCACATAACCATCATTGAAACAATGGTCAGCGGTGAGAGAGGCATGAATCCTGTCGCAATGACTATCATCAGTCCTCGGAAAGAAATTGGCGAAGCTGGGGATCGAACCATCGACCTCCTGTTCTCACCGACAGAGCTACGGGGGCTTGGCTGCAGGCAGTATATAAAAAGATCAGATTGCACAGAACATGCAGTCTGATCCTTGATTTGTGTAGAACATGCAGTCTGATCCTTGATCAGCATTGCACATGCAGTCTGATCTTTGATTTGCACAGAAAATGCAGTCTGATCCTTGATCTACACTGTCCAGTGCCTTTTAGATATTCCTGCCAAAATAGTCTTAAAAAATGTGATAATTCTGTCTTTCCTGCTAACAGCAAATGCTTCTATTTTTCAGCACTCTAGATCTTAACTCTACCAAAGAAACAAAATTTTGGACTGCACCAACCTGAATGCATTTGCAGACAACAAAATAAAAGTAGCTCAAATGATGATTTCTGTCTTTCATACAGTAGAAAACACTGTGGGAAAAGGAGAAAATGCTGTTTACAAGCATTTTCTCATTTTCCCACGATGTTTTTAAAAGCCTTCTCCTTAATCTTACATTCATCAATCCTGAAGGAATGTATCTCTAAATTACATGCATCTTTCTTCAGGTACCAAAGTAAGAAAAATATTAATAAGGCCAACGTTCATAAGTATTCTATGATTTGGTTGTGGAATGAAAAAATGTGAATTATAATTTCAAACAAAAAATAAACTACCGAATTTCACCTAATTAACGCGTCCGGGTGCCATGCAAAACACTGACAGGGTGCTCTTATTTCATAGCCAATTTCCCAAAATTTAAGTGCCGTCACTTAGAGTAAGTATGGTACTTTGATCCAAGTTTTAGTTAGTGCCAAGTGCAAAATGACTGCCAGTTTGAAAGACTCACTGTAATGCAGTAATAAAGAATATCAATTTTACTGCCGATCGTGATTTATTTGGACATTAAAACTTTAATATCATTCACAATTAGTATGGGACACTGGTATTCAATACTTCGCTTTCTTCAAGTTTGACCAGGTTAATTAACAACTTTTGTGTTACTGGAAGTCTACAATGTTTTAGGAAGTGTATGTCTACTCGGTCAGTCAGGTGTTAATGACATCGATTTGTGAAGAAATTTGGATTATGTTGACACTGTACCGGTAAGTTTATTTATAAAATATCCTTCATTGATGATTTTCAGAAGTTGTGTTTAAAAAGTTTTGGAGAAATTATCTTGCGTTTGGAAGTTTGTCCCTCAAGTTGTCAATTTTAAGGTAATGTTGGGTGTTGGTCCGGATGCCTCTGGAGTGAGAAATATAGTGGGGGCGCTACTACCAGGGAGGGAGCATTAATTAGGTGAAATACAGTAAATGATAAGTGAAATTTCATTATAACGAATTATCAAAAATAGTATGAATTCATATAATACATATTATATGTTGATATAAATCAGTTTGTAACATACCTTCATATCTGCAATTGATTCAACTTTGGCATGACTCTGTGATTTTCTTTGAAATTCATCCATTAATTCTTTGATATTATTTCCTATTTCTCCAAAGTTCATGTACATGTTCTAGAAGAAGTAAAATCATAAAGGTATGAGACAATAAAGAAATAACTTACAGCTAAGGATCTCAAATACATGTACATGTTCTCTGAGAAGCAAATCACACATTTTCTCCTTTTCCAACAATGATATATGCCCTTCCAAAGCCAAGTTAAATTATTTGAGCCATATTTGATTTCTGGTCAGCCAGGCCTTCAACTTAGGCAAGTATAAAATGTTGATTTCTGGTAAAGGGTTGATTCTACAAGAATAGTTTCAAATTATAAGTGAAGAGTCATCCTTCATGGCTTAGTGGTAAATAGTGGGACTCATGAACTGGAGGTCCCGGGTTAGAGCCTTACTTGAAGCACTAGGTTTTTCATGGGAGTTTTCTTAGGGAAGATACTTCCGAACCCAAGCCTTGTGCTGGTGTAACCCAAGATGTACACAAGTATGTAAGCTGTCCCCGCTATATGCCTCTGAAATAATCTTGAAAGTGGCATAAAACAACTTTCAATCAATCAAATCATAAGCTGTTTTTTTTCAAAGAGTTAATCAGTTAATAAAGATTACAAGTATTACTAACATTGGCATAAAATTCATCATGCTCTGCAGATAACACGACCTCCTGTAGGTCCTTTGAGATTCCAGGAACACTCGTCAAATTTATCCTGTTGTTATTGATGCCTAGAAGTTCATGGACCATAGCTTGGTATGTCCACTGAAAGTACAGGCAAATAGATAATAACTGTTAGTGAAAAAGGGACATAACTGTGTCACAACATTTTGATGGTTACCTGCCCCTGTTGTATTGGTTCCTCTATCGATAGTTAACAACTAGCCAAAGTTTGAAGTAGATATCTTAGTAATGACAGAGATATTATAAAATATCAAAGTTTTTGCACACCAACACAGACAGTGATGACGCAGGTGAAGACAACGTTGACAATGACAGGGCTATGGCAATGCCGCAACATTTTCTTCAAAAACAGCCGCGCCAAAAACCTAGAGTAAGAAGACTTTTAAAACATTGTGGAAAAAGGTTAAAATGATGGTAACCGGCTTGCTAAGTCCACTAGTAAAGTGAAATGATTCTGTAAAAGCCTCTACTTGTTTTTAGCAGCAATCTGTATTGTCCCTTTACCAGATGACAAAATTTTAGACTTGCCCAATTTAATTGCAGATGACAATTCAAATGTGGCTCGAATGATGGAATTTTTCTTTCATACGATAGAAAAGAGCTGGTAAACAGCAATTTCTTCTTTTTCCAGAATGTTTTCTGTCCTCATAGACAATTTCCATCATTTGATTTGTTTGTTTGTATTGGAGTTTAACACCATTTTAACAGCTCAGGTCATATCATGGCAGTCTGTGACGCACCCATGTGTTTTCCTGGCTTTCTCACACCAGTACTGACACAAATTTCTTTCCAAAGCCACTGACTACTTTTCTCACATGCATCAGAGGTGAGAGGCGAAAAATCGCCGGAAAGAAAGTTTGCCTCAACTGGGTATTGAATCCGTAACCAACAGGTCACGAGTCAGATACACTAACCGCAAAGCTACCCAGACGGGCTCCCATCATTTGAGCTGTATCTGGTTTGTCATTTGCAAATGCTTTTAATATGAAAAGAATGTTATTTTAAAGCACATTCACATCCTAAGTTATTCAGTGAGCTTGACAAGGAAAAAACAAAGAAAGTAAAGGAAAAATTCTGTACTCGCCTGAAAAGGTGAAAGTGATTACGTGATGGTAAAATGTATAAAATAAAAAAAAAAGCCAAAAGCCTGTTATATAGGAAAGACATGATTCAGAGACAGGGCAATCCCTGAAGAATCATAAACCTATGTAATTTAGTAGAAGGCAAAGATAGAAAAATATGACTATCAAAAGAAAAAGGTTAACCCTTTCTCAAATGACAAATTTTGGACTGGTCCAAATTGAAAGAGCTTGCAGACGACAGTTTGAAATTTGATGAAAATGGCAGAAAGGTCTCAAAAAGGGTAGAAAACATGGTGGGAAAAGGAGAAATTGCTCGTTATGAGCAATTTCTCCTTTTCCCACGGTGTTTTCAAAAGACTTGTACTGCAGACACGTGAAAACCAGGGATTGTTTGGGAAAGGGTTAAGCAAAGGGATTAACATAGTAAATGAATGAGACTGCACATGGGATTAAGACAGAGAGAGGGGGCAAGCTCAAAAAGAAGTATCATAACTTTGGGTAAATACCAATCTCTTTAACTCTTTACTAAATATCAGATTAGTTTAAATTGAACGGATTTGCAGTCTGCAAATTAAATGTGACTCAAATGATGATTTCTGTCTTTGATAAGGTAGAAAACATTGTGGGAAAAGGAGAAAATGCTGGTTAAAAAAACCAGCATTTTCTCCTTTTCCCAAAACGTTTTCTCTATCACAAAGGCAACTTTAACCATGTTGGTGGTATTAATAATTTAAAATGCTTTCAAGCTGGACAATTCTAAAAATTTTGTAGCTCGTAACAACTTGAAGTATATGTAAGAGAAAACAAAATGACTGTGCCACAAAGCCATAAAAGCAGACCTGATTTAACATGGGAGTGACCGCATCATCTCTTCTATCCAGTATTAATAGGACGGGTGTCACATCTGTCTTCTTGAACTCAAATAATCCAGCATCTTTATTTATAGTTTGCTGTTAGAATAAATACAAAAGTAATTGTCAATAAAAAAGGTGTGTATGCATTGTGTAACAGTTCTGACATATAACCTCCCACAGTGGGGGTTGAACCCCAGACTTCTAGGTCCCAAGGCAAAAGCTCTACCATGTCGCTACAAAAGCTTGCTCTATACAAGGCAGTATAAGTGCCCCCTTCTATACAAACACAAGGTATACATCTATATCTATCTGTGGGACCAGTATACTACACACTCCCCTGCCATATACAGATTCGACTATGAATCATTCATGTACTGTTACTCTATTTCTCACCTAAGTGGATTCTTAAAAATGGGCACCAATGTAGCTGTTCTGATACAGAAACTCCTAAGGCACGGATTGAACCCTAGACCTCTAGGTCCCATGGCAAATGCTCTACCATGTCGCTACAGAAGAGCTCTTTAGCAGGGCAGTATAAGTATCCCCTCATACCATCACAAGCTACATATTCATATCTATCTGTGGGATAGACCAGTATACTAAGACTGGACTTTGTCTAACATCTTTTTAAGGCTTTGAGTAATGAATAAATGAAATTAACACATTCAGCTGGTAGGTACCAAACAATCCTGTCTATTAATGACCCTGCGGAAGGAGGCTCTAGAAAACATTTCGGGAAAAGGATAAATGGCTGGTAAGCAGCACTTTCTCCATTTCTCACAATGTTTTCTACTCTTTCAAAATCAAAATCCATCACAGGAGACACATGCAATTTAATATATGTACTTGCAGATGTTTCTTATTTGTTCAAGTCTTTCATGCACAAAGATCTAGTTACCATTTTCTTCTTTTACCACAATGTTTTCAAAAGCTTTATTCCTAATGGTCATCAAAACAAGATTGTTTGCTACAGGATTGGTGGTTTTTAAAGGCTTACTAGCAGCCAAAAATAAACACAATTTATCTGGGCAATTATATATTGCGGGTAAATTTAATTCAAACTATCTGGAAATATGGACATTATTATGAGTCTGACCATGTTTTACAGTACAGTCCGTCAAAGATCCCATCACTGGCTGAAAAATGAATCTTAAAGTTAAAACTTAATTAAAGTTGCCAACTTACCTTTCGCAACTAATAGGCCATTTACCCTCAATTAATACCAAACTATACCACATCACTTTTTTCCTTTTCCCACAATGTTTTCTACCCTTTTAATAACAAATCTGAATACTGAGTCACATTTGTCACCTGCTACTGCTTTCAGAAAGGACTAGTCTAAAATTTTGTTGGTCACTAGAGAGTTAACCCTTTTCCTGATGAAAAAAAATTTAAACTTGCCCAAACTAAAAGCATGTACAGGCTTCAAATTAAATGTTTCTCATATAATGGAATTTGTGTTTGAACAGATAGAAAACATTGTGGGAAATGGGAGAAAATGCTGTTTACCAGCATTTTCTTCTTTTCCCACAGTGTTTTCAAAAACCCTCTTCCTCAGGGTCATTAAAACTCATTATTGTTGGGTAAAGGTTTACACTAGAAAAGCACTCACCCTGACTCCCTCCGCAAGTTTTCTAGCTAATTCTGACGAGTTTTGGTATCGGATCATGGGACATTTTTTAAGGGACAAAAGAACAGATGTCAGACCTTCCACGGTCCGTCTGCGAGCCCCATCTACCCAGTTGTAGCCCTGATAACAACCCACAATGTTTAATGTGAAGAAATGTGGATTGACAGCTACGTAGTCACCAAAAAACTCCTGAAATGAAATGAACAAACTGCTGACAATGGTCTGTAGAAAGTCACAAATATTACTGTCACTCTTACCAAGCAAGAATGAATGAATGAATGTTGTTTTATGGCGCATCGACAGCTTTGGTCATTTAGCGCGCATATCTGTGTTGAAGGAACGATTAAGGCGGATTTTTTGCTAAAAAGATTTGAGACATGCTGACAGTAAAAGAGTTGAATTAACCCTTTCCCAAACAAGCCCTGGTTTTCAAGTGTCTGCAGTATAAGTCTTTTGAAAACACTGTGGGAAAAGGAGAAATTGCTCGTAACGAGCAATTTCTCCTTTTCACACAGTGTTTTCTACCCTTTTTGATAACTTTCTGCCATTTTCATCAAATTTGAAATTGTCATCTGCAAACTCTTTCAATTTGGACCAGTCCAAAATTTGTCGTTTGGGAAAGGGTTAAGAAGGATTATGTGCGATCTTAATATGCATAAAAGATATAATTGAGCAACAGGGCAATCCCTATCAACTCAGAGAGTACCAAGCAAGCAAATTCTTGACTGTCAAACTTAAGAGCACTAGTAGATGACCAAAAAGGCATTTATCTATCTTTGAAAAAGAAGAAAACACTGTGGGAAAAGGAGAAATTGCTGCCAAATATTCCCCCTTTTTTAATGACCCGAAAGAAGACGCCTTATGAAAAAAGCTGTAGGAAAAGAAGAAAATGCTGGTAACCAATGTTTTCAAAAGGCTACTTCCTCTGGGTAATCAAAACAGGGCATTGTTGGGTAAATGGTTAAAAGACCTGTCGGTGTATTATAACAGGGTTGCTAAGACGAGTATGAAATCCTTAAAGATACATCCTTACAGAGAAAAGACGCTGTAAAAACCCTGTAATGCACAGAGTGCTTCAGAATTTAGTCAGCTGTGTAAACACAGATGATTTATCGATATATATGGTGTAAGGAATAAAGAAACTCAATAAATTGGTCTTCGATTTAAAACTGGAAACAACAACAGTGATTTCTTTAAAGACCTCCAGAAAATGAAATGCATTTTTCTATCGGTCATAATCTGTGCAATTTTGATGAGCAATTGACCATGGCACTAGCTTGCTGTTGGACAGACATATAAATGATAAAATTCTAGACATGTTCAAACTGAAAGGAGTTGCAGTCAACATGTTAAAAGTGGCCTATAATTTGCTTTTAACTCTTTACCAAACGACGAAAATATAGACCTTTCCAAATCGGGTCGTTAAAACCTGTGATTGTGTGGTAAAGGGTTAAATAGGTAGACAACACGGTCAGAAACTGAGAAAATGCTGGTTATTAGCATGTTATCCTTTTCCTACAGTGTTTTTAAAAAGGCTTCTTCTTTGGGGTCAGTAAAACAAGGGAATTGTATGGTAATAGGTAAAAAGACAATTCAGTGTACTGTGACTAGATTGCCTTGTGAAGTAAGGAAATCAATTTGTTTGTTTGATTTAAACTATAATCATGACTAATCTATCAAAGAAATCATTACCTTTGTTTGATTATCTCTTTACCAAACGACAAAAATTTGGAATCGTCCAATTAAAAGCATTTGCTAACAACAAATTAAATGTGGCTAAAATGATGGAATATTTCAGTGAAAGAACAGAAAACATTCTGGGAAAAGGAGAAAATGCTGGTTTCCAGCATTTCCTCCTTTTCCCACAATGTTTTCAAAAGGCTTCTCTCTCGGGGTCATTAAAACCCCAGCCTGTGTGTTAAAGCATTAAACATTTATTTTATATCAATTTAGAAACAAGTTTTTGCATCTAATACTAATCTCGCTCCATTCTGCTTCCTGGAATTACACCAGTGCTCGTAGCAAGTATGTGGGCCAATGAATAATCCCCCAAGTTGACACCCCTCTAGGGAATTGAACTTAAGACATTATGGTAACAGGCAGACGCTCTACATCATGACCACAGACACAACATTGATGGAATTGTGGGAATAGAAGAAAAAGCTGGATATTAGTATGTTCTCTTTTTCCCACAGTGATTTCAAAAGCTATCTTCTTCAAGGTTGTGGAAACCTGGGATTGTTTGGTTACTGATTAAAGAAAAAAGGGACAAATTCTTTTACCTGCACTTCTCTCACAACTTCTGAATCATCAGCCTCTGCAAGGGTTTTAACATCTTGTTTACTGATAACATTACTGAAATCTAAAACAGGTGAACAGATTAAGGGGCTAGCAAATACAAACCAGCACAACCACCTCTTCATTGAAGATATGTTTGTTTGTATGGTCTCAAGTCCTGTACACTAGTACCTACGCTAAAGTGCTCAGCAAATAATTGAAGAAAATCCTTTTTCATTTTTAGCAGATTTGTAAAGCAAATCAGCTTACTGTGATCCTTCTGACTGGAACCAAATACATGATGCGTAATGACACATGCACGCTCATTCTGTACTATGTTATCAGTTTGACCCTAACCAAATACTGTCATACACACTTGCGCTCTACCCATTCTACTTTCAGTTTTAACTAATACACCTCAACACCGCTTTTGTCACTACTGTATATACAGTCCTACATGTGTATACCTATGAGCCTGAAATCTCCTACCAGCAAAAAGCTGCGTCAGATTGATGGATCAAATTATCACTCTTTAACAAGCAATGAAATAACAGTTACTGCACGGCCTGCTTGACAGAACGACTTTCCTTGCCCTTGCTAACTCCATTATATGATTATATGTATGTAGATACTCCTACGTGTGTTGCATATGAAATTATTTCTTATTATAACCTATAGGTATTACAGCTTTATGCTACTCCACAAATCCGCTTTCCAGGACTTTGAGTCCTTTGATTTAGTACATGCACATGTACAAGCCATTGCCCTGTTTTCAAAATGGTTTCTATACCATTCAGCTGCAGACATTTTCCTTTCTTCAAACATTTCTCTTGTGTGTAATATTGTTCTACATTTTAGTAGTTAAAAAAAGTCTGTTCAGTTATGTGGAAAGACTGATTTTTGCTTTTCCAAGAAAACCTTACAAAAATAAATCGGCCAATTATTTCCTAATACCCTTAATAAACACATAGGTTTACACCAAATGTGATATACACATACTTATAGAGACCTCTAGTGTGTGCTGCTTTTCACATTTTGTTACAACTAACATCTCCTTTTCTCTCTGTGTTTTCAGATGCAGCAAGGTAAGAAAACAGTGTGGGTTAATGGAATATGCTAGTTACCAGAATATTCTCCTTTTCACCGTAATGTTTTCAAAAGCCTAAATTCCACAAGGTTGTAAAGTTTTGACCATCACTTCATGAAAAGGTTACCTGATAATACAGATCTACTCACAAATATAGTACAGTCCGTATTTTGCGACTCTGAGTTCTTGCGCTAGGAGTCGAACATTTTCTGATGTAGGGCGTAGAAAACAAATACACTTCAGATGTTTCATGGTCTCTCGTCCACTAGAATCTATCCGTTCAAACAAATACACCTCTTTCTGTAAGATTTCTGACTGGGCATATACCATACTGACAATACTTGTCTGTAAAAGATAAAAGAGATAGTGGTATAAAACTACAATGACTCCCTCTTGATTGACTGATTGATTTTCTGTTTATTTATCGTTGCCATCAATTGCCTATATGGGTGACACCCACAGGAGACTGTTAGTTATGTAATGAAGGATAGTGCAGGATATAGGACAAAACCTATCCTTAGTTATGCCTGGTTCTTTTACATGCTTAGTGTCTAGCACCTTTACACAGGACCTCGATTTAACATCTCATGCGAAAGGCTATTAGTGATTCAGTAAATTCAGTAATGGGGCTCAAATCCATACCCTCTAGTGACCAGAGACTTGACAAGTTCTACACTCTACGAGTCCCACTTGTATTAACCACACAATCCCGAGTTTTAATGACCCTGAGGAAGAAGACTTTTGAAAACATCATGGGAAAAGGAGAAAATACTGGTAACCAGCATTTTCTCCTTTTCCCACAATGTTTTCTCTATTTCCAAAAGCAGATTTCACCATCTGAGTTGCATTTAACTTGTTGTCTGCAAATGCTTTTGATCTGGACAGGTATGAAATTCTGTCGTGTGGAAAAGATTCAACTCTTTACCAAATGACAAAATTTTGGCAAGGACCAAATTGAAAGCATTTGCAGACCACAAATTAAATGTTGTTAAAATGATGATTTCTGCATGTGAAAGGGTAGAAAACATTGTGGAAAAAGGAGAAAATGCTGGTTACCAGCATTTACTCCTTTTCCTTCAATGTTTTCAAAAGCTTTCTTTCTCAGGGTCATAACAACTCGGGATTGTGTGGTAAAGACTTAAAGGTTCTGTTTTTAAATCCCTTGATGAGTGGTAAACTGATGGAATTTCCCACATTACAGTATTAAGGTTTCCAGGAAGCGATCATTGAGAACAATTGAAATAAAATGTAAGTACTCGTCTCATAATTGTGTGTAATGAATAGGCTTGACCCTTTACCAAAAAGTTTACCCTTTACCCAAGTTTTAGCAGCCCTGAGAAAAAGGACATTGGAAAAAAATTTGAGAAAAGTAGACAATGCTCTCAGCATTGTCTCCTTTTCCGAAAATGTTTTCAAATCTTTCAAAGATAAATTTCATCATCTAAGCCACCTTTTATATGCCGTCCACAAATGGTTTCAATCTAGATGAATCCAAAATTTTGTCCTCTTGTAAAGGTTTTAACTTGAAAGATAATGGAGACAAATTCTAGATAAAGAATTTATCTTAGACTAGAAAATGAACATTCTTTAGAAAGCAAGCAATGATTAGGATCAGACTGATTAGAGCATACAGTCTGATATCAGATCTACATTGTGAGATATTCTGGAATTAACCCTTTACCACACAATCCCGACTTTTAATGACCCCGAGAAAGAATGCTTTTGAAAGCATTGTGGGAAAAGGAGAAAATGCTGGTAACAAGCATTTTCTCCTTTTCCCACAATGTTTTCAACCCCTCCCAAAACAAATTTCCATTTTTGAGTCGCATTTATTTTGTCTTCGGCAAATGCTTTCGATTTGGACTAGTCTAAAATTTTGACATCTGGTAAAGAGTTAAGCAGCCAAGAAATTTAAATGATTTTATACCATTCTGAATAGCACTTGCTCATGAGATATTATCAGCATGATAACAACTAAATGAAAGCAAACAAAGCTATGGGATAATTTCTTAGGTCTCATGCAGACTCAATCATGTGAAAGCTTTACCCAATGTTGAAAGCAAAATTTTGTCCAGGAACATCTAGAACAGAATTAAATGAGCCATGCTCTGGCAAAAGGGGGTTTAATGTATCTCCATGATGCATTATACCAAGCAAGTCATCACATGGATCCACAGAATGTAATTTATCTTGAATCGTGAGACAGACTGGTGCTTGGACATGCAGAAAATTGAACAAAAACAAAAAGTGTTGACCCAGGTCAGCTGGTGCTGTCAGTGCTTTGGCTTTGGCTGACAGACCTGGGTCATTACTTTTTGCAGATACATCAAACCCCTTTTTCACAGGGCATGGTTCATATAATTTTTCATTTCTCCCCCTCCCCATTTATAAAACTATTGTGATATAATAAACCCTATAAAGTTTTGTGATTAATCTGATGTTAGAAATTTAATTTATTGCTATATGAACATAATATTTTATAGCCTATGGTTAGATTGTGGGATATCATACGGACACAGTTCCGTACCTTGAGACAACCCCAGTTGGACTGGCTCAGGATACAACAAGTAAATTATCAAGTAATTGCTTGATGCAATTACTTGATACCTTATTCGCCATACTAAGAGCAGGCCCTGCCAGGGTTGTCTACAGGTACTCAGAGCTCCAGACTGAGAGAGTGATTTTGATTTCAAAATTGAAAATAATATTTATTCTCCACTAAACCCTCTGTTATGGGAACTCATTAGAATTATCTTGAGTTTGGAAGAGAAATAGTGGATTTAGAATACTATCAGTCCCTCTTATCTGGAGCTCTGCATTACTGTTCCCTATCTCTATCCCTAGAGTCTCTAGATGCAGTACTGTGCTCCTAGCCTCTGAGGTTGGAGGTACAGTATAGCACCATATCTGGAAACGCTACCTTTCAAAATATATTGCTGATCTGACATCCACATACAAAAGATGAGAAATATAGGTCAAAGTTATTATGAAGTTTTCTTTTTATGACAAAAATAATTGTATAAATATCTGAATTTTCCCTCTTACAGTTACAGGGACAGGCTGCCCATAGTGAAGTACATAATTCACATATAAATTCTACTCCACATGTACAATTTTTTTGGCACTTACATACATGCACTCACTGTCAAAAGTGGCACATACAGAAAGGAACGTAATTACATACACTGCATGTACAAATTAGATACATTTCATATTGCATATACCCCTACATAGAAAATCCAGAGGGCATGCTGAGGAAAAAAATATGTTCCTTTACTGCAGATCCCTAGAGGTAGAAAATATGTTAGTTTTTATCCTATAGAATATCATATGGTAAGTGTGTATTCATTGTAAAACTACATACAGCCTATCATTTTAAGCTTTACAATTCAAAATAAAGAAATTAGATGATTAAAACCTGCGACGGAGTTTTTAACTTGGGGGACGGAGTTTTTTTGGTGTCGAATCTCCTTTGGGTCGAATCATTCTCCATCCATTTATTACAGAAGGAAAAAAGCCTCTTACCGTCTCTTTGTCCATCAGCAAAACTTTCATCCCCGGACCACTTTCAGCAATCATGTTGCTGATATACTGTTTAATTGCAAGAATTACATTCATTTTTTCGAGGTTGGTATCTTTTCGGTTTCTTAATTTGACATTTTACAGGAAGTTATCCATTCGGAACATTTCAACATGAGAACATGTATAAAACTGGACCGACTCAACCGTCATAATTGTTCTAGACAGCCGGATAATTTCAAGTGGTAGGGCACGAGATGTGTGATCAACAAAGAGATCTCGTGATACTTGACGATATTTGTTTTATTCTCACGGTTCGCCGCCTAAAATTACTAAAAGTATTTATTATGACACTTTAAAACCTAAATCCTTTTTGGGGATGCTATCAACCGATAACGGGAAGCCGAACTAGGCGTAACTTTAGGATTAGTCAAGATTGTCCTGTGTCAGAAACTATCCCCATTAACACAATTAACCCTCATACAATCCCGATTTTTAACGACCCTAAGAAAGAAAGGTTCTGAAAAAATGTGAAAAAGCGCTGGCAACCTGCATTTTCTCCCTTTTCCACAATGCTTTAGAACCCTTTTCCAGATGATCTTCGTCATTTGAGACACGTTTTATTTGTCGTCTGCAAATGCCATCAATTTGGATGATTTTTTGGACGATAATTTTTTTCTTTCGGTAAAGAGTTAGGGGCCTTTTGGGGGCGTCATCTATATATATGGGCAACCGGTGGCGACGATAAATGAAAGCAAATATCAATCAGTTTAAAAGTACAGATCTGCCGGATAGCCTATATATATGGTATTACAGGTCTAGAAGCTAGGGTGTGGATTTGATTTCCACCACAGGCCAACTATATATTACTAAGTGTTTCAGATGAAACTTTAACTTTTAACCACACAATCCCGACTTTTAAAAGCGCTAAGGAAGAAGCCGTTTGAAAACATTGTTGGAAAAAGAGAACATGCTGGTAACTAGCATTTTCTCCATTTCCCACAATGTTTCTACTCTATCGAGAACAAATTTCGTCATTTGGGCAACGTTTAATTTGTCGTCTGTAAGTGCTTTGAATTTGGATATCTGAAATTTTGTCATTTGGTAAAGAGTGAAAGGCTATATACAGGTCTTGTGTGTAGGGGGGGGGGGGGTTTATAGAGGTACCGAGCACGTGAAGAACCTGGCGTAACTTCAGGTGCATTTTGTCTTGTGATGTTCCCAATAACATGACTAAAAGTGGGTCCTGGGCGTCAAATCCGACAAAACTGGAAGTCCTTCATAGATACTCCAGCTAGTGTACCAGTGACTCCTTGCAGCTCTCGTAACCGTACACTAGATATATTAGAATGGGACATTGATAACAGGCTGGCAGTTTAGAACGGCTTATTCCAAAGTCTTTCTTTCTTTCTAAAACCTGTACATGTTTGCTTTGTCCAAATGATCATTCCACCTTTCATTTAACCCAAAGAAAATACCCGACTTTCCGGACTGACATGTATATGATGCTGAACTTTTAAGTTTAATGTCTCTCTCTCTCTCTCTCTCTCTCTCTCTCTCTCTCTCTCTCTCTAAGGAGAAGTTAAATAAAATCCATTCATTTACGGCTCAAAAATATTGTCAGTTGATCAATCTGCCTGCCGCCCGCCCGCATACCTACGGCCATACCTACCTACCTACCTACCCACCTACCTACCTACCTGCCTACCTCACATCAATCCATTTATCCATCCATCCATTTATCCATGCATCCGTTTATCCATCCATGCATCCATCCATCCATCAGCCTTTTTGGTAAAGTGACAGCCTTTTATCGATCGTCGGCTATCGGACGTTTACGGGAGATACAACGGGTACCAGTTTATTTCTTTGGTTGATTGTTTTCACCTAACCCATTTTCTAAGAACGGTAACTCTATCAGTGACCAAGATGGCTGAGAGTGTGGAAATTTGGATGTGTCAAGAATTAGGAAAGCTTGGTATCGATGCATCAGAGGACAATGCGAAGTATGTGTTTAGTAAAACGTAAAGCAAGTAGTGGTCTAGGAGTTCGAATATGGGAATGATCAATCAAGCATTTTATCAGTTCAAAAAACCCTAGTTTCACTTTGTCAGGCTTGAACAACTTTCTGCTTGTTGTGCAATCCATAGCATATGCCATATTGACCGGCTCTTTGTCAAAGGAATACATAACAGTTAGACTGAATTAATGACATCCCAGTTACTGATGCAAATGGCAGAGAGAAATGTTGGATGAAATAGAGGTGTCAACCATGTTTTATTTTTGATGAAAACATGGTTTGTGATGCTTAACTCTTTACAAAATAACACTATTTTAGCCTTGTCCAAATTGAAAGCATTTGCAGACGACAATTTCAGTGTGACTCAAATGCTGCAATTTTTCTTTGATAGGGTAGAAAGCATTGTGGGAAAAGGAGAAAATACTGGTTACCAGCATTTTCTCCTTTTCCCACAATGTTTTCAAGAGGCTTCTTTCTCAGGGCCGTTAAAAGTCGGGATTGTGTGGTAAAGAGTCAAATGCATCTCCATGGTGCATCATACCAAACAAGTCATCACATAATATTCACAAAACCCTTTTTGTTCGACACCAGACTGAATCATGATGTAGACTAATCTTGTCCTTGATAGGCAGAAAATTTACCAATAGCAAAGTGCTTCGACCCAGATCAGCTGCACTGGCTGACATGGGTCGATACTTGTTGCAGATGCATTAACCCTTTACCACACAATCCCGACTTTTAACGACCCCAAGAAAGAAGCCTTTTGAAAACATTGTTGGAAAAGAAGAAAATGCTGGTAACCAGCATTTTCTTCTTTTCCCACAATGTTTTTACTCTTTAAGAAACAAATTTTATGTTTTGAGCTACACTGGAAATGTCGTCTGCTAATGCATTCAATTTGTACTAGTCTACCTTTTTGTCGTGTGGTAAAAAGTTAAACCTATTTTTTCATGAGCATGAGTCTAAATTCTTTTTTCATATCACAACAGTTACCTCTTTACCATATGACAAAAATGTATACTTGTCCTAATTGATAATTGAAAGCATTTGCAGATGACATGTGACTAAAAATTGAAATTTGTTATGGGACAGGTCGAAAACATTGTGGGAAGAGGAGAAAATGCTGGTTACGAGCATTTTCTCCTTTTCCCACAATGTTTTCAAAAGGCTTCCAATTTAGGGTCGTAAGAAGTCAGGATTGTGTGATAAAGGGTTAAGTCTTTCTTTTTTTCTTTCCAGATATATTCTTGGGATAGAAACAGCTGAAGAGTTAGAGGAATATATGCTTGAGTTACTAGATGGATCAGATCCAAAAACAAAAGCATTTATCAAAGAGTTACTGATAAAGTGGAGACCATATAATAATTCTTGTATACCAGAAAATGTACAGGTGAGTTTGTGTTTCTCCCAATATGTGATCTTGCTTTTCTTAGTGAGTAATTTCTCCATTTTTAACCATTAGAGTGCTGAATAAGCCCAACTGACAATTTCGTTCTAGAATTAAGAACCTTGTAAAATCCTTAACCACACAGTCCCGACTTTTAATGACCCTGAAAGAGAAGGCTTTTGAAAAATGTAAGTAAAAGGTTATTTTTAAGGAAAAGAATTTATTTCTGTCCATTTTAGAAATTTTCAATCTTTTCAAGTATTATTTTACCCCCCCCCCCGCCCCACCGACTACGAGGTAGAGGGGGGTATACTATTTTCACCACGTCTGTCTGTACATCGGTCCATCCGTATGCCCATCAATCTGTCCATGTTTTTCATTTCCGTGATATAACTCAAAAGCTGTTTGACCTATGACCCTGAAACTTTATGCAAATGTTGCTCATGACCCAAGGAGGTGCTCTTTTGTTTTTTGGTCACATTGGTCAAAGGTCACTGATGAACTTTGTTTTGGAGATCATTTCTGTTCTCTTTGCTGCTTCAGTGACAAGGTGCTGGTGGAGGTTATTTGTCTGCTTTGTCACAGTTCTACTTTCATTTGTAAAAAAAAAAAAAAAAAATAGATAGGTAGACTGTACAATGTGAAATTCTATATTTAAAATACATTTACAATGTTTTAGAGGATGATAATGGTGGTACTTTTTTTTTCCCAGGTTTATATAAAACCAAAGGAAGAAGAAAATTACTATTCTGGGAAAGAGAAGAAAAGATCCAGCAGACAAGACCGAAGTCAAAATTTCGTTCAGAATGGTCCTACCTCAAAGGTAATAGGTATTGCTAAAGTTTTGGTTAGGTGTTCTTAGCCTTTACCACACAGTCCTGAGTTTTAACGACCCTGAAGAAGAAAGGTTTTTGAAAACATTGTGGGAAAAGGAGAAAATGCTGGTAACCGGCATTTTCTCCTTTTCCCACTATGTTTTCTACTCTATCATTGACAGAAATTATTAGTTGAGCTATATTTATTTTGTCGTCTGCAAATACTTTCAGTTTGGTCGAGTCCAAAATTTTTGTTGTTTGGTAAAGAGTTAAAGCACTGAGCACAACATTGGTTGTTTTTGCTGACAGTGTAGATCAAGGTCAGATTGTTTTTTTGCAGATATTGTATATCAAGATCAGATGGCACAGAACATGCAGTCTGATCATGGTTCTAATTTGCTGGATCTAATTTGTCTTCTATTTTGTAAAATATTCTGGAAAAAATACCCTTGACATAATGATCTTTTGATCTGTTTTCCTGATTGAGCTAGACCATTTTAACCCTTTGCCACACAATCCAGAGTTGTAATGACCCAGAAGAAGAAAGCTTTTGAAAAAATTGTGGGAAAATGAGAAAATGATGGTACCCTATCAAGGGCAGAAATCGTCATTTGAGCTACATTTATTTTGTCGTCTGAAAATGCTTTCAGTTTTGTCTGGTCCAAAATTTTGTTGTTTGGTAAAGAGTGAAGGGTTAAAAAGCAATGCATTTGATACATTTGATGCAAAGATGTAAGTTTGAGAGAGTTTAGTGTCTGTTGTGTTTAAACGGATGACATTAATTTCAAAGGAGTAATGCACCAAAGCTTCTTTACAAAATCCAAAATTGTGGATACTCATTAGAATTCTCTTTCAGAACCATTTTAATGAGTCTCTGTAACATAAGTTTTAAGTGAAGAAATAATGGTTTTAGTGTTTGAGAACTCCTCTATTCTCTGGACCTGTTTTTATTTATCATGATTTAGCAATGGTAAAAGAAAGAAACATACATTTTATCTCCTGATGACAAAATTTTAGACTTGTCAATATTGAAAGGATTTTCATAGGACATACCATTGTGTCTCAGATTATGTGATTTGTATGAACTCTTGTAATAGACCTCCAGATAAAAAGGGAGTGATAGTATTCTAAATCCATTATTTCTCTTCCAAACCCTATGTTGTGGGTTCTCCTTAGAATCGTCTCGATGAGACGATTTTAATGAGTACCCATAACATAGGGTTTAGTGGAGACTGAGAGTGATTAATATTTTCAATATTGAAATCAGAATTACTCTGTCTATCTGGAGCTGACTTTACCATATGACAAAAATGTAGACTTGGCCAGATTGAAAGCATTTGTAGACAACAGTCTAGATGTGACTCAGATGATGACATTCGTATTGGATAGGGTAGAACACAGTGTGGGAAATGGAGAAAATGCTGGTTATCAGCATTTTCTCCTTTTCCAACAATGTTTTCAAAAGACTTTTTTTCTCAGGGTTGTTAAAACTGTGTGGTAAAGGGTTAAAAAGGGGAGAAGACATTGTGGGAAAAGAAGGAAATATTTTTCTCTTTTTCCCGCAGTATCTTTAAAATGCCTTAGGATTGTTGAAACATGAATTGTTCAATTAGGGCTAAATGTGCTTCATCTTCTTTGACAATTCTTGTTTCATTTGCTATAAACAGACTCACTATGCTGGAGACAAAAGCCAAGTGTCAGAGAAGGAAGTCAAAAAGAAACAGAAGTTTGTTCCATTGTATAGCAAAGAAGGCAGAGCAATGGATGTCGTTCAGTTACAAGGTAGAGCCTTAACCCTTTCCCAAACAGGCCCTGGTTTTCACGTGTCTGCAGTACAAGTCTTTTGAAAACACTGTGGGAAAAGGAGAAATTGCTCATAATGAGCAATTTCTCCATTTCCCACAGTGTTTTCTACCCTTTTTGAGAACTTTCTGCCATTTTCATCAAATTTAAAATTGTCGTCTGCAAACTCTTTCAATTTGGACCAGCCCAAAATTTGTCGTTTGGGAAAGGGTCAACCTATATCCTGCTTTATAACTAAAATGAAACATTTTATAATATTTCCTTTATTACATGAGATATTTGCTTCAAACTAGCATAAGTTGTTGATTACCAAAAGGGGAAGCTATACAACAAGGGCAGATAACCATCAAAGTATTTCTGACAGAGTAATGCCCCTTTTTCAACTTGGAATTTTCACTGAAAATCAAGCATTCACAGCTGAGTGTTGGCACTCGCATACATTGCTCTTTTTTCCTCAGCTGTTTTCCTCAGGTAACATAGAGGATTACCTACCAGCTTTTCTTCTTTTTTTTCTCACAATTTTTCAAAATATTCCTTCCTCAGGGTAGTAGAATCATTATATCATTTGATGAACTATTATTTTTTATCACATAAAACCTCCTCTGGCAGTGTATTAAACCCATGACTTATTTTTGATAGTACACTATTTTATTATCGTTTTTTGGGTCCCGGTTCTGATCAGTTTTTAGTTGTGAGTGCGTGAAGCCGGAGAAACCAGCCACAGCATGTGCCGGAATTTGTGTGACTACGCCGTTTTGCGGAAAAAATGACTTCATTGTTGCTAAGGCGTATACGCGTGGAAAGTTTTTGATTTTCATGTTTAACAAAAACAAAGATATGCAGCAAAAGTCTATTAAATCAACAAAATTGCGCAAATAGGTGGACTTATCCCCTGTAGAAACTGTTTCATTCTACTTTCGGTGTAAATATCAAAGAACTATCTACTTGTGTATGTACACATTTTAAACCAAACTACAACTGTAACTATGGACCCGTGAATGGTGTATAGGCTAAAGGTGATGATGCAGGATATATTTTGCCTGTCATTCATTTTATGTGATAAATAGAATCTCACATTAGTGTTTATGTATTATCATTTTTATCAAACTCATTGACGCTCGCCAAGGCTCATGCATACATTTTTAGTCAACTCGTTTGATAAAAATGATCATACATAAACACTCATGAAAGATCCTCTATTTTGTCTCCACCTGTAGGCAGACATGCATGTGAGTGTCAAGCTGCCAAACACAAGTTGGTGGGGAATTGCACCAGATGTGGGAGAGTGGTGTGTGAGCAAGAGGGATCAGGGCCTTGTCTCTTCTGTGGGAAACTGGTAAGTGCTGAGGCTCTATTTGACACTCGTAATGCACTGTTGTACAGTACAGAAGTTTGTAATGTAAAAATAGAAGAGAAAGATGCAAGATGGTTTTGTCACAGAGAATGTCAGTCACATTATCAAACAGCAGTCTTGATTCAGGGTATGCAATGGTTATGCCCCTGTGTACTAGTGATTCTAAATTATTTTCTTTTCAATTATTTTCCTGTGGTAGCTTGAAACTTTCTGTCTTAGCCATTCAAATAACTAATGTTATGGTTGGCATATATGTAATTACCTCCCTTTAACTCTTTACCAAACCACAAAATTTTGGACTTTTCCCATTTGAGAGCATTTGCAGACAACAAAATATGTGTGACCAAAAAACTAAAATTTGTTTAGTATGGGTAGAAAACATTGTGGGAAAAGGAGAAATGCTGGTTACTAGCATTTTCTCCTTTTCTCACAATGTTTTCAAAAGGCTTCTTCTCAAGGGTTGTTGAATGCAAATGAGACAGGCAAGGCAAACAAAGTGTTGTTGAGGTAAATCGGCCAAAACTGAAACATTTGAGCCATGCTCTGGCAAAAAGGGGCTTAATACATCCCCGTAATGCATGATGCCAAGCAAGTCATCACATGATTGTGGATCCATAAAGTCCATTTTGTTTAATAACAGACTGAATGATGAGCTAGAATGGTCCTTTGACATGCAGAAAATTGACCAGGTCAGCCTGCACATACTCCTTAGTCTGACCTTGGTCTACACTTTTTGCAGATGCATCAAGCCCCTTTTCTACAGAGCATGGCTCATGTTCTATTGTAAATGTAGGATGACTTAGTATGTTTGTCTGCGTTAGGTGCTTCAGCTACATGCATTTTCTGTACTTAACTTATTTGCTTTTTGATGTCACTTGTTTGTTGAAACATTAGTCACAGACTTTAGGATGAGAAAGGTTTTGAAAATGCAGGCAACCAAAATGATATGAGCTGACTCAGGAAGAACACTTTAAAGATACATCCTTACTGCCAAAGAGAGAAAAAACGCTGTAAAAATTTGATAGACTATAGAATGGTACAGAATGTAGTCAGTTGTGAAAACATAGAAAAATTACCGCTAAATATGGTGTAAGGGAAAATAGAAACCCACAAGATTTGTGCGTAGACGGGAATCTTGGTGAGTTGGAACCGATAACACTTATTTCTTTGATAGCCTCCGAATGCATTTTCTACCGGTCATAATCTAGGCAACCTTGCAACCATCAGGGGCAACATTTGGCATGAAGATACAAGAATGGCTATAGTTTGATAAAATGAAGATGAAAAGTGGCTAAAACAAGTATAGATGTATCTTAACCCTTTACTGCACAATGCCGCCTTTTAATGACCCTGGGAAAGAGGTCTTTAGAAAACATTGTGGGAAAACCAGAAAATGCTGGTAACCAGCATTTTCTCCATTTCCCACAATGTCTTCTACTCTATCAAAGTAAAATTCCACCTCTGAGCCACATTGAAATTGCCATCTGCAGATGCTTTCAATTTGGACAAGGCTAAAATTTTGTTGTTTGGTAAAGGGTTAAACCATTTACTATGTAACAAAATTTTAGACTTGTCTAAATTCAAAGCATTTGCAGACAACAAATTGAATGTGGCTCCAAATTGATTGAATTTGTTACCAGCATTTTCCCCTTTTCCCACGGAACCATCTCCCTCGGGATTGTGTGGTTAAGAGTTAATTCTTCACCAAATGACAAAATTTTGGACAAGTCCAAATTGAAAGCAACTGCAGACGATGAAATAAATGTGACCCCAAAATTAAAATTTGTTTAGGGAAGGGCAGAAAACATTGTGGGAAAAGGAGAAAATGCTGGTTACCAGCATTTTCTCCTTTTCCCACAATGTTTTCAAAAGCCTTCTTGTTCAGGGTCGTTAAAACTTGGGATTGTGTGGTAAAGGGTTAAGAACAGAAAAATAAGTAGTTAACCAGCATTTCCTCCTTTTTCCACTGTGTTTTCAACCATTTCTTAGACAAATTACAACATTTGGGCCACATTTAATCATTTGTCTGCAAATGCTTTCAACTTAGACAAGGCTACATCAGTGTTCCCACACACATCTTTTTTTGGGAGTGCATGCGCTCCCTGGAATACAAGTTTGGGAGTGCAAGAGAAATTCTAGGAGTGCACTTAATATTGACAACTTTAGAACATCTATGGAGGACAGTAAGGGTCTGTTGCATTGAAAGTTTGTGTTGATGAGTCTAACTCTGCCGTCGGCTGCTCTTGAAAATAATATGGGTAATTTAAAAAAAGAGGATGCTTGTTATAATTCCCCTACTCACGGGACCAGTTTCAGAGGGACAACTTGCAGCCTGACGGCCAATAGAATTTTCCATTTCGCTGTCAATTTCAGACACTAATTAGCTTTCACTTATTGTTTTATAGAGGTACTTATGTAAATTTACTGTTCAAAGTCATTGATAAAGCTGAATAGACAGTTTGAAATGCGTATGATCGGACGATGTCAAACCAATTTTTGTTGTGTCATGGGTTTTCGCGTTTCTTGCAGTGATCTTTTTTTCATGCCTGTTAAGTTTTGGAGTAGTATTTCCGCATGATTTGACATAGATTTGTCAATAAGAATAGCATGTAAGTTCAAAACCTTTAATTTTACTCTAGAAAAGTGGATTGATACCAAGTTTGATTAGCGGTGATAAACAGTGACTTTCACACTTGATAACTTGTCCCATCTGGCGCCACTGGTTATCGACAATGGGAGCCCTGAAACCTGTGCATGCATGCACATTTCACTTCATATTTTTGTGCGTGATTATTCAATTCAGTGCGTGAATCACGCACACATGTGCGTGAATGGGAACCATGTACATATTTGTAATTCTGGTAAAGAGTTGAGAAGGGGTGGGGGTGGGGTTGCTGAAAATGGTTCTTGAGATGATGACTTATTGACCTGTCAATTAACTCTTTACCAAACGACAAAATTTTAGCCTTGTCCAAATAGAAAGCATTTGCAGACGACAAAATAGATATGACTCAAAAATGGAATTTTTTTTTCGGAAAGGTAGAAAACATTGTGGGAAAAGGAGAAAATGCTGGTAACCAGCATATTCCCCTTTTCTTACAATGTTTTCAAAAGCTTTCTTTTTCAGGGTCGTTAAAACTCGAGATTGTGTGGTAAAGAGTTAAAAGAAATCTTTCTCATACACTTGGCAGGTTTGTACTCGAGAGGAAGAAGAAATTCTCTCGCGAGGATCGAAGAAAAGTGAAAAGCTCCGTCAGCAATTATTGAAAAACAGTCCAGATAGGTTACTCAACGAGACACTATTCAATGGAGACCGTGGTCACTTACCAAACATGACCCATCAGATGAATGACGGATACGAAAAAGCAGAGAAGCATAAGGAAAAACTGTTAGAGTTTGATAGAACTAGGTAATAAACCTCTTGTTTCCTGTAGTGTTTTAACCCTTTGTCACACAATCCCGAGTTTTAATGACCTTGAGTAAGAAGAGTTTTGAAAACATCGTAGGAAAAGGAGAAAATGCTGGTAACCAGCATTTTCTCCTTTTTCCCACAATGTTTTCTACCATTTCAAAGACAGAAGTCTTCCTTGAAAACATATTTTGATTTGCTGTCTGCAAATGCATTCAATTTGGACAAGTCTGAAGTTTTGCTGTTTGGTATAGAGTTTAGTTTGGCCGTCTTGTAAAAACCATTATGTGTAAAAACCATTGTGGCAAACATGATAATTATGATTCGACAATCAGGTTCATTCAGTAATCATGATAAATTGATTACTACAGTGAATCTGAAATCTCTATTTGACTGTGTTTCTGTTGTGAATGCTTTGAAGTTTTGAAAACATCTGCAGTGGATTACCTTTGAAAACCACTGACTTGCAAGGTAAAATGAGGTATTAGTTATGACTGTTATATTTTTCAGTGTGTTAGCTTGGTACCAAATGACAAAATTTTTTATCTATCTAAACTGAAGGCATTAATTTTGCAAATGACAGATTGAATGTGGCCTGATTGATGGGATTTTTTTGAATGGGTAGAAAACAATGTGGGAAAAGGAGAAAATGCTGGTAACCAGCATTTTCTCCTTTTCCTGCAATGTTCTCTAAAGCCTTCTTTTTTAGGTTTTTTGGTTAAGGGTTAAAAGATTATTATGATCAGTGTTTCTGCTAGCCCATAAATTTTTGGGGTCATCTGTGACTCCCTGTTTGGAATTTTGGGGGTCATTCAGAAATTTTACGTGTCAAGGTCTTTAACTATTTTTAGCTCACCTTAGCACAACGTGCTAAAGGTGAGCTATTGTGATCGCCCTAAGTCCGGCGTCCGTCGTCCGTCGGCTGTCGTCCGTCGTCCGTCAACAATTTCTTTAAACATCTTCTTCTCCTAAACCACTGGGCCAATCTTGATGAAACTTGGCAGGGATGTTCCTTGGGTGAAGCTCTACCAAAATTGTTCAAAGAATTGAATTCCACCCACAACTGTGGTTGCCATGGCAACAAAAAGGAAAAAAAAGCAAAGTTTTTGAAAATCTTCTTCTCTGAAACTAGAAGGCACAGAGCTTTGATATTTGGTATGTAGCATCTCCTAGTGGACCTCTACCAAGTTTGTTCATATGATGCCCCTGGGGTCAAAACTGGCCCTGCCCCGGGGGTCACAAGTTTGAGCATAGTAACAGAGAAGGAAAACTTTAAAAATCTTCTTCTCTGAAACTTGAAGGCATAGAGCTTTGATATTTGGCATGTAGCATCTCCTAGTGGACCTCTACCAAGTTTGTTCATATGATGCCCCTGGGGTCAAAACTAGCCCCACCCCGGGGGTCACAATTTCCAACATAGGAACAAAGAAGGAAAACTTTAAAAATCTTCTTCTGTAAAACTAGAAGGCATACAGCTTTGATATTTGGCATGAAGCATCTCCTAGTAGACGTCTACGAAGTTTGTTCATATGATGCCCTTGGGGTCAAAACTGGCCCTGCCCCGGGGGTCACAAGTTCAAACATAGGAACAAAGAGGAGAAACTTTAAAAATCATCTTCTCTGAAACTGGAAGGCTTAGAGCTTTGATATTTGGTATGTAGCATTGCCTAGTGGACTTCTACCAATTTTGTTCATATGATGCCCCTGGGGTCAAAACTGGCCCCACCCCGGGGGTCACAAGTTTTGGCATAGTAACAAAGAAGGAAAACTTTAAAAATTTTCTTTTCTAAAACTTGAAGGCATAGAGCTTTGATATTTGGCATGTAGCATCTCCTAGTGGACCTCTACCAAGTTTGATCATATGATGTCCCTGGGGTCAAAACTGGCCCGCCCCGGGGGTCACAATTTCCAACATAGGAACAAAGAAGAAAAACTTTAAAAATCTTCTTCTCTAAAACTAGAAGGCATAGAGCTTTGATATTTGGCATGAAGCATCTCCTAGTGGACCTCTACCAAGTTTGTTCATATGATGCCCTTGGGGTCAAAACTGGCCCCGCCCCTGGGGTCACAAGTTCAAACATAGGAACAAAGAGGGGAAACTTTAAAAATCATCTTCTCTGAAACTGGAAGGCGTAGAGCTTTGATATTTGGCATGTAGCATCTCCTAGTGGACCTCTACCAAGTTTGTTCATATGATGCTCCTGGGGTCAAAACTGGCCCCGCCCCGGGGGTCACAATTTCCAACATAGCAACAAAGAAGGAAAACTTTAAAAATCTTCTTCTCAGAAACTAGAAGGCATAGAGCTTTGATATATGGTATGTAGCATCGCCTAGTAGACCTCTACTAAGTTTGTTCATATGATGCCCTTGGGGTCAAAATTGGCCCTGCCCCGGGGGTCACAAGTTCAAACATAGGAATAAAGAAGGAAAACTTAAATTTTTTTTTTCTCTTAAATGGGAAGGCATAGAGCTTTGATATTTGGTATGTAGCATCTCCTAGTGGACTTCTACCAAGTTTGTTCCAAGGATGCAGCTTGGGTCAAAACTGGCCCAGCCCCAGGGGTCACAAGTTCGAACATAGGAACAAAGAAGGAAAACTTTAAAATTCTTTTTTTCTGAAACCGAAAGGTGTGGAGCTTTGATATTTGGTATGTTGCATCTCAGAGTGGACGTCTACCAAGTTTGTTCATATGATGCCCCTGGGTCAAAACTGGCCCCCCCCAGGGATCACAAGTTCGAAGGTAGGAACAAAGAAGGAAAACTTTAAATTTCTTTTTCTCTTAAACGGGAAGGCGTAGAGCTTTGATATTTGGTTTGTAGCATTTCCTAGTGGACCTCTACCAAGTTTGTTCATATGATGCCCCTGGGTCAAAACTGGCCCAGCCCCGGGGGTCACAAGTTCGAACATGGGAACAAAGAAGGAAAACTTTAAAATTCTTCTTTAAAACCGGAAGGCGTAGAGCTTTGATATTTGGTATGTAGTGATTCTCTTCTAAGTTTGCGTGCCCATCTAAGCACAACAAGTTCATTGAGTTCAAAATTGGGTCATCTTGGGTCATAAACTAGGTCACTAGGTCAAATTAAAGAAATACCTTGTTGGCACTCTCGAGGCCACATTATTTGCTCAATTGCCTTGAAAATAAGTTAGAAAGTTTGTCTTTATAAAGTCTCACATAAGATTAATTTGGGTCAACTTGGGTCATAAACCAGTTCACTGGGTCAAATTAAAGAAATATCTTGTTTGCACTCTGGAGGCCACATTTATTGCTCAAATGACCTGAAATTTGGCCAGAATGTTTGTCTTGATGAAATACCAGATGAGTTTGGATTTGGGTCACCTGGAACCATAAACTAGGTCACTAGGTCAAAATAAAGAAATACCTTGTGGGCACTCTAGAGGCCACATTCTTTGCTTAATTGCCTTGAAAATTTGTCAGAATGTTTGTCTTTGGAAAATCTCACATGAGTCTGAATTTGGGTCAACTGGGGTCATAAACTAGGTCACTTGGTCAAATTAAAGAAATAGCTAGTGAGCACTCTAGAGGCCACATTTATTATTCATTTGATTTGAAAATTGGTTAAAATGTTCCTTTTGATATAGTCAAAGACCAGTTCAAATTTGGGTCATCTGGGGTCATAATCTAGATCACTAGGTCAACTTAAAGAAGTATCTTTAGGGCACTCGAGGCCACATTTTTTGCTCAATTGACTTGAAAATTGGTCAGAATGTTTGTCTTCATGAAATATGAGTTTGAAATTGGGTCACCTGCCGTCAAAAACTAGGTCACATGGTCAAATTAAAGAAAAACCTTAAAGGCACTCTACTAAGGTGAGCGACCCAGGGCCATCATGGCCCTCTTGTTTTTAATTGTTGTTCGACCCTTTTTTATATGAGAGTGTTGTGTTAAAGGTTAAAGTTAAAAACAGTGACCTTGTAGAAATTGTGTCATCTGTCATCCCGATTACTCCAGCGAGTCGGTGACTATGACTGTGCAGGATCTAACACACGGACAAAAAGTTTAAAGTACGGATTCCATACAGTAATATAGGTGAGATGACAGCGATGTCAAATTGAGTAATGTTGCATTTTAGAGCTATACAGTGTAAACCGGAAAGAACTTATTCAGTGGTAAATAAACTGGTACCTGTTGTATCTCCCATTGATACGGAGACCTATTACAGGCTGCCAGTGTAAGTGGTAAAAAGCAGATTCGATATAGTCCGCAGTATGACTTGATGATTGTGTAAGATATATTAATTGAATCAGTTTTTGATGTGCCTTTTTAGGTCTGATTTATGTTGCATCAAGGAAGACGTGATGTACATGTATTGATTCTATTGCGTCAGCCTTTCATTTTGCACGTCAAAAAATGCAAAACGCTGACTTTATGAAAGACTGATGATTCTCAATCAGAATTTCATCTCTTCTTATTGTATGCACTGTGCTGCAAGGTAGATTATATAGGTAGATATTTTCATTTACCTTTCATTTACCATGAAAACACCAGATACAGCTAAAACATACACAAAAGGATCAGTTAGTTTTTTTTTTTTTTTTTTTTTTTTTGATGGATGTTTAACACCATTTTAAACATATTTCAGTCATATCATAGCAACTAGTGCACCTATCTTAATGTATGCATTCTTGAAATTTGTTTTACCAATATTTGGCACAAGACTCTTTTCAAGCCATTAGCTGCCTTCCAATATGAAGTTCGACCCTCACTAAAACATTATTGTCTGGTAAAGAATTAAACAATAAATAGATATGCATTTCAGCGTGAGACGGACACAAGTGATAGATGACGAATCTGACTACTTCTCCACAGACAGCAACCAGTGGCTAAGTAAAACTGATCGTGAAGCATTGAGAAAAAGGGAAGAGGAGTTGCGTTCACAGAGGCACGCATCGAGAAAAGAACGTAAAATAACTTTAGACTTTGCGGGTCGTCAAATCATAGAAGAGGATCCCAATAAAAGTGTTAATATGTACGATGTCAATGATGAAGTTGTTCAGAAAGTTCATTACGGTGCCAGACCAAAGGTGAAAGACGATGAAGTATTTGTTACAAACAGTGATTCAAACAGTATAGTTAATCCTAGTATACTTCAGCCAGCACCCCAGGTAGGTTTTTAAATCTTTACCATGTGACAAAAATTTAGACTTGACCAAATTGAGAGCAATTGCAAAAAATAATTAAAATATGGTTCGCACCATGGAATCTTGTCTTTGATAGGGTAGAAAACATTGTGGGAAAAGGAGAAAATGCTGGTAGACAAATTCCATTGTTTGATTTGAGTCAAGTGTTCAGTTATTGTCTGCAAATGCTATTAGTGTGGAAGATTTACACTATCAACTTTTGTCTAACGCCAAACTGAATCATGAGGTAAACTGGACCTTTAAAAGTTTTGACGCAGGTCAGCCTGCATGGACTTTTCAGGGTTAATACTTTTTGCAGATGCATTAAACCTTACAGAGCATGGTTCAAATACATTTAGCATTGTACTTGGAAGGAAGTTTATGCGAGGAACGTGCTAACCCTTTACCAAACAATCCCATTTTTTATCAACCCTGAGGAGGAAGCCTTTTCAAAATATTGTGAGAAAAGGAGAAAATGTGGGTTACTAGCATTTTCTCCTTTTCCCTCCATGTTTTCTACAGTTTGAAGGAGAAATTTCAGTTTTTGAGTCACTTTTGATTTGTCATCTACAAACGCTTTCAATTTGGACAAGTCTATAATTTTGTCAGCTGGTAAAAGAGTTTAACCCTTTACAAAACGACAAAATTTTAGGCTTATTCAAATTGAAAGCATTTCCAGACAAAAAAATAAATGTGACTCAAAAACTGAAATTTGTTTTGGGAAGGTTAGAAAACATTGTGGGAAAAGGAGAAAATGCTGGTTACCAGCATTTTCTGCTTTTCCCACAATATTTTCAAAAGGCCTCTTTCTCAGGGTCGTCAAAAGTGGGGATTGTGAGGTAAAGAATTAAGTACTCTCACAAAACCATAATTTTAACCCTTATCCTGCTAAATAAGTGAAATGAAACTTTGAAGGCGACAGTAAAAGCCAAGATTTTTTTATTTCAAAGGTTTTTTGAGAGACCGATGTCTCCTCAGACAGTGTAGATCCAAGATCAGACTGCTCATTCTGTGCAGTCTGATCTTGATTTACGCTGTCTGCAAAAGGTAAGTGAGTCATGCTGAGCAGCCTTGGGGTTTACTATGATTTACCGCAAACATTCAGTTCGTAGGCAAGAAGGCTCAAACCATATCTAGACCAAAGACAACTGCGTCAGATGACAAACGCCCTGTTAGCCGTATTCAGGACCGAGAACTGCAGGAAATGTCGGATGAGGGCATGTGTATGAGTATGCATCAGCCATGGGCCTCATTGTTAGTCTGTGGTATTAAAATGTAAGTGGGATATTATCCACATCATTTAACTCTTTACCAAATGACAAAGTTTTAGACTGGTCCAAATTGAGAGCATTTACAGAGGACAAATTAAATATGACTCAAATGATTGAATTTGTGTCCGAAAGAGTAAAAAACATTGTGGGAAAAGGAGAAAATGCTGGTTACCAGCATTTTCTCCTTTTCCCACAATGTTTTCAAAAGCATTCTTTCTACATGATAGAATTTGTGTCCAAAAGAATAAAAAACGTTGTGGGAAAAGGAGAAAATGCTGGTTACCAGCATTTTCTCCTTTTCCCACAATGTTCTCAAAAGCTTTCTCTCTACAGGGTCGTTAAAAGTCTGGATTGTGTGGTAAAGGGTTAACCTGACCCAGATCAACATCATTAACGTAAATTAAAACTCTATTTTTACACCTCGACATCGCGCGGGACTGCCTTCGGCATATATCCCAAATGGTCACGAGAATATTTCGTAGGGTATGCCCCGAATTGAATTGCTTACCTGTGCTTATAAGTACCAAACAGAGAACTAGCTAAAGTCTTCCATAACTTCAGCGAATGCGAACTAAACTTCCCGAATAATAGTTGGAGTTCTATTTATATGCTTACTTATGTATTCAGCAGAAAGGTCAGGATCAGGTTAAATGAAGTAGGCTATAGGTACTTTATTTGCTCACGTTTTAACCCCTCTACCAAACCATCAAGTATCTTACTGACCCCAAAGCAAAAGGTTGTTGAAAAGATTATGGGGAAAATATAGAAACTGCAGATAACCAGCATTTTCTCCTTTTCCCACAATGTTTTCAACCTTTACAAAGGCAACACTCATCTTTGAAGTCACATGTATATTGAATTTGTTGTCTGGAATTTCTTTTGATTTGGTCAAGTCTAATATTTTGCGAAAGAGTTAATTGGAGTTAACTATATATTAGGTAAATTCTTTTTGCAGAATTTTATTGTCTGTCATTTAAATCCTTTACCACACAACAAAAGTTTAGACTTGTCTGAATTGAAAACATTTGCAGGCTACCAATTCAGTGTGGTTCAAACGTTGGAGTTGTCAGTGAAAGAGCAGAAAACATTTTGGGAAAAGCAGAAAATGCTGGTTACCAGCATTTTCTCCTTTTCCCAAAATGTTTTCAAAAACGTTCTTCTACAGGGTGATTAAAACTCTAGATTTTGTGGTAAAGGGTTAAAAAAGAAAGACTCTTTGCTATATGATAAGATTTAAGATTTATCAATATTGAAAGTCATCGCAGACAACAAATTAAATGTGGCTCGGATGAAGAGATTTGTTCTTGAGAGGATGGAAAACATTGTAAGAAAAGGAGAAAATGCTGTCTTCATCAGGGTTCTTAAACACAGGACTTTGATGTAAAGGGTTACACTTATGTAATGGAAACATATTAGCCATGCTCTGTGAAAAGGGGGCTTAATGCATCTGCGAAAAGTATCAACCCAGGTTAGCCTGGGCCGAAACTTTTTGATAGTGGTAAATTTTCCGTATGTCAAAAGAATAGTCTACCTTATGATACAGTCAGTTGTTAGACAAAATGGTTTTACTGGGTCCATAATTATAGAAGGACTTGCTTGGTGTCTTGCATCACGGAGATGCATTAAGCCCCCTTTTGCCAGAGCATAGCTCATATTAGAATTGTCTGAATGTTACTGCATATACTCTTCTCAGTGCACACAGAGAGTCTTTACCACACCAAAAAAGTTTAGACTTGTCCAAATTGAAAGCAGTTGCAGACGACATATCAAATTTAGCTCAGTTGATGGGAATGGTCTTTGAAACAGTAGAAAACATTGGTTGCCCGCAGAGCTTCAGACAAGAGGGAGTGATGGTATTCTAAATCCATTATTTCTCCTCCAAACCCTATGTTGTGGGTACTCATTAGAATCGCCTCGATGAGACGATTCTAATGAGTACCCATAACATGGGGTTTAGTTGAGAATAATTAATATTGTGAATTCTATAATCAAAATCACTCCCTCTATCTGGAGCTCTGGTTACCAGCATTTTCTCCTTTTGCCATGGTGTTTCCAAAAATGTATTTTTTCAGGGTTTGTTAAAACAGGATTGTATGGTAAAGAGTTACTTGTAATGAGTACAGTACTAGGATTTTGCTTGGAAGAGTCTTGCCCATGGACACTGCTACAAAATCTAGCTCAGCATTTGAGGATAAAACCCTTTGCTAGAAAGTAACCATTTGAACTCTTTACCAGCAATAAGAACAATCTAATATACTTGACTTTAATGCTTTACCAAATGACAAAATTTTAGACCAGTCCAAATTGAAAGCATTTGCAGACGACAAAATAAATGTGATCGAAACATTAAAATTTGTTTTGGGAAGGGTAGAAAACATTGTGGGAAAAGGAGAAAATGCTGGTTACCAGCATTTTTTAGCTCACCTGAGCACGAAGTGCTCATGGTGAGCTATTGTGATCGTGCTGTGTCCGTCGTCCGTCGTGCGGTGTGCGTCGTGCGTCGTCCATCGTCAACTTTTTACCTTGTGTACGCTCTAGAGGCCACATTTTCAGTCCAATCCTCATGAAACTTGGTCAGAATGTTTGTCTTGATAAAATCTCGGACAATTTCGAAATTGGGTCATGTGAGGTCAAAAACTAGGTCACTAGGTCAAATCTTAGAAAAACCTTGTGTACGCTCTAGAGGCCACATTTTCGGTCAGATACTTGTGAAATTTGGTCAGAATGTTTGTCTTGATAAAATCTCAGACGAGTTCGAAATTGGGTCATGTGGGGTCAAAAACTAGGTCTCTAGGTCAAATCTTAGAAAAACCTTGTGTACACTCTAGAGGCCACATTTTCAGTCCAATCCTCATGAAATTTGGTCAGAATGTTTGTCTTGATAAAATCTTGGACGAGTTTGAAATTGGGTCATGTGGGGTCAAAAACTAGGTCACTAGGTCAAATCTTAGAAAAACCTTGTGTACGCTCTAGAGGCCACATTTTCGGGCCGATCCTCATGAAATTTGGTCAGAATGTTTGTCTTGATAAAATCTTGGACGAGTTCGAAATTGGGTCATGTGGTGTCAAAAACTAGGTCACTAGGTCAAATCTTAGAAAAACCTTGTGTACGCTCTAGATGCCACATTTTTAGTCCGATCCTCATGAAACTTGGTCAGAATGTTTGTCTTGATAAAATCTCGGACAAGTTCGAAATTGGGTCATGTGGGGTGAAAAACTAGGTCACTAGGTCAAATCTTAGAAAAACCTTGTGTACACTCTAGAGGCCACATTTTCAGTCAGATACTTGTGAAACTTGTTCAGAATGTTTGTCTTGATAAAATCTCAGACGAGTTCCAAATTGGGTCATGTGGGGTCAAAAACTAGGTCACTAGGTCAAATCTTAGAAAAACCTTGTGTACGCTTTAGAGGCCACAGTTTCAGTCCGATCCTCATGAAACTTGGTCAGAATGTTTGTCTTGATAAAATCTCAGACGAGTTCGAAATTGGGTCATGTGGGTCAAAAAACTAGGTCACTAGTTCAAATCTTAGTAAAATCATGTGTACGCTCTGGAGGCCACATTTTCAGTCAGATACTTGTGAAACTTGGTCAGAATGTTTGTCTTGATAAAATCTCAGACGAGTTCCAAATTGGGTCATGTGGTGTCAAAAACTAGGTCACTAGGTCAAATCTTAGAAAAACCTTGTGTACGCTCTAGAGGCCACATTTTCAGTCCAATCCTCATGAAACTTGGTCAGAATATTTGTCTTGATAAAATCTCAGACAAGTTTGAAATTGGGTCGTATGGGGTCAAAAACTAGGTCACTAGGTCAAATCTTAGAAAAACCTTTTGTACACTATAGAAGCCACATTTTCAGTCCAATACTCTTGAAAAATGGTCAGAATGTTTGTCTTGATTATATCTTGAAATAGTACGAAAATGTGCCATGTTGGGCCAAAAACTAGGTCACCAGGTCAAATCTAAGAAAAACGTTGTGTATGCTCTAGAGGCCATATTTTCTGTCCAGTAGTCTTGAAAGTTGGTCAGAATGTTTGCCTTGATAATATCTCTGACTAGTTTGAAAATAGGTCATTTCGGGTGAAAAACTAGGTCACTAGGTCAAATCTTAGAAAAACCTTGTGTAAGCTCCAGAAGCCACATTTCCTGTCTGATACTCTTGAAAGTTGGTCAGAATGTTTGTCTCGATGATATCTCAGTCGAATTTGAAAATGGGTCATGTTGGGTCAAAAACTAGGTCACCTGGTCAAACCTTAGAACAACCATGTGTATACTGTTGTGGCCACATTTTTTGTTCAATACTCTTTTAAAGTTGCTCAGAATGTTTGCCTTGGTAATATCTTGAATGAGTTTGAAAATGGGTCATGTTGGGTCAAAATCTAGGTCAGATCTTAGAAAAACCTTGTGTATGCTGTAGAGGCCACATTTTCAGTCCAATACTCTTGAAATTTGGTAAGAATGTTTGTCGTGATGATATCTTGGACCAGTTTGAAAATGTGTCATGTTGGCTGAAAAACTAGGTCACTAGGTCAAATCTTAGAAAAACCTAGTGTACGAATGACTCTCAGAAAGAAGCCTTTTGAAAACACTGTTTGAAAATGAGAAAATGCTAGTATTCAGCATTTTTTACCTTTTTCACAATGTTTTCTACCCCTTTGAGAGACCAGTCCCACAGCTTGATTCACATATTATTTGTTTTATGCAGAAGGTTCAGACTGATGAGTTTAAAATTTTATTGTTTGGTAATACATATATCTCACAAGACGTTGGAAATTGGTTGTGCTTGGTCAAAAGGCTCAGGTGAGCGACTCCAGGGCCATCATGGCCCTCTTGTTCCTTTTCCCACAATATTGTCAAAAGGCCTCTTTTTCAGGGTCATTAAAACTTGAGATTGTGTGGTGAAGGGTTAATGAATTTATGCACCATACGACAAAATGATTGGCTTTTCCAATTTTTGAAAGCATTTGCAGATGACAAATTTGATTTAACAGAAAAGACTATATATGTATTTGGGTGGTTAGAAAACAATGTGAAAATTGGAGAAAATTGTTGTATTTAGAGGATGAAAAATATGATGAAAAAAAAGATTACCAGCATTGTTTTCTTTTTTCCACAATGTCTTCACAAGCATTTCTCCAAATGTCAGTTAGACCAAAGATAGTTTGGTAAATGGTTTTTCACTGAGTTGTGCAGGACCCCTGTCTGTAATGAATTATGTTGAATCTGTTTACAGACATGAAGGGAGAACGTGGTACACTGCACATCGAGGTCGTTTGTGGATTGCTGCAACTGCTAAACCACCAGATCCGGCGGAGGTTGCTGATGTAGAACAGACTTATAGATATATACTTAAAAGTAAGTTCTACTTAACTGTTTACCACACGTCAAAAATTTTAGACCTGTCCAAATTGAAAGCATTTCCAGACAACAAGTTCAGTGCGGCTCAAATGATGTGATTAATCTTTGATAGGGTAATAAAAACATTGTTGGAAAAGGAGAAAATGCTGGTTACCAGCATTTTCTCCTTTTCCATCAATGTTTTTGAAAGTCGTCTTTCTCAGGGTCGTTAAAAGTTGGCATTGTGTGGTCGAGGGCTAGTTCTTTTCTAGACAAATAGTTGAATAAAAGGAATGTGTTTTAGTGTTAAAACTTGACAATTTTTATGCGTAAATTTTTGGTTTGTCTTCACAGATCATGATTCGGAATTTCCTGATCACTACCCTTAAATTTTATTTGTCCGAGGTATTGATGTCATGATCTACCTTTCTGGCATTGAAAATTTAATTGTTTAATCTGTCACCAGATAACAGATTTTTAAACATGTCCAAATGGAAAACAACTTGCAGATAAAAATTTATAATTGCCTCATATGATTGGATTTGTCTTTGAAATCTTTACCACACAATCCAGAGTTTTAACGACCCTGAGGAAGAAGCCTTTTGAAAACATTGTGGGAAATGGAGAAAATGCTGGTAACCAGCTTTTTCTCCATTTCCCACAATATTTTCTACTGTATCATAGACAAATTCCATCACATGAGCAACATTTAGATTGTCATCTGCAAATGCTTTGAATTCGGACAAGTTTAAATTTTTGTAGTTTGGTTAAGAGTTAAAAGTCAGGAAATTTGTGGGATAAGGAAAAAATGCAGGTTACCAGCATTTTCACCTTTTCCCACAATTTAAAAAAAAAAATAACTGTCTTCCTCACTCATATAAAAATGTGGTGTTTTGGTTAAAGGTTTATGGTTTTCATTTTTTTTTTAACAGATCCCAATATAGAATTTCCTAGTCATTATCCTGTTGGCTGTTTACTTGGTTGCGTGGATGTTGCGGACTGTTTGGCACATGATGATTATGAAGAAAAGGTATAACAATTGTCTCGGTGTTTCTGCTAGAGCTCGTATCTTGCGTTTTTGATGCAGCTATTTCTTTCAGGGTGCAATAGAATTGGCCTTGTGCATTTTTTCTGGCGCAACCAAAATATCAGTTCAACCAAAAGAACAATTTCGTACAAAACCGTGACTTTTAGCGAAACCAAGGTGTAAAAGAATGTTTCGTAAGTGAAGGTTGAAAATTTCGTCGGCCATGTTTATTTACATTTACAGTTTATGTTACGGCTCCCAGTGTCAATACCAGTCATAACATTAAAAAATGCTTCTGGTTTTCTAATTGGATAGAATACATTGTGGAAAAAGGAGAAATTGCACAATCTGTGCAATTTCTTCTTTTACCACACTGTTTTCTAAACCTTCCACTGTAGAGTTAGTGAAAACATGGGATTGAATGATAATGGGTTATAACAGTGACCCATAATTTTCCTGTATGACCCTCAAAAGTTAGGATAGGGGGTCACAAATGACCCTCAAAAATTTGAAGCTGGCAGAAACACTGTTGTCTGTTGTTTTTGTCACTTTTATTCCTCTCTCAACCGCTGATCATTGTTTGGAAGGTGATTATATTTTGAAAGCAGCCAGTAGCTTAGTAAAAATAGTGTGCAAAGTGTTGGTGTAAAAAGTTTTAAGTAAAGCATGGATAGTGTACTGGCTGCCATGATCTAACTCAAGTAATTTTGAAAATGGTGTTGAACATCATACCAAAAACAAATAATTATCAGACAATAGAATGTCACTCTCATTCATTTTGGGCCAAGCTCCAGTTACTCAGTTGGTAGCATCCAGGACCTGATAGTCAATGCAACAGGATACATTCTTCTCTCACCACTGACCATTTTTAGCGGATTTGTATAGCAAATCCACTTACTGTGATCGTTCTGACTGGAACCAAATACATCATGCGTAATGACGCATGCGCACTGACACTGTAATATGATATCGGTTCGACCTAAACCAAATATACTGTCATTCACGGTGCGCCCATTCTACTTTCAGTTTTAGTTAATACACATCAGCCTCGTTTTTGTCACTACCGTATATATTGTCATACACGTGTATACATACTTATTCTGAGATCTAATACCAGCAAGTAACTGCGTCAGATTGACGGATCAAATTACCACTTCTTACCAAGTACTAGAATAACAGTTACTGCGCGTCCCGCCAGGCAAAACAATTTTGACTTTCCCTGCCCCTAGTTTAGTTCAAACATATTTTATTTGCATATTGTTATGGAAATGTACATAATAATTTACAAATAACTCAACATTTTTTCTGCAAAATGGATCAGAACGAAAGCAGAGCTTAAAGTCTTCTTCTCTAAACTGGTGGCTTGAACAAGTACAAGTCATTAAAGCTAATACGAAACATTGAGAGGAAAATTAATGACTGATAAGGTACAGAGGAGAGATCCTGCCCTTGCTAACTCCAATTTATAAATGACGGCACATGTGTTGCATGTGATGTTATTTTTCAATTACAATATATTAGAGCTTTATGCTACTCCACAAATCCGCTTTCCAGGACTTTGAGTCCTTTGATTTCAATGATGGTTATGTAGGAAAGCAACCAGTGGATTGGAAAAAATATTTTGTGGAGTACTGATAAAAGAAACTCCAGGAACACTTGGATAGGTGCACTTGCTTTCCGTGATATAATTGAAATAATGTTGAAAACAGCATTAAACACCATACAATCAATCATCCATTTTGGTAGCATTTGCAGATGACAAATGAAATGAGGCTTAAATGATGGAATTTGGCTTAGAAAGGATAGGAAACATTGTGGAAAAAGAAGTTAGTGTTTGTTTCAACCATGATGTGTATCTGGCTATTTTAACCCTTTACCAGACGACAACATTTTAGCTTGTCCAAATTGAAAGCATTTGCAGACGACAATTTCACTGTGGCTCAAATGGTGCAACTTTTCTTTGATAGGGTAGAAAACATTGTGGGAAAAGGAGAAAATGCTGGTTACCAGCATTTTCTCCTTTTCCACCAATGTTTTCAAAAGGCTTCTTTTTGAGAGGCGTTAAAAGGCGGCATTGTGCGGTAAAGGGTTAAAAGCCTCTTACCTCATGTCATTAAAGTCAGGATTTTGTGGTTAATAGTCAACTCCATGCAATCCTGTGCTATAAAGACCCTTAGGACAATGGCTTTTGAAAGCATTTTTGGATTTTCTCCTTTCCCCACAATGTTTTCTACCCTTTCAAAGAAAAACTTCCAAATTTGTGCAACATTTAGCTTTCAGTTTTGACCAGTCTAAAGTTTTGTCATTTGGTAAGGAGTTAATTAATCCTATTAACTCAGTGAAGAGTTATCTGCCTTAGTCTGCTACTCCGCCATACTTCAAAAGTACGTCAGGCAAAGCGCAATAATGGCGGCCTCCTTCAGTAATATATAGAAGTAATGGATTATTGTTATTTCACTTGATCAAATCCCACTATAGACAGAAACACGTGCCAGTTTTAAAAAAGTAATGGCCTTTAGTTTTTTTAATTGTCATTCTTATTTAGCGAGAAAAACTACATATCAGAAATGCTTTAAGTATCCGAAATGTCACTGGACTGATAACATCACAAGATAGGGCTACTTTTAAAATGATTCTTAGTCAAATTTATATTTAAACCATACCCCAACAGCACATTTTAGATTAATTAATGTATATTTTGTATGAAATTGATGTTATTTTATTCACTGATCAAACTGGATCACACGAAATTGGGAAAAACTGGATAGCATGTAGGGCTAAGCTTGAGGACACCATGGAGGCCGCCATTATTGCGCGCTGCCTGACCCTATAACGTAGTGGTAGGGGCAGGTAATCCAGACTATATCTGCCTTTGAATTTGGTTTATCCATCACTCTAAGAATTAGCATGATTGTTTAAGTTATCTGTTGCATTTCATTTCAGTTTCCTGAAGGGGAGTCGGGTTCACCGTTTGTGTTCATTTGTGAAAACCCACAACAACTAGTAGTGAAATTTCCCATCAAGGGCAAACATAAGTTATGTAAGTAGTAAATGGACCATACTCTGACGAAAGGGGGCTTAATGCATCTCTGCGATACATGATACCAAGCAAGTGATCACAGTATTATGTATCCATAAATTCAATTTTGTATAACAATTGACTGAATCATGAGGTACACTGGTCCTTTTACATGCAGGAAATTGACCAATAGCAAAAAGTTTTGACCCAGGTCAGCCTGTACAGTGTACGCAGGCTGATCTGGGTTGATAATTTTTGCAGATGCATTAAGTCCCATTTTTCACAGAGCATGGCTCATTAATATTTATTACATTTTTTGCTATTGCAAGCAGTTTTTATTGGTTCTAATCGTTAAAGTATATGAAAAAATGGATGCAAATGGAGACATTTACATGTATCTGAGACAAGTGATCTGTCAGAATTGCTGTTTTTAGCTCCACTGGTGAAAGGCCAGCAAGCTTATGTCATGGACCATCATCCGTATGTACGTCTGTGTGCATGTGCATTGATTTTTATTTCAAACACCTTCTTCTCTGAAACTACCCATCCAATTTTGGCCAAACTTCACAGAAATGATTATGCTAACGCCCTCTTCAGTATGTCTTCTAAGAATTTGATTACAATAGAAACTCTGGTTGCCATGGCACTAAAAGTGAGAATATTGAAAATCTATAAATCTTCTTGTCCAAGACCATAAAGGCTAGGACCACTAAATTTGGCATGTAGCTTCATCGAATAGACCTCTGCCAAAATTCTATATATTATAGCCCTGGGGTCAAAAATGGCCCAGCCATTGGGGGGTCACAAGTTTTACATGGGCTTAAAAACTTTTTAAATCTTGTTCCTTACCATAAAGCAAAGGACTACCAAACTCAGCATGTAGCTTTGTCTAGTGGATACCTATTAAAATTATTCAAATGATAGCCCTGGGGTCAAAATTAGCCTCACCCTAGGGGTCACAAATTTTTCATGGGCCTATGTACTGAAAACTTCAAAAATCTTTTTGATCCCAACTGTATCGCCTAGGACTACCAAATTTGGCATGCAGCTTCATATAGTAGAACTCCACCAAGTTTGTCCCATTTATTGCCCTGGGGTCAAAAATGGCCCCATTGCAGGGGTCACAAGTTTTACATAGGCTTATAAACTGAAAGCTAAAAGAACCATCTGCTTCCTTACTGTAAGGTCTAGATTTACCAAATTTTGCATTTGGCTTCTGTAGCAAGGCTATTGAAACTATAGCCCTAGGGGTAACATATTTTACAAAGGGCTTAAATAGTGAAAACTTTAGAAATCTTGTAGCACATGAGGTCAATATGACTGAAGCCGTTACACTGATCAAGGGAAATAACTCCTGTTATGATAGATATATAGCTTGTTACCACTTACCTCTCTTGATTGCCAAACTGCACTATTACATAATTGGTGTTGGATACCCAGGTCTTTTTGGAAAGAAGATCTTTAATTTTCAGTGAGAGTGATTTATTGTGATGTAAGTAGTTACGCTCAGATGAGATGAATATTTAACCCTTTCCCAAACAAGCCCTGGTTTTCACGTGTCTGCAGTACAGGTCTTTTGAAAACACTGTGGGAAAAGGGGAAATTGCTCGTAACGAGCAATTTCTCCTTTTCCCACAGTGTTTTCTACCCTTTTTGAGACCTTTCTGCCATTTTCATCAGATTTAAAATTGTCATCTGCAAACTCTTTCAATTTGGACCAGTCCAAAATTTGTCGTTTGGGAAAGAGTTAATACATAGTAAGGTTTCTATCATTAAAGTTTTTTTTTTTATATTCAAGAACTTTACCTTTCATGCCATTGAAAAATATGATCAGATATTTGGCATGAATGATACTTGATTAGACTTGCTTGTATTCACTGACATCATCTTTGCATTTGAAAAAGTTGAAAAAGGTGTGACTTTCCAAGGGATGGGGGGGGGGCGGGGCTAGGCTTTTTTCCTATGAAAGTTTGTTGCCATACAGACTTAAAATGATTTATTTCTATGTCAGTGCCACTTAATTCCTGAGACATCTGTTTAAAAGGCAGTGGAGTGATACAGGGCCATTGTGGCTGTCTTTTTCTATTTTCCTAGGGCAGGTCTGTGCCACCTAAAATGGATTTTTTTTGTTTTCTTCAAGAATAAACAGCTGTTTGGAATATTGTAGCAGAAGTTCTTAAACTGCTAACAAGTCATGTTACAGTGTACTTTCAATGGCATAGCAGTTCAGCCTATACATTAGATTATTTGATATCTCTTTATTAACTCTTTGCCAAGCAACAAAATGCAAGGCTTTTCCAAACTGAAAGCATTTACAGACAGAAAATTAAATATGGCTGTAATGATGGAGTTTGTCTTTAACAGGATTGAAAATATCGTGAGAAAAGGAGAATATGCTGGTAACAAGTATTTTCTCCTTTTCCCACAATGTTTTCAAACGCTTTCTGTTTCAGAGTTGTTAAAACTTGGGATTGGTTGGGGAAGGGTAAACACATTTTCAAACAACAGTTTTCGTATTAATTTTTCAGATAAATTGGAACCCCACATACACAAAGCTGCAAGGAAAGGACTTAGATAGCCCAGCACAGAAGCTGATATGTTTGTAATGGAACTGTGATACAATGCTGGGATACATAATACATGGTTCTTGGGCTTTCATTGATACTTGATACATTTAACTCATTACCTCATCAGGCCTCCAGGTAAGAGGGAGTGATAGTATTCTAAATCCATTATTTTTCTTCCAAACCCTATGTTGTGGGTACTCATTAGAATCGTCTCAACGAGACGATTCTAACGAGTACCCATAACATAGGGTTAAGTCGAGATTGGTTAATATTTTCAATTTTGAAATCAAAATCACTCCTTCTATCTGGAGCTTTGCAGGCTCCTAGACTTGCAGACACTGAAAGCATTTTTAGAGGAGAAACAGAACGTGTCTCACATGCTGAGATTTGTTTTTGACAGGGTAGAAAACAATGTGGATAAAGGAGGAAATGCTGGTTACCGGCATTTTCTTCTTTTCACACAGTGTTTCCAAAGGGTCTTTTCCTTAGGGTTGTTAGAATTCGGGATTGTGTGGTAAATGTTAAAACTTGGGATTGTGCGGTAAATGCTAAAACTTGGGATTGTGAGGTAAATGGTTAGCTCTTTACCAAACAACAAAATTTTAGACTAGTCCAAATTGAAAGCATTTGCAGACAACAAAATAAATGTAACTGAAAAATTGAAATTTGTTTTGGAAAGGCTAGAAAACACTGTGGGAATAGGAGTCACAGCCTTTTCAAAAGGTTTCTTTCTTCAGGGTCCTTAAAGTGGGGATTGTGCAGTAAATGGTTAAAGGCAAAATAGCAGCCAAAAGTAAACCATTTGTGTTCAAACTGCAGGCAAATCTAGAGTGCATGTATATAGAGTTTTTTTATACAAACCATGTCATGGCTTTAAATGGATCCTTTTTGTTTGAAAACCCACTAAATCATGAGGTAGAATGGTTTTCTGACATTCTGAAGATTTACCAAAGTGCTAAAAGTTTCGATTGTTTGATTTTCTCTTTATTTATCGTTGCCACTGGATGCCAGTATGGGCGTCGCCCCTAGAGGGCTGTGAGTTGTGTTCGGTGGATAGTGCCAGATACAGGATGAAACTCATACTAAGTTACATTTGGTTCTTTAATCTGTATGGTCTGTAACACTTTCACATGGGGCCTCAATTTAATGTCTCATTTAAAAGACTTTTAAATCTTTACCAAACAACAAAATTTTGGACCTGTCCAAATTTAAAAGCATTTGCAGAAGACAAAATAAAAGTGAATCAAAAATTGACATTTGTTTTGGATAGGGTCGAAAACATTGTGGAAAAAGGAAAAAATGCTGGTTACCAGCATTTTCTCCTTTTCTCACAATGTTTTCTAAAAGCCTCTTTTTCAGGGTCGTTTAAAGTCGGGATTGTGTATTAAAGGGTTAAGTAATTTTAGATGGCCAGCTACAGGGCCGGAATGTATACTACAGTTTGTGTAGGAGAAATGGTGTGAAGAGGCATAAAGTCCTTTTAGGATTTGAAAAAATGAGTATAAATTGGCACTAAAGAATAAAATTCTGCTGTTAAAGAAAAGTATTGTTGAATGTATTTAACCATTGGCCACATAATCCTGGGTTTTAACAACCCTGAGGAAAAGACTTTTGAAAACATTGTGGGAAAAGGAGAAAATGCTAGTTACCCAGCATTTTCTCCCTTTCCCACAATGTGTTTTACCTATTCGTAGACAAAATCGATAATATGCGCCACATTTAATTTGTCGTCTGCAAATGCTTTCAAATTGGACAAGTCTAAATTTTGTCGTTTGGTAAAGTGTTAAAAAGGTAAAAAAAAAATCTTGGTGGACGGTGTAGATCCAATACCATACTGCATGTTCTGTGTGTGAAGTCTACAAGTGTTACAAACTGTACCTTGGTCTCCATAGGGTGGGGTGGGGCTATGGGGCTGGGGGGTATACAGTGCATTTTTTGTCGTCAAATGATGAGAATTGTGGGTCGTTATAAGGACAGATTATGTTTTTCATTAAAACAATAAATACTACAGTCATATTATTTGTCTTTTTATGTTATTTTTGTTTTGGATTTTGCAACAGTTTATCTATGCTCTCTCTCTCTCTCTCTCTCTCTCTCTCTATATATATATATATATATCTATCTCTCTCTCTCTCATTATGACTTGGCTACATTTAAACTAATCATAAGAGATAATACATCTCGCCCTGTTTCTCTCTTTTTCTAACTTCACCAGAGTAAACCAGGATCAAACTGCAAGTTCTGTGCCGTCTTATCTTGATCCACACCACAGATTCCATTCGATAACACAAAAGCTCAGGGTTTCATCATCAAATAGGTAATAATACATATACCAGAAACCAGCAGTAGCAACATGTGGTAAAATCCTAACCTTTTCAACCCAAGGCGTTTTTGATTGACCCGACGGACTCTGTGGACAAAGATCACTGATGCATTATATGGAACACGTCATCACATAATTGTGGACCCATAAAGTCCATTTTGTTTAACAACCCATTAAATCATGAGGTAAACTGGTTCATGGACATGCAAAAAAAAAAAATGACCTGTAGACAGCTAAAAGTTTCGACCCAGGTCAGCCTGCGCGCAGTGCGCGGGCTGACCTGGGCCAATACTTTTTGCAGATACATTAAGCCCTCTTTTCACAGAGCATGGCCCACATAATTGGCGCTGTAACAGCTAGGGGTTGAGAGTCGATAGCGGCAAACGCGCCGCGTGATTCCTAGTAACAACACAGTATGCCCAACGCCATGGATCCATTGTTTGGACTGACAGTTTTGACTCTGATGGAATGAATAACGGCTTTGTTATAACTCTTTAAGAAACCATTCTGATTTATGAAATGGGAAATTTGTGTTACAGTTTTAATACAGAGAAACGGAATTCGTGTAATTTTGTCATTTGAAAAGGCAGAAATTGCAGTAACAACTAATAATCGATTTTTTTTTCGAATGAGTGTATTAGCTATTATTTCTCGTCTATTAATCATTTTTGAAAGTCAGAATAAATGTAATGTGCGCATTGTGCTGTTGTTTGAATATTACTTTGGACGTAAGCTAGGAAAATTGATCGATTGACTGATTGTTTGTAGGTTTATTTATATTGGAGTTTAACGCCGTTTAAACAGCTAGGGTCATATCACGGCGGCCAGTGCACCTACGCATGTGTTTCCTGGCTTTCTCATACCAGTACAGACACAACTATCCAAGTCACTGACTACTTATCAGGGGTAAGAGGCGAAAAATAACCGGAAAGAAAGTTTGCCTCAACCAGGTATCGAACACGCGACCACCAGGTCACGAATCGGATACGCTACCCACGGAGCTACCTGGGCGGGCTTTGACTGATTTTATGCTGATTAACATTATTTCAGCTATATTGCGGTGACCAGTGCATTTGTGATGAATGAACTATGTTGCAATGACTATCATCAATCCTCAGAAAGAAATTGGTTTTGCTGAGGATTCGAACTAGCGTTCCCCTGGTTTCAATTCCCGTACGTCACCGACCGATCTACCGGCCTCGGAAGCTTGGGAAATATAGAAACTACATTTTATGTGCTATAATTAAGTCATGCTCTGTGAAAAGGGGGTTTAATGCATCTGCAAAAATATCGATCCATGCCAGCCTGCACAGTCCGTGCAGGCTGACATGGGTCGAAACTTTTTTTTTTTTTGGCCAGTTTTGTGCATGTACAAAGGACCATTCTACCCCATGATTTCAATCAGATTTCATGACTCGCTTGGTACTAGTATCATGCATCACGGAGATGCATTAAACCCTCTTTTGCCAGAGCATGGCTCATTTTTATTTGCATGACCTAGGGCCATATTCATCAATTATTCTACATTGCGACTTTAGTCTAATTCTAGAGGAGAAAGTAAAGCATTTCCTGATTGGCTAAAATGTTTAAAAATTGCGTTTTTTTTTTTAAATTCTACGAAATGCTTGAGAATTAGACGAAGAATGTTATTTTAAAAAGCTGTGATAACGGGTTTGAAATATTGATATTATGTCAAAAATTAAGTTCGCATCGCCTAATTATTTCTTTAAATATCGATGTTATTTCGAAAAATTCAGTTTGCATCGCCTAATTATTTCTTTGAACATTGATGTTATTTCGAAAACTCAGTTCGCACCGCCTGATTATTATTTGGAATATTGATATTATCTCGAAAATTCAGTTTGCATCGCCTAATTTTTCCTTGAACATTGATGTTATTTAAAAAATTCAGCATCGTCTAATTATTTCTTGGAATATTAATATTTCGAAAATTCATGCTTTCCTGGGGTCTCTTTTAGAAGTACTTCGCACAATATTCTACCTAAGCCACTGGCTGCTTTTCCACATAACCACTGTCGAAACAGTGATTAGCGGTGAAAGAGGAATGAATTCTGAAACAATGACCATCATCAATCATAGGAAAGAAATTCGCCGAGCTGGGGATTCGAACGAACGACCGTCCCTGGCTTTTACAACCATGAAACGGGATCCAAGTTCAGACAGCACGATCTGTTTGTTTAACCCTTTATTGCACAACCCGGAGTTTAACGACCTCGGGGAAAGAGGTTTGAAAACATAGTGGGAAAAGAAGAAAACGCTGGTAACCAGCATTTAATCCTTTTCCCACGACCGTTTCAAAATCAAAGTTCATCATTTGAATTACATTTAATCTTTCAACTGCAAAAGTTTTAGATTTGGACAAGTGTTAAATTTTGTCGTCAGGTAAAGAGTTAATTTTCCCGCCCGCAGAAAGTTTCTTGCGTGGCCTGTGTTGTCACCAGACGACAAAGGTTTTTGTTGCTTGTTATTATCTATTTATTGAACGACAAAAATTCACACTGGTCCAAATTGACAGCATTAGCAGACAACAGATCAAACGTTGCTGGAATGACGGAATTTGTATTTGACAGGGTAGAAAAACATTGTTGGAAAAGGAGAAAATGCTGGTTACCAGCATTTTCTCCTTTTCCCACAATGTTTTCAGAAACCTTCTTTCTCATAGTTGTTAAAACTCGTGAATGTGTGGTAAACAGTTAACCATTAAGCTGCTAAGCGCGACTCACTGACCTTTTGCGGACAGTGTAGATCAAGATCAGACTGCACATCTGTGCAGTCTGATCTTGGATCTACACTTTTTCGATAAGGAGATGTTTTCCTCCATAATTAAAGTTTGAAAAAAGAAAATAAACCACTATGTAGGCTTATACTATCGGTTTGAATGTTTAGTTAATTTATATAGCAGGATAAGAGTTAAAAATATGTGCAGATGAAATCAAAAAGTCGGCTTATCTTTAAAAGATTAAAGAAAAAAAGTATTGCGGGAAAAAAAAAAGAATAAGATACTGTTACTTTTGCCTCATTGAATCCTTTTTCCAAAATGTGTTTAACTGATTTCGACCTCACATATCCAGTAACACTATGTCGTTTACAATGGGTTGCCTGTACCTATATTGAACTATCCATTATAGGTTGATCTATAACCCGAGAAACATTTACGAATCCAAAATCCGAAAATTAGATCACTAAATCACGGAAGCGCCTCATGTTTTCCAATATAAAATTCAATTTTAAGTTCAATTCGGTGAACTTATGCAGGAAGTCAAAACCTATTTAAATTACCGAAATCTATACATTACTTTATTCTCCTTTCCGTCGGTACATTTTCCTTGTCAGACAAATTGATACATTTAGTTCTTAGACTGGTAAATAATTGAAATGAATCCTTTTTAACCTCTAAATGCGCATTTGCACTATATGACGAACTGGTGAAGCGTATGCCAGATTGTGTTGATGATTTGCCATTCGCATGCATAAGCTGAAGTCGTTTGGCTAATTGGTCTAAGTTTGTTTTGAAAGTACGTTCGTGTATGTTGTTGCTCCGTGACCTGCTGGTTGCGGGTTCGATACCCAGTTGAGGCAATTTTTCTTTCCGGCGATTTTTCGCCTCTCGCCTGTGATGTACGTGAGAAAAGCAGTGTGTGGCTTTGAAAGATAGTCCTGTCAATACTGGTGTGACAAAGCCCGGAAACACATGTGTAGGTGCAATGACCTAAGTTGTTAAAACGGCGTTAAACTCCAACAAAAAAAAAATGGTGCTGTTCGGTCAGTGCATCGAATAATTTGTGAGTGCACAACATGTTTCGATATATGCCGACGGACAACCCATATGCTGCGGGTTCGTTCGATCATAGACCTCAGAAACCCTGTTAGTCTGTCACGGAATACCGAAATTTTCATTGGTCGATCATCAGACACCATTACAAAAAAAAAAAACTAACTGACGCGTCGCCTTTATATTGTATATGAGGTATACGATACAACAGAGATGAGCCAACATGCTGTTTTTAGTAACGGCGTTCCATGATCGACCAATGAAGAATTCAGTGTTCCGTGATAGACCAATGAAGTTTCAAAGGCCTGTGGTTCGATGAACGTAATTCCAACGGAATGTTAGGTATGTAGTGGGACGACGGTTCATTAACTTTACGGTGGCATACGTTCAACCAAATTCTTCGACGAGTTCCAAAGTTATTTCTGACGAATTCACTGGATTTTTTTTTCAATTTTCTTCGTACAAAATAGTTCAGAGCGCACGCAAAGAGCACACACAACACGGTAGACGTTCGTTTTAAGATCATTGACACTCGTTGATATTCGTCTTGCATTCCATGGTTCTTGTCCGTTAATCCTTTACCACACAATCTCGTGTATTAACGACCTTGAGCAAGAAAGCTTTCAGAAACATTGTGGGAAAGATAAAAAATGCTGGTAACCTGTTCTCACAACGTTTTCTGCTCTGTTACAGGCAGCTACGTAATTTGGGCCATCTTTGATTTGTCGTCTGCAAATGTCTTAAATTTGGACGAGTCTAAAAATTTTGTCGAGTGGTAACATGTTAATAATATGTCTTTATTGATACGTCATGAACTTGTTGTTGTCTTGCTTGACATTTGGGCTGCTAAGCGCAACTCGAGGACCTTTATCGGACAGTGTAGATCAAGATCAGACTGCACTGAACCTGCAGTCTGATCTTGAATCTACACTGTCCGATAAGGAGATGCTTTTTTACCCCCAAAATACCTTTGAAATATATGAATTTGGGTTTTTCACTATTGGCTTGAAAGTTTTATTGAACATTTATTTAACAGGTTAAGGTTTAAAATGCGTTTTCTGTTCGTTCGGCTTGCCTCGGATGAAAACATTCGTCGTGTGTTTGTGCGTATTGGAGCTTTGCAGCTCGTTCTCAGTACATTCCCTCAATTCGTCATAGCGTAAACACGCCTTAACTCTTTACCAGTTTTAGACTTGTTTTTCTTTCTCTTCATCCTCTTTTTCCTACTCCTCCTTCTTGTTCATCATCATCATCATCAGCATCATCATCATCTTTTTCTTCTTCATCATCATCATCATCATCATCATCATCTTCTTCTTCTTCTTCTTTTTTATACGCCCGTCGAAGACGGGACGTATTATGGGATCACCCGTGGCGGGCGGGCGGGCGGGCGGGCGGGCGGCGTCCAGTTCTTTGTCCGGAGCATATCTCCAAAACTATACTACCTACGGTTATGAAATTTCATGCATGGATAGATCTCATCAAGGGGGGTGTGCAGTGCACAGGAATCATAACTCTTGCTTCCTTAATTTTTCAGTTATTGCCCTTTCTTCTTTTTCATACTTGAATTTTGTCCGGTGAATATCTCCAAAACTATACTACCTAGGGTTATGAAATTTCATGCCTGCATACATCTCATTAAGGGGGAGTGCAGTGCACAGGAATCATAACTCTTCCTTCCTTAAATTTTGACTTATTTTCATACTTGAATTTTGTCTCGAGCATATCTCCAAAACTATACTACCTATGGCTATGAAATTTCATGCGTAGATAGATCTCATCAACTGGGAGTGCAGTGCACATGAACCATAACTCTTGCTTAATTTTTGACTTATTGCTCTTTCTTTATTTTGAAACTTTAATTTTGTCCAGTGCATATCTTCAGAACTATACTAGCTAAGGATATGAAATTTCATGCGTGGATACATTCCATCAACGGGAAGTGCTGTGCATATAAATTTCAACTCTTGCTTGCATAATTTTTCAGTTACAGCCCTTTCTTGTTTTTTTTTTCGAACTTGAATTTTGTATGATGCATATCTCTCAAACTATACTACCTCGGGTTATGAAATTTTAGGGCTGGATACATCTCATCAAGGGGTAGTGCAGTGCACATGAAATATAAATTGCTTATTTTTTATGCACCCTTTCAAGACAGGATGTATTATGGGATCAGCCATGGCGTACAGGCATCCAGGTAGCATAACTTACACATCTTAAAACCTATTAACTTTAAATTTGACAGTTGTGTTTGTTGTAATCATATGGGGTGCAGTGTACACAAAGAATAAATCTTCCTTCCTTATGAGTAATTGTCCTTTCTTCTTTTTCATACTTAAATTTTGTCAGCAGCATATCTCTCTTACTACACTACCTATGTATATGAAATTTCAGTGATGCATACATCTCAGATTATTAGAAACATAACTATTGCTTCCTTAACTTTTTCTTATTGTCCTTAGTCATTTTTCAGGCTTAAATTCAACACTATCGTATCTATGGATATCAACATAAAGTGTATAAACAAGAGTTCCGTCAACACAAATACACTGCCATTATCTTCAATCAACAGTAAAAAAAAATATTCTGCACTACTATTTTTCTTTACTTCCCCTTTATCATTATTATGCCCCAACTTTACAACTTGGGGTAAGACGGGCGTATCTTGCGACAATTTGCCGCTCTTGTTCCTTCCTCTTCTTCTTCTTCTTTTACGAGCAGGTAAATACAATTTAAATATTTATTTAAGGGCAAAAAATGAGATGGAAGTAGAAAAAAGGATCCAGTGAATAAACCACGATGTATGAAAAGAAAGTTCCATTTTTTAATGTAACTGAAAACAACACTTACATAAAAAGAGATGATTTTTTAAAAGAAAAAAAAACTACATACGTCTGTACGAGTATGTACAAATTGGCCAACTTAAGTACATCCATCCGGCCGTCTTCCCATACATACATACATACATACATACATCTGCCCATCCATCCATCCATCCATCCATCCATCCATATGAGATTCAAACGGAGAAATTGAAAAATAGTACTACAGACCACAGGCGTTCGTTTTGTGACGAACTTTGCCATCTATATAATGTAATACATAAGTCTAATGTATTACATTATATAGATGGCAAAGTTCGTCACAAAACGAACGCCTGTGCTACAGACATAAAACAAATAGTCATTTTTATCATTTGTCAAGATGTTTTTTGTCCGCAAGGAGTCACTCATAGCAGCATAAAGGTGTTAGATTATGGAAATAAAACGTGAAAGCCAAATAACTTTATTACATTTCTAGCTCTCATTCTTTCCATTTCTGTTGCTGAAAATCAAATGAATTCCCCTCCTCGGAAAACTTAAAAGTTGATTTCTAATGAAATTGAATATGGCTTTATTAAGAGATCAGCATCAAGGAATCACGTTCGGTGCAGTCTGATCTTAATCTACGCCGTCCGCAAAAAATATGAGCCATGCTCTGGCAAAAGGGGGCTTATTGCATCTCCGTGATGCAATATACCATGCAAGTCATCACATAATTGTGGATCCACGAAATTATTTTTTGTCTAACAGCTAACTGAATTATTAGATAGAATGGTCCTTTGATATGCAGAAGATTGACCAAAAGCAAAAATTTCGACACAGGTCAGCCTGCGCAGTCCGCGCAGGCTTACCTGGGTCGATATTTTAAGCAGATGCATTAAGCCCCTTTTTTACAAAAAATAAACGGCTGATATATAAGTCGCCACTGACACTTCAAAACAATAAAGCATATTTCAACATATGACCGTTATCCCAGGCCAAAAGTGCGCTGTTTTTTCTGTTCCGGAAGTCAGTGAAAAACGTCATCATCGTGATTCTCCTGAAAGGAATCACCATCTTTAGATTTAATTTCTTTTCCTCGTCATCTTCGTACAGAAATTCGTCTTTATAGAGGTCATAGGCCTTTTCAATATATGTTTCTTCGCCTGATAGATCGTTTATAAAATACAGTATCCCACAGGCAATGAAACTGTTGGCATATGTACCCACTGTGATCGGCAACGCCCACACTTTTTCAATTTCTAACGTTTGTAAATCCAGTTTCATAACATGAATATTGGTGGAATCATGCCGAGTCCTTCCGAAAACAACCCACAAGCCATTCTCGTCTGCCGACACGTCATAGTAGGTTTTACTTTCTTTGTACAAATATACGCTGTCGTTATAATGACTGTTGCGGATTTCAACAAAGGAAGTGACGTCATGAATTGTGAGGTCATAGCGCACCACATATGGTTTCCCGCAAAAGTGGTAGTAAAAGGCATTGTTGTATACAGCGTGCTGGGTACCTTGATAACGGTTAAGCTTCATGTTGTACATTCTGGTGTGGATCCCATTACGCAAGTTCTCTAAGTTTGTATATTCCTCCAAAAACTGTCCGTAGTTATCTCTCGTAATATAAATTTTCATGTGCTGTTTGGGATCGAAAAGCCATGTTCCAAACAACGTTTTCTCCTCACGCATGTACAATGGCTTCCCTATTTGTTTTATTCTACAAACTGAAATATACAGTAAAGTCTGTCGTACATGAAGTTACCGCCCCCAACTTCTAACGACCCCTGGTGAAGACGGCTTTTGAAAACATTATAGGGAAAAGGAGAAAATACTGGTTACCAGCATTTTCTCCTTTTCCCAAAATGTTTTCTAAACTTTGAACGGCAAACTTAATGTTTGAGCAGTCTTTCATTTATGTATTTCTGATTTTTGATTTGGTCTATGATAAAACTTTTTCCTTTGATAAAACAACCTGTATGAAACATATCATGTTTAATTAGTTCTGAGAGAAGCCAAATATGTACAATCGTATCTGTACCAAGCGAGCCCCTGTTTCATGCAAGCCCATTGCTAACATACGAATGGTCATAGCTAAATACATAAGGAATATCATGTTGTGGTAACTTTCCTTGTCCTTTGTATTTTATTCGAGCAGCATGAGAAAATTTGATATCGCGCAAGATGTCAAATTTTTTTTTTGCGTTGCGAGCAGATACAAGCATCAGGAAAGTTACCACAACATAATATTCTTTTTGATATATACCTACAACCTTAAACGACAAAATATTGCAGTTATTGACATTTTATTCGAAAACGGTAAACAAAGTAAAACAATCAATTGATTAGTCGGTAATAACTTTGCTTTTATAAATGGCAGATGAATATCATAGCGTAACATTTTGACAAATCAAATCGCACATGATGCATGTTTATTCCGTGCACTAAGATACGTCATCATGCCATATTTGGAATCGTATCTGTAGAAGATACGGAGTTTTTTTTTTCTATCGTGTGTGATATTTTACTCGAGTAAGACGCATGTAGGCTATTTGAGCCGGAAAATGTTCAGGTATACAACAGGTTGATCTGTATTATTGTGTTGGATTTAATCGTAAGGACAAGGGAATACAGCACGAACCGTAGTGGCAGCCATATTTATTGAGCTATCATCTGTTTTAAAGAACAATTTCCTAAATGCCCAAAATATGTTGTTTGAAAAGTGAAACAAGAATTGAACAGCGTTCAACAGCCATTTGTCTTCCACGGTAAGTGCTGCTTATTTCCTTTGATAGAACTTAACCCTTTACCACACAATCCTAAGTTTTAACGACCCTGAGGAGGAAGCTTTTTGAAAACATTGTGGGAAAACGAGAAAATGCCGGCAACCAGCATTTTCTCCTCTTCCAACAATGTTTTGTACCATTTCAAAGACAGAAATCATCCTTTGAACTACTTACATGTATGAATAGTCTTCTATAAATGCTTTCAATTTAGGTGAGTCCAAATGTTTGTTCGTGTGGTACATAGTTAAGACAGGTTTCACTCTACAGCATTTGCTGATTACCCTACAACGTTTTGTAGCCCTGCAATGACAAATCCCACCTCTCCAGTCAAACGGTATGTCGTCTGCAAACACTGTCAAAATTAAAGTACGAAATTTTGCCAACTGTAATAATTACTTGACTTTTTTTCTGTAGTAAGGTTACTAAACAATATAATGTAAACTATGTAAACCGGATTTGCGACATTTCGTCGAAAACCACGTTCGTCGAAAACGATCTCAAACTCTGACCCTTACCCTAACCAAGACCAGTTGTGGCCCAAATCTTCTTCCCAGACAGAGGTTTTCAGAAAATTAGTCTGGGAAATTAGCGATTGGTATTTTTGAAACATACATAGATTTCGACGAAACACCCTTTCGACGAAATGTCGTGCACCTTCTGAGTGCCCAAAACTCGCTGAAAAATGACGTCACTGAAAACTGACGTCACTGAAACCTAGCTAAAACGTGCAGTATGGTGCATGAAGTCACTGCGATAGACATTCGACGTATTTTTATTCAAACATGGATTATACAACTCTAAGGTAAGTAACTATTCATTATATGATTTGTTGGCATAGTTAAACGACCATTAGTTGTTTCAGCCGACCATTAGTTTATCATTATTTTGTTAACGTTACAATATATGACCTTAACACTTAAGCATTTGTTTTCATGACGATCCGACGCTGCCATCTTTGACTTTGCTGTGCTGTACCCTGGGAGCTGCCAGTATACACCACTATATATTCGGAGCATATTATACAATCGAATCGCGAGCAATTTCTTTGCAGTATGATAACATGACATTTGTTTTTGATATGGTAGAAAACGTTATTGGAAAAAAGAGGGGATGCTTCTTACAAGCATTTTCTCCTTTTCCCATTAGGTTTTCTAAATTTATCTTCTCCAGTGTCGTTTGAATTAAGGATTGTTTGCTGAAACATAAGACAGATATAAGTCATGCCCTGTGAAAAGAGGGCTTAATGCATCTGCGAAAAGTATCGACCCAGGTCAGCCTGCGCTGTCCGCGCAGGCTGACCTGGACCGAAACTTTTCGCTGTTGATGAATTTTCTGCATGTCAAAAGACCAGTGTACCTCAAAATTCAGTTAGTTGTTATACAAAATGGACTTTATGGATCCACAATTATGTGATGACTATCTTGGTATGATGCATCACGGAGATGCATTAAGCTCCCTTTTGCCAAAGCATGACTCATACGTAATCGACTATTCATTGTTCTTTCTCTCAGTCACTATCAAAACTGTTGGGTGGTCCCATTGGTGTTTTAAGTTTTTTTAACAAAGTTGAATGTTGTTTTAAGAAATACAAGTTTGAACACAGGTGTACTTACCCTAATGCAATACGAAGACTGGTTTTAGTAACAGCATGCATTATTAATGTTAGTATAAATATATACATTATCGAACATGACAAACAGTAAGCTCTGTTCGAATCATCTAAACTGGAACCTGAAATATATAACAAATGAGTCATGCGTTGTGAAAAGTTAGTTTAATGCATCGACAAAAAGTATCGACCCAAGTCAGCCTATGCGGTCCGTGGAAAGGTGTCCTGGGTCGAAACTTTTTGCAATCGGGAAATTTTCTGCATGTAAAATGACCAATTCATCCCATGATTCAGTCAGATATTCGGGACAATCGACCCACATTATGCGACGATTTGCTTGGGATTATGTAGAACGAAAATTTATTTCATGCTTTCCGGTAGTGTATCGAGAAATAATGGCGGATTATGGTTTGATATTTCATGGTTACGACCCTTATAAGCACCGATTTTATATTTTCTAACTCTTAAATTGAAGGCGAAAACAGTGGTTCCCGCGCATTAGTTAACCTAGGTAATCAGCGCGTGCCATTCAAATGGAGGGAAATATGACGTAATTTACGCTATATTTCTTGCGCTTTACGTACTATTGTTATGCGTTGTTATGTGAGGGGGTACGCCACGGGGAATTATCGAAAACAATTGTACTGGATTTTGATGAAAGTTCCAACAAAATAGGGGTCAGAAGCATGAAATAAATAGAATTTTTTCGGCGAAAGATCGAAATTTATTTTATCGAGTGAACATCATGAAAATATTACCGATGATGTTCACTCGATAAAATTTATGTTCACTCGATAAAATAAATTTCGATCTTTCGCCTAAAAAAAACCCCAAATATCCTCTATGCATTCAACCCTTTTCCAGAGCGCTACTCTGCTAGAAGGTTAACCTCGTTGCATCGTCAGTTACCCACAATACTTGGATAACGATACAGTATAACAATGTATCGTAGGATATTTCACTGAAAAAACCTCGTTATCATTAATGATAAATGAAGCATTCTCATTGGTTCCACAACAGGCCCTAATTTTTTATGAAGCTTTTGACCAATGCATAACCAAGTCACAAATCACTTATACGAAAGGATTTTCCTGCTCTCATTCTCAGCTATGGGAGTGTCGACTTTCAAAGTCCGTTTTCATTGGATACTCACGGGTTACAATATTAAAAAATTGTGCCTGACGCCATTCATACAGAGGCTAGCTAAGACAGCGAATTTGGTATTTTGTATCCAAAATTAGAGATTGTGTTGATGAATTTAGATTTGGGCCATTCTCTGGTAAAAGGGGGCAAATGCATATCCGTCATGATACCATGACGGTATTCACACAGTCATGGATCCATGGTATCTATTTTTCTAACAAATGAGTGAGTCCTGCGGTAGAAGAGTTCTTGGACATGTAGAAAATTCACAAAAAGCAAAAGGTTTCGGCCCAGTTGAGCCAGCGCGGACTGCGGAGTCTGACCTGGATTGATAATTTTTGCTGATTCATAAAACCCCCTTTTCGTAGAGCATGGCTCATATATTTTTTTTCCTGTTTGTGATTGGTTTAAACGCCGTTTTAACTGTTAAGGTCATATCACGACGGTCAGTGCACGTACGAATGTGATTCCTTGCTTTCTTGCCGAGCCCCAGTAGCTCAATCGGTAGCGTACAGGACTTGAGAACAGGAGGTCGCTGGCTCGATCCCCGGCTCGGCCAATTTCTTTCCGAGGATTGATGATAGTCATTGCGACAGGCTTCATTCCTCTCTCACCGCTGACCATTGTTTCGACGATGGTTAGGCGGGAAAGCAGCCAGTGGCTTGGAAAGAATATTGTGCGGAGTACTGGTAAAAGAGACTCCAGGAAAGCACGGATAGGTGCACTGGCCGCCGCGATATAACTGAAATAATGTTGAAAACGGCGTTAAACATCATATAATCATTAATCATAATCCAGACTTTTTGACATCAGTACTGACACGTCTTTCTTTCTACGTGAGAAATGCAATCATCATTGCGAGCTTTGCATGTTTATGATTTTTTTTTTCCTCCGCGGTGTGGAAATAATGGATGAATTCAAAGAAAATATGGTATCATGATTTCTGTAATTACCTTAACCCTTTCCCAAACAAGCCCTGGTTTTCACGTGTCTGCAGTACATGTCTTTTGAAAAGACTGTGGGAAAAGGAGAAATTGCTCGTAATGAGCAATTTCTCCTTTTCCCACAGTGTTTTCTACCCTTTTTGAGAACTTTCTGCCATTTTCATTAAATTTAAAATTGTCGCCTGCAAACTCTTTTTATTTGGACTAGTCTAAAATTTATCGTTTGGGAAAGGGTTAATGGAATAAATCCATCAAGATTGAATAACAGTTTGTTAATAATTCTGCAGTGATTGAAAGAAAGAAAAAAAAAAAAAAAAAAAAAATCCAAACAATTAATGGGGCATGCTCTGGCAAAAGGTGGTATAATGCATCTCGGTGATGAATGATACCAAGCAAGTCATTACATTGTTATGAATCCACAAATATCCATTTTCTATAGAACAGAATAGAACAGAACTTCATTTCAAAAATGACTTGAACTATGTTCATCGTCATTGCAAAGCTTATACAAAAATATAAGAATAGCATGTACATACATGTAACAATAACAGACACTGAATAAATAAGTATATATTGTATTTGCGGAAATCATGCGTGGGTGCAACAGTTTTTCACAGTTTTCGACCTGCATGGATCAAGACCAACATACAACGTCGTGTATATTCATCTTGGTCTATGCACCCCGATGGTGTTTATGAGTATTGATTTCTATCTATATATTGTGATACTAAACTATTTCTTTATTTCTAAAGCTTTTTTTCAGACCTGTCTTCGAAAAATCATAGTATAGGCGAATAATCGAGGTTCTTTTTACAATTTAGTTGTATAACAACCGACTGAATAATGTGGTGCATTGGTCCTTTGACATGCAGAAAATTTACCAGAAGCAAAATGTTTCGACCTAGGTCAGCCTGCGCGGATTGCGCAGACTGATCTGGGTCGATACTTTTTGCAGATGCATAAAGTCTTCCTTTTCACAGAGCATGGCTCATATTTCTGTGAGCGATTGCAACACTTCATATCATTGGATGATACATTACGCTCGTTAGATCATACTTCACGGCTTTTTATTTTAATTCCTCACCAGGCAATTAAATTTTAGACCTGAGAATTCAATTGGGGTCCTGCGTGGCTCAGTGGTAAAGTGTGGAACTCGTAACCTGGAGGCCCTGGGTTCGAACCCCACCTGATCCGCTGGGTTTTTTTGTGAGTGTGTCCTTGGGCAAGACACTTCAGAGCTCTAGCCTAGTACTGGTAAAACCCAGGAAATACATGAATATGTGAGCTGTCACCGTGATATGACTGAAATAATGTTGAAAGCGGTACAAAACACCATTCAATCCATCAATCAATCATGAAAATTCAAAGCGGTTGCAAACGAAAAATCAAAATGTGGCTCAAAATATGAAATTTGTCTTTTATAGTGTAGAAAACATTGTGGGAAAAGGAGAAAATGCTGGTAACCAGCATTTTCTCCTTTTTACCACAATATTTTCCAAAGCCTTTTCCATTTGGTCATTAAAATCAAAACCAGGAATTCCTTGGTAAAAAAAGTAATGGAAATACTTATGACCAGCTGTATTAGGATCGTAGATTGGTCAAACGTTACAAGAAATCTAACGCTATATTGAAAGACAATCCTAAGTATTGTTCTTATTTTCAATTGCCAGACAAGCAGTCTGGTTGGTCGAGACCTTGCATCATAGCCATTCAGATCGCTAGTCCGAAATTTAGATGTAAAACTGAATTCTAGATGATTTTTTTGTTTTCAAAATACACCAACCATTCTGAATTTCCTCCGTAGTCCGAATCTAAATTTAGAAAGTTAACAGGTTGGTGTAGTCAGTCAGACATTGCGTAAATTTGAAATTTAGAAAATACTTGTGGATTAGACTAAGAGTATTCTTGAGAATGGTTGGCGAATGCGGGTTCTGGACCAAAGGTTTTTGTTTTGTTCGATACCGGGATAATTATTAATGTTTGGCTTGGTGACCATTAAAAGGCATTTTTCACGTTGCAATACAGTAACATCCTATTAGGCATGTTTATGAAGCTAATGGTTACCACGGTTACGTGGTTCTAAAGTGGGTGTGAAGTTAGATGTTGATGTTACCGTGCTTGTTGTAGCTGTTTGAAACAGAAAAAAAAAAACGTACTTTTTCCCCGTTGACACCAACGTGATTTTAAAAAAGTGAGTTAGTGATATTAATAAATGTTACGTGAAATATATGTCATGATACTATGCATGCTTATCAAGTGTATGGTTGCCATGGTTACTTGATCCTAAACATTACGTGATAGGTATTGTCAAGGACACAGTTGATGCAGTTGTTGTTACGCAACAGACGCTAATGGTCTCTTTCTAATAAATGAGAAAGAAACTAAGAATGTTTTAGTAATCGTAAGAAGCTAGGCTTTTGTATCTGAAGTGCATTGTCACGGTACTAAGCATGCTCTGTTACCATGGTGACGTATTTCTGTAGAAGGAGAGACGATTGATGTTCTAGTGGGTGTACATGTAGTTAGGTTTGTTATTGGTTACCACTAAACCATATTATAATACCTTCTGGTACTGAGATAAATAACGGGATTATGTTGTAAATAACAGCAAGTCAATCAGTAATTAATGTATCATACATTGTCATGCAACTGAGCATGCTTTTCAACCTCATAGTTACCATGGTTACGTGCTTTAAAAGTGGGGGGTACGGAAGATGTTATTGTGTATGGTGGCATAGTTCTGCCACGAGATAACTATTGCGTTAATTCATAAAAACTATCGCAATAAAACAAACTTTTCTGGAAATATTATCTCAATAATAAAAAGTTTCAAGATAAAAATATCGCGATAATTCTCACTTTTATCACGATTTTTTTGCGTTCGTGCTCACAACTGACATTCACGGTATCTATATATAGATAAGATTTCGGAACATCTTTGCCATCTTGTACAGTAAAAAACTAACAAGTTCATCCAAATGGTGAGTTTTCTATTTACAGATATTGAAAAAACGGGTAGAATTATCCAGATGATTTTATCTCGAATGTGAGTTTCTTGCACGAATGAGAAATTTTGCGTTGAAATATTTACTGATCAATGTAAAATTTTCTAGTTAACAAAGTTTATTGTGATATTGTTTCGGAAAACGTTTCATTATCGAGATAAAAATTCCAGACAAATTTGATTTAGGGTGATAGTTTTCTGAAATTATCCCGATAGTTATGATCTCGTTTCTCGAGGAATATATATGCCACCATAATTGTGGGCTAACTTGTTGTACATAGCTTGTTTTAATCAAAATGCATACTTTCTTACTTTTGATACTGAGATTGCTTTTTTCGGTTGTGTTAACTATGACTGCAAGCCAGTTTGTTACCTATAATTAAAGCCATGCTACTGTACATGCTTATCAAGTTTATCGTTACCATGGTTACGTGGTTCTAAAGTGGGCGGAACAGTAGACGGTGTTGTGGGCGTGGTTGTTGTTGTAGTAGTAGTAGTTGTTGTTGTTGGTGTTGTTGTTTCTTAAACAAATACAGCATATAGCATTTATATAAAAATCGATATGAACCATGCTCTATGAAAAGGGAGCTTAATGTATCTGCGAAAAGTATCGCCCAGGGTCAGCCTGCGCAGTCCGCGCAGGCTGACCCTTTGCCAAAACTTTTCATTATTGGTCAATTTTCTGTATATCCAAGGACCTTTGTACCGCATGATTCAGTCGGTTCTTAGACAAAATGGATTTTACAAATCTATAATAATGTAATGACTTGCTTGACATCTTGGATAACAGGGATGCATTAAGCCCCCTTTTGCCAGAGCATGGCTCATATAAATGTTATGCTTAGATCTATGAGTAGCAACACAGATGTGACTATTCCTCTTCTCTTTGTATCCCCGCCCCCATCCCTGCAAACACATCCAAAGGTCATTGTTTAAGAATATTTGTAAAGATGATCAGAATATTAAAAAAAAAAAAACGGGGGAACAATACAACTTTGGCCAATTTCTTCACGTCAAATACACATAAAAATCCAAATTAAGAAAGAAAAAAAACGAAACTTTATCCTAACGTCAACGCCTTCTTAATTACAGATGTCAAATGCTACAATATGGAATTACCAGTATGACCTTTGTGGCTTACGGAAAAAATGGGCTTTTTAAACCTTTACCACACAATTCCCGCATTTAACGATTATGACGAAAAAGGCATTTCGCACATAATCGACTTGTCGAAGGCATCTTAAGAAGTGTTCTTCAAAAATTTTAGGAACATGTATAAAACATTGTATATTTCAAAACTGAAGTTTTAAATTCAAACATCAGCAGGCCGTTTCCACTAGATCTACCAGGTGATTTTGGTTAAACTTTCAAGTTTTGCTCGATAATAACAACCATTGGCGTTTTCTGGTTAAAGTCGCGTTTAACTATTTCTCATTTCGGGGTTAGGTGGACTATAATAACAATTGAAATTTTCTGGTCTGCGTCGATATTGATAACCACTGGATATTTCAAGTTTATATCAGTTATAAGTACCACTTGGTTTTTCGGATTTAGGTCGATTATAATAAGCATTGGGGAATTTCGGGTTTTGGTCGATTGTAAAAACCATTGGAGTTTTCAGAAGTGTACTGGCAAAAGTTGATATTGAAGCCAAGCCTTCAAGGCTTTGGCCTAGCTTCGAGGATACCTTTGCAACAATCACCTCCCATCTCCAGTAGCTCAGTCGGTATCGTACAGGACTTGAGAACGGGGAGTCGATGGTTCGATCCCCGGCTAGGCCAATTTCTTTCCGAGGATTGATGGTAGTCATTGCGACAGGATTCATTCCTCTCTCACTACTGACCATTGTTTCGACGATGGCTATGTGGGAACAGCAGCCAGTGGCTTAGAAAGAGTATTGTGTCAAGTACTGAACTCCAGGAAAGCATGGATAGGTACACTGGCCGCCGCCGTTTAACTGAAGTAAAGTTGAAAACGGCATTAAACACAATACAATTAATCAAATAAAGCAACAATCGGCGAAACATAATAACACGGTAAAGCAAAATGCAGTTTCATGTAAATTACGCCCTACCGTCATGTACACTATATAACTGTCCTTGTTGCTTACTGTTTCCTGGTAAGTAGTTTTCCCCACAGTAGGTGACTGAAAAAAAAAAAAAAAAAAGGAAATCGTCATTTAAGCTTAAAGCACCCATAGCGGCCAAAAGTAACAATGCAGGTGTTGGTCATCCTGGTTGACCCAATTCCAATGTATTTCGTAAACTACATTCATCGCCCCTGGGTTATCTCGCGTATGTTTCTCGTTCTCATGAATTATTAATGAGGTAATTTGACTGGTAAATTAAGATTTTCAGTGAGAAAATTTAATCTGTTTTTATCAACCATATGCCATCATTTCTCTTTTTACCTCGTCTACAACCAATCAAATCGATGAATGTAGTTTACGGAATACATCGGAACAGGGCCAACGAGGTTGACCTCTGTAACATACCCCTAGGGACTGCGACAGCACGCTGTATCTCTGAATATTTGCCTGTCTGTACAAGGATTTGTAATGTCTGCCCTAGATTGTCGTAAGGCAAATGCCATAGAAGGAAGGCCCAACGACGACCGTCATATTCGTTGATATTAATGTGGGTTTTAACCGGTTTATTCATAACAACGGAAGAAACGTGATTATCCTCCACTACAAGAGAGTATCATTATGTTATCGACAATTCGATTGGATATTGTGTATAGTTCGCAATCTTATGAATATTCATAGCAACAACGGTTTCGCAGTTGAATGTCTCAGGGGTGATGAATGGTAATACTTCACACCTGGATTAACGAGGGTGGGTGTTAGTATGCATTTAACTCCTTACCAAACGACAAAATTGTTGACTTGGCCAAATTGAAAGCATTTGCAGACAAAATAGATGTGACTAAAAATTTGAATTTGTTTTACGGAGGGCTGAAAACAATGTAGGAAATGAAAACAATGTAGAAAAAAGAGAAAATGCTGGTCACTAGTATTTACTCCTTTTTTCCCACAATGTTTTCAAAAGACTTTTTTTTTTTTTTCTCAGGGTCATTGAAACTCGGGATTCTGTGGTATAGGGCTAAATCTAATTTCAAAAGCTGGAAATAATTGTGAAGATAACAACCTATTATTAGTCGGTCCAAGTGTCAGTTGCTGGTAGAGATTGATTGATGGATTGTATAGTGTTTAACGCCGTTTTCAACATTATTTCAGTTATATCATGGCGGCCAGTGCACCTATCCATGCTTTCCTGCTTTACCAGTACTCCGCGCAATATTCTTTCCAAGCCACTGGATGCTTTCCCACGTAACAATCGCCGAAACAATGGTCAGCGGTGAGAGAGGAATGAATCCTGTCGCAATAACTATCATCAATCCTCGGAAAGAAATTGGCCAAGCCGGGGATCGAACCAGCGACCTCCTGTTCTCAAGTCCTGTACGCTACCGACTGAGCTACGGGGGCTTGGCTGCTGGCAGAGGAATGAATTTTAAAAGTAGGTCAAAGGTTACCAGGTCGGTCTACCTTTTGTTTACTTTTTACCTGGTTTGAAAATTCATTTTTCTGCCAGCGACTAAATCTTGGAGCTACCGTACAATAACAGGTTGTCATCTTCTCAATACTTTCCATATGCCTAAATGGTATGATTTTTAATTCATATGCTTCTTAACATCCGCATTTCTTTACTTTTGGGGCTTTAAACGTGTGTACCAAATACAAAGACTAAAACTACTGGGGATAGGGTAGAATAAGATCAGACTGCACAGAATGTGCTGTCTGATCTTAGATCTACCCCATCCGATATTTTGCGAAAGATTGCTAGAACAGACTTAAAGGTTGTGGCATTGAAAAACAAGAAATATCTCTAAAAAAAAAAAATAGACGGCGTAAGAGATACTGGAATGATGAATAATGAAACTCTTTTGTGGCTCAATGTGAAGTAAGATAATTAAAAGTAACCTCACGGGCAATTGCCTGTTTTCCTCACCGTTTTTCATTTTGTTGAAAAGAAGTATCGGGTTATTGGGAAACGCTTGTAAAAATTAAATTTCCAAATAGCACAAGAAAAGAATCATTCTCTCCTACATTATTTTGCTATGGTATGAATCAACGCTCCGGGGCATCAATTAGCAGTAGCAACGCTTGTAAACAGCGGTTTCATAAATATGTGAGCAAATATGCCAGCAGGGGCCCGCCGAATAAACATGTGCACATATTTGACCAATCGCAAATGACCATCTATTCATTCTTTATCAGTACCAAAAAGAAGGTCAAAAGCGAGCGCATTTAGCTCCGCCGAAAATTTTCAGTCGACTGTAATGCCTGTTTAATCTTTAGACAGTGGTCATCTCTTAACTTTGGAAGTGTACAGACTCTAATGCTAAACTGCAATTTACACATTCCTAAAAAGTGTATTTTAGAATGAAAGTCCCAAAACTGTCTAGATGAATTACTTTCCTATGTAAATTCCAAGGACGTTATTTCAGAAAATGAGATACTGTCAAATATAACGAATATTGCTTTAAATCATCACTGCATGATTGTGAAATATTTTACGGCTTTTCTGTGGTTGAATGATATCTCTGATGAAGAAAGCAAAAATCTAGATGTCTATGGAAATATCCCAATAGTTAACCCTTATCCCGTTAGATAAGTGAAATGATACCCTCAAGCCGACAGAAAAAATCCGAATTTTGCTATTTCAAAGTTATTTTGTGGGGGTAAGATATTTCCCTATCGGACAGTGTAGATCCAAGATCAGACTTCACGTTCTGTGCAGTCTGATCTTGATCTACACTGTCTGCAAAAGGTTCTTGAGTCGTGCTTTGTAGCCTAATGGTTAATAGCTTTCAGCTTTATATGGTTCAAAATAAATGAGGCATGCGCTGTGAAGAAGGGGTTTAATGCATCTGCAAAAAGTATCGACCAGGTCAGCCTGCGCAGTCCGCGCAGGCTGACCTGAGTCGAAACTTTTGCTTTTGGATAAAGTTTCTGTGTGCCCACTCCAAGGACCATTCTAACTCAGGAATCAGTCGGTTGTTAGACAAAATGGATTTTAGGAATCCATAATTAGGTGATGACTTGCTTCGTATAATACATCACGGAGATGCATTAAATTCCCATTTGTCAAAGCATGGTTAAAAGGCAAACATTTTTAGCTCGGCTATTCTCGATGAAAGCGTTGAGGTATTGTCACAGCCTTTCTCCGTCGTCATGAGAAAAGTTTGATTCTTTCACTTATCTCTGTGATTACAGGATGTTACTTCATGCTTTTCGGTAGTTTATCGAGAAATAATGGTGAATTATGGTTTGAGATTTCATGGTTACGACCAGTGAAAATACCAGTTTTATATTTTCTTACTCTTCAATTGAAGGCGGAAACAGTAGTTCCCACGCCAGACACCTAGTTAATCAGCACGTCCCATTCAAATGGAGGGAAATATGACTAATTTACGCTATATTTCTTGTGCTTTACGTAAGATTGTGTAATGCCTTGTTATGTGAGGGGGTACGCCACGGGGAATTACCGAAAACAACTGTACTGGATTTTAATGAAATTTCCAACAAAATAGGGGTTAGAAAAATGAAATAAATAGAATATATATATATATATTTTTTTTGTTGAAAGATCGAAATTTATTTCATCTCGTGAACATCATCGGTAATATTTTCACGAGTGGCGCATTACCGATGATGTTCACGAGATGAAATAAATTTCGATCTTTCACCGAAAAAAACAAATACCCTTTATATATTTGCCCAAAACTTGAACAAGATGTTAACCCTTTCCCAAACAAGCCCTTGTTTTCACGTGTCTGCAGTACAAGTCCTTTGAAAACACTGTGGGAAAAGAAGAAATTGCTCGTAACGAGCAATTTCTCCTTTTCCCACAGTGTTTTCTACCCTTTTTGATAACTTTCTGCCATTTTCATCAAATTTAAAATTGTTGTCTGCAAACTTTCAATTTGGACCAGTCCAAAATTTGTCGTTTGGGAAAGGGTTAACTATCAAAAGGAACCCATAACTGAAGGACAGGCACCTCTTTAAATATGATCCATGCTCTGGGAAAATGGGATTTAATGTAACTCCGTGATGCATCATACCAAGCAAGTCGTTACATAATTATGAATCCATAAAATCCATGTTGTCTGACAACCGACTTGATCATGAAGTAGTGATGGTCTTTGGACATGCAGAAAAATTGCAAATAACAAACAGTTTCAATCCATGTCAGCCTGTGCTGACAGCGCAGGTTGACTTGGGTAGATACTTCTTGGAAATGCCTTAAAAACCCCTTTTCATAGAGCATGGCTCATATATATATATGACAAAGTTATGCCCCCCTTTTTCAACATAGAATTATTGCTGAAAATAGGAACCGCATTTTACATCGAGGGTTGTTTTCACCAAACATTCTTAGTTGTATACTTTTTCTAAATGTTAAGGCTGTGTATCTCATTGGCTGGTCAATTTTTAAGACTTCGACTAATAGGTGAACATCACTCGGCAAACCTCGGGTGATCCGTTGATTAAGTCCTTCGACTGTATCACGTAGCTTGATATGCACCTACACGGTACATTTCTTCTCCGGAAATACACGGCTTTACCGTTCGTAAATTGTAATAGTACACACTAGTCACAGTTTTCTTTCAGAATCTATCTCAATACATTTGCACTGACAAACAGTTGGTACATTTATTTTCTAACTTGGTCTGTGGATTCCGTAGGCATTTTACGGCGACAGGTTGCTTATCGCCGTTGCTGTTTTTGCCGTTACTAATCGATTTAACTGGGCGCCGCCATGTTTATGATCATGTGACTGGCAGTGCTTCAAAATGGAAACCCCCTTGCTACACTCGTCACAACTCGGCCGATTCCGTACCTACATCAAACCTCGTCCGTATAAAGGCGGCTTCCATTTTGAATTACCAATCAAATGATATTAAACATGTCGGCGTCCCTGTAAATCGCTTAGCAACGACATGAACAACCACTATGGAGTTATTCACATCTATCGATCTGTCGATGAAAGCTCCCAACGGAATTGATAAACCACACTAAAAATTGAATGTACAAACTGTTTGCCGACTGAAAGATTCTTCGAAAGATAACGATAGAAAATTGACTAATGTTTTCTTTTTTTAAGAGGAGCCTTACAATTTCAATAACGGTAAAACGGTATGCTTCCGGAAACGTGCGAAATGTACCGTGTTGACCTACACTGTCTGCAAAAGGTCAGTAAGTCGTACTTTGCAGCCTAAGGGTTAAAATTTGAACTCCGTTTAAAAGGAGCTTCGGCAAATATCGGAAAAAAAAACGAACACGGTCATGGAAACAAAGTAGTGACAAGTCAAAGCAGTTTGACAATAGGTACGGAAATGGCCGAGTGGTGACGAGTGAGATGAACACAAAACATTCATTTTGATAACAATATAACAATGCATACCTGAGCAATATCCGTTGTCTCCCTTTTCTCCTTTTTGTCCCGGTGGTCCGGTCTGGCCTGTGAACCCCATTCGGCCTTGACCTTCAGAGGAAAAAAAATGAAGTAGGAATGTAGTGTCACAGTTATATACTAGGGCTGTTCAAAAATACACGAAAAGTACAGTACTTAATTCTCTCAAATATTGTTTGAATACAGCGAAATTGATTCATATTGTAGACAAATTGATACCGTACTGAAAGAATAAAGTTCAGTTTATTATTTCAACATCTTATAAATAAATATATGGTAGTTATAGCAAAATCGTGTTCCAAAACCCGGCCCAAAATGCAATAAAACGAAAGCATTTGCTGTGTGGAAAACGACGTGTCTCTTTTGTGTCTGATCTGGTATCTTCTCGAAATTTTGTCATGATTTGTCACCAACTCTTGGTATGACGTTCATGAAGGTACATTAACGTTTAATGAAATTTGAGCGTTTGGCGGCCATATTGTTTATTCACGTGCGTCAAAACTGAGAACCGCACTTAGATTTTGTGTTTTAAATGGAAATTTCAGAAAAGAAACAATGTAAATGTTAACCAAGACATACGGCGATTCAGAATGAAGAAAGCCGCTTTATATAAATGGTATGCGCTTTAAAAAGACGGTCATGAAAGTGCGATAGATCATGAGGAGCAGACGCTCGACGTCAATAACACAACATGCAGTGTAGAGTGCAGTAAAGTCCACAATAGCTTCCGTCGAGTCGGGTGCCGACAGGAAAAGCTTCTATTCATGGTTAAAACGATGCAAAAAGTGTACCACATTTCGAGGAGGGTATACTGAAAAAGATGTAATTCTTTAAACAGTTATCTCATCTAGGTATGTGAAAGAAACGATTAATAAGTAATGCAAATAAAGAGACGTAAAATTGACGCTGTATGACGTTGGGCCGGTTTTTGAATGATGACGTTGCTATAACCAGCATATTTTTATAAGTTGTTGAGATATTGACATGAATTTTTTTTCTTTCCAATACAGAATTAATTTGATTACAATATGTTTCAATTGTGCTGTATAAATTTACGCAATATTTGAGAGAATGACAGAACTTTTCCGCGTATTTATTGAACATCCCTCGTGACATGATATAAAGAAATGCCCTTACAACAATCATCTTGTAACAACTGGATACTTTTATCTCATCTAATGTGGAATTCTCAACTAAATAGCTACCATTGCTTTGTCTGATAAGGACATGTGTACTCTTTAGATCCAGTCTGTTTGTCGTGACATGTCTTGTTACACTGTATACTTCTTAACCCCATTTGACATGTTAACCCCTATCCTGCTAAATAAGTTCAATGAAACTTTCAAGCCAGTAGTAAAAAACCAGACAAATGTTAATTCAAACTTATATTTTTAGAGAATAATATCCCCTTATCGGGCAGTGTGGATCCAAGATCAGACTTCACGTTCTGTACAGTCTGATCTTGATCTACACTGTCCGCAGGTGGTCAGTGAGTCGTGCTTAGCAGCCCAAAAGTTAGATTGGTTACCTCCCCTGATACAGCAATACTCCAATTACCTCTACAGCCAAACTGCAAATGTCAGATTGGCTATTCTAGATATACATGTAGCCCAATGAAAAGCAACAACACAATAGCCTGTACCAGTTGTAATATATATATCTACAACGGGGACCAGTTCACCCAAAAGTTAAAATACAAATAGGCTCTGACGGACAGTTTTGAAAGAGTAAGAAGAAACTGTCATTATCTTCTGAATCTACGTGTCTCCCGTCTAGCTTTTTTTTAAATTCATGAAACACTTGTGCTAAGGTACACGAGAATTGCTGAAAACGACATATTTATCTTACATTCTACTGTGACTCTGGCATGCTGCGAGAGTCGTGACTTGGCGTGCTGCGAGAATCGCGCCTCTGAAACATTGTCATTTGCTGCAATGATCGCAGTTGCTGGGAGCGAATGCGTAAACTAAATTTACCTGCCGCAGGTTGAGGGTGTATATTGTGTGATAAAGTACATTAAAATGTCGATGATTCTTTTTTCGCGATTTAGATCGAAAATTACTTCGATTTCGTGTTCGGTCATTCGAAAAATGGTTCAAAATTTTGACATATTTCTAAAGAAAAGAAAGACATTTCACTAGGTTATTAGTTATCATATACGGGAGCGTTGCCAGGAATATAGCAGAGATGATAGCAAATTTATTTTAAGTTTTCTTCTTTCTCTTATTTTCTGTCTTTCTTTTGTCATTTTTTCTATAGTAAAATAGATGTTAGCACCTAAAAGTTTTGGCCCAGGTCGAGAATATGTATGGCACGCTCTGTGAAAATGGGACTTCATGCATTTGCGAAAAGTACCAACCTCGGTAAGCCTGCGCAGTGCGCAGTACGCGCAGGCTGACCTGGGCCGAAACTTTTCGTCGTTGGTCAGTTTTCTGTATGTCAAAGGACAGCCTACCTTATGATTTCGCTGGTTGATAGGCAAAATGGATTTAATGGATCCCTAGTTATGTAATGACTTACTTGGATTAATAAATCACAGCGATGCATTAAGTCCCCTATTGCAAGGCATGGCTCAAATGTAATTTTTCCCCACGAAGAAAATGCAGCAGCAATCATGCGAGCTATCGTGCATGCACTTCCTGCTGCATCATTTTCCAACAGCATGAATATTTCAGTAAATACTTCGAATTAACCGATTCATTCGAACTATGGCATACTTGAATCATCGAGACTATACTGTAATTCGGTGAAACAATAGTCAGTAACAATGCAAAAGAAGGGTAACAATCAAAATCAAAGCGCTGAAAGCACTGTGGTATTCTAGTGTTTTGAAAAGCACATCATTGAAACCAACAACAAATGGAAGTTAAGGATCACACATTTAAGAATAGAAAGAGTATTTTTCTCCCTGACGTTAGCAAATTGCAACATGAATTCGAAGTTTTTTTTTCTTCTGTCATGGCATCCTTTCCAAATTATTTATATTGTAGTAAAAGAGACAATAACATGCAGCAAACGATTGCACCCTGTCTGATGTGTTTCTATTTTCGAATACCACGGTTAGATACATTCTTCAGTCCTCCTAATATCTGTCCTAAGTGTTACTTTAGATAGGGTATAGTCTTTTGTGAAAAACAAAAAAAAAAAAAAAAAAAATGTATAAAATATTTATAAAAATAAGAATTGTGTTGACGACATCTATCTTGAAAGCCTGCTACTGACTGGTTGAAAACATACCATGTGATACAACAAAATTGCTGTTCAATTTTAGTGAACACAGTTGGTATTGGAAATACTTTCTGCATAGTTTTTATAACATAAAAAAGATGAAATATTTGCAAATATATGTACATGTATTTAACGTACTTAGTGTTTTGTGTATTACAAAATGAACGCATTTTCGCTCTTGTTACAGCTAAACGTACTGTTCTTCGGTCATTACTTGTTTTTAAACTTCGGTAGCTGGTGTAACGTGACTTTGGTTAGATGAAAACGTGTAATGTATAACAGAGGAATTCCAGTTATTTTCAAATGAACGCAATTGCCAAGAAATATTATCTATATGAGCCATGCTCTGTGAAAAGGGGGCTTAATGCATCTGCGAAAAGTATCGACCCAGGTCAGCCTGCGCAGTCCGCGCAGGCTGACCTGGGCCGAAACTTTTCGCTTTTCGTCAATTTTCTGTATGGCAAAAGACCAGTCTATTTTATAATACAGTCGGTTGTTAGACAAAATGGATTTTATGGATCCCTGGCTATGTAATGTCTTGCTTGGTATGATGCATCGTTAAGCCCCCTTTTGCCAGAGCATTATATATATATATATATATATATATATATATATATATATGGGCAGCGTTCTGGGGGAAAAAAAAAAAAAATTTCAGGCATCTTCGTAATTCAGTATACAAAACAAGACTGTCATAACATAGTATGGATCCATCTTGGCTTAAAAATGGCTGAGACTTAGGAAGATTTGTCAATTGACATGCAGCAAAAGGTTTCGACCCAGGTCAGCCTTCACAGACTGCGCAGGCTTACCTAGTCGATACCCTATGCAGATGCATAATACCACCTCTTTTCAAAAGGCAAGACTCGGTATATCCCAGACGTATGAACATTTAACAAACATACGGGTTTTACTGCTTCATCTCACTGCTAAGCGTTGTAAAAAAAAATGGGCATTACGTGGCCTTACATGAAGATATTGCTATCATTTCCTGATCAGTGCTACACAAAATACATTAAATAATTAATTTAGGAAAAACTTGTTATGGTACTGTTGGGTAGTATCTGACATACAAAGATTTTTTTTTTTCCATTTTTTATTCCTTGAGCAATCTGCGAAATACGGTTTAACAGTTCAATTACACCACTAAATTGATAATATACCACATAGAAAAGAAAAGAAAAAATAAATAAATAATTGTGTTAAGATGGTACGCACCCTTTGATCCTTTCTCACCCGGTTCTCCTACGTGCAGCATGCAAAATGTAATTGGTTGAAAATTATACAACATTTTCCACTCTATACGATCTACAAATTGTGCATAGGACAAAATAACAATTTGAACTCTATAGAATCTTGTTGCATCAACTGAGTGTGTTAAGCCGTTACAGCACAAGGAAGGCTCTTTACGTCCCTCGGGTAGACATCTCTTGCAAACATTGTGGAGGAAGGATCTGTTGCTTGTAATAAGTAATCGTTCATTCTCCTTCAATGCTTTCTACTATATAATTCTTGGAAACAAATATTTCCTTGTTCCGGTTTATGTCAACAGCACTTCATTGAACAATGTTTGCGTACATCCGTTGTGGTAACGGGTTTAAAAGAAAGAGAAACTGACAGGGAAAAATAATAGTGAAGTTTTTGCAGGAGCAGGTTACGACAAACATCCAGATCACTTTTACATGTAATTGATTGCAAAATTGCATTGTTTTAATGACTGGTCCAATTTTATCTTTTTAATTCAATCCTATGAAATATTCATAATATCACAAAAATGTATTTATTTTTATAGAAAATACAAAACGAAAATCTTAATCGTGCACATGAAATATATACCCGAAAAAAAAAAAACTGAAAATCAATTGTTTTGCCATAAATAAATGAAGATCTATAAAGACAGAGAATGTGCGAATGTGCATGTTTTGTTTAGTGCTATAGCAATACTCGAATTTTACAACAATTAATACATTTCTGTGATACTGAAAATAGTTTTTGTTTTCTAAACCAGCTCAAACTTTAATTTCAAGCTAAAAGCCACGATGCTTTTCTTAAACCAGGTACATTAATTTAGAAGCTGTCTTGAATATTTGAAAATTACAATTATTAGCATTTTTTTACCAGAAATTTTTCTATGAGCGAATGATATCATCGTACAAGAAACTGTCTACTAAAACTGAAGATCAAACAGGAAGAAAGGGCAGAAAAATGAACAGCCATAATATCAGTCTCAAAAAAGTATGGTTCAAATATTTATATCTTACAGAACGGTACATGAAAAGCGGCAAAACGACAGCGAGTTTTCTGTGTTTACTAATTTCTCACACCGTGAATGAGCCATACCCGGTGAAAGGGGTAAGTCCGTGCAAGCTGACCTGGGTCCGTATTCACCAACCATTCTTAAGAACGTTCTTAGACTTACCCTTGTAGATTTTAAGTTTGAAAGTAACACAACTTCTGATTGGCTAAACCATATGGTTTAGCCAATCAGAAGGTGTGTTACTTTCAAATTTGGAAAATTTTGAAGAACAAGACCAAGAATGTTCTTAAGAATGGTTGGTGAATACGGACCCTGGTCGAAACTTTTTGCAGTCGATCGATTTTCTGCTTGTCAAAGGACCATTCTATCTCAGGATTCACAGTCGGTTGTTAAACAAAATAGATATTACAGATCCATGCATGTTGGTATCATGCATTAAACTCCCTTTTGCCAGGGCATGGCTCATTAACATTTATATCTTGCAGAACAGTAAATATAAAGAGGCAAAACGTCTGAGTGTTCTGCATTTAGTAAACTTAAAATCGTAAATTTAAAAGAAAGCTTGGCATAACGGCAATGAGATGAAAGAACTCTCTAGTTCCATTTTTCCTACCTTTGTCCCCTTTATAGCCGGTAAATCCCAGGAGACCTCTTTGTCCTTTCTCCCCCTTTAATCCTGTACCTAGACAAAGGCAGCATGCAAAATACAGAACAGGAGAGGTGAAGAAATTGGTGATTTCATGCACGTGAAGTTTTGTGTCAACTCGGACAGTGTGACTTAATGGTTTCCTTAGAAACATGTATCGAATAGCTGCAAGCGACCACGATTCTTGACATCTTTTGACGATTACGTTAATGTAACTCTTTACCAGATGACAAATTTAAGACTAGTCCAAATTGAAGGCATTGCAGACGAAATATTAAATATGGTAAAAATGATCGGATGTATGGCAGAGTGCATAGAAAACCTTGTTGGAAAAGGAGAAAATGCTGGACACCAGCATTTTTTCCTTTTCCAAAAAGGTTTTCAAATCACTTTTACTTGGGGGTAGATGAAACACGGGATTGTTTGGTAAAGGGTTAAGTGGGGGATGTTATGGAAGATGAAAATCGGACTATGTAAGACATAGAATCTGATCTTGCTTTAGCATGTTTCTGTATTTCAAAAGACATTTGGACTATAAATGTGTCGTTTTTTTTTTGACACTAAAAGAATATATCCGTATTATTTAGAAATAACTAATGCAATTATGTCACGTTTGCTGATAGTGTGTTTCATTTACTAACATCGTCGCGATTTGATATGTAGCCAGACCAAGCCAGGATTAAAAGACATTGGAAGCAAAATCAGACAAAAAAAAAAAAAAAAAGAAATATCTTTTTAAAAGATACACGACGTAAAATTGTCAGAAAATAGGCAGCCCTTAGAATAAACATGTTTACATTTTTGACCACAGGGGCCCTTAGAATAAACATGTCTACGTTTTTGACCAATCACAAATTTCTACTTATTCATTTGTAATCAGTACCAAGAAGGAGGTCAAAAGCCGGTCCTTTCAGCTACGCCGACAAATTACAAAACACCATGATAATCCAGCTAGTCATAGAAATTAAATGTTCTACAGATGCAATGTATTTTTAATTGCTAAGGTTAGTAATAAGTTTTGCGAGTGAAAAGGTGTAAGTCTAGACTAGGCTACAAGGTGACAATAGTTGTAACTGTAGTGAAATGAAATCTGTCTTCGTTTAATAATCCAAAACTTTGTATTGAATGATACCAATAATTTTAAATCTGACAACTCATTACGTCAATTTTTTTTTACATTGATAAGGAGAATTCTGATCGACAGAGACCTTGGGAAAAACATCTTTTTCATCTGATAGGTACATGTGTCTTAATACCTGTAAATCTCATTAAAAGCAATGAGAAATAAGGACGTGTGGTCTGTGTTGAAACAGAAACAGAATCATTCATTATAAGATTCGAACTTTATATGAGCCATGCACTGTGAAAAGGGGGCTTGATGTATCTGCAAAAAGTCTCGACCTATGTCAGCCTGCGCAGTCCGCGCAGGCTGACACAGGTCGAGACATTTTGTCATAGGTCAATTTTCTGCATGTCAAAGGATCTGTATAACTCATGATTCAGTTGGTTGTTTGACAAAATGGCCAATCCGCGCAGGCTGACACAGGTCGAGACATTTTGCTATTGGTCAATTTTCTGCATGTCAAAGGATCTGTATAACTCATAATTCAGTTGGTTGTTTGACAAAATGGCCCATCCGCGCAGGCTGACACAGGTCGAGACATTTTGTTACAGGTCAATTTTCTGCATGTCAAAGGATCTGTATAACTCATAATTCAGTTGGTTGTTTGACAAAATGGCCAATCCGCGCAGGCTGACACAGGTCGAGATATTTTGTCTAGGTCAATTTTCTGCATGTCAAAGGATCTGTATAACTTATGATTTAGTTAGTTGTTTGACAAAATGGCCAATCCGCGCAGGCTGACACATGTTGAGACATTTTGTCTAGGTCAATTTTCTGCATGTCAGAGGATCTGTATAACTCATGATTCAGTTGGTTCTTTGACAAAATGGCCCATCCGCGCAGGCTGACACATGTTGAGACATTTTGCTATTGGTCAATTTTCTGCATGTCAAAGGATCTGTTTAACTCATGATTCAGTTGGTTTTTTGACAAAATGGCCAATCCGCGCAGGCTGACACATAATGAGACATTTTGCTATTGGTCAATTTTCTGCATGTCAAAGGATCTGTATAACTCATAATTCAGTTGGTTGTTTGACAAAATGGCCAATCCGCGCAGGCTGACACATGATGAGACATTTTGCTATTGGTCAATTTTTCTGCATGTCAAAGGATCTGTATAACTCATAATTCAGTTGGTTGTTTGACAAAATGGCCCATCCGCGCAGGCTGACACAGGTCGAGACATTTTGTTATGGGTCAATTTTCTGCTTGTCAAAGGATCTGTATAACTCATAATTCAGTTGGTTGTTTGACAAAATGGCCAATCCGCGCAGGCTGACACATGTTGAGACATTTTGTCATAGGTCAATTTTCTGCATGTCAGAGGATCTGTATAACTCATGATTCTGTTGGTTGTTTGACAAAATGGCCAATCCGCGCAGGCTGACACATAATGAGACATTTTGCTATTGGTCAATTTTTCTGCATGTCAAAGGATCTGTATAACTCATAATTCAGTTGGTTTTTTGACAAAATGGCCAATCCGCGCAGGCTGACACATAATGAGACATTTTGCTATTGGTCAATTTTCTGCATGTCAGAGGATCTGTATAACTCATAATTCAGTTGGTTGTTTGACAAAATGGCCAATCCGCGCAGGCTGACACAGGTCGAGACATTTTGCTATTGGTCAATTTTCTGCATGTCAAAGGATCTGTATAACTCATAATTCAGTTGGTTGTTTGACAAAATGGCCAATCCGCGCAGGCTGACACAGGTCGAGATATTTTGCTATTGGTCAATTTTCTGCATGTCAAAGGATCTGTATAACTCATGATTCAGTTGGTTGTTTGACAAAATGGCCAATCCGCGCAGGCTGACACATGTTGAGATATTTTGTTATTGGTCAATTTTCTGCATGTCAAAGGATCTGGATAACTCATGATTCAGTTGGTTGTTTGACAAAATGGCCAATCCGCGCAGGCTGACACATGTTGAGATATTTTGCTATTTGTCAATTTTCTGCATGTCAAAGAATCTGTGTAACTCATGATTCAGTTGGTTGTTTGACAAAATGGCAAATCAGCGCAGGCTGACACACGATGAGACATTTTGCTATTGGTCAGTTTTCTGCATGTCAAATGATCTGTGTAACTCATAATTCAGTTGGTTGTTAGACAAAATGGACTTTATGGATCCATGATCACGTGATGTCTTGCTTGATACAATGCATCATGGAGATACATTAACCCTTTACCAAACGACAAAATTTTAGACTCGTCCAAATTGAAAGCATTTGCAGACGACTATATAAATGTGACTCAAAAATTGAAATTTGTTTTGGGAAGGGTATAAAACATTGTGGGAAAAGGAGAAAATGCTGGTTACCAGCATTTTCTCCTTTTCCCACAATGTTTTCAAAAGGCTTCTTTCTAAGGGTCCTTAAAAGTCGGGATTGTATGGTAAAGAGCTCCCCTTTGCCAGAGCATTGCTTATTTACTATTATCTAGAAAACGAAGGCTCGATGCAAATCATTTTACAGACACGTTCATGAAATTAAAACTACATGTGCATGTAACTTTTCACTGCTCTTGCAACCTTGGTCAAAACGGCATTACAATTTCGTATTCATCTTAATCAAGAAGTCGTTTTATCGAATTTTCTCAACGCCCAAGCAAATAATGAATGGTAATATCACACGGCACGCACCTGAATTAGACCGCGGAGGGGAACAAGAATGAAAGATTGTCAAGGAGAAATATTTCACAAATTATAGCGCAGTCGAATTCTGTACCAGCTGAAAACTAAAGGAAAGGCATTTTGATAATTTCTGCGCTTTATTCATCACTTGAAAATATTGCGCGGAAAAGAACAATAACTTTAAAGAAGCAATCGCTCATTTCTTAAAAAAAAAAGTTTCGCTTCAATAGGTTGGGGAATGGTAATGACATTGATCAAGTGATTTCTTGGACAAAAAGAGGTGAAAACTACAAATACTGAACTAACAGAACAAGAGTGTGAATGTACGAAAATTGGACAGCATTCCGACAGACGTGAAGTGAAACAATTAATGGTATCTTTCTTGTACCTTTATCTCCTTTGTAACCATAGAAACCAATGTCACCTCTTTGACCCTTCTGTCCTTTGATTCCGGGGCCTAAGTGCGTCAGAATAAAGCACCAATTTATTTTTCGACAGTCTATATTTGATTGTAAATTGGCAATGATATTATCTCTTTCTGTGAATTAATGTCCAGGCATTATTGCGTCAGGACAGATTATGAATTAATCTTATATAGTTCATATCTAACTTGTTCTGTTTTGACGTATCTGATTGAGTCAAAAGAGAAAACTGTTTTTCCTCAAGTTCTATTATCTACCGGGTCTCGGCTTCGTTTTTCTATGTTCTGTATCTAAACCGAAACAGTAGTCAATTTTGTTCATTATCAATGAATACAGCCAAGACAGCTGTTAAAATGTGTCTTGCAACAGAAATTGCTCAAATTTCTTCCTATCATAAATAAATATTTGGCATTTTCATGTTTAAATCTTAATTTAATTTCGTTTTCCATATCGTGATAGAAACATTTCATCGTCGTCTGCTTTAAATTTGTTTCACGAGGTAAAAAGAACACCAGCGTTAACCAACACTCCCCAAACCAAACTATTTGGGAGAATTGCCATGAGTTACTAACTTATTTCTTTACCAAACAATCCCATGTTTTAACGACTTTTTCAAAAAAATTGGTGGGAAAAGAAGAAAATGTTGGTTACCAGCATTTTTCTTCTTTTCTCACAATGTTTTCTTTTCTATTACAAACCAAACTACTGGAGAGTGTTGCCTTGAACTGTAGTTACTTAACTTATTCCATTACCTATGTCTTAAAGACACTGAGAAAAACAGACTCTGGAAAACATTGAGGGAAAAGAAGATAACGCTGGTTAGCAGCATTTTCATCTTTTCCCGGAATTGTTTCTCTCCAGTTAAAGAACTTCAGCTTATTAGTATCATTTTTAAATTGTCGTCTGCAGATGCCTTCAATTTTGAAGAGTGTGAAACTTGTCGTTTGGGAAAGGATTGAAGTATCTTAAATTTCAAATCGTATTGACATTTTGACTTAATTTTATACGAGACAACAAAATCTAAGACTTTTATACCTTTAAAGCTTTTGCAGACGACAGACTTGTATCTCAAATGATGGAATTAGTAGTTGACACTACAGAAAATATTTTTGTGAAAATGAGAAAATGCGGCTAACCAACATTTTTCTCCTTGTCCCATAGTGTTTCAAAGGCCGTCTTCTTCGGGGTCATTTAAACACGTGATTTTGTGGTGGAGGGTTACTTTATTATAGACGAAACGCTATCCTGTATTGAAGACCCGAAAGAAGAGGACTTCTGCAAACGTAGGAAAAGAAGAAAATGTCTATAACCGTCAAGATCTCTTCACTTTTATTTCATGCTTTTCGGTAGTTTATCGAGAAATAATGGTGGATTATGGTTTGATATTTCATGGTCACGACCAGTGAAAATACCGATTTTATCGTTTCTAACTCTTCAACTGAAGGCGGAAACAGTAGTTCCCAAGCACTAGTTACCCAGGTAATCAGCGCATGCAATTGAAATATGACGTAATATACGCTATATTTCTCGCGCTTTACGTAGTATTATAATGCGCTGTTACGTGAGGAGGTACGCCACGGGGAATTACTTAAAACAACTGTACTGGATTTTGATGAAAGTCCCAACAAAGAGGGGTTAGAAGCATGAAATAAATAGAGTGGCGCAGCCACTCGTGAAAATATTACCGATGATGTTCAGTCGATGAAATAGATTTCGATCTTTTACCGGAAAAAAGAATATATATCCTCTATGTCTTCTGCTCTTTGAGAGACGAATTCCATTATTTCAGCTGCAAATGTCTCCAATACGGAAGAGCCTCTGGTACGATTTACTGTATTAAAGTTAACAACATTAAGTTAAAAGTTATTTCTCTTTTATGTGACTATGAGTAGTGATATTGGTGTATTCAGGCTGTTAGAATCTTGTGCTACGCATTCATGCGTGAAAAGGTCAAATGCGCCATTTTCCTATGATATTGATAGTCATACCTGTGTAAGGGATTTACACAAAAAATGAGCCATAACATATGTCAGCGTCATTTTCGTTGAATCTAAATTAAGAACAAACACAATCTAAATGGTACTTACACGTGCAGTTTTGACCTCTAGTTGATACCATTACACCTCGATCGCCTCTTTCTCCTTTTTGTCCTTTGGGTCCTTGAGGACCTCTAGGCCCCGGGTCCCCATCATTTCCTGCTTTTCCAGGCGGCCCTCGTTTACCTCGGCGTCCATTTGGTCCTCTTATCCCGTTTACTCCGGGCAATCCTGTAAGATAAAATGGTGATACTGTGAGGCTGCCAACAATAGCAGGGCCATTCTCAGTAAGAAGAAACACGCCGTACTCTTTCCAGTACAATAGCTATTTTGCCTCATATTTTTTTTTCACTTTTAACCCTTTCGGCGCAACAGGCGAAAACAAGGCCTTTTGCGGGCGGCATAGATAAAGTTCAGACTGCACAGAACGTGCAGTCTAATCTTGGATCTGTACCGTCCGCTTGTTTAGTCAAGCCTATGAAATAAAAACCTTTCTGACTTTCAGTAGATAGTATTTTCAGCGGTCGATAGATGTCGAGCGTAGGCCTATATATTTGGCGATGAAAGAGTTAAGGGTTGATAGTTACTACATACTATTAACAGCCCGCCCAGGTAGCTCAGTGGTTAGCGTATCTGACTCGTGACCTGGTGGTTGTGAGTTCGATACCCAGTTAAGGCAAACTTTCTTTCCGGCAATTTTTCGCCTATCACCTCTGATGCATGTGAGAAAAGTAGTCCGTGGCTTTGGAAAGAAAGTTGTGTCAGTACTGGTGTGAGCAAGCCAGGAAACACATGGGTGCGTCACTGACCGCCATAATATGACCTAAGCTGTTAAAATGGCGTTATACTCCAATACAAACAAACAAACATACTATTAACAATATTTGAATAAAGTATCGTCCACTTATAACACATTACATAGTAATTATTCAGTCTTTATACCATTTGTCCTTTCTGGAAAAAAAGTCCAAATATTGCTGGTTCAAAGCTACGTGGGAACAGGGGTGTCTATATTTCGTTCAGGAATGCCCCGATCTCGATCTACATTGTTTGCAAAAGCAAGCGAAAATATCATTTCTATCTTTTATGTTGACCAGCAAAGTCCTTTTAGTATGGTAATTGGATACTACTTGCAGTTTTTTTTTTCAACAATTGAGACAAGACCACAGGCGACTGAAATAGTACATTGTTGCACCATTTCTATATATCGTATATAATAATAGAATTATTATGTTTCGTAATAGACGAGTCTATCTTCGCTCGTCTGTTTACATGTATACACTACTGTTCCAAAATCTAAAGGACATTTTAGAAAGAAGCAATCACTTCTGTTCTGAACAGCCAAACCGTAGCTGTGATATAATTGGAGTAGTGTTGATTGGGGTATAAAACACTATTCTAACAAACAAAACAAAGAAAGAAATTTCTTATTACCTGGGGGACCTCGAGGCCCGTCCGAACCTGGTTCACCTATACCTCCAGTCTCCCCTTTGTCACCTTTCTGTCCTTTGAGTCCTAGCAACAGAAATTTACCTTTAACACTTATCCTGTTTAACAAAACAAATGACCCTTTCAAGCCGATAATAAAACCCCAAATTTTCCTATTTCAAAGTTTTTTTTTTTTTTTGGAGGAGAGATATCTCCTTGCAGTCTGATCTTGATCTATGCTGGCCGCAAAAGATCAGCGAGTCACGCTTAGCAGCCAAAGGGTTTAGATGACGCATACCGGACAGTGTAGATCCAAGATCAGACTGCACGTTCTGTGCAGTCTGATCTTGATCTATGCTGGCCGCAAAAGATCAGCGAGTCACGCTTAGCAGCCAAAGGGTTTAGATGACGCATTGAAATTAATCGCTTAATCCTCTCAGCTCCATAGGCGAATACAGGGGTTTTTGCGGAAGGAATACATTAAGATCAGACTGCAGAGATCTTTCGGTCTGGTGTTTGATCAATACCTTCCGCTTGTTCAGTCGAGCCTTCATGATAATTTTTTGTGCGTCTCATTCTATTTCATTTTCGGCCTTCAAAAGAAGACCAGTTTATATTTTTTTGCGCCGAAAAAATTGATTCGGGGGTGATAATTTTACCTTGCACAATGAAAGCCATCGTTTAACACGTGAGTCAAAAGTTTCCATATGCAGGATATTTCAATTTCAAAGATATTTTGTTTTGGTCTGGCAATCTCACAAAATATCTGAGAGTGTATATCAAGGTCAAACTGCACATTTTGTGCAGTCTCATCTTGATCAATTCTATCATAAAAACATTGAAATACTTGTTAACCGAGATTAGAAAAATACAAAGTTAACGATTCTGTTATCAGAAAATGTATGAGCCATGCTTTGTGAAAAGGTCAGCTTTAGCAGGCTGACATGGAACAAAATCTTTTGCTATTGGTAAATTTTCTGCGTGTAAAAGGACGATTCTACCCTGTGTGAGAGATGTCAGATATGATCCTTGACTATTGTAGTACCGATATTCAAATGTATGCTAAATATATGGCTGATAACAGAGTCTAAAAAGAAAGCACACAATCTCCCTACCATCCACGCCTGGAGGACCCATGTGTCCCATCACACCTGGTACTCCTCGGGCACCCTTGTCTCCAGGAGGTCCAGGGGGTCCCGGTGGTCCGGCCGATGCTGGTGCACCTACAAATTAAGACAAAAGACTTTTACAAATTAAACAAAGTATACACATTTGAAGGAAAATATTTAGTCGTTTTTTTTTTTTTCAAAGCATGGAGAGTATTGTTTGAGAAGAGGCAATGCGAGGCTCAGTGGTAAAGTGTAGGATTCGTAACCTGTAAGCCCCGGGTTCGAGCTTGGATGGAAGCAATGGGTTTTCAGTGAAAGTGTGCTCGGGCAAGACACTTCAGAGCCCCAGCCTAGTACTAGTGAAACCTAGGACTTAAATAAATAAGCGAGCTGTCGCCGATATATGATTAAAATAATATTGAAAGCGAAGTAAAACACCATTTAATCAAACAATCATGGTTTAAGAAAGACCACTGGCTTGTAACTGGAAGTTGTTCCCCTTTTCCATCCATGTTTTCCATCCATGTCTTCGGCTTGTCCGCCAGAATCTTATTATTCCCCAGCAAGAGAACAATTATATATCAGTTATGATTATAAACTGTTATGAGTTTTTAACTGTAAAATAGTTTGTATGTTTAATTGATGTAGATTAAAAGAGACAGATCTGAGAATGATAACTAGTAAAATTTAAAAAAAAAAAACAGAAAATTGTATGCGTATTGGAAAGCCGGGCAATGCTACCTAGCCATTCACTGACTTTGTGATTGTCAATTTTCGAGTTTTATACCACTTTCACGAGATTTTAATTTCCCTAGGCCGTGAGGTGATGAAATTTTATCGAATTTCCGAGAATAATCGAATAAAAGATGGTTCTTTAATGGCGGACAACACTATTAAAAGGTTTTATATTATTTTCTAAGCGACCCGTAATTTGTTTTCTGGGACGAAATATGTCCCCAGGGCTAATTACGGGAGGATTAACATACGACCGCTGCATCTTTGTATGAGAGATAGAGTAGTTGTCTAGCTACATTGCGTTTTCTGCCATGCCATATTCTTCGAAGATTTGACCTCTATGCTATGACGCATCACTGGCAAATAATTGACAAATATTAATACACGGTGCGTAAATTGCCGCTTAAAAACTGCAGGCGGAAAATGGCAATCAGTAATACGTCTGTGGAATAATCAAGCCAGTTTTCCGCTACAAATTTCTTATTAAAAAAAAAAAAAATGAATTCAAACCGGGAAAATATTTTTTTAATACAAACTGTTCACTGCAAATCTCTGCAGACAGTTTCTGAATATAGGCATTGGGAAAATCGGGATTTGTGCTACAGACTGACAACAAAAATAACGTCCCCACCTTGCTGGGCTTATACCGCTTTTTTTTCCCAAGCTTAAATGGGCTAATATTTACAAATGGCTTGTGAATAGGTTATATACTAGCCAACAATGGCTTGATGAATCGTACAAGGTAGGTTTTAGTGAGTAAATGTGTATTTTATTTTGAAATTCGTTGCATTGATTGCCGCCTTGGAGAATAGTCCGGTTCTGTACCCAGAATGCCCATATCAGACAGGTAATGTTAAACAGGTACCCGTTGTATCTCCAGTAGCCGTCGGATAGACCGTTGATACGAAAATCGATAACAGGCTGCCAGTTTAAGGTTATGTATGTGACAAATGCCACCTAGCGGAAGATAATGAGGTGCACTGTATTGTTTTTAACCCTTATCCTGCTAAATAAGTTACCATTAAACTTTCAAGCCGATAGTAAAAACCGGAATAATGCTACTTCAAACATATTTTTTAAGGGAAAATATCTCCTCATCAGACAGTGTAGATCCAAGATCAGACTGCACGTTCTGTGCAGTCTGATCTTGATCTACACTGTCTGCAAAAGGTCAGGGAGTCGCGCTTAGCAGCCTTGGGGTTAACCCCTATCCTGCCGAATTTAAATTGATGACGATAACAAAAATAAATGCTGTAACATTATATTTGATATTAAACTTGATTTGTTCGACCAGGATAACTGAAAGAGCAGCGGAGTGTAAAGAGCAAGATTAGACTGCACGTTTGTGTGGAATGATCTTGCTCTACACTCTCCGCAAATACATGTGTGGTCGCGAATCGCGGGATAACTGTTAACTAGAAATACCTTTAAAAAGATAGACGCCGTGAATTTTCCTGCAAATAGGCAGTAGCCCTTAAAATAAACATTTCTACATTTTTGACCAATCACAAATTTCTATATATTCATTTGTTATCAGTACCAGAAAGTAGGTCAAAAGCAGGCACATTCGGCCACGCCGAAAAAAACACGTTGACTCTTTCACTACTAACTCAAGAAATGCGACTTTTCTTTTTTTATCGAGGTCTAAAACTAGATTTCCACTGTCACTGAAGATGAATTGCATCACAGTCTAGCATCAGGTAGTGGATGCCATAGATCTAAGATCAGACTGCACGTACTGTGCACCATTTTCTTGATCTATGTCATCCGCGAAAACAACTTAAGTCGTCATTAGTAGTGAAAGAGTTAAAGGGGCACTGGACAAGATTTTGATCCGAATCCCCGCCCCCTTTTTTTTTGGGGGGGGGGGGGCTGGAGAGGGGAAGGGGGTACAATCTCCGCTGCTCTATCAGTTCTTTATGTCATGTAAGCCCCAATCAATGACATAAAATTTGAACGATATGAGCCATGCTATGGAAAAAGGAGGTTTGATGCATCTCTTTGATACTTTATACTAAGCAAGTCAGCACATAATTATGGATTCGTAAAATCCGTTTTGTCAAACAACCACTGAATCCCGAGGTAGGATGAGCCTTGGACGGGAAGAAAATTGACAAAAAAAAAAAAGTTTTCAAGTGTCCATATTCACCAACCATTCTCAAGAACATTCTTGGTCTTATTCTCCAAGATTTTCTAATTTTGAAAGTAACGCAGCTTCCGATTGGCTAAACCAAATGGTTTAGCCAATCAGAAGTTGTGTCACTTTCAAATTTAGAAAATTCTGAAGAACAAGACAAAGAACATTCCTAAGAAAGGCTGATGAATATTGACCCCGGTCAGCCTTCGCAGACTGGGCTGGTTGATACGGGTGGATTCTTGTATTTAGATGCAATAAACCCCATTTTTACAGAGCATGATCCATATTTATTTGTGTATTCGTCAACAATGTCAATTCCGCACGATACGGGCTAATATATTGGACAGAAAAAGTATACTATTTCAGTACTAGTGGTATATTTTACCTGGTATGGTGCTCCCGCACTTTTCGTTGATTACAGACCAGCAGAACTCTAGAGAATCCTGAAAGTAGAAGACGAACATAGTTTATTGAAACGTTCAGTATAGATACGCCATGCTTCAGCAAAAGGGGGCTTAATGCATCTCCATGCTGCATTATATACCAAGCAGGTCCTCATATAATTATGATTATGGATCTATAGGAAGAATAGTCCTTTGCCACGCAATAAATAAATAAATAAATAAATAAAAAAATGGCAAAAAGTTTCGAGCCATGTCAGCCTGCGCGGTTTGCGCAGGCTAAAATGAGTATATACTGTTTGCAGATGCATTCAGCCCCCTTTTCGCAGAGAATGGCTCAATATATGCAATAGGCGTCCTATAGATGAAAAATCAATATTGCTCTAGTAATTGCACAAAACAATTACTGTATCAACGTAAAATTACAGTCGGTAATACTTCTAAACCGCTACTTTGGTCTCTCCTACGATATTTACCAAATAAGAGACTGGTACATGGAAACAAATTGTTACACATATCTTGACGTTAGCTATAGTACTGGAATGAAAATGAGCCATGCTCTGATAAAAGAGGGCTTAATGCATCTCTGTAATGCATTATACCAGGAAGTCGTCATATAATTACAGTTCCTTAAAATCCATTTTGTATAACAACCAACTGAATCATGAGGTCGACTGGTACTTTGACATGCATGAAATTTACCTATAGCAAAAAGTTTCGGCTCAGGTCAGCCTGCGCGGACTGCGCAGGCTGACCTAGGTCGATACTTTTTCGCAGATGCATTAACCCTCCTTTTCACAGAGCATGGATCAAATATTATCGATTCAGCCAAAAGAAGTCGCGTCTTTTTAAAGAGACGGAAAGCACATCGGTTGCGCATGCGTGCTGTTTATGAGTCAAAACGGGTTAATAGGAGTTAATTACTAAAATTTTCTCAGAACAAGAAAAAACATGAAAATTATTTTCTGCACAAACATGTAATCCGAGAAAACGATCATGAATTTTTCAAGAATTTGATTTTTCGATTTTCAGTGTTGAGTGAATGGGTGCTAAATAAGCTCCTTTAACAAGAACAAGTCAATAAATTCTTTTCGGACTTAGGCTGGGGCGTGTTTTTACATTGATCAATCATTTTGCAAAAAAATAAACCAAATGAAAATGTCTCTTTTCTAGACAGTCAGAGCTCCAGATAGAGGGAGTGATTTTGATTATAGAATTGAAAATATTAATTTTTCTCAACTAAACCCTATGTTATGGGTACTCATTAGAATCGTCTCATCGAGACGATTCTAATGAGTACCCACAACATAGGGTTTGGAAGAGAAATAATGGATTTAGAATACCATCACTCCCTTTTACTTGGAGCTCTGATAGTGTTAAAAAGAAAAAAGGTCTACGGGAAATTATAGCTTAAAACTGGCGTTTTACAATCCATTGAAACTCGGACAGAATTATAACTTTCAGGCTTGACTAAACAAGCAGACGGCATAGATCCAAGATCACACTACACGTTCTGTAAATCTGATCTTCATCTATGCCGCCCGCAGAGGCCTCACTTATTCGCGGAAGGCTGCCCAAATTTTATATCCCATAACTTGGATGATGACTAAACTATCACAAAAATTCAATTTTAGGATTTGCCTAATTCGAGGTCGCTTGGGAGTACGACACAACACTATCAGAGATGACATTCTGTAAAATTCGGTAATGAAATCTAAATGTGATCTGGATGCTTGAATAGAAACAAGCCTCTTGTGGCTCGTAGAGGTTTTTGTTGATTGAAAGATTTCACATATATATTAGGTCTATTAGTTTACTGTCTAGTATGTATTTCCATAGGCTGCTGGAAGTCCATTGGCGTGTCACGGGTGACCGAAATTTTCATTGGTCGATCATCTGACACCGTTACTATAAATAGCACAATGGCGACGGTCTCTATATCGTATTTCCCTCCGTTGTTTAACCCGTGCCTGTAGACATATTAAAACTATTGATTGATTGATTGATTGATTCATTAATTGGTTGATTCATTGATTCATTCATTCATTGAAAAACGTTTTACGCTGCTTTCAATATTATTTCACTTATACCACGGCGACAGCTCACACATTCATGCATTTCCTGGGTTTCACAAGTACTAGTCTAGGACTCTGAAATGTCTTGCCCAAGGACACTCCCACGAAAAAGCCAGCGCTTCCAGTGAGGCTCGAGCCCCGGGTCCTCTAGGTTTCTAGTCCTACACTTTACCATCGATCCATGCATGAACCCTATAAACTTAAATAAATGAACAAATTTGTACGAGAAGAATTTAATTGTATTTTGAAAACATTGTAGATAAACGAGCAATTAGTCTTTTAGAAGGAATTACTCCTTTTCGCGAAATGTTTTCCTTATCTTTCATCTGCAAGAGCTTAAAAAGTGACATTGGCACAGAATCCTGTTATAATGAACCATAGGTGCGGCCATAAAGAGTGTGTAAGTGAACTACTTGACAAAATTTATGTGTCTTTGAGGACAATGTAGATCAAGATCAGATCGCAAAGACCATGCTGTCAAATCGTGGATCGACTTTGCCCAATATAATGTGAGGTACTTTTACCAAAACATTCTTGAAAAATTCAGTTAACTCTTTACAAAAGTTTAGACTGGACCAGATCGAACGCATTTGCAGACGTCAAATTAGATGAGGCTTAAAATGCGATTTCTGTATTTGATAGGGTAGAAAACATTGTGGGAAAGGCAGAAAATGCTGGTTACCAGCATTTTCTCCCTTTCCCACAATGTTTTTAAAAAAAACCTTCTTCGCCAGGGTCGTTAGAAATCGGGATTGTGTGGTAAAGGGTTCGTATGGAACCGATGAAGGCTTTACTTTCAGATGCCTTAGACTATTTTTGAAGTGTAAGTGTATAATTCCGCTGTATATCAAGGTCCTTTCTGGTTCGGAACTAGCATCAAGTCACGGATGGCGTAGATCTAAGATTAGCTCTTTCGGCGCCAGATAAACAAACTTTGCTTCTTTTGATGGCAATAAATACAATCCACTGAGTCTCCGGAAGACTTTTACTATATAGGCATGACCAAACAAGCGGAGGGCATAGATCAAAGATCAGACTGCACGTTCTGTGCAGTCTGATCTTGATCTATGCCGTCCGCAAAAGTCCCTGTTTTCGCCTATGGCGCTGAAAGGGTTAGTCTGTACCTTCTCTGCAGTCTTAACTCGATCTACATCATCTGCAAAAGTCGGTTATGTCCCTATTACAGTGTAACAGATAAAGGAACATCCTTACAGCCAGAAAGAAAAAAAAAAGAAAAGCTGTTAAAGTTAGAAAGTGTATAGAATGGTTCAGAATTTGGTAAGCTGTGTAAACAGATAAATTACCGATACATATAGTGTGAGGGATAGAAAACCTCAAAGGAGTTGTCCTGATTTAAAACCGGAAACAACAACAGTAATATATCTAAAGGCTGCCAAAAAAAAAAAGAATTGCATTTTCTATCCGTCGTAATCTTTGCAACCTTGCTGCCGTCAGGGCCGACATTCGACAAGAGGATACAAGAATGATTATAGTTTCATAAAATAAAGATGAAATGGGGTAAAAACCAGGCTGAAAACGAGAATAAATGTATCTAAAAAATATCTCTTGAATCTTTTTTATAGATTTAAACACTAATCACTCCGTGCTATCCCCTCTCCGATCCTAGAAGTATGAAAGCAAAAATTAAAAAAAAAATCACAACAACAAAATTGGAAGTACTATTACAAACATTCAATTATAAATTTATCGTTATAAGCACTAAACACTCTGTATTATTCCCTCTCCGACGCTGAAAGTATTATGGCAAAATTATAAAAAAAAAAATTGTTACAACAACAAAATTAAAAGTACAATTACAAACATTAGATTTTTATTGCAACAAAAACATTAAGATTACGACAAAATCTCCAAATCACAAAAGCATTAGCTGTATTAATCCATGGCACCCGATTTCGGAGTCGAAAGCTGATTACGTTTTTCATTTAACCCTTTTAACCCTTTCCCAAACGACAAATTTTGGACTGGTCCAAATTGAAAGAGTTTGCAGACGACAATTTTAAATTTGATGAAAATGACAGAAAGTTCTCCAAAAGGGTAGAAAACAGTGTGGGAGAAGAAGAAATTGCTCGTTACGAGCAATTTCTCCTTTTCCCACAGTGTTTTCAAAAGACTTGTACTGCAGACATGTGAAAACCAGGGCTTGTTTGGGAAAGGGTTAAGCGCCATGGGCGAAAACATGGGTTTTTCTGCGGACGGCATAGATCAAGATCAAACTGCACAGAACGTGCAGTCTGATCTTGGGTCTATGTCGTCCGCTTGTTTAGTCAAGCCTGTAAGTTAAAATTGTGTCTGAATTTCAGTGGATTGTATTTTCGGCCGTTGATAGAGGCCGAATTAATATATTTTACGCCGAAACAGTTATTGTTTGAGCAATTAGATCTACTAGAGCAATATTGGTTTTAAAGATACATCCTCGCTGCCAGAGAGAAATCAAAGTATTGAAAGCACTGGTGTGGCATTTGTCAAGGGAGCCATTGTGTTTAATTAATAATTCGAAAAAATAAACAACAGAAATAGTTTCAAAATATTTGCTTGAAGTCAACCTACTATATAGTCATGCACAATCCAATAGAGTAGGTGCAATCTTGTGGGACGAACAAACCATGGCGAACAAGCCCAGGGACGAACTGGTTTTGGGACAAACAAACACGGAATCGATTGGTCAGGAGACAAAGATCGTTGGTATCATTACGCCAATAGAAGGCCATTGCGAATAAAGCTATTTTCGATAAAAAGAAGTGTTTGCACGATCGATGGCCTAATTCAATTCATTTTAATACACCATTTCAATTTTATATCTGAGTGCAACTGAAACACTTATTTGTCGGAGAAAAATTGAGCTTAATTGGGTTTACTTCCTTCGGTTTTGCACAAATTACGATACATGATTTTCAAAATGCCGTATTGAACTCATAGTGGCATTGTCTTCGACAAATGCCACAAAAACACTGTTAAAATTCAATAGTGTGAATAGTGGCTCAGAATTTAGTCAGCTGTGTAAACATAGATAAATTACCAATATACATGGTGTAAGGAATAGAGAAACTCAAGGCATTTGTCCTCATTTAAAACCGAAAACGACAACAGTGATTTATTTGAAGATCTCCAGAAAATGAATTGCATTTTCTATCCGTCGTAATCTGTGCAACCTTGCAACTGCCAGGGGTAACGTTTTGCATGGAGATATAAGAGTGATTATAGTTTCATAAAATAAAGATGAAACTGACTGAAAACGAGTATATGTTTAGATGTATCTTTTACCCGTAGGACGCCTGTTACATTGTAGACGTGCTCTGTTAAAATAGGGTAAATGCATCTGCAAAAAGTTTCGACCCATGTTAGCCTGCGCAATCCGCGCAGGCTGACATGGGTTGAAACATTTTGCTGTTTTTTTTTTTTAATTTTCTGCATGACAAGAACCATTCTGCCAAGCCCCCGTAGCTCAGTCGGTAGCGTATAGGACTTGAGAACAGGAGGTCGCTGGTTCGATCCCCGGCTTGGCCAACTTCTTTCCGAGGATTGATGATAGTCATTGCGACAGGATTCATTCCTCTCTCACCGCTGACCATTGTTTCGGCGATGATTATGTGGGAAAGCAGCCAGTGACTTGGAAAGAATATTGTGCGGAGTACTGGTAAAAGAAACTCCAGGAAAGCATGGATAGGTGCACTGGCCGCCGCGATATAACTGAAATAATGTTGAAAACGGCGTTAAACACCATACAATCAATCAATCAAGAACCATTCTACCTTCAGATCCACTTGATTGTTCGACAAAATGGATTTTTTTTGGATGATTTATTATTATGTGATGACTTGCGTGGTACGAGCTTGTTTATAATGCATCATGAATTTGTCTGAACCCCCCCCCCCCCCCGCTTTTGCCAGGGCATGGTTCATTTTGCTTGCTTTTTAGCACAGAGTCGAACCAAGATCAGACTGCATAGAACGTGTAATCTGATCGTGGAGCTGCACTCTCCAATACCTTTTACGATATATGGACAGAAACGGTCTGAGCATTGAAATGTTTTGGTTCTCTTTAACGACTGAAAAACGCTGATACCCTAGAGATTAAAGTGTACTTCACACCGGTCCACTAAGGTGGGTTAAAACTACCTCGCAATTAAGCCTGTAGGGTCTACTGCCTTGACATGCAGCTGGAATACTCTCACTGCAAGAGAACAGACTCAGATCAGCCTCTTCTAATCCTAATCAATCCTTTACTCATTATAAATAAATTAAAACTCTTTAAAAAACAACAAAATTCTAGACTGGTCCAACTTGAACGCGTTTGATTAAATGCGACTCAAAAATTAAAAATTGCCTTTAGACGGGTAGAAACTATTGTGGGGAAAGGAGAAAATGTTGGATACCTGTATTTTCTCCTTTTCCCACAATGTTTTCAAACGCCTTCTTCCTCAAGGTAGTTAAAACTCGGAATAGTGTGTTAAAGGGTTAAAAGAACCTATCTAAGCAATGGTACCCACATATAATGCTTCTTTCCGCCGGAAAACTCTCATGAAATATCGGACATAGTACATCCAAGACCAGACTGCACGTTATATGCAGTCTGATCTTCATCTTGACTGGCCGCAAAAGCAAGTATAGTAACTGTTGGGAAAAGCATCTTAACCCTTATCCTGCTAAATATTTGAAATGCAGCTTTTAAACTGATAGTAAAAAAACAAAGTATTGCTATTTCAAAGGTATTTTGGGAAAAAGGATATCTACCTATCGGACAGTGTAGATCCAAGATCAGACTGCACGTTCTGTGCAGTCTGATCTTGATCTACACTGTCCGCAAAAGGTCAGTGAGTCGCGCTTAGCAGGGTTAAGGGTTAAAATACGAAAGTAAACAAAAACAACAACAACAACAAAACCCACTCAAGGGTGTATTTTGGCGAGAAGAATGATGTAAATAGAAAGATCGTTTAGAGATAGGAACCAATTATTTCTGGTTAGAGTCGCGCCAGCATCATAGCAATAAATCAGCGTAGCATTTATAGGGGCACTTGGGAAAGTGACGAGCGCTCACTCAGAATTAGATTTGATAACGCTCAAACCTTCGACCGAATAACTCCTAGTTTTAACGAACCTGAGATAAAGTAGTTCTTTTTTAAAACTTTATAGGAAAAGAAGAAAATGCTGGTTACTAGCATTTTCTTCTGTTCCCACATTCACATTTTTTTTTACCCTTTTTGAATTTTTACCATTGAGTCAATTTTAATTTGTCGTCTGCAAATTCTTTGAATTTAGAAAAGTCCAAAAATTTTGACGTTTGGTAAAGGGTCAACCCTTTTACCGAGTTTTGAGGACCCGAAGAAAAAAATGCTTATGAAAACATCGTGTAAAAAGGAGAAAATGCCGGTAACCAACATTCCCTCCCTTTACCAACAATGTTTCCTACCCTTTTAAAGACAGATGTAACCTTTTGAACCACATTTCTTTTGTCGTCTGCAAATGCGTTGAAGTTAAAAAAGTCCAAAATTTGTCGTTTGGGATGGAGTCAGTCCTTATACCAAACAATCCCAAGTTTTACTGAACATGAGAAAAAATAGGGTCTTTTTAAAAACATTGTGGATACAGCAAAAAATGTCGATACCCAGCATTTTCTCCTTTTTTTATGTCACAATATTTTTAACCCCTTCAAAGAGAGGGGGGTCCTACGTGGCCACTTGGTAAAGTGTAGGACTTGTGACCTGGAGGCCCCGGGTTCGAGCCTTACTGGACCCACTGGGCTTTTTTGTGAGAGTGTCCTTGGGCAAGACACTTCAGAGCCCTAGTCTGGTACTGGCGAACCCAGGAAATACATGAATATGTGAGCCCGTGACATGACTTAAATAATGTTGAAATCGGCGCAAAACACCATTCAATCAATCAACCTTCAAAGAGAAATGCTATAATTTTAGATAAGTTTAATTTGTCGTCTGCAAATGCTTTCAAATTGCAGAAGATTAGAATTTTGTCGTCTGCCAAAGAGTTGATTACCCTCGATGGCTATAAAGGAGACACTTGGGGTGACGAAATTTGTCATAGAGCGTTTCATGATGGTAAATAGATTTTACATTGCTTTTATATTACCCTATATATACCATAAAGTCAGTCAGACCTGAGTCATCTGTTTGCATAGAATGGAAATTACCACCAGTTGGAAGGACGGACGGACGGACGGGCGGGCGGGCGGACGGACGGACGGACGGACGGACAGGCAGGCAGGCAGACAGACAGACAGACAGACAGACAGACAGACTGTTTTTTTTACGCAGCTTTCTACATTATTTCGGTCATATCACGGCGACAGGTAACTTTATTCAAGTATTTCCTGGGCTTCAACAGTAGTAGGCTAGGGCTCTAAAGTGTTTTGCCCGTGGACATTTCCACGAAAAACCGAGCACTTCTAGTGAGTATCGAACCCGGGACCTCCGGGTTTCAATCCCGACCATTCACCACTGAGCCATAAACACGTTACCAGACAATAAAAACAATCCCGTGTTTTACGTCCTTAGGAAAAATAGCTTTTTGAGAACATTGTGGGAAAATGTAAAAATGCAGGAAACCAATATATACATGTATATTTTCTCTTTTTTTTTCCATTGTCGTAAACTCTAGTTCGTCCGATCAATCAAACATGATTTAATATGATTTAGGGTGATTCGAATGTGAGCCATGCTCTTCGGAAAGGGGGCTTAATTCAAGTGTAAAGAGTTACCATTTGCAAGAAAACAATCTCGTTAATAACGCGCCCGAAATCGCACCTGTTTACTGAATGTAACCGCATGATTTTATACGATTGCAAGGAAAATATCTGTAGAACATCTCACCTTAGCATTATCAGGAAAACTGCCCCCCCCCCCCAAATGCCCCCAGTAAATTCCCCCCCCCCCCCCAGCAAAAATTGCGCCTCCTCTCGGACATCTGCCCCCTGGTAACCAGATTTTTATCCTTTTTCCAGAATGTTCCATATTGCAAATACTTTCAATTTGCACCAGTCTAATTTTGACTTCTGGTAAAGTGTTGAATGTGCTTAAAGTTTGTTTGTGTATGCGTGTGTTTGTTTGTTTTCTATTGTTCCCATTACATATTAAGTACCTCTTTCGAACAATGCTTTCTTTATAATCAAAGGACTGAAAGTCCGGGAAAGCGGATTTGTGGAGTAGCATAAATCTGTAATATGTTGTAATAGAAAAGTAACATCACATGCTACACATAGGCAATCATTTAAAAATGGAGTTGGCAAAGGCATGGAAAATCAAAATTGTTCTGCCGAGCGGGTCGCACAGAAACTATCATTCTGTTTCTGTTTAAGGATTGGTAATTTGTTCCGTCAATCTTACGCAGTTTTTTGCTGGTATTAGATTTCGGACTATAGGTATACACGTGTAGGACAGTATATACGGTAGTGACAAAAGCAAGGTTGAGGTGTATTAGCTAAAACTGAAAGTAGCATGAGTATATTTGGTTCAGGTCAAACGGATATCATAGTACAATGTGAGCGCGCATGCGTCGTTACGCATGATGTATTTGGTTCCTGTCAGAACGATCGTAATAAGCGGATTTGCTATACAAATCTGCTAAATAATGCTTTCTTAGCGAAATCTAGACGACTGCTGAAAAGATTTCTTTAAGAACTTTGCACTTCAAACTGTACTGTGAATATTCAAAAATGAATTGTGAGTATAATGTTTAATAAAGATGATACCGGTACTACTAAAAGAGGAAAGCAAGATGCGCTGAATTAGAAATAAACAAAAAAAAAAAAGAAAAAAAAAAAAAAAACGTTTGATATGTGATTTGAGTGTTCATTTGATAAGTACTTATATTTGAGCCATTATCTAGCAAAAGAGGGCTAAATGCACTTCCGTGATCCATGATACCAAGCAAGTCATCACATAATTATGGATCCATCATAGCCACATTTTCTAACAACCGACTTAATCATGACGTAGATTTGTCCTTAGACAGAAACAGAAAACTGACCAATAGCGAAAAGTTTCGGCCGAGGTCAACCTGTGCGGACTGCGCAGGCCGACTATGGTCGATACTGTTTGCAGATGCATCAAGCCCCCTTTCGCCAGAGCATAACTCATTTCTTTGTATATATGTATACCCTTTTGTTCCATGTTCCCATTACAGCATTAGAACAAAAAAATAAAATAAGATAAAATGAATAGAATAATAATGATAACCTACAGCAGGGATATCTATGGCAATTTCTTTCTTTTTGATAAAAGCTGATGCGGCTAGTAGAGAATCCGAAATAGATGATTTCCTTTTGTAAAACATGAAATACACATAAAAGTATTGTTGGGGGCATTTTTTTCCGGGGGAGGATAATTTTCCGGGGACAGATTTGCGGGGGCAATTGGTGGTCATTTTCAAGGGGGGGGGGGGAGTTTTCAAGGAGGTTGGGCAGTCTTCCCAGAACAATCTCACCATTATCAGACAGGTTTTTGCGTCTTGTCGCCTAGCACTTAGGTAACACTGTGGCAGGCAGAAAAAATAGCCAAGTTTCTGAGACATGAAAGGTACCAATAAAACAAGAAACTTTTTTTTTTTTCCACAGGCATGAATTCATGTTTGATTAAATTTATCCAGAAGAAATCGACAATTTCATTGGCCGCAAGGGCCATGATGGTGATCAAAATTACTTTTTTTGTGAACGCCGTTCTCCCTCTAGTGACCGTCGTAATGCAACATAGCTTTATCAATGTGATATCGACGTGGCTCTTACTGGTAATGTTACTCTGTACCAGCCGAGGAAATTTAACCCTTATCCTGCTGAATAAAAGAAATGAAACTTTCAAGCCAATAGTATAAGCCCAAAATTTTCCTGTTTCAAAGGTATTTTTGGAGGAAAGAAATCTCCTTATCGGACAATGTAGATCCAAGATCAGACTGCACGTTTTGTGCAGTCTGATCTTGATCTACGCTGTCCGCAACAGGTCAGTGAGTCGCGATAAGCAGCCTAAGGGTTAACCCTTACGCTGCAAAGCGCGACTCAAGAACCTTCTGCGGACAATGTAGATCAAGATCAGACTGCACGTTCTGTGCAGTCTGATCTTGGATCTACTCTGTCCGATAAGGAGATATCTTTTTCTCTCAGACAATAACTTTGATAACTTTGAGATAGCTAAATGTAGGATTTTACTATCGACTTGAAAGTTTCATTTCACTTATTTAGCAGGTTGAGGGGTATGACCTTTCAAAACTGAAAGCATTTTCAGATGACAAAATAAATGTTACTCAAAATATAGCATTCATCTTAGAGGGAGAAGAAAACATTGTGGGGGAAAAAAAGGAGAAAATGCTGGTTATCAGCATTTTCTCCTTTTTCCTACAATGTTTTCAAAAGCATTCTTCCCCTGCGGTCATTGAAATATTGGACAGTTTGGCTAAGAGATAATTGTTTTATAACTGCAGTCCGCCTCTCCACTAATTCTTCAGAAATATACCCGAGAGAAAAACGATATGTGCCGAAAAAGAATCAAATCGTTTTAGTCCTTCTTTATTGTCTTGAAATTGGCTACATAGTTTTTTTTTTTTCACAGAGTTTGAGTATTGCAGAAATTTCTATCTTTTATTCTTTTAAACTCCTTACCAAAACAACAAAATCTTATACTTGTCTAAATTGAAAGCGTTTGCAGACAACAACATATGAGCAATGCTCTGTGAAAAGTATCGACCCAGGTCAGCCTGCGCAGTCCGCGCAGGCTGACCTGTGCCGAAACTTTTCGCTATTGGTCAATTTTCTCTATGTTCAAGGACAGTCTACCTCATGATCTAGCCAGTCATTTAAAAAAGAGGCTATCATTGATCCGGAAGTATGAGATTGCTTGCTTAGTACTATGCAATGCGGAGATGTATTAAGCCCCTTTTTGTTAGGGCATGGCTCATACATGGCAAAAGGGGGCTTAATGGATCTCCGCAATGCATGTCACCAAATGGATCATCACATAATTAGGGATCCATCAAATCCGTTATGTCTAACAACCGACTGTATCATAAGGTAGACTGGTGGTCCTTTGACGTATACAAAATATTGACCAAAAGCGAAGAGTTTCGGCCCAGGTCAGCCTGCGCAGGCTGATCTGGGTCGATACTTTTCGCAGATGCAATAAGCCCCCTTCTCACAGAGCGTGGCTCACATGAAAATGGTTATCAGCATTTTCTCCTTTTCCTGCAATGTTCCCAAAAACCTTCTTCCTAAAGATCGTTAAAACTCGAGACTGTGTGGTAAAGGGTGAAAACGGGACAAGCGAAAAGGCATTGTAACAATAAAAAAATCAAGAAGGGTGTTATCATTGTAAGGTGACGATGTGAGAGTCGAATTCTTTTATAAAAAGAGATTAGAGTAAAGGTCGAAAAGTTGAATGCTTGGCAAAAAGAGCCTTTAAAGATCCAAGAAAAAAGTCGAAACAGCGTTTTTTCCAGTCCTTGAAACGCCCGCCTGGATAGCTCAGTGGATAGCGTATCTGACTCGTTACCTGGTGGTTGCGAGTTCGGTACCCGGTTGAGGCAAACTTTCTGTCCGGCGATATTTCTCCTCTCACCTCTGATGCATGTGAGAAAAGTAGTCAGTGGCTTGGGAAAGAAAATTGTGGCAGTACTGGTATGAGAAAGCCAGGAAACACATGGGTGCGTCACTGACTGCAATGATATAGCCTGAGCTGTTAAAATGGCGTTAAACTCCAATACAAACCAATACAAGTCCTTGAAACATTAACGTTTTGAGAATATATCTCTAGCTTATTTTGGATCCTTTGAGAAAGCTTCCAGATTAGAAATGGGTCTGTTAATTTAGGTAAAAAAAAAAACATAATAGAATCTATATCACTGCCATATTTATCCCTCGATGTACACCACTGGCAATAGCAAATCAGCTATGCTCCGGCAAAAGGGGGTTTGATGCATGTCTATGATGCATTATACCAAGCAAGTCATCACGAAATCATGAATCAATTTTGTTTACCAACAGGCTGAATACTGTTGTGAAATTGTCACTGGACATGAAGGAAATTCACAGTTGGTAAAAAGTTTCGACACAGGTCAGCCTGCGCGGACAGCGATTGTTGACCTTGATCGAAACTTTTTGCAGATGCATTTAACCCTCTTTTCATAGAGCATGGTCAACTACAGTTTATCCTTAACATTGAAAGAACAGACCTTTGTATATTACAACATTATGAAAAAGTATTGAAACAGTACTGGGATGAGATTTGATATTACAGTTCCATAATACCCGAGTGTCAACAGAAATTTGAGGATTGGAGTCTCACAAATCTGCTTTGTATTCTAGAATATCACCCTATGACAGTTTTCACATGCAAACATTTATCAGTCTGGATTTGAGAAATTAAAATAATACAATCACGCAGTTGGAAATAATCTAATACATTTGTTTCGACTTCTTCATTTTTTACCGTACAATTCAGTTGTCATATTTAAAACAGGTGTATTTTTTTTTTGCAATTCAACTACAATGCTTTTTATGGTTTTATTTGCAAGTGGTAAAAGCATCTATGTACTTCATAACATCCTGCCAAATAGAACTTTGTCCCAAAGCGACACCCAAATCATGAAAAAAACATGACCCTAAATATAGACATACCAAAACACGTGTCGTTTCCTTGGCGAGACCAAAAACTAGTCCCGCAGACATAAGTCCTGGAAATGTACATTTGACTTCCTGTCGCTAACACTCCCAGTATTTTTATTATCATTATGTATCCCACAGATAAATAAATATAATCATATGTAGCTTATGTTTATATAAGGGGACACATATATAAACTGCTTTGCCGTAGAACTAGTTTTTTTTTTAGCGACGTGATAGCTAGGGCGTTCGCCTACCTAGGGGTCTAGGGTCCTTTGTTCAATACCCGCTCTGGCAACTTATCTATCAAAATTGTTACTTTTATAATCTGTCGTTGTCTTTGAGTATCTTGGTGAAAATCAGGAAATAGAAAAATGTGGACAGTGTGATCCTAGAACTACACTGTGTGATTTAATGAGATTTTAATGGTAAAATCCAAATCTGCTTTAACTCTATACCAAACGACAAAATTTAAGCCTGGTCCAAATTGAAAGCATTTGCAGACGACAAAGTCAAGGTGGCTCAGATGGCGGAATTTGTCCATGATAGAGCAGAAAACATTGTGGAAAAGGAGAAAATGCTGGTTTACAGCATTTTCTCCTTTTCCCACAATGTTTTCAAAAAGCTTCTTTCCCTGGGTCGTTAAAACCCGAAATTGTTTGGTAAATGGTTAAATTCGCCGCAAGATATCTTATTAATTGAAGTTTTATCGAAGAAAAAAGCAACATGCATGAGCCCACTCAATTTTCTATGCTAAATGATTTTGTTTGTATTGGACTTTAACGCCGTTTTAACTACTTTGGTCATATCACGCCGGCCAGCGCACCTACGAATGTGTTTCTTTGCTTTCTCACACCAGTACTGACACAATCTTCTTTCTAAGCCACTGATTTTTTCCCACATGCACAGAGGTGAGAGGCGAAAAAACGCTGGATAGAAATTTTCAAAGAAATAACCTGCAACCGCCAGGCCACCAGTCACCAGACGACAAGCCGAGCCCCGGTAGCTCAGTCGGTAGCGCACAGGACTTGAGAACAGGAGGTCGCTGGTTCGATCCCTGGCATGGCCAATTTCTTTCCGAGGATTGATGACAGTCATTGCGACAGGATTCAATCCTCTGTCACCGCTGATCATTGTTTCGACGATGGCTATGTGGGAAAGCAGTCAGTAGCTTGGAAAGAATATTGTGCGTAGTACTGGTAAAAGAAACTCCAAGAAAGAATGGATACATGTAGGTGCACAGGCCGCCGCGATATAACTGTAATAGTGTTGAAAACGGCGTTAAACACCATACAATCAATCAATCAATTCACCAGACGGCAACATTTTAGACTGTCGAAATTGAAAGCATTTACAGACGACAAAATACATGTAAGTGAAAAGGTGGGATTTGTTCTTACAAGGGTAGAAAACATTGTGTGAAAGCAGAAAATGCTTTTTACACGCATCTTTCTCCATTGGCCATAATGTTTTCAAAGACGTTCTTCCACGAGGTTGTTAACCCTTTACCAAACAATCCCGAGATTTAACGACCCTGAGGAAGAAGCCTTTTTGAAAACATACTAGTAACCAGCATTTTCTCCTTTTCTAACAATATTTCCTACCCTGTCAAAAGCCAACCGCCCGTAGCTCAGTCGGTAGCGTACAGGACTTTAGACCAGGAGGTCGCTGGTTCGATCCCCGGCTCGGCCAATTTCTTTCCGAGGATTGATGATAGTCATAGCGATAGGAGTCATTCATCTCTCACCGCTGACCATTGTTTCGACAATGGCTTTGGGGGAAAGCAGTCAGTGGCTTGGAAAGAATATTGTGCGTAGTACTGATAAAAGAAACTTCAAGAAAGGATGGATACATGTAGGTTCACTGGCCGCTGCGATATAACTGTAATAGTGTTGAAAACGGCGTTAAACACCATACAATCAATCAATCAATTCACCGGTCGACAATATTTTAGACTGTCGAAATTGAAAGCATTTACAGACGACAAATTATATGTGGGTGAAAAGGTGGGATTTGTTCTTACAAGGTTATGTGAAAAGCAGAAAATGCTTTTTACCAGCATCTTTCTCCTTTGTGCATATTGTTTCTAAGGCCATTCTTCCTTGAGGTTTCTAACCCTTTACCAAACAATCCCGAGTTTTAACGACCCTGAGCAAGAAGCCCTTTGAAAACATACTAGTAACCAGCATTTTCTCCTTTTCCAACAATATTTTCTACCCTGTCAAAAGCCAAGCGCCCTTAGCTCAGTCGGTAGCGTACAGGACTTGAGAACAGGAGGTCGCTGGTTCGATCCCTGGCTTGGCCAATTTCTTTCCGAGGATTGATTATAGTCATTGCGACAGGATTCATTCCTCTCTCACCGCTGATCATTGTTTCGACGATGGTTATGTGAGAAAGCAGCCAGTGGCTTGGAAAAAATATTGTGTGGAGTACTGGTAAAAGAAACTCCAGGAAAGTATGGATAGGTGCACTGGCCGCCGCGATATAACTGCTATAATGTGGAAAACGACGTTAAACACCATACAATCAATCAAACCCTGTCAAAGATTGAAAACGTCATTTGGATCACATTTAATTTTTCGTCTGCAAATGCTTTCAATTTGGACAAGTCTAAAATTTTGTCGTCTGGTAATGACTTAAAACACAGGATTGTTTGGTACAGAGTCACCATGGTGCTAAAAATTTGTCTTCTCACAGACGAGGGGAAACATCCATCAACGAGAAACGTTTGGTTAAACTCTTTACCAAACGACAAAATTTCAGACTGACCCAAATTGAAAGCAATAGCAGACGACAAAATAAATGTGACTGAAAAATTGAAATTTGTTTTGGGAAGGGTAGAAAACATTGTGGGAAAACGAGAAAATGCTGGTTACCAGCATTTTCTCGTTTTCCCACAATGTTTTCAAAAGGCGTCTTTCCTAGGGTCGTTAAAAGTCGGGATTGTGTGGTAAAGGATTAATCTCTTTACCATTCGACAAAACTTTAGACTTGTCTTTTTTAAAAGCATATGTAGACGACAAAATAAATGTACACCAAACGATTTGCTTTTTGTTTTGTGAGGAGGGTAAAAAACAATGTGAGAAAAGGAGGAAATGCTGATAATCAGCATTTCCTCCTTTTCTCACAATGTTTTTAAGAAACCATCTTTCTCTGGATTGTACTAAACTGGGATCATTTTGTTCAGGGTTATAGATGAAAAATGAGAAAACAAAACAATTTGCTTTTTTGCCCTCGTTCGTTTTGCTCTAGAAATCCCGACAGCTGTAATAGCTTCGGAATTATCACGTGATTTGTAGCGGGAAAAACGCAAAGAAAAACATGCAAATACTGTTTTGATTGGCAAAGAAAGTTTGTACCTCCTTTGTGCTGAATGCTTAACGAATTTATTATGTATTTCAATGGAACTCAAGCCGTTAGCGCTCTGACATAGCTTCTTTTTCTGTTACACAATGTTTTGTACTCTATTTAGAAACTTCCATACATTTGTACTATTGATGGGAACGAATACAAATATTGGTATTCGAATATTCGGATTTTAGTATTCGAATATATTCGAATATTCGATTGCAGAATTTTAGAATTTATATGTTTCGGTGTCCAAAATTTCAAACTTGTCCTCTGCACGTGATGTCAATTTGGAAGAGTTTAAAAACTTTTGGTTTTGAAAATGTTTCCACGACTTCTTAACCCATTAACCCTATGTATTGATTTTTTAATTCTATTTTCCAAAAGGTCTTCCAGAAAATCCAGACTCAGTTTAAGCTTTGTTTTAAATAGATACTTTCCGTCCCGAATGTCTTTTTCTCACCAAAAGCTTCATATAAGCTTCTGCCTGAACAATACATGATGGCCTCAATGCGGGAGTAAATGTTGTACCTTAAAGTACAACGCTAAGTTAATTTAATTTTGACTATGCAAAATCGGCATTTTGTACACCAATTTTCAGATCATATGAGTTACTTAACATTCTAAGTAACAATACTGAATTCTATTAGATAAGTACACTACAGTGTCCCTCTAAAATATAAAAACACTTTCTGCAGTGAATTCAATATTATGCCCAAGCATGTTTATTGTTAAATTGCATCTTTATTTCTCATTTAGGCCTATGTACATGTATTAATTTAAAACACGAAATATGTAATCTATTTATTTCATTTTTTTTCTTTTTTCAATAAAGGTAGCTTTCAAACGAATAGCGGTGATTTAGACAAAGGATTTAGATAGATTACTTTTCTTTGCAAACATTTGAGCGGCGCTGTGGCAAAAGGGGGTTTAATGTATTTCAGTGATGCATGAAACCGCGCAAGTCATCATATAATAATGAATCCATAAAATCCATTTTATCTAACAATCGACCGAATCATGTAGCAGAACGGTTTTTAGACATGCAGAAAATAAATTGACCATAGCAAAATGTATCGACTCAGGTCAGACTGCACGGACTCTAGCCTACTTCTGAAAAATCCATGTTCGGACACAACACAGTGCAATATGAATTAAGATATTTTATAGTTAAGTGGTAGTATTAAATCGATTTCAACGGTTGTAATTACAGTGTATATAAGCAATAACATCTAGGGATAACGTTACTATTATATATAGACGCTGGATACTATCGTATATATGATACTTTAGCCTGCTCTCGTTACAGTAGTTAGCCGGAAGTTAAAGGCAAATTACTGACATAAAAAAAGAGGACCATTGGCCCTAAAGTGCTCACCTGAGCAAAGTGATAAAGCTGAAGAGATCCTGTTTTGAATGATATAAAACACATGAGTGTAAGTGACCCACTTTTTGACCTGACATTGCCAAATTTCGAAGTTGTCTGAGATATCATCAAGACAAACATTCTGACATTCTGACCAAGTTTCATGAGTATCAGGCTGAAAATGTGGTCTCTAGAGTCAACAGAAAGTTTTTTCTAAGATTTGGCCCAGTGACCTACATCTGACCCGACATGACCCAATTTCAGTCCTGTCCTAGAGATCATCAAGACAACATTTCTAACCAAGTTATATAAGTAACCGACTGAAAATGTAGCCATTAGAGTGTACACAAGGTTTTTATAAGATTTGGCCCAATGACCTACTTTTTCACCCGACATAAACCAATTTTGAACTTGTCTGAGATATCATCAACACAAAAAATCTGACCAACTGTCATTAGTATGAGGCTAAAAATGTGGCCTCTAGAATGCACATAAGGTTTTTCTAAGATTTGGCTCAGAGACCTACTTTTTGACCCAACATGAGCCTATTTCAAACTCACTCGTCCGAGATATCATCGAGACAAATAATCTGGCCTAGTTTCATGAGTATCGGGCTGAAAATGTGACCTGTAGAGTGCACACAAGGTTTTTCTAAGATTTAGCCCAGTGACCTACTTTTTGACCAAACGTGACCCAATTTCAAAATTTTCCAAGATTTTATCAATACAAACAGTCTGATAAAGTTTCATGAGTATCTGACAAAAAATGTGGCCTCTAAAGTGCACATGAGGTAAATGTTGACGACCTGGATGACGAACACAGCAGGATCACAACCCAAACTCAAATAATTTTATTTTGGTATTCGGCAAATAAGATTTTGCCACTGACCATTTGTAACAATAACAACATGAAATATAGCTTAAACATGCACACAGTCTAGAAAAATCAGAAAATATATGATCTATCACAGCTTACAGGAGTATTAAAAATATTAAAGGTAATTAAGAACGCTGTCTCTTAAATTTAGTGCCCTTTTGATAAATGTTGCAGTATTTAATTGAACTTTTCTTATTCTTGTTGACATTATTCTATCAAATTTAGCAATCGTAAACCGATGGATATGTAAGTATTTTGATCTGATTTCGCAATATTTTGGACAAAGACATAAAAAGTTATATTCTGATCCTTTTCTATTGTCACTGCGTAGTCTACAGAGTCTACTTCGTGCTCATGTGAGCTAAAAAATATAGCCACAGTGAAAAAGAAAGCATCAGCTTTGTATTGGTCGTATATACTTTATAGTTATATCTTATCTCAATGACTTCTAAAACTCGACGGTAGATGTTGGAAAAACTAAAGCGTATCAAAGAAATAACAGTATTGGTGCGCATTCTGTGTTTGTTGCTTTAGGAAGAAAATGTCTCTCGGTGCTTTCGATGCTTTGAATTTAATTTCCATTGGGCGCCATGCTTTAATTTTTACTAGATCCAATTTGCCGCCTTTTTTGCTGTTTCCTATTAACTAGAGGTTCCAATTAAACCGGCCACATTCATAACTGCAAGCCATTCTAGTATGCATCCTTTTTTGTTCGTTCCGCTACAATCTCAACGATGCGAGTTAATGGTTATGGATTGTTGGAGAATTAAAGAAAAGACCCTTTTTTAATTTGGAGGGAAAATCCTCAGAAATGTGATACGACTATTCTGAGACATTTATTTTATTAAAATTCCTCGCGTGTTGGCCTTTCCCTACAGCTTACTGAATGATTTGTTTCTAATCTATCTCTTTAAATTTCAGTTATCTTATATAAATTTTAAAACAAAAAGATCAAAACATGACTTATTATCTTTTATTTCACACCTACAATCTAACTCTCGCTTAAATGCCATCACGTGAGTACAAAATATCTGAAATCCATATTGGATCCTAATATGGATTTTTCAAAACGAGGCATGGAATATGGATTTTTCAAAATGTGGCTATAGTCCCTAACAACGATAGTTGCTCGAAAGAATAGTCTATTATGCAACAAGGTTGGACGTGCCCTCCGTGCATATTCGGTTGTTTCCGTACGCTATTATTATTAGAGTCGATAATCGTTACGAAAGTAATGACGGGCAAGTTGAATTTTGCTTACTGATACCGACAGCTGTTGCCATAAATCAATGTTATTGCTTAAAACCCTGTTTTGTTTTGTTTAAAATATTGTAATGGAATGGCCCAAATATACTGTTGTAGTTCTTTTATAAGTGAACATTTAAGTGTGAAATAAATACCCATGCTTGGGTACAATATTCAGCTGGATTCGTATACTGCAGATCCAATCTATATTTAGAACTCGGCTGTGTCCTCGTCCAAAATAATAGAATGGACCTGCAGTGTACTCATCCAACAGAATTCTGTACAATATTGTACCTAAGCATGTTAAATGACCTCATAATATTGTACAAAAATTGCTTGCTGGGAACTTAGCCAGTCCCGCTGTGTAATTCTAAAGTTGGACCCGGCCTTCCAATGGATTCGTGCCAGGAATCCAAGGTACTTTGACCCAACTATTTATCTTCTACGTGCATTGAATGATTGTTGTTTGGCTCGCAAATACAGATAGGCGACATAGATATGCCTGGGTAGTTACACAAAGGGAGATCATTCACTGACAAAATTTAAATAAAATTCTAAATCCTAATTCAAAGAGGTTCCTCTGATTGACCCAGAGTGAACAACAGTGACTTGCCTTGGAATGTAGAATTGAGCAATGGTCTGTGAAAAGGGAACTTAATGCATTTGCAAAAAGTATCAACCCATGTCAGCCTGCGCAGTCCGCGCAGGCTGACATGAGTGGAAACTTTTTGCTAATTGTAAATTTTCTGCATGTCCAAGGAAAGTACTACCTCATGATACAGTCGGCGGTTAGGAAAAAAAAAATATGGATCTGTCATATTGTGACTACTTGCTTTAATATAATGCATCCCGGAGATAAATTAAACCCCTTTTTGCCAGAGCGTGGTTCATTTGTTTGATCTCGAGTCGAGATTTATCTATTTCGCTGCCAGCTAACTACGTGCCCCTTCGGCTTTTGTCGGGGATTAAAAATACGTTTCCTATACTGAGGTTGAAGATGATTCTGGTCAAAGATAAGCATCGAGCAGCGGACGATGTAGGTCCAAGATCAGACTGCACGTTCTGTGCGCCCCGATCTTGATCTACGCCGTCCGAAATATTCATTCAAATCGCAGCTATGACTACAGATCTGCTCCGATATGCTTGTTTCTAAGTGTATCCTTCACATTGAACCGCATTTCCAAACAATCCAGTGTTTTAAGGACGCTGTGAAAGAAGACCTTCGAAAACACTGTGGGAAAAGGAGAAAATGCTGGTTACCATCATTTTCTCCATTGCCCACAATGTTTTCGACCCCCCTCCCCCTAAAAGACTAATTACATCAATTGGGTCATGTTATACATTTGTGGTTTGCAATTGCTTTGAACTTGGACAAGTTAAGAATTTTGTTGTTAAGTTGCGGGTTAAATTTTTGAATTTCGAAGTACTGTAGGTTTAGTATGTTCGGATATTGGATACTTTGCCATGAGTCAATTTTTCCACTCATTTGATTGGTTGATTATGTAAGTCAAACACCAGTATCGAAAATTTTGTCAGATAAAGATCTTAATTAAACTGAAACTTCCAGAAGTCTTCCAGTTATGATACACTGACTATCTGATCGATAGAGATAGACGTCTCTACCGTAAATATTTAAAGGCTTGGTCTAGTTTATACTTCGTAAGAGGTAGGTAACTAATACGTACGTAATACATGTATAGATCCATTTCCCAGATTCTAGGTTACAAATAAACCAATACTTGTGTTCAATGAAGGGAAAGACTCTTTGTTTTGATCGGCGCCATTTTTGTTTTCAGACAGAATAAGACTTTGCATGACGCTTGATCTAGTGTGTACTTCCTTTGAGGTAGGTAATCTGCAAATATGTAGATCCTTTTCCGAGATTTGAGATCACAAATCAACAAATACTTATACTCAGTGAAAGGAAAGAATCGTTGTTTTGACCGGCGCCATTTTCATTTCCAGACAGGAAGTAAGATTTTGTGTGACGTTTCCGCAGATTTTTTTTTTTTAATCGACGTAGCTGAATGTGCTGGCTTGACCTACTTTTTGGTACTGATAACAAATGAATGAAAAAAAATTTGTGATTGGTCAAAAAAGTAGACATGTTTATTCTAAGGGTCCCTCCCTATATGTTGGCAAATTTACGCCGTCTATATTTTTTTAAAGATATTTCTTGTTTTTATTGGTTTACTTCATTTTAACCAGAGAAAGGTTTTCTTTCTGACAGCTTGTTTTATGTTAGATCCATTTTTTCCCTGAATTTTATTCGATAAATATGACATGGACCAAAAATGCACGTTGAACACAGTACGTCTTGTTTTCGTTCTTTTTTACCTACCTTCTTAACCATTTACCAGAAAGTCCCAAGTTTTAACGACCCTGTAGAAGAAAGCTTTTGAAAACATTGTGGAAAACGGAGAAAATGCTGGCAACCCGCATTTTCTCCTTTACCCACAATGTTTTCTATCCCATCAAAGACAGAAATCATCACTTTAGCTACATTTCTGTAGTTGTCCGCAAATTCTTTCAATTTAGTTGGGTCCAATATTTTGCTAAAGAGTTAAGCACGAGGCAAGAGGGGTCCCATGTAACTGGGTTATAAAGTGTCACTCTCTTGCACTACGGGTCATTCCCATTCACCTCTGTAGTTGGCTCAGAAAGTAGTCCGTCATCACGTGATATTTTCGTCACATGACCATAACTCAAAATGGCGACACAAACGCCGGTGAAAGAAAGACCAATCGGTTGTTTTGTGTGCTGTTCAAACAGCATACCGCCAACCAGACTTAGTGGTAGGAAATGTGAAAAAGAGGGATTTTCTGAAAAGCTTAAATGTCTTTTAACGGACGATAACTTGTTTTTTTTATTTTATTTAAATTGCCATCATTCATGGGCGCAGCCATTTTGTTTACAATTGGCGTAAGATTCTGATCAGTAAAGAAGCTTGAAAAAATAGTTCCATTGTATACAGGTAAATTCATCAGTTTGAATGCACCTATAATGTATCCAGAATCATATTTCCTTTGTCTACTTTATTGTGTTACACATGAAACAATTAAACAGTAACAAAACATGTTTTCCTCGGTTTGACAAGATTCTTGTCATTTAGCCCGTTGCAGAGATGTATGGTGAGAGTAACGAACGACAACTCTGCTCGGTAATTGGTAAAGTGTAGGACTCGAAAGCATTGACAAGTGCCCGTGCTTATAAAACTTGGAACCATGCCCAACTGAGTTTGTGCTTAAACTTTAAAGTCTCGTTTTTGCTTAACTCTTCCGCTGCTAGGCGCGACTCAAGCCGCTCTTGCGGCCAGTGTTGATCAAGATCAGACTGCACAGAACGTGCAGTCTGATCTTGGATCTACACTGTCCGATATAGAGATATTTGTTCCTCCAAAAAAACTTTAAAATCGCAATACTTGGGGTTTTAACTTTCATTTAACTTATTAAGCTGTTTAAAGGTTAAGACGTTTTGAAAATTTAAAATGAAGACTTTGATTCAATAGGCAGAAACAAACAAAATTTCTAAAGGTCAGAAGTTACTCAAAAAAGGTTTATCAAATTAAATTTATACAACTTTGAAATTTCATGTTCAGCTGACTTGAGCACAAGAAAAATTATATAAGCATTGACCCATGTTCGAACCCCACTAGAAAAACTAGGTTTTTCGTGTGAGTGTCCTTGGGCAAGATAAACTTCAGAACCCAAACCTAATACTGGTAAATCTCAGGACATACTTGAAAAATTGAGCTGTCCTGTAATATGACTAAAAATAATGTTGAAAGCGGCATAAAACTCCAATCAATCAATCAATCAATCAGTCAATCAATCAATCAACCAACCTGATAGAGAAGGCTTCTAAAACGATTCTCGAAATATGAGAAAATGCTGGTAACCAGCATTTTCTCCTTCTCCTAAACTTTGAAATCTTATCATTTGAGCTACATTTAATATGTCGTCTGCAACTCCTTTCAATTTGGAAGAGTCTAAAATCGGTCGCTTGGTAAACAATTAAACACTAGATTGGCACCATCTGCGTTGGAGTTGCGGTATCTGTCAAACCGATTGCTCCAAAATTCATCTGGATACACGGAAATTAAATGTACAAATAATATCACGAAATGTTATAATTCTGTTGATGATAATAGCGCCATAAATAAAGCTGAAATTAAATTCAGTTCCTATAAGGTTTAATCTTTTCCCGAACAATCCCGAGTCTTATCGACCCCGAGGTGGAAGGCTTTCGAAAACATTGTGAGAAAAAGGAGAAATGCTGGTAACCAGCGTTTTCTCCTTTTACCCACAATGTTTTCTGACCTATCAAAGAAAAAAATGGACCATTTGAGCCACACTGAAATTGTCGTCTGCAAATGCTTTCAATTTGGACTAGGCTAAAATTTTTGTCGTCTGGTAAAGGGTTAATCCTGTACCGAACAATCCCGAGTCTTAAAAGCCCGAGGTGGAAGGCTTTTAAAAACATTGGAAGAAAAGGAGAAAATGCTGTTTACCAACATTTTCTCCTTTTCTCACATTTTTTATACCCTTTTATAAAATCAAATTTCCATTTTATTCATGATAGTCACAGACAAATTTGGCGTCTGCTGATGTTCTCAATTTGGTTGAATCTAAAATTTTGTCGTCTGGTAAAGAGTTAAGCCTTGAAACGTATGATTAATGAATCGTTCTTTTTTCTGCAGTGAACAAGAATGATGCGTTGCAACGCAAAAAAAACAAAAAAACGGACAGTGTATGTCAAAGATCAGACTGCACGTTCTCTGCAGTCAAATCTTGATCTACACTCTAAAGAAACGTAAGGATAGTTGTAATGAACGCCCAAAGGATTAGGACTGAACCTTAAAACAATTCGAGGGAAATATAATAACAGCGTGAATGATGGATTAGTGAGGAAACGCCATAGTTCACACGTCTTTTTATGGGTGTAACCCTTAGGCTGCTAAGCGGGACTAAAGGACCTTTTGCGGACAGTATAGATGCAAGATCAGACTGCACAAAACGTGCAGTCTGATCTTGCATCTACACTGTCCGATATGGAGATATTTGTCCCCAATACATATCTTTGAAATAACAACATTTCGGTTTTTGCTATCGGCTTGAAAGTTTCATTTCATTTATATAGCAGGCTATGAGTTTAACAATCTTTTTGCATGTTCAAAGTCATTGAATTCACGTTTGGTTCTAGTTTTTTATCGAAGCCTTAATGGATCGTATCATTGTATTTTCACTTTTTTTTTTGCCCATCACTTCACGAGTTATTTGAAGACAAAAAAGAAATTTTCAACGAATTGATTCGAATGTGAAACAGTAGAAAAAAAGGGGGAAACGATTTTTTTATTTTTTTATTTATTTATTTATTTATTTTTTTTTGAATGATGAAGAAAACATTACAGGAAAAGGAGTAAATTCTTTTTACAGGGGATGCCCCCCCCCCCCCCCGCCTCTCTTTCGGTAGTAAACTGGTTAAATGCAGGAGATGTTTCTGTGCGATAAATGGATTGCTACCTGAAATTCTGAGCAAATATTTATATTTTGGTACAGTGTAGAACAAGATTAGACAATTAAGACCGTGCAATCAAACCTTAGATTTATTCGACAGTTTGTTAGAATATTCTTGTGGAATCGACACAAAGTCTTTGACAATAATTCTTTTCTTCTGAAGTTGAATGTCTATTTTAGTCATATAGCCCAATGAGGGTACACTTAGAATAACATGGCTAACTGTCTCTGAGGCACGAAATTATTATCCTTAACCCCTTACCACACAATGCTTTTACGACCTAGAAAAAGAAGCCTTTCGAAAAAAAATGTTGAGAAAGGAAAAAATTCTAGACACCAGCATTTTCTCCTTTTCCCACAATGTTTTCAGCGCTCTCAAAGACAAATTCCAACATTTGAACGATAATTAACCTGTTATGTGCAAACACTTTCAAAATAAAAAAAAAAAAGAGAGAGAAAAGTCTAGAATTTTGTTTAAAAAAGATTTAACGTTCTTTCAGTGCCAAAGCATAAACTCGACTCCCTGCCACGGCTCAAAATACAATCAACTGGAATTCAGGGTTTTTTTATTTGTCTTATTGGATTGACTGAACAATCGGACGGTTTAGATCCAAGATCAGACTGCACGTACTGTGCAGTCTGATCTTGATCTATACCATCCGTAAAAGCCTTTGTCATCACAAATGACGCTTTAAGGGTGAAAACAGACCTTGAATATACAAATTTAGAACAAAGTTTTCACGGAACACACAATTACGGTGATTTAGATGGCATCCAAGACAAACTTAAAGTGACTTTTAAATGATATTTCCCCCAGAAAGTGTAGTATTTTAAGCCAGTTCAATAGAATTTATAACAATATTTAAGCTAAAATTTCCTTTTTTAACATCAGTGAATCACTGGAAAATTTGTCGTTGGAAACGAATTCTGGTCGGCCGAAAACTGCGTCAGGTAAAAGTAGTAAATGATAGTGGGAAGTCGTGATAGTTTATCGCTAGAATTTCCAAGAGTCGCTAGCATACGGTCATTAAGGACGTTTTGTAGAATTTTAATTTTTCCATAGAATTTTTTGTTTTCACGTACATAACGTAAAATTTTATGCTGAATACAAAAATAAAAAGAAAATAATATGTTGATGAATTCGTTTTCTCGTTAACTGCCTGTTTCCATGGTAGCAGTACACCCTCAAATTCTAAAAAATTGCTACGTTTGCTTGAAAATGATTATAACATTGTCAGACAGCTTTAATCTCATAAATTATAAAAGATCAGAGCTAAATATTTGTATATCCTTATCTAACATTCAGAAAATTTAAATTCCATTCATATTCTTGCAGAAAGGGTCATTTTTTTCCCCTCAATTTTGAATTAAAAAAATGCCAAAAATAAGTAAGAGTTCTGCAAGTAAAACTGAGTTATCAAAAATACTCTTCCATGGATATTGTCCATTTTTTCTGTATAGAATACTTGATGTATCTTCTATTCAAATTTAACAGAAAAAGAATAGGTTAACGAGTCAGATTGTCACAAAATTACAGTTTCCATGGCAACCATAAAACATTTTTATGAAAAAATTCCCAGTTTTACTGAAAACTGACGACGCATTTTTTTTTTTTTTGAAAACGTACAAGCATAGTCGTGTACATGTATTTGTAAACACAATAAAACATTTGATATGTCAAATTTAAGTGACATATCACCTACTATCAAAGACCATCCAGAACTGAAGATCGGTTCAGGTAAACATGGCAAATTTTCAAATTTATTTGGGCCCCTAAAATTTTTGAAGAATGTAAGCTGGTTATAATATGCATTACTTAACATCAGGTAAGTACGAGTATAACCCTGATTAAAAAAAAAAAAAAAAAACAAAAGAAACAAACCCATTTTACTCTTTCTGCGCCATAGACGAAAACGAGGCTTTAGCAGATAGCATAGATCGATATCAGACTGCATATAATGTGCAGTCTGATCTTGGATCTATATCAACCGCTTGGTTAGTCAAGTCTGTAGGCTAATAATTCGACGTAGGCTACTAATTCGACGACCATTTTTCCATGGCTCGTTCGACGATTATGATTTCTCACCGCGAGAAGACGTTTCCAACTTTCTGTACACTTTCCATTAGCAGAAGTGGGAGGGGAACTGACAGTGACCTTCGTTTTTTCTACCTCGCCAGTTGCATACTGCCGGTATTTCTTGTAGTATCATTCCTTACAATTGCAGACTGAACCCTTGAAATACTGTGTAACTTAGATTTCCTTGCAAAATGTCCTTTAAAGCGAAATATGTTTATGCTGTTCATGATTTCGCGCCGTCTAGTGAAACTATCCGAGTACTTCTATTTCCTTTGTGTAGAGTCAAATATCGTCCGTTATACTAATATGCCATCTTAGTGCTTCAGATTTGATTTGAAAAGAAATGATATCATTCAATAGGACGAACACGCCAGGACGAACGAATCCAGACGACAAGCTCGGGCGTGTTCGCCCGGGGACAAAAAAGCTTGTTTCCATGCATACTAGGTTGCAAAAAAAAAAACTCCCGAAAACATTCTTAAAACCCCAACCCTTTCTCTTTAAGTAATCAAAGTACTGAAAGTATTGACAGACAAGCGAATGTGGAATAAGCGGCTTTGGTACAGATAAAACTTGAATGGTGCGTACCAGATTGAAGAAAAAAAAGCCTATTCCAGTTATTCGGGCCGACCCGGTTCGATCTAGTCCAATCCGGTTAGTAAGTCCGAACCAGTTCGGTTCAGTCCAATCCGCTTATTAAGTCAAAGCTGGTTCGATCCGATGATTTTACCCACCGCTCATAACCATTTATTTGTCACATCGGAAATACCGTGAAAAAAATCTGTTTATCGATCATTTATTGAAAAAAGCAAACAAAAACATGTAATGTGCTGATTTTGCATCTGAATACTTTCCAGAGTCCAAGTTAAAATATTAATGTTCTACGCTTTTCACTGTTTTATCGATTCGACAAACTACGTAGTAAGACGAAACATACGACACCCGCCAAAAACATGAGGATGAAAAAGGTTGCGTTGGGATAAGCAGAGGCCAATTCAATTATGCCAAAAGAAATCATTGGTAAAGGGGTACTGTCACGAATAATATGGAATAATTCAATAATCAACAGGAAAAATTAAATTAATGCAAAAAAAAAAGCAGCGCTCAGAAGCCAGATTCTATAATTAAACCGAAGCAAAGTAGTAGATACCAACGCTCGGCTATAGGGTGCATGATAATGGCTTTAAAAATTTCTAAGTCGAAAAGGGGCTTAAATCAAGCAAATTCATTTTTGAGTTATTTGCCTTATTGGTTAAGGTTGATCTTTATGATAACGCACATATATTCTAAGTCTTAATATATTCTTTTGACTATATCATACAAAGACGTCCACTAGCCCTTCTCGTCCCATTAGAGAGAGAGAGAGAGAGAGAGAGAGAGAGAGATTCCAACAACGGCTTCAGGCGCTTAAAATGAATGTGCACATTCGGGATGTATTTCAAAATAAATATTCTTAAACTTTCATTTCTCCTTTTCAAACAAAGTTTCGGAAACTACCAGTTATGTGAATGAAACTCTAGGCATGTAAATGTGATGAAAAAACTGATAAATTAAAGCCTAATTTTTTAAACACACCTTTTATTTTCAAATTATTTTGTTTGAAAGTTAAAAAATGTCCAAGGATCGCACAACACTTTCGTGATTTGTAATCAATCAACAGTCGTCACAAAAAAAAAAAAAAATTTAAGCAGATAACATGGTTGATTATCGGAGAATGTAGATAGAACAAAAAATTCTTATTTTTCCATAATGTTTGCTTATTCTTCTGACAAAAAGAGGGATGTTTTAAATCGATTCACACAGAAAAAAGAGAGTATAGTTTCTTTTAATTTCTGCATATTTCTTAATTCTATCGATTTTTTTCCCTAAATATATAGAGAAAACCAAGTTCAGTTCTAAATGATTAAAAGAAACTGATAATAAATGCAGTTAATACACCAATAATCTCATTCAACTATCGACATTTCCATGGAAAGTCGTATATCTCAATTTTTCACCAGGCAGTCAAAGGAGACGCGGTGCACGGCTCCCTTTGATCTATACTTGAAACGGGGACAGTAACTAGCAAGTGACAATGGAAACTAAAAATAGAAAACTGGTTCTCGGGTTTTTCCCTCGCACTAGGACACTAGAAAGTGATATCAGGGGCAGTAATCATGTCTATAATACGAGAGGATTTCAGTATCCAATCACAGTGATGGAAAAGATATTGACCGTCTGTTGTGTATTCAACAGGGACACAACCCTTAAAACACACACTCGTTAGTTACTAAAGGGCTGTAATACCCTTGCAATTCCATAGCGCTATGCAGATGTCGGAAAGCTTTGAGGAAAGGAAAACATTCACGCCGTGTGATAAGCAATCTCTGTACTTAGGAAACTAGTTGTTTTGGTGGACTCAGCGATATAGAGTGGACACACCGGACAACATTTTGTCTGAAAGTAGTCCGGAAAAGTCAGCTTAGGCAAGGGAATCCCTTAAGAGAGATTCCCTGGCCTAAAGATAGATTTTTCTTCTTGCCGTTAAAAGATTTGTAGTCATCTTATTGTAGGATCAAGTCTTTCCCCCTCTTTCTTTTCAGCGATCCTTTTCATTTAAACATCAAATGTTTATGCACAAATACTGGTATGTATTTACATTCTATTGTCTTTAAACCATTCCACTACACTCTCGATATCACATTTCGACAGTGTCGTGGTCAAAATTACTCGTTGTATCCGTGCTCTACTCTCGTTCATCACATCGTGGCCCAGCAAGATTGTGGTACAAGTAATTAATAATTTTTATGTAAATTATAAGCCTCTACCCTTATTAATGCTTGAAACCGAAGGCGTAAAATGACAAAATATTTCATGTGTCATTGTCAACACTAACTACCCGTACTCAATGAAAATACCGATGTTTGCAGCAGATAGAAAATACTATTGTGAGGTATAATTTTCGTCGTTGCATATTGCAAATATGTGACCTTTGTATTTGTTTTGTTTGTATTGAAGCTGAATGCCGTTTTGAACAGTTTATGTCATATCATGGCGGTCAGTGCACCTATGCTTTTGTTTCCAGGCTTTCTCACGCCTGTACTAACACAACTCTCTTCCCAAGCCACTGATTACTTTTCCAACATGCATCAGAGGTGAGAGGTGAAAATCTCCGGAAAGTAAATTTGCCTCAACCAGGTATCGTAACCGCAACCACAAGGTCACGAGTCAGATACGCTAACTACTGAGCTACCCGGCCAGGCATAGATATGTGAACGTAATCAACTTGTCCAAGTCCACGTGTTTGGATACACCTCGTAGTCACTACATCGTTACTACTATATCAATCGCTAGACTCTTTGATAAATATTCGGATAGGATAGGTCCAAGACCCGACTGAAAGTTACTATGACCTGTATTTATCAATTATTTGTTCTTGCATAGAAATCTGAGCATCAAGTATCAAAATTATTGTATTTCAAAGAGGCCTTTGACTATATTTTGACTGAAATTTTTTTGAAGAGTACAGAACTGATTTTTTGAAAGGGAAGATTAGAGGAACATGGCTGTTTACCCAAAAATGGAGGAAACATGCCTTTAGTAGGACTCGAACCCACGACTTTCAGAACCAGATCCGGTGACCCTGCCTCGTGAGGTAGACTAGTCCTTAGACATACAGAAAATCGACCAATAGCGAAAAGTTTCGGCCCAGGTCAGCCTGCGCGGACTGCGCAGGCTGACCTGAGTCGATACTTTTCGGAGATGTGTTAAGCACACTTTTCACAAAGCATGGCTGATATGTGTTCGAAATGTAATTATCTTTTGTCATACAGCAACATACCTTACTAACGGTACAGAAAAAATTCAGTAACTAAACAAAAATCACGGTAATTCCATGAGTTCTTTGCATATATATCTATATAATGTTTTGATCTTAATGTCATCTTTGCACTCAAATGGAAATCCACTGTCCCTGGTTAGATTTTCTAAAGTACTTGCGAAACGAAATCTGGTTTTACAAACCTCATATCTTGTCCAATTTTCTCCTAATCAAATAAAAGTTGACATATTTATTTAATTTTTTTTTTTTTCAAAGCTAGTTTGAGCACAAATTCGGTTGAGCATGAAGTCAAATTTTGTGACCATTGGCCAAGGGTTACAAAAAAGGAAACATTATGCTTTGACTCGAAAAAAAAAAAAAAAAAAAACTCCAACTTGCACTGAACATATTTGAAATCAAAAGATCCAGTTAGTGGCCATAAATGTTTAATAAAATTACGAATCTTCATTGATTTATATGTATTTTTAAGTAAACTTTTTAATTTATTGTAAGTTAAATGATAAACCTAACGTTGTGAAACTCATTTGACAATAAAGAAAAATAAAATTGGCATTCAAATATATATTTTAAGACTTGATACAGTATGTAGCAAAAATGTATCATTTCAAAAGCGATCAATACTTTCTACAAAAAAACCCCCCAAATATTATACATTAACGTAAATGGCGACGTCGGCAAATTTTGACTGAATTTTGACTGATTAATTACACACTAGATTTCAGAGTTACAACTTTGATGTCAGGCGTGGAAAAACAATAGAAAGTTAGTGTAAATAGCTCCAGTCACCTCGATCTCAAGCAGTATAGTTTTATTATCATACCACAACCAGAAGCCGTTATATTATAATTATATTTTTGCACACTGAAAAATCAATACAAGTCAATGGCAATACCTTTGGCGAAAAACTGTACACATACTCGTACATATATCATCAGCCGTCGAAGTAAGTTGTGTTTATATATTTGGCAATGAAAGAGTTGAAGAGTTTTGGAAACAGGGCCCTGAAATTTGAAGTTGGAATTTCAAGGGGATGTAAGTGCAAAAATGTCGACTGTCTTAAAGTATGAAAAAGGGCGTTCGGACATTCCTTGGCTATCATATCAAAAACACCAGATGTCTGCCTTATAATCAAGTTTCACACGTTTTTTTTTTTTTAAAGGTACTGTCATTTAGAATTTTTGTCGACTGCCTTATGAAAAAATAAAATTTGTGCTGTAGAACATTTACCGACTACAGTATCAGACAACAAAATATGTGCTGTGGATACTTTTTCGACTACGATATCAAGTTTAAAAAAGATGCACTTCAAAACTCTAACCTACATATACTGTTTGTTACATTACAAAGTCTCCACTTTTTAGCATTTGCCGAGTACCATATTAGAAAACAAAAGCTGTGCTATATAGAACATTTACTATACTACTATATCATGTTACAAAGGAAATTTACCAACTACCATATCAGATTACAGAGAACATTTACAGACTTCCATATCAGATTACAAAGAACATTTACGAACTACCATATAAGATTACAAACTCACTGTTTTAGAACATTAAAATTCTATGAAGTCAGACTTCATATCACATCATAGTTTTTTTTAAGAATTCAGATTACAAAATCAATTATTTCAGAACATTTAGGAACAACGATAACAAATTACAGAATCAATGCTTTAGAACATGTACAGACAGCCCTGTCAGATTACAGTATCAGTGCTTTAGAACTTTAACCATGTCAGATTACAAAGAACATTTACCGACTACCATTCCAGATCACAAAGAACATTTACCGATTACCACATCAGACTATGTTCAAAGAACATTTACCGACTACAATATTAGATTACAAAATTATTGATTTAGAAAATTTACCGACTACAACATCAAAGTACAGAATCTGTGCTCTAGAACATTAACGGACAACCATAACAGATTATAGAATCTAAACTTTAGCACAAGAACCGACCACCATATCAGTTTAAAAAAAAACCCCCCTAATTTACAACACATTTACTGACTACCATAGCAGATCAAAAATCAGTTCTTCAGAAAATTTACAGAGAACCATGTCAGATTACAGAACCTGTACTGAAGAACAATGGCCGACTACAAGATCAGGGTCCGTATTAACCAACCATTCTTAAGAACGTTCTAAGTCGTATTCTCAATGATTTTCTGCATTTGAAAGTAACACTATTTCTGATTGGCTAAATCAAATAGTTTAGCCAATCAGAAGTTGTGTTACAGTCGAATGTAGAAAATTCCAGATATGAAGACTAAGAATATTTTTAAGAATGGTTGGTGAATACGGCCCCAGATTACAGAACCTATGCTTTGAAACATTTACCGACTGCCGCAGCAGACTACAAAGTCAACGCTCAAGTGCATATGTCGAATGTCTCACAATTTTGAAAATATGAAAATAACATTTTGCCAAGGACACTTGAACACTGAATGTTTCCAATGGGATCATTTCCTACAAATTTTGCTGACAAATCTCATACCTTAACAGTTGGACGACAGAGGGATCCGAGATGATTTTGTTCGCTTAATTAATCTATTTGAACAGAGCAAAAGGTTTTAAATCACAATGCAGACATTTTTTTTCTTGTCCATTGTAAGTCTTCGAGATAACGTCTCTCTCCTCTGAATGTGTGCTGTCGAGATTCATTGCCATATACATGTAATTATTTCCTAATTGATTTATATCATAAAATGTTAGACCAGTGTTAGGCTTCTCACTCTCACCAATGTAGATTGTATTTTGATAACAATTTTCGAGGGAAGTTTGGGACTCCAAGTACCACCACAATGGAGACACGTTCGTGTTGGCTATAATTCTTTCAGCAACATAGGTTACAAGAGGGGCTTAAGCGGACGACATAGATCAAGGTCAGAAAGTGCAGTCTGATCTTGGATCTATACTTTACGCTTGTTTGGTCAAGCCTATAAGATGAAAATTTTTCTGAGTCTGAGTACGTTGTATTTTCAGCCGTAGAGACAGGTCGAGCTGGTATATTTGGCGCTGAAAGTGGTACCTCGCCATCATTTGGTCCGCAACATGCGAAATGAGACCTTCGTACATTTGCGTAAAGTGTCGTCCCGGATTAGCCTGCACAGTCCGCGCAGGCTAATCCGAGACAGCACTTTACGACTACATAAGATTTTTTCATACAGTAGACTTTCGTGAAACAGAAAATCGCACAAAAACAGGAAGTGTCGTCTCGGATTAGTCACAGACTGCACAGGCTGATCTGAGACGACACACTTTTATGCATATGTCCGAAGGCCCCTTTTCGTGTGTTGCACGCCATTCAAAGATTACATCCTTACATCAAGAGAGAAAAAAGCTGTAAAAGATTAATAGACGGTAGAATGGTTCAGAATTCGGTCAGCTGTATAAACGTAGATAAATTACCGATATAAATGGTATAAGTGATAAATACATATACCGGAAATCTTCGATTTAAAACCGGAAAAGTGACAACACTGATTTTTTTTATGGCCTCCAGAAAATGAAATCAATTTCTATCGTTAACAGAGGTGAGAGGCGAAGAAATCGCCGGTAAGAAAGTTTGCCGCAACCGCCGCGTATCGAACCTGTCAAATACGCTAACCACTGAGCTACCCGCCCGGGCCGAAACTGCTTCTGTAAAATCGTTTCTTGCAAGTTCGTTTCGGAAAGAAAAGAATTAAGTAATTTAGCGTTCTAAGTGCTGAAAGCCCACCCGGGTAGCTCAGTGGTTAGCGTATCTCACTCGTGACCTGTTGGTTTCGAGTTCGATACTCGGTTGAGGCAAACTTTCTTTCTTGCGAATTTTCGCCGCTCACCTCTGATGCATGCGAGAAAAGTAGTCAGTGGCTTTGGAAAGAAAGTTGTGTCAGTACTGGTGTGAGAAAGCCAGGAAACACATGGATGCGTCACTGACCGCCATGATATGACGTGAGCTGTTTAAATGGCGTCAAACTCCAATACAAACCAAACTTAGTGCTGAAATACAAGTTTGAAAAGACGGAGCAGATACATTGTATAAAGATAAACAAAGCCAATCTATAACGTTACGTGATAAATAACAGACATAACAAAAGTAGTCAGTGGTTTTGGAAAGAAAGTTGGGTCAGTACTGGTGTGAGAAAGCCGGGAAACACATGGGTGCGTCACTGACCGCCATGATATGACGTGAGCTGTTTAAATGGCGTTAAACTCCAATACAAACCAAAGTAAGTGCTGAAGTACAAGTTTGAAAAGAGCAGATACATTGTATAAAGATAAACAAAGCCAATCTATAACGTTACGTGATAAATAACAGACACTTCCAACACTACAATGATCGAGTTAGGGTCGGCTTTCTCCCATTTACCTGTCATTATGTCGATCACAGTGCATTATCGCGTTTTTCCTGAGAAATCTCACTCACGAATATTGAACATTGAGCCGTGTTTGTTAGCTCCTAAGGTATGTATTAACTTGTTTGTGAGCCATACTCTATGAAAAGGGGGCTTAATGCATCTGCGAAAAGTATCGACCCAGGTCAGCCTGCGCGGACTGCGCAGGCTGATCTGGGCCGAAACTTTTCGCTACTGGTCAATTTTCTGTATGTCAAAGGACAACTGTACCTTATGATTGAGTCTGTTTTTAAAAAGAAAATGACTATTATGTATCTATAAGTATGGGATAGCTTGCCTGGTTAGGTGCATTACGGAGATGCATTAAGCCCCCTTTTGCCAGAGCACGGCTCTTGTATTTAATGCATATGTCTTCTATATGATGCATTTATGATTTCTTTCTGTTACAATTTTGTCAAGATAAGTATTCAGTTGCATTTATTTAATGGATATGTTTTATATAGGATATTATTATGGTATTTTACCAGGATAATTTTAAAAAAAGTATCGATATGTTTGCATTATCGAGGAAACAAAAGAGGCTGCCCAGCAAGAGAGACAGAATGTTAGTTTACGTAGAATGTCATTATAATTTGATATCCGTCATGCTACGGGTAAAGGTAGTATAATGCATCACTGTGATGCATGGTACCAAGCAAGTAATCACATAATTATGGATCCACGAAATCCGTTTTGTCTTAAAAAACCAACTGAATTATGAGATAGAATGGTCCTTGGACATGCAGAAAATTTACCATACGCAAAAAGTTTCGATCTATGTTAGCTTGCGCGGACTGCACAGGCTGACATGAGTCGATTTATTTTTTGCAGATGTATTAAACTCCCTTTTCATAGAGCATGGCTCATATATAAATAGCTTTTGGCAAAACAGCTATATGAATGATTTTCGAAGGCGTGAGCGAGCACAATACGTGCATGGTTGAAAAGTTTTACGTCATTATTCAATTGAAAAGCAAATTTTATCAATCAATCAATCATTCGAAGTAATTAAAGTCAGAGCGGCAAAACTGAAACTGGTAACTGGAAATTAAAAGTTCCGCAATGACTCAAATGACAGGTAACTTCCAATTAGGTATAATTATGGACAATTTGGTGTCCGTGCCAGTTTGAGTAAAAAAAAAAATATCTTTTTTTTTCAAAGTATCTTTTAAGGGCAGACAAAACCTCTAGATTTTCGAAAAGTGCACGCAATCTTCAAGCACCATAGCGAATCAATTGATTTATATCATAAAATGTTAGACCAGCGTTAGACTTCTCGCTCTCACCAATGTAGATTGTATTTTGGTAACAATTTTCGAGGAAAGTTTGGGACTCCAAGTACAACCACAGTGGAGACACGTTTGTGTTGGCTTTAATTCTTTCAGTGACATAGGTTACAACAGGGGCTTAAGCGGACGACATAATCAAGTTTTCGTCATCTTCGCACCTGTAAAGCTTTTTAACATATACCTATATACCTATAAACTATCTGAGTAAAATACGGGAGTTATCTACATCACAAGTAGAACTTGCCACAAAATTTCAGCCATGTACCCTGTGTAGAACAATATTGTCTTCACGGACTATTTTTATGTATTAACGTTCCAAATGCTACACTCGTGTGAACTGCATCATCACGATTAATAATCACAAGCTAAACTTGCGTCCTGCATGAAGAATTCTTATTGTTGTCGATAGTGACAGTGAAAAACCACCACTAACTACCTTTTCAGCGTTTCAAAAATAGTTTCTAATCAACAGTTCTTTGAGCAAGCAACCGCCATTTTTAAAAATTTAGACTGATCTATGCAGACTTGCCGTTATTTACATATTCATCCGCCATTCATAGATATTGTACATGTATGTCCAATAAAATGTAGTTCTCTGACTTTTGTTTATTCATAATAGATTTTGTGATGTTTCTTCACAATTATAGTGGGAAGGTATATAATTTAAAAAGAACATTACAACAGCCTAGATTTCTGCGAGGTCAGATCATGTCTCTTTGCGTGTGTAAAGAGGTGCGCATCGGATTCGACCTTCGGTCTCATCCGATACGCACATCTTTACACACGCAGCTCGGCAGGATCCGACAACGCAGAAATGCCGACTGTTGTAATATTCCATAAGTATGAAGCTTTAGTACCTGCAAATCAAAATAATTATACCTGATATGCCAACTGACATTATTATTGACGACAAAAGTGCTAAAATTTTCTTCTACATAGGCATAGAAATATCTCCATTGGGTTTTACCACAAGGAACAGAAGTTCAACAGCATTCGTTTAACCTGTGAATATTACAGTGTTTATCGAATGGGGATGGGTATTCGATGGTACAGATAACAATATAGGGCAAAAAATTGAAAATTCGAGCTTACTTTTGGGTATGTGTTTGTAAAATTTCATTCATTAAACAAAAGGAAATAATTGGATTTGTACGAAAGAAATTGATTTGAAGCGCATTACGGGTATTTTGAGTTGTCTTTCACAAAACAAACAAATAAACAAACAACAACAAAAAATTCTCTTGTCAATGGTAGTGTAATTGATATAAAGGCCAAGACAGTTTAGTGATGTTATACTTTGTATCACATTGCTTTCTAGCACATAGTGCAAAGCTCCATGCATTTGATGATTTCATGACATTGAAAAAGCTGGCAACATTACTTGCGTCTCATTTTGTGGATACCAAGTATCTATTTAAAGATGCATCCTTACAGCCAGCGAGACAAAAAAAAAAAAAAAACGCCGTTAAAACTTGAACGTGTGTAGAATGACTCAGAATTTGGTCAACCATGTAAACATAGATAGATCACCAATATATATGGTGTAAGGGATAGAGAAACTCAAGGGATTAGTCCTCATTTAAAACCGGAAACGACAACAGTGGTTTCTTGGAAGGCTGCTAAAAAATGAAAGGCATTTTCTATCCGTCGTAATCTGTGCAACCTTGCAGCCGTCAGGGGCAATATTTGGCATGAAGATACAAGAATGGCTACGGTTTCATAAAATAAGGATGACATGGATTAAAACTGGGTTAAAACTGGCTGATGTATAGATGTATCTTTAAACGTTTGGCTCTACAAAAGTATGTTCCTGCAATGGCAGAATTATTGTATGAATTATTGTATTGTGTGTATAGAAACAAAAATATTTTAAAGAAATTCATTATTCATGGTGTATAGTAAGCAAACAAAAGTAATAATTTTAAAGAAATAGTCCCAATAATTCATTTGCCAGGACAGACACTCTGACATAAATCTGATACTGTTATTGCATGCCAAAACGTTTTGTATTGAGATGCTTTTCCGGTGCTTGAGCACAATCCTAATGGATAGCATTCATTCTGACAAGATGATACATGACTATTTTCTATTATGTGATCTCTGAACATGCTTCTGAAAGAAGAGACATTGAAAAGAAAAGTGACTGTTAAAAATCCATTAGCCATGCGCTGTGAAAAGGGGGCTACATGCATCTGAAAAAGAAGTATCGACCTATGGCAGCATATATTCGACACCAGGGTCCGTATTCACCAACCATTCTTAAGAATATTCTTGGTCTTGTTCTCCAAAATTTTCCAAATTTGAAAGTAACACACCTTCTGATTGGCTAAACCATTTGGTTTAGCCAATCAGAAGTTGTGTTACTTTCAGACTTGGAAAATCTTGAAGAATAAGTCTAAGAATGTTCTTAAGAATGGTTGGTGAATACGGACCCTGGTTCAGATTGTACCGTCTGCTTTGTAACAAGTACTGCCTCTCTTCTGTCAAAATATGTCCATCGAAGTGCAGGTCCCCAGGAGTGAAGACGGGAAAGGGGCTTATTAACCCTTTACTGCACAGTCCCGAGTTTTGATGACCCCCATGGAAAAGGATTTTTGAAAATATTTGTGGGGAAATCAGAAATTGCTGGTAACCAGCTTTTTCCTCTTTTTCCACAGTGTTTTCTATCCTTACAAAGCAAATTTCCTAGGTTGTGCAATATTTGGTATGTAGTCTGAAAATGCATTCAATTTGGACCAGTCTAAAAATTCCGTCGTTTGATAAAGATTTAACTGATGGTGAGTAAACTCTCTCGGCCCCGATCTGTTTCGACGGCTGAAAATACTCGTGCAATCCACTGAAATCCAGTAAGATGTGTTATCGTACAGGCTTGACCAAACCAAACAAGCGGATGGTATAGATTCAAGATCAGACTGCACGTTCTGTGCAGTCTGATCTTGGATCTTTGCCGTCCGCAAAAGCCCTTATCTCCACCCAGGCGCTGAGACGGTTACAGCCAATACCAATGTGTCTCCTCTCTCGCCGTTCTTTGAGTTCCAACATCCCGCGAAAATTGGTTATCAAAATACAATCTATATTGGTGAGAGCGTAGAAGTCTAGCATTGGTCTAACATTTTATGATATAAATCAATTAGGAAATGATTATATAGCAATAAATCTCGACAGCACACATTCAGACGAGAGAAACGTTATCTCTCCGAGACGTAAATTGAAGGAGAAAAGATAATGTCTGCACAGTTTAGAACCCTTTTGCTCTGTTCAAACAGATTGCTAAATCAAACTAAATCACCTCGGATTCCTCTGTCCTCCTGTTAACACTTAAGCTGCTGAATAAATGAAACACAAATTTCTACTCAATACTAAAAGCCCAAACATTGTGGTTTCAAAGTTGATTTCAACGGAAAGAAAATACCGTATCGGACAGTGTAGATCAAAGATCAGACTGCACGTTCTGTGCAGTCTGATCTTGATCTACACTGTCCGCAAAAGGTCAGTGGGTCGCGATTAGCAGCTTAAGGGTTAAATGCCCTATAGTTGCCAGATTTAAACAATGCAGGTGTCACAGTGCATTCAAGTTTAAATTATACCATTTAAAAGTATGTAAATCATTGTGAAAATGACAATCTGTTTGTACGGCCTGTCCATTTGTTAGTTGCTGACAGAAAAAAATGAAATCGAAAATTAGGTTAATTACGTATGATTTAAATTTTAAATGCATTTTATCACCCCATTGTTTACTTTTGACAGCTATAGGGCCTTTAAGTTGTCTTAGTTGTCAGCAAGGTGTGTAGAAAATTATCCAACTTGAAAACATTCAGTGTCAAGGTGGCATAGGGCAAACATATGAGCCATGCCCTGAGAGAAGGGGGTTTCATGCATCTCCAAGATACCAAGCACATTATCGCATAATTATGGATCCATAAAATCCATTTTGTCTAACAACCGACTGAATCCTGATGTAGAATAGTTCTCCGACATGCAGAAAATTTACGAAAAGCAAAAAGTTTCAACACAGGTCAGCCTGCGCGGACTGCGCAGGCTGACCTGTGTTGATACTTTTTGCAGATGCTTTAACCTCCCTTTTTTCAGACAGCATCGCTCATATTTTTTCTCATATATTTGAAATTCTTTGATATTCAATAATAGATTTCAATCAATCTGAACAATTGACCGTAAGTGTCAAGAAAGTGAAAACTGTGCTAATGCGCGAGCTGACCTTGGTCTGCTCTCACAATCGGTGTCAGAGCACAGAAAGTGCTGTCTGATCTTGGATCTACACTGTCCGATGAGCAAATATTTTTCTGCAAAGAGTAACTTTGAAGTAACATTGTTGTATTTTTGTGGCATTTGTCGAAGACAATGCCACTATGAGTTCAATACGGCAGTTTGAAAAGCATGTATCGTATTTTGTGCAAAACCGAAGGAAGTAAACCCAATTAAACTCAATTTTTCTAAGACAAATAGGAGTTTCGATTGAATATATGAAAATGAAAATGACGTATTAAAATAAATTGGATTAGACCGTCGATCATGGAAATACTTCTTTTTAATCGAAAATAGCTTGATCCGCTATGGTCTTCTATTGGCGTAATGATACACACAATCTTTGTTTCTTGACCGCCCGATTGCGTGCTTGATCGTCCCAAACCAGTTCGTTCCTGGGCTTATTCGTCCTCGGGCTGGTTCGCCAGGACTTGTTCGTCCCACAAGACTGCACGCTACTCTATTGGATTGTGCATGACTATAAAGTAGGTTGACTTTCAAGCGAATATTTTGAAACTATTCCTATGTTTTTCTTTTTTCAAATTATTAATTCCACACAATGGCTCCCTTCACAACTCCCACACCAGTGCTTTCATTTACTATCGGCTTGAGAGTTTCATTTCACTTATTTAGCAGTTTAACCCTTTACCCCACAATGCCGAGTTTTAAAGACCCTGAAAATGAGGCCTTTTAAAAACATTGTGTGAAAAGGAGAAATGCTGGTAACCAGCATTTTCTCCTTTCCCACAACGTTTTCTAGTCTATCTGATACAAATCCAATTATTTGTGCAATACTTATTTTGTCGTCTGCTTTCAAATTGGACCAGTCTAAATTTTTGTCGTTTGGTGAAGAGTTAAGGGCTAAAATATGTTACATGGCAGACAGTGAATACTGTCAAGCGCTGATATCGTAGCCAATGTTCTGCAACACTCGATCCATGCTCTGGCAAAAGGGGGCTTAACCCTTTCCCAAACGATGAATTTTGGACTGGTCCAAATTGAAAGAGTTTGCAGACGACAATTTTAAATTTGATGAAAATGACAGAAAGTTCTCCAAAAGGGTAGAAAACACTGTGGGAAAGGGAGAAATTTCAGTCGGTTGTTTAAAAGAAAAGTGATCCATAACTATATAATAACTTGCTTGGTTCAATGCATCACGGAGCTGCATTAACCTTTTCCCAAACAAGCCCTGGTTTTCACGTGTCTGCAGTACAAGTCTTTTGAAAAAACTGTGGGAAAAGGAGAAATTGCTCGTAACGAGCAATTTCTCCCTTTCCCACAGTGTTTTCTACCCTTTTTGATAAATTTCTGCCATTTTCATCAAATTTAAAATTGTCGTCTGCAAACTCTTTCAACTTGGACCAGTCCAAAATTTGTCGTTTTGGAAAGGCTTAATATATGTATGTCAATACTATTATGGGCCAGAGGCCTTTATACTTTGAACAAATATTGTCATTATCATTGTAAATGTTTTAAATGGACAGAATTTGTAATCTGATAAGATATACTGTAAATGTTTTACATCACAGGTTTTGTAATCTGAAAAGGTAGTCGGTAAGTATTTTAAATCACAAAATTCGTAATCTGACTAAATAGTCAATAGATGTTTTAATGGACAGACTTTGCAATCTGATAAGACAGTCAGTAAATGTTTTACATCACAGATTTTGTAATCTGAAAAGGTAGTCGGTAAGTATTTTAAATCACAAAATTCGTAATCCAACTAAATAGTCAATAGATGTTTTTTTGGATAGACTTTGTAATCTGATAAGATATACTGTAAATGTTTTACATCACAGGTTTTGTAATCTGAAAAGGTAGTCGGTAAGTATTTTAAATCACAAATTTCGTAATCTGAATAAATAATCAGTAGATGTTTTAATGGACAGACTTTGTAATCTGATAGTCAGTAAATGTTTTACATCACAGATTTTGTAATCTGAAAAGGTAGTCGGTAAGTATTTTAAATCACAAATTTCGTAATCCGACTAAATAATCAGTAGATGTTTTAATGGACAGACTTTGTAATCTGATAAGACAGTAAATGTTTTACATCACAGATTTTGTAATCTAAAAAGGTAGTCGGTAAGTATTTTAAATCACAAATTTCGTAATCTGACTAAATAGTCAGTAGATGTTTTAATGGACAGACTTTGTAATCTGATAAGACAGTCAATAAATGTTTTACATCACAGATTTTGTAATCTAAAAAGGTAGTCGGTAAGTATTTTAAATCACAAATTTCGTAATCTGACTAAATAGTCAGTAGATGTTTTAATGGACAGACTTTGTAATCTGATAAGACAGTCAGTAAATGTTTTACATCACAGATTTTGTAATCTGAAAAGGTAGTCGGTAAGTATTTGAAATCACAAATCTTTTAACCTGACTGAAAAGTCGGTGAATGTTCCAAAGTACTGTTTTTGTTTTTGTAATCTTGCCCCAGAGGCGGTAAATGTTCCAAAGCACAGCTATTTCAGTATGACTCGATGGTCTGTAAATGTTCTTAAGCACAGATTTTGTAATCTGACAGAATAATTGGTAAATTGTTTAAATCACTGCTTTGGTAATCTGATATGGTATTTGGTAAATGTTATAAAGCAGAGATTTTTAATAACCTACATCTGATAATTTGACATTATAGTAACGAAAGGTTTGAAAGCGCTGATTTTATAATTCAAGATAATAGTCATTTTGTTTTTACAACCCATTTGAATTTCTTCTTCAGGATTTCGGTGTCCTAGATCCTGTTTCACAAAAAAATATGGTCTCTTATATTGCTCAAATCCACAAAAAGACTAATTTTCCGACTTAAATTGAGTTTGTTATTTGAGACACATGTCTTTAACATTAACATACTCTAGTAACGCTCTGAAATCCCAAATTGACATAAGGTTTTAGATTCAACTGTGCAAAATGAAGGACTTAAGTCTGTTAAATGAATTAACCCTTTCCCAAACAAGCCCTGGTTTTCACGTGTCTGCAGTACAAGTCTTTTGAAAACACTGTACTGTGGGAAAAGGAGAAATTGCTCGTAACGAGCAATTTCTCCTTTTCCCACAGTGTTTTCTACCCTTTTTGATAACTTTCTGCAATTTTCATCAAATTTAAAATTGTCGTCTGCAAACTCTTTGAATTTGGACCAGTCCAAAATTTGTCGTTTGGGAAAGGGTTAAGTGCGTTTCTATTGCTAAGTTGGAGTCTGAAACATTATGTCAACTCAGGATTTGAGAACGTCACTAAATTTTGTGAATGCTAGTAAAACGCACCTGAAATAACAAGCCTTGTCAGAAACTGAGTCTGTCAGCATATTTGAGCACAATAAGAGACTTTAACTTTTTTTGAAAACCGGGCCCTGTTTCCCGAAATACTCAACATTTTCAGTGCTAAATATTCAAAGTCGACATTTTTTTCGAAAGGTGAAGATACAATGTAGGCTTAACCCTTTCCTAAACAAGCTCTGGTTTTCACGTGTCTGCAGTACAAGTCTTTTGAAAACACTGTGGGAAAAGGAGAAATTGCTCGTAACGAGCAATTTCTCCTTTTCCCATAGTGTTTTCTACCCTTTTTGATAACATTCTGCCATTTTCATCAAATTTAAAATTGTCGTCTGCAAACTCTTTCAGTTTGGACTAGTCCAAAGTTTGTCGTTTGGGAAAGGGTTAACTTAACTGGCAGACTGAATAGATTCCAGATTGACACATTTCAGAATTGTTGCCGGAATATCTAACAATGTCTAGCAAAAGATAAAAAAAAAAAATCAGACTGCACGTTATGTAACCTTGTGACTACTATATTTTACAACGACATTTTCAAGTCGTGAATTGAAAAATTGCATGTAATGAGTAAAAAGAAAGCGCTTCCGTCACACCGTTTTATTCGAAATACAAAAGTTTGAGAGTGCAAACAGTTTGTTTCTTTAGCTTTCCGGGTGGTATCTATTAACCCTTAGGCTGCTTATCGCGACTCACTGACCTTTTGCGGACAGCGTAGATCAAGATCAGACTGCACAGAACGTGCAGTCTGATCTTTGATCTACACTGTCCGATGAGGAGATATCTTCCCTTCAAAAATACCTTTGAAACAGGAAAGGTTTGGGCTTATACTATCGGCTTGAACGATTCATTTCTTTTATTCAGCAGGATAAGGGTTAAGCAAGAGAAACAAATGTCAATTATTGATGTAACACATATCTTCAAGACAGGATAGATATGAGCCATGCTCTGGCAAAAAGGGGGTTTAACGCACCTCCGCGATGCATGGCATCAAGCAAGTTATCATATAATTATGGATCAATGAAATCCAGTTTTTCTAACAACCGACTGAATCATGAGGTAGAATGGTCCTTGGACAAAAAGAAAACTAACACATTGCAAAATCTTTCGACCCATGTCAGCCTGCGTGGACTGCGCAGGCTGACATGGGCCGATACTTTTTGCAGATGCATAACGCCCCCCTTTTCACAGAGCATTACTCATACAAGTTTGAGAGCTATGGAAGTATTTACCAATCCATTTGGTATGCAAACGTGTTCACTTTGGTAGCACGATACAAGGACATCTTGAGAGCACTTTAAGGTTTGTACAACTTAAAATCTATGAGAATGAAAAGATATCTCAGTGCAAAGGAAAGCGATCAATACATATGAGCCATGCTCTGGCAAAAAGGGGCTTAATGCATCTCCGTGATCCATGGTACCGAGCAAGCCATTACATACTTATGGATCCACTATAGCCACTTTTTTAAACAACCGACTCAATCATGAGGTAGACTGGTTCTGTGACTTACAGAAAATTTACCAATAGCGAAAGGTTTCGGCCCAGGTCAGCCTGCGCGGACTGCGCAGGCTGACCTAGGTCGATACTTTTCGCAAATGCATTAAGCCCCTTTTAACAGAGCATGGTTCATGTATTTTCTTCAAGTTCTATTACTTAGCTAAACAAACATTTGTGCCATGCTCTGTGTTAAAGGGGGGTTTAATGCATCTGCAAAACAGTATCGACCCAGGTCAGTTTGCGTAGTCCACGCAAGTTGACCTGAATCGAAACTCTATTGCTATTGCTCAATTTTCTGCCAAAGCCAAGTCAAAGTCAGTGTCAAAGTACCAGTGTACCTCACGATTCAGTCGGTTTTAGACAAAATGGATTTTATGGATCCATAATTATGTGATGACTTCCTTAGTATAATGCAGCACGGAAATGCATTAAACTTCACTTTGCCAGAGCATGGCTCAATTTGATATACCATTTAAAGACTGAAGATCTTTTTTATACCTATGGATGTCATCTCATCATTTAAAGGCTTAAATTTTCACTGTAATTCTTAAGCTCAAGATTTCCATAGTACGAGTTTTCTGTTAGGGTTTAAATAAAAAAAATCAGTTTCATAAAGTGAAAACACGTGCATTCGTGCAATCTATAGGTCTCACTCGATAAACCTTTCATTATCAGTTAATACTATTGTTTTTGTTTGGGATGACATGTTTAAAACCACGTACCGTGACGAGATAATTTATAAAGCGAACTCGATAATATTTATATTATCTTGTCACGGTTCATGGTTTCAAACATGTATTCCCCAAAACAAACACTAATGTAAACTGTTAATGAAAGGTTTATCGAGTAAGAGTTATACTTCAAAACCAAAATGTCCGTTGCTTTTACGCACTTGTATAGTAAGACCGCTTTAACTTGTCATTTAACCCTTTCCCAAACAAGCCCTGGTTTTCACGTGTCTGCAGTACAAGTCTTTTGAAAACACTGTGGGAAAAGGAGAAATTGCTCATAACGAGCAATTTCTCCTTTTCCCACAGTGTTTTCTACCCTTTTTGATAACTGTCTGCCATTTTCATTAAATCTAAAATTGTCGTCTGCAAACTCTTTCAATTTGGACCAGTCCAAAATTTGTCGTTTGGGAAGGGTTAATGAATATTCCGTCTTTTTACGTGAACTATTTATTGACCTCCGATAAATTTACGATTTATGGGAAGTTTACTTCGGGATAGTGTGCCCATGTATTTTACCTCTTCACCATGGACACGGCAACAAGATCAGTTTATTATACAAACATATTGACTCTTATCCTGGTAAATAAGTTAAATGAAACGTTCAAGTATATAGTAAAAAAGGATTAATGCTATTTTGAACTTATTTTTGGGGGAAAAATATCTTCTTATCAGACAATGTAGATCCAAGATCAGACTGCACGTTCTGATCTACATTGTCCGCAAAAGATCAGTGAGTCGCACTTAGCAGCCTAAGGGTTTAACATTTGAACTCCGTTTAGAAGTAGCCTCGGTAAATTTCGGAAAAAACCGAACACGGTCACGGAAACAAAGTAGTGACAAGTCAAAGCGATCTCACAATATATACTCAAGAAAACAAAAACAACAACACGGTATAGCTCCCACTCGATAAACCTTTCATTATCAGTTTTTGTGATTGTTTATGTTTAGGAGAACAGGTTTAAGATCACGTACCGTGACAAGATAATTTATAAACGCAGCCTGATAAAGTTTATAATTACCACATCACAGTTCGTCGATTTAAACATGTATTCCCCAAAACAAATAATGACATAAACTGTTAATGAAATGTTTATCGAGTAAGAGTTGTAAAATTATTTTCGCAATTATTTTTATGTATATTAAAAAAAGTGGTTTATCGTTTATCATTTTAGTTTATTTTATATATTTCTACCGAAAAAAATCCTTTGGTTTAACCTTACGAAGTGACACACTTTCACCGTTATTCTATAGGAATGCACCAATACTTCAGAGAAACAAGTAAACTATTTGTTCCAGACGCTTTGGATAGCATCCCTTAATCCTTTACCACACAATCACGAGTTTTAACGACCCTGAAAAAGAAGCCTTCTGAAAACATTGTGGGAAAGGAGAAAATGCTGGTAACCAGCATTTTCTCCTTTTCCCACAATATTTTCTATCCTTCCCAAAGCAAATTTCAAATTTTCAGTCACTTTTACTTTGTCGTCTGCAAATGCTTTCTATTTGGACCAGTCTAAAAATTTGTCGTTTGGTAAAGGGTGAAGCTTATGAAAGGTAAAAAAACCCGAAATATTTAGTTTTCTAAACTTTATCACTAATGTAAACTTCATTTAACTTCCTCTTTCGTCAAAAATGGTGGCCTTTTTCAAGACCGGAGATAAATTAGGTGAATGCAGGGTGTAAATGTCAACCCCTAACTTGTCAAAAAACAAAAGAAACTTTCAAGCTAATTGTAAAAACCTAAATTCGGCTATTTCAAAGTTGTTTCTTAGGGGAAAATATCTACTTAATCGGACTGTGTAGATCCAAGATCAGACTGCACGTTCTGTGCAGTCTGATCTTGATCTACACTGTCCGCAAAAGGTCCTTGAGTCGCACTTAGCAGTTGAGGGTTAACAGTAGAAAAATAAGGAGAGGAGTAATTTGGTTGCGAAAATTGCCCCACCAAAATAGCTTTAATTAGGTGTATATCCCAGGGTAAGATTACAAGAAAAAAGTTCTGCAATTAACACAGAACCTTGCACCATTATGTGTGAGAAATCTCTCATACGGTGATGAATTAAAGAGCTGTATTAAACTGAAGAGAAGCAATCGTTTTGGCGAGGCTGAAAGGTTGCAGTGTTGGCTGCACGTACCAAGATCAAAGTAGAGCTTGAAGAAAGTAAATGTATACATTTGTAATAAAATGTAGACGGATTGCATCGTTACAGTGTATACCATGTTGCGATAAAAGAGTTCCATTCCATTATCTTCCACTAGGTGGCATTTTACAAATACATAACCTACCTGATATGGGCATTCTTGGTACAGAACCGGACTACTTTTCATAGCCGCAATCAATGCAACGAATTTTAAAATAAAATATACGTTTACTCACTAAAGCCTACCTTCTACGATTCATCCAGCCGTGTTAGCCGACATGCAACCTATGCACCAGCCAGTATAATCATAGCCCATAATTATAAGCTTTGGAAAAAGCCCCGTTATAAGCTCAGCAAGGTGGGGACATTATTTTTTTTTTTCAGTCTGTTGCACAAATCCTGGTTTTCCCATGTCTATATTTAGAAACTGTCTAAAGAGATTTGCAGTAAACCATTGGGATTTTCCCCGTTTAAAATCATTTTGTTTTTTCAGTAATTTGTAGCAAAAAACTGGCTTGATTTTTCCACAGACGTATCATTTATTGCCATTTTCCGCCTGCACTTTTTAGGCGGCAATTTACGCACCGCGTATTAATATTTGTCCGGTACAGGATTGTGATGCGTCATAGCAGACAGGTCAAATTTTCGAAGAATCTTGATATGCGCAGACAACGCGAATCCCTCTCCACCAAAATTGCCTAGAAGTGATCTGATAAAGGGTATTGCGATAGGAACCATTCACTCTCTTCTTGAAAAAGAATACTTTACTTATTTTGTTCAAGCAGGAAATGAACCAGATTATTGCTGTACCTGGTGTAGTAAGGATAGGCCAAAAACCATGTGCGACTGGTCTGTGTTGCTGTGCGAGTAAAACAGAGCAAAAAAAAAACCACACGACCTTTTTCACGTAAAGCGTTTGGTACGTTTTCATGTAATACTGAAAACTGAGTGGTATGAATCGTATTATTTAGCTTTGTTCCGGTTTGCATGATTCCCCAATGTTGGGTCAAGATTTTAGGGAAATCGTGTTGTAATTAAACGATTATTGGCTATTTTATGCTTGTTGAAGATACAGGCTTATGCATTGACCGCTGAACCATTAAAAAAAAATTTGAAATTAATATTGGACATAAAACTCTGAGCATCAGTATCTTGGACATTTAAGCATAGTATACAGACTAATACAAGTATGAACACTATTACAAATTTGATTGCTTCTTCGAGTCGTGCACGAGGTCGACCCGCCACCGATAATCCCTTGACGACAAAATTTCAGACTTTTCCAAAACCAAAGGGTTTTACAGACGACAAATGTAATGTGCAGTTATTGAATTTGTCTTTGAAATGTTTGAAAATACTGTAGGAAAAGGAGAAAATGCTGGTCACCAGCATTTTGTCCTTTTCGTATAGTGTTTTCAAAAGCATCCTTTATCATTTTCGTCAAAACTAAAGATTGTGTGGTAGTGGATTAATTTGGCACGTCCAATCAAGATACAATTTGTTCTTGAATCTCCCGACAACGACGCACCAAAATCATATAACATCATATTGTCAATAAATGTCGACGGATACAATTTTGACGAAAATAAACACGCAATCTGTCCTTCTGGGAGCTACTTTATACCCTCAATCCTCCATCTTTATTATGTCTAGAAACTTGGCACTTAACACGCCCGTATGTTTCGTTATGTTCTGGCACGTCCGTGTGTCACGAGATTTGCATTCTGGCCCTTCGATTAACAGATCTGGATCGTCTGAGCCCTGCTCTGGGAACGGGGTTTAATGCATCTCCGTGATGCATGCTACCAAGCAAGTCGTCAGATCACTATGGATCGATACAATCTATTTTGTATAACAACTGACAGAATCATGGAGGTACACTGGTCCTTTGACATGCAGAAAATTTACCTCAAGCCAAAAGTTTTGTCTCACATCAGCTTGCGCAGAGTGCGCAGGCTGACCTTGGCCGAAACTTTTTGCAATTGCCTTAAGCCCACTTGTCACAGAGCATGGCTCATTTGCAAGTAGATTTAACACTTTGGAACGGACCTACGAACGAATCGAAATTTGTCACGCTTTACCAATTGTACAGAAATAATACTTTACAGCCATTCTTTTCCAGTGCCCTGTTTCTTGTTTAGTTTAAACATATTTATTTTCCCTCAAGTTTACACGGAAATGGGGTTGGGTCACAAGTTATAACAACTTAGAAATCGACCCTCCCTCTATAATGTAAATATACAAGTGTTCACACAACTAATTACAATGCACGAGAGAGAGAGAGAGAGAGAGAGAGAGGGAGAGAGAGAGGATTTGTTTCTTGTTTCTGAGTATGAAATGCAAAATACTGTTATAAACTGCATCGTATTATATAAAAAATGCATTACCACACAATCCCGAGTTTTTTAAAGACCTGGAGGAAGAAGGCTTTTTAAAGGCATTGTGGGAAAAGAAGAAAATGCTGGTTAACCAGCATTTTCTCCTTTCCCCACAACATTTTATGCCATTTCATAGACAAACCCAATAATGTGAGCCACATTTAATAAGTCGTCTGTAAATTCTTTCATTTTGGACAGGTCTAAACTTGTTTCGTTTGGTAAAGAATTATGTCTTTACCGCGTGACGAAATTTCTTGCTTCTGTATATTGAAGGAATTTACAGACGATAATCTAAATATAACCTAAACGATGTCAATTTGGCTTTTACCCCTATCCTGCTAAATGAATGGAATGAAACCTTGAAGCTAACAGTAAAAACCCAGTTTTTGCTCTTTCAGAGGTATTTTGTTTGAAGGGGGGGGGGATACCTTCCTATCGTACAGTGTAGATCCAACGTCAGACTGCACGTTCTGAGCAGTCTGATCTTGCATCTACACTGTGGGTCGCGGTTAGCAGCTTAACTCTTTAACAAACGACAAAATTTTAGACTGGTCCAAATTGAACGCATTTGCAGACGACAAATTAAAGGTGGGCCCAAATGATGAAATTTGTCATTTATAGGTTAGAAAACATTGTGGGAAAAAGAGAAAATGCTGGTTACCAGCATTTTCTCCTTTTCCCACAATGTTTTCAAAAGGCATCTTTCTCAGGGTTGTTAAAAGTCGGGATTGTGTGGCAAAGGGTTAAGGGTTAAAACATAATTGTAATAGGAGAAAATGCTGGTTTCCCCGTTTTCTTTTCAGAAGGCCCTTTCCCTTCGTTTTATATTACTTGGGATTGTTTGGTAAACGAATTAATTTGCATTTGAATGGGAATGGAAGGACGAATGGCGAATTTGGCCTTTTAATCGAAAACTAACCAATTAAGACGTACATAACCAGACAAACGATTAGGTTATTTCAATGTATATTGCTATTTAAAGGCACATAAATACAATTTTCCCATCATAGTTGGACATTAATTCTTAGGTTATCTTGGCATTTACACCGGCTAAGAGGCTCTTCCTTTAAGTAAATTGTCTCTTTAGCTATTGGTATACAGATGACTTGTTTGTTTTGGAGTTAAACGCCATTTTAATAGCTCAGGTCATGTCATGGCGGTCAGTGACGTATCCATGTGTTTCCTGGCTTTCTTACACCAGTACTGATACGGCTTTCTTTCCAAAGCCACTGACTACTTTTCTCACAGTCATCCCAGGTGAGAGGCAAAAAATCGCCGGAAAGAAAGTTTGCCTCAACCGGATATCGAACTCGCAACCACCAGATTACGAGTCGGATACGCTAACCACTGAGCTACCCGGGCGGGCTGGTATACAAATGAATGAGATTGTCTTTTTTTTTTTGCCTCGAAGTTCAGGATCAAATTGAAAAGGACATGCAGTTTGATCCAGGATCCGCACAGTTCTAAATGTTTAAGATAAAATGGCTGAAACAGTTTTGCATATGCAATATAACTGAGAATGATCAATTCGTTTGCAAATCGAGGGGTGAATACGAAACGATTCCATCTGCGTTTCGAATATTAATAGATTATTAATAGATTAGATTTTATTAATTACTTATGCATACACATGCATTTCGTAATATACTCATATATAATACAAATTAAAGGTCACTACAAGTGTTGAAATAGATAATGAAATGACGTAACAAAAAAAAAAAAAAAAAAAAAAAAAGAGAGAGAGAGAGAGAAAAACAGAAAAGAGAAAGGAATCAGGAAATAGAAGGTGGAGAATGAGCACTAACAGTTTCAGGTTCGAATCACAGTACAAGTATGATTATACATGTTCCTTGCAGGTGGCCATCGTAAGAGTTACTTCTGCATTTTTCAGACGGTCAAATACATAAGCAACTCCATCGACCAGCCACATTACTAAAGTGTGGATTCTTTGGGTTAAACACTCAACCCAGTATTCTATAGATCTTTTCGGAAATCGAACAATTTTACAGGAGAGGGAAAAAACGCTTCTCATTTCTGTGAAAAGAATAGTTAGATCGTCTTGTTTAGATATGTTGTGTTGAGCTGAGAGCATGAATTCAGCACCATATAATTAAACAAGACGATCTTACAACGCTTTTCACGGAATTGAGTTTTTTCCCCCTCTCCTGTAATATTTTCCAAATTGCAGATGGAATAGTTTCGCATTTACCCCTCGAAATGCTTTCACTTAGGACAAATCTAGACTAGTACTAGTTAACTCTTTACCAAACGACAAATTGTTAGACTAGTCCAAATTGAAAGCATTTGCAGACGACAGTTTTAATGTGGCTTAAATAATAGAATTTTTCATTGATAGGGTAGAAAACATTGTGGGAAAAGGAGAAAATGCTGGTTACCAGCATTTTCTCCTTTTCCCACAATGTTTTCAAAAGGTTTCTTCCTTAGGGTCGTTAAAAGTCGGTAAAGGGTTAAGACTGAGGAAAAACGGCTCTTGAAAACATTGCTTGTTTCCTGACCATCATTTCGTGGAGTTTCTTTTATCAGTACTTCGCACAGCATTCTTTCCAAGCCACTGGCTGCTTTCCATCTTTACCGCCCGCCCGGGTAGCTCAGTAGTTAGCGTGTCGGACTCGTGACCTGGTGGTTGCGAGTTCGATACCCGGTTGAGGCAAACTTTCTTTCCGGCGATTTTTCGCCACTCACCTCTGATGCATGTGAGAAAAGTAGTCAGTGGCTTTGGAAAGAAAGTTGTGTCAGTACTGGTGTGAGAAAGCCAGGAAGCACATAGGTGCGTCGCTGACCGCCATGATATGACCTAAACTGTTAAAATGGCGTCAAACTCCAATACAAACCAAACTTAGTGCTGAAATACAAGTTTGAAAAGACGGAGCAGATACATTGTATAAAGATAAACAAAGCCAATCTATAACGTTACGTGATAAATAACAGACATAACAAAAGTAGTCAGTGGTTTTGGAAAGAAAGTTGTGTCAGTACTGGTGTGAGAAAGCCAGGAAACACATGGATGCGTCACTGACCGCAATGATATGACCTAAGCTGTTAAAATGGCGTTAAACTCCAATACAAACCATACAAACCAAATCCATCTGTACCATAGTCGAAGCCACGGTCAGAGGTGAGACAAAAATTAATCACTTCGCAATGACTTTCATAAATCCTCAGAAAGAAATTTGTCGAGCTGGGGATTCGATCCAGAGACCGAAATGCTACGACTTTAGACCACATATATCTATTAAAGTGGACCAAATGAACCAAAACCTTTTTTCTTCGGTAAGTACTGCATTCTGTGGTATATTCAAAGGAATTAAGCCAGCAAGTCTTCTGCACTTTAGCCGTCGGAATGGATCAAGTTTAATATACGAGGTGTGATCGGAAAGAACGTGGACCACCTTGTTATTTTGAAAACTACCTCACGTAGGATTGCGAAGAATGGCATTATATGAGCATTAATTATCTCATCCTTGAGAGTAACGTCACGTGACGCGCTCGCGCACGTGTTTCGCGCGTGGAAATCCGGAAGAAAATAAGTGCATAAAATTCAAAGGAGGTTACTTTAAAAAAACGGTAAACATTCTAAGTTGTTTTTTATAACAACATTCCGATACTGGCACTGGCCCACGTTCTTTCTTATCACCCCTCGAGTTTGGCGCAGAATGTGATAAATAGAGAACACGTATATAGTGTTGTCGTATATCAAAAATATCTAACGAGGTTGGGAGAATTGATAATTGTCGAGCGTCGGCGAGACAATTATCAATTCTCACAATCGAGTTAGATATTTTTGATATACGACAACACTATGCACGTACTCTGTTTATCTTTTAACGTCTGATTTGTTGATGTTTATTATATTTTTAACAAGTGGCTGACAAATACAAGTTGAAAGTTTATTTCTATCGGAAATCCCATTTTAACATAGTATTACCTACATATAGTACTTTATGGTAGTAATTAAATGTCCGAAAATTGCGATTAAGATCGCTTCGGATTAATAGTAACCATATTTGGAATACGTTTCATCTATATAGTTATGGTAAATTGGCGCGGGGTCACTGGAAGATACTATTCTATAAATATCCTTGGTATATCAAAAATCTATAAATATCCTTGGCATATCAAAAATCTATAAATATCCGTGGTATATCAAAAATAGATATCGCTTAAGTGTTATTGCTCGGATATCCGGTTAGTTGAGTCCGGTTAATTGCCTAAGTGCAATTCCGTAGCGATTTGAACCTAATCATATAAGAGTGTTCAACAAGGTTTGAGATAAATTTTGAAAGCTTTTGTTTGTCCTGAGAAATTATAAGCCACATACTTTTCCGTTTACTATACATTTCCACTTATCAAACTTCTGAATAAATCTGAAAAAAAAAAAACCTGAAAGAACAAATACATAGTGTATGTCAAGACACATATAAGACTCCGCTTCTTTTTGTCTAGGTGTGAACAGTTAATTTGCGGTAACTGTAGAAGGTGTTTGACAGTCTGTAAACCCTTAAAGTGCCTTTAACATCTGTAGTCGCCTTTGCGACCATTGTAGATCAAGATCACATAGCACAGAACGTGCAGTCTGGTCTTTGATCTACACTGTTCGCTTTGGTGAAAAATCTTGGTTTCAGCTGCTCTGAAATTGTAATAATTTGGGTCTAATTTCTACACTGAAAATGTTCCTTGGGTTTGTTAGGCACCCTATGATTTTTGGCGCTAGAGATACATTTGTTTGCTCTAGGGGACAGTGTAGGATAAGGTCAGATATTTTGTATCATACAGTATGATATTGAATCTTCACCGCCGGCTTCTTTATTCCAAAAAAGGCGAAAGAGTATTTTTATTTGAAGCAGAATTGTCTTTTCTTTTTTTGCCCTCGTAAAAAGACGAATTGATAGATCTGGCGTCGAAAGACAGAAGTGATTTATATTCTAACACAAAAATGATGTATGTGTAAGAAGTAGGTAAATATTGTTGCGAGAGTTGTACCACTGGGTGAAAAAAGACGGGCTTGTTGATAGACTTTACTGCGATAAACGGAGATTTTAATAGGGCGCTGAAACCTCGTTGTTGTTTTATTTCGGGTCATTTTTTAAACCATGTCTGGAAAAAAAAAAGGAAAAAGGAAGAAAAATTCTGTTGTTTATATAAAGTTCCTGCGGCTAGAGCCGTCTGCCCTGCCCTGCCATGCCATGCCGTACCATGCCCTGTCTGCCTGTCTATCTGTCTGTCTGTGCAAGACTACTGACTTTACAATGACAAATCTAAATATTGCAGTAATGGAAATGAAACACCAATAATGCAGATTGTGACAGATCTGAAATATTCTTAAGAAAGAGTAGAAAAATAACCAAGAAAGAGGCAGTAACCTTTTATGGGACTAAATGAGTTCTGCTTCGTGAAAAGTTGGATTAAATACATCTGCAAAAAGTATCGACCCAGGTCAGCCTGCGCAGTCCGCGCAGACTGACCTGGGTCAAAACTTTCTGCTTTTTGTAAATTTTCTGCATTTCACAGGACCATTCTGTTTCATGATTTAGTCAGTTGCTAGACAAAGTGGTGTTTACGGATCCATATATTTAGTGATTTGTTAGACAAAGTCGTGTTTACGGATCCATATATTGAGTCAGTTGTTAGACGAAGTCGTGTTTACGGATCCATATATTGAGTCAGTTATTAGACAAAGTCTTGTTTACGGATCCATATAATTAGTGAGTTGTTAGACAAAGTCGTGTTTACGGATTCATATATTTAGTCAGTTGTTAGACAAAGTCGTGTTTACGGATCCACATAATTATTTAGTCAGTTGTTAGACAAAGTCGTGTTTACGGATCCATATATTTAGTCAGTTGTTAGACAAAGTCGTGTTTCCGGATCAATAACTATGCAACTACTTGCATGGTGTAATGCAACACGGAGATGCATTAACCCTTTCCCAAACGACAAACTTTCGACTCTTCCAAACTGAGAGAGTTTGCAGACGACAATCTTAAATTTGATAATTATTAGGGATGGCAACGGTTAACCGGTTAACCGGTTAACCGATCGAATGACCGATTAACCGGTTAGGAAATCGGAAACCGGTTAACCAGAAATATAAATTACCAAAAATGTACCAAAATAGTGAAGAAAAACGTCTACAAAATTAACTTTGCCGGTTCTGAAAACCATAACTGCACTATACGCGCATCTATGTCGCCAAGACGCGGCGAAGGTGTGATACACAGTTTGACATGTCTGTGCTATAAACATTGTTAATCCGCTAATTGGTCTCCTGTCTCCGATAATAAACAGTCAAAAACAGGTGTCCTCCTCTAATCAAAGGCACTCGCTTCTACAGTTTATTGATTTGATTTGTTTGGATTATTTCATTAAGTGCCCGCCCCCATTCAAATATGTGCATTGATTGACCAATCAGCGTAAGACGGATTAAAATTAACAAGTTAATCGACCTCCGGTCAAAAAAGCACAGCGATTACTCTTCGTTCATTATCAGTTTGATAAGTATCCTTGATAATCGAAATATACCTTTAGACGTTAATCTTAAGCACAAATCTCGAAAACAAACAACATGCCTCCACCTACATCAGCCGTTTGGAAGTATTTCAAGCGAAACAACGACGGGAACACTGTAAAATGCACTTTGTGCAGTCAAGAATTGAAGTTGACAGGTGGTACGTCAAACATGCGCAACCACTTGAAGGGGAAGCACTCATCTCATGAAACAGGACAGAGAGAAAAGGAAAACCAGTCCTCTATGACACTCTTTGTCAATACACCAAAGAAAACATTGTAAAAAATGGAAGAAATGCTCGTTACGAACGTTTGATCCCTTTCTCACAATGCTTTCGAAAGCTTTTCATTCAAGGTCGCAAAAATCGGGGTTTATCGGTAAAGGGCAAATCAGTGACTGCTTGAAATGAATTTTTCCTGTAAGTTTCGAATATTATTATTTATGTTCAGTTTCCATATATAGACTATAAGTTTAAATAAAAAAAAAATAATAATAATAATAATTAAAATCAAAATAATAAGGGTTATGTTTGTGTTGTTGGTAATTTATTTAGCAGTTTTCGTCCATATACCAGTTATCTTAACCCTTTCCCAGACTATCCCTTGTTCTCACGACCTTGAGGTTGAAAATCTATGAAAACATTGCGACAAAAGGAGAAATTGCTCATAACGAGTAATTTCTTCTTTTCCCACAATGTTTTCTACCTTTTTAAAGAAGTAAGAATCATTTGTATCAATAACAAATAAAATTGTTTTCGACAGAGGCTTCGAATTTGGAAGGGTCTAAAACTAATATTTGTCGTTTGGGAGAAGGTTAACACCCGATTCACTTAGCGATGGCCTTTTCGTTTGACGATAACCATAGCGTCATCTGCATGATCCAGTTAATTGATTATGAGAAGTTGTGAATAGCCTGATAATTTCTAGTACTCTGAAGAAAACATTATGGAAAATTGATTATATTGCCGTGAGGGAGATCGTCGATAGATTGGCCGCCTTCTGCGCCAAAGTACAGAAAAAGTAAACGTTACGGGTATGCATTTCTTATGCACCGGTTATCAATGTTGACATCTCGAGCAAATATGGCAGGTACCTTCATCTTAATTTTTTTTTTTACATGGTCGTTCGGTTAACCGGTTAACCGATCGAAAGATTGTACGGTTAACCGGTTAGTAATTTTACTAACCGTTGCCGTCCCTAATAATTATGGAAGAGAGTTCTCAAATAGGGTAGAAAACATTGTAGGAAAAGGAGAAATTGCTCGTTACGAGCAATTTCTCCTTTTCCTACAATGTTTTCAAAAGACCTGTGCTGCAGACACGTAAAAACCGGGGCTTGTTTGGGAAAGGGTTAAACACTCTTTTGCCAGGGTACCGCTCGTTTGTTTGGTACTTTTGTTAACAATTACACCCATTTCATGACGAAATTCGCCTGTATATGGTTACGACGATCTTGCGTTTTGCTTATTAATTAATTTTGTTCTAGTTTTTAACGTCACATTCAGTATTATTTTAATTATATCGTGGCGGCCAGTGCTTCTGTCAATGACTTCGGGGAGTTTTCAGTACCAGTAGTTCTCATAAGCTTCTTTCCTTGACTAAATAAATCCTCGACACCGCTTTTGGAGCGAAAACCTACCAGAATCCAACATTTTTAGAGTTTGTTCGCATGCAATAAAAATTCTATTTCTATTTAATTTGGGTTTAAAGCAAAGTGAAGTATTCCATCGTACACAGTTTCTCTGGAGCGATTTAAATAGGATCCGACAATTTCTAAAAAAAGGTGTATAAATAAGATAAAAGTTTATCCGAGAAATCTTTGTTTGTGCTATATCTCAGATTGCGCAAGAGCAAATCGAATTACTGTTTTCTAGACCCATTTCCCCATTGAAATGCAGTTTCATTTTTTTTTTTTTTTTTTTTAATTTGCAGACAGAGTAGATCGAGATCAGACTGCACGTTCGCAGTCTTTTCTATAATCCATACTGTTTGATATTTTGTGAAACAGTCTCGACCAGAAAAAAATTAATCAAGAATATGCCACCTTCCTTTCTTACTTACTGAAAGCATTTTACTTTATTTGTTCGGCGTACGATAAGGATAACTAAAGCCTTCGCAGTACAAAATTTGCAATTTTTTGCGTAAAATGTAAGACAAGATCAGCCTTAGAGTCAGCACAGTCTGATCTACGAGGGCACGCTTCAGTACTCAATCACTCGTTCACGCTTTACGACACCTATCTGAATAAAAAAAATCGACCGAAAACAATAGTTGGAACCGTCTTTATTTCTTCAATTGAACTTGGTAAAGGTTAGTTTGAAGAATTAGATCCTAAATCTAATACAGACATACGAGATAACTTCGTTAGAACTTTAGAGTTGATGTGCCGTGAAATTGCCTTGTAATTGGTTAGAAGTGACGTGTGTGTGCTTTTCTTTACCGGCAAGTAAAATAGCTATCGATTACATATCGTTTTGCTTGCTTTGGTGTTTTACGCCTATTATTTAAAGTAACATTAGCTGCCAAAAGTAAACAAAGCGGGTGTTAAAATGCAGTTTGATTCAAATCATACCATGTAAAAATACGGAAATTATTGTGAAGATGGCAATCTGTTGTTGTACAGTTGGTCCTAGTGCAAGTCGCTGGCAGAGAAATTAATTTTAAAACTAGGTTAAGACTTACAAGGTCACTCTGTCTTTTGATTACTTTTTTCCCTATTTTAAAATTCGTTTTTCTGCCAGCAACAAATACTTTGATCGACCACACAATAACAGATTGTCATCTTCACAATATGTTCTATACTCTTAACCCTTTCCCAAACAAGCCCTGGTTTTCACGTGTCTGCAGTACAAGTCTTTTGAAAACACTGTGGGAAAAGGAGAAATTGCTCGTAACGAGCAATTTCTACTTTTCCCACAATGTTTTCTACCCTTTTTGAGACCTTTCTGCCATTTTCATCAAATTTAAAATTGTCGTCTGCAAACTCTTTCAATTTGGACTAGTCCAAAATTTGTCGTTTGGGAAAGGGTTAAATGGTTTAAATGGTATGATTTAAATACAAATGCATTTTAACACCTGCACTGATGTTTTGGCCGCTACTGGGCCTTTAATAGTGTCGCTTCATAAATTCATTTTTTTCCTGGGTTATTATGATTAATGAATACAAATACACCCTATTCCGCCCTTTGCAGCCGGTTAGAATAAAGAGGAAAGAAAAGAACAGTTGTTGGTAATATGACATTGTCCTACAAACATCACTATGAACATGCAAGGGTCTTCTTCACTCGTCACAACTTGTCCGATTGCGTAACTTCATCTGACCTCGTCTGTATCAAGGGAGGGGGGGGGTCCATTTTGCAATACTGCCAGTCATGTAATGCTAAACCTGGAGGTGCCCGTGTAAATCGATTGGCAACGGCAGCAACAAGAACGGTTATAGGCGACCTGCCGCCGAAAAATGACCACGGAATTGATAGCACAAGTAAGAAAACGGATGTACAACGGAAATGTATTTAGAAAGATTCTGGTAGAAAATTAGGCTTAGCATTTTCTTTTTCAACATGGAGTCTTACGGTGTAAGAACGGCAAAGCGGGGTATTTCCGGCGAAGAAACATGTGTACCGTGTAGGTGCATATCAAGCTAAGTGATACAGTCAAGGGGCGTGATCAACGGATCACCCGAGGTATGCAGAATGTGGCCTTCTTGTGAGCAGTGGTCGCTTCGAAACATACATAAAAGTGTCACTAGGCGAAATAAAGTCGAATTGAATTGCTGGATAGTGGCAAGTCTGATGCAGCGCCATGACACCCCTCCTCGTCAAACAAGTCATAATTGTTGGCCTCGAGCAAGCGTAAAGCTGAACAGCTTAAAGATACAGCCTTACAGAAAAAAGATTGTAAACATTTGATAGACTGTAGAATGGTTCGTAATTTAGCCAGCTGTGAAAACATAGATAAATTACCAATAAATATGGTGCAAGGGATAGAGAAACTCTTGGAATTTGTCCTCGTTTAAAATCGAAAACATCAGTGATTTCTTTCAAGGTTGCAAAAAATAGCGTTTTCTATCCATCGTGCGTTTTCTGTCCGTCGTAATTGGTGCAACCTTGCAGTCGTTAGGGGCAATATTTGGCATGAAGATACCAGAATGGTTGTATTTTCATAAAATAAAGATGAAATAGGTTTAAAACTGGCTGAAAACGAGTATAGGTGTATCTTTAACTCTTTACCAAACGGCAAGAATTTAGACTTGTCCAAATTGATAGCATTTGCATACAACAGATAAAAAGTGGCTCAAACGATGGGATTTGTCTGTGATAAGTTGGTTAACATTGTGTGAAAAGGAGAAAATGCTGACTACCAGCATTTTCTCCTTTTTTCCCCCCACAATGTTTTCAAAAGCTCTCTTGATCAGGCTCGTTAAACTCGGGATTGTGTGGTGAAGAGTTATGGCATCATTTTCAGAATCCCGGGCAAGTGTAAAGTTTTGTCGTCTGGTAAAGAATTCAGTAAACTTTCAACATTCTTATTCTTGAAAAAATGTCCTGCCATCTAAGTTATCTAAACTTCCAGTAGACATAGAGAAAAGCTTTATGACACGTAGAAGTGTCTGGTGTTATTTTCATGCTGTTCTGGTACTTGATGCCAACGGTAATTTATACTCGTACTGCCATACCCTTCCACCCCTAAATAAATCGATTCGTCCGTGTTCCACGATTATAAAATACAAACCGAAAGAGAGATATGCTTTGGTCGAAGTTCAGAATAAAACAAGCGACGGTATGGATGTGGTCCGATATTCATGCACTGCTATAAATAAACCATGCTCTGGCAAAAGTAGGTGTAATGTGTGGTGTCCGTGGTTGTGAGGTAGAGCGTCGGCCTCGTAATCAAAAGGTCCTGAGTTCGACACCCGGGAGCGGATGTCAACTTTGGGACTTTCATTGGCCTACACATTCGGCGCGAGTACTGGTGTAGTTTCCAGGAAGCAGAATCGAGAGAGATTAGTATAAGTTGTAAGAACTTGTTTCTCAATCGATGTAAAATAAATATGTTTAAACTAGGTGTAATGCCTCTCTGTGTTGCATGATTCCAAACAAGTCATCACATAATGAGGGATCCATAAAATTCATTTTATCTAAAAATCAACTGAATTATTAGATATATGTAGGATAGTGCTTGGACACGCGGTAAACACATGAAAAGCATAAGGTTACGACCCAGGTCAATACTTTTTGCAGATGCATTAAACCCCATTTTCACAGTGCATGACCCAGATTCAATGCTAATTCTGAAATTCAAGCCACGACCAATCAGATACCTTACATTGGAATTTGAGTAAGAAAGTACTTAGAAATGCTGGTGGATTTGGCTCTTGTGTATCTTCGATGCATTACAATCTGGACATTACAATTGTAGACTGAATAATCTGTGTTCTTTAAATTCCAATCTGGATGTTCACTACAGACTGAATACTGCGTGTTCTATGCATCCCAGTCTTGATGTTCACCGTAGACTGAAAATTGTGTATTCTATGCATCCCGATCTTGCTGTACACTCTAGACTTAATTATTACTGTGTGTTCTAAGCATCCAAATGTAATGTAAACTGCAGACCGAATACTGTGTTTTCTGTGCATCCCAATCTTAATATTCACTGTAGACTGAATACTGATTGTTGTATGAATCCGAATCTTGATGCTAACCTTAGACTCAATACTGCGTGTTCTGTGCACTCCAGTCTTGATGTACATTGTACTAGTCGAGTATATACTTTGTGTTCTGTGAATTCCAATCTTGATTTACACTGTAAACTGAATACTGTTTCTTGTATGCATCCCACTCTTGATGTACAGTGCAGACTGAAAACTGTATGTTCTATGCATCCCAATGTTGATGTACACTGTAGACCCAATACTACGTTTTCTATGCATTCCAATCTTGATGCACAGTGTAGACTGAATACCGTGTGTTCTATAAATTCCAATCCTAATGTTCACTTTAGTCTCAATACAGTGTGTCCTATACATTCCAGTCTTGATATACAGTGTACGAGTAGACTGAATACTATATGTTCTATGAATTCCAATCTTGATGTACACTGAAGACTAAAAACTGTGTGTTCTTTGCCTTCAGATCTTGATATTCACTGTAGATTGAAATACTGTGCGTTCCCTGCATTCCAATCTTGATGTACACTGTAGACCCAAATACTGTGTGTTCTATGCATTCCAGTTTTAATACTCACTGTAGATTGAATATTGTGTGTTCTATGAATTCCGGTGTTAATATTCACTGTAGATTGAATACGTGTGTTCTGTGAATTCCAGTTTTAATATTCATTTTAGATTGAATACTATGTGTGCATTACATTCCAGTTTTAATATTCACTGTAGACTGAATATTGTGTGTCCTAGATGCATCCAAATCTCGATGATCACTGTAGATTGAATAGTGTGTCCTGTGCATCTCACCTTGATTTTTCACTGTAGACTGTACAATGTTCTATGCATCCCTACCTCGATGCTCACTGTAGACTGTACAATGTTCTATGCATCCCTACCTCGATGCTCACTGTAGACTGTACAGTGTTCTATGCATCCCAATCTCGATGCTCACTGTAGACTGAATACTGTGTTCTATGCATCCAAATCTCGATGCTCTCTGTAGACTGAATACTGTGTTCTGTGCATCCCAGCCTCGATGCTCACTGTAGATAGAATACTGTGTTCTATGCACCCAAATCTCGATGCTCACTGTAGATCGAATACTGTGTTCTATGCATCCAAATCTCGATGCTCAATGTAGATTGAATACTGTGTTCTATGCATCCAAATCTCGATGCTCACTGTAGATTGAATACTGTGTTTTATGCATACCAATCTCGATGCTCACTGTAGATCGAATACCGTGTTCTATGCATCCAAATCTCAATGCTCACTGTAGATCGAATACCGTGTTCTATGCATCCAAATCTCGATGCTCACTGTAGATCGAATACTGTGTTCTATGCATACCAATCTCGATGCTCACTGTTGATAGAATACTGTGTTCTATGCATCCTAACCTCGATGCTCACTGTAAATAGAATACTGTGTTCTTTGCATCCCAACGTCGATGCTGACTCTAGATAGAATACTGTATTCTATGCATCCCAATCTCGATGCTCACTGTAGACTGAATACTGTGTTCAGTGCATCCAAATCTCGATGCTGTCTGTAGACTGAATACTGTGTCATATGCATCCCAACCTTGATGCTCACTGTAGATAGAATACTGTGTTCTATGCATCCAAATCTCGATGCTCATTGTAGATAGAATACTGTGTTCGATGCATCCAAATCTCGATGCTCACTGCAGACTGGATACTGTAATCTATGCACCCCAACCTCGATGCTACTTGTAGGCAGAATACTGTGTTCTATGCATCCCAACGTCGATGCTCACTGTAGATTGAATACCGTGTTCTATGCATTCAAATCTCGATGCTTACTGTAGATTAAATACTGTGTTTTATGCATTCCAAATCTCGGTGCTCACTGTAGATCGAATACTGTGTTCTATGCATACCAATCTAGATGCTCCCTGTTGATTGAATACCGTGTTCTATGCATTCCAATCTCGATGCTTTTTGTAGATCGAATACTGTGTTCTATGCATACCAGTCTCGATGCTCACTGTAGATCGAATACTGTATTCAATGCATCCAAATCTCGATGCTCACTGTAGATCGAATAGTGTGTTCTCTGCATCCAAATCTCGATGCTCATTGTAGATCGAATACTGTGTTCTATGCATCCAAATCTCGATGCTCACTGTAGATCGAATACTGTGTTCTATGCATCCAAATCTCGATGCTCACTGTAGATCGAATACTGTGTTCTATGCATACCAATCTCGATGCTCACTGTAGATTGAATACTGTGTTATATGCATCCCAACGTCGATGCTCACTGTAGATAGAATACTGTGTTCTATGCATCCAAATCTCGATGCTCACTGTAGATAGAATACTGTGTTCGATGCATCCAAATCTCGATGCTCACTGCAGACTGGATACTGTAATCTGTGCACCCCAACCTCGATGCTACCTGTAGGCAGAATACTGTGTTCTATGCATCCCAACGTCAATGCTCACTGTAGATAGAATACTGTTTCCTATGCATCCGAATCTCGATGCTCACTGTAGACTGAATACTGAGTTCTATGCATCCAAATCTCGATGCATACTGTAGATTGAATACCGTGTTCTATGCATTCCAAATCTCGATGCTCACTGTAGATCGAATACTGTGTTCTATGCATACCAATCTCGATGCTCCCTGTTGATTGAATACCGTGTTCTATGCATTCCAATCTCGATGCTTTCTGTAGATCGAATACTGTGTTCTATGCATACCAATCTCGATGCTCGCTGTAGATCGAATACTGTGTTGTATGCATCCAAATCTCGATGCTCACTGTAGATCGAATACTGTGTTCTATACATCCCAATCTCGATGCTCACTGTAGATCGAATACTGTGTTCTATGCATCCAAATCTCCGTGCTCACTGTAGATCGAATACTGTGTTCTATGCATCCAAATCTCGATGCTCACTGTAGATCGAATACTGTGTTCTATGCATCCGAATCTCGATGCTCACTGTAGATCGAATACTGTGTTCTATGCATCCCAATCTCGATGCTCACTGTAAATCGAATACTGTGTTCTATGCCTTACAATCTCGATGCTCACTGTAGATCGAATACTGTATTCTATGCATCCAATCTCGATGCTTACTGTTGACTGAATACTGTGTTCTATACATCCCAATCTTGATGCTTACTGCAGATTGAATAGTGAAGACTGATTACTTATTTCCATCATGAGAGTGAAAGAACAAATCTTTACGATGATGATGCTTCTTTTGTTTGTTTGCATGGTGTGCAAAGCCGTTTTCAACGTCATTTCAGTTACAATGTTGTTGCAAGTTCACCTGTCCACGCTCTCCTTGTGTTTTCTGTAAATCGCACAATATTTTTCCGACGAGGCCACCGGCTAAGCATTTTCCGAATAACCGCCATTCAACCTTCGTCGAAACAATGATCAGCGATAATTGAAGAACGAATCCTGTCGCAATGACTATGATCAATCCTCGGAAAGAAATTGGCCAAGCTGGGAAAGAGCGATCTCCTAGTTTCAACCCCAGTACGTTACCGACTGAGGTACCGAGCTAGGCTCACCTGGATGTTTAAATAAGATGCTTTCGAAAAATAGGCAAAAAAAAAAAGATGGATTGAGCAGAGCATTTTTTTTAGTCCAATCTTTCATTGGATTAAATTACGTCTGATACTTGGACAAAAAAATTAAACCACCGATTAAATGTTATTTTCACGCTGTCCTGATGTTTAATGCCAACATAAATCTTGCTCATTTGTAGACACGAACATTTTAGACTGGTTACCCGCATTTTCTCCTTTTCAAATAATGTTTAGCAACGTCCATAGGTTAAAGTTTCCAAGGGCCGTAAAACATGTGATTGTTTGGTAAACGATTAAACGTCCAACTATTTCCGCCTTAAAAGAAATCATTGTGTCTGTTTTCGATGTCTGTAAAATACAACAATCCGTTTTTACTCCTAGTTGAAAATCAAGTTGTCGACGGCACCGACATGGTGCTTAATTAAGGAACCAATTTAAATGAAGCCGTCTGATTGGCTGACAGATAGACTCCAAAAATGCATAATGCCGTCAAAGAATGACTATATTTAGTCCAGGACAACTTTGAACGTGGAGAAACATGGTGTGATCATAGGTCACTGAAATTGCATTCGTCTATCACAAAAAACTGAAATTTTCATTGCTTGATCATCGGACACCGTTACTAAAAATAACAAATTGGCGCATCGCCTGTATATCGTATATGGAAACACCTTGTGTAATACTCTGTAGTCTGTTTTTGTTGTTGTTATCTTAGAATTGAACACGGTTTTATGATTAAAAGAATTCCATGTATAGTTATGGTAAAGAAACACCTGTGTAAATCTATAACAACCTGTGTAGAAATTTAAATCTTATTGTAACTTCAAGGACTAGCCATAGGCTTTGCTGAGACATTTTGAGTCTGACAAATAGATGGCAAGTCTTGGAGTTTAAGATTAGAAATGAATTTAGAAATGTTTATAAATACTGTCCCTAAAATAGTGTATCATACGGCGCCAAATGCCAAACGAACAAACATATGCATGGGTCATTGCTGTCAGCGTTTGAAAGACAGGCAATCTATCGTTATGTTACAATGACCTCTTCTTATTCATCAATATAGCGAAAACAAACATACCGTTTGTTGATACAGAATTCCTGTAAACATTGGTCGTGGCAGTACATCGTCATAAATCCCGGTATCTCGTCGTGAGAGCCGACAGAAAATTACTCGTTTCACGTCTCGGTCCCCTCCGTAGATTACATCTCTACGCATGGAATGAGACAGGCTTTCACACGGGAGGGAAATTAATCGACTCGCTCGTCCTGATTTAAAGGTTCTAGCACGAGATAAACGGATGCCCGGATATTGCACGTGTTTTACGCGTGTTTTATTGGTGGCTCCGACTCTTTGACTGCTAAGAAAAAGAGCTTCTACAGAGGAATACTATGGTGGCATATTTCTGCCGCGAGATACGAGATAGCTATCGTGATAATTTTAGAAATCTTTCACGATAATTCGAAGTTTCCTGGAAATTTTATCAAGATAGTGAAAAGTTTTCTGAAAAAAATATCACGATAAACTTTGTTATCTTGAAAATCTTATGTTGATTATTTCTCATTCATGCAAGAAGCTGACATCGAGGTAAAATTATCGCGATAGTTCTACCCGTTTCTCGATATCTATAAATAGAAAAATCACCATCTGGATGAACTCGGAAGTTTTTGACTGTACAAGAGACAAAGATGATCCGAAACCATATCTAATTATAGATACCGTGAATGTCAGTTGTGGGCACGAGCGTAAAAGAAAATCGTGATTACAGTTAGAAATTTCGCGATATTTCTATCGTGAAACTTTTTATTATCTAGATAATATTTCCAGGAAAGTTTGTTTTATCGCGATAGTTCTCTAAAATCATAATGATAGCTATCTCGTATCTCGTGGCAGAAATATGCCACCATAGAATACACTCAGCAAAACTTCTAAACCGCACTTTGTAAGCTGTAATTCCCCATAGACCTTCTTTTTTGCATCACTGTCCAGAAAAGAGACATTTCATTTTGTTTGATTTTTTGCAGAATCATTGAGCAGTGTGAAACATAGCCTGACAAGAATTTATTGTCTTGTTCTTGTTAAAGGAGCTTATTTAACATCCTTTCACTCAACACTGAACATTGAAAAATCAAGATCTTGAAAACTTCATGCTCGTTTACTTGAATTATGTTTGCGCAGGAAATAACTTTCATGTTTTTTTTTTCTTATTGCTGACAAAATTTCGGTAATTTTAGCTTTTCTTTTTAACCTATTTTGGCTGATAGACACCACGCATGCGCAACCGACGAGTTTTTCACCCCTTTTAGAAAAACATGACTTCTGTTTGGCAGAACAGAGAATCTTTCTATTACAATACCATTGCTGACATCAAGATATATGCTGCAATTTGTTTCCATTTATCTGTCTATCACGGGATCAAATCTGTAGGAGAAACAAAAATGGTGGTTTATAAGCTTTGCTGTCGCCCTCGTGGATTATTTATTGCGCCTCATAACTCACAGCCGTGTTTTATTGAACGATAAACCACGATAGAAAGAAGATTATTTTTTAATTCAAAATTTGATTCTTAATCTAAATTGTAAGACTAGCTATCTTCGACCGTATTCAACAACCATTCCTAAGATCATTCTTAGTCTTTATATCAGAGTTTTTTTTTTCAAATTTGAAACTCTAAATTTGAAACTAACAAAACTTCTGATTGGCTAAACCAAATGGTCAAGCCAATCAAAAGTTGTGTTACTGAAGTAAAATGATCCGTGGACATGCAGAAAATTGACCATAAGCTCGGGTCCTGGTAGAAACCTATTGCAAGTACAATAAGCCCACTTCTCCTAGGGCATGGCTCTATGGAAAGAATGGTGATGGTGAAATCTGTACTTAGTTAATCTTGAACATCGACCAACCAGGGTTTGGTTTGAGCAGATTTGAAAAGCCGTCAAAATTCTTAGTTTATTATATCCATTTTTAAACTTCCGGTACAAAGGCAAAGTTTTAGTGAAGAACATTCCTTTACCCTAAGGCTGCTCAGCGCAACTCAAGGCACTTTTGCGGCTAGTGTGGCACAGAGCGTGCAGTCTGATCTTGAATCTACACTGTCCGTTAAGGAGATATATTTCCCACAAAAACTAACTTTGAACTTGCAATAGTTGGGGTTTTTACTAGTGGCTAGAAAGTTTCATATGCATTTGACTTTATAAGCAGGTGATGGGTTAATCGCTTTCCAATGAATATGGTTCTAAAAAAAAAGATCTTCAAAGCTTTTAGCACAGCAGTAAGAATAAGTTTTCTTCTCATTCTTCGGTTACAATACGGAGAAATTCAAACAAATATATTGCAGTAAAGACTATAAAACACCAGCATGATAAATCCGAATGAGATTCCAAATGAATCTTCCTTATTGCCCTCAATGTGACATAACATTTTGGGAGCGGTGAGTTAGAAATATTTGCGGACTCTTTAATCCTTTACCAAACAATCTCGAGTTTTGACAACCCCATAGGACAAGGCCACACTGTGGGAAAAGGAGAAAATGCTGGTAATCAGCAGGCTACATTGTAGGAAAATGAATGGTGGTAAGCAGCATTTTCTCCTTTTCCCCACAGTGTTTTCTGCCATTTCAAGGGCAGATCCCCAGTATAGGTGCTCAATTTTTTATATGACGTCTCCAGATGGTTTCAATTTAGACAAGTCTAAAATTCGGTCGTTCGGTAAAGAACTATGTTCTATTTCATGGTTCAAAATTGCGTACCATGTCACAAGGATAATGAACGATGATAGATGGTTCAAAATTGCGTACCATGTCACAAGGATAATGAACGATGATAGATGGTTCAAAATTGCGTACCATGTCACAAGGATAATGAACGATGATAGATGGTTCAAAATTGCGTACCATGTCACAAGGATAATGAACGATGATAGATGGTTCAAAATTGCGTACCATGTCACAAGGATAATGAACGATGATAGATGGTTCAAAATTGCGTACCATGTCACAAGGATAATGAACGATGATAGATGGTTCAAAATTGCGTACCATGTCACAAGGATAATGGACGATGATACCCTCCAGCGAATTTTCTCTGCTTCACCCTTGTCGTGATAAAAATGAAATGAATCTTTTCAAGTCGATAGTAAAAGCCCGAATAATATTATTTCAAATTTATTGTGTGGAGAAAAATATTTCCTTATCAGACAGTGTAGATCAAAGATCAAACTGCACGTTCTGTGCAGTCTGATCTTGATCCACACAGTCCGCAAAAGGTCAGACACTCACGCTCACGCTTAGTAGCCTAAGTGTTAAGAAACACGGCGAGAAATGAAAAGCGTGTAAAAATTGCTCCAGAACAAAATTTCCTTCTATGTTAAGCCTTATGGCCTAATGAAGGGAAGAGCTCTTTTAACCTTTAGCTAAACAATCCCAAGTTTTAACCCTCAGAAAGAAGCCTTTTGAAAAACATAGTGAGAAATTGGAAAAAAAAAATACTGGTAACCAGCATTTTCTCCTTTTCCAACAATGTGTTCTACCCTATCTAAAGGCAAGTTTCATCATTTGAGCAACTTTCAGTTTGTCGTTTGCAAATGTTTCGAAGTTTGTCAAATCTAAAAGTTTGTTGTGTTGTAAAGAGTTAATGACTTTCAACTTACGTATAGATGAAAGAAATCAGTTGAGATACGCTTGACATAATATCTAAAATATTTGGGCTTCGTCTGTTTTGTACAACTGTTTGTTTCTGGCATAACTCGACAATCTTTCTATCCATGAAGACTGACAACATTTTTTTATAAACAGACATTGCATGTAGATCTATCATACTTTAACGGTCATGGTGTGTTTCTTGATAAGAGTGAACCAAATACTTTTTCGGTAGGAACATATAAAATAAAACTACTTATAAATCTTATGAATGATAAACTATATAATCCTAAATGTACAAATATATAAATAAACAATATAATATACAATTATTTTGGAACTTATAAAGCTCTCACTCGGTAAACCTTTCATTATCAGTTTATATTATGGTTTATGTTTGAGATTACAGGTCTAAAATCACATACCCTGACGAGATAATTTATAAACCAACTCGATAATGTTTATATTATCTTCTGTTAATGAAAGGTTTATCGGGTTAGAGTTACACTACATGTTCTGTGTTGTTGTTTGTGTATATTTAAGTGGAAAAAATGTCGACTTTTAAGTTACACTGTTGGGCAACGGGTCGAAATTAAGTCATTGGTTAAACGTTGGTCACGTGACAAACGTAATTTTTGAATTTGGTTTCGAGGATTTACTCAGATTACAAAGGTTTCATTGAAATATACGAAGTACCGTTGATTGATAGAGGTTTAAAACGCTGTCAGAAAAACTCATTCAGAACGTAAAGAGGAGGACAATGCATAAAGTGCCAAGGAGTACGCAGCTTCACGGACCAACTGATCTGTCATATAATTAGGCAAGAAAGGAAGTCATACAACGTCTGTGAACCTTACGCAATGCATTCTCTATCCTGGTTTACTGATAATTGTCCCATTTCGTTCTCGTTATAATGATGTTCTATGGCGATGGTAATTAGATTAGATCTGCTACTGACAGCTTCCAACTGATTTGATTAGTGAGCTATGCTCTGTGAAAATGGGGCTTAATACATCCGCAAAAAGTATCGACCCATTGTCAGCCTGCGCAGTCCGCGCAGGCTGACATGGGTCGAAATTTTTTGCTATGGGTAGATTTTCTGTATGTCAAAGGACCAGTCTACCTTATGATTTCGTCGTTTGTTAATTAATTTTATTAATTATTAAAATAATTAATTTTATTGATCCATTACTATGTGATGACTTGCTTGGTATCGTGCATCACTGAGAAGTATTAAGACCCTCCCCCCCCCCCTTTTTTTTTGGCCAGAGCACCAGAGCAGGTCTCAGTTATGTATGATGGTGCTTCTTGCGCCATAAAATTTGGGTTTCATCTTCAATTTTTACCAATTTATGTACATTTTTTTTTTTTAATTTTAGAAATGCTCTCTAGTTGAAGAAATCTGTTACATTTATGTACAGTATTTTTATTCTAGAAACAGTATTTAACTCTCTTTACCTCACTAACAAAACTTTGGACACATCTAAATTGAAAACATTTGCAGACGACAATTCATAAGTAGCTCAAATAGTAAATAGCATTGTGGGAAAATGAGAAAATGCTGGTTACCATCATTTTCTCCGTTTCCCATATTTTTTTTTTTTTCAAATGGCATCTTCCACAGGGTCGTTAAAACTCGGAATTCTGTGGAGAAAGGGTTAATTTAAGAAAAATACGTTGCTGATCTTCGATGAAACAATACCAAGGACTGCTAACAGTGAAGCTTTCAGTTAAGAACGTGGGAAATCCCGGTAATTAACAAACTTACTGTTATTACTAGCAGTAAGAAGTAAAGTATAAAAAATACAACCCATTTCTTTTATCTGTGCGTCATACTTTTTTGCCTTAGTTTAGAAAAGTAGGGGGTGATAGAGGTTCATTGTCGGACCAAACATTCTTTGGAGCCTGATTTTGCATCTATACTGCCCTAAAAAGAAGATAATAGTAACAAACACTTTGAGGTACTGACTTAAATTTTAAAAAAGTCAAAAGGTCACGTATTCCTTTAGACTTCTTTTTCATCTTATCCAATTTTGAAAGTGCACTGCAATATTTAGAGAAATCAGCAAAATGGTAATTATTGTCATTGGGCTTTCCCGTAAGAAAAAAAAAACGAAAGTAAAAGGACAATTTGAATGTTGCTTAAAAGATTAATAGGTCTAGGAAGGGATAGAAAACATTCTTGAGGGGGGGAGGGGGGGGGGGTGGGTGGAGGGAGGAGAAACTGGTCGTTACTTGTAAGCATTTTCTCCTTTTCCTACTATGCTCTCAACAGCGTTCGTTCTCAAGGTCGTAAAAACACTGTATTGTTTGACATAGACTTATACGATCGATGACAAAATTCTAAACTGTCAAAGCTTGACATTATACATTTAATTCAAATTTAAAGATCAATTTCAATCATCTTAACTCTTTCGGCGCCAAATAAATAAACTCGACCTAAACAGACGGCTGCAAAGACAACCAAGTGGAAGTCAGACCGATTTTTCTAGCATAGGCTTGACTACACAAGCGGACAGCAGAGATCCAAGATCAGATTGCACGTTCTGTGCAGTCTGATCTGGATCTGTGCTGTCCGCAAAAGCCCATGTTTTCGCCTATGGCGCTGAAAGGGTTAAAGGCCGAATAGCGGCCATAAGAACAATGCAAGTGTTAAAATGCATTTGAATTTAAATCACGCCTTTTTAAAAGTATGGAAAACATTGTGAAGATGACAATCTGTTACTGAGTGGTCGGTCTATGCGTTGTTCGCTGGCAGAAAAAATAATTGTAAAATTAGGCAAAAAGTAAACAAAAGATAGAGGAACCTAGCAACTTTTAATACAGTTTTGAAATAGATTTCTTTGCAAGCGACTAACACGTGGACCGACCGTATGATAACAGATTGACATCTTCACAATAATTTCCATACTTTTAAATGGTTTAATTTTAAAATAAATGCATTTTAAGCCTTATCCTGCTAAATAAAAGAAATGAAACTTTCAAGCCGGTGGTAAAAAATACAAAGCTTTCCTATTCAAAAGGTATTTTGGGAGGAAAAAAGTCTTCTTATCGGACAGTATAGATCCAAGATCAGACTGCACGTTCTGTGCAGTCTGATCTTGATCTTCACTGTCCGCAAAAGGCCAGTGATTCGCGCTCAGCAGCCTAAGGGTTAACACTGGCATTGTTTACATTTGGCAGCTTCTGTGCCTTTAAGCAGTAATAAAACTTACCTGATGCTGAGGCGACAGTGGATCGTACCCTAAATCCAGTGGATAAGCATTCCGTTTTTGAACTTTTCCTGATGCACGACCCTCTTTAACAACATTCTCAGGCTTTTTAAATGAATTTAAGTCCCTTTTAACGAGTACACGCCTTGGTATCGCTTTGCTGTCCATCACATTCAACATATTTACAGTTTGCACAAAGTCATTGGTGGATTGCTTGAGCCTATGAATTTCATCTAAACAGGACCATAGGCCAACGGAAGTCAACAGTATGAATATTATACCAAATATATTAAAAACTATTTGAAAGTTTAAGGAGTTTGTAGAAAGTTTTCCTCTAATTCCGACTAAAAATCGGTTTTTCTTCATTGGTTTGGTATCCATGTTTGTTCGGTGTGATCACTTATTTAGGCTTCCTCTTGAGTCCTTGATGAAACACGATGCATTTGAGCTATGCTTTGTAAAAAAGGAGGTTTTATGCATCTGTAAAAAGTATCGACTCATGTCAGCCTGCGCATTACGCGCAGGCTGACATGGATCGAAACTTTTTGCTTTTTATAAATTTTCTGCTTGTCCAGGGATCATTCTACCTCATGAATTGGTCGGTTATTAACCCTTTACCACACAATCCCGAGTTTTAACAACCCTGAGAAAGAGGCCTTTTGAAAACATCGTTAGAAAAGGAGAAAATGCTGTTAACCAGCATTTTCTCCTTTTTCCCACAATGTTTTCTGTCCTTCCCAAAACAAATTTCAGTGTTTGAGTAAGATTTATTTTGTCGTCTGCAAATGTTTTGAATTCGGACTAGTCAAAAATTTTCTCGTTTGGTAAAGAGTTAAACAAAATGGATTCTACGAATCAAGAATAATCCGACCTAATGCTTGTTATAATTCATCTCGGAGATGCACTAAACCCCTTTTCACAGAGCACTTAATATGTTCATGCATACGTAACCTGCAACATGAATAGATTTAACTCTTTATCACACAATCACGGGTTTTAACGACCCTGAAGAAAAAGCCTTTTGAAAACATTGTGGGAAAAGGAGAAAATGCTGGTAACCAGCATTTTCTCCTTTTCCCACAATGTTTTCTACCCTGTCGAAGACATATTTTACAATTTGAGCCACATTGAAATTGTCGTCTGCAAATGCTTTCAATTTGGACAAGGCTAAAATTTTGTCGTTTGGTAAAGGGTTAAATCCAATTTCCGGTTTCGACCTTTTTTTTTTCAGAAGACAGTACATACAGATATCACTTATCTATAAAATATTTTTTTTTTTTTAGAAATCATAGTTTTACTGAAAACTTCGTTTTAAAGAACGCCACAAACTTTTAAGTCTTTACCACACAATCACGACTTTTAACCACAATAAGACAAAAAGCTATTGAAAACATTGTGGGAAAAGGAGAAAATGCTGGTAACCAGCATTAACTCGCTTTCCAACAATGTTTTCTACCCTATGAAAGACAAATTTCGTATTTTGATTTGTACGTAAATTGTCGTCTGCAAATGCTTTCAGTTTGGACAAAGCTAAAATGTTGACATGCGGTAAAGGAATAATTAGTGAGATCAAGATCTATATCGAACAAAATCCACAGACTGTTGTTTAACAAGTTTTATGAACGCCTTTGCTATTTTTTTTTTTTTTGTAGAAAAGGATTCTGAACTTTTCCTGAGCTTTACAAATCCTTTTCATCACATATTCCCGTGACGGATTATTTAACTTCATTCAATAATCACAATTACAATAGATCTTTTTTCCCTCACCAAGGACAATTAAAGTCGCTTTTTGGGTGAGTGTAGATCAAGATTAGACTGTACAGAAAGTGCAAATCTGATCTTGGACACTATCCGATATTTTGTACCCTATTCCGTACTGAACAGCCTCGATATTGTAATTGAGCCATGCCCTGTGAAAAGGAGGCTTAATGCATTTCCATGATGCATGGTCCCTAGCAAGTTGTCAAATAATTAAAGATCCATAGAGCCAATTTTGTATTACATCCGACTAAATCATGAGGTAAATGGTCTTTAGACATGCAGAAAATTGACCAATAGCGAAAAGTTTCGGCCTAGGTCAGCCTGCGCGGACTGCGCAGGCTGACCTAGGTCGATACTTTTTGCAGATGCATTAAGCCCCCTTTTCATAGAGCATATCTCAATTATTTGCTACATTTTACAGGCTGAGTTAATTTATTTCACCTCTTTGGCACTCCTTAGACTAAACAATTTTCCGGAAATGTTTAAACAACGTCAGTTCGTCAGAAACACGTAACGCGTAATCACAGCTAAAACACAAACATCATTTAAAACAACATTCCAATAGTTATTTTTTCCCCTATCTAAGACAGCGGTGCCTTATCAAATAAAGCAGTTGCCTCACGCTGACGGAGCAGATACGGTTATAGCCGAGAAGCCGATATCTTTTGAGCTTCATTAAGCCGATGTAAACAATTTACATTGAGCATATTGGATAACTGATTGGAATAATTCGAGATTCATTCCCATAGAGAAGGAAGAAAGTTCTATATAAACAGCGATACAGAGCGAGATATTTTGTAATTGGCAAAATCCAACGCGGTCTTTCTGTCAGCTAATCTATCATTATTTGTGAACATAAGTTCTTGTGCGGTCCTAATGTACCTTTTCTTTATGGTGTCTTTATTAAAAAAAAAAAACATGTAGTTGGTGCCACACACGCAGCTGGCAGGTTGTTAACTCTGTTTAACCCTTTACCACACAATTCCGACTTTCAACGACCCCGAGCAAAAAGCCTTTGGAAAACATTGTGGGAAAAAGGAGAAAATGCTGGTAACCAGGAATTTCCTCCTTTTCCCACTATGTTTTCTACCCTGTCAAAGACAAATTTCATCATCTGAGCCACATTCAATTTTTCGTCTGCAGATGCTTTTAGTTTGGACGAGTCAAAAATGTTGTCGTTTGGTAAAGAGTTAAGGTCACTTGTAAAACTTCGATGGGGGAGATCGCGTATACAGTCACGTTTTTAAAAAGTAAAAGGATTCACTCCAATGATTTTCTAGCGAGGAATATTCGTTTAAACATAAAAAAAAAACCCTCTTCAATCCATGATTTGACATTTTGTTTGAAAAAGACATACATGTACAAACCTTTTTGCATGAACTAATTCATTTCTCAACATCAACAGCAAGGGCCCGCTTTAAATAGAACGTTAAGCCACCTTTTATCGTTTAAATGTCAAAAGTACTTGCAGGAAACAAATTCAAATTGGCTCCATGTAACGGAATTTGTCTTTTTTAAAGGATTAAAAAAGAAATTACAGGTTAGCAGAATTTTTACCTTTTCCAACTACGTTTTTTTTTTTTTTAATAAAGCTTCCTTCGTGAGGTTTGTGAAAACATTAAATCCTTGCTTGAACAGTAAAAAGCCACTTTGACCATATTGAGTCTTACATTGTTGGACAGGATGGTATGAATGATCAGTCTACGCGTGTTCGTAAGCATTCAGACCAGAATATCTTAAAGTGTAGACCCCAAGCTCAGACTGCACATTCTAGTCCGATCTAGATCTAAACTGTTTACAAGAGCAGTTAAGACCCCATAGCTACCAGAACTAAACAATGCGGGGGGGGGGGGTTAAAATACATTTGAGCCGTGCTCTGTGAAAGGGGGGCTTAATGCATCTCCGTGATGCACGACACCAAGAAAGCGACCACATACTTATGAATTCAGAGCAGCCACTTTTAACAACCAACTGAGTTAGGAGGTAGAATGGTCCCTTGACACGTAGAAATTCGACCCGTTGCGAAAAGTTTCGGCCCAGGTCAGCCTGCGCGGACTGCGCAGGCTGACCTGGGTCGAAACTTTTCGCAGATGCATTAAGCCCCCCTTTTCACAGAGCATGGCTCATTTAGCTTTAAACCATACCATTTAAAAAGTTTGTAAACTATTGCGAAAATGACAATGTTAATGTAGGGTCGATCCATGTGTTAGTCGCCGGCAGAAAAAATTAAATCTAAAACTAGGTTAAATGTTGCCAGGTCGGTATATCTTTTGTTTACTGTTTACCTAATTAGAACATCTTTTTTTTTTGTCTGCGACCTTTACTTGGACCCACCATACAGTAACATATTGTCATCTTCACAATAATTTCCATACTTTTAAATGACATTATTTAAATCTAAATGCATTTTACCACCCTGTTGTTTACTTTTGGCAGCGGTAGGGCCTTTAAATATTACTGACACCACACTGTAAGCGTTCAAAGGGGATCACCATGTTCAATAGTAACACAACTTGTCAGGTGTGTTTCTGCAAGCGCGAAATCAAAATTTGTTTTTCCTCTTTTGGTTATAACCTTTCAGAAATAAGTTTTCGTTTCCATTAGTAAGAAACCGTAAAACGACCTCAAGAGTCTGCAATATTTTTCTTATACGTCATTATTAAGTGGAATAGGTTATCATTTCCATTTCTGAGAAACCATAAAGAAACCAAACTCCTTCCTTTTGATTACCTTTTCAAAAAGGGTGCTGCATTCTTGTAAATTCTGAATAATCCGCTGAAAGATAAATCTATACTCATTTTCAAGCAATTTCAGCCAGTTTTTAACCCATTTTATCCTTATTTTATGAAACTATAATCATTCTTATATCTTCATGCCAAATGTTACCCCAGTTGGCTGCAAGATTGCACATATTACGACGGATAGAATATGCATTTCGTGTTTTGGAAGCCATCCAAGCAATCGCTGATGTCGTTTCCGGTTTTAAGTGAGGACAAATCCCTCTTGTTTTTGTATCCCTTACACCATGTATATTGGTAATTTATCTATACATAATAAAAAGGGTCTTGCACTCCCTGTGTTTTTTACCGGGTTTGATTTTCTGACGTGAATAATGTAAAATCGGGTCCAAATTAGAATCCGGCTGCTGCATACAGCAACAGACCAGTCTTTTGCCTATGAAATAAACTGAATTGAAGTATCCCTTGACCTCAAGGTAAGTACTAATTTTTTGCTTAGATATTGCTTTCAAATCTAAGAAGAACGAGAAACTTTTAAGTTTGGTTAAAACTGGAAATTAAATGTCGAAATAAAACTTACGACAGGTTGAAAGTAATCTGCAGAGAATGGGCACACACAATCAGTCAATATTAGGTATTTCAGTCCAGGGCTGGCAGAACAGCATGCAATCTTCGTCTCATACCTCTCGCAAAAGAGTGAAACAACTTGATCGGTGACCGCTGCCGTGAGGTCAAGGGATACCTCAGTTCAGTCCATTTCAGAGGCAACAGACTGGTTTGCTGATGTATACAGCAGCCAGATTCTAATTTCCACCCCATTTCATATCATTCACTCCAGAAAATTAAACCCGGTAAAAACACAGGGGGTGCAACACTAATTTTACTATGTATAACACACACACACACACACAAAAGAAAAATGACAAAATTTGAAGGAAAGGAAATTATCTTATTTTTTTTTTCCTGGTTTGGTCCGTAAAGTATTGAGGGAGAGCCGATAAATGCTTGACAAGCAATTGCTACTTTTTTCCACAATTCCCCCTTTCCCCGCCCCCGTAAAAGCTGTCAGCTGCAGATGAATAAATGTTCGTAATCGCACATAAACGAATTAAAATATAAGAAACCCACCGAGCTTGTCAAGATGAAAGAAATGGTAAGTTGCCGAACAAAATTTTTTGATATACCATATACCTATGTTTCTCTAAACAATTCATCTGTTGCCATTAAATTCAGACTTTTAAAATGTCACTCTACGCGGCGTCCGAAAACACAGTATCTGAAGAAGTAAAGTAAATGGAACCGTTTTACCTATATCAAATAGATATATCAAGTTTAGATGAACTTAGTTCTAGAAACAAACCCTTAACACTTTACCAAACGACAAAATTTTAGACTCGTTCAAATTGAAAGCATTTGCAGACGACAAAATTAATGTGGCTCATACATTGAAATTTGTTTTGGAAAGGGAAAAAAACATTGTGGGAAAAGGAGAAAATGCTGGTTACCAGCATTTTCTCCTTTTACCACAATGTTTTCAAAAGGCTTCATTCTCAGGGTCGTGAAAACCCGGAATTGTTTGGTAAAGGGTTAAATTGACCACTTTTTTTTTTAAAATTCTTCTCTTGTGTTCCTGATTAGATTGAATTGAGACGCATCTTTTTTTTTTTCATAAATTGTTTAACACCGTCAAATATTTTTGTTTTTCTAGAACAGACCTGTTCTTCTTGGTAAAGTTCACTTCGTATTAAAACCACAAATTTGTTCCAAAAAATTCAATAGGAAATCCTGTCTGAACATTGTTAAACTATGAATATCAAAGTAATTTCTATTTATAAATAATAAATAAATAAATATATCCATTTTAATCTTTAAGAAACTTCATTCTGGAGGCAAGAATTGGAGATGCAAGAAAAGCCTCTAAATTGACCGAAAAGAGCATCAAACATACACACTGTTTAGCAGTTTATAAGCTGTGTAGATGAAAATCTATCATTCACCTTTTTATTCTAATTTTTTTTTAACTTTATTGTCCACGTCTTTTTGGTACTTGAGGGTCGTGGCCATCCCTCAATGCACCTTACAGATCGTTGTTAGTATTCTGTGTTAGTAATTGAATTTTAAAATACAAACAAAGGTGGTAATTACAAATTCCAGATATTTTTACAGCTACTATTGTACTACTACATTGATATGGCTACTAAAATATGAAGATTTTAATAATAATGACTAATAACAGGTTTACTTTTCTTATTTGTTACAGTTTTTTTTTAAATATGTGGACGAAAAATCTTATTTTTATATATAAATGTGTAAAAAAAAGTAACAAATTGTGTGAGAGTTGCGTGAGAGTGAAAGTGATTGAGTTGATAAAGTGTTACTTTGATCTTGGTTCAATGTACAGTACTGAAACGTCAAAAGCAAAAAAGCAAACGTAACATAAGTTAGGTACTCTTTTGAGGCTTCAGCACTGTAGCATTGTTCGTGTGTATAGAAAAAAAAAAGCTTTTGGTTTATGGGAGGTTTTGACTGATGTATTCTACAATTGTCGTAAGCCTTCGTTCATTTTCATAATTTTTTGAGCTTCTAATGATGCTAAGATTATAGAAAAGACTATTTTTTAGACCTAATAAAGATGGTTTAATATCTTTGTTTTTACATTTGTAAAAATATTTTTTTGTTTCAAGAAGTAATCTATCTAGCTTCAGATTTGTTTCATTTGAACCCAAAAGCGCATTTTGTTTGCTTATTGACATCGACTGATCTAAATTATTAACAAGTATTGAAATGCGTTCCCAAATAGGTTTGATATTTTGACATTCATAAAATAAATGTGCTATATTTTCTTCACATCTCTGAACAGAAAGAACACATATTTGTTTCGACCAATTTCATTTAAAAAAGAAGCGAGTTTGTCGGAAGAATCCTCTGTATTATTCTTGTTTGAAACCATTGGGAGTATCTGTCACTTGAATATTTAAAAACATTACTGTGTATAACATTCCAATTGATGTCGGTTTTTCGTTATTCTTTATCAGAACGTTATATGTGAATTTGTTACTATAAGACTTAATAATTATTTGATAAAAATAGCAGTTTATATTTGGATTATGGAAACCTTGTAATGACTTATTCTTGTTAGTGATGTTATGTTTTACAAAAAGTGCTTTAATAGCGCTGATAATGCTATAAAATTCTAAAAAGTTGATTGCGTGCCATGTAAATTTGTCCTGTGCAAATGCTTACAGTTAATGTGGACAATTCTGAAATTATGTCACTAGGTAAAGGATTAAACCTATGTTCTTTAACATCGATTATGAATCAAGGTCAAAAAAGGTTTTAGTCATGTTCTGTAAAAAGGAAGCTTAATGTATCTGCAGAAAAGTATCAGAGTGTAGACTGTTTCGATGCTAGATCAGGAGCGACCATGACAAACACAACAAAAGGGGATCGTTAACGCTACTCTAATGACCCAGAAATGAGCTCGCAAACAAATTCTGCACAGACAATTACCTTGTAACTTATAATTTAGAATTGTAAAAAAATACAATAGTAGTTATTTGCATGTCGTTTTTTTTCAGATCATTGCTTGTTATACCGTAGTTTAATAAGGTGATCAGTGTCATTGAAATACCAGGAATGGAAACCGATCATTGTTACTGAGAAAGGGGTGATTGCGTATTGATAATATGCTAGTGGTACCGGCCTTTGGTTTATTTTTGTTCGCCCTGGAGAATATGTCAAACTAGGAAATAACGGGCGATTTTTGGACAAAGGCGGTTGCCAAGCTAGCATTACAGAAGCGGATATCCCTATGCGTCATAATTATGCAGTTAAATCGTGATAAACACTTAACCAGTATTCAACTGGTATATTTAAATATACCAGTTAAAATGTGCATATTTAAACCTGGTCTTATAAAGGGCATTCGTCCATTTCTACGCTACCACTCGTTAAACAGGATGCAAAAAAAAGATTACCCATATACACAGCTGTATTCATGAGACATATTCCCCGCCTCTTTACACAGCAGAGTGCGCATGTTGCATGAGGCTATAAATTGTCGTCACTTTGAAAACAAATCGCCGCCATGTTTACTTTGGTCAAGGTGGCACGTATATTAGATTTAAGAAAATCATTGGATTCTATGATCAGAAGTTTCAAACATTTACAGGTATATCTACCGTGTGTATTACGTGCACTTGGTGTAGATTTGATACATGTACAAGACACATTTATTGAACTGATGTAAATGACTTGTCGATTATTATTTATTCGTAGAACCGCAGCACCATTAGAATGATAAAAAAAACATAAAATGCGTAAGTAATTCTGTTCTTTGGTTTAACATAAATACTGCAATTATATATATATATGAGCCATGCTCTGTGAAAAGGGGGCTTAGAGCATCTGCGAAAAGTATCGACCCAGGTCAGCCTGCGCACTCCGCGCAGGCTGACCTGGGCCGAAACTTTTCGCTATTGGTCAATTATCTGTATGCAAAGGACCATTTTACCTTATGATACAGTCGGTTGTTAGACAAAATGGATTTTATAGATCCATAATTATATAATGACTTGTTCGGTAGAATACATTACGGAGATGCATAGAGCCCCCTTTTTCCAGAACATGGCTCATATTTTTTAAAAAGATAAAACAATGATGAAAATAAGTGGACGATTTCAAAATTTACAAGCGCAAGTGTTACGATACAGACAGGTGTGTTTGCATTGTCTAAAAGGCAATAGGAAGTTCTTGATAGGCTTCAGCGATAGTTTCTCGTCAGTCACAATATAATACATATGATACCGAAAGTACACTTGCAGAGAGAAAAATCGTGGAAAAAATAGTGGGGGGGGGGGGGGGGGGGGGGGGGGGGGGGGGAGAGAGATTTTTTAAAAACAAATGAATCCATGACTGGTATGGCCATCAAAACATACAGCATTGGAGGTAGCCGCTTTGCAGTATTGATTCACAGCATCATTGATAATTTACGGTAATTAAAACTGCGTCCAAATTATAGGCAATTATCCGCATCGAAATATCATCAAACGAGCCCAACAGAAGAGAACAGGACGACTTTAAGATATGAAATATCGATGGAGCATTTGTATGGTGCAGACGCTCACTTAATTCCTTCCGTTTCAAAGATTACCAAGGTCCGAAATCACCAACCATTCTTAAGAATGTTCTTAGTCTTATGCTGATGAATTTTCTAAATTTGAAAGTAACAACTTTTGATTGGCTAAACCAAATGGTTTAGCCAATCAAAAGGTCTGTTACTTTCAAATTTAGAAACTTCTGCAGCAAAAAAACTAAAATTATTCTTAAGAATGATAAATGGTGAATACAGACCCTGGCTATTTGTTAGGGCAAAGCCAAAAGTGACGGACAGAACATTTCTTTTGTGAAATTTGTGTGTGTTAAATACGTTTGGTCGGATGGAGGACACACAAGCACTGAATGTCTTTTAATGTAGAATTTAGTTTTACTTTTCTCAACCAATGAATAAATTAACTTTCGTTGACAAAAATGAATGTATGCATACAATCGCAGAGTTTAGCAACTTTCGCTTGATTGCCTTATTATGGATAAACATGTTATGCCGTTCAATTTCTTTGGTACTTTATTGTTTGAAGTCATTCATGACATGTAAATTTGATTCAATTCGCCTATTGTGTTCAATGACTTTTCATGTCGTTAGATATAACAGACTACAAGGATCATCCGTCAAAGATCACAGAAACCAAGGACCACTTTATTTCAGCGTCGTTATTCAAATCTAAAACTATCATTAATTGACAAACGTTACTTTGTTCCTTAAACACTGTATTTTCTTGCAGTATTTCTACGTGTCTACTTATTGCTGGCGCTAATAATGTACTAGTGCTCGATAGTCAAAATATCTGGGGGGGGGGGGGGGTTGTGAAAAGGGAAAATGTGGTATCCCTATATTGCTCGTTCATATGTGACTGCTTGTTGTGTTTATATAAAAAAAGGAATCCGCAAGATGGTCAAAGGCTATAACAAGATAGTTAATGCACCGAAGCATCGTAATACGGCTGATCTATCATAGATAATCGCTGTAATAGGTGAACCGTTTCCGGTCGTTAACGTCTGTAGATAGGGTCGAAAAGTGAAAAGTACAATATTCCGCTGTCGGAAGGACGACACTTTCCTCCAAAGTGCAGTTCACCTGTTTTGTTTGGCGTGTTTCTGACATAAATTATAGAAAACATTTGGTACTTTAGTGAAAGTCTTAAAATTGCTACAGTTGCTTGTTGACCAGTCTACTTTAAGAAATTCGCTTGTATATTACACGTATATTGTAAAGCCAACAGAAATGGAAATTTCAGTAAAAGTCTGAACCTGAATCGATGCATTCAGACATTTGGGAGTTTTACCGTTTTAAAATTTACCTTTTTTATTCAGGTCTTCTTTACCTATTTAATAAGACTGTTTCATTTATAGTATTCTTCGTGTGTAATGATATAAGCAAAGAAGTTTTACTGAACTTTTTACATAGAAGACGGCTCTTTCGTCACTTTAACATCAGACGGAGACCAGGTACATGGTTTTAAAATCATTCTAATGGTCCATCGACCATGCCCGGGCATCCTGTATTTTAGATAAAGAGCAGGTAACACATATTTCTGAGTCTACAGTAGTTGTGTACCTTGTTTATTAGAATGACTCAGATGCAAGGCCTGAATGCCAGGCTACGTTTTTGCGTACAGGCAGCTACGCCCCTAGCGACATCCTGAGGTGTAAGGTTATCTGGGTGTCCATAGGTTAACCTTTTACCTTTTGACACTAGGAGTGAGAAAACAAAAGTACTGAGTAAACTCAACAACAGGGCCATGTTCTGGGAAAAGGGGGTTTGATGCATCTCCGTGATGCGTTATACCAAGCAGATTATCACATAATTGTCGATCCATTAAAGCCATTGGTCTAACTAACCGACTGAATCATGACGTAGAATGTTCCTTTATGTACAAATAGCAAATAGCAAATAGCAGTTTAGTTTAGACTCATGTCTGCCTGCGCGGACTGCCCAGGCTAAGATGCGTCCAGATGCATTAAACCCCATTATCATAGAGTATTGCTGAATAATTTCTGATGGTCTAGAAGCATTTGTGTAATGAATAATAATGGCAGCCATTTCCGATCGTGTCGTCTGCTCAGCATTACTTTCCGCATCATCTTAACCCCAACATATCGTGCAAAAGAAAAAAATCGTATGAATATTGTTACGAAGTTTCATTTGAACCATGCTCTGTGGAAAGGGGGCTTAATGTATTTGCGAAAAGTATCGACCCATGTCAGCCTGCGCAGTCCGCGCAGGCTGACACGGGCCGAAACTTTTCGCTATCTTTAAATTTTCTGCATGTCAAAGGATAATTCTACCCTATGATTCAGTCGGTTGTTTGACAAAATGGATTTTATGGATCCATAGTCAGGTGATGTCTTGTTTGGTATAATGCGCGCATTACGGAGATGCATTAAGCCCCCTTTTGCCAGAGCACGACTCATTTTTTTTCTTTTGAACCACAATTATTAAATGAGCTATGCTCTAGGAAAAGCGGTTTAATGCATCTGAGAAAAAAAATCGACCCAGGTCAGCCTTCGCAATCCGAGCAGGCTGACCTTGGCCGAAACCTTTTTGCTTTTAGTTAGTTATCTGCATGTCCGGGGATTATTCTACATCAGGATTCATTCGGTTGTTAAACAAAATTGATATCATGGATCCATAATTATATGACTTGCTTGGTACGATGCATTACTAAGATGCATTGAAACCCCCTTTTTTGCCTTTTAAAAGAATCAAACACACACATTAAACAGGATGCAAAAAACGATTACCCATAATTATACACAGCTGTATTCATGAGACATATTCCCCGCCTCTGTGCACAGCAGAGTGCGCATGTCACATGAGTCCATAAATTGTTGTCACTTTGAAAACAAATCGCCGCCATGTTTACTTTGGTCAAGGTGGCACGTATATAAGCGGCAATCTATAAAAAGGGAGTTTAATGCATCTTAGTATTGCAACATTCCAAGCAAGTCATCGAATGATTATGGATTCATTAAATCCATATCGTCTAAAAAACCGACTGAGGCATGAGGTAGATTGGTTCTGATACATGCTCAATATTTACGACTAGCAATAGTCTCGGTCCAGGACAGCCTGCGCCTTCTGCGCAGGACAACCTGCGCTTTCCGCGCAGGCCGACCTTTTTGCAGATTGATCATCCCTTTTACCGAGCATGGCAGTATTGGCGAGGACTTGTGGACATTTAAAAGATTTCTGGATATGGTGCTGTGTAGTTGATGTGCAAAAGTGTTAAGCCTGGCTGAGATACAAAATGATAGCCTATTCGTGTTGGTCAAATACACACATCCCGTTTGGACAATGCACCTTGGGATTCAAATCTTAACCGTTAAAATAATCATGTTCGTGTACAAGTTCTGTAGATTATAGTTTGACTATGTAATGATTATACATTGTCAATAGAAATAGGTGCCAGTGTGGCTGGTTCAGTTGCTTTATGACAGGAATTTTCTAATTTAAGAAATGTACCTTTTGGCAATACACATCATAAAAAGTTACATAACATTCTCATTCCCAAAAGGTTATTGGACTATTTGCGTTCAAAAGTACGTAAAACTTCTAACTCTTGTCATCTTATTTCTATTGTTTCATAATACAGTAACCAGTTTGGAATACCACTCAAGAACCTGTGCGTTGAGCACGTTTGTCCCTATAAAAAATATATATTCAGCTGAATTTTGTATTTGGCAGGAATTTATCATTTCAAAATAATAACTAGTTAGATTATTAGAAAAAACGTACACAAAAGAGTCTGAATATTGCGTGCAGGGGCGTAGCTGAAACGCACTTGCTTATACTTTGCAAAAAGACATATTTGCTGAAAAAAACGTCACCAGAGGCCACCTAATAGCTTCTACAATTAAAAGAAAGTCTGAGGGGAGAACCCCCCTCCCCCATACGCTTCTCGGAAATCCATCCACCCCCTCCCCACGTCTTTTTTTCACCTCGGGTTATACATGCGATACTTCTATTGCGCACCCTTTAATTTGGGCTGGCTATGCCCCTTACGAGGGAAAAGAAAATGTCTCGTATGTTGTATACAAAACAAATCATAGTCACTATTGGTGTCAAACCACTGGTTTTTGCCACGTTGAAAATAGAATGAAATGGACGACATTCCCACCTCCACAGATCGCTTGGTGGAAAAACTATGTCTTCTCTGTCTGTTGCTCTCAAAAGTACTTGTTCACGGCCATAACCCTATTTTTTTTTTCCTTCCAGTGACACAAAATAGTTCTGTCAATACACAATAAAGCATATTTAAGTGGTCCCCCATTGCCCAAATTTGAAGCAAATCTAGATGTATACCACCAAGCCCTCTCAGCTCCATGAATCAGTGCAACAAAGGTGCTACTGCAAAATTTCACATTGGACTACTTTTGACAACTACCACCCTGAAGTAATCTCGCAGTGGTGCGACACCAGTTATATGCCGTATTTACAAAGTGCCATGACTGCATTGACTAGAATATTATATGATGGGAAAACTACGGAAGTCATAACTAGATAGAAGCGATAGCTAAATGGTCTAATAAAACTATCAATTACTGATAATCGCCTCTATTGTTCAGCTTGTTTCCTGTTCACATTAATGTTACCGCTGTCAAGAAAGGCCAACAGTTCAAAAATTAAGTGTTAACACTTAGGCTGTCTTTAGACATGCAGAAAATTGATCAAGAGCGAAAAGTTTCGGCCCAGGTCAGCTTGGGTGGACTGCGCAGGCTGACCTGGGTGGATACGTTTCGCAGATGCATTAAGCACCCTTTTCACAGAGCATGGCTTATTTATATTGTTTTCTTAAATCTCTCTTTTTTTTTTTTTTTTTTTTAACTTTTTCTACTATTTTTTCATTTGGGAAAATGAAGATTCAATAGCATTAGAATGTCATTCGTTTGGATGTTTACTTTATCAAGTATTTCTTACCCAGAAAAAGATCTACAGAGCAACTGAAGAATTTGTCCATTTTCAGCTTTGTGATTTTTTTTTTTTCCCTCTCATTTTTGAAGAAAAAATGAATAAATACATATATACATATATACGTATGTATACATACATACACATACATACATGTATGTATACATGTATATTTGCGTACGTGCGTGCGTAAAAAATAAATAAATAAATAAATTGACGACTCAGGAACTTCAGAAGCACTATAGTGACACAGACGTGATCATGGTCAATTCATTTGGTTCTGGACGCCAGTGCCTTTCTTACTGGGGCATGTATGATTATCTTCTATGACAGTCTATTGAATTGTTGTTAGTATTTTTGTCAAAAACGGCATACTCAATATTGCACGCGTGAATTTCTCGCACTATGACCGGGGGTACAATGCTGCCATTTATTATTTTTCTTTCTGATACTTGATTGGTGAATTCGGACCCTGGATTTCCTGTTAGTGCAAGCTAGGTATTAACATTTTTTTTCCCTCAAAGTGCTATTCCTAAAACGTTGCAGGCTATTTTATCGCAACTCAAAGATCTTGCCAATAAATTTCAAGATGGGCTTCCTAACTGATAAATGATAACAAGGCAAAACAATGTTTTTCCCTTTAATGGAAATTAATAAGATGAAGGTTTGTACATAATAAATTAAACAAATTTCATTTGGGTGAAAGAAAGAAAAACAACTTTAATTCGTTTGTGTGATGTTTTAACAATACATATGGGCCGCCACGTTCTGTGAAAAGGGGGCTTAATGCATCTGCGAAAAGTATCGACCCAGGTCAGCCTGCGCAATCCGCGCAGGCCGACCTGGGCCGAAACTTTTCGCTATTGGCCAATTCTCTGCATGCAAAAGGACCAGTCTACCGTATGATAGAGTCGATTGCTGGACAAAATGGATTTTATTCATTCATTATGACTTGCTTGGTATCATGGATCAGGAGGCGATGCATTAAACACCGTTTTTCGCATAGCATGACTCAAATAGAAGTAAATCTTTCGGTCGGCTGTTTGACAAAATGGATTTTATGGATCCATAATTAGGTGATATCTTGCTTGATATAATTCATTACGGAGATGCATCAAGCCCCCTTTTGCCAGAGCATGGCTCACACACTTTAATTGCGTCGTGTCGACCATTGCACCTATCTTTGGTGCAATGTTGCTTCTCAGCAGCATACCCTCTCGAATCAGATTCCTACATTCCCACGCAAGCAGTTTGACAAGGTACGGTACTATGCTTGGTGCAGAGAAGAAATATTTTCGTCGCAGCTACTATCATTAATTGATTGATTGATTGTATGGTGTTTAACGCCGTTTTAAACATTATTTCAGTTGTATCGCGGCGGCCAGTGCACCTATCCATCCTTTCCTGGCGTTTCTTTTACCAGTACTCCGCACAATGTTCTTTCCAAGCCACCGGCTGCTTTCCCACATAACCATCATCGAAACAATGGTCATCCGAGAGAGAGGAATGAATCCTGTCGCAATGACTATCATTAATCCTTGGAAAGAAATTGGCCAAGCCGGGGATCGAACCAGCGACCTCCTGTTCTCAAGTCCTGTACGCTACCGACTGAGCTACAGGGCTTGGCTACTATCATTAAACGTATGGTGTTGCATCAATATAAACGAAAAGTAAAAACAACAAATTAATTATCAAGACGAGTTCCATGTCTTTAAGTACACGTTCCGATACTGACCTGTGACTTTTAACACTTTATATTGGTCTGTGTATATCGAAAAAAAATCAAAGCACTGAAAGCACTGGTGTGGCATTTGTCAAGGGAGCCATTGTGCGGAATTAATAATTTGAAAAATAAACAATTGAAATAGTTTTAAAATATTCGCTTGAAAGTCAACCTTCTATATAGTCATGCACAATCCAAGAGAGTAGCGTGCAATCTTGTGGGACGAACAAGTCCGTGCGAACAAGCCCAGGGACAAATAAGTTTAGGAACGAACTGGTTTTGGGACGAACAAGCACGGTATGTGTGTATCATTTAGCCAATAGAAGACCAAAGCGGATCACGCTATTTTCGATAAAAAAGAAGTATTTCCACCATCGATGGCCTAATCCAACTTATATGCAATACACCATTTTCAATTTCATATCTGAGTGCAATCGAAACACTTACTTGTCTCTGGAAAATTGGGTTTAATTGGATTTACTTCCTTCGGTTTCGCACAAAGTATGATACGTGATTTTCAAAATGCCGTATTGAAGTCATAGTGGCACTGTCTTCGACAAATTCCACAAAAAAATGAATCATTGTAACTTTTTACACGGGATCATCACGAGCAAACCAAAACAGATATATCTGTTTTCAGTACAACACAAAGTGCGGCAGGATACTCCTTATTTACGTCACATAGTGCAGAGCGCCCCTGGCTTGCAAGGATACTTCCCTATATTTAAGTGAAACAATTTTAGGACAATAGGTGGCTTAACGCATCTCCGTAATGCAGTGTACTAAGCAAGACATCAGATAATTATAGATAGATAAAATCCATTTTGTCTAGCAACCGACTGAATCTTGAGGTATAGTGGCCCTTTGCCGTGGAGAAAACTGCAGACTGCGCAGGCTGACATGGGTCGATCTTTTTTGCAGATACATAAGCCCCCATTCCACAGAGAATGGCTCATTTACGAAAATAACGAAAGGCCCCTTTTTCCGTCAGTTTACAGTGTGGTTAATTTTGTTGTTGTTGTTTTGTTGTACTATTACGCTAGACTCATTTGGAGAAAATAGCCGAAGTAACAGAATCTTAAGACGTCGAAAGGTTTTTATTAGCCACCTACAAAATGTCAAAAAATAAGAGCTTTGTACTGGGCCAATAGATAAAAGTTACTGCTATTAGTGTTGGCTTGGTGTGAAATTTCCACATGGAATTACACAAAGCAATTAGGCGCTACGAAGTTTCCTTTTTAAGAATTTACACGATAGCAATCGTAGACAGACGGTTGATTAGTTTTGATAATTTCTTCCCAACAAAGACTTGTATAAGACTTAATTTTCAAAACTGCGACATAAGAGCTGTTCGTTTTTTGACCCTGTATCACACGATCCGGGTTTTAACGGCCTTCAGGAAGAAGACTGGGTTACCAGCATTTTCTCCTTTTCCCACAGTATTTTCTTCCCTTTCATAGAAAATCACATCATAACATTTTATTTTTGACATAAAGCAAATAAGCTCATTGACAAATTCAGTGCAAAAGAAATCGATACACAACGTTTGAGACACACTTAATTTGTCGTCTGCAAATGCTTTCAATTTTGACAAGTCTATAATTACCTCGTCTGGTAAGGGGTTAGCCCTTAGGACACAAGATAAGTTAAATGGATATTTTAAGTAAGTAGAACACGTCCCTAAGCCTTATCCTACTGCAAGACACTTCAGAGCCCTAGCCTAGTACTGGTGAAACCCAGGAAGTACATGAATTTGTTAACTGTCGCCGTGATATGACTGAAATAATGTTGAAAGCGGCGTAAAAACCATTCATCTAATTCAACTTATCCTGCTAAATAAGTAAAATAAAACTTTCAAGCCGAAAGTAAACACCCCGATAATGTTTTTTAAAACTTATTTTCTGGAAAAAAAATATCTCCTTATCGGACAGTGTAGATCAAAGATCAGACTGCACGTTCTGTGCAGTCTGATGTTGATCTACACTGTCCGCAAAAGGTCGGTGGGTCGCGCTTGGCAGTGCAGTCTGATCTTGATCTACACTGTTCGCAAAAGGTCGGTGAGTCGCGCTTGGCATCCTAAGGGTTCGAACGTGTAATGCCAATTTAAATGTTGCTATGCACATCGCACTTGTTAAGCAAGCATCCAAGTCAGTATACACTATCACCTAGACCTGACTTCACGTCCAAGAAGAAATAGATAATTATGTTTTCCGGCTTTACTTTCTGTAATGCAGACTAGATAGCTTTAGTTTACAGGTTTTGTTAATGCAAAGAACATATAAATCAGTATCTTGTTCAGGTTTGGAAATTATATCCATTGACATCATTGACTTCTTGCAACGGGCAAATTTAGCGGTACAGGCTTAGTTAAGTCGAAATATCTTTTTTTTATATAAAGACGAAGTGTTTCATAAATTTTTGGCGCCGCTTTTCACAGGCCGATTTAAAGTAGCATTCAATGTACACGCTCCAAAAATATTCTTTTATATGCAAGAATGCTCTTGATCTTCATTCATTGTTTTCCTCTGCAGCTTCATCTTATTTCTTTTCTGTCATGTAACTCGAATTCTCTTATCACGTCATATCTGTTTGGTTTTCATTTTTGTGTTTTTTGTTCAATTTCTCTTTCTGTATCATTGTCAGTAATATTATTGGTGTTAATGTTATCATTTTTGTTTTCATTTTTTATTTCTTATTATTTTTGACCTGAAATATTGAAGAACTATTGAAAAAGAAAAATATGTATGGTATAAGTTAAGAAATATCATATCTGGTCCATGCACTAAAAAAAAAAAAAGGGGGGGGGGTTAATGCATTTCCATGATGCATCGTACCAAACAGGTCATTACACTATTATGGATCCATAAAATCCGTTTTTGTCTACAAGCTGACTGAATCTGAAGGTAGACAGGTCCTTCGACCAGCAAAGAATTAACAAATAGCCAATAATTTCGGCCAAACAAGGTCAGCCTTAGACTGGTATCAGTCTGTTAAATACAGCATTTTCATTTAAAAAAAAAAATCATAGAATAAAACAGCAGAACAAATACACTCATTTAATGTTCTCAAGGCCTGATTTAACGTATTTTAGATAAAGAGCAAGTAACAACATATATTCCAGAGGGTTACAAGCTGACTGAATCTGGAGGTAGACAGGTCCTTGGACCAGCAAAGAATTGACAAATAGCCAATAATTTCGGCCAAACAAGGTCAGCTTTAGACTGATATCAGTCTGTTAAGTAGAGCATTTTCATGTAAAAAAAAAAAATCATAAAATAAAACAGCAGAACAAATACACTCATATAATGTTCTCAAGGTCTGATTTAACGTATTTTAGATAACGAGCAAGTAACAGCATATATTCCTGAGGGTAAACTGGCAGCCTGTTATCGATCTTTGTATCAACAACAGGTAACACCCAATGCTTACAAGTCGAGTTTCTGCCCGGTTCGAGATTTCATGAGATAGCGCGAGACTTAGAAATTTAAATTGTGATCTTATTTATGCACGGTAATAGACATTATCGAAAAAGATTAAATTCTTTACCGATTTTGATAAAATGATAACGGTCATAAAGATCTTTGTCTATCATGAAAATCTTGGCCAAAGATAGAATATTGCTCGGTTATTTTAAAACAAATTAAGGCATTCTGCTACGAGCTGTCTGATTGGTGGATTTGGTACATATGAAAACCAATAGCTGCCGTCGATAAATCGGGTGTTGCCTGTTGTCTATCGGACGGCTACGGGAGATACAACGGGTACCAGTTTATCTATCAGTTTGTCTATCGGACGGCTACGGGAGATACAACGGGTATCAGTTTATTCCTGAGGTTTACAATAGTTGTGTACCTTTTTTATTAGAATGACTCAGATGCAGGGCCTGAATGCCAGGCTAGGTCAGCCTGCGCGGACTGTGGTAAAGGTTTAAAATGGAATAAAAAAGAAACGGAGCAAAATAAGTCTTGCATGGATATACTGACCAGTTTATCTTAGTTTCCTCTCTATGGTCACTGCGAGTTAATTTAGATAATTTTGAAAACGGTGTTAACTCTATCACTATTAATTACGACTTGATTACCTTTTGCGGACAGCGTAGATCAAGATCAGACTGCACAGAACGTGCAGTCTGATCTTGATCTACACTGTCCGCTACTCTGTTTTTAAGCTATGACGGAAGTCGTTTTCAATGGAAGTGGAAATCTATTTTTAGAGCTCAAAAACAAGTAGAATTTCCGGAGTTAGTAATGAAAGAGTTTAACATCGAGTAATAAACAGGAACATATCAGATGACAATCATGCTTGTATTATATGCATTAACCCGTCCTGCTAAATAAGTGAAATCAAAAATTTTAAGCCGAAACTAAAAACACAAATTTTGCTATTTGAAAGTTATTTTTGAGGGAAAAATATCTCCTTATCGGACAGTGTAGATTCAAGATCAGACTGCACGTGCTGTGCAGTCTGATCTTGATCTACTCTGTCTGCAAACGTATCCTTGAGGCGCGCTTAGCAGCATAAGGATTAAGAATAATGCTATTTTAAGACAGAGGGGAAAAAATAAAGTATGGAGATAAATGACAGAAATATGTGACTAGCGCATCTTTTACGATATCAATTCAGCTGAAGAATATCCCCAGAACATGTCATCTTAGAAAATTAAAAGTTTTCATTTGACACGCAATCTGACATTTAAATCTGCACCGGAAATGGCTATTATTTTTGTACAGTTAAAAGAAGGGAGTTACAAAATATCACCTACAGTAAAATGAAGACAAAGAATTTTTGCTGACTGTGTAAAAATGGTGAACCTGAACAGTGAACAGACAGTCATATAGCTTAGAGGTGTTAAGTTGGGTTTCTTCCTTTATCAGTGTCCAACCATCTAAATTGTATTTATAGTTTAATTCTTCACAGAGAAGGTATCGAAGTTTCAGAAATTTTGTTACTTTCCAATATGGGTAATTCTTGAGAAATAGGCTTGGAATGTTATAAATCTTGAATGAGTGGTCGAGTACACTGAATTCTCACACAAAGATCTTTAGAATTTCAGCATTATTTAACAGTATTTTCGAAAAGATTTCGGCCAGTATTATCTATCAAAATGTTGTACAGTGCAGGTCCAAGATTAAGTTGCACGTTCTGCGCAGTCTTACCTTGATCTACACTGTCTGTTAAAGCACCCGTCGATTTGCCAGCTATGATTGGGATTTACATGGACGCTAACTTCTTCTTCTTCTTCTTCCAAAACAGGACGAAGGATGAGCTATTTCCTTGTTTCCTTGTTCGTAATAGTTGTCGATGTATAAGAAAAACAGTAGCACAACGATACGCAAAAAAGAAACAAAAAGAAAAAACCCGATTCCTGACTAGGTGTGTTTTCTCTTCTTCTCATCTTTATCCCTTTAGGATGACAAGTCGAAATAAATCGACATTTTTAGTCAGTACATGGATAAGACCCGAGACCATAATTATGTATTTTGGGATATCTCAAATATTTTACAAAATATAGATCCCAGATCATCTTCCACGTTCCTTGCAGCCTGGCCTTGATCTACGCTGTCTGTAACTTCATTTGTGAATGGTAGTTTTGTCCAGCGACATAATTTAGGCTGGTACAAACTGAGAATGTTTGCCAACAACAACTTAAATGTTGCACAGTTGGTGGGATTGATCTTTGATAGGATAGAAAATGTTGTGGGAAAAGGAGAAAATGCTGGTTACCACAAGCATTTTCTCCTGTTCTCACAACACTTTCAAAAACCTTCCATCTCAGTGTAGTTGAAACACGGAATTGTGTGGCAAAGGGTTAACCCTTTTCCACACAATCCCAGCTTTTAATGACCCTGAAAGAGAAGGCTATTAAAAACACTGTGGGAAAAAAAAGAAAATGCTGGTAACCAGCATTCTCTCCTTTTCCCACAATGTTTTCTACCCTATCAAAGATAGATCATGATTTAGCAACACGGAATTGTGTGGCAAAGGGTTAACTCTTTACCACACAATCCCAACTTATAACGACCCTGAAAGAGAAGGCTATTGAAAATAGTGCAGAAAAAGGAGAAAATGCTGGTAACCAGCATTTTCTCCTTATCCCACAATGTTTTCTACCTTATCAAGGGTAGATCATGACTTAGCAACAGTTAATTTGTTGTCTGCAAATGCTTTCAATTTGGTCCAGTCCAAATTTTGTCGTTTGGTAAAGGGTTAAGGGTCTGTAGCATTGTCATTTCCTTGTCTGATAGTATTCCATTTCGCAGAGGCGTTAATGATCGTAAAATGGCTTTATTAACTTTTGTTCTATGAGATACAAGCATTTTTTCAGCGTCGTAGTAATTTGGCGAAGATGTCATGCCACAGAAATGACAAATAACATTTTTCATTGAGCCAAACCTTGACAAAAAATGTATTTCCTTGAGGTCATTTTTTTCTATAGACGTGTTACTTTGTGTGTTGGTGATTGTGAGTGTGTGTGTAGTTGTTTGTTTGTTTGTTTGTTTGGGGATGTTTTACGCTGTTTCAATCATTGTTAGTTCACATATCCTTTGCTTTCCTTGAGTGTCTTTTAGCAGTATGGCGTTGTTCAGAGGTGGAGAGAAATGAATCCCTTTGCGATGACTATCGTCAGTCATTGGAGAAAAATTGACCGTGCTTGTGAATCGAACCAGCGAGCTTCTGGGTTTCAAGCCCTCAACCGGTTTCAACCGAGCCCGGCTGCTACGTTACTATCCGTTTCCTCGGCAAGATCCTGTTCGCCTCGGTCTGTTCTCACCAACGAATACATACGAGTCACGCGCTGGCAAAGTGAGGTTTAACCCTTAAGCTGCTTATCGCGACCCGCTGACCTTTTGCGGACGTGCAGTCTGATCTTTGATCTACACTGTCCGATACGGTATTTTCTTTCCGGTGAAATCAACTTTGAAACCACAATGTTTAGGCTTTTAGTATTGAGTAGGGATTTGTGTTCCATTTATTCAGCAGCTTAACCCTTAAAAGCGCTGGAACCAACTTAACTTGTGTTTGCTGACAGTGTAGATCAAGATCAGACTGCACAGAACGTGCATATTTCAATAACATCACGGCAGCAGCTCCCTTACTCATGCATTTGCTAGGTTTCACCAGTACTACGTTAACGTTCTGCTGTGCCTTACAAAAAATACACGTTCACATGAGCAACGCCCCCAGTAAGGATTATACCGTGACCTGTATTCGACAACCATTCTGAACCCTTCCACGTTAATTTTCGCTAGGTGGCATTTTTTAAATACATATCTATCTGATTCCGGCATTCTTGGTACAGAACCGGACTACTTTTTAAGGCAACAATCAGCCGCGAGTTTCAGGATATATGTTTAATCAAAACAACGCTTACTGGAACGATTCATCCGGCCACAGGTTAGGTATATGTAGCTCATTCATGCACCAGTCATTTATAATTACATCCCCTATAGATCTGAGGAATAGCCCCGGAAGGAGCCCAGCATGGTGGTTAAAGTGCTGTTAAAGTCTGTGGAAAAACCGGCACGAATCTTTGTTTTCTCAATGTCTGCATTAAGAAAGTGTAAACAAACTTTAAAGGTAGCAGCGAACAATGGTATTTCTTTTACCTTATTTTTCCTGTTTGCAATTATCAACTTTTATATGTTAAAGAATTTTGGGGCAAAATTCAGGCTTGAATTCTGTACAGACTTATCTTTTATACCAATTTTTCCGCTTGCTTCTTTTCAGCAGCAGAGTTTTGGTTTTACGCATCGCGCGTTAATATTTATCCTGCACTGGGTACTGATGCCTCATCGCAGACAAGACAATCTTCGAAGAATATAACATACGTAGACAACAAACCCGTTCAGCGCCACAGGCGAACACATGGGCCTTCTCGGACGGCAAAGAGATCAAAATCAGATTGCACAGAACGTGCACTCTGACTTTGGATTTATGCCGTCCGCTTTTAAATCAAGCCCTTAGGATAAACATCTTGCTGATTTTGTATAAAATGCATTTTCAGCCGTCGAAAGAGCTTGGCTGCCTTTCACTTAGCTGCGTAGATTTACGTAAGGTGTTTGGATTCTATATACACACATACAATTTCTGCTTAAACTGGTACCCGTTCTATCTCCCGTAACCGTCCGACAGACAACAGGCAACACCCGATTTATCGACGGCAGGTATTGGTTGTCACATGTACCAAATCCACCAGTCAGACAGCTCGTAGCAGAATGCCTTATTTTGTTTTAAAATAACCGAGCAATATGCTATCTTTGGCTAAGATTTTCATGATAGACAAAGATTTTTCTGACCACAATCAATTTATCAAAATCATTAAAGAATTTAATCTTTATCGATAATGTCTATTTCTGTGCATAAATAAGATTATGATTTAAATTTCCAAGTCTCGCGTTATCTCATGAAATCTCGAACCGGGCAGAAACTCGACTTGTAAGCATTGGGTGTTACCTGTTGTTGATACGAAGATCGATAACAGGCTGCCAGTTTAATTTCTGCTTTACCCAACTGTAGGCTTTAGCGTAAAGTTATGCAAATATTTACTCCAATAGTAAAGTTAAGCAGTTTTAGGAAAACTTGTTTTCAGACTTGATGCTAGCTTACCTAAACTGTGTATGCAAATTTAGCGTGTCCGCAGTTTAGTGAGAGGCAGTCCTGAAGTTTAAATATTTAGCGCTGAGATGAGATAACAATATTCTCATTCCATTTCTCAACAGTTTTCTAATATTAACCCTTAGGCTGCTTATCGCGACTCACTGACCTTTTGCGGACAGCGTAGATCAAGATCAGACTGCACAAAACGTGCAGTCTGATCTTTGATCTACACTTTCCGATAAGGAGATATCTTTCCTCCAAAAATACCTTTGAAACATGAAAATTTTGGGCTTATACTATTGGCTTGAAAGTTTCATTTCTTTTATTCAGCAGGATAGGGGTTAAGGGTGACGGAATTTTGTGATTGGCTTTAACAGAATGGTTCATAAATTGCGTAAGTTTCTAAAACTTAAAAAAAATGATGAATACGCACCCTGGATTAGATGGCGTTTCTCTACCATTGTCATGCGAAACAGTCTTTTTTTTTTTATAGTTTGTTCTAGCTTTGACCCAAACACAAGGTCGGTACCTACGGTGCAACTCAAAGCATCGTTTGGTGGTAGAACAGTGAGAGTCAGTGTTGGATTTTCTGTCTTCAATTTTCTGTAAAGAGTTCACAATAAAATCGGGACATGACTTTGTAACCTGCAGGCATGCAATGTAATACACGGAGTATAGATTCTGTGAGTGAAAACAGGCAAATCTTGACAATTATTTGAAATGTGAGCCGTGTAATTGGCAGTATTTGGGCGTAATTACGTCTTCGAAACAAGTTTAACCTCCATTGTTGACAAGATAATTCAAACGTAGCCAGAAATTATAGAAAGAGCTTGCAAGCGTTAGGTTCGTATTAGCAGGAAAATTGTGTACCTTACTGTTGGGGCATTAACTCTTTCACTGCCAGTGTTGCCTCGATAGCTTTAGTGGAAGGCCTAAATCAAGGTCAGACTGCATAAAACGTGGATCTCTACCGTCCACTACCTGATGCTAATCTTTGACCAAAATGGCGTCAACTGCAACGTCAAAATACTTATAGGCCTCGAGAAAAGTCGATTCCATTCTGTTGGCAGCTAATTAGTTAACCCTTAGTCAACAGACCGTGCAGTCTAATCTTGGTCTACACTGTCCGATAAGGAGATATTTTCCCCTAAATATTAACTTTGAAATAGAAACATTTGGGTTTTACTACTGGCTTGAAACTTTCACGTAATTTACTCGTATTTAGCAGGTTTGTACTCATATTAGCAGGAAGATTGTGTACCATACACGAGGCTTTAAAATGTTCTGGCAAAGTATCGATAAACAAAATTTGTCTTTTTTTTATGGAATTCTGATCCCTGGTGAACAAGATCGATCAATCTATCGATCGATAAATCGACCATGGACAAGCAATTAGTGGGTTTAAATTTCAAGCTGTAGGTTTATGTATAGCAGTTAATTTGGCACTGGTGGACAGAAATAAGACATGTCCAAATTGAAAACATTGGCTTTTGACCAATTAAATGTGGCTCAAATGATGGTATATGTCTTTTAAAGGCTAGAAAACATTGTGGGAAAAGGATACAGCATTTTCTTCTTTTTCCACGAATTTTTCAGACAATTCTTAGATGGGTCGTTAAAACTCGAAATTTACTGCAGAGGATTTAATCGTTAAGCTGCTTATCGCGACTCACTGACCTTTTGCGGACAGTGTAGATCAAGATCAGACTGCACAGAACGTGCAGTCTGATCAATGATCTACACTGTCCGATACGGTAGTTTCTTTCCGGTGAAATCAACTTTGAAACCGCAATGTTTGGGCTTTTAGTATTGAGTAGAAATTTGCGTTTCATTTATTCAGCAGCTTAAGTGTTAAAAAAAAACCATTCTGACGATGTCTTATAATGCACATTGTCTTTTATAGACCACATCTTGATTTCTAGTTAATTATTGATTTTAATACAGTTCTAATGGATGGATGGATGGATGGATAAAATGGTGGGTGGTTGGTCGATAGATGGATGGCTAGATGGATGGATCGATCCATAGATCCATCGATCCATCAATCGAGCGATCCATCGATCGAGCGATCCATCCAGCGATCGATGCTTCCTTACCTGGTTAGCCTGAGACACTTTCGAACAGAGTTTTGTTGAATAGTAACCGAAAAAATGTTTACAGCACTCTTTGATGCAATACTTTTACAAGAAGGAAATTAATGACAAGCGAAAAATAACATCAAGATTTTTTTCCCGACGTAAACATGGTGTAATAATTATTTATCCATTCTTTGTAAGGCATGGCATTTCTTTATACCAAATTATTTGCTATACTCCACGGGGGCTTCCGAGAAAAATGACGGCTGAAGACAATATTTCACATCATCTGGGAACACAGAGAAAATGTTAACCCTTAGGCTGCTAAGCGCGACTCACTGACCCTTTGTGGACAGTGTAGATCAAGATCAGACTGCACAGAACGTGCAGTCTGATCTTTGATCTACTCTGTCCGATACGGTATTTTCTTTTACGGTGAAATGAATTTTGAAACTTCAGTATTTGCGTTTTTACTATTGAGTGGCAATTTTGGGTTTCGTTTCTTTAGCAGTTCAGGGGTTAATGGGAAAAACAGAGAAAATGTTAATGGCTTTAGGTAATGACTCTAATTTCACCTTGTGGGCCCTGAACAAAGAGACTTTCGACTGTTTCGCATGCTAACACATTAAGATGGGAACATTTTCAGATACTTTGCAGGTTGTGAGGTCAAGATCAAACTGCACAGAAGGAGAAGTCTTACCTTGAATCCAGACCGACTGATACTTATACCTCACTCTTTAACCATTTTTTTCTTCCCACCGTGAAACGGCAATTCTCATATCACGGTGAATATTTTGGACGAATCTGATTGGTCAATACTACAAATGTATTTTTGTCAGCTTGCCGTTATTCCAAAAGCCGGTAGCTAAGTTTCATTGGCTAATTAAATTCGTTCAGTATATTCATGGTGATATTAGGATTTCTGTTTTTAGTTGGAAGAGAAAGCATTGCCAACTTATCTATTTGTTCCGCTCTGTGTTCCAGACCGAAGGAATATTACCGCAGAACATAACAAATTTGAATAAAAAAAATGAGAAGATAATGAAATTAACGATATCTTATATTCCGGTTTACACTGCTGTGAAAAATACTGACAAATGACCGATGATAGGGCTTGGCAGGTTTCACAAGGCATATACACATGAGTTATACTCTCTGGAAAAGGGGGGTTTAATGCATCTACAAAAGTATCGATTCAGGACAGCCTGCACAGTGCGCGCAGGCTGATCTGGATCAAAACTGTTTTCTGTTTGTCAATTTTGTGCGGGTCAAAGGACCAGTTTACCTCATGGCTCAGCTAGTTGTTAGACAAAATGGATTTTATGGATCCATAATTATCTGTTGATACAATGCATCAAGGAAAAGCATTGAACCATTTTTGCCAGAGCGTCGTTCATATATTAGGTTAAAGATGATAAAGATGATGAAGTTTGTCAAAAAAGCAAGTGCACGTGGCCTGAATCCTAAACCTGCTAAATCAGTTAAATTGAACTTTCAAACCGATTGTAAAAACTCAAATGGTGTTATTTCAAAGTTATTTTTAGGGGGAAATATATCTTCTTATCGGACAGTGTGGATCCAAGATCAGACTGCACGTTCTGTGCAGTCTAATCTTGATCTACACTGTCCGCAAAAGGTCCTTGAGTCGCGCTGAGCAGTGTAAAGATTCAATGTGACTCTTGCGTCGTGCTGAACAACTGAACCCAAAGAGAACCTCCTGATGAAGTATGACAGGAGTTATAACGGCAAAAAATCCAGCAGGGAATGACAATATTAACGCATTTACACTGAACTTAGCGTGAAACCGACCTCTTTTTTTCACTCGAATTCGATACCCTTACTATAAGAACCTACCCTTTTACCGTCTACCTTAAGCCCTTCCGAAAACTTCCAAAACATATCTCGATCGAAGAACGGGTTTGTTGAACCTTTCTACCCGATGGCAACATTTAGACTAATTGTTGTCCAAATTTGAACACTCTTGCAAAAGACGGTGGCGATTTGTTTCAAACGCTTGAATTTCTCTTGGGCAGAAAACATTGGAGAAAATTGATAAATGTTTTTTCCTTCATTTTCTCCTTCCTCTCAAACTTTTCAAATGTCTTTTTTGTCTCAAGGTTGTTTGAAATCGAGAGTATTTGGTAAAAGGTTGGCCATTGTAGAATATCGATTCTCCAAATTTCATCTCCCCCTTGTATCCACCCGGGACCTTGTTCTCCTTTTTATCAATTGAAATAATTTTCTTTAAAGGCCCAATAGCCGTCAAACAGTTAACAGTTGCAGAGAAAATAAACATCAAAATGTATGTATGGGTCTGATAATGTGTTACAATGCAATCTGTCAAACTTTCAGTCGCTGACAGAAAAAAAAAATGTATGGTAAAACTGAAACTTTGGTTCGCTTTGGATTCTATATTAAGACATTATTTAATGCTCACGTGATCTATCTGACCAATCAAAATTTGTGTCAGATTTTCACTGAATGCGACGCTTGTGTTATATATCACCATTCATTTATGCAAGTCTTTACCGTACAACTTAATTTAACGCTGCTTTGTATTGAAAATATATGCAAAAGGAAATTTGTTTAACTGTTGATTCACGCAACTTTCAATTTTATTTCAATAACATCGCGGCAACCATTTATCCATGCTTTCCTGGGTCGGTATTAACCAACCATTCTCATTTTCATTTTAAGGCTGATTGTAGATTTAGAAAGTAACACAACTTCTGATTAGTTAAACCATTCTGAATTTCATTTAAGTCTAATCCTAGATTTTGAAAGTAACACATCTTCTGAATCAGAAGTTGTGTTACGTTCAAATTTAGAAAACTCTTGAGAGCAAGACTAAGAATGTTCTTAAGAATGGTTGGTAAATACAAACCCTGGGCCCGTATTCACCAACCATTCTTAAGAATATTCTAAGTCTTATTCTCCAAGATTGTCCAATTTTGAAAGTAACACAACTTCTGATTGGCTAAACCAAATGGTTTAGCCAATCAGAAGTTGTGTTATTTTCAAATCCAGAAAATGTTGGAGAATAAGACTAAGAATGTTCTTAAGAATGGTAGGTAAGTACAAACCCTGGAGTTTCTTTGACCTGTACTTCGCAAGACAGTCTGTCCATATAGACATGTTCTAGCGGTGAGAGAGGAATTAATCGAAAATGTTGACCATCGTCAATCCGCGGAAAAAAATCGCCGACCGAAGAACCAAACCGGACATTCCTCCTTTTTTGAAGCCCCGTATGTTACCGACCAGACTAACGGGCTCGGCCACTGTTGGGGTGGGGGGGGGGGGGGTTGTTATTTACGCAGTGATAACAAGCACTGAGGGAACGCTTATCTTCAATCTCCGTCCTTGGTAATAATTTATGGTCCAGAGCCATGAAAACCGTGACTGTGTCATCATAAATGTCGTAAGACAAGGGAATAATTAGGAAGTGTCATTCGTCATACAATGAAATGATATTTCCGAAGCCGGAAATGAAAGCGTGAAAATAGCTGAAATGTGTATTTATTGTATGTTACACTTGTCTCTTGTGACTGCTTCCGGTTCGAAGGCCCACCGGCGACACCAATCAGATCCGCCCTACCCGACTGGGTAGCTCAGTGGTTAGCGTATCTGACCTCATGACCTGGTGGTTGCGGGTTCGATACCCGGTTGCGGCAAACTTTCTTTCCGGCATTGTTTCGCCTCTCACCTCCGATGCATGTGAGAAAAGTAGTCTGTGGCTGGGTAAGAAAGCTGTGTCAGTACTGGTGGCAGAAAGCCAAGAAACACATGCGTAGGTGCACTGACCGCCGTGACTTGAACTATGGTGTTAAAAAGCCGTTAAACTCCAATACAAAACAAAAACCGAGTGTCCTTGGGATGGAAACTGCGGAGCTATAACCTGGTGAAAACTACTAAAGAAACAATAACCGGGTGAGTTTTCGTCCTGATATGACTGAAATACCCTTGAGTTTGCCCAATGGTCTGATTTTGAAAAGTGAGTGTGTTGTGATCGGATGGGACAACGAGGTTCAAGAATAACATTACATGATTTAACCCTTTGTCACACAATCCTGAGATTTAAAGACCTTGAAGAAGAAGGCTTTTGAAAACATTGTGGAAAAAGGAGAAAATGTTGGTAACCAGCATTTTCTCTTTTTTTCCCCTATGTTTCCTACCCTATCAAAGACGGAAATTATCATTTGAGCTACATTCAATTTGTCGTCTGCAAATGCTTTCAATTTGGTTAAGTCTAAAATTTTGTCGTTTGGTAAAGAGTTAACCTTTGAGCGCCAAAAACAGCTTTGTTATTTAGTTTTTTTTGCAATGTTGATCAAAATCAGACTGCCTTATAGGACAGTGCAGGTCAAGGTTAAGAATTAGATTGTACATAAAGTGCAGGCTATCTTGGACTGCCTTATAGGACAGTGCAGATCAAGGTTAAGAATTAGACTGCACATAAAGTGCAGGCTACATGTATCTTGGATCATCATTTGCTGAAATATTCTGGCAAAAGATACCCCTATGATATTTAGGTCTTCATTCCCGGCTGGAAAAATCTATTTGATTTCTCTCTCTCTCTTTGTCTCTCTCTCTCTCTCTCTCTCTGCCTGTCTGTCTCTGTATGTCTTTGTCTTCGTCTCTGTCTCTATCTCGCCAAGCCCCCGTAGCTCAGTCGGTAGCGTACAGGACTTGAGAACAGGAGGTCGTAGGTTCGATCCCCGGTTTGGCCAATTTCTTTCAGAGGATTGATGATAGTCATCACGACAGGATTCATTCCTCTCTCACCGCTGACCATTGTTTCGACGATGGTTATGTAGGAAAGCAGCCAGTGGCTTGGAAAGAATGTTGTGCGGAGTACTATTAAATGAAACTCCAGGAAAGCATGAATAGGAGCACTGGCCGCCGTGATATAACTGAAATAATGTTGAAAACGGCGTTAAACACCATACAATCAATCAATCAATCAATCAATCAATCAATCTGTCTCTATCTCTCTTTCTTTCAACCTTGGAAAACAACAAGCTATATTGTATTACCAGCATTCTTTTCTTTCCCTGCAATGTTTTCCGCACTATCACATCATTTGATCCACTTATACTAACCGAGTCATCACGTAATTTTGGATCCATAAATATCCATTTTTTTCAACAACAGGCTGAATCATGAGATAGAATGGTCCTTGGACATGCAGAAAATTTACCAAAAGCCAAAAGTTTCTACCCAGGTCAGCCTGCGCGGACTGCGCAGGCTGACCTGAATCGATACTTTTTACAGATTTATTGACCCCCCTTTTCACAGAGCATGGCTCGAATGCTTTGCGTATGGACAAGTCTAAATATTTGTCGTCAAGACGGAAGTCAACAGCGGAAGTTTATCAATACCTCCTGTTCGGAATGACTTTTATGCCCCTGTTAATCATATTTTACGACGTCATAATGTCATCCTCTAGTAATCAGAACAAAGATATTACACAGCTTTCAAAAAAAATATGTCCAGATTTATAGACCAGCCTGTTTTTATGTTGCTTCCGCCAGCGAATGTGTTTGTGTTTCCTGATAATGTCGTATCTCTGAACATTGTTGAGAGATGAATGACATTGAATAAAGTGATAATGACATATGCCCTTTCTTGGAGAAACGAAAATCAAGACGTTACGATTTTAAGGCTATTTTTAGCTCATATTGGACTGTGTAGATCCAGGGTCAGACTACATAGAAACTGCTAAGCCCCCGTAGCTCAGTCGGTAGCGTACATGACTTGAGAACAGGAGGCCGCTGGTTAGATCCCCGGCTTGGTCAATTTCTTTCCGAGGATTGATGATTGTCATTGCGACAGGATTCATTCCTCTCTCAGCGCTGACCATTGTTTCGACGATGGTTATGTGGGAAAGCAGCCAGTGGCTTGGAAAGAATATTGTGCGGAGTACTGGTAAAAGAAAGTCCAGGAAAGTATGGACAGGTGCTCTGGCCGCCGTGATAAAACTGAAATAATGTTGAAAACGGCGTTAAACACCATACAATCAATCAATCAATCAACATAGAAACTGAAAGTACAGTATGATATTGAGTTCATAATGAACGTAACAACGCCTTTAAATGCCAACAGAGCCGTGCTCTGTGACAAGGCTGACCTGGGTCGAAACTTTTCGCCACTGGCCAATATTCTGCATGTCAACGGACCAGTCTACCTCATAATTTGGTTGTTAGACAAAATGAATTTTATGGATCTCTTATTATGCGATGTCTTGCACGAAGCCCTCTTTTGCCAGAGTATGGCTCATTTATATTTTACCACCACACACATGTGAATATAGGCCAGTCTATATTATTATTTGGTATTTGTCTTCGTTTAAGTTTTCTATTAAAGACCCTGTACTAGTACGAGCGAACAAGCTGAAAGGTGAAAATATACTGTCATGGCTTAAAGTGACCTTCCGACTGCAAAACGGTTTTAGACGTGCTCGGTGAAAAGGGAGTTGAATGCATCTGCAAAAGGTACTGACCCAGGTCAGCCTGCGCAGTCCGCGCAGGCTGACCTGGGTCAAAACCTTTTGCTACTGGTCAATTTGATGTATGTCTTAGGACCAGTCTACCTCATGATTCAGTCGGTTGTTAGACAAAATTGATTTTAATTGGATCCATTTTTATATGATGACCTGCTAGCTTTATTGCCCTAAATTTCCTGTTATCAGAACGCGGCTGGTTTCGATGGGCATGCTTGGTTTTTTACCAGAAGTATCTCAACAAACCGGACCTCGTAGAGTAACCCTTGTCCTGCTAAATAAAAGAAAAGAAACTTTGAAGCCTATAGAAAAAACCAAAATGTTCCGATTTCAAAGGCATTTTTGGAGGAGAGATGTCTCCTTATCGGACAGTGTAGATACAAGATCAGACTGTACGTTCTGTGCAGTCTGATCTTGATCTACGCTGTTCGCAAAAGGCCAGTGAGTCGCGCTTAGCAGCCTAAGGGTTAAATATTATTTTGAACAAAATATGCAACGGATTCAAACAGTGGAAAACATTTCCTCCTATCTCGATCATTAGTACTTTCCTTGACATCACTTAATTCTCGGAGAGTTACATAAATGAGCCATGCTCTGGCAAAAAGGGGGCTTAATGCCTCTCCGTAATGATACCAAGCAAGTCATCCCATGATCATGGATCCATAGAGTGCATGTTATCGAAGAAACGACTAAATCATGAGGTAGATTGGTCCTTTGACACACAGAAAATTGACAAAAGCGGAAAGTTTCGTTCCAGTTCAGCCTGCACGGACTGCACAGGCAGACCTGGGTCGATACTTTTTGCAGATGCTTAAAGCCCCCTTTTGACAAAGCATGACTCGAATGAAATCGAAATTCTCAGTTAGTACTAAGGATGCAGATATTACAATTTCAAACCATCTGGTCACAATAATTCGCAAAGAATGACACTGTACATCTAAGATCAGATTTGATTTTTTTTTTTTTTTTTTTTTTTTGCAGTCTGATCTTAATCTACGTTGACCGCACAGGCCCTCATAGCCGAGTTCAGAACTGCAAAAGTCAAACAGGAAGGCGTCAAATGCTTTTACCACTTCAAGGGACGCAACTCAAACATCACTTTAATAAAGAGTAGACATGTTTTGATATTTGCTAAGCGGACAGTATAGATCGAGATCAGACTGCACAAATTATACAGTCAAACTGCGCAAATTGTGCAGTCTGATCTTGGATCTACACTGTCCGATAGTGAGATGTATTTTCCCCCTAAAATATCTTGAAATAGAAAGGTTCGGTCTTTTACTATCAGCTTGAAAGTCTCATTTAACTTATCTAGCAGAATGTGGGTTAGTACAACGGACCCAGAAGATGCTTTGCTAACCCTCTCTTTCGAATGACGCTCTTCTGTGATGAATTCAAAATGACCTTCATTACAAATGCACGAAAGAAAAAAAAAAGGACTTTTGGTTAATTTGATGTGTAAACAAATAAGTCACAACTTTCTTAGAAAATTTGAGCAGTATATGTCCCCAAAGCTAGAATTCAAAATTACATTTTTTTTTTCGTTTCTACAACAACAAAGTAGCCATGCCGGACTTAACGTTGGTTACCTCCCCTGATACAGCAAGTGTATAGGGATCGGTACAGGCTACTGAAAACGGGCGGAATTCTGCCCGTCTATTTTTAGAACAGCCATGACGCAAGACTAATAGAGATTCATCGGAGGTCACTCTCACATCGAAAGCAGAGGATTTCCCGATATTTTTGACCTCACGAATAAGTGAATTGTTTTTTTGGTATCACCTTTTATGTTTAAGTCTGCTAATATTCTTTTTAGTTTCGATTACCAATTTCAAACTGTGCAAAAAATCGCAATGTTACCTCTACAGCCAAACTGGAAATGTGAATGCTGCTTTGATTGGCTATTCTCTGATATACATGTAGCCCAATGAAAAGCAACGACACAATAGCCTGTGCCAGTTGTAATATGTACATCTACAACGGGGACCAGTTCAGCCGGACTTGTCAGTGTGTAAATCAGTGTAGCTTTGGGTTTTTTTTACTGGATAAGGTAACCCCGCAAAAATTTCCCCGCATCGGAAACTTATTCAACTGTATGCTTTTAATTGGCTACAAATTATTTAAACCGTTTGGCTGCTAAGCGCGACTCAAGGACCTTTTGCGGACAGTGTAGATCCAAGATCAGACTGCACAGAACGTACAGTCTGATCTTGGATCTACACTGTTCGATAAGGAGATATCTCTCCCCCTCAAAAAAAAAAAAAAAAAAAATACCTTGAAATAGCAAAATTGGGGTTTTTACCATCGGTTGAAAGTTTCATTTTACGTATTTTGCAAGATAAAGATTCATTTTTTACACGTTTTAGAATCAAGAAGGCAGAGAGGCAGGGTAACGATGGGCCTATATGTTTCTTGCATTCTGGCCTTATTCTATGCCACCTGCCGGCAACTTATCTTGTCACATATCTAGGACACGTTGAAAATTCAACTGTAGACGCGACATTAGAGAAAAACTGTTTAAAACACAGTAAATTTCTATCAAGTGTATAGCTCTCATCATTTAACCTGACCCAGCTCAACATCATTTACATAAATTAAAATTCTATTTTTAGCTTCGGCAAAGCACGGGACTGTCTTCGGCATACATCCCGAATGGTCACGGAAATTTTACGTACGGTATGCTTACCTGTGTAGCCTACATGTACATACGGAGACCAAGCTCAAGTCTTCCATAACTTCAGTGAATGCGAACTTAACTTCCGGAATAATAGTCGGAGTTCTATTTATATGCCTACTTATATATTCAGCATAAAGGTCAGGATCAGGTTAACTTTTTACAATACAATCCCGAATTTTAACAACACTAAGAGAAAAGGCTTTTGAAAACATTGTAGGAAAAGGAGAAAATGCTGGTAACCAGCATTTTCTCCTTTACCCACAATGTTTTCTACCCTATTCAAAGGCAGATACTATCATCTAAAAAAACATCTTACTTGTGTTTGTATATTCCTTCAATCTGGACAAGTCCAAAATTTTGCTGTGTGGTAAAGGGTTAAATGAAGTAAGCAATAGAATTAGGATAAAAAATAAATTGAACGAGACTAAAAACTGACAGAACAGGATAGTTGTCTGTGAAATTATATTTTCAACACTGCCTCTCTCTGGTTATTTCTCACACTGTTTTGTCTTCTATTTCGCCCAGTCAGAGTTTCCATCAGGAGAAAGACATCGTTCATACATACCCTTTTGCAGACGATATTTATATTTTTTGTTGTTGTTGTTGTCTTGCGGCAAACCACTTCAGAAAGCATTGTAACAAAAAGAGAAATGGCTTGTTACGAACAATTTCTCCTTTTGTCGTAATATTTCCATATGCATTCTTGTACTAAACCTCACTTAACTTTGATTATCCCCATTTCAAAATCGTACTGCTGCAACGTGGTTTCAAGAATTTAACTCATTACCAAATAATTTAATATCAGTTGCTTTCATGAATATTGGCGAGTTCTGATTGGCTGAAAATTTTTTTTCATAGCTCCATGAAAAAAAAAATCACGTTGTGCCGGAACTACTTTAGCTGTCAAACTAATGTAAACAAACATGTATACATACAATATTCAACATTTTTTTTAAGAATTTTATACAGAGTCCCAAGTTTATTAGTTAGCTTTTCTTTTGCCTGTAATATTAAATTATAAGGAATGAAGAGAATATTTTTTTTGTCATGGAGGTATGAAAAAAAAAAACCTAACCACACTTTTGTATGAAACCATGAAAAAAAAATATTCTCTTCCTTCCTTAAACGACAAGATTTAGGAAATTGAAAGCAATTGCAGACGACAAATTATATGTTGCTTCAATGATAATTTCTGCATTTCATAGGGTAGAAAGCATTACTGGAAAAGGAAAAAAATGCTGGTTACCAGTATATTCTCCTTTACCCAAATGTTTCCAAAAACCTTCTCTTTCAGGGTCGTAAAATCTGGAGATTGTTTGGTAAATAATAAATGTGCCGATTCATTTTTCTGATGTAAAATTTCGCTTTAACCCTTTCCCAAACAAGCCCTGGTTTTCACGTGTCTGCAGTACAAGTCTTTTGAAAACACTGTGGGAAAAGGAGAAAGTGCTCGTAACGAGCAATTTCTCCTTTTCCCACAGTGTTTTCTACCCTTTTTGAGAACTTTCTGCCATTTTCATCAAATTTGAAATTGTCATCTGCAAACTCTTTCAATTTGGACCGGTCCAAAATTTGTCGTCTGGGAAAGGGTTAAATATCAGTGTCTGTGCACAACATAAAACAAATAAATATCACAGTATGTAAACAAAGTAAATTTCAACAAATATATAACAGGATGAGGTCGTTATTCTGTTACTTTGCAATGAACAGTGCGACCAGTTGAAGCAGCATCACAAACACACAACCCATTCGAATTATCTCTGAAATTAAAAAAAAAAACAAGAATGCATTATGTTAATATGTTACATTTAGAGAACCAAAATCTAACTCACCATCAGACGGGAAAAAATGTTATATTTAAAGAAAATCGTACAGCTGTCATGGTAGTTATATAACGAATTTGGAATAAAAAGGGTAAAGGTGAACAATACTTAAATGTCCAAAACTGAACTCTGACTGAGCTTCGAGTATTTACTTGATTTCTCTACTTTTAAAAAAAAATCAAAGTACTGAAAGTACTAAATCAAAGTACTGAAAGTACTAATAGACTGTAGAAATTTGCCAGCAAATAGCTTTTAACAGTGGGCCATCTCATTAAAAATGAGCCATCTCCGTGATGCATTATACCTATCAAGCCATCACATAATCATGGATCCAAAATAGCCACTTTTTTTAACAACCGATTCTCTCATGAGGTAGAATGGTCCTTGGACATGCAGAAAATTGACGGATAGCAAAACGTTTCGGCCTAGGTAAGCCTGCGAGGACTGCGCAGGCTGACCTGGGTTGATACTTTTTGCAGATGTATTTAGCTCCCTTTTCACAGAGCATGGCTCAAATTCATTCATCTGACGATTGGAAGTATTTTTTTCTAAGATTGAAAGTATGCTTTCATGGCTATCTTCCATAATATCATATATCTAAGCGTTTTTATGAAGTTTTAGATGTTTGGAAAGTGGTTTGGATGTTTTGAGAAGAATTGTGTGTTTTGGGATGTTTCTCTTAATTATTCATCCGCGATGTAGAATTTATAAACGAGGTCATGTGAAAGCCAATTTCAAATCTAGAGCTAATTCTTCGACATTTAAGTCTGGAGTTTATTGTTTGGTTAATTGGCTTGCTCAGTTTGGTTGTTTCAATCCGCATGTTATTTTCAGTTATCAAATGACACAGACCCATCTCTTCTTTGATCTATGAGAGCCCGTTTTCCTTGAAACAAAGGAAAGGTTCGTCATCACAGGATTTCAGTTCGAAGGTTGGCATAAAAAGGTGAAATCGGAAAGTCATCACCTCCTAAAAATGTCAAAATGTCAAAGAAGTGACATACCCGCTCCTGACCGACATTGACTGGCGGAACAACCAGCAAAATAAACTGACTCGTCAGTGCCGTCGTCACAATCCCGTGTACCGTCACACCGGAAACTGATGTCAATACATATCATACTTCCGGTCGAGCAGCCGAATTGGGTAGATGTACAGTTCTAAAACCGAAAATTTACCATTTTAACAAGCAATCCCGACTTTTTAACGACCCTGAGACAAAAAGTCTTTAAAAACATGGTGGAAAAAGGAAAAAATGCCGGTAACGAGCATTTTCTCCTTTCCCCGCATTTATACCCTATCACAGACAAATTTCATCATTTAAATCACATTTAAAGTGTTGTCTGCATATGCTTTCAATTTGGACAAGTCTACATTTTTTCCCGAAAGAGTTAAGGCCGTGATCAAACATCGAAGTGTTAACTTTATTTCTAGACAACACAATTTTAGAATTGTCTATATTGAAAGCTTTCGCAGATGACAAATGCTGTTCAAATAATGGAAACTATTTTGAATGAAGTGAGGAGAATGCGGTTGAAATGAAATAAGTGACTGGTTACTAGTATCTTTTCCTTTCCCAGAATGCATTCAGAGGCCTCGTAAAGCACCAGAGTCGTCAATGCAGGGTCCGTATTCACCTACCATTCTTAAGAACATTCTTGGTCTTGTTCTTCAAAATTTTCCAAATTTGAAAGTAACACACCTTCTGATTGGCTAAACCGTACGGTTTAGCCAATCAGAAGGTGTGTTACTTTCAAAATTGGAAAATCTTGAAGAATAAGTCTAAGAACGTTCTTAAGAATGGTTGGTGAATACGGACCCTGATTTCGAAAGTGTATGCATGTCACTGAGTACATTAGGTCTTTCTCGAAGTAACTGATCGGCGCTCTGACAAAAGGGGTTTAATGCATCTCCGTGATCCATTATACCAAGCACGTCATCACGTGATTCTTGATCCATAGAATTAGTATTGTCTAACAAAGAACTAAATCAAAAAGTAAACTTGTCGTTTGAGATGCCGAAGATTGACTAATAGGGAAAAGATTCGACCCCGGTCAGCTTGTGCCTCCTTTATTTCAAATACAAGTATTTCCAATTTAAACGCTAAATATAGGAAAAAATGTTTCATGTATTTGTTTACTTGAGATACTTACATGTATGTCCCGAAAAAAAGTCTAAAAAAAAAAGGCTGCAAAAAAAAAAGCTGCCAAACACGAAAAATTTCGTTAGTTTTTCTTTTAGATATACAAGTCGTATACGAATTTAAAACTCTTTCGGCACCAAATAAACAAACTCGGCTTCTTTTGATGGCTGTAAATAGAATCCACTGAGTCTCCGAAAGATTTTTATCATATAGGCTTGACCAAACAAGCGGAAGGTATAGATCAAAGATCAGACTGCACGTTCTGTGCAGTCTGATCTTGATCTATGCCGTCCGCAAAAGTCCCTGTTCTCGCCTATGGCGCGGAAAGGGTTAAAGCGCTTTAGCTAATAAAACGGCTAATAATTTATCCTTGGTCACGTGTGCATTTCGCTAAAATACAGATTAAACCGACCAAACAGAAAGTCAGTACAGCGCTGCAGCTTTTCTCCCGGAAAATTCACCATGGATTTGATCCGGTACCGTGTACAATAAATGTGTAAATATGAAAAGAAGCATCGTTAACATCTCATTATTGAGACTTCACAAGCACCCAAACATTGTGTCTAACGCCTCTCATTTCCAGCAATTAACTCTTTACCACACACTCCTGAGTTTAAACGATCCTGTGAGAGAAGGCTGTTAAAAACATTTTAGGAAAAGGAGAAAATGCTGGTAACCAGCATTTTCTCCTTTTCCCAAAATGTTTTTTTTTTTTTTCCTTTTAACGACAAATACCTATGTTTGAGCCACAGGTAACTTGTCGTCTGCAAATGCTTTAAATTTGGACAAGTCTAAAATTTTGTCGTTTGGTGAGAAGGTAGGGGAAAGGGGGGGGGGTAATTATGCCAGCCATACAAGATTTAAATTGTCTTACCAACAGAATGTTGCCATAATACGAGGGTAGACAATAATCACTGACAGTGCACCCTGTGGTGTCGGTTGCATTCCCGACACAATCTGTACCATTGTACTGTGGGGGCGGGTTGTCACATGACCTGTTTCTCGATAGCACACCCGACCCACACGTAACACTGCAAGTGGACCAGCTACTCCAGTCTCCCCAGTTTCCATCGACTGTAAAAAGATTCGATTTTATACTATCTGTGAGCCGTGCTACGGCAAAGGGGGTTTAATGCATCTCCGTGGTGATCCAACATATCGATGCGTGTTATTGATCACGTGACATTCCCACACGCCTTCCTGAAACTCTAGCGCAAAATCTAAGATTACTCATTTAAGCTAATATAGCTTTATCATCATCTAGGTACATATACTCACCTATAGGTCGCATGTGATAAGAATTACTTTATATGTACAATTTGATGTATAGTCTACGCCAATCACTAACCTTTTGGGCGAGATTGGCGAGCAAGATTATTTATGGACGGCCTAGATCAAGATCAGACTGAACAGAACGTGCCGCCTGATCTTAGATCCATACTGACCTCTTGTTTAGTGAAGCCTATAGGATTTGAACGACCTCGAGTTTATTGACTTTGCGCTGAAAGTTTTAAAGTTTTTTCTCATGTAGACCTATTGCAGTAAAATAATAGAGAAACTATGTCTTTTACTAAAATGAAATAAGCCTTGCTCTGAGAAAGGCTGGTTTAATGCATTTGCAAAAAAGTATCGACCTATGTCAGCCTGCATAGTCCGAGCAGGCTGACACGGTTCGAAAATTTTTGCTGTTGGTAATTTGCTGCATGTCAAAGGACCAGTCTAACTCTTGAATCAGTCGGTTGTTATACAAATCAAGAGATTTTATGGATCTGCATGTATAATAACGTGATGACTTTCTTTGTATCATGCATCACGGAGATGCATTAAACCATCTTATGCCAGAGCGTGGCTAATTTATATTTATATCAAAATAACTTACTTGGACATGGTGTGGACGGTCCAGTACAAGCTGCAGTTTCGGAGGAGTCTCCCTGACAGTCTAGACCGTTGTTCTGGGGAGGTGGGTTGTCGCAGGTCCGAGTTCGAACAAACGTTCCGGAACCTCCACCACAGGTTGTCGAACACGCTCCCCAACTACCCCATTCGCTGTAGTTTCCATTCACTTGGCATTGGAAAGAGAAGCATTTGTCAATGTGGCACTTGAATTTATGTGAACAAACAAGTTAGGGAGAGCTTACAATCTATAATTTGTGTAAAAAAATCATTTTTGCTATACTTCTTATTATCATTATTGGAACTCTTCAAGTTAAAGGCGCGTTTAGACCTGCTTCTAGGACCACGCGTAAACAAAGATCAATGGCATCATATATGTAGTACAATCAAACGCAGCCATTTGTACTAACCGAAGTACATTTCATGGCAATGCAGTGTCTAATAAATATATTATGGTCTTCATTTCTCATTCTTTCCCGTTGTTGGTTAGTTAACGATTAAGCTATGTTACGAGCACCGTGAAGGTTCCACCGTCTCTCAAGACTTGTTCATTCTCTCATCATATATGCACAAAAGTGATCAAAGAGAGGTAACTCTATCGGGCTGGCGATAATAAACTTGTATTGATTGACAATTGACAGTTGATTTCAGTGAGACCTCATCATATTCCGTGAGTCTACTTCAGCAAGGCGCGTCTTCCACCGAGCTGATAAGTTCTGTATAACTACTGCTTCGATATTTCATCTGAACCAGGTAAAACTGCATTAAAAAACAGAGCTTTACGGAAACGGACGAAAAGTATGCCGAAGTATAATTTGTCTAATTTTAATAATTTCTCACTGTACAAAGATTACATGCCTAAAAACATGTAAACATATAAACTCCGTCAAAAGGGGGCTTACTGTATCTCCGTGTTGGTTTATACAAGCGAGTCATTTATATGATTATGGATCCATAAAATTCATTATGAGTCCTTAATTCTAGTGGTCCTTTTACATGCAGAAAATTTACCAAAAGCAAAAAAATTTAGACACAGGTCAGCCTGCGCGGACTGCGCAGGCTGACCTGGGTCGATACATTTGGCAGCTGCATTAAACCCCCCTTTTCACCGAGCATGGCTTAAGTAAATGTGTCAAAGTGAAAAAAATACTATTAACGTCACATTACGTCACCTACCTCTGGGGTACATGGCTAGATCTTCGTCAATCTGACCGTCACCATCATTATCTATCCCGTCATCTGTCTCCTCGTCAATCCTTCCATCGCAATCATTGTCAAACCCGTCACCGGCAACAGTTGAGCTTGTTGTGCAGGGCTTGAAGTACAAAACGATCTCTATGATTTGATATGTGTATAGATGGATAGAAGTAGGGAAGGAGGTAGGCAGGGAAGAATGAATGGATGGATGGACGGACGGACGGATGGATGGATGGATGGATGGATGGATACGCAAAAGACAAACTCCAGTCACTTGATTAATCGAGCGTTCTGATAAACAAGGGTTGAAATTCTTTGCTTGAATTAGCATTAACATCCATGTCATGGTTTATGATTTTAATTGTACTTAAGACAAAATGGGTGTTAGACAAAAAGCAGAATAAGGTAAACAAGTAAGATCAAAATTCAGAGCACACAATAAATAATAATATTTATTTCATGCTTTCCGGTAGGATATCGAGAAATAGCGGTGAAAATATTTTTCGATATTACACGGGTACGACCAGTGAGAATACCGATTTCATGACGGAACTACTTTTTCCCCTCAGTCGCCTTTTTAAAAAAGGCGTTAGAAGCATGAAATAAATAGAACATTTGTTTTTTTCGGTGAAAGATCGAAATTTATTTCATCGAGTGAACATCATCGGTAATATTTTCACGAGTGGCGCAGCCACGAGTGAAAATATTACCGATGATGTTCACTCGATAAAATAAATTTCGATCTTTCACCGAAAAAAGCAAATATCCTCTATATGTCTGAAAGAAGATAGTAAAAGGAAGTCGATTACCTACCTCATTGATATGTGCAAGTCGCAGACCAGAGGCGTAGGCATATGAGTTGAACTGGGCGTTACCCATAGCCATCCCGAGAAAACCATTTGCCGGCACGGAGTTGTAAAGGGAGTGTGCCCCGGGGGTAACGTTGACGTAAACCCCAACGTAGTCAGAGGTCCCTGTCACGTTGACCCAGGTTGTATTTAGACTAACATCGTCCAGAACGAGGTCAGCGGTGTAATTGACATTGGAGACAATCACAATATAGTTGTTGAAGTCGCCGTTTGTGTCTGTGACTGTACTCCAGGTGTAGTCGGACCCGTAAAGAGCCACTGGAACGGAGAAGGACATGGCCGGGTCACCGCCATTTTGTGCGTCGTTAGTCCAGGACAAACCTTCCGTCTTACAAAAGATGGCGACACAAATACCCTTATCGGCTATGATATAGTAGTACGATCCACTTGCTTTATTGAACGTAGTATACTGGTACGCACTCAAAGAATAAGAGCTTCCGTCAAAAGTAAATGTCGTGTTATCCTCAGCTGCAATGACTTTGATGTAGTCGCCTACCGTTCGTTCTGGAGTGGGAAACGTTATAAATTCTGTGCCCCAACTTTGTGTCGGTACAAGCTGCTCCACTAAGTGGTCAGAGCTGGTTCCCGTATTTGAGTCTGTTACACCAATTTTGTAGTTACCGCTGAACGCAGCAACTGGTGAACTGGAGACTATTTGGGTACCGGAAAGATCGCCTGTTTCGGAATAGATGTGGAATGTTTCCATTCTATTCAGAGATATCATTAAAGTCATTCCACCCTCGTAAGTTATGCCGCTGTAATAAAAGGAAGAGGAATACGTAGACGGGAAAGTGAGGTTCACACTTGTACCATCTGTTATTCCTGTGACCATTAAAGTCGATTTATCGGTCCACGTGACGGCAACGTAATTCACGCCAAGAGCATCAACCGGGTAGGCAATGAATGCGTCCGTAGAGTACTTCTGCTTATTGACGCAGTAAACAGTCACTTCTTCGGCGGCTTGTACAAGTATACCTTTACTCTCTATTGCAACGCCGCTACCACGAAGGGCCGCTGGAACATTGACTTGAACTATGTTACCTCTTGTAGCGTTTACTTGTTGTATCCAACTTGAATCGTAAAGCGGTGTGGTAATGTTGACCTGCATCAAAGGAAACAAAGTACTATATGATCGATGAACCTAGAAAGTGCTACACAAAACCTTTACGTGTTTCTTGCGTACTGTGTAGATTAATATCAGACTGCACCACGTACATTGTTAGTGTTCCTTCTATTATTCCGACCAAAGTGGCTTTACTTTGAAAAGAAAAAGCTAAATAAATTGAACTTAAGGAGGCTTAATGCATCTCCGTGGTGCATGATACCAAGCAAGTCATCACATGATCATAGATCCATATAGTACATTTTGTCTAACAACCGACTGAATCATGAGGTAGACTGAGCCTTTGACATACAGAAAATTTACCAGTATCGAAAAGTATCGATCCAGGTCAGTCTGCGAGGACTGCGATACTTTTCTCATTAAGCCCCCTTTTCACAGAACACGTTTCAATTATATAAACGCTGATTTCGAACTTTCTTTTATTATAAAAACTCATGGTATCGGACAATGTAGATCCAAGACAAGACCATGTTCTGTGCAGTCTGATCTTTCATATTCTGTAATATTATGCATTGAGTTGCATTTTGCAGCGTATGGGTTACGGCTACAATATAAAAGGATTTTTCGTTGGCAAAAATCCCTGGAGAGTGCATTCACACAGCGCTCCAACCCTTTCCGCGTCTCAGGCGAAAACAAGGACTCATGCGGACGGCATAGGTTAAGATCATGGATCTTCATCTCGGTGGAAAAGAAGCAGGCATGCATGAAAAAAGAAGAGATATTTACCTGAACCACGTTGTTGGAGAGAGTTGTCAGAAACAGCTCTAGATCATGGTTCTCGTTGTTCGTAATCTTGTTGTCCATGAAGCCAAGAGCAAACTCGGTACCAGCATTGTCAAGGGCTAAAATGATAAAAGAATTTGAGCGAAACTCTGGGACAAGGGAGATATCCGGTAGGATATCGAGAAATAGCGGTGAAAATATTTTTCGATATTACACGGGTACGACCAGTGAGAATACCGACCACGGGAAGTTTGCACTGATTTTTATGGAAGTTAGAAGCATGAAATAAATAGAATATTTGTTTTTTTCGGTGAAAGATCGAAATTTATTTCATCTCGTGAACATCATCGGTAATATTTTCACTCGTGGCTGCGCCACTCGTGAAAATATTACCGATGATGTTCACTCGATGAAATAAATTTCGATGTGCGCCACTCGTGAAAATATTATCCATGATGTTCACTCGATGAAATAAATTTCGATCTTTCACCGAAAAAAAAAACAAATATCCTCTATATCTTCGTAAGAAATTTTACCAAACAGTCCGTCGAATAATTTTGGTCCATTTTGTCTAAACATTGGTTGAATCATGAGGTGGAATTGTCCGTTGACACGCAGAAAATTTACCCAACTGCAAAATGTTTCGACCTGTGTCAGTCTCCGCGGATAGTGGCACAGGCTGGGATTGGTCGATACGTTTTACAGATGCACTACCCTTTACTAGACAATTCCGACTTTTAACGACCCCAAGAAAGACAGCTTTTGAAAAAATTGTGGAGAAAGGAGAAAATGCTGGTAACCATCATTTTCTCCTTTTTCCATAATGTTTTCTACCCTTCCTAAAACAAAGTTCAATGTTAGAGTCACATTTTTCTTGTCGTCTGCAAATGTTTTCAATTTCGACTGGTCTAAAATTTTGTCGTTTGGTAAAGAGTTAAACGACTTTTTCACAGTCCATGGCTCATATATAACTATCAGCCTTTTTTTCATATTTATTTTATATGTTATAAATTCCTTTTTCTATTTTACCTTTTTCGACCTACTTTTAGGTACTGATAAAAAATGAATAAACAGAAATTTGTGATTGGTAAAAAATGTGTACACGTTTATTCGAATGACCTCTGCCTATTCGCGGGCAAATTTATGCCGTCTATCTATTTTCCAGATATTTCTGTTTTATCTTATTGTAGAAACAGTAAGTTTCGCACTTTTTTCGCATTGAGATTTAACGTTTTCTTGTAATGAAGACTGTAAAGAAAGATTGATTGTATGGTGTTTAAAGCCGTTTTCAACATTATTTCAGTTATATCACGGCGGCCAGTGCACCTATCCATGCTTTCCTGGAGCTTCTTTTACGAGTGCTCTGCACAATATTCTTTCCAAGCCACTGGGTGCTTTCCCACATAACCATCGTCGAAACAATGGTCAGCGGTGAGAGAGGAATGAATCATGTCGCGATGACTATCATCAGTCCTCGGAAAGAAATTGGCCAAGCCGGGGATCGAACCAGCGGCCTCCTGTTCTCAAGTCCTGTACGCTATCGACTGAGCTACCGGGGCTTGGCACTGTAAAGAAATGCATATACTGTAAAAGATAGTTTTTGTTATTGCATGGTCTACATGTACTAAATTCTGCACCGTTAAATAGCGATGAATAATTCAGGGAAAAAATAGGTGTCTATATTTACCGCATTGTACTATGCCAAAACAAAGCAATAGAAGGGCAGCCGATCTCATCTTGATGGCTTATAACCTGAAAATATTGTAGATAATATTATATACCTATAAACGATCAGACTAAAATACAATTGTGAAGAACATTCTTGGTCTTATTCTCAGGAATATTCTAAATCTGAAAGTAACACAACCCCTAATTGGCTAGACCAAATGGTTTAGCCAATCAGAAATTGTGTTACTTTATAAATCTAGAATTAGACTTATAATGAAATTAAGGATGGTTGGTGAATACGGACCCAGAATACGTTTCCCGTATCACGCATGTACTCTGTGCAGTTTTTTTTCCCTTTCGTTTCACGCATTTAATCTGTGTAGGTTTTTTTTTTTCCGTATCACGCGTGTACCATGTGTGGAACATCATCGTGTTCACGGACTACTTCTGCGTTATCACGTTCAATTCTTTCCTTCGAATCCTGAAAATGTGGGACTCTCTTTTTTTTTTATCGAATTTATTTTGCAGGAAAGGTGAATAATAAAGGGAACATTACAACAGTCTGCATTTTTGAGGTCAAATAAATAAAAATTTGACTGTGAAGTATTTTTATTCTCCTTTACTTTGGACGGGTCAAAGCGTATTACCACCATTACAATGGAGTTATTTCTCTTCGAGAACTCTTGTGCATATCAGGGCTACACGATGCCTGCAAAGTACACGAAATGCTAACTAATCCATAACCAGAATAACACATGAGAAAATAAAGCCTAAATATACTTATTGGACACTGCATCGCAATGAAATGTGCCTCCGTTAGTATAGGTGGTTACATTTTATTGAATTTCTTCTATGACGTCATTGACTTTTGTTTGTGCATGGTCCCGGTGGTGAGTCTAAACGCGCCGGCCTTTATTTGAAGAGTTCCACTAATGGAAATAAGAAGTAGTTTAACTCTTTAACCAAACGACAAAATTTTGGACTGGCTCAGACTGAAAGAAGTTGCAGAAGACAATGTAAATGTGGCTCAAATGATTTGACTCATTTCTGAAAGGTTAGAAAACATTGTGGGAAAAGGAGAAAAGGCTGGTTACCAGCATTTTGTCCTTTTCCCACAATGTTTTCAAAGGTCTTATTCACGAGAGTCGTTAAAACTCAGGATTGCGTGGTGAAGGGTTAAAGTACATGTACAGGGCGTCCCGTAATATCAGTTACCATTGTAGATGCTTGTTACTCTGTATTCAAGTTACACCATATTTAAAAGTTAATATAAACATTGAAGATATAATAAAGTTTTAGCAGATGTGCATTTCGCAACAAAATATTTATACATATTCTGGAAAAGATAGTATTTGACTTATTCCAAACATTGTTCATCTTCTTTTTGTTTGATTACAAAGTCGCAACCTTCTGTAAGTACTAGATCACTGCATAAAAAGCTTCAGTATTCGTACAACTGAATTCTCTTGTTTAATAATCCGTTTAATTTTTTCTTAGATATGAGTTATGCTCCGTGAAGAGGGGGCTTCATGTATCTGCAAAAAGAATCGACTGATTTCAGCCTGCGCAGTCCGCCTAGGCTGATATGGGTCGATACGTTTTGCTATTAATAAATTGTCTTCATGTCCAAGGACGATTCTACCTCAGGATTCAGCTGGTGGTTAGACTAAATGGTTTCCATGGATCGAAAAATAGATGACGCCTTGCTTGGTATAATGGATTACGGAGATGCATTGAGCCCTCCTTTCGCCACAGCATTGTTCATTTCTGACATACTAAAGTCATTTTAAAACTAACGAGCCTTCCTTTTGCCACAGCATTGTTCATTTATGACATACTGAAATCATTTTAAAACTAACGAGCCCTCCTTTTGCCACAGCACTGTTCATTTATGACATACTGATATCATTTTAAAACTAACAAGCCCTCCTCTTGCCACAGCATTGTTCATTTATGACATACTGGAATCATTTTAAAACTAACGAGCCCTTCTTTTGCCACAGCATTGTTCATTTATGACATACTGGAATCATTTTAAAACTAAACCCAAGGCAAATATTTGAAAGTCGTAAACATGTATTAGTTTTCTGTATTACAGAAATCAGTAATAAGAAATAAAATATAATGAATTGGTTCTTGTAAGAGGCGATTGCTTTTTTTTTGTCACATTGAAAAGAGGTATAAAAAAATACATTTGTGCTACAAACAGCTATTCAACTCTTTACCGAACGACAAAAATTTTAGACTAGTCCAAATTGAAAGCATTTGCAGACGACAAAATAAATGTGAATGAAAAATTGAATTTTTTTTTTAAAAGGGTAGAAAACATTGTGGAAAAAGGAGAAAATGCTGGTAACCAGCATTTTCTCCTTTTTCCCACTATGTTTTCAAAAGGCTACTTTCTCAGGGTCGTTAAAAGTTGGCATTGTGTGGTAAAGGGTTCAAGGCAGCTATTGCCATCGGGAACACTCTCAGGATAGTTATACTGCATTCTAATAGTGATAAAATGAGAGACCACTTATATGTAAATAAATAAATAAATAAATAAATAAATAATTGCATGTACCATACAATAGAATTGTAAGATGTGAGGAGAGATGGCTCCCCGACCCTCACATACCAATAAACGGGGAAAATAAAATCTTAAAAAAATAATAATAATTACGACTGTATTTGTTTTGTAGAAAACAAACGCTTACCTAAATTTCATAATTGATAAAAAAAAATTTAAAGTACCTCTTTAACTTGGAAGAATTCTCTAAAATCTCTAAAAACGTCTAGACACACAACAAAGCCTACGCCATCTGACACCCAATTTTACGCCAATAAGTTTCGCAACCAATTTTTTGAAGAGGATTTAAGAAAGAGGCATAAACTCGGTGAAATAAGGTGATGACTTTGGGGTAAGACAATATTTATCTTAAACATTTATACTTACTGCTAGTTAGAATACCATTTAAAGGTCAAGTGGTTGTCTCGTTCTAAGGTTGCTAGTTTAATCTTGCCTCATCCCGATCTATTTGATCCGATTAACGTGTTTAAATATTTTAAAAAGTATTTTATTTTCAAATGAAATATCTAGGTAAAGAAACGAAACATTTTCGACATTTAATTTATTTAGTAAGTTATCAAATTAAACTCGCCTTCGATCCACGATGTCCGCCATGAAAGTTCTTTATTTCTATCGTTAACTTTCAAACTTATTAACCCTTCAGCTGCTAGGCACGACTCACTGACCTTTTGCGGACAGTGTAGATCAAGATCAGACTGCACAGAATGTGCAGTCTGATCTTTGATCTACACTCTCCGATACGGTGTTTTCTTTCCGGTGAAATCAACTTTGAAATCTCTTTTTTTTTTTCCATTGAGTTGAAATTTTCGTCGCATTTATTTAACAGTTTAAGGGTAAAAATGATATAAGCCTAACAGCAGCTTTGAAACATTCAAGCAAATTTATTTTTGCAAAGTAAAGCATGTTGTTCACGCAGTCAATGCATTTTCAACGCGGCTTTGGTAGTAACATTTGACAAAGGATAAGTTTAAAAGTCAAAAGAATGCTTTAACTACAGCTGCGAGCAGCAATTATACGGCGTTGTGGCAAAAGATATTTTACATTAATATTCTGCCCAAACCACTGGCTGCTTTACCACATGACCATCGCCGAAAAATTTATAAACGGTGATTGGTGAATGAGACGTGAATCCTGTAGCAATTACTATAATCAGTCCGAGAAAGGAAATTAGCCGAACTTTGGATTCGAACCGGTGACCCCTGTTAGCAAGCCCTGTGTGTTATTTAATCACTGGGTTCTGTCGCGACGAATTGCACAACATAGGTTAACATTATTAACCTAAAAACCTTGACGGTTACTAGGTCAGTCATACAAAAAATTGTCTTTTCTATAAATTCCTCCGTCCCTGTTCACACCTGGATATTTTTTGTTCCGGGTTAAGAATTAAAGAAAATAAACGTGTTAATGTTTGTTAAGAACGGACAATAATGTTCATAATCACTTAATTCCTGAAAATATTTACGCGGAGATATCGGCTTATCTAACTTATTTTCTTTTTATCTTTAGATCTTACTCTTACATCAGTCAAATAAATTGTCATCTTCGAAATTGTTCGCCTGTCGGAACTTTTTGCGGTAGAAAACCTTGAAATATTGCGCAGAAAAATAGTAGCAGACTTTTATGTAAATCTTCCTATCTTTTGTTCTATTATTTTACAGTGCAAATTACAGCATTATTGTAACATTACAGTTATATATATATATATATATATATATATATATATATATATATATATATATATATATATATATATATATATATATATATAAGCTGTTATTAATTCTTTACCAGACGACAAAATTTTGGACTTGTCCAAATTCAAAGCATTGGCAGACGACAAATTAGATTCGGCTCAGATATTTAGAACAGTTTTAGAAAGGGGAGAAAACATTGTTGGAAAAGGAGAAAATGCTAGTTACCAGCATTTTCTCCTTTTCCCACAATGTTTTAAAAGGTCCTTTTTCCTCAAGGTTGTTAAAGTTTGGGATTTGGTGGTAAAGGATTAAGTTAGAGACCAAGTGTTGCCGAAAACATAATAAGGTGAAGGTCATGACAGTAACTTCCGGTCAAATTTTTATTTTTGGACATGTCTTCATTTAGTATTTCTGAAACAGGGCCGTGGATACGTATCTTGTGACAATAGAAAAGGTATCCCGGTTTTTATTTCTTATTCCTCTCTGAATTTGTGTTTTTTTTGTTTTTGCAAGCGGCCCAGAACTACAAACAATATTTTGTGAGTAGTTCCTTTTAAATATTCTTTTATGGATATCGATATAATATTATAGAACCAAGAATTAATTTCATAATCCCTCTAACGCTGTATACTTCATGCTTATTTATGAACTTTGCTATTATCATTATTTTTTTTTTCCTTGCATATAAACACTTAGGCTGCTAAGCGTGACTTTGTGGGCTCTTATTAACTATGTAAATAAAGATCAGACTGCACGGTGTGTGCAGTCTGATGTTGGATCTACACTGTCCGATACGATGGTATTTTCCTGACGAGCAAAGTTTTTAAATCCTTAGCTATGGGTTTTCACTATTGGCTGTAAATCTTTAATTTGATCTATCTGGCAGCTTCACGGTTGAAATATCTAGTGATTATTAATGAGCAGTTTTATGGGTTTTTTTTTTTTTTTTAAATACTACTTAATTACTAGTACTGAGGTCAACCTTTTACCACACAAAACCGAGAAAAGGGACTTCTGAAAGCCTTGAGGTAGAAGAAGAAAATGCAGGTAACAAGCATTTTCCTCCTTTTTCATAAATGTTTTCTACCTTGTGATGGGCGAATCCTTTTTTATAAACCGCTTTTAATTTACTGTCTGCCAATGTTCTCAAAATGGATATGTCTGAAATTTTGTCGTCTGGTAAAGAGTTAATTAAATTGATATTAGCTCTTTACCAAATTGTTTAACAATGAAATAAGCCATGCTCTGTGAAAAGGGGGCTTAATGCATCTGCAAAAAGTATCGACCCAGGTTAGTCTGCGCAGTCCGCGCAGGCTGACCTGGGCCGAAACTGTTTGCTATTGCTTAATTTTCTGCATGTGAAAGGACCATTCTACCTCAAGATTCGGTCAGTTGTTAGACAAAATGGATTTTATGGATTTATAATTGTGTGATGACTTGCTAGACACCATGCATCACGGAGATGCATTAAGCCCCCTTTTGCCAGAGCGTGGCTCAAGTTGTTTTGCTAACCGCGTCTACCGCAAGTCCGAAACGTGCTTTTTTTCTAACCGGAACTTGTCTTCATTGTCAAAGGGTAAATGAATGAAAAATAAACTCTGTGAGTTGGAAATCTGCAATTGACGGGGCTGGTAAAGCTGGTGTGAGTCAACGTAATAACGTCATATTTTTAACTCACCTGAGCACGAAGTGCTCAAGGTGAGCTTTAGTGATCGTGCTATTTCCGTCGTGCACGTCCGTCGTCCATCATGAATCGTGCGTCTTGCGTTGTGCTTCGTCCGGGTCCTCAACATTTACCTTGTGTGCATTCTAGAGGCCACATTTTCAGACGGATAATTATGAAACTCGCGAAATTGGGTCTCGTGGGTTCAAAAAGTAGGTCACTGTACTAAATCTTATAAAAACCTCGTGTGCACTCTAGAGGCCACATTCTCAGCCTGATACTCTTAAAACTTGGTCAGAATGTTTTTCTTGATAAACCTCAGACAAGTTAGAAATCGGATCATGTTAGGTTAAAAAGTAGGTCACTGGGCTGTATCTTAGAAAAACCTTGTGTGCACTCTAGAGGCCAAATTTTTAGCCTTATACTCATGAAACTTGGTCAGAATGTTTGTCTTGATGATATCTCGGAGACGTTTGAAATAGGGTCATGTCGGGTCAAAAAGTAGGTCACGGGGCCAAATCTTAGGAAAACCTTGTGTGCACTCTAGAGGCCACATTTTAAGTCGATAATCATGGAGGTTGTTATATTATTTGTCTTGTTTGTATCTCAGACAAGTTCGATATTTTGTCATGTCAGGTCAAAAAATAGGTCACAGGACCAAATCATGGAAAAACCTTGTGTGCACTCTAGAGGCCACATTTACAGTCGGGTCCTTATGAAACGTAATCAGAATGTTTGTCTTGATGATATTTTATACAGGATTGAAATTTGGTCACGTCGGGTCAAAAAGCAGGTCACTGGGCCAAATCTAAGAAAAACTTTTGTGCACTCTAGAGGCCACATTTGCAGCCTGATACTCATGAAACATGGTCAGAATGTTTTTCTTGATGATATCGTGGACAAATTCGAAATTGGGTTACATCGGGTTGAAAAGTAGGTTAATGGGCCAAATCTAAGAAAAAAACCTTGTGTGCACTGTAGAGGCCACATTTTCAGCCTGATACCCATGAACTTAGTCAGAATGTTTGTCTTAATGAATACTTGGAAAAGTTCGAAATTGGATAACCTCGGCCCAAAAAGTAGGTCACTGAGCCAAATCTTAGAAAAACCTTGTGTGCATCGTAGAGGCCACATTTTCAGCCTGATACTCAGGAAGCTTGGTCAGAATGTTTGTCTTGATGATATCTTGGATAGGTGCGAAATTTAGTCATGTTAGGTTCAAAAGTGGGTCACTTACACTCATGTGTTTTACACCATTAAAACCATGATCTCTTCAGCTTTATCAGCTGTAGATGACTTTACTCAGGTGAGCGCTTTAGGGCCAATGGCCCTCTTGCTTTATCAATACTGATATCAAATATTCGCTTACCATTGAAGTAGAACTGTTCTACATTTATACCTGTTTCTATAGTAGATTGTTATGATCGAAAATGTAAGAAAAAGAACATGAAAATATAATTTTACCCTTTACCAAACGATTCTTATTTTTATACACGCTGAGGAAAAAATGCTTTTGAAAACATTCTGAGAAAAGGAGAAAATGTTTCCCCACATTATTGTGTACCTCTACAGGAAACTCTGTCATTTGAGCCATATTTAATTTGTCGTCTGCAAATGCTTTGATTTTGGATCAGTCTACAAAATTTGTCGTCTGTTAAAGGGTGAAAACGTATTTTGTAGACTAGCTAAACTGGAAACAAAAGATGACGTTTTGGATCCTGTCCGCCATTTTATTGATATCCATTCACGGTGAGTAAAATACATGTATTTTCACAAACTGAAAACGTTAATGAAAGATGCTGAGAGAAAAGGTGGTTTGATGCGTCTACAAAGAGTTTTTACCCATATCAGCCTTCGTAGTCCGCGCATGCTGACGTAGATTGAAACCTTTTTGCCATCGGTAAATGTTCTGTATGTCAAAGACCTATTATGTGTCATGATTCATTTAAGTTTTTTTGAGAACGGAATAGATTCATGTTATATGCGATAACTTGCTTTGTATACATGTGCCGGGCTGTATGAAAATGGGGCTTGATGCTTCAGCGAAAAGTATCGACCCAGGTCAGCCTGCGCAGTCCGCGCAGGCTGACCTGGGCCGAAACTTTTTGCTATTGGTCAATTTTCTGTAGGTCAAAGGACATTCTACCTCATAATTCAGTCAGTAGTTAGACAAAATGGACTTTATGGATCTATGATCATGTAATGACTTTCTCGGTATCATGTATCACGGGGATGCATTAAGCCCCCTTTTACCTTAGCATGGCTCATATATATTGCATTACGAAAATGCATTAAATCTCCTTTTCCAAGAACAAGGGTCGGTTTTGTAGTACAGTTGAATAAAAAAGATTTTGCAAGGTTGAAGAAAATATGAAAACTTAATTTTCTGAATCAGGAAGGAAACTGACAGGAAAAAAAAGGGAAAATTATCGGAGCAATATTAGACACGAATGGCTACCTATGTAGAATTCAGATGAACTGAGTGCATCTACAGAAATTCAAATATTTGTGCATTCAGTGGTATCACCGCGTTACATATGAGCTATGCTCTGTGAAAAGGGGGCTTAATGCATCTGCGAAAAGTATCGACCCAGGTCAGCCTGCGCAGTCCGCGCAGGCTGACCTGGGTCGAAACTTTTCGCTACGGGTCAATTTTCTATAAGTCAAAGGACCAGTCTACCTCATGATTCAGTCAGTTGTTACAAAAAATGGCCTCTATGGATCCACGATCATGTGATGACTTGCTTGGTATAATGCATCACGGGGAAGCATTAAGCCCCCTTTTGCCAGAGCATGGCTCATACATAAGTACATGTATATTAAATTATATACAAAAGAAAATGTAAGCTTAGACAACTTTGAAAAGAAAAAACTTGGGTGGGGGAATTACTGAACTAAAGCTACTCATGCTGGGATAGAGACTGAAATGTAGAGAGAAAGAAAATAATCCAACACTGCTAATACGGAAAGTAAATTTTCCCCAGCGCTTTCGATATTTTTCAATAGAATTCCCATCATTTAATCATTTAATTTCTAGAAGTCAAACATTTGATTTGATTTTAAAAGATTGAAAACACCAGTTAAAGCATTTCCTCAAAAAATTTCTTTTTTGTAACAGTCGAAAGTTTTGTGTTGCAGTGTTTCTAAATTTTACACATAACATCAAAGTATGTGCGTGAATATTTTACGCCACAAAAGTGCCAGCGTATGAGTAAAATCAAGTGATCAAATTTGAAATAATTAAATATTCTACAACAGGAAAATGCTGTTATGTGATTATGCTATATGGACTGCAACATGCGAAATGAGACCTTCGGACATTTTCGTAGTGTCGTCTCGGATTAGCCTGCACAGTCCTCGCAGGCTAATCCGAGACGGCACTTTACGATTACATAAGATTTTTTCATACAGTAGACTTTCGTGAAACAGAAAATCGCACAAAAACGGGAAGTGTCGTCTCGCATTAGTCAAAGACTGCACAGCCTGATATGGGAAGACACACTTTTACGCATATGTCCGAAGGCCCCTTTTCGTGTGTTGCACGCCATATTGCATTCACACTTGATCCATATGTATTGCTAAAGTAACTTGTTTTGAAACCTATTGCTTGTTTTTGCATAATATCAAAAAATACACAGCTAGACTTAACGGTGAATTTTATTTAAAATATCGTTAAAAAAATCCACTGTTATCATAACGCGCAGGCAGTTCCGCTCGGATTGATGGAAACTGGGGCGATTGGACAGCCTGGGGCACGTGTTCAGTCACGTGTTTGACAGGAACGAGGCTGAGAACCCGAGCATGCGATAATCCTCCGCCATCCAATGGCGGACTGGACTGTGTGGGAGATGGCTCCGAGAGTATGTCCTGTATCATCATGAATTACTGTTTGCCGTCTTATAAAGGCAACGAGGATCTGGTAAGTGACCTATATGTCGTGCAACACACGAAAAGGGGCCTTCGTACAAATGCGTAAAAGTGTGTCGTCCGAGATCAGCCTGTGCAGTCTGCGACTAATCCAAGACGACACTTCCCGTGTTTGTGCGATTTTCTGTTTCACGAAAGTCTACTGTATGAAAAATCCTATGAGGTCGTAAAGTGTCGTCTCGGATTAGCCTGCGCGAACTGCGCAGGCTAATCCGGGACGACACTTTACGCAAATTTCCGAAGGTCTCATTTCGCAGGTTGCGGGCCATATAGGATCTAACATGAGTTTCCATTTTAGATAAGATTTTATTAAAAGACTCTAGTAGAAGAAATGTTACTACTTTAAGCGAGCCATTGGCTAGCTTAATAACATTTTTTGTAGAATGTTTAATGAAATTCTGCCTCAAAAGCCAACGAATGTCAGATTCTTTTGATCATTTTACTGTGTTGAGAATTTAGCTCATGTTTAAAAATAGGCCAACATATGCATGTGTACTTAAATTTACATGAAGCCTACTCGCTTCTTTGACAGGTGCATTACGAACGAAAAATAGTTCCAAAGAAACTTGCTGATAAAGATTTTGTTTTGAATCTAAAGATGATATAATTCGCAGCTTTTTCACGATCAATAATTCAGACAGTTAATTTCACAAAGAAACCGTGGTCAGAAATGAGGCGTATGACTACAGATTGTTGACCAAATATAGCACTATTTGCTTGTCTTAAGCGTGTGTAAGATAAGAAAATTCTTAATGGCTCTATTACGCTGGAAATAAGGGAAGTTATGAGATAAAAAGTTATATTTTCTTAATGAGATAAAAAGTCGTATTTTCTTATTCATCCGACCAGTAATTGGTGTGTAACTGTTTTTTGAGAATCTTTAACTTTTGTTTCCTATTTATTGTTTTTTATTGTTTTTCGTCTTTTTATTTAGTAATTCACTCATTCATTAGACTCAGATTAAAGACTCTGCTGATTCACAAAATTCAAATTTAAATGAAATATAAATTTCGGAGTAAGGCATCAAAGAAATAGGGAAAAAGGAGTTCTCGTTTTCGGTGTTTTTTATACAAATCTATAAAATTGTCAGTGGCTTGAAAATAATAAGTTTCGGTCATTAAGAAAGCAGAGTAAATAACACTCATATAGTTTTACAATCATTTTCGGTTAAAAAAGGAAAAGAATCGTTTGCGTAATCCAATTTCTTTCTGTTGTCTGTAGAACTGCAGCACTGGTTATTTTGGATGTGCCACAGGTATTGCACGATGTTTGAATATTACTGTGAGGTGTGATGATCAAATCGACTGTGAAGACGGAAGTGACGAAAATCCGTATTTTACCGGATGTGCGGAGAAATACTGCAGTGCCGCCTACCGTGAGTTTCAGTGCTTTTAACCTTTAAGCTGCTGAGGGCGACTCACTGACCCTCTGCGGACAGTGTAGATCAAGATCAGACTGCACAGAACGTGCAGTCTGATTTTGGATATACTCTGTCTGATAAGGAGATATTTTTCTCCGAAAAGTAAGTTGAAATAAAATTATTCGGGTTTTTACGATGTTACCATCGGCTTGCTTGAAAGTTTCATTTAACTTATTTAGCACAAGGGTTATTATCAACCAAGGTAAAATTTTTAAACAAAATCGTTGATTCGAAATTTTCTCTACAAAATGTTGCACCTGGCCGTTTTCGTCGCTGTTAATATTGGTGTTATTTTTATTGTCATTGTCATCAGTGTTGCTAAATTTTTTTTTAAATTCAGAAAGTCCTCCACATGGGTTATACTGTCAGATTAATTGCCGATATTTTTTTCACAAAACTGTTGTTGTTTATTTCATTTTTTTTCCCGGTAGTTTATCCAGTAATAATGGTGGATTATGGTTTGATATTTCATAGTTGCGACCAGTGAAAATACCAATTTTATATTTTCCAACTCTCCAATTGAGGGCGGAAACAGTGGTTCCCGCGCACTAGTTACCTAGGTAATCAGCGTGTGCCATTCGAATGAAGGGAAATATGACGTAATTTACGCTATATTTCTGGCGCTTTACGTAATATTGTAATGCGCTGTTATGCGAGGGGGGCACGCCACGCGGAATTACCGAAAACAACTGTACTAGATTTTGATTAAAGTAAAATAGGGGTTAGAAGCATGAAATAAATAGAATGTTTTTTTTTTCGGTGAAAGATCGAAATTTGTTTCACTGAGTGAACATCATCGGTAATATTTTCATTCGTGGCTACGCCACTTGTGAAAATATTACCGATGATGTTCACTCGATGAAATAAATTTCGATCTGTCACCGAAAAAAACAAATATCCTCTATGTATGTCCCCAACCCCAAAAGGAAAATGACAAAAATTTCTGCGTTGTCATCGAATAAGTGGCTGAAAAATAAATTCTGTGAGTTGGAAATAAACATTCAACCGGTCTGGTAAAGCTGGTGTGAGTTGACAACATAACGTCACATTGTATACTTGATCTAAAATAAGACACGCCTGTAATAGATTTTTAATGTTTTTTTGCTGGAAAATGGATTTTGAATTCCTCGACGTAGAAAAGGATCAGAAAAATGTTTAAAGAAATAAGTCCAAATACCAGTTTCTCTCATAATTCTGTTTGTTTTTGAGAGGTACTCTAGGATATGGAGGAGGGGGCGATTTCATGCATCTTGGTAATGTATTATACGAAAAGTATCCTCGCATGATATTTATGGATCCATATTGTCTATAAAAACGTTTGAAACGTAAGTAGATATGGTCCCTTGCCCTGTAGAAAATTCACCGATTGCAAAAAAATTCAACCCAGGTCAGCCTGCGCGGATTGCGCAGGCTGACCTGGGTTGATTCTTTTTGCAAATACATTTAACCATCCTTTTTACATAGCACAGCATTTTTCTTTTTCTTTTTTTAGATGTTACTCCATCGATCTTCATGGTCATTCTGGTGTTTGCAGCTGTGCAGCTTTTAAAACCGTCAACGACTTCAGCTTCTACATTTTAATACGACGTCACAGGGGATTTGTTTCATACTTCTAAACGTACAAATCTAACGTTTTTATTTAGACTTACACACAGTTATCCACAAGTGTGTGTTTTCTATTGACGGTTATGCATTGCTTATCATCTTGTTTTGACTTGTTAACAAAGTCATAGATCTGTCATTTTACTGTTAATTGTTAAGTCGGCTATATGGTAGATTTGAACCATTTTAAAGAGGAATTATATTTGATAATTAAGTCAACGTGGTCGTTTCCTTTCAATAGCAAAAAATGAAACAAACTTTTCCTTTTCCTTTCAAATTTTACTTACGGTTTGGACCCTTTGAGCACCCTATTCCAACGTTCTTTTACCACTAAGGTTTTTTTTGTGTAAGCAACCACTGGTTTAACCCTTTCCCAAACGACAAATTTTGGACTAGTCCAAATTGAAAGAGTTTGCAGACGACAATTTTAAATTTGATGAAAATGGCAGAAAGGTCTCAAAGCGGGTAGAAAACACTGTGGGAAAAGGAGAAATTGCTCGTTTACGAGCAATTTCTCCTTTTCCCACAGTGTTTTCAAAAGACTTGTACTGCAGACACGTGAAAACCAGGGCTTGCTTGGAAAAGGGTTAATCAGTTGTGATCATCAAGCTGAAAGTTTCTACAGCCATTATAGAGGTGTCTTCAATTAGAATCTTCACCAATAACACTCCACACCATTCTGGTTTTCTCTATTTCTTCTGCTAGTTTTTCTCTGAAGGCCCGCCCGAGTAGCTCAGTGCTTAGCGTATCTGACTCGTGACCTGGTGGTTGCGATTCGATATCCGGTTCAGCCAAACTTTCTTTCCGGCGATTTTTCGCCTCTCACCTCTGATGCATGGAGAAAAGTAGTCGGTGGCTTTGGAAAGAAAGTTGTGTCAGTACTGGTGTGAGAAAGCCAGGAAACACATGGGTGCGTCACTGACTACCATGATATGACCTGAGCTGTTGAAATGGCGTTAAACTCCGTTACAAACAAACAAATTTTCTCAAAAATGAACTTCCTTTGTCGGTAATTAGTAATGATATAATCATGTAATAACCGTTATCCGAAATTTGGAGAAGAACTTTATAAACCTAAGCTTCCGTTCTTATCCTTTTATCCAATATATTTATGATTGTATTGTCTTTCTTTTTAGCTTGTATATCATACTGTTGAATAAAATATGTTTAAACCGAACAAACTGCACACACACAAAAAAAATCCCAACAAGGAAATGAACCTCCGTTTGTAGAATAAGAAGACAACATCTTTAAACGCTGCAGGAATTCATACCGTCTACTCCGTTACTAACGGAGTAGAAAATATCACAACCAAAGACGAAAAATAAAGGAACCTCCGTCATCTTTTCTACATACTATATATATACGATATGTATTCACTGTCTTAGTGCAAATGCCATATTTGCACTTGATGACTTTTTGTGGGGGGGTATTTTTTTCCTCAAAAATTAAACGATGTGCTTTAATTATTGTAAAAAGCCTTTTACACAAGTAAAACAATTGGCAAATGAAGAAAATGCCCAAAACGATACTCTCTCTACACCAGACAGTCATCAAAATCCTTTCTAGTGTATTGTATAGCGTGAAATCAGAAACTGCAGGAAATAAACAGAGTTAGCCGGATTCAATCTGTTGAGGTTTTCTTTAACTCTCTACCAGACGACAAAATTTTGGACTTGTCCAAATTAAAAACATAGGCAGACGACAGTTAAGATGTGGATCAAATGATGGAATTTGTTTGTTTCTTGTTTTTGCTTTTATATACAATAGAAAACACGATGGGAAAAGGAGAAAATGCTGGTTACCAGCATTTTCTCCTTTTCTCACCATGTTTTTAAAAGTCTTCTTTCTTAGGGTCGTTTAAACTTGGACTTGTGTGGTAGGTAAAAAGTTGATTCTCCATTCGTTGATGGCATTACATGTATTTAATACGCTTTGGACTCCGAGTTAACATATTGGAATTGTTTTGGACGACTAAATGTTTTATTTTACTTAAACTAAAGAAAGCTTTTGGTCATAATTACAAGAAAAAATGGAGCGATGAAGGTCGAAGATCACACAGCACAATCTGTGCAGTCTGATCTTTAATCTATCCAGTCCACCACCTATGTCAATAAAAGAAATGAACAGAATAGAATGGAAAACTATTGATCCAGAAATAAAGCACGGTTGTCAACTTAATAAACTGTTATTGTTTGTTGAATTTGATGTCTATGTTTTTCTTTTCTTACCTAACCGTTCTGAAACATTCGAGTTATGACCTATGAAAAGGGGGCAAAACAAGCATCTGCAAAACAAGTGTCGACCTAGGTCGGCCTGCGTAGTCAACATGGGCTGACCTGGGCCGAAACTTTGAGCTATTTGTCAATTTTCTGTATGCCTTCAGATGCAGTCGGCAGGCTAACCTGTGTCAAAACGTTTTTCTGTTGGTAAAGTTTCTGCAAGTCCAAGAACTCTGCTTCCTCAGATTCAGCCGATTGTTAGACAAAATGGATTTTATGGATCCACAATTGTGTGATGACTTGTTTGGTACAATGCATCACAGAGATGCATTAAACCTCCTTTTCACAGGGAATGGCTCATTTCTAAATTGTCTTCTAATGCTCATTTCGAAGAGTAGCCGTCTAATTGGACAAGCCGTTTTTTTTTTCTTGGCCAATCCGATGGTTCGTCTTCTAATTTGAAATTCGAATAATACTGATTGGCTCATGTAATGCGGCGACTTGTATAACAAGAAATGTCTTTAAAAAAGATAGACGGCGTAAAAGATACTGGAATATGAATTTTGAAACTCTTTTTTGGCTCAGTATGAAGTAAAGTAATGAAAAGTAACCTCACGAGCAATTGCCTTTTTTTCCTCAAAGTGTTCTTTTTTTTTTAAGTAGTATTGGGTTATTGGGTAACGAATGAAAATATGAATATATCAAATTTTCAAATAGCACGAGGGAAGAAGCATTCTCTACAACATTAGTTTTGCTATGGCTTAAATCAAGGCCCCTGGTTATTATTAGCAGTAGCAACGCTTGTTAATAGTGGTTTCATAAATGTGTGAGCAAATATGCCAGCAGGGGCCCACCGAATAAACATGTGTACAAAAAAAAAACGCCAAAAAAAGATAAGATAACTTGATCAAAAGAATTCAATACTATCACTGTTTAATGTAAAATAGTATAAATAACATAATTACTACATTAGTGGAAGTAACTTTTCGTAGTTAAGTTTAGAGTAGGACGGTGCAGATTCAAGATCAGACTACACATTCTGTGCATCTAATTTTGATTCACGCTGACCGCAAAAGCTATTTATTTCAAATACCTTTATACATGCACTGTACTACTTTACATAATTTCTAACTATTTCGTTTATTCCTAATATCACATAGACTGCTTCAGACAAACCAGGGTCCGTGTTCACCGACCATTCTTGAAAAAACATTCTTAGTCGTATTCTCAAGAATTTTCTGACTTTGATGAAAGTAACACAACTTTTGATTGGCTAAACCATTTGGTTAAGCCAATCAGAAGTTGTGTTACTTTCTAAATTGTGAATAAGAATGAAATTAGGAATTGTTGGTGAATACGAACCAAGAAAAGTGCTACTACATGGGACAAAAAGAAATATCTGTCTGTCTGTCTATCTGTCTGTCTGTCTGTCTGTTCTGTCTGTCTGTCTGTCTGTCTGTCTGTCTGTCTGTCTGTATTGATCGACGAGCGACGAGTAGTACATCTGTTCAAAGGAGTACAACGAATACTTCTACCGAACTACCCATCAACGACTCGACGGTTTTGAATACTGGAACATTTTGGTACACATTTGCTTAACAGACTGGTTATTCTATAATATAAGCCATGCTCTGGCAAAAGGGGGCTTAATGCATCTCGGTGATCCATTATACCAAGCGAGTCATCACATGACTGTGGATCCATAAGATCCATCTCGTCTAACAATCGACTGAATCATGACGTAGACTGGTCCCTGGACATACAGAAAATCAACCTATAGCGGAAAGTTTCGGCCCAGGCCAGCCTGCGCGGACTGCGCAGGCTGACCTGAGTCGAGACTTTTCGCAGATGCATTAAGCCCCCTTTTCACAGAGCATGGCTCATATAGTATTTTCAATTCTCTTAGCGCCAACTATGTAAACTCGATCTCTTTCGACGCTTAAAATTACATTGCATAGAAAATAGAACAAATTTCAATCACATAGGCATGAGCAACAAACGATATAGACCGAAGATCAGACTGAGCGTTCTGTGCAGTCTGATCTTTATCTTTGTCGTGCGCAAAAGCGCCTTTTTTTCCTGTGGCGTGTAGAAAGGTAAAAAAAGAACAGGGGCCGTATTCGCCAACCATTCTTAAGAACGTTCTTAGGTGTTATATATGAGATTTTCTAAATTTGAAAGTAACGCAACTTCTGATTGGCTAAACCAAATGGTATAGCCAATCAAAAGTTGTGTTAATTTCAAAGTTATAAAATTCTGGAGAATAAGACTAAGAATGTTCTTAAGAATGGTTGGTGAATACGGACCCAGGAAAAATTGTGACGTTGTCAAAGATAGATTCCATTTGTAAAACTGGCTTGTAGAATGGCGGTCCAAATGAAAGGTACCACCTTCAGATGATTTTCTTCGTTTTGCCCAAGAACACTTTGGAAAACATTGTGGCCGTGAATAAAAACACTCACTAAGAACGAATTTTTCATTTGCAGCAATGTTTTCAAGTGTACTTTGTGTCCATAAGTTCATTTATGTTGATTGTCAATATTTTAGTAGATTTTCTGGGACATTTTCGATGTTGAGGCAACTTTTTTCAACTCTTAAATACCAAACGGCAAAATTTCAGACCTATCAAAATTGAAAGCTCTTGCAGATGACAGATAAAAGGCGGCTCCGACCTTGGAATTTGTCTTTTAAAGGGTAGAAAAGGGGAAAATGATAGTTACCAGCATTTTCTCCTTTTTGCCGCAAAATGTTTTTAAAATCTCTCCCTTCGGGATCGATAATCTTTAACCAAACAATTCCGAGTTTTAACGACCCTGCGGAATAAAGATTTTGAAAACATCGTAGGAAAAGGAGAAAATGACGGTAACCAGCATTTTCTCATTTTCCTACGATGTTTTTTCTACACTATAACAGACAAATTCTGTCACTTATTCCACTTTTAATTTGTAATCTGCAAGTCCTTTCAAGTAAATTTTCAGCTGCGAAGCGCGACTCACTGACCTTTAGGGGACAGTGTAGATCAAGATAAGACTGCACAGAACGTGCAGTCTGATCTTGGGTCTACATTGTCCGATAAGACGATAACTTGTTTATGGGTTAAGACACACCTGAAATTTTACTGTTTGCTAAAAGGTTAAAACACTTGATTGTTCGGTAAAGAATTAACTCCTTACCAAACGACAAAAATGTAGATTTATCCAAATTGAAAGCATTTGCAGACGACAAAGTAAATCTGACTCAAAAATCGAAGTTTGTGTTGGTATGGGTAAAAAAATTGTGGGAAAAGGAAATAACCAGCATTTTCTCATTTTCCTACAATGTTTTCAAAAGGCTTCTCCCTCACGGTCATTATAACTCGGGATTGTGCGGTAAAGGGTTAAGAAGGAATTTAGTTCAACAGATGGTACAGAGATGAGATATTGTCCTACTGTGACAAACTCAGGAAAAGTAGCCCCACAGAAATATACCGATTGTCATAAGCACGATGGCGTTAATGTTGACAAACCACCGCCATTTTGGATGTTCCTTGATTGAGGTCAACAGCTGTTCTTGTTTCCGTCTCTCCTCCTCCGACACTTCCGGTTTAAGGGAGGGTGGCTCGTACCCGCACACGATGTATACAACCTTGCGACATTTTGAGATTTCTGAAGAAAATACTTGCACTGAATTATGAATAACAAATCATCATCAATAACTAAATAATTCCTTTCAGTCATACTCTGTGAAAAGGGGGCCCAATGAATCTGCAAAAAAAGTATTGACCCAGGTCAGCTTGCCCAGTCAGCGCAGGCTGTCCTGGATCCAAACCTTTTGCTCTTGGTCAATTTTCTGTATGTTAAAGGACCAGCGTACCTCATGATTCAATCGGTTGTTAAACAAAATGGATTTTATGGATCCATAATTATGTGATGACTTGCTTGGTATCATGGATCACGGAGATGCATTAGACCCCCCTTTGCCAGAGCATGGCTCATATATGGCGTGCAACACACGAAAAGGGGCCTTCACACATCTGCGTAAAAGTGTGTCGTCCCATATCAGCCCTGTGCCGTCTGTGACTAATCCGAGACGACACTTCATGTTTTTGTGCGATTTTCTGTTTCACGAAAGTCTACTGTATGGAAAAAATCTTATGTAGTCGTAAAGTGCCGTCTCGGATTAGCCTGCGCATTCCGCGCAGGCTAATCCGGGACGACACTTTACGCAAATGTCCGAAGGTCTCATTTCGCCAGGTGGGGGCCATATTATTTCACGCCATTTTACTGAAACGCTTGATTTTAAATTCATTATCATTTCGTTACAAAATACAGACTTGTCGAAATTGAAAGTAATTACATACATGTACGAAAAAAATTAAAATGAGGCTCGAATGACGTGATTTGTCTTAGAAATGACAGAAAATATTGTCGGTAAAGGAGAAAATGGTGGTTACCACCATTTCCTCCTTTTTCCAGAATGTTGTCAAGAGCTTACTTCTTCAGGGTAGTTATAAAGCAGGATTGTTGGGCGAAAGTTTAATATATACAAGCTGCCTGAAGAAAAAGTGCTGATTCTGTCTTTAACAACATTTCAACGCACCTTAAAGGCTAAGGAGCGGCCAAAAGTAAACACTGCGGGTGTTAAAAGATTCTGTTAATGTATGGTCGGTCGAAGTGGTAGTCGCTGGTAGAAAAATGAATTTTAAAACCTGGTGAAAAGTTGTTTAACGTACTCGGTGCATAGCACCGTCTTACCCGAAAGACTTTTCTGCAATGTTAAGCGACTACCTTCGGGAATCGAACCACTACACTCAAGTGGACCGAGATTGGACGTTTACAGCCCATCATGCTCCACCACGTGAGTTATTGGGGCTGGTTTCGATATATAGTTTTCAGCGTCAGATTATATATCTACACAAACGCCTCAACAACTTGCGTAAAGCCTTTCACATTTGCATTCATTAAGGGGACGTTATTCTGCTAGTCATAAATCATAAATCGTCACATGTTTTGTCTTTATGTCCCGTGCATTAGTACTTAATTGCCCTAAAATATCCTATATATATAAATCAAAGAAGATAAAAGCATGAAAAAAATTCAAGTATTTACAAACCTTTTCTTGTAACAGTTTCTTCTCCAGTTTTGTATGTTTCTGCATCAGTCTTTTTTACCTGTTCATCGTCATATGGTACACGATCTTCGAGACTGTGCCGAGACCAAAATGTAAGACGGGAGAGCTGAAGAGAATCAATTGTAAATTTTTTGTTTACTTTTATCTAACAAAATATCTTGTTGTTACGACAGCTAGTCCACCTATCTATGCCTCCCTGAGGTTTCTTTACCAGGACTCGAATGCATAATAATCTTTTAAGGCATCAGGGCCCGTACTCACCAACCATTCTTAAGAACATTCTTAGTCTTATACTCCATTTTTTTTAATTTGAAAGTAACACAACTTCTAATTGGCTAAACCATATGGTTTAGCCAATCAGAAGTTGTGTTACTTTCATATTCAGAAAATCTTGAAGAATAAGACTGAGAATGTTCTTGAAAATGGTTGGTGAATACGGACCCAGGCTGAATTCACACAAAAGGGAAGTCATAAAATGCGGTTAGAGAGTAAAAATTTATGTTTAGGCCCTCTATCAATCCTCGATATAAAACTGTGAAGGCTGTTGGGATTGATAAACCCCACAACGCTGCGCGTTACTGATGATCCAACGGAAATTATAAACGGGCATCAAATGTAAGATGTGTGTTTAATGCCCTTTTGGCGGCATTTGATCATGCAAACCCTGGTTATTGACAAGGCTAACACATTCAGGTTCTAAGCCTTTTCCTGAATTGCATTTTTCATACAGCTACAAATATTGCGTGTGTTATGCCCAGCAAATGAGGTACGCCATACAAATAAAGAGGAAGCTCAGGACTAGCTTATGCACTTGATACCGAAACAGAGAATGATGTAGCCGTCAGCCCAATGTAAGTAATGCGGCCTCAGCTGATATAACTACACAAGCACCCCAAAACTTTACCGAAAGCCTATCTCATTTGCGTTAATGAAAGGGATGCAACATGCCAGTTTTTCCCAAACAGTAGATATGTACGTTTCACGGAAATAGGGAAGAAGACGTTTCACATCATCTACTAAATGGGAAAAAATGCTGGTAACCATAATTTTCTCCTTGTCCCGCAATGTTTTGTGCCCAAAACAGACAAATGCAACCATTCGAGGCCCATAAAATCTGCCCTCGACCTATGGACGAGTATATAGTGTTGCCGTGTTAAACTACTTACATGTTTTTCATCAATGGGTGTTGTCATAAGCGAGACGGTCCAGGTGGTAAATAATGAAATAAAGAACAGGATAATGGTAAAATGTAGAAAGTGGACTTCAGAAATAATAACAGGTCGCGTGTCTTCTTTCCCGCAGTCTGGACTTCCGTATCCGAAATCTAGACCCATCCGAATAAGACCTACAACAAGGCCGGCCATCAAACCCCAGAAGGCACCCTGCAGAAAAAAAAATCCGATAGCAGAGATTAACTGTTTGAGTCATGCTCTGTGAAAGGGGAGCTTAATGCGTCTGCGAAAAGTATCCACCCATGTAAGCTTGCGCTGTCCTCGCAGGGTCGCTGAGTTGCAAATGTTTGCTATTTGTCAATTTTCTGCATGTTAAGGGACCAGTGTACCACAGCATCCAATCAGTTGTTCAACATGATGGATTTTATTGATCTTTAATCTTTAATTTGTTATGACTTGCTTAGAATCATGTATTACGGAGATGCGTTAAACCGCCTTTTGCCAGTGCATGGCTCATTTATTCTTTCATCGATGTTTTAACAAATTAAACGTTTTTTATCAGTTGCTCTTGGTTATTTTTTCCTTTATATTTTTTTCAGTTCTCACCCGATGATGTGGATAGTTTAGAATTCGATGACGCTCAATTCAAAATTAAAGAACCCAGGGTCTGTCTAATCCTCAAGAATTTCTAGATTTGAAAGTAACACAACTTCCGATTGGCTAAATTAAATGGTTTAGCTAATCAGAAGTTGTGTTACTTTCAAATAAAGAAAATTCTTCAGCATAAGACAAAGAATATTCTTAACAATGGTTGTGAATACGGACCCTGAATGGCAGACGTGAGAGATTGACGTTTTTTTTTTTTTCATAGGCTATTAATGTCTCTTAATCAGACAAAACAAAATGAAAAGAATGAGGAATAGCATGTCCGCTGCATGTCTAAGTGAGATAGATAAATGCAGTTCTGTTAAAAGATGTAGGTATACTGATACTTATACTAATACTTACTCAGTACATTGCTATTTAGCCGCTCCATGCCGAATTCCGAAAGAAGACAATGGCAAACATTTGAAAATATTGTAGGAAAAAATGCTGGTGACCAGCATTTTCTCCGTTTTCTACAATATATATACTCTGAGAAATCCCTTCATTTAGACTCACTGAGTTTGACGAATGCAAATACTTTCAATTTGGACCTTTCTAATTTTTTGTTAAATAGTTTTACAGTCACGTGGATTTCGACGACAGCAGACTTACATAAGACTGCATAGACGTGCAAGACTAATCTTGATATGCTCTCTTGGCAAAGGACAAAAGAGGTTTCAATACACAGAGCAGGCGTTAATGTAACAGCTAACCTGTTCGTTGGTCCTTTTCCAAAGTATCGCCATGAGATACAGCGCTAGAACAGGCGGCGCTAGGTACCCGGTCACGGACTGTATATAGTTAAATAGTTGTCCACCCTGAGCGGCCTGGAGCACTGGTATCCACAATATGCTGATGCCCACAAGAATAAGTACAAAGATCCTAGTGAACAAACAAGAAAAGACCAACATAAGCACAAAGATCCAAGGAATCTATGCTTGAATATCAAAACTTTGTATAGTTAAATAGTTGCACGCCTTGTGCGGTCTGGGCATCTGGGATTCACAATCCGCTGATGCTTACAAGAATTAGTACAAATATCATAATGATGGTACAAGAACAGACCGGTATAAATAGAAAGATGGTTTAGCCAAATGGTTTAGCCAATCAGAAGTCGTGTTACTTTCAAAGTTTGAAAATCTTGGAGAATAAAACAAAGAATGTTCTCGAGAATGGTTGGTGAATACGGATCCAGAAAACGTATTTACGGGTGTTTAGCCAATCAGAAGGTGTGTTACTTCTAGATTTCGAAAATTCTGGAGAATAAGACCAAGAATGTTCTTTAGAATGATTGGTGAATATGGACCCTGATCTTTAGCAACAATAGCTGCCAAAAGTAAACAAAGTATGCGTTAAAATGCATTTAACTTTGAATGATACCATTTTAAAGTATGGGAATTATTGTGAAGATGACAATCTGTTATTGCAAGGTAGGTCCAAGTGTTAATCGCCGGAAGAGAAATAATTTCAAAACTAGATTAATTAACTCTTTACCACGATCCTAAGAAAGAAGCCTTTTGAAAACATTGTGAGAAAAGGAGAAAATGCTGGTAACCAGCATTTTCTCCTTCTCCCACAATGTTTTCTACCCTTCCCAAAACAAGTTTCAATTTTTCAGTCAGATTTATTTTGTCGTCTGCAACTGCTTTCAATTTGGACAAGTCTAAATTTTGTCGTTTGGTAAAGAGTTAAAAGTTGCCAGGTCACTCTGTCTTTTGTTTACTTTTCGCCTGATTTTGAAATTCATTTTTCTGCCAGTGACTAACACTTGGACCGACCACACCATAACAGATTGTCATATTCACAGTATTTCCCATACCTTTAAACGGTATGATTTTAGTGAACCATGCTCTGTGAAAAGGGGGCTTAATGCATCTGCGAAAAGTATCGACCCAGGTCAGCCTGCGCAGTCCGCGCAGGCTGACCTGGGACGAAACTTTTCGCTATTGGTCAATTTTCTGTATGTCAAAGGACCAGTCAACCGTATGATGCGGTCGGTTGTAAGGCAAAATAGATTTTAAAGATCCCTGACTATGTAATGTCTTGCTTGGTATTATGGATCACGGAGATGGATTTAGGCCCTTTTTACCAGAGCATGGCTCAAATTTAAATGCATTGTTTTTGACTGCTATTGGGCCTTTAAATCAAAATACCTTCCAACAAGCAGTAGTTCACCATCACTGGCTCTCGGTCTGATACGCGGCCAGATGTCCATGGTAAATATAGTACTTGAACTGTTAAATACGGAGGTCAGCGAGGACATCAAGGCGGCCATCATAGCTGCTAGCATCAAACCTTTCAAACCTGATAGGAATAAAAATAGAATGTTGGTGTATATTTCACTATAATCGGCCGAGCCCTGTAGCTCAGTCGGTAGCGTACAGGACTTGAGAACAGGAGGTCGCTGGTTCGATCCCCGGCTCGGCCAGCTTCTTTCCGAGGACTGATGATAGTCATTGCGACAGGATTCATTCCTCTCCCACCGCTGACCATTGTTCCGACGATGGCTATGTGGGAAAGCAGCCATTGGCTTGGAAAAAATATTGAGCGGAGTACTGGCAAAAGAAACTCCAGGAAAGCATGGATAGGTGCACTGGCCGCCGCAATATAACTGAAAAAATGTTGAAAAGGGCGTTACACACCATACAATCAATCAACATTCACTACAATCGTACTTACCTGCCTTTCTGTATTAAGGTTAGGCATGCGTCCTAGCACAGTGATGATAAAGTTGAGCTGTTCTATAGCAAAAGGAGGTTTAACCCTTTCCCAAACGACAAATTTTGGGCTGGTCCAAATTGAAAGAGTTTGCAGACGACAATTTTAAATTTGATAAAAATGGCAGGAAGTTCTCAAAAAGGGTAGAAAACACTGTGCGAAAAGGAGAAATTGCTCGTTACGAGCAATTTCTCCTTTTCTCACAGTGTTTTCAAAAGACTTGTACTGCAGACACGTGAAAACCAGGGCTTGTATGGGAAAGGGTTAATATATCTCCGAGATGCATCATTCCAAGCAAGTCATCATATCATCATGGATTCATAAAATCTATTTGGTCAGACAGCATGTTGAATCCTGAGATAGAACAGTCCTTAGGCATGGAGAAAACTTAACAAAAAAAAAACTTTTCGCTATTGGTCCTTATTCTGCTTGTCAAAGGACCAATCTGTCTTATCATTCAGTTGGTTGTTAAACAAAATGGATTGTATAGGATCCACAATGACGTCATGGCCTGCTTGGTATAATGCATTACTCAGATGCACTAAGTCCCCTTTTGCCAGAGCATGGCTCATATGCCCTTCTTGCTTAACAGAAATGTCTTTATATCAGGGATAGATACGTTCTGTGGCTTCTAATCGTGGCCTATATAGTATGTGCCAGTAGTAAAGGAGGGTAGCAGCGGGACACGGCACCACCGTGTCCCGCTGCTACCCTCCCTGGCGTCCGAAACTGGGGTATTTTGTCCCGCTGCTACCCTACCCCAGCTCGTGGTAGGGTAGCAGCGGGACAACTTCCCCCCAAAAAACGTCCAAAATGGGCAAACCGGAAGTGGGCCTTGCCCCCCATGCCACGGCCAGAGCCCCTTTTTAACTATCTCTGTAAAAAGGGGTCTTAATGCAGCTGCGCACGCGCGCACACAGGCCGTAATGATATGATTCAGACATGCCGCGGTCGGGTGTTTATGAGTCATGATCTGGTAGAAATGGGGTCGTAATGACACGGCTCAGGCAAAGACCATCGTTGGACTTTGTCTTTTTTCTCCGTCTTCGTCCACCTCTGTAGGACTGAGCCATTTCTCTGTCACCGTTTTGGACTTAGTCTTTTTTTCTCCGTCTTTATTCTGTGAGATGTGCCACCGTCTGTAGGACTTAGCCATTTCTCTGCTTTCGTTCAACTTACCCATTCTCTATTATTGTTGGACTTAGTCTTTTTTCTCCGTCTTTGTTCGTCTTAGACTATCTTTATTAGTGTGTTGGACTTAGTCTTTTTTTTCTCCATCTCCGTTCACCTCTGTAGGACTTAGCCATTTCTCTGTTATTGTTGGACTTAGCCATTTCTCTATCCCTGTGTTGGACTTAGTCTTTTATTCCCTCCTCACGCTGGCTCAGACAGAAACCATCGTCGGACTTAATCTTTTTTCCACGATATAGACTATATATCCTATCATGGTTAAATTAGTCAAGGAAGATTTATTTCCCTTTTTCCTGGGAAGGAATCAAAACATGTGACTTTTTAATCATTTTTTATTCAAGTTCTTAAAACATCATCGTTAAAAACAAACATTCTAACACTATAACATTTTTACAAAGACAATGTTTACAAAGCAATATTGAAGATACATTATATATATATAAATATACAAAACATTATTAACAATACAGTTTTTATCTACAACAATGCGAATTCACAGATACCTCGATTTTTCCGCTTGTCTTCATGTTCCGTAATAACTTTGTGCAAATGGTCATTACCCAAAAACATTGGATATATACTATCCAAATTACAGTATTCACTTATTCCATTTGATGGAAAAAAGAATTTAGAAACGTGTTTTGCTGAAAGAGTTGAATATACGATTTCTTCTGTTACATCTCTATCAAATAGAATATAGCCTTCCAGTGTATCCACGTCTTCTGCATTATCTCTTGTTCTTGTATAGCGTAAGTAAAAGTTAAGCAGAACTGATTTCATTTTCACCACGTTCAGAAAACATTCTTCTGTTCTTCCTACGATAATGAACTGCCACCGACTTGTGGTTCGCATCTGTTTAGCAATATAGTTGTCTTTCCACAAACAAGCTGTTAAATAAGCTTGGAGATTGAGATCGAATTCTGAGTCGTCCACCAATGTTATAATAAAGCTATTTATCCCATACAATTTGCAGGATGTTTCTCCTTTTCCAATTCCCTTATGCAGCTTATCTATCCAAAGTTTCACACAGTGGAATTTAATGGCTAATTGTATTCGTTCATTGAGTGTATGCAAATGGATGAATTCTCTATAAACTTTTTCACGTAGCTCTATTGGTAATGGTAGCATTTCACTTGACATAATTTTTTCACTACAAGATTTCTGTCTGCAGGTTTTTTCAATCGATAGAAATTTTTTCTTTGCACTACTCGAGAGAACGAGAGTTGAATGGTCGTAGAGAAATATCGTTAGTGTTTTATAGGTTGGTAGGGGGGATTGACCTACTTTTGTCTTGGAATTAAGAGTACGAACGTGAGCGAGAGCATGAGATAGAACATAACAATTTTTATATGATCTATCTACAATTTCCAAGACTGATGTTTTTTGGAAGAAATGTTTGAATAAAAATGCTTTCATTGTTATTTATGTTGTCATTTTATTACCAACCCTTAAAGAGAAAAGTAGAAAAAGAAATCATGGAGGTGGATGCACAAAGTATTTTATTTCAACATCCATGTAATATTTTCATCACGGGACCGAGTAATTGTGGAAAAACAGTCTTCGTTCATAAATTAATTGATTATCGAGAAGATTTGTTCAATATCGTTCCTGAAAGAGTTGTCTGGTGTTACAAAGAATGGCAGTATGCTTACAATCTTATGCAGGAGAAATTCAATTCACAGTTTGAATTAATAAAATTCGTGGAAGGGATTCCTGACGATGAAAACGAACTTGTCAGCGATGTATCTATACCGCATTTAATCGTCTTTGATGACATGTTGGGTGAAAAAGATGAGGAAAAAATTAAACTTTGGTTTACAAGAAAAGGTCATCATCGTAATGCTAGTGTAATTTATGTTACCCAAAATATGTTTCAGCAATCGAAATCAAGTCGAACCATTAGTCTTAATTCAAGATACATGATTTTATTTCGAAATGAACGAGATAAGAATCAAATTAAAACACTAGCTCGTCAAATGCAAGCTCCACATTTGTTACCTGCTTATGATGACGCTACATCGATGGATCATGGGTATCTTGTCATAGATTTCCATTCGCGAACAATCAAAGAATTAAGACTGCGAACAGATATATTTCATCGTTATGAAGAAGATAAAAGAGGACCAATTGTTTATTCTCCTGTTTAATCGTTATAATGTTTTTTAAATAAAAAATGACTTAGTTGTTATATATTGTCATTCTACCAATAGACGGTAGTGAGTAAACATGGCTTTACCATCCACACCAACTTCAATTTTAGCTGCTTTGCGGAATTTAAGTCAACAAACCAATAGATATGAAAGAGAATCTGTTTTGAAAGCAGGCTTAAAAGAAATTTTAAAATGGTTTACGTTAGCAGCACAAAATATCCTTGAAGATAAAATCAAACTACCAAAACAAACCACCGCGTATATGACAAAACGTCGAGCAGATATCGAACAGTTAGCAGATCCCAATATTGATGAGGAGGTTAAACGTAGGATTATTTTAAAGCCTGGAGGAGGCGGATTTCTAGGCGGTGTTATTATCAGAAGTTTACTGAGATGGGATGGTACAAAAACCGTTAGAAAATTCGGGGATGAAAGACAACCTCGAAAACGTGCTCCACGAAAGAGGAAATCTCCGAAGAAGAAAAAATCTCCAAAGAAGAAGAAATCTCCAAAGAAGAAAAAATCTCCAAAGAAGAGAAACCCCACGAAAAAGAGAAATCCTCCGAAAGAACGTGCAAGAACTCCCACACCACCACCCATGATTGATGAAAGATTTGTCACCATGCGAAGACCTGCAGGAAGTAGCATTTCAGAACATCAACGCTATCCAAAATCTAGAAAGGAACTATTAAGTGAAAGAATGAAAAAACTCAGAACAAAGTATTCACAATTCCTAGTACCAGGGAAAAGAATGACGTTTCAACCCATTCCATCCGCCTCATGGTCTCCAAATATATTAGCTAAATATAAAAAAGGTAAAAGAGAAGAAGATCGATTGTTTGATGATATTGTCCAATATAACCTTGACACAGGGAAATATCGTGTTGACTATGACAAACGGTTAATTCACCTTGGTGGTGGAAAAACCATACCTTTGCCCGACAGAGCCTCAGATGTAGAAGAAGAAGAAACCGAGTATGAAGAACTCACTGATACCGATTCGTAGTTCTCTTTGCAAAAAAAGACAGTATGATAAAAAACATAGCGTATAAAGGACAGTGACATAGAACTTTTATTTTCATTTGATGTGAAATAGTGATAAAGTCAACATGAAGAAATCACCTCTGATAAAAAAACACGGCTCAATGGTTATGGCTATGATGCAGGCTACACCGAAAATACGTAAAAAACTTGTCAAAGATTCACCCTCAGAAGCGATATGTTGTATATCGGAATGTTGTCATAATGTTTTAAAAGGCAATGTGTATTTATCAGCAGCTCAGAAGAAGAAGTTGCATCCAAGTCGACACCATCTCAGACGTTTAGCTTCAAAATCAGTCTCTGTAAAAGACAAAAAACAAATTTTAAATCAAAAAGGTGGATTTCTTTCATTGCTTGCGCCTGCATTATTACCATTGTTAGGAAAAGCTGTTATCGGAGGAATAGGAGGAGCTCTAAATTCCTTGTAGATTTTTTAAAAAATTCTTATAGATAAAAATTCTTATAGATTAAAAAATCATATAGATAAAAACTATGTCTGTTAGAAAAATGGTTATCGTACCTTACCAAGTCTTAGAAGATATGAAACGATGGAAAGTCGAACAATCTCAAAAACCTAGTTTACCACCTAACCCACAAGTTGCAGATGCAGCACATCTTCGACAAGATATGAGTCAGATTTTACAAAGTACCAATCTGTCAGAAACAGAAAAGGCTCAAAGATATGGTGAAACTTTGATTAAGTTACAAAATTCGCTTCAGAAAACAAAACCTTCTTCAATCATTTCTCTTCCAAAAACTGATGACGGTGTACAGAAACCGGGATCTGTTGGGTTGCAATCTGTTGCCTTGTATGATCGAATTCTGCAAAGTGTACCGAAAACCATGAAAAGAAAAGCTGAGTTACTTTTGAGTATGATAAAAGACAACGATAATTTAACTTGGGACGAACAAGGAGTCGTATCATATAAAGGTACACGTATTCATGGTTCCAATATCATCGATCTTGTCAATGATGCGATACGTCAAAGAAAAGGCATTGAACCTAGAGGATGGAAAACGTTTTCAAAGGCATTACATGAAAGCAATATACCTCAAGAAGTTATTGGCAATTTGAACAGATGGAGATGGATGCAAAAAGTTCATGATAAATCACCGAGTAAATCATTGAGCGAAGATGAAGAATCCCATGCAGAATCCTATGGGGATTCCGATCACATATTTCACACACCAAAAAGCGTACGAAAAAGTACTAAGTTATCTCCTATAAAAAGAAGTATGAAAAGAATAAAAGAAAAATCTCCATACATGAAACCTGAAGAAAGAGAACGATTGAAGCAATTCTATGTTAAAGAACTGCTAACTCCACCAAAGTCTATAAAAAAGACTCCGACCCGTAAAACACTTCAGTCATGGGAGTCATGGTAAAGTCTAAGCTTGATTATGTGTTAAGAAAGTTGTTTTATGATCCTAAAAGTACTGTCGCATTTAGTGGGATAAAGCAGTTGTATCACGCTGCGAAATCTGTTTTGAAAGGAATAAGATACGAAGATGTTCAAGATTGGTTGCAGGGTGAATCTACCTACACCTTACACAAACCGATTCGTCGTCGTTTCAAAAGACGAAGAACTATTGTAGGCGGTATAGATTATCAATGGCAGGCTGATTTGGCTAACATGCAACATTTAGCAAAACAAAATGACAATAAGAAATATTTACTTTGTGTGATTGATGTGTTTTCGAAATTTTCATGGGTTATCCCTATTTCAAATAAAACGGGAAAAACTTTGATTAAAGCATTTCAATCTATTGTTCAGAAATCGAAACGAAAACCTCTAGCACTTCAAACAGATAAAGGTTCGGAATTCAAAAACAAACCGTTTCAAGACTATTTGAAAAAGAATAAGATTCATTTCTTCACCACTGAAAATCCAGAGACAAAAGCAAGTATCGTTGAAAGATTTCAGCGAACTTTAAAAACGAGAATGTGGAAATACTTCACGTACAAGAAAACAAGACGTTACATTGACGTATTGAATTCTTTAGTTAAGAATTACAATCATAGCTTTCACCGAAGTATAAAAACAGCACCTGCAATGGTAACGAAATTCAATGAGGCAGAAATTTCAAGAAATCTGTTTCCTAAATTACCGTTAATGATAAAAAAGCCGAAATTCAAAATTGGAGATCATGTTCGAATCAATAAAACAAAACGTACATTTGATAAGGGCTATTTACCGAATTGGACGCAAGAAATATTTGAAATCAGTCATGTCAACAAAACATTTTCACCTATTACCTATAAAATAAAAGATCTACTGGGAGAGCAAATTTTGGGAACTTATTATGAACATGAACTTCAATTAATAAAAGATGATGATATTTATGAGATTGACTCAGTTCTTGATAGACGTACAAGACGTGAGGGTAAAAAATTAATCAAAGAAATAAAAGTCAATTGGAAAGGTTATCCAAAGAAATTTCAAAGTTGGATACCAGAATCCTATTTGGTGTAATCCCATTTAGTGTCTTGAAAGAAATCTTGAAATCTTGTAGATAAAAAAAAGCTTACAGAAAATTTGTGAACGATAAAAAACCCAGTACACTTATGATGGATTCTCAGTCAAACATTGAGTGTGGAACAGAGAACTCTGGAACAGAAAAGTTAGGAATAGAAAGTACTAGTAAGAACTACAATTACTGTGGAAATCGTGTCCCAAAGAATCAGTTCACCTATATTTCACAGATTATAGTCATTTACGCGATTATAGCAACCTCAATAGTACATTTAAGTATTCAAAGTCAAGATCGTGAATTGTGGTTGATACTGTTAAGCAGTTCGCTTGGATATATTCTTCCATCGCCAGGGTTAAAATTCAGCAAATCAGCACAAAAACAACCAGAGTTGATTGACAAAATCAGAGTGGGTTGACAGTAAAAATGATTCCATTTTATCTCACTTTACCTAGCGATAGTTCTATGGATCTTTATCCGAACAACACCCAATGCTGTTTTAACGTTCATTTACCAAAGACAGTTCATATTGACAAGGAAACTTGGGAGGTTGCACTAGTTCAGTTTATTACCCCCTCTCAGTTCTTAAACATAACTGCAGAAGAAGCACAGTTCGATCTTGTATCAACGGATAAGGAATTAGTCAAATTAATATCACAGTTAGATAAAAGAGGAGATAATATGCAAATAATCCCATTAAGACGAAATACTGGAAATGATATAATAAAATGGGCAGTTCGATTTACCTTTCCATTTGGGAATTATACTTCACCTGAACATCTTATAGAGACAATCGATGATGTGATTCAAACCACTATAGGTCCTGCTCTTCGTAAGAAATCGGCGGGTATATTCATTACTTATTCACCTTCATCGAAACGTCCGAAAATTATATTTGATAATGTTATAAAAACAGGACTTAAATTACATCCATCGCTGTTTTTAAAACTGGGTGGATCACCAGAACTCAAACATAATGCATTTTCTCAGGGTGAAAATATTTTCAAGTACTTTAAATACAATCCAAACATTGATGCTGGCTACAATCACATATATATTTATTCAGATATTGCTGAACACACTATAGTGGGTGATACACTTGCTCCCGTACTTCGTGTTCTACCTTTCAAAACATCCGATTTGATTGAAAATGGTTATGGTAGTCAACATACCAATCATGAAATTACAATACCGCATTATATCCCCGTTTCGAAATCCGATTTTGATCATATTCGCATTCAAACAACAGGGGATTTAGGTATACCGGTTCATTTCATTAGTGGTAAGACAATCGTTAAGTTGCATTTCAGACAACGTTCAACTGACAATCATTGAAAAATCATTAAAAATGCTGCCAGTTTATCGTGGTGTAAAACATCAGTATGGCTATGGATTAGGTTCGCTATTTAAATCGGCCATTAAAGCAGTGACTCCATTGCTTAAACCGTTGATTAAATCTAGTTTTAATGCTGTGAAAAAAGAAGGAATCAAACAAGGAATAGGTGCAGTAGAAGATATCCTTTTACGTGGTGAAAACCCCAAAAAAGTTGTAATTTCACGGGGAAAACAAATCGTTCATGATCTAGCAGAAAAGATAATACCAGGGATAAATAAAAGAAAATCACAGAAATCACATCATTCCCCCTCTCGCTTTCGCAGTGGTAAGATCATAAGACAAAGAGACAGACGGGCAAGGCCTCTTGATATATTTGATTGAAATATTTCGATTGGTATATTTGATTAATATATAAAAATGATGCAAAACGGTTCTTGTGAATGCAGTAAGTCAGAACTCGATGTTGTTTCTGTACCACCTACAATGACAACGATGCAAGAAAGTCAATGGATTGAACATTTCCCGATATCGTCTTTGTCAAACAATGCACCGATAGAATTCATCATACCACCTCAAACCGAACATTGGACAGATTTGTCACAATCGTATTTGTATGTCAAATACAAAATCGTTAAAGCTGACGGTAGTAATTTAGACGCCGCCTCCAATGTGGCCCCTGTAAACAACTTCCTGCACAGTATGTTTAGTAGTGTCGATTTGTATCTAAATAATAAACTAATCACCAGTAATTCAGACACCTACCCATACAGAGCGTATATCGAAAATCTTATGTCATATAATTCTGACAGCAAGTCTACGCATTTGAAAGCTGGTGCACTTTGGGTTGAAGACACCACTGATCATTTCAATTCACTTGACAACAATGGAGATAATAATGGTTTAAAAGAAAGAATGGGTCAAATCGAACAAAGTAAAACCGCCGAACTTTTTGGACGGCTGCATCTTGATCTGTTTCAACAAGAGAAATATTTACCTAATGGTATTGAAATCAGACTTAGATTAAACAGGTCTTCGCTGAACTTTTGTCTCACAGGGGGTACTGCTGCACCAGATCCAAAAATTGTACTGGAAACGGTCAGTCTTCATGTACGAAATGTCGAATTGTTGCCTGTTGTTGCAAATGATCTAAATCATGTTATTGCTCAGCAAAACATGAAAATCCCTATTCGTAGGGTTGAAGTAAAAACTTTTACCATCTCTACAGGCCTTCAGTCTAAAGTTGAAGATCATTTGTTTCAAGGACAACTTCCAAAACGTATTTTCATTGGAATGGTAGCAAATACTGATTATAATGGGGATTATACTAGAAACCCATTTCTCTTTCAACATTTCAATCTGTCAAAAATTGATGTATCATGTAATGGTCACAGTATTCATAATAGACCGTTCGAACCCAACTTTGAAGCAGGACTGTTTTTGAAATCGTTTCTATCATTGTATCAGGCTAACTCATCCTTAGGACTCAATAAATCGTTTAATATTGCTAAAGAAGACTATGTTGGTGGATACTGTTTGTGGGGATACGATTTGACAGCGGATCAAGGCAGTGAAGAAGGACAACTTCATCCTATAAAAACTGGAAATCTTCGAATTGAACTTCAGTTTGCTCAAGCTCTACCAGCAGCTATCAACGTTATTGTCTTTGCTGAATTCGACAATCAGATTGAAATCAACAGTTTGAGAGAAATTATCACAGATTATTAATCCTGGAAAAAATCAACAGAACTCTCTGATCAAAAAGATAGCTTTCACAAAAACAGTCCTTTTCAGGACTAAGGAATATAATATCGAAAAACAACAGTCCTTTTCAGGACTAAAGAACTGAAAAAACAATGTTGGGACTCAGATTTGCTATATCACTGAGAGAAGAAGCGGAAAAAGTGAAATATTCCACTTCAAAGTGTATTTCTAATCGGAAAAATGACATTCACAACAGCTTCGAAAAACATATGATTGAAAAATTAAAAAATCTTATTGCCAATGAAGTTCGCAACCAGTGTTACGGCTGCCAAGTGGATCACCCCAGTCAAACACAGCATGACCTGTGTTTATTCAAGGATAGACAAGAACATACAGATATGTTCATAGAAAAAACCATGACGAAATTAAATCCATATGAAATCATGGAGAAATGGTATCCCGAATTAATGGAGATGAAACTCGATGAAAGTGACTATGTGGAAGCCTACAGATTATGGCGAAATATAAAACAAAACATTTTATCTGAATTCACGGAGTTGTGGTTACAATACTGGTGTGACAAAGTAAAACAATCCTGGGAAGAAAGTGATTAGAAAAAATGTATACTTCTGAAATTCAATACATATTGAATCACGGAACATGGATAAGAAATCTACAGGCAAAGGTCTGTGCAAAAGACCAGTTACCTCGACAAAAACCCGATCATGTGAAAGCCTACATTGTGAACACAGAGAAATCAAGCAACCCAGGAGAACATTGGGTAGCCGTGATATTCAACAATAACGGGAATGTACTATACTTTGATCCCTACGGACTACCACCACTTGAACCAGAAATCATCGACTTTTTAGACAATCATTCTCATTCGTGGAGATACAATCGACAAACTCTTCAGAGTCCGCAGGGAAAGGTTTGCGGAATTTACTGTATCTTCGTATTGGATGCTGTCGCCAGAGGATACAATATACAGAAATATCTTCAACAGAAATTCTTCTCAACAGGACATCGGCGAAACGATCGACTTGTATCATTATGGTTCAATCAGCAGTATGGAATTCTATTCAATAAAAAGCACAGAGAGACTTCTCCCCACAAACAGTATATATAAATGTATAACAGAACTTTATCTATGTGTTTTTTGCTGTAAATATGTTCATTGCTCAGTTCATTGTTCAGGTCTGTTCAAATAAAAGTTGTAAATATGTTCATTATCCAGTTCTGTTCAAATAAAAGTTAAACTGTTTAAATGGTGTTTTTCTCATTCTTTTTTACCACAAAGATAATTCCTCCACAAAAGATCAGACTTGGAAAAAATGTAGATAGATCATACAGTACATTATGTTCTATATACATGCTCTCACCTACGTTCGTGCTCCTAATTTCCGACGCAAAAGTAGGTCAATCCCCCTACTAAGCTATAAAAACCAGTAAATTTCTCTATGTATCATCTCATTTTCACGATGGGGTTGGACGAATTCTGCTGTGGGTTATTTGGTAGAAGTCGAAGGAACGAGGAGAGGAGAAAACGTCAGAAGACAGAGACAGCGGCTGAGTTCTCTGCAACCCGAGGGAATATCCCTTATACCCAGAACCCAACACCTAATTCCTACCCCGATCTTTGGGTTATGCCAATTGATGACCCAATCTTTGGCGAGTCTGCGCTATCCACTGGGTAATAAGGTGGTGACGAAAAAGAGGTTTAGAGCCCTCTATCTTTTTTCTGAATTTGGAATTAACTTAGTCGGATGGGTAATTCAATTCCAATCCAGAGAATGGTGAAAAACAGTCCTTTTCAGGACTAACACTCATCCCAGAAAGTTCTATCTTCGAGACTTGTCAATTTTTACGATTGAGTACTACCCCAAGAGTTACATTCCAAAACGATATACTCAAAAAAGACGAAGTCCAACATGACGAATGTATGATATGAATTTGTGCTATAAACTGTGTCTGACCAACTCAGAAGATAGCGTATAGCATAAACCGAAGCATAGTCTGTCTGACTAATTCATTCCCCAATGATAATAGAAAAAACTAAATCCTACAGAACCTTTACCTGAGGAGACATATACAGTATATAGATCCTATCGTGGAAAAAAAGACTAAGCCCAACACGCTAATAGAGACAGTCTAAAACGAACAAAGATGGAGAAAAAAAGACTACGTCCAACAATAATAGAAAATGGCTAAGTTGAACGAAAGCAGAGAAATGGCTAAGTCCTACAGACGGTGGCACATCTCACAGAATAAAGACGGAGAAAAAAGACTAAGTCCAACAGTGACAGAGAAATGGTTAAGCCCAACAATAATAGAGAAATCCTAAGACGAACAAAGATGGAGAAAAGACTAAGTCCGACTGTGCTAGAGAAATGGCTAAGTTGAACAAAAGCAGAGAAAAAAGTCTAAGTCGAACAAAGTCGGAGAAAAAAGACTAAGTCCAACACAGTCATAGAGAAAAGACTGAAGTGGACGAAGACGGAGAAAAAAGACTAAGTCCAACGATGGTCTTTGCCTGAGCCGTGTCATTACGACCCCATTTCTACCAGATCATGACTCATAAACACCCGACCGCGGCATGTCTGAATCATATCATTACGGCCTGTGTGCGCGCGTGCGCAGCTGCATTAAGACCCCTCTTTACAGAGATAGTTAAAAAGGGGCTCTGGCCGTGGCATGGGGGGGCAAGGCCCACTTCCGGTTTGCCCATTTTGGACGTTTTTTGGGGGGAAGTTGTCCCGCTGCTACCCTACCACGAGCTGGGGTAGGGTAGCAGCGGGACAAAATACCCCAGTTTCGGACGCCAGGGAGGGTAGCAGCGGGACACGGTGGTGCCGTGTCCCGCTGCTACCCTCCTTTACTACTTGTGCCATTGTCTTCTTTTACGGGCAACAAAAACTAGAATGTTAAAAAACGAAAAGTGCAACTTGTTTAACCATCCATCTAAATTAATTCGTTGGCCTTTCAAAAAAAGAAACTGACTATGAGTTTAGCTTAAGATAAGTGGTTCAACTCTCTTCGGCACAACAGAATCCCAGACTCGTCCAAACTAAAAGCCTTGGCAGTCGACAATTTAAACGTGGCTCAAATGATGGAATCCTTCTATTAATAGGGTAGAAAACATTGTGGGAAAAGGAGAAAATGCTGGTTACCAGCATTTTCTCCTTTTCCTACAATGTTTTCACAAAAGGTATCTTTCTTGGATTCTTTAAATGTCGGGATTGTTCGGTAAAGAGATAAGGCGTTTGCATACCTTTGGGCATCAGTTCCACCACCAGCTTAGGGTATGCAATATTGGTACACCCAGCTGAGTTATCGCATACAGTTTCACAAACCTCTGGGTCAACGCAAGCCACTTGATCTGGAGGAAAAGGAATATGAAATATATGTATTATGTTGATGGTAACTCTGATGATGCCTGTATTTGCTTCGAGCCGCTTTGGAAAATTTGTAATTCAAGGGGCGGGAGGGGGGTCTTGTTTGGCTCAATTGTAAGGTGGAGGTGATTCGTAACCTGGAGGCCACGGGTTCGATTCTCAATCCAAGTACTGGTTTTTTGTGGGGGTTGCCTAGGGCAAGACATTTCAGAGCGCTAGCCAAGTACTGGTGAAATCCAAGACACGATATGAATAAGTGTGCTGTCGTTGGGATATGACTGAAATAATGTTGAAAGCAAAATAAATCCGATTCAATCAATGTAATTCAAGAATGTTAACAGTGGCTTTAAAATGTGTATAATGCTTTAGCCCTTGTATAGAATTTTTCGGAATGCATAGATAGGTTAAATTGGCTGCCGTGACAGAGCTTGTATGCTACTGAAAATGACGTAAACCCTTTATCAAACGGCAAAATTTTGGACTCAACCAAGTTGGAAGTATTTGCACACGGCAAAATAAATGTAGGTAAAATGATGATTTCTGTCTTTGAGAGGGTAGAAAACAATATTTTCAAAAGCCTTCTTCCTTCAGGGTCGTAAGAAAGTCAGGATTGTGTGATAAGGGTTAATTAAAAGAGAATCTTTTGGAACTTTTCAGACAACTGATAAACTAAATTGTTGTCTTGTCTCACATGAGTCTGTTCAGTCCACGAACGCCACTAAAATCTGCGATAGGCATTCTATAGAGTAGAAACAAGAAATATATTTTAAAAGATAGATGGCGTAAGAGATACTGGAATATGAATATTGAAACTCTTTTGTGTCTCAATCTGACGTGAAAAGTAACCTCACGAGCAATGATATTATTGCCTCTTTTTCCTCACTGTTTTCATTTTGTTGAAAAGTAGTATAGGGTTATTGGGTAACGCTTATAAAAATATTAAATTTCCAAATAGCACATGGAAAGAATCATACTCTACGACGTTATTTTGCTATGGAATAAATTAAGGCCCCGGGGTATCGATTGGCAGTAACAACGCTTGTTAATAGTGGTTTCATAAATGTGTGAGCAAATATGCCAGCAGGGGCCCGCCAAAGATACATGTGCACATTTTTTACCAACGGCAAATTACCATCTATTTATTCTTTATCAGTACCAAGAAGCAGGTCAAAAGCCAGCACACTCAGCTACGCCGAAAGAAAGAAGCGTACGTACCAGGAAATAAGACTCGACTGATCATGCCAGGAAAAACGATCGTAAACAGCGGAAGTATCTTTAGATAGGCTGCTAGGATCGATCCACCTTTCACGTGAAGCATGTTTCTAGCAGCCAAGGACCGCTGTACCAGAACCTGGAGACACAGACAAATGAAACAGACTAATGCTGTTCCCCCGGCCTATAGATAAACATTTCTGTAACACAAACAATTTGACTGCTACATTACTACATCTTGTCGTGAAGAGTCATTTATAGCCCGTGACCTGGTTGTTGCTTGTTCGATACCCGGTTGAGGCAAACTTTCTGTCCGGCAATTTTTCGTGCTTAACCTCTGATGTATGTGAGAAAAGTTGTCAGTGGTTTGGAAAGAAAGTTGTGTCAGTACTGGTGTGAGAAAGCCAGGAAACACATGCATACGTACACTGATCGCCGTGATATAACTTAAGCTGTTTAAAAAAAAAAAGAGTTAATATCGAATACAAAAACAAAATTATTTGAGCCATTCCCTGGCAAAAGGGAGCTTAATGCCTCTCCTTAATCCATTAAACCAAACAAGACATCACCTAATTATGGATCCATAAAATCCATTTTGACAAACAACCGACTGAATCATGAGGTAGAATTATCCTTTGACATGCAGAAAATGTATAGATAGCGAAAAGTTTCGACCCATGTCAGCCTGCGCATTCCGCGCAGGCTGACATAGGTCGATACTTTTTTGAAAATGCATTAAGCCCCTTTTCACAGAGCTTGACTCATTCTTATAGGCGTTTTAGGACTGTTGTTTCGAGAACCATTTCAATGACACTACAGTCACATCAAAGACCAGGATATATGTTATTCCAGTCTTATCTTACTTTTCATCGTCTGAAATTTTAACATGAGCTCCCAGTTGCCTTACAAAGGAAAAACACACGTTTCCTTGGGACAATTGAAGTTAAATTTTGATTTTAACGAAAGCTGAAGTGGATACCTGATCTGAACAGAAATACCAAGCACTTAGGATAGTGATACCAAACACATTTCCAGGCCAGGGTAGATCACCAGCATCTGCCGGCCGTAAGAGGTGAAAGGCCTGGTCCGTTGGTAGTCCACAATCCGAACCATTGACCAGCGGTTCCGGTATAGCTGTAGGATGCTCTACATACAGCTTGTTAAGTCCGCCAACTTTACCAAAACCTGCAATTAATATGTACATATGTACGATTATTATTATCATTACTATTATTATTATTAGCATCATCATCAAAAGGTCATTATGCAAAGAAGAGAAGGATGCTAACCAACAACTTATCACAGTGCACCGATATTTAGGAACTGTCAGTATTGAGAGCATTTGCAGGCAACATTTTTAAAATGTGGCTAAATTATTGGGTTTGTGTATGAAATAGTAAAATCTTCTCATAGGAAAAGGAGAAAATGCTAACAACAAGCATTTTCTCCTTTCCCTAAAATGTTTTTTAGAAGACTTGTTCTTCAAAAACTCAGAAAGAGCACAGGGTTGTCTAGCCAACGGTTTGATAACAAATAAAAACAATGAAAAGATAGCATACAGGTAGTTTTGTAGCAGCTGGGGGAAATAAGTTATGAGCCATGTTCCCGGTTGAATGCATTTCCGTGATGCATCACACCAAGCAAGTCATCACACAATTATTGATTCATAAAATCCAGTTTGTCTAACAAACGACTAAATCCTGAGGAAGAATGGTTTTTGGACATGCAGAAATTGACGAAAGGCAAAAAGTTTCGGTCCAGGTTAGCCTGCCCGGGCTGCGCAAGCTGACCTGGGTAGATACTTTTTGCAGATGCATTAAGCCCCCTGACTTATATTTCTGGCTAACTGTGAGATTAAAGATCGTTTTTTCTTTTGCAAGAACAGTAATCCCAATAAGTATTGGAACAGTAAAGATCCAAGATTCGAGCGCACGTTCTTTGTATGCATGAACAAGGAACAATGCTAATTGGAAAACCCATAGTACTCACTGATTCCCATGAGTATGAATGCTCCTATCACCATAATCACTGTCTGTAAGGTATCTGTGTATATCACCGCCTTCAGTCCCCCTAAAATATATATCACATCAAGTGTTGGTAACATACATGGATGCATCTTCGCAAGCCAAGGATACTCAGGTAGTACCCTTGGCCGCTCGCCTCTTTAAAAATCGAAACTCCCGCTGCGCCATTTGATTGGATGCGATCAAAACCCATCGCGTCCAATCAAACCATCCGTAACAAGAAATCTTCCGCGAAACAGAAAACATAAATGGCGGCGCCAGTCAAAAACGAAAGTTGTCGTGTTTGTGACGCAAATTTGCCAAAAAAGTGTAGACGATCGATATTTCATGAGTTTTTTATAGTTCATGATCAATTATGTGAAATATTAGGACGGGTTCCACAGCCAAATGATTGCGAATCATCGTATGTCTGGTTAATTTCAGAAAATTGTGATAAAACCGAAAGCGCAGCAATATTTGATGCATAGCCTAACAAATTTTATTACGAGCATTTTGATTGGTCAGAAATCCATCTTCAGCAAAGGTTACGCAAAATCGTGATATTCGATAGGTGGCGCAGCGGGAGTTTCGATTTTTAAAGAGGCGAGCGGCCAAGGGTACGTGACGAACAAAGTGGAGTTAGTATCCTTGGCTTGCGAAGGTGACATGGATGTAAAGTACATGTTTATTGTGTTGTGGTAGCTCACCTTATGCTCCGAGCTGCCTGGGAAAATGTGATATCTCGCCAAACCGAAGGTCAAGCGAGATGTCAAAGTTATCCTTGAAAATACAAACATCAGGAAAGTTACTATAACATATTATTCCTTCTAAAATATACGTACAAATGTTAAGAACACAAAACAGCAAATGTTGACAATACTATTCGAAAATGCTTAAAAATTCGACTGGCTAAGTGGGTAAATAAGTCCTTTTAATGTATGGCGGATAACTATTTTAACATGAACATTTTGACCAATCTAATCGGAAACAAAAGCCGAAAGTAGTCCGTCCGCGGGTTACATCATCATACCATAATTGGAACCGTATTTGAAACTGTGTAGATACGTTTTTCTTTTTTTTGTTTCATCTGCGTCCGATGCATATATTTGAGCTGGAAATTTTATAGGTATAAAATCAAAGCACAGAAATCATCATTATCAACGACAACGAATTCGGTCAGCAATTTGTCTTTTGTCCAGACTGTTTTTAATAGTCCTTTTTTCCGAAGACCATTACACGGTTTTCAATTATCTTTTTTTTTTTTCCCAGAAGGTCATCAAAAGAAGGGATTGTCTGATGAAAGGTTAACAAGAAAAACTTATACCTCGATAAAGTATACGTGTTAAGAAATAAAAAATGACAATTTTACAACAAATAAACGCATTATTTTACATTTTTGTAATCACCCACTTCAACTGTGTGAAAACTAAAAACAGTTTTGAACAAAGTGATCAATTCTGAAAATAACGGCCAGTGTAAATGCAAGATCAGACTGCACGTTTTGTGCAGTCTGATCTTGAATTTACACTGTCCGCAAGAGCGCCCAAAACTTGTCCTCAGCATCAAAGGTGACAAGGAACAATTTACCTGTAACGGTATATATAGTCGTGATGACCAGCAGGGTCACAATACCAACGTAGATGTTCCAGCCGACTGCTTGTTGAATGAAAATGGCCCCAGCAAATATGTCCGCCTAAAAAGAATACAAGGCTCGCAATACTTCATAAGAATGTCGGATTTGTTTTCTTCGACCTCAAAGTTTCATTTGTATAGATTTTCTTTTTGTTTTAATGTTACCATATATCTTGATTGACTGATTTTGCGTTTATTCATCCCCGCCACTGGTTACCCATATGGGCGACTCCCAAAGACGGCTGCTAGTTATGTTACGGGGGATAGTGAAAGATATAGGCCGACACCCATCCTAATTTAAGCTTGTTACACCATCGATATTTTTTGCTCTCTTCTTCTTTTTCTTTTTCATGACTGTTTGCAAGCCTTACTGAATTCAGCAGTTAAACATTTTCTTTAAGTTTGGTATGATTTTTTAAATATAAACATAAATACCCATGCTCTACAATAGTACTGTTCAGGTAATGAAAACTCGTATTTTAAATATGTCTTTGGATATTTGAAGAAGTCGAGATATGGAAAGAAATTGGGGATTGCGTTTCTCAAATTTGGATTTTTGTTACTAAATTTGCATCGGGAAAATCCTTCCGTAGTTGCGATCTGTAACAGGTTAATTCATTGGTCAAAAGTTACGCGAAATGTCTTCACGGAACCAATGAAATGCTCCGTTGACTGTTCATTAAGATCACAGGAGAAGAGTATGGTAATCGAAATACTTTGGGTAAGCGACTATGTGACTATGTGACGAGTTAGGCTTTTAACTTATACGGAGAATGGGCCTGTGTGCTTGAAACTTTTTGAGTTTCCAGTAACTTACCGTTATTTTAGTGAATACAGAAATCAGCAGTGCCAATACAGACATGTACACTTGTAACCTCTGGCCTCCAAACCGCTTTCTTAAATAACCCGGCATGGTGTATACCTACAATACAGTTTGTAGATGTGTATCTCAAAACTTATTTAAATTTTGTAAAAGAATAATGTTGAGAGAACATAACTGCCATAGAAGTTGTATTTCACGTGATATAGAATATTCTGGAAAGAAAATGTTCTAGACAAATATAGGCCGGAAAAGTAAACGTATCGACAGATGCATTGTCTGGTAACCAGCATTTTCTTTTTTTCTCACAATGTTTTCAAAAACCTTTCTTTTTCACGGTCGTTAGTATACGGGACTTTGGTACAGAGCTAAGACACTTTTTTGAGAACAGACAGTTCCCCTCTGCCCACAATGATTTCCCGTGATTTTCTTGATAAACATTTCCTTTCCGTCATGTGTTTGTTCTTTGTGTATTTTCTATGTTTCATGTAGTTCTAACAAGGTTTTTACGGTAATGAATTACGCAAATTAGTGCTGAATGTTTCAGGAAAAGGAAACAGATCTTGACATAAATTACTTACCCCACTTGTTATATATACAGGCACAAATAGCCAGGCCAGCAATAGAAGACAGAACAAACCCTGAAAACGACGAATAGGGAAATAGAGAAACGTAGTTATTGTTGCAAAAAGTATACTGTTCAACGGAAGAGCAATACAAGGATACCTAGATTAAAACACTTTGACATCACCATCAAAGGGCGCAGTCTCGGCAAAGCATGTGAATCGCTTTAAATTCCGTTCTGAAAGCCAATAATACCCATGTCTTTTGAATTATCTTTTCTTAGAGCACTTTCTGTCGAGCAGTAGAATAAGTAAAAACAAAACAGATGGCGTTTGTTTTAAATGGGGTATCTGCATATACATGTAACACAATAGATACCGGTATTGAAAAGGTACGCCACTGAGGCCTTCGGCCAACTGCCTGCTTGGACAAATTATAAGACAGTTTTGTCTTTCCTAAATACATCAGTTCGGCACAAACCTAAGTAGTCTACACCAACAACCTTCTAAATATTATTTTGTAAATTTTTTTTCCTATCCTTTTCGCTGACAGCCACCCGGCCCCCCCCCTTTATTTTTTTGTTACTCTTTTTCCTTTCCTTTTTGTTTGTTGTTTTCTTTTTTAGCTAGCAAGTCAACCGTTTTTAAGCTTATTTAAAACTGAATTTAAATACGTGACCCTTGGCTGCGTGGTCTAGGGTTCTGAAACCCCTGACTAAGAGAACTTTTGAAGAGCATTGTGAGGGGGGAGAGAATGCTGGTAAGTGGCATTTTCTCCCCTCTCCACAATGTTTAACTGTTCCGTTAAAGCCAGAATTCATTTAAGTTAATCTTTTTTAACCTTTCTTGTCTGCAAATGCTTTCAATATGTTGGAGTAGAAAACTACTTTGTTCGGCTAAAAGAAAAATGTAACAAATGGCACTACCCCTTTTTTGTTAGACAGTTTGATAGGCTCTTTATCCCTTTGTCATAATAAAATTAGACAACACTCAAAAAACTTTGAGAGCATTGTAGAAAAATGTTAGTGGTCGGCGTCTCCTTAATGGCCCATTGCTTTTCAGCTTTGTTTTTTGCCTAAATTCCATCATTTGGGTCATAGATAAATTTGCTATGTACAATAGCTTTTAATCTGGAAAAATCGAATATTTTTTAAGTTATCTGGTAAGCCATAGAAGACCAGTAGTTTCAAAAGTCAAAGGGAAATAACCCATGCTGAGCCAATGCAGGATTTTTACCTCAGTGATGTTTTATTAAAAATTGTAGACTCATACTAATGCTTTTAATAATACTGTGTCTGATAATTTGTCTTACTAGTAAATTTGTCATCTAACCATTTTACTCAACAATTCTTTACGGAATGACAAAATTTTAGATATGTGAAAGCATTTGCAGTTGACAAATAAATGCAACAAAAAAAACTATAGTTGCTTTATATAGTTGGTAGGTATTGCTGGAGAAGGAGATAATGCTGGTTTCTGGCATTATCTCTTCCTTCAACAAAAACCTTCGAGGGATCAGCTTTGGGTTGTTACGTATCAAGATAGTTTAGTAAGAGGTTAAATACACTTTTTGTTCTTTTGACTCTGTCTGTAACACGTTAAAAGTGTACTATACTTGTCTAGCTTAATAAAAATCTTAAAAAAAATATTGGAAGCACTGATTAAATGTTATATACATGTATGTCGAAGATATTTTTTATGTGATTTTTGCAGATACACAATTTTATTGTGGCGCGTCATACATGTGTACTTTGAAACCACCCCTTGATTTAACTCGCCACCGTCACCGTATTCATTGTAGTATTAATTCGCAAATCTCTAATATAGCAAAGCATTTTGTTTGACCAGTTATTAAACACGTGCGATGTTCAGTACAGAATAGCATTTTGTTGTTTTGCGAATCGTACTACCATAAAAATTTTAATGATAACTCTCTCTCTCTCTCTCTCTCTCTCTCTCTCGATACTTCATTAACCGATCAATAATAATGAGAAATGTTATTATCAAATAAAATGTGAATAATGCAAAAAAAAAAAATAGATACCGGTAGGTCTTTTCTACATCATTGAAAGTCCACTGCTGTCTGTGTTCAAAGGCGCATTTAAATGGATTTAGTGAATAAATAAATGTAGTTTAAGCTAGAAGCCAACTTGGATAATATCTGTTATACAATAAATCCTGCAAATGTATTGTTGTGCCAATGCCATTCTGATATATCGCTATAAACTTGCAGGGGTCCTGCGTGGCTCAGTGGTAAAGTTTAGGGCTCGGAAACTGAGACACTTGGAAGCACTGGGACTTTCAAGAAAATGTCACTGGATAAAACATTTTAGGGCCCCAGAGTAGTGCTGGAGAAACCCAGAACATACATGAATATGTGAGCTGTCGCCATGATATGCTTGAAATAACGTTGAAATTTGCGAAAAACATCATTCAAACAATCACATTTGTAATAACTCCTTCGCTTACATTCAGCTCATAGCTCGCCACAGCTATCCCTGACGCCGCTCCGGTCCCTGCTAGACCAACAAAGCTGCCGCTTCCAATGTTACTCGAAAACAATGAGGCACCAATCTAAAAAGAAAAATTAAAAAATATATATATATTTATATTTTTATCTTAATTAAAGTTTTCTGAATTTCAAAATGTTAAGTTAGCTTCTAATCTGTTTAAAACACATTCAAATTTAGTAAACACTTCCTATTCACAAACATCTTGAAGTTCCTATGAAAATATTATACATGTCATACAACCCCTGAAAGCACAGAAACTGGCGGGTATTAGCATTTAATCAAGTAGAATATTAAATTCAAAGGTTGGGTCAGACATGCAACCCTAGAATTTGAAACTTCAAACAGAAATGGTCTGTTATAGGTGGATGCGCAGGTGAAATGATGACTCTAAGCAGAGCTCCAGATAAGAGGGAGTGATGGTGTTCTAAATCCATTATTTCTTTTCCAAACCCTATGTTGTGGGTACTCATTAGAGAGATAGGAAAGGGTCGTTTCTAGCGCAAAATGAAAATTACACACTATGCACCAAAACGAGACATGACAAAACCGAGACATGACAAAACCCGAACAACTCCAACACTGCAACAACTCCAACACTGCAACAACTCCAACACTTCCCCCGCTCTTATCCTACACTTCCCCGGGTCGCATTCGCTCCCACTCCAGAACATGACAAAACCCGAACAACTCCAACACACACCAACACACACAACAACACCAAGACAAACCCCACACACCCCGCATAAGCTACGCACGACTCCGCGCTCCGCACTCCGTCAAGCTTCGCATAAGCTCAATAAATCACATTTACTAACACACACATTAACTAACACACACATTAACTAACACACACATTAACTAATATATTAACACACACATTAACTAATATATTAACACACACATTTACTAACACACACATTAACTAATATATTAACACACACATTAACTAATATATTAACACACACATTAACTAATATATTAACACACACATTAACTAACACATTAATTAATTGACTGACTGACTGACTGACTGACTAATAATCGCCTTATTAAAGCCCCTTAAACATGATTTATAATTTATAATATATAATTTATAATATATAGATATATAGATATATAGATTTATTGATATATAGAGTTTTATTAATATTATTGGGGAATTGAAAAATACGGGGAATTTGGTAAAATTCTCGCGATGCTGGCACGGAGTGCGTGCAGCGTGTGATTGAGTATATGGAGAAAATATTAAAAATGTGTTAATTGGTTATATAGGTATAAGAGTTATTGTTTAATAAATTAATTAAATAAAAAAGATTTATTAAAAAAATAATGTCTAGTGAAAACAAAACGCCAAAAGTTGAAATATTAAGTGATGAGTTTTTAAAAGAAATCTTCGATCAAAAAGAAGACCTGGTACAATCTGCAGTAATAGAACAAGCGGTGGAAGTTTTAAAAAGGAAAGTTTACGAATGGTTTAAACAGGATATATTCGAACTAGTGGAAAATGGGAGTAGTAGGTATCAGTTGAATAGAGAAAGAAAAAATATTTATGAAATGTCAGAAGAAGAAGTCAGACTATTGTTTACTACATGTCTAATACATAGTATAACATGTTTTGGATTGCGTCATATGTACAGTGGTGATCCTTTAGTTTTGATTTAAAGAATTTTAAAAATATTTAAAACATGGGAAATGTTAATGAACTACTCAGTCAACAACTTTTAGATGAAACTTTAAGTGATGAAAAGAGAGAAGACATAAAAAAGCAGATAAAAACTAATGAACAAATTTTTTATTTACGAATGTTAACTGATCATGAAAAATTACGTAATCTTCTCCATTTTAGATATGGAAAATGGATAAAAGAATTAATAACTGATATATACGTTCAAGAATTAAACAGTGTAATATTTGAAGAGTTCGTTAATAATGTATCAGAAATTATAAGAATTAAAAGCAGTGATAGTTTGTTAAAAGAAGGAGAAACAAATATTGGTGATATGAAAGCAGAGGATGTCAATTTAATAATACATAAATGTTTGGAAAATACGGTGTTTAAGTTTAGAGATCGACACATAGAAAACGGTGAGCCTTTGATATTAAAAAAAATTTAATATATATATGTGAATATATACATATATATATTGTTTAATTATTATTTACATTTTCTTTTAATTTCTTTTTTTGTTCTTTTCTCTTTTCTTCATATTCTCCCCTTCTTCTTGCTTCTTCCTCTTCTGAAAAATAGCCAATTGGCACAGTATTTATTTTATCATCTAAAACAAACCTTACATCTTGAAGTGGATTTAATGCTATTTTACTTAATTGTTCAGTGTATATTTCGTGTTTTTCATTTTTAAATCCTTGATACTCTACACTTTTTATTTCATCTTCAAATATACACCTTATATAATCATCAAAGCATACATCCCGCGCATTTATACATGCTTTAACTACACCTTTTAATTTTAAACTTTCTTTTAATCCTGTTTTATCTTCTGTTCTTATAGCGTAGGACTTGGGGCATGTTGAGACATAATCTTTTATTGGTTTACCCGTTGTTTCATCCTTAAAAAATCCCAATTTATTTTTATTTACCTTTGAATATAGCGGGTGAGTTTCTGGATAATTGGAGGTATCAAAACAAGTTTTAACGTCCTCCTTCATTTCTTCGTAGATATCTTCACTTTGTATATCTAATATTAAAGAGTCTGTATCACTAGATAGTAGTTTTAAACGATCTCCAAATTTTGGTTTTAAGTAATCATATAATAACTGATACATAATTAATTTTGACATTTCCAATATATAATAACCTATAAAAATTGGTTTATTAGCTTGTACCATTGTTTGTTTTCTTGAAACTGCAACTAAATCTGGAGATAAAATATTAAAACCTGTAAACTCCGGACTTGTTGTTAGTTTTTTTGCTCGTGCTTCACTATCTGTTAGTTCTACATTGCAACGTTTCCTTGGGTTTTCTATTGTTTTACCATATATAGCATTATTACAAAGTTTAAAAAAATTTTGTTTGCTGGTCTCTTTTGTCTTTGCTCTTTCATTTGTATTATAGGTTATATAGGGCTCTAACCATTGTGAGGATTCGAAAATATAGCCTCTATGTATCTTTTTTATTTTTACCATATTATGATCTATAAAAAATTTTAATAATTCTGAATAAATCATATATTCTTTTTTATCCTTTAAATTCAACGTAAGCTTTGTTACATTATTAATTATTAAACGTTCAGCACATGGTGGATAGTCTTTCATATATTCTTTATTTTCTTTTACAATTTCTAAATCACAGACTATAGCACATTTAAAATGACGCCAATTTTTAAATTCGCTTTCTTTCATTTTACGCTCTATTTTATATGGTACATCACGACTCATGGCATCTCCATATAAATTATTTTTATCAATGTAAAATATAAAATTGCTTGGTTTGTTTGGGTCATAATCACTTAAATATTTATTATTTGCTTTACAATAACGACTAATAGTAGCAACAACACCACCACGTATTCCATTTTCGAAGTCTTCATATGTTTCCCTATCTGTAATAAGTCCTATTTCTTGTTTTGTATATTTTAACATATTATGCCATGATGCCCCTGGTAATGTGTAACCATAAATGAAAGGATCAATTCCAAAGTTTGCTTTGTTCATTTTCCTAAAATTCTCACAAACATCAGCTAATAAGAGAGTATCTAATAAACAATAATTTTTTTGGTAATCATCCATAGTTGAACATTTAAAGTCTATCCATGCCTGCTTTGCGTGGTTGTATTCTTCGTCACTTATTCCTTTTTTCTGTAATGATGAATAAAAACTCTTTTTATCTGGTAATTGTGTGGTTTTCATTTTATTAAAATTATTGCACCATTCGTAGGGATAGATTCCCTTTTTTGTTAACATATCCAACGATAAATCAGGGAAGCCTTCAACTGTATATTTGAAATTCTCCTTTGTTTTTTCGGTGCTATTTACTAACATATCCAACGAAGAACTCAAAAATTTAAAACTATCTAAAAATCGAATCTCACAAGTTTTATTATTAACTAATATATTCTTGCTAAAACTTATGTATTTTTCTTCACTTGATGGTAAGATTAGCAGGTCTCCCCGTTCTTTGGCTAGTTGCAATATACACAGGTGCGAATCATAACCACTTAGATTATGCGCAAACACTGGTATAAATGCTGAGTCTTTTTTATGTTCTCTAAATAAAAATAAAATTTCTGTTAATTTTTTTATTAATGTTTTAATAAACACTTCCGCCACGTCTTCGTTTTCTTCTTTCATTGTATAAGTGATTTTATCAGTTTTAAAAATACTTTCATCACTTGAGACATAAACAATACTAAAGGCTGAGGGTTTATGAATATTAATTTTTTTATTGTTTTCTTCTTCATTTTCCAATGGTATTAATAAACTTTCAAAATCAAAATATACCGTAACACTTGGATTTTTAACTGTCTTAGGTTGGAATTTTAAAATATCATTTTTTCCTTCTTCTGGCAGATTTAAAAGTGTTGTATCACTACATTTTTTTAAATGTTTATTAAGTAACTCTTCGTTTTTATAGCCTCTTTGACATTTATAACAAAAGTGTATTTTATGTTCGTGATTATTAATTTGTGATGATATCAACCGCGATAAATCATTAATTAAATAATAATGTTCATTAAGTAATAATAAATGAATTTGTGTTTTATTTTTATCATATCTATTTTTAAATTCATCAAAAATAACAGGCGTTCGTTTTTCTTGTTCTGCCACACCATAAACTGTTAAATGAATATGTGGGTTTTGCTTCTGGAAAATACTTAAATCTTCCGCTGTTGCTGGATAATTTATATTATTAAAGTTTGCGTATTTGTTTGGTTCTTCTTTTTCAATCCTTTTTAATTCTTTTGTTACTCTTCCTTTGTCTTTTTCTGATGGGTTGAAATGTCTCAGGATACACCAATAAAAACATTTATTATCTTTTGATATTATATGAGTTAATGCTTTTTTCAATTTCAACCATTCCGGAAGTGTATTTTCTCCACACCCACCTTTAAATGGATTATATTTACCATAGTTTAAATTTACATTTTCAAAATTTAAAAAAGACCATTCCGAGCCTTCATAATGTTTTTCATTAAAACTTGTTATAATCTCATTTATTAATAAGTTAAGTAATTCATTCTTATTATTAAACTTATAAATCACGTGTGGTTTTGAGTTGAAATAATATAATTTAGTTTGTTCGCCATTGCTCATTTTACAGCAGGCGCTCATCACTACTTTAAAACCATGGTTTTTTTCTAGTGATGAAATGACAAGTTGTTTAAACTTGCTTAAGTAATGTTCAAGATTTACGCTTTTCTGCGTCTCCGCTATTTCTAATAATACCTTTTTGAAGTAGCCATTAAGCGCTGACTCTTGAATGCTTACTTTTCCTTTGTTTAATGGTAAGCTTGTTTTATTAGTAGGAGCAGAAGCCACAGCTTTCACTCTTACCATTTGTATTACTCCATTTTTAAATATGGATTTAAACATTTTTAGTATCTTATTTATTGTTAAAAAATAAATAAGTTAAGTCAAAAATAATTCAATTATAAAAATTTAAAAAAAAAATTGATTTAAGTAAAAAAAATCCAAAAATAAAATTAAGAGCACTAAAAATGCCAAACAATAATCAAAACGAAATACCAGTAATTAGATTTGATACTGAAAGAGTAATACAAGCTACATCAAGAACAGAACGGCGGATGTTTTCCCGTTTTATTCAAAATAGAAACTATAATATATGTACTAATATTGTCAGTAAAACACCAGACAATGAAACAACACTTATTGAATCATATGAAAAACCATATCTTCTTATTGAGTTTAATGAAGAGTTTCGTACTTTTCTTTATTCCATCTATAAAAATTTTGATGAAGAACATAAACAACGCTTAGAGGTAGATTATCAATTTGAAAATTTTATTAATATGTGTGAAGACAGAGGCTATGTTAAATGTGAAGCTGTAGCAAGTCAATATGTCAACCCTTCCTTTTTTTCTCATGTTGTTAGAAGAAATGGACGAAGAACAACACAACCTTTAACAAATGTTGACTTTAAATTTGATACAATAACTAAAGCTGTTTATTCTCTCACTCTTACTGGATGTTGGAGAAGTCAAAAACTACACGGAAGCGAATACAGAACAACTGCAAGTGGTATAAAAATTAATGTTTCTTCTATTCTTGTTAAAAGTTATAGTTCAAGAGAAGACGAACAGAATAATTATGAAGAAAGGCGACAAGAGCAATTAAGAATTAATGCATTAGAACGACTAAATGAAAGTGACGATGAGACAACTAATTAAAATTATATATCACATCCTCCATTATTGTATAACTCTAACTGTTGAATTGCCATTTTTTATATATTACAAATACAACTGTAATATATAAATTTTATTAATATTTAATAATAGGGGAAATAGAACTTATCAAACCCTGACCTATACCTTCCATTGTCTCTATGACTTGTTTTATCTATAACTGCAAAATTATATGGTACACTCCAACAATCATATAAAAAACTTTTAAATTCATTTAAACTCATGTCTTTATTAACATAATCATTATGTATATTATTAATATCACGCTCTGGTAATTCAAATAATATTAAAAAATTACAATTTCCACGTATTGTATGTCTTGGTAAACTAAAAAATGATTGAGACAAATAAAAACAGTCACAGTTTCCATGTCTTCCTCTTATAAAATATTTTTCTGGTGTTGTTTGTTTTTCTTTTAATAGATCGTCAAATATCATTAAATTTTTATCTTCAGTGTTTAATTGTCGTGGATCTATTACTTCCTCTTCTTCTTCATCAAAACATGGAATGATAACCTCGCCGCCTTTTTTCTTACTTTCCTTTTCTTGTAATTTAGCATCTTTTATTACGTCATCATAAGTAAGCCCCAAATTCTCAATATTAGCCATATTATTAAAAATATTATTTATAGTTTCTTTCTTTAATCCTTCATCCATTGCTTTTTTTAAAAGTTGATATTCGGGCTGTTGTTTCATTGATTTACCAAAAATAAAAAGGTGGTCATAATCAAGCCAACCAGGCCTTAATATTAAATTAAGCATCGCTGTTGTTTTACCACTTCCAGACTGACCAATAATTAAACCTCTAATACTTCGAGGCAATAAAGGGTTATTATTCCTTTTAACCTTGTTTAAGTTGCAACTATAATTTTTTACTTGCATAATTAAACTTTCTTAATTTAGAAAATTAAAAACTAAATTAAGAATAAATTTTTATTTTTTTTCCTTAATCTTCCTCTTCTTCCTCTTCTTCCTTTCTTATTCGATGATCTAGATAAAATAAAATGTCACCCATCTCACACTTCAAATCGTGCCAATCCTCAGCATAACCAGAATAATATTCTTTTCTTGTTAATGTCTTAATATGTGTATTAAAAGCCTTTAAATGACGTAATGTAACAATGCATTCATTAGCTAATTCTTCTATCTCTTCTCTTTCTTCCTCTTCTTCATTTATAACATCAAAAAGATTAAAGGCTTTGTCTGTCATTTCTTCTACTAGTTGCTCATAATATCTAAAATCACTCTCAACTTCTTCTTTAAAACTTTCCGAATAACTGGAATTACTCATTTTATTACTCTCTTTTTATACTTAACTTAAAATATTTTAACTCTAATTCAAAAATTAAAAATGACTAATAATATATATTGTGTAAAGTGTAAAAGTAAAACAGACACTGACAATATTAAACAAGTAATACTAAAAAACGGACGCCCTGCTTTAAATGGCACATGTCCAATATGTGGAACTAAAAAATTTAAATTTCTTCCACTAAGTGAAAAGAAAGGTCGAGGTTTAGTTAATAAAGCAATTAATAATTTACCTATTGAGTTACACTTACCGGGTCATAATTTCACTGGTCCAGGAACAAAACTAAATAAAAGATTAAACCCTGACCTTACACCTAAACCTTGGTCTAAACCTATAAATCGAGTTGATAAAGCAGCAATGCATCACGACATCTGCTATTTACAAAACAACGACACAAAAACTCGAAATGATGTATGTGATGTAAACATGTTAAAAGAACTTAAAGGAATTTATAATCCCACTATTCGTGAACGTCTCGATCGTTCAATTGTTACACCTATTATAGGAACTAAAAAACGCTTTGGTATGGGAATTAAAAAAAAAAATTAAAATTGATAGATGAAGACTTCCAATGCATCGATTGTAAAAATTATTTTTCTTCTTATGAAACTTTAATGAATCATCGAAAGTTTAACTGTCCTGTTTTGTTTCCAGAAAAAACAAAATTAAAAGAAACAAAACAGAGACTATTAAAAGCTAAAGCTGAAGAAAAAGCAAAACAAAAGGAAGATAAAATAACACTAGCTGATGAACTACACAGACGAGCCAAACGTCACTTTCCAACACGTCGTATTATAGTTGATAGTATAGATGATACATGGACCGCTGACTGTATGTCATTACCAAAAAATATAAAAGTTGGTGAAACTGTGGCAGATGAAGAAATAGAAAAAGAAGAGAAAGAACGAGACCGTGGAAAAACAGCAAGTGAAAAACAAACAGGAGATGTTAAAAATGATTTTTTAGTTGTCTTAGATATTTTCTCACGTTATGCATGGGTTCGTCACATTCCCAATACAAAAAGCGCGACTGTTTATAAAGCATTTAATGATATTTTCGAAACTTCAAAATCAAAACCAAAGAAACTATGGACAGATCAAGGAGGCGAATTTAGCGGTTTAATTGATAGATCAAAAGAACAACCAAAAACAAACTTTCAATGTGAGCATTGTAAACAATATTTAAAAACTCAGAGAGCACTAAATACACATATTAGCACTCATTGTCCAGTATTACACACAGCAAAAGCAAAAGATGAAGAAACAAGATTAAAAGGTGTTGAAATTTACTTTGCATATGGTAGACATAAAGCGTCTATAGCTGAGCGTTTTATTAAAACATTAAAAGATAAAATAGGGCGTTGGATGACAAACAATGATTCAACTGAATATTTACCCCATATACAGTCAATGGTTGAAGAATACAACAACACACCACATCGTAACTTTAAAAGTAATTATACACCAACTGAAGCAAGAGATCCGAAAAATGAAAAAAAAATTTATGAATTATACTATCGTCACCCACAACCCACAAATTATAACGACCGTATAACACAAAAAATAGATTTAAAAATTGGTGACTTAGTAAGAACACAAAGAAAGAAAGGGGATACCGTAGCTGAAAAAGGCTTTACTCCTTCATGGACAAAAGAAATATTTATAATTAATAAAATTAAAGAAACATTACCTTTAACATATTATTTAAAAGACGCAAAAAATCATGAAATCAAGGGTCCATTTTATAGAGAAGAACTACAAAAAACAAAATTTAAAATAACACCTGATATGGGCTTTACAAAACCAAGAACAAAAAATAATGTTATGCAAGGTAAAGAGGCAGTAAGTAAAGAAGCAGCACGTCAACTATTAAAGAAACAAAAACAACGAGAAAGACAGAAAGCAAAACAACCACAACCCCAACCTTCAACTAGCCAATCAGCCGATGGTCTAAATATTAGTGACACAATAAAAAATATACCTATAAAGTCTTTAACTAACTTTGAACTAGAGGCAATATGTAAAAATTTTAAAGGTTGGCGTGGTGTATTCTCAAGAGACACACTACCAGATAAAATAAATTTATATGAATGTGGTATTATTAATCTTGATGATAGCAAAGGCCCAGGCACGCATTGGGTGTGTTATCATAGAAATAAAAAATTAAAATTTTATTTTGACAGTTACGGTTTACCTCCACCACTTGAAATTAAAGATTATTTAAAATCACCTATACTTTATTCAACTGATCAAATACAAGATCCAAACAGTGTAATATGTGGACATCTTTGCATTTTTGTTTTAGAAAAATTAACCAGTGGTTGGCACATTCAACCAGTTATAAATCATTTGCTCGATTTAAAAGAAGAAGGATATATATAAAAACACTATATAACATGTCATATAATAAAGTAACTAAATTTGGAGAAGTAAGAAAAGAAAAAACACAAACAGAGGGTGTCAGTTTACCTTTTGTTGTTAATAATTTTTTATCAAAAGAAGGAGGAGAGTTAACAGGTGATTTAAACTTAAATGGTAATTTTATTAAAAATTTACCTGATCCTATTAATTCACAAGACGCAGCAACTAAAAATTATATTGATTCTTCGCAGGGCCACTCATTCTTTAGACGTTCACCAGGTAAGGGATACATAGCATCACAAAATCTTAATATGAATGAATACTCATTAACCAATTTAGCCATGCCAGTTAATAATCTCGATGCATCAAATAAATTATATATTGATATACAAACAGACCAAGTTAAAAAAAATATAGATTCACAAAATCCATTTGTTTTTGTTAATGGTGAATATCAAGCGAAACAAAAAATTAATATGATGGGTTACACATTTGAACATCTTAAAAATCCAGAACAACCGGAAGACTTGGCAACTGTTGGTTTTGTTGAAGATAATATTTATTGGGTAAAGAGAAACGGAGGTATCATTGCTAAAGATCACGTATACCTTGGACGTAAAAAATTAGGTGGATTAAAAGAACCAGTAACTGGAGGGGAAGCTGTACCTAAGTTTTTTCTAGAAAAAGAAATAGAAGATTTAAAAGTTGTAATAGATGAAAAGATAAATGAAGTTAAAGCTTCAGCATTAGCTAATCCAGACACTGGAAATATAGACGAGGCAGCCATTGATGCATTAAAAGCTGAATTAGAAAAAAACCAACCCTTCAATACACGCAATGGTAAAACTTACAATGCAAAAAATAATTTAAACATGAGACAAAAAAAATTATCAAACTTACCTGAACCAACAGATGAAAACGACGCATCAACTAAAGCATACACAGATGAGAAAGACGAAGAATTAAAAGAATATATAGATGAAAATATAAAAAATTTAGATAGTGGATTAATAAGAAGAAATGGGGGCTTCTTATCAACTGATGCAATAGATATGAATACAAACAGAATTAAAAATTTAGGGAGAGCAACGGAAACAACAGACGCTGTAACAATGCTTTATGTAACAGAAGAAATCGATAAAATCCCCCAACCATTCATAAGAGAAGATGGAGAATATAGAAGTAAAGAACACTTAAACATGGGAAGACAGAGAATAACAAATTTAAAAGATCCAATCGAACCGCATGACGCGGTAAATCAGGTTTATTTAGACGAAGCCTTAAATAATATTAAAGACCCAGTAAATGAACACAACGCAGTAAACAAGCGATATGTAGATAATGTAACTTCTAATTTACTTTTACCGGAAAATTTATTATTAAATATTCTTGGTTCATCTATAACATTAATAAGAGCTGAAGCATTGGGGCCCATTGTTGGTATTGATAAAACACATATAGTAGGTTTGGATCAATTAGAGAAAATTGGATTTAATCATAAACACGGTTATTTTTCAGATGTTAGAGGTCATAAGTTAGATTTTACGGAGGTTTACTTTGGTAAATATGACGGTGGACTATATTATCAAGACAACAGAGACAGAGAAAGTTTAATTGATCAAGGTATTAATATTGAAAGAACACCCATATTTTCGGTTCCCCTTAATTCTTATATATTCTACTATTCATTAATGGTAAAGTTTAAAGAGAATGTAAGACGTGAAGAAGAAGAAGATATAAAACTTCTTTTATTCGAAATGGAATTAGATAAAAGCAACCCAGGCGACACATTTAATGCACGTGACTTATCATTTAAACGACAGCTTGAATTTACAGCAACAGTAAAGCCTAGAGATAATTTAAAAGTTATTAGTTATGCTTGCGGTTTCATTCCTGGATTTTATAAAATTGATGCATGCAGCAGTTTTTGTATATTGTTTAATTCATCACATGAATATATAGAAAGGTTCCATATTACGCTTGCAATGTATTTAAGGTTTGATTTTGATAAAAATAATTTACCATTTATTGATGATTACAGACATATTATAAATTAAATTAATAAACCTTTTAATAGGTTTAATAATTATATTGCTTGCTCATCATGTATATATTCTTCAATGATAGAATAAAAATCATATGTTATTAAAAAATCTTTTTGTATCATTCTTACTACATCTTCTATTAAATGCATTCTCTGCTCTCTTCGATCATCTCCATCTTCTACAAAAAAGTAAACTTCAACATCAGGAAAATAAAAATGATTTAATATTTTTAGTAAACCTTGCGACTTTTGTTTAACCTGTGTTTCGTTTTCATCAAACATAAAAATGTCGTCGTATCTGTGTATATATTGATTTTCAACAACGAGACAAGAAACCCACATATTGAATGTTTCATTTTCAAATTTGCGTTTTGACCATTGATACATAAGGTAAGAATAAAAACGTTCACTGAATTTTTCGAATCCTTCATATGAAGACATACGATAAGGTTTAAACTTGTATTTTAGTTTTGTGTATTCTTCCTCATTACCTTTAAATTGTGTTAATGAGTGGTTGTATTTGTTTTCAATTATAGTTTTTAAACTAGTTATCATGTTTTAATTAAAAAAATAAAAAGTTAAATAAAAAATAAAATATGACATCAATACAAATTATATTAAGTGATAATAAAACTGATTTCACTACTCAATTTCACCCACCGATAAAGCTTAATAAAGAGTGTGAAATTGCGCTTGTGAATCTTGAAACATATTATAGTATACCAAATATTAAAGAAGGTTTAAATTCGTTTATTCTGGAAAATAGTAAAAGTGGATTAAAACGAGAAATTAAAATAGCAACTGGCAGTTATGGATTGAATGATATTAACAAAGCGATACAAACAATTTTTAATTTTAGTGGATTAATAGATGTTAACGAACAATACCCAGTAAACATTACAGCAAATTTTAATACTTTAAAAGCGATAATGGAAATACAGGAAGATTTTATAGTTGATTTTAGAAGTGGTGGTTTAAATAAAGTATTAGGTTTTGAAGGAAGGAGATATAGAGGAGTAAAAGGTAAAATTCACGAAAGCGAAAATGTAGTAAATATTTTAAACGTTAATAGTATATTAGTTAATTTGAATATATGCTCGGGTTCATATGTAAAAGGTCAGATGGGGACCACGATTCACTCATTCTTTCCTAATGTAAACCCTGGATATAAAATTATAGAAAGGCCACCGTTTCCAATTTATAGTCCTATAATATTAAATGATATAAACAGTATAAAAACAACACTAACAGATCAAAACGGGGAAATTATTGATTTAAGGGGAGAAAATTTAACATTAAGACTACATATTAGAGATATTAAAAATGGATAGAACCAAACCATTAAATTTAATAGAAGCATACCGTGCAAAAAAAGCATATAGTGAAGCAAAGACAAGAGAAGAAGCAGAAAAAATCAAGACAGCCTTTAAAAAAGATTGGGGATATTTTCCTTCTAATGCTTACAATCCAATAATAGAAGAGAGGAACAGAAAAGAGGAAGAATTAAAAAATAGACTTGTTAAAGATCTTAAATTAAATCCAGACGAAATAACAATAGATAGAAGCGTTGGAAAAAGTAAACCCAAAAGTTTTATAACAATAGTAACATTTGATTAATATTAAATAAAATAATATATTAAATAAAATTAATATATTAAATAAATATGACAAAATATATTAAACAAACCGTAAATTTTACAGACAGTCAAAAACAAAAAATCACGTCTGCTTATCAAAACAACCAAAAAGTAAGTATAAGTTTTAAACCTGAAGATATGAAAGGTAAAACTGATTTTTACTTTACAAAGGGACAGATAAACAGAATGAATAAAGCATTTAATAATGGAAAGTGTGTAAATATTAACCCATCAAAAGCACAAATTGGTTTTAATTTAAAGCATGGTGGATTTTTGGGTGCGTTGGCTAGAATTGGAGCTGCAGTATTACCCAAACTATTACCAGTAGCTAAGCCACTTGGAAAAGCATTCGGTGTTGGTGCATCAACTGCACTAGGTGATAAAGCAGTAAGGGGAATATTAGGTAATGGTCTATTTTTAGGTAATGAAGGAAGAACAGCTAGAATAGAAACAGATGGAAGTGGGCTTTATCTATCACCTGTAAATTATAGCTTCCCAGGTTCTGGTGTTTTTCTTGTTCAAGATGGACAAATGCAGGATGGAACGGGAATTTTAACAAGTCTTCCTATAGTTGGTGATCTTTTAAAAGTTTTAATTTAATAAATAAATAATAAAATATGTCACAACCTAAAAGTATTTATTGGCAACCAAAAGAAAATTTAAAATATCCAGCATTGAAAAAATCGGGGACGTGTTGGTTGATTTATACACAAGAGACGCTAAAGATAGAGTCAAATGAAAAAAAGAATATATTATTAAACTTTGGTTATAGTATGACACAGGGTTTAATTTTAACCTATGCAACAGCTGCAATAAAAAATAATTTGGAAATTAAAACATTAATTCATAGTGATAATAAAACTGATAATATAAAAATCGTTTTGTTTAATTTTTCTAATAGTCCGGTTATCATTCCAGAGTGCACGCCATTTTGTTTTATAAATTACATAAAATAAATTTTACTATTTAATAAAATTATTTCACTTTAAAAATGACAGAGATTAAAGAGGATAACAGGCAGAGTGCCATTTATCCAAATATTGCAATGAATGAACCGTCAGCCCCAGTTGCAATAATAGAAATGCAAGACTCAGGGCAAAGTTTCAGATTAACTAAAATTTCAGATGTTCAAAAGTTCCTTGAAGATGAGATAAAAGAAAGGGGAAAGCTTGAAAAAAAGTTTTTAAAATATAGTAATGTAGGGGATGGATTAGAGGCTGGGTTAGGTGTAGCTGCTCTTGGAATGGGTGGTGGAGGTTTAGCTTTACTTTCAACTATAGTAGCAATTCCTGTTACATTAGCACTTGAAACATGCGCGCTTGTTTCAGGTTTAACTGCGGTATCACTTAAATTTTTTACAAGAAGAGTTAGAACAAAAGCAGAGAAACACGGAGAAATTAAACATCTTGCAACTTCAAAATTGAATACTGTTAATAGTCATATATCACAGGCTATAAATGATAATAAAATTTCACATGAAGAATTCACGTTAATTATGGAGGAATTGGAGAAGTACAAAGAATTAAAAAATGAAGTAAGAACAAAGACAAACAAGAAGAAGAAGGAGGAAGAAAAAAACGACCTGATAGAAAGGGGAAAGAGGGAAGCGAGGGAGGAATTCCGACGATTGGTGGAAAGAAACCAACCATCAACGCTAGCTTAAGTTTACCAAAAATCACTTATAGTTGTTATTGTAAATGTAGTAATGAAGAGGAAGAAGATTTAAATATACAGATTATATGAATATATTAAGTTTTAAATAACTTAATATATTTTATTATAAAAAATAAATATGAGTTTTTACACAATAGAAACACCGGGAAATAGAGAAGAAGAGGTTAAAAAATACCTTCAATTAAAGGAGTATTTACGAGCTAAAGATAGTATAGATAAAACGGGGAAATATGAAAGAAAGAAAGAGTTATTAAAGACATATAAACCACTGATAAAACCATTAACAGAAATAAAAACGAAAGTTGAAACGTTACCCCAAGATATAGGGAAAATGACGGGGGAAGAGTTTAATAAAGCATTGGCAGCTTTGCCTGCTTTACCTCCACCAATAATTGAGATTCCAGAAGAATTAAAAGAATTAGCGCGTGCACAAAGAGAACAACTAAGAGAAAAAGAGGAAGAACAACCACAACAAGGCATAGTTGAATTATCAACTGGTGATAGATTTGCTGATAATCTCATTAGTTATAGATTGCAACATAACAAACATAAAGAATTTTTTAATTATGCTGATGGATCATATAGAATAGGAGACGAGCCAATAACTATAAATACGAAAGATGGAATAACATTTAAAGGTAAAACTTATAAATATAATCCACAACTTATAGAATTAATAACAACGGAACATCATTTATTAAAAGATTTAAACCCTGAAGTTAAAAATGATTATAAAAGCATTTTAAAAGATAGTAATATTTTATATCAAATTACAAAAGATGGAAGAATAACAACAAATCAAAAATTACAAAAAATGCCAAAATGGAATGATTTAAAATTAAAAGAGGTATATGATGAAATAAAACCACAACTTGTAAAAAAATATAAAGGTCAACAAGCGGAACCCCAACCTTCAACTTCAAGTGGTAAAGGTATAAAAACCACAAAAAATAATACGGTCTTTTTATCTTCAAACCCTGACGCGTTGGCTGATCGTTTAACCTTACTATGTGCAAGTCAAAAAGCAGGAAATACTGGAGTTAATAATGAAATTATAGATATATGCAATGAATTAATAAGAATGAAAGTAATGACGCGACAACAAAAAAATAAAATATTAAAACATTACAAATCATAATAAAATGAGAGGTCAAAACGCAATGATTAAAAGGTATGTAAAAGGTGGAAGTAATATTTTCACTGATGCATACAAGAAGCTAAAAAGAACATTTAAAAAGTATGTTCCACAAGTTTTTAATTTCGCAAAAAATAAAGCTATAGATTATGTAAAGACGGAAGGAGTAAAACAAGCAAAGAAGCAAGCAGGAAAACATGGAGACAAACTATTAAAAATGGCAATGGGGAAGATTGCAAACTTAGCAGGTGGTAATGTAACCATACCAGTTATAAAACCGAGTTATAAAGGACGAGGATTAAATTATGTTTAATTAAAATAAATAAATTAAATAAAAAAGTCAAATAATAAAAATGACAAGTGGAGAAATTCTAAACTGGACAGAAGAGGTGCCCATTGATGAAACTATAGAAGAGTATGAATATCGAAGATATCCACCACAAATAGGAGGGGAGGTAATGTTAAATCAAGCGGGACAAATTAGATTTACAATAGAGAGTGGAGATATTTTCACTCATCCTCACCGTTCATATTTGCAGATAGAAGGTAAAATAACAAAAAATGTGGGAGGGGATTATACAAATGCGGAAAAAATAACAATTGCAAATAATGGTTTAATGTATCTTTTTAATCAGGTAAGGTATGAGATAGCAGGACGAGAAGTTGAATCCCTATTATTTCCAGGACAAGCAACAACAATGCTAGGTATGCTTAACTATACAGAAGATTTTAACACAACTTCAGGTATGGGTCAAGGATGGGTAAAAGATAAAGTAACATATAATGATAATGGAGATGCATTAGATTATAACACTTTAAATAATCCAGGTTTTAAAAGAAGGTTTCAATACCTCATAGCATCCAACCAAGATAAAGGAAAATTTATAATTAATATACCTTTAAGCCATATTTTCGGATTTTGTAATGATTATGATAAAATCATTTATGGAGTTAAACATGAATTATTCCTTACGCGAAAAGTAGACACGGAGCCCTTATTCTCCGGATTTGATAATGCAGCGCCACCTGCTGCTGTAGAACAAGCAAAAATTCACATTAATAATATGTTTTGGTTTGTTCCAATAGTGAAGCCTGCAATATCAAATTTAAATACTCTAATGAATGATATGAGTAAAAACATAAATCTTAAAATTGATTTTGACAAAAGGCAGGTTTTCTCTGTTGTAATTCCAAATGCTGTAAGAGCTTATACATGGAATCTTACAACAAAAGCCAGCAATGAAAAACCACGATTTATTGTTGTCGCATTTCAAACAGACCAAAGAACACCACAAAATGCGAACCCTTCAAGCTTTAATCATGCAAATATAGAAGAGCTACATGTGTTTTTAAATAATGTTAAGAGATATCCAGCGTTGGACTTTAGAATGAATTTTAGTAATAATGATTATATGGATGCTTATAATATGGCAGCCAATTTTAGATGTTTAACCGCTGGTTTGCCGTCTTGTGTTTCAAATTTTGGTGTGGATCCAATTGATTTTAAGCATCTTTATCCTTTGTTCGTGTTTGATATATCAAAACAGAGTGCAACACTTAAAACTGCAATAACAAATATTACAGTGGAGATGAAATTTAGGGAAGGAGGAGTAGTAAATGATACAACTGCTTATGCGGTGGTGTTGTCTGATAATACACTATTGTTTAAGAGTGATGGAAAGCAGATAAAGCCGGATTATTAACTCTTAACTCTTAATATCTATAACCAACCAAAAATCTATATATACCTTCAATGTTATATATAGATTATCTCTTATACCTATATAACCAATTAACACATTTTTAATATTTTCTCCATATACTCAATCACACGCTGCACGCACTCCGTGCCAGCATCGCGAGAATTTTACCAAATTCCCCGTATTTTTCAATTCCCCAATAATATTAATAAAACTCTATATATCAATAAATCTATATATCTATATATCTATATATTATAAATTATATATTATAAATTATAAATCATGTTTAAGGGGCTTTAATAAGGCGATTATTAGTCAGTCAGTCAGTCAGTCAGTCAGTCAGTCAATTAATTAATGTGTTAGTTAATGTGTGTGTTAATATATTAGTTAATGTGTGTGTTAATATATTAGTTAATGTGTGTGTTAATATATTAGTTAATGTGTGTGTTAGTAAATGTGTGTGTTAATATATTAGTTAATGTGTGTGTTAATATATTAGTTAATGTGTGTGTTAGTTAATGTGTGTGTTAGTTAATGTGTGTGTTAGTAAATGTGATTTATTGAGCTTATGCGAAGCTTGACGGAGTGCGGAGCGCGGAGTCGTGCGTAGCTTATGCGGGGTGTGTGGGGTTTGTCTTGGTGTTGTTGTGTGTGTTGGTGTGTGTTGGAGTTGTTCGGGTTTTGTCATGTTCTGGAGTGGGAGCGAATGCGACCCGGGGAAGTGTAGGATAAGAGCGGGGGAAGTGTTGGAGTTGTTGCAGTGTTGGAGTTGTTGCAGTGTTGGAGTTGTTGCAGTGTTGGAGTTGTTGCAGTGTTGGAGTTGTTCGGGTTTTGTCATGTCTCGGTTTTGTCATGTCTCGTTTTGGTGCATAGTGTGTAATTTTCATTTTGCGCTAGAAACGACCCTTTCCTATCTCTCATTAGAATCGTCTCAATGAGACGATTCTAATGAGTACCCATAACATAGGGTTTAGAGGAGAATAATGAATATTTTCCATTTTGAATTCAAAATCACTCCCTCTATCTGCAGCTCTGCTCTAAGGTTTGACTTCTATGGAGTTTTCTGTGCCAAAGTATCATCAGACATATTAGTGTGTTGAATCTTATTTGGGTTTCCTATATATCCATGGATATTTCACAAGGATGTTTGCACAACCGCTGCTGTTGTCATGAGGTAATGTGCTAAAAAGCATCCAATGAGTTGGTGTTAAAGATACGTCTGTACTCGTAGTCAGCTAGTTTTCAACCCATTTCATCTTTATTTTATGAAACTATAATCATTCTTGTATCTTCATACTAAATGTTGCCCTTGATGGTTGCAAGATTGCACAGATTACTTTGCACGATGGATAGAAAATGCATTTCATTTTCTGGAGGCCTTCAAAGAAATCACCATTGTCGTTTCCGGTTAAGGACAAATCCCTTGAATTTCTCTTTTCTTTATACCGTATAATATTGGTTATTTATCTACGTTTACATATTTTACATAGATGACTAAATTTTGACAATCTGCACATTATCAAGTATTAAAAGCATTTATTTTTCTCTGGCTGCAAAGATGTATGTTCAATTAGATACTACACGGAATAACAAAATCAGTCATACTAACGGTATACCACAGCATGTCCTTGCCTGCAAGGAAATAGCCTGTCACACTGGAGCGTTGGGCTCTCCATGTTGCCTGGAAAATCATCGACAAGTATTGTTATGATGGGAGAGAGAGAGAGGAATCGACATAAACAAAAACAGATAAAGGATGAGACAGAGAGAGAAAGAGAGAGACAGATAAACAGAGACATTTTGTTTGCTCATTTGTTTGTGTTTTGTTAAAGGTCGTTTTCACCACAACATTATTTCATTTATATTGCGGCGGCAAGTGCACCTATCGATGCTTTCCTGGAATTTCTTTATACCTTAACTTCGCACAATATTCTTCGCAAGCCACTGCATGTTTTCCCACATAGCCATCGTCGAAATACTGAATGGTAAAGGATGAAAATGGAATAAATCCTGTCGCAATGACTTTCATCAATCATGGGAGAAAATTTTGTAGAGCATTGGGATCGAACCAGCAACTCATTTGTTTCAAGCCCTTTACGTTACGTTACGGCTGAGCTAAGTAGGCTCGGCGAGACCAAGATAGAAACAGACTGAGAGCAGCAGAAGCAGGTGAGCCACACAGGCGTACGACATGTAGACGAAACAACAAGATTTATATGTGCATGTTAAAACAATTCTCTACACTTTAGTAGACTGGTAAATTTGTTCATTTTTAAAACTCTTTACAACACGACAAAATTTTATACTTGGCCAAATTGACAGCATCTGCAGACGACAAATTCAGTGTGACTCAAGTGATGGGAATTGTCTTTGAAAGGACAGAAAGCATTGTGGGAAAAGGAGGAAATGCTGGTTACCAGCATTTTCTTCTTTTCCCATAATGATTTCAAAAGCTTTCTTTCTCAGGGTCGTTAAAGTCAGCCCTGTGTGCGAAAGGGTTAAGGTGAATATCCCTTGACCCTTTACAGCCGAGGCCCGGTAGCTTAGTCGGTAGCGCACAGAACTTGAGAACAAGAGGTCGTTGGTTCGATCCCCGGTTCGGCCAATTTCTTTCCGAGGATTGATGACAGTCATTGCGACAGGATTCATTCCTCTCTCACCGTTGAGCATTGTTTCCACGATGGCTATGTGGGAAAGCAGCCAGTGGCTTGGAAAGAATATTGTTCGTAGTACTGGTAAAAGAAACTCCAGGAAAGCATGGATAGGTGTACTGGCCGCCATGTTGAAAACGGCGTTAAGCACTATACAATCAATCAATCTAAAACCCTATATACAAGACAATCCCTTATTTGAACGATTTCGTAAAAAGTAGAATTTGAAAACATTAAGGAAAATGGAAAAGATGCTCGTAACCAACATTTTCTCAATTTCCTTCAACGTTTTCTACGCTTCTGAAGGATTAAACCTATGATTTGACACTCAGCAAATAATGTTGTCTACAAATGCTCTCAATTGAATGAATCTAAATTTTCTCGTTTGATGTGGAGTAGAGTAAATGAAATTTTTGGACTATGCTCTGGCAAAAGGGGGCTTAATGCATCTCCGTGATGTATAATACCCAGCAAGTCATCACATAATTAGGGATCAACAAAAGCCATTATGTTTAACAAAGGACTGCATCATAAGGTAGACTGGTCCTTTGACAAACAGAAAATCGACCAGTACCGAAAAGTTTCGGCCCAGGTCAGCCTTTTCGCAGATGCATTAAGCTCCCTCTTCACAGAGCACGGCTCAGATTTTGATAGCTTGTTAAACATAGTACAAAGATACATCTCTGCAATCAGCTCGGGTCTTTATTTGCTTTGTCGATTATCGCGAATTGTAAACATTTTGATAGGTCATGACCAGATGACGTAAAATGTTTGTAAGATAGTTAATTCTACAGTCCAAATTTGCCAGTCCAAATATTTGTCGTATCTAAACACCCTTTGGAACGAATCTGCAGCAGAAAACTAGAAAAAAAAATGATAGTGTCTTAAGTAATCAAAGCGGTGAAAGCGCTGCTGAGGTGGGATGCGTTTAATCCTGCTCAAATTGAAATCTAACTGTTGTACCAAACAATAAGCACGTAGTGCTACTAGAAAGAATTGAGTAAAAGCAAGCAGACATTCAAAGAGCTGAGAGGTATCTCTCCTATAAATCTCAGTGCAAACTATCAAATTTCTCTTTTTTTGTGTGTGTGAAGGGAGTGGGGTTCAATAGAATGTCAAAATGAAACGACGTGAGAAGTATTATTAAGCAATATCTAGACAAATAAAGCAATCCTATTCAAAGAAATTACCACAAGAGTTCTCATTATGCTTCTTAGCTTTCCATGGCACTTGTTGACGCTTCTTGACGCCATTTGATGGAACTGATACATAAATGCGTATACCTACGCATGCCTCATGGTAATCTGTTCTAACACTTTTTTTTTTTAAATTGTGTTATGATAATGCTGTATTTGTTTACATAGTTATAGTCCAAGTCGTGTAAGTTCCCCTAATGTTACCGTTTTAGTCATGCCTTGATGCCAAAGTGAATAAAATGCTTTCTTAATAGTACCATTTTTCAAGGTAATGATTTTGCATTGTTAGGTACCCCAGAATCAGATTTTTTAGGTTCAATTTCCCACATGGCAAATCTGAGCTAAGATGCTCAATAAGAGATGTTTCTGACATGGTAAACAAATGCATTGTGGAGAAAAGGAGAAAAAAGTTGGTAAGTCTACACCGCATGATGGGTTATAGGGTAATGCATAAGAAAGATTCTATACTACTACAACAAACTAGAAAAGGATTATCCCCGATCACATACAGTATATCCATTTCCTAAGGTTTTAGTTTACTTGTACTGCGAGGAATCTATGACGGTAGCAACTAATGACTTGTATGTGGGTGTCGTAAACAGGATCGCAAACTGACCCTCGAAAAAGGTCTTTAAAGGTCCGCAGAATAAGCATGTCCACATTATTGACCAATCGCAAGTTACTAGTTATTCATTCGAGATCAACACCTAGAAGTGGGTTAAAGTCTTATAATGCCGAATAATAATAATAATAATAGGAAGACGAAGAAAAAGCAAGAAGAAGAAGAATGCGTGTGTGTACTTGTTTGTGTCGAATAAGGCGGGAAGAACAAATAATTTCATTGACTTACCCAGAGTCCAACAGCGAGACAGAAGATGAGGTATATTATAATGATCACAATATCGACTGTATCTACACCAGTGTGACTGAAGGCGCTTGTTGCATTCGTCATCCTGGACCACGGAATTTTAGCACCTTAAACCTAAAATAGACATAACATTAGGTTTTCATATTATTATTTACTACTTCCTCTATCTCGTTCATAAGAAGGAGGAGGAGAAGGAACAGAAGGAGGAGGAACAGGAGGGGGAACAGGAGTAACAGGAGGAGGATGAGCAGGACGAGGAGCAGGAATACGAAAGGGAACAGGAGGAGAAGGAACAGGAGGAGGAGGAACAGAAGGAGGAGGAGGAACAGGAGAAGGAGGAGGAACAGGAGGGGGACAGGAAGAACAGGCGGAGAAGGAAAGGAGAAGGATAAGTTGGAACAGGAGGGACAGGAGGAGGAGGAATAAGAGGAACATGAGGAGGAGGAACCTGAGAAGGAGGAGGAACAAGAGGAACAGGAGGAGGAACAGGAGGAACCTGAGAAGGAGGAGGAAAACAAGGAGCAACAGGAGGAGTTGGGAGAGGAGGAATAGGAGGAGGAGGAACAGGAGGAGAAAGAAAAGGATAATGAGGAATAACAGGAGGAACAGGAGGTGGAGCAGGTGCAGGTGGAGCAGGAGAAGGGGGAGGAGGCGCAGGAGGAAGAGAAGGGTGACATAGTCATGAAAAAATTATTCCCATCTCATCTCTGATCATCGTTTCGATGACGGTTATGTGGGAAAGCAGTCCGTGGCTTGGGAAGAACATTTTGCAAAGTACTAGTGACAGAAACTCCAGGAAAGCACGGATAGGTGCACCGCTGCGATATTACTGAAATAATCTTGAAAACGGCGTTACCAGTAAACACCATACAATCAATCAAACAGTTATCATGATTAAAAGGAGTAGCGCGGTAACATTATCATCATCATTATTATAATTTTCATGGCTAATCTGGAAGTTTAACCCTTATCCTGCTAAATAAAAAAATGAAACTTTCAAACCGATGGTATAAACCCAAATTTTCTTATTTCAAAGCTATTTTAGAGGAAAGATATCGCCTTAGCGGACAGTGTAGATCTAAGATCAGACTGCACGTTTTGTACAGTCTGATCTTGATCTACGCTGTCAGGAAAAGGTCAGTGAGTCGCGCTTAGCAGCCTAAGGATTAACCATGCAGTCTACGTTATCAATTCCATGACGGTTTCAAAACGTAGATATGCCAGTAATTTTCAGTAAGATTGGACATGCATAAGAGTACAAATGACTTGTGCGATGTAGGCGCAAAATTCTTTATGCACACAGGCGTGTGAGAAAAGGGGAGGGACTATATTCCCCCTCCACATAATTCAGCATAGTGCAAAGGATACACCCCTATCCCTCCCACATGTATATTAACCCTTTCCCAAACAAGCCCTGGTTTTCACGTGTCTGCAATAGAAGTCTTTTGAAAACACTATGGGAAAAAGAGAAATTGCTCGTAACGAGCAATTTCTCCTTTTCTCGCAGTGTTTTCTACCCTTTTTGAGACCTTTCTGTCATTTTTATCAAATTTAAAATTGTCGTCTGCAAACTCTTTCAATTTGGACCAGTCCAAAATTTGTCGTTTGGGAAAGGGTTAAATGCTCTATATCTGCCAAAAGTAAACAATGGGTTGGTAAAATGCATATAAATTTAAATCATTCCATTTACAAAGTATGGAAATTATTGTGAAGGTGAAAATCTGTGAATATACGGTCGGTCCAAATAATAGTTGCTGGCAGAAAAAAAAATACATGTTTCATCAGGTAAAAAGGAAACAAAAGACAGAGCAGAGCGACTTTTCTGCTTTTAGTCTAAGTTTGAAATTATTTTTTCTGCCAGCGACTGACACTTGGACCGACTGTGCAATAACAGACTCATCTTCACAATAATTTCCATTCTTTTAAATGAGATGATTTAAATTTAAATGCATTTCACACCTGCTTTGTTTACTTGTGACAGCTATTTTTACTTTAAATAATATTTTGTCTTTTTTTTTTTCTTCGCTAAAATACTATCTCTCGCGGGTGAAGCTAGTCTTTTTACCCTGTACAAGACGACAAAAAATTTAGACTTGTCCAAATTGAAAGCACTTAAATTGAAAGACCATAAATTAAATGTGGTTCAAATGATGGGAGTTGTCTTAGTAAGAATAGAAAACATTGTGGGAGAAGGAGAAAATGCTGTCCAGCATTTTCTCCTTTACTCACAATGTTTTCAATGTCCGAATCCTCAGCGTCGTTAAAACTCGGGATTGTTCGGTAAAGGGTTATAAAGTTAGACCTCTAATGCTTCCTTTCCTACGGCATTAATACAATTTTAGGAGCGTTGTCTGCGCATGTCAAAGACAGACGTATCTGCTATGACGCATCACTATCCTGTATAGGATGAATATCAATACGCGGTGCGTAAATTGCCGCTAAAATAGCGAGCAGAAAATGGCTATAATTACAATTTTTTTGAAAATATAGTAATTTCATACGGGAAAAATAATTTTATAATATGCCATTGATTACTGCAATTCTCTGTATATAGTTTCTAAATTTAGACATAGGGAAACCCGGGGTTTTTGCAACAGACTGACAACGACAAAAACCTTCCCGACACGCTGGGGCTATTTCGCAAGCTTATAGGGGCTGCATTTATAAATGACTGATACATAGGTTAAATGCTAACTAACCATGGCTGGATGACTCATTCCAGGTCGCGTTTTAGTCAGTAAACGTATTTCATTTTGAAATTCACCTTGAAAAGTAGTCCGGTTCTGTACCCACAATGCCCAAATCAGATAGGTATGAATTTGAAAAATGCCACCCAGCAGAAGATAATTGTTATAGGAGTACATACAAGCACGTTTTCCGGTCCTCATGCGTCCATTGCCTTTGGAATCTGGTATATCAATAGAATAACGATAACAAATTGTAACCATGATGTGAGCCCCCATAGTAAAACGGTCAAAGGTTCGTAATAAAGAGGTGACGACATTATAATACACTCTAGGAAGCTTGATAGCCTACGAGGGCTGATTGATAAGTTGTAAGCCTCATGTCAAGGGTTAGACTTTAGGCGGCCATACTACATTGTTTTTCATCATAATCCCTTCAGTACCTACACTTTTGCCAGCGATGTTTAAACCCTTAAACTGCGAAATAAATGAAACTAAAATTTCCTCTCAATAGTAAAAGACCAACTATTAAGATTTTAAAGTTGATTTCACCGGAAAGAAAATACCGTATCGGACAGTGTAGATCAAAGATCAGACTGCACGTTCTGTGCAGTCTGATCTTGATCTACACTGTCCGCAAAAGGTCTCTGAGTCGCGCTTAGCAGCCATAGGGTTAAGGCCTCGATGCCACTTTTAAAGATGTCCCTTTCTTGACAGTTCAGACAGTCTTCAACTGCATCTGTGACGTCATCATTAGACCAAAAGTGGGTACCGGCTTTTTTTCTCTTTTGGTAAATAGATGAAAGTCTGATAGAAGGGGACCAGGCGAATAAGGCAGATGCTCAGTCAATTCGAAGTCACAATCGTTAATGTCAGCTATGATAATGATAGACTTCTGAACAGGGGCACTGTCCTGGTGGAAAAATACACCTTTACCGAGTAATTCGCCTTGTTTACGAGCTTGTTCTTTGGAGTGCTACCTCTTCGACATAAACTGACTGAATGACAGCAGTCTTCATGTACACAGCCTTAACCCTTTCCCAAACGAGCCCTGGTTTTCACGTGTCTGCAGTACAAGTCTATTGAAAACACTGTGGGAAAAGGAGAAATTGCTCGTAACGAGCAATTTCTCCTTTTCCCACAGCGTTTTCTACCCTTTTTGAGACCTTTCTGCCATTTTCATCAAATTTAAAATTGTTGTCTGCAAACTCTTTCAATTTGGACCAGTCTAAAATTTGTCGTTTGGGAAAGGGTTAAATAATCAGGGAATAGTAGGTCTGAAAAAAGACATCCCTGCTTAACTGCTTCCCTTACACACAGTGTAGGGCCTGAAGTATCCATTGTATGTGACTTTGGATGCTATACAGTGACGATGTGTCACTTGGTGTTAAAAACTGTGTGAGCACGGTAAGTTAAGCTGGTGTTTTTTTCATTAATTTGGATAGTTATTATAAAATATTCATATCTAGTTATTTGTTTCCTATGTATAGATCATTTCAGGAATACGTATGTGTGTTGTGAACCTATAAAATACCAATGGGGATGCCTTGATCATGTGACCGTGCTAAATATACAGATGATTTTGTGCCATAACAATGTTCTTTCTACTCGATTACTTAGCGTTATATGTGTTCCTGATATGGTCTATATGGTCTATACATAACAAACAAATAAGCGAAATGAATATTTTACAATATCTATCAAAATAAGTAAGAAAACACCAATTTGACTTACCGTGTTAACACAGTTTTTAACACCCAAGTGACAGACCGTCACTGTACAAAATACCAAGTCACATACAATGCATACTTCCGGTCCGACACTGTGATACAAGCCTCATAACTCATCAATCAGCCCTCCTACCTGTGTCATAGTTTTTGTTTTTTTTTCAGATTTCCAAAAAACGTAAGCTTGTACATTAAAAATTTGGTCTTCTATTTTTTTTTTCTCTGCGAAAACCATTGTCTCGTTATGAAGTCATTGTGCTAACAAACAACAGTTTCTGTAGACGAAATTCAACAAGAAAGACCGGGGAACGTATTCATTAACCGTTCCACATAGCATTCTTAATCTTATTCTAGATTTTGAAGTAGTAGGCAATTTCCGATTGGCTAAACAATTTGATGAAGCCAGTCATAAACTTTGTTACTTTCAAATTTTGACAAATTACTGAGATTAAAAAGAAAACCGCATGATATTGATAATAGTTGGTAAATACGAGTACGAGCCATAAATACCAGGGTTCCAGACAAAAGGGTTATCAAATTAAAGGAAAACAAAAAGAATGTTTCGTCACTTACACTATTGCTCAAAATAGAGTCATGTCCTTTGGGCTTGACTAAAACTGGAGCCGGTATAGATCCAAGATCAGTCTGCACGTTCTGTGCAGTCTAATCTTGATCTATGCCGTCCTCAATAGCACCTGTTCTCGCACTAAGAGGGTCACCATGACAAATTCATGTTGAGCATGTATTTTTACGTACGCTATCTTTGACCGACTTCAAACAAAAAGTAAATCACGATCTTGTTTTTTAAACCTTGAGATGTAGGGGGCAGGGGTCCAGTGCCGGTCACGTGTTACACATATTTTCTTTTCAAAGTTTTATTTGCCACGTCAACTGGTATGATGGGAGTCGTGGCCATCTCCCACCATACCTTACAATTCAATGTTAGTAAAAAGCTTTTGTTAGTAGCTCATAATATCATAATGGTAAAAGTTAATAGTCACTTAACCCTTAAACTGCTAATCGCGACCCACTGACCTTTTTGCGGACAGTGTAGATCAAGATCAGACTGCACAGAACGTGCAGTCTGATCTTTGATCTACCCTGTCCGAAAAGGAGATATATTTCCTCCAAATAATACCTCTGAAATAGGACAAATTGGGTTTATACTATTGGTTTGAAAGTTTCATCTCTTTTATTCAGCGGTATAGGGGCTAAAGAAGAATGTTTTAAATACTAATATACAGAAAGATTTGTCTCTTAAAACTAACCAAGATTGTATTATAACATAACTATTCTATCCCTTAAATATGGCTTTACTGAGAGAGAGAGAGAGAGAGAGAGAGAGAACAAAACAAAAGACAAACATACAAAACGAAATGGAAACTATATGTAAGTGTGTGTGTATGGGTGTGTAGGTATTGAGTAAGGAAAAAGTAACTTGGTTAATAAAATAATATATTTGGACATATTTCCTTTCATCATAACAAATGCTTCTTTCCCAGAGCTGTTAAGTTGTGTGGTAAAGGGTTAAATTGGGATAAGAAGGTTAGTTGTGAATTCATAGGATGACAATCAAAGGTTTTCTTTTTTGCAGACAATTTAGGGAAATTGTATGGATTTTAACGCCGTTTTCAAAATTATTTCAGTTATATCACGGCAGCCTATCCATGATTTCCTGGAATTTCTTTTACCAGTACTACGCACAATATTCTTTCCACGCCACTGGCTGCTTTCCGACATAACCACCGTCGAAACAATGATCAGCGGTGAGAGAGGAATGAATCCTGTCGCGATGACTATCATCAATCCTCGGAAAGAAATTGGCCGAGCCGGGGATCGAACCATCTCAAGTCCTGTACTCAACCGATTGAGCTTGGCAGTTTAGGGAAAAGTCAGCCTGCTCAAACTGTGCAGTCTGAGCCAATACTCACCAGCTACTATAAATTGCATTCTAAATCTAATAAACCTCAAGAATTTTCTAAATTTCAACGAAACAGAACTTCTGATTGGCTAACCTTTTTGAGCCATGTTCTGGCAAAAGCGGGCTTAATGCAACTCCGTGATGCATGATGCCTTGCAAGTCGTCACGTGATTATGAATCCATAAACTCCATTTTGTATAACAATCGACTGAATCATGAGGTAGACTGGTCCATGGACATGCAGAAAACTGACCAATAGCGAAAAGTTTCGGCTCAGGTCAGCCTGCGCGGACTGCGCAGGCTGACCTGGGTCGATACTTTTCGCAGATTCAGTGAGCCTCCTTTTCACAGAGCATGACTCATTATTATAATTTTGGAGACTGATGTTTATTTTCCTGCAAAAAGTACTTTGGAATCGTTAAAGATACATCCTCACAGTCAGAATTAGGTCAGCTGTGTAAATATAGATAAATTACCAATATACATGTACGAGGTATACGGTGTAAGGGAAAGAGAAATGCAAGGGATCCGTCCTCCTTTAAAACCGGAAGCGACAAAAGTGATTCCTTAAAGGCCGCCAAAAAATGAAATGCATTTTCTATCCGTCGTAATCTGTGCAAGCTTGCAGCCGTCAGGGGCAAAATTTGGCATGAAAATACAAGAATGATTATAGTTTCATAAAATAAAGATGAAGTGGGTTAAAAACTGGTTGAAAACGAGTACAGATGTATCTATAAATATTTAGTTCTTTACTTACGGCTCGAAATGTTTGTTTTATTTATTAAGCAGTCTAGCCCAGTCTAACCCTTTTCCAGACAATCCCAAGTTTTAACGGCTCTAAAGAAAAAAGCATTTGAAAACATTGTGGGTAAAAAAAAGAAAATGCTGGTAACCAGCATTTTCTTCTTTTTACCCACAATGTTTCCAAACCCTCTTAGACAAAGCACATCATTCAAGCCATATTTTCTTCATCACCTGCCAACGCTTTTAACCCTTGCTAAATAAGTTAAATGAAACTTTGAAGCCGATAGTAAAAACCGGAATAATGCTATTTCAAACTTATTTTTGGAGAAAATATCTCCTCAGCGGGCAGTGTAGATCAAATATCAAACTGCACGTTCGGTGCCGTCTGATCTTGATCTACACTATCAACAAAAGGTCAATAAGTGATGCCTAGCAGCTTAAGGGTTAATTAGGGTTTTCATCTGAAATTATGTTGCTTTTTAAAGAGTTCAGGACAGTTTTACTCTAAAAATAGAGACAATTAACCAAGCTTTAAATGTTAACAATCAAAGATCAGACTGCATATTTTGTGCATTCTGATCCGCTTCACTTTGATCCACGTCATTCGTATAAAATGCTTCATGTCAAGTATGTATTACGGCAAAAGGAAAGTAAAACAAGAAATATTTTTTAAAAAAAAAAGATAGCCGACGACAATTTGCCCGCAAATAGGCAAGGACCCTTAAAATAAACATGTCTAAATTTTTCACCAATCACAAATTTATGTTTATTCATTTGTTATCAGAACCCAAAATCAGGTCAATAGCCAGCACATTCAGCTACGTTGAAAAAAACGAAAAGAAAAATCTTGCATTTAAAGTGCTAGATATCAGTGAAGTTTATCGCAGGTCTATATATCAAGCAGGTTTTACACCAATGGCATTCTTTGCGATGTGACACGGGTATTCTCCTATTCTCCATAATCAACATGCCTATGTGAACGCGTTTTTCTTAACTCTTTACCAAACGACAAAATTTTAGGACTGGATGGTGTTTTACGCCGCTTTCAACATCATTTCAGTTCTATAGCGGCGACACCTAACATATTCATGTTCGAGTTTCACCAGTACCAGGCCAGGGCTCTGAAGTGTGACAAGATTTTAGACGTGTCCAAATTGAAAGCACTTGCAGACGACAAATTCATTGTATCTCAAAATATTTCTTCTGTGGTTGAAAATGTATAAAACAGTGTGGGAAAAGGATCGGCAACATACAGGGATGGTAATCCAGGAGTCGGGTATAAAACACTGCGGGAAAAGGATCGGTAACATACAAAGAGAGTTACCCTGGGCCCGTATTCACAATCCATTCTTAGTTTCATTCTCAGTATTATTCTAGATTTAGAAAGTATCACAGCTTCTGATTGGCTAAACCAAATGGTTTAGCCAATCAAAAGTTGTGTTACTTTCTAATTTAGAAAATTCTTGAAAACAAGACTAAGAATGTTCGTAAGAATGGTTGGTGAATACGGATGGAGAAAAGTACTTTTGAAGAATTCATAGGTGTTTGATGAATATAAATTCATTCGCAGCAGAAATGAAACCTAAAACGACTCCTTTAATTGCATGAAAGACCCCTTTTATTGCATTTCTTGTGCACTTGTCAAGGGTCGTTAAAACACACCCCTTTACCAAACGACAATATTGTTAACTTGTCAAAATTAGACGAAAAAGTAAATGTGACTCAAAAACTGAAATATGCTTTGTGGAGGAAAGAAAACATTGTGGGAAAAAGGAGAAAATGCTGGTTACCAGCATTTTCTCCTTTTCCCCACAATGTTTTCAAAAGCCTTCTTCCTCAAGGTTGTTAAAAAAAAAAAAAAAAAACGGAACTGCTTGGTAAAAGGTTAATGGGTGTCATGACCGACCCTGGGTGTACAATGATCATTACGCTGAGATCGTGTCATTGCATACTTTGGAGATACTCATCGATCTCTCTTCTGCCCCAACCACAATTTAATAATGCTCTGTGAAAAAGGAAACTTAATACACTGCAAAAAATTGTCGACCCAGGTCAGCCTGCGTAGTCCGCGCAGGCTGACCTGAGTCGAAACTCTTTTTTGCTTTTTTGCAATTTTTCTGCATGTCCGAGGACCATTCTATCTCATGATCCAAGCGGTTGGATCCATAATTATGTGATGACTTGCTTGGTATAATGCATTCAGGCGATACAATAAATCCCCTTTTGCTGCAGCATTGCTGATATAAAATCCACCTCTTTTGATGGCTGAAAAAACAGTTCAGTGGAACTCAAAAAGGTTTGCATCTTATATAGGCTTGCTCAAACAATCGGGCGCTATAAATCCAAGATCAGACAACAGGTCCTGTGCAATCTGATCATAATCTATGCTGCCCTCAGAAGCTCTGTTTTTGCCAATTTTCTTATGACTTTAATACATTTTCTGCACGTCCAGTGCAGTCTGATCTTGATCTATGCCGTCTGAAAAACCTCTGTTATCGCCTATGGTACTGAAAGGGTTAAATATTGTATTGTTATTATTGTATGGTGTTTAACGCCATTTTCTGCTTTTCATACAATGTTTCCAAAAAAAAGCCTTTCTCTCTATCCTTCATCGTTTGAGCCATACTGGTCCAGTCTCCTGCAAATGCATATGAGCGGCGCTCTGGGATAAGGGGTTTCATGCGTCTACAAAGCCTGTCATCATATAGATATGAGCCATGCTCTGGCAAAGGGGAGTTTAATGCATCTCCGTGATGCATTATACCAATAAAGCCATCCCATTATTATGGATCCACAATAGCCACTTTTTTTAAAAAGAAAAAACGACTTAACCCTTTTCCACATAACAAAATTTTAGACTAGACCAACTTCAAAGCAGTTGCAGATGACAAATAACTTTGGTACAAATGAGCTTAAGCTCTTTGATAGAGCAGAAAACATGGTAGGAAAAGGAGAAAATGCTGGTTACCAGCATTTTCTCCTTTTCCCACCATGTTTTCAAAAGCCTTCTTTCTCAGGGTCGTGAAAACCAGGGATTGTTTGGTAAAGGGTTAATCGTGAGGTAGACTGGTCCCTGGACATACAAAAAGACTGACAAATAGCGAAAAGTTACGGCCCGGGCCAGCCTGCGCGGACTGCGCAGGCTGGCCTGGGCCGTAACTTTTCGCAGATGCATTAAGCCCCTTTGTACAGAGCATGGCGCAACCATAATTATGGGTCCATAAATCTATTGTGTCTAACAATCCACTGAATCAGGATCCATAAATCCAGTTTGTCTGACAACCCACTTAATCATAAGGTAGAGTGGTCCAGCGACATGCATAGAATTTAAAAAATAGCAAAAGAGTTTCGACCCATGTCAGCCTGTACGAACTGGCCATGGGTCGATCATTTTTGCAGATGCATTAAACAGCCTTTTCTCAGAGCATGACCAATACCTTTACTGCTTAAAGATATAACTCGATTTTGTGAGCGAAATGTCCTTCTTCTTCTTGCGCGTCTGATTACTTTTGAAAACTAAAGATTGAATTCTTTTCGAGCAATTTCTCCTTTGTCCACAGTTTTTTTTTTTTTTTTTTTTGTTCGTTCGTTCGTTCGTTCATTCGTTCGTTCGTTCGGTTTGTTTGTTTGTTTGTATTTTTTTTTCGTTTGTTTGTTTGTTCGTTCGTTCGTTTGTTTGTTTTTTAGTGTATGCAATACTCATAAATAAGAATTCATATAGATTAGCTATATTTCACAAGCGTAACTTTGAAGTCGTTATCGAAAATAAAGTAAGAAAGTCAAGAATTAACCCTTCAATTGCAAAATAACTGAAATGAAACTTTCAAGCTGACAGTAAAACCCATAATTCTGCTAAGTCAAGATTATATTTGGGGGAAAAATGTCTGCTTATCGGACAGTGTAGATTCAAGATCAGACTGCACGTTCTGTGCTGTCTGATCTTGATCTACACTGTCCGCAAAAGGTCAGTGAGTTGCGCTTAATAGCTTAAGGGTTAACCGCCAACATCCCACCCCACATCCCTCATCCCCATGCCCGAGACAATCCCCAACCGTTCCACCCTCCCATCCCCTAAACATCTTAAATGGTACTCACAGTAGACGCAAAACAATATCTTTTCCTTTAAATTTAACACAATCCTTGCGGTTAAATTATCTTAACAGAATTAAACCCGTCGTCCTTTTCCAATTGCAGTCATGCGAAGTGCTCGAAAGGTGTATTTGTTTCTTTGGATTTATCACCTCGCCTCCTTTACCAGACGACAAAATTTTAAACTAGGACAAATTCAAAGCTTTTGCTTGATTGTATGGTGTTTAACGCCGTTTTCAACATTATTTCAGTTATATCGCGGCGGCTAGTGCACCTATCCATGCTTTCCTGGAGTTTCTTTTACCAGTACTCCGCACAATATTCTTTCCAAGCCACTGGCTGCTTTCCCACATAACCATCGTCGAAACAATGGTCAGCGGTGAGAGAGGAATGAATCCTGTCGCAATGACTATTGTCAATCCTCGGAAAAAAATTGGCCAAGCCGGGGATCGAACCAGCGACCTCCTGTTCTCAAGTCCTGTACGCTACCGACTGAGCTACGGGGGCTTGGCTCAAAGCTTTTGCAGACGACAGATTGGATATGGTCAAAAAGAATTAATTTGGCTGGAAAATATGGTGAGAGAAGGGGAAAATGCCGGGTACCAGCATTTTCTCCTGTTCTCAAAATGTTTTTAGAGGCTCTCCACCTCTGAGTCGTTAAAACACAGGATTTTTTAGTCAAATATTCAATCTTACAAATTAAAAGCATTTGCAGACGACAAATTGAATATGGTTAAAAGGATTGAATTTTGGTAGAAAATATTTTGGGAAAAGGAGAAAATGCTGGATATCAGCATTTCATGTCTCCTTTTCCCACAATGTCTTTAAATCCCCCCCCCCCCCCCCCCCATTTATGGTCGGTAAAGCACGGTATTGTTTGGAAAAAAAAATTAAACCTTTGCCATTCGACAACATTTTAATATTGAAAGCATTCACAGACGATAACTTTGATATGGTTAAAAACTTAACAAGACTGGAATTGTGTTTGAATGGATAGAACACTATGCGAAAAGGAGAAAATCCTGGTCAACAGGATTGTCTCCTTTTTCCATAACGTTTTCAAAAGCGAGGTCGTAAAAAAGTAAGGTTCAACTCTTGATATGTTGTGAGCGCCATTCGGTGCTTTTGCATACAGTGTTGATCGAGATCAGTGTGCACTTAACATGCAGACTGATCTTGATCCAGAATAGTTAATATTTTGCGACATACTCCTGTTGAGACGGTCAATAAACAACAATATTCTTATTCTGTCTACTGCATAAAATCGCGTCAGTTATATTTGAGCTCTGGCAAAAGGGTGCTTAGTGCATCTCCGTGATCCATGATGCCAAGCAAGTCATCACATGATTATGGATCCATGATACCAAGCAAGTCATCACATAATTATGGATCAATAAAATCCATTTTGTATAACAACTGACTGACTCACGAGGTACACTGGTCCTTTGACATGCAGAAAATTAACCAATAGCGAAAAGTTTCGGCCCTGGTCAGCCTGCGCGGAATGCGCAGGCTGACCTGGGTCGATACTTTTCGCAGATGCATTAAGTCCCCTTTTCGCAGAGCATGACTCATTTATTTAGAAATTTAGTGTGCGTACCGGTACTCTCCAAGACTTGTCCAAATTGAAGGCATTTGCAGACGACAGACGTGCAGTCTAAACTTTATTAACAGCGTTTGATATTTTGTGGAATGTTCCTGTTGTAACGGCAAATAAACTGCAAAATTCTTATTCTATGTACTGTACAGAAACGTACCAACTTTATTTATTTACAAACGATACAATCTCACACATGTCCAAACTGAAAGTATTTGCAGACGACAAATTACACCTGGCTCAAGTACATGTAATTGAATTTGTCCTTGAAAGGGTTGGTATCGGAGAAAATGCAGGTCACCAATTATCTTCTCCTTTTACATCAATGTTTCGATGGCTGTTTTCCTCGGGGTCGTTAACGCAAGGGCGGTTCGACGGTATGTACAAAGTATCATTGATTGATTGATTGATTGTATGGTGTTTAACGCCGTTTTCAACATTATATCAATTATATCACGGCGGCCAGTGCACCTATCCATGCTTTCCTGGAATGTCTTTTACCAGTACTCCACACAATATTCTTTCCAAGCCACTGGCTGCTTTCCCACATAACCATCGTCGAAACAATGGTCAGTGGTGAGAGAGGAATGAATCCTGTCGCGATGACTATCCTCAATCCTCGGAAAGAAATTGGCCAAGCCGGGGATCGAACCAGCGACCTCCTGTTCTCAAGTCCTGTACGCTACCGACTGGCACAAAGTATCATTCGCGATTCAGTGTGGGCATGTTTTGATTACTTTGTGCGGCCGGTATATAACAGAATGTTTCATTTAACTCTTTACCAAATGACACATAGCTAAATTTCGAGCATTTGCAGACGACAAAATAATTGACTATGGCTCATATAGCTGGATTTGTTATTGACATCGCAGAAAACATTGTGGAAGAGAAAAGAGAAAATGCTGGTTCCCAGCTTTTTTTTTTTTATCTTACCCACAGTGTTTCCAAAAGCCTTCTTCCCCGGGATAGGCGGTTCGCCTTACAACATAAATTTTAAACCTGTCTAAGTCAAAAGCACTTGCAGACAATGAATTAAGTTAGGCTCAAATGATAAGACTTGTCATCGAAAAGGGTAAAAATATTGTGGAGAAAGGACAAAGTGCTGGTTACTAGCATTTTTTTTTCTCATAAAATACTTTCAAAAGCCTTCTTCATCAGGGTCGTTAAGACTCGGAATCATTCCATAAGAGGTTTGAAATTTCAAAAATTTCTGATAGCAGGGACGTAAATTATATTTGTACAGTAAAGGGTGAAGTCGAATTTTTATATATGAGCCATGCTCTGTGAAACGGGGTTTAATACATCTGCGAAAAAGTATCGACCCCAGGTCAGCCTGCGCACTTCGCGCAGGCTGACCTTGGCCGAAACTTTTCTCTATTGGTCAAATTTCTCCTTGTCAAAGGACCAGTCTACCTTATGATACAGTCGGTTGTTAGACAAAATGGTTTTTTTATGGATCCATAATTATATGATGACTTGCTTGGTATAATGTATCACGGAAATGCATTAAGCCCCCTTTTGCCAGAGCCCGGCTCATATGTAAATCAGACCTTATCTTAGAAATATAAATACGAACTGTTAACCTGAATAAGTGTTTAACCGTTTATCACTCGACAAGATTTTATATAGACTAATCCAAATTAAAAGCATCTGCAGACAACAAATTCAATATGGCTTAGATTATGAACTTTGCCTCTAAAAGGTAGGAAAAACATTTTGGGAAAAGGAGAAAATGCTGGTTACCAGCATTTTCTCCTTTTCCCACAATGTTTTTTAAAAGGCTTCTTCCCCAGGGTCGTTAAAATTCGGGATTGCGTGGTAAAGAGTTAACTTCTTTCCATTGAGAAATGCCAACTCTGCAATCACAGGAGTCGTTTATAATTATCTTTTTTTTTTTTGTAAGACGATTTCTTTCAAACCTTGCACTTGCGGCTAACCTTGAACACAAGCAGAGGGCAAATGGAGACAGCTTGCACTCGCTAATAGCTGACAGACAGGGCAAAAATGAGATTAGACAAAATTCAGGCCTTGGAGTGTTTCCTCTTTTTTCAATTTGTCCAAATGTTCTCACAAGTTCTAAGAACTATCATGCAGATTCCCAGCCTATATGCTGATAAAAACCCAGGAAAGGCATTAACCGTCTTTACAAGAGGACAAAATTTGTGACATTTCCATTTGCAAGGCTTTTGTTGGTGACAAATTATATATCAAACGACGAGACTTTTCTTTGAAAAGATAGAAAACATTGTTGGAAAAGAAGATAATGCTGGTTTCCAGCATTTTGTCACAGTTTTCTCAGTGTCCTCGGGGATTTTATATATATATATATATATATATATATATATATATGATCCCTGGTGTTCGGGGTTGTTTTGTGAAAAATCAGTTTGTTGGCTGTCACCTGATGTATCTGTGTGAATTATTGTACAATTTTTCAAAGTACAAAAAGTTGATTTTGGTGGTTAATTTCAAGTTTTTATTGACTGAAAGAATTTAGAGTTGCTTTGCTTATTATTTCGCTCGATCGGCGTAACTTATTCACGTAGTTAAAAATCTTAAAATCTGAGTTTTTCCCCCCCCTACTCCACTTCCTTTTATTTTAAGAAATGTATTTAATTGTATTTCATGAAAAGAACTTGACTTGTTAATTGCCATTACCATGTTAGTGAGTAACTGGAACAAAATTGTAGTCCAAAACAAAATTAAAAATTAGTACAACATTAGTAAGCCAAAAGTGAAAATGGGCGACTCTAAACAGTGTAATTTCATTAAGGGAATGACCGAATCTAAGTTGCGAGAACTTGTGGTCAGACCCGTTTGCCTAGTCGTTTGATTGTGTATATTGTTCTGTATTGTAAATTCTATTATTGTAACTTACCTTGGCAATAAAATATGTTTAAACTAAAACTAAAAACTTATTCACGAGGTTCACATATAATAGGCTAAGACTCTGTGAAATTTGTTGTGCCCAATGACTTTCCTTTGAAATATCTAGAGGGCTCTTTAAATGCCCTATAGCAGCCAGTTGTAAACAATGAGGGTATTTAAATGCATTTGAATTTAAATCATACCATTTAAAAGTATGTAAATTATTTGGGCGATGACAAATCTGTTTTTGTGCGGTTGGTCTATGTCGTGGCCAATGGCAGAAAATGAAACCTAAAACTAGGTTAAAAGTTGCCCAGTGGCCCCCATCTTTTGTTTACTTTTAATACCTGATTTGAAAATTCTTTTTTTTTTTCGTGCAGGCGAGTGACACTCGGAGCGAGTGCACATACTGACAAATTGTCATCTTCACCTACTTTTAAATGGTGTGATTTAATTCTAATTGAATTTTACCACCCCAATTGTTTACTTTGGCCAGCTATATGGCCTTTAAGTGACGATCGAAGCTGGGGCTTGGCGGTCGCGAATAGTCATACACGCAGGACCCGTAACAATGTTCATGTTGCAGAGATGTTTTTATATGATGGTGACACATAAATTCTTTGTACAGAATAAACTTGACAAAAAATCTGACACCTGTTTAGATTTGCTCTTTGGGGTAGTTTTTCAACAGTACTCTCCAATTTCATTACTAAGTTGCATCCTTTGTGAGATTGATGACCATTTTGAACTTTTATCCTCTCAGTGCCCTCCATACCCTCGAAAATTTTATAAAAGATTTGATAGATGTAGATCTGCGGGGTACTAACAATTTTGTGTCTGTTTATTCTAAACCATTTAAACTTTTACTAAGACAATCATCTATTTAAAGTTGGAACCATTATTATTCCACCACAGGATGTATACAGTATTCAGCAAAGTAATTGTACTTCATCAACCAGACGTGTAGCCAGGCGGAAGCCCGGGCTTCAACATTATCCATCAAAGCCGCATCTAATAAACGAAATGCACTTTCTCATCAGGAAAAGAAACCAACCCATCTCAATTCAGTGAAACTTAGTTTAAACATATCTTATTCATCAGTAGATATCTATCTACAGCGAACAATATATAGAGGATATTTGTTTTTTTCGGTGAAAGATCGAAATTTATTTCATCGAGTGAACATCATCGGTAATATTTTCACGAGTGGCTGCTCCACTCGTGAAAATATTACCGATGATGTTCACTCGATGAAATAAATTTCGATCTTTCACCGAAAAAAACAAATATTCTATTTATTTCATGCTTCTAACGCCTTTTTTTTTTTTTGTCGAGACTTCCATAAAAATCAGTACAAACTCCCCGTGGTCAGTATTCTCACTGGTCGTAACCGTGTAATATCGAAAAATATTTTCACCGCTATTTCTCGATATCCTACCGGAAAGCATGAAATAAAATCATACACATATACTGAAGAAATGGATCAGAACGGAAGCTTAAGCCTATAAAATTCTTCTTCAAATTCTGGTCAACGGTTATATATATCATGATGATTTCGATGAGCAAAATTTCAGAGTAAATAATGTAGAAAGACAACAAAAATAAAAGCCAAAAACATCAAAGCAGAATGGTGTGGAGCGTTAACTCTTTACCACACAATCCCGACTTTTAACGACCCTGAGAAAGAAGCCTTTAGAAAACATTGTGGGAAAAGGAGAAAATGCTGGTAACCAGCATTTTCTCCTTTTCCCACAATGTTTTCTACACTACCCAAAACAAATTTCAGTTTTTGAGCCACGTTTATTTTGTCGTCTGCAAATGCTTTCAATTCGGACAGGTCTAAAATTTTGTCGTGTGGTAAAGAGTTAATGGTAAAGACTTTCACTACCGATTATATAGGCTAAGGACTGTAGTAACTTCCAGCTTGACCAGCATCTCTTTTTTAAAAGGAGTAAATGGTGAAACTTGCTTTCGTTAGAAAAAAAAATAGAAGACAATGTAGATCAAACATCAGGCTGTACACGTTCTGTGATCTACTTTGTCCGCAAAATGGAGTCTGATCTTGATTTCTATTGTCTAAGAATTTGACTTCGTCGTACTTGCTTCTTTAAGGTGCTAACAATTATACTGCCAGGGGAAAAACAGACAAAGAAAAACAGAGAGAGAAAGAGAGAGAGAGAGAGAGAATATCTCTCCTCTCTGTCTGTCTCTCTCTCTGTCTCTCTCTTTCTCTCTGTCTGTCTGTCTGTCTGTCTGTCTGTCTAAACTAGCCACTATCACAGTGAGCTGAATCCATTTCAAATCATTCCAACAACAAAAATGCACAAGGATTCTGTATTACTTTCTTTTTAATAATTTCAGCAGAGGGCGACGCATCCGCAATTTATCTGAGTAAAGTCACATGACATGGCGGCTTCATTGGGGTAAAAAATAGAACGTTGAATAGATTGATGCAGAATCCCTGCTTTAGTCTTATATAGCACGAAAAACTGTTCACTATCATTTTTTTTGGAGAATGTCCTTAATCGTAATGACAATATTTTCTTCACTTGCTCTTCACTTTGTCAAGTAGGCATGAAGGGTAAGTTCACAGGTTATTCGTCCGGAATACCATTCGTCCACTCGTGTTCGTCCAGCCAGGGTTATTATCGCCCCTAAAGTTGACTCGTTAACAAACATTCAGTTTGCTATTGTATCACTGCATTTAAATAAGATATTATGGACTGAAGCTATTGGGTATTGATTATATATCATAGGGCAACTGTTGCACAAGGTCGAACCAGGGTTCTGTAATTGAGAGAGAGCCTCAGAGAGGGAGAGAGACTTGTCTGAAAAATTACTGATTATTGTAGGGAGTCTGTCGTTTTCAGTCCATGCAATCCCGTTTGTCTCTCTGTCTGTCTATCCCTAGGTAGCTCAGGCATTACATGTACCAGGGGATTTTCTTCCTTTACTAAGGGGCCGAATTTCGGCCCCATTCCCAATCGCAAAAAATGTATTTTTTTCCCAATTCCATAAAATAGAATTCCCAATTAGACGCTAGTAAAAGAAAACAGTCTGATGTATCAGCCAGGGTTTTCCCTGACACACAAATTTGCAGGCATTGACCACAGTTTAAGCAGGAAATCAACAATCGTCGTATTGTAGGTACGAAACAATTCGGGGGCGAATGAACTATAGACTGCGTCCGTATATTTTCAATCGATTCATGCATAGACTCAATTGTCTGGCTGTAAACCGTTATTGGTTTATACGTCGTAAAAATAGCATGTTAACTTCTTAGCAACCGCTTCGCGTATATGCAGCAAAGCGGAGTTTTGTAAAGCAAAAACAAAGAACCCAGCTCCTATAATAACAAGCTCCTATAATAACAGTCCTGAAACAGGAACATGTTATGAAAAATATCCAACCTAATCTAGACCACGAGTTTTTTTTTTTTTCCTCTCAAATTTCGAGCGGTTGTGCTTCCTCTTTGTCTTAGCAAAGTGATCGTCTGTATAATTTGTGAGCAGAGCTTGTCGTCGGCCGAAATGGATAATCAAATAAAAAAAAACCAAGCTAATTCATTTTGGGACTTTTAAAGTCATCAGTTATGGGTTATAAATTCAAGATGTTAATTAAAGAGCCAGTATCAGTATGGCTGTGGGACTATCGACACACCCGAAGTCATATAACGCAATAATCTAGTGTGAAGTATCCTTTTCACAATTAATTTTTAACAGTTTTTAGCTCCACTGGCCGAAGGCCAGCGAGCTATTGTCATGGCGTTGTGTCCGTCGTGCGTCCGTCCGTCCGTCCGTTCGTCCGTGCGTGCGTCCGTAAACTTTTTCTTTAAAAAACTTCTCCTCAGAAACTATTGACTGGATTTTTACCAAATTTCACAGGAATGTTCCTTTGGTGGTCCTCTTTCAAATTCCTTCAAATAATTGTGTTCCATGAAGAATTCTGGTTGCCATGGCAACCAAAGTAAAAAACCTTTAAAAATCTTCTCCTCCCAAACCGCTCTTTGGATAGCATTATTATTTTGCAGGAATGTTCCTTAGATACAGGTTTACAGAATTCCTTTAAAAAAAAATGATCTGTCAAAAAACATGGCTTTTATGGGAGACTCATTTTCCTTTTATGGTATAAAGTAAAATCTTTGAAAAATTTCTTCTCTAAAACTATTCATTGGATTTCATTGTTGTTTTGCAGGTAAGTTCCTATGGTGGTTGTCTGCCAAATTGTTTCTATGGTGGTTGTATACCAAATTCCTTTTAAAAAAATGATACACCTAAAAACACATTTTTTTATAGACAAGGCTTATATTTCAAAAAAATGTTCTTCTCCAAAACTATTTATTGTGTTAGTTTTATCGACTAACAAAGAAAAAGGAATAAAATTGGATTGACTTGACCTAGTCAGGGCTGTCCTATTTAAGCCCACACATTTTCCTTGGTATTAAGATCACAATTTACTCCAATGATATGCTATTAGTTAGTACTAGTAATAAAATATCACTGGCCATAAATAAGATAAAAGCTTGAGCACCTTTCACAACTTGAGCTTTTCAATTTTGCCTTATTACTAAGCCTGAGTAACCATGCCAAGATAAAAAAGAAAAAGTATTTTAATAACAAAACCCCCATGTTGTAGGTACTTTATAGTCCTTTTGATATAGAACAAGAGAACCTCTGCACTTTTATTAGTTCTGGTAAAGGTTTGTTGACCTACTAATGAGTAAATGCAGAGTGGACAGAAGGGATGTAAATCCTGGTGACCTGGTACATAGTGGTACAGGGCTTTACATTTGTGATAAGGCATTAATGTTATCCAGTCAAACTGATCCCACAACTTCAGTACACCAGAATTAATCTGTGCCCTGGAGCAGGATATTTGATTTATGTAAATGCATTTGTAGACCATTTTGTGTTGTTTGCCACAGAAGACATTCTAACTGTGACTGTGAAAAGTTGATTATTAGGGATTAGGTGTTCATTGTATGCCAGCATATTTCATTCTATCTGGTGTATTGATGTAAGTTGATCTATATTGCTATAACATTCATTCATTTGCCCTCCTAGCTGTTCTTTTAGATTACCCCTTTACCACACAATCACAACTTTTAACGACCCTGAGAAAGACATATTTTCTATATTTTGATGTTTCCCCACCCAAAATGGTTTGTGAAAGGACCTGTTGCAGACAACATATCTTCAAATTAGTAAGACATATAAAAAAGGATAGAAATTATTGTGGGAAACTAAGAAAATGCTGGTTACCATTTTTTTCTTCTTTTCTCACAAGTTTTTTCCATACCTTTTTTCTTCAGTGAGCTAAAATGCAGGATTGAATGGTAATTGTTAAAAACTTCTTTTCGCCATTATAGAAATATCAGGCCTGTGGAGCGATACAGGCGCTCAAGCGCCTCTAGTTTTTTTTTTTTTTCAATACTGTACTAGATCTACCTCAGAAAAGGATGATTTATCAGTCTTTCTTTATATGTCAAAACACACAAAAAATCATTTTCAAAGATTAATCATCATGGAAAAAAAACATGAAAACACATGACAAAACATTGCCAAAAAGACCTCAACCGATCAGAGGCTCTTCAATCTGTCTTTAGCCTTGATAATGACTTCTATTAGCTGACTTGCATTGAAAATAAAACATGAAATAATTCCTCTATTCATTCACCAGAAAAACAGATATCTTAAGAAGAGAATTAAAAAATCCTACTTAACGGGGGTTGGGGGTGTTGTCTTACAGCTTAGAGACTGGAACTAGTATGAAAGACTACAGAGAAACATCCAAAAAGAAAGAAGTTTGGAGGAAGAAAAAAAAAACAGCATTGATTCAGTAGTTTATTGTAAGGTTAAATATGTTTCAAACTTTTTATGTTTTGTCAATATTATTTTCCCAATTTTGACATTTTGTCGATGATTTTTTTCCCAATTTGGCCAGGGGCCTTTTCCCAAAACGCCTGGATAAAGCCCAGTGTACACTACAGAGCTTATTAATCCAGAGGTGGTGAGATGGAATCCTGGCTTGGCGAAGCCCTTTTCAAGGATTGATGATATGTTCATGTATTGTCATTATGATAGAATTCATTTCTCTCACTGCCGAATGTAATGTTGTTGGTTAATTTTTATGTTGGAAAGCAGCCAGTGGCCTGGAAAGAGTGTAATGTACTGCTGGAAAAAACACCCATCATTTCCTTTAAACCTTTACTATACAATTCTGAGTTTTGGGACCTTGGGGGAAAAAAGCCTTTGAAAACATTGTGGGAAACAGAATTTCCAGCATTTTCTCCATTTCCCACAATGTTTTCTGTCCTTTCAAAGGCAAGTTACTTCACTTGAATCACATTTATTGTCTGCAAATGTGTTCAAATTGGGCAAGTCTAAACTTTCGTTGTTTGGTAAAGAATTAACTCTTACACTGCCAATTTCACCTTGGATAGCTTTTACTGATTGCGTAGATCAAGGTCAGGTTTCAGTGCTGGGAACCTTATGTCATTCTTTTAACCAAAATCAGTTCCATATGCAGCGAAAAACATACTTTTAGACCTTGAGAAAAGTCCAATTTACTTAGTTGGCAGCAAAAGAGGTAATACATGGACATGATTGCTGTCAGTCAGATAATTATGCCTGATATAGTATTGAAACCAAACATACATACAAACATCTCTTCATCTCTCCCTCATGACCTTTCTTTTTTCTTTTTCCTATACTGTTTGAAATGATTTATTTTGTGAAAGAAATTGTACAGACTACAGAACTAAATATTGGACATTATATGTATTTACCAACAGTTTCAGGTGCTATCCTGATTCTGGATTCAGAGACCAGCTATTTGGTGTGCTGTGACAGGAGGTCTTGCTTAATCAAACAGCTAGTCATTGAATTTAATATAAGAGCTGAATTCAGAATGGTTGGTGAACAAGACTCTCTTATCAGGGTATGCTGTTTCTGTTAAGGGCATCAGTAAGCTAAATACTACTTAATGTTTATGGTATATCGTAATACAAATTATGAGGAGATGTCTGAAAATTTTTTTTTTTTTTAGATTTTTAGATATAGGTAATCACTTTGAATTTATATATGAATACAGATTAAAACATTGTAGCAACAGGAAAAATTGTGAGCAATCCATGGTAAAGCATAAGATTTTTAGCCTGGAAGTCCCCAGGTTTGATCATCAGGTAAGGCTCTGGGATTTTTATGGGAGAGTGTCATTGGGCAAGACACATCAGAGCCCTAGCCTGGTACTTGTGAAACCCAAGACGTAAATGAGCAAGTGAGCTGTTGCTGTGGTATAACTGAAATTATGTTGGAAAATAGCATAAGACACCATTCAGTCAATCAATAAGCAATTTATCCTTGTGCCACAATGTTTTCAAAAGTATGATGAAAAATTGCCAAGTACACCATGTACCGAGTGAATGGTACTTCAAGGATTTTATTGTTTCTGCAGGTGTCATGGATCAAGGCTACTACCCTTCCTAAGTAAAAGAGCTGCATCACCAATTCTAGTCCTTGTTGCTAACATGACAAGAACAGCAGCAGCCTTGAAAAATGAATTTGTTATCAGAGAAGCAGGAAAGTCAGACAAGCCACACAGGCAGACACTTGTTATTATGTATGGATTTTATGGTGCCAGCAATAGAGCTCTTCAGAAGTACAGTGCATTATACCATGGTTACGGATTTGATGTTTTACCAGTCAGGAGCTACTTAAAACATTTTGCGTGGCCTAAATATTCTGTTGATCTTGCCGACCAAACACTGACATATTTACATGACAACTGTCTTCAGTATGATACCTTTTTGGTGCATGCATTTTCTATGGGTGCTTATAATTTTACAGTGTGTGTATCTACAATGTATAGCAACCCCAAATTACATAGTGTCATTCAAAATAAGATTTCTGGTATAGTATATGACAGCCTAGCCATTGGAAGTCTAGAGGGAATGATAGACGGCATAGCAGCTGGAATTTCTGAGAATAAAGTGGTGCAATGGGCCATTCCTCCAACCATGTCTTTATACTTCTATTTAACCCATAAACATACAGTTGCAATTTATAACCAATACCTCGATATTGCAGAGAAGTCTCCCCTTCAAGTGCCGACATTGCTTCTTTACAGTAAAAATGACCAACTTTCAAAGTATGACATGATAGAATCGTGGATGCAAGGTTGGCGTCAAAAGTACTCATTTCCAGTTCACAGCAAGGATTGGGATAAATCGAGACATGCAGCTCACTTGATGACCCATGAAGCGGAGTATGTACAGGCTTTAGATAAGTTTGTGAAATCTGTGCCATCTTTAGTGACAGATTTTAAGACAGCATCAAAATTATAACCCTTAACTCTTTACCACATGACAAAATTTTAGACTGATCCAAATTGAAAACAATTGCAGACAACAAGTGTGACTCAAAAAAATGAAATTTGTTTTGGGAAAGGTAGAAAACATTGTGGGAAAAGGAGAAAATGCTGGTTACCAGCATTTTCTCCTTTTCCCACAATGTTTTCAAAAGGCTTTTTTCTCAGGGTCGTTAAAAGTTGGGATTCTCTGGTAAAGAGTTAACCAAGCAATCTAGCATTTTTATGACCTAAAGAAAGAAGGCTTTTGAAAACGAAGTGGGAAAAGGAGAAAATGCTGGTAACCAGCATTTTTTCCTTTTTTCACAATGTTTTCTGCCCTGCAGTAGGCATCTTGTTATCTGCAAATGCTTTCAGTGTACACAAATTTTGAAGAAAGGTTAACTGGGCTTAAACTTCTCTAAACTCTATAATATATACCAGTACACAATCAAAGCGTTGAAAACACTGGTGTGGCGTTTGTCAAGGGAGCCATTGTGTGGAATTAATAACTTTAAAAATGAACAACAGAAATAGTTTCAAAATTTTCGCTTGAAAGTCATCCTACTATATAGTCATGCAAAATCCGATAGAGAAGGGTGCAATCCTGTGGGACGAACAAGTCCGGGCGAACAAGCCCTGGGACGAATAAGCCCAGGAACGAACTGGTTTTGGGACGGACAAGCACGGTATGTGTGTATCATTACGCCACTATAGAAGGCTTTAGCGGATCAAGCTATTTTCGATAAAAATGAAGTATTTCCAAGATCGATGGCCTAATCCTATTTATTGTAATACACCATTTCCAATTTCATATCGGAGTGCAATCGAAAAATTTAATTTGTCTCAGAAAAATTGATCTTAATTGGGTTTACTTCCTTCGGTTTTGCACAAACTACGATACATGATTTTCAAAATGCCATATTGAACTCATAGTGGCATTGTCTTCGACAAATGCCACAAAAATGAAAAATGAATTGTAAATCTAGAACAAAACATGCCAATTTTAACCTGTTACCAAATAGTTCAGTGTTTTTATGGCACTGGGCAAGAAGGTCTTTGAAAACAAGGTGGGAAAAGGACAAACTACTTGTAACCAATTTTTTCATCTTTTTCCCCACAAAGTTTCATATTCCTTCAAAGGCAAATCCAATCTTTTGAGCCCCCAATCAATTTGTCATCTGCAAATACTTTCTCAACTTGGACAAGTCCAAGAATTTTTCTATTAATTCTTGGGTTAATTTTAGTTTTAAGATTAATTTTTCTGCCAGTGACTTTGAAATTTGACAGACTGTGCTGTACCACTTTGTCAGTTGTTAATATTACTTTTAACCCTTTACCACACAATGCCGATTTTTGACGCCCCTAAGAAAGAAGCCTTTTGAAAACATTGTGGGAAATGGAGAAATGGTAACCAGCATTTTCTCCTTTTCCCACAATGTTTTCTAACCTATCAGAGAAAAATCACATAATTTGAACCACACTGAAATTGACACCTGGAAATGCTTTCAATTTGGACTGGTCTAAAATTTTTTCGTTTGGTTTGAATTTTGCAATTTGATCCCCCCCTCCTTTTCCTGAATTGTGTACTTTTGGCTGCTGTTGGGCCTTAAAAAGGAAAGCTTTTTGGAAAAATTGTTAAAAATAGAATAGCTGCTTCATTTGCCTCAATAATTTGTAGAATGATCTACAGAAGACTTCCAGTTGTAAAATGTTTTAGAAAGGAAAAACTGCTAATTGTGAGTAACTTTTCCTTTTGCCACAATGTTCAAATAAGGGTCATCAGAAGACATAAACTAGGCCACTCAGTTAACTCTTTACCACACCATTCCGACTTTTAACGACCCTGAGAAAGAAAGCTTTTGAAAACATTGTGGGAAAAGGAGAAAATGCTGGTAACCAGCATTTTCTCCTTTTCCCACAATGTTTTCCACCCACTCCAAATCAAATTTTAATTTCTAAAATTTTGTCGTTTGGTAAAGAGTTAACTCTGTTGGGGGAAAAAACTCATTATCACCCTAATGGTCACATTTTTTGTCAATTCTACCCTCAATTTTCCCCAGTTTATACCATAGGAGCACAAACAAGAGGGCCATGACAGCCCTGAATCGCACACCTGAATCTTTATACCTTTGATTGATTGATTGTATGGTGTTGAATGCCGTTTTCAACATTATTTCAGTTATATCGCGGCGGCCAGTGCACCTATCCATGCTTTCGTGGAGTTTCTTTTACCAGTACTCCACACAATAGTCTTTCCAAGCCACTGGCTGCCTTCCCACATAACCATCGTAGAAACAATGGTCAGCAGTGAGAGAAGAATGAATCCTGTCGCAATGACTATCATCAATCCTCGGAAAGAAATTGGCCAAGCCGGGGATCGAACCAGCGACCTCCTGTTCTCAAGTGCTGTACGCTACTGACTGAGCTACGGGGGCTTGGCTTTATACCTTTGAGAGAGTCGCATAAAGTACCATTACTATATCGAGAGTGTATACAAGATTTATCTGAGGTTTGCCCTGGTGACCTACTTCTTAACAATATGTGATCCATTTTAAAACCTGTCTTGGGATATCATCAAGACAAACACTCAGACAAAATTGTATGAGTATTGGACTGAAGATGTGGCCTCTAGGGTGTACAAGAGGTAAAAGTTGTTGACGGACGACAGACTTGGCACAACTGCCAAAACTCACATTGATCACTTTGTGCTCAGGTGGACTAAAAGATTGTACATGTATTCTTACAGTAACCTATCAGCAATTATTTTTTGCTACATGTATATGACATTCTTTTGATATAACTATACTTAGTATCATTTCTTTAATTTGTTTCAATTACACAAACCATGCTCTGTCAAAAGGGGGCTTAATGTATCTGCGAAAAATATCGATCCAAGTCAGCCTGCGCAGTCCGCGCAGGCTGACCTGGGCCGAAACTTTTCGCAATTGGTCAATTTTCTGTATGTCCAAGGATCAATGTACCTCATGAATCAGTCGGTTGTTACACAAAATGGATTGTATGGATCTACACGGAGATGCATTAAGCCCCCTTTTGTCAGAGCATGGCTCATATATTTTTGTATTTATTGTACATCATACACAAGGGCAGAAATAAATTTGTTGTAGAATATTATTTTTATATGTACATTTAGCTTTTTTTTTTTTTCACGCCCCAACAACAGAAATGTTTTCAGGGTATATTTGAATCAACCTGTCTGTCTGTCCATCTGTGAATCTGTGGACATCATAAATATTAGATGTATTGTGCGGCACATTCTTTTTTTGCCTTCTTACCTGTCGAAATTTGGTACAACTCTTAATCTGAAACTGTAGATGTCTGGATGATTTTGCGCATACTCCGGGTTTAAACTTTGTGTCGCACTTGATGGGTATTGACCCTCTACCTCATGACAAATGAATGTAGACTTGTAAGATTTTTGCGGCTGAAATTTGACTTCAAAATATTCAAATCTTTTGGTGTAAGGCTTCATTTGATTCATTTTGCTCAGTGTTTGCTTAAAGGGGGCTGCATGAAGTTTTACAATCCAACAAAACTTCAAAAATGTTTCATCACTGAATTTCAAAAGGCAGTAACGGGCAAACCATCGATGAATAGGTAGTTTAGAAAATAATCTTTTTAGTGGTACTTGCTGAATTGTATATATATTTTCATTTTGGATAAAAACTTTGTAAAGAATTGTGGGAATGTATTGTGATCAGCAACAAGCGTCGATTGTGTTAGATGGTATTCAGATAAGCATGATGACGTACTTTCTGGTCTCATAAAAATGGAAGGAGCTATTGATTTCAAAACGAATGACGATCCCGCTGTTTAACTCTTTGCAAAACTACAAATTTCAGACTAGTCCAGATTGAAAGCATTTGCAGACAACAAAACAAATAGAACTTAAAAACTGAAATTTGTTTCGGGGAGGCTAGAAAACATTGTGGGAAAAGGAGGAAATGCTGGTTACCAGCATTTTTTTCTTTTCCCACAATGTTTTCAAAAGGCCTCTTTCTCTGGGTCGTTAAAAGGCAGGATTGTGAGGTTAAGAGTTTATTAAACCCAATGCTGTATGTCTACATGTCCACATACATTCTGAGACAACATTTTTTAGCAACTACTTCTCCTCATCCAAGGGTGACTTGAATTAAAATGTAAGCTTGAAATAGTATCCTAAAGGATTTTACTTTCAACAACACCCAAAACAGTGACGAAAAAGAGACAATTCCTTGTGACGTTACTGTACATTTTTTCTCTACATAATGAAACACAAAAGAGTTTTAGTATTCAGTTAACCCATTACCACACAATCCCGACTTTTAACGACCCTGAGGGAGAAGTCTTTTGAAAACATTGTGGGAAAAGGAGAAAATGCTGGTGACCATTAATTTCTCCTTTTTTCCCACAGTGTTTTCTATCTCATCAAAGACAAATTCCATCATTTGAGTCACATTTAAATTTCAGTCTGCAAATATTTTCAATTTCGGTAAGTCTAAAATTTTCTCATCTGGTAAAGGAGTTAAGCTGTCTATCAATTTTTAGAAATATTTGTTCAACCAATTTAATTGTCTAGTTTCTTTATGCCGGCTTAGGCTTTTTACACATGTATATCAGTGTCTTGCCCCCCCCCCCCCCCCCCCCAAAAAAAAAAAAAGTGAATTGGCAGCGAAAAAATCTAAATAGGTCCCTTTAAAAATCCCCTCCCCTAAAAATCCTCAACAGGCCCCTTTAAAAATACAAAAATAAAACCCAACAATTAGGACTTCATGCAGCTATAACAACACTTACTCACTAAAAATGTCGGATTTCTTATCATCTCGACCTACATCAAAACAATGTTATCCTTTCCGTCTGAAACAACAACGTATCAAAATAACTTTTGACCGTTTTGACTTCTCAAACATCACAGAAATATATCTTTTAAAATAAGAGAAATATTGAAATCTAGGAGTTTTCTTATGGCCAGAAACGCCAGTTTGATAAAAGCAAGTTTTGCCTATACTATTGCGTTTATTTTCTTTTCCATATCTGGATTCAACTGCCCCAATGTTGTGAAAAGGCGTCTCCCAATTCTTTACCAGACGACAACATTTCAGAGCCGTCCAAATTGAAAGCATTTGCAGACGACATATTTGTTATGCCTAAAAAAAAAAATGGAATTTTCCTTTGAAAGGGTATTAAAAAACATTTTGGGAAATGGAGAAAATGCTGGTTTCCAGCATTTTCCCCATTTCCCACAATGTTTTTCAACACCCTCTTCCTCTTGGTCGAGAAAAACACAGTATTGTTTGGTAAAGAGTAAACAAAAAAAAAAAGATAAAATAGTTCGTAGTGTCTTTCTCTGCTACTCTAAACATGGAAGTTTTAAGCACAAAAGTAGTGTTGATTCTTGCGCCAATATTATGTGCTGTTGTTTCGGCATCTAATACTGACGAAATTTATACTGTGACCATTCGAATGCCAAATGCAGTATCAACAAAGGTATGATTTTGGGTGTCTGTCTGTCTATCTGTGTGTGTCTCTCTCTGCCTACCTCCTTGGTGTTTAACGTTGTTTGCGATATTATATGAGTTATATATGAACTGAACTGATATTTATTTTTTGACGTATACAAGTTGTACATTGTCACAGCACATATACATACAATGAATTTAGTCACGTGAACAATGCATAAATCTGAAAAATACACAAATATATGGCGGAGGCCAGTGCATCTCTTCATGCCTTCTTGTACATGTACTTCGCTCAATATTTTTCCCAAGCCACAGGGAACAATGGTTAGCGGTGGGAAGGGAATACATCCATCCCGTCGCAATGACTATCATCAGTCCTCCGAAGGAAATTGGCCGAGCTGAGGAATCGAAACTGCGACCCCTTGGTAACAAGCCCTGTACGTTACCGATAGAACCACCGGGCGTGGGTTTTATGACTAGGCTGCGCTCTGGCAAAAAGGAGTTTAATGCATCTCTGTGAAGCATCATACCGCGCGAGTCATTATATAACTATGGGTCCGCTGAATCCATTTATTCTAACAACCGACTGGATCTGCAGATAGAATAGACCTTCAACTGACATTCTGAAAATTTACTATAAGCAAAAAAGTTTGACCCTTGTCAGCCTGCAGAGGCTGACATGGGTCGAACTTTTTGCGTGTGCGTTAAGTCCCCTTTTCAGAGAGCATGGTTCATTTTTTTTTTTTTTTTTTCCTGAACTTAAGGATAAAAATGATGTTGTTTATCTCTGCATATAGTTTTGTTTACTAATTTTCTTACTGACAAAAAAAGTGCATACACTGTGCATACACTGCACTTTAGTACGAAAAAAATGTTTCGGTGGCTTTTTAGCTCCACTGGTCAAAGGCCAAAGACCTTGTGTCATGAGTATTAGCCAGTGGAGCGGTACAGGGCCATCATGGCTTTTTTCCTCACACTTTAAGAGACAATATATAAGATTCGTGCAATAGTTTGGTACAAGGTTTAAAAATACATCCTTATAACCAGAGAGAGAAAAAAAAAACGCTGTTAAAACTTGAAAGTGTGTAGAACTGCTCAGAATTCGGTCAGCTGTGTAAACATAGATAAATAAACAAGATTAATAGTCTAAGGGATAGAGAAACTCAAGGGATTTGTCCTCATTTAAAACCGGAAACAGGAACAGTGATTTCTTCGAATGCCGCAAAAAAAAAAAAACGTATTTTCTATCCGCAGAAATCTGTGCAATCTTACAGGCGTCAGGGGCAACAATTGGCAAGAAGATACAAGAATGATTATAGTTTCATAAAATAAAAATGAAATGGGTTAAAAACTGGCTGAAAAATGAGTAAAGATGTATCTTTAAGTTACGGTGACCTTCCATGTAGCTCAGTTAACCTTTCATGTAAAAACGACCCCGAGTTTTACCGACCTTGAGACAGAAGGCTTTTGAAAGATTTTACCCTTTTAAGGTCACATACATGTACCTTCATATACAACCATTTGAGACACATTTCATTTGTCGTCTGAAAATGCTTTAAACCCTTAGGCTGCTGATCGCGACTCGCTGACCTTTTGCGGAAAGTGTACATCAAGATCAGACTGCGCAGAACGTGCAGTCTGATCTTGATGTACACTGTCCGACAAGGAGATGTTTCCCCAACCCCCATAACTTTGAAATACCAACATTTTGGTTTTTTACCATCACCTTGAATGTTTCATTTACGTCATCAAGCAGGGTAAGGGTTAATAGACTGGTCTAAAATTTTGTCCTCTGGTAAAAAGTTTAAAAAAGAACTAGACCGCGTCGGCCTCGTTTTTTTTTTTTTTAGCTCAAGGTGAGCTATTGTGATCGTGCTGTGTCCGGCGTCCGTCGTGTGTCGTCCAGGCCTCAACAATTACATGTACCTGGTGTGCATTCTAGAGGCTACATTTTCAGTCATACACTCATGAAACTTGGTCAGAATGTTTGTTTTGATAATATCTCGGACATATTCGAAATTAATGTCATGTCGGGTCCAAAAGTAGGTCACTGGGCCAAATCTTAGAAAAACCTTGTGTGCACTCTAGAGGCCACATTTTCAGCTTGAACCTTATGAAATTTGGTAAGAATGTTTGTCTTGATGATATCTTGCACAAGTTTAAAATTGGGTCATGTCGGGTCCAAAAGTAGGTCACTGGGCCAAATCTTAGAAAAACCTTGTGTGCCCTCTAGAGGCCACATTTTCAGCCTGAAACTCGTGAAAGTTGGGTAGAATGTTTTTCGTGATAGTATCTGGTACAAGTTTGAAATTGGGTCATGTCCGGTCAAAAAGTAGGTCACTGGGCTAAATCTTAGAAAAAATTTGTGTGCATTCTAGAGGCCACATTTGTAGTCGGATACTCATGAAACTGGGTCAGATTGTCTGTCTTGATGATATCTCAGACAGTTTTCAAAATGGGTCATGTCGGATGAAAAAGTATGGTCAAATCTTGGGAAAACATCGGGTGCTCCATAGAGGCCACATTTTCAGTCTTATACTGATAAAGATTGGTCAGAATGTTTATCTTGTTGATATCTCAGACAAGTTTGAAAGTGGGTCATGTCGGGGCAAAAAGTTGGTCACATGGTCAAATCTTAGATAAACCTTGTGTGCACTCTAGAGGCCACATTTTCAGCCTGATTCTCATGAAACTTGGTCGGAAAGTTAGCCTTGATGATATCTTGGACAAGTTTCAAAGTGGGTCACATCTGGTTAAAAAGTAGGTCACTGGACCAAATCATAGAAAAAGTGTGTGTGCACTCTAGAGGCCACATTTTCAGTCTGATACCCATGAAACTTGGTCAGTATCTTTGTTTTAATGATATCTTGGACATGTTTGGAAGATAGTCACATTGGTTCAAAAAGTAGGTCACTTACACTCATGTGTTTTTCATCATTAAAACCAGGATCTCTTCAGCTTTATTAACCGTAGATGACTTTACTCAGGTGAGCGCTTTAGGGCCAATGGCCTTTTTTTTTTTTTCATGTTTATATTGTTACTATCCATTTATTGTCAATTCCTTTTTTATTTGTCTATTTTTCAGCACGATTCTTTGCTTTGCCATGCAGCCAAGCTGGACGAAGAAGAAGCGTACATACGTAAGTTAGAAATACAGTGTAAATTGATTGGAACAGCAGCAGCATGCGTAAAATTCAGATATCAACGTTCACATTATACATATCTGTATACAGCGTGTATATACCAGGTATAAAAGCACCGTTTTCTCTCTCATGGTAGCTCAGTGGTGAGGGTATCTGACTCGTGACTTGGTGGTTGCAGGTTCGATACACGGGTTGAGGCAAACTTTCTTTTCGGCGATTTTTCACCTTTTACCTCTGATGCATGTTGGGAACAATTTAGTCAGTGGCTTGAAAAGTAAATTGTGTCAGTACTGGCGTGGAAAGCCAGGAAACACGTGCCGCTGTGATATGACCCAACCTGTCGAAAGGGCGTAAATCTCCCATATAATACTTTGTCTGTCTGTCTGTCTGTCTGTCTGTCTGCCTGTCCTTAATGAAACTAAGTCCATCATGCAAGCCACGTTAGTTTTCTTCTCCAAAATTATGATTTAATTTTGGAAAAAGCAATAGTTTAGACTTGTTCAGTTTGAGGGCATATAGCAGAGAAAAAACTGAATTAGGCTCAAATCAAGAGTTTTTTTTCCCTAGAATGGATATGAAACATTATAGGAAAAGGAGAAAAAGCTGTTAATCAGCATTTCCTTCTATTCAAGCAATATCATTTTAGAATCCTACTTCCTTAGGTTCAGTAAACACGGGAGTGTGTAGTAAAGGGTAAATGCATGTATATTTCTCCAACAGTGAAGTATGTGCCACATGCTACCAAGAAGATAGCACACCATATAATGGTATACGGCTGCGGGGAACCAGGCTCGAACCGATCCTACTGGGAGTGTGCCAGCATGGATGATCTCTCAGACAGGTCTGTTAAGTTGCTTCAACCCTTTGCTTGCTTAAGCGCCACTCAAGGACCTTTTGCGGACAGTGTAGATCAAGATCAGACTGCACAGAACGTGCAATATACACTGTCCGGGCCGAGTTCAGGTTGCTCAATCGGTAGCGTAAAGAACAGGGGCTCGCTGGTTCGATTCCCAGCTCTGCCCATTGCTTTCCGAGGATTTATGATAGTCATTGCGACAGGATTCATTCCTCTCTCACTGTAACGGTTTACCATTGTTTCGACGATGGTTATATGGGAAAGCAGCCAGGGCTTGGAAAGAGTAATGAGCGTAGTACTGGTAATATGAACTCTGGTATAGATTGAATAGGTGCACTGGCCGCTGCGATATAACTGAAATAATGTTGAAAACGGCGTTAAACACCATATTACAATCAATACACTGTCCGATACGAAGATATTTTACAGAGACATTTTTCCCCAAAATACATGTATACCTTTGTAAATAGCAACATTTGGGATTTTGCTATCGGCTTGGAAGTTTCATTCATTTATATAGCAGGTTAAGAGTTAAAACTATTGTTTTCTTGCGATACCTTAAATTATTTGTATGTTTTTGTGTTTGTGGCATTTGTCGAAGATAGTGCCACTATGAGTTCAATACGACATTTTGAAAATCATGTATCGTATTTTGTGCAAAACCGAAGGAAGTAAACCCAATTAAAATCAATTTTTCGGAGAAAAATAAATATTTCGATTGCACTCAGATATGAAATTGAAAATGGCGTATTACAATAAATTGGATTAGGCCATCGATCGTGGAAATACTTCCTTTTTATCGAAAATAGCCTTCTATAGTGGCGTAATGACACACACATACCGTGCTTGTTCGTCCCAAAACCAGTTCGTTCCTGGGCTTATTCGTCCCAGGATTGTTCGCTCTGACTTGTTCGTCCCAAAAGATTGCACCCTTCTCTATCGGATTTTGCATGACTATATAGTAGATTGACTTTCAAGCGAATATTTTGAAACTGTTTCTGTTGTTTATTTTTCAAATTATTAATTCCACACAATGCCTCCCTTGACAAATGCCACACCAGCGTTTTCAACGCTTTTATCTTTAAAATCGTTTTGAACATTATTTCGGGTATATAGCGGCGGTCAGTGCACATATCAAAAAATATCCATGCTTTCCTGTATTGTCTGTGGCCAGTATTTCGCACAAAATTCTTCCCATACCACTGACTGCTTTCCTATATAATGATAGTAAAATCGATAATTAGCAGTGAGAGAGGAATTAATTCTGTCGCAATGACTATCATTAATACTCGGAAAGAAAGTTGTTTAGCTGGAGACTCGAACCCGCGATCCATTCGTTTCAAACCATGTACGTTACCAATGAGGTACCAGGCTCGGCTTTAACCCTTTACCACACAATCCCGACTTTTAACGACCCTGAGAAAGAAGCCTTTTGAAAACATTGTGGGAAAAGGAGAAAATGCTGGTAACCAGCATTTTCTCCTTTTCCCGCAATGTTTTCTACCCTTTCCAAAACAAATATCAATTTTTCAGCCACTTTTATTTTGTCGTCTGCAAATGCTTTCAATTTGTACCAATCTAAAATTTTGTCGTTTGGTAACGAGTTAAGGCCTTTGAAGCTCTTTTATTTCAACCCTTTACCTGCTAAATAAGCGAAATGGAACTTTTAAACCGATAGTAAAAACCCTAGTTTTGCTATTTCAAGGGTGGGGGGGGGGGGGGTAGAAATATCTCCTTATTGGACAGTGTAGATCTAAGTAATTTAAGTAATGCACGTTCTGTGCAGTCTGATCTAGATCTACACTGTCCGCGAAAGGTCCCCGAATCGCGCTTTGCAGCATAAGGGTTAATATTATTGTTTTCTTGCAATACCTTAGATTCCAGCGACGCCTTGTATTAACCATGTGTAAATGTTTGAAACAGGGTATTGTGAACCCGCTTTAATAACTTGTCATTTTATGAATATTCCGTCTTTTTACGTGAACTATTCATAGATCTCCGATTAATTTACGACTATAGGTATTGTGTTTCACGCCGTTTTCAACTTTATTTCAGTTATATCGCGACGGCCAGTGCACCTACCTATGCTTTCCTGGAGTTTCTTTTACCAATACTACGCACAATATTCTTTCCAAGCCACTGGCTGCTTTCCCACATAACCATCGTCGAAACAATGGTCAGCGTTGAGAGAGGAATGAATCCTGTCGCAATGACTATCATCAATCCTCGGAAAGAAATTGGCCAAGCCGGGGATCGAACCAGCGACCTTCTGTTCTCAAGTCTTGTACGCTACCGATTGAGCTACGGGGCTTGGCCAATCTACGAAGGAACTAAATTTGACTTAGTATTCTGTGATGATGAAGCACTTTATTTATAAGCCACAGAACAGTGTCGGTGACTATACAATGGACCTTTGTGTAATTTGTACGTTATGGAACTATCGGAGTTGTCTTTGAGACCAATTGTATCAAGTTACTGACAGCTATAATTCTTTACCAAGCGACATTTAGACATGTCTGCTCATATTGCAAGCATGTTTAGATGACAAATTCACTGTGGCATTTTGTTCTTTTACTACATTGTTTTCCAAATTCTTTTCTTCGGATGGTCATTGTTTACAGGCAGAACTGTACGTTTTTTTTATGAGTTTCCATTGTTAAAAGAATAAAGAAAAAACTTTTACCACAGGTCTGTGTGCGGTGACGGGGAACGCCAGATAGTTTGGGCATGGGCTATGGATGCAGACGGGAGAAAGTTCCCTGACGGTAACAAAGTTTTAACAGGAATGGAAGGAAGGAAGGAAGGAAAGAAAGAAAGAAAGAAAGAAAGAAAGAATTGATATAAAATAAACATTTGTAAATATGTTATCACCATTATTGTCATATCGTTTACTGGTTGTGAAGTATCATCATAGAGTAGTATTTCGTCTTAGCAGATCCAAGAGAGATGTCACTTATTGACTCTATAGCAATGACAAGATCATTTCATTTGTATGGAAGACGTAATACAGCCAGACAGATGGACTGACGGACAGACGGATGGACTTTCTGTTCCTTTGTTTGAAAAAATAAATAAATAAAAGATTTAACTGTCTTTTGGCTGCTAAGAGCGACTCAAGGCTCTTTTGCAGACAGTGTATATTAAGATCAGACTGCACAAAAACGTGCAGTCTGATCTTTGATCTACACTATCCGATACGGTGTGTTTTTCCCCAGCAATAAGCGTTTGGTAATCGCAATGTTTCGGCAGATTCTATTGCCTGGAAATCTTCATTCTATTTATTTAGCAGCTTAACTCTTTACCAAACGACAAAATTTTAGACGCGTCCAGTTTGAAAGCATATGTAGATGACAAAATAAAGGTGATTCAAAAATTGAAGTTTCATAAAGGTGATTCAAAGATTGAAGTTTGTTTTGGGAAGGGTAGAAAACATTGAGGGAAAAGGAGAAAATGCTGGTTACCAGCATTTTCTCCTTTTCCTAGAATGTTTTTAAAAGGCTTCTTTCTCAGGGTTGTTAAAAGTCGGGATTGTGTGGTAAAGGGTTAAGGGTTAAGAAAAAGTTCTTTGTAAACTCTTACAGACGTAGGTTTTCGTGTTGGTGGAAATACGGGGATTCGATATCTTGTTATACAGCTTCATTACGCCGACAAATTTCCGGGTAAGTAAATTTTGGTTACTTTGAAATGTTTGCAGCGCTGTATATGTACATATACCAGCAAAGTAAACTTTTCGAAATACTGGGTTCCCTTTTCAAATCTCACGCAGATACGAGCCGGAAAACTGTGCTACTCTCTACAAAGAAGAACGTGGTTAAAATGCGAAAGACAGTTCTACTCGAATTTTGAGAGAAATAGCGAAGGATTTCTCGTTTACTTGAGAATCATTCTGTATGAATACTACAGAACCAAAAACACATTTCAATCGCCCGACTTACATATAAAAAATAAATAAGTTGCAAGTATGATAAACTGTGTTTATCAGACCAAGCTCGAAACCGTTTCTTCTGAAAAACAACGGAGCGAAATCGGGACGAAAACGTCAACATGATACAAAAGAATCAAAGTACCTTCACTTTGAACAGTATTCATTAAGATGATGAAAACGTCAATAATTACTTCTTTCGATGCCAAAAGCCAGTTTAGGATGCATTTGCAGATAGTTGGTGACGCAGAAGGCTGGAATAAAATCAGAGATTGTGAGTTCGAATTCCAGGCTGGCCAAACTTTCCTAAGATTAGAAGTTACAGAACTGGTGATCTAAATATTGGGTTAGGACTCCTTTCTCTCTCACCCGTTATTATTCTTAGAAAACTGCATATAATTAACCCTTTGCCACACACTGTCGCCTTTTAACGCCCCTGGGAAAGAAGCCTTTTGAAAACATTGTGGGAAAGGAGAAAATGCTGGTAACCAGCATTTTCTCCTTTTCCCACAATGTTTTCTACCCTATCAAAGAAAAATTGCACCATTTGAGCCACAGTGAAAATGTCGTCTGCAAATGCTTTCAATTTGGACAAAGCTAAAATTTTGTTGTCTGGTAAAAGGTTAAAAAGAAAAAAGTGTCGTGCTAGTAGGCCTGTTTGAATGAGAAATAATGCTGAACAGACCTCAACTTGAAGGGGGCTATTTAGCTTAATGATTTAAACCATGAAGTAACCTTTTACCACATGGCAACATTTTGGACACGTCCATATTGAAGCAATTTGCAGATGAAAAAATCAAGTTTGTTTCAAATGATAGTATTTTTACTTGAATGAGTTGAAAGCATTGTTTGAAAAGGAGAAAATGCTGGTTACAAGCATTTTCTCCTTTTTCAACAATGTTTTCAAAAGGTTTCTTTCTAAGAGTTGTTGAAACTTTGGACTGTGTGGTGAAGGTTTATGTAAGGCGATAGCAGGGAAACTATAAATAAAGAAGAAAGACAAATGTAGGAAAATTTGATTTTTAAGTATTTTCTCAACAGGCTACATGTACGTAGCACCTGGATGCATTTTTAGACTTGCATCTTGCAAAGGTTTGTGGGAATGATCACATGATCAATTATACTTGTCAATTATTTCGGACCATAATCAAATCAGTAGGATTACTTCATATTTGATCTCTAAAAAAAGGGATGGAGGTGGTTGCAAATCAACAAACCCATTATTCAAATGCTAATGTATACCCTGTTTCTTAGCAGAGAAAAGTATATTTTGTAGTATTCATCCATGTTTAATATAAACTTTTAAGTCACACCATAAAATTTTGCAGCAAAAAAAAAAAACCATCTAAAATGGCCCCTTTAACAACAAAAACACATGACACAGTGAACCTGCCAAGACCCTGTCCATAAGTTTGGCAAAACTGGTGGAAGAAAGAATTAACAGTTTCTCATTTTCTGCTTTATATTTTTTGACAAAATTTATGTAGAAATTGACCATCAGAAGAGAGCTTTGGCTAAGCCTGGATTCAAACTAGCAACCCAATGATTACTAGCCTGTCGTTTGTATTTGTAGATACTAGAATAAGTAGATATACATGTATCTTCTGTTCAAAGTACATGTATTCATGTCACCTTTATTGAGAGTTTAATACTTAAAAGTGTCTTTCACTTCTGTAGTTGCTTTTGCAGCCAGTGTAGATCTAGATCAGGCTGCACAAAATATGCATTCTGATCTTTGATCTACACTGTCTGCTTTGCTGAAACACTATGTACAGACAAAAGACACCCACTAAATTTCTTTTCTCTGGGACTGATACTAGAATGAAAATGTCCTTTGGGTTTATGCATTGTTTTAAGCCTTAATTTATTTACATTAACCCTTTCCCAAACAAGCCCTGGTTTTCACGTGTCTGCAATACAAGTCTTTTGAAAACACTGTGGGAAAAGGAGAAATTGCTCGTAATGAGCAATTTCTTCTTTTCCCACAGTGTTTTCTATCCTTTTCGAGAACTTACTGCCATTTTCATCAAATTTAAAATTGTCGTCTGCAAACTCTTTCAATTTGGGTTAATGATGTGTACGTTAGAGGGTGAACAAAAACAAAAATGGACAGTCCAAGTCATCAAATCATCAGCAATATTCTCTTTTTATTGTTTTTCAGAGGGACAAACAGATAACTCAGGGGTGACACTACACTTAACCAAGACAAAGTTAGTGATTGTTTTATATATAATGCACCAGGAATAACTTTGAATTAATTAATTAATTCATTCATTCATTAATTCATTCATTCATTCATTCATTTAGACAACAATAAGTTATTGATCAAGATCAGGCTACCCTTTTGCAGACAGTGTAGACCAAAATCAGACTGCAAAGTATGTCATTAATTTTTCTCCGTTTACCACAATTTTTTTCAATTTTTCAAAAGCCTTTTTCCTCAGGGTCATTAAAACTCTGGATATTGTGGGAAAGGGTTTAACAATCTCTTAAGATAAATTGTATGTTTTTTTGTGTCATACTTCTTTTTGTAGAAATAACTTGAATAGTTCAATAATGACTAGATAAAAATGCCAATCTCAAAGAATATGTCATAATACAGGCATATACAACATTTTACATAACACTTACTCAGGGTTAACCTTTTACCACACAACCCTTTTATTTCACAACCATGAAGAAGATGAAAAATATTGTAGGAAAAAGAGAAATTGTAAGTATCTTACAATGTTTTTAAAGTCGAATTTCATTATTTGAGCCAAGTTTCAAATGTCGTCTTCAAATGCTTTCAAGTTTTAGCGGGTCTTCCATTTTATTGTCTGGTAAAAATAAGATAATTTTATCGGCTCAAATACATGTAACCTGTAACTCTTTACCACACAATCCTGACTTTCAACGACCCCGAGAAAAAAGCCTTTTGAAATCATTATGGGAAAAGGAAAAAATGCTGGTAACCAGCATTTTCTTCTTTTCCCACAATGTTTTCTGTGTTCCAAAACAAACTGACTTTTTAGTCACACTGATTTTGTTGCCTTCAAATGCTTTTAATTTGGACAAGACTAAAATTTTGTTGTTTGGTAAAGGGTTATTGCTTTTGATTTCTGTGCTATACCAGGGGTTATATTCACCAACCACTGCAATTTGCATTCTAATTCCATACAATTTTTATATTTCAGGAAACAATACCAAGCAGGTTATTATGTACTCTGTGCTGTTGGATATATTCCACCAATGGTCAATGGTAAATCAAACAATTTTACTATATGCTATTTCTAAGAGCATGAAACCTTTTTGGTTTTGTTTATTTTTTTGTTTAGTTGGTATTTAAGGCAGGTTCTAACATTTTTTCAGTCATATTGCAGGGCCAATTTACCTATTTTTGTGTTCCATGGTTTCTAAAATTTGCCATTACTCTGTGAAACAATCTTTCAAAGCCATTGGCTGTTGTTTTCTTTACTCTTTGAAGAGCTTGCATTCAATTTCAGGACCTCTCTCATCCTAAGAAAATATATAAGCAAAGACTAATTCATATCTCACAGCATTAAAATCTGTTCCTTTTTACACCTAAAGTGTACATATCATTTTGTGCATCATTCAAGGGAGACAACTGAAATGTTTTTTATAGGCTGTTTTCTTCTATTTGTACCCCTTTGAAATTGTTAATTCTAACCATCTCATACAATTAACCCTCTACCACACAAACCCAACTTTTAATGACCCTGAGAGAGAAGCCCTTTGAAAACATTGAGGGAAAAGGAGAAAATGCTGGTAACCAGCATTTTCTCCTTTTCCCTTAATGTTTTCTACCTTTCCCAAAACAGATTTCAATTTTTCGGTCACATTTGGTTTGTCGTCTGCAAATGCTTTCAATTTGGACTAGTCTGAAATTTTGTCGTTCGGTAAAGAGTTAAGCCATGCTCTGTAAAAAAAGGAAGTTTATGCATTTACTAAAAGTATCGATTCAGGTCAGCGTGCACAGTCCACACAGATTGAACTGGGTCGAAACTTTTTGTAATTGGTTAATTTTCTGTACGTCCAACAACCATTCTACCTCCTGACTCAACCAATTGTTCGACAAAAGGATTTTATGGATCCATAATCATGTGATGACTTGCCTGGTATAATGCATGATGGAGATCCGTTAACCCCCTTCGTACCAGAGCATGGGTCATTTATTCTTATGGTGGATTTATCTTACAGAATTTCACATTGAAACTGCATGCACATTTGAGAAGAATTACACAATTTATGCTGTTGCCTACAGGACACATTCTCACACACTAGGTAAGTAAACACGGGTATTTTAGGACAGTAACTAAAGTATCATTTTAATACTTTACCCTCCAGACATGCCTATGTGTAAGTGTGTTTGGCTGGATTGTGGATCAAGATCAGTCTGCACTGCACATTCTCTCAGTGTGATCTTAATCTAACCTCTGTATCCCCATCTTGATGTTCTTATCCATGCAAACATTTCCCATGTGATGCAAATCAAACTAATAGACCTTGAACCTTGTGTTTGTTAACTCTTTACCAAAAGACAAAATGTTAGACTTGTCCAAATTGAAAGCATTTGCAGACAATGAAAAAAAGTGTGACTAAAATATTGAAATTTGTTTTTGGAAAGGTAGAAAACATTGTGGGAAAAGGAGAAAATGATGGTTTTTCAGTTACTCTCCAAATTGAAAGCATTTGCAGACGAAAAAATAAACATGACTCAAAAATTGAAATTTGTTTTGAGATGGGTAGAAAACATTGTGGGAAAAGGAGAAAATGCTGGTTACCAGCATTTTCTCCTTTTCCCCCAATGTTTTCAAAAGGTTTCTTTTTAGGGTCGTTAAAAATCGGGATTGTGTGGTAGAGGGTAAACAGTTAAAATTCAACATGATATTGGTTAACCTGTAGGCTGCTAAGCATGAACTGGATGGCCTTTTGCAGACAGTGTAGATCAAGTTTGGACTGCACAAAATGTAAAGTCTGATCTTGGATCTACACTATGTGATACAGAAGATTCTTTCTGGCAAAAAAACTGTAACTTTGTGATATTTTATATTTTAGTGTTTGTCAAGAGTTTTTTTCATTTATTTAGCAAGATAAGGGTTTAACCATCACAGCATAACCCTTTACCACACAATTCTAACTTTTAGCGCCCCTTAGGAAGAAAACTTCTGAAAACATTGTGGGAAGAGGAGAAAATGCTGGTAACCAGCATTTTCTCCTTTTCCCACAATGTTTTCTACCCATCTCAAAACAAATTTCAATTTTTGAGTCATGTTTATTTTTTCGTCTGCAAATGCTTTCAATTTGGAAAGTATAAAGTTTTGTCGTTTGGTAAAGAGTTAAGCCATTATGAAGGATAAAGTCCTGACCCAAAACTACCACCTGTGACACAAAGGAAAAATCACTTAACCCTCAGAATGCTGTATCAACCCAATAGAAATTTTTATCCAAGAAATACGACACAAATAAACACAATTTCATGGTTGCTTTTTGTCTGCAATGTATCAAGCAAAGCGGACAGTGTAGATCAAAGTTAAAGCTGTACAATTTGTGTAGCCTGATCTTGATCTACACTGGCAGCAAAGGCACCTATGGAAGTGAAAGACACTTTAAGGGTTAGGGAACGGGAAGAACATATTTTAACCCTGTATCAGATGACAAAGTTGTAATGATTGATTGATTGAATGGTGTTTTATGCCGCTTTCAACATTATTTCAGTCATATTACGAAGACACCTTGCTTATTCATGTATGTCTCGGGTTTCAGTAGTACTAGCATAGGGCTCTGAAGTGTCTTGCCCAAGGACATACCCACAAAAATTCCATTGCTTTTGGTGAGGCTCAAAAAGGGGGCCTGACTGACTTGGGCCAAAGCCTTTTGCTATTGGTCAATTTTCTACATGTCAAAGGACCACTCTACCTCCAGATCCAGTCAGTTGTAAGACAAAATAGACTTTATGGATTCAGGATAACTATCATGTGATGACTTGCTTGGTATAGTGAATTTTGGGGGTGCATTAAGCCCCTTTTTTCCAGAGCATGACTCAATTATTTAGGTCTTATTTCTGGACTGAAAATAGCATTTGGATTTATCTGGTGCTCTAATGGTTGAAAAGTTATTAATTTAAAGTCTAGTCTATCCCAACACCATTTTTTAGCTCCACTGGCCAAAGGCCAGCGGGCTTATGTCATGGCCCGGTGTCCGTCGTGCGTCCGTCCGTCCGTCCGTCCGTCCGTCCGTGCGTTAACTTTTATTTCAAACATCTTCTTCTCTGAAACTACCCATCCAATTTTCATGAAACTTCACAGAAATGATCCTGCCATGGTCCTCTTCAGAATTTCTTGAAAGAATATGATTCCTTCAAAAACTCTGGTTGCCATGGCAACAAAACTGAAAAATATTGGAAATCTTTAAAAATCTTCTTCTCTGAAACCATAAGGCATAGGGCTACCAAATTTGGCATGTAGCTTTATGTAGTAGACCTCTATCATGTTTCATGAAATTATAGCCCTGGGGTCAAAATTGGCTCTGCCTCAGGGGTCACAAGTTTTACATAGGCTTATATAGAGAAAACTTTAAAAATCTTCTTGTCTGAAACCATAAGGCATAGGGCTACCAAATTTGGCATGTAGCTTTATGTAGTAGACCTCTATCATGTTTCTTGAAATTATAGCCCTGGGGTCAAAATTGGGTCTGCCCCAGGGGTCACAAGTTTTACAAAGGCTTATATAGAGAAAACTTTAAAAATCTTCTTGTCTGAAACCATAAGGCATAGGGCTACCAAATTTTGCATGTAGCTTTATGTAGTAGACCTCTGTCATGTTTCTTGAAATTATAGCCCTGGGGTCAAAATTGGGTCTGCCCCAGGGGTCACAAGTTTTACAAAGGCTTATATAGAGAAAACTTTAAAAATCTTCACGTACCTAGCCATAAGGCCTAGAGCTACCAAATTTTGCATTTAGCTTGATCTAGTTGGAGTCTACAAAAGTGCCCAAAGTATAGTCCTGGAGTCAATTTGGCCTCATGCTTGGGGGGGGGGGGGAGAGGTTCATAAGATTTACATGGGCTTACATAGGGAAAACTTTTAAATCTTGGTGTACATAGCCATAAGGCTTAGGCTACCAAATTTTGCATAATTATAGCATTATCTAGTGGACAATTACAAAGAGGGCCCAAGTTACAACCCTAGGATCAAGTTTGGCCCTGCACCAGGGGTCACAAGTTTTACATGGGTTTATGGAGTGAAAAGTTCAGAAACCATCTTGTTACTAGCCATAAGGCCAAAAACTCCCAAATTTGGCATGTTATTCTTCTAATACACATATTCCCCATTTAGTCCGACTGTAGTCCTGGGGTCAAAGTTTTATAAGGGCTTATATAGTGAAGACTTTTCTTCATGGTTTATATTTATAAGCCAGTGGAGCGATACAGGGCCATCATGGCCCTCTTGTTTTTAAAAATTCAGCAAAACATTTCCTTTGTATGGATATGAAAGCTTGGTCGATTTATTTGTTTATGAAGAGAAAAATACCATAAGCAATGAAATTATGGCATCACTCATCTGCCCTCAAAAATTTACGGATGAGTGTTTTACCAAACAGTACAAAAGAACACAAATTGACATCTGATAAGTCTATAAGTCGCTACATAGTCATACCTCCCAGTTACAGACAGGGTTTATTTTTACTGTTGAAGGTGTTGTAACATCGGGGTACAAAGTTCGGGCCGGAGAGTGGACAGAGATAGGCCGCATGTCTCCACAGTTGCCGCAGGTAAGACTTTAGAAAAACAATGAATACTTTAATATTGCGTCCTGCCTGCCTCAGTGGTCAAGGGATAGAATTTAAAACCTGCAGATCTGGGGTTTGATCTTCACTTGATGGGCATTTAACAGCATTTTCTCCTTGTCCCACAATGTTTTCAAAAGGTTTCTTTCCCGGATTGTTAGAACTCAGGATTGTGTGGTAAAGGGTTAACAGTCTTCCTCTGCCAGTAATAATAGTCTGTATTTTGCTCTTTTTCATCATTGCGAAAAAGTTTCTCTTGCCTTTTTCATTTTATTCTTACAGACATTTTACAATGTGACTACTAGCGGCATTAGGATTAATCAAGGAGACATACTAGTAAGTCTGATTATATCATTTTATTTCACGTTTTTCGGTAGTTTATCGAGAAATAATGGTGGATTATGGTTTGATATTTCATGGTTATGACCAGTGAAAATACCGATTTTATATTTTCCAGCGCTTCAGTTGAAGGCGGAAACAGTAGTTCCCGCGCACTAGTTACCTAGGTAATCAGCACATGCCATTCAAATGGGGGGAAATATGACGTAATTTACGGCTATTTACGGTAATTTCTCGCGCTTTACGTAATATTGTAATACGTTTTAATGTGAGCGGGGTACGTCACGGGGAACTACCCAAAAAAAAAACAGCTGTACTGGATGTCCAACAAAATAGGGGTTAGAAGCATGAAATAAATAGAATATTTGGGGGTGTTTTTGGTGAAAGACCGAATTTTATTTCATCTCGTGAATATCATCAGTAATATTTTCACTCGTGATTGCGCCACTCGTGAAAATATTACCGACGATGTTCACTCGATGAAACAAATTTCGATCTTTCACTGAAAGTAACAAATATCCTCTATATATTATATGAAAATTGTAATTTATTAATTGAAAAAGTTACCGTGGTATCATAATTATGGTACCTTTTTGACAGAGGCATGCACTCGTAAAATTTGTTCGGTTCAAGAAGGAAACATTTTGAAATATCAATTAAATGTTGCTTATTGATGCTTATTAATGAAGGTATCTGCTTGTCACTCTTGTTGTATGAAGTCATTGGCCATATATCTATCAGTGTGCTAAGTTAGAAAGTTGCAACACAAAAACTTGATTCGATATCACTGTCTGAATCTTTAAACTTGATTTTCTCAAAACTCTAAACATGTCACTCGGTACCTTTTTTTACTTTAACCCTTTACCATACGACAAAATTTTAGCATTGTCCAAATTGAAAGCATTTGCAGAAAACAATTTCAGTGTGGCTCAAATGGTGCAATTTTTCTTTGATAGGGTAGAAGACATTGTTGGAAAAGCAGAAAATGCTGGTTACCAGCATTTTCTCCTTTTCCCACAATGTTTTCAAAAGGCTTCTTTCCAATGGTCATTTAAAGGCGGCATTGTGTGGTAAAGGGTCAAGGGGGACAATATGATTTAAATTAGGGTTATGGTGTTTAATCGTATCATTTTGTATTTTACTAACACGTTATCATAGATTTTTGAAATAATAGCATATTTTCTACTCATTCTCGATCCTTATAGAGTTCAAATCAAAAATAATTCTTTCACTGCGTCACTCACTGTGTTTCAAACTGAATGTACATACACGTAGCCTTAGCCTATGGTTTGTCTTTATCACAGTTTGCCAGAGCATGGCCCATATATATATAATTTAAATTAAGGTTATGGCTGTGCGTTTAATCATAGGCCTGTGAAATTCCGTTGATCTATTACGGGATAGCCGAATTTTCCTTAGCGGACACCGTTACTATAAATAGCACATTGGTGACTGCCTCTATATCCTATGTAGTAGGACAATTTGTCTTATTATATACAATATAGAGGCAGTCGCCAGTGTGCTATTTATAGTAACGCTGTAAATGAAAATTTGAGTATACCGTGATATACAGGCGATGCACCAATCTGTAAAAGTGTTCGATGATCGACCAAGGAAAATTTTAGTGTTCCGTGATAGACCAATAGAGTTTCTAAGGCCTGTGGCTTAATCTTATCATGTAGTATCAACAACACTTTGATGCTCAAAAAAACATTTTTTTTCACTGAGTTACTCGCTGTGCTTCAAACTGAATGAACTTAGCTGTACCGTACAGTTTATTTTCATCATAGTATTCATAATTTGTAGCAGTTCTGATATTTGTTTGAGGAAACTGCTTTATTTTTGTGCGTGAACATGCCCTTTCTTGTCAAACATTTAAATGACTTAATTCAAGTGTGAATATCAGTCGGTAACTTTTTTTCATTTGTTTGCATTTCAACAGGCAGCACGATGTACAATGAGTAGCCAGCGTCATACTTCAACGAAAATTGGGTAAGTTCATATAAAGATCTACTCTCCGTGTCGAGAGACTTTATAACGCAGAAGGCTTAATATTGAATGATTGATTGACTGAATGGTGTTTTACGCCGCTTTCAACAATATTTCAGCCATATCACGGCGACAGCTCACATATTCACGTATGTCCTGGGTTTAACCAGTATTAGGCTAGGACTCTGAAGTGTCTTGCCCAAGAACACTCCAACGAAAAACCCAGTGGAACCAGTTATGCTGGAACCCGGGGCCTCCAGGTTACGAGTCCTACACTTTACCACTGAGCCACGCAGGACCCCGTATAGGGTTAATAACCTCTGTCCACACAACACACACGGGCCGCTATGTGTGCATAAATGATGTACATTTTAAAGCAATAAGACGCCCATTGACATTGTTCTGTTACCAAAGCGAGCAAACTAAGCATAATATACACTGGTGGCCAAAGAAAGCAGTCCCTTTTACGGTCCAGATTTAAAGGTGAAGTTCATGTGACAGTGGGCCTGACCAATTAAACTCTGTACCCGATTTGTCCCACGTGATGAAGATTTTGTTTTTTCATTGAACAGTTATTTTACTCATTTGCAGAAAGTATTATGTTGTTACTTCACCGTCTAGAAGTAAAGCCGTTGCTATTGGTAGATGCTGGGGTGAAAATGTACAGGAGAAAATTGACTGCACCTGTAGGAAATTCTTCTGATATGCAGTTTTTTTCAAGATTTATTTCAAAAATGGAAATTGTGGAGGTATTCCTGTGGGACATAATACATTATGCGGTATACAAATGGAAAAATACAAAAGAATCGAAATCTTAAAATGGTTGGTACAAGTAAATGTAATTAACTCGAAATGCCATGATGGAGAATCATTTCAAAATTAATGTCTTTTAATTACAACAAGCTACATGTATTTGAACCATGCTCTGTGGAAAGGGAGCTTAGTGTTTCTTTAAAAAAGTATCGACGCGGACTGCGCAGGCTGACATGAGTCGAAACTTTTTGCCATTTGTAAATTTTGTGCATGTCAAAGGACTATTCTACCTTCAGATCCAGTGAACTGTTAGACTAAATAGGTTTTATGGATCCATAGTTGTGTCATGACTTGATTGATTTGCGTTTATTTATCGTCGCCACCGGTTTCCCATATGGGCGACGCCCTCTAAAGGCTGTTAGTTATGTTACGGGGGATACTGCAAGATACAGGACGAAACCCATCCTAAGTTACGCCTGGTTCTTTAACGTGTTCAGTGTATAGCACCGTCAACGGAACCTCAGTTCAAAGTCTCATTCGAAAGACTATCAGTAAATTTTAGATGGCCAGCCGTGGGAATTGAACCCACACCCTCAAGTGACCCGAAACATCACGTTCACGAGTCCTGCACTCTACCACCTAAGCTATGCGGGCTGGTCAATGTGTCATGACTTGCTTAGTGTAATGAACAGGAAGCATGACTCATTTATGTTTTTTTTTTTTTAACTTTTTTTTTTTTTCAGGGCCGAGAACTCAGATGAAATGTGTAATTTCTACATCATGTATTACACAGACTTCCCGGGCAATCTACGAATTCAGTACTGTATCAGAAACGCTCAAGAATTCAAGTGGTCAACTTACCTTTCGAAACCCCCAGAGACTGCCAGTTCAATTGATGGATTACCTCCCTTTACGAGAGTTGATCCGTATGCAGAAGAGCCGGTGGAGAAAAAAGCGATATAGTCATGTTGCATCTTTGTTTTAATTTGTCTTCTATATTTTTAACTTCCATTTTAGTGAATCTGAATCGTGAAATATTGGCGAAAATACTTAAGTAACAACAATAAAAACTAGTTAAGAACAGCTGTGATAAATAGTTGTCTTACTTCAGACGTACACATAGACGAATAACGGGTGGGGGGCGGGGGGGCAAAAAAATGGCGAGATGGACATTAAAATGCAGCTTTGTCATTTTAAATTATCGCACGTAAAATGGCGAGATGGACATTAAAATGCAGCTTTGTCATTTTAAATTATCGCACTTAACGTCTGGAAATTGCCACTTGTTGTGACGACCATTTGATGGAATTGCGGGTAGATCATTCTTATTGAACCCTTGAAAGAAGTGAAAAGACCTCATGTAAATTTCAATTAACCCTTTCCCAAACAAGCCCTGGTTTTCACGTGTCTGCAGTACAAGTCTTTTGAAAACACTGGGAAAAGGAGAAATTGCTCGTAACGAGCAATTTCTCCTTTTCCCACAGTGTTTTCTACCCGTTTTGAGAACTTTCTGCCATTTTCATTAAATTTAAAATTGTCGTCTGCAAGCTCTTTCAATTTGGACCAGTCCAAAATTTAAACTTCCTTACCAAACGTTTGACGGGTTTCGGATAGGTTTCCAGAAAAGTTCATGTTGAAACTGCCTCTGAACAAGTATCGGTGACTTTGAATCATAGAACTGTCTCATAATCGTGATCCTCTCTTTCACTGAAAACCCTCACAGTTAAACGGTCCATCTTGCCATTTGATTGAACCGCCAGGCCTTTTCGATATCTTATCTGAAACAGAAAAAATAAAATCAGTTTACCTTGATGATACAAGTCTTACACTTTCCATTTGCCTTTTTCTAACCGTGTACATGTACACTGGTTTTTCAATCAGCCAAAACATTACCGAATAAAACAAACACGTTTAGTTTTTCATAGTTTTTAGAATCTTATTGAAATAAAGAACAGTACCAGCATAGAACAGGTGTCTTACATTCATGGAGTGCAAATTAGAATGAAAGACAGAGGTATACAGCGGCATAACCAGAGGCTCAGAATCATTGCGCACTCCGACTAGGGAGTGCCATTTCACCTTAAGGATGCTTAGCGCTACTCAAGGTGCTTTTACGTACAGTGCAAATCAACATCAGACTGCACAGATCATGCAGTCTGATATAGATCTACACTGTCCGATACATGGAGATTTTCCATCGAAAAGAAATAGAATGAAATCGCAAATTTTTTGTATATTATGCACTTGCGTATTGTGCGTTATGGATTCTAAGCCCTTGATATAGAGATCAAGGTCAAGGAGCTCTGTGAAACACGACACCATTGGTGGCAGTGTTTACCAACCATTGTAAATTGCATTCTAAGCCTTATTAGCTGAGTTCTTTTCGAGGAAAACGTCGAGTTATTGACGTGGCCCTGGCGTCGTCTTCTGTGAAGTCGTTATCTCTGTCGTCGTGCAAAAGCTTTGACATTCTATAATATCTCTGTTATTACAGAAGATATTTACTCCAAACTCGGACAAGTTGTTCACTGTCAAAAAGAGAACTCATGCAACAATGGCAGATTACCATCAAAGTATTTTTGACACAGTTATTCCCCTTTTTCGACTTAAAATTTTCACTGAAAATCAAGCAACTGCAGGCGAGCGTTGGCACCCGCATGCGATGCCGTTGTTTTAGGATTAGAAAGTAACGCAAGGTTTGATTGGATAAACCATTTGGTTAAGTCAATCAGAAAGTGCGTTGCTTTGAAATTTAGAAAATTATTGAAAACAAGACTACGAATGCTATATTTAGAATGGTTGGTAAAAGTCGGGCCCATGAAATTATCGACGTAGAGCTCTCGACATTAGAAGGGAAACAAATACTCATGAACTTCCTTCCGGTACTATCTCCCTTTATTTCTTATCCGTTGCGGGTGACTGGTTGCCAATGTAAACATTTCCGTTCTTTATTCTGTATATCGATCGCCACGTGATATTGGTATCCATTTATTTACAAGTAGCAGTGTTAGATAGAGGCATGGTGAGGTTCAATCGAATAAATATGTGTATATAGAGTGAAAGGAATGCTGGACTGAAACAGTAAACAAAAATTACCGTGATTCGTGCTTTATTTTACATTGTGTACATGTCGATGGCTTTGAATATGGTCTGTTTTTTAACAACCTTGGTTAAATTAGCAAATCTGTGCAGATTCTCGTGAGCAAAAAGTTTCTGTGAAACAGTAAATTTCTACAATCCGGATTCCGTATTCATGTATGTAGATAGAGCAACCATTCGTAAAGCTCGATTTTTTTTTTCCTCAACACTGTAGATCTAGTCTATTAGGATTAGAGATTCAGAAAGAATTTTGAAAGCGAAAGTATCGCTTGTAGCAACTTCCAAAGTTTTAACACTTATCCTGTTAACTATTTACCAAACGACAAAATTTTAGACTGGTCATTACTGAATGCATTTGCAGACGGCAAATAAAATGTTGCACAAGTAATGAAATTTGTATTTGAAAGGGTAGAAAACACTGTGGAAAAAAAGGAAAAATGCTGGTTACCTACATTTTCTTCCTTTTTTTTCCAACAAAGTTTTCAAAAGTCCTTTTCCTTTTTGTGTCGTGAAATTCCCGGACTGTGTGGTAAACAGTTAAATTAGTGGAATGAAAATTTCAAGCTGGTAATGAAAAAACCCAAATTTTGTTATTTCAACGGTGTTTTGGGGGGAAAGATATCCCCTTATCGGACAGTGTAGATCAAAGATCAGACTGCACGTTCTGTGCAGTCTGATCTTGATCTACACTGTCCGCAGAAGGACCTTTGGTCGCGCTAAGCAGCCTAAGGGTGAACGACCCAAGCGTTTGAAAACATTGTGGGAAAAGGAGAAAATGCTGGTAACCAGCATTTTCTCCTTTTCTCACAATGTTTTCTACCCTATCACTGACAAATTCCACCACCTTGAGTCACATTCAATTTGTCGTCTGCAAATGCTTTCAATTTGTACAAATCTAAAATTTTGTCGTTTGGTAAAGAGTTTATCCCACTCTACATGGATAGATGCAAAGAATGTATGACAAGATTTGAAGGGCACTTCAATATCAAGAGGCTAAGTGCTTTCCTCACCGCAAAGTCTTTGTTGTTGGTACTCATGATAATAATTAAGTTGTTGGAGCAGCCTGCCTACAACACAGGTTTTAAGAAAGGAACGATTTAATGATAATGACCCCATGTCTCTGAAATGCAATTTACACGTAACATTTATCGAATATTTCACTATTAAGTAAAGGATTTAAAAATATGCAACCTTTTTCATTCTGAACAAAAATAATACAAACGACGAAACCAATCACAGATCTTGATCCATAAAAAGAAGATTTTTTTTTCTCTTTCCATGGGCTTACTACAGCTTAAACGATTGATCAGGTGTTAAGGAAGGTCGATCAAGATCAGGCCGCACACACTTGCAATCTGATCTTGTCTTCCATCTTCGCAAATGATATCTGAGGTCGCGAAACGCGGAATGTGGGTTAATGTAACAGTTAGTTGGTGTGTGTAAGGCCAGACATCTAACCCTTTCGACGCCATAGGGGAAAAACAAGGATTTTTGCGGGCGTTATAGATCAAGATCAGACTGCACAGAACGTGTAGTCTGATCATTTATCTATACGGCCGGCTTTGTTAAGTCAAGCCTGTAAGAAAAAAAATCTTTCTGGATTTCAGTTGATTGTTTTATCAAGAGTCGAAAGAGGCTGTTTTAACCCTTAGGCTGCTAAATGCGACAGGACACCTTTTGCGGACAATGTACATCAAGATCATACTGCACAGAACGTGCAGTCTCATCGTGGATCTGCACTCTCAGATAAGGAGATATCTCTCTTTCCGCCCCCTCCCCCCAAGAAAAACCCTTTGAAATAGCAGAATTTGTTTTTTTTTACCATCGGCTTGAAAATTTTATTTGACTTACAAACACTTTACCACACAATCTCGAGTTTTAACGACTCTGAAGAAGGATCCTTCTGAAAACATTGTAGGAAAAGGAGAAAATGCTGGTAACCAGCATTTTCTCCTCATCCCACAATGTTTTTCTAGTCTTTCATACACAAGCTCCATCATTGCAGCAGCATTTAACTAATCGTCTGCAAAATGCTTTCAATTTGGACCAGTCTTAAATTTTGTCGTTTGGTAAAGAGTTAAGCAGGTAAAGGGTTACTATATTTGACAGTGTAAATAAGCCATGACGACTGTAGAGGCTATAAACTAACTGACTGTATCACACAACGTGCATACAAATGACCTATACAGGAAATAGTGATAGCGTATATAGTCAGACTTGGGATAGTCCTCGAGAAGGGGGTCACAATGGATAATCCCGACCCCGGCGGGACTGACCTTAACCTTCTGGATGGAACGGTGTCGGAGGTGGTGGGTGTGTCCTCGAAAATCATTCGCGTGTTTTTGAGCTCAACGTTTTCAGGTAAGAGGGATATGTTTTGTAATATACCGGTATAGATCTATATTGGGTTTTTGTACATGTGTAATTAAACTGTGTACTATATTTTGTGTATATAGAGGAAAGAACATAAAATAGTTCATGCTACATGAATAGTGGGTTTAACTCTATAAAACGACAAAAAATTTAGACAGGTCCAAAATGAAAAGGTTTGCAGACTACAAGTTAAATATCACTCATATGGCGAGACGTGTCTTTCATACGAAAGAAAACACTGTTGAAAAAAGGAGAAAATGCTGGTCACAGACTTCCACCGACAATTGCAATCATTTCAATTGAATTTTATATGTCTTTTGCAAATGCTTTCAGTTTGCACCAGTGTAAAATTTTGTCGTTTGTTAAAGAATTAAAACGAACGAAAGACAAACGGAAAAAGCGAGGGTCCATTCTTTCTCTCACCATCCTACATGTGCCTGTTATGTAAACATTTCGCTCTGCATCTCTCCACTCCGTCTGTCGCTCCTGCTTATTTCGATTAACTCTTGGGCTGCTAAGCGCGACTCACTGACCTTCTGCGGACAGTGTAGATCAAGATCAGACTGCACAAAACGTGCAGTTTGATCTTGGATCTACGCTGTCCAATACGGAGATTTTTTTTTCGAAAATTAAGTTTGAAATCGCATTGTTTGAGTTTTTACTAAAGGTCTAAAAATTTCACGCCACTTAGTTAGCAGGACAAGGGTTAAACACAACAACAAAACTCTAGACTTGCCCAGACTCAAGGCATTTCCAGACAACAAAATCAAACGTGGCTCAAATTGTGAGAGTCGTCGTTGATAGGATAGAAAATATTGTGTGACAAGGAGAAAATGCTGGTTACCAGCATTTTCTTCTTTTCCCACAATGTTTTCAAAAGTCTACTTTCTCAAGATTGTTAAAAGTCGGGCTTGTGTGACAAAGGGTAAAGATACACTTATATTTTACACACACAGTGTCTGTAAAAGCAGACAGTGTCTGAAAGGGCACACTGTAGCTTCAAAAGAACGTTGTGCACAGTCCTGGTTCTGGTTTTGATGCATGCTCTATGAAAAGGGGACTTAACCCTTTACCACACAATCCCGACTTTTAACGACCCTGAGAAAGAAGCCTTTTGAAAACATTGTGGGAAAAGGAGAAAATGCTGGTAACCAGCATTTTCTCCTGTTCCCACATTGTTTTCTACCCTTCCAAAAGTATATTTCAATTTTTAAGTCACATTTATTTTGTCGTCTGCAAATGCTTTCAATTTGGACTGGCCTAAAATTTTGTCGTTTGGTAAAGAGTTAATTAATGTACTTGCAAAAAGTGTCGACTCAGGTCAGCCAGCGCAGTCCGCTGAAACTTTTTGCTGTTGATCAGTTTTTCTGCCTGTCAAAGGACTAGTATACCTCAAGATTCAGTCGGTCGCTAGACAAAGTGGAATTTGTGGACCCATTATAATATGATAACATGTTTTGTACATGACCATGCATCGCGGAGATGCATAAAAGCCCAAAAAGCGACCAAAAACAAACACTCCGGGTGTTAAAATGCATTTAAATTTCAATCATATCATATAAAAGTAAGGCAATTATTTTGAAAGTTACAATCTGTTATCGTACGTTTTTTTTTGTTTTTTGTTTTTTTTTTTTTTTGGGGGGGGGGGTCCTTGGGCAAGACACTGCAGAGCCCTAGCCTAGTACTGGTGAAACGCACAAAGTTCTTACTCTTTCAAAGCCTGTCCATGAAGCACAGTGGTTAGTGTATCTGACTTGTGACCTGGTGGCTACGAGTTCGATACCCAGCTGAGGTAAACTTTCTTTCCGGTGATTTTTTGCCTCTCACCTCAGATGTATGTGATAAAAGTAGTCAGTGACTTCAAATGAAAGTTGTGTCAGTACTGGTGCGAGAAAACCAGGAAACATGCGTAGGTGCACTGACCTAGGCTGTTAAACGGAAAATACATGAATATGTGAGCTGTCGCCGTGATATAACTAAAATAATGTTGAAAGCGGCGTAAAACACCATTCTATCAATCAAACCAAATGTTTGTCACTGGCAGAAAAGATGAACATCAAAAGTAGGTCAAAAGTTGCCAGGTCGCTCTATCTTTTGTTTACTTTTTCATTTGGTTTTAGAGTTCATGATTGAGGTGGGGTGCGAAGCATCCCAGCTCAGATTTACCATGTGGGAAACTGAACCTAAAAAATCTGATTCTGGGGTACCTAATATTGCAAAATCATTACCTGGAAAAATAGTACTCCTAAGAAAGCATTTTATCCATTTGGTATCAACTATTAAGAAAACGTTTTATTCACTTTGGTATCAGGGTATGACTAAAACGTTAACAAAAGGGGAATTTAGACGACTTGGATGATAAACAAATACACCATTATCATAATACAATTTTAAAAAGGAGTGCTAGAACAGACTACCATGAGGTATGCGTAGGTACATGTATACGCATTTATGTATCAGTTCCACCAAATAGCTTCAAGATACGTCAACAACTACCATGGAAAGCTTAGAAGCATCATGAGAACTCTTGTGGTAATTTCTTTGAACAGGATTGCTTTATTTGTCTCGATATTGCTTAATTATACTTCTCACGTCGTTTCATTTTGACATTCTATTGAACCCCACTCCCTCACACACAAAAAAGAGAAACTTCTTGGTTTGCTCTGAGATTTATTGGAGAGATACCTCTCAGCTATTTAAATATCTGCTTGCTTTTACTCAGTTCTTTCTAGTAGCACTACGTGCTTATTATTTGGCACAATAGTTAGATTTCAATATGAGCAGGATTAAACGCATCCCACCTTAGCAGCGCTTTCAGTGCTTTGATTCTATCAGCGACTAACACATAGACTGACCGTACAATATCGGATCATCATCTTCACAGTGATCTTCATACTTATGAAACGTATGGTTTAAATACAAATGCATTTCAACACCCGTATTGTTTACTTATGGCCGCTACTGGGCCTTTAAACTCCCTTTTCCAGAGCATGGCTCAGTTATCTTGAAGTTACTGAAAACTCGAACCGGGCCGGTAGAGTCCTTAACCTATAAAGCGCTGGAACCAACTTAAGTTGTTTTTTGTGGACAGTGTAGATCAAGATCAGACTGCACAGAACGTGCAGTCTGATCTTTGATCTACACTGTCCGCTACTTTGTCACATACTCTGGCCAAAACAACCTTGAAATGACAATATTTTGGATGTTTTTCGTAGTTCGAAAGGTCTATTTCATTCACTGAGCTCTCTAATTGTGAAGAGCCATGTGGAGAAGTCGCCGAGGCAAAATGATTGGAAAAGCTGTCTGTTTGTCTGTCTGTTGGTCTGTCTGGTCCCCATCCATAGATTTAAAGATACATCTATAAACGTTTTCAGTCAGTTTTTAACTAATTTCATCTTTATTTCATGAAACCATAATCATTCTTGTATTTTCATGTTGCCCCTGGTGGCTGCAAGATTGTTAAAATCAAGACGAAAAGAAAATGCTTTTATTTTTTGGCGGCCTTCAAAGAAATCACTGTTGTTTTCGTTTTCGGTTTTAAATGAGGAGAAATTCTGTATGTTTCTCTGTCCCTTATGCAGTGTATATTGGTAATTTTTCTATGTTTGCATAGCTTACCAAGTTTTGAGCCATTCTACACTCTTTCAAGTTTTAAGAGCGTTTTTCTCTCTGACTGTAAAGATGTATCTTTAAAGCCTTACCTGTTTTGAACTCCTAAATGCATTTTTCCCGCAATGTAGTACTCTATGATAAATAAACAAAGGCAAGATGCCTACAAAATATACTAACAAAGGTCAATATGTGCATTATTTATGGAAATCATATTGAAACATTACTCAGAGCTTCAGATAGAGGGAGTGATTTTGATTTCAAAGCTGAAAATATTAATTATTCTATAATAAACCCTATGTTATGGGTACTCATTAGAATCGTCTCATCAAGACGATTCTAATGAGTACCCACAACATAGGGTTTGGAAGAAAAATAATGGATTTAGAATACCATCACTCCCTTTTATCTGGAGCTCTGATTACTATAAGCTGTTTTGTATGCATGAAGAAATACTATTTACAGAACATAAAGTCGAGGCTATTTTCATTGATTTATGTATTGCTGGCTGGCAGGGTGATTGGTTGGATGGATGGATAGATAGTGGAAGGAGGGAGAAAAGGAAGGAAGGAAGGAAGGTAGAATGGATAAGGAGGGGCGGAGGAAGGAAAATGAAAGGAAGAAACGGAAGGAAGGAAGTAATCGAGGGAAGGAACGCAACGGAATGGAAGTATGGATGGAAGTATGGATGGATAGATGGATGGATGGAGGGAGTGAGGGATGGATGGATGGATGGATGGATGGATGGATGGATGGATCTCCGCACTGGTTGATAGATGTGTGTCACCTGATCATAAATCAAATGTGAAATTTTTGTAGAACTCTAACTAGAACTTGCTTAAAAATTTTGTTAAAAAAAAAATGAAATGAAAAACAAATTCCAAAGTGACGATCACAAAAAGCTAATAGGATTTCATACGTAGGGTTTGAACTGAAAACTTTTTTTTAAGCATAAACAAATAACAGTTACTCATTTCAATAATATTTGAGCCGAGCTCTGGCAAAAGGGAGTTTAATGCGTCTCTATTATGCATTATACCAAACAAATCATCACTGATCACATAATTATTGATCTTTAAAAATTCATTTGTCTGACGTCCAACTGAATTATGGGGTAGAATGATCCTGGCGTAAGCAAAAAGAATTTACCAAAAGCGAAAAGTTTCGACTCTTGTCAGCCTGCGCGAATTGCGCGGGCTGACCTGGATCGACACTTTTTGCAAGTGTATTAAAACCCCTTTTCAGACAACATGGTTCAGTTCTATTTATGATGGCATATTAATTTTATGATACTTTTTTGCAAGTGCATTAAGTCCCCTATTGACACGAATTTGCAACATAGTCTGTAAAAAGTGAAACTTTTATGGATTACATAGATAAAAACAACAACAGCAAAAATGGTGCTCAATGCATCTGCGAAAAGTATCGACCCAGGTCAGCCTGCGCGGACTGCGCAGGCTGACCTGGGCCGAAACTTTTCGCTATCGGTCAATTTTCTGCATGTCAAAGGACCAGTCTACCTCATGACTAAGTCGGTTGTAGAAAAAAGTGGGTATTATGGATCCATAATTATGTGATGGCTTGATTGGTATCGTGGATCACGGAGATGCATTAAGGCCCCTTTTGCCAGAGCACGACTCAAATATAATCGTTACGAGCAATTTCACGATTTCCAACTCTGTTTTACCCGTAACCTGCTAAATAAGTTATATGAAACTTCCGAGACGATAGTAAAAACCCAAATTTTGGTATTTTATTGTTATTTCTTTTGGTAAATATATTTCCTTATCGGTCAGTGTAGATCCAAGATCAGACTGCACGTTCTGTGCAGTCTGATCTTGATCTACGCTGCCCACAAAAGGTCCAAAAAGTCGCGCTTAGCAGCGTTAAGATCGGTCTGGTACCAGTTTTAAAACATGTACTACATGAGGCATTGGGTTTGATAACACCTTGTAATTTGTTGCTCATTTCAAGGGTGACGTGATTTTAAATTGCAGTATAATAAGATTTTATTCACTGTCACGTTTTCTCTATTCTCAGGTCACGCTTTCTTACGTCACGCTTTTGCAAAGTCATTCGCCCTTTTCCTAACAATCCTGTATGTTAACGAGCAAAAAAGGACAGGTTTTGAAAGCATTGTGGGAAAAAGAAAAAAAAAAATGCTGGTATTCAGCATTTTCTCCTTTTCCTTGAATAGTTTTTCCACACTATCAGCGACAAATCTCTGGACTTTGGTTCAAACAGGGTTTTTGTATAACTTATCCCGGGTTTCAACAATATTTATTTTTACAAGAGACACACATAATGCACTGTCATTATTAGGACAGTCTAGAACTGGACTGAGAAAGAAGCTTCAATCCCGTATGATACAATCTATCTCCTTAGTGATAGATTTAAGTTAAAAAAATATATAAAAAAAAAAAGGCAACAAAACATTTAGGTCACGTCCTCTGAAAAAGGGATGTAAAGCATCTGCAAAAAGTTTCGACCCAGGTCAGCCTGCGCAGTCTGCTGTTGGCAGATTTTCTGCATGTCCAAGGACCATTCTACCTCCTGATTCAGCCTGTTTATTAGATACAATGGGTCCTTGTTATGCGGCAACTTACTTAGCGTAATCACTGTAATGAATTACAGAAATGCATTACGCTTTAAAACCCCTTTTCTGAGAGCGCCTCTCCTTCCTTCCTTCCTTCCTTCCTTCCTTCCTTCCTTCCTTCCTTCCTTCCTTCCTTCCTTCCCTTCCCCTTTCCCTTTCCTTTCCTTTCCCTTTTCCCTTCCCTTTTCCCTTGCCTTCCCTTCCCTGTCTCTCTTCATGGTTTTTGTCTTTTTTCTGTACTACATATAAAGGCTCAGAGTACGATATATTGAGGTCGATGATTGAGAATTTCATTATTCTGTGATAGACCAATGGTGCTTCAAATGCCTGTGGTCATACTGACACTTAATCCACATTCGAAATCTCGAAGCCCCAGGCTTGATCCTCATTCGAGTGGGTTTTGTGTGGGAATGTCCTTGGGCAAGGCACTTCAGAATCCTAACCTAGTACTAGCGAAACCAAGAGCATACATGAATAAGCGAGTATTCGCCGTGATATGATATAATTTTGAAAGTGGCATTTTGAAAGACGCAATTCAGTCTACCGCTTTTTTCCACAATCTTTTTATTAGCTTTCCCGAATTATCTCTTACATTCCTCAGTATTCAAACTTAGTCTGTATCTCTCGCTATTATAAATAAAGTACCAGGGAATGCCTTATCAAAATGAAAGAGGTCATTTCACTGACTTGAAAACCAGTATTATCAATGGTGGATTTTAGCTGACCTTCGATATGAGCCATGCTTTGGCAAAAGAGGGTTTAAGGAATCTCCGTGATGCACTGTACCAAGCAAGTCATCACATAATTATGGATCCATAAATTCGAATTTGTCGAACATCCGACTGAATAATGAGGTAAAGTTGTCGTAGGACGTACGAAAAAAATCCCAAAATTAAAAAAAGGTCTCGATACATGTCAGCCTGCGCGGACTGCGCAGGCTGACATGAGTCGATACTTTTTTTTTTTTTTTTTTTTTTTTTTCACAGATGCATTAATCCCCCTTATCACAGAGCATAAATCAAATATAGGTTTTGGTCGGGCCTTTGACTTGTAGAAAATTTACAAGAAGCAAAAAGTTTCGACACAGGTCGGTCTGCACGGACTGCGCAGGCTGACCTGGGCCGATATTGTTTTCAGATGCATTAAACCCCCTTTTCACACAGCATGGCCCATATTGAGATAGTCTTATCTTTCATCGTGCATGGGTTGAATATAACATATTTTAAAGCTCTAAAATTTGCCATGAAACGCCAAACGGAGACTTCTGATAAACTTGTTCAACTCTTTATCAGAAGATAAAATGTTAAAATGGTGTATATTTAGAGAATTTTAAGATGGAAAAAAAAATGTAGCTTTAATTTAAGAATTTATCTTTGATAGGGTAGAAAACATTGTGGGAAAAGAAGAAAATGCTGGTAACCAGCATTTTCTCCTTTTCCCACAATGTTTTCAAAAGCCGTCTTCATCGAGGCACGGTTAAAATAGGGTAATGTTTGTCAAAGGGTTATACAAGCGAAGACCTGTTTTACTACATTCAGAAACACCTTGTAAGACGCGTATACATGATACTACTTAAAATTTGCTAGGGACCACCATATTAGATTCAGCCCATATAATATGTCACTCCATTCGGCATACCTCGGGTGATCCGGTGATCAAATCCCTCGGCCTTATCACGTAGCTTGGTATGCACCTATGCGGTACATTTCGTATGTCGCCAGAGGCGCGCCGTTTTACCGTTACTGAAGTTGCAAGGCTCCTCTTGAAAAAGAAAACATGAGTCAATTTTCTATCAATATCTTTCTAGGAATATTTCAGTCGGCAAACAGTTTGTACATTCAAGTTTGATCGTGGTTTATCAATTTCGTTGGGAGCTTTCATCGACATATCTCCGTAGTGTTCATGTCGTTGCTAAGCAATTTGCAGGGGCGCAGCCATGTTTAAGATCATGTGACTGGTAGTTCAAAATTGAAGCCTCCTTCATACGGACGAGGTTAGATGTAGGTACGGAATCAGCCGAGTTGTGACGAGTGATGTCACTCGTCACAACTCGGACGATTCCGCACCTACATCTAACCTCTCCTGTATAAAGGAGGCTTTCGGTTTGAAGTATTAATCGCATGATCTTAAACATGGCGGCGTCCCTGTAAATCGGCTAGGAACGACATGAACGATCACGGTGAATTAATTCACATCTATCGATCTGTCGATGAAGGCTCCCAACTTGGTTGATTAACCACACTAAAAATTGAATGTACAAACTGTTTGCCGACGAAAATATTCTTAGAAAGAATGCAATAGAAAATTGTGACTCATTTTTTTAAGAGGAGCCTTACAATTTCAGTAACAGTAAATCGGTGTGCTTCCGGCGAAGAAATGTACCGGGTAGGTGCATATCAAGCTGTGTTATACAGCCGAGGAATTTGATCACCGGATCACCCGAGGTTTGCCGAATGATAATATGTGCGACAAGAATCAGATATGTTTTTTTTTTGTTTCAATATATTTACATTTGCCACACTTATTAAATAATCCACCTGTGAAAATGGGTGGTTTTTTTATGCAAAACTGTATTGTTGTAATATATACCCGAATTGAAATATCTTGATGATCCTTATCAAATTGTGAGTAGAATACAGTATATATACGTAAGATAAAAGAAACTAGAATATGTTGATAGAAGTAGCTTGTAAGACTCTTAAGCTCCTAGGTTGAAAAAAAAAAAATGACCCATGCTCTGTGAAAAGGGGCTTTAACGCATTACCGTAATATTTTATACCAAGCAAGCCACCACATAGTTATCAATCCATAAAATCCATTCTGTCCAGCAGTCGACTGAATCATGAGGAAGGATGGACCTTGGACATGCAGAAAATTAACAAGTAGCAAAAAAGTTTCGACCCATGTCAGCCTGCGCGGACGGCGCAGGCTGACATGGGTCGATACTTTTTTGCAAAAGCATTAAGTCCCGTTTCCCAGAGCGTGAACCAAATAGATGTTTTGGACCTTAATCATTAAAAAATCATACTTGGTGTTTCATGCACAACATAATCCTAGTCTAGTCCGGTAGTTCGGTCGGTAACGTATACAGGCTTTGTAATCCGAAGTTTCGAATCGAAGCTTAGCCTAACTCTTTTGAAGGATTGATGATAGTCTTAGAAACGGGATTCATTCCTCTCTTTCAACGCTTAACACTTTTCCGACAACGCTCATCTGGGACAGCAGTCAGTTGTCTGGAAAGACTGCAGTGCGAAGTAACGTTACTAATTCATGAAATATCAGAAACAAATGGACTGGTGTATTTTGGACACGCCAAGCCTCCGTAGCTCAGTCGGTAGGCACGGGACTTGAGAACAGGAGGTCGCTGGTTCGATCCCCGGCTTGGGCAATTTCTTTCCGAGGATTGATGATAGTCTTCGCGACAGGATTCATTCCTCTCTCACCGCTGACCATTGTTTCGACGATGGTTATGTGGGAAAGCGGCCAGTGGCTTGGAAAGAATATTGTGCGTAGTACTGGTAAAAGAAACTCCAGGAAAGCATGGATAGGTGCACTGGCCGCAGCGTTATAACTGGGGCTCGACAGTTCTTTCTTTCGGGATTGGCCTTGGAGCCGTTTGTTGTCTGCCCGTTATTGGCCATTGAGCAATTTGTTGTCTAAATAATAGACTTATTGCCTAGTAAGGCTTTCTGTCATCAAAATGACGACTTCTCTTAAGAGGGGTGTGTTACGGGAGATCACTCCTTCCTTACAGCATAGTTTCTTCCCGTATGAAATCAATACCTTACAACTGCGTTAGGGAGAATCCTCTTTAGCTCAGGGGTTAATGTATTGGTCTATAAACGAGGATCTTTGCCCGCACGGGTTCGAATCCCAGCCTTGGCGGTTTGTATTTGAGCTATGCATTTGTTGCGAACTTTCATTTTCGCAAGATCTGCAACAGCTTTGAGTTTGGACTAGTCTAAAATTTTATCGTTTGGTAGAGCCTTAAGAGGTTAGAAACCCGCTGATATTCAAAATCTCGATCTGCCTATTTTCAGACTTTGCCGAGGAGAGAAACGCTCTGTTGAAAGATGTTTATCCGAGGATACAGGAATATTCCAAACAGAAATATGGAGTTAATTTTCAGGTAATATTGTAGATGAATATCCATTTGTGTAAACCCTGTGTCAGGATGACCACAGGCCTTTGAAGCTCCATTAGTCTTATCACGGAACATTGAAATTTTCATTGATCGATCATCGAACGCTGTTACTAAAAATAACACATTGGTGCACCCCCCTTTTGTATCGTATATAATAACTTATTCCATACGATATAGAGGCGCATGCATCAATGTGCTATTTTTAGCAACGGTGTCCGATGATCGACCAATGGTTGTGAAAGTTGCAGGATTTTTTTTATTTGTTGAACTGACGTGAAGGAAGCTATTCAAACAGTGAAATAGATTTAATTTCCATCAAATGTAATGTTCAGAAACCGCGATTCATTCGGATATTTTTGTTTTGAAATACCTTTCATTGCAATGGTTACCAAGTTGCATTGGGTCGATAGGACAATTCAGTTATGTACTCATGATTTAGGTTTTATTTAGAACAAGTGAAATATACCACTGTTCTGCGTAATATTTACCTGGAGATCGCGGGTTCGATCTTAACCGTCGACGCTAGGCTTTTAGTGGCAATTTCTATGGGAAATGCAACGCAGAACCCAAGACTAGTAGCAGAGAAGCTCGGGAACATTTGAGCTTGGGTTATGACAGAAGATGAAATAATGTTAAAAGCAAGGAGATATACCAATCAGTCAGTCAGTCAGTCGGTCGGTTCGGGTCGGATCGGGTCGGGTCGGGTCGGGTCGGGTCGGTCGGTCTTTCAACCAACTAACCAGCCAGTTAAATAGCAGGCCGGCCGATCGATCGATCGATCAACTGCGAAATATACCCGTTACAACTGACAGTAAGTTGAAGCTTGTTCTGCTCATGGCTTGGTGTATTAAGCTGAAGAACTGTCTGAAACAACCATTTCTTCCTTTTCAGTCTTTTGCCAAAATATTTCCTGTTTTAGGTACCCTTGTGAAGCAGGGTTATGAACAAAAATGTGGGAAAAGGAGAAAATGCTGGTAACCAGCATTTTCTCCTTCTCCCACAATTTTTCCTGTCCTGTTAAAGACAAAAGCTGATAATTGAGGCACAGTTTCTTTTTAATCTGCAAATACCTCTAATGGACAAGTCTCATTCTTTTTCCAGTTTTACAGACTTAATCGTGAATGGGCTTTTTTTTAGCTCCAATGGCCGAAGGCCATCGAGCTTATGTCATGGCCCTGTGTCCGTCGTGCTTCCGTGCGTGCGTGCGTTAACTTCTATTTAAAACATCTTCTCTGAAACTACCCACACAATTTTCATGAAACTTCACAGAAATGATCCTGTCATAGTTCTCTTCAGATTTTTTTTTTTTTTTTTTAATAATTTGATTCCTTTAAAAATTTTGGTTGCCATGGCAACGAAACTGAAAAATATTGAAAATCTTGTCCAAACCATAAGGCCTAGAGCTAATTGATTTGGCATGTAGCTACATCTAATGGACCTGTACCAAGTTTCATCGTATTGTTGCCCTGGGGTCAAAATTGACTCCACCTCAGGGGTCACAAATTTTACATGGGCTCATATAGTGAAAACTTTAAAAGTCTTCTGGCCCTAAACCCTTAGGCCTAGGACTACAGAATTTCTCACGTAGCTTCATCTAATGGACTTCTACCAAGTTTCTTCAAATAATAAATAGTCCTTGAGTCAAAACTGGCCCCACTCCAGGGGTCACAAGTTTTACATGGGCATATATAATGAAAATTTTAACAGTCTTCTGGTTTCCAAACCATAAGGCCTAGGGTTATCAAGTTTGGCATGTAGCTTCATTTTTACATTGGCTTATATAGTGAAGACTTTAAAAATCTTCTAAATCCTAATCATAAGGCCTAGGACTAGCAAATTTTGCATGTAGTTTTATCTAGTGGGTCTCGAGCCCTGGGATTGAAACTAGCCCCACCTCCGGGGGTCTCATGTTTTACAGGGGCTTTATATTGAGAAAACTTTGAAAATCTGCTTGTTTATAACCATACGGTCTCAACCAGTATTATTTGGTATGTGGCTTTATCTTGTGGACCTCTTGCAGGATTCAAGTAATTATAACTCTGCGGTCTAAAATGGTTACACCCTTGGTTCACAACTTTCACATGGGCTTTTGTAAGTCTTCTTGGTTGAGCCTAGAATTGTAATGACCTGGGTTGATACGTTTTGCAGATGCATTAAGCCTCCTTTTCACAGAGCACGACTCATATATTTTAATAATTATTTAATCTCAGAAGTTCTACCATTTCAGATGGTCGATATGCGATGGGGAGTCACAAACGAGGCTCAAAATGATCACATGACTTCCGCCTGTTGTTTGAAGGAAATCCGAAATTGCATGAATGTGTCTGCAGGTCCAAACTTTGTGGTAAGCTTTTCAAAAAAATAAATATTTCAACAGGAAGTGTAATCATTAGGTGTTAAATGCTTCCTTTCTTGACCCTATACAAGACAATCCATTATTTTAAGACTCTGATCATGTTGTGCGTGGTTGTAGGGTAGAACGTCGGCCTCGTAACCATAAGGTCTTGAGTTCGGTACCCGGGAGACCAACTTTAGGACTCTCCACTGGCCCACATATTCGGCGCGAGTACTAATGTGGTTTCCAGGACGCAGGTTCGAGAGGGATTAGTATAAGTTGCAACAAATTGTTTCTCAATCGATGTAAAATAAATATGTTTAAACTTGAGGATGAGAGCTTTTGAAAACATGATTGGACAATGAGAAAATACTGGTAACCGGTATTTTCTTCTTTGCCCACTATGTTTTAAAAGCTTTCTAAGAAACTCTCCACCCCATGAGCCAGCTACTATTTGTCGTCTGAGACTGCTTTATGTATGAATTTGGCTGAAGATTCTGTTTTAATAATGATAAGTAGAAAACAACAACAATAATAATAATAATGATGATCATAATAACAATAATAATAATAATAATAACAATAATAATAATAACCTTATTTTCGGGAGGTAAAAAGGCCTTACAGCTGCCAAATGTAAACAATGAGGGTGCTAAAATGCATTTTAATTTAAATTAAATCATTTAAATGTTTATAAATTAGGTCTACTGTGAAGATGACGATCTATTATTGTTAAACTCAATTAAGGCACACGCCAGGGATCGTATATAAATGTACAATCCATGCACACGCAGATACACAAAAGAGGTTTTAATTCAAAATCCCCTAGGGTAAATTTCAAAATTATTTTGCAGGCACTGATTGGCCAGAAGTATGGGTATCGCCCGGTCCCAGCTTTCATCGACACCGAGGAATTCGAGAGTATCAAAAAGCTTCTGGACAACAAAGATGAGGACACAAGTGTCTTGGACGTTTGGTATTTAAAGGACAACAACTCTGTGCCACCGCAATACGTTCTTCAACCTATAAACTCAGTATTACAGAATTACGATAGTTCCGTAAGTAAATTTTTCCTTCAAAGAGTAGCGCTTGTTTTGCAATTACAGGTACAACAAAATGAGCCTTGGTGCATAGATATAACTTATGGTTGCAATTGAAGTTTTTCTTACCGTAGGCTGACGCCAATTTTTTAAGCAGTTGAAAAAGTAGCGGTTTAGTTTAAACGTATTTTATTCAACAGTATGATATACAAGCTAAAAAAAGAAAAAAAAAAAAAAACAATCATATGACAAATATACTGGAGAAAAGGATAAGAACGGAAGCTTAGATTTATTAAGTTCTTCTCCAAATTTCGGATAACGGTTATTACATAATCATATCATTACTAATCACTGACAAAGAAAGTTAATTTTAGAGAAAAGAGAGCGGAAAAATACAAAAAACCAGAATGGTGTGGAGTGTTATTTGTGAAGATTATAGTTGGAAACCGATATATAATGGCTATAGAAACTTCCAGCTTGACCATCCCAACTGATTTTAAACAAGTGGTTGCTTACACTGAAAAAAAAAAATCCTTGGTGGTAATATAATGTTGGCATAGTGTGCTCGAAGGGTCCAAATCCTTAGTAAGATTTAGAGGGAAAAGAAATGATAGCAATAGATTGGGTGTAGATTCAACTATTTACAAGAAAACACAGTAATTAGGTATTACTATTACTGGGTAAATCTTCTGTTATCACAGATATAGGTGTGCACTGCTGTAAATATTCTTTGGTTATCAAACAGAATAAGATTTTCAGTTGAAGTTTGTTTGAATTGAATAAATTCTAACTGATGGTATTACGAAAAATCAGGAAGAGTCTGTTATCGGAGGAAAGTTAAAAACCGTTGAAGTTGTTAACTTTACCAAATGACAAAATTTTAGACTAGTCCAAATTGAAACGTTTTGCAGACGACAAAATAAATGTGACTCAAAAATTGAAATTTGTTTTGGAAAGAGTAGAAAACATTGTGGGAATAGGAGAAAATGCTGGTTACCAGCATTTTCTCCTGTTCCCACAATGTTTTTATAAGGATTCTTCCTCAGGGTCGTTAAAAGTCGGGAATTGTGTGGTAAAGGGATAATTATACAAATCTAAAGCGCGTGCTCTTTCAGGCTTGAGCAGGTGCGGTAAGGGGGCGAAGAGAGCGATGAAACATGGACCCCTTTCAGTTTAGAAGTACATCAAAAATATTTCAATTTCGAAGTCGTTTTCGTCAGAATATGTTAACAGAGAAGCGGACAGCGTAGATAGGAGATCAAATTGCACGTTCTGTACAGTCTGATCTTTATCAACTGTGTTCTCAAAATAAAATGAACCATGATAAATAAACGAACCATGACAAATTGTGTTTACCACTTAGTAGTCTAAGGAATAACATTGCAAATTCAGATTACGAGATATTACGTTGTAATACCAGAGATCCAGATTGCGGGAGTGATTTTGATTTCAAAACTGAAAATATTAATTATTCTCCTCTAAACCCTTTGTTATGGGTACTCATTAGAATCGTCTCATCGAGACGATTCTAATGAGTACCCACAACACAGGGTTTGGAAGAGAAACAATGGATTTAGAATGCCATCACTCCCTCTTATCTGGAGTTCTGTAATACAGTAAATTTTCGATTAAGTTTGAGAATCTGTTTTACCAGGACGAGGATCTGAAGAAGATATCACGTGACGAATGGAATGACACTTTTGAAGAAATTCGATCGTTGCTTATGGAAGGATCGAACCTTGCATTCGACGCCGGACTGATAGGTGGCCAAACTAAAGAGAAATACTTCAATTCTGGTTAGTTGATTCCTCCGTACTCCCACTACTTAGCTTAAACTCAGTTCAGACAGACTTCTCGTATTATATAAATGAGCGATGCTCTGGCAAAAGGGGGCTTAATGCATCTCCGTGATCCATGATACCAAGCAAGTCATCACATATTTATGGATCAATAAAATCCATTTTGTATAACAACCGACTAATTCATGAGGTACACTGGTCCTTTGACATGCAGAAAATTGACCGGTAGCGAAAAGTTTCGGCTCAGGTCAGCCTGCGCGGACTTCGCATTGAGATGCATTGAGACCTCTTTCTATGGAGCATGGCTCAAATATAAAGACAAGAACTCTAGATACATGTATCATATTTCTCTCAAGAAAGTAAAGAATGGAATAATACTACGAAGTGAAAGATAAATGATAAAGTTTAAGATCATAAGATTTTTTGTGATTAAAAAATATTCCAATCCACCATCCACTTAATTTGGTAAATATTAGTATTATGACTGCTGAAAATCTAAAATGGACTATAATATTGATAAGACAAGTGTCCGAAATTCTCTAATCATTCTTAAAAATAGTCCTTGTGTCATCCTCAAGAATTCTGCACATCCAAGATCGTGCTGCTAGGCTGGTGCAGTCCGATTATGTCCAACATTGTGCTCAAAAAGCACTTACACACTAGTATTTTGTGGATTGTGGATTCAAATAAAGTGGCAGAATATATTGCTAGTTAACATTTTTGCCGTGCTAATGATAAGTTAACCCTTATTATGCTGAATAAGTTAAACGATACCTTCAAGTCGATAGTAAAACACAAATAGTGTTATTTCAAACTTATCCTTTGAAGAAAAATAGCTCCTTATCGGACAGTGTAGGTCCAAGATCAGACTGCACGTTCTGTGCAGTCTGATCTTGATCTACACTGTCTGCAAAAGGTCAGTGAGTCGCGCTTAATACCCAAAACGATTAATAATCGTTTTTGAATTATGGGTCATTTATATCTCGCCAGTGAAAAGAAGACAAAAAAAAAAAATTGAACTAGAAACAAAGAAATAATGCTAGACTTTATTACGATTGTATGAATTGATTTCAGATACAAAAAAAAACTTAAAAAGTAGAAGCAAGGTCTGTTATCCCAGCACTCAATCATAGGCACTTGGTTTCCATGACTTTTAATTTTACAATTTTCATTTATTTCTGTATTTCTTGTACTTTCTTATCGCAACTGCCATGTTTTAAAGCAACGGAAGTTCGTCAACTGGGTTCAAATTACACCGGTTCCCGAATTGTCGCAAAGCGAACGAGGCCAATTCGGGTACCACGATAATTTAAACACACCGATCACTATATTACTAAATATATTTTGTAAAGTAAATACTTTATAATTTGGTATGTATAATAAACAGCTATTATCAAGAGAGTTTATTTAAAAGTCCCACATAACCGTGGTACCCGTATTGGCTATGTTCCTTATGCGGCGATTCGGGAACCGGTGTAATTTGAACGAACTTTCGTTGCTTTAAAACATGGCAGCTGCGATACCTTCTAGTATTTATAATATACAGAAATAAATGAAAATTGTAAAACTGAAAGTCATGGATACAAAGTGCCTATGCACTCAATCACTAAAGAGGCTGTTTAAGACCTACCAAAGCAAGCACATATACTTGTTGGAAAATAAAATGGTCGTCTTCCGACATTCCAGAAAACATCTGCGGCAAGCAACAAAATTGCTTCTTAGCTTACAACCAATTGCTTCTTTTTCCAACAGTCATCTCTGATTTTCAGCGGCGAAAAATGTCGTATTTACACAATAGTTGGCTAACTCTTTGCCAAACGACAAAATTTTTGACTCCTCTAAATTGACAGCTAATGTGGCCCAAACGATGAATTTGTCTTTGATAGGATAGAAAACATTGTGGGAAAAGAAGAAAATGCTGGTTACCAGCTTTTTCTTCTTTTCTCACTATGTTTTCAAAAGACGTTTTCTCTCAGGGTCGTTAAAACTCAGGATTATGTGGTAAAAGGTAAATGCGGTTATCTAAAGGCTTTGGTCTGTTTTAACCTTTTATAGTGACGCAAGAAGAAATCAATCTAGGCATTTTGGAAAATACGGGAGACCTAAATATGAAATGTCTGTGTTTTGTTCGTCACATTGACAATCTGGAGGAAAATCTACACCACCATCGGGCTCTGAAGTTTGCCGACATTCTAACGACCGGAAACGGACAGAAAACGGAAGTAGATAAAAATGCGCAGGACATGTTGCGTAATCTACGTGATGACGTGATACCAAGAACGCTTAGCAAAGAAAATATTGTAAAATTGAGTACGCCTTGGAGTGACAAAGGTGGAATAAATTCTACAGACAATGCTGAATATTTATGTAAGCTATCAACAATATTCTATGATAAAATGGTCATGCTAATCGATAAAAACTTAGCTGATAAACAGGTTGAAGACGACGCACAAATAAAAGAAATCAAAGAAAACTTGAAAATCAGGGACGAATGGAGCAGAATTTTCTTCGGACGTGAAGACGTACTGAAAGCAGTGGAAAAGTATCTGAAAGACATCAAAAATCGAAGTCCATTTGTGGTTTATGGGGAGAGTGGATGTGGAAAAACAGCGGTCATCGCAAAGTGTGCCAAGCAGACATTAAAATGGATTGCTGATACAAATCCTGTGATAATTGTACGGTTTCTAGGTTAGTTGACCCTTTAGATTTCTTACATTTCCAACGTATTAAAGACAAACTCGCTGATACACCGTCGTCTAGTTCTAGTCCAGTTTTTTTTTTTTTTTCACAGAGTTTGCGTGAAATTATTGTAGCTTGTTCATAGTATGCTTAGGGGGGTCCGGCGTGGCCCAGTGGTAAAGTGTAGGACTCGTGACCTGGAGGTCCCGGGCTCGAGCCCCACTGGGTCCATTGGGTTCCTTGTGGGAGCATCCTTAGGCAAGATACCTTAGAGCCCCAGCCTAGTACTGGTGAAACCCAGGGAATACATGGATATGCGAGCTGCCGCCGTGATATGACTTGAATAATGTTGAATCAATCAATCATAGTATGCTAAGGGCATATCCTCAAGAGGTTTATCTTTATTTGAATAATTTTTCATTGTGTAATAGTTCATGTGCCCATTACAGAAAAAAAAAGTTGCTTCTCCTTTCAATAGTTGCACTTGCGGAAGGCTTGTGTCATGGCCTTGTGTCCGTCTATTTATGCGTCATTCTGATCCTGTGCCAACCTTCTCTGAAACTACACAGCCAGTTTAAATCATCTTTTAAAGAAATTTCATGACCCTCTCCAGAATATCATCAAACAACTCTCAAATGATTTTGCAAAGCAACAAAGAAACTTAGGGAAAAAAAACTTAATAAACGTTATAAAAGAATTCTATTTCTTTGCCATTTGGCCGAAGTGATCCTTAGTTCAACTTCCGTCGAATTTTATCATAGAATCTTGATCAGTCGTTGTTATACATACATGTATATCACGTAATTTGATCAATCGTTGTTATACATACATGTATATCACGTAATTTGATCAGTCGTTGTTATACATACATGTATATCACAAAATTTGATCAATCATTGTTATACATACATGTATATCACGTAATTTGATCAATCGTTGTTATACATACATGTATATCACGTAATTTGATCAATCGTTGTTATACATACATGTATATCACAAAATTTGATCAATCGTTGTTATACATACATGTATATCACAAAATTTGATCAATCGTTGTTATACATACATGTATATCACAAAATCTGATCAATCGTTGTTATACATACATGTATATCACGTAATTTGATCAATCGTTGTTATACATACATGTATATCACGTAATTTGATCAATCGTTGTTATACATACATGTCACAAAATTTGATCAATCATTGTTATACATACATGTATATCACAAAATTTGATCAATCGTTGTTATACATACATGTATATCACGTAATTTGATCAATCGTTGTTATACATACATGTACATGTATATCACGTAATTTGATCAATCGTTGTTATACATACATGTACATGTATATCACGTAATTTGATCAATCGTTGTTATACATACATGTACATGTGTATCACGTAATTTGATCAATCTTTACTTATACGCGTCATGCTCTGGCTCTGGCAAAAGGCAGCTTAAAGCAACTCTTTGATGCATGATACCAAGCACATAATTATGGATCCATGAAAATCCATTTAGGCCATGCTCTGTGAAAAGGGAGCTTAATGCATCTGCGAAAAGTATCGACCCAGGTCAGCCTGCGCAGTCCTCGCAGGCTGACCTGGGCCGAAACTTTTCGCTATCGGTCAATTTTCTGCATGTTAAAGGACCAGTGTACCTCACGATTCAGTCGGTTGTTAACAAAAATTGGCTATTATAGATCCATTATTATTTGATGGCTCGATTGGTACCATGCATTACGGAGACGCTTTAAGCCCACTTTTACCGGAGCGTGGCTTATTTGATTTACAACCGACTGAATCTCCGTAAGATCTCTTAAAAGAATTTTCAAAAGTTACTATGAGGGTGCCTGATGTCTCCAAATATTACACCATTTGTGATATTTGAAAATGTTGCCAAGAAGAAACTTTTGAACCTTTCGCATGGATCATCTTTCGGTTAAACACTTTAGATGTAATCTTAGAAGAATTATTTGTTTGAGGAAAAGCCGTTGTAGACATCGCTTTTTGTATAATTTGCAAACTATTGTGTAGTTTTTTTTCAAAAACTGTAGGACAGGGGTTAAGTTAAGCCAAAACGATTATACATAAGCAGAGCTACAGATAAGAGGGAGTGATGGTATTCTAAATCCATTATTTCTCTTCCGAACCCTGTGTTGTGGGTACTCATTAGAATCTTCTCGATGAGACGATTCTAATGAGTACCCATAATATAGGGTTTAGTGGAGAATAATTAATATTTTCAGTTTTGAAATCAAAATCACTGTCTCTATCTGGAGCTCTGCATGAGGGATCATTCATTGGAATTCATAGATATGACGGACATGCCCTGCTGTGCGAAAAAGAAAGGTTGCTGTGGTGTGACTTTGTTTCTTTAAATGAACTATAGCACAATCTTTGAAAATCCTGGCCTTGAAATTAATGGTGCCAATGTGTTTTGTGTGAATGATCCTTGCGTAAGGCCATTTAATGTTCCGCGATGATATATTGATTTGCTGACAAATATTACTATGATAAGGTATTTCAGTTTCCATCATATAGCGATTGTAAAAAATATTTTAAATCTAAAGAAGTTTTGGAAGCAATAATATCTTTCTACCAGAAAATTTTTCATGTTTCATAGACTTGTGACGGTCACATACATATAATTTAGTGTTCACTTCTTTTTTTATTGGCTGGGTAGGGCAGACAGAGCCATCGTTACCGTCTTTACATGTATCTTGTATCTTTATATAGGCACCAGTCCTCAGACCTCACATATACTACTAACGTTGCTAAGTCTGTGTAGACAAATATGTGACGTATACAACATGGATAAATCAAAGATTCCCACTGAGTACCATGATGTTGTGCCATATTTTCATCAGTTGTTGCAGGTATTTGTCCGCAATGGCCTTTCGACCATGAAATGTCAGCATGAGTTTGTGTTGTCTTTTACCGACTTTCGATTGACTGCATACAAAGTGGTTAGCCCTCCAAGGCCGTGAACTGAACCTCCTGGCGCGAAAGCTCGATAGAGAAGAGTCAAAGTCAACAGAATGATTCTTTCGAGAACGAAAGCGATCTAAAGGGACTGCATGTTCAATTTTGCATACATCCTGTCGCGAAACTAAGATGAATTTTCTAAATTTATGAAACGAAAAACATAATCTCACTAATCTTCCTTTCGTTCTTTCCTTATTGTTATTGACAGTTCTACATTCCTTAAGCCGAGCCCCGGGTCCGTATTCACCAACCATTCTTAAGAACGTTCTTAGTCTTATTCTTCAAGATTTTCTACATTTGAAAGTAACACAACTTCTGATTGGCCAAACCAAATGGTATGGCCGATCAGAAGTTGTGTTACTTTCAAATGTAGAAAATTTTGAAGAATAAGACCAAGAATATTCTTAAGAATGGTTGGTGAATACGGACCCTGGTAGTGTTGTTGGTAGCGTACAGGACTTGAGAACAGGAGGTCTCTGGTTCGAATCCCCAGCTCTGCCATTTTCTTTCCGAGGATTAATTTTAGTCATTGCAACATGATTAATTCCTCTCTTACCGCTGATCATTGTTTCGACAATGGTTATTTGGAAAAAGAGCCAGTGGCTTAGGAAGAATTTTGTGCGAAATACTAGTAATAGAAACTCAAGGAAAGCATGGATAGGTGCACTGGCCACCGCGATATAACTGAAATATGTAGAAAACGGCGTTAACACCATACGATACATTTCTTAAACTCTTGCCGAGCCCCCGTAGCTGAGTCGATAGCGTACAGGACTTGAGAACAGGAGGTCACTGGTTCGATCCCCGGCTCGGCCAGTTTCTTTCCGAGGATTGATGATAGTCATTGCGACAGGATTCATTCCTCTCTCACCGCTGACCATTGTTTCGACGATGGTTATGTGGGAAAGCAGCTAGTGGCTTGGAAAGAATATTTTGCGTAGTACTGGTAAAATAAACTCCAGGAGAGCATGGATAGGTGCACTGGTCGCCGCGATATAACTGAAATAATGTTGAAAACGGCGTTAAACACCATACAATCAATCAATCAATCAATCAATCTTAAACTCTTAATGGTGATTATTTGTAAATTTTGCGATGGGAATTGGAGACACGGCAGAAAACTATCTTTTACGCCAACAAACAAAATAAAAATAAAGATTCTTGTCATATTTAAATGGTACATTGAACAAACGTAAATTTATTTCAGAAAATAGGCGATGGCAGACCATTGGTGATATTCTTAGATTCCATCGACCAGCTTGCACGGTCTTTTGAGCCCGAGAAGTTAAAATGGCTTCCAAAGCAGCTTCCAAAGAACGTGAAGATAGTGATGTCGTTAATTCCTTCTGTACACAATCTCCTAAAGCAGTTTCAAAACCACGTGTTAGCTGCAGGTGGGGCTTCGAATGTACAACCAATTCCTCAGCTTAAACATGCCACAAACATGGATATTATACACGCTAGACTAAAAGAATCAGAACGTAAAATCTCAGAGGAGCAAGATCAATTACTGTTGAAGGTATTTGCGAGTTGTGGTTTACCTTTGTTTTCCAGAGTCATGTACGAAGAGATAATGCATTGGAAATCATACTCCTTTATCAGTCCTGACATGGTATCGTCCTCTATGAGAGAAGCCCTCAACCATTTCTTTCAACGACTCGAAGTCCAGCATGGCCGAATCCTTGTAAAACATGCTCTTGCCTATATTACTGCAGCCAAAGACGGGTTATCTGAGATAGAACTTTTAGATCTGATTGCCTTGGATGACGACGTGTTGAACTCTGTTTTCCTTTTCTGGCTACCACCTGTCCGTCGCTTACCACCATTCCTTTGGACTCGTCTTCGGCTTGATCTAGACGTTTTTCTTGTGACAAGGGATGCCGGTGATCAAGAAGTATTTACATGGTACCATAGATTGTTTAAAGAGGCTGCTATATACCGATATCTAGAACATGGAGAAATTCTTGATACCATACATCGAAATATCGCGGAGTATTTCATGGGTGTTTGGTTTGACAAGAAGAAACCTTTTGAATACAGTAGTTTTCTGAAGACAAGATTATCCTTGACGCAGGATGACGGAGCAGAGGACAGGGGGATTATGAATCAGCCCCTTGCTTTTACCCAGAACAAAGGAGGTGTCCTGTATAACAAGCGGAAACTGGTAGAACTTCCATATCATCTCGCACAGATATCTGACTATCAAAATCTGCAGAGCATTTGTATTTTCAATTATACGTGGCTTTGGACGAAGATTTCAGCATTTGGACTACAACTTCTTTTAGAAGACTTGGAATATGCATATTCAAAGTATGAGGACAATGAAATAAGAGCTTTAGCAGACGCTCTCCGCATTGCAGGCAGTTCTTTAAGCCTAAATCCGAACAGTTTGGCTTTAGAAATTACAGGCAGGTTAATAGATCTCATTGACGACTCGCCAAAATTAAAATTGCTAGTTCAAGATTGTGATGTCAAATCGCGAAATGACTCTGCAATTGTTTCCCCGTTTCAGGTTTACGACATTCCTGTCAGTGCACTGACGATGTCGCTAGATTCAGTGACTGCGGACCTAGGTGATGCCCTGCTAATAAAACGTGCGACGGAATTAGTAGTTCTGTCGATAGATGGAAAAATAGCAAAATGGGACCTGGAAAAAGGTATCATCACCGCCGACATTGAATTGCCACTTTTAAAATCAATTTCCTACCGTCATCTTGGGCTTTACATATCCCCTGATGAACGCTTCATAGTTTGTGAAAGCCTTCCAAACTGCAAGGTGAACTACGTCATTGATGCGGACACATTTACGGTACTTTATGACCACAAAATGTCTACTACCAATCTCAAACACGACGTACTCGTTGGTAACAAGTACTGTGTGATAGATGACGCCGTTTTCCGCATAGAAAACGGTAAAAAAGTAAAGGATCTAAATCAGTACCGAAAATTGACAGCGTTCGTGACACTTGCTTTTACCGTCTGTGAAAACTACCTGCTTATAGGAGGTCATGATTATTTAGATATGTACAGTATTGAAAAGGCGAAACGAATCAAAACGTTTCCTGTGCCCAACAGTGTAAGCGTTATCAAAACGACAGAAGACGGGCGTCTGGCAATTGTGGGTCTCATAGTTGACTGCACTATTAAACTGTTTGACATTAACCCGGAATCCAAAACGTTTGGCCAGGAAATTGTCACGTATGATACCATATCATCCTTCCCAGAAGTCAATATGAGCGCCGACCACTACGCAACCAACGAAGTGTCAGAGATTGTCATATCTAATAAACAGAGAATGTTTGTTAGCCTTATAAAGAGAAAGTATCCTGTTATTTGGAGTCTGAAAAATGTCAGTAATAAACCAAGATATCTAAAGATCGGAAAAGGTGGCCAGGGTCCATTACGTTACTTGTATGACATCCAGTTTTCGTCTGATGACAGATACGTTGTAGCCGCCGAGTTATCGCCGTATGCGATGATATGGGATGCCATTACAGGGTCTCTCCTGGCCACCTTTGCAGCTCATCAAAACAACATTCACAGTATCTTACTGTCCCCACACTCCTTGATGGCCGTTACGATACAGCAAAGTGGGACAACCATGAATGTTTGGGATCTCGAAAAAGTTCTTAAAATGGAAGAGATTTCGTCCAGAAAAGACCACGATATTGCTGTGAAGGGCATTGCTTTTTCAAAAGACAGTAATTTATTGTTTGTATCAAAAGTGATCCCTCCGAAACACGCAAGTGCATATCATTTCATTGACTACTATGGGATTGATGTTCTGGATCTCACCTCGGGTAAAACAGTTGCAGTTCTGCCGTTTGACAATTACGGCGTCTTGCTAACGATGATAGTTTCCAAAGACGCTTCAACGTTGGTCACGGTCGCTGGTTCTCCTAATTCCACTGTGGTGACGGTTTTAGTTTCCGGTATGATCAAAGGTACGTTGACTGTTTCCCAGTATAAAAGCTTAAAGATATCGTCCAGTGGCAAATTTATCTGCTTGTTCTCCAGCCAAGATTCTGATCGAGCGACACTTTACTCTGTGGCGGATATGAAGCAAATAGATACCTACGAAGGATGCTCGAGCGGTATGTTTACCAAGAAAGACGCATTTGTAGGCGTGGCCGGCCGTGACCTTCTGGTCAGAGAATCTATACACGACAAGGAAACACTGACGATCAGTCTGCCTGGTGACGTCATCGCAATCCATTACAGTGACGTAACGGAAGTGTTGATTATCACTGTGGATGATGGATTACAGGTGAGTGAGGGATCTTTGTATTTAATATTTGTCAAATTTTCAATAAGGTATTTCATAATTTTCAAATCTTTATAATGACAAAATCCATTTAATTTACTTCAAAACCAAGTAAACAAATGCGGAGGTCGTTTACTTCAGCAACAACAAGTATACCTATGTACGGTGTATTTTATCCCTTGCTTCATAACTGCCACACTATAAAAGGAACACTGGGCATAGATATAGTTTATCTGAAAAAAAGCAAAAGCATGTTTGCAAACAAAGTAGGTCGCATTTATTTAACCTTTAAACTGCTACATAAGTTCAGTGAGAGTTTCCAGCCAGTATTAAAAAAACAAATGTTGCAAGTTCAAAGGTATCAATTGGGGGAAAATATCTCCCTATCGGACAGTGTAGATCAAAGATCAGACTGCACGTTCTGTGCAGTCTGATCTTGATCTACACTGGCTGCAAAAATGCCTTGAGTCGGGCTTAGCAGCCTAATGGTTAAAATGTCGAAATGTATCCATGTGATTTTGGCTGCAATTTTTATATGTTACGTGTGTATCGTATCCGATTTTGACTGCAATTTTTATATGTTACGTGTATAATGTATCAGATTTTAACAGCAATTTTTATATGTTACGTGTATACCGTATCCGATTTTAACTGCAATTTTTATATGTTACGTGTTACGTGTATAATGTATCCGATTTTAACTGCAATTTTTATATGTTACGTGTATAATGTATCCGATTTTAACTGCAATTTTTATATGTTACGTGTGTATCGTATCCGATTTAAACAGCAATTTTTATATGTTACGTGTGTATCGTATCCGATTTTGACTGCAATTTTTATATGTTACGTGTATAATGTATCAGATTTTAACTGCAATTTTTATATGTTACGTGTATAATGTATCCGATTTTAACTGCAATTTTTATATGTTACGTGTATAATGTATCCGATTTTAACTGCAATTTTTATATGTTACGTGTGTATCGTATCCGATTTTAACAGCAATTTTTATATGTTACGTGTGTATCGTATCCGATTTTGACTGCAATTTTTATATGTTACGTGTATACCGTATGTGATTTTGACTGCGACTTCCATATGTTACTTGAATATCGTATGTGATTTTGCCTGCGATTTTTATAATTAACGAGTATATCATATGTGATTTTGACTGTGATTTTTATATGTTCCGTGTATATCATAGGTCAGATTGGAATTCTAACGTGGTTTATAGTTTTTTTTTTTTTTTTTTTACCTTTTTAGTAGAATCTATATCTATCCAGAATCTGCCAAGTCCAGATAGAATTCTTGGGTAGATTAGAATTCTAAGCTAGACTAGACTGTATTAGAATTTCTAATCTGGCCTAGGCAGCTGCTAAGTCGGTCTAGATTGCAATATGAATTACATGTTCATCGAATTTTTGTTGTCCCACTTGTCAACTTACAGCTGTCACGGTACAAAACCGAGAGTAGAATTTCCAGATTTAAATCAGCGGCGCTCTGGCAAAAGATAGTTTAGTGCATCTCCATAATAAATTATACCAAGAAAGTCATCATGTCATGAACGCATAAAGTTCATTCTATCTTAACAATCGACTGAATTATTAGGTAGAATGGTCCTTGGACCTGCACATAATTCACGATTAGCAAAGATTTCGACCCATGTCAGCCTGCGCAAGCTAACATGAGTTGATACTGTTTGCCGATGCACTAAACCGCTTTTTCACGGAGCATGACTCAAATAATTTTGCACGCCGTCAAAGATTTCCAGAGTTTGCCTTGGAATGCTTTTGAGTTTGAACCCTGACTTAGAAGAATTTACTTCTGATGTTTGATTTAAAAAAAGAGAAAGAAATAGTTCTGCTTTCACTTTTGATAACTAAGCGTTAATTAACGGGAAAGCAGCCACTTGAGAAAAATTGTAATACGAAGCATTAAAGATGAAACGTTATAAAAATCTCTATGACAAACGAAGGCTTGTTTAAAGACCGTTGTTAAATACCTGCAAAATATATACTAGGACGAAAAATAAACGCCGGGTAACCTATTAAGATAGTTTTCAAGGATATAATGTAATATAACATTATTATATTCATTTTTTGTATAAAATTTCATCTGTATGGAACCAGTTGGTGAAGTTTCAATCGATTTTCTATGCTGTTTAAGCGAAAAATAACCCCCTTTTAACGATGACATTAATAATGTAATATTACATTATATCCTTTAAAACTATCTTAATAGGTTACCCGGCGTTTCTTTTTCGTCCTAGTATATATGAGCCATGCTCTGTGAAAAGGGGGCTTAATGCATCTGCGAAAAGTATTGACCCAGGTCAGCCTGCGCACTCCGCGCAGGCTGACCTGGTTCGAAACTTTTCGCTATGGGTCAATTTTCTGTATGTCCAAGGACCAGACTAACTCATGATTAAGTCGGTTGTTAAAAAAAGAGGCTATCATAGATCCATAATTGTGTGATGACTTGCTTTGTATCATGGGTCATGGAGATGCATTGTGCTCCCCTTTGGCAGAGTGCGGTTCATATCATTATTGTAACCCTCTGGCTGCTAAGCACGATTCAGTAACCTTTTGTAGACAGTGTAGATAAAGATCAGACTTCACAGAACGTGCAGTCAGATCTTGGATCTACACTGTCCGACAAGGAGATATTTTTCCGCAAAAACACCTTTGAAATTAAAGACAAATGGGTTTTAACTGTCTGCTTAATGTTTCGTTTCACTTACATGTATTTAGCAGGTTAAGGGTTAATTCAACAGAATAAAGGTGAATCATTCCAGGTAGAATTATTGTGATTAGCGAAGAGTGACTTATCTCCCATAGTTCTCGGCGCAACGAGACATTGCATTACCTTCTTGTTCTAGATACGATGTCATAGGTTTATGTCGTGAAAGAAGATCTTTAGATCTTAAAGTTACAGAGCTGCATAAAGGGAACAAAGTGGGTGTTGAGATGTATTTAAGTTTAATTTATACCATTTAAAAGTATGGAAATAATTGTGTGGAAAATATTGTGAAGATGACAAACTGTTATTGCATGGTCGGTGCAAGTGTAAGTCGATGGCAGAAAAAATAATTCTAAAACTAGGTTAAAAGTTGCCTGGCCACTGTTTACTTTTTGCCTGAAAGTTTCAAATTCATTTTTCTGCCAGTGACTAACAGTTGGACCCACCATACAATAACAGATTGTCATCTTCACAATATTTTCCATACTTTTAACTCTTTACCAAACGACAGCATTTTTGACTTCACCAAATTGAAAGCATTCGCAGACGACAAAATAAATGTGACTCGAAAGCTGAAATTTGTTCTTAGATGGGTAGAAAACATTGTGGGAAAAGGAGAAAATGCTGGTTACCAGCATTTTCTCCTTTTCCCACAATGTTTTCAAAATGCTTCCTTTTTAGGGTCGTTAAAAGTCGGGATTGTGTGGTTAAGGGGTAAATGGTGATTTAAGATTTAAATGTATTTTAACCCCTGCATTGCTTTATGGCCGCTATTGGTCCTTCAAGTTTCCGGTACAGAATCATACCATAACGCTTCTTTCATGGTATACTCCTTACTCACGTTCTTACAGGGGTCCTGCGTGGCTCAGTGGTAAAGTTTAGGACTCGTAACCTGGAGGCCCCGGGTTCGAGCCTCACTGGATCCGCTGGGTTTTTCGTGGGAGTTTCCTTGGGCAAGACATTTCAGAGCCCCAGCCTAGTACTGGTGAAACCCAGGAAATACATGAATATGTGAGCTGTCGCCGTGATATGACTGAAATATTGTTGAAAGCGGCGTAAAACACCATTCAATCAATCAATCAATCACGGTCTTACAAGCTACTTTTGTTTGTTCCATTACATTTTTTTCGGCGTAACTAAATGCTCTTAGATGTGTACTTTTCTAGATATTCTTGACCAACTTCTTGGTACTGATAAAGAATGATTAGATGGTAATTTACGATTGGTCAAAAGTGTGTACATGTTTATTCGGTGGGCCCCTGCTGATATATTAAATCTTGCTCACACATTTATGAAACCACTATTAACAAGAGTTCCTACTATTAAATCGATACCTCCGGGCCTTGATTCATAACATAGCAAAATAATGTAAATAAATAAATAACTCTTTTCTTCTGCTGTTTGGAACTTTAGTATTTTCACAAGCGTACCCAATAACACAATACTACGTTTGAACAACGTGAAAAATAGTGAGGAAAAAGAGACAATTGCTCGTGAGACTACGTTTCATTATTTCACTTCATATTGAGCTACAAAAGAGTTTCAGTTTTATATTTCAGTATCTCTTACGCCGTCTGTCTTTTTTAAAGATATTTCTTGTTCCTATTGCGCGGTAAATCACCCACGATGTCGATTCTCGATCAAACACCACCCATTCATTTATTCTATTGGAATTGAAGAAGAGGTTAACTCTTCACGACACGACAAAATTTTGTCATGCTTATTTTGTGGCTTAGTGATTAAAGCGTTCGATTTGCAGTTCCGATGAATTGATAATGACTTAAATGGCCATGCGGGTACGTCTTTTGATAGGACATTTCACTGGCCTGGCCTTGTACATGTCAAATCCAGGAAACGCATGAATAAGTAAGCTGTCGCCGTGATAAAACTGAGGCAATCATGGAGGCATTGAAAGAACAATTTAAACAGGAAACTAACGATGCCGAAAGAAATCGGTATATTCAAATACATGTAAACACAATTTTCTTTTTCCTTTTGAAGGTCAGCGCAATGGCGTTCAAGACGGAAGGTTTTGGGGTTTTTGGGGCTATCAGTAGTGTTTCAAAAAGCGGCATATGCGATGTTGCAGATGATGGGTCGGTTTGTATTGACACAGAGTTAAAGGTACGGATCTATCTGTCTGTCTGTCTGTCTATCTGTCTGTCTGTCTATCCATCCATCCATCTATCTATCTATCTATCCTTCCGTCCGTCCGTCCGTCTATCTATCTATCTATCTATCTATCTATCTATTCTGTCCTTTGTAGATGGTTTAATACTGATACTGTTTCACGCCGCCCTCACTATTATTTCCGTTATGCCAAGACCACATGTCTATGTTGTTGTGTTTTCATGCTTGTGACAGGAACTTCGAAGGTTTCTGCTGTACATTTATAGGATAAACTAGCAAGAATCGTGCGGAAAACTTCTTAATTGAACCATGCTTTGTGAAGAAGGGGGTTTAACTCTATACCACACAATCCCGACTTTTAACGACCCTGAGAAAGAAGCCTTTTGAAAACATTGTGGTAAAAAGGAGAAAATGCTGGTAACCAGCATTTTCTCCTTTTCCCACAATGTTTTCTACCCTTCCCAAAACAAACTTCAATTTTTCGGTAACATTTATTTTGTCGTCTGCAAATGCTTTCAATTTAGAACAGTCTAAAATTTTGTCGTTTGTTAAAGGGTTAATGCATTTGCTAGAAATATAACCAATATACCAACCTATGTCAGCTTGCGCAGTCCCTTTTTTTTTCGATACTTTTTGCTGTTTGTGAATTTTATGCATTTCCAAGGACCATGCAACCTCATGATCCAGTTGATTGTTAGAGGAAATGGTTTTTATGGATCCATAATTATTTTATGACTTGGTTGGCATAATGCATCACGGGAATGCATTAAAATCCCTTTTGCCAGAGCATGACTCATTGACTTATAACGCTGGAACCAATAGGCCCAAGAGGACCCATCTATCTTAACCCTTAGGCTGATAAGCGCGACCCACTGACCTTCTGCGGACAGCGAAGATCAAGATCAGACTGCACAGAACGTGCAGTCTGATCTTGGATCTACACTGTCCGATAAGGAGATATCTTTGGGTCTTTTACTATAGGCCTGAAAGTTTCGTTTCTTTTATTTAGCAAGATAAGGGTTAATGGATTGATTGAGATCTGACCTATAGTTTTGTTGTTATTTTTGATGTCCTTTTGCTTGTGTACTTTTCTAGATATTCGAATTGGAGCGCTGTAAGATGGTGAAACGGCTGCTTCCAATAGTTGACAAATCCACAATTTCGTGTATACGACTGTCCAGTAAAGGAGAGCATGCTGTATTTATTGACAGCAATCCGACTGACTGCGTCAAAGTATGCCGCGTTGACAATAGCCAGATTATTTCTACTTGTCTTCTCCATACTGTACCGGAAGTCGTACATATAGTTCCGGCACTGAATGTTCTCGTCGTCATCGGTAAAAATAGAAACTTGCATATCCTTGCGCTGAGAGACTGCGAGAGAAATTACAGCTACAGATCGAAAATTGAGCGGGCGCGTTCGATATTGGGTACAGAAGGTACAAATGACATAACAAGTCTCGAGGTTGGTGAAAAAGTGCGAGAATTGATAAAAGAAAATGCGAAAGTACAGAAGATGCGGAATCTGAATGTTGACCTTGGTATTATTTCTAATGTCAAGGTCAACGGGCGCCAGCAGAAGACAGATGCAAACGGGAAGAACAAGGGAGATAATGCCAATGGGTCTAGTTCCTCATGTGTGGTGATATAGGTTGTCTACCTTGAGTATAACATGAGTTACAACAAAGTGTTGACTCTATACAGAACGACAAAATTTTACACTTTGTTCAAATTATCATTCTGTGCTGTCTGATCTTGATCTTCACTCTCCTCAATGGCAACAAGTTATTGATAAGTATTTTCTACAAAAACAACAAAAATTGTGCATAACGATCTAAAGTTTTAGTATCCATTTAGGCTGTGTGACCAAATAGCTAGCTAGTCGTTCGAAGTTTGAAGGAAACTAAACTTGTTCTTCATTTGCTATGTTGTCCATTTACAATTTTTACCGAAATGCTCACGGTTGCCTTTCTGTTGTTCAGTGTATCTTTTTAGACGTGAAAGAGCAATAGATTTTGCTAGAGAAGAAAAATCAAAAGTTTGATATGCTGAAAAAGGAAATGAGTATCTTTCTCTTTATGTCAACGAATGTGTAACCAGCATTTTCTCATTTTTCCTTCAATATTTTCTACCATATCTAATACATAAATCACCATTTAAACTTCATTTAAATTGTCGTCTGCAAATGCTTTCGATTTGGTCCAGTCTAGAATTTTGTCGCTTGGCAAAGAGTTAAGTCATGTAATAGTAGAATACATATGACCAAGGTAGAATTGATGAACTAGTTCATCACAGACTGTGATATTATTATTGTTTTTGTTATGTATGAATATTATTATTGGTTATCATAATAGGTAGTTGTGGTAGAGTCTTTCTACTAAAATTCTTTTTAATTAAACAAAGTTTTCTGTTTTACTTTTGTATCAAAGTCCCTATGACAGCTGTTCACCATCATGAATTGATGGTTCAATGCGAGACATAAGACAGTTACTTCCCTTGGTAGCTCTCCACTACTTCGTAGGTCTTGAACAAAGCATTACTTGGTTTTCATCCTTGATATTCTTTGCACTATTTAGGAATGTTCAAGTTTAAATATATCTCCTTCGAAATTTATCATACCATTAATTCGATCTACTTTTCGATCTACTTGATACATTTCGATGGTAATAATGTGTGAAATTCGATTTTAAAATATTATGCAAGCCTTACATATACCTTAGAAGCCAAATTATTGTTATCGCAACATCTCTGAGTAAAGTAAGGATAAAACCAAAGGAAATGAAATAAAAGGATCTAGTTGCAATTTGGTTACCTTGGTTTTTATCTAACAAGGGAGATAATTGGGATTTCACTTTTTTTTTCTCCCGTTACATGGTATTTACAGCAACACTGGCCTTCCTTCAAAATAATTAAGCCATGCTCTGTGAAAAGGGGTCTTAATGCATCTGCAAAATGTATCGACCCACGTTAGCCTGCGCAGTCCGCGCAGGCTGACCTGGTCGAAACTTTTTGCTATTGGTCAATTTTCTGCATGTCCAAAGACCAGTGTCTAGACAGTGACCTAAGGCAAATCAGGCTCATCTTTACTTATCCCAACGCAACCTTTTTCATCCTCGTGTTTTTGCAGATGCTGTGGGTCTGGTCTAGCTACGCTTTCGTCCAAGCGATAAGAAAGTAAAAAAGGATGGACAGTTCATTTAAAAGTAAACTAGAAAGTATTCAAATGTCAGATCACCAAAATGATATGTTCTCTATTTCCTTTTTATCAATTTAAGATCAACATAGAGAAACGTTTCACGGTATTTCTTATTTTGGCAAGCAAATAGCTATGAGCGGTGAGTAAAGTCACAGGATAGGATCGGATCGGACTTAATGACCGGATTTGATCGGGCCCAAATGGATCGGACTTACGAGCTGGATTGGACCATATTTCTTCAATTTTGTATGGACCAACCAAGTTTTATCTTTATCAAGGCCACTTATTCCACCATCGTTAATCAGTCAGTACATTCAGTACTTTGATTATAGTTTTCATCTCTCGAGATCAGTGGAAGACGGAGTTTCTATGCTAGTTTCGGGCAGTTGACCTGTCATTTTAGGTCAGAATATAAGACTTCTGTAAAATTTCTGAAATATTGTTGAAGATAAGAGCAAACACTTTTAAAAGAGATCAACCAAAACTGTCCATCTTATTAGATGGGTTATATAAGTAATAAAGGTATAATGATTGTTTAACGTGAGAAATTAGAGATGCTGCACTTTTTTTTTCAAGGTAACACATCAGAAGATTATAGTAATGATGAGGTGCGAAATTGAGATCCTCATTTCTGCCAGTGGATGAATTTTAAGCCCATCTAATATGATGAATGATGCCTATGAAAAGGGGGAGAAAATATTCTGGGAAAAGTAAAAAGGAGACCATGATAAGTGATTAAAGAATTATTGCCGCTTGGACCCAGGCTTTCTGTATCTTAAAGCATATACTGACTCCATATTCATCGAAATCTAATTTGAATCATGCGGACTCGTACTCCTTAGCCTGTATACACTTACTATTTAACCCTTTCCCAAACGCCAAATTTTGGACTAGTCCAAATTGAAAGCGTTTGCAGACGACAATTTTAAATTTGATGAAAATGGCAGAAAGGTCTCAAAACGGGTAGAAAACACTGTGGGAAAAGGAGAAATTGCTCGTTGCAATTTCTCCTTTTCCTACAGTGTTTTCAAAAGACTTGTACTGCAGACACGTGAAAACTAGGGCTTGTTTGGGAAAGGGTTAAAATTGTGTTCTTTGTCTTATTTTGGATTTAGGAGAACAAATCGATTCAATGTCTGATTGGCGAAACCATTTGGGTTAGTCAATCAGAGTTTGCGTTACTATCAGTTTTAAAAAAAAAAATCTTGAGAACTGAATGAAAATGGTTTTAAGAATGGTGTGTTGGGACTCTATATGAGCCATGCTCCGGCAAAAGGGACCAACCAAGTTAAGTTAATGCATCGCCGTGATCCATGATACCAAGCAAGTCATCACATAATCATGAATCCATAATAGCCACTTTTGTTAACAACCGACCTAATCATGAGGTAGACTGATCCATGGACATACAGAAAATCGACCAATAGCGACAAGTTTCGGCCCAGGTCAGCCTGCGCGGACTGCGCAGGCTGACCTGGGTCGATACTTTTCGCAGATGTATTAAGTTCCCTTTTCACAGAGCATGTCTCAGACTAGTATATAATATATAGTTTCTATATACAAGTATATGTGCCGCGGCCTGTGAAAAGGGGGTTTAATCCATCTACAAACATTATCGAGCCAGGTCAGCCTGCATGGTCCGCGCAGCCATATTTACCCATGGGCTAATAGACATATGAGCTAGGCTCTGTGAAAAGGGAGCTTAATGCATCTTAATGTTCTTTAAAAAAAAAGATCTGAGGCATGCTCTGGCAAAAGGGGGCTTAATGCATCTCCGTAATGCATTTATACCAAGCAAGTTGCCACATAATTATGGATCCATAAAACACATTTTGTCTGACAACCGACTGAATCATGACTATAAAGGTCCTTGGACATGCAGAAAATTTATCAACAGCAATAGCAAAAAGTTGCGACCCATGTCAGCCTGCGCGGACAGCACAGGATGACATGGGTCAGTACTTTTTGCAGATGCATTAAACCTGCTTTTCACAGAACATGGTCCATGAATAATAGATCTATATCCCAAGTCAACCTTTCTTGTTCGATCCCCCGCTTTGCCAATTTCTTTCCGAGGACTGATGATAGTTATCGCGACAGGATTCATTCCTCTCTCACCGCTGACCATTGTTTCGACGATGGTTATGTGGGAAAGCAGCCAGTGGCTTGGAAAGAATATTGTACGGAGTACTGGTAAAAGAAACTCCAGGAAAGCATGGATAGGTGCACTGGCCGCCGTGATATAACTGAAATAATGTTGAAAACGGCGTTAAACACCATACAATCAATCAATCAACCTTTCTTTTACGCCCCCCCCCCCCAAGCCACCACAACCACCAAATTTGCACACTTTCCCCCGTGCTTAATTTGGACATGTTTTGTATTCACTGTTTAGTGTGTTAGCTACTTGTGTAAAACGTTTGTTTAGGTGAGTGTTTTTTTTTTTTTTAATTTAAATTTGAAGGATTATGTAACTAAAAGATAAATTCTGGATAATACTAAACATAGAGGTGGGTTTATTTATTTCTGTGGTTTCCCTCATCTCATTTTTAAACGTCATTTTTTTTGTATAATCACTATCATCGTCTTCGTCACTTTTTTCACCCCGTCACACCCCAATGAGGCTAAACGATGGTCGTCGTGATGGGCTCAGTCGGTAATGTAGGGGGCTAGAAAATTTAGGAGATGTGAGTTCGATGGCCTAGCCCGGTCGCTCAGTTTGTAACAGGGCTTGAAATTTGGGGTTTGTAGGTTCAATGCTGAGTCCGATGGCTCAGTCGGTGACGTAAAACATGTGAGTTCGATTCCTGGCTCGGCATTGTCAGGTAGTTTAAGTGTAGGATTCATAGTCCGCCAGTCATGGGTTCGAACTCCAAGAGAGAGATTTAGGTTTCGAGCGAGTTCTCTTGAGCAAAACACTTTAAAACCCTGTCCTCGAACAGTGACACGGAGAAAGAAATGAAACACACGAATATGTTAGCTGACGCCGTGATATGACTAAAATGATGTTTAAAGCGTCATGAACCACTAATCCGACAGAAATATATAAAAACGTTCATTACTTTGAGGCCCCAAGTTCGAGCCTGACTTGAAGCACTAGATTTTTCGTGGGTGTGGCCCTGGGCAAGAAACTTCAGAGCTCTAGCCTAGCACTGGTGAAACCCAGGAAATACACGAATGTTTGTGCTGTCGCCGTGATATGACTGAAATAATTTTGAAAGGGACATAAAAAAAAAAAACATTCAGTTAATCACCCACAAGGTGAAATGTTTGCCGTTGTGACAGAAGTAGTTTCTTTTAACCCTTTCCCAAACAAGCCCTGGTTTTCATGTGTCTGCAGTACAAGTCTTTTGAAAACACTGTGGGAAAAGGAGAAATTGCTCGTAAAGAGCGATTTCTCCTTTTCCCACAGTGTTTTCTACCCGTTTTGAGACCTTTCTGCCATTTTCATCAAATTTAAAATTGTCTTCTGCAAACTCTTTCAATTTGGACCAGTCCAAATTTTGTCATTTGGGAAAGGGTTAAAACTTACATTAAGACAAGGGAAAGCAGCCGACTACTTCATCGCCATAGACATTATTTTAAGCCCTGTATCAGACGACAAGATTTTAGACTTGTCCAAATTCGAAGCGTTTGCAGACGATAGATTAAAATTTTAAGATTTGTCTCAGAAAGAATGTTAAATATTGTGGACGAGTGAAAAATTGCTGGTTATCAGGTTATCAATTTCTCTTTTGCTTTTCACCAATACTAGACCAGGGCTTTGCAGTACTTTGCCCAGGGACACTCCAGAAAAAGTAGCCCTGCAAGCGGGGATCGTTCAAGAATGTGCTTGTTACAAATCATGCACCGTAACCCTTTACCAAACATTCTAGTGTTTAACCCTTTCCCAAACAAGCCCTGGTTTTCACGTGTCTGCAGTACAAGTCTTTTGAAAACACTGTGGGAAAAGGAGAAATTGCTCGTAACAAGCAATTTCTCCTTTTCCCACAGTGTTTTCTACCCTTTTGGAGAACTTTCCGCCATTTTCATCAAATTTAAAATTGTCGTCTCCAAACTCTCTCAGTTTGGAAGGGTCTAAAATTTGTCGTTTGGGAAAGGGTTAAACGACCACGACAAAGAAAGCTTAGGAAAACATTGAGGTGAAATCATAAAATGCTTTTCCCCACAGTATGTTCAAGTCTACCATGAACAAATACTGCAATGTTTGACACATTTGAATTGTCGTCTGCAAATACTTCCAATTTAGACAAACCTACAGTTTTGTCGTCTGGTAAAGAGTTTAGGTGATCGATATATACCAGTAATCCAGAGGTTCTTGGGTCGGTCCTGATCGTCCACACTGGTTTTGCGTGGGAGTGTCCTTTGGCAAGGTGGAATACCAGCCTGGTACTGAGTCCGTATTCACCAACCATTCTTAAGAACGTTCTTAGTCCTGTTCTCAAGAATTTTCAAAATTTGAAAGTAACACCGAATAAATTTCAAAATTTGAAAGTAAACCGAATGGCTTAGCCAATCAGAGGTTGTGTTACTTTCAAATTTATGGATTAGCTGATCAGAAGTTTTGTTACTTTCAAATTTAGAAAATCTTGGAGAATAAGGCCGGAAGTAGTATAGGCCAGTAGACCTCGGACACAGTCCCTAGTCTACTGGCCCTGGTCCCTAGTCTCCTGGCCCTAGGGCCAGGAGACTAGGGACAAAAACCGCATCACCGAAGAATTTGGCGGTGATTCGGTTTCCGCGCGTAGAAATACAATAATAAATAGTCCGTTACTAGTCTCGGGAGGGTAGACCTCGGACAAAAGTAGTTCCGGCAGTTGGTTCAGGTAGAAACCCTCTTTGGACTTAGTCTTTTTTTGGAGGGTTGATCTTTCTCTCTCTCTATTACCGTCGGACTTAGTCTTTTTTCCACAATTGGATTAAAAAGTAGTTCCGGCTGATGTAAACAAGTAGTTCCGACTGATGTAAACAAACGTAAACAAACGTTTTGATTGGTCGAGACGTTTTCCCGCCAAATTCGATGGGTTATTTCCCCTTTTCAGCTTAGATCAAGCCAAAGACCCGGAGACTTGGGACTGGTCCCTAGTCTCCTGGCCCTAGGGCCAGGAGACTAGGGACTAGTGGGCCGAAAAAATCGTTATTTACCCTTATCTCACCCTTAACCCTTCTAAAACCCTTTTGTTTTGTTCTAAAGCCCTTATACTTTCTTCTAATGGACAAATTTCTTCTAAAACCCGTATCCCTTAATGGTCGGTTGTAACCCTTAACGTTTTGATACAACCCTTAACTTTTACACAGGCAATCACCTTGTTCGACTTAGTCTTTTTTCCACGATATGGGCTATATGCCATCTTACGTTGGCTCAGGCAAAGATCTCTTTTGGACTTAGTCTTTTTTCCGTCTTTTATTCACATCTGTAGGGCTTGGGTCTTTCTCGGCCATCGTTGGACTTAGGTTTTCTCTCCGTCTTTGTTCGGCTGAGATCTGTTCTCTGCTTTCGTTGGACTTAGTCTTTTTCCACGATATGTTGGTCTTTCGTTGGTTCAACCAAAGTACCCTGTTGGACTTAGTCTTTTTTCTCCACGATATGGGTTATATGAACTATATACCGTATTATGGTTGAATTAGTCAGACAAGATTTACCTCCCTTTGTGCACTGCGTGACTTTCCCCGGAAATCAAACATGACGTCATTTTCCGAAAATGTAACAGAATCATGTTTACTGGGTTTTTCCCCACCATTTCCTAGGAATTCGATCATCTAGACTTATCCGATCTTAGTCTTATCCGATCTTAATCTTATTCGTCCCTAGTTTTAATCGTAAAGTTTTTAATCTGCAAAACTTTTTTAATTGTAAAATTTTTATTCGAAATTTTTATCCGTTAGAATGCATCTGCGAAATTGACAATTCTCAAAAGATAGACTTCTAGGGTTTTGGTTAGTCCTGAAAAGGACTGTTTCGATTTTTGATTTCTGTGGCTTTTTTCTCCTCTATTGAGAGCCTTCCTCTATTGACACCTTTCTTTGATTCTTTCTTGCTGTGGCTTTTTTCCTCCTCTAATGACGGTATCCAAAATTTGCCTGACAGATAGGACACTCCACGATTCTTCTTCGATCTGCTATCAACTTTCTTATTTTGTTTATTTTATGTATAGGCAAAGTGGAGTCATGCATCATGGCCAGTAGAAAGGTTGTTAGATACCATTTTGTCATCGAGAGAAGTAGAAATTGTATACGATACTCCATCACCATTTCTTTTAGCTGTCGTCTATTCGGGAGCCGAATGATTAATTACTGGAAATAGCATCGTCTTTTATACGGCTAGAGGTGGGTTGACTTGCTTATTTACAAGTGTTGAAGGCAGATTTTCTAGGGTTTTTGGTTAGTCCTGGAAAGGACTGTTTCGATTTCTGTGGATTTTTCTCCTCTGATGACAGCCTTTCCTCTATCGAGAGCTTTCCTCTGATGACAGCTTTTCTTCTGATGATAGCTTTTCTCCTTGTTCTTTCGAGATCATCGGAAAGTTGAATTCTTTGAAGTTATCAATGTTTTTTCCATATTTACCCAACCCCGTTTTTACTTCTACTCGTGGTGGTATTACAGAGCTGGGATCGAATCGTTGTTTTTTGTGAAGTTGGCTATCATCTTTCTCTGCTGTCTCTGATTTTCGTTTTCTTCCTCTTCTTCTTGGCTTGGGTTCTTCTGTCTGAGTTGTCTGATGCGTTGACTGGTGAGTTGACTGCTGAGTTGACTGCTGAGTTGTCTGATGGTCTACAGGAGTGCCGATAGAAGCTGTTAACTTTTGAAAACTGGATTTATCAAAGTTAACCTGGGTTGAAATCGTTATAGCTGAATCTTGTCTTACAGATGAATCTTGTTGACTCTGATGGTTCTGTCGACTCTGTTGATTTTGTTGGCATAATGTCTCAATGTTTCTATTGACTTGATTCATATTTCTATTCAACATCTTCACTTCGTCTAAAATCTGAGTTATTACAGAATTTTGGGTTGAAATCATTTGAGTTATTTCTTCTTCGATTTTGTTAACTGGTGGTACCATCGGGTCGATGAATGTTGAATTCATAGCTATCGATAGAATATCTCTGTTGTCTTCAGGCTGTGGTGAGAAGATGTCTAGGTCGGGGTTTTCTTGTGGTAAGAAGTCGACGTCTAAAACGTCTAAGTTGGAATCCATTCTTCCGTGATCACTTTGGTCTAAGTTGGAATCCATTTTCTGTTAACAGTTTGTTTTATTCGTACTAGTTAACAAAAACTTTTTTCTAGTTAACAGGTTTATTCGTACTATTCGAGAATCGAAAGTCGAATGATTCTACAGAGAAAGTTCGCCAGCCTTTTATAGTTTTGATCGAAGGGGACTTGTCTTGGGATGTAGCCTTTTTTCTGTAGGCCTTGTAGATAGAACATAATGTACTAGAAATTTCACTCACATAGAAAATCACATTCTATATGAATAAAATTTCTTGATCTTATATAGAATGTGATGATCTAGCTACATTTTTCCAAGTCTGTTCTTTGTGGGATTTTTTCTCTTTGTCCAAGTCTGAACTTTTCTTTGTCCAAGTTTTTGGGAAGGAATCAAAACAGACGACCTTTTTAAAATCATTTCTTTATTCAAAGTTTTTCTCTTCGGCCAAGTTTTTGGGAAGAAATCAAAAACAGACGACCTTTTTAAAATCATTTTCTTTATTCAAAAGTTTTTAACTTTATTCAACTTACAATAACATGATTTTCTTTATTCAAAAGTTTTTTAACTTTATCATGAAAAAACAGGAACGTTTCAACCATGCTAGCCCCTATGACATTTTTTACAAAGACATAATTCATTCAAAGTTTTAACAATTGTTAAAAACACTATAACATTTTTAACAATCGTTAAAACCTTCCAACATTTTTTACAAAGAATTGGCAATGTTTACAAGACAATTTCTTACAAAACAATATTGAAGATACATTTTTATATACAAAGCATTGATAATGTTTTTACAAGACATGATTCATTCAAAGTTTTTAACAATACAGTTCTGATCTACAACAATGACAAAACAATTCTTACAATTCTTACAATGCGAATTCACAGATGCCTCGATTTTTCCACTTGTCTTCATGTTCCACAATAACTTTATGCAGTTGTTCATGACCTAAAGACAATGGAAATTTGCTGTCCATTTCACTATATTCACGTACTCCACTAAATGGAAAAACATGTTTTAAAACATGTCTTGAAATATCTTTTGTCGAGAGAGCTGAATATACGGTTTCTTCTGTGACATCTCTATCAAATAGAATATAGCCTTCCAAGGTTTCCACTGTTTCCTCACCGTCTTGAATAGATCCTTTTTTGTAACGTAAGTAAAAGTCAAACAGAACGGATTTCATTTTCAGGACGTTCAGAAAACTTCCTTCTGTTCTTCCTACGATGATGAATACCCATCGACTTGTGGTTCGCATCTGTTTAGCAATATAGTTGTCTTTCAACAGACAAATTGCTAAATAAGCTTGGAGAGGAAGATCGAAATTTGTATCATCACACATCATCACAATAAAGCTGTGCATTCTATACAATTTGCAGGATGTTTCTCCTTTTGCAACTCCCTTATGCAATTTGTTTATCCAAAGTTTCACACAGGCGAATTTAATATCAAACTGTAGTTGTTCATCGAGCGTGTGCTGATGGATGAATTCTCTATAATCTTTTTCACCTAGGTCTATCGGTAAAGGTAGCATTTCACTTGACATGATTTCTCACTTTTGATTTTTCCACATTTGATAGTTCTCACTCTTTTAGAGCTGTTTTTAAAAACTGTTTTTAAAAACTGTTTTTAAAATCTGATTTTAAAACTGCTTTTTAAAGAACGTCTTACTTTGATCGTTCACCTCGATGTAACACGATGTTGTTTTCTTACAATCTATTTATATATCCTCAAACTTTTATAGCCATAGGGGACAGTATCAGTATCGTTTACAATGACTCTTTTGGTATATACAGAGCGAAATGTTTTTGACTGTGGTTCGCTGGTCACTGTTCTGTCTCTATGTCTTTTGATTCTACAGTCATACTGAACTTTAATTTCTACGGTGCGATCCAAAGCACATTTTGAATAGGTGTCGAAATTCACCAGTTGATTTGTATTGTGATCCAAAGTAATTCCTTTGACTTTACATTTGCTTTTTTCTTTTCCATCTTTCGTTTTCATCTTATAAGCGTAATTCTTGGGACCTAATCCTCTGAAATGAGTGATTCTACAATCAGGCTCTTCATCGGTCCATTTTCCTAGTCTGCTGTTAATAATGGGAGGGTTCCACAATCCAGGATCATGAATGTACATACAACTATCTGTATCGAAATACAGAACTCTATCCCCCAATCTTTCAAGAACGCTGTACAGTTCCAATCTTGCATAAGCTGTTACGTAGGATACTACAATAACATTGGCTGTCGCATGTGTTTCGACAAAGTCCATCTTTTCTTCATAGTTGACTAAAATGCATTCACACTCATTGTCAAAGATTTCCACATGTTTCACCGTATATTTCGGGTCGGTAATCAACTCGAAATATTTAGACGGTTCTCTGATGTATTTCGTCTTGCTCATGTTTTCACGCTGTGCTAATTTTCCCCAAAGACAGTTCAGCATAATCTTAGCAAATGATCTTTTGCCAGGGTTTTTTTGAATACGTTTGGGGTCGAGACGAATCCCTTCGGCTTCCTCATACTCACGAATGAATTGGGTCTTTTCTGAATCTGTCTGACACCAGCCGGGATAGCCACTAGCTTCTTGCTTGATTTTCAAGAAATTGTCCACATAGCCTTTAAAGAACTGGTCCGAAACAGAGTCGAAATGCCAGATTTCATACACTTGCATTAGCCGATAGCCACAGTCGAGAGCTTTGAACAGTTCGAATGTAACCCAAGTTCCAACCAAAGCTCTCTCTTCTCTGTCATGATTACAAAAGTTTGAACTTTCTTGTGCACATTTCATACAAAGTGGAAACATCATCTTGTTGTTACAGTGAACTGGAAGAACGGGATGAAACAAATCCATTGGGGGTAGAACTTTGCATTTAATGAGACCTTCATACTGACGAATATTCTTCATGTCAATGTTCTCAGCAGTCAAGATTGTGGGATGGCCTACAGGATAGAATTTATGCTTGCAGACGTAAGGATACAGAGAGCAAATGTCAATGTACTTGATTTCCTTCTCACTGTTTTCCTCAACATCATAGGCAATTTTTATTGCATTGCATCTGCCTCCGGCCAGGCCCTCTCTTGGTTCGATGGGGTCACAGTTCGGGTATAGGCTTTCAATGGTTTTTCTGTATTCTTTATTCTTCTTCATCTTGGCGTCGAATTCGTGCTCCCATATGGTCACGACGTTATATCCCATTCTTTTGAGGGTTTCTAGCCGTTCGATAGTACTGTCGTACAATTCAGCCATTGATTTTCCATTGATGGGATTGATATATTTTCGATCCTTGAAACATGTCTGACAGCCATGAAATAAATCCCCGAGGAATTCATAGACCGTGTTTGATTGGTGGTGAAATCCGTCTACAGTGTATTTCCCTATTCGGTATTCACCACCATTTTTGGCGTGTTGAATACGAATCAGTTTTTCTCTAGCAATACTTTGAACCCAGCGTATTGCTTTCATAGAAAACTGACGTCTGATTGGGTCTTTGCATGAAATAATGGCTATCTGATCTTTTGGTAAATAATCTTTTCGCCAAATCTTGTTACAGGCTCCGGCGATGGTAAACGACTCTGTAAATGGACAAATTCCACTCTGTTCGATGAACAACTTTCTGAATTCACCACAGCCTCGTCTTAAGATATCAACATCCGATCGACAGTACATCTCCATCTCTTTTTGAAAATTGAATTCCTCACCGTTTTGAACTTTGTCATTATACCAGACTATGAATTTCGATCGAGCCTCTTCAGACATTGAATCGGGTTTGTAATAAGACATATCCAGGTACGGCCCGACGTAATCCCAGAATTCGTCTGTATTTGCCCAGTGAGGAAAGTACCCTTTTTTCATTTCTTGAAGTCCAAATGTAGTCGGAAATTTTGCCAGCCCAAAGTTCATGAAACTGAAGGAGTCGATCAAACTCATACCGTTCAGTTCTAACTTCAAAATATTATTCCCATTCATGGTTACTTCTGGTTCTTTCATTCCTACGTTGATAATATGATTGAGAATAAATTGTCCATCATAGCCTTTGAGATTATGGGCAATAGCTATGATTCCTTTATGATGTTTTGTAAAGAGCCAGTTGCAAAATTGACTTAAAGTTTCTTTTCCTTGAAAAATAACCTCTCTCCCTTCTTCGAATTCACTGCATGTGGAACAATGAAAATCAAGTGGCTTATCGATACATTCAGCACAGGCTCGATGTGCAATACAGTAATTCGGAATATGTACCCCTGTATCTTGCTGGCATTCGAAATCAAAGAAAATGAACAAAGGTTTTTTGACTACAGAAGAACTCGTCTCATCATTGCTGTCGTGTTTCATCTTACTCTGGTAAGGTTGAATAAAACAACGATGAGAATAGTCAACGATCTTCTTGCAAAGGTGACACTTTCTCTTTCCCCTACAGACATGATTTTTCTTTCTGACAAAAATCTGACCTCCACATTTTGAACAAAGTTTCACTAATTCACAAATGGTTTTCTTCTCTTTGCCTTGAAGTGTTTTGTGATTTTCCAAGCATGCTGCACTGAAAAATCGTCTATGACACTTGACGCAGACATACTCTTTTGATTCTGATGGACATTTTCCAGCACGAAAACAACCTTTACAGATCTTTGAGCAAAAATGTTCTTCCCGCCTGTTGTAGCGTGTGTCGCAGAACTCACAATAACAAGCACAATCAAGAAATCCTGTGATGGATTTGATGTAATCATAGTGATTTTGATGAAAGTACAAATGTATGATTTTACTATCGTCTTTCACTTCTGGATGTTCAAATATTTTTTCCACTTTCGACTGCTGTTGGTGAACTTTAATAACGTAGCCTTTTTCATACAAGAACTCTTGAATTTTTTTGTATTCTTCAAGACCTACAGGCTGTGTCGACGAAACTCCGACTTCATTCATCAACTTCTCAGCTTCAGTCTTTTGAAGTGATCTGTTTGATCTTTTGATGAGATCCCATAGTCGGTTCCATTCTTGGGTGTTTTCACGTGCATGGTAACAAAGCCCCACAACAACAGCTCTTGCAAAACATAGATGATCTTCATTGTTAATTTCAATAACCGATTGTTTCTTTTTTGCGAAAACTTTTGAATCCAATAGTTCTGTGGCCCTAACTCTTTTCCCACTGCCACTTGGAGGTACCGTATGTGTGATATCGAATGTCATGCGGCCATCGTTCAAGACGAATTCTTCATTCGACTGTAGAACTTTTTCAATTTCGTTCAACATGGTATGACTCTCCAAATTCTCCACATATAGAAAGGGAATATGAATCCCCATATCCAATGAGGGGTGGTTGACGCTAATTCTAATCATATCCCTCGATTCAGCCTTTAACTTTTGAATGATTTGTTGGATAACATCGTCGAATAAGCCGGTCAACTGTTGTGGCTGTAGCTCATCGAATTTCTTAAAAGACACCTCCAGTAGATGGGCTTCTGTTTTGAATTTTCTTGACTTCTTTTTTCCCACTTCTATTAAGTCGTATAGACTTCTCATATGCAAAGAGTTTTTCTTTTTGGTTAAAAATTTCTCGTCTTCACTGGTACAGTCCACATTCATTCGTACAGATTTCTCCTTTGTTGAGGTTGATGGTGGACATTTCTCATCGTTTTCTTCTTTCAAAGATTTTTCCTTCGTTGAGTCTTTCAAAGATTTTTCATTTTCGTTGGTTAGTCCTGAAAAGGACTGTTTTTGATATAGCTCTTTCAAAGATTTCTCATCGTTTTCTTCTTTCAAAGATTTTTTGTCTTCGCTGGTGCAATCCACATTCATTTGTACAGATTTCTCCTTTGTTGAGATTGACGGTGAAAATTTCACATCGTTTTCTTCTTTCAAAGATTTTTTATCGCTTTCACCGTCACTTTCTTCTTCTTTCAATGGTAAACGTTTTCTCTTTTTAGGTGGAAATTTCTCATCGTCGCTTTCATCATTGGTGCTACTGTCTGGGTAGACTAGGATTCTTTTTCTTTTCTTTGCTGGTAGTAATTTTTTCCTCTTTTTCGACATGGGGTGACTTGCCTCATCGTCGCTTGTACTGTCCGAATAAGGTACTAGCCTTTTAGACGTTGTTTTATGCCTGTAACTTTTAAACATGACTGCAATTCAGACAATGACCCAGAACTCAAGAATCCTGGCTTTTTATATCTTTTTCAGACCGAACGGGCATAAAAAGATGTTACAATCGACAATTCCATCATTCTTCGGAAAGAGTTCAAACAGAGCAGTCGCTAGAAAAATGAGTGAGTTCAAGCTAAAAAGTACAACACCAAAGAGAGTGTATCTGTATGTTAACCCATACACTCACGATTATGAGATCAGCAATATACCACCACGATATCAAGTCTACCATACTGGGAACTACGTGGGATCATTTCTATCCCACCAACATTTTGCAGAAAAAGGTGTCTATCGTATCACCAGAGTCCTGGATCAAGCAACATTCGACAAACGCCATAGAGTGGATGATACGACAACGAATATTTGCTTTACATGCGACAGATCAGGACATTGGGCCAGTCAATGTCCAGAGAAAGAAAATCAAATGTGGAGATTCGTTTTTGTCTTCGTGAACACCCACACCCACGATGTCGAAATTCACCCAATAAAGGAAATGGATTGTGACTCTCAACATATGAAATACGTTGGGTCTCTATTATCCTATAAAGTAGACGAGAATAAACGGAAGACAAAACCGTCACAGCCTACAACTTCATCGAGTGGAAAGGGACAGAGTTCACAACAAAAACCCCAAAACAAGAAACCCTCTTCAGAAAAGTTGTCTGAAGAAAAGAAAATCAACGATAAAATCAACGATAAAATCAACGATAAAATCAACGATCCATCGCCTGAAAAACAGATCGAAAATCAGATCGAAAGGGAAATTGAAAATATGGAGTTTGATAACACAGAAATCAGCGATACAGAAATCTGTAGAATTCAGATAGATTATCCTGTGAAGAAGAAAACCTCTTCAGAAAAGAAAATCAACGATAAAATCAACAATCAAATCAACGATAAAATCAACAACCAAATCAACAAGAAACTTTCTTCAGAAAAGAAAGAGGATACGCTTATACTCGATCAGAAATCTGGAGAAGACCAAAACAACGAACAGAGTTCTCAAAAATCTTCAGCGATTGGAAACAATCAAATCAACAAGATTTCTTCAAAAGTTGAAGAAAAGAAAATCACCGATAAAATCAGCGATAAAATCAACAAGAAACCTTCTTCAGTACCTGGAGAGGGGAAAGCCAAGAAAGTCCTACCGGTAAAACCTATTCGACGAGAAGGAAAGAAGATCTGTTCAGATATCGAGTTGAGATGTAAATGGAAATCCGATGTTGTGAAAAATAATGAAAAGAAACGCAAGAGTGAGTGTGAGGCTGACATCCCGAAGAAAAAAAGAAAATTGTGTCTGTAATTTTTAACAGAAAAACAATGTTTCAAAGAACTGTTTCAAAAGAACTGTTGAAAAACATTTTTTCAAAAGAACTATTTCAAAGAACGATTTCAAAAACAATGTTTCATTGTATATAAATATATATATATTTCATACTTATAGTTTGTATATATATATTTCGACATGGACTGAATTGCCTCATCGTCGCTTGTACTGTCCGAATACGATACTAGGCTTTTAGACCTTGTTTTAGGACTGCAATTCAGACAATGGTCTTTTAGACATGGTTTTAGAAGCTGTTTGTAAGTCAGTCAATGATCAGAATATATATCTTATGGATTATATATTTCATTGTATATATTTTACCTGTTCAATGTTTTAAATAAAAGTTTCATACAGTTCATTGTTTTAAATAAAGATATAATAAACATATAGGACTTGACTTTGTTTGTTTTGACAATTTGAAGAAGCAGACTTTCTGGGCTTTGGTTAGTCCTGAAAAGGACAATTTGAAGAAAGTAAAAACTTTCTAGGTCTTGGTTAGACCTACTCATAATCTTCTGAAAAGGACAATTTGAAGAAAAGTAAAAACTTTCTGTGTCTTGGTTAGGTCTGAACGACTAGGTCTGAAAATAACTTCCTTCACTTCCCTTCCGAACTTCCATCAGATAACCCACAGCAACTTGGTATTAGCAGTATAACTTAGTACAAGCATTACTAAGTACTTCCAAAGATTAGAAATCCAACATGGGAGAAAAAAGACTCACCATGGAGAACAGCGCTCGGACAACTTCATTGTGGGAATGAGAGAAATCCACCGGCTTTTATAACCTGGCAGGAGGATTGACCTACTTTGATACAGAATTAACAGAATTCCATTAAAATGAAAGAGCGCGACCATGGGCGAAAGCATGTAGATCAAATAGTATATTATACTCTATATGAATATATCTATATGAATGCAGAAAAATGTAACGAGTTCTACGATTGGTTAACGTTAATTCCATTAAAAGAGCACGAACGTGGGCGGAAGCATGTAGATAGACCATCAAGTTCATATAGAATATGATGTTCTATCTACGAATGATCTACAACACCCAATCGAAGATAGAGAAAAGACTAAGTCCAACTTTATCCTAATAGAGAGGAAGACTAAGCCGAACAATAATAGAGAAAAACCAAGACGAACTGTGGAGATCTATTGTGTAGACTAAGATCAGACTTGTCTCCAGAGAGAGATCTATTGTGTAGACTAAGATCAGCTTTAGAACAAATTTCCCCACCTAGTCCCTAGTCTCCTGGCCCTAGGGCCAGGAGACTAGGGACCAGGGCCAGTAGACTAGGGACTGTGTCCGAGGTCTACCGGAAACCGAATCACCGCCAAATTCTTCGGTGATGCGGTTTTTGTCCCTAGTCTCCTGGCCCTAGGGCCAGGAGACTAGGGACCAGGGCGAAGGTCTTTGTCTGAGCCAGCGTAAGATGGCATATAGCCCATATCGTGGGAAAAGTGGGTGGGATGGGAATAAATCCAAGATGGCGGACAACAACAACAAATATGACAAATTTCCCCCACCTAGTCCCTAGTCTCCTGGCCCTAGGGCCAGGAGACTAGGGACCAGGGCCAGTAGACTAGGGACTGTGTCCGAGGTCTACTGGCCTATACTACTGCCGGAAATGTTCATAAGAATGGTTTGTGAGTACTGAGTATGGTAATGTTCAGGAAACACGTACTGCAGACAGTATAGATTCAGATCGGACTGCACATGAAACGTAGTCTGATTACAGTCACAAAAAATCTCATATTCTAGTGTCTTGGTTATAGTTGGCGCTTTAGGTTTTGATACGCTGTACTGCTACCAGTATGTAATTTCTTTGATTTTTTTTTTTGTGCGGCCGTGTAGCTCGGTGGTTAGTGCATCTGACTCGTGACCTGGTGGTTGCTGGTTCGATACCCGATTGAGGCAAACTTTCTTTCCAGCGATTTTTCGCCTTTCACCTCTGATGCATGTGAGAAATGTAGTCAGTGACTCGAAAAGAAAGTTGTATAAGTACTGGTGCGAGAAAGCCAGGAAACACTTGCATAGGTGTACTGACCGCCTTGATATGACCCAAGCTGTTAAAACAGCGTTGAACCCCAATACAAATAACAAAAAAAAAATGTTAATCTTTCCATGCTTCTCAAATAATGAGTCTCAGTTTATCTTTGTTTTCTACGCGTGTACATTGTAATCTATATATGGCGTGCAACACACGAAAAGGGCCTTCGGACATATATGCGTAAAAGTGTGTCGTCCCAGATCAGCCTGTGCAGTCTGCGACTAATCCGAGACGACACTTCCCGTTTTTTGTGCGATTTTCTGTTTCACGAAAGTCAACCGTATGAAAAAATCTTGTGTAGTCGTAAAGTGCCGTCTCGGATTAGCCTGCGCGGACTGCGCAGGCTAATCCGGGACGACATTTTACGCAAATGTCTGAACGTCTCATTTCGCATGTTGCGGGCCATATAAGCAAGTGTGCATTTAATCCGTAGGCTGCTAAATAAGTAAAATGAACCTTTCAAGCCGATAGTAAAAACTCGAATTTTGCAATTTCAGAGTTACTTTTTTGGGGGAAAAGTATCTCATTATCGGATAGTGTAGGTCCAAGATCAGACTGTACATTCTGTGCAGTCAGATCTTGATCTACACCGACCGAAAAAGGTTCTTGAGTCGCGGTTAGAAGCCCAATGGTTACACTGAACAAAGAATGTTATGCAGTGATAGGCTTGTACTTCTGATAGCGGCATGACTACAGCCTGGGGTTCCGGTCTGATCGTTTTTCCCCTTCTATTAATTTTGACGTTACTTTGTCTTAACCCTTTACCACACAAACACGACTTTTAACGACCCTGTATAAGAAGCCTTTTGAAAACATTGTGGGAAAAGGAGAATATGCTGGTAAACAGCATTTTCTCCTTTTCCCAGAATGTTTTCTACCCTTTCCAAAACATATTTAAATTTTTCAGTCATATTTATTTTGTCGTCTGCCAATGCTTTCAATTTGGACCACTATAACATTTTGTCGTTTGGAGTACAGTTTTACAGACTATTTTTGAAGATTTATGTAGACCGTAAGAAGGATTTAACCACACAAATCCGAGTTTTAATGACCTTGTGGAAGAAGCCATCTGAAAACATTGTGGGAAAAAGAGAAAATGCTGGTAACCAGCATTTTCTCCTTTTCCCACAATGTTTTCACCCCTATCAAATATAAATTCCATCATTTGAGTCACAATTAAATCGTCGTCTGCATGTGCTTTCAATTTGGACAAGTCTAAAATTTTGTCGTGTGGTATAGTATTATTGGCGCCTGGACATTGACAACTCTTCTTGTCACAATATTTTCACGGGCATTCATGTTTGATATCATCACCATGAGTATTTTACAAGGATATTTTCAAAGTTATCTGCTGCATGTAACGTGTTTGATTGTGGAGGTGCCGAGTTTTGTATTTTCAGTTGAGGCGAACGCTTTACCAGATGACAATAATAAAGAATCGTCCACAATAACCGTCTGTGCAGACGATAAATTGTGTGACTCAAATGATGGGATTTTTCTTTGAAAGTGAATAAAACATTGTAGGATTAGAGAAAATGTTGGTTACCAGCATTTTCTCCTTTTTCCACAGTGTTTTCAAAAGCCTTTTCTCTGTAGATGTTAAAACACAGGCCAGTTTAGTAGAAAGTTTCGATTGAAGAACTTGACTTGGCGTTTATAGCGAGACTTCCGGTAGAATTTTTTTTTTCAATGTTTTAACAAGACATTGTATTCAAATAGAAACTACAACCTTATTCTTATAGGCACCAAAGTGGCGCAATGGTAGTGGGAGTCGACTCGGAACCCGAAGAACCGAGATCGAGACGGCACGCCCGACCGAAAAAAAAAAAAACGCACAGAGAGGGGGGAAAAAGAGAAAAGGCAGCTGGATAGAGAAACAACAGCCGGATAGAGAACGGGAAAGAAAGACACTTTATTAGGCGATCGTGGGACCCAGGAAAATTACCTTTTACTATATCTGTGTATTTGAAATTATCAATTTTAATACAGAGGTGTTTACTAAAAGATGAATATTTATTTGAGTTTTTCTTACAAGTTTATTGAACTTAATTTCTCTATGCAGAGATAAGTCAGGAAGAACACCGAAGTATAGAGGAAATATTTTAATACTCAAAATTAAATATTGATGTATACAACAGAAACATATAACCTAAAAACAAATTCAACAATCTAAAATTAAAAAAAAAAGACGACTTTAGAATTCTAAACATTGTGGGAAAAGGAGAAAATGTTGGTTACCAACATTTCCTCCCTTCAACACAATATTTTCTAGAATTTCACACACAATTACCATTATTTGAACCATATTGAAATTGTTGACAGCAAATGCCTTCAATACAGATTAATCTAAAGTCTTGTTATCTGGAAAGTAATCAATACACAAAGACAAAAATCTGAAATAAAATCATCAAGAAGATTGAAACAAGTTCATTATCTCTCCACCAAACAAGAAAAATTTAGACTTGTCCAAATTGAAAGACCACATATTGAATATAGCTATGGCAATGAATTTGTCTTTCAAGAGATAGAAAACATTATGGAAAAGAGAAAAAGCTACTTACAAGCACAGTTACCATTTTCCATAATGTTTTCAAGAACCTTGCACATTTTTCTCCTTTAAAAACAATGGCTGGTTTGAAAAAAAGTTTAAGCCCCTAACCCACAATCCCAACTTTTAACAACCCTGAGAAAGAAACCTTTTGAAAACATAGTGGGAAAAAGAAAAAATGCTGGTAACCAGCATTTTCTCCTTTTCCCACAATGTTCTCTATCCTTCCCAAAACAAACATCTCAGTCTCATTTATTTTGTCATCTGAGAATGCTTTTTGTTTGGGCCAGATTGAAATTTTGTTATTTGGCACAGAGTAAAAATTAAGACAATAACCTCATCACAATACAGAATGTTAATAAAAACAAAAACTTTTTAACCCTTTACCCCACAATCCCAACTTTAAACAACCCTGAGAAAGAAACCATAGTCGGAAAAGGAGGAAATGCAGGTAAGCTGCATTTTCTCCTTTTCCCACAATGTTCTCTATCCTTGATAAACAAACTTCAATTTTTCAGTCTCATTTATTTTGTCATCTGAGAATGCTTTTCGTTTGGACCAGATTGAAATTTTGTTGTTTGGCACAGAGTTAAAAATTAAGACAATAACCTCATCACAATACGGAATTTTAAAAAAAAAAAAAATTCTTTAACCCTTTACCCCACAATCTCGACTTTTAACAACCCTAGGAAAGAAGCCTTTTGAAACCATAGTGAGAAAAGGAGAAAATTCCGGTAACCAGCATTTTCTCCTTTTCCCACGATGTTTTCTACCCTTCCCACCCTAAACAAACTTCCAAGTTTTCAGTTCCATTTATTTTGATATCTGCAAATGCTTTTATTTTGGACCAGACTGGAATTTTGTTGTTTGGTAAAATCAAGACAATAACCCCATCGAGACAATAACCTCATCACAATACTGAATATTTCTAAAAAAAAAAACTCTTCAGCAAATGATGAAATTTTGGACTTGTCCATCATAAAAGTATTTTAATGAATGAATGCTGTTTTATGGCGTATTGACACGAAAGTATATGCAGACGACAAATTAGTTGTGGCTAAAATTATGTGATTTGTCTATTAACCCTTTACCACACAATCACAACTTTGAACGACCCTTGGAAAGAAGCCTTATGAAAACATTGTGGTAAAAGAAGCAAATGCTGGTTACCAGCATTTTCTCCTTTTCCTATGATATTTTCTACTCTTTCAAGAAGTACTTCAATTTTTCAGTCATATTTATTATGTCGTCTGCAAATGGTTCGAACTTGAACCAGTCTAAAATGTTGTCATTTGGTAAAGAGTTAAAGGGTAGAAAATATAGCGGAAAAGGAGTAAATGCTGCCTACCAGCAGTTTCACCATTTTCAGCAATATTTTCAAGAGCCTATTTCATCATGCTTTTTTTTTTAACGATGGCTGGTTTGACAAAGGTTTAAAATTAAGACAAACTCATCACAGTAAAGACTATCTTAACCTTTTACCAAACGACAAAATTTCAGTATTGTCCAGTTTGAAGGCATCTTCAGAGGACAAATGAAAATGAGGCTCAAATGATAGAATTTGTCTCCCAAGAGATTCAAAACAAAACGTAAAAGAGGAAAATGCTGATTACAAGCACTTCTACCATTTTGCTTAACCTTTCCCAAACGACAAATTTTGGACTGGTCCAAATTGAAACAGTTTGCAGACGACAATTTTGAATTTGATGAAAATGGCAGAAAGGTCTCAAAAAGGGTAGAAAACACTGTGGGAAAAGGAGAAATTGCTCGTTACGAGCAATTTCTCCTTTTCCCACAGTGTTTTCAAAAGACTTGTACTGCAGACACGTGAAAACCAGGGCTTGTTTGGGAAAGGGTTAAGACAATGGTTTGATAAAGGGTTAAAATCAATACAATAAACTCATCTGCAATACAGACTGTTTTTAACTTGTTACTAAATGACAAAATTTTAGGCTTATCCAAATTAAAAGCATCTGCAGATTAGTTTGTGGCTCAAACGATCAGATTGGTTTTTGTTGGTTCTTGGCACACTAGAAAGTATTGTGGGTTTAAGATAAAATGCTGGTTACCACCATTTTTCTTGAAAATGCTGACTACCATTATCTTCTCCTATTCCCAAATTTTTTTAACTTTTTTTACCCCACAACATAATTTAAGACTTGTCCAATTCGAAAGCAATTGTAGATTAAACATGGCTTTAATTGTGAAAGGTGTCTTTGATAGAGTAGAAAACATTGTGGAAAAAGGAGGAAAATGCTAGTTTCAAGCGTTTTCTCATTTCCCAACAACGTTTTTTAAAAGGCTTCTTCCTTAGAGTCATTAAAACCCAGGATTGTATGGTAAAGAGTTATACAGTCTTCTTTCTCCAACTAGATAAAAGTTGTTGTTCTTTTGGTTAACACATACCAATGACATGTATGAATGGTAAAATGGATAAATATTGTTAAAAAAAGGTCAGCATCTCTTTTGAAACATTGCAAAAAAAAGTACAAAAAGGTGCATTTGCTTATGGGAAGCACTGACTTACCTTACCCTGAACCCTTTACCAAACAATCACATTTTTTGACAACTCTGAGAAATATTTAAGAAAATATTGTGGGGAAAAGGAGAAAATGCTGATCATTAGTTCTTTCTCCTCTTTTAGCAAATAATTCCAACCCTCTTTCAATACAAATTCACTCATATAATATACGCCACCTCTGATTTGACATTTTGAAGTCCAGTAAAGAGTTTGATTTCAAAAATTGTCCAAATAAATATAGTAAAAAAGACTAATTTTCCAGTTATCTGTAATGGGTTAATCTAGCATAGTAAATGATTATTCTAGACATTAACCCTTTACCGCACAATGACCCTGGGAAAGAAGCCTTTTGAAAACATTGTGGGAAAAGGAGAAAATGCTGGTAACCAGCATTTTCTCCTTTTCCCACAATGTTTTCTACCTTATCAAAGAAAAATTGCACCACTTGAGCCACACTGAATTTGTCATCTGCAGATGCTTTCAATTTGGACAAGGCTAAAATTTTGTCATCTGGTAAAGGGTTAACCCTTTCCCAAACAAGCCCTGGTTTTCACGTGTCTGCAGCACAAGTCTTTTGAAAACACTGTGGGAAAAGGAGAAATTGCTCGTAACGAGCAATTTCTACTTTTCCCACAGTGTTTTCTACCCTGTTTGAGAACTTTCTACCATTTTCATCAAATTTAATATTGTCGTCTGCAAACTCTTTCAATCTGGACCAGTCCAAATTTTGTCGTTTGGGAAAAGGTTAAGCTGGTTTGTGGCTTTCTTTACAGGTTGAAAAATCTGCAGCATATATTTTGTGTACATCCTTTAACTCTTTACCACATGAGCAAAACTTTAGACTGGTCCAAATTTAAAACATTTACAGACAACAAAATGAATGTGCCTGAAAAATTGGAATTGTTTTGGAAAGGGTAGAAAACATTGTGGGAAAAGGAGAAAATGCTGGTTACCAGCATTTTCTCCTTTTCCCACTATGTTTTCAAAAGGTTTCTTTCACAGGGTCATTAAAAGTCGGGATTTGTTTGGTAAAGGGTTAACAAGATGGCCATGAATGTCCTGTATCTCTCCACTACCTTACGCCAACATGTAAGTGATCCACAAATGGTATGAAGAGAGACATTAACTTCTTATCCAAGACTAAAAATTTCTAGGCAACCAAATTCAAAGCATTTGCAGACCACAAATTTAGCGTAGCTAAAAAGATAATTTCTATTTTTTGAAATTGTAGAAAACACTGCGGGCAAAGGAGTAAATGGTGGTTAACAGCATTTTCTCTTTTCCCCACAATGTTTTCAAAAGCTGTCTTCTTTGGAGTGGATGAAACACGAAATTGCTTTATAAAGGGTAAATCCAAAAGATTCTATGGTATTTTATAAAGCGAAAATAAGCCAAGCCTACAAACATATTTTTTAACACACCAAGATTGTATCAGTAAATCTAATGAGAGAGTCTATCCTATGACCCCCTATGCCACAGAATGAATTCTGAAAAGCATTTTTTTTTTTACAGAAGATTTCCAGAAATCATGACTCCAAAAATCCCTTTTTTTCCATTGGCATGAATGGTAAAGTTTTTTAACTCTTTACCACACAATCACGGGTTTTAACAACCCTGAAGAAGAAGCCTTTTGAAAACATTGTGGGAAAAGGAGAAAATGCTGGTAACCAGCATTTTCTCCTTTTCCCACAATGTTTTCTAACCATTCCAAAACAAATTTCAATTTTTGAGTCACAATTATTTTGTTGTCTGCAAATGTTTTCAATTTGGACTGGTCTAAAATTTTGTCGTTTGGTAAAGAGTTAAGAAAACACTGGAACTATGCATTCACAGCTCTATACCAAATATGAAACACATCTAAATAAATCTAAAATACATATAGAAAAATCATTCATTAAAAACTGAACATTTTTTATTGGCATAGTAGCAGCCTGTGTGCAGGATGTGGGGCATTTTTGAGGTACAGCCAAAGCCTGAACAGCATTTCCTCCTTTTCAGACTTTGTTTTCAACCCCTTCGAAGAAATATTGCACCATTTGAGTCACTGTTAATTTGTCATCAAAAAATGCTTTTAATTTGGACTAGTCAAAAGTGTTGTTGCTTGATAAATTGATAAGCTTTCAACATCTGTGGTCTGCAAATGCTTTCAATCTGGACAATGCTAATGTTTTGTTGTCTGGTAAAGAAGGGAGTGAGATATCAAAATGTTTTCTTAAAAAAAAAAATTCCTGGTTTTCCAATGTTTTGAACAGTAAGCTTACAACCTTCATCATCAACAGCAATTATAGCTAAAGAGTGTTACATCAATATGAGCCATGCTCTGTGAAAAGGAGGGTTTAATACACCTGCAAAAAGTATCGACTCGGGTCAGCCTGCGCAGGCTTTGTGCAGATTGATCTGAATCTACACTGGTCACATTAGCAACTTAAGTTGTGAAAGGTGACCTAAGGGGTTAATAGATGAAAAAGAATAGAAACAATCCAGAATATTTCAATTATTGTATCAAAAAATTTGGTGAAATATAGTCAGACTTCCCTCTCATCCAACAGTGTGGATCAGGCTGTAAGAGGCAGACTCATCTTCATCTATTCCATCCTGTTTCAGTATTTTGTGAGATTTTCAGACCAAACAGCATTCTGAAATAGCAGTGTCTCTTTTCCCCACAGACTGTAACTGGTCCATTTTAGTTATAAGTCACTCTAAACATTGAAAATTTCACAGAAAAGACAGCGGAAATCTGGGTATCTTTAAACCCTTAACTCTTTACCAAACAACAAAAATTTTAGACTGGTCCAACATATAAGGCATTTGCAGATGACAAAATAAATGTGACTTAAAAACTGAACTTTGTTTTGGGGAGGCTAGAAAACGTTGTGGGAAAAGGAGAAAATGCTGGTTACCAGCATTTTCTCCTTTTCACACAATGTTTTCAAAAGGCTTCTTTCTCAGGGTTGTTAAAAGTTGGGACTGTGTGGTAAAGGGTTAATCAAACGACCCCACTTTTAACTCTATACCAAACAACAACATCTGAGACTAGTCCAATTTCAAAACATTTGCAGATAACATATTAAATGTTACTCAAAACATGAAATTTGCTTTCAGACGGTAGAAAACATTGTGGGAAAATAAGAAAATGCTGGTTACCAGCATTTTCTTCTTTTCCCACAATATTTTCAAAAGCCTTCTTCCTAGGGTTGTTAAAAGTCTGGATTGTGTGGTAAAGGGTTAAGCAAACCTGAGGAAGAAAGATTTATAACAATGCTGGAAAAGGAGGATACGCTGGTAAATAGCATTTTCTCCTTTACCCACAATGTTTCCTACACTATTACAAACAAGTCCCATCATTTGAGCAACATCTGTCAGATGCAAATGCTTTCAATAGAAACCAGACTAAAATTTGGTTGTTTTATAAAAACTTAAAGTGACAAAAGTCTTGAAAATATTGTGGCAAATGAAGAGTTCAGCCCTATTGTTTAACCCTTTCCCAAACGACAAATTTTGGACTAGTCCAAATTGAAAGAGTTTGCAGACGACAATTTTAAATTTGATGAAAATGGCAGAAAGGTCTCAAAATGGATAGAAAACACTGTGGGAAAACACAGTGTTTTCAAAAGACTTGTACTGCAGACACGTGAAAACCAGGGCTAGTTTGGGAACGGGTTAAGACAAGTCAATTCTTGCAGATTTTCTAAATCCCCCATGGGTCAAAACAGTCTTGAAATTACAATTCTTTTCTTTCAGGCAGTAACAGGATAAATCTGACTTCATAGTCCAAATACTCCTCGCTGGAAAGATTTGGTTGGGTACCCATCTCTACATCGCATTGTCTTCCTGAAAGTAGAAAGCAAAATTCAACCTGATTTCAACTCTTCTTCGACTCTTTTTCCGCACAATCCTGAGTTTTAATGACCCTGAGGAAGAAGGCTTTTGAAAACATTGTGGGAAAAGGAGAAAATGCTGGTAGCCAGCATTTTCTCCTTTTCCCACAATGTTTTCTTTCCACCCTCTCATTAGACAAACTTCAATTTCTGATACACATTTATTTTGTCTTCTGAAAGTGCTTTCAATTTGGACAAGTCTTAAAATTTAGCCATTTGGTAAAGAGTTAAAACACTCAAGTACCTGCCGACTGACCTGGGATCTACGCCAATCATTATGTTCTGTCCAAAGGCAATTTCACAACTATAGTTGCCTTTGCAGCCTTTGAAGATCTAAGATCAGACTACATTTTAACTGCAGACTGACCCGGGATCTCCACCAACCACTATGTTCTATCTAAAAACAGTTTCACAACTATAGTACTTAGCTTTTGCAGCCTGTGAAAACCCAAATTAGACTGCATGTACACTGGATCTACGCTGACCACTATGCAGAAATATTGTCTACAGGCAGTTTTGAAGTCACAATCAGCTGGCTTCTCTTTCCTGACTGAAAATTTACATTTTGTTTACTTTGCACTTTCAGGGTAAATGCATTATTAATGTTTACAATGTAAACATATCTTTAAGTACATAAAAGTCAGTTGAGAGGATAAAGATTAAGGTGCAATTGATAGTTTTATTGATTGAATGGAGTTTTATTCCCCATTTATCATTAATTCACGTGTATCACAGGAGCATTGTATTGATTGTATGGTGTTTAACGCTGTTTTCAACATTATTGCACCTATCCATGCTTTCCTGGAGTTTTGTACACCAGTACTACGCACAAAATTCTTGCCAAGCCACTGGCTGCTTTCCCACATAATCATCGTCAAAAGGATGGTCAGTGGTGAGAAAGGAATGAATCCTGTAGCAATGACAATCATCAATCCTCGGAAAAAAATTGGCAGAGCCGGGAATCGAACCAGCGACCCCGTTCTCAAGTCCTGTACGCTACCGACTGAGCTACCGGGGCTCGGCTTACCACAGCAGCAACTCATTCAAGTATGCCCTGGGTTTCAATTGTATGGGGTCCACACTCTATCACGTCTTGCCCAAGGACCCTCCCATGAAAAACCCTACCCTACAAGAAATCTGACATTTCATTTCTTTATGATAATATACCAGTGTGTAAAATATCCAATACAGTAATATTTCAGGAGATAATAAATGGAAACCTTTACAAAAATTACATAATGTTCAGAATTCACTTATTAACAGGTGGATTTTATCATGAATCCAACTCCAATTTTCCTGACCTATGACCTTTATTTTGTCATTATTTATTTCTGTTTAAATATCACTCCCATTCAAAATGTATTCAAATATGACAAACAGAAACCATTTTCTTTACTGTTACCAGGATGTTCATGACATACCTATAGACGGCAGGGATACTGTATGCCAGCTGCATTTAAAAATAGTAGGAGAATAAAAATAACTTTGATCATTTAGAAGACACTCTGTGCATGTACCTCTGTCCAATGTTCATCTCCAGCCTGCTACCAGTCATAGACTTGCCTCCATCAGGTTTTTTACACCACTTTCAGCAGTATACCAGTTACATCATGGCAACAGTTAACTTGTCCATCTGTTTTCTGGGTTTCATCAGGCTTAGACTAGGGCTCTGCAGTGTCATTCCCAAGAATACTACCATAACTACCACTGCCACAGGTGAGGAACAAACCAAGAACATCTGAAAGACAAATCTGGAAATATGTTCACCATGTCAACTATAAGTAAATAAGATATATAACAGTAAATAAGCTGTCTACCAGACAACAATTACTGTTGTTACAATTGTCCTAATTGAAAGAATTTGTGCAAAACAAATGCTACTCTAATATGGGATTGTTTCTGAAAGAGTAAAAAAAACATTGTCGGAGAAGGAGAAAATGCTAGAAATGATTATTATTTTCTCCTTTTTCCACAATAGGCTATAAACATCTTTTTAGGGGAGCTAAAACAAAACTATTCCATAAATGGCAATTACTTCTTAACTCTTTACCACACAATCCTGAGTTTTAACAACCCTGAAAGAGAAGGCTTTTGAAAGCACTGTGGGAAAAGGAGAAAATGCTGGTAACCAGCATTTTCTCCTTTTCCCACAATGTTTTCTATCCTTCCCAAAACAAATTTCAATTTTTAAGTCCCATTCATTCTGTCGTCTGCAAATGCTTTCAACCTGGTTGAGTCTAAAATTTCACCGTCTGGTATAGACAGATTAGCACAAGGCATAATTATTGAGTGTTATTATGGTAGCATAACTTAACAAAACATTCTGAAGAAATTTGTGTTCTTTTTTCCTCTACTGAATGAGGGTGTGTGACAAAAATTTATCAATATACCCTTCACCAAATAAATCCATGCCTTTCCCAAGACTTTTGAAAACATTACTGGAAAAGAAACTGGCTTGTATTTTCTCCTTTCCCACAATGTTTTAAACCCTTTCAAAGACAAATTCCATCATATAAATCACACTTTTTCATCTAAAAATCCTTTGAATATGGGAAACTTTTGATTTTTGTGGCACTTGTTGAAGACAATGCCACCGAGTTCAATACGGTATTTTGAAAATCATGTATCGTAGTTTGTGGAAAACCGAAGAAAGTAAACCAAATTAAACTCAATTTTTCTAAGACAAATAAGTGTTTTGATAGTCCTCAAATGTATATATCAACAACAGAGTATTAAAATAAACTGGATTAGGCAATTGATCATGGAAATACTTCTGTTTTTTATTGAAAACATCTATACCCGCACTATGACCTTCTATTGGCACAATGATACACACAACCTTTGTCTCCTGACCGTGTTGGTCCCAAAACTAATTCATCCCTGGGCTTGTTCGTCCGGGCTTGTTCGTCCCACATATTATTGTTTATTTTTCAAAAAATTAATTCGACACAATGGCTCCCTCGACAAATGCCACACCAGTGCTTTCAATGCTTTGATTGTTCCCTGAAAGAGCAACAGTTTCCAACCATCTATGGGACTCTGCCATCATTGATGAGGATGTGTTCTGTTGGGGACATTCTGACTGTAACCTTCGTTTGTCTATGTTTACACTTTACCACACAATCCTGACAACCTCCAAGAAAGAAGCCTTTTGAAAACATTGTCGGAAAAGGAGAAAATGCTGGTAACCAGCATTTTCTCCTTTTCCCACAATGTTTTCTACCAGTCCCAAAACAAATTTCAAATTTTCAGTCATGTTTATTTTGTCGTCTGTAAATGCTTTCAATTTGGACTAGTCTAAAATTTTGCTATTTGGTAAAGAGCTAAGTGGATCCATTGATTATCAAATGAAATCTTTTGGCCCTGATTTTAAATGCTGAAATATCATCATCAAGTCAAAGATAGGGCAAAGAATTTCAGACTTTTTTATCCTTGGGCTTGTTTGGTTGGGCTTGTTTGTCCAAGCTTGTTCGTCTCAACTCAACTGAACCTAGTACAGTATAGATACCAAACTGAACCTAGTAGAGTATAGATACTGAACTAAACCTAGTACAGTATAGATACTGAACTGAACCTAGTACAGTAAAGATAAATACATGTATACTGCTGAGGTTCCTTCAAAAGCAGGTCTGTCAATCTTCATAAGTATTAGATAAATATGTGGAGTATTTCAGTAAAAGATGTACTTGTAGATCTAGTTACAATATGTTAGCACAATATAGGATTAGTGGTTGGCTGTCCATTTATAGTGTATTTACACCTGTGTTTGTACCTGCCAATCAAAGGTGCTAATGATAACTTGTCTATCAGTATTTCGACATGTGTGCAAAGGTGTTAACAGCAGATAATTTTCCAAACTATGCAATCAACACGAGTCTTTATTTATAGAAATTTTTAGTCTTAGCAGGGTTTCCGCTTACGACGTAAAAGTATCTATAAATGCACAAAAATCAGCTCGGATGCAAAATATCAAAGCTGATCGTGTACCCTGGACGCAGTCAAAAATGAGTCAAAACCATGATTTAACTAGATCTACATCAATAACAAAAACAATGCAAAATACTGCTGCAGCGATTTAACATTTCTTGTACAAACTGACCATCGGAATTTCAAAGTGTCTATATATAGATCTTGGTATGCCAAGATATGACCAAGAAAAATAAAAATAGATCTCTTCATCGTCAACTTTGACTGGTTACCCGAGATGTGCTTATATTGTCTTTTCTGGCAAACTGACCATAGGAAAACAGCTGTTTAGCATTTCTATCCTGAAGATGGCTTCCCAGGCCAAAAAGAAAAAGCAAGAAGTCATTTGAAATAGCTTCTTCTTGTTATCCAGTGACCAGATCTGGCCTTAATAAACAGACGGTTAATGCAAGTAAAAATGGAACTCCGAAGGAATGCCATGGGACTCAACTTTTGCAGTTGCATTGGGTCCCATGGATTCAGTAAAATTTTATTCAAATGGAAACACTGGTCTTAGTTCTAACTTAGTGAGCCAGTTTTTATTTAAAAATGAATGTGAACTTTCCAAAAATATTAAGAATTATAGAAATGTAAGATAAACAAAGTTTAAAAGGGATTTCAAAGTTTAAAAAGGATTTCAGTGGTACAGCATTTATTTGCAATGCTAACAACAGACATGGGTTCAAACTAGTGCAAGTGATGGCACCATCTGACATGTGGCACAACAATATTCCCACCAGCTTTTTTTTTCAAAGGTACACTTACCACCTTGGCTGAAAATCTGGGGGTAATATTTAAATTTTGAGGGTATGACAATAATGATTACCAACTGGTGTCATAGCGATCCATATTGATAATTTGGAGCAAGCCAAAATGCCGTAATTTTGAATGCTTTCCCAACATTTTTCAGACAAAAAAATACTCCATCACTGGATGCCAGGCAGATGTAGAATAGAATAGCTCAGTATACATTGGCCAGTATGCCTGCAGAGCTTTAACCCTTTACCACACAATACCGACTTTCAACGACCCTGGGAAAGAAGACTTCTGAAAACATTATGAGAAAAGGAGAAAATGCTGGTAACCAGCATTTTCTCCTTTTCCCGTAATGTTTTCTACCCTTTGAGAGTCAGGTTTCATCAATTAAGCCACAGTTTATTTGTCGTCTGCAACAGCTTTGAAATTAGAAGAGTGTAAAATTCCGTTGTTTGGTAATTAACTCTTTACCACTCAACAAAAATGTCAACTTGTCCAAACTAAAAGCATTTGCAGACGACAATTAAAATATGGCTCAAATGATGGAAGTTGTCTTTGAAAGGTTAGAAAACGATGTGGGAAAAGGAGAAAATGCTGGTTACCAGCATTTTCTCCTTTTCCCACAATGTTTTCAAAAGGCTTCTTTCTCAGGGTCGTTAAAACTTGGGATTGTGTGGTAAAGGGTTAAAGCTTTAAAGAACAGGCGACTGGAATTCAGACTATAGAAAGGAAAGTGGGACAGTCCAATAATGACATCCCCAGAGCTCCAGATAGAGGAAGTGATTTTGAATTCAAAATTGAAAATATTAATTACTTTCCACTAAACCCTATGTTGTGGGCACTCATTAGAATCATTTCATCGAGACAATTCTAATGAGTACATACAACATACATGTAGGGTTTGGAGGAGAAATAATGCATTTAGAATACTATCACTCCCTCTTACCTGGAAGTCTGCATTCCCAATAATGAAAATCCCATAGCGGTCTTTTTCATCCATGTTTTTTTTCCTTACATGAGGTGCTACGTTTAACCAATATTTGCTTGGTAAATTTCTATTTCATAACATGATTTATGCAGAAATATTCACAAGTGGGAACACTGCAGAGGTTCATCAATTTTCTTCTTAATTCAGAATGTTGACTTTGTCTACAATTAACCAACAATGGCGAAGAATCCAAGATGTATGCCTGTTACAAACTGCAATATGCCTGTTACAAATTGATCTAGGTCAAAACTGTAGGGTGTAATGATGTGGGGCGAACGAGCCGAAGGACGAACATGGAAAGGAACAAAGTGGATTTGGGACGAACAAGCCCGTGAAAACAAAAAATAAAAGTGCGCTAGGACAGAATGCTTAGATCTACATGTTTCTTTTTGTTTCAAATTTCCTCTGTTGTTGGTCATCTTTAATTCAATAACGATTCATCGAAAGGGTTGGCCAACATACCTTTCGGACTGTCTCTGATAGTATAGATATAACTGACTTAAAAAACGAAAATTTTGTTAGCAGCAATACTCTGCACGTGCAGCTTTGAACGTTTCCGCCAGTCTGGTTACCGTTTCAGCTGGTGCCTGCTTTTGGCACAGATTTTTTTCGTCCGTGGACTGTTCGCACTTACTTGGTCGTCCCAACTCTCTTGTACACAGTATTCCAAGAACAAATTTCATTTTATTTTATTTTATTTTATTGTTTTTTTTTTGTCTGCCCTCTTATAGCCCATCAAACTTCATAAATATTTCAAGAACGTTTTTTTCTTTTTAAATGGATGATCTTAAATAAGTTTTTAGATCCTTCTTTGTCTCAGTCGTATATTTATGAATTAAATAGGATGATTATTTTTGGAATCAAGATTTTCAACGTTGTGAGTTCTCTCAAGATTGTCTTTTCGTCATGCTAAAACTTTGACATGTTCTCATATCTTTGTTATAACTGAAGATGTTTACATAAATATTGGGCTTACTATTCACTATCAAAAGGAAAATTCATATCAAATGAGTGGCGCTTTCTGAAAAGGTGATTTACCATCATTTTTTTTAACTAACAATCATAAAGCAATCATAAGATCGCTAGTCTTTTGCCACTGAGAGATCGAGAGTGGTAAAGGTTCAAACGTAAACAAAACAACAAAAAAAAAAAAACATAGTCACCAAAAATTGTCCCACAAAAAATATTTCTTTCTGTTTTAGAGATCGTAATTCTTTCAAAAATAACAATGTTGATATGAACTACAAAATCCCTACCACTCCAGTTTGAAAAGTATATATACTTGCAAAGTCATAGACTGAACAAGATGTCATTGAAAAGGTACACGTGTTTGCATATATGTCAATGAAATCAGTACTCCACGCAATCAGGTTTATCTTTACTTATCCCGATGCAACCTTTCTAATCCTCGTGTTTTTCGCGAGTGTTGTAGGTATCTTCTAGATATGAGTTTGTCCAAAAAATGTAAAAGAGCACTGAAAGCTCATCTGAAAGTGAGCTCTAGAAAGTATTCAAATGTCAAATCATCAAACTGATATATTCTTTATTTTGTTGCTTTTGTTAAATCTAAGATTAACAACCAAAATGTTTTCACGGTAGTTCTTTATTGTGATAAGTAAATCGCTATGAGCGGTGGTAAAGTCAGTCATCAGATCCAACTGGATCAGACTTAATTACCGGATTGCGCTTAACAGTCTAAGGGTTAAAGCGACGGACCGCTATTTCAAAATCAAAACGCTGAAAGCACCGAAGTTTTCACATTTTATTAATGAAGTGTATGGAGGCCGTTTTGATAAAAAAACAGAATTAATCATTTAAACCGGGAACACTACTACATTTATATTTCCTGTGTGTTTTAATCTGTATTGACATGAGTTCAACAGCTGATGTCGACAGCTTGCCGGTTCAGTATACTTGTGAAATATGCACGTAAAAGTCTTTCGTTGCATAAATTAATGTAATGAACTTTTTTCAAATGTTGTAACAGCAAAATTTCAGTGTAGATAAAATGATTTTATATACTGCAGAATAATTTTGCGGACGGTGCAGATCCAAGATCAGACTGTGTTAATGCACCAAAGCAAACGAATAAACATTCTTGAGGGAAATGAATGATATATAATGCAGAATACCGGACGGTGCAAATCCAAGATCAGACTGTACCAATATATCAAACCAAACTAAAAAACAGTCTTGAGGGAAATGAAAACATTTACGTCATGAACTGTGTGTAACGAACCCTTTGATTCAGTCTTGTTGATATTGATAACAACGAAATGTTCCATAAAGATTTCAAAATGTTCTTTAGTTTGAATGCGATACGAAACCTCTAGTGTCAAATATGCTGTAGAAAGTTTCTATGAGGGAAACAGACCTCCAGATAAGAGGGAGTGATAGTATTCTAAATCCATTATTTCTTTTCCAAACCCTATGTGGTGGGTACTCATTAGAATCGTCTCTATGAGACGGTTCTAATGAGCACCCATAACATAGGGTTTAATGAAGATTGATTAATATTTTCAATTTTGAAATCAAAATCACTCCCTCTATCTGGAGCTCTGGGGAAAGCAGCAGAATGTTCATTGGTATAACCATAGGCCACTGAAGTTTCATTGCTCTATCACGGAACACCAAGATCTTCATTGCTCGATCGTCGGACACCGTCACCTAAAATAGTACACGGGCGCATCGCCTTTATATCGTATATGATAACACATAGAATCGATGCACACACATATGTGCTATTTTAAGTAGCGATGTCGGATGATCAAGCTATGAAAATTTCAATGTTTCGTCATCCGCAAATGGAGCTTCAAAGGCATGTGGTATAACAGATAGCAGTCCATTTTTGTGGGTGTATATGGAAAACCTTCATATGATTTAATTTTTGTCATAGCGGCGGTGGATACAAAACCGTAGAGTCCAGTAACAATAATTTTAGTAACTTGGTCGATGGATGAAAAGGAAATCGTTCAAAAAGAAAGAATTACAAGAATCTGCGCCATACTCTGTGACAAAGGGATATACTGCATCTCCTAGAAGCATTATACCAAGCCAGTCATCATAAAACTACAGATCCATAAAAATCATTAGTCTAACAATCGACTGCATTATGAGATTCATGTTGAACGGTCCTTGAACTTGCAGAAAATTTACAAATAGTTTAAAAAGTTTCGGCCCATGTCAGCCTGTGCAGACTGCACAGGCTGACATGAGTCGATACTTTTTGCAGACGCATTAAGCCCCTTTTTTTTTCATAGAGCATGGTTTATATGATTTTCTTTGCAGACTTTATCGTCCAAGTAATTTGAAATGCAGAGATTGAGGCAATCCTCACAGCTTACTTTACATTTTCTTCATTTCTTTTTTTTTAGTCAAAAGTACCTACACATACAGTTGGCACTGAATTAACCCCCATCCTAAACTGCTAACGATTGCAGAAATATTTTTCGTTCAATATAATGGCATTGAAAGAAGTTTATACGCCAAGGACTATTGATAGTGTACCGGGTAGTGTAGAGTAAGATTGGACTGTACGTAGGTGCAGACTGATCTTTCTTTACTCTCTCCGCAAAATACATCCTAGGTCAAAAACGTCAGGATAAGACTTGATAGAACTAAAGATTATCATAAAAGAAAAGATAAAATGAGAAAATTAGCTGAGAGAGAGAGAGAGAGGGGGGAGAGAGATAGGGGGCACAGACAGACAGAGAGAGAAAAAATGAATTGAGCCATGCTCTGTTAAAAGGGTGCTTAATGCATCGGCAAAAAATATCGACTTAGGCCAGCTTGCACAGTCCGCGCAGGCTGACTTGAGCCGAAACCTTTTGTTATAGGTAAATCTTTTGCAAGTCAAAGGACCAGTTTACCTCATGGTTTAGTTAGCTGTGCCGAGCCCCGTAGTTCAGTCGGTAGCATACAAGACTTGAGAACAGGACGTCACTGATTCGATCCCCGGCTCGGCCAATTTCTTTCCGAGGATAGATGATAGTCATTGCGACAGGATTCATTCCTCTCTCACCGCTGACCATTGTTTCGACGATGGTTATGTGGGAAAACAGCCAGTGGCTTGGAAAGAATATTGTGCGGAGTACTGGTTACAGAGACTCCAGGAAAGCATGGATAGGTGCACTGGCCGCCGCGATATAACTGAAATAATGTTGAAAACGGCGTTAAACACCATACAATCAGTTAGCTGTTATACAAAATGAATATTATGGATCCATGGTATATGATGACCTGCTTGTTAAAGTGCACCATGGAGATGCATCAAGCCCGCTTTTGTCAGAGCATGGCTCAATTACATTTTAATTCAACGTGGATGGCAGCAAAATAATATGAGCCATGCTCTGTGAAAAGGGGGCTCAAAGCATCTGCGAAAAGTATCGACCCAGGTCAGCCCGCGCGGACTGCGCAGGCTGACCTGGGCCAAAACTTTTCGCTACTGGCCAATTTTCTGTATGTCTAAGGACTACTCTACCTTATGATACAGTCGGTTGGTAGACAAAATGGATTTTATGGGTCCCTAATTATGTGACGACTTGCTTGGTGTCATGGATCACGCAGATGCATTAAGCCCCTTTTTCACAGAGCATGGCTCATATGAATGATAGCTGAGTGAAAGGAAACAAGAGAAATCTTTTTTAAAAGATAAACGGCGTGAGAGGAACTGGAAAATTGATTTCTAAACTCTTTTTCGTGACTCAATATAAAGAAAAATAAAAACAAAAATAACCTTGACAGCAATTTAGATTTCGAAATCTAACTAGTTCGGTCGAGTTACACTTTTGTAGACATATATAGTATTGAGTTGTTTGGTAACGCCTAGAAAGTATTAAACTTTCAAACAGTACAAGAAAAGGATTATCCCCTGTCATATTAGTTTGCTATGATGTTAATAAAGGTCCTACGGTATCGATTAGCGACACCAACGCTTGTATATTAGTTTCACAAAATGCGTGGGCAAATAGGCCAGCAGGGCCCGCCGAATAAACATGTGAACATTTTTGGCCAATCGCAAATTACCATCTATTTATCCAATGTCATTAATATTCATTTATAACAAGAAGTAGGTCAAAAGCGAGAGCATTCAGCTACGCTGAAAAAATACAATAGACGTCAAGGCCTTCAGCCTATCTAATTGTCTTCTTCCAGGCCTTCAAAGATCGACGAAACCTACTCTAACTTTGACCTAGTTTCCAGAAACCAGACATCCTTACCGTACTCACATAGTATAAAAATTTTCGAATGTAAACAAATCCACGAAACTCTTGCATCATTTCGACCTCTGTGAATTTTCCAGAACAGAGCTCTCGAACCATTTCTCCTTATCTTTAAATTCTGTACCTGCTGACCTAAATCTCAACCAAGCGAAAGATAGTGAAATAAAGGATTAACTTCTGCCTTGATTATGACAATGAAAGTAGATACTCCCTTAAAGCTGTTAGGAAAAGATTGTTCTTTCAATTAATTTGACATCAGCATTTTCTTTTACGAGGTAGGACAGAGACTTGAAGCTAACTTCCTAAAGAAGAAGACAGCAGCTGGAAAAAGTGTAACATCATAATTCAATTTTCTTATCTGCTAGAACGTCAGGTGATTTTTGCTTATCTCTCAGTTATTTCCGTTCACACATTTTTTTCCCCTTTCCTTTCAATAATTACCTTATTCCAAAAAAACAAAAGATTCTTTGCTCCGCGGTTCATTCAACTTTTAGAAGTCAATAGTGGGTACAAAATACTTGCCGCTTTCTGCAGTTTTCTAAAAGATAATCTGAGTACATAACGGTATGAGGACGAAGGAGCTATATGTTTTTTCCCCAGATCAGCCACTAAGACTTTTTCTATGATAACGTCAGTCCGATTTGATTCCTTTTCTTGATCATCCCAAATTTGGTATAATCGAGCTAATTATTACTGATCGAAAAACAATGAGCCATGTTCTGGCAAAAGGGGGCATAATACATCTCCGTAATGCATGTTACCAATCAAGCCATCACATAATTGTGGATCCATAATAGACATTTTTTTTTTTTTTTTTTAACAACCGACTGAATCATGGGGTATACTGGTCCTTTGGCATACAGAAAATTGATCAATAGCGAAAAGTTTCGGTCCAGGTCAGCCTGCACGGACTGCGCAGGCTGACCTGGACCGGTACTTTTCGCGGATGCATTAAGCCCCCTTTTCACAGAGCATGGCTCAAAGGAGTTTTGTGTTCCTTCAATCAGTCCGAAGTTACTCGTATTATCACTCATTTGTGCAGATGCAAGATCAGTCTGTATGTCTTTTCAGTCTAAATTCATCAATCCCAAAATCAATGGTAAAAAGTTTTCTTGCTTATAAAAACCATTTTCATGATGAAGTACCCGGCCACTCTTTCAGACTTCGAGACGAAAGCATTTGCACGCGGTAAATTCAAGGGAACTCAAATGTAAGAATTCGCAATTGAATAGGTTAAAAACATGATGGAACGAGAAAAACAAAATGCTGGCTATCTCATGATGTGTTCAGAAGCCTTCTCCAAGTTTCAGATTGTTTTCCCAACGTTTGAATTCATCAATTAATACCCACGCGATTTCACAACCGTTCCTGAAAACCCCAGGAAAAATATTTCATTTACCTACGCATCTTTACGGAGCCCGGAAAGTGTCATTCTTTAAACATTTTTTTATTTCGAAATAACGAAATCCTAAATCGTTCAAACGAAATACTATTTCGAGAAAACGAAATACTAAATCGTTAAAACGAAATGCTATTTCGAGAAAACGAAATACTAAATCGTTAAAACGAAATACTAAATCGTTAAAACGAAATGCTATTTCGAGAAAACGAAATACTAAATCGTTAAAACGAAATACTAAATCGTTAAAATAGCATTTCGTTTTCTCGAAATAGCATTTCGTTTTCTCGAGATAGCATTTCGTTTTAACGATTTAGTATTTCGTTTTAACGATTTAGTATTTCGTTTTCTCAAAATAGTATTTCGTTTTAACGATTTAGTATTTCGTTTTCTCGAAATAGCATTTCGTTTTAACGATTTTCGTTATTTCGAAATAAAAAATGTGTAGAGCATGACACCTACCGGGCTCCGTACATCTTTCAAACAGTTAATTAGTTAATAAATCAAATAACCAGGATTCGCATTGGTCCATCTTCATGTACAAAGCGACGTACGGGGCTAAGACGTTACATGTATATTAACTTTTAGGCTGCTTGTCGCGACTCAAGAACCTTTTGCGGACAGTGTACATCAAGATCAGACTGCACAGAACATGCAGTCTGATCTTGGATCTACACTGTCCGTTATGGAGATATTTTTCCGAAAAAAAAAAAACCTTTGAATGAACGAAATTTGGTTTTTTTTTTACTATTGGCTTGAAAGTTTCATTTCATTTATAATATTCAGCAGGTATTGGGTTAATGGTGAAAGACTTTTGGTCTGTTTACAATCTCTGACCTGTTGAGTTTCAACCCCAGGTATATCAAATTTGTTTACGTCCGTAAAACACCCTCGACGTACAATCCAGAGCGATCTGTTTCACACTTATAAATGCAAGGGGACAAAAGAAGCCTTCGAAGACGGTGGAGGTCAAGATGAAGATGCGCAGAACGTGCAATCTGATCTTAGTTCTTCCCCGTCCAATACTTGATTCTATGTTATGATAAAAACGTCTCTTCATTTAGCGGTGCAGTGGTATGTTTGGCCTCGAAAAAAGACGATTCTTTTTATTTGATAGTAAAAACGTCGACCCTTTACTACACAATCCGGTGTCTTAACTATCCTGAGAGAGGAAGCCTTTGAAATCAGTGCTGGAAATAAATTATCAGCACTTTTGTCCTTTCAACGATAAATAGATCTGGTATCATTTCAGTCAGAATTACCAGGTCGACTGCATAATGCTTTCAATATAGACAAGTATGTAAATTGATCGTGTGGTAAAAGGTTAACTATCAAATAGATAAAAAATGTGTGTCTGTAGGTCGGCAACCAGATACTGGAATCAAAACACTCCTCTCCTCTGCCAGGCTAGTAGGTCACACTTCGGCTGTTCCAAAATCTACGAAACTTGTGATAGTCAGACAATCAACAATTGATGGTTAACTTGTTTCGATGTACCTGAGAAGTTTTATGTTATGTTATGTTGTGTTGTGTTATGTTATGTTATGTTATGTCATGTCATGTCATGTCATGTTATGTTACGTCACGTTACGTTACGTTATGCTATGATTAGCTTATTTTGGACTGTCTGTCTGCCTCTTTTCAAACCAATTATGTCATGTCATGTTGCGTTACGTTACGGTACGTTACAAAACGTTAAGTTACGTTACAACACGTTATGTTACAATTAGCTTATATTTTGTGGTTGTCTATCTACCGCCCTTCAAGTCTTGATGTGCCCTGAATTGAAATTGTAGTTTTCAATGAAATTCTTACCAAGTATTTCTTTTATATATAATTCTTGACAGTTTCTGGGTGGGAATAAAAATGAACAACCGACGGCCTTGACTATACGATTTAATCCAGACTACCAATGGAGATATTGCTCAAGAAAAGGAATTAATAAATTGTTAAATTTGGCCCAGTAGCTTTAAGATAGAAGATATGAGTCGAAATCGTGTCCAAAAATCTGCGTATTCAAACGACATAATTATGTACTTAAACAACAACTATGAATATGCCAAAAAATAAACACTAAATTATTCGATGTAATGAAATCTAGGTTTGAGTCATGCTCTGTGGAAAGGGGGCTTAATGCATATTCAAACGCCATCGACCCACACATATTTTGTGCAGTCTGATCTTGATCTATACCGTCCCCTAAAACCACTTGAATTGCCGTTATCAGTGAAAAAGTTCAAAACTCTAACGTTACTTTTTCTTCTCGTAATGGTAGGTCTGAAAAATATTCTGTTGTGTGGTAAAAATATCAATGCACTGTTTCATATCACAGATACAGCAGAGGAATTTCTATTGCAGACGGTTTCTGTATCAAAAAAACGATAACGCTCTTTCCAGAAATAAGTGTGACAAAAATAGTACATATTTGTCATTGTTATCAGTCTTACTTCTCGCTCCAAAGTAAAAGAGCACCACATGCGGGTGCCAACGCTCGGCTGCAAGTGTTTGATTTTTGGGGAACATTCCAAATCGAAGAAGGGGGGATAACCGTGTCAAAACTATTTTGATAATTACCAGCCCCTGTTGTATAGGTCTCCCTTTTGATAGTTAAGACTAGTCCAAGTTTGAAGTAATAATCTCTAATAATTTCAGAGATATTCTTAATGTCAAGGTTTTTGAAAAGGGGCATAACTTGGTCAAAAATGTTTTGGTACCCCTTTTGATAGTTAGGGACTTGTCTAACTTTGAAGTAAATATCTTCAGTAAGAGAAATTTTACAAAAATGCCAAAGTTGTTGCCCGACGAGGACAACGCAGACGACGAGGACACCAGGGTCCGTATTCACCAACCATTCTTAAGAACGTTCTTTGTCTTTTTCTCCAGAATTTTCTACATTTGAAAGTAACACAACTCCTGATTGGCTAAACCAAATGGTTTAGCCAATCAGGAATTGTGTTACTTTCAAATGTAGAAAATCTTAGAGAACAAGACTGATAATATTCTTATTCTTAAGAATGGTTGGTGAATACAGACCCAGGGCTATGACAGTAACTCGACATTTTCTTCGAAAACAGCCGAAGTAATAAAACATTAAAACCAACAAATCATAAAGTGGTATCGGACTGGCATATTGAAACGCTGTACCGATTCTAACGGCAATTTGATTCAGTCAAATATCATAATGAGAAGCAACTAGCTGATTGATCTCATAAGCACCTTGTAAGAAAGTAGTGTTGAACCTGCTTTATATAATCTTTAATTTGACCCTGGGAAATATGGTTAACCCTTAAGCTGAGCACTAAGCGCGACTCAAGGAACATTTGCGGACAGTGTAGATCAAGATCAGACTGCACAGAACGTAGAAAAGACATTATGCGTAGAACAGGCAAACACTAGGAAAGCATGATAGGCACACCGACCGCCGAAATATAGCTTTGCGTACTCCTGAAAATGGCGTAAAAAACATAATTAACAAATAAAAAGTTTTCCTTCTCAAACTATTTGAGCATCGCTCTGCTCAAAATGGTTTTCAATGCTTCAGCTTGATGCGTATACCGAGCAAGTCATCACATAATTTTGGATCCATAAAATCCATTTTGTTTATCCGTTGTATCTAAACAGCCAACTTGATCATGAGGTAGAATGTCGTTTGATCGTTTGTCATGTAGAAAATTTGACAATCGCAACAAGTTTCGACTCATGTCAGCCTGCGCGGACTGCGCAGGCTGACATGAGTCGATACTTTTTGCAGATGTTCTAAGCCCCCTTTTCAAAGAGCATAGCTCATTGAATTTTGTATATCAAAATGGGAAATATTGAAGTACCCACGGTGTTTTTTGATAACGTAACTCTTGCATCATCATGGAGCTGAGAGAGTACACCACGTGGAAGCTATCAGAGGAATTTACGCAGGATGTAAACTATGGTAGGATAGTGTTTTTCTTGCCAATATTTACAAGGTAATCACAGAATCTTGGCTGCTCTCCAACCTGTCTGTATCTGACCTTTAACGCTCTCATACTCCAATACTTTCCAAAAATGCATCTATTGCTTCTGAAATATTTTGCATGAAGGTAAAAACTGCTCGTTCCACTTTGCTTGTTTGCTTACTTGCTTGCTAAAATGTCCTTTCCCTTTCCTACATCTTTCCCATTGATACATTTTCCTTTAAAAGATTTCAAAACGAAATGAATGAATCTGATACAAATTCGTCTGTGATGAGGGTAAAATGGAACGTAGAATTTTGTTTACAATCCAAGGAATTCTTGGCTGACCTGTGTCCGGCGTGAGTATTCTGAATCATCGATCAGCCGTAGAGCGATAAACAATCTTGGAAATATTTAACCTTCTGACGGATAGAGCTCAGATAAACACGCTAATTTCTATTTCCATTGTCCTTAGTCAGTACCTTGCTTTTATAATGTTCGATGATCAGGAGGTTGAAGAAAGCTTGTGAAGTTATTCTATATATTGTTTGAAGGATAGGATACTACAGGTTTTTCACTTACTACAGTTTTTAACAGTTAGATCTAGAATGGAGAAGTGCACTTGAAAATCGTATGAACTACAACATTTCATACCTGGTTTTCCACATTTCACGTGAAGTTTTGTACTGAAAAAACCGTGGTAGCTCAACGATTATTCATGATTTTTCTGAATTTATTAACTTGATTATGACTGACGTCAGTTTGAGTTCATTCTCTTTCAAAGTCTGGTGCCATGCATCCTAGACACTTAAAATTTTGCGATAAAAGATATTGCCTTGAATTCAAAGAAGCGATTTACTGGTAAATAAAAACACTTCAAATACACGAAAAAATCGGAAATGTGGATAAAGAATGCAACTGGAATGCATTTTAGCTCATTCTGCAAATCAGTATTACTTTTTTTTTATCGATATTTAAGTATATTGCTGTTCTAATGCGCAAAGTACATTCTAGGAGCAAGTACAGATAAGTTTTAGTGACGTAGTATCTTTATCCCCTACGATATGGAAACAAGCGTGTGAAAAGGCACATTTACGCATCATAACAAACACTAACGCCTGCCCTAAACCACGCCTCTCTTTTTCTTGGTTGTACAAAACATAGGAACAAAGAGGGTGGAGATTTTGTAATATTAGAGTACCTGTCAGGGTCCGAATATGGTTCCCACACAGAAATTTTTCATGGGCAAAACTTCACAACATATAAAAAAGACCAGCATTATTGAACCCAGAATATAGAGAAGAGAAATTCATAATAAAACGACGTAAATTTTACGAAGATATTTTTCACAGCAGTTTCATTGTTGACGTTGTTATTTATCAAAAGAAGCAATTGCCTAGCAGCTGAATATATAGAACAGCAATATTTTTACGAGAAAATTTACATTTTAAACAAATGGCTAAGACAGAAGGACACCAGAAAACAAATAAATTAGAAAAGGATTTAACAGCAACTAAACCTTTTTCTAAATATTTGGTAAAGGAGGTAAGAGTTTAAACAGTGATATTTTAAAATTTGTTTTTGATTGATTGTTTTTTCTTTTTTCTTTTTTTTTTTAAATAACAATTTATATATATTTATACAGACTACTTATTGTTATTATTTGTGGTAAAATAAATTTGTATTTTTCATTCCAATGATTTCATTTTATCGTATGTTATACTGAACTACATGTAGGTTCGAAATTTAAAAAAAACAACATAAAACTAATGTATTAATCATTTCGATACAGGACTTCAATTTACAATGTTACCCAGCGTATAAACAGTGATGTGCTTCGACTCATATCATATCGCATTATTCACTATATTTATATTATTATACATGTCCTTCGAAAATTCTAAATTAGACGCATTAATGATCAGTTTACACTAAACAATAACAATAATAATAATTATTATTATTATTATTATTATTATACTACAGTTTTCTTTTTTTTTTTTTTTTTATTTTTACTCTTTTTTTCCTGTCATAAAACAAAACATATTTCTGTGAAATAAATGCTATATATTTACACTTTACTGGTACTCACTTTTCTTGGAAATCACACTTTCACCATTCATTTTGTAGCTTAACTTAAAGAAAATACCATACGTCTGAACTTTGTGGAAAAATGTTCTTTAATCAATGCTTTGTACACGGCTATTATCTTGTAACTTCTCTTCGTAAAAGTTCAAGGCTTTTGCAGCGATGTTTAGATTGTTCTAGGAATCTGAAAATATAGGTAGCTTTTTTCAATGTTTTCCTTTTAAAATTAGTATATATTAAAATACGTGATTCTACATTCATAAACATGTACTTGATTTTGAATCTTCAATATCAAATGATCTGATCTACCCAGAAACATGTTGCTGACCGCAACACTCTTACGTTGAAATATGTTCATCCGAGGCTTGGTTTTATTGTATTGTATGGGCAATAAATTCTATGACAGAAATTATCAGCGCGCATAAGTCTTTTACCTTAACATTTTTTCACACTATAGCGATTCTTCTTCTTGACCCGTGACTTGTTACGAGGCGCTGTTTCATCCTACCAATTACCGATACTTCAGTTATGTATGTGAATAGCGTATCCTGTTGCGCGGGAGATTTTCGTGGCCTATTCGCGGTTTACTATCGGCACTGCAATAATTGAAACATTTTTATACTGAGTGGTTGGGTTGGTATATTTGTAATCAGGAAGTCTTTGCTTGAACTTCGCTTTAGGCACTAGTCACGTCAAACTATACCTAGCCATGGGACTCAATAGCCCCTGCCTACTGATGGACTAACCTACTGCTTGTGGACCGAGTAAAAAATACCATATGCGCTATCGCCGTGATCGGACAGAAATACAGTTGAAAACGTTATAAAACCTCGTTGAAAGAGAACAAAGAAAGAGTTACAATTAACATTGTATGAGTCGCGTTCTGGCAACGGGGGCTTATGCATCTCCTTTATGCATTATACCAATCAAGTCATCACGTAATTATGGAACCATAAAGACCATTATGTCTGTCTAACAACCAACTGTATCATAGGGTAACCTTGTCCTTTGACATATAGAAAATTGACCAATAGCGAAAAGTTTCGACCCAGGTCGGCCTGCGCGGACTGCGCAGGCTGACCTGGGTCGATACTTTTCGCAGATGTATGAAGTCCCTTTTCACAGAGCATGGCTCATATCTATTGAACAGTAAGATTACCTATAGCAAATGTTCACATTAGTTATTTTGTACACTTTTTTCCTGTTTTTTGTTCAGTCTTCCTCCTCTCAACAAATTTTAGTTAAAATGTACCCTCTTCTTTCTCTACGTTTTGGATCACTTAATCAGTAGGTGATTAGCGTTGTCTGTTATAACACTGTAACTATGTGCATCATCTCTCCATGCTTCTGATGTATGTTACCACATACTATTTGCGTGACTGGCTTCTTTCCGCATTTCTACACGGCTCCACAGAGCAACAGGAGGTTATTTCAAGAAAATCTGTGAGCCATGCTCTGTGAAAGGGGGTGCTCAATGCATCTGCGAAAAGTATCGACCCAGGTCAGCCTGCACAGTCCGCGCACGCTGACCTGGGCCGAAACTTTTTGCTATTGCTCCATTTTCTGCATGTCCAAGGACCAGTTTATTCCATGATTCAGTCAGTTGTTAGACAAAATGGATTTTATGGATCCCAAATTATGCGATTATTTGCTTGGTATCATGGATCACGGAGATGCATTAAGCCCCCCCCCCCCCCCTTCGCCAATGGCTCATTTCTGTGTTATATTTCAGGATTGGTATGAAGACAGATTTGACGACAGAACCAAACAAAGCAAATGGATAATTCTAACATTTCTGTTTGCGATCATTTCCACGATATTACTACTAACTCTGGTTGCACTCGCCGTGCTTGAGAACAAGAAGTTTGAAAGCCTGTCAACAAAGTGCCATCAAGCTGAAAAGAAGTCAAGACCTGAAAAAGTACGTCGTCACACTGATACATTAAAGTACACCAAAACCAACACTAGTGATGTATTCGAAGAGCTCTCAGTTCAGGAGATCGAAGAGGTGTTGGATATCTTAAAAAGCCAAGGAGGTCTAAACTTAGTCAGCCCAAAGAAAGCGACCTTGAATTCAAATTACGTCCACTCTATTGAATTAAAACTACCAGACAAGACCGAGGTAGTTCAATATTTAGACGGAAATGCCAATCGTCCTGAGAGGCGAGCAACGGTCTATATATTTAAAGGGGCAGAAAATCCAGCGTATGTCGAAGAGTATGTGGTCGGTGGAATTGGCACAACACGACCATATGCTCATATCGTCAATACATCAAGGAGGACCACCCGAGTCCCATTTATTTACAGACCTTTCTCGACGACAGAATTCATGGCTATCTTCAGACATATACTAATGAAAGTTGTAAAGCTCACAGGTGATATTCTTGAAGAAAGTTACGATGCCAAACTTTTTGGGTGCCAAGAGAAATGTCTAAAATTTGGCATGGCACCTATTGCCAGTACGTATATTCCCGAAGGCCGAAGACAAGGTTGGTTCTGGTTTACATATGACATCGAGTACGCTTCCCTGTATCCCCTGGATTTCATGTATCTCGTTGACACCACGTCTGTTGATCCCCGTGAGTGGACGATTGGAAAAGTTTGGTATGCCAATCAAATATTTGACAACATGTCAATTTTTATTGATATGTACCACAATGGCGCCATAAATGTTACCAGAAGAAAATTTCCTGTAGGAAAAGACAGAGACTTTGGCAGCCTGAAATTTAGGGAACCGTTGGTGCCTCATGCACCGCTACGAGCACCGAGACAGTACGAACCAGATGGGAGGCGATTTCAAATAACCAACAATGAAGTGCATTACTTAAACTGGAAATTCAACTTCAAAATTTCAGCATCGAGTGGATTACAGATTCTTAACGTTCGCTTTAACAATGAGAGGATACTCTATGAGATGAGCATGCAAGAAGTTGTTGTAATGTACTCTGGCAACAATCCGGCATTTCGGGTCATGAATTTCGCCGATGGGGCGGGCATGTTTGGTACACGCTATCGTGGTTTACTTCCTGGAGTCGACTGTCCAGGTCACTCTGAGTACGTTGACACATATCTTTATACTTCAAATGAGTTCGGTGGTCGTATTTTTGAGAACGCATTTTGCGTGTTTGAAATGAATACCCATACACCACTAAGAAGACACAGAGCCTATGGCCGTTCCGGTGCATTTTACGGAGGACTAGAAACAACGACGATTGTTGTACGATCAGTTTTATCCATACTAAACTACGACTACATATTTGACGTGATGTTTTATCCAACAGGAGCCATAGAAACAAAGGTATCAATGTCTGGGTACCTCGGAACATCCTATTTTTATCCCGAAGAGGATGCATATGCCACAAGAGTTCAAAAATACGTTTCAGCTAACCTCCATAACCATTTCTTCCATTTCAAAGTTGATCTGGACGTTAAAGGAACGAAAAACAGATTTGAATCGATCGATATAAAGACGAGGCAAGAGGAAAGCCCATGGGAAGAGGGTTTGTTACAAGAGCAAGCTTACATAGACCATAATCTTAGAGAAACAGAACTAAAAGCTACATACAACTATAACTTTGAGACTCCAAAAATTCTTCTGTTCAGGAACAACGATCATGTGTCTGAAATAGGCAATGCTCGAGCTTACAGAATACAAGTGAACAAAATGAGCAAGCAACTGTTGCCAAGAGGATATGGGTTCGAAACAGCAGTCTCTTGGGCACGATATCAAATGGCAGTGACGAAGTATAAGCCGGAAGAAGAGAGAAGTTCGTCTATATTCACAATGTGGGACGCCAGACATCCGGTTGTTGACTTTCAAAAATACCTGGATGATGATGACAACATTGTGGACGAGGTGAGTCTGAAGTTTAACCCTTAACCTTTTACCACACAGTTCTGAGTTTTAACGACCCTGAAGAAGAATGCCATTGAAAACGTTGTGGGAAAATGAGAAAATGCTGGTAACCAGCATTTTCTCCTTTTCCCACAATGTTTTCTACTCTACCAAAGATAGAAGTCTGCATGTGGGAAAAGTAGTCAGTGACTTGGCAAGAAAGTTGTGTCAGTACTAGTGTGAGAAAGCCTGGAAACACATGCACTGACCGCCGTGATATGAAACTAAGCTGTTAAAATGGCGTTAAGCTTCGATACAAAACATTCTGGTCTGCAAATGCTTTCAATTTTGACCAGTTTAAAATTTTGTCGTGTGGTAATGAGTTAACCTGCTAAATTAGTGTAATGAAATTTTCAAGTTGATAGAGAAAACCCGATTTTGCTATCTCAGAGGTATTTTTTGGGAAAATATATTCTTATCGGACAGTATAGATTCAAGATCAGACTGCACGTTCTGTGGCAGACTTATCTTGATCCACACTATCCACAAAAGGTCTTTGAGTCGCGCTTAGAAGCCTAAGGGTTAACACAGTTTTTCAAAAAGTCCCTATTCCCCTCTCTTCCTCCCTCCGTCTGACCGTCCTTCCGTCCGTCTTTCTGTCTGTCCCTCTCTGTCTCTCTCTCTGTCTCTGATTATTTTCACAAAAAAAAAAACATTTATTTATGGGATGATATGACTGCCTCGCCAGTCACAACCAGCGTTTTCTCTTTTTGCCACAATATTTTGTACGCCTTGATAGAGAAATCCTATTATTAGAGCCTCGTTTGATTTGTCGTCTGCTAATACCTTCAGTTTGGGCAAGTCTAAAACTCTGTCGTTTGGTAAAGAGTTAAGAACTTTGATCGTTCCTTTTCAGGACCTGGTTGCCTGGATTACTCTTGGAACCCAGCATTTACCACAAACAGAAAACCTTCCCACCACAACTACAGTCGGGAACCAGCTTTCATTTCATATTATACCATTTAACTACTTTGACGAGGACCCGTCTATGCACTCACGTGACGCGGTCCGAATAACACCCATAGATAAATCCAAACCTCTCGAAGGTGCTACAGTAGAACAGTATGGAACGTTGGAGCAGTCATATTGCACACATCAATATGAATATCCACTGGAACGATTGAAAAAGAACAGCACATTTTTGTTTTCATGAAACCGACACTATTTCTTCATTTACGGAAGTTAGTATGTTACTTAAATAAGTAAATATATTACTCACACAGGTTAGTATATTACTTACATAAGTTAGTATATTACTTACCAGAGTTAGTATTTTACTTACATAAGTTAGTATATTACTTACATAAGTTAGTATATTACTTACCTGAGTTAGTATATTACTTACATAAGTTAGTATATTACTTACATAAGTTAGTATATTACTTACCTGAGTTAGTATATTACTTACATAAGTTAGTATATTACTTACATAAGTTAGTATATTACTTACCTGAGTTAGTGTATTACTTACATAAGTTAGTATATTACTTACATAAGTTAGTATATTACTTACAAGGCGGTGATTGCATAACCTCTTTCACAGCCATAGACCAAAACAGTGGCCTTTGCGGACGGTCTAGATAAAGTACAGACCGCATAAAACGCGCAGTATAATCTTGGATCTGTACCGTTCGCTTGTTCAGTCAAATTTATAACATAAGATGAGCCATGCTCTGTGAAAAGGGGGCTTAATGCATCTGCGAAAGGTATCGACCCTGGTCAGCCAGCGCAGTCCGCGTAGGCTGACCTGGGCCGAAACTTTTCGCTATTAGTCAATTTCTGTATGCCAAAGGACCAGTCGGCTGTTTAAAAAAAGCGGCTATGATTGATCCATAATTATGTGATAGCTTAATTGGTATCACGTTTTACGGAGCCCCCTTTTGCCAGAGCATGGCTAAAAAATTTCTGGGTTTCAGTGAATTGTATTCTCCACCGCCCAAAGCCTTCAAATTCATAATTGAGCCGTGCTCTGTAAAAGGGGGGCTAAATGCATCTGCGACAAGTATGGACTGGGGTCAGCCTGCGCAGTCAGTTCAGGACTGGGCCGACACATTTCGCTTTTGGTCAATTTTCTGTACGTCCAGGGAGCGATCTACCTCATGATAAAGTCGATTGTTAAAAAAAGTAGCTATTGCGCATCTAATTATGTGATGGCTTGATTGATATAATGCATCACGGACACACATTAAACCCCCTTTTGCTAGAGCATGGCTCATATATCTGGCGCTGAGAGAGTTGATCACAGAAATCTCAGAATCTCCCTGACAGTAAGCAGCATCGCCAAGTCAAAATCTCGGTTAGACTTCAAAATAAAGACAGCACTTCAGGCAGCTTTTCAGGTGAAAGTAAAGGGAAACGAAAACATGATATATTGTGGCTCCAAGCAACGGAATTCAAAAGCTAAGGGTTTTCAAGCTATATTTAAGTTGTCATCAATGGAGAAAATCAAAAATTGCCGAGTCTGGTGATAAGTTATTCACCTGCTAAATAAGTGAAATAAAATTTTCAAGCCAATGGTAAAAACTCAAATGTTGCTATTTCGAAGTTACTGGGGAATGGGGGGGGGATATCTCCTTATCGGACAGTGTAGATTTGTGCTGTCTGATCTTGATCAATACTATCCGCTTAAGGTCCTAGATCCTTACTTAACCCTTTCCCAAACGACAAATTTTGGACTAGTCCAAATTGAAAGAGTTTGCAGATGACAATTTTAAATTTAATGAAAATGGCAGAAAGGTCTCAAAACGGATAGAAAACACTGTGGGAAAAGGAGAAATTGCTCATTACGAGCAATTTCTCCTTTTCCCACAATGTTTTCAAAACACTTGTACTGCAGACACGTGAACACCAGGGCTTGTTTGGGAAAGGGTTAACAGCCTAAGGGTTAAAAATACCGTGAGCCCATGTGGATTCGGCTTTAAATGTTATGCTTTCGTCTTCAAAATGGCATCGAATGTACGATTGTGCAGATAAATGTTCACTAGATCAAAGCACGTTTATGCCAAAATTTCCTAGCGTTTGATATACATGCTGTGTTAGATCATAGGCCATTGAAACTCCATTGGTCTATTACCGGACAACGAAATTTTCCTTATCGGACACCTTTACTATAAATAGCACATTGGCAACTACCTCTATATTGTATATAATAATATACAGTATATTGTATATCTTATTATATACAACATAGAGGCAGTCGCCATTGTGCTATTTATAGTAACGATGTAAATGAAACTTTGAGTATTCCCTGATATACAGGCGATGCACCAATTCGCAAGTATTCGATGATCAACCAAGATCAACCAAAAAAAATGTTAGTGTTCCGTAACAGACCGATGGAGCTTCAAAGGCCTGTGGTTAGACTGACCAAAAAAAAAAAGCTGTCATAGCTTGTACGCGAGGAGAGAACATTTAAAGGAAAGGACTAATGTTACATTTAATGGAAAGCAAAAGCAACTGTGGAAAATGAGCAAACATTTATTGGTGTATATACAATTTATTACCTGCTGTTCCAGAATATTTTCAAAAGCTGTCGACTACATGGATCTGTAAAGTCGAACAGGTAATGGAAAAAGTTAGATCAGTTCAAAGGAGATAACACTAGGCATATTTTTCATGACTATGGCAAAATGATAAGATATGGTAAAAGTATTATTGTGGCAAAAGGGGGTTCAGTACATCTCCGTGATGCATTCTACCAAGCATGTCATCACATAATTATGGATCCATAAAATCCATTTTTGTATAGGTACCGACAGATTCATGAGGTAAACTGGTTCTTTGACAAACAGAAAATGGACCAGTCTATGCATCAAACCCCCTATTAACTCTTTTCCAAACGACAACATTTTAGTCTAGTCCAAATTGAAACACTTGCAGGCAACAAAATAAATGTGACTGAAAATTTGAAATTTCTTTTTGGAAAAGTAGAAAACATTGTGGGAAAAGGAGAAAATGCTGGTCACCAGCATTTTCTCTTTTTCCCACAATGTTTTCAAAAGGCCTTTTTTCTCAGGGCGTTAAAAGTCGGGATTGTGTGGTAAAGGGACAGACCATGATCCATTTTCAGAACGAGAACAGAAACGAGAGAGAGAAACAGAGAGAGAGAGAGAGAGAGATTTTGTCTTTGTTGCAATGACGACCTCTGAATCAAACGGCCATGCTTGGGTAGGGATGGATGGGCTTCAAAGCGGTAGAAAAAAATGAAGACACTTTCATTTGGTCGAATAATCTGTTCAATCGAGCGGGGCTTTACGCTGCTTTATATAGTATTACAGTCTTATGACAGTGACAGCCCAGCTATTCATGTCTTTTCTGGGTGACAACAACGAGGCTTTTCGTAAAGAAGCGCTGAGCAATGCAATTCGTCGCTTACCCGCTTATCTGGGCTACAACTGTATGCCTACGATATTTGTGCTTTGATTGTCATCATTTTATTTTTGTTTTTATTTTGTTGATTTTTAGCTGTTCAGATATATGTCAAGGTTTATGTATATTTTTACGCTGTATATAGTTTTGAAGTGTAAATATTTCATGACACTATGCAAGACGACCACTCGAATGAGTGCAATACTGTTTAGCCCTCAAATCTGATGAACTCGGCTTAATGGCCCAATAGCTGCCAAAACTAAACAAAATGTGCTAAGATGCGGTTACACTTACATTGTAAATCACACCATCTAAAAGTATGGAGATTATTGCGAAGATGACAATAATTATGATATTGTACGATCAGTCCATGTGTTAATCACTGGCAGGAAAAATCAATTTTAAAACTAAGTCAAAAGATGCCAGGTCGCTCTATCTTTTGTTTACATTTTACCCGGTTTTATAATTCATTTTCCTGCCAGTGACTGACAGTTGCACCGACCGTACAATAACAGATTGTCATCTTCACAATAATTTCTACTTTTAAATCGTACGATTTAAATTTAAATGCGTTTTAACACCCCATGGTGTACTTTTAGTCGCTACTGGGACTTTAAGCTATTTTGTAGATCAAGATGAGATTGCACTGAACTTCCAGTCTGATTTTGTATCTACACTGTTCGCTTACTTGTTACATATTCTGGTCAAAATAATCTTGAAAGATCGATATACTTCGGCAGTCAACTTTTTACCAAAGGACAAAAATTTAGTCTTGACCAACGTGAAAGCACTTGCAGACGACAAATTAAATGCAGGTAGAATGATGGGATTCATCCTTGAAAGGGTAGAAAACATCGTGGGAAAAGGATGAAGATACAAGAATGATTACAGTTTCATAAAATAAAGATGAAAATATAAGACCTCCAGATAAAAGGGAATGATAAAATTCTAAATCCATTATTTCTCTCCCAAACCCTATGTTGTGGGTACTCATTAGAATCGTCCCGATGAAACGATTCTAATGAGTACCCATAACATAGGGTTTAGAGGAGAGTGATTAATATTTTCAATTTTGAAATCAAAATCGCCCCCTCTATCTGGAGCTATGGAAATGGGTTAAAAAATGGCTGAAAACGAGTATAGATGTATCTTTAAGATTATTATATATGCACAAAGAAAATACAATGGGTTTCTTTTATGTTTATTGTATATGATTCATCATTACTTTTGTAAAATGTGTAAATGATCCATGCTCTGGTAAAAGGGGGCTTAATGCATCTCCGTAATGCATTATACCAAACAAGTCATCATATAATTATAGATCCTTAAAAAAAAAAAAAAAAAACACTTAGGCTAGCAACCGACTTGATCATGGGGTAGACTGGTTCTTTGACAAACTGAAAATTGGCCGAAAGCGAAAAGTTTCGGCCAAGGTCAGCCTGCGCGGACTGCGCAGGCTGACCTGGGTCGATACTTTTCGCAGATGCATTAAGCCCCCCTTTTCACAGAGCGTGGTTCAAATAATAAATGATATTTATTGTTTATAGGCTCTTCTATGATTTTTTTTTTTGGTAGTGCTCCGGCAAAAAGGGGGTTTTATGCATCTCCATTTATGCATTATACCAGTGCCAAGAAAGTCATCACATTATTATGTGTCCATAAAATCGTTTTTTGTCTAACAACTGAAAACTGACCGATATCAAAAAGAATCGACCCAGGTCAGTAGGTGCGGACTTTGCAGGCTGACCCGAGTCGATACTTTTTGCAGATTCTTACGAATATGAAAGTTTGTAACAAATGCTTAGCTCAAAAATAAACCGCCCCGGTTGGGATTCGAACCCGTGCGGCAAATATCCTCATTTATTGAGGTTTAAAAGACCAACACATTAACCCCTGAGCTAAAGAGAATTCTCCCTAACGCAGTTGTCAGGTATTGATTTTATACGGGAAGAAGCTATGCCGTACGGAATGAGTGATCTCCCTTAACAGTTGTCAGGTATTGATTTTATACGGGAAGAAGCTATGCTGTAAGGAAGGAGTGATCTCCCGTAACAAGATGCATTAACCCTTTTTCAACAGAGCGTGGCCCATATGTAAATATTTAAAGAATTGTCATTTGGTATTCCTTGAGCTAGGAATCGAACCATGCGACCCTGGGAATGCAAGACCCGTACTTAAACGACTGAACTACTGAGCTCACCTCACGGTACTGCTTAGGCTCTTTTAAAATTACAAGCCGTCCACAAATAGAAGTAAAAATGTAGAGTATATAGAGAATATGTTTTTTTTTTTTCGGTTAAAGATCGAAATTTATTTCATCGAGTTAACATCATCGGTAATATTTTCACGAGTGGCTGCGCCACGAGTGAAAATATTACTGACGATGTTCACGAGATGAAATAAATTTCGATCTTTCACCGAGAAAAAAGAAATGTTCTATTTATTTCATGTTTCTAGCCCATATTTTGTTGGAACTTTGATCAAAATCCAATGGAGTTGTTTTCGGTAATTCCCCGTGGCGTACCCGCCTCACATAGCAACGCATTACAATATTACGTGAAGCGCGAGAAATATAGCGTGAATTATGTCATATTTCCCTCCATTTGAATAGCACGCGCAAATTACCTAGGTAACTAGTGCGCGGGAACTACTGTTTCCGCCTTCAATTGAAGAGTTAGAAAATATGAAATCGGTATTCTCACTGGTCGTAACCATGAAATATCAAACCATAATCCACCATTATTTCTCGATAAACTACCGAAAAGCATGAAATAAAATAGAATCTACCATAATGTTACAATGAACAAACTAATTCAAGTATTGTGTTAACTCTTTACCAGACGACAAAATTTTAACCTTATTCAAATGTTCAAATTGAAAGCATTTGCAGACGACAATTTCAATGTGGCTCAAATGTTGTAATTCTTCTTTGATATGGCAGATAACATTGTGGGAAAAGGAGAAAATGCTGGTTACCAGCATTTTCTCCTTTCCCCACAAGGTTTTCAAACTGAGGCTTCTTTCCCAGGGTCGTTAAAAGTCGGCATTGTGCGGTAAAGGGTTAGGTGAGTAAAGTTTTGTTGCTCTATCCGCCAACATAAGAACATGTAATATGAGCTCTGTGAAAAAGGGGCTTAACCCTGTACCACACAATCCCGACTTTTAACGACCCTGAGAAAGAAGCCTTTTGAAAACATTGTGGGAAAAGGAGAAAATGCTGGTAACCAGCATTTTCTCCTTTTCCCACAATGTTTTCTACCCTTTCCAAAACAAATTTCAATCTTTTAGCCCCATTTATTTTGTCTTCTGCAAATGCTTTGAATTTGGACTGGTCTAAAATTTTGTCGTTTGGTAAAGAGTTAATGCATCTGCGAAAAGTATTGACCAAGGTTAGCTTGCGCAGTCCACGCAGGCTGACCTGGGCCGAATAGTTTTCGCTATTGGTCAATTTTCTGTATGTCCAAGAACCAGTGTACCTCATGATTCAGTCAGTTGTTAAACAAAATGGATTTTATAGATCCATAATTATCTAATGACCTGCTTGGTATCATGGATCACGGGGATGCATTAAGCCTGCTTTTGTCAGAGCATGGCTCCATGGTCATATTTATTTAACCCTTATTCAACTGGTAAATAAATTGACCCTTTACCGCACAATGCCGCCTTTTGACGCCCCTGGGAAAGAAGCCTTTTGAAAACATTGTGGGAAAAGGAGAAAATGCTGGTAACCAGCATTTTCTCCTTTTCCCATAATGTTTTATACCCTATCAAAGAAAAATTTCACCATTTGAACAACATTGAAATTGTCGTCTATAAATGCTTTCAATTTGGACGAGGCTAAAATTTTGTCGTCTGGTAAAGGGTTAAAGGAAATGTTCTAATCAATAGTAAACAAACCAAATACTGCGGTTTCAAAGTTCATTTCACCGGACGGAAAATACCGCATCGAATAGAGTAGATCAAACATCTGACTGCACATTTTGTGCAGTATGGTCTTGATCTACACTGTCCGCAACAGTGCCCTGAGTCGCGTTTAGCAGCAAGGGTTATGATTGATAATACATGTAATGAACATATTGATCAAAATATGATTTTGTTTTTGGGGCTATTTTCATACCTCATCCCCGCCCCAAATGTTCTGGTCACATCCGCGAGAGAAATTAACCCGTTACCAAACTATCTCGAGTATTAACGACCTTTAGAAATAATGCTTTTGAAAACACCGGGAGAAAAGGAGAAAATGCTGGTAACCAGCTTTTTTTTCTTTTTACCCACAATGTTTTAAGTCCTTTCAAAGAAAAAAATCCCATAGTTTTAGTAAAAAGTATCTGTCGTCCATATTAGTGTCAGATACACGGCAACAGGTGATATTTGCTTTGCTTTTATCTTGAAAACCTGTTGCAGAAAGCTTCCAAAGCCACAAACATAATTATGAGTATTGTTCTGTGAAAAGGTGGCTTGATACATCTGCAAAAAGTATCGACCCAGGTCAGCCTGCGCAGTCCGCGCAGGCTGACCTGGGCCGAAACTTTTTGCTATCGGTCAAATTTCTGCATTTCAAAGGACCAGTCTACCTCATGATTCAGTTGCATGTTATACAAAGTGAATCATTATGTGATGTCTTGCTTTGTACAATGCATTAATTGCGGCGATGTATTAGATCCCCCTTTTGCCAGAGCATGGCCCATATCAATCCTACTGACATGACAGTAAAGTATCGCTGCTTTTCCAAATTCGAGGTCATGTATTTGTAATGACGCATATAATGCTGAAAAAGCAGTATGTATTCCCATCACGGTAGTTGAATAGCCCCTGCCGAGTGCCGGTAAAACACTGGAAATGCTTGCATAAAAGGGGCTGTCGGCTGCAAGTGCTCGATTTTCAGAGAAAACTCTAAGGCGAAAAAGGGGTATAACTATGTAAAAATACTTTGATGGTTATCTGCCCCTGTTGCATGACTTCCCCTTTTGATAGTTAACAACTTATCCGAGGTTGAAGAAAATATGTCCAGAAATACAGAGATATCATAATGTCAAAGTTTTCGCACCACGACGACGCCAGGGCTGTGGCAATACCTCGACTTTTTCTTCGAAAATAGCCGAGCTAATAATTTGCGCAGCCAACAAAGTAGCTATCTACGAAAGTTATAATCCCGATGGGGGTTGGAGTTTTTTCGATATGGTCGGCTGGTGAGCCGCCAGCTAACTAGCGTCAGATGCTTTTGCATCAAAAGGGGACCATGGAAGTGAATATACCAAACCAAGGGGTGCCGTAAGTCAGACACTAGCTGGCCCTTTCCACAACGGTTACATTTTAATTAACAAATACTTCACTGTACTCTTTGCACAAAGAACCGTTACAAAAAAAAAAGCACTCTTTTTTATTGTACCTGAAGGTATTTTTTTTTAATTTAGTCATATGAGAGAACATATGATGAGCTCCAAAAAAGATATGATAGAATTAGTAAAACTTTTTTTAACCCTTAAGCTGCTAATCGCGACCATCTGACCTTTTGCGGACAGTGTAGATCAAGATCAGACTGCACAGAACGTGCAGTCTGATCTTTGATCTACACTGTCCGATACGGTATTTTCTTTCCGGTGAAATCAACTTTGAAACCTCAATGTTTGGGCTTTTAGTATTGAGTAGAAATTTGCGTTTCATTTATTCAGCAGCTTAAGTGTTAATAAATCGTCTAAGATTACACTAAATTTGCACTGGCACGCTCTTGAACTACGTATTCATTTTAACGCTTTCGCTATTGGCATGAATCTTGCCACAATGACTTACCAACCTTCCGAAAGGTTTCTAGCCGAGCTGAGATTCATATTCAAAACCAGCGGCTAACTAGTCCAACGAATTATTACTGGGCTATAGGTTCTTGCCGTTTTTAACCCTTCATCTGTTCTTTAAAAAAAAACAGATCTGAGGCATGCTCTGGCAAAAGGGGGCTTAATGCATCTCCGTGATGCATTATACCAAGCAAGTCATCACATAATTATGGATCCATAAAATCTATTTTGTCTCACAATTGACTGAATCTGAAGAAAGGGTGGTCGTTGGACATCCAGAAAATTGACCGATAGCAAAAAGTTTCGACCCATGTCAGCCTGTACGGACTGTGCAGGTTGACATGAATCGATACTTTATGCAGATGCATTAAGCCCCTTTTTCACAGAGCATTGCTCACCTACGAAAGCTACAAACATGCAAACTATCCAATCAACATATTAACTTTCCTGCATATTCTTAGCTTGCAATTTGCAAAATACTTCCGAAACTTTAGAAAAAATTCTAGATTTTACAACCAATTAAAACTTTGTGAATCGAACAACACGTGTCTTGATTGAGTGACCTGTCGAAAGCTAGTCAAATTTGAACAAAGATCATTTTTCTAGTTTGGTTGAAATATATGTATTTCTAAAAATCGCCATTAGTATGGAACTACAGTCTTTTTCAAAACAAAATGACCTCTTTCTGTGGCTGAAAATACAAGCCACTGAAACTCAGACAGGTTTTTGTCTTTTAGGGTTATATCTAAACAAGCGGGCGGTATAGATTCAAGATCAGACTGCAGGTTCTGTGCAGTCTGTTCTTGATCTATGCCGTCCTCTTCAGCCTTTGATTTCGCCTATGGCACTGAAACGATCAATGCTCTCTTGGTTATTCATTCAAAAACAATACATGTATTACCAAGTTTTCATTTCCGGTTTCATTCAGTTACATCAAAATTATCTTGCACCGTCTCGTAAATAAATTAACTTTTTAATTTTTTTCTGGGCTTTCTGTTTCGAGTTCATCGGTAACTGTTTGGGTGGGCACTGAGTCACTTCGATCCGAACATCGCCGTCATCTCGAATTAATATTTTTTTCGTACTTTTTGGATTGTCTAGTACCGGCAATATATTCCGATATTCGCCGGAAGTTTCGTCACTAACAATCGAATCCGTCGATTCGAATTTAATGTCTTTTGTTTGTGGGTGGCAAGTTTCTTTGGCCTGAGTTTCAGAATCGTTTTGTTTTTCCGATACAATCACATGTCCACTTTCAGTAGTTTCTTGAATCGAATCTAACGATGTTTTGTGTGAATCTGATTGATTGGCTGATATTCTCGGAGGAGGGGAGATTACTCTCCGTGACTGAAAGTCAATACTATCCTGCTGGTTAGCTCCAGTTGTAAATACCCGATCTTCCGGTATATCACCTAGCATGGAATCCACCAATCGCATGCGTTTTGCCCTATTTGGTCTTCTTTTGATTGGTTCATTAGAATTCAAAGACGGAAGTTTAACCTTTGAGTTCATTTGCCTTTCTTGTCGAGTAGAAATATCCACAATACCGTCTAGAGCGAACACTTCCTCGTAAAATTCAGCATCCGGTTTAAGATTGTCTTTTCGTGTATTAAAGAAAGGGTATCTGTCGTGACGTAAATAGTCTTGTTGAAAGTTATCTGTCGTGCGTTCAAACTTGTCGTAAAAGTCTTCCGGGGGAAAAATGTCCTCGGACAGTTCGTTTCCCCGTCCGTGTTTGTACCATTTATCACGTGCCCCGTACCCATGCGCTTCCTGCTCTAATCGCAATAGTTTAAGACTATCTGATTTTGTACCTTTTGATTTTAGACTGAAGTCCACAATTTCATACAAGTCGGACGCACTCACTAAACTCACATGTATCGGGCCAGATTTTTTATAGCGCTCTGTTAACAGTGGAAGCCTTACGTCCGTTTCTGTCTTCTTTCCACTGTCTCTGACTGGCTTAGTTTTATCTGAATAGGGTCTCTGTTTCACGGCAGGTGTCTTTACGTCAGTTGAGTCTCGGTCTCGCCCGAGCAGCTCATCGAACGACATTGGACGACGTTTCTTCGGTTCTCGTGTCGGATATTTAGGTATGTGCTTAGCTCTGACAAACAGTTTATCCCCATTGCCCCCTGCAGCAACATTGCCGCTTGAAGAGGAATGCCTCGCGTCATGGAGACTTCGCATCTTCTTCGAGTAAGCCAACATCGAGTCTCGGATACTACCTTTACTGAGTGGCGGGTCATCTAGCCTGGATAGGTTGACGTCAAACTCTTTCTCGTAACGGACTACCCGTGTGGGGCGTTCCGGAAGTTCACGACGTACACGTGTGTGTCGTGCAGAGATTTTTCCATGCGGCTCGAAGGGAAGAAACGTCGATCCATAAGACATTGCACAACGGTACGGTTTACACGAAACTGTCTAAATCTTCCTCCACACCTTCTATAGTTCGAAATGGCGTGTTTTCTGGAATGACAAATATGATTTGGTTTTCTTAACCCTTAGGATGCTAAGCACGACTCAGTGACGTTTTGCGGACTGTGTAGATCCAAGATCAGACTGCACAGAACGTGCAGTCTGATCTTGGATCTGCACTGTCCGATATGAAGATATATTTTCTCCAAAACACACCTTTGAAATAGTAACATTTGGATTTTTTACCTGAAAGTTCCATTTCATTTATTCAGCAGATTAAGGGTTAACATATACGAGATAAAAAAAAAAGAAAAAACCGAAACTACTGAAAAAGATGTTTTTAACCCTTTACAATACAATCCCGACTTTTGACGACCCTGGGAAAGAAGCGTTTCGAAAACATTGTGGGAAAAGGAGAAAATGCTGGTTCCCAGCATTTTATCCTTTTCCCACAATGTTTCCTACCCTTCCCAAAAGAAATTTTAATTTTTCAGTCACATTTATTTTGTCGTCTGCACATTCTTGCAATTTGGACAATACCAAAATTTTGTCGTTTGGTAAAGAGTTAAATAATCCATATGTTATATAACTTTAAATCTTTACCACACAATATTTTGGATCTCTCTAAATCCAAAGCCTTTGCAAACGACAAATCAAACCTTGCTTAAAGGATGGAAATAATCTTTGAACGGGTTGAAAACTTTGTGAGAAAAGAAGAAAATGCTGGTTACCAGCATTTTCTTCTTTTCTCACAATGTTTTCACAGGACGTCTTTCTTAGGGTCTTTAAAATTCGGGATTGTGTGGTAGAGAGCGAAAGGTTTTAGAGGCCAGCCTGTTCCCTCAATGGATCGGACAGTATAGGTCTAATATCAGACTGTCTTTTCAGTGCAGTCTGGCAACTCTTACAAAGATGTCTGTTTGTATTGGAGTTTAACGCAGTTTTAACAGCTTAAGTCATATCACGGCGGTCAGTGCACCTACGCATGTGTTTCCTGGCTTTTTCACACCAGTGCTGAAACAACTTTCCTTCACTTACTACTTTTCTCATACTGATCACCAGGACACCGTTACTTAAAATAGCACATTGGCGCATCGCCTCTATATTGTAGTATGTACGCCATAGAGTCGATGCGCCGATGTGCTAAATGAGTAAACGTGTTCGATGATCGACCAATCGGTCCTTCTCGAAACTGATTCGTTGTTCAGCGAAACTTAGTAATATTGTAATTATTATTATAAAGATCATCAACAACTATAAAACACTGTGAGAGGCCTACAATGTGATAGAAGACAGCCCCATTATGGATGGGAGATTTATAAAAGAAGCAAAACTTCGAAGCAAAAGACTATTTCTTGTAGGAAGGAGGGAGGAAAAAAAAGAAAGAGAGAGAGAGAGAGAGAGAAAGAAAGAAAGAAAGAGTCTTTTATGAAAACAAAATGCTAACAAAAAATATTATTATATAAAAATATCATTACCTTCATCCATTGAATTTAATGGGAAAAAATGCCTTAAAAACCTACAAAATTTATCATAAAAACTTAAACACCTTTTTTCAAAAACAAAAAATATATATTTAACTCCTCATAGTTAATATATCCAAAAGTCTATTTAAAACAAACGCAGGCTCCCCGGGTTGACTACACTAAATATATTGTAGTTTGTTTATCGTATTTCGATAGATTATATTGAAATGAAGACGCCAATATAATTGGACGTAAATATTTCAGATGTTTTTTGTCTTTTCTAAGCGGGTTTAATGACTTCTGGACTTCGAGTATATCATTTCGTATCAAATCTACCTTTTTTTTTATTTAAAGAAACTGAACCCTTTCTCAGCTAACCGTTCATCAAACTATTCGGATGAATAAGGCTTCTGAAAACATTTTGGTAAATGGAGAAAATGCTGGTAACCAGCATTTTCTCCAATTCCCAAAAATGTTTTCGACCCTTTCAAGAATAAAATTCCATTACTCCAGCCCCATCTAAGTTCTCGACTGTAACTCTTTACATTTTTGGACAAGTCTAAACTTTCGTCATCTGATAAAATGTGAATAAAACATACGAACATTTCAAGCAAGTAAAAAAAAAATCAGATATATGGACTGCGATTTCACAGGTTCTTTTTGAGAAAAAAAAAATTCAAAAAAGGGAGCAATTCAGATGGATGGATGGATGGATGGACGTACAGACAAACGGAAGGACGGACGAACGAACGAACAAACGAACGGACGGACGGATGGATGGATGGACGGACGGACGGGTGGACGGATTGGATGGATGGATGGATTGATCGATCGATCGACCGATGAACGGACGGAGGCATGGACAGACGGAAGGATGGAATATTAAAATCAGTTTCGGAATTAAGTTATGTTTGGTGCGTTTTCCCACAGAACTCGAAAACAACGTTATTTTTTTCTAACCATGCGTCTGCCAAAATGAAACTTAAATCTTTTGAAATAAGTACAATAAATTGCTATTTTTGTACACATTATAAGTATTTGAATAATCGCTTTATTTGATACATGCCTATTTAAACACTTGACATTGGAAGAATCATTTCTGTATTGGAGAAAAATATCAATGTAATTCAAACAAAGCAGTCAAGCAAAAAAGCATGCTTTTAAGCCCTTCCGAACGACAAAACTTGAACTCTTATCCTGCTGAATAAGTGAATAAAACTTAAACATACAGTAAAAATAAAAAATTTACTATTTCAAAGATACTTTTCGGGAGAAACCAATCTCTTATCGGACAGTATATATCAAAGATCAGACTGCACGTTCTGTGCAGTCTGATCTTGATCTACACTGTCCGCGAAAGGTCAGTGAGTCGCGCTTAGCAGTTAAAGGAATAAACGCTTTCGGATTCCAAACGTCTAAAGACGTCAAATTTGAAAATTTTAGATTTCTAGACAGGATAAAAAATACATCGTGGGAAAAGGAGAAAATGTTGGTCACCAACATTTTCTCCTTTTCTCACGATGCTTTTAAATGCTTTTTTCGTTAGTGTCGTTAAAACTCGGGACTGTGAGGTAAATGTTTGATAAGCTTGATAATTTGTGTTCCCTCATCAACAACGAACAATCAAAATGCTACAGAGAGTGAAAGGTCTTTTCATTCTGACTAGAAATTTCCATTTCACTTCATTTAGCTGTCAATATCCATTCCCTTCTTCGTTATCTTTTTTTTTTTTCATACCTTTATGTTACTGGGGGTCTATTCAGATTTTGAAAATCTTACCAAACTTAAAAAAAATATGATTAATCACCAAATTAGATAAGGCGATAGCCGACAAACCATTAGTAAAGAGGAAACGAATGTAAGATAAGAATTTTTTTCATTGATATTTCCTGAATGGGCTATGAAGCCTCTTAAGGTATTTTCAGACTTCGCGCCATAATTTTGAGAAGGTTTGTGGGAATATGCACGCCGAATAAATGGGATGGTATTCAAATAAGTATGATGGCGTCATATTTGATTTCGTAAAAATAGATGGAGACGCTGTGATAGATAGAGGTAACAAACACGGACAAACGGATCAACAGACAGACAGACGGATACATTAAAAACACACACACACACAGAGAGTCCCAATAGTTCAGGTGGTAATGCAGGAGACTTGTGAACGTCAAATCTCGGTCCACTTGAGGGTGTGGATTCGATCCCCACTAGTGGCCACCAATAAACTCTTTGCTATTGTTAAATTTTCTGCATTTCATAGGACCATTTTACTTTGATTTTTACATCCAGTCGGTTGTATAGACAAAATTACTTTTAAGGATCCATGATTATATTATGACTTGCTTGGTTTAATGCATCACGAAGATACGTAAAACCCCCTTTTGCCAGAGAACTATATAAGCAAACAAAATACGCTTAATATGCAGGGCGCTCACACATTTCCTTAACGGACGATGTAGATCAAGATCAGACTGCACGAAACGAGAAGCCTGATCTTTGATCCTCACTACCTGCTAGCCTATATGAATTCCTTGTAACGGCAATATCAGAGTTTTTGTGTTTTGTTTGTTTGTTTTGTTTGTTTAGTTTTGTTTACAGAAAACTTGTCGATGCCACTTATCTAACAATCTAAGGGTTCAGACTCAAGGTATGACACAGAACACTAGTAACTATTTTCCATTCGACAAACCTTTTGACTTGTCCATATTTAACCCTTAAGCTGCTAATCGCGACCCACTGACCTTTTGCGGACAGTGTAGATCAAGATCAGACTGCACAGAACGTGCAGTCTGATCTTTGATCTACACTGTCCGATACGGTATTTTCTTTCCAGTGAAATCAATTTTGAAACCGCAATGTTTCGGCTTATAGTACTGAGTAGAAATTTGTGTATCATTTATTCAGCAGCTTAAGTGTTAAACAGTTTCAGACGACAAAAAAAAACAATGTTAGTTTTTTTTTTCCGTCTGTAATTGGGTGTAAAACAGTCGTGGACGAAAAAACGTTTAGTTACCAGCATTTTCTCCTTTCCTAACAATGTTTTCAAAATTCTTACCCAGGGTCGAAAAAACACTGGAATTGTATTGTAAAGGGTTTATACTTTACCAGACGAGAAAATTTTAGAATTATTCAAATTGAAAGCATTTACAGACGACAAATTCATTGAGGCTCAAATGATGAGATTCGTCTTTGAAAGGGCAGAAAACAATGTGGAAATTGGCTAAAATGCTGATAACCTGCATTTTCTCATTTTTCCACAATATTTTCATAAGTCTTCGACTTCCAAGTCGTTTAACTCGAGATTGTGTGGTAAAGGGTTAAGCCCCAAGTTGACAGTTGTAAATCTCGCTTTTTATAAATCAGTTTTGTAGGATTAGATTTAAGTGTTTTATTTAAGTAGATGACAAACAAAAAAGCTGACAATATGATATTTTATTACAAAAAAAGTCTGAGATAATAAGTCGGTTTATAAAAAAAGTATGTAATATAAAAAAAAGTATGTAATCTTAAGCTCGATTAGCAGCGAAGTAAACGTAACAAGCGGCCACCTGCTGTGTCTGTATGCAAGATGGATCTAAAAGCTTAATGCTGTGAGAGTTATGCTCTGTAAAGAAGGTTATTTAATGCACTTGCAAAATGTTTCGACTCAGGTCAGCCTGCGCAATTCGCGCAGGCTGACCTGTGTCGAAACCTTTTGCTATGGACATTCTTTTTATTACTTTAAAAGATCACGCTACCTCAGATTCAGTCGGCTGTACTGTACGGACAAAATAAATCCATTTATGTGCGACAAATTGCTCAGCATAACGCATTACGAAGTTGCATTAAATCTCTTTTTCCTAGAGCGCCGCTTTTATACAGACGCATAAAGACTGAGAGGTTACCAAGTAAAGATTTGCTTCGTAGTAATTCCTTTATGTAAGGCTTAGTATAAAATTAGGCATGCGGTGACTTCGGAATAATTAAAAAGCGTAATTATTTTCAAACTTACAAAAATATTTGCAATACTGGAGAAGTATAACTTTTTTGTATACACATTTTTTGGGGGGGTGGGGTGCGAAGGATCCCAACTGAGATTTATATGTGGGAAATTGAACCTAAAAGTCTGATTCTGAGATACCTAACATTGCAAAATCATTACCTGGAAAAATAGTACCACTAAGAAAGCATTTAATTCACTTTGGCATCAAGGCATAACTAAAACGTTAACAATAGGGGAACTTACACGACTTGGACGATAAATATGTAAACTAATACACCATTATCATAACACCATTTAAAATCAAAGCGCTGACGCACTGAAGGCAGCGGGTTTGTGCCAGCTACAGATCTTATTACTTTCTTTGCACAGGTTTCCTTTATACTTGACTTGAAGTAAAAAGGTGCCTTAATCGATCTGCAAACAGTATAGACTTAGGTCAGCCTGTGCAGGCAGTCAGTCTGTGCAGTCTTCACAGGCTGACCTGGGCTGAAACTTTTCGCCATTGGTCCATTTTCTGTACATCGAAGGGTCGGTCTATGGATCAATAATTATTTATGTCTTGCTTGGTATAATCCATCACGAGGATGCAAGAAGCCCCCTTTTGCCAAAGCACAGCTCATTTGTTTGTGGCTAAAATAAAGATAAAATCTAGTACATGAGCACAGGCAGAAAACAAGACTTGAATAAATGATATTAATCCTTTCCAAGACAATCCCAAGTTTTTATGACCCTGTGGAAGAGGCCTTTAAAGACATTTGTGGAAATGGAGAAAGTGCTTCTAACCAATGTTTTCTATTATATCAATCCGTAACATTTATGAAATTCTTGAAAGGTATCTTAAAGTACTGAAAACCAGTCTTAGTATAATTTTGAGGTTTTACACCTCAAAATCCTTGTAGGCCAAATAATGTGCTTTATAAAAGTTTTGCCGATCCCTTTTAAGGAGTTTGTAGCTCAAAGACTTGAAGTTGGTACCGCTGGTTTAAATTTCCAGCATGGTCTTCTTTCTGATCCACTTATCATTTATGCCATGTTGTTATTCAGTGCATGACCTTAAGGAAATAGCCAAGAAACGCATGCATAGGTACACTGGCAGCTGTTATGACCCAAGCTGTTTAAATTTCATTAACTGCTAATAAATTATACTGAAAGAAGCCATTTGCAGACAAAAATTGAAACATGGCTCAAAAACAGTGTACATCTTTGATAGGGTAGAAAACATTGTTGGAAAAGGAGAAAATGCTGCTTACCAGCATTTTCTCCCATTCCTACAATGTTTGTAAAAAGTTATGTTCTAAGGGTCGTTAAAACTTGAGATTGTGTTGTACAAGTAAATGCATAATATAATTTGCAGTTATAACTACTTTTAACTCTTTACCACTCAATGCCGACTTCTAACAACCTTGAGAAAAAAGCCTTGTGAAAACAGTCTGGGAAAGGAGAAAATGCTGGGAACCAGCATTTTCTCTATTATCCACAATGTTTTCTATCCTATAAAATAAAACTTGTACCATTTGAGCCACAATGAAATTGTCGTCTGCAAATGCTTTCAGTTTGAACACAGCTGAAATTTTGCCGTCTGCCAAAGGCTTAATGGGTGACTTTTTGTGTAACATCGCCTGTCATAGCCGAATCCGTACGACTTTGGCGATAAAAGGCGATGTTACACGAATCCCATTACGATGCCCTATGCTCAAAATTCATCATGCAAACAAACACCGACAAGAAAAAGTCGATGCAAAGAATCAAAGTCGCCGCAATTTTTTTTATTTAATGCTTCAAGAAAGCCAGGGCAAATAAGTAAATGTCAGTTTTCATCAGCAGATTTTTTAACACATTATGAAATTGATGTGACTGTGAATCTATATCAAAAGTTGTCTTCTGTTACAGTATCTAATACCCTCGCATAGCGCTCTCTGAACTCTTTTCCAAACGAAAAATATCAGACTCTTCCAAATTCAAAGAGTTGACAGACGACAATTTAAAAAGCTGCAAAAATGGTAGAAAATTCGCTAGTAGTGGGGGGAAAAGTATTTGTTAAAGGAGAAATTGCTTATAACGAGTAATTTCTCCTTATCCAACATGTTTTTCCAAAAGAATTTGACAGCGCACGTGATAACCCGCGTTTGTTTGGGAAAGTGTTGAAAACAGGGCCAAGTTACTAAAATGTTGCTGTCTTAGGATAGTATGATTCAAGAGAACGTAAGTTTGCAAGGCATGCTTTCAATTTAAACAAGTCTAAAACTATACTGTTTGGTGAACGCTGTTAATAAAGAATATTGGTTTTGCATTGCGATTTATGAACAACACAGCGAAAAACTGGTCTCTCTCCAGATTTTTTCCAACAAAGTACATGTAAATTTATCTAGAACTTGGTGAGAAATAAACAAAAGGGTTCTAAACAATCTTTGTTTTAAAAACTAAACTTAGAAAGAAGTAACCAATAATGGTTAGATACAATCATAACCATCATACTCGTTCTTCGGCGGAATTTAACACAATTTCAGCAATGTACAATTTTAGCGGTGGTCATTCAACAAAAAAACACAAATAGTAGGAAAAACTAGGTACTAAATAACCAAAATGATAATTAAACCTGTGTACGAAATGACTAAAGTGGATACGAAATGACCAACTGGATACGAAATGACCAAAATAGAAAGTATAGGTAGGTACGAAATGACCAAAATCGTATCTACGAAATGACCTAGGTACGAAATTAACTAGGTACGAAATTACTGGAAACCTGTACAGCCTTGACCAATGGAAACAAGGCATTTATTTGGATGAGTCCATTTCTCGCGAATAGCGAAAATAAAAGTAATACTTGGGCGGATTTTTTGATGTTGTAAGTATTGACAGAGCAAAAATAGTATCGTATTGTATATACTTCGTAGTTTAAGAATGAATTAAAAAGCCAGTTTAAGGCGAAGTAGAAAGATTCCTTGTTAACCTTAACACCCCTATAAAAAAGAAATTCCCATTGTCCATGTCCTAACTCGAAAAACTATTAAAAATATAGTCGCGCGCTTCTGCGCGGCGACTAATAAAAACTTTTGCTCTGAAAATATTTTCTTTTGCACTTTTTCGGTCTATGTAGATACCGACGCCCTCTTTCCGTTTCTATTCTACAGTAACATTACGGATGAACTCGTAAGGTGTAAGGCAGTTTTGAAAGGGTGTCGTCTGCGCGAGTAGCGCGTATTTATACATGATCGTTTGTGTATTCATGGAGGAACTATTTAGTCAAGTGTAGGAATCAAGTTTTGTTTACCTCGCGTATCCAGGAAAAAGCTGCCGGATGCAAGAATTCTCGACCTAGATAAATATCGTAAGCGTTGAAAATCAGTAACTCATACCTGGGGACTATGACAGCGGGTTTCACCCGCTGCCAAAAAGAGTTTTAGAACAGACTACCCTAAGGCATGCGTAGGTATACGCCTTTACGTATCAGTTCCACCAAATAGCGTCAAGAAGAGTAATGGAAAGCTAAGAAATATCATGAGAACTCTTGTGGTAATTTCTTTGTATAGGATTGCTTTATTTGTCCAGATATTGCTTAATAATACTTCTCACGTCGCTTTATTTTAACATTCTATTGAACTACCCTCCCTACAAAAAAAAAAAGAGAAATTTGTCAATTTGTTCTGGGATTAACGGAGGAAACCACTCAGCTCCTTAAATGTCTGCTTGGTTTTACACAACTCTTTCTAGTAACACTACTTGCTTATTATTTGGTACAACAGTTGGATTTCAACCTGAGCAGGATTAAACGCACACCACCTCAGCAGAGCTTTCACCGCTTTGATTTTATTACTTATGAGGTATGGGAAAGAGAAAATGCCTCCTCCCCCACTGCACACCCCATCCACTTAATCATGTGATTTATTCAAACTTTCAAATCTTTGTATGTTAAATGACATTAAACTTCGTAAAATTTTCGACAAATAAACGTTGTTCAGTACTGTTCTGATATTTTCACAGTGATATGTGCAAACAAATTTGTGTGGGGGGGGGGGATAAAAAGTTTAATTTATTTATTTAGGTGTCATTTACATGGTTGCGTTTAACCTTTGTCCTGCTAAATAAAAGAAATTAAACTTTCAAACCAATAGTATAAACCCAATTTTTCCTATTCCAAAGGTTAATTTTGAAGGAAAGATATCTCCTTAAAGGACTGTGTAGATCAAAGATAAGACTGCACGTTCTGTGCAGTCTGATCTTGATCTACGCTGTCCGCAAAAGGTCAGTGAGTCGTGCTTAGCAGCCTAAGGGTTTACAAACCACCGTTTAAAACACTGCGTATTTAAAGGGTCATCTAACTTTATGAAATTTAATATCTGATGTCATTTTGATCGATATCATTTATTGGATCCATAATCGATTGGATGAATTGGGTTGATTAATTGAAATAATACTTTAACCCTTAACAAAACAAATCTGAGTTCTAACGACCAAGAAAAAAGTGGCTTTTGTAAACATTGTGGGAAAAGAAGAAAATGCTGGTAACCAGCATTTTCTCCTTTTCCCACAACGTTTTCAAAAGCCTTCTTTCTCGTACAAAATTTGTTATTTACATTGCAATAAATTTGTCGTCTGCAAAATGCTTTCAAACTTTGCAAGAGTCAACTATTTTCTCGTCTGCGTCTGCTAAAGAGTTTATTGCTGAAGAACAATAGAGCATGACTTTATCAAATATGATTATCAAAAGATAGCTTTGTTCTTTTTGTAAAGCACGATGAAATATACATCTATGTCTATTTTTAGAAAAAAAATATATTCCTATTGAATCTTTGAGTTCAGCTATTGCCTTATTAAAGGCCCTATAGTGGCCAAAATTCAATGCAGGTGTTACAGATGCATTTAGATTTAAATCATACCATCTAAAAGTACAGAAAATTTTGTGAAGATGACAATCTCTTATTGTGTGGTCGGTCAAATGTTAGTCGCTTGCAGAAAAGTGAATTTTAAAATCAGACAAAAAGTAAACAAAAGATGAAGTGACATGGCAACTTTTGACTTAGTTTTGAAATTAATTTCTCTTCCAGTGACTAACACTTGGATCGACTTTGCGATAACAGATTGTTATCTTCACAATAATTTCCATACTTTTAAATGCTATTGATTTAAATTTAAATGCATTTAAAACTCCGATTTGTTTACTTTGGTGGCCATTCTTACTTTAATGTTTACTCCTATCATATGTCTCTATAATTAAAAGCTTTGGAAACCATGGACAACATTGTAGGAATAGGAGCTATTACTTAGAATATGCAAGTACTCCTCTCGATTTTTCTACAGATTTCTCTACAGATATCGCCTTTAGTTGTCTTGGGGTCTAAAAGTTTAGTCACCTGGTAAAATGTCAAACCCCCTTAAAAATAATATTTTGTCATGTATCTCTTTCATAAGAGACCAGGGCCTGCTTTCACCAAAAAAAACTTAATTCTCTTATTTACCCAAATCTACTCACGGTCCCAAGTTATGACTTAAAGTGAGTTTGTTATTTGAGACACATATCAGGAACATTAACAGACTGTAGTACTTAACGTTCTCAAATCCAGGGTCCGTATTCACCAACCATTCTTAAGAATATTCTTAGTCTTTTTCTCCAAGATTTTCTTTATTTGAAAGTAACACAACTTCTGATTGGCTAAACCAAATGGTTTAGCCAATCAGAAGTTGTGTTACTTTCAAATGAAGAAAATCTTGGAGAAAAAGACTAAGAATATTCTTAAGAATGGTTGGTGAATACGGTACCTGAGTTGACACAACGTTTTAGACTCAACTGAGCAAAATAAACGGACTTAAGTCAAAAGATTTAAGTTCATTATATTGCTGAGTTGAGGTCGAAACGTTGTGCCAATACAGGACTGGAGAATGTTATACTCGTAAGTCAGAAAATAAGTCTGTTTGCAGATTTGAGTAAAATAACAGACTTTAGCTTTTTCGTGAAACCGGGCCCTGCCCTTCACTTACTGGTGCGCTTTGTCGTGGGCTTTAATGAAAAAGGTCATATGTATTTTAAACCCAAAAAGGAAGCCAAGTAACAGTTTTGATCTTCTAGCGTACACTCAATGTAAATTCCTTAAATACTTTCGCACGACCTGTACATACAGTGAAATACTAGTAGTAAAGGAGGGTAGCAGCGGGACACGGCACCACCGTGTCCCGCTGCTACCCTCCCTGGCGTCCGAAACTGGGGTATTTTGTCCCGCTACCGTCCTACCACGAATTTTGGTAGGACGGTAGCGGGACAACTTCCCCCCCAAAAACGTCAAAAATGGCCAAACCGGAAGTGAACCTTGCCCCCCCCCCCATCCGCCCACTTTTGCAAGCCCCGCCCACTACGTTTTGATTGGTCGAGACGCTTTGCTGGATGTGTGATTGACACCTCCCACTGCGTTTTGATTGGTCGAGACGTTTTCCTGGATGTATGATTGACAGCTCCCTCCTCACACCACTGCAAAAATGCGCGCGCAGAAGAGGAAACCGGAAGTGGAATTCCTACCGAAGAGTGGTGTGCCACCGTGTTTGCACCACCTTCGCTCATCTCTGTAGAACTGGGCCATTTCTCTGTCACCGTGTTGGTCTTAGTCTTTTTTCTCCGTCTTTATTCGTTTTAGACTTTCTCTATTACCGTGTTGGACTTAGTCTTTTTTCTCCGTCTTTATTCGGTGAGATGTGCCACCGTCTTCGTTCACCTCTGTAGGACTGAGCCATTTCTCTGTCACCGTGTTGGACTTAGTCTTTTTTCTCCGTCTTTGTTCGGCTTAGACTTTCTCTATTACCGTGTTGGACTTAGTCTTTTTTCTCCATCTTTGTTCGTTTTAGACTGTCTCTATTAGCGTGTTGGACTTAGTCTTTTTTCTCCGTCTTTATTCTGTGAGATGTGCCACCGTCTGTAGGACTTAGCCATTTCTCTGCTTTCGTTCAACTTACCCATTCTCTATTATTGTTGGGCTTAACCATTTCACTGTTGGACTTAGTCTTTTTTTCTCCGTCTTTATTCTGTGAGATGTGCCACCGTCTGTAGGACTTAGCCATTTCTCTGCTTTCGTTCAACTTAGCCATTTTCTATTATTGTTGGACGTAGTCTTTTTTCTCCATCTTTGTTCGTTTTAGACTGTCTCTATTAGCGTGTTGGGCTTAGTCTTTTTTTCCCACGATAGGATCTATATACCGTATATGTCTCCTCAGGTAAAGGTTCTGTAGTATTTAGTTTTTTCTATTATCATTGGGGAATGAATTAGTCAGACAGACTATGCTTCGGTTTATGCTATACGCTATCTTCTGAGTTGGTCAGACACAGTTTATAGCACAAATTCATATCATACATTCGTCATGTTGGACTTAGTCTTTTTGAGTATATCGTTTTGGAATGTAACTCTTGGGGTAGTACTCAATCGTAAAAATTGACAAGTCTCGAAGATAGAACTTTCTGGGATGAGTGTTAGTCCTGAAAAGGACTGTTTTTCACCATTCTCTGGATTGGGATTGAATTAGCCATCCGACCAAGTTAATTCCAAATTCAGAAAAAAGATAGAGGACGCTAAACCTCTTTTTCGTCACCACTACCTTATTGCCCAGTGGATAGCGCGGACTCGCCAAAGATTGGGTCATCAATTGGCATAACCCAAAGATCGGGGTAGAAATTAGGTGTTGGGTTCTGGGTATAAGGGATATTCCCTCGGGTTGCAGAGAACTCAACCGCTGTCTTTGTCTTCTGACGTTTTCTCCTCTCCTCGTTCCTTCGACTTCTACCAAATAACCCACAGCAGAATTCGTCCAACCCCATCGTGAAAATGAGATGATACATAGAGAAATTTACTGGTTTTTATAGCTTAGTGGGGGGGATTGACCTACTTTTGCGTCGGAATTAGGAGCACGAACGTAGGTGAGAGCATGTATATAGAACATAATGTACTGTATGATCTATCTACATTTTTCCAAGTCTGATCTTTTGTGGAGGAATTATCTTTGTGGTAAAAAAGAATGAGAAAAACACCATTTAAACAGTTTAACTTTTATTTGAACAGAACTGGATAATGAACATATTTACAACTTTTATTTGAACAGACCTGAACAATGAACTGAGCAATGAACATATTTACAAGAAACACATATTTACAGCAAAAAACACAGATAAAGTTCTGTTATACATTTATATATACTGTTTGTGGGGAGAAGTCTCTCTGTGCTTTTTATTGAATAGAATTCCATACTGCTGATTGAACCATAATGATACAAGTCGATCGTTTCGCCGATGTCCTGTTGAGAGGAATTTCTGTTGAAGATATTTCTGTATATTGTATCCTCTGGCGACAGCATCCAATACGAAGATACAGTAAATTCCGCAAACCTTTCCCTGCGGACTCTGAAGAGTTTGTCGATTGTATCTCCACGAATGAGAATGATTGTCTAAAAAGTCAATGATTTCTGGTTCAAGTGGTGGTAGTCCGTAGGGATCAAAGTATAGTACATTCCCGTTATTGTTGAATATCACGGCTACCCAATGTTCTCCTGGGTTACTTGATTTCTCTGTGTTCACAATGTAGGCTTTCACATGATCGGGTTTTTGTCGAGGTAACTGGTCTTTTGCACAGACCTTTGCCTGTAGATTTCTTATCCATGTTCCGTGATTCAATATGTATTGAATTTCAGAAGTATACATTTTTCTAATCACTTTCTTCCCAGGATTGTTTTACTTTGTCACACCAGTATTGTAACCACAACTCCGTGAATTCAGATAAAATGTTTTGTTTTATATTTCGCCATAATCTGTAGGCTTCCACATAGTCACTTTCATTGAGTTTCATCTCCATTAATTCGGGATACCATTTCTCCATGATTTCATATGGATTTAATTTCGTCACGGCTTTTTCTATGAACATATCTGTATGTTCTTGTCTATCCTTGAATAAACACAGCTCATGCTGTGTTTGACTGGGGTGATCCACTTGGCAGCCGTAACACTGGTTGCGAACTTCATTGGCAATAAGATTTTTTAATTTTTCAATCATATGTTTTTCGAAGCTGTTGTGAATGTCATTTTTCCGATTAGAAATACACTTTGAAGTGGAATATTTCACTTTTTCTGCTTCTTCTCTCAGTGATATAGCAAATCTGAGTCCCAACATTGTTTTTTCAGTTCTTTAGTCCTGAAAAGGAGTTGTTTTTCGATATTATATTCCTTAGTCCTAAAAAGGACTGTTTTTGTGAAAGCTATCTTTTTGATCAGAGAGTTCAGTTGATTTTTTCCAGGATTAATAATCTGTGATAATTTCTCTCAAGCTGTTGATTTCAATCTGATTGTCGAATTCAGCAAAGACAATAACGTTGATAGCTGCTGGTAGAGCTTGAGCAAACTGAAGTTCAATTCGAAGATTTCCAGTTTTTATAGGATGAAGTTGTCCTTCTTCACTGCCTTGATCCGCTGTCAAATCGTATCCCCACAAACAGTATCCACCAACATAGTCTTCTTTAGCAATATTAAACGATTTATTGAGTCCTAAGGACGAGTTAGCCTGATACAATGATAGAAACGATTTCAAAAACAGTCCTGCTTCAAAGTTGGGTTCAAACGGTCTATTATGAATACTGTGACCATTACATGATACATCAATTTTTGACAGATTGAAATGTTGAAAGAGAAATGGGTTTCTACTATAATCCCCATTATAATCAGTATTTGCTACCATTCCAATGAAAATACGTTTTGGAAGTTGTCCTTGAAACAAATGATCTTCAACTTTAGACTGAAGACCTGTAGAGATTGTAAAAGTTTTTACTTCAACCCTACGAATAGGGATTTTCATGTTTTGCTGAGCAATAACATGATTTAGATCATTTGCAACAACAGGCAACAATTCGACATTTCGTACATGAAGACTGACTGTTTCCAGTACAATTTTTGGATCTGGTGCAGCAGTACCCCCTGTGAGACAAAAGTTCAGCGAAGACCTGTTTAATCTAAGTCTGATTTCAATACCATTAGGTAAATATTTCTCTTGTTGAAACAGATCAAGATGCAACCGTCCAAAAAGTTCGGCGGTTCTACTTTGATCGATTTGGCCCATTCTTTCTTTTAAACCATTATTTTCTCCATTGTTGTCAAGCGAATTGAAATGATCAGTGGTGTCTTCAACCCAAAGTACACCAGCTTTCAAATGCGTAGACTTGCTGTCAGAATTATATGACATAAGATTTTCGATATACGCTCTGTATGGGTAGGTGTCTGAATTACTGGTGATTAGTTTATTATTTAGATACAAATCGACACTACTAAACATACTGTGCAGGAAGTTGTTTACAGGGGCCACATTGGAGGCGGCGTCTAGATTACTACCGTCAGCTTTAACGATTTTGTATTTGACATACAAATACGATTGTGACAAATCTGTCCAATGTTCGGTTTGAGGTGGTATGATGAATTCTATCGGTGCATTGTTTGACAAAGACGATATCGGGAAATGTTCAATCCATTGACTTTCTTGCATCGTTGTCATTGTAGGCGGTACAGAAACAACATCGAGTTCTGACTTACTGCATTCACAAGAACCGTTTTGCATCATTTTTTATATATTAATCAAATATACCAATCGAAATATTTCAATCAAATATATCAAGAGGCCTTGCCCGTCTGTCTCTTCGTCTTATAATCTTACCACTGCGAAAGCGAGAGGGGGAATGATGTGATTTCTGTGATTTTCTTTTATTTATCCCTGGTATTATCTTTTCTGCTAGATCATGAACGATTTGTTTTCCCCGTGAAATTACAACTTTTTTGGGGTTTTCACCACGTAAAAGGATATCTTCTACTGCACCTATTCCTTGTTTGATTCCTTCTTTTTTCACAGCATTAAAACTGGATTTAATCAACGGTTTAAGCAATGGAGTCACTGCTTTAATGGCCGATTTAAATAGCGAACCTAATCCATAGCCATACTGATGTTTTACACCACGATAAACTGGCAGCATTTTTAATGATTTTTTCAATGATTGTCAGTTGAACGTTGTCTGAAATGCAACTTAACGATTGTCTTACCACTAATGAAATGAACCGGTATACCTAAATCCCCTGTTATTTGAATGCGAATATGATCAAAATCGGATTTCGAAACGGGGATATAATGCGGTATTGTAATTTCATGATTGGTATGTTGACTACCATAACCATTTTCAATCAAATCGGATGTTTTGAAAGGTAGAACACGAAGTATGGGAGCAAGTGTATCACCCACTATAGTGTGTTCAGCAATATCTGAATAAATATATATGTGATTGTACCCAGCATCAATGTTTGGATTGTATTTAAAGTACTTGAAAATATTTTCACCCTGAGAAAATGCATTATGTTTGAGTTCTGGTGATCCACCCAGTTTTAAAAACAGCGATGGATGTAATTTAAGTCCTGTTTTTATAACATTATCAAATATAATTTTCGGATGTTTCGATGAAGGTGAATAAGTAATGAATATACCCGCCGATTTCTTACGAAGAGCAGGACCTATAGTGGTTTGAATCACATCATTGATTGTCTCTATAAGATGTTCAGGTGAAGTATAATTCCCAAATGGAAAGGTAAATCGAACTGCCCATTTTATTATATCATTTCCAGTATTTCGTCTTAATGGGATTATTTGCATATTATCTCCTCTTTTATCTAACTGTGATATTAATTTGACTAATTCCTTATCCGTTGATACAAGATCGAACTGTGCTTCTTCTGCAGCTATGTTTAAGAACTGAGAGGGGGTAATAAGCTGAACTAGTGCAACCTCCCAAGTTTCCTTGTCAATATGAACTGTCTTTGGTAAATGAACGTTAAAACAGCATTGGGTGTTGTTCGGATAAAGATCCATAGAACTATCACTAGGTAAAGTAAGATAAAATGGAATCATTTTTTACTGTCAACCCACTCTGATTTTGTCAATCAACTCTGGTTGTTTTTGTGCTGATTTGCTGAATTTTAACCCTGGCGATGGAAGAATATATCCAAGCGAACTGCTTAACAGTATCAACCACAATTCACGATCTTGACTTTGAATACTTAAATGTACTATTGAGGTTGCTATAATCGCGTAAATGACTATAATCTGTGAAATATAGGTGAACTGATTCTTTGGGACACGATTTCCACAGCAATTGTAGTTCTTACTAGTGCTATTGCTATCGATACTTTCTATTCCTAACTTTTCTGTTCCAGAGTTCTCTGTTCCACACTCAATGTTTGACTGAGAATCCATCATAAGTGTACTGGGTTTTTTATCGTTCACAAATTTTCTGCAAGCTTTTTTTTTATCTACAAGATTTCAAGATTTCTTTCAAGACACTAAATGGGATTACACCAAATAGGATTCTGGTATCCAACTTTGAAATTTCTTTGGATAGCCTTTCCAATTGACTTTTATTTCTTTGATTAATTTTTTACCCTCACGTCTTGTACGTCTATCAAGAACTGAGTCAATCTCATAAATATCATCATCTTTTATTAATTGAATTTCATGTTCATAATAAGTTCCCAAAATTTGTTCTCCCAGTAGATCTTTTATTTTATAGGTAATAGGTGAAAATGTTTTGTTGACATGACTGATTTCAAATATTTCTTGCGTCCAATTCGGTAAATAGCCCTTATCAAATGTACGTTTTGTTTTATTGATTCGAACATGATCCCCAATTTTGAATTTTGGCTTTTTTATCATTAACGGTAATTTAGGAAACAGATTTCTTGAAATTTCTGCCTCATTGAATTTCGTTACCATTGCAGGTGCTCTTTTTATACTTCGGTGAAAGCTATGATTGTAATTTTTAACTAAAGAGTTCAATACGTCGATGTAACGTCTTGTTTTCTTGTACGTGAAGTATTTCCACATTCTCGTTTTTAAAGTTCGCTGAAATCTTTCAACGATACTTGCTTTTGTCTCTGGATTTTCAGTGGTGAAGAAATGAATCTTATTCTTTTTCAAATAGTCTTGAAACGGTTTGTTTTTGAATTCCGAACCTTTATCTGTTTGAAGTGCTAGAGGTTTTCGTTTCGATTTCTGAACGATAGATTGAAATGCTTTAATCAAAGTTTTTCCCGTTTTATTTGGAATAGGGATAACCCATGAAAATTTCGAAAACACATCAATCACACAAAGTAAATATTTCTTATTGTCATTTTGTTTTGCTAAATGTTGCATGTTAGCCAAATCAGCCTGCCATTGATAATCTATACCGCCTACAATAGTTCTTCGTCTTTTGAAACGACGACGAATCGGTTTGTGTAAGGTGTAGGTAGATTCACCCTGCAACCAATCTTGAACATCTTCGTATCTTATTCCTTTCAAAACAGATTTCGCAGCGTGATACAACTGCTTTATCCCACTAAATGCGACAGTACTTTTAGGATCATAAAACAACTTTCTTAACACATAATCAAGCTTAGACTTTACCATGACTCCCATGACTGAAGTGTTTTACGGGTCGGAGTCTTTTTTATAGACTTTGGTGGAGTTAGCAGTTCTTTAACATAGAATTGCTTCAATCGTTCTCTTTCTTCAGGTTTCATGTATGGAGATTTTTCTTTTATTCTTTTCATACTTCTTTTTATAGGAGATAACTTAGTACTTTTTCGTACGCTTTTTGGTGTGTGAAATATGTGATCGGAATCCCCATAGGATTCTGCATGGGATTCTTCATCTCCGCTCAATGATTTACTCGGTGATTTATCATGAACTTTTTGCATCCATCTCCATCTGTTCAAATTGCCAATAACTTCTTGAGGTATATTGCTTTCATGTAATGCCTTTGAAAACGTTTTCCATCCTCTAGGTTCAATGCCTTTTCTTTGACGTATCGCATCATTGACAAGATCGATGATATTGGAACCATGAATACGTGTACCTTTATATGATACGACTCCTTGTTCGTCCCAAGTTAAATTATCGTTGTCTTTTATCATACTCAAAAGTAACTCAGCTTTTCTTTTCATGGTTTTTGGTACACTTTGCAGAATTCGATCATACAAGGCAACGGATTGTAACCCAACAGATCCCGGTTTCTGTACACCGTCATCAGTTTTTGGAAGAGAAATGATTGAAGACGGTTGTGTTTTCTGAAGCGAATTTTGTAACTTAATCAAAGTTTCACCATATCTTTGAGCCTTTTCTGTTTCTGACAGATTAGTACTTTGTAAAATCTGCCTCATATCTTGTCGAAGATGTGCTGCATCTGCAACTTGTGGGTTAGGTGGTAAACTAGGTTTTTGAGATTGTTCGACTTTCCATCGTTTCATATCTTCTAAGACTTGGTAAGGTACGATAACCATTTTTCTAACAGACATAGTTTTTATCTATATGATTTTTTAATCTATAAGAATTTTTATCTATAAGAATTTTTTAAAAATCTACAAGGAATTTAGAGCTCCTCCTATTCCTCCGATAACAGCTTTTCCTAACAATGGTAGTAATGCAGGCGCAAGCAATGAAAGAAATCCACCTTTTTGATTTAAAATTTGTTTTTTGTCTTTTACAGAGACTGATTTTGAAGCTAAACGTCTGAGATGGTGTCGACTTGGATGCAACTTCTTCTTCTGAGCTGCTGATAAATACACATTGCCTTTTAAAACATTATGACAACATTCCGATATACAACATATCGCTTCTGAGGGTGACTCTTTGACAAGTTTTTTACGTATTTTCGGTGTAGCCTGCATCATAGCCATAACCATTGAGCCGTGTTTTTTTATCAGAGGTGATTTCTTCATGTTGACTTTATCACTATTTCACATCAAATGAAAATAAAAGTTCTATGTCACTGTCCTTTATACGCTGTGTTTTTTTATCATACTGTCTTTTTTTGCAAAGAGAACTACGAATCGGTATCAGTGAGTTCTTCATACTCGGTTTCTTCTTCTTCTACATCTGAGGCTCTGTCGGGCAAAGGTATGGTTTTTCCACCACCAAGGTGAATTAACCGTTTGTCATAGTCAACACGATATTTTCCTGTGTCAAAGTTATATTGGATAATATCATCAAACAATCGATCTTCTTCTCTTTTACCTTTTTTATATTTAGCTAATGTATTTGGAGACCATGAGGCGGATGGAATGGGTTGAAACGTCATTCTTTTCCCTGGTACTAGGAATTGTGAATACTTTGTTCTGAGTTTTTTCATTCTTTCACTTAATAGTTCCTTTCTAGATTTTGGATAGCGTTGATGTTCTGAAATGCTACTTCCTGCAGGTCTTCGCATGGTGACAAATCTTTCATCAATCATGGGTGGTGGTGTGGGAGTTCTTGCACGTTCTTTCGGGGGATTTCTCTTTTTCGTGGGGTTTCTCTTCTTTGGAGATTTTTTCTTCTTTGGAGATTTCTTCTTCTTTGGAGATTTTTTCTTCTTCGGAGATTTCCTCTTTCGTGGAGCACGTTTTCGAGGTTGTCTTTCATCCCCGAATTTTCTAACGGTTTTTGTACCATCCCATCTCAGTAAACTTCTGATAATAACACCGCCTAGAAATCCGCCTCCTCCAGGCTTTAAAATAATTCTACGTTTAACCTCCTCATCAATATTGGGATCTGCTAACTGTTCGATATCTGCTCGACGTTTTGTCATATACGCGGTGGTTTGTTTTGGTAATTTGATTTTATCTTCAAGGATATTTTGTGCTGCTAACGTAAACCATTTTAAAATTTCTTTTAATCCTGCTTTCAAAACAGATTCTCTTTCATATCTATTGGTTTGTTGACTTAAATTCCGCAAAGCAGCTAAAATTGAAGTTGGTGTGGATGGTAAAGCCATGTTTACTCACTACCGTCTATTGGTAGAATGACAATATATAACAACTAAGTCATTTTTTATTTAAAAAACATTATAACGATTAAACAGGAGAATAAACAATTGGTCCTCTTTTATCTTCTTCATAACGATGAAATATATCTGTTCGCAGTCTTAATTCTTTGATTGTTCGCGAATGGAAATCTATGACAAGATACCCATGATCCATCGATGTAGCGTCATCATAAGCAGGTAACAAATGTGGAGCTTGCATTTGACGAGCTAGTGTTTTAATTTGATTCTTATCTCGTTCATTTCGAAATAAAATCATGTATCTTGAATTAAGACTAATGGTTCGACTTGATTTCGATTGCTGAAACATATTTTGGGTAACATAAATTACACTAGCATTACGATGATGGCCTTTTCTTGTAAACCAAAGTTTAATTTTTTCCTCATCTTTTTCACCCAACATGTCATCAAAGACGATTAAATGCGGTATAGATACATCGCTGACAAGTTCGTTTTCATCGTCAGGAATCCCTTCCACGAATTTTATTAATTCAAACTGTGAATTGAATTTCTCCTGCATAAGATTGTAAGCATACTGCCATTCTTTGTAACACCAGACAACTCTTTCAGGAACGATATTGAACAAATCTTCTCGATAGTCAATTAATTTATGAACGAAGACTGTTTTTCCACAATTACTCGGCCCTGTGATGAAAATATTACATGGATGTTGAAATAAAATACTTTGCGCATCCACCTCCATGATTTCTTTTTCTACTTTTCTCTTTAAGGGTTGGTAATAAAATGACAACATAAATAACAATGAAACCATTTTTATTCAAACATTTCTTCCAAAAAACATCAGTCTTGGAAATTGTAGATAGATCATATAAAAATTGTTATGTTCTATCTACATGCTCTCGCTCACGTTCGTACTCTTAATTCCAAGACAAAAGTAGGTCAATCCCCCTACCAACCTATAAAACACTGGCGATATTTCTCTACAACCATTCAACTCTCGTTCTCTCGAGTAGTGCAAAGAAAAAATTTCTATCGATTGAAAAAAACCTGCAGACAGAAATCTTGTAGTGAAAAAATTATGTCAAGTGAAATGCTGCCATTACCAATAGAGCTACGTGAAAAAGTTTATAGAGAATTCATCCATTTGCATACACTCAATGAACGAATACAATTAGCCATTAAATTCCACTGTGTGAAACTTTGGATAGATAAGCTGCATAAGGGAGTTGGAAAAGGAGAAACATCCTGCAAATTGTATGGGATAAATAGCTTTATTATAACATTGGTGGACGACTCAGAATTCGATCTCAATCTCCAAGCTTATTTAACAGCTTGTTTGTGGAAAGACAACTATATTGCTAAACAGATGCGAACCACAAGTCGGTGGCAGTTCATTATCGTAGGAAGAACAGAAGAATGTTTTCTGAACGTGGTGAAAATGAAATCAGTTCTGCTCAACTTTTACTTACGCTATACAAGAACAAGAGATAATACAGAAGACGTGGATACACTGGAAGGCTATATTCTATTCGATAGAGATGTAACAGAAGAAATCGTATATTCAACTCTTTCAGCAAAACACGTTTCTAAATTCTTTTTTCCATCAAATGGAATAAGTGAATACTGTGATTTGGATAGTATATATCCAATGTTTTTGGGTAATGACCATTTGCACAAAGTTATTACGGAACATGAAGACAAGCGGAAAAATCGAGGTATCTGTGAATTCGCATTGTTGTAGATAAAAACTGTATTGTTATTAATGTTTTGTATATATATATATATATATATATATAATGTATCTTCAATATTGCTTTGTAAACATTGTCTTTGTAAAAATGTTATAGTGTTAGAATGTTTGCTTTTAACGATGATGTTTTAAGAACTTGAATAAAAAATGATTAAAAAGTCACATGTTTTGATTCCTTCCCAGGAAAAAGGGAAATACACTAACAAAGATAGTCTAAGACGAACAAAGACGGAGAAAAAAGACTAAGTCCAACAATAATAGAGAATGGGTAAGTTGAACGAAAGCAGAGAAATGGCTAAGTCCTACAGACGGTGGCACATCTCACAGAATAAAGACGGAGAAAAAAGACTAAGTCCAAAACGGTGACAGAGAAATGGCTCAGTCCTACAGAGGTGGACGAAGACGGAGAAAAAAGACTAAGTCCAACGATGGTCTTTGCCTGAGCCGTGTCATTACGACCCCATTTCTACCAGATCATGACTCATAAACACCCGACCGCGGCATGTCTGAATCATATCATTACGGCCTGTGTGCACGCGTGCGCAGCTGCATTAAGACCCCTTTTCACAGAGATAGTTAAAAAGGGGCTCTGGCCGTGGCATGGGGGGGCAAGGCCCACTTCCGGTTTGCCCATTTTGGACGTTTTTGGGGGGGAAGTTGTCCCGCTACCGTCCTACCAAAATTCGTGGTAGGACGGTAGCGGGACAAAATACCCCAGTTTCGGACGCCAGGGAGGGTAGCAGCGGGACACGGTGGTGCCGTGTCCCGCTGCTACCCTCCTTTACTACTAATACTATAATTTGTCAATATAATTATTCCATTCATTTTTCACGCTAAATACTCTAACCAAGGCCAACTTACCTGTGATCTGATCGAGTGCGAACAAACCCTCTGTCTGAATAGCCCTTTAACCCTCTCTGTGCAAAATATTGAAATTTTACGTTTTTCGACTAAACATACAATCCACTTCAACCCAGAACGATTTCCATCTTATAGGATCTTATAAGATTAACTAAGCAAGCGGACGGTATGGATCTAAGATCAGACTGCACGTTCTGTGCAGTCTGATCTTGATTCATGCCGTCCGCAAAAAAGCCCATGTTTTCACATAGTTAAGACTGGTTCAAAATGAAGACCAACCAGCTAAAAAAATTCAAGGTTTGACATAATTCGGTTGAGGCCATTATCAAAATTATTTTGTATTTACGTCACTGAAGAGATCTCAGCCTTCGCCGACCTCCCAGTTTTTCGGTGTAGCTGAATGTGATAGCTTTTGACCCACTTTTTGCTACTGATAAAAAAACATGAATAAATAGAAATTCGTGATTGGTCAAAAACGCAGACATGTGTATTCTAAGGGCCCCTGTAGTAGAAAAATGTAGATATTTTTATTTTAAGGGTCCCTGACTATTTGCTGGCAAATTCACGCCGTCAACCTTTTCACAGATATTTCTTGTTAGTACTGTTTTAAATTTATGAAGGTAACATAACGCTTTCAGCGCCAGGCGAAAACAGGGTCTTTTGAAGACGGCATAGATTAAGATCAGACTGCACAGAAGGTGCAGTCTGGTCTTGGATCTATACCATCCGTTTGTTTAGCTAAGCTGATACAATAAGAATCGTTCTTATTTTCTGTAGATTGCAGCTTCAGCAGTAGAAAGCGGTTGATTTCAGACATCTTGCGCAAAAAGACTCACGTCTTATTATCAGCTAAAAGAAAGAAAAATAAACTTGAAAAGGTTTTTAAGTGTTTTTTCTTCTCTTTTTTTTTTTTTACATTGTTTTCAGGAAGTAATGTTTAACCCTCACCCTGCCGAATAAGTTAAAAGATACCTTTAGGTCGATAGTAAAAAGTCCAATTTTGCTATTTCAAAGTTATTTTTGTAGGAGAAATATCTCCTTATCGGACACTGTAGATCCAAGATCAGACTGCACATTCTGTGCAGTCTGATCTTGATCCACGTTGTCCGCAAGAGGTCAATGAGTCGCGCTTAGCATTCTACGGGATTAAACTCTTTACTAAAAATTTTAGACAAAATTTTAGAGTGGTCGATATCGAAGACATTTGCTGACGACATATTAAGTGTGGTTCAAACGATGAAAATTGTCCTCGAACAGGTGGAAAACATTGTTGAGAAAGGAAAAAAAAAAACAAGTTTGTTACCACAATTGGTAATGTCCGTTAATAAGCCTGTGTATTACTGTATACCACATTGTTCTCTAAGTGGTAGCAAAAATGATAAGCCATGCTCTGGCAGAAGGGGGCTTAATGTATCTCCGTGATCCATGACACCAAGCAAGTCATCACATATTTATGGATCAATAAATTTTGTATAACAACCGACTGATTCATGAGGTAAACTGATCTTTTGACATGCCGAAAATTGACCAATAGTGAAAAGTTTAGGTCCAGGTCAGCCTGCGCGGACTGCGCAGGCTGGCCTGGGCCGATGCTTTTCGCAGATGCATTAAGCCCCTTTTTCACAGAATGTGGCTCAGAAACTTTTTGATCGGTATCGTCTATTGATCAGGAGTTACAGGATGAGTTTTTCAAATATTTCTATGAAAATTTGATACATAGGTAAACAAGAATTGGAATCCGTATTTAATATATATATAAAAAAAATAATTGCTACCGGCTTAGAACATTCTGTGTAGATTAACCTTTTCAGGCGAAAGTGGCGACTTTTTGCCGGCGGCATAGATCAAGATCAGACTGCACAAAAGCTGCAGTCTGATCTTGGATCTATACCGCCCGATTATTTATTCAATCCTATGATGTAAAAATTTTTTGAGTTTTAATGGATTGAACTTTCAGCCTTAAAAAGAGGTTCGGGTTTGTATATTTTGCGCTGCAGAGTTAACCCTTAAGCTGCTAAGCGCGACTCAAGGATCTTTTGCGGACAGTGTAGATCAAAATCAGACTGCACAGAACGTGCAGTCTGATCTTGGATCTACACTGTCCGATGAGGAGATATCTTGCCCCCCCCCCCCCCCCCCATGCCTTCGAAACAGCAAAATATGGGGTTATACGATCGGCTTGAAAGTTTCAGTCCACTTACTTAACAGGATAACAGTTAATAAATTGGTAAGGTTTAATCGCTGTGCATCTAAGTTCACAAAATAAATTTTTCCACTTATTATCAGAGATGAGACTGCACGTTCTGCTCAATCTAATCTTGTCTACACCGTCCGCAAACATACGTTAAGCATTCCCTCCAGATCCTGAAACGTTTGACTCTTTCTACGCTAAATATATAAATTCAACCTGTTCTGACCGCTGAAAATACAATCAACAGAAACTTCGAAAGAAATTTAACCTATAGGCTTGCTTGAACAAGCGGGTGGTATAGACCAAAGATCAGACTGCACGTTTTGTGCAGTCTGATCTTGATTTATACTCTCCGCAAAGGTCCATGTTTCCGCCTACGGCGCTGAAAAATATAGAGTCGACCACTTTCGACGGTTGAAAATAGAATCAGCTGAAACTTCGACAGAAATTAAACTTATATGATTGCTTGAACAAGCGGACGGTATAGATTAAAGATCAAACTGCACATTCTGTGCAGTCTGATCTTTATCTATACCGTCCGCAAAGGTCCATGTTTCCGCCTACGGCGCTGAAAAATATAAAGTCGACCACTTTCGACGGCTGAAAATAGAATCGACTGAAACTTCGTCAGGAATCTATCTTATAGGCTTACATGAGCAAGCGGACGGTACAGATCAAAGATCAGGCTGCACGTTCTGTGATCTATGCCGTCTTGCTGCAAAGGTCCCTGTTTTCGCCTATGGCGCTGAAAAATATAGAGTCGACCACATTCGACGGCTGAAAATAGAATCAACTGAAACTTGGACAGAAATCGATCTTATAGGCTTGCTTGAACGAGCGGACAGTATAGATCAAAGATCAGACTGCACGTTTTGTGCAGTCTGATCTTGATCTATGCCGTCCGCAAAAGATTCCTGTTTTCGCCTATGGCGCTGAAATATATAAAGTCGACCACTTTCGACAGCTGAAAATAGAATCATCTGGAACTTCGTCAGGAACCTATCTTATAGGCTTACAGGAGCAAGCGGACGGTATAGATCAAAGATCAGACTGCACGTTCTGTGATCTATGCCGTGTGCAAAAGTCCCTGTTTTCGCCTATAACGCTGAAAAAAATTAACTGGAGCACTTTCGACGGCTGAAAAAAGAATCAGCTGAAACTTCGACAGGAATCTATCTTATAGGCTTACAGGAGCAAGCGGACGGTATAGATCAAAGATCAGGCTGCACGTTCTGTGATCTATGCCGTCTTTCTGCAAAGGTCCCTGTTTTCGCCTATGACGCTGAAAAAAATTAACTTGACCACTTTCGACGGCTGAAAATAGAATCAACTGAAAATTCGACAGGAATCCATCTTATAGGCTTACATGAGCAAGCTGACGGTATAGGTCAAAGATCAGACTGAACGTTCTGTGCAGTCTGATCTTGGTCTATGCCGTCCGCAAATATTCCTGGTTTCGCCTATGACGCTGAAAAATATAAACTTGACCACTGTCGACGGCTTATAATAAATTCAACTGAACATCATAAAGATTTTTGTCCTATAGAATCATCTAACTAAGCGAAGATTATGGAACCAGGATCAGACTTCGCATTCTATAGTCTGATCTTGATCTATACCCTTCGCAAAAGCTCATTTTTTTTTTTTTCGCCTATGGCTCTGAGAGGGTTAAAATTGTAGGCGAATACTTGCAATGTCATACGAATTGGTGATATAGCTCTTTCTTTGCTGCCAAATAATTGCGTTAGAACTTTTTCCGAGGTTTAAAAATCCAAATCCCCTCCCAAAGAACGAGACTCTTTGGTCAAAATAAAGAACAAACTAGCGGACAGTGTAGATCCAAGATCAGACTGCACGTTCTGTGCAGTCTGATCTTGATCAACGCTGTCCGCAAAATGTACCTTGTTTTTTAATCTACGATAGCAAAAGAGTTATGTACGAAAAAAAAAAATAGAATACACTCATATACAAAGAGAAAAAAACTGACCTGTTCAGATTTACGGGTATCCATTTATTTTTCCTTTATTTTCATTTAACCGCCCTTTTTATAGGGTTCAATAATGTCAATAGTCTTCATTTTACACCGTTTGATTTTCTTTTCCATAGATCCGATAGGATAAATATTGAGTCAAAAACGTGCTTTATAAACGAATTAAAATTTCAATATTATGACCATTATGGCCCGAGCAACCCTTCCCTATTTATATAAATTTCAACAAGAAGAAAAGAAATAGAGGATATTTGTTGTTTTTTTTTTTTCCTTTTTCGGTGAAAGATCAAAATTTATTTCATCGAGTGAACATCGTCGGTAATATTTTCACGAGTGGCTGTGCCACTCGTTGTGATGTTCGTGAACGAGATGAAATAAATTTCGATCTTTCACCGAAAAAGAAAAAAAATATTCTATTCATTTCATTCTTCTAACCCTCTTTTTCGTTGGGACTTGCGAAGTACAGGGGTATTTCCGTACGAGTGAGTCTATCAGTCGGTAAGTTCACTGGTCGAAACGGTGAAATTATCAAACCATAATTCACCATTATTTCTCGATAAACTACCGACAAGCATGAAATAAATATCTGTATGCATGTACATGGACGATATTTTAGCAATTTTCCTTGTACCATTGAATGATTAACTGTTTTTTACATCGAATTTATGACAAAGAGGGAAAAATGATAACTATAAAAAATGTATCGCGACGATTGCCTTTGTTGCATTTTTATATAGCCCTTTCCCAAACAAGCCCTGGTTTTCACGTGTCTGCAGTACAAGTCTTTTGAAAACATTGTGGGAAAAGGAGAAATTGCTCGTTACGAGCAATTTCTCCTTTTCCCACAGTGTTTTCTACCCTTTTTGATAACTTTCTGCCATTTTCATCAAATTTAAAATTGTCGTCTGCAAACTCTTTCAATTTGGACCAGTCCAAAATTTGTCGTTTGGGAAAGGGATAGCCTACAGTTGTTTGTTTGAATTGGAGTTTAACGCTGATTTAACAGCTCAGGTCATATCACGGCGGTCAGTGCACTTACGCATGTGTTTCCTGGCTTTCTCACACCAGTACTGACACAGCTTTCTTTCCAAGTCACTGACTATTTTCCCACATGCATTAGAGGTGAGAGGCAAAAAATCGCCGAAAAGAAAGTTTGCCTTATTGGTGTATCGAGCCCTCAACCACCAGGTCATGAGTCAGATACGCTAACCACCGAGCTACCCGGCCGGGCATATAGCCTACAGAATATTCTATTAACGTAAGCAAGTTTTCATATACCACCCACCCTCTGGTATTTCTTATCGTTAGAGAATGATTGCAAACGTGGTTTTGATCTGAATATAATTACACTTTTATTTTCATTTCTAAAACTCTTCTGAAAAATATCACCAATTTCTGACGACAAAAAGGACCGTTCGGTGGCGCTAAGGGCTGTATCCACCCAGCATTCAGCATTGCATTCCGATGTAATTCTGGATTTAGGAAGTAACACAAATTCTAATTGGCTAAACCATCTGGCTTAGTTAATCAGAGATGCGTAACTTTTAAATTTAGAAAGTTCTTGAGAATTAGAATAAGAATGCTATGAAGAATTTGTGTTGAATAGGGGCCCAGATTCTTTTGTCAAATACACATGAGCCATGCTCTGTGAAAAGGGGGTCTAATGAACCTGCAAAAAGTATCGACTCAGGTCAGCCTGCGCAGTCCACAGAGCGCAGACTGACCTGGTCCGAAATTTTTTGCTACCAGTCAATTTTCTGCGTGTGTAAGGACTATTCTACCTTATGACTTCGTCGTTTGTTGGACAAAATAGATTTTATGGATCTATAAATATATAGAGGATATTTTTTTTTTTTTTTTTTTTCGGTGAAAGATCGAAATTTATTTCATCTCGTGAACATCATCGGTAATATTTTCACGAGTGGCGCACCGAAAGATCGAAATTTATTTCATCTCGTGAACATCATCGGTAATATTTTCACGCGCCACTCGTGAAAATATTACCGATGATGTTCACGAGATGAAATAAATTTCGATCTTTCACCGAAAAAAGCAAATATTCTATTTATTTCATGCTTCTAACGCCTTTTTTTGTCGAGACTTCCATACAAAAAAAAAATGAAATCGGTATCTCACTGGTCGTACCCGTGTAATATCGAAAAATATTTTCACCGCTATTTCTCGATATCCTACCGGAAAGCATGAAATAAAATTATGACGAATTGCTTGGTGTCATGCATCACGGAGATGCATTAAACCTCCTTTTGCCAAAGCGTTCATGGCTTATGTACATGTGGGCGGTTTTGAGAAATATTCTTTACATTAAAGCTTTAGCTTTGCGATTGTTAAATTTGATATGCGTCAAAATGTCAATTTCATTTACATGTACCTAGCATTCGAACTTTTTCTGTCGTGTTTTATGACCCTGGGGTAAATATTTTATGAAATTATAGGAAAAGAAGAAAATGACGGTTACAAAATACATGTACTTTTAATTTGGACACAAGTCTAAATATTTGACATCTTGGTAAACTGTGAAGAATCTAATTCCTTTCCAGACTGTCAATATTCCCTCTCCCACCCACCGTCACACACTTTCACCTCTTTGAAAAGGTAATCGCCACCGAAGTCATTAAAAAGTTGAAAGTTTAATAACTAAAAGTCAATTTACCAAACAAAAGCCAAGCCATGCCACACACTTTCAATTGAATATAAATTCCTGTAGTCTCAGGCGGAATTTTATATCTCATAGTTTCAATTGGGGTGTTTTCGGTCAAACGTGACTTTCTGGTCACTTAATTGAATTCTTAATATGTTATTAACTGAATAGTTCTGTCTCTCTGTCTCTGTCTGTGTCCCAGCAATGGAAACACGTATCAACTTGTAGAAATACAGAGAACAAAACTAACTGTGTATGTTCAGAAAAAAATGTACGGATCATACAGTCTGATCTTAGTCTACACTTCACGATACTTTGTACAGTATCCTGACCTAGGCGTAAATAAATGAGCCATGCTCTGGCATAGGGGGTTTAACCCTTTCCCAAACAAGCCCTGGTTTTCACGTGTCTGCAGTACAAGTCTTTTGAAAACACTGTGGGAAAAGGAGAAATTGCTCGTAACGAGCAATTTCTCCTTTTCCCACAGTGTTTTCTACCCTTTTTGAAACCTTTCTGCCATTTTCATCAAATTCAGAATTGTCGTCTGCAAACTCTTTCAATTTGGACCAGTCCAAAATTTGTCGTCTGGGAAAGGGTTAAAACATTTCCGTGGTACATGGTACCAAGCAAGTCGTCACATTATTACGTATCCATAAAAATCTATCTTGTATAACAACCAACTGAATCATGAGGTAGAATGGTCCTAGGACATGCAGAAAATTTACCAAAAGCAAAAAGTTTCGGCACAGGTCAGCCTGCGCGAACTGCGCAGGCTGACCTGTGCCGAAACTTTTTGCAGTTGCATTAAATCCCTTTTTCACAGAGCATGGCACCATTACATCCGCATCATTTGGCCTTTTATTTACTCTGAATATACGTGACGCGAAACCAACAGTTTCTGTGTCGAAATGACTTGACGATTGTTCTTATTATAATTTGAAAAGATAAGTAACACTGTTTTATTTTTTCAGTTTAATCTAATACAATGTATTTTCAATTGACATTTGACCATCTGGGTTTTGTGATTTTGCCATATTACAAGAAAGATCTTTTTAAAAAAAAAAAAAAAAGATGGATGGCATAACAGGTTCATGAATGCGAATATTGAAATTCTTTCGTGGTTCAATGTGACAAGAAATACAGAAAGTAACCACGCCAGCGATTGACTCTTTTTCTTCTTTGTTTTTCAAATTGTTGAAAGGTGAAATTTTCGATTAGATTTTTTCTAAATTTCAAGACTGATGATGTCAATCCAACTCATCGTTGGAAAAAGAGCTGTTGTTGCCAAAAATACAGGTACAGTAATGTTGTCACCGGTTGACGCATAAAAAAATATCAAATTACCAATAAGTACAAAAAACAAGAGGGCCGTTTTCCCGAGATATCAAGACAAACACTCTGACCTAGTTTTATGAGTATCAGGCTGAAAATGTGGCCTCTGGAGTGCACACAAGGTTTTTTTCTAAGATTTAGCCCAGTGATCTACTTTTTGACCCGACCTGACCCAATTTCGTACTTGTCCGAGATATAACCAAGACATATATTCTGATCATGTTTCAAGAGTATCAAGTTGAAAATGTGGCCTCTAGAGTACACAAGGTTTTCTAAGATTTGGACCAGTGACCTACTTTTTGACCCGACATGACCCATTTCAAACGTGTCCCAGATATTATCAAGACAAACATTCGGGCCAACTTTCATGAGTATTTGACTGAAAATGTGGCCTCTAGAGCACACACAAGGGTCCAGTGTCCCATTTTTTGACCTGACCTAACCCTATTTCGAAATCGTCCAAGATTTTATCAAGACAAACATTCTGACTAAGTTTCATAAGTTTCCGGCGAAACATGTGGCATCTAGAGTGCACACAAGGTTTTTCTAAGATTTGTGCCAGTGGCCTACTTTTTAACCCGACATGACCCAGATTCGAACTCGTCCGAGACATTATCGAGACAAACAATCTGACCAAGTTTCATAAGTATTAGACCAAAAATGTGGCCTCTTAAGTGCACACAGGATTTGTCTAAAATTTGACCTGGTGACCTACTTTTTGACCCGACATGACCCGATTTCGAACTTGTCCGTGATATTACCAAGACAAACATTCGGGCCAAGTTTCATTTGACTGAAAAAGTGGTCTCTAGAGTGCACACAAGGTAATTCTTGACGTCTTGACGACGGACGACACACTACGGGCGGCGGACACAGCACTATCACATATACTCGCATACACTCACCCTGAGCACTTCGTGCTCAGGTCAGCTAAAGACAGATTATTCTCTATCATATTTACAAATGAGCCGTGTTTTGGTAACGGGGATTTAATGCATCTTCATCTTCCTGATATACCAAGCAAGTCATTACATAACTATGTATCCATAAAACTCATTTTGTCTAACAACCAAATGAATCCTGAGGTAATATGTTCTTGGACCTGCAGAAAGTTTCAAAATAGCAAAAAAGTTTCGACCCATGTCAGCCAGTACGATCTGCGCAGGCTGACATGGATCGATACTTTTTGCAGATGCATTAAATCCCCTTTTAACAGGGCGTGACTCAAATGCATTTTCTAAGATATGAATAAGCGGCGAGGGGTATCGTTAAACAGTATCAACACCAGTAGTATGCTGGTGTCATGAAAAAGGTCTGCTAAGAAGCCTTCAAAAAGGGCTACAGAGACCCGCAGCATAAACATGTCCACATTTTTTACCAAATGCATTTAAACTTTTCGAGACTTATAACAAGAAGTAGGTCAAAAGCCATGCTTAACCCCTTACCACACAATCCCGACTTTTAATAACGCTGAGGGCAGAGGCTTTTGAAAACATTGTGGGAAAAGGAGAAAATGCTGGTAACCAGCATTTTCTCATTTCCCTATAATGTTTTCTGCCCTTTCAAAGACAAAGCACTCCATTTCAGCCACGTTAAATTTGCTATCTGCAAAAGCTTTGAATTTGGACAAGTCCTTTGTTTTTTTCTTTTTTTTTTTCACGTTTGGTAAAGAGTTAAAGAGGCACGCCGAAAAAATAGGACTATTTGGCTACAAGCGTTGGAAACAAGAACCTGAAACCATATTGTCCAGTCGGTAGGTCGCTCGGTCAGTCGGTCAGTCGGAATTAACGTCAATCAATAAAACAAGCAGAAGAGTAAAAACAATGATAACATACTGTGTCTAAATTATCAGCAGACATTATTCGAAGGCATCGACCTCGGGCGATTTATGAAGATATGAGGTTTGATACCTGGCGGTTTGATAGCTATAAGCCCTGTTTACGGTCGGAGTGCGGTCCGTGAGGAAGGCGCATTCCCCAGCATCGACCCATCCATCCAGCCACCAACCCTACTTCCCATCCATCCATCCATCCATCCATCCATCCAGCGATCCATCCATTCATTCATTCATTCATCCATCCATCCACCTATCCAACCATCCATCGACCCACTCATCCATCCATACATCCATCCATCCATCCACAAACCTCCTTATCATTCATTAAAGTAGATTCAGAGTTTTAGATATGACATGTTAAGATGAACTACTCCCACTCCCGGAGTCTTCAGTGCGGTTACGTAACAGTCGGGGGAGAATTCAAACAATTACAGTGTCAAGGAGAGGCTCTTCACCTCTCAAGTATACCATCGAGTAAATACAGATGAGCCACGCTCTGGCAAAATGTGGCTTAATGCATCTCCGTGATCCATTATACCAAGCAAGTCATTACATAACGATGGATCCATGAAATCCATTTTCCCTGCTAACCGACTGTATAATAAGGTAGACTGGTCCTTTGACATACAGGAAATTGAACAATAGCGAAAAGTTTCGTCCAGTTCAGCCTGCGCGGGTCGATACTTTTCGCAGGTTCACTAAGCCTTTCACAAAGCTTGGCTCAGATATATTTCACTATACGATACAAATCTTTTTTTTTTTTTTGCATAGCTGAATGCGGTGGCTTTTGACCTTGATCTTAGTGTTGACACATCCAAATGAATAAATAGAAATTTGCTATTGGTCAAAAACGCAGACATGTTTATACCGCGGCCCCTGCAGGCTTATCGTTGCTTCAGTTTACTGGCTTTCTCTGCCAAAGAGAACTTTCGTAACCTTTGCGGATGGTGTAGAAACAAGATCAGACTGCACAGATCGTGCAGTCTGATCTTGATTCTACACCATCCGATACCTTACACCAAACTTTGACCAATATTATGCTCAACTTGCAGTGGAGATCTAAAAAAACCGGGGAAAAATTGAATCTATTTAGTTTGCTCCGAAAGAGTTTGTTTTCTTTGTATCGTGTTTAAAGCCGTTTTCAACATACCTGTACATTTTTTTCTGTAGTGCCGCGGCGACCAGTGCACCCATCCATGCTTCCTGGATTTTGTTTTTTTCCAGTATTCCGGATAATATTCTTCCAAAGCCACTGGCTGCTTTCCCACGTAACCATTGTCACAACAATGATCCTCGGTGAGAGAGGAATGAACCTCTGATCATTTACTTTTGACGATTGTTATGTGGGAAAGCAGCTAGTGGCTTGGAAAGAAGTTCTCTTGGTTACTGGTAAAAAAAAAAGATTAATTCAAAAGTTCGGATCGAGAGGAGCATTGGGTATTACGACTAGGGTTTTTGGAAAGTATGAAATTTCGAACTGGTTTAAATAAAACTATGGCCGGTTTTGTATACACGATAACGTAATGGCATTTTAATAACTCTATAAATCAAAATCTGCTCTTTATTGTGCCCAACAAAGAATTTCATAATTCTATAAAATTCATTTCGCCCCGGCCTTTACATGTTTACCTTTTCCTTCCATTAGTAACAATGGATATGCTGTAATTTGCAAAAATGTATAAACAGACCAACCTTCACATTGCGTGCTGTCCTATCTTATTTTCTACACCCTGCCCTTGTTTGTTGTCTACTGTATTTCAGCCAAATAATTGCCATAATTCAACTGGTTCGCTACTGATGATAAAAGTTTAAATTTTCCGAGGTCTACGAATAGAGTGCACCTGCATATGCAGATAAGTTGGGTAATCGTTTACCTGCAGACAGCGAACGGCAAAGATCAAAGGTCAGACTGCACGTTCTGTGCAGTCTGATCTTGACCTTTGCCGTCTGCAAAAAGTCACAAGTAAGTTGCAATGGTCAGCAAAATCGTTAAAGCTTGTCCTCAATGAAATGTCATTTCGGCGGGATACGGTTTAAATGTCAGGCACATGCTCGATTCACGTGAACGATGTACGACCTTATTGGACCAGAATCGTATGTGTCGTGCTCTGTGTAAAGGGGGCTTAATGCATTTGCCATAAAGTATCGAGCTAGGTCAGCCTGCACGGGCTGACCTGAGCGGAAACTTTTTGCCTTTAGTAAATTTTCTGCATGTCCAAGGACCATCGGGGCGTTTGTTAGACTAGATAGATTTTATGGATCCATAATCATGTAATGACTTGCTTGGTATAATGCACCACGGAGATGCACTAAACCCTCTTTTGCCAGAGCATGGCTTATATTATGTCTACGTCTATAATATCGCTGAAGTCACCGCCGTACACAAAGTCCATACTGAATATGAATATTTGCACTTCCTCTATGACGTCACAAATCAAAGGTCGCAACACATAGGTAGGGGAGATAATCGATGTCAGACTAACATCCTCTATTGCTTTTTTTTTTATGTAATTACAACATTACCAGACTACCAACTGATAAATGTACAAGTGCTTTTTGAAAATTACAATAAATGAAACCTGTTTATTTCCAGGTTAAGATAAGGTTTCAGATCAGAGAGTATGCATCATCATCTTGGATCTAAAATCCTCTTTATTTGCGAGAGAAAAAAAAAAGCAATGGCGTCGAAATATTTGGTCATTTAGCAAACTGTTTATGGGGCACTTCAGAGGCTTATTACCATAAAACTGTCATAACTTTCTATTCAGTCAGTACGTGTTTTACATGAAATTTTGAAAGTGATTACGCCAAGGAAATGCATCGCTTATCGCTTTACGTGACAATGAAATACAAAATGTAGGATTGTTGGATATTCTGTCTGTGTCTTTCGAGATCATCTAATACATGTAAGTCTAAAAGGTAAAAGGTAAACCTCAACGCTCTCTCTCTCTCCCTCCCTCCCTCCCCACGGAAGAAAAGGGTGAAATATTTGCAAAATCCCACTGTAAGGTAATGTCCAAAATCATTACAAATTATAGATTACAAAAATCCAAAAATTAATGCCGCTTATCGATCTCTAATTCTACATTTATCGGCAATATGACTTAGTGAAATAGCGTGTAGAAGACAAAATTTTGAAAGTAATGCAAGTTCTGATTGGCTAAACCATTTGGTTGAGCCAATCAAAACTTGTGTTACTTTCAAGTTTACAAAAAATCTTGAGAATAAGACTTAGAATCTTATTAAGAATAGCTGTTGAATACGAACCCAGGCTAGGCCAAACAAAAAAATCATCAAAAAAAAAAAACTTTCGGCGTTCGAAGATCGTCACTGCGATAGGAATCGTAGCTTTCTTGGCGATCAACATCTCAACCGACATTGTGGGAAAGCAGCCAGTGATACAAAAAGATAATCTGGCATAGCAATGGTAAAAAAAAATAAGAATGCAATGATATGTGTAACTGGCTGTTGTAAAATCGTTGAAATCCTGTCGAAAACGGGGTTAAAAGTTGTTTTTGTATGCCATTTTCATCATGATTTCAGGAATATCGCGGCAGTCAGTACACCTGACCCTGCTTTCCCAGAGTTTCTTCTACCAGTACTTCGCACAACCGACGCTGGCTTCTTTCACGCATTACCATCGTCTAAACATAATCAGCTGTGTGAGAGAAATGAGACCTAGCAATGACTATAATTGGCGTGCAACACACGAAAAGGGGCCTTCGGACACATGTGTAAAAGTGTGTCGTCCCGTATCAGCCTGTGCAGTCTGTGACTAATCCGGGACGACACTTCCTGTTCTTGTGCGATTTTGTGTTTCACGAAAGTCTACTGTATAAAAAAATCTTATGTATTCGTAAAGTGGCGTCTCGGACTAGCCTGCGCGGACTGCGCAGGCTAATCCGGAACGACACTTTACGCAAATGTCCGAAGGTCTCATTTCGCAGGTTGCGGGCTTTATAATCAATCCTCGGAAAGAAATTGGATGAGCTTGGGATTCGAATCAGCGACCGCAAAGATTTCGGACACTGTATGTGACCAATCGAGCTACGGCTAACTTGTGAAAATCAAAGTAAATCAATACCGAGAGCAAATAAAAATATTTTCAATAAAGTTTACCTGTATTTTTTTTGTATCCAAACGTAAGATTGCGTGTTATTGAAGAAACCAATACAATTTTTAACCCTTTACTTCGAACATACGCACCATGGGCTTAGTTTTAGAAAAGAACACTGAAAACATTGTGACCGATGGGAAAAGGATCACATACCTGACAATTACCTCTTCTGCCACGATATTTCTTTTAATGTCCGAGCCACAATTAATCCGTTATTTTTTTTGTTGTTTCTACTTGATGACGTATCCTAGATTTTAAGAAAAAAAAATCGGATATAAAAATGGGTGATGGATTTAAACCAGTAGGCGCCAAAGAAATAAAATCGTTTTTGTTTATTTTTTTCCAAATACAATCCACTGATTTTTTTTTTTATTTAAAAGATATCTAATAGACATGACAAAAATTGCGGACGGTGTAGATCAAAGATCAGACTGCACGTTCTGTGCAGTTTCATCTGGCATCCGTAAAAAGCTCTTTCTTTCGCCTGAAAGGGTTAACTCTTTCCAAAACTTATGTTTTATCCTCTACACAATTCAGAACATCTGCAAACGACAAATTCATAATTGATAAAAATGAATTTCAGTACTCTGATAAGGTAGAAAAACATAGTGAGAAAAGGAGAAAATGCTGTATACCAGCATTTTCTCTTTATCCCACAATGTTTTTAACAGGTTTTCTTACACAGGGTCGTGAAAAGTCGGGGTTGTGTTGTAAAGGGTTAAGACGGAATGGAACAAATAGGCATTTAATCTGTCACACAAAAGCCAGTTTTGTTCCCGAAACCTTACAAAAAAGAACTATTGAATCAACGTAACAATTCATCATTCAGGAAATAGAACACGAGACTATTTTTCAGCCAGATACACTATGGTATATTTATCTTTGTTTAGGCTGCTCAGCGCGACTGAATGCTCTCTTGCGTACAGTGTAGATCAAGATCAGACTGCACAGAACGATTAATCAGAAATTAGAACACGTGACTATTTTTCATTCGGATACAATTAGGCATATCAACATATATTAGACTGAATGCTCTCTTGCGGACAATGTAGATCAAGATCAGACTGCACAGAACTTGTGGTCTGATCTTGGATCTACACTGTCCGATAGGGCGAGACTTTGTCCGCGAAAAGAACTTTGAAACAGCAAAATTTGTGTTTTAACTAAATTGGCTGAAAATTTTCATCTGCCAACTAATAATAGGAGCCGACTTTCCCGAGGTCTGTAAGTATCTTTTTCATTTCAACTGAACCTGTTTTCCGTTACAGATTGGCATCACATAGCGGACGGTGTAGATTCAAGATCAGGCTGCACATTTTGTGCAGTCTGATCTTGATCTACGCCGTACGCAAAAGCTCTCCAGGGCGACATTGGCTGTATAAGAGTTATGGGTTGATTGTTATCGAGCCTGGGCCCGTATTCACCAACCATTCTTAAGAATATTCTTGGTCTTATTCTCCAAGATTTTCTTTATTTGAAAGTAACACAACTTCTGATTGGCTAAACCAAATGGTTTAGCCAATCAGAAGTTGTGTTACTTTCAAATCCAGAAAATGTTGGAGAATAAGACCTAGAATGTTCTTAAGAATGGTTGGTGAACACGGACCCTGGTAGCTGTGCCGGGTAAGCGTGCAGGACTTACAACCCAATAGCCGTGAGATCGAGCCCTTCCTCGGTCACTAAGCCCGATCGAAGAATGATGATAGTCCTTGAGACAGGATTCCTATCTCTCTCACCGTTGCACACTATTTCGACCATATAACCCTTTCAGAAACATAGATAAAACAAGAATTATCTTTAAAAAAAGATAGACGGCGTACAGAGACAGAGGGAGTGAGAGACAAAGATATTGTATAGACAGTTATCTGGTATACCTTTCAGATGTATCATTTAACAAACACAATTCAAACGAACGAACTGTCTCGATATATGCTAAATTACAGAGAAAAACCTGTCACATTATCCATTTCAAAAGTAGGGCTATATATAATGACCATATCCAACCCTTTCACCGTGAAACATTGCTTCTTAACAAGTGAACAATCTGTTTTTAAACCTCTTTTATCGGTAATTCATCAATTTTCTTGACGCAATATTCTTTACAACTTTTTTTTGTTAACTATCGGTTTTCTAGTTTCGCCATTCACCCTTAACTCTATACCAAACAATCTCGAGTTTTAAGGACACTGGGAATGTATTCACCAACCATTCTTAAGAACGTTCTTTGTCTTGTTCTTCAGAATTTTCTACATTTGAAAGTAACACAACTCCTGATTGGCTAAACCATTTGGTTTAGCCAACCAGGAGTTGTGTTACTTTCAAAGGTAGAAAATCTTGGACAGTAAGACTAGGAACGTTCTTAAGAATGGCTGGTTAACTGACGTGGAAGTCTTCAATTCGGACAACCCTAAAAATTTGTATTTTCGTAAAGAATTAATTCGTAAAGTAAACGAAACGGATACCTTTTGTCATTAACCTTAAACCTTAAGCTGCTAAGCGCGACTCACTGACGTTTTGCAGACAGTGTAGATCAAGATCAGACCTGCACACAACGTACATTCTGATCTTGGATCTACACTGTCCGATAAGGAAATATCGCGGACAGTGTAGATCAAGATCAGACAGCACAGAACGTGCAGTCTGATCTTGGATCTACACTGTCCGATAAGGAGATATCATTTCCCGAAAAATATCTTTAGAATTGCAAAATTTGGGTTTTTACTATCGACTTGAAATCTTTATCAGTGTTATGCGGGGATACGCTGCAATCTCTATCTCTTAAGCTTGTAATGGGAATCCTACGGTGTCTTTTGCCGGTCTTAGAACTGTTCTTGCCTTCGCGGCCAGCATAGATCAAGATCGGTCTGCACAAAATGTGCCATCTGATCTCTAATTTAAACTATCCGCTGCAAATGCTGTGACATTATGCTCAAGAACACCCTTGCAATTGAAACAGATTGAATTTGAGCCCTGCTCTGGCAAAAAGGGGGCTTAATGCATCCCCGTGATGCATAACAAGTCATCATCACATGATCATGGATCCATCAAGTCAGTTTAGTCTAACAACCGACTGAATTATGAGGTAGACCGGTCCGTTGACATAGAGAAAATTGACCAATAGCGAAAAGTTTCGGTCCAGGTCAGCCTGCGCAGACTGCACAGAATGACCTGTGTCTATATTTTTCGCTGATGAATTAAGCCCTCTTTTCACTGAGCATGGCTGATTTAATTTTTAAACTGAAAGTGTCGACTGGGTTTATTTGATTCCCTTAGAGTTCAGAATAAACTGGGAGTGGGAGTGTGTGTGTGTGGGGGGGGGGGGGGGGGGGGTATACATTGTTTTCCACCAAAATGTCAATAAAACAGATACTAAACAGACCTTTCACTCCTTAGCAGATGGCACAATTTTAGACTTGTCCAAATTGAAAGCATTAGAAGACGACGAGTTCAGTGCGACTCAAATAATCATACGTGGCTTTGAAAGAGTAGAAAACATAGTGGGAAAAGGATTTGTTTGTTTGCTTAACACCATTTTAACATCTCATGTCATATCATGGCGGTCAGTGACGCACCAAGTGTTTCGTGGCTTTCTCACACCAGTGCTGCCACAAAGTTCTTTCCAAAGCTACTGACTGCTTTTCTCAAATGCAGCAGAAGTGAGAGGCGTAAAATCGCCGGAAAGAAATTTTGCCTCAACTGGGTATCGAACTCGCAACCACCAGTTCACGAGACAGATACGCTAACCACTGAGCTACCCGGGCGGGCTTGCGGCAAAAGGAGAAAATGCTATTCACCACCATTTTTGCCTTTTCTACAATCTTTTCAAAAGCCTCTTTTCTCAGGGTTGTTAAAACATAGAACGGTTTGGTAAAGGGATAACCCTTTAGCTGCTTAGCGCGACTGGCTGACCTTTTGCGGACAGTGTCGATCAAGATCAGACTGCACAGAATGTGCAGTCTGATCTTGCATCTACACTGTCCGATGACGAAATATTGTTCTCCAAAAAACTGGTATGAAATAATATTATTCGGTTTCTGAATACCGTCTTGAAAGTTTTATTTCCCTTTTTTAGCAGGATAAGGTTTATGACCAACACAGTATGCTTCTGGTAAAATTAAACCCTTAGAGTGCTGAATTTATAAAATAATAAACCTTTTCACTGAAGAAAAACATCCGAAATATTGTCATTTCAAGGTTGTTTTAGCCAGAAGGTGTATTGAAGTAGCTGACAGTGTAGATCAAAGATCAGACTGCACGTTCTGTGCAGTCTGATCTTGATCTACACTGTCAGCAAAAACAAGTTAAGTTGGTTCCAGCGCTTGAAGGGTTAAAGGACGACATATTTTCTCTGTCAATATCCATCTTTTATTTTGTTTTTATTTCATTTCTGTATTGTCTCGAATCACCTGATAACTTCTGCATACATAGTTTTATCATCCTACAGGCTGAAACCAAATGCAGGTGGGTTTTTCTTTTTATATGAGCCATGCTATGTGAAAAGCCATACTCTGGGGGCTTAACGCATCTGCGAAAAGTATCGACCCAGGTCAGCCTGCGCAGTCCGCGCAGGCTGACCTGGGCCGAAACTTTTCGCTATTGGTCAATTTTCTGTATGTCCAAGAACCAGTCTACCTTATGATAGAGTCGGTTGTTCGACAAAATGAATTTTAAGGATCCCTACCTATGTGATGTCTTACTTTGTATGATGCAGCACGGAGATGCATTGAGCATATATATATACATGTATATATACATATATTGTAAAAACAAGAAGAACACTGGAGCAAGAAAGTATAAAATAAAAGAGAAAGAACACTATAATTTGTCTTTTACCGTGCCAAACGGTTTCGCTTTAAAAAGCTTATCAGGGCAACGCTTTAATGAAACGCAAAAACGGGGCTGAATACATCTCTGTGCTGCATCATACCAAGTAAGACATCACATAATTGTGGATCCCTGAAATCCATTTTCTCTAATAACCGACTTGATCTTAGGTAGAATGGTCCTTTGACATGCAGAAAATAGGACCAAAAACAAAAAGTCCGGCCCAGGTCAGCCTGCGCAGACTGACCTGTGTCGATACTTTTTTTTTCAGTTTTTATACATTAAGCCCCCTTTTCATAAAGCATGGCTCATATATATATATATATTTTTTTTTTTAATTCAGAAAGTTCACCTAAAATTGTGTCTCATTATCTAGCACCGTAGAGCTATCCAACACCACGCCACAAATTTGGCATTAATTAAACAAAGCACATAAATCAACACAGCACATAAATCACATGAGCATATTACAAGAGGGCCATTGGCCCTAAAGCGCTCACCTGAGTAAAGTCATCTAGGATTGAAAAAGTTGAAGAAATCCTAGTTGTAATGATGTACAACACATGAGTGTTCGTGATCTACTTTTCGACCTCCTTGACCTCTAATTAACTTGTCAGAGATATCATCCAGACAAACATTCTGATGATATTTCATAACTATCGAACAGAAAAAGTGGCCTCCAGAATGCACACAAGATTTTTCTAAATATGTCCAAGTGACCTACTTTTTGGCCCGACATGACCCAAACTTGGACTTGTCTGATATATCATCAAGATAAACATTCTAACCAACTTTCATTAAAACTGATCTGAAAAGGTAGCCTCTAGAGTGCTCACAAATTTTTTCTAAGATTTGACCCAATGACCTACTTTTTGACCTGACATGACCAAACGTTGAACCTGTGCTAGATTTCATCAAGGCAAATATTTTGGTTAAGTTTCATGGGTATCGGGATGAAAATCTTGCCTCTAGGGTGCACACAAGGTTTTCTAAAATTTGGCAGAGTGACCTACTTTTTGACCCGACATGACCCAATTTCAAACTTGTCAGAGATATCAAGACAAACATTTTGACTAGGTTTCATGACCTTCTGGCTGAAAATGTGGCCTTTAGAGTGCTGTCAAGGTTTTTTTTAAGATTTATCCCAGTGATCTACTTTTTGACCCAACATGAGCCAGTTTCGATTTTGTCCTAGACATCATCAAGAAAAGTATTCTGACCAAGTTTCATAAGTATTAGACTAAAACTGTGGCCTATAGAGTGCACACAAGGTTTTTCCAAAATTTGATCCGGTGACCTAATTTTTGACCCGGCATGACCCAATTTTAAACTTGTCTGAGATTTCATGAAGACAAACATTCTGACCAAGTTTCATGACTATTGGACTAAAATTGTGGCCTCTAAAGGGCACACAAAGTTTTTCTAAATTCTGACCTGGTGACTTACTTTTTGACCCGACATGACCCAATTTCGAACTTGTCCGAGATATTATCAAGACAAACATTCTGACCAAGTTTTATGAGTATATGACTGAAAATGTGCCCTCTAGAGTGCACACAAGGTAATTGTTGACGTCTGGACGCCGGACGACGCCCGCCGGACACAGCACGATCACAAAAGCTCACCTTGAGCATTTTGTGCTCAGGTGAGCTAAAAACAAGAGAGCAATTATGTTCCTAAATCACTCCCCTGAGCCCTTTTACCTTTAAAGGAATAATAATATGACTATGTTGAAATGAAATATTGACAGGAAAAACAATGAAATAATGTTCCATGTACACTTGGCAGAAAATGAGGTCTGTTGGTGCGCCAAAAGTATTTTTTAAAGCGTTTGACACAGGCACCTACTTTTTTACCACAGATGACCAGACAAAAGTTCTGATTAAGTTTCATGACCATTTAGCAGAAAAAGTGGCAGTTAGAGTGAACTAAAGGTTTTTTTTTTCTGTCACCTTTTACCTATTTTTTCTATCCTGAGATGGCACACATCAGATGTCCCAGATATTAAAGAAAGAAACAAGTTTCATTTGCTTTAACTCTTTAACAAACGACAATACATGTACTTCAGACTGGTCCAAATTGAAAGCATTTGCAGACGACAAAATAAATGCGACTGAAAATTTGAAATTTGCTTTGGGGTGAGTAGAACATTGTGGGAAAAGGAGAAAATGCTGGTTACCAGCATTTTCTCCTTTTCCCACAATGTTTTCAAAAGGCCTCTTTCTCAGGGTCGTTAAAAGTCGGGATTGTGCGGTAAAGAGTTAAACGTGACACGTTGCCTTCTCAAGGATTTTCTAAAATCTAATCCAATAGACCACTATACACCATATATGAACATTTTACGATCTCTTCTGAGATACTACCAAGACACACATTCTTATCTAGTACCAGCAACATGGGGTTCAGACTGAGGCATTTAGAATGCATACAACTTATCTCTCTCTCTCTCTCTCTCTCTCTCTCTGATGATTCTTTGACCTGGTGACCTAGCTTTTAAATTGAGGTAACCTATGTTCTTTGTCATTTCATAAATTATAAAGATATACATTACAGCCTTGTTTCAGTAAAACTGGACTTCAAACTTTTCAAATGGTTTTTCTAAGAGAAGACCAAGTGACTTACCATTTAACCCAACGCTATCCATTTTAAACTCAACGCAAAAATTATACAGACAACAAATTTTCATAAAGGTTAGATAAAAATGTGACCCCCCCCCCCCCCACAATGTGTACAAGCGTTTTCTTTTTTCTTCAGTTTTGACTTAGGGGCCCACTTTTCAATACATGGCAACTCATTTTCAAACTCATCTAAAATATTTGGGCCATGCTCTGGCAAAAGGGGGCTAAATGCATCTCCGTGATGCATGATACCAATCAAACCATCCCATGATTATGGATCCATTATGGCCACTTCTTTTAATTACCGACCTAATCATGAGGTAGACTGGTCCTTGGACAGACAGAAAATTGACCAATAGCGAAAAGATTCGACACAGGTCAGCCTGCGCAGTCCGCGCAGGCTAACCCGAGTCGATACTTTTCGCAGATGCATGGCTCATTTTAAGACAAAGATTCAGACAGTTATATGAGCATTTAACCCATAAGTGTGGCCTGTATAGTGCACACAAAAGTTGTACTAAATTTTGGCCGGGTGATTTTCACCTCACGTGACCTGTCTGCGCATTTGTCCGAGACATTATCAATGCACAAAGTTTTTCTTAGATTTGACCTGATGACCTATTCAGCTGAGATGTAATGGGTACATCATAAGCCAGTTTCAAGAACACTGGACTAAAAAAGTTGCCTCCAGAAGGCACACTGGGTATTTCTATGATCTGATCATAGGCTTCTGAAACTCCATTGGTCGAACACGGGAAAACGAATTTTCCTTATCGGACACCGTTGCTATAAATAGCACATTGGCGACTACCTCTATATAGCGTGCAACACACGAAAAGGGGCCTTCGTGCAGTCCGCGCAGGCTAATCCGAGACAGCACTTTACGACTACATAAGATATTTCCATACAGTAGACTTTCGTGAAACAGAAAATCGCAAAAAAAAACCGGGAAGTGTCGTCTTGGATTAGTGACAGACTGCAAAGGCTGATCTGGGACGACACACTTTTACGCATATGTCGTGTGTAGCACCCCATATCGTATAGTCTTATACAGAGGCAGTCACCAATGTGCTATTTATAGTAACGGTGTTAATGAAAATTTGAGTATTCCGTGATATACAGGCAATGCACCAATAAGCAAAAGTGTTCGATTGATCGACCATGGAAAATTTTAGTGTTCCGTGATAGAAAAATGGAGCTTCAAAGGCCTGTGATCTGATCCTAGAGACCTCATTTTTGACATAAGGCGACTCAACTTTTAACTTGTCCCAGATATTATCAGAACAAATATCTTGACTACTTTTCATCAATATTTTACTAAAATATAACCCTACAGTGCACGAAAGCTTTTCTTTCTATATTTCAATCTGAGTTACCTACTTTTAGACTCATGAAATATTTTGAGAAATTATGAAGACATACATTCTGATCAAGTCCATACGAGCTGGACGAAATTATTCGCTCTAGAGTTCAAACAAGGTAAATGCTGACAATGTAAAATGCACAACATACAACAGATGCTGGACAGAGCATGATCACAGAATCTCGCCTTTACCATATTGTGCTACAAACAATGATCAAAGAAATGTATATGTTTCAACGACAATGACGATTAGTTAACTTTAATCACTGCAAAAATAGTCAAAGAATATCAATGCAAAATACATAAATACAATAAATAAAAGTACAAAGTACATATAATCAAATAAAAATGAGTCACACTACATAATCACTTACAGTGATGTCAGTACTATAAAACTATACACATTCAAACCCTTTTCACTAATCACAGCTTTTTCATTTCCTCATATCTGATAATAAAAACAGTTATATCTTACACATATACAATCACATAAATATTCTATCTCTGTGCATAAATATGATCACATAACACTAATGTATCCTATTACACATATATGATTATAAATAAAAAATATTTCATTACAAAACTATCATCCAAAAACCATGTCACATAAATAGATACATAAATCTTTATAACCACATATCACTCTCTCATTTTAACTCTTTACCGAACAATAAAATCTTGGACTCAGCAAAATTGAAAGCATTTGCAGGAAACAAAACAAACGTGGGGCTAAAATGATGGGATTTGTCATTAAAAGAGAAAAGACATTGTGGGAAAAAGAAGAAAACGGTGACTATCAGCATTTCAACCTTTTCCCACAATGTTTACAAAAGGCCATCTTCCTCAAGGTGGTTAAAATTCTGGATTGTTTGGTAAAGGTTAAATAACAAGAGGACCAAATCTGGGTCCCAGGGCTTGGCTCCAGTTGCTTTTTCAGAGCAAATGCAAAGCCAAAAAAGGGAAATAACTGTCAAAAATATTTATTTCAGGGCTAAATGCCCCGTTGTATTGGTTCCCCATTTGATAGATAGCAACTTGCCTAGTTTGAAATAAGTATCTTCAGTAATTACAGAGATGTGAAAAAATGTTGAGGTTTTTGCACCACAACTACACAGACTCGGGTGACACCAATGCTGTTACAATACCTACGGTTTTCTTTGAAAAAAAAAAAAAAAAAAAGCCAAGCTAACAATCTGATGCTTGCAACAAGATCTAGTAAGTCAACTCTACCAGATGACAATAATTTACACTCGACCAAATTGGAAACATTTGCAGACGCCAAATTCAACATAGCTCAAAAGATGAACTTTTCAGTGTTGCTGTGATACTTTTTTTTCTTAATTTTACGGTAATGGTTTATTTTCCAGGAAGCAGAAATATGAGATGAAACACCATAATAAAAACCATTTGCAGTACCCTTTTCAGACTTTAGTACTGACACGGTTCTTCCCCCTTATAGAAAATCTGCAACTTGGACAGCAACAATACTTCTTTTAGGCCATAAAGATATTCCCGTTACAGGTCAGTGTCTTTATTAATTCACCAATCTTTACATTCATTACGATTGTTTAGAACAGTATTCAGGTTGATCAAGCCTGGTGAAAACGTGTAAGATATGTCTGCTCATTTATCGTATGTGACAAACATTTAGAAAATGTTTTGGTTATAAAAGGTAAAAATCGGCTGTTTCCGACAACAGTCGGGCTAGCATGGGAAACCATTTACAGGCCTATGTCTGAGTGAATTTAAATAGGGCTTGCTCGCTCATTTTCAGTCAGTCTGCATTTGGCTGCTCACCTGATCACACTACCATGTTAGTTATATTGGTGAAAAACAATAAATGCGCTTACTTAAAGGGGTTTGCTGGAACTCGTGGTTAAAGGTAAGAATTTCTTGATACATATCTTGAGAAGCCTCACTTTTTTGTTTGATTGAGATCAGCAGTGACTGTGATTCAAACCTTTCAGTTAATGTGTAACGGACTCGTCTGCTATAGATTTAGTAAGAGACGACTCACACCTGTTGCAAAGAGACAAGATTTCTACATTTACCTGTCTGTTAGTTGTAGCAGAGTCTTCAGTCTCTACCAACCTTTTCAGAAAGGCTACATTGGCGGTACCAGATAAAACCACCATCGCTTACCTAAAGCCATGGACGTACAGCCTGGTATTCAACATATGAAAATAGACTTGGCAAAGAAGGTAGAGGAACTTAAACTTGTAAATGAGTGGCTGAGAGTTCAGAATGAATTACTAATTTAGAGAGAAACATTTCGCAGCTAGAACAGTCTATGGTTCGTACATCTACCCCAGATGTAGACAGGTACAGTTATAACCCTCTATTGATTCTCTTGTCAGCATTGATTTTCCTTTACTCGTAGAACAGGCTAGGCCAGTCAGTCTATATGATGCTGTCTGCCATTGAGTTGAGTTTGAGGCGTTTTACCGTGCAGAAAGGGCCAAGGTAGAAAAATCAAGCTTTACTGAATGCTGCTGACACAAGTGTGATTAGTGTAGGAAAACATTTAAAGAAAGGCCTGCTAATTGCAGCATATGCGAAGGCTACATTCTGACAAGGCTTCAGGAGACACTCTAACGAATAAGGAGGATGATCAACAGGATATCCTCAATAGCGTCAGGGGTGAACGACTGGGACTACGAGCCAGAAATAACAAATGGAATGGAGGGTAATTCCATAGACACCGACAGAGATAATGAGGCTGAAAAAGAGTCTGCAACACAAGAGGATGCCAGCCTGAGCGCACCTGAACAAGTTCAGCTGTCTGACGGCGATAATGAAATTAAGAAGAGTAACCTGCACGAGAACATCTTAAGAAGACAAAGTCTCCAGAATCATCTCTTGTGAGGATGTCTTGGCCTGTTCCTGCTAGGGAAGCTTATGTATCCCATACCATCGAAGGTGATGCAAGCCAGTGGTGTACACGCTGGCATATAGTCTTTGAGGATTGATCATGTATTCCATCCACCAAGGTGTATAACAGAGACAACCCGTCTATATGTGTAACTTTGTGGACATACATGCGTAGGTCCATAGCAATTCTACTCATATATCACCCGCTGTTATCTCAGTCAGTAAAGACAGTATACTTGTAAATAACATTAGACTAGAAATATGAAGTTCATAAATTGGGTAAATTTACATGTCATTTATTTATTTATTTATTGATTTAGTTATTCATTTAAGAATTTCTCAAGTTTAAGAATTCACTTCTCTACATTTCTTTCAAAGCCATACCAAATAACTATGGTGGTCGATTCTGGAATAAGTGTTATTATATGTTTATAAGTTTTGTTTGTAACCATTCCGTGCCAAAGAAAACTGATATTTGAATAACTGTTCAAATTCAAATTCATCTCATTTACTAGTATCTCCTTACTTATATCTTTCTGTTTGTCACCTAAAACAGATAACCTCATTAACAAATGCCATCCAGTCCATACAGGCACATCAGCAAATAATTGAAACAAAAGTGGACAATCTGACTGAGATAACAAACTGTCCAAAATACCTCAGATCAAAGTACAATGTATTGTTGTAATACATACGAACCACACTCACGAAAACCAAACTTCTTCTACCTGAGTAACTGATCAACCTGCAAAGCCAGTACAAACTTCCTTTGGTACAAAGAGTGATATTTAACACCTGGTATAAATAATTAACGTGCAAAAGGAGTAAATTTCAGAACCTTATCCCATGGCTTTGTGGTCTTTGAGAATGTGGATCATACTAGCACTTTTAAGATTCAAAAACGGAAAATTTAAATATATACATAGATAAAAAAAAGAATTCTAAGAGTTTTCTGATAACTCCATTTTATTGGTTTATATTTGTCACCATTGATCAACGAAAGTAAATTCAAACTTTTCCAAAGAATGCAGAAAAAATTGTAAAAACTAATTTTTTGACTGAATTTTGGCTTACTTGACAGGGAAGATGGAGGTTTGATAGTTAACTGATTGGAATGCATTATATGAAGTGTCATCTGTGGGTTTTGATGTTTGGAACTGTAATTGGTAGACAGTGTGCACAATCCCTAATCTTATATAGCCATAACTAATTACTTCAGGATCCTGAACCGATGGTCTTTGTGTGTTCATATATCCATTTCAGCTCTTGCATTTCTTGGAGACAGCCAGTTTGGTGTCAAAGAGGCGAGTGAAAGCTTGACCACTGCGAAGGCATGCTCCTAAGATACCACCAAGACAGCCCTAAATATCATTGAATTTCTGTAACTCCAGATGAGTACAAGAACAATTTAACAGTTTAAGCTGAGGGCAAAGGAAAAACTGCTATTGATGTCAATAAAAGAGAAGCTTTGAGAAGTAAGCTTGTTTGACATTGATACTAACACAAATTTTAAGACATCACAGCTTAAGTTATGTGGGCCATATAAAGGCGGACCTGCCCTAAGAAAGCTGGCTGTGTGAAAAGTCTTATCAGAATAATTTAAGACTTCTCTTCTGGCCCAAAACTTGGTGCCAGCTGTAAACTACATGTATCAAAAAGGGAACCAATACCAGATGGGCAGGTTTCTCTCAGAATTTTTGACACAATGTACTGTAAGCTAATGTGAGTTTCTTGCATGGCTTCTCGCCAAGGACATTCAGTACAGCTTTGCAAATGTAATGTTACGTTACAGACGACTTCCGTTTACGTTCATGCAAATATTTAGTCCGTTTCTTTTTAATGTCGTCCATCCTGACAAGCACATGCAAGCGACCTTCATCCTGTTTCGAAGTATTATGTAGCTGCATGGAGTAGGTTTAGAGCTTATTTTCAGTTCGTATAGATTCTATATACTTCTGTATGGGAAAGGTGATAGCTAGCTCGACATTTGTATAAGCTTACCTTGACCGGCGTTTCTGGACGGCCGAGTCGCTACAGCCAGGTTCGCAATGAAAGCTTGAATAATGTTTTCTATCTGTGCTTACATAGCAAGTCATTTTACACTCTGTTGAATACACATGGTGGCATTTAGAAATTTTCTTATATCATTGGAATGGAAAATAGTCTTGTAATGATTAGATGCAGGGAAAGGCCAAAACGTATTTACAGAGCCATAATCCGTTTGTGACTCGTGACAGCTATTGAACAAATAACACTAGCCAAATGAGTCAAAAAGTCTTTTCAGCTTTATACTTAGTACTGATGTAAGCCCCACTAAAAATTCAGAAATCTACTTCGTCACTTTGAGCCTTCACGAAATGGATATGGAAACTAATAAAAACTGGGACAACTAATAAATAATTCTGATGGAGTAAATGACATAATGAGAGGATAATTTGCTTGACACAAACAATATATCCTTTTTTTCACAATGTTCCAGTTTATTCTTTGACCTATTGGGCACTTGTGACTGCAGACGAGTATCTTTTCGCTTTGGCTGCAGATGTGTCATACGTTGTCGGCATGAGGGAGTGTAACATAATACACGTCTAAATCATCATCATATTCCATTAATGAGTCTCATGAATAGTGATACGGCAGCAAGTAATGGACAGTTAGGATATTCCTATAACCAACAATAATGTCTTGGTGGGACGTCCTGAGAGAATTTGGCTATATAAAGAAGACGCTCTGCCGAGAGCAATAAGAAGAAAGGGGATCGATTGGTTATTGAATAGTAGACCCTCGCCAGCGGTCTCTGTTAAATTTAGCAGGGATGACTTTTCCCCTGATGTTTTCTCTTATATATTGTGGGTAGTTGTATTTACCACGTAGGATTATACAGAAGGGATTTGTGTTGTTAATAAACGTTGTCCGTTGCCTTCAGACTCTGTTTCTTTCCTCCAACATAAAATATTCCATCATACGGTCACATTGATTTATCCCAAGGTGGGAAAAGTAGCCACTATGTTACATAAAGAGGAAGGAAATATTTTGGTGCCGTGACCAGGATTGGTGATCCACCAAGTAACGGACATGGGACTCTAAGTTTATCGTTTTCGGTGTACTTTAAAAATTGGAACTAATTATGATAGGCAAAAATGGAGAAGAAAAACCCTCCGGAAAAAAGTACTTATGAAACTTCTGTGACGGAAAATGTGGAAACAGAGGATCAAGCGGACAAACAAGATCCGGCAAGCAGTTCTGACCCATCGTTCAAAAACTTGAAAGTGACTTGGGTTCGCTGTTCCTTTTGTGGAAAATGCTGCCGTTCGGTGTTCGATTAACGATAAACATTTGTACATCGTTGTTGCGTCGCTATTGGAACCGAAGTATGGACCAGGAGCCGGAACTTACCAACCAACAACCGAAGCCAAAATTGTAAGTAATATTTTTTGTTCTGAATTATTGCAAAATAGCCAGTCAAATATCTGATTTAGGGATGGCATTAAAATGTTTTGCCGAACAGTTAGGTGGTCGGAGAGATGCATTTCAGGCTCAGGGAATTTCCCATGTCGTTCCAAATTTTGACGGAAAACAGGCTGAATTTCATAACTGGATTAAAACTACAGAAAAATATGCGTTATTGGCACGGCTACCCGACGATCAGAAACGCTTCATTGCTTTACAATCTTCCTTCGGCCTCGTAGCTGATTTTCTACAAAGATATTTGAACTCTCACCCAGATTGTAAATGGGACATTTTGAAACAAGAATTAAGTGCACGATTTGCACTTGTGTCGGACTCAATGCACGCCCTTACATTGTTAGGACGTATAAGACAGGGTAGAAATGAGAATATGCAGATATTTGCAGAAAGATTGCTTAACTTAGCACAGCAAGCTTTCCAAGATCAAGGGGGACTCGTAATGGAACAACAGTTAATAGATTTTTTTATCGACGGCCTCGTGTCTAACTCAATCAAAATGAAAATTTTGAGAGAAAGTCCTAGCACGTTTCAGGAAGCTATCAAAATCGCGACGGCTGAGCAAAATCTGATAAATAGGTTCAATTTAAAAGTGTGTTGCCTGAACTTTAAGAGATGGCAGTGTTTATATAAGGTGGCTCTCGATTATTTTTTTTTTTTTTTCCTCCTCCAATTATTGATCCATCTTTCATTGTTACCAATGTTTCTCTTATATATATTCATGTTGTAGGTGTATTGAATCTATAATTCCGATTTAGATATTACAGATATGATGGTTCAGCGTGTATGTTACTGTTTTAGATTGGTTGTCTGTCTATATAGACATACATCCTCGAGTAAGGGGTGTGTGTAACATAATACACGTCTAAGTCATCATCATATTTTATTAATGAGTCTCATGAATAGTGATACGGCAGCAAGTAATGGACAGTTAGGATATTCCTATAACCAACAATAATGTCTTGGTGGGACGTCCTGAGAGAATATGGCTATATAAAGAAGACGCTCTGCCAAGAGCAATAAGAGGAGAGGGAGTAGATTGGTTATTGAATAGTAGACCCTCGCCAGCGGTCTCTGTTAAATTTAGCAGCGATGACTTTTCCCCTGATGTTTTCTCTTACATATTGTGGGTAGTTGTAGTTGCCCGGTAGGATTATACAGAAGGGATTTATGTTGTTAATAAACGTTGTCCGTTGCCTTCAGACTCTGTTTCTTTCCTCCAACATAAAATATTCCACCATACGGTCACATTGATTTATCCCAAGGTGGGAAAAGTAGCCACTATGTTACATAAAGAGGAAGGAAAAATATTTTGGTGCCGTGACCAGGATTGGTGATCCCCAAGTAACGAACATGGGACTCTTTAAGATTATCGTTTTCGGTGTACTTTAAAAATTGGAACTAATTATGATAGGCAAAAATGGAAAAGAAAAACCCTCCGGAAAAAAGTACTTATGAAACTTCTGTGACGGAAACTGTGGAAATCGAGGATCAAGCGGACAAACAAGATCCGGCAAGCAGTTCTGACCCATCTTTCAAAAACATGATAGTGACTTGGGTTCGCTGTTCCTTTAGTGGAAGTTTCTTATGTAATGGTCCAAAATGCTGCCGTTCGGTGTTCGATTAACGATAAACATTTGTACATCGTTGTTGCGTCGCTATTGGAGCCGAAGTGTGGACCAGGAGCCGGAACTTACCAACCAACAACCGAAGCCAAAATTGTAAGTAATATTTTTTGTTCTGAATTATTGCAAAATGACCAGCCAAGTACCTGATTTAGGGATGGCATTAAAATGTTTTGCCGAACAGTTAGGTGGTCGGAGAGATGCATTTCAGGCTCAGGGAATTTCCCATGTCGTTCCAAATTTTGACGGAAAACAGGCTGAATTTCATAACTGATTAAAACTACAGAAAAATATGCGTTATTGGCACGGCTACCCGACGATCAGAAACGCTTCATTGCTTTACAATCTTTCTTCGGCATCATAGCTGATTTTCTATAAAGATATTTGAACTCTCACCCAGGTTGTAAATGGGACATTTTGAAACAAGAATTAAGTGCACGATTTGCACTTGTGTCGGACTCAATGCACGCCCTTACATTGTTAGGACGTATAAGACAGGGTAGAAATGAGAATATGCAGATATTTGCAGAAAGATTGCTTAACTTAGCACAGCAAGCTTTCCAAGATCAAGGGGGACTCGTAATGGAACAACAGTTAATAGATTTTTTTATCGACGGCCTCGTGTCTGACTCAATCAAAATGAAAATTTTGAGAGAAAGTACTAGCACGTTTCAGGAAGCTATCAAAATCGCGACGGCTGAGCAAAATCTGATAAATAGGTTCAATTTAAAAGTGTGTTGCCTGAACTTTAAGAGATGGCAGTGTTTATATAAGGTGGCTCTCGATTTTTTTTTTTTTTTTTTTTTTCCACCTCCAATTATTGATCCATCTTTCATTGTTACCAATGTTTCACTTATATATATTCATGTTGTAGGTGTATTGAATCTATAATTCCGATTTAGATATTATAGATATGATGGTTCAGCGTGTATGTTACTGTTTTAGATTGGTTGTCTGTCTATATAGACATACATCCTCGAGTAAGGGGGGTGTGTAACATAATACACGTCTAAGTCATCATCATATTTTATTAATGAGTCTCATGAATAGTGATACGGCAGCAAGTAATGGACAGTTACTGTTAGGATATAACCAACAATAATGTCTTGGTGGGACGTCCTGAGAGAATATGGCTATATAAAGAAGACGCTCTGCCAAGAGCAATAAGAGGAGAGGGAGTAGATTGGTTATTGAACAGTAGACCCGCGCCAGCCGTCTCTGTTAAATTTAGCATCGATGACTTTTCCCCTGATGTTTTCTCTTATATATTGTGGGTAGTTGTAGTTGCTCCGTAGGATTATACAGAAGGGATTTATGTTGTTAATAAACGTTGTCCATTGCCTTCAGACTCTGTTTCTTTCCTCCAACATAAAATATTCCACCATACGGTCACATTGATTTATCCCAAGGTGGGAAAAGTAGCCACTATGTTACATAAAGAGGAAGGAAATACTTTGGTGCCGTGACCAAGATTGGTGATCCACCAAGTAACGAACATGGGACTCTAAGTTTATCGTTTTCGGTGTACTTTAAAAATTGGAACTAATTATGATAGGCAAAAATGGAAAAGAAAAACCCTCCGGAAAAAAGTACTTATGAAACTTCTGTGACGGAAAATGTGAAAACCGAGGATCAAGCGGACAAACAAGATCTGGCAAGCAGTTCTGACCCATCGTTCAAAAACATGAAAGTGACTTGGGTTCGCTGTTCCTTTTGTGGAAGTTTCTTATGTAATGGACCAAAATGCTGCCGTTCGGTGTTCGATTAACGATAAACATTTGTACATCGTTGTCGCGTCGCTATTGGAGCCGAAGTCTGGACCAGGAGCCGGAACTTACCAACCAACAACCGAAGCCAAAATTGTAAGTAATATTTTTTGTTCTGAATTATTGCAAAATGACCAGCCAAGTACCTGATTTAGGGATGGCATTAAAATGTTTTGCCGAACAGTTAGGTGGTCGGAGAGATGCATTTCAGGCTCAGGGAATTTCCCATGTCGTTCCAAATTTTGACGGAAAACAGGCTGAATTTCATAACTGGATTAAAACTACAGAAAAATATGCGTTATTGGCACGGCTACCCGACGATCAGAAACGCTTCATTGCTTTACAATCTTCCTTCAGCCTCGTAGCTGATTTTCTATAAAGATATTTGAACTCTCACCCAGGTTGTAAATGGGACATTTTGAAACAAGAATTAAGTGCACGATTTGCACTTGTGTCTGACTCAATGCACGCCCTTACATTGTTAGGACGTATAAGACAGGGTAGAAATGAGAATATGCAGATATTTGCAGAAAGATTGCTTAACTTAGCACAGCAAGCTTTCCAAGATCAAGGGGGACTCGTAATGGAACAACAGTTAATAGATTTTTTTATCGACGGCCTTGTGTCTAACTCAATCAAAATGAAAATTTTGAGAGAAAGTCCTAGCACGTTTCAGGAAGCTATCAAAATCGCGACGGCTGAGCAAAATCTGATAAATAGGTTCAATTTAAAAGTGTGTTGCCTGAACGTTAAGAGATGGCAGTGTTTATATAAGGTGGCTCTCGATTATTTTTTTTTTCCTCCAATTATTGATCCATCTTTCATTGTTACCAGTGTTTCTCTTATATATATTCATGTTGTAGGTGTATTGAATCTATAATTCCGATTTAGGTATTATAGATATGATGGTTCAGCGTGTATGTTACTGTTTTAGATTGGTTGTCTGTCTATATAGACATACATCCTCGAGTAAGGGGTGTGTGTAATATAATACACGTCAAAGTCATCATCATATTTTATTAATGAGTCTCATGAACAGTGATACGGCAGCAAGTAATGGACAGTTACTGTTAGGATATAACCAACAATAATGTCTTGGTGGGACGTCCTGAGAGAATTTGGCTATATAAAGAAGACGCTCTGCCGAGAGCAATAAGAGGAGAGGGAGTAGATTGGTTATTGAATAGTAAACCCGCGCCAGCGGTCTCTGTTAAATTAGCAGCGATGACTTTTCCCCTGATGTTTTCTCTTATATATTGTGGGTAGTTGTAGTTGCCCCGTAGGATTATACAGAAGGGATTTATGTTGTTAATAAACGTTGTCCATTGCCTTCAGACTCTGTTTCTTTCCTCCAACATAAAAATATTCCACCATACGGTCACATTGATTTATCCCAAGGTGGGAAAAGTAGCCACTATGTTACATAAAGAGGAAGGAAATATTTTGGTGCCGTTACCAGGATTGGTGATCCATCAAGTAACGAACATGGGACTCTAAGTTTATCGTTTTCGGTGTACTTTAAAAATTGGAACTAATTATGATAGGTAAAAATGGAGAAGAAAAACCCTCCGGAAAAAAGTACTTATGAAACTTCTGTGACGGAAAATGTGGAAACCGAGGATCAAGCGGACAAACAAGATCCGGCAAGCAGTTCTGACCCATCGTTCAAAAACATGAAAGTGACTTGGGTTCGCTGTTCCTTTTGTGGAAGTTTCTTATGTAATGGACCAAAATGCTGCCGTTCGGTGTTCGATTAACGATAAACATTTGTACATCGTTGTTGCGTCGCTATTGGAGCCGAAGTCTGGACCAGGAGCCGGAACTTACCAACCAACAACCGAAGCCAAAATTGTAAGTAATATTTTTTGTTCTGAATTATTGCAAAATGACCAGCCAAGTACCTGATTTAGGGATGGCATTAAAATGTTTTGCCGAACAGTTAGGTGGTCGGAGAGATGCATTTCAGGCTCAGGGAATTTCCCATGTCGTTCCAAATTTTGACGGAAAACAGGCTGAATTTCATAACTGGATTAAAACTACAGAAAAATATGCGTTATTGGCACGGCTACCCGACGATCAGAAACGCTTCATTGCTTTACAATCTTCCTTTGGCCTCGTAGCTGATTTTCTACAAAGATATTTGAACTCTCATCCAGGTTGTAAATGGGACATTTTGAAACAAGAATTAAGTGCACGATTTGCACTTGTGTCGGACTCAATGCACGCCCTTACATTGTTAGGACGTATAAGACAGGGTAGAAATGAGAATATGCAGATATTTGCAGAAAGATTGCTTAACTTAGCACAGCAAGCTTTCCAAGATCAAGGGGGACTCGTAATGGAACAACAGTTAATAGATTTTTTTATCGACGGCCTCGTGTCTAACTCAATCAAAATGAAAATTTTGAGAGAAAGTCCTAGCACGTTTCAGGAAGCTATCAAAATCGCGACGGCTGAGCAAAATCTGATACATAGGTTCAATTTAAAAGTGTGTTGCCTGAACTTTAAGAGATGGCAGTGTTTATATAAGGTGGCTCTCGATTTTTTTTTTTTTTTTTTTTCCTCCAATTATTGATCCATCTTTCATTGTTACCAATGTTTCTCTTATATATCTTCATGTTGTAGGTATATTGAATCTATAATTCCGATTTAGATATTATAGATATGATGGTTCACCATGTATGTTACTGTTTTAGATTGGTTGTCTGTCTATAAAGACATACATGCTCGAGTAGAGGTGTGTGTAAGATAATACACGTCAAAGTCATCATCATATTTTATTAATGAGTCTCATGAACAGTGATACGGCAGCAAGTAATGGACAGTTAGCAGGGTTTGACATAAGCGGACGTCCGATTGCCCGATTCGGGCCGTAATTGCTACGGGCAAGCTGCCTTCACCATTGGTATGTCGCCGGGCAAGTAAAATTTTCGGTCCGTTATCGTCAATTCGGGTCTTTATCGCCGATACCGGTAGTTTTGGGTCTTTGAGATCTGATACCCAAATGGATATTTAACTGTTTTTGATTGGTCGATTACGCCTTTGGTGGCTTTTTTCATCCAATGAAACGAATCGACAAGTAAAGTTTCGATGTTTCCGATGCTACCATATTCAATATGGCTGACACTCAGGTTGCGTAATTATTTAACTCGGAAATTATAATTGTAGAGACAAATGCGACGCGATACTGTGATAAATGCCTTCAGAAACAACAGTTAATAAAAGGGTTTGCTTGGCTCCGATGTAACTCGTTAGCAATTTATGCCAAATGTGTCGTTTTTGTGGTTAGATTTTTCATCGAAGTGAAGTTTCGTTTCCAAAAAATAAAGAGAGGGAGACAAAAGTCGTGTCAGGAGCTTAGCGAATTCTTTAAAATACAGAAAAGAAAATTGAAGAAAAAATTATTTGTCGTTTCTATCACATTTAATTTTCAAACAACTAAATAAAAAATCCCGGCAGTCTAGCACATTTTTCTCTGAAAACACATCCCACTCAACTCTTTACCAAATGACAAAATTTTAGACTGGTCCAAATTGAAAGCATTTGCAGACAACAAAATTAATGCGACTCAAAAATAGAAACTTGTTCTTGGAAGGGTGAAAAACATTGTGGGAAAAGGAGAAAATGCTGGTTACCAGCATTTTCTCCTTTGCCAACAATGTTTTCAAAAAGCTTCTTTCTCAGAGTTGTGAAAACCCGGTATTGTTTGGTAAAGAGTTAAAGTTGACCATGGCTTGTGGAAAGATGGGTGGTTATCCACTCAGAAAACAAGGAGCAGGAAATGATACTTTCAAATCCAAACATGATGGCCGCCTATAACCACTGGCACTAGTCAAAGAAGTAGAGCACAAAATGACCCACAAATAAACAAGACACAGCAAAACGAGTCAACAGCTCTTTCCCAAACAGGTGGTGACTCAGAAATTTTATATTCTGCCATTGCCAGTACCTTAATTAAGCTGCATATTTGGGTAAAAACCCAATTAAATTTTTAAAAAAAGCAATCCAAACAAAATTCAAGGGGTAAAATTCCTGTAAATACCCAATTAAAATGGCATTGGCCCTGTAAATGTTTGCAGTGTTTCTGTTGGTTCTGACTCTCCCATTCCAGTGTTTCTTCACAAGGGTATTCAGACTGATTTTATACCAGAGCCAGACATCAAGGAAGACTATGTTAGTGATGATGATTATGAAAATGAAATCTTCAATGAAAACCTTTTTGAGAAAAAGATTAGCTATCGGGAAAGGGTTGAAGAATCTGAAAAGGCATATGCTGAATTTTGTTCTTTTATGCAACAACAAGAGTGCAGATAATTCTGGACAAATCAGCATTTTTTTTTTTTTTCAGATTGAGTCTGATTCTTTGGATTCTTAGTTCACTTAGACTCAATTCCAGGGTGAAAGTTCCTGATTAATCAGAAAATTATGATATTGTTAACCATTTACCAAACAATCCCTGGTTTTTATGACCCTGAGATAGAAGCCTTTTGAAAACATTGTTGGAAAAGGAGAAAATGCTGGTAACCAGCATCTTCTCCTTTTCCCACAATGTTTTTTTTTTCTATCCTGCTGGAAACAAATTTCAGTTTTGTAGATATGTTTATTTTGTTGTCTGCAAGTGCTTTCAATTTGGACTAGTCTAAAATTTTGTCGTTTGCTAAAGAGTTAAGGGATAAAATGCTAAGTGGCACAGTGATCACATGTTCAAAGATAATGATTGTTTTTTAATGAAAAAATCAGCAGATTTTTGCACAACAAAAATTGTAAATGTTGAATGTGAATTTTATTGTGAGAATTAAATTTGTTCAGAAATGTTGAAATGTTAATGTTTCTTGCCTCCTTTTAATTAAATAATTTTAGCTAAGTTTGGCATGTGTATTAGTACTTGGTGCATTTAAACATTTAAATGCAGCAAGTACTTATGCATTTAAGTGAAATGAATTGGCTAAACAGAGTTTATACAATAATTACTTTCGGACAAGTTCAAAACCTGGGGGGGCAAGCTAGAATAAAATCCAACTTGCCCCCCCCGGGCAAGTTCAAAACCTGGGGGGGGGGGGGGGGGGGGGCAAGCTGCAGTAAAATCAAGCTTGCCCCCCGGGCAAGTGCTGAAGAAATCCTTATGTCAACCCCTGAGTTAGGATATTCCTATAACCAACAATAATGTCTTGGTGGGACGTCCTGAGTGAATTTGGCTATATAAAGAAGACGCTCTACCGACAGCAATAAGAGGAGAGGGAGTAGATTGGTTATTGAATAGTAGACCCGCGCCAGCGGTCTCTGTTAAATTAGCAGCGATGACTTTTCCCCTGATGTTTTCTCTTATATATTGTAGGTAGTTGTAGTTACCCCGTAGGATTATACAGAAGGGATTTATGTTGTTAATAAACGTTGTCCGTTGCCTTCAGACTCTGTTTCTTTCCTCCAACATAAAATATTCCACCATACGATCACATTGATTTATCCCAAGGTGGGAAAAGTAGCCACTATGTTACAGGAGCTGGCATGATGAAAGCAAAATATGTAAAACAACATGACTTCAGGGTACATTGGTATAAAATAGGTAAATGCTGTGGAAATTCATAAGCTACATGGTTGTTGATTTTCACATATTTTCTTTAACTTTGTAATATTAGCAAACTTTTTAAAATCTGTACCATATTACACCTAATAAAGACTATAGCATGGTACATGGTTTATATCATTTGCAACTGAAACTTCAAATCTTGATTTTTCTCTTTACGGAGGAACTGTTCAACATCTTTCACAGACACGCCAGTGGAGAAGAAAAAGCAAAAATATGAAATGGAACAATTGTCCCAAAACCAAACAAGAAAATAAGAGGAATCAGACACGTTAAATATAATATTAAGATGTATAACAAGTGAAGATATAAATAGTAGGAATTAAATGATCTGTGAATCGAAGATTTTTCTCTTCTTGTTTCTTTTAATAAAAATTTGTCGGCCACTCAGATTTTTTTTTTTTTTAACTCGATGAATTAGCAGGCACTGGTGGTAGATTTTCACTGAAATCACTCTACAACTTCAATAGCGATTGACCAAAATTTCACTCTGATATGATTTAACTTTGCTAAGATTTTGGTGAAATTTCACTGAGATTTTGGAGAAATTCAGCGATTTCTGGCCCCGTCTTTTTTAATAAAATTCCTAGCAAATTTCTATGAGATTTTGGTGAAATCTCAGTAAGATTTTGGTATAATTCCAACGAGAATTTTTAGCCCTTTCTTTCACTGGTATTTCAGCAAAATCTCACTGAAATCACTAAAAAATTTCAATTTCCTTGGGCAAGACACTTCAGAGCCCTAGCCCAGTATTGGTGAAAAACAGGAAACACATACATGTAAATATGCGAGCTTTTGCCATGATATGACTGAAATAATGTTGAAAAGGGTGTTAAACACCATTCAATCAATCAATCTTTGACTTTCGTAAAAAACTGATTGATTAAATGGTATCTATGCTACTTAAAACATTATTTCAGTCATAACACATACTCATGCATTTCCTGGGCTCTACCAATACTACGCTAGGGCTCAGCAGCGTCTTTCCCAAGGACATCCCACGAAAACTCAAGTCAATCCAGTGCGGCTTGAACCTTGGGCCTCTAGGTCACAAGTCCTACACTTTACCACTGAGCTATGCAGGACCCTTTAGGAAAAGGTGGAAACAATATCTGAATTTATTTTTTTGTCATGCCAGGCTCTGATTAAAGTATATTTTTTTTTATCTATATCAGAAAGTTGATGTTTCCAAAGTGAGTTGCAGTAATAGATCATACAGATCATATCTACGTGACCATACAAAAGTGGAAGAAGATTTAAAAACAAGCGATGGCAAAATATCCTACAGATCATACTTGCCTGACCATTCAATCGTTAAAGTTCCTAGAACGACAGAATGGAGGTGGAAGTCACGATACCCATAGCACTGCGACTGCATCAAAACCAACTGGGCAGAACTTGTCTGGAGAAGATTGTGAACAAGGATCAATTGATGAAAGCTCACACAATAGTCAGTTTAAACAACCAGAACAAGATAGTAACTCACAGATTGACTTGAACAGCAAAATATGAGTGTTTCATGGTACCTGTATCAGTATAGAAGGTTCTATAGGTTGTTCCAAGTGTAAATGTCAGTGTTCTTGTATAAAGAATTGGAAATTTTTCCAGTGCAAGGGAGATAAATGTTGTCAACTTTACTGTCAGCATTATGACAATACATGGATCCGTGGCAATTAGATAAACCGATTTCCTTGGTTACCGTAACTAAGGGCTCACAAACAAACGCAGTAAATATATATACAGTATAGCAGAAAGGCTACTGAAATCTTGCTATCATGACTGTTTCTATCGTTTAAATTCCGGAAAAATATTCCTTTTCGTACGTTTCTGTCGATAATTGATTCTCGGTAAGAAATATATGGATGCTTGAACTTATATACACAAGGATATGTACAAAAATTGTGAATTTCAGGGGCTACAGACAAAGTAATACTTTTGCTGGCAAAGTTATGAACTTGCACGAGAAAGAATGAAACACCTCATAAACCTCAGTTTTGCTTAAAAATAATAGAATTAAAGATTATTATTTTTGTAAGGCTTGTTAGGTTGTCTCAACATCATATTCGATAATAAATTACACACTGTTACAAGCATTTTGAAATATTTATAGATTGTCTCATTCAACACAGAGGTAGAAGTCTAAGAAACGTTTAAATTTCTAGTTTAGGGAAAATGGTTGCCTGGTGATTTAAAAATGTGTTAAGTGTGCTGTCAATTAACAAACGTGTTAATATCATTGGCGGTAGTTTGTTTTATCTTGTAATATACTAAAGACAACGGGTGGTCGAGTGGATTAAAGCGGCAATCAAACACATATCTATCAGTTCTCGGTTTACCGGCATACCCTTTGAAATGGCAGATGTGCTAATCCACCTAAATATGGCTAAGTCAAAAGCTGATTTAATTAACATAAGTTGCCTTTTGAGCTGAACTTCCAAAACTGTAAAAAACAGAGCTTAGTCTGTTTCATAATTGAAATCTACATGTACCTTCAGTAACTAATATGTACGTAAATGCGGATGGTTTGAATCCAAGAATAAACTGCATTTTTTGCACTCTGATCTGTATCTACACATTCAGCATTCTTCACGCACCAAGGTTAATGTTTACGTCAAATCGAAACATTGATGGCACGTGCCCCTTTTTGGGTGTGCAGAGTTTATTACACAAGGTTAGCTATTTCAGTGAACGTACTTTCTGTTTACTAGTATTTCATATACTTTACCTTTGTTTTCCACTTTTTTTTCCCCCAGAGAGTTTCAGAGGGAAAAAAAACCAAAAAAACTAACATTCATTAATCCATTGCGTAATATAGCGTTGATCCAAACTCTTTGCTCATGTCAAATTGTCAATCATAATCATAATGCAAACTTGTAATCTCTGCGTATATCCCACGTAAGCCGTGCACGATCGCAAAGCACATCTTATGAACTTTTTCCTAAAATTCAAGCGTTGTAAACACACATAAATCGCACTTCTCCAACACTAACAGTCGCTTGTTTGTGAGCCGAAATAGCAGACAGCAAGGCTGCATATCGGACCAAATAAATGCGATGACCTGATTGGTCAAATATCGATTTCCATGGATCCATGTATTATCTCCCCTGTATTGTAATTATTCTAGCATTTGCAAAGTTGCAAAGTCTTGTCTATTGTAGTCTCAACGTTATGATAAGTTTAATATTAAATACAATTTAGTTAGTTGTATTACAAAAATGGGATAGCTGTCATACTTTGGCACTAAATGGTGTATTAGCTGAGAGCAATTTTCATTTAGCATAAAGTTTCGTGGTTCGGTTCCGTGCGCATGAGTACTATTTCCTCCTTTTTGGAGTTGTCAGACATGAGGAAGCCTTGCATGGTTTTTGGGAGAACGAAACAAACGATTTTTAGCACCTTGGTTGTGGTAACAAGGTAATAGCAACACTTTTCAACAATGTGCTGTGCTCATAACTCATTTATCATGCATATAATAGAGTCTGCCTAGCATGTACTGCAGTTTTAATCTTGAAAACATGTATGAAGCATGGGAGTTTGCCACGAAATGCACGCTGCTGATATTTTGTGCTAGAATGATAAAAATTGATGATAATTGAATGTAACGAAGGGCTATATTTGTTTTCTGCATGTCTGTGTCCCTGTTCTTAACAGCTGCAGATAAGAGGTATTTTGCAAGGTCTCAAATCCTTATTTAAACTGTTAAACCCTATGTTGTGGTTACTCTGGAAAAGGTGTTGACAAAAGAGTACCAGCAATACTAGCATTCAAATTTAGAAGTTACTTACTGAAAGGGATATAATTATGTAACCTCTTATCTGGTCTCTATTATTTTCACTTTCTGTCCATTTGTTGGTGTGATGTTTGTTTATTTGTCCATTTGTTCATCTTTCTTTCTATCTGTATGTCTTTCTTTCTTTCTATCTAAACATCTGTGAGGCAAGTTTGGAGGCAATTTCAAAATCTTAATTCTGAAAAAATTGTCCATTTTTATTGTCAACACTGTTATAAGTATTTGTGTCCATCAAACCCTCCAAATGAGAATGATTTGTGCAGTGGCTGTGGCAAACCTTTTAGTAAAAAGGATCATATTTCATTCGGGTACCATTCCAACCTCAGATTGTACAATTGTTTCAAACGAAAGGTTTCTGTGATCTACTCAGACATCGTTTCACAAGACAAAAGAGTTCAAATATAGAGGATGTACACGATGGTACCTTGTACAGGAAGTTATTTGAAGACTGAATTTCTGTCGTATCCCCATAACATTTCTTTACAAATGAATACAGATGGTGTGTCCATCTTTAATTCATCAAAGGTTAGCGTTTAGCCTATACATGTATATCTTACTATCAACGAGTTACCCCCAAAAGTTCGTTTCTCGAGAGAAATGAGGATATTTGCTGGACTTTGGTTTGGTTTTTGTAAGCCAAATTTAACAACATTTTTACGCCCTTTTGCTGAAGAATTATTTGATTCGTACAGTAATGGCATATCTGTGAAACTTGGTGGAACGGAAATTACCTCCCGTGTTTTGCTTATAAGTGCATGTCTGGATGCACCAGCAAGATGTATGTTTCAAGACTTGACCCAGTTTAATGGCGAGTATGGATGAGGGTAGTGTTTAGAGAAAGTGAAAGTTGTTGCATCTGGAAAGGGGCATGCTAGAATTTATCCTTTCAATCATGTACAACCAAGCAAATTAGGTCATGACAATATCACAACACACTCAGACACAAAGAAAAATGCTGTACTTGCAAACCAAAAAATAAAATGCTACAGGTTCAAAGAAAACTGTTAAGGGAGTTCAAGAAATCAGCTGGGCATTAGTTTTTCCTCACTTTATATCATCTTGGGTGTTCCATTTGAATACATAAATGCTGTGCTTCTTGGAGTTGTAAAGATGCTGAATTCTTTGTGGTTTACACTTTGTGGTTTACAAACACAGACTGTAAATATCCTTGGAGTTGTGTTAAGAGAGTTAAAGAATGTGATAGCAGGCGGAGTGCCATAGCACACCATGACTTTGTCAGACGTATTCCTACGAAGCTTAGAAGAATTTGGTACAATATACAAAGCTTCTGAGTATCGAACATAGCTTCTTTATTACCACTTTCCAGTCATGAAGGGCGTATTACCAGCAATATATTTAGACTATGCACTTCTTTTGATAAATGGCATTTACTTGTTGTTAAAGTCTTGCATAACTGAAGAGGATTTGCAGCATTCTGCAAGGCTTTTGCAGCATTTCTCCGTAAGAAAGTCTTCTCTTTATTTGCTGAATAAAAACACATACAATTTTCATCAGCTGTTACATTTGCCAGATTGTGTAAGGTCAATATCTTACTTTTTCTATGAGGATCTAAATGGTGATCTGAGAAACTTATTTCATGGATCTCAGGCTTCTAATATGCAGACTGCCACAGCCACATTATGGCTTCAACAAATTTCAAAGTTTGAAGACAGTCTTGAATCTGAAACTGTATTAACAACCTATAGGAAAATGATCAATGTAAGGGGTGATGGGCCAAAACCACAGATTGAAATATCACAAGATGTAACATATTATGAAAGACTAGTCAGATCTACTCTGGTATCTCAGCCTGAACTTGAAGCAGTATTTGTACGCACTGGCTCGGTTGTCCTAGAAATGAGGTTAATGCTGTTGCATTTGTTCAGTATGCCCTTTCACACACCAATTTATGTGGCCACGCTGAATGCGGTCTGTCAAAGAAATGCACAGAGGATGTTCCCTAAGATCATTATATTATGGTTTGGCTTTGTGAGGATATGTCAGCATTGCAACCATCATCCCTGTGCTACAATGGATTATGTCCAGGCTAAAAAACCAGCAAAATCTGTTCATTCCTGCAAGGTAGCAAAGCCTACAGATATATGTGAATAACTAGTATATGCTGAAATTAACCACCATGAAGCTTATGTATTCAGACCACCAAATTGTGTAGCGAAGAAATGAAATATTAATATGTACTTATGTTAATAATGCAAAGCAGGTAAAAAATTGGGCTTTTTGCCTCTCGCCTCTGCTGCATGTGAGAAAATCAGTGGCTTGGGAAAAAAAGTTGTGTTAGTGCTGGTGTGGGTATGCCAGGAAACACATGCGTAGGTGCACTGGCTGCCGTGATATGACCTAAGCTGTTAAAAGGTGTTAAACTCCAATACAAGCAAACCTTGGATTTTTTTTTTTTTTAATCCCATTTGGAGAGTAGACCTGTAGTTAGAATGAATTCAAATTCTGAATAAAAAGATGGCGGCCAAAATTGTATATAATAATATTAGCATATCATTGCATATTGAAACAGCCCAAGTTACACTGTGACAGCCACAGTTATGACAACGCTTGTTGCCTGTCATTCAAGAGAATGGTGTCGCCTACTGAAAGATTAACACACATGTGCCATTTTGCACACATGTAGATGGTGAATTCAGTTGTGTATATGATTGCATAATAGAAATAATTATTAATCTAGATGTTTTGAAAGCGTGTATAATAATTCTTTAACCCACCTAGAAGTATTCTGTCATCCGTCAGTACCTTTGACCAGTTATATCTCTGCAGCCTGATCTCAATCATTTCTCATTAGTAGCAGATGTCTCTGATGAATGATAAATGACATAAGCTTTTTGGAAATTGAATGAAAAAATTTGCAACTACAAGGCCCCATAGACTTACAGTAACAATAGGGAAATCGCTGCAATCAGCATAACTCTGTTTTGATTGGATCTTCCTTAACCCTTTACCACATAATCCTGAATTTTAACGACCCTGAGGAAGAAGTCTTTTGAAAATATTGTGGGAAAAGGAGAAATGCTGGTAAAGAGCACTTTCTCCTTTTCCCACCATGTTTTCCACCCAAAGACATATTCCATTATTTGAGTAACAATTAAATTGTCCTCTGCAAATGCTTTTTAATTTGGACCAGCCTAATTTTTTCTTGTGTGGAAAAGAGTTAAACCGACTGAAAAGAAGTTTTGGAATACAAAAAAGTGGGATTCTTTAGGAAACTGGGGAGTCAGCCTGTTATCATAGATGAATATCTCCTTGGTTGTTAAAAATGCCTGTTTTTGACCTTGTCATCTGCATATCTGTTTCAAGAGAAGCAGTCTAATCAGCATTTGCAAACAGAACAGACCCATATCTGGTTACACCAGAAGCAAACTTGGTTAGGGTCTTCGCTCTTTGCCGCAGCATATACATGTATATATTACTAAATATTTTGTGAAACAAGCATTTGAAAAGTAGAAATTAAAGAAATTAGGCAAATGTCTTTTGAAATTGTTGATCATTTTCTCTAACTGCACTGAATGTTATATGATGTGTTGATTGCCTCATACAGTCAGTTCTGGTATATGGTATATGATTAAACATGTATGCATGCTATTATCGTTTTTAACAGTTATGAAAAGGCAAAATAAATTTGTGCACACAGACAATTGAATTTATTAAAAGTTTTATTATTTTACATCTTTCTACCATAATTATAACAATGGGTATAAAACAGAGTTAAAATGCTACATTTGTTCTTTTTTTAGCCGAGAAACTTGTATTCAGGTGCCACAGAGCTTCTAAAAACTATATTTCTAAAAGTCAGTGATTGCGAAACCTTTGTCAATGACATTGTGAAAATACTTTTCAAAGTACCTGTTTGCCAAAGCTTTGCACCAAAATAAAAGACAAAGTCAATGTTTGCAAACCCTTTGCAGTCTACCATCTTAGCAAAAATAATTTCCTAGTAACAGTTTGAAAAAAAAAAAAGCTTTGCGGTATAAATTGAAAAAACCTTTGCAGTGTATAGTTATGAAATAAATTTACAAAGTTCATGTTTGCAATCCCTTTGCAGTAGTATGGGTGTGTTTGTATAGTGTTTGCACCAACCCCTTGCAAAGCATTTGTAAGAGGTTTGCGACTGGCTATTTTACAACAATATATTGGGAATATATTCCGCAAATGAATTAAAAAGGAATATTTTTGTATGGGTTAGTCTATCAACGTTTTACAAAGACTACAATGTCATTAAAACAATTCAACAAGCTTTGAATACATGTATGTATGTAGGAAAGTGCGTAAAGAAGATCCATTTCTATGGTGGGATACAAGCAATATGCTGTGGAGATTTTTTTTTCAACCTTCGCCTGTTACAGATCTATCCAAACCAGACCCTACAGAACACTGCTTCAAGTCAGAGGGTTTTCGTAAGCGTTTTCAGAATCAAGTGATGTTAGAAAAAGTAATGGAGTAAGATGAACAAGATTTCATTGGTTATATTAACTACGTTACGAAAGGTAATCTAGCAAAAGAAACATTTGATTTGTTAATCGTCTTATGGGATCTCTTCCTCCAGCTGAAGATACAGTCAGACTTTTTGCACAAAAAAATTGACAGATATATATATATACTTCTTCCAGACAATGTGGCCTTGAATGTGAAGTGAAATCATATGAGCTGTAGGTGAAGAAAACCGAAATATATAACAAAATCTCCCATTGATATAAAAAAAAAAAAAAAAAAACATTACCTTCGGAAAACAATAGGATACGCTTGTTAACTCTTAACCAGACGGCAACATTTTAGACAGGTCCAAAGTGAAAGTATTTGCTGACTGCAATAGAAATGTAACTAGGTGTTGCCATTGGAAGAGCTAAAACGAAGAAAGGACGGCCTCTTATGAATTTCAAGCAAAACAGTCATTAAACCAGACAAAGTACTTTGGATTTTTACGAACAAGAATCAAGAACACTTCTTGGGTCTGCATGTGCCTGTTGTAAAATACCGTCCTCTGTGGAGCAAAACTTTAAAGAAGACTTTTAAGTTCTTTTTGAGGACAGAATTTGTTTCTGAAAAAAATGAGAACATTGGCATAATGCTGATCACAACAGAAAACGTTGCAAGAGGACTTGGTTAAAGTGAAGAGGCTAAAGAAAGGTCGCCAACATGCTCTATTGAAACAGCGTACATTGGATCAACCTGAAGAACCAAGTCAAACAAAAGATAATGCCCATACTTTGCTGCTCAGACCAGATGTCAAGGCCCTCAAAGATTCCGAGGTAACAGACGCTGGATGAAACAATTAAAATAGTCTCGGTGGACAGTAATATTACCCCTCTAGTTTTCCCAATAAACAACAATCAGACTTTTATCGAATCGGTCAAAAAAATCTTCATGTTCTAGTATCAATTCTATCCCCTTCCCTAATACCTCACCTAGCTCTAACCAACGTGGCAGGAGTAGCACCTTCAGCAACATTTCACAAAATAGGAGGAAGGAACCATCTCTCGCTGATGTAATCTCTGAGGCTGTGTCATTGGGAGATGTCTCCTCTCCATCAGGCAAAAATTATAAACAGAGGTGAGTGATGCGGCGACTCATCATGAAGTAAAACGCCAGCACAGAAGTAACTTTTTCGAACTGTAACCTAACAATGTACTACGTTGTTTTGAATTAGCCATTCCTTCATTCTGCCCCTCAAGACTTATCATTCAGATGGAAGGAAATGTCACGGCTCGTTGACTATCGGGGTACTTACTATACTTTGATTTTATTTTTTGGTTGGTTACCGACTTTACTTCTGTATTGATCTTTAACCTTAAAAGGTTGGGAAACGGTCTTCATATCCTGTCCAAACTTCACGTGGGATGAGAAACGTAAATGCAACGAAGCACATTTTCTTCTCCGAGGCAATGGAGAGCACAAGATGTAAGTTTGCAATAATAAACGCTCAGCATTACTTCCTTTCATTTTAATCATCAAGAGTATGATGTATAATCTATAGATTTTAAATATCCAATTCGTGAGGTGAGTTTTAAAATGGTCAGTCGTCTTGGTTTCTTTTTGTCAACCATTTTACCCTTTAACCCATTGCCGGACGGCAAAATTTCCACTGGTCCAGGTTGAGACAGATTTGCGGACGACATTTGAAGGTGCATAGATAATGAAGAAATAAGTGCCATATAAGGTAGAGGACATTGTGAGAAAAGAAGGAATTGCTTGTTACAAGCAATTTATCCTTTTCTCAAGATGTTTTCCACGGCTATATATATTTGGTGTGTCGGGATGCGGCATTGTTTGGTAGTGGGTTAATCTGTTAATTTGTTAATGACGCAATATAATACAATATGGGGACAGTGTAGCCATTGCTCATCATGCATATAGATGCAAGCTGATCTGGTTGACACTGTCTTTTTGTCTTTTTTCAAACAAGGCCTTGGATTCATGAAAGGTTTTGAAACTTAGCATGTTTAAAGGGTTCAAGGGTCAGGATTGTTCATTTAGACTGCCTTTTTATGCAGTGTTGATTAATAAGGGGCTTACTCAGTAACTTGCAATTTTCAAAACATCTTTGGGGTCAGCAAATCATTTATGACCAAAACGTTGGTTCAAGGGAGATAATTAGGACAGATTTTTGCATTATAATGTAACAGTTGTTGCCCTTGAACCTTTAGCCTTTTGAGTACAGGTATCTAGTTTGTGATTTTTGTATTTTCAGTCTTTACAATAAAGCCTAATGATGAAAGCTGTTTGTTATCTGTCCGTAAGGCACTAGATGCGAAACAGGAAACGAACTGGACACCAAAGATGCGGATCCAGGCACGGCCCACCTTATGCCGTGTCATAACCACTTGGCACGGCCCACCTTATGCCGTATCATAACCACTTAGCAAACTATTTTCAGCACGGTATCAGTTGGGCATATTGTTGGGTGCAGCTACTTTTCAGACAAAAAATGAAATGTGTTCCAGTGCATCAGTATAATGAGCTGGTGGTTGAAGTTAACCAACAACTACAACAAGAATTGAAATTCTTCTGTACCAAATGGAACAGTCAAACAATCCAAAGAGAAAAAACGTCTTTGTCATTTTTTTTTTTTTTTTCTGTTGAAGGTGTAACAAGACATGTTTGTAAAAAAATCTTTTTGTCCACCCTAGACACAGGAAGGAAAACAGTGCAAGCGTCCCTAAGTAAAATTCAACAAGGTACATTTGTAGGAAAAGATCGACCTGGAAAAGCAGCATCTGCTAATAAAACACCTGCAGCTGGTGAAAACTTTGTTCACATTCATATTCAGTCCTTTCCCGTTACAGAAAGTCATCACACAAGAAAAGACACAAGACGGCAATATCTTCCCGCGGAATTAAATATCGAAAGAATGTATGACCTATATTCAGTAAGTTAAATTTCTTATTTTTAGTTGTTCTCTTACATGTCACCTTGTAAACACTGAATTACATTAAAATATATATGTATTATGAATTCAAAAGGAAAAAAGGGATAAACTACATGTATCACCATTTTTCATACAAATTTCTCTCAAAAACTGAACCACGAATTAGGCCACATCTGCCATTTTGCCCATTTAAGGGCAAAAGACATAGATTTCAAAACGGAACAATTATGTTTCAAAAGACTATAACCCTGACTATCACTCCCAAAATTATTTATTCAAATAGTGAAAAAAGGCTGATTTTTCAGAACAAATCCAGTTGGATGTTTTTTTTTTTTTTCTTTTTAATTTCCAGAAAGCTCTCAAAAATGCAGATATCACCTTCCTGTAGCACCTCAACATGTTGTGCTTATGAATTTGGCAACCTTGCCGAAAGCTCACACAGAGAGAGCATCTTCTGATCCAGATATCAAAGTCATGGCCATGGACTTGGAGGCTGTGTTGCTCGCACCTCGCTTAAATGCAAACGCACTTTACTGTAAAACCAAACTAGCCACAACTTAATGGTATATAACATAGAAACAAATGACATAATATTATCAGTTTACTTGTGAAATGAATCCAAAGGGACATCTGTGCAAGCTCATTCACCCCCTGCTTGACTCATTACATTAAAGGGCTTCCAACACATTATCACCAAAGTTTGATGAGTGAATGCAAAACTATTCCATATGCGTTTTGGAAAAATTTAAATGGTGAGGTCAACCGGTCTCTGGTCACCACAATTGGTAAGATCCCTTAGAAAACCATGACATAAGAAAATTCTGACTGGAATTCTTCTTTGTCAGTTAAGTATCTTCTAAGGTAGTCTGATTGGCCTAGATCATGAAGTTTTGGAACCATGAACTTATTCCAGTTCAACAATTAGTTCTGCATCTCATAATCTCAGACGCATCTGAAATGGCCATTGCCTCTGTAGCATACCTAGTCAGGCAAGATCCTTACAGTTCAGATACTGAGATTGGTTTTGATATAATAACGACAGTTGCACAATCTAAAGGTCACACGATACCTATATTGGAACTTTGTGCGGCACAACTTTCACTAGAATTGTTGATTTTATTCTTGAAAACCTGGGTACACAGCTACAAAATGTTAGGTTGTACTTGGGTACAGAAACAACAAAACAGTACGGTCTCACACCAACGTTTATAACAGGGTTGATCTCCATTCAAGGCTTTTCTAAATCATCACAGTAGGAGTTCGAGGAGACTAGGAACAACCCTGGTACAATGAGTGTCTCAGTATGGGATAATAGCAACTGTGTATGGTAAAAGGGGCCCCCTAAAAAGCTATGCTCAAAATTCATATCAAGATTCTGTATCTCCATTGTAAAATCCAGATGACAAAGAAATACTTCCTGGCGTAGTCGTTTCGACAACAACGCTTTCATCACCAGTGAACGCTGAAGTGTCTTGTTTACATGTCTTGGCATAAGGGCTGTATATGTTGAGGTCGCAAGCAAAATGAGCTCTTCGACATTTATCAATGCATTGCGAAGTTTTATTTCCATAAATAGAAAAGTGATAGTGATACCGTCAGACAGAGGTACTAATTCTGTTGCTTTCTCGGAATCCCGAGGTGATCTGGAAATTGATACTGTCAACTTTGGAGGTGGTCTGCTAAGGAAGTTCCTCCATGAAAAATGGCAGACATGGATTTTCAATCTACATACATTGTTCACATTATTTTCTCTGCTTGTTATATCTGAATTAGTTTCAGTGATATCAAATAATTATTTCAGCGAGACAGTGGGTTGGAACATTGATTTTATTTCAGCCAAATGCATTTGTACCTTGTTGCTTGTTTAGATCCTTAATGTCAAGAGTAGATTTACCACCCTTTTTGAACATATGCTTTGAAAATCATCAAAGTACAAATCTTTTGTAAACTTTTGGCCCTCACAGTGTAAGTTCCAGATACTTTATGATAGTTTTTATCATTTCATTATCAATTTATTGGTAAAATATTTTATCTAACCTATTTTTCTTACTAAGATTCAGGCAGATTCGTACTCAATAATCTTTGTAAGAACACTTAGTAAGCAACGCATTCATTTTATAGCGTAAGTCAGCAATTAATATTTTTTGCAAAAATCACTGAATTGTACTCAGCAATAGAGTAAATACTAGTAGTAATATTTAAATTATACCTTTCTATTTTATTTTGATTTTCTTTTACCACACATTACTCACTGAATAAAGAATCACACAACTTATATAAGTTAGTTGTCTTACTTCGATTATGGGCAGAACAGTAACTGTACTACCCTTTACCAAAAAGGCACTGGTAACCAGCATTTTCTCCTTTACCCACAGTGATATATACACTATGGAAAACAAATCCATCATTCGACTTATACCTAATTTGTCATTTGCAAATACATGTACTTTCCATCTTGTTGAGTCTATAATTTTGTAGTCTGGTAAACTGTTGACTAATTAGGGTATTTTCAGTCCGTGATAAAAGACCCAGATGGTAATTAAAAAGATGTTTTCAGAGACGTAATCAGGGGTTCAGTGTCATTACTCACTCCACATCGAGAACGCTCTTTCATCCTTTGGCTGCTAAACAGTGCGCATTTGCGGACTGTGTAAATCAAGATCAGACTGCACAGAATGTGAATGCTGATTGATCTTGATCTACACAGTCCAAGACTGAAGTTTTCCATCAAAAGGAAATAGGATGAAATACCAACATTTGGCTAAACTATCGGTTGGAATTTTTCTCTTTTTTTCTTAAACAGCTTTCGGCTTAATTATGAAGATGGTAATGTTCTATGAAAAGATAAATGCTTTGCCTATTCCAGTTTTTTCCACATGACGCACTTGCGTATTGTGTGTTACTGACTCTATGCCTTCGGTTGCTGTCTTAAAAGATTTAAGAAAGGGTGGATCAGGGTTGGCAATCACCAACCATTCTTCAGTTCGTTCAAAGTCTAATTCTTAAATTGAGAAAGTAATGCTACTTCTGACTGGCTAAACTATATGGTTTAGCCAATCAGAAGTTGCTTTACTTTCTAACTCAGAAAACTCTCGAGAATAAGACAAAGAATGTTCTTAAGTATGGTCAGTGAATACATACCCAGAGGTTATTATGCACGTTTAGTGCAGTCTTATCTTAAGATATCTATGGTTAAACAATAAGTCTAAACCTTATCAGACATTAGTACTCAAGAAATCATACCACAACATTAATCGTCAAATTCTCCGCCATCACTGTCACTTTCCGGTGAACTTTCACGAGTGAAAATGCTGATTTTATTGAGACTTTCTACCAGTAACTTCATGTGATCATCTGAAGGTGCCATCAAAGTCTTTTTTGGATCGTTTATGGGTTCCCTCACAGGCGAATCTTTTCTTGGACGTAATTTCACCCCCTTTTTTATCAGTCCACATATTTCCTCCATTGGGTTCATATCAGCTGCAAATGAATAAAAGTACAGCAAGGTGAGTCTTTCGACAGAAATTTCCTCCACTATACCACATGACAATATTTTAGACTGGTCCAAACTGGAAGCATTGGCAGACAGCAAATTAAATGTGGCTCAAATGATTGGATTTGTTTCTGAAGCGTTACCAGCATTTTCTCTTTTTCTCACAATGTTTTCAAATGGCTTCTTCCACAGGATCGTTAAAAGTCGGGATCATGTAGCTACGGGCTACAGGCCCCCATCTCCATGGATTAATTATAACCCTTTATCAAACAATACAATCTCCGACTTGTCCATATTCAAAGTATTTTGCAGACAACCTTCCTCCTTTCCCAACTATCTTTTCCAAAACCTCCTTCCTCAGTGTTTTTGCACAATGTTTTTCAGCCTATCAAGGACGAATCTCATCAACTGAGCAAACCAGTGGAACATTAAGAGACTAAAGTCTTATTTGTACATCAGTCATTTACAGGGTATTTTAAGACCTGATCCACTGATTGATTCCATTATAATTCACGGTAAAAATAAAGCAATCAGGTCACAGGTTAGAAATAACAATCTGACAATTATACAAACCTTTTGGTTTTGGAGCTGACGGTCTGTCACCCACTGGTCTTAAACCTTTCAGGCCAGCTTGTATAGAACCTAAATCTGGAGGTCTCACAGACTCTTCACGTTTCTTTAATTTCTCCTCACTTGTCCTTGATCTTCCAACTTTTATCACAGGTTGTGAACACAATTGTATAGGGGGTGGTGGAGGTGGAGGAGGTGGAGGTGGAGGAGGTGGGGGAGGAGGGGCTACACCAGGGGGTGGAGGGGCTATACCTGGGGGAAGAGAGGCTACACTAGGGACCAGTGGGGCTACACCAGGGGGAGGAGGAGGGGCTACACAAGGGGGAAGTGGTGCTGCACCAGGAATGGGAGGAGCAGGTGGGGGTACACTATGACTAGGTTTTGATATATCATCATTGTCTCCCCTGTTCCCCCCACTAACATAAATTGTCACTGGTATGTCTCCATCAACTTTGTCTTTATTTACACCTCTAGGTTTTGGCACAGGTGTCCTTTTTCTAGGATCTGCAGGATTTTTAGAAGAATTAATTTGTTTGACAGACACTTTAAAGGTATCATTTCCTTTAGCCCTCATTGTTGACTTATCTTGTCCCTTTCTGATCGTTGTTTGTAAACTAGTTTTATTTGATTGGTTGCTAGGTGGCTGATATCGTGGTGGTTTGATTGTGGCAGGAGTAGGATATTTCTGAAACAGAGGGGTTTTGAAAATTGTGACAAAATTCACAAATAAACACTCTAAGCAGACAACAGAGATGTACATGTACACTTACCTTCTCTGGTACATTTCTCTTCATTTACAGAACTAGATTAAAAGATGCCTTTAAGCCTTATGCTATAGCCATTTACCACACAGTCCCTACTTTTTTAACGACCCTGAGAAAGAAAACTTTTGAAAACACTGTTGGAAAAGGAGAAAATGCTGAAAAACCAGCATTTTCTTCTTTTCCCACAATATCTTCTACACTTCCCAAAACAAATTTTAATTTTTCAGTCACGTTTATTTTGTCGTCTGCAAATGCTCTCAATTTGGACTGGTCTAAAATTCTGTCATTTGGTAAAGAGTTACAAGCTTGGAGTTGTCCAATTTGAAAGCATCTGCAGACGCCAAATAAAATGTTTCTCAAATGTTGGAATTAGTTATTGAAAGGGTAAAAAACATTTTGAGAAAAGCAGCAAATTGGTATTGTTTGGTAAAGCGTTTAAGCGCCCAGTCAACCCGGTGGACATTTTAAGTCTAGAGAACTACCCAGGTCATTACAAAATTAGTGGTTGCTTTTTGTCTGTAGTGTTTCAGCAAAGCTGATAGAGTAAATTAAATATCAGACTGTGCAGTCTGATCTTGATCTACACAGGCTGCAAAGGCATCTTTAGTGGTGAAAGGTGCTTTAAAGATTAACTTTCAGATCTTAAAAGCAGTTCATTTATGTATATGAATACTCACAATTTTATAGCTTTTCAACCTGTCTATTGTTCTTTTCCGTTCTTCAATGATAAAGTCTTGCTTTTTCTCCAACTCCTCTTTTTGGATATCTCTTTTCTAGAAAAAAAAAAAAACTATTTCAAGTAATTTCAACAAAGTTGTCGGCAAAAACCTTTCATCAACTCAAAGTAACATTAGATAATCACCATAAATGAACCCTTTACCAAACAATCCCTAGTTTTAACGACTCACGGAGAGAAACCTTTTGAAAACATTGTCGGAAAAGGAGAAAATGCTGGTAAACAGCATTTTCTCCTTTTCCCACAATGTTTTCTACCCTTCCCAAAACCACTGTCAATTTTTGAGTTGCGTTTATTTTGTCATCTGCAAATGCTTTGAATTTGGACTAGTCTAAAGTTTTTTCGTTTGGTAAAGAATACTATCACTTGAATTCACAGATTGAACTTTAGTTCAATCTGTGAATTCAAGTGATAGTATTCTTGTAAAAGGAGAAATTGCTGATTAAGAGCATTTTATCTGTTGTAAGAGAAAAGAATCTGTCCACTGGAGTAACTGAGTAAAACATGATTTGTTTTAGTTCAAAAAGCAGGACTCTTTTTCCTTCAACGTTTTCAAAAAGTTAAATGAAGTAAAAGGGTCAACTTTGATAATAGTAATAAATTATTGCTTAACCATTCACCCTCCAATCCTGAGTTTCAAGGATCCTGACTGTAAAAGTTTTCAGAAAAATATTGTTGGAAAAGAAGGAAATGCTGGTAACCAGTATTTTCTCCTTTTCCAACAATGTTTTTTACCCCATAAAAGACAAATCCCATCATTCGAGCCAGATCAATCATGTCATCTGCAAATGCTTTCAAACTGGACAGCTTTAAAGTCTTGTCATGTGGTAAAGAGCTAAACTTCAAACTTACTTTTTGTATTGCATGATGTTGTCTGAATCTCTCTTGTTCCTCAGTTTGTCTGTCTTCTTTTAACTGTATTTTATTCTGAAGTGCAAGCTGAAATAGTAAACAAGAATCAACCTGAAGAAAAAGGGTCTGGTAAAAACTGCAAAAAAAGCATTGACTGATTGATTGGTTGTATGGTGTTTGATGCTGTTTTCACTATTATTTCATCTGTATCAGGGCAACCAGTGCACCTATCCATGCTTTACAGGATTTTCTGTTACCTGTACTTCACACCATATTCTTCTCAAACCAATAATGGTTCTATGGCTGCTTTCCCACAAAACCATTATTAAAACAATGATCAGCGGTGAGAGGGGAATGAATTCTGTCACAATGACTACCATCAATTCCTCGGAAAAAAATCGGTCAAGCTGGTAATTCAAACCAGTGAATCCTTCTTCTGAAAGTCCTATACATTACCGACTGAGCTACCTTGACTTTGCGTAAGAAGAAGAGAAATTCTGGTAACCAGCATTTTTTTCCCCAACAATATTTCCCTCTCCTTCACAGATGAATTCCATCATTTGAGCCATGTTTCAATTTTCAGTCTGCACATGCTATCAATTTAAACAAGTCTTAAATTTTGTCATTTTGTAAAGAGGTGTAACAGAAAACATTCTTGATACATAAAACACTGTGAAGTATGAGCAAAGATCCAACATAAAATAAACCTGCAGTTATCCTTATGCCATTAATTGCACATTGTTGAAGAAAGAAACTTGCTTAACCTTTAAGCTGCAAAGCACGACTCACTGACATTTTGCAGACAGTGCAGATCAAGACCAGACTGCATAGAATGTGCAGTCTGATCTTGGTTCTACACTTTCCGATAAGGAGATACTGTTCTCCAAAAAGTAAGTTTGAAATAACATTATTCGGTCTTTTACAACGGTCTTAAAAGTTTTATCCAACTTATTTTGCAGGATATGGGTTAACTTAATGTCACTGCCTAGTCGGAACAATGAATGTATAAATTACAAAGCTATACATCTGCAAATGGCACGATGTTGAACCATAACGAGGCATACACTTCATCATGATAATTTTTGTGTGAGGTTGTATCCCAGTACCTATGAGTTTAGACATGCATGACACATTTACCTCAGGCAGTTAACTTTCTTTGTCTTGCAGCAAACCCCCTTGAAAAACATTTTAGAAAAAGGAGATTTTGCTCATAACAAGCAATATCACTTTTCATCACAATGATTTCAGAAATACATGTGGATAGCATTTTGATTATCCCTATTTTAGAACAGAAAGATGCTGCCAAAGTGGTTTCCTTCAAATTTGTTTGGGACTTAATTAGTTAACCCTTTACCAAACAACAAAATTTTAGACTCAACCACCTTAAAAGCACTTGCAGACTGCACATTATATCTGGCCCCCACTCAAGGGACTTGTCATTGGCAGAGTAGAAAACATCATGGCAAAAGGAGAAAATGCCGGTTTCCAGCATTTTCTCCTTTTTGCCATGATGCTGTGAATGGCCCCCCTTACCTAGGGTTATACAGGATTGTGTGGTAATGAGTTAATCCTTTACCATACAATCCTGATTTTTAACGACCCTGAGAAAGAAGCCTTTTGAAAACATTGTGGGAAAAGAAGAAAATGCTGAAAACCAGCATTTTCTCCTTTAGCCACACTATTTTCTATCCTTCCCAAAGCAAATTTCAATTTTTCAGTCACATTTATTTTGTCATGTGCAAATGCTTTCAACTTGGACTTGCCGAAAATTTCTGCCTTTGGTTAAAGGTTAAGCAATTATTAACCTTCTTATTTCTCAGCTTGGCTCTCCTCATCTGAACAGACTTCAGTTTTGTTTTGATATTTTTAAGTCTCGGGTCTGTAAGCATAAGTGAAGGCATTTCTTCATCAGAACTTAGCTGATCTACATCCTCCACCGCATCATAAAACACTGGCTGATCCTCCAAATCTTAAAACAAAAATAAAAGTAGCAGCAACTTTTTACCAAATGGCAAAATTTCAGATTCAACCAAATTGTAAGCACTGGCAAACAACAAACTAAATTTAGCTGAAACAGTACTTTCTGTCTTGCTGACCATAAATTGAATGTAGCTCAAGTAATGATTTCTGTCTTTGATAAGGCAAAGGCATTATGAAAAAGAAAAAATGCTTGTTACCAGCATTCTCTCCTTTTCCTGTGATGTTTTCAAAAATATCCTAATTCAGGGTCATTGAAACTCGGAATTGTGTGGTAAAGGGGTAACTGTTTAGTTGTGATCAAGAATTAAAGACCTGCCATGCTTATTTACCCTTTACCAAATCATCCTGTGTTTTTCTGAGGAAAAAGGCTTTTAACTCTTTACCAAACAACAAAATTTTGGACTGGACCAAATTGAAAGCATTTGCTGGTTACCAGCATTTTCTCCTTTTCCCACAATGTTTTCAAAAGCCTTCTTTCTCAGGGTCGTTAAAAGTTGGGATCGTGTGGTAAAGAGTTAAATACATTGTGGGAAAAGGAGAAAATGCTGGTAAGCAGCATTTTTCTCCTTTCCCGCCATGTTTTGCAATCTTTCAGTAACAAATCCCATCATTTGAGCCACTTCTAATTTTCTCTGATGGCTTTCACTTTTGAAGCTTTACAGTTTTATATTTTGGTGCAAATTATGCGCTTAAAAGTAGTGTTGGGAAATTGGTTGAAAATGCTAATTGATGATCGGTCAGAATCGAATTCCACTTCCGATGCGATATTCAGTCATATAATTGGTTAAGGAAGAACATGAAATTGGCGTTTGGTTATGGGTTTAACTTGGACAAATTAGTTAAAAAACATTCTTGGAAAAAGAAAAAAATGCCTAACAAGCAGTTAAGATTAAAACATTTGTCAACTGACACTTCTGGTCCAGGTCAGCCTGCGTGGACTGCTCAAGCTGACCTGGGTCGATACTTTTTGCAGATGCACTAAGCCCCCTTTTCACAGAACATGGCTCAAATGAAAATCAAACTACCTTGTATATCTCTAGTGATGGCTTCCTGTTGAGTTTTAGCCAATCTCTCTTCCTCTGCTAGAGTTTCAAGGTGAAGGTCATAGATTTTGAGCTGCCAATCAAATGCTCTGTTTTCAAGGCGTGCTAGCTCTGCCTTTATGTTTGGTTTTTCATCTAGACTTGCAATCTATAGAGATAAATAAATTGAAAAGAAAATAGAAACAAGAGGGCCATGATGGCCCTGGGTTGCTCACCTTAGTAGAGTGCCTTTAAGGTTTTTCTTTAATTTGACCATGTGACCTAGTTTTTGACTGCAGGTGACCCAATTTCAAACTCATATTTCATGAAGACAAACATTCTGACCAATTTTCAAGTCAACTGAGCAAAAAATGTAGCCTTGAGTGCCCTAAAGATATTTCTTTAATTCGACCTAGTGATCTAGATTATGACCCCAGATGACCCAAATTTGAACTGGTCTTTGACTATATCAAAAGGAACATTTTAACCAATTTTCAAATCAAATGAATAATAAATGTGGCCTCTAGAGTGCCCACTAGCTATTTCTTTAATTTGACCAAGTGACCTAGTTTATGACCCCAGTTGACCCAAATTCAGACTCATGTGAGATTTTACAAAGACAAACATTCTGACCAATTTTCAAGGCAATTAAGCAAAGAATGTGGCCTCTAGAGTGCCCACAAGGTATTTCTTTATTTTGACCTAGTGACCTAGTTTATGGTTCCAGGTGACCCAAATCCAAACTCACCTGGTATTTCATCAAGACAAACATTCTGGCCAAATTTCAGGTCATTTGAGCAATAAATGTGGCCTCCAGAGTGCAAACAAGGTATTTCTTTAATCTGACCAAGTGAACTAGTTTATGACCCAAGTTGACCCAAATTAATCTTATGTGAGACTTTATAAAGACAAACTTTCTAACTAATTTTCAAGGCAATTGAGCAAATAATGTGGCCTCGAGAGTGCCAACAAGGTATTTCTTTAATTTGACCTAGTGACCTAGTTTATGACCCAAGATGACCCAATTTTGAACTCAATGAACTTGTTGCGCTTAGATGGGCAAACAAATTTAGAAGAGAATCACTACATACCAAATATCAAAGCTCTACGCCTTCCAGTTTTAAAGAAGAATTTTAAAGTTTTCCTTCTTTGTTCCTATGTTCGAACTTGTGATCCCCGGGGCGGGGCCAGTTTTGACCCAGGGGCATCATATGAACAAACTTGGTAGAGGTCCACTCTGAGATGCAACATACCAAATATCAAAGCTCCACACCTTTCAGTTTCAGAAAAGAAGAATTTTAAAGTTTTCCTTCTTTGTTCCTATGTTCGAACTTGTGACCCCAGGGGCTGGGCCAGTTTTGACCTAAGCAGCATCCTTGGAACAAACTTGGTAGAAGTCCACTAGGAGATGCTACATACCAAATATCAAAGCTCTATGCCTTCCCATTTAAGAGAAAAAAAAAAATTAAGTTTTCCTTCTTTGTTCCTATGTTGGAAATTGTGACCCCCGTGGCGGGGCCAGTTTTGACCCCAGGGGCATCATATGATCAAACTTGGTAGAGGTCCACTAGGAGATGCTACATGCCAAATATCAAAGCTCTACACCTTCAAGTTTCAGAGAAGAAGAATTTTAAAGTTTTCCTTCTTTGTTACTATGCTCAAACTTGTGACCCCCGGGGTGGGGCCAGTTTTGACCCCAGGGGCATCATTTGAACAAACTTGGTAGAGGTCCACTAGGCAATGCTACATACCAAATATCAAAGCTCTACGCCTTCCAGTTTCAGAAAAGACGATTTTTAAAGTTTCCCCTCTTTGTTCCTATGTTCGAACTTGTGACCCCCGGGGCAGGGCCAGTTTTGACCCCAAGGGCATCATATGAACAAACTTGGTAGAAGTCCACTAGGAGATGCTTCATGCCAAATATCAAAGCTCTATGCCTTCCAGTTTTACAGAAGAAAAATTTTAAAGTTTTCCTCCTTTGTTCCTATGTTCGAACTTGTGACCCCCGGGACAGGGCCAGTTTTGACCCCAGGGGCATCATATGAACAAACTTGGTAGAGGTCCACTAGGAGATGCTTCATGCCAAATATCAAAGCTCTATGCCTTCTAGTTTTACAGAAGAAGATTTTTAAAGTTTTCCTTCTTTGTTCCTATATTGGAAATTGTGACCCCCCGGGGCGCGGCCAGTTTTGACCCCATGGGCATCATATGAACAAACTTGGTAGAGGTCCACTAGGAGATGCTACATGCCAAATATCAAAGCTCTACGCCTTCAAGTTTCAGAGAAGAAGATTTTTAAAGTTTTCCTTCTTTGTTACTATGCTCAAACTTGTGACCCCCGGGGCGGGGCCAGTTTTGACCCCAGGGGCATCATATGAACAAACTTGGTAGAGGTCCACTAGGCAATGCTACATACCAAATATCAAAGCTCTACGCCTTCCAGTTTCAGAGAAGATGATTTTTAAAGTTTCCCCTCTTTGTTCCTTTGTTTGAACTTGTGACCCCCGGGGCAGGGCCAGTTTTGACCCCAAGCGCATCATATGAACAAACTTGGTAGAGGTCCACTAGGAGATGCTTCGTGCCAAATATCAAAGCTCTATGCCTTCTAGTTTTACAGAAGAAGATTTTTAAAGTTTTCCTTCTTTGTTCCTATCTTGGAAATTGTGACCCCCCGGGGTGGGGCCAGTTTTTACCCCAGGGGCATCATATGAACAAACTTGGTAGAGGTCTACTAGGAGATGCTACATGCCAAATATCAAAGCTCTACACCTTCAAGTTTCAGAGAAGAAGATTTTTAAAGTTTTCCTTCTTTGTTACTATGCTCAAACTTGTGACCCTCGGGGCGGGGCCAGTTTTGACCCCAGGCGCATCAAATGAACAAACTTGGTAGAGGTCCACTAGGAGATGCTACATACCAAATATCAAAGCTCTGCGCCTTCTAGTTTCAGAGAAGAAGATTTTCAAAGATTTTGCTTTTTTTTCCTTTTTGTTGCCATGGCAACCAGAGTTGTGGGTGGAATTCAATTCTTTGAACAATTTTGGTAGAGCTTCACCCAAGGAACATCCCTGCCAAGTTTCATCAAGATTGGCCCAGTGGTTTAGGAGAAGAAGATGTTTAAAGAAATTGTTGACGGACGCCGGACGACGGACGACAAGACGACGGACGACGGACGCCGGACATAGGGCGATCACAATAGCTCACCTTTAGCACGTTGTGCTAAGGTGAGCTAAAAAAAAAAAGAAATCATAATAAGAAACTAATTCATAATTCTTCTTTTTCATCCATCCACTGTTTTCATCTGTAAAAATTCTTACTGCATCACTGCTAAGCACAGGCTAGGTTTATGAACTATTTTAGTTCGACTCCATTCCCCAATTCAAACTAAATTTTGACTCCCAAAAAATCTCTTTGAAAAACACAGATTTTCCTTAAAATGTTATAAAGTCAACAAAAATCAAGAAACAATTATTGAACCAATGGTTTGTTTGAAATCGGCAGTAGTTGGCTGCCAACGCTGCAATATTCAGCTTGAGCTCCAAATTTTTCGGGCATTACCAACTGGCCTTGTGATAGTAATTAATCTCATTGTCATAGTGCTTAAATTCGGGCTGAGAAAATTTTTTGTTGTGTGAAATTTTGAATCTGGTCTGACAAACAGGCAAGTGCATTTGAGTCCAAATTTTGTACCCATTAGGTTGATTCAAGTTCATCTGAGAATTCATACGTACTGTCAACCAGATTATAGCTGAAGTTATCTGCTATCCTTATTCTGTTCAACAAAAAACAACATACAAATAAGCCATGCTCCAGCAAAAGGTGATTTTATTTATTTGCAAAAAGTATTGACCCAGGAAAGCCTGTGCAGTCTATGCAGGCTGACCTGGGTTAATACTTTTTGCCCTTGGTCAATTTTCTGCATGCCAAAGAACCAGTCTACCCCCAGCTTCAGCCAGTTGTTAGACAAAATGGATCTCATGGTGCCATAATTTTGTAGACAAAGTGGATCTCATGGTGCCATAATTTTGTAGACAAAATATATTTCATGGTGCCATAATTTTGTAGACAAAGTGGATTTCATGGTGCCATAATTTTGTAGACAAAATGGATTTCATGGTGCCATAATTTTGTGATGACTAAAATGTGTCACAGAGATGCACAAACCCCCTTTTGCAAGAGCATGGTTCAAACTCTTTTACCAGACAGCAAAATTCTAGACTCATTCAATTTCAAAGCATTTGGGGAAATTTATTTAACTCTTTACCACACAATCCCGACTTTTAACAACCCTGACGAAGAAGGCTTTTAAAAAACATTGTAGGAAAAGGAGAAAATGCTGGTAACCAGCATTTTCTCCTTTTCCCACAATGTTTTCTAATCTATCGAGGGCAGATTTCATCATTTGGGCTACCTTTAATTTGTCGTCTGCAAATGCTTTCAATTTGGACCAGTCTAAAGTTTTGTCGTTTGGTAAAGGGTTAAAAGGGGAAAAAAAATTAGTGCGAAAAGTAGAAAATGCTGGTTACCAGCATTTTTTCCTTTTCCCTCTCCTTTCCCACAATGTTTTCAAAAGCCTTCCTCAGAATCTTTAAAACACAGGATTGTCGGGGAAAGGGTAAACAACTTACTGTTTCTTTGACTTTATCCCTTTCTTGCACAAACTTTCTCCTTTTGTTGTTTAAAAACTGTATGTTTTCCAGTATAAAATCTTCTCTTGTCCTACAAAGTCAAAAATCAGAACCTGTTTTTAAGACCAACAATTTTCAGCCCTTCCTACAACTGGAATGGACTTGCAACAGAAAATGTTCAACCAGAGTTATCAACTTTATCAAACAATCCTGTATTTTAATGGCCATAAGTACAAAGGCTTATGAAAACATTGTGGGAAAAGGAGAAAATACTGATAACCATAATTTTCTCCATTTTCCACGATGTTTCCTGCCCTTTCAGAGACAAGATCACCATTTGATCCACATTAAAATTTTCATCTACAATTGCTTTGAATTTTTGACAAGTCTGAGTTGACCCTTTACCACACAATCCCTAGTTTTAATAACCCTGAGAAAGAGTACTTTTGCAGACATAGCGGGAAAAGGAGAAAATGCTGGTAAACAGCATTTTCTTCCTTTCCCATAATGTTTTCTACCCCTCCAAAGCCAAATCCTGTCATTTGAGCTAGATTTAATGTCTCATCTTCAAATGCTTTCAAAATGGAAAAGTTTTAACTTTTGTTGTCTGGTAAAGGGTTAAGTTGGTTACATGCCACCTCATTGTTGAATATTCATGTACATGTGTATCCTTATTATTCAATCTTAGGGAAACAAAGCAAAGGTAAAATTTAGGTACATTCTTTAAAATTCTTTTATCTATTTACCTTAGAATTCTGCCTCTTTTTGTGGTAACACAAAAACAGTGAAAAGAATTCATATAATCTTAGAATATCTCACAAAACACTGGATCAGACTGCAGGATCTGTGCCATCCGACCTTGTTGTGCACTACTTGCAAGAGAACTAAAGTTGTGATTGGCACTCTAGGGTTTAATGCAAAATGAGAAACCACGATGTTTGATACACTATACTGTATAATGGTGGAATCTGATAAGTTGCAAAATTAAATGGCTTTTTCTGTCTTTCATGCTTGGTTTCATCGAATTTCCAGCCAATTTATGTCTGGATTTAATGATACCAAAATGATGTCACGAAAGTCATACTCTTTACAAACACCTTATCATAAGGTTTTTCGCTTCTATACCCATTGTTTAGAATTTTGTGACAAGGTGTTTGCATAGACTAAGAATTTTTGGTACCATAACTGTGTCATTTACTCTGGATTTACATGCAATAAGATGCAAAACAATAACCATGTGACTTCCAATCCTACTAATGATAAACATGTGATAAAGTAATCATCTACCAATTTGATCAATAAAATGTGAAAATTCAGAATTACTTACCTGTACATTCTTTCTAAACCAACCAGTTCAAATGAAACTTTTCCAAATCTCTTCTTGTCTTGTTCTAGTCTGTTTAACATGCCTTAAAAATCAACAAAATTAACCTTTTTTTTTTCTTCCATTCAGTTTTACACTGATGCATTTTCTTTTTCAGAAAAATGTGGTGAAGATCAACAAATACAACTTTTTCATAAGATTTAACTCTTTACCACACAACAAGAAATGTACTTTTCCAAACTGAAAGCATTTGCAGACGACTATCAAAGTGTGGCTTAAATGATGACATTTGTCTTGGACAGGTTAGAAAACATTGTCGGAAAAGGAGAAAATGCTGGTTACAAGCATTTTCTCCTTTTCCCACCATGTTTTCAAAGGGCTTCTTCCCCAGGGTCGTTAAAACTCCTGATTGTGTGGTAAAAAGTTAAATTATTTTCATACATGCTGATTAGATATTACAGTAGATTCTTGGTCATTTATAACCTGCCTGAAAGTTTAACAGCGAAGGTCATCATTTCAACGGAGCTCCAGATAGAGGGAGTGATTTTGATTTCAAAATTGAAAATATTAATCACTCTCCACTAAACCCTATGTTACGGGTACCCATTAGAATCGTCCCATCGAGACGATTCTAAAGAGTACCCACAACATAGGGTTTGGAAGAGAAATAATGGATTTAGAATACTATCACTCCCTCATATCTGGAGGTCTGATTTCACAATGAAATTTTAACACTTTGAGCACCAAATAAATGCCTAGGCATTTTCATTCTAGTAATAAGACCTCCATAAGAGGAATTTCAAGGTTGTCCTTAATGACATAATGGCCTTATCTAGAATGTCTTAGTAAAGTGTACAGTGTAGATCAAAGATGAGACTGCATGTTCAGTGCAGTCTGATCTTCATTTACACTGTTCACAATAGCAACTTAAGTTGTGAAACATTACTTTGAGCGTTCGGGATTTTAAGACTTTACCTGAAAAGCATGCATGTATTTTGAGAGTGATGTAACATCAACAAGTCTAAATTAAACATACTTGCCATATTGATTTTCTTGTCATTCAGACGAATAGTTTTCTATCTTTTAGATATTTCATCCTTTGCGTCATTATTAATACTGTGAGGTATATCTAAAAAATCCCAGTTAGGTAACATTTTAACTCTTTACCCAGTTAGGTAATGTTTTAACTCTTTACTACACAATCCTGAGCTCACAGATGATGAAGAATAAGAGTTTTGAAAACATTGTGGGAAAAGGATTAAGTGCTGGTCACAAGCAATTGTCTCTTTTTTTTCCACAATTTTTTCTACCATTTCAAAGACAGATATCATCTTGTAAAGTTATCGTCTGCAAATCCTTTCTATTTATTCGAGTATGAAATGTTGTCTGGTAAAGTGTTAACTAGCGTAAAGAATTAATTGTGGCCAAAGAAGAAAATGCAAGTAAACAGGATTTTCTCCTTTTCCAACTCAGTTATAAAGAGCCTCCTACCTCAAGGTTATTAACACTTTACCACACAATCCTGAGTTTTAATGACCCCCTAAAGAAGAAGCCTTTTGAAAACATTATGGGAAAAGGAGAAAATGCTGGTTACCAGCATTTTCTCCTTTTCCCACAATGTTTTCCAGTTTCCACCCTGTCAAGGAGGAATTTCATCATGTGAGCCACATTTAAGTTGTCATCTGCAAGTGCTTTGGATTTGGACAAGTCTACTTTTTTGTCGTATGGTAAAGAGTTCAAACAAAGGATAAGGATAATTGATTAAGATCAACAATTAAAAAACAAGGGACAAGCATTACCTTGTAAAATAGATTTGGTTCTAGTATAATATTTCATGTAAACATCTTGGATTGTGTCTAAAGCCAGTTCGTACTGCTCCTGCCACTCTGTTAACTGTTGGCAGTATTCATTCTTCACCCTCTCGCCGTTGTCCGGATTCTGTATTTCTCTTTTAGCCTCCCTCACCTTGAAACATGCAACCTCTCTCAAGTCTAAAAATGGCTGTATTTGATAATTATACAATTCCGCCAGGGCAATGTTGAGTTTAAACACTGCTTCATCTTCATGCATATAAACATCTTTCATTTCCAACATACTACTTGTGTATTCCCTCGCAAATAAAATATTCTTTAATTCTTCTTCACAGTTTGATATCAAATGCTCAAACCCTTGTCGTTTGAGTTCACTAATATTTTCAAAATATTCGTCTTGACTATGTTCCTCAAAAAGGGTAGACATTAACAGCTGTTCCTTACACGTTTCTAATGCAATCGGAAAATAAACTGTTTGTAGATGTGAGCAAATATCATCGATATTCTCTGGGGTCTCGAGAGAGCTTACAAATGCCCATAATCCTCGAGGTTCCTCAGGAAATTCTGGTAAATAGGGGGACAATGACGGGTGAATGAGGCATAAAAGATTATGAACACTTTGAAGCTCTTGAAATGAAAATAATCCGCTCCGCCCATGATGTTCCTCGGTGTCACTCACAACTCGATTCCTGAGCCTGAAATATGTGACAAATTTAAGTCTTACAAATTCTTAGACTGGTCATATTATTTGTTTGACTGGTTGATTGATTGAATAGTATTTTACGCCGCTTTCAACATTATTTCAGTCATAGAAGCAGCTCACATATTCATGTATGTCCCGAGTTCCACTAATACCAGGCTAGGGCTCTGAGTTTCTTAGATACTGCCACATAAAGCCAAACGCTTTCATTAAGGCTGGTAGCTGGAACCACTAGGTCGTGAGACCAACACTTTACTATCGAGCCATGCAGGACCCCTAGTCATGTTGAAAATATGTGCAGATGAAAAATTAATAATAATAAAGGGCAAGCTATTTTTATGAATATGTAGATGACATGTTTGTGCTGTCTAATCTTGCATCAATAGTGCACTTTATTCTTTGACATATTCTGATTAAAATGGTCCAGGAAATTGCGTTATCTCTTTCTTGATCTGTAAAAATAGGTCAGAGATCTGCAGGACCTTACCAAAGGCCACTGCAATGTGACTAATCTATTACCTCATGAAACAAATTTGCAGCTAAGGACTTTGAAAGCATTCTGAAAAATATGGCTGATCAAAATGAGTTAGCCCTTTTACAAAACACCCCCAAGTTTTAATGACCTTGAGGAAGAGGGCTTTTGAAAGCATTGTGGGAAAAGAAGGAAATGCTGGTATCCAGCATTTTGTCCTTTTCCCACAATATTTTCTGACCTTCTAAAGGTAAATGTCAGTAATTTTGTCACAGTTAATATGTTGTCTGTAAATGTTTTTTTTTTTTTATTTGAAATTCTAAACTTGTGTTGTTTGGTAACGAGTCAATAAATCAAAACATTCACTACTGATGTGAAATGAATATGTTTTAACTACTTCAATCATTCTAGGGTGTGGCAAGATGTTTATACATTCATGCACTGGTAAAGTTAATTAGTAATCATATTTTCCTGCATTAAGTTAGAGAAATGTCTAGCAGTAAAAGATCAATTCTTTAACATGCAATCGTAAGTTTTAACGAGGTTGAAGAAAAGGCCTTTTGAAAACATTGTGGGAAAAGGAGAAAATGCTGGTAACCAGTGTCTAATCCAGGATTTGAAAAATGAGGGGGAAAATCCCCCATTACTTTGAAAAAGATGGGGGATTTCTCAAAAGTATGGGGGATAGGAAAAAAGTAGATAGGAAAACAACCCGACTTATAGAATCGGCTTTGGAAAAAAATTGACAAAAAAAAATAATTTACTTTTTTCCGCCCTCCTGTTATATTATTGTCGATAAAATAAATTCATACTCAGAAAAAAAAACATCAAAAATACTAACATTTCTGAAATACGACGAAATTATTTTTTACCAGGCTTACTTAGATACAAATGCAATTTAATTTTTCGTTTAAAAAAAAATCTGTTAAGTTGAATTGGTAACTCTACCGTAAACAAAAAGGGAAGCTACTCTATGCAACAGTGATGTGCTCGATCTGTCTATCTTTCTTCATAAACACATAAATCGGTGAAAAACAGGTAGGAAATTTGACTATTCTCTCCAAAATTTGAACGCGGGTTTATCCCGCAGTTGGTTTGAAAATATGTGCGATTCACAAAAAGTATCAGCGATTCCCGCAATGGCAGGCTCTAGATCAGACACTGGGTAACCAGCATTTTCTCCTTTTCCCACATGTTTTCTACGCTATCCAAAACGAATTTCAATTTTTGAGTCATGTTCATTTTGTCATCTGCAACTACTTTGAATTTGAACAAGTCTAAAATGTTGTCCTTTGGTTTTGTAAGAGGTAATGAATCCTTAACTCATTCCCACACAATGACACCTTTTGACCCTAAAAAGATAAATAGCTGTGGAAAACATTGTGAGAAAAAGAGAAATTGCTTGTAACAAGCAATTTCTCCTTTTCTCACAATGTTTTCTATCCATAAGATACTAAGTTTTCATTTTCATTGCACTTTAAAATGTCGTCTGCTATTTGTTTCAATTTGGACCAGACTAAAATTTTGTCATCTGGTAGTGGGTTAAGTTCATGCATTATTGGAAAGTATTTTAAAGCTGAATGGACCCTTCTCATGGGAACAGCATTTCTGTTCATTTATTTTCAGCAAAGTTTTGTCCAGTACAAACCTGCAGGTTACAGCAATCTTTTTTTCTACATCGTTCCAGGAGACCAGAAAGAGAAGTTTAGGTGGGATCTTGTTACAGGCAAATGGGTTTTCTTTGATGGCAACCCAGTCCTCCAAACTGTCTGGCTGATCAAATGCTGGGACTTTATGGTCCATTTTTTTTGGTTTTCTGTTACTTCAACATCCTGGAAAAATAAAATTTGGGTACAATAACTCTTAACACGACAACAGAAACATAGACTGGTCCATATCAAAAGCATTTGCAGACAACAAATTAATGTAGCTCAAATGATGAGATTTGTCTTTGAAAGGGTAAAAAACATTGTGGGAAAAAGAGAAAATGCTGCTTACTAGCATTTTCTGCTTTTCCCACAATGTTTTCATAACAATTTCCAAATCAGGGTCGTTAAATTTGTCATCTGCAAATGCTGTTAATCTGGATGAGTCTAAAATCATTTGTTCTATGTAAATTATGGCAATAGAATATGTTCAAACTAATATAAAACTAAAATAAAATGAATCAAAAATTGAAATTCGTTTTAGAAAGGGTAGAAACATTGTGGAAAAAGGAGAAAATGCTAGTTACCAGCTTCTTTTCCTTTTTCAATCATGCTTTCAAAAGTCTTCTTCTTCAGCCTTGTTAAAACCCAGGATTGTTTGGTAAAGGGCTAAAAGGAGATTTGTCCCAAGCTTTTTGTTTAGTCTGCTGTCACTCCAATATTGTTGTTCTAACAGTTTCTCTGCATGAAGACCACTACAAAAAATACTTTAACCCTTTACCAGATGACAAAATTTTAGCGTTGTCCAAATTGAAAGCATTTGCAGATGACAATTTCAGTGTGGCTCAAATGGTGCAACTTTTCTTAGATAGGGTAGAAAACATTGTGGGAAAAGGAGAAAATGCTGGTTACCAGCATTTTCTCCTTTTCCCACAATGTTTTCAAAAGTCTTCTTTCCCAGGGGCGTCAAAAGGCGGCATTGTACGGTAAAGGGTTTACTCTTTACTGCACAATGCCCCCTTTTATCAACCCTGGAAATTGATTGATTGAATTGAATGGTGTTTTACGCCGCTTTCAACATTATTTCAGTCATATCACGGCGACAGCTCACATATTCATGTATTTCCTGGGGTTTCACCAGTACTAGGCTAGGGCTCCGAAGTGTCTTGCCCAAGGACACACCCATGAAAAACCCAGCAGATCAGGTAGGGCTCAAACCCAAGGCCTCCAGATTACAAGTCTGACCCTGGAAAAGATGCGTTTTGAAAACATTGCGGGAAAAAGATAAAATACTGGTAATCAGCATTTACTCCTTTTCCCACAATGTTTTCTACCCTATCATAAAAAAATTCCTCCATTTGAGCCAAATTGAAATTGTCATCTGCAAATGCTTTCAATTTGGACAAGGATATAATTTTGTCATCTTGCAAAGGGTTTACTCTTTACCACACAATCACAACTTTTTACGACCCAGAGGAAACAGCCTTGAAAAACATTGTGGGAAAAGAAGAAAATTGTGGTAACCAGCATTTTCTCCTCTTCCCACATGGTTTTTCACACTTTTACAGACAATCACCATCATTTCAGCCACATTTAGCCCTTTACCACGCAATCCCGAGTTTTGACGACCCTGAAAATAGAAGGTTTTTGAAAACATTGTGGGAAAAGGAGAAAATGCTGGTAACCAGCATTTTCCCCTTTTCCCACAATGTTTTCTGACCTTTCAAATACATTTTTTCCCACTTGAACCAGTGCAACTGCAAATCTTGAGTCCCATTGCGTTCCTTCTGAGTCCCTTTTTTGCTTGCGTTATTCGTCTGTTTATTATGGCCAAATCTGGTTAGTGGATAGAAAGAAGAAGCTATTTCAAATGACTTCTTTATGGAACTTTTAGCAGATTTAATGTGCTGTGCACGCCGTTGACCGTCGCTCAAAATAGTATGAATCTTAAGTCACAATGGAACTTCTTTGAAAGTCCATGCAACCTGTTGCGAAAACCTTATTTCTGCTCAATTTCATAACAAATCAAACACATTTACACGAATAGAGGAATATAGATAAATTTCTCATATAGCATCTAATCTTGGAAGACAGGATCTTTTAGCAATTGGTCTTGGAAAGATCATGAATGCTTTTTCTTTCTGGCCCGGGCAGCCATCTTCAGGAATGAAATGCAGAATACAGCTGTTTTCCTACGATCAGTTCGCCGGAAAAGACAATATAAGCATAACGCGGGTAATCAGTTGAAGTCGAAGACAAAGAGATCTATTTTTATCTTTCTCAGTCTTTTTATAGACACTTAGGAATTCCGATGGTCAGTTTGTACAAGAAATGTTAATTAAATCTTCGTACCGTTATTTTGCATTGTTTTTGTCATTGATGTAGATCTAGTTAAATCATGGTTTTGACTTATTTTTGACTGCGTCCAAGGGACGCGATCAGCTTTGATATTTTGTGTCCGAGCTGATTTCCGTGTGTATATAGATACTTTTACGTTGTAAACAGAAACCCTGATTATGTACGGTGATTGGTCATGGTTGACTCTTTACCAAAAGACTGAACTTTACACTGGTCCATATTGACAGCATTTGCAGAAAACGAATTTAAGGTGGCCTTAATGAGGAAATATAATCATGCTAGGTTAGAAAACATTATGGGAAAAGGAGAAAATTTTGGTTACCAGCATTTAGCCCTTTTCCTTCAATGTTTTCAAATGTCTTCCTCCTCAGGGTCGTTAAAAGACGGGATTAATTGGTAAAGGGTTTAAAGTCCGATACCAACCAAAAAAACAATGAGTGTGTGAAACTGCATTTACATCATACCATTTGGAAGCATGGAAAATAATGTACAGATGACAATCTGTTATTGTGTGGCGTATTTTAGTGTGACCCCATTCTAGCAGTGTTCCCACTCGCATCTTTTTTGGGGAGTGCATGCACTCCCTGGAGGACAAGTTTGGGAGTGCAAGAGAAATTCTAGGAGTGCACTTAATACTTAAAAATTTTAGAGCTTCTATGGAGGAAAGTAAAGGTCAGTTGTATGGAAAATTTTTGTTGACGAGTCTCATTCTGCAGTCATCTGTTCTTGAAAACAATATGGGTAATTTAGAAAAAGAAGTTGCTTGTAATGTTCCCTTACTCATTGGACCAAGTTCAAAGGGACAACTTACAACCTCATGGCTAGCAGAATTTTCCATTTCACTGTCAATATCAGACACTAATAAGACTTTACTTATTGTTTTATTGAGAGATTTGTGTAAATTCACTGTTTAAAGTCATTAATAAAGCTGAATAGACAGTTTGAAATGCCTATGATGGGATGATGTCAAAATTGATTTTTGTTGTGTCATGGGTTTTTTCGCGTTTTTTGTAGCGATCTATTTTTTCATGCCAGTTAATTTTTGGAGTACCGTAATTCGCCAATGTATTCGGACAGAAAAAAATATTTTTTTTTTTTTTTTTGGTGTCCGAATCTTTAGGAAATTATTATCTTGAAAAAAAGGGGGTGGCCGAAATAATAGGTTTTACCTTGTTGTCCAAATGTGTGTGTCCCGAAAAAATAAGAGTAAAATCCAACAAATTTAGATCTATTTATAGCATCGATGAGGGGGTCAAAACTGTAATATATCTAAAGTTTCAGCGTGTTTTCAATCTTAAAAGCGTGTGTTTTAAATATTTCTTAATTTCTTAGACCTATAAGCAGTAGCTTTCTAAAATCATAGTTCAGTAGTGCATGGTATATATCCAAGATCAGACCGCACATTCTCTATAATCTGATCTCTATCTACACCGTACACCAACATTTTAGACTCCGCCATCTTGCCATCATCAAAGAGTCATCTGTCAACAAGATTTCACACCTGTCTCGGGTACACAAATGTTTGCAGTAAAATTTGGATTATGGGTATGACGTAACGTGCAAATCATCCAGAGCGAGAGGGTTGTAAAGCACCTGGTTTTGTACACACTCTCCCGGGTTACATGCTGACCTCCAATCGACATAAAATGACCACGCAATAAGCGTGTATCATGCCCACTTTATACTAGCTGATAGTGTCTTTTTGTGGTTAGTAATGGTTGTTTCAGGAACACCTGGGCAGCTTTGTAACATAATTTGTGTAGTCAGCAGAAAAAAAGTCTACCTATTTTTTTCTTCAAAAAATATTCCTTGCAACCAAAATAAAAAGGAATGCGTACGCAAATAATGCATTCGATCTAATTTTATATATACATGTAAATGGATTTAATACCGATAAATAAAGGAAAGAAACAATGAGGTTTGGTACTTATAATTTTTCTAATATTGTTCATGGAGGGACAATTTCACGGTTCTGCAGGTGCCTTTTGAAAACGTTACGAAAAAAGGGAAAAACTGCTTGCACAACACCAAACAGCCGAGAAACATTAAACTCTTCAAGCACCTTTCAAAACTAGTTACTTGAGCTGCCTGTGTAGATCAAGATCACACAAGGCAGAATGTTTGGTCTGATCTAAATCTACTCTGTTTTGGTGAGAAGTTTTCAACAAAGACTTATTGCCTTTTTTTTTTTCATGACTTAAAATAACCGCCGAGTTACTTGACTTTTAAGGAATTCATGTTCATAATGATGAATATCAGCTATGCAGAAATGTGCAAATATGCAGCCGATCATTATTGGCAACATTTTCTAAATAAAAGATATGTATTTACTGGCTGAATTTTTGGAAAATTTATGTTACAGGCTGTCCGAATATATAGGAAAATTAATTTTTTGGACTGTCCGGAATAAGGACTCAAAATAAATTATTTTTGAAAATTTTTGACCGTGTCCAAACTTTTAGGGTGTCTGAATACACTGGCGAATTACGGTAGTATTTCCGCATGATTTTACACAAATTTGTCAATTAGGGTAGTAAGTAACGTCAAAATCTGTAATTTTACACTAGAAAAGTGGATTTATACCATTTATACTTTTAAATAAATGATATAACAACTTGATTAACAGTGACCTTCATACTTGATACGTCAGAGTTTAGATCTTTTAAATATCATGTAAAGACATTACTTGTTGCCATAAGATTCGCGAGTGCTTCTGTTCTAGAGAAATTTTTTCTCTGGTGATCAACAGCGGGAGCCGTGAAACGTTTCACTTCATATTTTTGTGCGTGATTATTCAATTTAGTGCGTGAATCACGCACATATGTGTGTGAATGGGAACCCTGTCTAACATCCAGTTTGTTTCCATTTGGCAGATATTGTTTCTTTATCTTCTGATGGTTTGATTAAATGGTGTTTTACACCACCTTCAACACCACTTCAGTCAAATCACTGCAATGTTCAGCTCTCTTGTTCGTGTGTACACATTTATGCAAGTCCTTCATTTCTACCTGACTGGGATGCTGAGGTGTCTTGCTCCAACACACTCTCCCATGAGACCCATTACTTCTCAGGAGGCTCGAATCCAGGACCTACATGACACGTTAGGAAAATCAGCTGATCAACAAAAAGAACATGCCCATTGCCCTTTGTCTATATTCACTTTCCTCTTGATATTCTTAGCTTAATTAAAAAGCAACGTAAGTTTTTGGCAGAACTGGTCAGAATTTATGTAGTAACTCTAAAAGGACAGGCAAAATTCCTTTTCAAAAATCAGGTGGTAAATAGAGAATTACCTGTGCGTCTTGTTGTTTACATATTTTTCTCTAATTGACACCTTTGCATGATACAAGGATTCTTTTGCGCAGTGTAATCTTTGTTTTTGTATGCAAGCCTTCTAATCGAACAAATGTTTGCGGGATGGGGGAGTTGGACTGGGATGCGAAAGATCATTCTGGATGGTTGGGGTTAAACTATCAGCGCGGTAAAAAGAAAGGAACCGATCTCTTCATGTTTATTTTTCAATTGAATCTACTATACGTCTATAATCATTTATCACATAAAACCTCCTCCAGCTGTGTATTAAACCCCTGACTTATTTTCGATAATACACTAGTGTATTATCGTTTTTTGGGTCCCGGTTCTGATCAGTTTTTAATCATGAGCGCATGAAGCTAGAGAAACCAGCCACAGCATGTGCTGGAATTTAAACTACTATGTTTCAAGAACAACAACAAGAGGGCATATTTTTCAGTTATATAAAACACAGTGCAAAACAAATATTAGGAAATTTAATTTTACATATCGAGTTATTGAAGAATGGAATAAACTGCCTGTTGACATTGAAAACTGTCATAGTGTTAACAGTTTTAAAAACTTTTTAAACAAAGTATGGAAAAACCACCCAGTCAAATTTTCTCCTTCTTGTTATGGACCGGAAGCGGATAAGATGGACAAAATTAATCAGAAAGGATCATTAGAGGCTGAAGCCTAAGGAGATCTCACAGACAAGGTAAACAAGGTAAGGTAAAAGGTATGCGGTTTCGCGGAAAAATGACATCATTGTTGGTAAGGCGTATAAGCGTGGAAATTTTTTTTTATTTTCATGTGTAATAAAAACAAAAAAATGCAGTTGAAGTTTTTCAAAATCAACAAAATTGCGGAAATAGGTGGAATCATCCCCTTTAGGAACTGTTTCATTCTACTTTCGGTGTAAATGTCAAAGAGCTATCTACTTGTGTATGTACACATTTGAAACCGAACAACAACTGTAAACATGGACCCGTGAACAGTATTAAGGCTGAAGATGATGATGCAGGATACTTATTTGAGTGTCATTCTTTTTATGTGATAAATACAATCTCACATTCGTGTTTATGTATTATCATTTTTATCAAACTCGTTGACTAAAATGTATATGACACTCGCCAAAGCTCGCGTCATATAATTTTAGTCAACTCGTTTGATAAAAATGATAATACATAAACACTCATGTAAGATCCTCTATATACTTGTAATGCCTAATGATTCAGAATGCCTAGGTTTAACGATTGCGAGGCGGCTGCCGCTCTCAATGGGGGGGGGGGGGGGGGAATGCTGATATCTGATTGGCTGTATATGAATATGAACATAATTTGAAAAATGCAATCAGAGACCATTTATTTAGTGAAACAAGTACTACAATTAATCAGGAACGATAACTCACAAATAATGAGTTCATGTTCCCTTAACCCATGCTTCACTGAATCTAATTCACATGAAAAGTTGAGGTAATTTCTTTATTTCCCCCGGCAACAAATATACTTTCTTGTTATCTTAATATTTATCGCTTTTTAATTTACAGAAAAGCGAGAAATTAGCTACAATTAATTGTGAAACGTTGAGAGAAAGTGAAGTTGGATTGAGCGAATGGCGAAAATAAACAAATTGTTTCTATGACAGTAGACAAATAGAAAGTGCACAAATTTATTTTTGACCTCATAACGCGTCCTTATTTATCTATCATACAAAATCGTGAGGTTTAACGACCTGGATGAAGAAGGTTTTTGAAAAGAAAAGTAGAAAATTCTGGTAACTACATGTATCTACTTTTCCCACTATGTTTTCTAGACTTTAAAGATCAAACCCCACCTTTTTGCAACATTTAATATGTGTCTGACCATGTCTTTGAGTTGGACAAGTCCAAATTTTTATCAGTAGTCTCTTGAAAGCTTGTTGGAAACCAACATTTCCTCCTTTTTCCACATTGTTTTCAACTTTTTCAAGGACGGTATCAAGACAGTTCCAGGACAAGACAGTTCCTGAACACAAGTTTTCGAGACAGTTCCCTGACAGATTTGAAGACAGTTCCCCGACACTTTTGAAGACAGTTCCCTGACACTTTTGTGGAATGTTAAATAACCCGTAACCGATATTAATGATTGATAATCATGAGAAAGTTTGAAATATTTGTGGATAATTGATGTAATGGGAATCGATTATTTGCACCTTGTGGTGGAGAATTCTATATCTGTCCAATGACAGACACATGCTTTATCTCCAAAGGGTGAATTCACAATGATTCACAAATATCATTAAAATTAGAGACTTTCAAAAAGACTTTCATCAGCATGAAATTTTAATAAAACAAAAGGCCTTTATTTCAGGAGTATTAGGAGTAAATCCTTTAAATTCTTTTGATAATTTGATTTTGTTTGTGTGTATTTCTTGTGTGTTTTTAATTACATTAGAGAGAGAGAGGGGATGGGTGGGATTCACATGAATGAAACATTTTTTCCGTATACCTCGTACTCTCTGTCTAATCCTGTTTTTATATATATTGTATGTCCAGTTTGGGAAAATATAGTATATTTTGATATTGTTTGGTATTTGGCAACAAAAGGTGGTCAAAAGTTCCGTCAAACAAAGCTAGGCTATAGAAAATTATAGACATTTCATAATAACCATCATAGAAGTTTAGGTACATGTAAACGTTTCAAACAAACTTTATATAAATTTATCCATAAAATTCTTCATCAACCATTTTTACACTTGATAATTGTCATTTGAAAAACAGCTAAAGTATTGGGAAACTGTCTTCAAATCTGTCAGGGAACTGTCTTGAAAGCTTGTGTCGGGGAACTGTCTTGTCGGGGAACTGTCTTGTTCCCTTCGAGGACAATTACATTATTTTAGCCACTTTAGATTTGTCACCTGCAAACGCCTTCAATTTATCTGACTTTATATAATTTCAAATTTGGTAAAAGGATGTATACAAGCATGACTCTATAATCTGTTGACTTGATTTTTATTTCATTTACCTTTTTACAGGAACAATGTAGCTTAGCCATTCCATAGTCAAATGGAGGGCAGAAGTCAGGGCAGGGCGAAGAAAATTAGTATTGGGGCAAGACCAAGGTCTGGAGCAAAGCAACGCAAACCTGCCCGTCGACAGTATACCCCCACTAGCAATGCAGTTGTATTCCCGAACACCTCCAAGCATGGCCAGCCAGCACACAGCTCCACAAATTTTCCTTTATTTTCAGAAAATGCATGTGTAATAACTCCAAATATCACGCAAGCAGCTAAATTGAATCAAGTGTCAAACAGGCATCGTCAGTCTGTGACTCACTTTGCAGTTCGAGATGCGCAGAAAAAGGGCAATAACTCACCCACCCCTGTAGAGGAGACTGGGGCTGGTAGACAAAGACGTCACATGACATTAAGATCTGATGCTTCAAGGCAATCTAGAAACTCACAGCTAACAGATACTAATGCTACGGGTGGCTGTATTTCACCAACTTTCAGCACCTATAGTAGGTCTTCTATTTCATACACAGACAGTGAAGATATTTTTCCATTCCAGTATTTACCAGACGATTGTAAACTGAAAGTGTTCTCTTTCCTGACATCACATGATAAGGGAAGATGTGCCCAGGTATATCTTAATAGTTTTTTTGTTTCTTCTAAAAAAGGAAATATACTGTAAACAGTCTGAAGAAGCGCAACAGGAAATGTGTACTTAACCCATAACCCTTTACCACACAGTCCTGACTTTTAACCACCCTGGTAGATTAAACTTTTGAAAACATTGTGGGAAAAGGAGAAAATGCTGGTAACCAGCATTTTCTCATTTTGCCACAATGTTTTCTACCCCATTAAAGAGGAATATCATCAATTTAGCACCATTTACTTTGTCGTCAGCAAATGCTTTTGGTCTGGTCCGGTCCAAAATGTGGTTGTTTGGTAAAGAGTTAACCAGATGACAAAGTTACTGAACTATTGAAAGCATATAAAAACTGCATATTAAATGTGCCTCAAATTGTGAAATATCTCTTTGGAAGTGTAGAAAGTATTTTGGAAAAAGGAGGAAATGCTGGTTACCAGAATGTTCTTGTTTTTCCATCATGTTTACAAAAATCCCTCATCCTCAGGGTCTTTAAAACTGGGGATTGTGTGGTAAAGGATTAACTCTTTACCAAACGACAAAATTTTAGACTCGTCCAAATTGAAAGCATTTACAGACAATGAAATAAATGTGACTGGAAAGTTGAAATTTGTTTTGGGAAGGGTAGAAAACATTGTAGGAAAAGGAGAAAATGCTGGTTACCAGCATTTTCTCCTTTTCCTACAATGTTTTCAGAAGGCTTCTTCCTCAGGGTCGTTAAAACCCGGGATTGTGTGGTAAAGGGATAAAAGAAATTCATACCTGTTGTGGCAGACTATACCAATTATTTGTTTTGTCCTGGACATTTTTGGATCTTCTGTTTTCATTTACCTCTTTGCAAATCTACAAAATTTTTGTACTCATCTAAATTCAAAACATTTGCAGACGGCAAATCTAAAAGGCCACAAGAGATAGAACCTTCCTTTAACTCTTTTAACAAACCATAAAATTTTGGACTCCACCAAAATGAAAGCATTTGCAATTAACATAATAAACGTAGCTCAATTAATGATTTCTGTCTTAGATAGGGTAGAAAACATTGTGGGGAGAAAGGAGAAATGCTGGTTACCAGCATTTTCTTCCTTTTCCCCTCAATCTTTTCAAAAGTGTTCTCATTCAGGAATGTGAGGTAAAGGGTTAATAGAGTAGAATTTTAGAACTAGGAAATAGTAAACAAAAGATCGACAGACTTGGCAACTTTTTACCTAGTTTTGATCTTCATTTTTCAGCCAGCCACTAACACTTAGACCAACCGTACCATAACAGATGGTCATCTTCACAAAAATGTCCATATTATTTAAATTCAAATACATTTTAACACCCACACTGTTTATATTTGGCCCTACTGGGCTATTAACCCTTTCCCAAACAAGCCCTGGTTTTCACGTGTCTGCAGTACAAGTCTTTTGAAAACACTGTGGGAAAAGGAGAAATTGATTGTAACGAGCAATTTCTCCTTTTCCCACAGTGTTTTCTACCTTTTTTGATAACTTTGTGCCATTTTCATCAAATTTAAAATTGTCGTCTGCAAACTCTTTCAATTTGGACCAGTCCAAAATTTGTCATTTGGGAAAGGGTTAAAAGCACCAGATTGTTTGATATAAGGTTAAATCTTTCTTCTTGCTCATAATCAGTATTTGACAAGGCTGTTTTTAACCCTTTACCAAACGACAATATTTTCGTCTGGTCCAAATTGGAAGCATTTGCAGACGTTGCACAAAAATTGAAATTTGTTTTGGGAAGGATAGAAAACATTGTGGGAAAAGAAGAAAATGCTGGTTACCAGCATTTTCTTCTTTTCCCACTAAGTTTTCAAATGCCTTTTTCTCTGGGTCTTTAAACATCAGCATTGTGTGGTAAAGGGTTAAAGTCCTCTGCTGCAATCTTGTTTCAGGAATTAACTCTTTACCAATTAACAACAATGTAGATTGGTCCAAATTCAAAGCATTTGCAGGGACAATTTAAAGGTCACTTAGAAGATAGAATTTGTCTTTGATAGGGTAGAAAACATTGTGGAAAAAAGAGAAAATGCTGGCTACCAGCATTTTCTCCTTTTCCCACAATGTTTTTAAAATGCTTCTTCCTCAGGGTCATTAAAACTTTGGATTTTGTGTTAAAGGATTAATAACATGAAAATTTTGTTTGTACATTACAGGTATGTGGTCAGTGGTGGTCGCTGATCCAGACCCCTGGAGTTTGGTCGCATGTGTCTCTGAGTGACTTCCCTTTCTGGTGTATCACAAATGATGAACACAACTGTCTTGGAAATTGTTACATCCGATATCGAGTGCGTGTCAAACAGTTTCTTGCTTATCTGAAAGACCGTCGACCATTACTTCGAAGTTTGGAGTTTAAACTCGATATTGGTGAAAATGCTGATGGGTATTTGCAGCCTCTACAAAGTTTTGTTGATAAATCCAATACAAAGGAATTAAAGTATGCTAGCATAAACTGGAAAGAAACACCTGTTCGACCATTTTGGACCACATCGACTGGCTATATTCAAATTGATGAGGTCATGCAGAAGCACCGTGTTCGTCAACGTTTATTTGTAGGGTTCTTCGATCTCTTCACAACAAAGTGTCCAAAATTAGAAACCCTAATTCTGCCCTTTGATTGGTCAGATAAGAGTGTTGAGTGCCTTTTAAAACTCAAAACACTGAAGAGTTTGGTGATTGAGAAGTATTATGTCTTTCAAAAACTGCGGCAAGATTTGATTGATAAACTCTTACAAGGTCTACCGAATCTCAAGCAACTAATGCTAGAGGTATGGACACCGAGTGGGCACGGGCTAGTCTTCTTTTCTCTCAGCTCAAGATCTCTAGAATACTTAGATATTTCTCAAAGTCGTGGATTTTATCTCAGTAACTTAGACCTACCCAAACTGAAGGTATTCAGAGTAGCCAGGCATCCTTGGAACGGTCCATTAGTGATGACAGATCGTATCAGTGTACCTTGTTTGTACGATGTGTTACTAGAGGGGGCACCTCAGTTAGAGAAGTTAAATGAACATCACCTCAAACCTGGGTGGAGAGAAATGACCTATCACACCTTGGATGAAGTTTTAAAAAGTGTTTGTTCCTGTAAACGGCACAAATATGGCTGGGCTATGTGATACTATGTAGATGAAGCCCTGGGGTGCACTTGATTAACCCTCTACCAAACGACAAAATTTTAGACTAGTCCAAATTGAAAGCATTTGTAGACAACAAAATCAGTGTGACTCTTTAATTTAAATTTGTTTTGGGAAGGTTAGAAAACAATGTGGGAAAAGGAGAAAATGCTGGTTACCAGCAATTTCTCCTTTTCCCACAATGTTTTCCAAAGGGTTTTTTTTTCAGGGTCATTAAAACCCGTGATTGTGTGGTAAAGAGTTAACAGTCTTAAGCTTATCTTTGTTCTTATGATTATCAATGAGCTGCTTTTATTATGGGCATCATCATTTATCTACACGCATGTGTAAAAATTATTCCTTCAGAAAGAATGTATATGAGCCATGCTTTGGCAAAAGGGGGTTTAACTCTTTACCAGACGAAAAAATTTTAGACCAGTCCAAATTGAAAGCATTTGCGGACGACAAAATAAATGTGACTGAAAAATCAAAATTTTTCATGGGAAGGATAGAAAACATTGTGGGAGAAGGAGAACATGCTGGTTACCAGCATTTTCTCCTTTTTTCACAATGTTATCAAAAGGCTTCTTTCCCAGGGTTGTTAAAAGTTGGGATTGTGTGGTAAAGGGTTAATGCATCATTGTGATGTATGATACCAAGGAAGTCTTCACATAATTATGGATCTGTAAAATCCATTTTTCCCAACAATACACTGAATCTGGAGGTAGAATGGTCCTTGGACAAGCAGGAAATTCACAATTAGCAAAAAGGTTAGATCCATGTCAGACTGCACAGGCTGACATGAGTTGATACTTTTTGCAGATGATTTAGCCCCCTTTTTACAGAGCATGACTCATATAATTTATACTAATGGTGTGAATTTTTAAGTAATAAAGGCATAACTTTTGTCTGATGATAATTTCAGTATAAAATTCAACCAATTATGATTTTCATAATAATACAACCACTGATAAAATGCACCGCAGGGACTTTGCTGAACTGAAGCAAGATACTGGCAGATCTCCTGTATTGCCTTGAAAAGTTTTTTGTCAGCTCTTTACCACCCAATCTTGAGTTTTAATGACCCAAAGGAAGAAAACTTTTTGAAAACATTGTGGGAAAAAGAGAAAATGCTGGTTACCAGCATTTTCTCTTTTTCCCACAATCTTATCTACCCTTTCAAAGATAATTTCCAATTTTTGAGCAACATTTATCATAATTTACTGTTTTCAAGTGCTTTCACTTTAATAGAGTCCAAAATTTGTCAGTTAACCCTTTACCACACGACAAAAATGTAGACTTGTCCAAATTGAAAGCATTTGCAGATGACAATTTAAATGTGGCTCATATGATTGAATTTGTGTTTGACACGGTAGAAATAGTTGTTGGAAAAGGAGAAAAGGCTGGTTACTAGCATTTTCTCCTTTTCCCACAATGTTTTCAAAGGGCCTCTTTCTCAAGGTTGTTAAACCCGGGTTGTGTGGTAAAGGGTTAAGAGATAAGTCGCCCAACCTTTGGACACCCAACCTTCAGAAAACCTTATGCTCTGCAGTCGACCAACTGAGGCAAAGGAGAAATTGCTCAAGACAAGTGATTTCTTGTTTAGTCACAATATTTTTAAGTGTACTCAAACCTTAACTCTTGTTGACTCTATAATTGAAACTGACATCATTAACCCTTTACCAGACGACAATATTTTAGCCTTGTCCAAATTGAAAGCATTTGCAGACGACAATTTCAGTGTGGCTCAAATGGTGAAAATTGTCTTTGATAAGGTAGAAAACATTGTGGGAAAAGGAGAAAATGCTGGTAACCAGCATTTTCCCCTTTTCCCACAATGTTTTCAAAAGGCTCCTTTCCCAGGGTCGTTAAAAGGCGGCATTATGCAGTAAAGGGTTAATCGGGAGAAATTCTGAATGCCCAATCATTGCAATTATGAAGTTATTTTGGTCAGGATATCTTTACGCTTTACCAAACGACAACTTCTAGACTCTTCAAATCGAAAACATCTGCAAGCAACAAATTTGTAAGTAGTTCAAATGAACAGAAGTTCTTTGATAGGATAGAAAACATTGTGGGAAAAGGAGAAAATGCTGGTAAACAGCATTTTCTCCTTATCCCACAATGTTTTCATAAGCTGTCTCTGTCATGGGTTATTAAAATTCGGGAATGTGTGGTAAAGGTTTAAAACATATCGGGCATTGGAGGCCTATGATATGCCTGCTCTCAAAGTTACAGTATTAGAATGTTCCATCTGATCTTGACCAACACACTGCCCCAAAGTGCCTAGAGTTTTCCACACCATATAAATAGCTAATCTAGAAATTTATGTACTTTTCAGATCAAGATAAAAGATTGTTGCTTCACTATTTATTTTTTTTTTAAGTCAATTTTTACACTCTTTTTCCAACAAAGGATCATGCATACTCCTAGACTGTTTGAAACAGAATGAGAAAATTTGTTCCTGTGATTGTGTTCAAACATAAATCTTTTGAATGAAAGCAAGAAACCATGATCACCTTCATTCTACTCCTTTTTTGTTTGAAACATTACTTTTGTTAGAAATTTTGCTGGAGATTCAAAGCAAGGTAATTCCCGCAGTAAGCTATTAGTGCATGCACATGTAAATACTACTGTAATGAAGTATGAGAATATTTGATATTATTACCTAACCCTTTACCACTCAATCCGGGTTTTTAATGACCCTTACAAAAGCTTTTGAAACATGGAGGGAAAAAAGAGAAAATGCTGGTAGTCAGTATTTTCTCTTTTTCCCACAATGTTTTATAGCCTATCAGAGAATAATTAACATTTAATTTGTTGTCTACATATTATGCTTTCAATTTTATACATTCCAGAATTTTTGTAAAGAGTTAGCTCACTACCTCCTGTAGATGAGTTTGTGCGTTTTCCTATGGAAAAGTTTGGAATCATTGTGGCAAGAGGCGAAATTGGTTAATGTTAACAATTTCTTTTGTTACCACATTGTTTTCATATGATTTGATGAAATGAACAATTATTCATGCTGATTACCCTGTAGTTTACAATGGTGTATACAAATTCCATGCTTCAAATATTCGAGGAAGTAAATGTAATGAGTGAAACATTGATTCAAATTCATTTAACTCTTTACAACACAATCCCAACTAAGAAAAAAAGCTTCTGAAAACATTGTGGGAAAAGGAGAAAATGCTGGTAACCAGCATTTTCTGATTTTCCCACAATGTTTTCTAAGCTATCAAAGACAGAAATCATAAGTTGTGCTACATTTAATGTGGTATCTGTGAATGCTTTCAATTTGGTTAATCCAAAATTGGGGGCGGGGGGGGGGGGGGGGGGGGGGGGAGTACATTTACACACTTTTAGCGTCTCTATAACTTTACCCAAATATTATTATACCCTGAAAAATCTGAAGACTTTTACGACAGCATCTTTCAAGATTGGTAGGCTACTGCTGAGATAAACTTAATTATTCTCTACATGCATTACTCATATAAGACCAAGTTTACTTCTTTTATTTCTATATTTACAATTTACAAGCATTGTTCAAAGGAGTGTTCATTGAAGTTACTTTTTTTTCTGCTTTTATTAAAACTCTTTACCAAAGAATCCCATGTTTTGACAACCCTTAGGAAAGCTTAAGCCTTTTGAAAACATTGTGGGAAAAGAAGAAAAATGCTGGTAAGCAGCATAAGCTTCTTTTCCCATACTTAGCTTCTTTTCCCATACTTTTTTTTACCCTTTTGAAGAAATATCAGATCAATTATTATACATTTGCCTCATGCAGATGCTTCAGATATGGATAGGTCTAGATTCCAGTCATTTAGTAAAGAGTTGAAAAATTTAGAAAGTGACATTTCCTTTTATTATTACCTTTGCTATTTTTGAAGAGAATCTTTTGGTATTGTAATAGCATTGTTGTCATGCAAAAACTGACATTTTTTCATATCTCTTTTATTACTGAAGATATAAACTTCAGACTTAGGCCAAGTGTTCACTTTTAAAAGGGAAACCCATACCAGAAGAGCAGGAAAACCTTAAAATATATTTGACACAGTTATGCCCCCATTTTTTAAATTAAATTTTTCACTGAGTAAGCATCCACATTGGAGCAATGGTATCTACATGGCTGCTCTTGTTTTTAGCTCACCTTAGCACAACGTGCTAAAGGTGAGCTATTGTGATCGCCCTATGTCCGGTGTCCATCGTCCGTCAACAATTTCTTTAAACATCTTCTTCTCCTAAACCACTGGGCCAATCTCGATGAAACTTGGCAGGGATGTTCCTTGGGTGAAGCTCTACCAAAATTGTTCAAAGAATTGAATTCCACCCACAACTCTGGTTGCCATGGCAATAAAAAGGAAAAAAAAGCAAAATCTTTGAAAATCTTCTTCTCTGAAACTAGAAGGCGCAGAGCTTTGATATTTGGTATGTAGCATCTCCTAGTGGATCTCTACCAAGTTTGTTCATTTGATGCCCCTGGGATAAAAACTGGCCCCGCCCCGGGGGTCACAAGTTTGAGCATAGTCATAAAGAAGGAAAACTTTAAAAATCTTCTTCTCTAAAACTTGAAGGTGTAGAGCTTTGATATTTGTCATGTAGCATCTCCTAGTGGACCTCTACCTAGTTTGTTCATATGATACCCCTGGGGTCAAAACTGGCCCCGCCCTGGGGTTCACAATTTCCAACATAGGAACAAAGAAGGAAAACTTTAAAAATCTTCTTCTGTAAAACTAGAAGGCATAGAGCTTTGATATTTGGCATGAAGCATCTCCTAGTGGACCTCTACCAAGTTTGTTCATATGATGCCCTTGGGGTCAAAACTGGCCCAGCCCCGGGGGTCACAAGTTCGAACATAGGAACAAAGAGGGGAAACTTTAAAAATCATCTTCTCTGAAACGTGAAAGCGTAGAGCTTTGATATTTGGTATGTAGCATTGCCTAGTGGACCTCTACCAAGTTTGTTCATATGATGCCTCTGGGGTCAAAACTGGCCCCACTCCAGGGGTCACAAGTTTGAGCATAGTAACAAAGAAGGAAAACTTTAAAAATCTTCTTCTCTGAAACTTGAAGGTGTAGAGCTTTGATATTTGGCATGTAGCATCTCCTAGTGGACCTCTACCAAGTTTGTTCATATGATATCCCTGGGGTCAAAACTGGCCCCGCCCCGGGGGTCACAATTTCCAACATAGGAACAAAGAAGGAAAACTATAAGAATCATCTTCTCTAAAACTAGAAGGCATAGAGCTTTGATATTTGGCATGGAGCATCTCCTAGTGGACCTCTACCAATTTGTTCATATGATGCCCTTGGGGTCAAAAGTGGCCCTGCCCCCGGGGGTCACAAGTTCAAACATAGGAACAAAGAGGGGAAACTTTAAAAATCATCTTCTCTGAAACTGGAAGGCGTAGAGCTTTAATATTTGGTATGTAGCATCGCCTAGTGGACCTCTACCAAGTTTGTTCATATGATGCCCCTGGGGTCAAAACTGGCCCTGCCCCGGGGGGCACAATTTCCAACACAGGAACAAAGAAGGAAAACTTTGAAAATCTTCTTCTCTGAAACAGGAAGGCATGGAGCTTTGATATTTGGTATGTAGCATCTTCTAGTGGATCTCCACTAAGTTTGTGCATATGATGCCCTTGGGGCAGAAGTTGGCCCTGCCCCGGGGGTCACAAGTTCGAACATAGGAACAGAGAAGGAAAATTTTAAGAATCATCTTCTCTGAAACTTGAAGGCGTAGAGCTTTGATATTTGGTATGTAGCATCGCCTACTAGACCTCTACTAAGTTTGTTCATATGATGCCCTTGGGTCAAAATTGGTCCTGCCCCGGGGGTCACAAGTTCAAACATAGGAACAAAGAAGGAAAACTTTAATTTTTTTTTTCTCTTAAATGGGAAGGCATAGAGCTTTGATATTTGGTATGTAGCATCTCCTAGTGGACTTCTACCAAGTTTGTTCCAAGGATGCTGCTCGGGTCAAAACTGGCCCAGCCCCTGGGGTCACAAGTTCGAACATAGGAACAAAGAAGGAAAATTTTAAAATTCTTCTTTTCTGAAACCGAAAGGTGTGGAGCTTTGATATTTGGTATGTTGCATCTCAGAGTGGACCTCTACCAAATTTGTTCATATGATGCCCCTGGGTCAAAACTGGCCCCGCACAGGGGGTCACAAGTTCGAAGATAGGAACAAAGAAGGAAAACTTTAAATTTCTTTTTCTCTTAAACGGGAAGGTGTAGAGCTTTTATATTTGGTATGTAGCATTTCCTAGTGGATCTCTACCAAGTTTGTTCATATGATGCCCCTGGGTCAAAATTGGCCCAGCCCCGGGGGGTCACAAGTTCGAACATAGGAACAAAGAAGGAAAACTTTAAGATTCTTCTTTAAAACTGGAAGGCGTAGTGCTTTGATATTTGGTATGTAGTGATTCTCTTCTAAGTTTGTTTGCCCATCTAAGCACAACAAGTTCACTGAGTTCAAAATTGGGTCATCTTGGGTCATAAACTAGGTCACTAGGTCAAATTAAAGGAATACCTTGTTGGCACTCTTGAGGCCACATTATTTGATCAATTGCCTTGAAAATTAGTTAGAAAGTTTGTCTTTATAAAGTCTCACATAAGATTAATTTGGGTCAACTTGGGTCATAAACTAGTTCACTGGGTCAAATTAAAGAAATACCTTGTTTGCACTCTGGAGGCCACATTATTGCTCAAATGACCTGAAATTTGGCCAGAATGTTTGTCTTGATGAAATACCAGATGAGTTTGGATTTGGGTCACCTGGAACCATAAACTAGGTCACTAAGTCAAAATAAAGAAATACCTTGTGGGCACTCTAGAGGCCACATTATTTGCTTAATTGCCTTGAAAATTGGTCAGAATATTTGTCTTTGTAAAATCTCACATGAGTCTGAATTTGGGTCAACTGGGGTCATAAACTAGTTCACTCGGTCAAATTAAAGAAATAGCTAGTGGGCACTCTAGAGGCCACATTTATTATTCATTTGATTTGAAAACTGGTTAAAATGTTTCTTTTGATATAGTCAAAGACCAGTTCAAATTTGGGTCACCTGGGGTCATAATCTAGGTCACTAGGTCAAATTAAAGAAATATCTTTAGGGCACTCGAGTCCACAGTTTTTGCTCAATTGACTTGAAAATTGGTCAGAATGTTTGTCTTCATGAAATATGAGTTTGAAATTGGGTCACCTGCGGTCAAAAACTAGGTCACATGGTCAAATTAAAGAAAAACCTTTAAGGCACTCTACTAAGGTGAGCTACCCAGGGCCATCATGGCCCTCTTGTTTTCTGTGAATTAATGGACCAATCATCCTACACATAAAAAGCTTTATATCCTTATAGTAGACAGAATTTGAAACTGTTGTAAGGAAAAGGTTACTATTGCTTCATTTCCCAGCAAATTTTTCTGTATCATCAACTCTTTACCAAATGACAAAATTTTAGACTTGTCTAAATTAAACGCATCTGCAGACAACAAAGCACAATCTGACTCCAAAACTGAAATCTCTCTTTGGAAGTGTTGAACACATTGTGAAAAAGGAGAAAATGCTGGTTACCAGCATTTTCTCCTTTTCCCAAAATGTTTTCCAGAGCTGTCTTCCAAAGACCTCTTCCTTAGGGTCCTTAAAACTTTGGATTGTTCACTAAAGGATTTAAAAAGAAAAATTCTTTTCATTGAATATGTTTTCTCTTGGTCAACTGCATTAAAAAGTGGTTGTTTTTGTATCAGAAGAGATGAACAAAAGTACAATTTACACATTCAATCTAATTTAGTAAAAGCTGACAAAAGGTTATACCCGTCCATATTGGGGGTAATAGTATAACATAAATCTTGTTCAAGTCATGGGACTTGACTGTGGACAGTTGGAAATGACTGACTGATTGTATGATGTTTAATGCCATTTTCAACATTATTTCAGTTATATCGTGGCGGCCAGTGCAACTATCTATGCTTTCCTGGAGTTTCTTTTACCAGTACTCCACACAATATTCTTTCCAAGCCACTGGCTGCTTTCCCACATAACCATCATTGAGACAATGGTCAGCAGTGAGAGAGGAACGAATCGTGTAGCAATGACTATCATCATTCCTCGGAAAGAAATTGGCTGAGCTGGGTATTGAACCTGCGACCTCCTGTTCTCAAGTCCTGTACGCTACTGACTGAGCTTACAGCTCCTGGGCGACAGTTGGAAAACATTGTCTAAAGGGGAAAAAAAGATGGTTACCAGCATCTTCTTCTTTCTCCCTGAATGTTTTTAAAGGCCTGCAAGGTTGTAAAAGGACAGAATAGTTTGGTAATATTTTAGACATTAAAGTGCTTTAGCCGAGTGTCAACATTGTCTCCCCCTTTCGATCCCTACCACCTGCCCCCAACACAAAGGTCTTATATATGAAAATTTGGATTTGTTGCCTTACTTTTTGTACAAATTTGTTTTCAATTTGTGAAATGTAGATTTATACTTTTCTGAATATGTTATTTTATACAGTTATTGTTGATGGAATAAAGGCAAAATTTACTTTATACTCTTAAGTTATTCTTTCTTGATTATGTTGTCAAGCTGTGGAAATTTCAGTATTCTTTTCAGTGCAGAGAAGAGGGAAGACCAGCTGCCACAATTTAATTTGTTTCTTTTATCATTTAACTCTTTACCAAACAACAAAATTTTAGACTGGTGGTTGCGAGCTCGATATCCTGTTGAGGCAAACTTTCTTTCCGGCGATTTTTGCCTCTCACCGCTGATTCATGTGGGAAAAGTAGTCAGTGACTTGGAAAGAAAGCTGTGTCAGTACTAGTGTGAGAAAGCCAAAAAACACGTGTACTGTAGGTTCACTGACCACTGTGATATGACCTTAGCTGTTAAAACAGCGTTAAACTCCAATGCAAACAAACAAACAAAGCCATGGCAACCAGATTTTCTTATGGAACAAAATACTTTGAAGAAATTCCGAAGATGAGGATCATTTCTGTGAAGTTTGGTCATTAGGTAGTTTCAGTGAAGATGTTTGAAATAAAAGTAAACAGACGGACGCAGGGCCATGACAAGCTTGCTGGCCTTTGGCCAGTGAAGCTAAAATGAGAGAAAAAACATAGTATCTTTGATAGAAATTGTACTTATCTATCACATTATTCTATCAAAGTCTTTGAGCTGTGCTATTCATAGACAAGAAGGGCGTGATGGCCCTGAATTGCACACCTAAGCCAGTGTACTTTTGGTAACACAAAACTGCATAGTCAATATTTTCCGCTGCTATGACCTTATGACCTAGTTATTTTAAGGGGCTGACCAATTTTCAAAGATCTTTATGATATCATCTAGACAAACATTTCTACCCAGTTGGATGAGCATAAGAGTGAAAATGATCTCTACAATGACCTACTTTTTGACTTGATGTGGTTATTTCCAATCCATCTGAGATATCATTAGGCTTGAGAGTTGGGCTGAAACTGTGAGCTATAATGGTCTCATTTTTAGTCCCCTACCGGCGAAGCCGAAGGGGACTTTAGGTATGCACTCCATCCATCCGTCCGTCCGTCTGTCCATCTGTCCGTCAGTCCGGCAATTCAGTTTTCCAGACTTTTTTTCTAAACGCTGGTACATATTGAGCTGAGTTTGGGTATGTAAGTCACTCACCATCACTTACAGATCAAGTTCGACTTTCGTTCCGGTCCACTGGTTTTTCACGGATTTACGGGCCTTGAACTTACAAAATTTCACTGATAAATCAGTTTTCCGGCCTTTTATCCTAAATGCTGGTAGGTATTGATCTCAGATTTGCTGTGTAACTAAACCACCATGACATACAGATCAAGTTTGACTTTCGTTCCGGTCCACTGGTTTTTCACAGATTTACGGGCCTTGGACTCACAAAATTTCACTGATAAATCAGTTTTCCGGCCTTTTTTCCTAAATGCTAGTAGGTATTGATCTCAGATTTGCTGTGTAACTCAACCACCATTACTTACAGATCAGGTTCGAGTTTCATCCCGCTCCACTGCTTTTTCACGGATTTACGGGCCTTGGACTTACAAAATTTCACTGATAAATCAGTTTTCCGGACTTTTTTTTCTAAATGCTGGTAGATATTCACCTGACTTTTGCTGTGTAAGTCAACCACCATTACTTACAGATCAGGTTCGAGTTTCATCCCGCTCCACTGCTTTTTCATGCATTTACGGGCCTTGGACTTACAAAATTTCACTGATAAAACATTTTTCCGCACTTTTTTTCTAAACGCTGCTACATATAGAGCTGATTTTTGGTGTGTACATCAACCACCATGACTTACACATCAAGTTCGAGTTTCGTCCCGCTCCACTGCTTTTTGACGCATTTACGGGCCTTGGACTTTAAAATTTCACTGACATGCCAGCGATACATACAGCCGGTAGGGGACTTTGTATTGCTATGCAATACTATCAGAATGCTTGTTTTTTTTTGCATCAGCAGTGACATTACAGGGTTTGTATTCACAAACTTTTCTTCAATCTTTTTCTTCCAAGTGTCTATATTTGAAAGTATACATGTCGACCGGCCATAAAACTCTACTCATTCATCCATTGAAAGTAACACCTCTTCTGGTTGACTTATTTAAATGGCTTAGCAAATCAGAAGTTGTATTAAGTTGTGAATCTAGAATTAAGACTTACAATGACCTTAAGTATGGTTGGTGAATATGGACGCTGATTGCATAATCCTTAGTTCATTGTAACCTGCCAATATGTTGATTGAGAAGCAGTTTTATCACAAAAGTTATCTCCCTGACTATATTAGGTATCAATACATGTACAAGACTTTGTAGATGCATCTTTCCGAGTTCTTAAAGTGGTTTAACCCTTATCCTGCTAACTACGTGAAATGACACTTTCAAGCTGATAGTAAAAACCCAAATTTTGGTATTTCAAAGGTATTTTTAGGGGGAAAATATCTCCTTATTGGACAGTGTAGATCCGAGATCAGACTGCACGTTCTGTGCAGTCTGATCTTGATCTACACTGTCTGCAAAAGGTCTGTGAGTCACACTTAGCAGCCTAAGGGTTAATATACAAGTTTACTCTACTTTCCGTTTTCTTAGATTATATGTGTCCTAAAAGACACTTGAAAGTGACAAAATATACTAGTTTTGATAGTACTGTGGCAAAATGGAGAAAGTGATACATGTAGCAAGCAAGAAATTTCTTCTTCTGCCATAGTGTTTTACTATATATTTATACCGAACCTTGATTCTTGTTTGTTTTTTAACCATATCTTCCAGAGATGGAGAAGTTTTCAATATGTAGCACATCTGGTTGAGGAGTATGGAGTCGTAAGAATTTAGAACAACAATTCTTATCATATACACAACTTGTTTATTACTCCTTGCAATTACAAAATAATAAATATAATATATACTCATGAAATACACTTTCTGATATTATGAGTCATGGTCTGTGAAAAAGGGGTTTAATGGATCTGTAAAAGTAATCGATTCATATCAGCCTGCGCAGTCTACACAGGCACTTCTTGTTGACTAGGTTTTTTATGTAATTCCTATTATTTCTGCTTCTGATCGGTAACTATAGGTTAACTCTTTTTTTTCTACAGTTTGGTTACTTCACTTTTGATATGTATGTACACATGTTGCATCATTCATTGAAAAACTTACATTCTGACAAGACAATGTACTATGTATACGTCTAAATAAAATGTCTGTTCTGTTCTGTTCTGCTTACCTGGGTGGAAACTTTTTGCTATTGGTCAATTTTCTACATGTCAAAGGACCAGTTTACGCAATGATCCAGTCAATTGTTAGACAAAATGGATTTTTACAGATCAATAACTATGTGATGACTTGCTTGGGATAATGCATGATTCATAATTATCCATTATCTGCAGACTATCAAAGACAAAACTGCAACAAAGAACTTGACATATCAAGCTCTACAAACACATCACTAGTATCTCCTACTGATAATTTTGTTTGTTGTCTTGCAACAGTTTGCTTTTGGCAAAAATGTGGCAAAAGATGAAATTTACCTGTAGCAAGAAAATTGTCCTTTTCTCTAAGTCATTCACCCTTTACCTGACAACAAAATTATAGCCTCATCCAAATTGAAAGCACTTGCAGATGACAATTTCAATGTGGTTCAAATGGTGCAATGTGTCTTTGATTGGGTAGAAAACATTGTGGGAAAAGGAGAAAATGCTGGTTACCAGCATTTTCTCAGTTTCCTACAATGTTTTCAAAAGGCTTCTTTTCCAGAGTTGTCAAAAGGCGACATTGTGTGGAAAAGGGTAAAACATGTATTCATATATTAACCCTTTACCAAACAATCCCATGATATAACAACCCTGAACGAAAACGACTTTGGAAAACATTGCGGGATCAGGAAACAAGAGGGCCATTGGCCCTAAAGTGCTCACCTGAGTAAGGCCATCTACAGTTGATAAAGCTGAAGACAGCCTGGACTTAAAGATGAAAAACCAATCTGTGTAAGTGACCTACTTTTTTAACCAATTTCAAACTTGTCCAAGATATCATTGAAACAAACATTCTGACCAAGTTTCATGAGTATCAGGCTGAAATGTGGCCCGTATGGTGTTCACAAGGTTTTTCTATGATTTGGTCCAGTGACCTACTTTTTGACCGGATGTGACCCACTTTGGAAGTTGTCCAAGATACTACAAAGACAAACTTTCTAACCACATTTCATGGGTATCAGGCTGAAAATTTGGCCTCTAGAAGACGAATGTGATAAATGTCTGATATTATCAGTCACTTACAGACTTGCTGGAGATGAAGATTCAAAGCCCGACACTTATTCTTATATACTTCCTCAGAGCTGCTTTCCAACAGCTGTTTGTCTCCACCAAGGTGGTCTTTTCCTTATATAGATAAAACCTTTCCGGTTCTCACACTCTTGGCACGTTGGTTCTATCAATACGTGACCAACACTTGCATTGCCTATGACCCGCTTTTCCTTATATGAACACAACGTTTCCCATTCTCACGCACCCACAGCGTTGTTTCTATAATTACCTGACCCATGCTCCTGTTGTCTCTGATCTGTTTTTCCTTATATGGACACAATGTTTCTGATTCTCATGCACCCAGCACATCGTTTCTATAAATAGGTGCCCCATGCTCGAGTCGTCTAGGACCCACTTTTCCTTGTATGGACGCAACGTTTCCGGTTCTCATACACCCAGAGCGTTGTTTCTATAACTAGGTGCCCCTACACACACCTGGGTATGCTATGAGGTCACTTGACCTTTCGAAACAATCATTCAGTAGCAATTGAAAAGCAATAACAAAAATAATAAAAATGCCTCGAGACTGGCCTGACTGTAGTAACAAATTCAGAGGAAATCCACTAGATGAAGCTTCATGCCAAATTTTGTAGCCCTTAGAGGCCTAACAGCTAAGAACAAGAAGATTTTTAAAGTTTTCACTATAAAAGCCCTTATAAAATTTGTGACCCCTGGCACAGGGCCAATTTTGACCAAAGGGCTACGATTTGTAGAATCTTAGTAGAGGTGCATTAAGTGAAGCAATATACCAAATTTGGAAGCCCTAGGCCATATAGTTCAGTGCCAGAAAATTTTTAAAGTTTTCCCAATATAGACGTATGTAAAACTTGTGACCCTGGGGCAGGGCCAGGCTATAATTTGAAGAATCATAGTAGAGTTCTATTAGATGTAGCTATATGCCAATTTTGGTTGCCCAAGGCCGTATGATTTAGAACCAGAAGATTTTAAAAGTTTTCCTTGTATAAGCTCATGTAAAACTTGTGACCCCCGAGCGGGGCCAGTTTTGGCCCAAGGGCTATAATTTGAAGAATCTAAGTGAACGTCCATCAGATGAAGCTACATGCTAATTCTGGTAGCCCTAGGCCATTTGGTTTAGAACTAGAAGATTTTCAAAGTTTTCCCTGTATAAGCCCATGTAAAACTTGTGACTCCCAGTATGGGGCCACTTTTGGCCACAGGACTGTTATTTTAAGAAATTAAGTATAGGTCCATTAGATAAAGCTACATGCCAAATTCGGTAGCCCTATGCCTTATGGTCTTGGACAAGAAGATTTTTAAAGTTTTGCCTATATAAGCCCATGTAAAAATTGTGATGGGGGGGGGAGCAATTTTGACCTCAGGGCTATAATTTCCAGGAATTTTGATAGAGGGCTGTTAGATGAAGTTACATGCCAAATTCGGTAGCCCTAGGCCTTATGGTTTCTGACAAGAAGATTTTTAAATATTTTCAATATTTTTCATTGGAGGCAAATTCTTTGAAGGAATTCTAAAGAAGGCCATGGCAGGATCATTTCTGTAAAGTTTCATCAAAATTGGATGGGTAGTCTCAGAGAAGGTGTTTGAAAAAAGTTAACGCAAGCATGGATGGATGCACAGATGCACAGACAGATGCACAACAGACACCGGGCCATGACATAAGCCCGCTGGCCTTCTGCAAGTGGAGCTAAAAATCATTCTTGTAGTGAAAAGTTTTCTTGGAATATTACAGGATGAACTTGTCTCGGGGTCATGCCTCTTCTCTACTTGTCGACCCCGCTCAGCAATTTAGCGGTCATTTAAACCAAGTCGCATTGATTTCAGGTACGAGATATCACGGTCATTCTTGTACCATAGAAAAATTCAATCTCTCTTTTAAAATTCATTCACAGGTACCTACGACATATTTTTAAAAATGAAAGAGTTAGTAGCACACTGAAAAATTCTTTCTTGGAAGGAAATGTGGGAAAAGATTGGCTTTCCCAGCCAGTGAGGGAGGAAGCACTCAATCCTTGCACTACCATATTCTCGGACAAACAGTTTTTTGCCTCTTTTTTGTTGAAAAATGACCAATTTTCTTGACTGGAGTCTATTGACTTCATTAGAAATATTTTTCGACCCTTGCAGCAAATGGATTCGTATTGCCTGCCATTAACTTACTGCGTTTTATATCCTGCTCGACTATAAACGATCTTGTGGAATAAAGGTATGGGTCTCTTGGGTATTTTCTGCGTGTCTGGAACATTCAGAAACCTTTAACGCTTTGCTTTATGCTTTGCGCTATCTTTGTCTGCTAATCTACATGTAACTTAAAAATGTGGTTCCAGATCGAACAGCTAGGATTGTAGTGCGTATCTATATCAACTTTCTACAAATAGAAAAAAAAATGAAATAAACTTGCTCAAGATGAAGATTCAAATGTGTTTTCAAAGATTGACACCTGTTCTTTAGAATACACTCCTCAGAGCTGCTTTCCAACGACTTTGTCTCGACCCACATCGTCTTTTCTTTGTACAGATAAAATGTTTCCTTTTCTTCATGAGCTATGGGCGGCGTAACTCTATTCAATGACTCCACGCTTGTGGCGTCTATGACCCCCTTTTCCTCATATGCACACAACGTTTCCGGATCTCACGCTCTCGGGCGTTGTTTCTATAAATACCTGACCCCCCCCCCCACAAGTTTGCGTCATCTATGACCCACTTTTCCATAATATAGAAACAATGTTTCCGGTTCTCACTCTCTCTGTGCATTGTTTCTATAAATAACTGACCCCAGGCTCACATCATCTATGACCCGCTTTTCCTTATATGGACACAATGCTTTTAGTTCTCATACTCCCAGAGCATTGTTTCTAGAAATAGGTCCCCTAAGCAACTGGGGATGCTATGACATCAATTAACCCCTCAACAAAGTCATTAAATAGCAAACTGAAAAGCAATGAAAATGTCCCTAGACTGGCACCCTTGTAGTAATGACGACTATGACAGTTGGGAGTCAGGAAGTGCAAATGAAAGAGCAAAAATATATCCTGAAAATCTATTGGACAACTCATGCTATAATGACATGTTTCCTTGGGATTTTAGTAATTCTAAAGGTTCGACAAAAAATGCTTCTTTACTCGTCAATGAAGCTTTGCCTTGTGAAAATGCTCAAGATTGTTTTCAAACTGTACACTCTTCCTTTTAAGTCGACGTTTTCCTGATTCACCATGCAATGAAGATTATTTCAATCAGATTTTGTTTTTTAAATTGTCCCAAATGCCATCCAGTGAATTATTCAGATTTGTCTGTTTGTATTTGAATTTTAGGCCGTTTAATGCTGGTAAAAGCATTTTCTCATTTTCCCGAAGTGTTTCTTTTTCTCCATTTTCAGAGACGACTTTCAACATTTGAGTCACAATTGGTGTAAAATTTTTTACTCATTATTTCGATTCTTTAATTTCTAATCATTTTTGGGGAACTACTGTGGTAATTTTACAATAAGAAATACTGCAAAAACATTTTCATTGTTTTCTGAATATGATTTAGTCAATTACCCATTCGGAAAATAGTCCCACAACTTGCTGATGATATGAATAAATACCCCACTGTGTATGACATGATCTTACGGCACTTGTTGTGAGAGACTTCTGATATATCTTACTAATGGAAGGAACTTTGATGAACAGCTAGTCTCCTATACCATTAGCGAATATCAAGGAAAGACCGTCTTGCTGGAGTTACTATTTTTGCAATAGGCCATCGGCAATTTCAGCTGTCTCCCAATAAACCTGCAAAAGGGTACTTGAAAAAGCACATGACATTCATCTGAACAAATACAGTATTGTGACACCAATATGACCACACATAATCCACCTTTTTTCCTTGCTTTTGGGGATTTGATACTAGTATGATGAGAGCAGAGAGAGAACTTTGAAAACTTTGCGACAAAAGACCCTTTGCAGAATAATTCATCTCCTCAAGGTGATCTAGTGGTTTGCTCAGAGAGAGAACTTTGAAAACTTTGCGGCAAAAAAAACCTAATTCATCTACTCATGGTGATCTAGTGACTTGCTCAGAGTCAGCAAATGACTCTGAGCAAATCACTAGATCAACTTGAGTACATGAATTATGTCTGCAGTTGCATTTTAACCTTTTACCATACAACAAAATTTTAGACCAGTCCAAATTGAAAGCCCCAGCAGACAACAAAATAAATGTTACTCAAGAAATGAAATTTGTATTGGGAAGACTAGAAAACATTGTGGGAAAAGGAGAAAATCCTGGTTACCAGCAGTTTCTCCTTTTCCCACAGTGTTTTCAAGTGTCCAATTTCCCAGGGTCGTTAAAACTCGGGATTGTGTACTAATGAGTTAATCTGAGAACATTTTTAAAACCCAGTGTAAAACAGCTTTTGAAAACATTCTTGTAAATGGAGATAATGCTGATAACCACCATTTCCTACTTTATCAAATTGTTTCAACCCATTCAATGACACCAGTTCTTTTATTCTAGCCAGATTTGATATGTCGATCATCTGCAAATTCTTTCAGTTTGGACCTATCTAAAATTGTTTCTTCTGATAAAGACCTATCAATGTATAACAAGAACAGGGCCCATATTCACCAACCATTTTTGAGAATATTTTTAGTCTTACTCTCCAAAATCTTCAAGTTTTGAAAGTAACACAACTTCTGATTGGCTAAACCAAATGGTTTAGCCAATCAGAAGTTGCGTTACTTTCAAGTTTGGAAAAATTTGAAGAATAAGACTAAGAATGTTCTTAAGAATGGTTGGTAAATATGGACCCAGGTGTATTTTTTCTCTAAATTATTGAAATAGCATTAAACACTTCATGGAAAAAGTAATCCCCCATTCACCACTCGCCAAAAATTGTAAAGGCAGCTGCATGAAAGGACAATTTGGGTATCAACCTGTTTCAGGACTAGCATGTCATTATAAATCTCTGCAACAGACATCTTTGAAAATTAGTCAGGGAAAAGGGACACCTGACAGTAACTTGCATTTGCTGCTGTTCCCAGAATGTTTTCTGTAGTGTCATTTTCTTTTTTTCACTTCAATCAAACATCTGATGTAATTTTTGGCAAGTCTAAAATTTACTTCACATTAATGGGTAACTAATTTACCACATTTTATACTTGTCCAAATTGAAAGCATTTGCACACAAAAATTTAGATGAATGATAAAACAAGTCTTTAAATGGTTAAAAAAACTGTGGGAAAAGAAGAAAAAGCTGATAATCAGAATTTTCTCCTTTTCTCACAATGTTTTCAAAAGATTTCTCAGGATTGTGTGGTAGACACTAGAGGATTAGTGAGAAAAGATGTAAAAGGCCTAACCTGCTATGCAAGCTGTCATGAAGCAAGCCATACAACCAGATATTAAAGCTCTCATCGAGACATCAAGAATATCTTTCTTCCTAGATGGCACCACTGCTGTCAATGCACCAATCATAATACCTAGTGCCACTACATTTGAAAATCCACAAAGGGCATAGGCTGCAATCATCTCAGAATGAGGCTAGAAAGAAATTCAGAATTGGAATGCAAGAATCAAAGTGAGACTGGAAACGAAATTAAGAATGAGGCAATGAGAGTCAGAATGAGGCTTGAAAGGCAATTCAGAATGAGGCTAAGAGAATCAGAATGAGACTCTGAAAAAATCAAAATGAGGCTGTGAGAGTCAGAATTTAGATCAGTCCAAATAGATCAAATGTATAGCATAGGACTTGTAAACATCAAGTCTCGGTTCACTTGAGGTCGTGGGTTCAAGCCCCACAGCTGGCCATCTAAAATTACAAACAATCTTTCGGACATTAACCCTTTACCTAACAATGATGCCTTTTGATGACCCTGGGAAATAAACCTTTTGTAAACATTGTAGGAAATTTTCTCCTTTTTCAACAATCTTTTCTACCCTATCAAAGAAAAATTGCACCATTTCAGCCACATTGAAATTGTCGTCTGCAAACGCTTTCAATTTGAACAAGGCTAAAATTTTGTCATCTGGTAAAGGGTTAAACCAAAGTGCCATGTGACGGTGCTATAAACCAAGCACATATAAATTAGGGTTGGTTTTCACATAATCTTTCAATATCCCCCGTAACATAACTAACAGCCCTCAGGGGGAGTCACACATATGGGCAACCCATGGCGACAGTAAGTAAATGAAAAATCAATCAATCAGACTCAGAATGAGGCTTGAAAAGCAATTCATGGATAAAAATCTGAATGAGACCAGAAAAGAAACTGGGAACTATGAGAATCAGAATGATGCCAATTAAAAAATGCCAGACTCTGATTATATCTCTTGTATACAGACCGCATCATTTCAACCACATTACATTTCTTTTCATTTATAGTATGAAAATACTACCAAAATGGACTATTCAGAATCTTTGTTGTCCTGAAACATATTAATACAATGACAGAAATTTTAAAAAAATTAAGAAAATATCACATTCAAAAATTAACCTTACAGAAATAACTCCTCCTTTTAAAACAATGTTTGTATCATTGAACACTTGTGTTCCTTTTAAACTTTGTACAACCCATGGAGTTGAACTATTGGTTTGTTCTGTCAGAATCCAGTTGCTTGCACCATCCATCCTCCAAGTTCCTGATCTGCCACTGGACTGGTACTGTTCATACAGAATCCGATTTCTTTTCACTTGACCCAAGTCCTCATAAGCTATGAATTCATTTACAAATGTTTTCACTCCTGTCATCCTAGCTACAATGCGGCAATCTGCAAGCTCAACTCCCATCAGAAAGGCAACCGGCCAAAACAGATAGGAACATATCAGCTGAAAGCACAAACAATTAATTCTTAACCTGCTAACTAAATAAAACAAAAAATTCCACTCAAAAGTAGAAACCCAAACATTGCGATTTCAAAGCTGATAATTCCAGAAAGAAAGTACCATATCAGACAGTGTAGATCAAAGATCAGGCTGTATGTTTTGTGCAGTCTGATCTTGACCTACAGTGTCCACAGAAGTTCCTTTAGTCGCACTTAGCAGCCTAGCGGTTAAGAATGAAGAGATAAATTTGCAATATGATAGGTTCACACTCACCAGACGTTTAAAGACCCACCAGCTGCCAAATGTAAGCAACTTGAGGGTCAAATTGCAGACAAAAGCATTTTGTACCATTTAAAAGAATGGATTTTATTATGGGTCCGATAATGTGTTACAGTGCAATCTCTCAAAGTTCCACTCACTGGTAGAAAAATGAACTGTAAAACTAGAACAAAAGTTGGCAACTTTTGTTCTAGTTTTACAGTACATTTTTCTGCCAACAACTGGAACTTTGACAGGCCGTAGTGTAACAATGTTGTCAGGCACGTAATAATATCTGTTCTTTTAACCCTTAAGCTGCTAAGCGCAACTCACTGACCTTTTGCGGACAGTATAGATCAAGATCAGACTGCACAGATCGTGCAGTCTGATCTTGGATCTACACTGTCCGATACTGTGAGATTTCTCTGACAAGGAAATTTTTCTTAAATCGTTAACAGTAGGAAATTTTTTTAAATCGTTAACAATAAGTTTTGACTATTGGCTGGAAATCTTCAGTTTAATTTATTTAGCAACTTAATGGTTAAATGGTATAAATTAAATTTGTCTGCACGCATTTTGTTTCCTTTTGGTTGCTAGTGTGCCTTTACAGTAACGTTAAACTTATTATTGGTATATTCAATTATGTGGGGGAAACAGAAATATCAATTCTTGTAATGATTTTTGTAGCTTCTGATCTGTATTAACCAGAGTAAAAATTACTTACGGTATCATTATTTATGTAACTTTTTATCAGACAAAGAAATTCTAAATTTGTCAATACTGAAAGCATTTGCAGATTACAATATAATGTGACACAAGATTTGAATTTTGTTTTGGGAAGGGTAGAAAGCATTGTAGGAAATAGAGAAAATACAGATCACCACCATTTTCTGTTTTTTGAACAATGTTTTCAAAAGCATTTTTCCTGAGGGTCATTAAAGCTCAGGATTGTTGGGAAAAGGGTTCACAAATTCAAAGCCAAAGATAAATCCTTCATTTAAGCCACATTTTATTGTCATCTGCAAATGCTTTCAGTTTCGACTGGTCTAAAATTACCGGTATATTGTTTGGTAGAAAGTTCAAAAATGTGAAAGATATAGAATGTTCTCAGCAGGACACACTGACTTAACCTTAAGCTGCTAATCGCGACTCACTGACCTTTTGCAGACAGTTTAGATCAAGATCAGACTGCACAGAATGTGCAGTCTGATCTTTAATCTACACTGTCCGATATAGTATTTTCTCTCTGGTGAAATCCACTTTGAAACCTCAATGTTTGGGCTTTTAGTATTGAGTAGAAATTTGCGGTTCAATTATTCAGCAGCTAAGTGTTAACTCTTTACAAAACAACAACATTTCAGCCTTGTCCAAATTGAGAGCATTTGCAGACGACAAATAAAATGTTACTAAAAACATAAAACTTATGTTCAGTAGTGTAGAAAACAATGTGGAAAAAGGAGAAAATGCTGCTTACCAGCATTTCCTCCTTTTCCCAAAATGTTTTTACATGGCCTTCTTTCTCAGGGTCGTTAAAACTCAGAATTGTATTGTCAAGTGTCAATATAAGGTTACCTCAAAGGAAAGCACAGGATAGTCAGGGGGAGTCAGTCCAATCCGTTCACCAAACCACTGTAAAGTTACATTGACAAACTCCAGCAGAGAAATGAAGGCAATAACGCTTGCCAATATATGTGCTACAATAGAGATGGCCCCGACTGCACCGATGGATGCTGCATCAATTATGCCTGACCCTAACCTGTTGTGAAAAAATATAGTGCAGAATTACAGGTATATCTCTCACTCAATAAACCTTTCATTATCAGTTTATATTATTGTTTATGTTTGGGATAACAGGTTTAAAACCCAATTGTCTGTAACAAAATAGATAAAAAAACCAATAGCTGCTCGCCACATGGCTTTATGCCGCATGGCGAGGGTAAAAAAACCCAACGATGATGATGGTTTAAAATCATGTACCATGATGAGATAATTTATAAACCCAACTCGATAACATTTATGTTATCTCGTCATGGTTAGTGGTTTTAAACATGTATTCCCCCATAAAAAACAATAATATAAACAATTAATGAAAGGTTTACCGTGTTAGAGTTATAGATAAACATACCTTTCTAGCTATGAATATCTATTATATGTTCAAATTATCAGTGAAGTAATCATTTTTTGATGTCCTCGGTGATTTTTGTACCTGCACATCAAGCATCCTGCACACAATGTATATTTTGCCAGGGATGCAAGATTTTTATTCTATCAGGTCCAGAGTTCAGGTGTCCAAAGGCTCACTAAAATTACTGAATTACATTTGAGAACATGTTTTGGAATTCATTGTTTTGTAGTTGGGACTTATTAAATTAATGGGCCAGCATGTCCCTGGATGCAAAGGCCTAAAACAGGAGTAAAACCAGTGACTCCATTTACTGATTACTTATGCAGAGTTACAATGCTATCTGTGTTCTACAGAAAAGAACACTTGACTACACAGTCCCAAATTTGAACAACCCTGAGGAAGAAAGCTTTCAAAAACACTGTGGGAAATGGCGAAAAATGCTGGTAATAAGCATTTTCTCCTTTTCATACAATGCTGCCCTTTCTAAGACGAATCCACTGCTTTGGTCACGTTGTAATTTGCCGTCTGCAGATGCTTTCAATTTGGACGGGTCTTGAATTTTATTGTTTGGTAAAGGATTAAGGTGAATATTTTATATCAGGGTTCTGTTTGGACTTTAACCCTTTACCACACAATGCCGACTTTTAACGAAGCCTTTTGAAAACATTGTGGGAAAAGGAGAAAATGCTGGTAACCATCATTTTCTCCTTTTCCAACAATGTTTTCTACCTTATCAAAGAAATATCACATTATTGGAGCCATGCTGAAATTGTTGTCTGCAAATGCTTTCAGTCTGGACGGGTCTAAAATTTTGTCGTGTGATAATGAGTTAAATGTATTGACCTACATACATGCAGTTGCCAATGCTTGGCTTCAGTTGCTTGATTTTCAGTGAAAATTTATAGTCAAACAAAGGGGCATAACTGTACCAAAAGTAATTTGATCGTTACCTGCCCTCATTGTATTGACTCCCTTTTTATAGTGAACAACGTGTGCCAGTTTGAAGTAGATACCTTCAGTAATAACAGAGATATTATAAAATGTTAAACTTTTTGAGAATGTCAGAAGCAGACGACAACAAAGACGATGAAGATGACGATGCCAGGGCTATGACAATACTCCAAGGTTTTCTTCCAAAACAACTGAGCAAAAAAACAAACTACAAAGACTATTTCATTGGAGAGGTCATCAGACCTCTCCAACAGTGGTGAGTTTAAAAGGCAGACTGCTTCAGAAATTGCTGCCTAACTCCATACTTTTCTGCGAAATTGATCTGATACACAGTCTGTTTCGTCATGGTTTCATAAATAAACCGAAATCAAAAAACTGAAATAGGAAAAAGACATGTTTTGTTTTTATATGACAGATTTCAAAAAGGATTTGTTATATTGATTTGATTGCAAATGACCTTTCCAGTAGTTGTAATTTTCATTAAAGAAATACAGCTACACACACAAAAAAAGAATTTCGTTAAAAAAGAGAACACCGAGGGAAAAGATCATGCGACTTGAAAACGTGGGAAGAAGGTCACATGTCCGTCATGTAATGCATAAGAGGTTTCTCCTTTTTACACAGCGGCAATCATGTAATGCCTTACTTATTTGTTTACATGTACCAAATATGTTGAAATTAAAAGCAATAAGCTATTTGAAAACATTGATGCTGACCTCTCCTGGCTTCTTTTTTAAAGAAGCCAACTTGTACTATGTAGCTGGTCAGAAAATGACTGTCTGTACCTAGCATCTCTCTAGCCCTTTACCCAATGACAAACTTTGAAGACTTGTTGAAACTGAAAGCATTTGCAGACACCAAAATCAGCTGAAATGATGAAATTTATCCGAGATAGTATAGAAAACATTGTGGTAAAAGGAGAAAATGCCAGTTATCAGCATTTTCTCCTTTAACTACCATGATTTTAAAAAGCACTTTTTTCTCGGGTTTGTTAAAACTGCATTGTCATGTACTGCATTGAAGTTAAACACCGTTTTAACAGCTTAGGTCATATCACAGTGGTCAGTGCAGCTATGCATGTGTTTCCTGGTTTTTTCAAACAAACAGTGAAACAACTTTCTTACTAAGCCTCTGACTACTTTTCTCACATGCATCAGAGGTGAGACGCGCAATATGGCTTGTAAGAAAGTTTGCCTTATCAGGTATCAACCCTGCAACAACCAGGTCATGAGTCACATAAACCTGCAGATTGTCTTGTAAAGAGTAAAGCTATTTGTTCATGATATCTGTTTATTTACCTAGGTATATCAACCTCCTCATTTTTCTTGCGTCTACTTTCTTTTACCTCAGGATAAAACAACTTGGACATTGCCAGTGCAGCAGGAGCTGACATTACTGATGCAGACAACAAGTGGTTTGCTGGAGCCTTAAAAGGAAGAAAACGATATGGGTTCACTTCTTCAATTTTTTTTTTTTTTGACTTGTCCTTTCTTCAAACCAAGGTCAATATCCACCTTTTTGATTTGTTCCTTCTTTAAACTAAGGTCAATATCCGTCTATCATTTTTAACTCTTTTCTCATTCTAAATTCTAAGACTAGCCATCTTATTGGCTGAAATAGATTATATCAGCAAATCAGGTTGGTAGTCTTCAAATTTAGAATTAAATCATTATTTAAAATAGAATAAAGAGTAATGCTTTCCAATTAAGAAAAATTCTTAAAAACAAGACAAAAAATATTCTCAAGAATGGTTGGTGAATACAGACCCCTGGTCCTTCTAATAACAGACACTTTCACAGTTCAGACCATCAATTATGAGAAATATGTCTCAGAAATACATGTACATAATTATGCTGTACATCTGATTGATAACCAAAGCCCTGCATGTGGGTGTCAAGCCCAGCTGCAGTTGCTTTTTCAGTAAAAAGGGTATAAGCCAAAAAAGGGACATAACTGTTAAAAATAATTAATAATTTGAGGGTTACCTACCCTTCTGATAACCAGCATTTTCACCTTTTCCAACAATGTTTTCTACCCTTTCCAAAACAAATTTCATACTTCTAGTCCCATTCAATTTGTTGTCTGCAAATGCTTTCAATTTGGACCAGACTATAATTTAACCCTTTCAGCATCATAGGTGAAAACAGGGACTTTTGCAGATGGCATAGATCAAGATCAGACTGCACAGAACGTGCAGTCTGATCTTTGATCTATACCTTCTGCTTGTTTGGTCAAGCTTATATGATAAAAATCTTCCGGAGACTCAGTGCATTCTATTTACAGCCATCAAAAGAAGCCGAGTTTGTTTATTTGGCCCTGAAAAAGTTAACCCTTTCCCAAACAAGTCCTGGTCCTCATGTGTCTGCAGTACAAGTCTTTTGAAAACACTGTGGGAAAAGGAGAAATTGCTCGTAACGAGCAATTTCTCCTTTTCCCACAGTGTTTTCTACCCTTTTTGATGACTTTCTGCCGTTTTCATCATATTTAAAATTGTCGTCTGCAAACTCTTTCAATTTGGACCAGTCCAAAATTTGTTGTTTGGGAAAGGGTTAAAGTATAATGTAAAGAGAAAACAACAAGCCTAAGTTTGAATTAAAAATCTTCAGTAATATCAGACCATGACAAAGATTCTGCAAAAAGACAGAGATGACACCACAGACACAGACAAACACAGGTTTATGGCAATACCTCAATGTTTTTTTTTTTTCCAAAATAGCCAAGCTATAAATATAACTACTATGAAAAATGAACACTTTTAAAAAACAATTTTCATCTACACACAGGTTGTATACACATGTTCACTGCTTTTTTCTCTCTTGATTCTTAATCCAAATGTGAAATGACCAATTATACATTTCTACATAATTATGTTGTTTGTTCTATCAACTTTATACTATTGACTAAACAGACAAATACTAAAAGGCAAGTGTAGCACACCAACAGCTCAATATGGGAACTAAGGTATATACAATACCTTCTCCAAGGACGTATGAAGTTGACATGACAATTCCAAAATCAATAGGTAACCATTGGACAGTGTTTGTTGAGCAGCCCCAGGTGAAACCTCAGTGAAGCCCCTCATCAGTTACTTTAAAATTGTTGAATATGGCTTCACTGAAGCTAACACCATGGTCAATGAGGCTATGCAGGGTGGCTTCAATGAAGCTCGCACTGTGGCTTCAATGATGCCATGCAGTGTGGCTTCAATGAAGCTTGTACTGTGGCTTCAATGATGATATGCAGTGTGGTTTCAATGAAGCTAACACCATGGCTTCCATTACACTATACAGTGTGGCTTCAATGAGGCTCACATGGTGGCTTCAATGATGCTATGTACTTTGGCTTCAATTAAGCTTGCACTGTGGCTTCAATGCACTATGCAGTGTGGCTTCAATGATGCTATGCAGTGTGGCTTCAATTAGGGGAACACCATGGCTTCAATTTCACTATACAATGTGGCTTCAATGAGGCTTCCACTGTGGCTTCAATGATGCTATGCAGTGTGGCTTCAATGAAGCTTGCACTGCGGCTTCATTGCACTATGCAGTGTGGCTTCAATGAAGCTTGCACTTTGGCTTCAATAAAGCTATGCATTGTGGCTTCAATGAACCTAACACCATGGCTTCAATGACACTATACAATGTGGTTTCAATGAAGCTCGCACTGTGGCTTAAATTACACTATACAGTGTGGTTTCAATGAAGCTTGCACTGTGGCTTCAATGACGCTACGCAGTGTGGTTTCAATGATGCTCACACTGTGGCCTCAATTACACTATACAGTGTGATTTCAATGAAGCTCACATGATGGCTTTAATGATGCTGTGCAGTGTGGGTTCAATGAAGCTTGCACAGTGGCTTCAATTATGCTATGCAGTGTGGCTTCAATGAAGCTAACACCATGAAGCTAACACCTTGGTTTCAATGACGCTATGCAGTGTGGCTTCAATGAAGCTCACACCATGGCTTCAATTACAATATGCAGTGTGGCTTCGATTATGCTATGCAATGTGGCTTCAATTACCCTATACAGTGTGCAGCTCACATGATGGCTTCAATGACGCTATGCAGTGTGGCTTCAATGAAGCTCACTCTGTGGCTTCAATTACACTACACAGTGTAGCTTCAATGAGGCTCACACTGTGGCTTCAATGAGGCTATGTTGTGTGGCTTCAATGAGGCTAACACTGTGGCTTCAATGACGCTATGTTGTCTGGCTTCAATGAAGCGAACATTATTGCTTCAATTTCACTATACACTGTGGCTTCAATGATGCTATGCATTGTGGCCTCAATTAAGCTTGCACTGTGGCTACAATGCACTATGCAGTGTGGCTTCAATGAAGCTTGCACTTTGGCTTCAATAAAGCTATGCATTGTGGCTTCAATGAACCTAACACCATGGCTTCGATGACACCATATGGTGTGATTTCAATGAAGCTCACACTGTGGCTTCAATTACACTATGCATTGTGGCTTCAATGAAGCTTGCACTTTGGCTTCAATAAAGCTACGCATTTTGCTTCAATGAATCTACTACCGTGGCTTCGATGACACTATACAGTGTGATTTCAATGAAGCTCACACTGTGGCTTCAATTACCCTATGCATTGTGGTTTCAATGAAGCTTGCACTGTGGCATCAATGATGCTATGCAGTGTGGTTTCAATGATGCTCCCACTGTGGCTTCAATTACACGATACACTGTTGTTTCAATGAATCTCACACGGTGGCTTCAATAATGCTATGCATTGTGGCTTCAATTAAGCTTACACCGTGGCTTCAATTACACTATGCAGTGTGGCTTCAATGAAGCTTGCACTGTAACTTCAATTATGCTATGCAATGTGGCTTTAATGAAGCTAAAACAGTGAAGCTAACACTCATGGCTTCAATGAAACTATGCAGTTTGGCTTCAATGAAGCAAACACCAAGACTCCAATGACACAATGCAGTGTGGCTTCAATGAGGCTTGCACTGTGGCTTCAATTATGCTATGCAGTGTGGCTTCAATGAAGCTAACACCGTGAAGCTAACACTGTGGCTTCAATGATGCTATGCAGTGTGGCTTCAATGAAGCTCGCACTGTGGCTTCACACTCTGGAAAATTTGGAAAATACTTTAAGACTGAAAAAAAACAACCTACCCCCATCAGGATATAAATACCCAAGGTGCTGCCTGCAGTGGTTGCAAACCCATTGGTCATCACTGTGTGTAGCTCTGATATGGTCATCTTGTCTAGAAGTGGCCGCACTAATGTTATAGTTTCTGCCTGAAAGTACCCAGTGATTCTATATACAATGAATTCAGACACTGATGATATATAAATGTGACATAAACACTGTAAATTTCTTGCATGTAGATATCTGATTGCTAGGATGTATTCGGGGAGGACAATTCAATTACAAATTTTATCAGCAGAAAAAACTAGAGGCGCTTGAGCGCCTGTATCGCTCCACAGGCCTGATATTTCTATAATGGCGAAAAGAAGTTTTTAACAATTACCATTCAATCCTGCATTTTAGCTCACTAAAGAAAAAAGGTATGGAAAAAACTTGTGAGAAAAGAAGAAAAAAATGGTAAAATGGTAACCAGCATTTTCTTAGTTTCCCACAATAATTTCTATCCTTTTTTATATATGTCTTACTAATTTGAAGATATGTTGTCTGCAACAGGTCCTTTCACAAACCATTTTGGGTGGGGAAACATCAAATATAGAAAATATGTCTTTCTCAGGGTCGTTAAAAGTTGTGATTGTGTGGTAAAGGGGTAATCTAAAAGAACAGCTAGGAGGGCAAATGAATGAATGTTATAGCAATATAGATCAACTTACATCAATACACCAGATAGAATGAAATATGCTGGCATACAATCAACACCTAATCCCTAATAATCAACTTTTCACAGTCACAGTTAGAATGTCTTCTGTGGCAAACAACACAAAATGGTCTACAAATGCATTTACATAAATCAAATATCCTGCTCCAGGGCACAGATTAATTCTGGTGTACTGAAGTTGCGGGATCAGTTTGACTGGATAACATTAATGCCTTATCACAAATGTAAAGCTTTGTCCCACTTTGTACCAGGTCACCAGGATTTACACCCCTTCTGTCCACTCTGCATTTACTCATTAGTAGGTCAACAAACCTTTACCAGAACTAATAAAAGTGCAGAGGTTCTCTTGTTCTATATCAAAAGGACTATAAAGTACCTACAACATGGGGGTTTTGTTATTAAAATACTTTTTCTTTTTTATCTTGGCATGGTTACTCAGGCTTAGTAATAAGGCAAAACTGAAAAGCTCAAGTTGTGAAAGGTGCTCAAGCTTTTATCTTATTTATGGCCAGTGATATTTTATTACTAGTACTAACTAATAGCATATCATTGGAGTAAATTGTGATCTTAATACCAAGGAAAATGTGTGGGCTTAAATAGGACAGCCCTGACTAGGTCAAGTCAATCCAATTTTCTTCCTTTTTCTTTGTTTGTCGATAAAACTAACACAATAAATAGTTTTGGAGAAGAACATTTTTTTGAAAGCCTTGTCTATAAAAAAATGTGTTTTTAGGTGTATCATTTTTTTAAAAGGAATTTGGTATACAACCACCATAGAAACAATTTGGCAGACAACCACCATAGGAACTTACCTGCAAAACAACAATGAAATCCAATGAATAGTTTTAGAGAAGAAATTTTTCAAAGATTTTACTTTATACCATAAAAGGAAAATGAGTCTCCCATAAAAGCCATGTTTTTTGACAGATCATTTTTTTTTAAAGGAATTCTGTAAACCTGTATCTAAGGAACATTCCTGCAAAATAATAATGCTATCCAAATAGCAGTTTGGGAGGAGAATATTTTTAAAGGTTTTTTACTTTGGTTGCCATGGCAACCAGAATTCTTCATGGAACACAATTATTTGAAGGAATTTGAAAGAGGACCACCAAAGGAACATTCCTGTGAAATTTGGTAAAAATCCAGTCAATAGTTTCTGAGGAGAAGTTTTTTAAAGAAAAAGTTTACGGACGCACGCACGGACGAATGGACGAATGGACGAACGGACGGACAGACGCACGACGGACACAACGCCATGACAATAGCTCGCTGGCCTTCGGCCAGTGGAGCTAAAAATCTCTTAACCTTCTACCACATGACAAAATTTTGGACTCATGCATATGGATACCATTTGCAGACAACAAGTTTAATATGGCATAAATTATGGAGTTGCTTCAGGACAGGTGAAAAATACTGTTGGAAGAGGAGAAATGCAGTTACCAGTGTTTTCTCCTTTTTCCAAAATGTTTTCAAAAGCCCTCTTCCTCACTCATAAAACATGGGATTGTTTGATAAAAAAGATTAAATGTCAAATTCAACATTGACTGTCAAACCTGTCAGCTACAAAAAGAATATGAAGATCCCAAAAACCAATACACTTTACACCTTTCTTGTCAGTGTTTTCAAAAGCTTTTTTTCTCACAATCATTAAAACAAAGGGTTCTTTGGTATAGGTTAACACTTCACCAAATAACCCCAACTTTTATCAACCCTGAGAAAGAAAGCTTTTGAAAATAGAGCGGGAAAAGGAGAAAATACTGGTAACAAGCATTTTTTTCCTTTTACAACAATGTTTTCTACCCTTCCCAAAACCAATTTCAGTTTTTGAGTCATTTTTCTTTTGTTGTCTGCAAATGCTTCCAATTTTATCTATTCTAAAATTTTGTTGATTGGTGAGAGAATTATTACTGCAGTATTAACTCACTACCAAACGACAAAATCTTAGACTTGCCTAAATCGAAAGCACATGCAGACCACAAATCAAATGTGGTTCAAAAGATAACTTCTGCCTTTGTTAGGATAGAAAACATTGTGGAAAAAGGAGAAAATGCTGGTTACCAGCATTTTCTCCTTTTCCCACAGTGTTTTCACAAGCCTTCTTCTTCCGGTTGTTAAAACTCAGAATTGTGTAGTAAAAGGTTAAGCTGTCATAAAGTTAGTACAGAACTACCAATATCAAAAATTATAAACAAAATTATATCATACCCATCCCACAAAAATGTTGAAGGCAGCGTGCAGGGACTCCATGGCTCCTGTTCCGAGACTGATTTGCATGATAAATGCAATTTTCTCTATGAGGACTTGAATGACTCCAAGATAGTACAAAACACCAATAGTTGCACTGAAGAACACTAAAACGGGCATCACCTGAAACAAACAATTTCTGTTTTTTCACTTCATCACTTCATCACCTTCAGATAGTAATAATAAATTTCTTCTTTTGCAACAATGCTTTTATACATGTATCTACCACTTCACATATCAACTTTAAGTTAGGAACAGAATAGAACATGTAACTGCCCACTTTATTTAACCTGATCCTAACCTTTATCCTGAATATATAAGTAGGCATATAAATAAAACTCAGACTATTATTCGAGAAGTTTAGTTCGCATTCACTAAAGTTAGGGAAGACTGGCACTTAGCTCTCTGTTTGGTGCTTATATACACAGGTAAGCAATTTAGTTTGCGCATACCATACGAAATATTTCCATGACCATTCGGTGTATATGCCAAAGGCAGAACCGTGCAATGCCAGTGGTAAAAATAAAATTTAATTTATGCAAATGATGTTGATCAGGGCCCGTATTCACCAACCATTCTTAAGAACATTCTTGATTTTATTATCCAGAATTTTCTAAATTTGAAAGTAACACAACTTCTGATTTACTGAACCATTTGGTTTAGCCAATCAGAAGTTGTGTTACTTTAAAATCTAGAAAATCTTCAAGCACAAGACTAAGAATGTTCTTAAGAATGGTTGGTGAATACAGACCCTAATGAGGTATGCAATAATTCTGATGCAAAAGATTATGAACCGTGCTAAAGGAGACTTGATGTATCTGCAGAAAGTATCAACCCCTGTCAGCCTGCACAGTCCAAGCTGACATGAGTTGAAGAAACTTTTTGCTTCTGGTAAATTTTCTGCATAACAAAGGACCATTCTACCTCCAGATCCAGTCGGTTGTTTAACCCTTTACCACACAATGCCACCTTTTAACGACAATGGGAAAGAAACCTTTTGAAAACATTGTGGGAAAAGGAGAAAATGCTGGTAACCAGCATTTTCTCCTTTTCCCACAATGTTTTCTGCTCTATCAAAGAAAAATTGCATCATTTGAGCCACATTGAAATTGTCGTCTGCAAATGCTTCCAGTTTGGACGAGGCTAAAATTTTGTCGTCTGGTAAAGGGTTAATGTATCTCTTGGATCCATTATGTGTTGACCAGCTGGTATAATCCATTACTGAGAAACCTTAAATCCCCTTTTGCCAGAGCATTTCCATGATGTTTCAGGGGTTAATTACATAGTGAGGTTCACGAACAGTGCCTAGACCTCCATTAAAACATTACTTCATATATGAGCTGCACTCTGTGAAAAGGAGGCTTAATGCATCTGCAAAAAAGTATCAACCCAGGTCAGCCTGCGCAGGCTGATCTGGGCCAAAACTTTTCATTATTTGTCTATTTTCTGCATGTTTAAGGACTAATGTACCTCATGATTCAGTCAAATGTTGAAAAAAGTGGCTATTATGGATCCATAATTCTGTGATGGCTTGCTCAGTATCATGGAGCATTAAGCCCTCTTTTGCCAGAGTGTGGCTCATATCAATAGTTAACCCTCTACCAACAGTTGTACGTTTCAACGACCCTGAAGAAGAAGCAACTTGAAAATATTGTGGGAATAGGAAAAAAAGGTGGTAACCAGGATTTTCCCACATGGTTCTCAAAAGTCTCTTTCTTTGAGGGTCATTAAAACTTGGGATTGTGTGGTAAAGTAGTTAAAGAAAGACTTCACAGTACATAATACAGACAAATACCAGAAATGCAAAGGAGTGGTCCATGAAATTGGGCCCAAAAATAAACCGAGATCCGGCCTCTGTGTATCCTAGGTAATCAGTGACACGATCTCCCAGCCACTGAAAAGCCTCATAGCCCCACCTTGTCCGTAAAACAACCAATGCAAACAGGAGTTGTAACAGCAGACCCCATAATACAGGTCTCCATGACACCTGTTTAAATGCAGAAATACAGTAAAAAGAAAACAAAGTTGAAATATTACCTTCTGCAAGTGCTTTTTTCCATATTGCAAAGGACTACTTTTGAAAGAAAACATGATTGATGTATTCTTACGAGTCAAAGAATGGAATCACAAATGGCATTCTTTAACCATGTGTGATAATTAACCCATTACCACACAGTGCAGAGTCAGAATGACCTTCAGAAAATGACCTTTTGAAAACACTGTGGGAAAAGGAGAAAATGCTGGTAACCAGCATTTTCTCCTTTTCCCACAATGTTTTCTACCCTTTCAATGACTACTCCTATCATTTTGACGATGTTAAGTTTGTTGTCTGCAAGTGCTTTCAGCTTGGGCATGTGCTGGTAGCCATGTCCTTCATTTACCACAATGTTTTCTGCCCTTCCAATGACAACCCCTATCATTTTGATACATTTCATTTTTCGTCTGCAAATGCTTTCAATTTGAACATGTGCCCGTAACAGAAATTTCTCTTCTTCCGAGAATGTTTTCTACCAATCAAATGATGAGTCTTATGATTTTGACTACATTTAGTTTTGTGGTCTGCGAATAAAATATTTGCAGACCACAAACTAAATGTCAAATCATAAGGATCATAAAATCATAATTTGGACATGTGTACAATTTTTGTCATTTTGTAAAGAGTTAAACACAAACATGTTGCTGATTTGAAATCTATTCCAAGAGTGAGCAGAGTATATGCAGTTATCATGACATGCTTGATTGCTTGTATTGATTGTATGTTGTTTAACGCTGTTTTCAACATTATTTCAGTTATATCATGGTGGCCAGTGCACCTATCCATGCTTTCCTGGAGTTCCTTTTACCAGTACTCCGCACAATATTCTTTCCAAGCCACTGGCTGCTTTCCCACATAACCATGGTCGAGACAATGGTCAATGCTGAGAGAGGAATGAATCCTGTCACGATGACTATCATCAATCCTCGGAAAGAAATTGGCTGAGCCAAGGATCGAACCAGCGACCTCCTGTTCTCTCCTGTCTTGTACGCTACCGACTGAGCTACAGGGGCTAGGCGTATCATGACATGCACAGCCAAAGATAATCTGATTCCTATACGTCATACACAACACTATACGAACCATGCTCTGTGAAAAGGGGGCTTAATGGATCTTCGAAAAGTATCGATCCAGGTCAGCCTGCGCAGTCCATGCGGGCTGACCTGGGCCGAAACTTTTTGCTATTGGTCAATTTTCTGTATGTCAAAAAACCAGTCTACCTTCTGATTTAGTTGATTGTTAGACAAAATGGACTTTATGGATCCATAATTATGTGATGGCTCGATAGGTATCACTCATCACAGAGGTGCATTAAGCCCCCTTTTGCCAGAACATGACTCATATATTTATTTCCTTTGTCACAAAAGAAATTGTTGGAAAGAAATCAAAATTCACATATTCAACATAAGTATTAAGTAGTAAAGTAGGATAGAAATCTGAACACTTAACCTTAGAATTAACTAGAACTGTCGCAAAGCGGACAAATAGCCCACTCCAGCACCTTGCCACTGAAGCAGCACAATCAGAGAACAGAAGTAGTTTTCAAAACAATATTCACCAGTGACCTTGACCTTTGCCCCATGTGAGCCAAAAACAATAGGGCACCATCTTGGGTTATAAGCAACACTTGTATAAAGTTTCAGGGTCCTAGGTCAAACGGCCTTTGAGTCTGAGAACAAAAACAAGATTGACAGATGGACAGACGGATGGATGGACAAAGAGGCAGACATGATGCAAAATCATTATACTAAAATACTGGATTCTTTCTAAACTTTAACCCTTTACCACATAATCATGAGTTTTAACTATCTTTAGGCAGAGGCCTTTTAAAAATATTGTGGGAGAAGAAGAAAATGCTGGTAATCCTTTTCCCACAATGTTTTTTACCCTTTCTAAAACAAATTCCATCTTTAGATCCACCTTAAATGTGTTGCCAACAAATAAAATGGACAAGTTTAAAATTTTATAGTCAAGTAAGAACTACAACAACAATCTTACCTGTCTAGGGTCTGCCGAAAAGAAGAACATAAAGGTCACAAACACAAAAATCCCAAGGATGCTTGACAATGAAGCTGGTCGTCTAAGAGCTGTGTCAATCAATACAAACAGCAGTATTGCAGTCACCAACACTAGAGTTAGAACACTGAAACATAAAGGAAAGTTACATTTGTTTGTCTGTTTGGTTGGTTGGTTGGTTGGTTGGTTGGTCGGTCTGTCGGTTGGTTTGCTAGCTGGGTAGTTGGGTTGATGGCTGGGCAGTTGGTTGGTTAATGGTCTGTCTGTCAATCATTCAACCAGTCGGTCTGTGTGTTCGTTGGATGATTGTATTATACTTTTATTAACAGAATTTCAGTTTATTCAAAGGCACCTAGTGCATCTATAGATTTTTTTCTGGTTTTTCTTTTTCAGTGCCAGTCGACACTCTTTCAACGTCACTGAATCTTCCACCGTATGAACAGCTGAAACATTGTCAGCAAAGAGAGATCAACAAATATAATGGCAATAATTATCATTAAATGAACAGACCTCCAGATAAAAGAGAGTGATAGTATTCTAAATCCATTATTTCTCTTCCAAACCCTACGTTGTGGGTACTCATTAGAATCGTCTCAATGAGACGATTCTAATGAGTACCCATAACATAGGGTTTAGTGGAGAGTGATTAATATTTTCAATTTCGAAATCAAAATTACTCCCTCTATCTGGAGCTCTGATGACAATGACTATCATCAACCCATGGAATCAATCCATTAGCAAAGCTGAAGATTTGAACTTGTGACCCCCTGGTCTCAAGTCCTGTATGCTATTGACTGTGCCACTGGGGCTTGATGGCAAAGAGCAAAACTAATTTGAAAACTCTTACAATAAAACAAACTATTCAGTCAACTTACAACTTAATAAGCCTTTGATATCTTGAAGTTTCTTTGATGACAGGCTCGATACAAATACTGTATATCGTCTCACCGTAATACTTCTTGACATAGTGATAGGCAACACCAAGAATTACCAGCAAAGTTATCACCAGTAGCCTGACTGAAGGCTCATCACCAAAACTGTATCTGAAAACGCACATCAACAATAGTCTTCTTTATTTCATGCTTTTCTGTAGTTTATCAGGAAATAATGGTAGATCATAAGGTTTGATCATTCTGGTTATGACCAGTGAAATTTACCGTAAATTTTCTGTAACTTTTTAATTGAAGGTGGAAACAGTAGTTCCCGTTTACTAGTTACCTTGGTAAACAGAGCATGCCATTCGACCAAACAGAAATATGATTTAATTTACACGCAATCACCCTACATTTCTTGCACATTAAGAAATATTGTAATTCATTGTTATGTGTGGGAGGGTATGCCAAGGGGGATTACCAAAAACAACAGTACTGGATTTTGATGAAAGTCCCAAGAAAAAATAAATAGAAGCATGAAATAGATAGAATATTTGGGGTTTTCTTTTTTGGTGAAAGATTGAGATTTATTTCATCTCATGGACAGCAACAGTAACATTTTCGGTCGCAGCTGCACCAATCATGAAAATATTACTAAAATCTTGGGGACAAAAAAAATTGTAACATGTCCCATTTAAGTTACTGGTGATGACATTCTCTCAAGTACCATTCAAATGTAATGACAAAAATGTAAGAAACGAAAGAAATACACAGATTTTTAGATTAAAACTTTGTAATATAGCCTTTTGCCTACAGGTCTGATTTCAGAATTTTGTTTTCTAATATTGTTGTAAAGTTCTTGAATATAGCCTACAGTTATGGATGTCCTAGTTTAATTTACAATGTTTATAAGACCTCCATGAGATTGGATTTTGTTCAGCTTAAAAAAAAAAATCAAAAGTTTTAACTACAACTTTCACAAATGGTGGTTTAACTCTTTTCAAAATGACACAATCTGAGACTTGTCCAATTGACAGCATTTGCAGATGACTAAAGAAATGTGACTGAAAATATGATATTTGTTTTAGGCAGGGTGGAAAACAATGTGGAGAAAGGAGAAAATGCTGGTTACTAGTATTTTCCCTTTTTCCCAATTCGATTTCAGCAGCTTTCTTTCTCAGCATTGTTACAACTCAGGATTGTGTGGGAAAGTGTTAACCCTTTACCACACATTTCTGAGTTTCAACTACCCTGAGGAAGAAGCCTTTTGAAAAGCCTTTTGAAAACATTGTGGGAAAAGGAGAAAATGCTGGTAACCAGCATGTTCTCCCTTTCCCACAATGTTTTCTATCCTATCAAAGACAATTTCTACAGTGTGAGCCACATCTGATTTGTTGTCTGCAGAGTTACTCATTATGAAACAACATCTGGTTGTTTAACTCTTTACCAAACAACAAAACTTTACTCTTGTCTTGTCAAAAGGCCTCTTCCTCAGGCTTGTGAAAACATGAGAATGTTTGGTAAAAGCTGAATCCTTTACCACACAATGTTGACTTTTAATGACCCAGAGAAACCAAGCTTTTAAAAACATTGTGGGAAAGAAGAAAATGCTAGTAATCAGCATTTTCTCCTTTTCCCACAATGTTTTCTACCCTTCCCACAATAAATTTGAATTTTTGAGTCACATTTGTTTTATCGTCTGCAAATACTTTCAATACGGACTAGTCTAAAATTTTGTCATTTGGTTAAGAGATAACCCTTTACCACACAATCCCGACTTTTACCGAACCTGAGAAAGAAGCCTTTTGAAGACGTTGTGGGAAACGGACAAAATGCTGGTAACCAGCATTTTCTCCTTTTCCAACAATGTTTTCTAGACTTCCCAAACCAAAATTCAATTTTTTAGTTACCTTTCTTTTGTCGTCTGCAAATGTTTTCAATCTGGACTAGTCTAAAATTTTGTCATTTGGTAAAGAGTTAAGCACAAACCTAAAGGCTGCTCCAAGGTAGAAGAAATACAGAACAACAACGATCCCAAGTACAACCCTCCATAACACATGTTTGTATAGATGATAATGATGTTCTAGGGTTAGTCTCAGGTACAGAAGCCCTTGTACAGGTGACAACGCCCTGATGTAGTGAAGGCAGGGCTCACATCGAACCATGGGATCATCTTGTCTTTTAGCTGTCATCCCCATGTCAATCTGTATTTCCTGTGGGGGAAAAAAGTTGCTTTTTCAATTAACCCTTAGGCTGCTAAGCGCAACTCACTGACCTTTTGGAGACAGCACAGAACATGCAGTCTGATCTTGGATCTACACCGTCCAATAAGGAGATATCTCTTGTTTCAAAATACCTTTGAAATAGGAAAATTGGGGTTTTTACTATCGGCTTGAAAGTTTACTTTTCTTTTATTTAGCAGGATATGGGTTAATGTGAATCCTGATTTTCACAGCCCTTATTCCTTTACCACACAAACCTGACTTTTGACAATCTTGAGGAAGAGAAGGGGTTCTGAAATCACAGTGAGGAACTGCTGGTAGAAAATGCTGATTACCAGGATTTTCTCCTTTTCCCACAATGTTTTCTACCCTTTCAAATACAATTTCATCTTATTCAGCCACACTTAATTTGTAGTCCATAAATGTTTTGGATTTGGACAATACACCATACACTATTTATTCTGAGTAGCATTCTAATTTTTATTTTCAAATATTTTCTAAAGGTTTAACCAATCAAAAATATTGTTTCTTTCTAAATTTAGAATTAGATTTAAAATGTTGTTATAGAACTGTTGGTGAATACAAGGCCAGGGATAACTTCATTTGTCTTTGCCGACAGAGTGGTTCAAGATCAGACTGCAATAATACATCTTTGTAGCCTAAAGTTGAATCTCCTCTGTTGTCTTTGAATTGAAGGTAAATATCTTTGTGTTTTTATTTGTATTCTAAAGGTTAACATGGTAATTTTGTATTTGAACTGAGGGAAGATATCCTTGTGTGTTTATTTGCATTCTTTTAGATGCATGGTAACACAAGGATAACTCGAAGGAATGAAGTTGGAAAACCAAAGATTCATCTTAAACAGGCATTCTCTCTAAATTTTCAATCCAGAGAAAATAATCAATACAGGACCAATTAGAATTCAATTCATTTCAGTTTAGCCCATTATTACACAATCCAGAGTTTTAACAACCCTAATAGAGAAGACTTCTGAAAACATTGTGGGAAAAGGAGAAAATACTGGTAAGCAGCATTTTCTCCTTTTCCCACAATATTTTCTACCCTTCCAACAACAAATTTTGATTTTTGAGTCACATTTATTTTGTCAAATAGTTTTATTTTAGATTTTTCAATCCCTGAAAACTAATCTCTGATCAATGAAAAGAAGACTCAGATAAGTGTTAGGAAAAAAGATTCAAACAATTATTTTCAGCTACAGTCCAACCTGTGTTAAGCAAGCACTCAAGGGGCACTCTTTAGACAGGTGTTTGCTTATTACAGGTACATTTAAACACACATGTATTTGCCTCCTCTGGGAACTTAGGTAATGCTTGCTAAAAACATGTTGCTTGCATAATAGAAATGACAACCATGAAAGGTTTTTTTTTTTCTGTAATTTGTCTTTGCAGATTTGTTTAAAAAAAAAAAGACAATTTTGCAGATTTGTAAAAATAAAAAGGACAATTTAGACCTGAGACCTTAACCCTTTGCCACAAGATCCAAAGCTTTGACAACCCCTACAAAAAAAAATACTTTCGAAAACATTGTGGGAAAAGGAGAAAATGTTTGTAACTAGCAGTTCTCCTTTTCCAACAATATTTTCTATTCTACCGGACACAAATTCCATCATTTGAGCTACATTCAGTTTGTAGTCTGCATATAGTTTTCAATTTGGACCCGTCTAGAATTTTGCTGTTTGGTAAAAAGTTAATCCATTTTAGACATTAACTGGAACTGTAAAACAAATGCACCTAACTTATCACCTCGTGCAGTTTAACCCCTATGCTGCTAAGCGTGACTCACTGACCTTTTGAGGACAGCGTAGATCAAGATCAGACTGCACAAAACATGCAGTCTGATCTTTGATCTACACTGTCCGGTAAGGGGATATCTCTCCACCAAAAATATCTTTGAAATTTGAAAATTGGGTTTTTTACTATCAGCTTGAAAGTTTCATTTCTTTTATTTCGCAGGATAAGGGTTAAGTATCACATGTGATAACAATGTTGCAAAAGGAGATATAGCTCATTATAGGCAATCTCTCCTTTGGTCTGAATAAGGGGCACAACTGTGTCAAAAATGTGTTGAGTGTTACCTGCCTTCCTGGTATAGGTGCCCGCCCAGGTAGCTCAGTGGTTAGCATGGCTGACTTGTAACCAGGTGGTTGTGAGTTTAATACCTAGTTGAGGCAAATTTTCTTTCCAGCGAAAAATCGCCTCTCACCTCTAATGCATGTGAGAAAAGTAGTCAATGGCTTTGGAAAGAAAGTTGTGTCTGAACTGGTGCAAGAAAGCCAGGAAACATATGGGTGCGTCACTGACCGCCATGATATGACCTCAGCTGTTAAAATGGGGTTAAACTCTAATACAAACCAAACAAACCAACCCCGGTAAGGGTTCTCCTTCTGATTCTGAACAACAAGTCTAAAATAGCTATCAGTGTTCCCACTCACATCTCTTTTTGGGAGCGCATGCGCTCCCTGGAATACAAGTTTGGGAGTGCAAGAGAAATTCTAGGAGTACACTTAATATTGACAATTATAGAGCATCTATGGAGGACAGTAAGGGTCTGTTGTATTGAAAATTTGTTTTGATGAGTCTAGTTCTGCGGCCAGCTGCTCTTTAAAACAATATGGGTAATTTAAAAAAAGAAGATGCTTGTTATAATTTCCTTACTCACGGGACCAGTTTCAGAGGGACAACTTACAGCCCAACGGCCAGTAGAATTTTCCATTTCACTGTCAATTCCAGACACTAATTAGCTTTCACTTATTGTTCTACACAGATATTTATGTAAATTTACTATTCAAAGTCATTGATAAAACTGAATAAACAGTTTGAAATGCCACTGATTGGACGATGTCAAACCAATTTTTGTTGTGTCATGGGTTTTCGCGTTTCTTGCAGCGATCTTTTTTTTCACGCCGGTTAAGTTTTGGAGTAGTATTTCCACATGATTTGACATAGAATTGTCAATAAGAACAGCATGTAACTTCAAAACCTTTAATTTTACACTAGAAAAGTGGATTGATACCAAGTTTGATTAGCGGTGATAAACAGTGACTTTCACACTTGTTAACTTGGGGGTCCCAACTGGCGCCACTGGTGATCGACAACGGGAGCCTATGACGATACCCTATGACAATACAGAGCTGTATGACAATAACCTATGACAACAATACAGGGCTATGAAAATACAGGGCTATGACAGTTCCTCAACATTTTCTTTGAAAACAACCGAGGTAATAACCATCTCCACAAGGTAATATGTAAAAAAAATCTGACCTTCCGATCTTCCCCTGGTTCTGACATCTTTGAAGTGTTGGCCTCCATGGATGCATCTGGACTCTCAGGATTACTGCTAAGGGATTGTAACTCAGTTAATGTTGTGTCATCATGTTCATTTGACAATGCCATCCTGAAATATGTATTACTCTTTTTATTTAACCCTTTACCACATATCCCTATTTTCAATAGCCCTCACAGAGAAAACTTTTTGAAAACATTGCAGGAAAAGAAGAAAATGCTGCTCAGAAGCATTTCACAGGCCATAGTGGCAGGTCACTTACTCTTTTATATCTCAGATTTTTGATATACTGGCCTTCAAGAATCAATCTAGACTTTCAGAATTACTGCTGAGTAAGTCAGCCAATGTCTGGTCATCTTGTTCAGTCTATTTATGGATCCTTCTTGATACAATCAAAACTGTACTAAACTTCTTCACGTCAAATATAGATAACAAAATTCAGACTTATTAGATCTGAAATCCATTTACTGACAGCAAATAATAATGTGGTTCATATGGTAGATTTGTGTTTTGAAGGGTTGAAAATATTCTGGGAAAAGAAGAAATACTTGGACACCAGTCCTCCTCTTGCCAAAATCATTCTTCATGCGATTCATTAAAACTTTGTTTTGTTTATTAGAGGCAGTGTTAGAAATTAACATATATTACAGGTACATGTAGCAAGTACTTGCTACCCAGCTTAAGATAAGGTAGCAATAGGAACGTTCCTGGTAGCAAGTTGGGGCAGACAAATAACAGCCCTACCTCCCACTCATAGAATGATGCTTGAATTACTGTCTTTGCCCATGAATTGCTTGGCAGAAGTAAAGTAGCAGGTAGCAACCTTTTGCTACTGCCTTTGTGCCGAGGTTGCAAAATTTGTTTTTCAGGCAGCAAACCTGCTACTTCCTACTGCTAATTTCGAACCCTGTTAGAGAGTTAAACAAGCAGCTAAGAGATCACAGAAAGAGTTTGCTAAAGGCACAGAAATCTTTTTACTTTTACATTTATGTGAAAAATGGAATGTTGGACTTATAAGACAGACTGGTTGTGTGTTAGAGATAGTCTCTATGATAGTTTGGACAGTTTAAACATATGATACTGAAATTTACTTAATCTTGTATCTGAATTAACATTTGACTTTTCCAAAACATGGACATTTCCACTATTGTAGAAGATCTAGGTACCATTAGAAGACATCTTTGCCTCTACCATCAAATCTAAATTTGGCACCTTTATGTGCCAAATTGGCAACTCATTTGTGATTGTTGTCTAAGGTTTAATCAGGGATCGTATATGAACGATCCTGGTTTAATATATGAGCATTTAAGCCATTCAAGAAGGAACAATAAACAAATCAATGTTTCTTTTCCTTTCCGTTTCTTTGCTCCCCTTGTGTTCTTTAAATAGATCCATATATTTCGTACAAGGCTTCGTACCAATGTCAATGTGCGCGCACAGAGTCGAGTGTGCACTAGAATTCGGACTTTCACGCGATTTTCCTATTTGTGTCTTACTCTAAATGTGACGAATACTATCATCTTCCTTATGTATAGATCACACCTACTTTTTCACATCACAGCGTGGGATATTGTCGCTAATAGTACACAAAATTTAAACAAATATCGCTTTTCGTAAATTGGCAAATTCTCCTTTGAAGAGAGTATTTTCATGGCAGTGGCTAAAACATGGACGACTTTTACGGAGTCCTATCAAAACACTGATGTCAACAGCGAAAAGTGAGCATTATCGGCTGCATAAAAAAAAATCGTTGAGAATCAGTCGAAACTTTAGGTGCATTTAATAAAGAGAAGTTTGTACACACAAGGAATCGACCACACATTGGCCTTAGCCTTTTTTTTCGGATGTGGTGGAGACAATACGAAAAATATCTGCAACATAGGTTGGGGTGGTAACCATTTTACGCTTTTCTTTACAAATACAAGTTTTCACGACATTGCAGTTAAAACCTTTGCAAATCGGCTTAGAAAAGAAGAAACTGCTTGTAACAAAAGAATCGCTCCTTTTCCAACAATAGTTTTCATGTTGTTAAATAACGGTACTATCTTTTCCTTTGTCTATACGTTCCTTTGTCTTTTCCCTTTTTGATTAATTAATTATAAGTAAGCATTTAGTATGGATGTAATTTGCCTTTGCGGTAATAGGTTAAAACTTATTGCACATGCTAATAAAATGATACTTCAAGTCGAGCATAACATGAAAATTGTCGGCAAGGGGAAGGGGTGGGCAACATAGCCTTTCTCCTCTTCCTACCGAGTGTGTGTGTGGGGGGGGCGGGGGGGGGGGGGCGGAAACATGTCTTAGCCGCCAAACCCGCATACTCAGGATTTCGCCCATAATGTCAGGTTACAGACTGAGAAGACTGCAATTATGTATCGATTTCAAGATATACCGTAATTGAGATTTCAGGATTCCAAACTCATCTGAAGTATTTATAAAGGCGTATGACCAAGAAACCGACCGTTTACGGTTACTCTTTTCAAAAGCAGTGAGGTATCAACACTTGACCAAAGCATACAATGTCCCGCCTTTAAAACTACGAATTTATGCAAAGCTTTTTATAAAAATTTGTTAAACTAGTGCAGGTACAGCGAAACATGAAAACAACAACCACATTGAAATAGATGTATGCCTACCTGTTTCTTGTTTAGTTTTTTTTTTCCCAACAAAGCAGGCCAACATAACACAATCAACTCACTGTTCTAATAGATCTGGTGCTCTCGAGACCTAGTTTATCCCTTGATTCTACTGGAAAGCTACACCCTCCCCCCTTGTTCCAATTACTCGCATTTGTGGCGGGCGGTCATCAATCTGTCCTTGTAAAAAACAAAGAATCAACAATGTTTTAACCCAAAGGTTACTAAGCGCTACTCGGGGTGCTCTTGCGGACAGTGTAGATCAAAATCAGACTGCACACAACGTCCGATCTTTTGATCTACACTGTCCGAGACGGTATTTTCTTTCAAACCGCAGTATTTGGTGTTGTTTTTTTTTTTTCCCCTATTGAGTGGAAATCTTTGTTTCATTTATTCAGCAATTTAAGGTTTAACGTATACGAGCATGATACATAAATACAAGTAAACTATCGTGGCGGGGGGGGGGGAAGCTGGTTATGAGTAACATCTCCTTTAACCACGATGTTTTCAAAACTGGTCTGCCGTGCAAGACTCAAAAGCCGTCTGCTAGGGACCTGTAAATTGGTTTATGTTATCTTTAATATTGAAGAGAAAATGAGAAAATGGTAATATTCTTTTTCTAAATCTTAAAAGTTTTTGTTGATATAATTCGTCAGTTTCCTAATATATGTACACGAGGTCTAAGAAGCGTTTTTTCGTGCAAAGAACTTAGAACGTTCTGCAGCTTAGCGTATCAACCTTCAATGAAGGGTCAAAATACATGTATTCATCCTTTCCCACTAATGTTGACTTCTGAAACCTTTGTATCTTTCTGCCGATGAAGTGACTTTTTTTTTCGTGGGGGGGGGGGGGGGGGGGGTTCTTTAAACTGTTAGATATTGATAAAGAAAGATCTTTTTGAAAGTTAATCCTTCAATTTTTAACACGTTTTATCATGAATCTTGTAGATAAACTATGGGGTAATTCCCACTTACCTCTTTACCAAACGACAAAATTTTAGACTGGTCCAACTTGAAAGGATTTGCAGACGACAAAATAAATGTGATTGAAAAATTGAAATTTGTTTTAGGAAGGGTAAAAAAACGTTGTAGGAAAAGGAGAAAATGCTGGTTACAAGGTTTTCAAAAGGTTTCTTTCAAAGGGTCGTTAAAAGTCGGGATTGTGTGGTAAAGGGTTAAATCAAAATGGTAGTAATAGAGATTAACCCTCCACCAAACAACAAATTTCCAGACCTATCCAAATTGAAAAAATTTGCAGACGACAAGTTGAATGTGGCCAAAAATCTTAACTTTCTCTATGGAAGTGTAGAAAACATTATGGGAAGAGGAGAAAATGCTGGTTTCCAGCATTTTCTCCTTTTCCCACAATGTTTTCAAAAGCTCTCTTCCTCCGGGTCGTTAAAACTCGAGATTGTGTGTAAGGATTGGTTCTTTGATATACTGCACCACATGTGTTTCCGTTTATAGAATCGGCGAACGAAAACAGGAACCCATTGTACACAATATGGGAAAGAGTTAACCCTTAGGCTGCCATGCGCGACTCACTGACCTTTCGCGGACAGCGTAGATCAAAGATCAGACTGCACAGAACGTGCAGTCTGATCTTGAATCTACACTGTCCGATAAGGAGATATCTCTCCTCCAAAATTACCTTTAAAATAAGAAAGTTGGGATGTTTTTTCTATATTGATTTGAAAGTTTTATTTCTACTATTTAACAGGATAAGAGTTAATTATTAACCGTTTCCAACACAATCCTGTGTTTTAATGACCTTTGACTTTTTACCAGACGGCATTTTAGACTAGCCCAAACTGAAAGCGTTTTGCAGACGACAAAATTTGTTTTGGGAAGGGTTGAAAACATTGTGGAAAAAGGAGAAAATACAAGTTACCAGTGTTTTCCCCTTTTCCCACTAAGGTTTCAAAAGTTTTTTTTTTCTCTCTCTCTTCGGGATCGTTAAAAGTCGGGATTGTGTGGTAGAGGACTAAGAAAGAGGCTTTTAAAAACATTGTGAGAAAAGGAGAAAATGGTAACCAGCATTTTTTCCTTTCCCCAAAATGTTTTCTACCCATTACTCAACAAAGCTCAACATTTGAGTTACATTTAATAAGTTGCTTGCAAATGCTTTCAATTTGGACGAGCATAATTTTGTTTATCTAGGAAAGAGTAAATTACTGACTGATAAGCCACGACGGCAGGGAAACTACTAAATGAAGCGTGGCAGGTGCCTGGAACTAACATTAGACGGCCCCGTAATCTTTCACCTCTCAGGTTCAAGATTATCGTAAAATTCAGTTGTCTCTAATTTTTATCGGTATTCTCGATACATGTGTCTTGATTTAGGAGCAAACACATTAAACTTCATTTTTAACCCTGAGTTTTAACAAACCAAGGAAAGACTATTGAAAATATTGTGGAAAAAGATGAAAATGCTGATATAAGATTTTTTTTATTATTTCTTTTTTTCTACAATGCATTTTAAACCCTTTCAACTCCTTGCTTAACAATCACGAGATTTAACGACCCTAATGAAAAGATCTGAAGAAAGCATTGTGGGAAAAGGAGCAAATGCTGGTTACCAGCATTTTCTTCCGTTTCCACAGTGTTTTCTACCCTTTCAAACTCAAATTCCATCATTTGGACCACATTTACTTTGTCGTCTGTAAGTACCCCCCCTCCTGAGAAAGAAGCATAATGAAAACATTGTGGAAAAAGGAGAAAATGCTGGTAGCCAGCATTTTCTCTTTTTCCCACAATGTTTTCTATTCTTCCCAGAACATTTTTTTTTTTTCAGCCACATTTATTTTGTTGTATGCAATTGCTTTCAATTTGGACTAGCATAAAATTTTGCCTTCGTCATAACTCGGCCCATTCCGTACCAACATCTAACGATTTGATCACCGGATCACCCGAGGTACGCCGAATGAAAATTTTGTCGTTTTGTAAAGAGTTTAATAGTCACGTGTGTCGCGGAACGTATCAAAATCATCAACTCTTTTGGCCTCCCCCCAAAAAAGTTAACTATGCCTCTTCCGACGACTAAAACTGCTATCAACTTTTACTCAGAAATTTTCGTATCTCATAGCCTTGACTAAGTAAGTTGTCGGTACAGATCCAAGATTTCTATCAATGCTGTCAGCGACTTTAAAGCCCCTTTTAAGAACTATTTAAGATCATCGCAGGATACCGGTGTCATAAACGGACCTAGACCCGCAAAAAGGTCCAGAACGGTCCGTAGATTAAGTCATCTTAAAGGGTTAAATGAGGAATAGGGACAAGTCTATGCAGAAGTGCCTGGGTCCCGTATTCACCAACCATTCTTAAGAACATTCCTAGTCTTGTTCTCCATTTTTTTTTTTTTAAATTTGAAAGTTAAGCAACTTCTTGGTCCGTGTTCGCCAACCATTCTTACGGATATTCTTTGATTCTCAAGAATTTTCTTATTTGAAAGTAATACAATTTTCGATTGGCTAAACCAACTTTCGATTGGCTAATCCATTTGGTTTAGCCAATCAGAAGTTGTTTTACTTTCAAATTCAGAAAATTCTTTAGCATAAGACTTAACCCTTTCCCAAACGACAAATTTTTGACTGGTCCAAATTGAAAGAGTTTGCAGACGACAATTTTAAATTTGATGAAAATGGCAGAAAGTTATCAAAAAGGGTAGAAAACACTGTGGGAAAAGGAGAAATTGCTCGTTACGAGCAATTTCTCCTTTTCCCACAGAGTTTTCAAAAGACTTGTACTGCAGACACATGAAAACCAGGGCTTGTTTGGGAAAGGGTTAAAATATTCTTAAGAATGAATACGGTGAATACGGACCTAGTTGATTGGCTAAACCAAATTGTTTTAGCCAGTCAAAAGTTGCGTTACTTTCTCAATATGTTATAAGACTTAAGATAAAATTAAGAATGGTTGGTGAACATGCACCCCATTATGCAATGGGACAAAGGTTAGTTGAATGTCTAAATGTTTAAACATCTTAGAAATTAGTTTCACTTGAAGATGAAATTTTCGACTTGCTGTATAATACTGTTCAACTCTTTACCGCCAAGCCTCGGTAGCGCAATCTGAGACTTGAGACCAGCGGGGTCGCTGGTTTGAATCTCCAGCTCGTTGAATATTCTTTTCGAGGATTGATGATAGTCATTGCGACAGGATTCATTCCTCTCTCACCGCTGATCATTGTTTCAACGACGGATATGTGGGAATGCTGCCAGTGGCTTAGGAAGAATATTGTGCGAAGTACTGGGAACAGAAACTTCATGAAAGTATGGATAGGTGCACTAGCCACCGTGATATAACTGAAATGTTGAAAACGGCATTAAACACCACACAAACAAACAATCAACCCTTGTTCCAAACTATGCCGTGTTTTACAGACCTTGTAAAAGACGGCTGCCGAAAAAATAGTGGGAAACAAAGGAAAAAATTGTGGTAATTAACATTTTCTCCTTTGCCCACAATGTTTTCTATCCTTTCAAAGTCAAATACGACCATTTGAGCTAAGTTTTATTTGTCGTCTGCCTAATATTTTGTTTTGGAAGGGTTTTCATACTTTTTCGCCCGATATTCTTTTAACTCCTTCGCTGCCAATTAAATGGAGCCGACTTTTCTCGAGGTCTATCAATATCTTTTCCGTTTCAATTGCACCTGCTTTTTGGTTGAAGATCAGCATCAGATAGCGGATGGTGTTGGTCAAAGATCAGACTGCACGTTTTGTGCAGTCTGATCTTGACCTACGCCGTCCGCAAAAGCTATGCAAGGCGACAATGGCAGTGAAAGAGTTAAAGTGCAAAACTGTTTTCGCTCAAAATGATGATATAAGATTCATGCTCCGTGAAAAGGGGGTTTAATACATCTGAAAAAAAAAAAAAAAAGTGTTGATCCAGGTCATCCTGCGCAATCCGCGCAGGCTGACCTAGGTCAAAACTATTTGCTATGAGTCACTTTTCTAAAAGGACTATTCTACCTCATGGTTCAGCCCGCTTTTAGAAAAGACAAGGCAAATTTTAGTTGACGTAAGCTTGTACAGTTTCTGGTCGTACAACTTGATTACGATACATACTGTATATAGGAAAACATGACACTGTAATAATTTACAGACTAAATTCGTAATATGTTACTAGCAGGCTAACATTTTAGACGTATGGATCCATATTATGATAGGACTTGATTGGTATCATGCATAACGAGGATTTTTTTTCCCCGAGTGCAACTAATATAGTTGCCATGCTCTGTGCATTATCTCCTTTGTCCAACGTGTTTTTCACCCCATCACAGAAAAAATCCATCATTTTAAACCAACTTACATTTTTTTTCTGCAAATGCTTTAAATTTCGTCAAGGCTTCTAAAATTTTTTGGTTTGCTAATGTGTTAAATGGCACCGTATTCCCCAACCACTCTTGAGAACATCCTCGGTGTTATTCTCCAAGATTTTCTAAATTTGAAAGTAACAATATTTCTAATTGGCTAAACCAAAGGGTTTAGCCAATCAGAAGTTGTGTTACTTTCAAATTTAGAAAATTCGGCAGTACAGACCAAGGACGTTCTTAAAAATGATTGGTGACTACGGACCCTGGACTTTTTTTTTAAAGTAAGGGAGCTTACCAATGTAATGTTAAAAAATTTTATTTTGAGTTACTTCCCTTAGATTTAAATAGCGCACAATTCCTGGCGAAAGAGTCAAAAGTACCCTTACCAAGCATTGATTGGGTTTTCATCATTTGAAATATCCATCCCAGCCCTTCCCTCCCCATCTCCATTCCTCTTTGATTTGTCCCTCCCTTCATCCCTCCTTCCTCTCACCCTCTCCTTTTTTCCTCCTTCCTTCCTTCCTTTCTTCCACACATCCATCCTCCATCCACCTTTACTCATTCATTCAGTTTGTGTGTATGTTCATTCGCTTACTTCCTTTGCTCACTCACCCATCGTGTGTGGACAGAATCATCCATCCATCCATCGGCCCACCCACCCTTTCATTCATTCATTCATTCAATTCTATCTCCTGTGTGAATTATCAATCATATGTTCAATAAATCTACATGCAACAAAACAGTCATTCAAAACAGAGATTTTACATACAGAAATCATTGTTATGAAATAGGCCATGCATGGCTTGATCAGCGATTATGGTATTGATTTGAAATCAAGATATCCTTGTCAAGTGGGAATGACCTTGCACAAGGCACTGCAGAGAACCAATCTAGTACTGGTGCAACCAAAGAAAAACATAAATGAGTGAGGTTTTGTGGTTATATACACATGTAACTGAAAAACAGTTAAAAGTAATTCGAAACACTATTAATAGTGTTTTAAATCACTTTTAACTGTTTTTCAGTTACATGTGTACCCAATATAACCACAAAATCTCGCCATTATTGGGTTCCACTTCAATGCTTTTTTCCTCTTTTATTTTCGGAAGTTACCTTGTCAAAAAATTCTGTCAGTAAGGTCTGAAAATTAAAAAAAGGAAAAAATGATCAGACTGGAACTTGGCCACGATATTCACAAGAAAGCATTGATCAGACTGTTTGAATAGCAAATTACACTCTGAGTCATTATGAACATCGATCCTGCCTAGAAAACACCCAACTTCTCTCTTCAGCTCATTCATCAATCAACCACAAACAGACAATTATTTTGTCATTGACCTACAGTTAACTGAAGCATCATTTCAACATAAATAAGGTTTGGTTTCTTCTTATTTCATGCCAGTGAGGTGTCACTGGAGAGTTTAAGCTTTAACCCTTTACCACACAATCCAGAGTCTTAACAACCTTGAGGAAGAAGGCTTCTGAAAGTATTGTGGAAAAAGGAGAAAATGCTGGTAACCAGCATTTTCTCCTTTTCCCACCATGTTTTCTAAACTTTTGAGGCAAAATCCATTGATTTGAAAAATATTTCATAAGTCATCTGCAAATGCTTTTGAATTGGACTAGTCTAAAATACTGCTGTTTGGTAAAGAGTTAACCCTTTCCAAACGATAAATTTTAGACTGGTCCAAATTGAAAGAGTTTGCAGACGACAATTTTAAATTCCTATCATTTCAACAACAGTCATCTGCAAATGTCTTCAATATGGAAAATCTACAAAAATGTTGTTAGTCAAAAAAAAAGATTTAACACTTTTCCCAGATAATGCAAAAACCCTGTTTTACTAGTATTCTTACTGTCGTACCTGGTAAAATAATATGAGAGAGAGGAGAGACAGACAGACAGACAGACAGACAGGATGAGAAGAGAGAGAGAGGGTTAGTTGAAGGAAGGAGGGAGTGAGTGGGGATAGGAAGCGACAGAGTGCATAATTATGGGCAAAAATTTCTTTCCATGGATTCATGATATAGTCACTGCATTAGGCTTTCTTGTGCTACCACTGATCATTGGAATAAGAATGCCAGCAGTGCATGGGTACATGTAGGATCACCTTCTACCATGCCATAACTGAAATTGCAGGGAAGTTCATTAAAAACCATAGAATAAGTATGTCAGCCTATCACATCATGTTCAGGGTGCAAATCTTGTGATGAGCAGAGTCGGCCTCTGAAAGTATCTACATTGCAGTTGAGTACTATGCCAGTATTAACCAACCATTCTTAAGAACATTCTTAGTCTTATTCTCCAAGATTTTCCAAATTTGGATGTAATGCATCTTCTGATTGGCTAAACCATTAATGACTTAGCCAATCAGAAATTGTGTTACTTTCAAATTTAGAAAATTCTGGAGAAAAAGACTCAGAATTTTCCTAGGAATGGTTGGTGAATACTGGCCAGGTTAAGTTCAATAGTGATTGATAAAAGCTGTAGAACTTATTGCAGTTTGTTTATTTGTATTGGAGTTGAATGCCATTTCATGAGGTCAGGTTATATATGGTGGTCAGTGCACCTATGCATGTGTTTCCTGGCTTTCTCACACCAGTACTGATACAACTTTCTTTCAAAGCCACTGATCACTGAGGCAAAAAAACGCTGGATATCAAACCCACAGCAACATGTCTTATACAATAACCACTACGCTAAATATATAACTTTTACTTCATACGAAACTACTGAAAATCATCATGGGGAAAAAAACATTGAAAACTGAACATTAAAATGTAACCTAATGTTTATTAATGGCAGAGTTTGAAGATAAATAGAAATAGATACAATAACAAGTAAAACAACCTACTTCAATCTTGAGATTTCATAACTACAGTTCAAAATTACAAATAATTTCGACATTCAAATGTATTCTTTGTATGTACAATATATACCTTTTTTTCCCATTTGTTTCCTATCTTTTGCCTTTGTTTTCTCCATGCTTTCAATTAAATCAGATTTAACCCTACACTACACAATCAAGACTTTTAACTACCCTAAGAAAAAAAGCTTTTGAAAATATTGTTGGAAAAGGAGAAAATACTGGTAGATCTAACATTTTCTCTTTTACCACATGATGTTTTCTATCTTATGAAAGAAAAGCTTCATATTTTGAGTAACATTTAATTTGTCAACTGCAAATGCTTTCAATTTCCACAGTTATAAAATTTTGTTGGTTGATAAAGAGTTAAACATTATGCAATTAACCCTTTACCAGACGACAAAATTTTAGCCTTGTCCAATTTGAAATCATTTGCAGACGACAATTTCAATGTGGCTCAAATGTTGCAACTTTCCTTTGATAGGGTAGAAAACATTGTGGGAAATGGAGAAAATGCTGGTTACCAGCATTTTCTCCTTTTCCCACAATGTTTTCAAAACGCTTCTTTTCCAGGGGCATCAAAAGGCGGCATTGTGCTGTAAAGGGTTAAATATTGATGCAAATATTTTGGCAAAACTTTATACATGTACATCTTTTTTAAACAAGTGAATTATATTTATATACATGTATATATATATCTTTTTTTTTCAATACTTGTAAAATTAAAGAAAACACAATAGCAACTGACGGAGCATGGCAGACTGAAAAAAAAAAAAATACTCTAGTGGGCAGTTTAAGGTTCACAGAAAACTCTTTTTGGGAATATCACAGTTTGTTCAATTAAATTCTTTGTTTATAGAAAGTTTTTCCCTGTAAACTCAGTTCCTTTTCATACATTTCAAATTCTTTTTCAAACAACTGTTTGAGAGCAACTCTTCTCACCTGAAATAGACAAGAAAATGATACATTTAATGTTGTATGTGATATGTAGATAGATAACTGAGTATGTGAAATCGCAACTTGTGTTTAACTCTTTACCAAGTGACAAAATTTAGGACTTGTCCGAATTGAAAGGACTTGCAAACAATAAAATAAATGTAACTCAAATCATAAAATTTATCTTTCATAGAGTAGAGAACATTGTGGGAAAAGGAGAAAATGCTGGGTACCTGCATTTTCTCCTTTTCCCACAATGTTTTCAAATTTTAAAATTTCAATTTTCTGAGGTCAAAAGCTTGTAAAAACTTTGTGAGAAAAGGAGAAAATGCTGGTAGCCAGCATTTTCTTCTTTTCCCATGATTTTTTTATTTTTAAACCCTTAGAAAGGAAACAGCCACAACTGACTATCGGTAAACCTTAGAATGCTATCAAAATGGATGAGTGCGCAAATTTGCCATCTCGTAATAATGAAGGCTTTTGAAAACAATGTTGGAAAAGGAGAAAATGCTGGTAACTAGCAATTTCTCTTTTTTTCACAATGCTTTCTACCCTTTCAAGGCCAAATGTAATAGTTTTAGCCCCAATTATTTTGGTGTCTGCTATATTCCTTTGAAATTTGGAAGAGTCTAAAATTTTGTGGATTGTTCAGGAGTCAATCAAGCAAAAGGTGAAGGTTTCACTAACAGCCAAGCCAGCTTTGGCAGCCATTCTCTTACACGATGTTGTTAAACTCTTTACCAAACAACAAAACTTGAGCCTTACCAAGTTGGATTGATTGTATGGTGTTTAACGCCGTTTTCAACATTATTTCAGTTATATCACGGTGGCCAGTGCACCTATCCATGCTTTCCTGGAGTTTCTTTTTACCAGTATTCCGCACAATATTCTTTCCAAGCTACTGGCTGCTTTCCCACATAACCATCGTCGAAACAATGGTCAGGAATGAATCCTGTCGCGATGACTATCATCAATCCTCGGAAACAAATTGGCCAAGCCTCTTCAAGTTGGAAGCATTTGCAGACGACAAATTAAATTTTGCTTACCACACAATCCCGACTTTTAATGACCCTGATGAAAAGGGCTTTAGAAAACATGGTGGGAAAAGGAGAAAATGCTGGTAACCAGCATTTTCTCCTTTTCCTACAATGTTTTCTACCTTATCAAAGAAAAATTGCACCCTTTGAGCCACAATGAAATTGTTGTCTGCAAATGCTTTCAATTTGGACTGGTCTAAAACCTTTTTGTGTGGTTAAGAGTTAAAACATGCAATCTGCTTTCAGATGCAAGACAACATTGTGGGATAAAGAGAAAATGCTGGTTACCGGCATTTTCTCCTTTTCCTACAATGCTTTCAAAGGCCTTTTCAATCAGGGTTGTTAAAACTCTGAATTGTGTGATACAGGGTTAACTCTTTCAAAGACCTACAATTTTAGTCACATTCAATATCTCATCTTCAAATGCTTTCAATCTGGATGAATCAACAACAATGCCATCCATTAACTCCTTACAACACAGCCAAACTTTTGACTTGTCTGAACTAAAAGCTCTTGCAGACAACAATTTAAGTATGGCCCAAATGATGGAATTTATCTTTGGTAAGGTAGAAAACATTGTGGGAAACGGAAAAAATGCTGGTTACCAGCATTTTCTCCTTTTCCCACAATGTTTTCAATAGGCTTCTTCCCCAGGGTCATTAAAACTTGGGATTGTGTGGTAAAGAGTTAAGCAGTTAATCATACAAAAGGTCAAGGTTGCACTTACAGCCAAGGCAGCCTTAGCAGCCATTCTCATCTCGGATTTAATCACCTCAGCCTCATTCTTAATTCTTTTCTTCCAGCTAGCTTCTTCGAGATTTTCATTCCAAGCTGCTCTCTGGTTGATGTTCTTTTCCCTGACAACAGGAGAAATAAGTAGATCTACTGTAAAACCAGAAATGCTCGCATCTTGGAAATCTTCATGATTTTCAGGTATTGATGAAAATCGTGAAGATATCCGCCAGTACAAAATTAAGTTACATTAGGGCATATTTTACCTAGACAAGGAGTTGTGTGGGATCGATTGACTAGGACTCTCATCGACATCAATGAGTGCCTTTTGTCAGCTTAGTTGACCTGAATACTAGTTCTGTGGCAGTTAGTACTGCCAATTACAGGGAGTTGAAGTTTGTCAGTACACTGGACCATAGCAAAAAAAGAACTTTTTGCAAGATCACGATAATCAAAACATGCGTAAGGTCGGTATTTCATAATTCCTGAAATTTTAGACCGCAATAATATCCACTTTTACAGAATCAATAGCATTTTTTAAATCTTTACCGGGTGACAATCTTATAGACTTGTCCAAATGGAAAGCACTTGCAAAAAATAAATCCAGTGTGTCTCAAATAATAGGATGTATTTTGTAAGGATAGAAAACATTCGTGAAAAGAAACCAACATATGGTGCTTCACCAACAATGTTTTTAAAAGTGTCCTTCTTGAGAGCTGTATGAACAGTGTTTTATTTAGGCGTAACCCTTTACCAATAATCCCATATATTATGATTGATTGATTGATTGATTATATGGTGTTTAATGCCATTTTCATCATTATTTCAGTTATATTCCAACAGCCAGTGCACCTATCCATGCTTTCCTGGAGTTTCTTTTACCACTTTTACGCACAACATTCTTTCCAAGCCACTGGCTGCTTTCCCACATAACCATCATTGAAACAACAGTCAATGGTGAGAGAGGAATGAATCCTGTCGCAATGACTCATCAACCCTCGGAAAGAAATTGGGTGAGCCAGGGATGGAACCACCAACCCCTTGTTCTCAAGTCCTATACCTACTGAGCTACCGGGGCTTGGCTCCTTGTTTTATGAAGAAGCCTTTTGGAAACATTGCTGGTAACCAGCATTTTCTCCTTTTCTGACAATGTTTTCTATCTTATCAGAGAAGTTAAGCTCATTTGTATTAATTTTGAATTTGTCATCTGTAGATGTTTTGAATTTGGAAGACTCTAAAATTGTTGTTGCAAAAGAGTTAAAAAATGAGGAACAATCCATAATTATTTCACAGATATACATGTACATGGGAGAAAGAAAAGATTCATTGGAAGCTGGTAGTAAAATAAACAGAAAAAAATTCTGACATATCTTTCAACAATAATAACTTTCTCTTAGCCCTCTACCACACACCAAAATCTAGGCTTGTCCAAATTGAAATCATTTGCAGATGACAATTTAAATGTGGCTTAAATGATGGAATTTGTCTATTGATAGCTTAGAAAAACTAGTGGGAAAAGGATAAAATTCTGGCAACCAGCATTTTCTCCATTCCAACAATGTTTTCAAAAAGCTTCTTTCTAAGGGTCATTTAAACTAAAGATTGTGTGGTAAAGAGTTAAATACAAGAAACATAAAATCAAGATCAGACTGCACAGAACATGCAGTCTGATCTTTAATCTACACTGTCCGCAAAAGGTCAGTGAGTCGCAATTAGCAGCTTAAGGGTTAAAGTGCTGCATCCAGCCTTAGTTGCATTTTTGGACAGTGAAGATCAAGATCAGACTGCACAGAACATGCAGCCAGACTGTCTTATCTTGGATCTACACTGTCTGGTACTCCGTTAACCCCTAAAGCACCATATAGTTGCATTTGCGGCTAGTGTAGATCAAGACCAGGCTGCACAAAACGTGCAGCCTGATCTTTGATCTACACTGTCCGCTTTGATGAATCACTGTAGACAAAAGCAACCATGAAATTGCAATTATTTGGGTCATATTTCTAGGATTAAAATGTCTAACAGGTTTATCCGGCACTCTAAGGGTTAAATAATCAAATCAAAACAACCTTGACATAGCAATAATTTTGGCTGTTTTCCCAATTAAAAAGACTCATTTTATTAACCTATTATTAACCACATACAAGCTATGCATAAAGGGGAAATACATCTACATGTAAGAGCACGGGTTTTAAAATGGTCCTTCTTCAGTTTGTAAACAAGAAACTGATCATTTTTTCACAATGTTTTCAGATGCATTTTGATGCGAACAACGTAAATAGTTTTATTAGAATTGTAAAGGGCTCGGCTGTCTGGCGTAATTTAATTTTATTTCCCCCACAAAACCACTAGAATGTCTAGCAATATCTTATTTATTAAACTTTAACCATTGATCAAGGTTCTTCTTTTTTCCTCTCTCTTGGAAGAAATTGAAAATATTTACATAAATTGATATACAAGTATCACTTTTCTGTTTTATATTATCTACTTTAACTCTTTTAGTGCCATGGGTGACAAGACAGGCTTTTGCTGCTAACATAGATCAAAATCAAAACGCACAAAATGTACAGTCTGATCTTGGAATTATACCATCAGCTTGTTCAAGCCTGTAAGGTAAATTTCTTTAGAAGTTTCAGTGGACTGTATGGTCAGCTGCCGAAAGGGGTAGAGTTAGGTAGACCTGGCGCTGAAATATTAAACTTTTAAAACACAAACAATCATTAGTAGACTTAAAATTGGGTATTCTGGGCTCTAAGGCTCGAGGTAATTCATTTTAACCCTTAGGCTACTAAGCGTGATTCACTAACATTTTGTGGACAGCCTAATCCAAGATCAGACTGCACAGAATGTGCAGTCTGATCTTGAATCTACACGGTCCAATAAATAGAAATCTTTCCCCCAAAAAATACCTTTGAAACAGGAAAATTTGGCTTTATACTATCGGTTTGAAAGTTTCATTTCTTTTATTTAGCGGGATAAGGGTTAATTTAATTCAAACATGTTTATTTACACCGATTGAGAAACAAGTTCTTGCAACTTATACTATTCTCTCTCAATTCTGCTTCCTGGAAACCACACCAGTACTTGCAGCTAATGCGTTGGCCAATGAACAGTCCAAAAGTTGACACCTGCTCTCAGGTATCGAACTCTGGACCTCATGGTTACAAGGCCAACATTCAGTGGTTACTTGATTTGATTTGTACTCAGAAAATCATGGTTTGATCCATACTAGCAGCTCAGGTTATTTCAGGAGAGTGAGTGACCTTCAGCAAGACACTTCAGAACTCAAAGGTTAGTCCTGGTAAAACCTAGTAGCCTGAAGTTTCCATTGGTCAAACTGGTAAGGGACGAATAAAACCACATAGACAACCATGGTGTGAGGTTTACTCAATATTCCCACAACAGCAAAGTTTTACGGAACGTAATTGATCTCTAATAAATGGTAGAGTAATGAAAAAAGAGGTTCAAGCCGGCAATTTCTGTGGAGCTATATTATTCCCGTAGACAATGATATATACCAATGTCTGACAGCCAGAAAACTTTCCTCCACACTTATAGACAAAAACCCAGTAATTAATGCATTCCTTACCCTTCAACTCTTGACAACACAACAAGGATATTAATTTGTTCACATGGACTCTTTTACACAAAAGCACGACCCTGAGAAAAAAAACTTTTGAAAACACTGTGGGAAAAGGAGAAAATGCTGGTAACCAGCATTTTCTCCTTTTCCCACAATGTTTTCTACCCTATCAAAACACAAATTCCATCATTTGAGCCATACTTAATTGTCGTCAGCAAAACGCTTTTAATTTGGACATTAGTCTACAGTTTTGTAATCTGGTAAAGAGTTAACTAAATAATCATTTTGAGACCTACCAAAAAGTATTACAAGTTATACAAAAGGGCAAACATTTTCAGGAAAGGCAAAGGTAATTCTTGAAATAATTAAGAAAACATCGTGGGAAAAGAAGTAATGGCTTGTTACGAGCAACTGCTTCATTTCTCAGAATGTTTTTGAGAAGCTTTGATTACGATAACATTAAAAGATGTATTTGTACAGCAATATGCTCAAGACTTCAGGTTGCCCTGAATGTTTGAAGGACAAAGAGAAAGACTGATTGAGTCATGGTCTGTGAAAAAGGGCCTTAACTCTTTACCAAACGACAAAATTCTAGACTGGTCCAAATCGAAAGCATTTGCACACAACAAAATAAATGTGACTGAAAAACTGAAATTTGTTTTGGGAAAGGTAGAAAACATTGTGGGAAAAGGAGAAAATGCTGGTTACCAGCATTTTCTCCTTTTCCCACAAGGTTTTCAAAAGGCTTCCTTTACAGGGTTGTTAAAAGTTGGGATTGTGTGGTAAAGGATTTTAATACATCTGCAAAAAGTACCAACCTATGTCAGGCTGTAAACCTATGTCAGCATGCACAGTCCGCACAGGCTGACATGGGTCAAAACTTTTTGCTCTTTGTAAATTTTCTAATGCCCAAAGACTGTTCTACCTCCAGATTTAGTCGATTGTTAGACAAACTGTAATCAGATTTTATGGATCCATAATTATATGATGGATTGCTTGACATGGTGCTGCAGGGAGATGCACTGACACTGAGGCTGCTGAGTGCCAATCAAGGACTTTTTGTGGACGGTGTAGATCAAGATCAAACTGCAGAAAATGTGCAGTCTGATCTTGGATCTAGACTGTCAGATGAGGAGATATTTCCCCTTCCTCCTCCCCCCCACCCCTTAAAAAAAATTGAAATGGCAACATTAAGGTTTTTACTATCAGCTTAAAAGTTTCATTTATCTTCATTCATAAAAATATTCGTTTATCTTTTCATTTATACAGCAGGGTAAGGGTTAAATCCCCTTTTTCCACAGTGCCACTCTAATATTTTTTAATCTTGCACCCCTTTTATTTATAGGTTCAATACCTAACACCTGTGAAATAAAATGAATTTGGACAAAACAATAAAGATGCTTCACTTGCTCTAAGAAACTTAACCCTAAGCTGCTATGCACAACTCACTGACCTTTAGCGGGCAGTGTAGATCAAGATCAGACTGAACATACAATGCAGTCTAATCTTGGATCTACACCGGTCAATAAGAAGATATTTTTCCCCAAAAAAATTAATTTGAAATAACGTAACTCGGCTTTCACTATCGTCTTGAAAGTATCGTTTAATCCTTTCCCAAACAAGCCCTGGTTTTCACGTGTCTGCAGTACAAGTCTTTTGAAAACACTGTGGGAAAAGGAGAAATTGCTCGTAACGAGCAATTTCTCCTTTTCCCACATTGTTTTCTACCCTTTTTGAGACCTTTCTGCCATTTTCATCAAATTTGAAATTGTTGTCTGCAAACTCTTTCAATTTGGACAAGTCCAAAATTTGTCGTTTGGGAAAGGGTTAAGTTATTTAGCTGCATATATCTTTTTAACTAGGTTTTATCTTGCACCCTTTTTATTTGTAGTTTCAACAGCTAACACCTGTGAAATAAAATGAATTTGAACAAAACATAGGGATGCTTCACTTGCTCTAAGAAACTTGAGTAAAGTTAAATATATTATCACCCTACAAACAGGTTAACTCTTTACCAAACAACAAAATTTTGGAACGGACCAAATGGAAAGCATTTGCGGACGACTAATTAAATGCAGCTTAAATGGTGATTTATGTATTACATACGGTAGAAAACATTGTGGGAAAAGGAGAAAATGCTGGTTACCAGCATTTTCTCCTTTTCCCACAATGTTTTCAATAGCCTTTTCTTTGAGGGTTTTTAAAACTCGGGATTGTGTGGTAAAGGGTTAAGTATTGAACTATGTGTGTTCTATAAATCAAGCCTGTGCAAATATGGAGTGTTAAACAAAGAAACAAACCTTCAAGACGTCCTTCAAAGTACCCTTATCTCTAAATAATACACATTTATTCATGTTTTAAACTCATACCTGAAACATTCCTAATACATAATATATGAGCCACGCTTTGTGAAAATGGGGCTTAATGCATCTGCAAAAAGTATCAGCCCATGTCAGCCTGTGCACTCTCCGCAGGCTGACATGGGTCAAAACTTTTTGCAATTTGTAGATTTCCTGTATGTCCATGGACCAGTCTACCTCATGATTCACTTTGTTGTTAGACAAAATTTATTTAATGGGCCCATAATTATATGGTGCTTTCCTTGGTATAATGGAAACATCCCCCCCCCCCCATGCATTAAAACCCCTTTTCACAGAGCATGGCTCATATGTTAGTGCCTTTGACTTCTTTTAAAAAAAATACAACAACAATTTAAGGTTGCTTAGCCCATTATTGCAAAAATACAATTTTCATTCCCCGGCAGTTGATTGTTGAAAGTTTTGACATCAATTTTGATAAAAAGCCTGAAGGCAATAAACCTAAAAGAAATCAAAGAAAGTGTCCAAGCTGGATCATTTGCAAGTCAGTATATATTTATTCTAGAAACTTTGTGTTTGGCTTGATTTTCTTATGTAACAAATAACAATCTAAATAGGGCTAACAGCAATTAAAAAAAGGAAATAAAATATCAACAAAAATACACACAGTCATAATTTGCAGTAGTTCTATCAGTTAACTCTTTACCAAACCACAAAATTTAAGACTGGTCCAAATTGACAGTATCTGCATGAGACAAAAGAAAGGTTGAAGAAATCATGAAATCTATCTTTGAACAGGGAGAAAACATTGTGGAAAAAAGAGAAAATGCTGGTTACCAGCATTTTCTCCTTTTCCCACAATGTTTTCAAAAGTCCTTTTTCTAGGCATCATTAAAACTGGGGATTGTTTGGTAAAGGGTTTTTTTAACTTTCTTGGTGCAATAATCGAATTGTTGTTGAAATTTATGTTGTAAATAGACAAAAAAAAATAGCTTTAAGTACAGTGCACATGTGCTGTAAAAATATCCTGCAATTAATGCTATATTGTTTAAATGGTGTCAAATTAGTCGTACAGTAAGACTGAGTTGCTGCAAAAATCTTAATTTAAATAAATGCATAAATATCTGCCTGTTTCAACTACTTTAAATTTTTTAACACTAACTAAGAAACATACTGCATATCTTTGTCTTTTCTTTTCAAAAGTCTCTGTCAGCATGAGACTAAAAGACTGAACATTATGATGTTACAAGAAGCATGTTAACTCTTTTTACAAGATAACAAGATTTTAGATTTGTCCACAGCATTTGCAGATGACAAGAGCAATGTAGCCCAAATGACATGAGGTGTCTTTGAAAGAGCAGAAAACACTTTGGGAAACGGACAAAATGCTGGTTACCAACATTTTCTACTTTTCCCACAATGCTTTCAAAAGTCTTCTTCCTTGGGTCATGAAAACCTCGGCTTGTGTGGTAAAGGGTTAACTCTTTTCCATACAGTTATGTTTTGATGACCCTGAAAAAGGAGGATTTTGAAAAGATTTTGGGAGAAGGAGAAATTGCTGGTAACCAGCAATTTTCCTTTTTTCCATAATGTTTTCAGCCTGATCGAAGACAGGAATCATCATTCAGTTACACTTAATTTGTCATCTGCAAATGTTTCCAATTTGGTCTAGTCCAAAATTCTGTTGTTTGGTAAAGGATTAACCAACATAGCTTGTGTATTTATGGTGCATCAGTCTTCTGACAATGCTTAGCAAGTCAAATTAGTCGAGAAGAGAAACTGGTCTCATGTTCTGATTCCTACTTGCTTGTTTCCTAGTCGTGAGTTTATGTTTTTCCTCTGGTTTCAATCAGGATTTCATTCAAAATCAGTTCTTAATATTCAGTATTCATTCTCTTTGTAAAGTCCAAGAGTAGCTGAATGATTCTGCCTTAATTAACTCTTTGCCACACAATAACCAGTTTTAACGACCATGAAAGAGAAAACATGGTGGGAAAGGAGAAAATAAAGGTAACCAGCATTTTCTCCTTTTCTCACAACGTTTTCTACCCTATCAAAGCCAGAAATCATTATTCAAGCTACAATTAATTTGTCATCTGCAAATGCTTTCAATTTGATCCAATCCATTTTTCTCCTTCGGTAAAGAGTCAAATAGTTTGCTACTCTAGGAATTAAAACATTGGCTACATATACATGTACATTCATTCATCATGTTTGGTTCAGGAGTGTATGAGATATGAAATAAAACATGAACTAAGAATTGAAACAATTTGACAGACATACATCTATATACATTATATGTAATTTTAACACATTACCAACATAATAGAAATTTAGGGAACTTACAGCTGATCCCTTCAGAAAACAATGTGGCAAAAGGAAAAACTGCTCACAAAAATGACTCCTCTAGCGACAATGTTTTCACTTATTTGCATATATCAAAGCTTAATTCATGTTGATTCTTAATATTTCACACTGATGTTATGTTTCATATTTGTTCTATGAGGTAACAAGTTGATAATTTCAGTGCTGTTGATAAAATCTGATAATTAGAAATTATTCTAGAATTATCTCTATACTATCATCATACACATCGAACAGTTCCATCCGCTTTTCTTCCGTGTCATCGACATCTTCACCGGCTGCTTTCTTCACAATGTGATCCATATCAACAACCAGGTTGTCCCAGAAATCATTAAACTTATGGCTGATAACAAGTGTAAATTTACTACTTTAACCCTTTACCGCACAATGCCGCCTTTTGACGCCTCTGGGAAAGAAGCCTTTTGAAAACATTGTGGGAAAAGGAGAAAATGCTGGTAACCAGCATTTTCTCCTTTTCCCACAATGTTTTCTACCCTATCAAAGAAATATTGCAACATTTGAGCCACATTGAAATGCTTTCAATCCGGACAAGGCTAAAAGTTTGTCGTCTGGTAAAGGGTTAATACAGTTGTATTGAATTGTCTTCTTAATTTATACAATATACATGAATAATTCAGAAATGATATTTACCAATCTTGTGACATTAAGTAAACAAATGACCCATGCTCCATGAAAAAGGGGCGTAATGCATTTGCAAAAAGGTATCCACCAAAATCAAGCTGCGCAGTCCACACAGACTTACATGGGTCGATACCTTCTGCTTTTTGTACCTTTATCTTTTTGTCAATGGACCATTCTACCTCATGATTCAGTCAGTCGTTAGACAAATTTATCTTGTGGATCCATGATTATGTGATGTCTTGCATGATACGATGCATCATGGACATGCATTAAACCCCCTTTTGCCAGAGCATGGCTGAAATGTAAAAGAAAATAAAAACATGGTTTTGTGAGTAGAGCCACCTCCTTCTTCTTTTAATCACAATCTTAGAAAAATATGTAAAAGACAAAATTTACGGTCCTTTATCAGCTTACAAGTGCTTTTTTATTGATTGATTGTATGGTGTTTAATGCCGTTTTCAACATTATTTCAGTTATATCACAGCCGCCAGTGCACCTATCCATGCTTTCCTGGAGCTTATTTTACCAGCACTCCGCACAATTTTCTTTCCAAGCCACTGCCTGGTTTCCCACATAACCATCATTGAAGCAATGGTCAGCGGCGAGAGAGGAATGAATCCTGTCGCGATGACTATCATCAATCCTCGGAAAGAAATTGGCCAAGCTGGGGATCTAACCAGCGACCTCCTGTTCTCAAGTCCTGTACACTACCGACTGAACTACAGGGGCTTGGCAGAGCTTACAAGTGCATGGTGACTGAATAATGGTATATATTAAAATTAAACCACAGTGTACTGTACACAGCTGCAGTAGCTTTATGAATTGGCTTACAGTTTTTATTAATTTCTTACTGTACAGGATGTGCTGTCTAATCTTAGAGTTAATGTCCAAATCTTTTGTGGAGGAATCTAACCAAAGCAGACTTAAAATCATGCTTTCTTTGGTTATTTTACTATCTTTACATAAGAAGTGTGCCACTTATATCAGACCAATGTCAACCCTCTTCTTCATATAGATGAAGTCTGATACAAAACCGCAAAGAGTTTGGAAACACTATAAGAATGAAAAAGAAAACGCTCTTTTTTCTGTTTGTTGTTCTTTTTGCATAATAAAGTAGTACACCTAAAAGGAAAGCACACAAAATCATATTTTACCCAGTTATTAAGTAAATAATGATACTGATTTATTCAGTCAGTGTCGTTGTCACTTCAGTCGAGCAATGACTTTCACCATGTCACATTAACCGTTTACCAAACAATCCCTGATTTTCACAACCCTGGGCAAAAAAGGCTTGAAAACATTGTGGGAAAAGGGGAAAATTCTGGTAACCAGCATTTTCTCTTTTTCCCACAATATTTTCTACCCTATCAAAAAGCTTAAACTCATTTTTACCAATTTTGAACTTGTCATCTGCAGATGTTTTGAATTGAAAGAGTCTGAAATTTGTCGTTTGGGAAAGGGTTAATGTAAATCAGCAAACAAGTATTTGTAAAATAAAAACAAAAGTAAATATTGTCATACTTACAGTCGAACAACGTTATCTCTGTCTGCCATTTTCTCATCATACTGAAATTGAAGACTAAAGTCAGTACCAGAGAACAAAACTTAAGACTTGTTTATATCAAGTGCATGTACTTGAACCAGTAAAACTAATGTTGTTGAGTTGTCATTTCTTTATAATTTTAACCCTTAAGCTGCTAATCGCGACCCACTGACCTTTTGCGGACAGTGTAGATCAAGATCAGACTGCAGAGAATGTGCAGTCTGATCTTTGATCTACACTGTCCGATACGGTATGCTCTTTCCGGTGAAATTAACTTTGAAACCGCAATGTTTGGGCTTTTAGTATTAAGTAGAAATTTGTGTTTCATTTATTCAGCAGCTTAAGTGTTAACATCTAATGGTATTGTTTAAAATCATAATCAGCAAAATTGTTTCAAGACATTCAAACTTGCTGTTTGCATTGGCAACTTCTACGCACTTTTGATGATTTACTGTAGCAGACACATCAAGTGTTCTAGGGGGCTCAGTTGTAAAGCATTAATTTGCTGTGAGAGCCCTAGGCCTTACGGTTAAATCCCATAATGGCCACAAATTTCTATGTGGGTTTTACTTTACTGGCAACACAGAAACTTGGTGTGTGCTTGAAGCAACTGTACTCATAAGAGCCAAAGACAATGAGTGGGAAAAGATTGTAGATTTTTTTATAGGGCAGAGGTAATAATAAAGAATGACAGTGATGTCAAGCTGTCACAGAGGCTAAATGTTGACAATGCTTGCCCTGTAGGTGAGGTGTCCTGTGTTCAAGTCTCAAATGGGCTCACTGTTTTCCTGTGTAAATTACTACAATCATACAATGGTATCTCAAGTGGTATTGCAGGGACACCTTTAATGTCTGTGTTTCCATATATGGCTCACAACATACAAAATGAGACCTTCGAATATTTGCATAAAGTGCCATCTTAGATTAGCCTGCGCAGTCCACGCAGGCTAATCCCAGATGGCACTTTACAACTACATAAGATTTTTTCATACAGTAGACTTTCATGAAATAGAAAATCAAACAAAAACAGAAAGTGTCATCTCTGATTATTCACAGACTGCACAGGCTGATCTGAGATGACACACTGTCATTTGCATATATGCAAAGGTCCCTATTTGTGTGTTGCACGCCAAGTAGCCCTTCTTTGTCTATGTTTGCTTTGTTTCATTGCATTTTCGGATACCCTTCTTTGTGTATACTTACTCTTTGTTCTGTACTGCATGCATTTTTACCCCCCCCCCCCCACACACACACAAAAGTCAAGCTAAAATTAATATTGAGAACTTGCACTGTGATTCTCAGATGTAAATCCCATGACATTCCCTAAGGATTTTGCTAGATGTCAGTATCATTAACACAAAAACTTCTCGCAACATTTCGATAGAAGTCTTCTCTAAAAGAATAGAAGAATCTATTTTGTGGATCCTGCTACATTTTAGTTTATTATTTGTTATTCAGGACTAGCATTCTTTACATCCATGCTAAGGCTGCAGCAGGGGTGTGTGGGTGGCATCAAATGACCCCATCAAATGAGTGAACAAAGCAAGAATAAAAACAAACATTAATAAAGAAAGCACGCTCTCTAGCACAATGTTTACAAGAGTCCACTAAGGCAGATATGTTCTCTCCATTAAATGAAAGGTGGTCCAAGTGGAGTCTTCAAGGGGAAAATGCTTGCGCAAGATGCTGGTGTGCAAAAACGAATGAAAGTGAAAGATCAACAAATTCGAGAACAAGAAGTGCAGATTTGGATGGCATTACTCATGGGTCGACACTAAGGCATATACACTTAAACGTGTAACAAAGAGAATGACTGGCCAATGCTCTAACATGGGCATCGGCCATGATCTGGTTTCCGAGCTAGCATTAACAAAACTATTGTTTATGAGAGTTTCAAATAAATTTCCATACTTTAATCCTTTCAACTTGACCTTCATATGCTTTCTTAAGGTTTGGATTAGGAACCCGGTCGGCTTCAAATCGTAGTGCTGTCTCTAAACTCATTTTGTTTACTTTCCCAAGTCCGTCTTTTCAATTTCACGGTTTTCTGTTGCTATTGACCTAACAACTCATAAGTTGTAAACACAAAGTAGTCCTTCCGCCCTGTCAATCATGCTCATGTAGGAATAAAATTGAATCTTCACATAAAAGACATTTAATTTTGACACAAGAATCTCATGGTTGTGATTCAAGCCAATGTTTCTGAAATATGGGTACTTTTGTCACAAGAAGAAGCGGAGAAAATTTGGTATCGCATGTAATGGAAATAGTTCGGATACCCGTGAAATTAGCACGTCTTGTATCATATACTGCAACTATTTGCGGATTCGCAGTTTTTGAAAAGAAATTGCAAAGAAAACCACTGATAGCTTGAAACTTTCTCGTTAAACAAAAGTCAACTGCGGTGTAAACATTCGAGAAAAATGAATGGTGTGATAATCTGCATTTATCGAGATTTTGACCATTTTTCCCTTGCAGACGACAAACTAAACGTGGCTGTAGCCTACATAGTACCGGAATTCGACTTTGAAAGGGTAGAAAACACTGTGGGAATAGGAGAAAATTCATGATTATCGACATTTTCTCCTTTTCACAAAATGTATTCAAAAGCTTTCTGTCACAAAGTCATTACTTAAATCCAGGCACTAACCACAATGCACGCTGCTTAACTTGAACTGACAGAGAAACACCAATCCGCATCGCTGTAAAAGTTAGTCAAACAGCAAGGTGGGTTTGAAGTGCTTATGTATCTAACATCTCTCCGTGACACCATTTCGTCTAAACGCTGTATGAATCATGAGGTAATGTGGTCCTTGACAGACGGAAAATATAACTATAGCAAAAAATTTCGACCCAGCTCAGCCTGCGCAGAGACTGCGCAGGCTGAGCTGAGTCGAAACTTTTTGCAGATGCATCAGTTTAACCACCATTTTACACAGCATGACTCGTATATATAAATCCGTTCTTGAAACGCTTATGATCCCTGGCTGACAAATGGGATGAGAAATTTTACTGAAAAAAGTATTGTAAAGAAATAGGATATACACCGTGTTTTTCACTTGTATTCTGTCATTGTTTAAAAAAAAAAAAGAATACCATTATGCTATGTATCTGCTTTACGGCCGTCTTTGACAAACGAGGAAAATCATTAGCTCCCCCGTTCAGATTCTTCAACCCTTTACCATACAATCCCGAGTTTTAACCGGACCCTGAGGAAGAAGCCTTTTGGAAGCATTGTGGGAACAGGAGAAAATGATGGTGACCAGCATTTTCACCTTTTCCCACACTGTTTTCTACTTTATTTTGGACAAATTTCGTCATTAGAGCCACCTTTAGTTTGTTGTCTGCAAATGCTTTCAGTTTGGACCAGTCTAAAATACATGTACTGTCGTTTGGTAAAGAGTTAAAAGAACCCGCAAGAACTGAAGCATACTTACCAGCATTGGACGGTCCCATGGAGCTACGATATAAGACTGTTCTGTCCCCGCCATTATAGGTCTACTTCACTCGTAAATTAGACCTAACCTTTTATCAAACAATTCAGTTGTTAAACTGGTACCCGTTGTATCTCCCGTAGCCGTCCGATAGTAGGCTGCCAGTTTATTCAGTTGTAACTCTTTCAAGGGCGGATTCCGCTACTTGAGCCACCCTCGATTCGCCGTCCCCAAAAGTTCTTTTAGTAGATCTATGGACGAGTCGAAAATTTTGTTATTCTGGTAGAGCCTGAGTTGAACTGTTCCTTTAGTTGACGGCATTTTAGTTATAAATTATTTCGGAGAAAAATCGGTACTTAAATACAATATAATGAATATGTTCACCCCCGATGTGTTTTCTAAATAATTACCGTTTCTGAGGCAAATTTGCAGCAGACGACTTCGATAGCATTTTCTTAACCCTTAACCTGCTAAATAGCTTAAATAAAACTTGACAGCCAATGGTAAAAAAAAAAAAAACTCAAATATTGTTATTTCAAAGTTATAAATTGGGGAAAATATCTCCTTATCAGACAGTGTAGATCCAAGATCCAAGATCCAATGGTTAAAAAAAAAAAAAAAAAAAAAAAAAAAAACTCAAATATTGTTATTTCAAAGTTATAAATTGGGAAAAATATCTCCTTATCAGACAGTGTAGATCCAAGATCAGACTGCACGTTCTGTTCAGTCTGATCTTTATCTACACTGGCTGCAAAAGCGCATTGAGTCGCGCTTAGCAGCTTAAGTTTTAATAGATGAAATCATTTTAAAACCTCGTGAAACAATGGCCGAAAGAAATCAAGCAATAAAGCAAGTTCTTCTTCTGCAACATTTTTTTTTTTTTTTTCAAAGTACCCACTTCTTATTAAAAAACAGTTTCGTTATGGCAAATCTAAATTCATTTAGATCTAAAAAAGAAAGAAACAATCAGAGATAGTCTGGCACTTGCAGCATTTTCAAAACACAAACACCCACGTACAAAAGCACCTAACAATCTTCCTTCTGTTATTATCCGGTACAATTAAAATTTAAATGAAAACACTGAAAACAATAGATAATCATTCAAAGTTTAGATCCGTTCTGATCAAGATAACATCTAACATTAAGAATTAAATATTTCGAGAGTAAATCCAGGGACCGTACGCGGAACAATACATGTGTACGATCCCAGGTAAAACATACTTGTATGGAAATCTACATATCTAAGTCAAATCGAGGCCCATGTACTGTATTTGATGCAAGTGTCATCTGAAAGCGCACCTCAACACCTACTAAGTAAATATAATGTTTGAGCCATGCTTTGTGAAAAGGGGATTTAATGCATCTGCAAAAAGTATCGACCCATATCAGCCTGCGCAATCCGCGCAGGCTGATATAGGTCGAAACTTTTTGCTATTGTATTTTTTTTTAAATGTCAAAAACAACTCTTCTTCACGATTCGACCGGTTGTAGACAGAACGACTCGCTTTTTATATTGCGTAAGAAGACGGATTAAACACAGTCCCGACTTTTAACGACCCTGAGAAAGGAGCCTTTTGAAAACATTGTGGGAAAAGGAGAAAATGCTGGTAACCAGCATTTTCTCCTTTTCCCACAATGTTTTCAAAACTCCCCAAAAACAAATTTCAATTTTAAAGTCACTTTTATTTTGTTGTCTGCAAATGCTTTCAATTTCAACATGGCTAAAATTTTGTCGTTTGGTAAAGAGTTAAACCCTCTTTTTCCACAGAGCCGCGATTTTATTGCAAATCTATCAAATCTAATTTAACATATTTGACTATTTTAGCCCGATTTGAGAAATCTACGAGAACAAAACCCATGCATTTGCCTTTCTGAAATTTCAACTTGAAAGAAATACATCTAAATGTTTTAAAAAAAAAAAATAATGAAAAAAATAGACCTGAAAAATACTCTGAAAATTTTGGGAGAGGCTAAAACTTTTGATAAATAGGGAAAGCAGTTAGTTTTAGAAATAAATTGTTTCAATATTATTATTTGTGAGACAGAATCACTAACGCCTCATATGATCTGAATGCCCAGCCTCAATATATATGCCTCGGGAACATCGTCAACAACGGGTTGACTCTTGCTTGGCTACAGCCGGTGTCTATGTAAACAATACCCCTAATTTATGTATGTACACACACCTTTAATTGTTTAAATTCACTTTCTTAGTGTAAGCCTACGTACTTAATTTCGACTTTATCTTTATTCCCAAATGGTCCGTCCAATACAAGATTTTCCAGAAAGGTAGAGTGGACAATTTTTAATCATCCCTCATCATGAAATATTCCGAGACTATTTTGTTGGTAAAAGAGCATTAAGGTTTCCTCTAAAACACACAGAAATGTTTCAAAATATTTTTTTCTTTCTTTTTTCAACGTCGAAAAGGGTCGTGTGCGTTTTCAAGTATATACACAAATAAAAGCTTATCGGCTTGTGAGACGAAAACGTCACGGAAAGTGTTTTATCTTTTACCAAACAATCCTGTTATTTAAGGACCATGAAGAAAAAAGCTGTTGGAAAATATTGTGGGAAAAGGAGAAAATGCTGGTAACCAGCATTTTCTCCTTTTCCCACGATGTTTTCTGAACCTTTAAAGATAAATCTCATCACTTGAGCCTTATTTAATTTGTCGTCTGCCAATGCTTTGAATTCGTACAACTCTGAAACTTTGACGTCTGGCAAAGAACTAAGACTAAATATCTATATATACTGCAAATGTCATTCGGCATACCTCGGGTGATCTGGTGATCAAATCCCTCGGCTGTATCATGTAGCTTGATATGCACCTACACGGTACATTTCGCACATCTCCGGAAGCACACCGCTTTACCGTTATTGAAATGGTAAGGCTCCTCTTAAAAAAGAAAACATGAGTAAATTTTCTATCGTTATCTTTCTAAGAATATTTCAGTCGGCAAACAGTTTGTACATTCAATTTTTAGCGTGTTTTATCAATTCCGTTGGGAGCTTTCATCGACAGATCGATAGAAGTGAATGACTTCACCATGATTGTTCATGTCGTTGTCAAGCGATCTACAGGGGCGCTGCCATGTTTAAGATCATGTGATTGGTAGTTCAAAATGGAAGCCTCCTTTATACGGACGAGGTTAGATGTAGGTACGGAATCGGCTGAGTTGTGACGAGTGTGCAAATGTGAAACAATCCTCCGATACTGAAGGGATACCTTTCACTTAAGTGCGTACATTTACACATTTTTTTTAGGGGGGGGGGGAGGTGGCGGACTTGAATATACACACATACGATCCCTTCTTTACCAAAGGTATGAGTTGGCGTAAAGTCATGCAAATATTTACCCAAATCGTAAAGTTATGCACTTCAGTGAAACTTCTTTTCAGACGTGATGCTTACTTACCTATACTGCGTATGCAAATTTCGTGCGTACGCAGTTTAGAGAAAGGTACCCCGGGGGGGCGTAGCTTCCTGTACGCAAATTTCGTGCGTACGCAGTTTAGAGAAAGGTACCCCGGGGGCATAGCTGCCTGTACGCAAATTTTGTGCGCACGCAGTTTAGAGAAAGGTACCCCGGGGGCGTAGCTGCCTGTACGCAAATTTCGTGCGTACGCAAATTAGAGAAAGGTACCCGAGGGTGTAGCTTACTGTACGCAAATTTCGTGCGTACGCAGTTTAGAGAAAGGTACACCTGATCCTGAAGCTCTTTACCCTCTGGTCTATAGCAGATGACTTTGAAACCATCGCTGTAGAGTATGGATATTCAACACGAATCAAGATTTGATACACGAATACAATAGAAAACATTGCGGTATAAGGAGAAATGGCACCGTAACGAGAAATTTCTTCCTTTGAAATATTTTCCAGAGTGGTATGCTGGAAGACGAAACCTGTCAGTCGAAGATAATAAGTTAAGTGACTTTCTGTCTGTAACGCCCGCTATAATTGTTTTTTAGTTGTTGTACCCTCAATTTTATTTTGTTTTGCTCGGTAGTATGAATAATATTTGATTATGTCTGTCCGTCCGTCCGTCTGTCCGTCCGTCCCTCCGTGCATACGGCAGGATGCTTATGTGTCCAAAAATAGCAACATAGCGTCCATTCCGTTGTGAAATTCAAATAATTTTCTCTCATGTGGCTTAAAAATCCTTTTAAGTGGCTACTCGAAATTCAAAGAATAGACACATAAATACCCTCCCGTTAGAATGTCCGTCCGTCTGTCTGTCTGCCCTGCTTTGCCATGCTCTGCCCTGGCCGCGAACATGGTTTTTAGTGGTTTCATTCGTAAAACGCCAGTCGCTCAAGTTAATACATTTTTTTTTTTGTAGCAAAATGTTATCACTCATTACACACATGTACGAGGTGATCCACAAACAGCTATGACCATTAATCTAGAATTCGTGGTACTGGGATGTAATTGACATAACAATTTATGTCACAGTCTTGGAATTACGCGGGCTGATCTATAAACCATTACGATTATTTATTCACGTTTTGACGGAACTCTACCAGACTGCGCAGTCTGTGAAATTACTGAATTGAAGGCATTCTCACAAATTGAAGGCATGCATACTTGTTATGTTAAATTTCTTCATTCAAACCCATGTTTCTTGAGAGTCGCTTTACTTAATAATTATCCCTTTACCACACAATCCCGACTTTTAACGACCCTAAGGAAGAAGCCTTTAGAAAACATTGTGGGAAAAGGAGAAAATGCTGTTTATCAGCATTTTCTCCTTTTCCCACAATGTTTTCTACTCTTCCCAAAACAAATTTCGATTATTGAGTCACATTTATTTTGTCATCTGCAAAAGCTTTCAATTCGGACTGGTCTAAAATTTTGTCGTTTGGTAAAGACAACTGCTAAATAAATAGAATTAAGATTTCCAGCAAAAGGTATATTTCGAAACATTGCGATTACAAAGTTCTTGTTGCTGGGGGGGGAAAAAAAACGGACCGTTCTGTGTAGTCTGATCTTAATCCACACTGTCCGCAAAAAGTATCGCTTAGCAGCCTAACGGTTAAGAATATCAATAATATTGTCTCAATCTCCTTTTTTCTTAATTCTGAGAATCTGTACTACTGCAACACTGCATAGATCTATATTTCTACGTTATGGATGTACAAAAATTATGCGGTAGAATCGGGAGAAATAAAATACACAATAGATCTACAGATATTTGTCACTATAGACGAGAACTGTGATCTGTTTACCTTTTTTTTTCGGCGTAGCTGAATGTGCAGGCTTTGACCTACTCTTTGATACTGATAACAAATAAATAGATAGAAACTTGTGATTGGTCAAAAATAATAATTATAGACATGTTTATTTTAAGGGCCCCTGCCTATCTGCTGGCAAATTTACCCCCTCTATCTTTTTTCAAAGGTATCTCTTGTGTTTCTTGAGAATGACAGTCCGCAGACCGCTTCTTTTTCTCTCCTATTTTTCCCTCAATGACAAGAAACAGTGGGTCATTGAAGTTCTGTATTCTTTTGCCACAATGACCTTTTTCTAAAATCTCAGACATCTGCTCTTCTTTTTTGATAATGAACTAGCTCTCTGGACACACTGCTGTTTTTCCGTCACGAGGCACCCTGAATCGTTTTGTCATCAGCAGCCAGCTGGTTCGTATTCACCAACCATTCTTAAGAATATTAGTATTCTATAAGATTTTCTGAATTTGAAAGTAACACAACTTCTGATTGGCTAAACCATTTGGTTTAGCCAATCAGAATTTGTCTTACTTTCAAATTTGGACAATTCTGGAGAATAAGACTAAGAAAGTTTATGAGAATGGTTGGGGAATACATACCCTGACCCGGGTCTATATAGACAATTTTCTGTTGCGTTTTGTAATGACGAATCTTTCCTTCCTTTTAGGCAACTATTTCTTTGTTTCTTCATAATGAACGACATCTTTTGGGAAGTTGTCTTTTTGTTGTTGTTCTTGTTTCTAAATTCCATTATCTTCCGCTAGGTGGCATTTTTCAAATACAAAACATATATGATTTGGACATTCTTGGCACAGAACCGGACTCCTTTTCAAAATGGCAATCGGTGTCGTAAACTGGTAGCCTGTTATCGATCTTCGACGGCCAGTTACGGCAGATATAACGGGTAGCAGTTCATCGGTGCCGTGACTTTCAAAATAAAATTTACGTTTATTTAAAAAAAAAAAATCGCTAACGAGTACGATTCGTCCAGCCATGATTAGCTTGCATATAACCGCTGTACCAGTCATTTATATACAGAGCCCTCATAGGCCTGGGAAATAGTCTCGGTATAAGCCCAGCATGATTGGGACATTCTGAATCTGTGTAAACAAGGAATATCTGTAGGAATAGATAGACAGCGTAAATTTGCCAGCAAATAGGCAGGGACTCTTAGAATAAACATGGGTACATTTTTGAAAACAGGGGCCCTTAGATTAAGCATGTATACATATTTGACCAATCACAAATTTCTATTTATTCATTTTTTATCATTACCAAAAGTAGATTAAAAGCCAGCCACGCCGTAAAAAAAAGAAGAACCTGCTCAAATCCCGGTTTTCCCCATGTATATATTTAGGAACTGTATACAAAGATTTCCAGTAAACAATTTTATTTTTTAATGGTTTTTCTCTTTTTCAGTACTATATTTTAAAGAAATTTGGACCGAAAAACAGGCTTGATTTCTCCACAGACGTATTTTATAGCTATCTTCTGCTTGCTTCTTTTTAAGCGGCGAAGTTCTGATTTTATGCACCGAGCATTAATACTGTACAGGATAGTGATACGTAGTAGCAGACAGGTTAATTTTCGAAGAATATGACATGCGCAGACATCGTCTAAATTCAAGTCTAGTTTTTATATTCCAAAAACAAGCTACCTGATTGACGGAGACACTCTGTCTCAGTCAACCAGAAGGCTAGATTTCGAAATATTGAATTTTTTTAGTCCGCCAGGACAGGATTAGCAAGGCCTAATGACTACTGAATTGTTTGATTGATAGCGCCTTTAATTGATTGTTTGATTACTTTTTTGTTTGATTGATTGCTAGATTGATTGATCGCTAGATTGATTGCTAGATTACTTGATAGATAGATAGTTTGGTCAGTGGATGGATGGATGGATCGATAGATCGATTGATCGATCCGTCTACTGATTGATCGATCGAGGGTTCCTAAGCAACATTTCCTAAATGTCATATGGGAGCAGATCACTTATTCATTGGGTCCTATCGTCAGCCGAAAAAAAGCGGTGCGTTGCAACGCCTTGCCCAACTATAAATTTCAGTCAGTGAGTATGGTGAGGAATGAACCCAGGAACTAAAAACTGCAAGCCTACAATCCTAACCACTGAGCCCATTTTGAACTCTTTGCCAAACGACAAAGCCTTTGACATTCAAAGCCTTTGCAGACGACAAATTAAATATGAATCAAATGATGGGCTTTGTCTTTGAATAGGGAGAAAAAGGTGTGGGAAAAATGAGAAAGTGCTGGTTACCAGTATGTTTCTCCTTATCTAACATTTTCACTAGCCCTCTCCCTCAAGGTCGATAAAAGTTCTCGGGATTGTGTGGTAAAGAGTTACTTAACCCTTTACCAGACGACAAAATTTTAGCCTAGTCCAAATTGAAAGCATTTGCAGACGACAATTCTAATGTGGCTCAAATGGTGCATTTTTTCTTTGATAGGGTAGAAAACATTGTGGGAAAAGGAGAAAATGCTGGTTACCAGCATTTTCTCCTTTTCCCACAATGTTTTCAAAAGGCTTCTTTCTTAGGGGCGTCAAAAGGCGGCATTGTGCGGTAAAGGGTTAAAAGAAAAAACAACTGTGCTTTAAAAACAGACTTTTTTCTATTTTTTTAAAGAAAGTAATATTTTCAATGATAATAATTTTTTTTATATTATGGAAAACATTTTGGGTAAAGACAAAATTGCTTTTTACAATGTGTTTTAACCCTTTACCACACAATCCCTTGTTTCAACGAACCCGAGGAATAAGCCTTTTGAAAACATTGTGGGAAAAGGAGAAAATGCTGGTAATCAGCATTTTCTCCTTTTCCCACCTAAATGTTTTCTACCCTATCAAAGAGGAATTCAATCATTTTAGCCACATTCAAATTGTCGTCTGCAAATGCTTTCAATCTGGACAACTCTAATTTTTTGTCGTCTGGTAAAGGGTTCAAGATATAAACTACAGGGGGAGTGAAAAGTCGTATACTTGCACGGTGATAGGTTGACCTGTAATCAAAGAATCAATCAATCAAACAACGTATGCAATAAAATACTGGGTCCTAAATCAATCGTTCAATACTAGAGTTGTACTAGAGATTTTACGAAGAAATCCAGAAGTAATTATGTAGCGGCACCGGGACATTAATTGTATACAAACAATAGACAACTCCCCGTGTGGCGCCGGATCAATCCAATAACCTTATCTTTTATTGTGTTACCTTTCTGCGATGCTGAAGAAATCAGAGCCATTAGTCTGTCTGTCTGTCTGTCTGTCTGTCTCTCTCTCTCTCTCTCTCTTCTTTTCCTTTTGACCTTTTAATTGGCTAATAATTCGAATGGCAATTTCCAGTCCAAAGTACAAAGTCAAATATTGCAAATTCAAAAATCTTTTTGCTGGAAGAAATCACACTGTAACGAACATTGTAGATTAAAGATTAAACGGCACGTCCTATGCAGTGTGATCTTGATCTATATTGACTGCAAAAGTGCTTTTGAATCGCATTTAGCTGATTATAGGTTAAGACGAAGACCGCCGAAAGACGCAAAAAAGTTGCCAACCGGTGATATTTTGTTAGCTATATCATAGGAAATACATCTAGACTTTAGGGCTAATATTATTCTTGATTAATCATTTACCAAGCGACAAAATTTTAGACTTGTAGAAATTTGAAAGCATTTGCAGACGACAAACTAAATGTGGCTCAAACTTTGGGAATTTTTCATTGAGAGGATAGAAAACATTTTGGGAAAAGGAGAAAATGCTGGCTACCAGTATTTTCTCCTTTTTCCAAAATGTTTTCAAAAAACATTCTTCCGTACGGAAGATGAATAAAACTCGGGATTGTATGGTAAAAGAGTGATGTTTTTCTTCCGGGACCCCATAAATTTATACACTAAACATCAACGAACCGTTTATTGCGCTAAGATGTATTTTCAAATCCCATAAATGATAAGAAAAAAATAGGGACGTCTATTCCATCAAGAGATCGGGAGCTAGACGTAAATACGTTTAACATCAAAATGAAATATATCGAAATGAAATGTTTCGATAAACGAAACAATACTAAACCTGTCAAGACGTATATTATTTTAGAAAATAGTGGAGTATCTACCCTTTAGAGCAAAAGCAAAAAAATCATGGTCTTTTGCGGACGGTATAGATCAAGATCAGACTGCACAGAACGTGCAGTCTGATCTTTGGTCTATACCCACCGCTTGTTTCGTCAAGCCTATAAGATAAAAATCATTTTAAGTTGTAGTGGATTGTATTTTCAGATCTGGAAAGGGGTTGGCTTTATATATTTGGCGCTGAAAGAATTAAAGACCGTTTTCTGAGACAATTTTAATCCCAAAACTACAGTGCTGCAAGGCATGATGGGACAAATGTTCCTACGGCTGCAAAGTTACCTTTTCGCTTGCAACATACTGCTCATAGCTTTTTTTACTAGTATTTAAATTATCATTTGAGCGGAAAATGCCAAGACCCCCGTAGCTCAGTCGGTAGCGTACAGGACTTGAGAACAGGAGGTCGCAGGTTCGATCCCCGGCTTGGCCAATTTCTTTCCGAGGATTGATGATAGTCATCGCGACAGGATTCATTCCTCTCTCACCGGTGACCATTGTTTCGACGATGGTTATGTGGGAAAGCAGCCAGTGGCTTGGAAAGAATATTGTGCGGAGTACTGGTAAAAGAAACTCCAGGAAAGCATGGATAGGTGCACTGGCCGGCGTGATATAACTGAAATAATGTTGAAAACGGCGTTAAACACCATACAATCAATCAATCAATCATTGAGCGGTCAATTTACCTATCTATGCGGATTTATTGAATAAATACCATGCGAAAGAATATATCCCAGACATAGACTGCTTTCTCACATTTACAGAGCAGAAACAATATTCAACGGTGGACAGGAATTAATGCTTTCAAAATCACTTTCACGCATTTAAAGGCCCAATGGCGGTCAAAAGTAAGCAATGCAGGTGTTGAAATATTTAAACCATACAATTTAAAAGTATGGATATTATTGTGAAGATGGCAATCTGTTACTGTACAGTCGGTCCAAGTGTAAGTCGCTCGTAGAGAAACTAATTTTAACCCTTAGGCTGGTTATCGCGACTCACTGACCTTTTGCGGACAGCGTAGATCAAGATCAGACTGCACAGAACGTGCAGTCTGATCTTTGATCTACACTGTCCGATACGATATTTTCTTTCCGGTGAAATCAACCTTAAAACCGCAGTATTTGGGTTTTTAGTATTGAGTAGAAATTTGTGTTCCATCTATTCAGCAGCTTAACTCTTTCCCAAACAAGCACTGGTTTTCACTGTCTGCAGTACAAGTCTTTTGAAAACACTGTGGGAAAAGGAAAAATTGCTCGTAACGAGCAATTTCTCCTTTTCCCACAGTGTTTTCTACCCTTTTTGAGACCTTTCTGCCATTTTCATCAAATTTAAAATTGTCGTCTGCAAACTCTTTCAATTTGGACCAGTCCAAAATTTGTCGTTTGGGAAAGGGTTAATTGTGTTTATGAGACGCATTATATTAGATGCATATATTTTGTTCGCTTCATCCCTTCAAAATATTCTCCATTGACAGAAATACATTTTTCAAGTCTGGAAGTCCAGTCTGTGAATGCTGTAAAACAGGTTTTTCTGGGAATACCCTGCAGACACTGAAAAATGGCACTTTCCAGGGCACTTTTAGTCAGAGAGACATCCAGAGAGAGTTTTCTTCAATAAGGTAAAGAGAAAAAAGTCAAATGGGCTGAGGTCGGGAGAATAGGGTGGGTGGGGAAGCTGTACCACTTTTTTCCGTTTCCAGGAAATTCTGAACATTGGCAGACTTGTGAGCAGCTGTATTGTCATGAATAAGGCACAGGCCTCTTAATCTGGTTTCAGTAATATGGCCATTGTATATGACTGCACTAGTATTCAGAACAACTTCCTGGCGAAAATACCGGTATTTCCTTGTGATAGGAATAGTTATGCGGTATGGAGGCCCATTAGCGACACAATTAAATGAATGACCCTCTTATAGCCACTTGGCTTTGAGATGGTATGATTTTGGTATGCTTTGAATTTAAATGCATTTTATCACCCAAACGGTTTACTTTTGGTCGCCACTGAGGCTTTAAGGAAGGATTATTTGCTGAACCGGAAATTGAGCTCTCAACCACTGGATTGAAAGCTTTGAAAGAGCCACGACAAAGCTATTGGGGCGCTTCAGAAATGCAGGTTAGAGCAATTTGTGAGGTAGATTAACCCTTTATCACACAATCCTGACTTTTGACGAGGAAGAAGGCCTTTGAAAACATTGTGGGAAAAGGAGAAAATGCTGGTAACCAGCATTTTCTGCTTTTCTAACTATGTTTTCTAACTTATCGATGACAAAATTCGTGTCTTGGGCCACCTTTAATTTGTCGTCTGCAAATGCTTTAAATTTAGACCATTCTAAAACTTTGTCGTTTGGTAAAGAGTTAAGCATAAGTAAAGATAGTAACTCTAGGCAACGATGGGACAAAAGTACATTCACAATAACTGTCAGTGTAGGTAAAAGAATCCACGCTCTGATCAGTCCAAGTTTAGTTTTCACGGTCCCTTGGTAAGCCTGTACCATACCCTGAAATTTTATACAAGTCCAACTTGAAAGCATTTGCAGAAGACAAAATAAATGGGACTCAAACTTTGGGTAGAAAACATTGTGGGCAAAGGAGAAAATGCTGGTTACCATCATTTTCTTTTTTTCCCACAATGTTTTCTAAAGTTGTTTTTTTTTTTTTTCTCAGGGTCGTGAAAAGTCGTGAATGTGTGGTAAAGGGTTAAAAACTCATTATGCATGCATATATCATCAATATCACATGGGTACACTATTTGAATACTATCATTGGAATACCTGTTATCTTATATCACATAGGTACTCTTTATATGAGTAGTATCACTTGAATGCTTGTTATGTCATATTTTCAATATCACATAGGTACTATATATGGCCCGCAACATGCGAAATGAGACCTGTTATCATTACTTTTTCAATATCACATGGGTACTCTGTTTGAATACTTTTATTTGAATACCTGGTATCTTATCTTTTCAATATCACATAGGTACTCTTTATATGGGTAGTATCACCAGAATGCTTGTTATATCATATTTTCACTATCACATAGGTACTATATATGGCCCGCAACATGCGAAATGAGACCTTCGGCCATTTGTGTAAAGTGTCGTACCGGATTAGCCAGCGCAGTCCGCGCAGGCTAATCCGAGACGGCACTTTACGACTACATAAGATTTTTTTTTATGCAGTAGACTTTCGTGCAACAGAAAATCGCACAAAAACGGGAAATGTCGTCTCGGATTAATCACAGACTGCACAAGCTGATCTGGGACGACACACTTATGCATATGTCCGAAGGCCCCTTTTCGTGTGTTGCACGCCATATATGAGTACTATCATTTGAACGCTCATTGTCTTGTATATTCAATATCACACAGGTACTCTTTATTTGAGTACTATCTTTTCAAAATCACATAGGCACTATATATATGACTACTATCATTTGAACGCTCATTGTCTTATATATTCAATATCACACAGGTACTCTTTATTTGAGTACTATCATTACAATGCTTATCATCTTATAATTTCAATATCACATAGGTGTCTTTATTTTTGGTCAGACTTAAATCTGTTTGTTTAAAACGAAACGAAAGGCACGCTCTTCATCTATTTTTCGGATGTGCCATTTCTTTGTTTCGATGAGCTCGCCGATAAACCATCACGCTGGAAACCATAACGAAAGGGTAAAGCGTCAGCATCTCAAGTTAGAGGTTCGAGGTTCAAGGTTCGTAAGGAGAAGAGGTCAACCTTCAGGACTAACCACGTCGTATTGCAAGTTCTGGTTCGGCTTCCAGGAAGGAGTCGTCTAGACTCAAGGGTGACAACCTACGTCATAGCAGAGGTGTCGGAAACATTTTGAATAGCCGCCATTTTGTGCGCAAAGTGCAGATTAATTACTTTAAAAAGATATATGTATCTAAAATTTACTTAGAATACCTACTTCATCTAGTGACGGTAAATATATTTGTCCTATTCGTGAAATCAAAATGCCATGAAACAATGTTGTAGCTCTAAACACTTCAACAAATTGAAGTGTATACGACATCTATTGTTAAATCGCACATGTGTCACCGGCTTCGAAAATTGTGCGGAGGTAATTGCAAAATCAACGAAAGTAATGAACAAAATATTAATGTATACTAACGAAGAAAGTTGTCAAGTACCATATACACTGCTTTGTTTGGACAGATCTTCAATAACAATAATGTACAAGCTGAAAAACTTACCTATTAAAACGAAAATGGCGGATTTAAAATGTCTCCGATGACGTATGCTATGACGTAGGTTGTTACCCCTGAGACTAATTGGTACAAGTTCTAAGAACTTGTGTCACAACCGATATAATACAAATAAGTTGAACTCTTTACCAAACGACAAAATTTTAGACTAGTCCAAATTGAAAGTATTTGCAGACGACAAAATAAATGTGACTGATAAACTGAAATTTATTTTGGGAAGGGTAGAAAACGTTGTGGGAAAAGGAGAAAATGCTGGCTACCAGCATTTTCTCCTTTTCTCACAATGTTTTCGAAAGGTTTCTTTCTCAGGGTCGTTAAAAGTCGGAATTGTGTGGTAAAGAGTTAAACTATACACGAACCATTCACGCTTCATGCCTTCTTTAATCAATGACAGCATGGACGAATGCAGACTGTGCATTTGATCATAAGAAAGCATTTGGTGTGACAGCTTCAAAGAACATGTATGCACCATTTAACGATCTTTTAGATACAAGTTTTAATTTCAGATACATGTAATCATGAAACATGTATGAGACTATTTCAGACAGTCTCTGCATTCCTTAGGGCCAATAAGAGTGTACGTCCGGTTGCCTTTGTAATGAAACCTAAAATCATACACGTGAAAAACATAATGATCCATGCTCTGTGAAAAGGGGGGCTTAATGCATCTGCGAAAAATATCGACTCAGGTCAGCCTGCGCAGTCCGCGCGGGCTGACCTGGCCCGAAACTTTTTCGCTATTGATTAATTTTCTGTATGTCAAAGGGCCATTCTACCTCATGACTCATGATTGAGTCATTTGTTTGAAAAAAAAGAATGTATTTTGTGGATCCATCATCATGTGATGACTTGCTTGGTATTCTGCATCACAGAGATGCATTAAACCCTCTTTTGCCAGAGCATGGCTCATATAGACTGAACATTTATAGATTTTCATTTTCACCCACTTTCAGATCTGAGTATCTTTTGAGAACTTCATTTCGCCTCCACCAAAATCCGACAACCATATTTATCAACCATTCTGACTGCATTCTAATTCTGTGTCTAAAACGTTACACAGTTTCTGATTGGCTAAGCTGGTTAAGCCAATCAGAAATTGTGTTTCTTTGCTATTTAGAGAGTGTTTGAGTATAAGTATACAGTTTAGAATGGTTGGCGAATACGGCCCTAGATTATCACGTTTTATCTTGATCACGTGACCAATTATTTCGTGAGCATGTTCCTTTAGTACATGACATTTAATAGGGGAAAAAAAACATATGCTACGTGAAAAGGGAACTTAGTAGGTATACATCTGAAAAAGCATCGACCGAGGTCAGCCTGTGCAAACCGACCTCGGTCGATGCTTTTTGCTATTGGTCAATTTTCTGCATGTCAAAGGACCAGTGTACCTTATGATTCAGTCGATTGTTATACAAAATGGATTTTATGGATCCATAATTATGTGATGCATTGCTTATCATCAGACATCACAGGGACGCATTAATTCCCTTTTTCCAGAGCATAGTTTATTTATGATGTAGTTACGTCAAGTGCGTATACGAAAAGCAGGCAAAGAAATTGCAATATACATATAAATGCACGCAATATCCACGCTATTATAGAGAAATATCACACATAATATCTATCTATGTAGCTCTAAATGTCAGCCTGCACGTTCTGTAAAGTCTGATCTTGGTCTATTTAAGCTGAAAAAAAAAATAAATAAATAAAAACAGCTAGAGCTATTCTCGAACAACTAAAGGATTAAATATGGTGACGTTATCATCTCGCAGCACTGTATTCCAATATAAGGGAACTGTCATGGAATAGCTTGATCGTGAAATTGGAAAGTATGTAACCAACAATTCAGCTCCACTCGATTCCGCATAGGTACTACTTTAATTCCAGAACCGAGAATTCTGCTTCAATTTTGTTTGGAAAATATTGAGAAACTGGGAATAATTTACATGTGATAAATGTCTACTATCAGGTATAAAGCGAGCGGGAAAATATGTATTCTGTGATAGGGAAACGTTAGTGAGAGAATTACTTACTGTGGGTGGACTTAAACACTTTAGTAACGAAATGCGTGCTTTAATCCTTTACCACAAAATCCCGAGTTTTAGCAAGACAGCTTCTGAAAACATTGTGGGAAAAGAAGAAAATGATGGTAACCAGCATTTTCTCCTTCTTCTACGAAGTTTTATACTCTTTCTGATAAAATTTCCATCCATTGTTCCACATTAAATTTGTCGTCTGCAAATGCTTTCAATTTAGACAAGCCTAAACTGTTGTCGTTTGGTGAAGAGTTAACTCTTTGATTGGCTTTGGAGGACAGCATAGATCAAGATCAAACTGTATAGAACGTGCAGTACGATGCTAAATCTGTACGGTCCGCTTGTTTAGTCATGCCCGTAAGATCAAAGTCTTTCCGAGTTTTAGTGGAGTATATTTTCAGCCGTCGAAAGAGGTAGAGTTTATAGATGTTTGACGCGAAAAGAATTAATGAGCCATGCTCTGGCAAAAGGGGGCTTAATGCATCTCCGTGATGCATTATACCAATCAAGCCATCACATAATTATGGATCTATAATAGCCACTTTTTCAAACATCTCACTTAATCATGAGGTAGACTGGTCTCTGGACATAAAGAAAATTGACCGGTAACGAAAAGTTTCGGCCCAGGTCAGCCTGCGCGGACTGCGCAGGCTGACCTGGGTCGATACTTTTCGCAGATGCATTAAGCCCCCTTTTCACAGAGTATGGCTCATTTAGTAATATAAGGCTCGATAAGAATCGGGATCGTGTGGTAAAGAGTTAAGAACATTTTTTGTCTTTTTCTCCAGAAATTTCCAAATGAGAACGTAACACAACTTCTGACTGGCTTAACCATTGGGTTTAGCCAATCAGAAATTGTGTTACTTTCACATTTAGAAAATCTGAGATGTTAAGACCTAGGATGTTCTTAAGAATGGTGGGTGAATACGGCCCAGGAGGAAAAATATGCGGCACGCTTGCTATGAAAACAATGTTGATTACTCATAACTCTTTATCACACAATCTCTCGGTTTAACGACTCTAAAATAATAGGCTTTTGAAAACATTGCGAAAAAAGGAGAAAATGCTGGTAACCAGCCTTTTCTCCTTTTCTCACAATCTTTTCTTCATTTTAAAAAGAGAAATCTGATCATTTACACCATTTATGTGATATTTCAAAATGTTAATTGATCCCCAAAACATGGCATTAACAGGAATGATTCTAAAACTGAATCAAAAGATCAAAAGAACACTGTGAATGAATAACATAGTTTACACATAACGAAGAACAAAATGGATAAATTGTCTAACATTGATGTACGTTTCAAATTGACCTTAATCATGGTCATGACAGATGTTGTGGTAAGCCGTTACCACGGTAACGACTGTAGGTATCAATTTAATGTTTGGGAGCCCAACGGAAATATGATAATGAGAATGAACGAGTTGGAAGTGAAATACAGTAATTTTTCAAACTATGTAGATAAAGAACTCGCAAATTACAAACTAATGTGGTACTATGACGTCAGGCGGGCACAAAACTGGACGTATCGTTTGGAAAATTCGCTGATGGATCTAAAGGTGTCTCATATACAAGGTATGACCAAGGTAAAAGACATAGAAACACAGGTTTCGGAGTTTCTGACGAAACTTGACAATATTGAAACAACAGTTAATGACATGAAACTTAAGAGGACCGCCCCAAGAGCAATCCGAAAGAAGCACATTCGGAACGATCGTATACTGTCGCAGGCTGATAGTCCTGAAGCTGTGCCATTCAGTGTTCTGAAAAATATGGTAGGTGATCTGAAATCAGAATGGATTGTAATGAAACGGGAGTTAATTCAACTGGGAAATGAATACAGGGATCTTCGTAAAGCCGACGACCTTCTCAGAAATGAATCGAAGCGGGTTCAAGCTAAAACAGATAAACTTACAAATGAGTTTACTGTGTTTAAACTCTCACAAAAGCGTCACTCCAACGATGTTTCCGTTATCAAAACGGATGTTGATCGATTAAAGATGGATTTGGGCGGGGTTAATGACGTTGCCAAATCACTGCGCACTGACATTGCCCGAGCTGACAAGAACGTTGTCGACCTCCAGACTTCCACTGCGATGATGAAAAAGGATGTTCTGAATTTACAAGCCGAAAATGAGTTCCTGAAGAAACAACTTTTATCCAATCCGAAAGGTTCTCTTGCACTGGAGAACAGACATTCTACCACATCAACAAGCGAGGAGAGTCGCGAAGATCATATTTCATTCAGTAGCATACCACGGGGTAAGTGTGGTTTTTATGTTAACTCTTTACCACACAATCCCGACTTTTAACGACCCTAAGAAAGAAGCCTCTTGAAAACATTGTGAGAAAAGGAGAAAATGCTAGAAACCAGCATTTTCTCCATTTCCCACAATGTTTTCTGCCCTTCCCAAACCAAACTTAAAATTTTTCGGTTACATTTATTTTGTCATCTGCAAATGCTTTCAAGTTGGATCAGTCTAAAATTTTGTCGTTTGGTAAAGAGTTTAGCAAATACTATTGCCATTTTTTTACAATATTTACATATATGGCCCGCAAAATGCGAAATGAGACCTTCGGACATTTGCGTAAAGTATCGTCCAGGATTAGCCTGTGCAGTCCGCGCAGGCTAATCCGATACGGCACTTTACGACTATATAAGATTTTTTTCATACAGTAGACTTTCGTGAAACAGAAAATCGCACAAAAACAGGAAGTGTCGTCTCGGATTAGTCACAGACTAATCTGGGACGACCCACTTTTACGCATATGTCGGAAGGCCCCTTTTCGTGTGTTGCACGCTATATGTAGCTATACTGATACAAAATCAACATGAGGCAAAAGGGTCTGGCCACAAGTTCTCCAACTTAGATTTGGCCATTCTCTTAAAAACATCCACTGAGTTCAGAGTCTTCTTCATTACTCACATAAAATTAGATCTTTTAAGAGCTTTTTGTTCTGTAAAACAAGAGAAGACAATGTTGTCCCACTAATGAAGTAGCTTTAAATGGCTACTTTTTCGAAAAAAGAGAAAAAAAAAAAGAGTTTCAGAATTTAACCGTTTACCACACAATCCCGACTTTAACGACCCTGAGAAAGAAGCCTTTCGAAAACGTTGTGGGAAAAGGAGAAAATGCTGGTAACCAGCATTTTCTCCTTTTCCCACAATGTTTTCTACCCTTCCAAAAGCATATTTCAATTTTTAAGCCACATTTACTTTGTCGTCTGCAAATGCTTTCAGTTTGGACCAGCCTTAAATTTTATCGTTTGGTACAGAGTTAAATGGATAGAAATTAGTTGGGAAAAAAATGAAAGGAGAGTAGTAAGGGTAAGTATAAAACTGATGGCACAATATAATCAGTCATGACTTTGCTAGTGGCGAAAGTAAGATTAAAGGTAAATCAAAGGACTCAAAGTCCTGGAAAGCGGATTTGTCGAGTAGCATAAAGATGTAATATGTTGTAATAAAAAAAATAACATCACATTCAACACATGTTTAATCATTTTAAGATGGAGTCACCAAGGGCAGGGAAAATCACAGTTGTTCTGCGGAGCGGACCGCGCAGTAACTGTTATTCTATTACTGTTTAGGGAGTGGTAATTTGATCCGTCAGTCTTACGCAGTTTTTTGCTGGTATCAGATTTCGGAATAAATATGTATACATTTGTTAGAAAGTATATACGGTAGTGACAAAAGCGAGGTTTGGGTGTATAAGCTGAAACTGAAAGTAGAATGGGCGCAAGCATGAATGACAGTATGTTTGGTTCAGGTCAAACCGACAACATGGTACAGTGTGAACGCGCATGCGTCGTCACGCATGATGTGTTTGGTTCCGGTCAGAACGATCACAGTAAGCGGATTTGCTATACAAATCCGCTAAAAACTGATGTAAGTAGGCCAAGATGCTGGTAGACCAGCCATCGCTATCATACAAATCGAACTGAAATTCGATATTACTTTTCTTGTGAAAATGGCATAATTGTTTTCCAAAAAGAAAAAAAAAATGCACGCGACTACTTATAAAGGACTATCAATATGATTGACATGAAACGCAAAACACAAGCCTCTTTTGAGATGAAAGTGTTTATCAAAAAAAAAAAAAACGACTTCTGTTCCGATTAAGCAGATACACACAGCAGAGAGAACGGTAATTATTCAAATCACTAAACCTACGCATGGTATTTCTAAATCTTTGTAGTTTCAAAAATCTATTTCGATCTGTTGTGAACTACTCCGAACATAAACCTTTAAATCCTGAAAGTGAATACGCCCAAACCTTAGAATCCAGATTTACATCTATTTAACCCTTTCATTGCCATAGGCAAAAACGTAGGCTATTGAGGACGGTGTAGAACAAGATCAGACTGCACAGATGTCCGTTTGTTTAGTCAAGCCTATTTTACAAAAATCTTTCTGAATTTCACTGGCTTGTATTTTCGAAATCTTCGTCGAAAGAGGTCGAGAGTGTAAATTTGGCACTGAAAGAGTTAAAAACGAAACCAGCAAGAAGTAAGATTCCTTGTTTTTGTATTTTACATGTCATAATTTCCCAAAGAATGAAAGACTCGATGGTTTCAAAATCTGACTTGAGGACTAATATTGATCGACACTGTCTTCAAAAACGATAACAGTTGCTCTCAGCATTCTAAATGTCACGAAACATTCAAAGAACTAATGTCAATAAATAAATTGAGGACAGTCGTTTGGAAAATTAATTCTTAAGTGACTTGACCCGTTACGGGAAGATTCCGATTTAGAAAGTATAACCCGGATTAGGGCAGCTTTCGACAACCTTTTAGAAAATAGTGAATTGCTTGTAACATATGCTCCTTTTCCTAAAATGGTCCTTACAATAATTTCAGCCACTGTCAATTTGAGTCATGCTTTGTGAAACGGGGGTTTAATGAATCTGCAAAAAAGTATCGTCCCATATCAGCCTGTGCAGTCCGCGCAGGCTGACATGTTTTATTGATTGTATGGTGTTTAACGCCGTTTTCAGCATTATTTCAGTTATATCGCGGCGTCCAGTGCACCTATCCATGCTTTCCTGGAGTTTCTTTTACCAGTACTTCGCACAATATTCTTTCCAAGCCACTGGCTGCTTTCCCATATAGCCATTGTCGAAACAATGGTCAGCGGTGAGAGAGGAATGGATCCTGTCGCAATGACTATCATCAGTTCTCGGAAAGAAATTGGCCAAGCCGGGGTCGAACCAGCGACCTCCTGTTCTCAAGTCTTGTATGCTACCTACTGAGCTACTGGGCTCGGCAGGCTGACATGTGTCGAAACTTCTTGTTACTAGTAAATTTGCTGCATATCCAAGGACTATTCTACCTCATAATACAGTCGGTTGTCAGACAAAAAATGGAATTTATGAATCCATAATTATGTGATTACTTGGTTGGTATACGAGTATTGCGTCAAGGAAATGCTTTGAACCCCCTTTTGCCGAAGTACCACTCGTTTGTCTCTTCCAAATGCTTTCACTTTGGACAAATCTTAACTTTTATCGTCTTCTTAAACAGTAAACAGCAGCAATCGTCTGTCAATCAACTTTACATATCATTTCTGAGGAGCCTTGGTCTTGAATTTGTTAAAGAAAAGGGGGCTGCGGGCAAGAAGCATATAAAGAAGTGGATTGTCGCCGTCAAATGACTATAATACTGCTGAAAGCGACGTAAAACACTTTTCAAATAAAATACAATTAATCTTTCATTGTAGATTGTTCTGACATAGTTTCTATGGGATTTAGAACAAGCGGGATCTATCAAATACAAGCGTCTGAATCACTTCCGGTTGACAATATCTACTGTGAAATCGTCAACAAGACTGGATACACCGTTATTCAGCGTCGAACTGACGGACTGCAAAACTTTGATAGAGGATGGCTGCAATACAAGGTCGGGTTCGGGAACCTGTACGGCGAATTCTGGGCTGGAAACGAATTCCTCCATGAAATGACAAAAGATGGTAAATATGGTCTACGGGTCGACATTTGGGACTGGGAGGGCAACCGAACATTCGCTGAATATGACAAGTTTACCATTTCAGACGAGGCAAGTAGATATACCTTGCATGTCGCCGGATATACGGGGAATGCTGGAGATTCTTTGAGTTATCATGACAACATGAAATTCAGCACGGAAGATCTTGATAATGATTTGCACATGCGCAATTGCGCTTCCGAGAACAAAGGTGGGTGGTGGTACAGCAGTTGTTATTTCAGTCAGTTAAATGGTGTTTATCATACAGGTTGGTACCAGTCTAACTTTGCAGACGGCATAGTTTGGTATACTTTGAAAGATTCGGAGACCTATTCCCTGAGAAAAGTCGAAATGAAACTGAAAAAGCGAAGTCCTACTGATGGACCTTGAGGTATCTATGACTTTCATTGGATTACTGAATTGTATTGTTCACATATAGACTGTATATATATATATAATGTAATTGACTACCTACAAATGTCTGCCTATCTATCTGCTTAAGAGTCGTGATTTTTTCCCGTTTTCTAGTTAGATGTAAATAAATAATATTACGAAACCTGGTAAGATTTACTACTGTATTTGCTAACTAGACGCTTCCAAAACGAAAAACAATTAGTTAAATAGAAAATCCGTGACTTGTACCAAAGGTACATAGATGTCCGTTCATTTCACCCTTTCCCAAACGACAAATTTTGGACTGGTCCAAAATGAAAGAGTTTGCAGACGACAATTTTAAATGTGATGAAAATGGCAGAAAGTTCTCAAACAGGGTAGAAAACAGTGTGGGAAAAGGAGAAATTGCTCGTTACGAGCAATTTCTCCTTTTCCCACAGTGTTTTCAAAAGACTTGTACTGCAGACACGTGAAAACCAGGGCTTGTTTGGGAAAGAGTTATAACATGATTATTGCAAACTCAGATTCAACTAGTCAGGGATAAATTATAGGAGAGTCTTGCCATACTGCTGCACACGTTACTGTTCGACCCCCAACATCGAAATTTGTCCAGTCTTTCCATGTTTCACTTTGGTATAGGATGCTGTACAAACAGCTTTTCTAATTTTACCCTTTACCAAATGATATAATTTTAGACTTGCCAAAATATATAGTATTTTTCGAAAGCCTTATTCTCGGGATTCTGTGATAAATGGTTAACGCATATAGTTACACCAAGAACTTGAATCGGATTCCTCCCATTCATCGTGGTAAAAGGGAAAATGTTTTTTTAAGAAATGCTGTTTAACCCTTTCCCAAACGACAAATTTTACACTGGTCCAAATTGAAAGAGTTTGCAGACGACAATTTTTAATTTGATGAAAATGGCAGAAAGTTATCAAAAAGGGTAGAAAACACTGTGGGAAAAGGAGAAATTTGCTCGTTACGAGCAATTTCTCCTTTTCCCACAGTGTTGTCAAAAGACTTGTACTGCAGACACGTGAAAACCAGGGCTTGTTTGGGAAAGGGTTAACTCATTACCAAACGACAAAATTTTAGACTTGTCCAAATTGAAAGCATTTGCAGACGACAAAATTAATGTGACTCAGAAATTGAATTTTGTTTTGGGAATGGTAGAAAACATTGTGGGAAAAGGAGAAAATGCTGGTTACCAGCAATTTCTCCTTTTCCCACAATGTTTTCAATAGGCTTCTTTTCCAGGGTCGTGAAAACCCGGGATTGTTTGGTAAAGGGTTAAGACCGATTTCTCCTCCTCTGCCAAGTTTTCAAAAAGCCCTTTCTTCATGGGCGTGAAAACAACGAGTCGTTTGGTAACAGCATAGGCCAACACTAGGAAATTTTGATAAAAGCCATGATATGTACATGACTTCGTATTAAATGTCGGATTTCATCTGTTACGACACAATCCCGAGTTTTAACGACCCTGAGGAAGAAGGCTTTCGAAAACATCGTGGAAAAAAAGGAAAAAATACTGGTAACCAGCATTTTCTTCTTTTCCAAGAATATTTTCTACCCTCCCTAAAGCAAGTTTCAATTTTTGAGTCACCTTTTTTTTGCGTCTGCTAATGTTCTGAGTTCTAAATCCATCTGTATAGTGTTGTATTGAAGTTTGTGTGGTCGATAATCGGCTCTCGCTCACTTGACTTTGCTGTTTGTAAGATAATGAAAAAATACGATGCAGGAAACCATTTTAAAGAACAATATGATTGCTTTGTTCTTTTGTAAGATAGTGAATAAAAAGTTTAAAAAAAAAAACGAAACGGGGAAAGCAGCTTCAAAAATGTCGCCCTGCGTTTTATTGACCAACAAGAGTTATCATGCCCATTTCTATGATAGCAGATAATAGGAAGCGGGAAAGGCAATTGACGAGAACCGCCCTCCTGTTTATATATAGCTACAAGACTTCCTAACCCTTTACCACACAACCCCGATATTTTATGATTGATTGATTATATGGTGTTTAATGCCGTTTTCAAAATTATTGCAGTAAATATCGCGGCGGCCAGTGCACCTTCCAAGCTTTCCTGGAGTTTCTTTCTACCAGTACCACGTACGATAGTCTTTCCAAACCACTGGCTGCTAACCCACATAACCATCGTCGAAACAGAGGTCAGCGGTGAGAGAGGAATGTATCCTGTCGCAATGACTATTAGCAATGCCGAGCCGGGGATCGAACAAGCGACCCCCTGTTCTCAAGTCCTGTAGGCTACCGACTGAGCTACCGAGGCCCAGCCCTGATATTTAAGGACCCTTAAGAAAAGCCTTTTGAAAACATTTTGGAAAAGGAGAAAATGCTGGTAACCAGCATTTTCTCCTTTTCCCAAAATGTTTCCAACCATATCTAAGACAGCAGGCATTATTTCAGCCACATTTGAATTATCACGTGCAAATGGTTACAATTTGGACGAGTCCACATTTCACTCGAATGGGAAAAAGTTGAGGTTTAATGCAGTTCCGTTATGCATGGTACCAAGCGAGTCCTCACACAGTTATGGATCCATAAAATCCGTTTTTTTGTAATTATCGACTGAATCGTAAGGAACAATGGGTCAGTGACATGCAGAAAATTGACCGATAGCAAAATGTATTGACCCAGGTCAGTCTGAACGGACTGTGCAGGCTGACCTGAGTCGATACTTTATTTAGAAACATTAAAGCCCCTTTTCACAACGCATGACTTAGACAGCTTTTTTTTTTTAACTTTATGTCATGTCCTATTGCTCACGAAATAATTGGTCACGTGATCAGGTTACCATGACAATCTAAGGCCATTTTCACCAATCATTCAAAATTGTTTACTTATACTCAACAACACCAAAAAAAATTACAGAAAGGGAAATATATTTTTCTCGTCTATCTTATGCTGATTTATTTTCTCCGTCTGTATAAGGCCCGAGGGAGCTTCCGTCTGTTAATGTCGAGCGGCTGATAAATTGCAGAACTGTCTGAGACATGTTTCATATTGATAATCTTAATCGATTGCCACGGGCTTTTGTCATCCTATAAAGTGTTACCTATTTGCTGCCAACCACTCACGTCAGCTGTGCAAACAAACTTGTCCAATGTTTCTTAACTCCATTTAAGTTTAACCCTTTACCAGACGACAAAATTTTATCCTTGTCCAAATTGAAAGCATTTGCAGACTTCAATTTCAGTGTGGTTCAAATGGTGCAACTTTTCTTTGATAGGGTAGAAAACATTGTGGGAAAAGGAGAAAATGCTGGTTACCAGCATTTTCTCCTTTTCCCACAATGTTTTCAAAAGGCTTCTTTCCCTGGGGCGTCAAAAGGCAGCATTGTGCGGTAAAGGGTTAAACCTTATGTAGAAAGTATTCGACCTGGTTTTTGTGGCATTTGTCGAAGACAATGACACTGTGAGTTCAATACGGCATTTTGAAAATCATGTATCGTATTTTGTGCAAAACCGAAGGAAGTAAACCCAATTAAAATCATTTTTTTCTGAGAAAAATAAGTATTTCGACTGTACTCAGATATGAAATTGAAAATGGCGTATTACAATAAATTGGATCAGGCCGACGATCGTGGAAATACTTCCTTTTTATCGAAAATAGCTTGATCCGCTATGGCCTTCTATAGAAGCGTAATGACACACACATACCGTGCTTGTTCGTCCCATAACCAGTTCGTTTCTGGTCTTATACGTCCCAGGATTGTTCGCCCTGACTTGTTCGTCCCACAAGATTGCACCCTTCTCTATCGGATTTTGCATGACTATATAGTAGATTGAATTTCAAGCGAATATTTTGAAACTGTTTCTGTTGTTTATTTTTCAAATTATTAATTCCACACAATGGCTCCCTTGACAAATGCCACACCAGCGTTTTCAACGCTTTGATTATATATATATTGTAGAAAGTAGTCGACCTGGTTTATATATGGCTTGCTCTGTGAAAAGGTGGTTAAATGCATCTGCAAAAAAAAGTATCGACTCACTTGGGTCGAAACTTTTTTTTTTTTTTGCGACTTGTAAATTGTCTGCATGTCAAAGGCCCGTTCTGTCTTCTGGATTTAGCCGCTTGTTAAACAAAATAGATTTTAGGGAACCCTAACAGGGGCATACCCAGCCCAAAATGACGTTACGCAAAAAGTATTATCGACGGCATAACCTGAAGCGGGTGCCGATAGAGGGGAGTGGGATTTCCAAGGAGGGTCTGGGGTCCCCCCCCCCCGCCGAAAATTTTTGAATCGTAGAAGCTATTTGGTGGCCTGTAGTGATTTGTGTGTGTGTGTGTGTGTGTGTGTGTGTGTGTGTGTGTGTGTGTGTGTGTGTGTGTTAAATAGTATCCACTTTATATTTGTAAAGTGTACGCAACTGCGGGTTTTTTTTTTTTTGGGGGGGGGGGGCTGCTACGCCCCTGCCTAATTATGCTTTGTCTTGCTTGGTACAATGTATCACGAAGATGCATTAAACACCCTTTTGCCAGAGCATGGTCTATATACATTACGAGTGTTTATCAAAGTTGCTAAAACCTGTTCTCCGACTCTGGCTTGAACCGGTTACTGTAAACAACAATCTAATGGTGTTTTCACTCCGTTTTCAACATAATTTCAGTCATACCGCGGCGACACCTATTCATACTCTTAGCTATTTGTAAATGTTCTGATTGTCAAGGCTCACTCTACCTCTAGATTCAATCGGTTGTCAGACAAAATGGATTTTGTGAATCCATAATTATGTGATGATTTGCTTGGTATAATGAATCACGGAGATGCATTAAAGCCCCTTTTGCCAGATCGCCGCTCATACGTATATATTGTTGTTGTTGTCGTCGTCGTTATTGTTGTTGATGTTGTTGCTGCTGCTGCTGTTGTTGTTGTTGTTGGCCAGCTGCCAAAGGTGGGATGATGAAAACTTTTTAGAACAGCAAAAGAAAACAATATTCAAAATCTTTCCTGAGACATTCCTTATTCGTGAAAGCACAGAATGATATATTCGGTTCGATTAACGAAGGAATATCTGAACAATTAATCTTAAACAGACGGGAAATCTACACCGCGGGATACGTCTGCTAGTTGACAGGCTGTCCGTTCATTATAAACAACATCTGTTTCGTCATCAAGTATGGCAAGAATAATAGATACCGTCTGTTAGAACCACATTTGTAATAAAACGGCTTTTTGCAATTAAGTCTTCAACTTTGCGATATCCCTTCAATATTAAACCATACACTTCAAAACGGTTATACATGGGTGATTTTAAAGCAAAAGTTAACAGAAAAATCATGAAAGGTGGATAAAAATGAATTTGAAAATTTTATTGCAAAAGACCATTTATTGCAAAAGTGGTTGAACATTTTATTGCAAAAAGCCGTTTGATTACAAAAGTGGTTCTAACATGGATCGCATTGGAATGGCTCTCATTTTTTGTAAAACAGCATTACCTATTTTAGATGACATTTCTATTCTTCAAAAAACAACTCCTTTTGACACAATCTCTGACCCATTACTACACAATACAGAATTTTAACGACCCTAATGGAGAAGGCTTTCGAAAATATTGTGGGAAAGGTAGAATGCATCATCTGTGCCACATTTAATTTATCGTCTGCAAATGCTTTCAATTTAAGCCAGTCTGAAATTTTGTCGTTTGGTAAAAGTTAATCATGTATTTGCGGGTAAGACCTTATCGCGTGTACGTGATTCATGTAAGGTGCTTAACCCTTTACCAGACGACAAAATTTTAGCCTTATCTCCCTTTCCCACAATGTTTTCAAAACGCTTCTCTCCCAGGGGCGTCAAAAGGCGGCATTGTGCGGTAAAGGATTAAAAAAACTTTTTTCATGCTCAACTTAAATGGGCATGAAATTTCAGAATTATACAAATTTGATTTTGCACACCTCATAAAGTAACCTTTGAGATTTTCGAACTTCGCTGTCTTTATTTCTTATCTAACGAAGTGTTTATTTCTTATACATGTGTTGTCGTACTTGCAGAAGGACGAATGAAATTGGAGGTTTAAGCACAAATTCAGTAAAGCATGAATTCAAGTTTGTTTTTTTTTTTTAAACACGGGACCATTTTTTCAAGGGTGTTATGAAATTCTTCTGCTGCAAATTTGTTTTGGAAGGAAATGAAAAACCCCAAGAAGCCTATAGGGCTTGGTAAACTCTGTTATGGTACCATTGGCTATTTGAATACACTGCTAAATATATGTGTAACAAAAGACAAAATTTTAGACTTGTCCAAACTGAAAGCTATTTGCAGACGAATTAGAAATAGAAATAGATAAAGCTAAAAAGATGGATTTTGTCTCTGAGAGGGTTAAAACATCGTGAGGTAAGGATAAAATGCTGGTTACCGGCATTTTCTCCTTTTCTCATGAAGGGGTCCTGTGTGGCTCAGTGGCAAAGTGTAGGACTCGTGACCTGGAGGCTACGGGTTTGAGCCTCACTGGATCCACTGGGTCTTTGGCGGGAGTGTCCTTGGGCAAGTCACTTCAGAGCCCTAGCCTATTACTAGTTGAACCCAGGAAATACACGACTTTGTGAGCTGTCGCCGTGATATGACTGAAATAATGTTGAAAGCGGCGTAAAACATCATTCAATCAATCAATCCTTTTCACACAATGTTTTGAAAAGCATTTCCCCAGGTTCGTTGAAATTCGGGATTGTGTGGCAAAGGGTTAAATACACTTAGACAAACTTCTTTTCGTCTTCTTGCAGACTTCTTTCGGAACATTCGGGAAACAAAAAAAAAAAAACAGCACGCAACGCTTCTCTGTCTTGCTTATTGACGGTTTGTGAACTACTGATTTGTTTCACTCGATAACAGTGTCACGGAGAGAGGTTAGATATGAGCCATGCTCTGGCAAAAGGGGGCTTAGTGTATCTCCGTCATGCGCGGCACCAATCAAGCCATCACATAATTATGGATCCATAAAAGCCACCTTTTTCCAACAACCAACTTAATCAAGAGGTAGACTGTTCCTTGGACATATAGAAAATTGGCTGATAGCGAAACGTTTCGGCCCAGGCCAGCCTGCGCAGACTGCGCAGGCTGACCTGGGTCGATACTTTTCGCAGACGCATTAAGCCACCTTTTCATAGAACATGGCTCATATATAATCTAACCTGGCCTGCTGTTCAGCTAGCCTTTACAGCGATGCGGTTTGGTGTGTTTCTCTCCGTGCAAGTGAAGTGGCTTGCGTTGTGGTTAGTGCTTTTTGGTTTGTGCCTGGATGGGTTGCACTTTACGATAGCAAAAAAGAAAGACGTTTGAAAAGATTAACAAGATGTGAAAAGGTCTCTTTAACAAGGAAAATGAATTTCTGGAACATTTAAAAAAAAAAAAAAAAAAGAACACACACACACACACACACACACACACACTAAAAAAGAGGTAAACAGTAGTAAGTTTATTCCACTATACCGTAATACTTTAAGTATGTACAAGTCGTGTGCTGGAAAAATCACATTGCTGCCAAATTAAGGTATTCACAAAAAATGGCTTGGTTAAAATACACTATACTAACATGAAAAAAAAAAAAAACCCTGTAAAATCTTCCAATAAAACACCACGGCAGCAGTTCATATTTGAAACCACATATAGGGTAAAAAGGGCAGCCTGGGTCTAATCTTCCATACTGGCTTAAAAAATCCCCGTGGCGGTCTCCTTATCCCATAAAATCTTCCATTAAAACAACACGGGAGCATTTAGCGAAGATTTTCTAAATTTGAAAGTAACACAACCTCTGACTGGCTAAACCAAATGGTTTAGCCAATCAGACGTTGTGTTACTTTCAAATTTAGAAAATGCTGACGAATAAGACCAAGAACAGGGTCCGTATTCACCAACCATTCTTAACAACATTCTTAGTCTTATTCTCCATGATTTTTTAACTATGAAAGTGTCACAACTTCTGATTGGCTAAACCAAACGGTTTAGCCAGTCAGGAGTTCTGTTACTTTCAAATTTAGAACATTCTGAATAATAAGTCTAATAACGTTCTTAAGAATGGTTGGTGAATACGGACCAATATTTGAAACCACCTAAGTGGCTAAAAAAGGCACCCTGGATCCAAGCTTCTAAAATGTCTAAATCCTTATCCTGCTGAATAGGTGAAATGAAACTTTCAGGCTGATAGTAAAAACCCAAATTTTGCTATTTCAAATGTACTTTTGCGGGAAAGATATCTACTTAGCGGAACGTGCAGTCTGATCTTGATCTACACTGTTCGCCAAAGGTCTTTGAGTCATGCTTAACAGCCTAAGGGTTAATATATTAACTCTTATTCTGCTAAATAAGTGGAATGAAACTTCAAGCTGATAGTAAAAACCCAAATTTTACTATTTCAAATGCACTTTTGCGAGAAAGATATCTACTTAGCGGACAGCGTAGATCTACGATCAGACTGCACGTTCCGTGCAGTCTGATCTTGATCTACACTGTTCGCCAAAGGTCTTTGAGTCATGCTTAACAGCCTAAGGGTTAATATATTAACCTTATTCTGCTAAATAAGCGGAATGAAACTTCAAGCTGATAGTAAAAACCTAAATTTTGCTATTTCAAATGTACTTTTGCGGGAAAGATATCTTCTTTGTGGACAGTGCAGATCAAAGATCAGACTGCACCTTCTGTGTAGTTTGATCTTGATCTACACTGTTCGCCAAGAGTCTTTGGGTCGCGCTAAGCAGCGTAAGAGTTAATCAATTTTTCAATCTTTGTCGCGGTCTCCTTATCACATATTCATTTTACAACAAACTGTCATTTTGTACCGAAGTTATTACCACGTGCCATTTTGACCAAGTAATGTCAAAATACACAAACGGAAAAACAAGAAATATCTTTTTAAAAAAGAAAGACGGCATAAGAGATGCTGGGATATAAATATTGGAACTCTTTTGTGGCTTATGAAGTAAAATAATGAAAAGTAATCTCACGAGCAATTGCCTCTTTTTCCTCACTGTTTTCAATTTTTATTAAAAGTAGTATTGGGTTATTGGGTAACGCTTATGAAAAAATTCTAATTTCCAAATAGCATAAGAAAAGAATCATTCTCTACTACATTATTTTGCTTTGGTATGAATCAAGGCCCCGGGGTATCGATTAGCAGTAGCAACGCTTGTTAATAGTGGTTTCATAAATGTGTGAGCAAATAAGCCAGCAAGGACCCGCCCAAAAAAAAAAAGCATGTGCACATTTTTTACCAATCGCAAATTACCATCCATTCATTCTTCATCAGGATCAAGAAGAAGGTCAAAAGCCAGCGCATTCAGCTACACCGAAAGAAATGATCAGATTGGTAAAAGGGGCATACGGCCACAGTAAGACACGCCTTTGCCTCGGTCCGTAACCACCAACCATTCTTAAGAACATTCTTAGTCCTATTCTCCAGAATTTTCCAAATTTGAAAGTAAGGCAACTTCTGACTGGCTAAACCATTTGGAGACTTGGCCTCTGGGTAAACTGAACATTTCAAACTACTAATTTTTCTTAGTGTATGGTTCGAATTTCTTCATTTTCAGAAGTCTTAACGTCTGTTAAAACACAAATATAGAAAAAAAAATCTACACACATGAATGTGATGTGGATATAATTGAGTCATGCTCTGTAAAAAGGGGGCTTAATTCATCTGCGAAAAGTATCGACCCAGGTCAGCCTGCGCAGTCCGCGCAGGCTAACCTGGGCCGAAACTTTTCGCCACTGGTCAATTTTCTGTATGTCCAAGGACCATTCTACCTCATGATTAAGTTGGTTGTATAAAAAAAAAAAAAAAAAGGTGGCTTTTATGGATCCAAAATTACGTCATTGCTTGATCGCTATCATGCATCAGGGATATGCATTAAGCCACCTTTTGCCGGAACATGGCTCAATTGTATAAAGGAATTTACATTATATTACATGTCAATTCTAAATAAATACTCTTCCAGCATCGACTGTAAGACTTTCCTCATTTCTACTTAATGAACAGGATTAACCTCGTGGACAACACCTATTTTCTGTGCATGGATGAAAAAAAAATCAAATGGAAAATGCAAATTTTCTTCATAATTAACAAATGCCCTATTATATTCTTAAAATGTATTTTAAATAGCCCATACTTCTAAATCATTAATGAGCCGTGCTCTGTGAAAAGGGGGCTTAATGCACCCGCAAAAAAGTATCGACCGATGTCAGCCTGCGCAGTCCGCGCATGGGCCGAAACTTTTTGCTAAATAGCCCATGCTTCCAAATCATTAATGAGCCGTGCTCTGTGAAAAGGGGGCTTAATGCACCCGCAAAAAGTATCGGCGGATGTCAGCCTGCGCAATCTGCGCAGGCTGACATCGGCCGAAACTTTTTGCTATCTTTAAACTTTCTGTACGTCCAGGGTCTCTTCTACCTCCAGCTTTAGTCAATCGTTAGTAATAAATAGATTTTATGAATCCATAATTATATGATGACTTGCTCGGTATCTTGCATCACGGAGATGCATTAAGCCCCCTTAGACCTATGCCGACCGCTTATTAAGTCAATCCTATAAGACAACAAGAGCACCGCATGCGAGTGCCAACGCTCGGCTTAATATTCAGTGAAACTTTTTAGTTAAAAAAAGGGGGGCATAACTGTGTCAAAATGTTTTGATGGTTACCTGCCCTTGTTGTATTATGGATCCCCCTTAGTTGATTTTCAGTGAAAATTCTGAGTCAAAAAAGGGGCATAATTTGTCAAAATGCCCTTGTTGTATTATTGGTTGTTCCCCTTTCGATTGTTAAGTTTGAAGTAAATATCTATTGTAATAACAGAGATATTTAAGGAATGAAGAGAATGGGTTTTTTTATGGAGGTATGAAAAAAAAAAAACTTAATCACACTGTATGAACCGCGAAGCGGTTTAATACAAAAGTGTGATTAAGTTTTTTTTTCATACCTCCATGAAAAAAAAAAACATTCTCTTCATTCCTTATAATTTAATATTACAGACAACATACGCCCACGGAAAAATTCAAACTGCATTTATTTTCTTTATTTTTAAATATAACGTCTGAGTTTAGCCCCTTCCACTCATATTTGTATGACGCAAGAATATGTCCTGAAAATCAACCAATAAAACGCAAGTATTAACACGGCAGTGTGTAGAACCCGCAATGTGTAACCTTCACTCTGAGTAGAAGCATGGTGAATATTCCAGTGGGAATTCATGATTCCCAAAAAATTGGATTGTACAATTTTCGAAGGAACAGTTGGACATTATACCAGCAGATATTAGATTACTTCTGCTTTTATTTGAAATTTGGTTCGAGACAGCGACACTGGCTTGGCTTTGACGAGTATCTGAAAGTATCTGAAAGTGTTTTAAAAAAATGTGGAATATTGTATACATGTTTGTTTACATTAGTTTAACATTTTTAGTAGTTCCGGCACAACGTGATTTTTTTTTATGGAGCTATGAAAAAATTTTTTCAGGCAATCAGAACTCGCCAAAATTCATGTAAACAATTGATATTAAATTATTATAAAATGTCAAAGTTTTTCCACGACGACGATGCAGACGTAGACATCTCGGACAACAGGGCTACGGCAGTAACTTAGAATTTTCTTCGAACACAGCCGAGGTAAAAATATCTGTCTGAGTTTTAGTGGATGGTATTTCCGGCCGTCGCAAGAGGTCAGAGGTTAAGGTCACAGAGATATTCCGTTTCGATTTAAATCTAGAAGTGCTCCAACTGTTTTCTTCACGAGTCCGTGCGGCCCATTCTGTCCACGTCATCCATTTCGCCCATTTCGACGTTTTGATGTTTATCGATCTCCGCCAGCTCGAACCTTGACAAATGGGCGACAACTCCGGCGCCAAAACTATCTCCAAGGACGTTCACAGAGGTTCTGATCCGATCTCTGGAAAACAATGAAACAAAAATTATTATTGATACGTTATCTTATAAGCCTAGTGTGTTATCTGAAATTGTATTTCGGTTGTTAACTGAAACGGCTTGTTCCTGTGCTTTTATGTTACCTATATCAATTTTCCGACAGAATGACAGTTCCAAATTTTTTTGATACCTTTTCGATATATGATCATTTTCACATTCAATTTATTTTACAATACAATACAATACAATACGATACAATACAATACAATTACACAATTACTACAGTTATTATAGCTTTATATATAGGTGTATATATAGATTTTTTACGTGTTTATAGATTCCCTGACGATTAAACTTGGGGAAAGGTCATACATATATACATAGATGTTTAAATATTTATCATTGAAAGATGTCTGAATGAAACACATTTAAAGCATATGTTTTTAGTCCTAGGAAGTTTGCTTTTCTTAAAAAAAAATAGGTTGTTCCGTAACAATATGTTAGAGACAAAAAAAAAAAGAGAATACAAAAACATTACTTACAGGAACCAGTCTACAGCCAGAATAAGGCTGACATCTTCAACTGGAAGTCCGACTGAGGTGAGAACCATTAACATGGTAACCAGTCCGGCACTGGGTATAGCTGCAGCACCAATAGCTGCACATGTTGCTGTTATGCTGAAAAATATTTATCAGCTTGTAATATAAAACGATTAATCTAAAAGAAATCTAACTCTGCATAATTATAGGAAATACCAAGCATGGTCATAGAAAACATTTAAAACAATTAAAGATGAAATAAGTATAAAATACACGAAGTCGGGATAATTTCGTACAGTTTTGTGGAGAACAAACAATAAGTTTAGACAAAAAAATGTATCTGTAACCAAACTTAAAGTTCGGACAATGCATGAAATAAAGGGAATATAGTTGAAAAGATAGATGGAGGGTTGAATAAAAGTTATTGGTCTACGTAAATCAATCAGTTCACTATGAAATCTGTATAATTCAAACATGCACTAATTCGATTTTTTATATGATTTGATAACCCATATTCTGTGAAGATGTTTCCGAAGACCCATGTTGCTGCACTGTTTCGGATTCAACAAGTAAAATACAAGACAATAGCGATAACTATCTTTAAATGATTATTCTTTAATGTATTTTGATTATTGTAAATATTTTGTTTTTCATGTTTTTCAAATTTCAATTTTGAATCTAATTACCTCACTGTTAAAATCTGACCAAACGACAAATCGATACCATTCATCTGGGCGATAAAAATCGGGGCCACGGCCTCATAAAGTGCTGTACCATCCATGTTGATTGTTGCTCCTACCGGAAGTACAAATCGAGTGACCCTCTTATCTATTTTCACTTTTTCTTCAAGACATTGGAAGGTTACAGGCAATGTCGCTGAGCTATTAAAAATACAGATAACAATAGTAAGATATGTCATGCTTTTTTAAAAAGAGGTATGATGCATCTGCAATTTTCGGGCAGGCTTCAATAGCTACTGATACATCAAAAAGTGACAACGGTTTCCAAAGGCGGGGGTGTATCTACAAAAATGCTCTTACCTCCCTTTATGCAGGGCTAATCTTACGCAAATAAATTCAACATTCATAGAGTGTTAGAACTTTTTAGATGTTGATATCCATCTAATATGCTTATCATATTACAAAGCTACAAACCATTAAACTGGCGCTTAAATTTAATATCTGCTTGAGACTGTTCCTGAAATACACAAGACATATGGTTTAAGTGAAGAAAGTAGATCAATACCCATGTCTTTTGAATTCTACAGTTCTCCTTTAAATCCTTACCATTCAGATAATAGTGATTTGAGTCCCTTACAAGATTATTTCAGTCATAGGTTGGCTACAACTCACTTATTTATGTTTGGTTTTACAGTGCCTAGTCAACAGAAAAACCCTATATAACTAGCGTCACCATTGGGGATTTTCAGGATACCAATTCAATGCGTTTACCACTGAGTCACAGAAGCTTGCACAAACAGTCTGTGTTTCCAATATTTATAATGAAATATTAAAGCATGATGATGATGGTAATCAGCAGCAGCATCAAAATCATCATCAGCAGCATCAGTGCCACCACCACCATTATCATCATTATCATCATCGCCATCACCACCACCATCACCATAGTTATCAATCATAAGCATTATCACTATTATAATCATCATCATCACAATCATCATCATCACCATGAGCATTAACATCATTAGAATCATCATCAACATCATGATGACGAATACGACTGTTACAACGCCGCCGCCAAGGGGAAAGAGGATGAGAATGGTGCCAGCTGGCAAAAAAAAATTAGTACAACAAAAATACCTGGAGGCGGTCGCAAGTGCTGTAATCCAAGCCTGGAAAACACCTCGCATTAGAAGGAGAGGATTCTTTCTGGTAAAGATAAAATACACGAGCGGAAGTACGATGCACGCGTGCACGACTAGACCGGAAATTACCGTCAAGATGTACAGACCGAGTCTGGCTGCTACTGCCTGTATGTCTTCAATCTGGAGGATTTTTCCGGCTATCAAAAACATGATGCCAAATGGAGAATACCTGAAAATTTGAATCGACCTTGATTTTAATAAATGTATTATCATTAAAGTCTTTGTATAAGTCTAAAGTTCATTCATTTACTGACTTTATTTACAAAGTACCTATTAAAAGCCCTTCTATTTCACTCTTTACCAAATCACAAACTTATAGACTGGTCCAATATTCAAAGAATTTGCAGACGACAACAATAAAATTGAAATCTGTTTTTGGACGGGTAGAAAAAGTTGTTGGGAAGGGAGAAGATGCAAGTTACCAGCATTTTCTCCTTTTTTTTTTTTTTTTTTTCAAAAGCTTTTGTCTCAGGGTCGTTAAAAGTTGGTATTGTTTGGTAAAGGGTTAAAAGAAAGGTTGTCAAAATTAACTATGGTCCAAAGCATGGAAATATCTTATGAAATACTTTGGAAAAAAGAAGAAATGTTTATAACGAGCAGTTTCACTTTTGGCATTTTTTTTTTCAAAAAGTTGTCCCCTTTAAGACTTCAATACGCATTCGAAAATGTGTAGTTTTTAAAAGCTGTGTACCTTTGCGTCAGTTATAATTTAGCAAAATACGTATATCGTTTATCATACAATACCGTGTTTTATCGACTTTCAAGGAAAAGGGATTTGAAAACATTTCGGAAAATGATTGATTGATTGTATGATGTTTAACGCCGTTTTCAACATTATTTCTGTAAATATCGCGGCGGCCAGTGCACATATCCTTTCTTTTCTGGTACTCCACACATTATTCTTTCCATGCCACAGACTGCTTTCCCACATAACCATCGTCGAAGTAATGGTCAGCGGTGAGAGAGGAATGAATCCTGTCGCAATTGTTATCATCAATCCTCGGAAAGAAATTGGCGGAGCCGGGAATCGAACCAGCGACCTCCAGTTCTCAAGTCCTGTACGCTACCGACGGAGCTACCAGGCCTCGGAACATTTCGGAAAAAGGTGATAATGCTGGCATCTAGCATTTTCTCCTTTTCCCAAGATGAGTTTTTATGTGTCCCCTACAGTATGCTTTCAAGTTGAACAAGCTCGAAATTTTGTTGTCTGGCGAAGAGGTAATAAAGGTGCCCTTTTTGATAAAAGTAAATTAAGTTCAATCGTGAAAGCTTAATTCGGTGAACAATTTGTTTCTTACTAATTTATGGAAATTTGCCTAAAGCAAAATCTGAAAAGGAGGTAGTTTGGGAGAAAAGGTAACTTCAGCGCAAAAACTTTTTTTTCAAAGTCGGATAAAACTAGGCTAGAGTATGGTTAAAAAAAAAATCTAAGTGTTCTGTGATGCGTATATCGCGAGAAATAAAGGTTAAAACTTTGGATTTTCGCCTGTCTGAAAGTCGATAGATGAAGAAATCGTGACTTCCGGTAGTTTGCCATGACGTCACAAATGTGAGAAGATATCGTCGCCATATATGAACGAGCGCAGAAAACTCAGAAACTTGCATGAAGTTTGTATTGATACGAGTATAAATCGCTTTATCACGTTTCAATCAAATGTGTACTGCAGATATTTAAGCTCTATCTCCTTTAAATCTTACTACATTGATAGGAAAGAAATTTTGAATGAAATAGCCTAATGGATTTAGTACTTATAAAAATGAAAATTATTCTTCCAGTGGGAAAGAGTTATTTCAATTACACCACTGATATTGCTGAATGCATAGCTGATTAAACCTCATGAACCAATTTAAATGAATGAATGAATGAATGAATGAAAGAAAGAAAGAAAGAAAGAAAGAAAGAATCAGTAATGATCTAGTTAAAATAGTACGAAACCTTTGACCTACTAAAAATAGCACGAACTACCTACCACATAACAAGTATGATCAGCTTCATAACGATTTCGTTCAGGATGTCGAAAAATTGCACCATCAGATGTCCACGTGGTCCCATCTTGCTCAGATATATCGAGAATCCCACACAAAAGCATATCAGACCTGCCGACAAAAATACTATTCGATCAGAGGGAAAATGAGACTTCGTAACATTAGTTAACATTTATTTGTGTATTGTAAGTGAAACGGAAAAATACGCCAGACAAAATGCAATTTAACCCTTTCCCAAACAAGCCCTGGTTTTCACGTGTCTGCAGTACAAGTCTTTTGAAAACACTGTGGGAAAAGGAGAAATTGCTCGTAACGAGCAATTTCTCCTTTTCCCACAGTGTTTTCTAACCTTTTGGAAAACTTTCTGTCATTTTCATCAAATTTAAAATTGTCGTCTGCAAACTCTTTCAGTTTGGACCAGTCCAAAATTTGTCGTTTGGGAAAGGGTTAACATAAACCTTCATAGAATCTAAAGAATAAAAAGAAATTAAGAAAGAAATTTTATTCAAAAAAAAAAAAAACATGGAAAGGGTGCATCTTTATCAAAAACCTGTTTCTAAAGTTGTTGTAGAAACATTTAACTTATAGCCGATTTTCAGATAAAAACAAAACTAAAGTATAGGCACTTTTGCATCTACACAGTTTTTATTTTTATAAGAGGCTTCGCTGCTGTTATATTAGGGTCCGTATTCACCAACCATTCTTAAGAACGTTCTTAGACTTATTCTTCAAGATTTTCCAAGTTTGAAAGTAACACAACTTCTCATTGGCTAAACCATATGGTTTAGCCAATCAGAAGATGTGTTACTTTCAAATTTGGAAAATTTTGAAGAACAAGACCAAGAATGTTCTTAAGAATGCTTGGTGAATACGGACCCAGATCAGGAAATCATTCTTTGGATTTTGTTTTTCCGTGTGACAGAATGTTTGGTCACACATTTAACTTCTATGATTTGTTTTAGTCATTGTTAAAGAGTTGTCTCAGATCCATTTTGGCGAAATGGTCTCATAGATAAAATAAACCACCATTTCAGAAGTGACTTCAAAAACATTTGGTCTATGTACCTATTGACAATATACCGTATAATGGGCTATTTTTATCGCTGTGAAATTTTACGACTTTGGAGAAAAACATAAGATTTTTCATTTTTTATGAGTTTTGTTTTTACATATTTAAAGTGTCAGTAAAAATTTAGCTCATTAAAATATCTCAGCAGTAAAATCTACAAACAAGGTCTTCAATTTAAAGGGTCTTCCACGATGGTACACTGGCAACATAAGGTTTTATTAGTCTTGGAATAATTAGAAATATCTTTCAGTTTCAAAAAAATACGTCATTTTATTTACCCACAAATCTAATGTCTAACAAAGAACAAACTATTTGAATATATGCACGAATCAATATATATGAGCCATGCTCTTGAAACAGAGGGTTCAAAGCATCCCGAGATGCATTATAAAAAGCAAGTAATAAAATAATTATATATGCATGAATTCCTTTTTGTCTAACAAGCTACTGAATCATGAGGTAGACTGGTCCTTTGACAAAAATAAAATTGGCCAATAGCCAAAAGTTTCGACCCAGGTCAGCCTGCGCGGACTGAGCAGGCTGGCCTGAATCGATACTTCTTTGCAAATGCATCAACCCCCTTTTCATAGAGCATGACTTATATAAACAAAAGAAAGAAATATACATTCGAACATTTTCAAGCATTTAAAAGGCTTTGAACGCTGTAATAGAAATTACTTGGTAACACATCCTTGCCCATACATCCTTGTATGGCATGGTGACGCAGTGACGAAATTTGGCTTCTTTTCCGATCGTATCACCTGATATATGCACAGATTCTACCTTCTCATAGAAATCGTAATTGCAAAGTAGGAAAATATAACCGTTGAGACATATGGAGTATATCTGAAACGAAGTTTCAAATTAACGTCCCCTGCAATCATTATGTGTATCAAAAACAATGTCGAACAAGCATATTCATACACCTAGAATCATTATAAATATAAACTCAATAATTCAAAGAAACACCAGTAAAACTCAAATGAGATTCAACTGACAATATTCCCTTTTGTATTATACCTAAGGACGAAGCATTGAGATTTTATTCGATTAAACGAGACATATAATATTATGACGTTTGATGCTAACAAATCAAAACAAGAGGGCCATGATGGCCCTACAGTCGCTCACCTGAGCCTTTTGACCAAACTTTGCCAATTTCCAATCTCTTCCAAGATATAAAGACAAACATTCCAACAACCTTTCAAGAGTATTGGACTAAACACCTGGCCCCAAGAGTGTACACATCTTTTTTTCTAGAATTTGTCTCAGTGACCTACTTTTGACTCTACATGGCTCAATTTCACACTTGTTATAGATATCATCAAGACAAACATTCCGACCAACTTTTATGAATTTTGGACTCAAAATGAGACCTCAAATGTATACACAAAGCTTTCCTAAGATTTGTCCCAGTGACCTCTTTCTTAACCTGATGTGACTTACTTTCAAAACTTTTGGCGATATTATCAAGACAAACATTCTGACAAATTCTTATGAGTATCGGACTAAAAATGTGGCCTTTAGAGTGTACACAAGGTTTTTCTAGGATGTGTCTTAGTGTCCTACTTTTTTACGGAACATGACCCATTTTCAAGTTTGTCCTATATGTCACCAATACGAACATTGTGACTAACTTTCATACGTATTAGACTTTAAGTGTGGCCTCGAGAAAGTACAAAAGAATTTACAAAGCTTTGACCTGGTGATCTAGTTTTCAGTCTTACTTGACCCATTTCTCAACTAGTCCGAAGTATCATCAAGACAAACGTTTTGACTACTTTTCATGAGTGTTGTACAGAAAATGTTGCCTTTAGTGTGTACACAAGATTTTTCTAAGATATGACCTGGTGACCTTGTTTTTGACTAGACGTGATGATATATATCTATATTTCGATATTTTCTGACATATCATCAATGCAAATAATCTGACAGACTGTCATGAGTATTGCACTGAAAATGTGGCCTATAGAGTGTACACAATGTTTTTCAAAGATCTGACCGGGTGACCTAAGTTTTGATCCGACGTAAACCGTTTTCGGGCTTATCCTAGATATTAGCAAGATTAACATTCTTAGCATTTTTCGTGACTTTTTGGACCAAAAATGTGCCCTTTAAAGTGTATAAACGGTTTCTCGAAGATTTGTGCCGGTGACCTAGTTTTAATTCGACGTGAAAACCAACTTTCATGAGTATTAGACTGAAGATGTGGCGTCTAAAGTGTGCGAAAGGTTTTTTTTTTAAAGATTTGACTTGGAGACCTAGTTTTTGACCCTGTGTGATCTATTTTCAACCCCGTCCAGGACATTATCAAGATAAATTTCCAGACCAATTTTTATGAGTGTTAGACGGAAAATAAGAACTGTAAAGTGTACATTTTCTTTCTTTTGTTAAGATTTGGCCTGTTGACCTAGTTTTTGACCCGCCGTGTCCATTTTCAAACTCGTCTGAGATATCATGAAGACAAACATTATGACTAGCTTTCTTGAGTATTGGACTAAAAATGTTGCCTCTAGATTATACACAAGGTTTTTCAAAGACTTGACCCGGTGACCTAGTTTTTGAATGTGACGTGAACCATTTTCAAACATCGATATAATCAAGACACACAACCTGACTAACTTTCATGAGTATCGGACTAAAATGGTGGCCTCTAGAGTGTATACAAGGTTTTTAAGACTTGATCTAGTGACCTAATTTTTGACCTGACGTAACCCATTTTCACCTCGTCCGAGATAGTAACAAGCAAGACTAAGATTATGACCAAGTTTCATGAGTAACGGACTGAAAATATAGCTGTAAGTGTGTACACAAGTTGACAATGCACAGCGAAATACGCACTATGCACGACGGACACAGCACGATCATTTGAACACTGAAAAGTCTCGTGCGGCACACGAGATGTTTGTTGAAAGGGATTATGGGTACCTGATAACTGCTGAAAAGATCTCTGATTATTTCTTTGAAATGGTTGTATGAATCAAAATTCTATGTATCATAATTCTGAGCATTTTTATGCTTAAAACATAGATTATCATACTTAAATTATACAATAATGATCTCTCTAACATTGAATACGGAACAAGAAAAAATGGAAAATTAGTGTACAGTAGACCTTCGGGCAGAAATTGTTCATCTTCATAAACATAGTGATAAAAACACATGTGAAAATGGCCTATATAAAGGTGATACTCTTGGATAGTGAATATATATGTGAGCCATGCTCTTTGAAAAGGAGACTTAATGAATCCGCAAAAAGTATCGACCAATGTCAGCCTGTGCAGTCCGCGCAGGCTGACATGAGCTGAACCTTTGCGCTATCTTTAAATTTTCTGCATGTACACGGGCCATTGTACCTCATGATTCAGTCGGTCGTTCGACAAAACGGATTTTATGGATCCATAATTAAGTGAGGAATTACTTAGTACAACGCATCACGGAGACGCATTAAGCCCTCTTTTACCAGAGCATGGCTCATATATCGTCTCTAAATACATACGTGTATACTGACTAAGCCTTTACCAAATGACAAAATTTTAGACTTGTCTCGAGTTTAACAGCATTAGAAAACCTTATTGCAAAACGAGAAAATGCTTCTTATCAGCATTTCTTTTTTCTTTTCTTATATTGTTTTCAAAATCCTTCTTCCTCTGGTCAGTTAAAACGTGGGATTTTTTGGTAAAGGATTTAGGAGGAAACTAAATGCTACTGATCTCTATGAAGAAATATTATAGTGCCAAAATGCCAAAATATAACATTTCTCACCTAAGACATTAATTCCGTTGCCATACCGAAGGCTCCTCATCTCGACAAGCTCCTCATATTCTGTGATAACTTTCGTATAATTGCCGTCCGCTGTTACGACCAGCTCCGCGGGGCTGACAGTGGTGGTCGTTGTGTTTGTTAAAAATGCTATGCTTTCGTTTAAAGTGGAGTTGACGGGAATTAACATCAGTTTCTTTCTGGTGACCATGACGTCCTCGTAATTGGTCTTCACATGTTGAAACATGGCTTGTGCCAAATTGTCCGGAAATATATTCCTGTAAAAGATAATTTTTTATGATCTGATATAAGATGAAATTTGAGATATGTATGAAATCTTTTCACACGAGTCTATATAAATGCTATTAAGCGAGCCTCTGGCAAACTTACTAGAATTTTTAGACGGGTTTAGTAAAGTCTTTAACTACATTACTACCCTTGTTTTAAATGTAAAACAGCCAGTACGAGATTTAAAAAAAAGTAGCCAAGCCCCCGTGGCTCAGTCAGTAGCGCACAGGACTTGAGAACAGGAGGTCGCTGGTTCGATCCCCGGCTTGGCCAATTTCTTTCCGAGGATTGAAGATAGTCATCGCGACAGGATTCATTCCTCTCTCACCGCTGACCATTGTTTCGACAATGGTTATGTGGGAAAGCAGCCAGTGGCTTGGAAAGAATATTGTGCGGAGTACTGGTAAAAGAAACTCCAGGAAAGCATGGATAGGTGCACTGGCCGCCGCGATATAACTGATATAATGTTGAAAACGGCGTTAAACACCAAACAATCACAAAACAACAACAAAAAAAAAAGTAAATAGTGTCGTCCTCGGTAAAAGCTATACAGTCGTATGCCTCAGTTCTAAAACATTACTCATCCAGATTTCTGTGTGAAATTGACATTAAAACTGATAATCGTGATAAAACTGCGATTTTTTTCATCTTTAGATGCCAAGAAAAGATCATTATATAGCAAGTTTCATGGGAACTACTTTTCGTCTATGATGTAAGCATCTGTCATAGAAACAAAAAGGCTTCATATTTTAACAAGTCATGCACTATATATCTTGAGATACAGCCATGTGATAAACAGAAACTGAAATTCGTTGGCTTTTCAGATAAGTTTCTTCTTTTTTTTATAAAACTCGTTGACAAAAGTGCTATTAATCAAATGCTCAAATCAAAAGTAACCGAAACATTTACTAAATGTTTTTAATGTTTTACCTTATAAGATCCAAAAAAGCGTCCAACGATGTGACGCGATTTGATTTGGTTCCCACCAATAATTCATCTTTTAACACTGGATCACCTGGATGGATGACAAGCACCAAAATGATTCCGATGAAAATGGCGGCGAAAGTTGTGGCAAAGTAGTACACCAAGGTTCTTATGCCCATACGACCGCTAGATTTGGCATCAAGTGACGAAACGCCTATGAAAAGAAAAGCTTTACTTGGCAATTGAATTTCCAACTTTTCAAAACCTGTTAGATTAGTCAATTCAGTGGCTGAACAAAAAGGAGATGAGTACTGTGGCAGTAATTTTGACCAATATAGGTATAGAAAATACCTTAGGTTCGTATGTGGCTTAGTATTCCAGGAATTTTGTTAGTACTGCATCTTACGCGTCATTTAAAAAGTTTTAAATAAATATCACATATTTATCCTCGTCCTCAGTTCTACCAGTACTCTGAAGTGTCTTGTCCAAGTGCTTCAATGAAAACAGCGAATATAGAGCGTCGTGTTTTACAAATCCAACGCAGGTCAGTACGAAATCTTTCTACTTTAAAAATTGATATCAGAGTTGATACACAGACGGTCAAAGACAAAAAATCTCTTACCAACAATAAGACTGGATACAATCAACGGAAGTATCAGCATTTTGAGTGCGCGCATGAGCACCTCACCCGGAAATGCTATTATCATGATGGCGTCTTTGGACGGGTTTAGGGGACGGAGAGCAAAGCCAAGAATACACCCCAGAATAACCCCGATCACCGTCAGAATCAGCAGTAAGTTATCTTTACACCATTTCAATCCCTGTCAAAGAATTACACTATATCTTAGCCATGCTCTGGTAAAAAGGGGGTTTAATGCATCTCCGTGATGCATGATACCAGGCAAGTCATCACATAATTATGGATCCATATCAATTTTGTCTAACAACCGGCTGATTCGTGAGGTAGACTGATCCTTTGAAATACAGAAATTCGACCAGTAACGAAAAGTTCGGCTCAGAGGTTAGCCTGCGCGGACTGCGCAGGCTGACCTGAGTCGATACTTTTCGCAGATGCCTTAAGACCCCTTTTCACAGAGCATGGTCCATCTTCTCTGTAGTCAGTGTCTTATCCTGTCAGAAACAGGGCCTTTTGTGGATGGGACAAATCAAGAACGTGCAGTCTGATCTTGATCCATTTCATCCGCACAAACCTCTATTTTTGCTTTTGGCACTATTAGCATTTTATATAGCATTATAGGAATTTGTTGAGCTGTGTAATGGAAGACTTTTGTTACATTCAAGCGGAATAACTCTAAATGCCTTGAGCATAAGGACGATATTGCACCGACCAATAGCATGCCTTGTACTGCACGAGGTTGTATTTACCAACCATACTATATGAGTCGACTTTATCTATTTGGTGGTGAAAAAGGCACACTTTTATCCTGCTAAATACTTTGCAATAACTTTTGATTTAAAATAATAGTAATGCTATTTTCAAAATAATTCTAGGAGGAAAGATGTCTTTTGATCGTACATGTGGATCCGGGATCATGCTGCATATTGTGTGCAGTCTGATCTTGATCCACATTGTCCGTAAAAGGTCAGTGAGTTGCGCTTACACTGTAATTGGTATGAACTTCGAGGGATAAATGTTTACCTTTTCCTGTATTTTAATCAATAGATGTTATGTTCTGCAAGAGAATTATGCATAATTTGCTTTCTATTATAGACTAAAATCAAATTTTTCAGAAAGTGCTGACTCAGATCGATATGTTGATTATATATATAGATCTCAGCCTACAATATTTACTAGCCTCATAATTTAGTCATGACAATCCCTTAAACGTTTTAATTGTATTTGTCACTCTCTGTATATATATTTCATGTCATTGTACAATGGGCCGAAGGCCTAAGTATTGAATAAAGTATTGTATTGTATTGTATTAACGCAGTCCAAGACTTTAACATTGGAATGGATATGACAGAACGTCAGATTCAGCCAGTTACGAGACCAATTTTAGAATTAAAAATAGAACAATATAATTATGAATTGTGCCTGGCCATGAGCCCTGTTTTAACGATTGTGTTTAATATAAGCCCGGCTCAAGGACCTCAGTTTTACGGACACTGTAGATCAAGATCAGACTGCACAAAACGTGCAGTCTGATCTTGGATCTACACTGTCCGTTAAGGAGATATCTTTCTTCAAAAAGTACCTTTGCAATAGCAAAATTTGGGTTTTTACTTTCGGCTTCAAAGTTTCATTCCATTCATTTAGTAGGATAATACTTAAACCCCTAGCTATAACAAATAGGTATAATTCTAGACCTTATGAATCGGCGACAGATATACACAAGCTGGTTTATAAACGGTACAACTTTTTTTACTGCAGTCTTTTTTAAACAAAAAATAGTATGACATGTGACATTGAGAACATGATGAAAGGTTGACGAATTTCTACAGGTAGTGCTTTTAACGACGAGTTTTACTTGAAGCAATAACTAAGTACTGAAGAACTGCGCAATACTACCTTTTGTCCTTTGCTCTGAGGTGAAAAATGCACGTCGCTGATTGGTCCGTTTGAATTTTTGATCATTGGCGTGTCCGACATCTTGAGACCTTCAGCTGTTTCTATGTGGTGTCAAAATTAGTGATGGCCCAATGTCTGCAAGTAAAATAATTATTTTATCTCATTACCACCCAATTCCGTGTTTTAACTGCACTTTTAAACAACGTTGTGTATTGAAAGCATTGTGTGAAAAGGAGAAATTGCTGACAACTAGCATTTTCTCTTTTTCCAACAAGGGTTTCTACCAATTTATAGGCAAATCATTTAGATCTAGTTTAATTTGAGATGATATTTTTCTGGGTTCGTATTCACCAACCATTCTTCAGAACGTCCATAGAGTTATTCTTCAAGATTTTCCAAGTTTGAAAGTAACACATCTTCTGATTGGCTAAACCATTTGGTTTCAGGGTCCCTGAAACTGCGATCCCATGATCATTTTTCCCCCTAAAGGGATTGCATCATTTTACTTTGGAGGGGAGTCAGATTTCTGAAGGTGTGTTACTTTCAAGTTCGGAAAATTTTGGAGAACAAGACCAAGAATGTTCTGAAGAATGGACCCTGAAACTCTATTGCATGTAATCAAACTGAGCCATGCTCTGTATAAAGAGGGCTTAATGCATCTGCAAAAAGTATCGACCCAGATCAGCCTGCGCAGTTCGCGCAGGCTGACCTGGGCCGAAACTTTTTACTGTTGCTCAATTTTCTGCACGTCAAAGTGCCTGTGTACCTCATGATTCAGTCAGTTATTTAAAAAAAAAAGGTGGCCATTATGGAACCATAATTATGAGATAGCTTAATTGGTACCATGCATCACGGAGATGCATTAAGCCCCCTTTTCACAGAGCACTGCTCAATTTTTTGTTGGTATGGTCGTTAAATTTCCTATCAATGCTTGTCATCTTTTAAGCTACAGAGAATTCGTCGTCTGCCAATGCTTTGGACAAATCTAAAATTTTGCAGTGTATAGGAGAGTTATCTGACGGGTCGTATTCACCAACCATTCTTAAGAGCATTTTCTTAGTCTTCTTCTCAAGTATTTTCTAAATTTGAAAGTAGCACAACTTCTGATTTCTAAATCATTTGGTTTAGCCAATTAATCTTTGTGTTATTTTCTTAAATCTTGAACTTGACCAAGAACTTTCGTAAGAATGGTTGGTGAATGCGATCCCATGATCATTTTTCCCCCCAAAGGGATTGCATCATTTTACTTCGGAGGGGAGTCAGATTTCTGAATACCACTTTCATCCTTCACAGCGTTTTAACTCTTTACTAAACGACAAAATTTTAGACCAGTCCAAATTGAAAGCTTTTGCAGACGACAAAATGAATTTAACTCAAAAATTTAAATTTGATTTGGGAAGAAAAGAAAACATTGTGGGAAAAGGAGAAAATGCTGGTTACCAGCATTTTCTCCTTTTCACACAATGTTTTCAAAAGGACTCTTTCTCGGGGTCGTTAAAACTCGGGATTGTGCAGTAAAGAGTTAAAAGTCCCAACACCCTTCACAGCGTTTTAAAAGTCCCAAATTAGAAAATTTATCTTTTTGTAACCGATATTGTCGCACTTTCCCAACAATATTTTCTACCCTTTGAATATTTGCTTGTTTGTTATGGCATGTAACACCGTTTTCAACATTATTCCAGTTATGTCGCTGCAGCGAGTGCACATGTTCATGTTTCTCTCGGGTTTCTTTACCAGCACGTCACGCCGTAGTTATTCTCTCCAAACCACTGGCTGATTTCCGAAATTGCCATCGTCGACAAAACGAAAACGAAATGAGTCCTGTTGCAATGGTAATTACCAATCACCGGAAAAAAAAAACTGATCGAGCTGTGGATTCTAACCAGCGACCTCCTTGTTTCAATCGAATTACATGTGGCTACAAGGCTAGGCACTGACCGGATCGCACAAAGACCCCTGATTTACGTGAGGATAAGATTTCGATCACGATGGCAATAAATAACGATAAGATTTAAAATGTATATCAGCCATGCTCTGTGAAAAGGGGGCTTAATGCATCTCCGCAATGCATTCACGGTCCCAAGCAAGACATCACATAATTAGGGATGCATAAAATCCACTTTGTTTAATAACAGGCTGAATCCTGAGGTAGACTGGTCCTTGGAAATACAGAAAACTGACCGATAGCAAAAAGTTTCGGCTCAGGTCAGCCTGCGCGGACTGCGCAGGCTGACCTAGGTCGATACTTTCTGCAGATGCATTAGGCCCCCTTTTCACAGAGCATGGCTCATATACAACTTTACCCGTTTACCTTTGCCGTCTGTGCAGATCAAGATCGGACTGAACAAAACGTGGAGTCTGATCTTTGATCTACACTGTCCGCTTCCTTGAGTCATTATTAACAAGAACGGTCTAGAATTTCCTATGAATTGGGTATCATTTCTAGGTTGAAAGTGTCTGATGGTTGATGGGTTTATTCAGCGTTCTAAGGGTTTATGGTCTGATGCAAATTGTGCATATACCTTAAACTGTGTGCAGTTGATACAAAGACGATTGAATTTCAAGTAAGACATGCGATACTTTTAGTCTCTCTTACCGCCCACCACCATACACATACGACATTTAACGTCCCTAGAGAATACAAATTTACATAACATTGTGAGAAAAGAAGACATTGCTTGTCAGTGGCGAGTGCCGTCTTGCCATGTCATATCTTGTTATCATAATTATCATGTCACTTAAAAAGTCGACTTATCCTTTCCTTAAAAGGTTTTGTATTTCTTTCGTGACTGGCAGTAAGTCTGTCGATGTAGCCAGTATTACTATGCGATATAAACTTATAAGATTCAGCCAGGAAGCACACTATGGCTAAACCCTTTACGTGCATTCGTTATTACCTCTTCCAACACAAATCAGTCATGTTCTGTGAAAAAGGGGGCTATATGCGATTGCAGAAACTATCGACCCAGGCCATCCTGCGCAGATATGGTACATTATGTCCGTGCAGGCTGACCTGTGTCGAAGCTTTTTATTTTTTTTTGGGGGGGGGGGATATATTTTCTGCATGTCAAAGAACCTTTCTATCTCCAGATACAGTCGGTTGTCAGATAAAATGGATTTTATGGATCTTTTATTGTGTGATGACTTGCCTGGTATAATGCATTACAGTGATGCATGAACCCCCCCCCCACACACACACACACACACCCACCCACACACACACACACTTTTCACAGAGCATGGCTCAAATATATGAGCAGTGCTCTGGCAAAAGGGAGATTAATGCATCTTAACATTTGGATGAATTTCGCGCAAAAAAAAAAACCCGGCTGAGTCATGAGGCACTCGTCACAACTCGGCCGATTCCGTACCTACATCTAACCTCGTCCGTATAAAGGTGGCTTCCATTTTGAACTACCAATCACATGATCTTAAACATGGCGGCGCCCCTGTAAATCGCTTAGCAACGACAATGAACAACCACGGTGAAGTTATTCACTTCTATCGATCTGTCGATGAAAGCTCCCAATGGAATTGATAAACAACGCTAAAAATTGAATGTACAAACTGTTTGCCGACTGAAATATTCTTAGAAAGATAACGATAGAAAATTTACTCATCCTTTTTTTAAGAGGAGCCTTACAATTTCAATAACGGTAAAGCTGTGTGCTTCCGGAGATGTGCGAAATGTACGTGTAGGTGCATATCAAGCTACGTGATACAGCCGAGGGATTTGATCACCGGATCACCCGAGGTATGCCGAATGAGTCATGAGGTTGAGTGGTCGTCTAACCCGCAGAAACTTAAAATGTTTCGACCTAGGTCAGCCTGCGCGGACTGTTCCGTTTGACCTGTGTCGATCTTTTTTTTCAGATGCATTAAACTTCCGTTTCACAGAGAATTGCGCGTATTTACACTCGACCTCCTTAGACGTCTAAAAAGTACAATCCACTGAAATTCATAAAGATGGTTATCTTATAGGCTTGACTAAACAAGCGGATGGCATAGATCAAAGATCAGACTGCACGTTCTGTGCAGTCTGATCTTGATCTATGCCGTCCGCCAGAGCCCCCTGTTTCACCTTTGTCACTGGAAGGACTAATAGTTGAGATGTAGCAGTTTTTTTTTACAATACAATATACTTTATTATTTCTAAGTTACATCAATGTCCTTGTATAATATTGGATTTTATTGATCAGATAACATTCTGGTTTACATACATGTACATGTATTATAAATTAAAGATACATCCTTACAGCTAGAGGGAAAAAAACGCTGTAAAATATTGATAGACTGTAGTATGGTTCAGAATTTAGTCAACCGTGTAAACATAGATAATTTACCGATAAATATGGTGTAAGGGATAAATACATATATCGGAAATCTTCGATTTAAAAACGTAAACGTCACAACAGTGGTTTCTTTGATGGCCTCAAGAAAATCAAATGCTTTTTCTATCGGTCGTAAACTATGCAACCTTGCAACCGTCAGGGGCAACATTTGGCATGAAGATACTAGAATGATCATAGTTTTATAAACGAAGATAAAATGGGTTAAAAACTGGCTGGCTGAAAACGAGTATAGATGTATCTTTAATAAGCGTGAAGAAAATTCTAACGGTACTAATGGAAGCAAAAAAAGATACAAGATTTTTTTTTTTATACGCAAGAACAAATAATTACAGTACAAACTATACCTGTGTCTTAGCCCACAATAATCACTATCTGACACAAATCTTGTTTTGTTTGATTGATGTCTTACGCAGCTTTAAGACTGTTTCAATGACATAACATTACTTGTATTATGTTGCATATGTCTATAAATCAAACTGAAATATACCGTGATTTACTGAAACGGCGAGTGAGAGAGGGGTGGGGGATGTCACGTGGGCCATCTGGAAATTATTGTAAGTATTCCTTATAATTGGTTATGTCTGGCTATGTGCAAGATATATACGTCCTTAAATTCATTCATTCATTCATTCATCAGTTCGTTCGTTCGTTCGTTCGTTTGTACTTTCATTCATTTCGCACAGACAGCTCTCTCTCTCTCTCTCTCTCTCTCTCTCTGATGATCTCGTTTTTCCTGGATTTCACCAGGACTAGGCTGGGGCTCTAAAGAATCTTGCCTAAGGACACACTACATGACCAACTGCGCTAGACGGAACCAGGTTTCGTTATTAAAAATTAAATTTTTGATAATCACTGAACCACGAAGGACCCTTAACACTATGTGTTCTTGTTTTTTTTTTTCTTATCCTCCCTTACAAAAACATTTTTTGTAGTTCCTATATCCTATATCACACAATCCCGAGCTGTAACAACCCTGAGGAAATTGTCTTTTGAAAACCTTGTGGGAAAAGGAGAAAATGCTGGTTACCAGCATTTTCTCCTTTTTCCCACAAGGTTTTCTACGCTTTCACAATGATGTATAATCTGTACATTAGACCCTTACAGATGTTAGGGTTGACTCTACAAAAGAGATAATTTGTCTGATTCTAAATTCAAAGAGTATCAGTTTGATTGATTGAAGCAAATTATCAAGGCCAATCAGATGCTTTTCTTCCAATCTAGAATTAGTGTTTAAAATTTTGAATGGTTTGTATATACTGCCACAACAGCCCGAGTTTCCTTGCACAGTCGACAGCGCACATGCCTTGAAGCCAGGGGGTCGCCGGTTCGAATCCCGTGCTTTGCGAATTTCTTTTCGATGATACATTCCTCCATGTCTCATCGCTTATCAATGTTGCGACATTGGTTATTTGGGAAAGCAGCCAACGGCTTGTGAAGAATATTATACGAAGTACTGGTAAAAGACACGCCAGAAGAGCATAGATAGTTACACTGCCTGCCGCGATATTTTTCTAAAATAATATTGAAAATAGTGTTAAACACCATACCAACAAATACGACCTGAAAAAAAAAATCAGAAGAGAAACAAATTTTTATTTACTTACTTCTGCCTACACTGACAGCTAGAATGCTACATTAAAGCATTAAAGTGACACTTTACTGCGAACAAATAATTTGACCCGACGAATGTTTGGACAGTATAATTAATTTTGGGTTCAAATGTCGCCCGTCTGTTATTTTATGTCCTGTCGTAATGTTTTTCTCTCAAATCTTAGACCAGACGACGAAATTTAGACTCGTCCAATTTGAAAGCATCTGCAGATGGCAAATTAGACATGCCTCAAATAGTGGATTTTGTCTTAGATAGGGTGAAAACATTGTGGGAAAAGGACAAAATGCTGGTTACCAGCATTTTCTCCTTTTCTCAGAATGTTTTCAAAAGCCTTCTTTCCCATGGTCGTTAAAACTCGGTATTGTGCCGTTAAGGGTTGACAAAATCAACATCATGTACCAAAAAAGCTTATATTACCTCCTAAAAGTAATTTGCAAACCTCCAAAAGGTATTTTGCAACAAAAAACATCGAAATAAAAAAATATAATGAAAGACATGAATGAAGAGTAAACACATGAATGCAAATGAAATCATTGTGGAAAAAGGAGAAACTCCTAAACTTCAGAAAAAGTACATTTTGCACCAATGTTTCCGCAACTGGTTGCATCAGGGCGAAAAATATAGTCTGCGGTTGGTGGTGAAACACGATATTATGGCGCTAGAGTAACCTTGAAATCGTCGGGGAATTTAATGTTACCACTTGTATCCTTCACGGTAGCCGAGTTCAACATCATTTAAAGGTCTTACTTAATTTTATTCGGTAAATCAAAATTCTGTAGGTCTAATTTTAACCGTTTAAATAAAATATAGGTCGTTTTGCAATCGGCAACTCCGTTCATTTTTATTCAGATATGACGTCATCATACACGTGCTGATTTGAATACCAATCCTCGTAATTGACGTATGTTATGTTTTCAGAAGCTTTTCTATCCAGGGTCGTTAAAACTCGGGATTGTGTGGTAAAGGGTTGAGTAAGTAAGCATGAAGTCTGAGAACAAGTTTCACTAAGCTATAGAACTTTATCATTTGAATAAATATTTGCATAACTTTACGTCAGTTCATATAATTCTAACTCAATAAACCTTTCATTAACAGTTTATACTGTTGTTTGTCTTTGACAATACCAGTTTAAAATCACGAATCGTGACGAGATGATATAAACGCTATTGAGCTGGGTTTATAAATTATCTCGTCACGGTACCTGATTTTAGACATGTTATCCCAAACATAAACAATAATATAAACTAATAATGAAAGGTTTATCGAGTGAGAGTTTTACCTTTGGGTAAAGCAAGGATCGTAAGTGTGCATGTACATGTATATACATCCTAAATAACTGTAGTGAAACGTAGCCCAGGCTCGGATTTTTCTCTGTCCTTTTATTGGCTAATTTCACCTACTGAACCAAATATACTTGCCGGCTACAGACGCTTTCATTTCGGATATGTCTAAAATTTTTCGTCTGGAATGAGTGTAACATTAATACTAAACCCAGACGAGACAAATTTTAAGATACATCTATACTCGTTTTCAGCCAGTTTTTAACCCATTTCATCTTTATTTTATCAAATTATAATCATTCTTGTATCTTCATGCCAAATGTTGTCCCCGACAGTTGCAAGGTTGCACAGATTACGACCGATAGAAAATGTGTTTTATTTTCTGGAGGCCATCATAGAAATCACTGTTGTGACGTTTCCGGTTTAAATTGAAGATTTCCGATATGTGTATTTATCCTTTACACAATATATATCGGTAATTTATCTATGTTTACACACCTGACTAAGTTCAGAACCATTCTACAGTCTATCAAACTTTAACAGCATTTTTGTTCTCTCTCTGGCTGTAAAGATGTATTTTTAAATTTCTTCAAGGTTTGTACCCAGTCTTAACACTTTGTTAGACATTACATGTAGATAGTTGTATTGTTTCCACGAATACGTGAAACTTGTAACTCCATGTAAATACTGGTAGTCCTAATGCGCGGTGGAAATACATTTGAGCCAAGCTCTGTGAATAGGTGGCTTAATGCATCTGCAAAAAGTATCGACTCAGGTCAGCCTGCGTGGACCCCCCAGGCTTACCTGGTCGAAACTTTTTGCTATATTGATTAATTTTCTGCATTTCAAAGGACCGTTCTACTTAAAGATTCAGTTGGCTGTTAAACAAAATGGATTTTATGGATCCATAATTATGTGATGACTTGCGTGGTATACTGCATCACGGAGATACATTAAACCCTCTTTTGCGAGAGTAGGGCTCATTTGTAAGCATTTTTGACAGCTTCGGAAGTCCTCCAAATAAAGAAAATCAGAAGGCAATAACATGAGGTAAAGTCGATAGCTAGGTTATCATCAGTCAGAATGTCTATTTTTACTCCCTCTCTTTTTTTTTTCCGAAATATTTCAAAAATCTGTCGACCTTAAAAACCAAAATTATGTGGTGCAGATACGTTAACCCTTTACCTGCTAAATATATAGAATGGAGATTTCCCGCCAATAGTATATATCGAAACGTTGCGATTTATCAGTGCTTGTTGCTGGGCAAAAAAAACACTCACCGTATGGGACAATGTAGATCCAAGATCAGACTGCACGGTCTGAGCAGTCTGATCTTGATTTTTACTGTCCGCAAAAGAGCATTAGATCGCACTGAGCAGCCTAAGGTTTAAGATAAATTACTTCATAAACTATGCTATTTCGGTACAGATGTAATTTAACACGTTGTATTCATACTCATATATATGTACACGTATTTCAGAATTACAAAATAATTTGAGCTGTTCTCTGGGCAAAGGGGCGTTAAAGCATCCTCGTGGTATCTGTGGTTGTGAGACAGAGCGTCGTCTTCTTAACCATAAGGTCCCGAGTTCGATTCCCGGGAGCGGGTGTCAACTTTAGGACTGTTCATTGGCCCACACATTCGATGCAAGTGCTGGTGTAGTTTCCAGGAAGCAGAATCGAGAGAGATTATTACAAGTTGCAAGAAGTTGTTTCACAATCGACGTAAAACAAATATAAGCCATGCTCTGTAAAAAGGGGGCTTAATGCATCTGCGAAATGTATCGGCTCAGGTCAGCCTGCGCAGTCCGCGGAGGCTGACCTGGGCCGAAATATTTCGCTCTTGGTCAATTTTCTGTACATCAGAGGGCTAGTCTACCTTATGATTAAGTCGGATGTTTAAAAAAAATTGGCTATTATGGATCCATAATTATGTGATGGCATGCTTGGTATGATGCAACACGGAGATGCATTAAACCCCCTTTTGCCAGAAGAATGGCTTATTATATTATGTTAAACCCTTTCCCAAACAAGCCCTGGTTTTTTGCACGTTTGCAGTACAAGTCTTTTGAAAACACTGTGGGAAAAGGAGAAATTGCTCGTAACGAGCAATTTCTCCTTTTCCCACAGTGTTTTCTACCCTTTTGGAGAACTTTCTGCCATTTTAATCAAATTTAAAATTGTCGTCTGCAAACTCTTTCATTTTGGAAGAGTCTAAAATTTGTTGATTAGAAAGGGTTAAACTATTGTATCTTCGTTATGTATTATATCAAGCAAGCTGTCGCATGATGTGGATTCCTTTCATCTGTAAAAAGCCGAGCCCCATTAGCCCAGTCGGTAGCGTACATGACTTGAGAACAGGAGGTCCATGGTTCGATCCCCGGCTCGGCCAATTTCTTTCCGAGGATTGATGATAGTCATTGCGACAGGATTCATCCCTCTCTCACCGCTGACCATTGTTTCGACGACGGTTATGTGGGAAAGCAGCCGTTGGCTTTGGAAAGAATATTGTGCGGAGTAGAGGGGAAAAAACCTCCAGGAAAGCATGGATAGGTGCATTGGCCGCCTCGATGTAACTAAAATAATATTGAAAACGGTGTTAAACACCAAAAAAATCAATCAATAAATCTTTTACCCTTTTACAGCCATAGGCGAAAGCACGGGCTTTTGCAGACGGCATTGATCAAGATCAGACTGCAAAGAAGGTACAGTTCCAAGCCCTATACGTTACCGACTGAGAAACCAGCTCGACAAAAAATAAACTGAATGACATTTTCTGCATCAACAAAACTCGTCAAAACGTTCAGCCTCCACCAATGAGGTCAGGGTGAAGTAATTTACGACGACTTTTTGTATGATTTAATGCAGCCACTAAAATGTCGCGTTCGGGATAAAACCATTTTTCTCACAGAGACATAATCGTCTCTTGACCTAGAAAGTACTACAGGCCCTCCCAAGTGTTCCCTTTTTATATTGTACGCTGTATAATATAGGGCCGGCAAGAGTGTTCTCGTCGTCGAGCTAATTTAAATCAAAGAACTCAAAGTCCTGGAAAGCGGATTTATGGAGTAGCATAAAGCTGTAATATGTTGTAATAAAAAAATAACATCACATGCAACACGTGTCCACTCATTTTAAAATGGAGTAAGCAAGAGGAGGGAAAGTCAAAATTGTTCTGCCGACCGGGCAGTGCAGTAACTGTTATTCTATTACTGTTTCAGGAGTGGTAATTTGATCCGTCAATCTTACGCAGTTTTTTGCCGGTATTAGATCTCGGACTATAGGTACATGTATGTATACACGTGTAGGGCAGTATATACGGTAGTGACAAAAGCAATGTTGAGGTGTATTAGTTAAAACTGAAAGTATAATGGGCGCAAGTGTGAATGACAGTATATTTGGTTCAGGTCAAACGGATATCATATACAGTGTGAGCGCGCATGCGTCGTTACGCATGGTGTATTTGGTTCCGGTCAGAACGATCACAGTAAGTGGATTCGCTATACATATCCGCTAAAAACTGATAACAATCATGTGGAAGGCAATAATTCGTCAACTTCAAACACAACTAACCTTGAATGTCAAAATGAACGCATCTAACCTTCCTTAGAATTCCGTTATATTTGATCTTAAGTTGTTCTTTAATCTGAAATCTCATATGAAGATTCACGGTAACGAAGTTAAAAGATACTAAATAGCGATGGTGATCAAATAGTGATTCCTACGCGCGTGGGTATAGACCGAATAGTCTGGTACCCCGCTTTACTACAAGACGTCAGGCAAAGCGCAATAATGACTGCCACCGTTGATTATGCAGAGTTAACGGGATATTGTTATATCACTTGATCAAATCGGATCATAGGCTGCACTCAAAACAGATCAGTTGAAATAAAGTAATGGTAGTGAGTTTTTTTGTTTTTTTTTTATTGTCGTTCTTATTTAGCGAGAAAAACTACAAATCAGAAATGCTTTAAGTATCCGAAATGTCAATGGACCGATATAACGTCCGAAAACAGGGCTACTCTTTAAATGATTCATTGTCAAATTTATATTTAAACCATACCCCAACAGCACGTTTTAGATTCGGTAATGTATATTTTGTACACAATTGATCTTATTTTATTCACTTATCAAACTGGATCACATGAAATTGGGAAAAAACAGGAAAGCATGTAGGGCTACGTTTGAGGCCGCCATGGAGGCCGCCATTATTGCGCTTTGCCTGACCCTATAACGTAGTGGTAGGGGTAGGTAATCCAAACTACAGACCGAACAGCGCAGGTCTACAGCTGAAATTCAGCATGGAATTTGATTTTAACCCTTTACCACACAATCACGAGTTTTCATGACCCCTCCCCCATACATGTATTGCATGTGAGAAAAGTAGTCAGTGGCTTGGAAAAGGGTTGTGTCAGTACTCGTGTGAGAAAGCCAAGAAACACATGCGTAAGTGCACTGACCGTTAAGCTGTTTAAACGGCGTTAAAATCCAATGTAAACAAACGGCTTTAATAGCCTCAAGTAAAAGGACTTTTGAAAACATTGTGGTAAAAGGAGAAAATGCTGGTAGCCAACAATTTCTCCGTTTCCCACAATAATGTTTTTCCTTAGAAAGAAAAATTTCCTTCTTTGTGCGAAATTACTTTGTCGTCTGTGACAGCTTTCAGTTTGGACCAGTCTAAAATTTTGTCGTTTGGTCAAGAGGTTACGACTGGCTAAAAAATTTGTCTTGGGGCCTCTTAAAATTAACCCTTTAGCAGACGACGTTTCAGACTGGTCCAAATCGAAAGCATTTGCAGACGAAAAATTGAAAGTAGCCAAAATGACGAAATTTGTCGTTGATAGGATAGGCAATACTGTGGGAAAAGGAGAAAATGCTGGTTATCAGCATTTTTTTTCTTTTCCCACAATGTTTTAAAACGCCTTCTTTCTCAGGATAATTAAAACTCAGGATTGTTTGGCAAAGGGTTAAATAAAAACTGCTTTTGCAAAAAAGAAAAAATGTATTATCTCTTTACCAGACGACAAAATAATAGAATTTTAGACTGGCCCAAATTCAAAGCATTTGCAGACGAAGAACTGAAGGAGGCCCAAATGGCGAAATTGGTCCTTGATAGGATAGAAAACATAGTGGGAAAAGGAGAAAATGCTGGTTACCAGCTGGTTACTTGCATTTTCTCCTTTTCCGACATTGCTTTCAAAAGTCTTTTTTCTCAGGGTCGCTAAAACTCGGGATTGTATGGTAAAGAGTTAAAAGTAAAACTGCCTTTGCGAAAACAGAAATATCAACTCGTGTGACAGAAATTTTAACTCTTTACCAGACAAGAAAATTTTTGGACCGGTCAGAATTCGAAGCAGTTGCAGACGACAAATCAAATTTGGCTCAAGTGATAAAGATTCGTCCTTGAAAGAGAAGAAAACACTGCGTGGAAAAGGAGAAAATGCTGGTTACAACATCTCATCCTTTTCAAACAGTGTTTTCGAAAGGCTTTCTCTTCCCTCTTTCCCCCCCCCCTCCCCCGGGGGGGGGGGGGTCGTTGAATAACGAAATTGTCTGGAAAAGGGTTAAATCTTTACCAAACGATAAAATTTTGGTATCCACCAAATTGAAAGCATTTGCAGACAACCAAATAAATATCGCTTAAGTGACAATTTTTGTCTTTGATAGGGTAGAAAACATTGTTGGGAAAAAGGAGAAAATGCTGTTACCAGCATTCTCTCCTTTTTTTACACACAATGTTTTTTCAAAAGCCTTCTTCCTTCGGTTAGTTGAAAACACAGGATTGCAGAGCTCCAGATAGAGGGAGTGATTTTGATTTCAAAATCGAAAATGTTGATCACTCTCCCACTAAACCCTATTTTATGGATACTCATTAGAATCGTCTCATCGAGACGATTCTAATGAGTACCCACAACATAGGGTTTGGAAGAGAAATAATGGATTTAGAATACCATCACTCCCTCTTCTCTGCAGCTCTGGACTTTTTGGTAAATAAGGGTAAAAACGATGCTTTTTTTTTTCCCCTTTTTTACTAAAGGCAGTCAGGCCGAATATATAAAAACAATTATCATGACAAAGAAACAAATGATACAAGCAATTAATTTCAAACAAAATGTTTCATTAACAATAAATGTCTTCCTGTTTTTGTTTTTCAGCGTATTTGAATAGTAAAGTTTTTCTTCATCACAAAGACCTAACACTTCCCAGACCTCCAGATAAAAAGGGAGTAATAGTATTTTAAATCCATTATTTCTCTTCCAAACCCTATGTTGTGGGTACTCATTAGAATCGTCTCGATGAGACGATTCTAATGAGTACCCATAACATACGGTTTAGTGGAGAGTGATTAACATTTTCGATTTTGAAATCAAAATCACTCCCTCTATCTGCAGCTCTGACTTACACCCCCTCCCCCCGCGAAAAAAAGACTCAATCCTTTTACAAACAATTTTGAGTTTTAACGACCCGTAAGAAAGATGACTTTTGAAAACATTACGGGAAAAGGAGAAAATGCTGGTATTCGGGTCTTCGGCGTATCAGGGCAGATTTCTTTATCATAAAGGACATGCCCCTTCACCCCGACCCCATACTTCCCTTTCCCCCAGAAAAAAAAAGACCGTTCTCAGACATTCTTGAGTTTCAACAATCCTGAAAAAGATGCCTTTTGAAAGCATTGCGGGAAAAGGAGAAAATGCTGGTATGCGGATCTTGGGCTTATAAGGATAGGTCTTTCTCATCATAAACACTTCACCCGACCCCACCCCACCCACCAACCCCCCCTCCCCCCCCCCCAAAAAAAAAACGCAAAGACGCAATACCACACGAGTTTTAAACTTGACCTACAGGAAGAAATGTTTTGAAAACATTGTGGGAATAAGAGAAAATGCTGGTTACCAGCGTTTTCTCGTCTTTCCACAATGTTTTCTACTCTTTCAGAGACAAATTACATCATATGAGACACTTCTAATCTGTCGTCTGTAAATACTTTCAATTTGGGCCAGTCTGAAATTTTGTCGTTTGGTAAAGAGTTAACAAACAGTCCTGAGTTTTAACAACCCTGAAGAGAGATTACTTTTGAAAACATGGTGAGAAAAGTACAAAATACTGGTAACTACTATTTTTTGTCCTTTTCCCCACAATGTTTTCTTTTCTTTTCTGAAGATAAATCTCTTCATTTGAATCACATTGAATTTGTTGTCTGCAAAATCTTCTAAATTTGGTTGGGTCTAAATTTTGTCGTTTAGTCAAAAGTTAACATGAAGTACATGTATACATGAAGTGAACAGGGTTTCTTCATCACATAATCTTAACCGAGGTTACCCTAACCCAAATCGCAAAACCCTAAAAATACTTTTTTCAAACGACCCCGTAATTTTATGACCCTGTCACAAAATGCCTTTGATATCATACAGAACGGGGCAAACTTTATTTAGACACTGACAAGAAAACAAACATAATCTTTTCACAATTATTTTTTAGATAGAATTGATACATGTCATAGTTGAAAAACGTTTTTTCAAAAAAGATAAAGAAAGACAAAAAAAAATATAATTATAGAGGATGGTCTTTTTCATCCATCAATTGTTGAGTAAGGATTTTTTTTACCATCAAAGCGGGAAAATGAGAAAAACTAGGTGGGTGCGGGTTTTCCCCTCAAAAGATAAACCCTATCATTTAAGCTGTGTATAATTTTTGAGGCGGGGAGCGAAGCATCCCAACTCAGATTTACCACGTGGGATATTGAAGCTAAACAATCCGATTCTTGGGTACCTAACATAGCAAAATCATTACCTGGAAAAATAGCACTATTAAAAAACCATTCCATTCACTCTGGCATCAATGCATGACTAAAACGTTAACAATAAGGAAACTTAATTGACTTGCACGATAGATATGTAAACAAATACACCATTATCGTATGACAATTTAAAAAAAAAAAAGAGTGTTTTGAACAGACTACCATGAGGCATGGGTAGAAATACGCGGTTATGCTTCAGTTCCGTCAAATAGCGTCAAGAAGCGTCAACAAGTGCCATGGAAAGCTTAGAAGCATCATGATAACTTTTGTACTAATTCCTTTGAATAGAACTGGTTTATTTGTTCACATACTGCTTAATGATACGTCTCACATCGTTTTATTTTGAATTCTATTGAACATTTCCCCCTCCCCCGAAAAAAAAGAGAAATTTGCCAATTTGCACCTAGATTTATGGAAGAGATACCTCTCAGTTCTTTAACCCTTTCCCAAACAAGCCCTGGTTTTCACGTGTCTGCAGTACAAGTCTTTTGAAAACACTGTGGATAAAGGAGAAATTGCTCGTAACGAGCAATTTCTCCTTTTCCCACAGCGTTTTCTACCCTTTTTGAGACCTTTCTGCCATTTTCATCCAATTTAAAATTGTCGTCTGCAAACTCTTTCAATTTGGACTAGTCCAAAATTTGTCGTTTAGGAAAGGGTTAAATGTCTGCTTTCATTTACTCATTTATTTCTAGCAGCACTTCATGGGTATTATTAGGCACACCAGTTAGATTTCAACTTGAGCAGGATTAAACGCACCCCACCTCAGCAGCGCTTTCAGTGCTTTGATTGGGTCAATTTTGTCACAAATCGGTTACAAGTAGAACATGTTTGGTATAATTTAGAAGAACTGAAAAAAAAAATAGTGGAAAAGTATGATTCATCAAAAAAACACAAATTTAACCCCCTTTCCCAACCCCCTTTCCTCCGCCCCCCCCCCCTTTAAAAAAAAAAAAAACTAACTTAAAACGAAACGGCCCTTGCTATAAATCTGGTGTATTTAACCCTTTCCCAAACAAGCCCTGGTTTTCACGTGTCTGCAGTACAAGTCTTTTGAAAACACTGTGGGAAAAGGAGAAATTGCTCGTAACGAGCAATTTCTCCTTTTCCACAGTGTTTTCTACCCTTTTTGATAACTTTCTGCCATTTTCATCAAACTTGAAATTGTCGTCTGCAAACTCTTTCAATTTGGACCAGTCCAAAATTTGTCGTTTGGGAAAGAGTTAAATCATCACGTAATTATGGATCCACATTGGCCACATTTTTAACAACCGACTAAATCTTGTCGTACACTGATCCTTGTACACATAGAAAAGTGACCAATGGCGAAAAGTTTCGGTCCTGCGCGGACTGCGCAGGCTGACCTGTGTCTTTACTTTTCGTAGACGCATTAAGCCCCCTTTTCACAGAGCATGGCTCACGTCTACAGTCAAAGACATCAGTCACTAATGAAGAAAAAGTCGGTTTTAAAGAGCAAACACAGGCATAATCAATTTAAATTGTACCAAGGTGTGCAGAACAAGATCAGACTGCGCCTACATGCATGCTGATCTTGGTCTACATTCTCCCAATAGAAGGAATCAGAGAATCAGAGATTGCGATACTTTAGCTATAGGTTAAATTACGTGTCATCATTAAGTACACTTGCACCTGTCCATCAACCCGTCAGAAAAAGACAAACCAGTACTAACCATAACTCTTTCCCTACTAGGCGCGATTTAAGGACCGTTTGCTGACAGCGTAGATCAAGATCAGAATGCACAGAAGGTGCAGTCTGATCTTGGATCTACACTGTCCGATAGAGATAGGAGATAACATAAAGCAAGACTCACGGACCTTTTGCGGACAGTGTAGATCAAGATCAGACTGCACAGAACGTGCAGTCTGATCTTGGATCTACACTGTCCGATCAGGAGATAACATAAAGCAAGACTCACGGACCTTTTGCGGACAGTGTAGATCAAGATCAGACTGCACAGAACGTGCAGTCTGATCTTGGATCTACACTGTCCGGTATGGAGAAATCTTTCCCTCAAAATACCTTTGAAATAGCTAAATTTGGGAGGGGGGGGTTATTTATCGGTTTGGAAGCTTCATTTCACTTATGTAGCAGGTCGGGGATTAAAACCGCAGCATAAATCAAACAGACTTTTCTCGCCAAGAGCAAAACCCGATTGTTGGGATTTTTTGGAGGTATTTTCTTTTACGTTCGGGGAATATCGAATATCTCACCGAGTAGGACAACAGATCAATATCAGACTCCAGTTGTGTGCAGTCTGATCTTGACCTGCACCGTCCGCAAAATCATCTTGAATCGAGCTTGGTAACCTAAAGATTACAGCACCATGACATTACATAATGAAGTTCTGAACAGGTAGTTTCAACTCGTATATCGACTTTGCAGCTTAAGTCTCTGTCGAGTTTTTGTTTTGAAAATTCCAACTAAATTACCAGCATTAACTGGAATAACTCCTGTCACGACTCACGAGTACGAAACTCCAAAGGGGTAACTTCGATCTTCGAAACAGCGCGGTTTTTGCCTCCTTTCACACCGAATCTGTCTTCTACAGAGGCGAATGTATGCGGCGGCATTCATTATCACGGAATACAAGACAGGGCAAACTCTCTTGTGTCTGGTTCAGACCATACTCAGCAGAGTTTGAGTGTCATGCTCAGGTGAGTACGATCTCAAACTCAGGATCCTTTATAAGCACAAAATTCTGAGTCGGACTCAGGGTTGAGCAAGAAACCGCTCCTTGAGCATGAGATTGTGCTCAAGAAAGTTTTATAAGCACGGGGCCAGGACTCATCTGTCTGAGCAATTTTGGAAGCTGTGGCCTGATTCCGTCAACCAACTAAAAAACAGTGATCTTTGAATTTTATCATGTGAAATGTTAAGTAAATATTGTTTAAAATCAAATTTAATCTTTTTTCTTCATTTGTTCTTTGTAAATATTTTTCATGCTTGTTATGCCTTTAAACTGTGAAAGTTTTTGTCATTAAAATACATGTAGTTCGTTCGTTCCTTCGTTCCTTCGTTCGTTCGTCCGTCCGTCCGACCGTCCCTCCGTCCGACCGTCCGTCCGTCGTTCGTTCGTTTTTTTTTTTTCCCCAAAACCTTAATCATTATTTTATAAGCCTCTGTTTGAATTTTCTCATTTTGACACAACGGTTTTCTGTGTCATCTTATTTGAAAGCCAAGAATGTGCTAAATAAATGAATGAAAGAAATAATGGTGTAAAATTCCATAATCTACGTGAACTATCTATTCAGATTTCTTATTTAGCCCCCTGAAGTAATCGAATACCGTCACATTAAGTTTTATTGAAATCAGAGAATTTGCACATTTCAATATTTCAATACTATGAAATGAAACGATGACAAAAGCTCTATATAGTGATTTATATAAGGAAAAAAGTATAACACCCTTTGGCTGCTAAGTGCGACTCACTGACCTTTTGCGGACAGTATAGATCAAAGATCAGACTGCACAGAACGTGCAGTCTGATCTTAGATCTACACTGTCCGATAAGAAGATATATTTCCCTAAAAACATCAGGATAATGATCGGAACGGAACCCAGGCAACCTGTATCTGGGACTGTTCCCCGTAATGTAACTAACAACCTACTGAGGATGTCGCCCCGTAGAGATAAATAAACGGAAATCAATCAAACTAAACAAAACTAACAGTCTTGTGGTGCGTCGCCCGTTTAGGAAACCGATGGCAACGATAAATAAACGAAAATCAACCAGTCTATTATATCTTCAATATACACAAATTGTCTGTATTAACCATGGAATACAATTTTTTTTTCAAAGTATTACTGAATTTTTAAATACCATGGATATAAACATACTTTGTGCTATAAAGGACAGTCTTTCAATTCTATGAAGAGCACACATACACGTATCTTTTTATTCGATTGGTTGCCAGGTAAATTTTACAAAAAAAAACTTACTCGATAAAGACCCCTTTTGTATCGCCCAGTCGTTGAGTTCGTTAAGGTAGGCCCAAAATCCCTTTTATGACCGTTTTCATTGCTTTAACTCTTTACCAAACGACAAAATTTTAGACCAGTCCAAATTTTAAAGCGTTTGCAGACGACAATTTTAATGTGGCTCAAATGATGAAATTTGTTTTTGGTGGGGTAGAAAACATATTGGAAAAAGGAGAAAATGTTGGTTAGCAGCATTTTCTCCTTTTCTCACAATGTTTTCAAAAGGCTCCTTCACTAGGGGTCGTTAAAACATTAAATCTTTATCAGACGATTGGATTTCTAGACTAGTCCAAATTCAAAGCATTTACAGACGACAAATTAAATATGATGTAAAACATGAGAATCACCTATCAGAGGAGAAATAACCTTGTGGAAAAAAAAAAAAGAGAAAATGCTGGTTACGAGCATTTTCTTCCTTTATCACGATGTTTTTAGAAGCCTTATTATGGTCATCTCCTTATCTTTTGTCCCGTTTTGTTTTAACCCTTTACAAAACATCAAATTTTTAGACTTGTCCAAATTGGAAGCTTTTGCAGAAGACAAAATAATTGTGATTCAAAAATAGAAACTCACCATCGAAATGGTAGAAGACATTGTGGGAAAAGGAGAAAATGCTGGATACCAGTGTTTTCTCCTTTTCTCACGATGTCTTCAAAAGGCCTTTTTCATTAGGGTCGTTAAAACTCGCGGTTGTGTGGTAAAGGGTTAAATATTTATCAGGCGAGGGGTTTTAGACTAGTAAAATTCATAAGCATTTGTAGACCACAAATTAACCCTTTCCCAAACAAGTTCTGGTTTTCAAGTGTCTGCAGTACAAGTCTTTTGAAAACACTGTGGGAAACAGGAGAAATTGCTCGTAATGAGCAATTTCTCCTTTTCCCACAGTGTTTTCTACCCTTTTGGAGAACTTTCTGTCATTTTCATCCAGTTTAAAATTGTCGTCTGCAAACTCTTTCAATTTGGACCAGACTAGAATTCATCGTTTGGGAAAGGGTTAAATATGGCTGAAGACCTGAAAATTGTCTTTCAAACGATAGAAAACAATGTAGGAAAAGGAGAAAATAATGTTGGTTACCGGTATTTTCTCCTTTTCTCACCATGTTTTTTTAAAACCCCTTTTTTCCCTCAAGGGTCCTTAAAAATCGGAATTGTTTGGAAAAAAAAAAACGGTAAAAAGGGTAAACCTCTCTTTCTTTTTTATCCCAGCCGAAACAAGTGCATGATCCCGTTTCCGTTTAAAATTCGAGAGCTCTCATCGTTAAATGTGTCATGCCCTGTGAAAAGGGAGTTTAATGCATCTGCAAAAAGTATCGACACAGGTCAGCCTGCGCAGTCCGCGCAGGCTGACCTGTGTCGAAACTTTTTGCTCCTTGTAAATTTTCTGCGTGTCCAAGGACCATTTTACCTCATAATTCAGCCGGTTGATCGACAAAATGGATTTTATGGATCCATAATTATGTGATGCGTTGCTTGGCATATTGCTTCACGGAGATACATCAAAACCCCTTTTCCAAGAGCATGGCTAAAATATTTTTATACGTCCCATCTTCGAGCGGATGTTTACACAATGTTTACAGTACTTCATAGAAGATTATGACTCTTTTTATTACTTGATCAGAGGCCGTAAATTTAAAGGCCCTATAGCGGCCAAAAATCAATGCATGTGTTAAAAATGCTAGTAAGTTTAAATCATACTATTTAAAAGTATGGAAAATGTTTCGAAGATGACGATCTGTCATTGTGTGGCCGGTCTAAGTGTTAGTCGCTGGCAGAAAAATAAAATGAATTTTAAAATCAGGCAAAGAGAAGGGGAAACAAAAGATAGAGTGACCTGGCAACTTTTAAACTAGTTTTGAAATTAATTTCTCTGCCAGCGACTGACACATGGACCGACTGCACAATAACAGATTGTTATCTTTACAATAATTGCCATACTTATAAATGGTATGATTTAAATCTAAATACTGTACATTTTAAAACCAGCTTGTTTACTTTTGGCAGCTATTGTTTCTTTAAAAAATCATTTCAAATAACATTCCTAGTCTGATTAAAAAATTTAGAAAGCGACACGACTTTCCTATCTCTCTCTCTCTCTCTCTCTCTTCTACATTTTGAGGTAATGCACATTTCTGATTGGCTAAACCAAATTGGTTTAGCCAATCAAAAACTCTGTTACTTTCTTAATTTAGAAATAGACACTGATAGCTACTGATCGCTATTTAGAATGGTTGGTGATTACAGGTCCAGAATATCTTAAGTCATCATGTACCAACAACATAACACATGAGCCATGCTCTAGCAAAAGGGGGTTTAATGCACCTGCAAAAAAAAATATAGACTCAGGTCAGCCTGTACAGTCCGCGCAGGCTGATCTGGGTCGAAACTTTTTGCACTGGTCAGTTTTCTGCATGAAAAAGGGACCAGTCCATCACATGATTCGGGGACCCCATAATTCAGCTGGTTGATGGACAAAATGGATTTTATGGATCCATAATTATGTGATGACTTGCTTGGTATCATGGATCATGGAGATGCATTTGGTACCCTTTTGCCAGAGCATGTCCAATCTGAAAGCATACGAAATATAAAACATGACTTTAGTGATAAGAATTGTCTGTGAAAGGACAGAAAACATAGTGGGAAAAGGAGAAAATGCTGGTTACCAGCATTTCCTCCTTTTCCCACAATGTTTTCCAAAGGTCCCTTTCTCAGGGTCGTTAAAACTAGGGATTATTTAGAAAAGGGTTTAACCCTTTACAACAGTCGTGACAAGATTTTAGAGTATTCCAAACTGAAAGCATTCGCGGATGACAAAATAAATGTGACTCAAAAATTTAAGTTTGTTTTGGGAAGGGTAGAAAACATTGTAGGAAAAGGAGAAAATGCTGGTTTACCAGCATTTTCTCCTTTTCCTACAATGTTTTCATATACTCTTTACTTCAGGGTCGTTAAAAGTCGGGATTGTGTGGTAAAGGGTTAAAAACTAAATCGGGTGCAGTTAAGCATTTTCGTTTATTTTCATACATTTCTATCGATTTGAAAGTGTCTTTTTGAAATTGTATCACAAATTAACCTTTTACCACACAATCCCGAGTTTTAACTACCCTGAGAAAAAAACCTTTTAAAAACATTGTGGGAAAAGGAGAAAATGCTGGTAAACAGCATTTTCACCTTTTCCCACAATGTTTTCAACCCTACCGAAGGCAAATTCCATCATTTTAACCTAATCTGAATTGTCGTCTGCATACGCTTTCAATTTGGACAGGTCTAAAATTTTGTCGTTTGATAAAGAGTTAAGGAAAAAAAACTGAAATTTGCCATCCGATAGGCCTGGGATTGCATACAAATGTACTTAAATGTTTTCTTATACTCTGGCTATCCGTGTGAAAGTTTGCCAGCAATCTTTGTATATGAGCCATGCTCTGTGAAAAAGAGGTTTAATGCATTTGCAATGCATTAATTCCTCACCCATCGCTGATCATTGGTTCAACGATTGATATGTGGGAAAGCAGCTCGTGGCTTGGGAAGAATATTGTGCGAAAAACTGGAAAGAAAGAAAATTTAGGAAAAGCATGGATAGGTGCACTGGCCGCCGCGCTGTAACTAAAATAATGTTGAAAATGGCATTAAATACCTTACAAAGAGCACATTTTTTTTGTCTACATTTTATAGGAACAGCAAAGGACTGTAATGAGCAATGCCCTGTGAAAAGGGGGTTAAATGCATCTGCGAAAAGTTTCAACCAAAGTCAGCCTGCGCAGTCCGCGCAGGCTGACCTGAGTCGAAACATTTCGCCCATGTTAAATTTTCTGCATATCAAAGGACCGTTCTACCTCATGATTCACTCGGTTGTTTTATGGATCCATAATTACTGACTTGATTGGTATAAAATATCACAGAGATGCATTAAAACCCCTTTCCTCAGGGCCTCGTTCATCCTTGAATATTTGGTTAAGGTAATGTACACAAACATTCTCTCAAAAAATTGATATAAATCTTTACATTACCTCATTCTTTCGCATACAAAGAAAATTTGATGGATTTGCCGCTCAATTTAAAGGAACCAGGTCAAATTAAGTTTAACCTTTTACCACACGACCTCGTGTTTTTACGACCCTGAACAAGAAGGTTATTGAAAACGGTGTGTTTTCAACATGCAGCCTTTAACAAAACAATCCTGTGATTTACTATTCCAAGGAATAAAGCAATGGAAAATAAAACTAAGTAATTGATAAAAGGCCCAATAACGGCCAAAAACACAATGCATGTGTTAAAATGCATTAAAATTTAAATCATACTTTTTAAAATCATGGCCCGCTTACCATTGTTTCGACGATGGTTATGTGGGAAAGCAGCCAGTGGCTTGGAAAGAATATTGTGCGGAGTACTGGTAAAAGAAACTCCAGGAAAGCATGGATAGGTGCACTGGCCGCCGCGATATAACTGAAATAATGTTGAAAACGGCCTTAAACACCATATAATCAATCAATTAAAATCATGGAAAATATTGTGAAGATGACAATCTGTTATTGTGTGGTCAATCCAAGTTTAAGTGCGCTGGCAGAGAATTTAATTTCAAAATCGGGCAAAAAGTGAACAAGAGGTAGACTGACCTGACTTAATTTTGAAATCAATTTCATTGCCAGTGACTAACACTTGGATCGACCGTACAATAACAGACTGTCATCTTCACAATAATTTCCAGACTTATAAATGGTATGATTTAAATTCAAATCTATTTTTAACGCCCGTTTTGTTTACTTTTGGTAGCTATTGTTATTTTAACCCTTTACCGTACAATGCCGCCTTTTAACGCCCCTGGGAAAGAAGCCCTTTGAAAACATTGTGGGAAAAGGAGAAAATGCTGATTACCAGCATTTTCTCCTTTTCCCACAATGTTTTCTACTCTATCAAAGAAAAGTTGCACCATTTGAGACACACTGAAATTGTCGTCTGCAAATGCTTTCAATTTGAACAAGGCTAAAATTTTGTCGTCTGGTAAAGCGTTAAATGGCGTTTTAACAATTTCAGTATGGCTTCAGTCAAATCACGCGGACAGCTCACACATTCATGTATGTCCTGGGTTTCACCAGTACTAGGCTGGGGTTCTGAAGCGTCTAAAAGGGGCAATTAGAAAGAAACATTAAGATTGCCCGGCCGGGTATCTCAAGGGTGAGCGTACGGTTGAGGGTCCGATACCCGGTTGAGACAAACTTTCTTTCAAACGATTTCTCGCCCCTCACCTGTGATGCATGTGAGAAAAGTATTAAGTGGCTTGGAAAGAAAGTTGTGTCAGTACTGGTGTGAGAAAGCCAGGAAACATAAGCGTAGGTGCACTGACCGCCGTGACACGACCGAAGCTGTTAAAACGGCCTTTAACTCCAATGCAAACACTATGATTATTCATTCATTCTTTTGATATTCTTAAACACGAGGGTCCTTCGTAAGATCTAAACAGCCCCTTTTGCGTATGTTACATTCTTTATCAGATGACGAAATTCAATCAAAGTCAAAAGTCAAAATCTCTTTAATCACCCAGTAATGTAAAACATTATACATAGGGATATGACAGAGTAATGTAAAGTTTGGTGAAGACAATATTTTGCAGTGAACATAATAATAATAATAATAATAATAATAATAATCACTTTATTTATAGAAGGTAGCATGTTAAGACAATCATATATATCTTATATTCTACATGGCCCTCTAATAAAGTATAAAAAAAAAGCACACCTGCGCAGCCACACAATGCCCCCCTCCCCCCCTCTCTCTCTCTCTCTAATACTCACACTCACTCTCTCATTCAAGCATGACCCCCCTCAAACCCCCCCCCCAAAGCAATAAATATATATATATATATATACACTACCTCAAATACACCCACTCATTTATACTTACACATACGTGTGCACATATACATAATTAGACATATATACATACATATTCATGAAACTTATTGTATTATTGTAATTCGTTAGTCTGACAGATACTCACAGTTAGCTAAAACACAGAATTACTGTTTATGATAAAGATAATACTTTTTCAATTTCTCCTTAAATGTTTGAAGTCGTGGCTCATTTCTAATGTCTATCGGAATGTCGTTCCATACAATAACACTAAAATAAGAAAAACTGTCCTTGTATATACACACAAACACTCACTCATACCCACTTTTAATAAATTCATGAGGGGGAAATCATGTCGAAAAAGCATCCTTTATATTGGTGAATCATGAGGTATTGCTTATACTACAAAAAAAAAATATTTTAGAAGTTGTAACCCTAAGAATTGCATATTCAACTTGTATCCAGCAAAATTTCCAATTATTACGCATTAACCCGTTCCCAAACAACAAATTTTGGACTGGTCCAAATTGAAAGAGTTTGCAGACGACAATTTCAAAGGTCTAAAAAAGGGTAGAAAACATTGTGGGAAAAGGAGAAATTGCTCGTTACGAGCTATTTCTCCTTTTCCCACAGTGTTTTCAAAAGACTTGTACTGCAGACACGTGAAAACCAGGGCTTGTTTGGGAAAGGGTTAAAACCATTCACCTGCTAAATAAGTGAAATGAAAATATCAAGTCAATTGTTAAAACCCCATTGTTGCTGTCTCAAAGTTACTGAGTGGTGGTGGGGGGATATCTCCTTATCGGACAAGTGTAGATCCAAGATCAGACTGCACGTGCTGTGCAGTCTGATCTTGATCTACATTTTCCGCAAAACGTCCTTGAGCCCCGCTTTGCAGCCTAAGGGTTAAGGCTGGTCCAGTTTGATTGTATTAGCAGATGACAAATAACATGTGTCTCAAATGACGCAATTTATCTTTTAATTGATAGAAAACATTGATGGAAAATGAGAAAATGCTGGTTACCTGATTTTTTTTTTCCTTTTCCGACAAGCGTTCCTCACTCCTTCAAGTAGATTTAAAGGGGAACTCCAGTGATTTGAGACTTATCTAATTTGTCGTCTGCAAATGCTTTTTTTAAAGTTTTATTGTCCCATACATGAGTTTGTAAATAGCCGTGATCTGGCAAAGGGGATTTAACCTTTACCACACGATCCCGACTTTTAACGACCCTGAAAAAAAAGGGCTCTTGAAAACACTGTGGGAAAAGGAGAAAATGCTGATAACCAGCATTTTCTCATTTTCCCACACTGTTTTCTACCCTTCCAAAAACAAATTTCAATTTTTTAGTCTCATTTACTTTGTCGTCTGCAAATGTTTTCAATTTGGACCAGTCTAAAATTTTGTCGTTTGGTAAAAAGAGTAAATGCATCTCCGTAATGCATTATCTCTTTCGGCGCCAAATATATAAACCTGTTATCTTCCAATGGCTTAAAATGCCATCCATTGAAACTAAGAAAGATCTTTACTTCATAGACTTGAAAACACAATCGGACGGCATAGGTCAAAGATCAGACTGCACGTTCTGTGCAGTCTGATCTTGATCTATGCCGTCCGCAAAAGACCACGTTTTTGCCGACGGCTCTGAAAGGGTTATAGCAAGCAAGTCATCATGTAATGAGGGCCATTCTTCGGTTACTTCCCTTGATTCCTCTCCCGTACTACATTGGTCCTAATTAAGCGGTTACTTGGTTTTTTTCCCTGATTTTCTTGCACTACACAGATATATTTTTGAGATAATATCTCAACTAAATCTCGTCAGATTGTTTTACAAAGTGATTAAACGCTTTTCCCTGGTGATTGGAAACAAAATTTGCTTTAAAATTACATGGAGTCCTTACATATATATCATATAAATCATATTATATTTATCGCAACGTCCCCAAGGGAATCAAGGATAAAAACAAAGGAATACAGGTTAAAGGACCAATCTATTATTTGGTTACCTTTAGTCTTTACCTGGCAAGGGAGATAATTTGACTTACAAGAATGGCCCCCATTATGGATCCATAAAGTCCAGTTTGTCTAACTATCGACTGAATCATGAGGTGGATTGGTCCTTTGACACGCAGAAAATTTGCAAATAGCAAAGATTTTCGACACGCCTGTGCGGACTGCACAGCCTGAGTTATTTTTTTGTGACAATATTCAACAATCCTCTGGAAGAATTTTGATCATTCAATTTTCAAAGAACTATCTTTGTGTTACAAGCTCCGTGTGTGTCTGCTATTTTCTCCATTTCTCACAGTGTATGTTAAAGCCTTCCTTCGTTTAAGGTCTATATCAAAACACGACATAGTTACGTAAAAAGGAAATTCAGCAAGTACACAGCAGATTGGACTTCATTAACAGGACTAATGCTCTTTCACTGCTCTCGGCAACAAAAACCTTTGCTTCTGCGGATGGTATAGATCAATATAGGACTGCAAAGACTGTGCAGTCTGATCCTGGATCTACAGATACACTGTTCTGTATTAGGATCATTCTTTTGAATTGCAGGTGAAGTCAGGGCTGACTTGCATCGATACGTTTTGCAGATGCATTAAACCCCTTTTCACAGAGCATGGTTCGTCACATATAACAAACAACTATTAACTCTTTACCAAACGACAAAATTTTAGACTGAACCAAATTGAAGGCATTTGCAGACGACAAAATAAATGTGACTCAAAAATTGAAATTAATTTTGGGAAGGGGGGAAAACATTGTGGGGAAAGGAGAGAATGCTGGTTACCAGCATTTTCTCCTTTTCCCACAATGTTTTCAAAAGGCCTCTTTCTTGGGGGTCGTTAAAAGTCGGGATTGTGTGGTAAAGGGTTTTAATCACCTAACATAAGTATTTTTCAACTAACACACATCTTTATTTTATCAAGTGGGTTTATACATTTTAACCTTTTACCAACTGATGAGAAAGCCCTTTGGAAACATTGTGGGAAAAAGGGACTTCTTTCTCCGTTCGCCGCAATGTTTTCTCGCCTAAAACATTGTTAGAAATAGCATGGAACACTATTGTAACAAACAATACAGGTTACATGTATGAGATCGACTGTTAACTCTTAAGCGGCCTTTCACGACTATAGGTGTTTTTGCGGCCAATGTAGATCAAGATCAGACTGCACAAAACGTGCAGTCTGATCTTTGTTCTACAATGTCCGCTTTGATGAGATATTCTGGATAAAACAAAAAGAACCTGGAGATAGCAATTATATGGATCTAATCTCTTGACTTGAAATAAATATTTGGTTCATTCGGTGCTCTGAGGATTAATCCAGCCCGGGAGGGTAGCTCAGTGGTCAGGGTATCTGACTCGTGAACTGTTGGTTGCGGGTTCGACACCCAGTTGAGGCGATTTTTCGCCTCTAACCCCTAATGCTTGTGAAGAAAAGTAGTCAGTGACTTAGAAAGAAAGTGTCAGTACTGGTGCGAGAAAGCCAGGAGACACATGCGTAGGTTCACTCATCACCGTGATATAACTCAAGCTATTAAAATGGCGTTAAAGATACAACTGTACTCGTTTTCGGCCAGTTTTTATACCATTTCATCTTTATTTTATGAAACTATAATTGTTCTTGTATCTTCATGCCAAATGTTGCCTATGACGGCTGCAAGGCTGCACATATCACGACGGATAGAAAATGCATTTCATTTTTTTGGCAGCCTTCCAAGAAATCACTGTTGTCGTTTCCGGTTTTAAATGAGGAAAAATCCCTTGACTTTCTCTATCCCTTACACCATATCTGTTTGTATTTTATCTATGTGTACACAGCAGACCAAATTCTGAGCCATTCTACAAGCTTATGTTTTAACAGCTCTTTTCTCTCTGGCTGTAAAGATGAATCTTTAAACTCTTATACAAACAAACAATAAGGGTTAATCCGACAGACGCAGGTAGATTTAGAACAACAGTACATGCCGAAACAATGCATTTAATCATATGAAATATACGTTAGCTTGTAAGATATCCTGTAAAGAATGTGACGATCATGTGCTTCAGCCTTTACCACACAATCCCGAGTTTTCTGATCGATTCACCAGAAAGAAGGCTTTTGAAAACATTGTGGAAAAGGAGAAAATGCTGGTAACCAGCATTTTCTCCTTTTCCCACAGTGTTTTCAAAATACATGTACATGTACTTATTTCCTTGAACTCGTTAAACACAGGATTACAGGTAAAGGGTTATAACTTGCCTTGATTGATTGATTGACTGACTGACTGACTGACTGACTGACTGATCGATCGATCGATCGATCGATTGATTGATTGACTCCATTTTCAACGTTATTTCAGTTATACCGCTCCTGCAAGTGCACCTATCCATGCTTTCCTGGAGTTTCTTTTACTAGTACTCTGCACAATATTCTTTTCAAGCCACTGGCTGCTTCCTCACATAACCATCGTCCAAACAATGAATAGTGGAATGAAGCGTTTCGCAAAGACTATCATCAGTCTTTGGAAAGAAATTGGCCGAGCTGAAGATTCGAACCGGCGATCCCTTGTCCTCAAGTCCTGCACGCTACCGAACTGCGCTACCGGGGCTCGGCTTGTCTAGTTAAAAAGCCTTTGCTGATGAAAAGTTCAATTCGTCTTGAATAATTGGATTTGTCTCTAAAAGGGTAGAAACCATTGTGGGGGAAAAAGAAGCAATACTTGTCACTAGTACACGAGCCATGCTCTGGCAAAAGGGGGCTTAATGCATCTCCGTGATGCATGATACCAGGCAAATCATCACATAATTAGGGACCCATAAAATCAATTATGTCTAACAACCGACTGTATCATTAGGTAGACTGGTCCTTTGACATACAGAAAATAGACCCATGGCGAAAAGTTTCGGCCCCGGTCAGCCTGCGCGGACTGCGCAGGCTGACCTGGGTCGATACTTTTCGCAGATGCATTAAGCCCCCTTTTCACATAGCATGGCTCATATATTTTCTCCTTTGCTTACAATGTTTTCATGAATCTTTTATCTCCAAGTCGAAAAAAACACCGTGTTGTCTATTAACCTGCTAATTAAATGAAATCAAACTTTCAAGACGAGAATAAAAACCCGGATGTTGCTCTTTCAAAGACATATTTTTGGGAAAAAATATCTCCATATCGGACAGTGTAGATCCAAGATCAGACTGCACGTTCTGTGCAGTCTGATCTTGGATCTACACTGTCCGCTAAAGGTCGCTGGGTCGCGCTTAACAGCCTAAGGGTTAAAAGGTTAATTGACATTTTCAAAACGGCCATAGAATAAAAAATAAACAGGTCTTTTTCCCAAGTGAAAATGTCCATTTAATTTAGTCCTCTTACAGATAAAAGAAAAAATAAAAAATAGTGTCACTGGAAAAAAATAACTAAAAACTAAGTAATTAATTTTCTTTAAAGTACTGTTATATTAAATTTCCTTTTAATCAAGAGATAAACTCTCTCTAATTATTGTATTTTAGCCGCTGGCTCCTGGCTCATGGTTCAATTCAAATATTTATTTATTTATTTGAGTCGCATTCATGTACAATAACAATTACAAATAGCATGAAAGACATAAAGATAGATGTACATGACCATTCAATACAGAAATATAAGAGACTGTCACAACTAATTTAAAAACAGTGCATAAACATTCTATACATTCTAAAAATGAGTAGTAAGACCCAGCTGCTAATTGAGCCATAGAACTCATAACTCTTAAAACGTATTTAAAAATTAGTTTATACCTAGTTACATTATCAAAGGACTGATAGTCCTGAGAGTCGCCTAGAGGGCAATGGGTTAGAACTTTTCACCCTTTTCTGTTCAAATCTATTAAAAGCATTCAAGATACAAAATAACTTAACCATAAGACAGTATTATATGCAAGCATATTTCTTAGTTGTCATCCTAAAGTTGCAAACATTTAGGCACCAGGAACAGGTTTAAAAAGTTCAAAGTCTCTTACCCCGGGTGACTTCATTTAACAAATGATTTTCAAAAGGTAAAATCATTACAAAACAAGTCATTCGTTAAAATGATATCCACCGCCGAAAAAAAACAAAAACATTTTTTTAGATAGAAACATAATTATAAGAGGTATCGTGTTTTGCATGTAAATGGCCTTTTTGTCATTGGTGAAAATATACATTAAGTCCCCTTTTTCCATGAAACGGTATTTCATTAAATAAAAACAAATACTGATTGTCTGTGGCTTATGATAAACAATATAAATATGAAGTTTCATAAAATTTTGTCCAGTAGTTAAAGAGATATTGATCCATATTGGAAATATACATCAAGCCCCCTTTTTCCATGACACTGCATTAAAAACAAAAACAAAATAAAACAAAACAAGCAGATCGGAGGACATCAAGCCTCCTCTTTCCATGAAAAGGCATTACATTTAAAAAAAAAAGTATATCGGCGGACTATCATGAGGAACACATGTTTGAAGTTTCATTAACTTCGTCAACGAATTTAGAATATATCTGTCTGGATGGACGGAAGATCGGACCGATGAACAGACAGACGGAGAGACAACATGAAAACTATATCCCCCCCACCCCGAAATTCAGCGGGGCATAATAACTGTCGAAGTTCCATCAATATTTACAGTTCCTTCCCAGCGTAACAATGCCTGTAAATCAGGCTTCTGGGTTGATAAAAATGTTTTTCTAGCGCAGAAACTGGGTGATTTAACTTACATGTATATCTTAATTCTTACACATATTGCTGAAACAAACATTCTAAATAATTTCAGTAGAACAGGGCATACATTTTCTCTCCAGATTTAGAATAAGTTGTTTTTGTATGACACAATTTTTCTAAAATTGGACCATGTGGTTATACATATATCTGTTAAATTGAGTAATTGTCCTTTCCAAATACAGGATGCTAGATATGAAATTTGGGTGTAATTGCTTGTACAGTTTCAGAGGCCGTGATTTTGAAAGTTACTACTCAATTCTGAAGCTTCTGTAAAGTTTATAGAAACAGAGCAGAACCACTTGAACAATTTTACGAGAGGCCATTTAGGCAACATTAGTATGGAACTCAACTGAAGTTTGTCTTTTGGTACAGGATCTAGTGACATACTTTTAGACCAAAATTGCCCTTTTGAAATTCACCCATATCTAATCTACGCAGTCTGACAAAGTTTCGTGAGTATTGGACTGAACATAAATGGATTCTACAGCACTAGATCTGTTACGGTTTCGTCTGATTTGACCTAGTGACAACCTTTTTCTTTTAAACCCCGGTGACCTACTTTCAGTTTTGTCAAAAATTATTATTGAGACAAACAGCTGGGCAATTTCATGATCATTGGACTGAAATGTAGCCTCTGGAGCACACACAAATATTTGACTCAGTAATCTACGGTCCTTTGGAAATAATTTGTTTTTGTTGTTGTCCGGGTTCAAGTTTTGTCCACAGTGGACTCTAGAAATGTGGCTGCTACAGCTCAAGAAAAACAATATAACCCAAAAGCATGATTATCAGCCTTTTAACTTTGTCTGCGTGTTATAACGGCCCAGGAATTAGTACTGCTTCCACACCAATTGAAAATTGTAGAGATCTACATGTGTATTGCTTTGGTGTAAACTACATATGTTTGCGATTAGCTCTAGTACCCTGCACAACAACCCTTTACAAGATTACAAACACTCCAATAAACCCTTGTTGTTCGAGTGGGTTAACATTGACCTGTTCTATTATATTTGAAATATAGTGAAGTAAAAGTCAAGTTCTCAGATTGCTGGATGTTAGAACTGCGTAGTTTCAAGTCGAATTCCCGTGTGACTTCATATTTTGGCAGTTACGAAAGCACCTTTCGTTCTGACACCGGCACTAATAAATTGTTTCATAAATATTAGATCTAGGTTAATCGCACATTGAAAAAAAAAAGAGCAGACTGTGACAAATTCACCTCTTTAAAAACGAAAAACAATTAATTGAACACAGTAAACTTTAAAACACTATCTCTGCATGGATCGGTGAGGCGCTAGGTCGGTGTACTCTGAAAATAAAGGCCGCATCAGCGACTAGTTCATTCATAAAATTAATATGTAAATTTATAGAGAATTCCGTGGTGCACATGACGTTATACGTCACGTGATTATAAGATCTATATTTGTCACACAGCTACATTCCAGAAAGCACCTGCTAAGCGATGACTTGGTGCAGTCTTGAAACGTGCGTATTACATACGCTATTGTACGATCTCTGCTTGTGCACCTAGAATATGGGTGTGCAAAGTAGTTGATGTCTAGAATAAAACGCTCTGAAGAAGCAACGTTTAAGAATGTCTAAGAAGGCAACGCAACCATTCCAAGTCGTTATAAATTTGTTTAAAAAAATTAGCCTACTTTTGGGAAAAATCTCCATTGAAAGCTTGGACCACGTTAACTCGGTATCGCCTTTCTCTTTCCGATCATAGGTTGAATGTTGGATTGAAATAAGACTTGCAATTACGGACAGATTGTAAGATTTAGAGTGTGCTTCTAATGGGTAAATATCAAACCTTTTTTCACTGAAAACTGTCCACAAATAGAAGCGTGCCGTAGTGAAGACGTTTGTCGTCGAAGAGTATTTTGCAGTGTGTTCGCCAACTTATTCAGTTCACGACGGCTATTTTTAGATACATACATAATGCGCTATTTTAAGAGATGATGTCTGTGTAAGGGATAGGCTATCGTGTACCTTGTCGACGAAATGATTTTTCAAAGGCTTAAACCGTTAAAGAGCTCAGTCTTTATAGACACATTCATTATCACAAAGGCACAATTGTAAGTGAATTACTACAGAAAAATTGGGTTTTTTACCGAATAATTAGAAAACTATGTTTTATCTCGTAAACCGGAACTTGGGACAGGAAGCAGTACAAGGCCGGAGGTATGCTTACGTCACCCCATAGATCAAGATGATAACAATGAGAGCCTGGTTGCTACGCAACCAGGCGACTCAAAAATGAGGGTCGCTTGGACCGTATTCAGGGGTTGTCGGTAAAAATTAGCTGCTGAATCTTATAAATATATTTGATTAGATTCTAAGGTAGATTTTGAGGTTAAAAAAAGAACAGACAAAAGTGGGGAGGCAATACTTGGGCCCTTTATTTTCGTACTGTAAAAACTCATTATTAGATATTTTGCGGGAAGAAAACTGGCTAGAAGAAAATCTTATCTTAACTCTAAGACTGCTAAGCGCGACTCGCTGACCTTTTGCGGACAGCGTAGGTCAAGATCAGACTGCACAGAACGTGCAGTCCGATCTTGGATCTACACTTGTCCGATGAGGCGATACATTTCCTCCAAAAGTATCTTTGAAACAGGTAAATTTGGGTTTATGCTATCGGCTTGAAAGTTTCAGTTCTTTTATTTAGCAGGAAAAGGATTAAATTTGAACAGTGTTCTTTGTCAGTCTAAGAAAGCATTTGGAGACGACGAATTAAATGTTCTTTAAATCATTTCATTCGCTTTAACCCATTACCACACAATCCCGACTTTTAACGACCCTGAAATAGAAGCCTTTTGAAAACATTGTGGGAAAAGGAGAAAATGCTGGTAACCAGCATTTTCTCCTTTTCCCGCATTGTTTTCTACTCTATCCAATACATAAATTACCATTTAAGGTACAGTTAATTTGTCGTCTGCAATGCTTTCAGTTTGGCCCAGTCTAAAATTTAGTCGTTTGGTAAAGGGTTGAAAGAGTACTATACATTATGCAGAAAGCAGATAAAGCTACTGACCAGCATTTTCTCCTTTTCAAGTAATATTGTCAAAAGCCGATTTTACAAGGGTCATAAAAAGAGGGGGTTGTTTGATAAATAGATAACAAATTCCACACCTCTGTGTGATCAATAAAGGTAAAAAAACCTCTATCAATTTCAAGAACTGTAAATAAAGCAGAGCATTTGGTCTTTTGATTCGGGTTTATTTACCCTTGATTTGTATTTTGTATGCACTATTGTTATTTAACAGATCTATTTCTCACACCCCTAAATACCTTGACATCAGAATATATTAATGCACAAAAAACACCTTTGGTTTCAGCAAGTAAAAAACCTTTCACCGCTGTTTTTATTCTCTTTTAAGTCTGACATAGCATAATCGGTATATTATGCAGATACCATTTCTTCTTATTCTTTTTTGTAACAGTGACTTAAGTCCAGAAAAAAAAGGTGCGTTACCACGCTATTTTGAGACAGCCCTCGTATGTGCATAAAGTATACACCAAAATCTAGTAGTGCAACCTTTTACAACCCTAGCTCAAATACTGTTGGAGTTCCTTCAGTTTCCATGTTATTCTACTTATTATAATACATGTAATGACCCAGCTTCGATTGTAAAACAATAACGTGGAATGTTTCGGCCACGGATGCTTTCGGCCAGGACGTTTTTGGCCAGTACGTTTTGGCCAGCTGATTGTACAAGTAAAACGTTTTGGCCAAATGCTATTTTAAAGCGGAAAAAATGCAATACATGAACTTTCTAATAAAATTCTATGCTGTTAGATATACACTTTTAGAAAAGAAAAACATATTATTACAGGAACTTCTCTTTCCTTCATTTAAGCAAGCCAGCCTAAATTATACAATTGTATGATATAATGAAATAAAGACAAGTTCCTGCAATGTAAATATTCCTATTTCTTCATAAGTATACGTTTTGGCCAAATGTAATTCAAAGGCAAAAAAAAAAAAAAAAAATTAAACAATGAACTACGTTTTTCTTTTTCTAAAACTGTATACGAAACGCCATATATTGTTCAAGTTATTGCATTTTTTTTTTTTAGACAAAGCTACTTTGACCTTCACTTCAGTCCAAAACTGGAGTTTCCATCCTAACCAGCATATAAAGAATGTTAAAATTTGAGGGGAAAATGTCAAAAACAGATATATACCGGTATCTAAACGATTATAAACAGGATTAACTAATGAAAAGCATTTCATATAACGTAATACATGTACATTTACATGTTTTTACAGCATAACCATACCGGGTTACTTTAGACGACGGATGATATACTGATAAACCTGAGGACAGTATATTCATTAATCGGACATGGAAATACTTGGTAATATGATATTAAAAAAAAAAAAACATAACTGATAAAGAGGGATAAAAAACGTTCTTACCTCTTCTCAAATATCTGCAAAGTTTTGGAAAATTTGATATTGTTTACGAAAAGAAAAAGTGGTACTAAGAATAAGAAGAACATACATGTGTCTCTTTTCTCGAAATATTTTTCAAAAGCTTTGCAGCAACGTTTTAGAAAACACAGTACATATTCTAGCGTATCTGTGGTTTTGTATTTTATAGGCGAAGCATACGTCATTAACGATATTAATATTGGTTTATATTGATTAATTTATTCATGAGCCATGCTCTGACAAAAGGGGGTTTAACGCATCAGTGTGATGCATTATACTAAGCAAGTCATAACATAATTGCGGATCCATAAAATCCATTTTGTATAACAACTGACTCAGTCCTGAGGTACACTGGTCCTTTGTCATGCAAAAATTTACCTAAAGCAAAAAAAAAAAAAATCGACCCAGGTCAGCCTGCGCGGAATGCGCAGGCTGACCCGAATCGATAGGTTTTGCTCATGCATTAAACCCCTTTTCACAGAGCATGGCTCTTATATTTACGTCAATGAAAACAAAACAACAATTGGTGGACTTGTTTTTTGTACTTAACTCTTTACCAAACGACAAAAGTGTACACTCGTCCAAAGTGGAAGCATTTGCACGCGACAACATAAATGTGACTCAAATGTTTGGAATTCGTCTTTTATAGGGTAGAAAACGTTCTGGTGTAAAAGAGAAAATGCTGCATGCCAGCATTTTCTCCCATTCCCACAATAATAAGCCGGTTTTTTTGTTGTTGTTGTTTCGGGATCTTTAACCCTTTACCACACATTCCCGGGCGTTAACGACCCTGAGGAAGAAGCCTTTTGAAAACATTGTGGAACAATGAGAAAATGCTGGTTAACAACATGTGCATGACCACGTTACGTTGGTTTTGTGTCAAGCGTACCATTATTTGAGAACTGTTGGACCTGGTCTTTGGTTTTTAGGACAATAACAGTATCTAAAATTTTCAAATTTCGACCCTCATACATGTACCCAAATGCACCGGAAATGTTTAACCCTTTACCAGACGACAAAATTTTAGCCTTGTCCGAACTGAAAGCATCTGCAGACGACAATTTCTGTGTGGCTCAAATGGTGCAACTTTTCTTTGATAGGGTAGAAAACATTGTGGGAAAAGGAGAAAATGCTGGTTACCAGCATTTTCTCCTTTTCCCACAATGTTTTCAAAAGGCTTCTTTCCCAGGGGCGTCAAAAAGCGGCATTGTGCGGTAAAGGGTTAAAAGACACTTGCCTTTAATGAGCCATTAACTAACACAGGTATCAAACAATTGTTGTGTTCAAGAAAGATAGAAATACTACTGAAAACTAATTTTGAAAGGACGAACATTCTTTTGCAAAATTTAAGGAATAATTCTATTTCAAATTTGTTGTGTTTCTTTATATAATATATACATAGTAAAATTAGTGTTGCACCCCCTGTGTTTTTAACGTGTTTAATTTTCTGGCGTGAATGATATGAAATGGGTTGGAAATTAGAATCTGGCTGCTTTATACAAGAACAAACAAGTCTGTTGTCTCTGAAATGGAATAAACTGAGGTATCCCTTAACCTCATGGCAGCAGCTACTGATCGAGCTGTTTCAACCTCTCGTGAGAGGTGTGAGACAAAGACTGCAAGCTGTTTTGCATGCCCCGGGCGGAAGTACGCACTATTGCCTGATTTTGTGTGTCCATTCTCTGCAGGTCACTTTCAACCTGTCGTAAGTTTTGTTTCGACATTAAATTCCCTGTTTTAACCAAACGCTTCTCGTTTTTCTTAAATTTGAAAGCAACATCTAGGCAAAAGATTCCCACTTACCACGAGGTCATGGGATACCTCAGTTCAGTTCATTTTATGGGCAAAAGACGAGTCTGTTGGTGTATGCAGCAGCCGAATTCTAATTTCGACCCAATTTTATCTCATTCACGTCAGAAAATCAAACCCGGTAAAAAACACAGGGGGTGCAACACTAATTTTACTATGTATATATTTAAACCTATTTATCTGTATTGAGAATTTCCCTTTTTCACGCTTGGAAATAAATATTTACATAAAAAACACGCCCTCCCCCATTTTGCAGCTATTCTTACGTCCAAGCAATTACATCAGACAGGTGATGCTTGCCAACATACATGTAGTAGCAAAATGTTGAAATTGAATATTATGAATAAATTTCACGGATGCAACAGGAGTATGTGGTATGTCTCGATGCATATTTGGTGTGATTTTTCTTTTCCATTTTTTTTTCCCGGCGTAGCTGAATGTGCTTTCTTTTGACCTACTTTCTGGTACTGATAACAAATGGATAAATAGAAATTTGTGATTGGTCAAAAATGTAGACATGTTTATTTTAAGGGTCACTGCCTATTTGCTGGCAGATTCACACCGGCTGTCTTTTTTTTAAAGATGCGTTGTATTTCTTGCTTTGTGTGTGTGTAGTTATTTATGTTTTCAAGGTGATATCCTTTTGAATGCCATATGCAAGACTTGACATGTAGCTTTCATAGACGGCGTCATTCCGAAAACCTCGTGTGATCCGTTGATCAAGTTACGGAATCGGCCGAGTCATGACGAGTGAGACGACGCTGACAAACGTCACCATTCGGCATACCTCGGGTGATCTGGTGATCAAATCCCTCGGCTGTATCACGTAGCTTGATATGCACCTACACGGTACATTTCGCACATCTCCGGAAGCACACCGCTTTACCGTTATTGAAATTGTAAGGCTCCTCTTAAAAAAGAAAAGACGAGTAAATTTTCTATCGTTATCTTTCTAAGAATATTTCAGTCGGCAAACAGTTTGTACATTCAATTTTTAGCGTGTTTTATCAATTCCGTTGGGAGCTTTCATCGACAGATCAATAGAAGTGAATAACTTCACCGTGGTTGTTCATGTCGTTGCTAAGCGATCCACAGGGGCGCCGCCATGTTTAAGATCATGTGATTGGTAGTTCAAAATGGAAGTCTCCTTTATACAGACGAGGTTAGATGTAGGTACGGAATCGGCCGAGTTGTGACGAGTGAAACGTCACCTGATCTTGACTTTTTCATCGTAGGCTACCATATGGTCATGAAGAGATCTAGTGCCCCCTTTTTGTTTATCTTTCGAATGATGTCGAATATACTGATGAATCATGCTCTGTGAAAAGGTGGTTCGATGCATTTGCAAAAACCATCAACCCAGATCAGCCTACACAGTCCAGGCAAGCTAATTATGCTCGAAACTTTTCTGCTATTGATTAAATTTTCTGCATGTCAACAGACCCTTGTATCTCCTGATTCAGCCGGTTTATAAAGCCTCCAAAGGAAATGGATCAAAAGTATGTAATGACTTCCTTGATATTTGCGTATTACGCAAGACGCTCTACACCCACTTTACACCGCTCTGAAAGTATTTATTCGGCAGCGTAATGATTCCAGCCCTGTCGTTACAATCCAGATTTGGTTTACGACTGTTTACGATTGTTAGCTGAAGTAGACTTTTATCAAAGATCAATTAACTCTTGACCATACTCTTGACAAACTTTTAGACTGGTCCAAACTGAAAGCATTTACAGACGACATTTTAAATTTTGCTGAAATGATGGTAAGTGTCTGTAAAAGTGTAGAGAAAACCTTGTGAGAAAAGGAGAACATGCTGGTTACCAGCATTTTCTCCTTTTCCCACAAGGTTTTCAAAAGACTTTTTTTTTTTCTTCGTTAAAACTCGGGATTACGCCGTAAAGAGTTACGTAAACCTTTTACGAAAAAACTTCGTACTTCTACCATAAGTGGAAGAAGACTTGAAACATCCGGGCACAAACCGCCATTTTTCCCTTCTCACACAATTGATTTCTACCCTTTCAAACATAATTAATATCATTTAAAGGCCCAGTAGCGACCAAAAGTAGACAATGCGGTGTTAATTTGGTTTGTTTGTATTGGAGTTTAAAGCCATTTTAACAGTTCTGGTCATATCATGGCGGTCAGTGACGCACCCATGTGTTTCCTGGCTTTCTCACACCAGTACTGACACAACCTTCTTTCCAAAACCACTGACTACTTTTCTCTCATGCATCAGAGGTGAAAGGCGAAAAATCGCCCCAAAGAAAATTTGCCTCAACCGGGTATCGAACTCGCAACCACCAGGCCACGAGTCAGATACGCCAACCACTGAGCTACCCGGGCTGTTAATTTGGATACAAATTTGAAACAAACCATTTAAATGACAATTATTGTGAAAATGAAAATATGTTATTGTATGGTCGGCCAAGTAATACAGGTAAAAGGACCAATCTGTTATTTGGTTACCTTTAGTCTTTATATGACAAGGGAGATAATTTGATTTAGAGGAATGGCCCTCATTTAGATATTGATAATTACGATTATCTAAAAATACATCTATACCCGTTTTCAGCCCGTTTTTAACCTATTTCATCTTTATTTCATCAAACTATAATCAGTCTTGTATCTTCATGTCAAATGTTGCCCCTGTCGGTTGCAAGTTTGCATAGACTACGACCGTTAGAAAATGTATTTCATTTTCTTGGGGCCATCAAAGAAATCAATGCTGTGATGTTTCTGGTTTTTTAAATCGAAGATGTCCGATATAGATACCGATGCACTTTTCCCTTACACAACATGTATATCGGTAATTTATGTATGTTTACACAGCTGAATAAACTTTGAACCATTTTTACAGTCTATCAATTTTTTACATTCTCTCTCTCTCTCTCTCTCTCTCTCTCTGGCTGTAAGGATGTATCTTTAAGGCACTGAGAGGTAAAGAATCCAACAAGTTAAAATGTTCAACGGGAAGAAGGTCAATGTAGACTACGAGTCTTGTTTTGCGATTCAGTTTTCCGTCTCTGTTCTCTTTCCCAGACGTCCATATTGCAGACGACAAATTAATTATCACGAAATAAGACGCTTCTTTTTGGGGGAAAGGTAGAAAACATTGTCGAAAAATAGTCTGGTAACTTGAATTTCTCCTTTTCCCTCGATGATTTCAAAAGCCGCTTTAACATTGTTTTAAAAACACGGGGGGGGGGGGGGCTGATAAGGGGATAACTCTTAACCAAACGACAAACTTTTAGACTTGTCCAAATTGAAAGCAAGCAGAACATGGCTCAAAGATGGGTTTTGTATTCGAAAGGGGTTGAAAACACTGTGGGAAATGGGGGAAATGCTGGTTACGAGCATTTTTTCCATTTCCCACAATGTTTTCAAGAGCCTTCTTTCTCAGGGTCGTCAAAACTCGGGATTGTTTGGTAAAGTTGGTAGATAGATTTTGTCCTCGAAAGGGTTGAAAACATTGTGGGAAAAGGAGAAAATGCTGGTTACCAGCATTTTCTCCATTTCCCACAATGTTTTCAAAAGCCTTCTTTCTCAGGGTCGTGAAAATCCGGGATTGTTTGGTAGAGGGTTCGTGGGGAAGGGGAATGTTGTCATATTGGGCAAAGTTATCTTAGGCTTGCGGTGCAAATACAAATAATCAGGTTTTAGATTAAAAAATGAATCATTTCCACAAACTGTACCAGGGGAGCGTCACGAAATGTGTGCTACAATGTACATATATTTGATGGATAGACCAAATAAATTTCTATAAGTTTTAAGCCTTTATTGTGGCATTTGTCGAAGACAATGCCACTATGACTTCAATACGGTATTTTGAAAATCATGTATCGTAGTTTGTGCGAAACCGAAAGAAGTAAACCCAATTAAACTCAATTTTTCGAAGACAAATAAATGTTTCGATAGTACCAGATATATAATTAACAATGGCGTACTGAGATAAACGGCATTAGGCCACCGATCATGGGAATACTTCTTTTTTTATTGAAATTGGCTATAACCGCTATGGCCTTCTATTGGCGCAATGGTACACACAACCTTTTGTCTCCTGACCGTGTTCGTCCCAAAACTAGTTCATTCCTGGGCTTGTTCGCCCGGTCTCGTTCGTCCCACATTACTGTTTGTTTATTTTTCAAATTATTAATTCCTCACAATGGCTCCCTTGACAAATGCCACACTAGTGCTTTCAACGTTTTGATTTTTAAAGCAAACCTACATTATTGTACAAACTATAATCGTATCAAATTATGATATACATGTATATGTAATTATCTTGTCATTACCCCATGATCAGTTTATGGAGAAAGAGAGAGAGAGAGAGACATACACACGACGGATAGAGACTGACAGAGACCTAGCGAAATCTCGAAGCAAACACAGAAAAAAAAGAATAAGATACATTAGATACAGAGAGAGAGAGAGAGAGAGAGAGGTAGACAAAGGGAGAGTGATGGAGGGAGAGTGTGGTAAACGGAGAGACAAAGAGAGAGATCAACAGAGAGAGGAGGAGGAGAGAGAGATAGAATAGAATAGAATCTTTTTATTGACTTATACATAAGTACATCGTCATCTACCAATTATTTTCACAAATGTCATGGTACTTAATAGAGTCTCTCTCTCTCTCTCTCTCTCTCTCTCTGCTGTCTCTCTCTCTCTCTCTCTCTCTCTCACACACACACACACACACACACACAAGCACGCACGCACATATATATACACGCAAATCTACCAACTTTTAAGATCGAAAGAATATCTATCGTTCTTTCGTGGACTAAATGTGGTTCAGTATTTTAGACTTCTTATGGAGAATGAATACGCTCAGAATTATTTTAACTATGATATCAGTAGATGTATATACATGCATATTCATACACTGTATATACATAAACTATCATCATAGTACAATGGCATATCTACAATAACCACACTAAATTTAAACATTCCTACTATAAAACTTCTGTTTTGGGAAATGACCACATTGCACTGTCGTGGAAAACGGTGATCAAGATCAGACTGCATAGACCATGCAGTCCGATCTCAGATCCACACTATCCACAACCTTTGTATTTTTTGCGTAAAGAAGAGTGAGTACATATAAATACATGTACATGTAAAAGAGTCAAACCATATAAACGCATACTGCTCCCAAACACCCACACAAAATAAACAAATTACAAAGTTTTATGTTCAACCATATGTATATTCAAAACATTCGCCACCCCTGGACTGGTTTACAAAAAAGCGTTACTCAATACGGAGTAGGACAAGATCAGGCTGCATGGCACGTGCAGTCTGATCCCTGGTCCACATTATCCAATTCATTGAGATTTTTCGCGTCGAGGAAAGCAAGAGCGATAATTAATCATAACAGTTGTTAACATTAAATTATGATTCTTGTCGCGAAGTTCTTCTTTTAAACGCCTGTTCAATGAATTTTCCTAGTTTAGATGCTGTCAGCTTATTTCTTGCTGTCAATAACTGAAGTAATTTTCCCATATTTGGACGTCGATAATAACATTTGTAGATAAATTGCGATCGTAAGTCATCATATTTAGAACATTTGAACAAGAAATGAAATGCGTCTTCTATTTCACCGCTATTACATAAAGTACAAGTTCTCTCTGATCTTTCCTTTCGGTCACGGCCATACCTGAAAGTCTCAATATTTAGATTATGTGCGCTAGAGAGAGAGAGGAATCCTGCATGATTCGTCATTAGCAAAACATTATAATATGATTAGCCAGAAGCACAAGACTACATCAAAATGTTACATGATAATGACGTGTATCGGCCCCATTTATACACACTGTAAATTTGATTTATGCCAAGAGAGAGAAGAGGACAAGACAGAAAGATGTTAGGCCATGTAGGAAAGAGACCGAAAAGCGGACAAAAAAACCAATATCTTAATCCATTGCAGTGCACATATGATGCTCGTTTAGGGTAAATACTGGTCATTGTTTTATTCTTTACCACTGGACAAAATTTTAGACTTCTCTAGATTCGAATCATTTGCAGACAACAATTTTAATAATGCTTGAACCTAGGTACGTGTATTTCTCTTTGATAGGGTAGAAAACATTGTGGGAATAGGAGAAAATGCTGGTTACCAGCATTTTCTCCTTTTCCCACAGTGTTTTCAAAGGTCTTCTTTTTATCAAGGTCGTTAAAAGTAACCATTATGTGGTAAAGTGAAAAAAAAAACACCAATATCTTTATTCTGGTTATTGTTTGAGTCTTTACCACACGAAAAAAAAAAACAATCGACATTTCCAAATTCAAATCATTTGCAGACAACGCTTTGAATAATACTCAATCCAAGGTACATGTATTTCTCTTTGATAAGGTAGAAAACATTGTGGGAACAGGAGAAAATGCTGGTTACCAGCATTTTCTCCTTTCCCCACAGTGTTTTCAAAGGTCTTCTTTTCTCGAGGTCGTTAAAAGTAGCCATTGGGCAATAGAGCAGGGATTGTAAACTGCAGGATCCCTGGGTAAATTGAAAAAACAATACCTGTATCCTGGTTATTGTTTAACCCTTTCCCAAACAAGCCCTGGTTTTCACGTGTCTGCAGAACAAGTCTTTTGAAAACACTGGGAAAAGGAGAAATTGCTCGTAACGAGCAATTTCTCCTTTTCCCACAGTGTTTTCTTCCCGTTTTGAGACCTTTCTGCCATTTTCATCAAATTTAAAATTGTCGTCTGCAAACTCTTTCAATTTGGACTAGTCCAAAATTTGTCGTTTGGGAAAGGGTTAACTCTTTACCACACGACAAAATCTTAGACTTGTCCAGATTTAAATCATTTGCAGACAACACTTTGAATTGTGTTCGAACCAAGGTACATGCATTTCTCTTTAATAGGGTAAAAAACATTGTGGGAAAATGAGAAAATGCTGGTTACCAACATTTTCTCCTATACCCACAATGTTTTCTACATTCTTCTTTCTCAAGGTCGTTAAAAGTAGCCATTGTGTGGTAAAGTGAAAAAAGAAACAATACCTTTATCCTGGTTATTGTTTAACTCTTTACCCTACGAAAAAAAAAAAAATCGACATGTCCAAATTCAAATCATTTGCAGACAACACGTTGAATAATGCTCAAACCAAGGGGTAACCGGTCATTTCGTACCTAGGTCATTTCATACCTAGGTCATTTCGTACGATTTTGGTCATTTCGTACCCACTTCGTCGGTCATTTCGTACCTAGTAGCAACCATTTCGTACCCAGGTCATTACGTAGCTATTTCTCTATTTTGAATTCTCTAATTGGTACGAAATGACTTTTATCTGGTCATTTCGTACCCTGCCATGCTTTTGATAAATTCCGATTTTTCTTTAAATGTTTCCAAGTATCTTGTGCACCTGTTTATATACAGCATATGTATATGATTATGACTGCACTGTGGTTATCTGATACTCAGCTGTACCTAACTTTTTTTGTATTTGCTACTTTTGTCTACACTTCTTGCATTTCCTACCCTTACGTCGACTGTTATATCGAAACTTATTCCAATTTTCCTCTTCTCAATAGTCATAAGTTTACTGACATACTAGGATTTACTGCATTTCTCTTTGATAGCCGGGTAAAAAAAGTTGTGGGGAAAAGGAGAAATGCTGGTAATCAGCATATTCTCCCTTTTCCACAATGTTTGCAAAAGGCATTTTCCTCCCTTTTGCTAGAGCATGGCTCATATATTTAACGTTCAAAGGAATCGGTGAAAAAGATACTAGTGTTCACCAAAAAAAGCATTTTATCCCTATATCGTGTTACCGGTAACTTGCAATAGTCTGTATGGTAAAAAAACTATAAGCTCCCCTCCCAAACTACAAATATGCGTTTTTTCCCCAAAATGCTGGCTTAACCCTCTACCACAAAATGCCACGTTTCAACGACCCTTGAACAAGAAGGCTTTTGAAGACATTGTGGGGAATGCTATAATTAGCATTTTCTCCTCAGTTTCCCATAATGTTTTCAGTGATTTAAAAAACATAAATCATCTTCTGAGCTACATGTACATCGAATTTGTCGTCTGCAAATACTTTCAATTTGGACGACATTAAAATTCTGTGGTTTTTTAAAGGGTTAAACTTCGTCACTGGCACATGAGAAAAGAAAACAAACAAGCAAGCCCAGGACTGCCCTTTACCTCATCATCCCCCTCATGCAAGTTTCCTTTACTTCTACGCCAAAATGGTCCTAGAAGCCCCCCCCCCCAAAAAAAAAATACATACAACCCTCCCTCCCTCCGCCAACGTTTTGGCAATTCCATGCGATTGCGTAAAATTGATCTTACATGGTTAGGAAAAACAAATGCCACATAAAGAAAATACCAGAATTAACCCTTTACCACACAATCCCATGGTTTAATGACCCAAAGGAGAAAAAGTGAAAAATGTGGGAAAAGGAGAAAATGCTGGTAACCATAATTTTCTCTTTTTCCATCAATGTTTTCTACCCTTTCAAAGAAATTTCATCTATTAAACAACATTTAATTTGTCGTCTGCAAATGAGGAGTGTAAAAGTTTGTCGTTTGGTAAAGAATTAAGAAAAGACAAAATGCTTATTTCGACGCCTGATCCACTCTGCCAATTAACTTTCTACCATGAAAATGTGAAAATACTTCCTTCAGATATAAAAAAGGTGAAATGGCGGGAAAACATAAAAGCAAATAAAAGGAACAATTTATTACCTGGTTTGGTCGAGATTTTATCCACAACCTCTCCCAAAGAACAAACAACACACAATGACATTTGCACCACCAGGTAAATTGATCAAAAGTCTTGTCAACTACCACAATACAACACTTGTAACCCTATACCCTCGTAGTACAGGGGCAGGTCTAGGAGAGGGGTATTTAAGAGTTAAAGGGGCATTAAATTCTTTTGTAAATAAATTTCTAGCTTTTGCAAGTTTTCTCTTTTTCGTCAACAATACAACCATGTATCAATATTTAAAACAAAAAGAAATGATTTTTTTTTTTTTTTGAGAGCGAATTAACACTTTTCATCCTCTAGGCGAAGCCGATCCTGGCCTAAAAATAGAGTTAGGTCTTTCTTTGCGAGCACCTGCATTTGTTACGTGATCAAAGTAGCTTCATCGGCATTTGTGACGATTTTATATGCTCGATTAGCTAGAATGATTGACTGAAACATTTAACGTCGAAGAAATTAGTTCGATTCCTGCATAGGTAATTCAACGAATGTAGATGTTCTACCGATCTATACAGAAGTGTATACTAGTAGTTTGAAGTGCATCGGACACTCCCTTAATTTTGAAATATCATAAGACAATTCAATATAGACTTTGCATGAAAGTGACGAAAATGATATCTAAGGCAAGTTACAGATCTATATTATTTGCAAGAAGAACGATGTCAGGGCCTCATATTTAATTAAAGTGAGGTACTGACGCCATGTGCTTGCCCAGTTTGGTCTTCTGTTCTGGTCACTGCGAAACCGTCGGAAAAGATCATGCTTAAGAACAAAAATCAAACACTGCTGGGATGGGCAAAATACTCTTTCTTGCGGAAGTAAAATTCTAATTTTCGCTGTAAGGGGCATTTTAAAAGACTGAAAACTTTCATAAAAATTGGCACTGGATTTTTCAAGATATTTAAAAATTCAGGGGGTCCCTATGAACTTCAAACTACCTATACTCATACCAAGCGTCAATTTATAGCTTCATTACATCATGTAACTTTACAACAGGCTTTTACACGACTTGTGTACATAAAAACATATCGGTCGATGTGTACTGTTTATGCCAGCTGTACGGTGACATTAAGCCATTTAGTGTTTTATGGAGTCTCTACACTTGTGCACAGGGCTAAATATGATTTCATCGTTAGTTAGCGTTTTGTGACCTATCAGATTTCTTCGGTGGAATTTGTGAAGTGCTCTCAGTGTAGGATTTTGGTTTACGCATGCCTGAAAAATCACGTGAGTATTCTTAAAATAAATTTATACCGTTACCAACGGATAGAAAAAGGAAGGGAATTTTTGTAAAAATGACGAATTCTTCTTGCATCCGAACCTAATTCTTTTACACGATCCACCCATAATACCCTTCATCAAAACGAAGTCAACAGTTTTGTCGATTTCGAAAATTTACTTTCATTTAGCGTTTTCGCAATCTGGTCAATAGTCCCTTTAATAAAGAAATCATCTTAGTTCTTCACAACAAACCTGTGGTGTGGGTACTCATTAAAAATTGCTTCTAATAAGTATTCACAACAAGGTTTTAATGACGAAATAATGTATCTGAAAAAATTATGACCTTTACTTATATGGACCTCTCACTCTCCTTCATACAGAGTTTAGGACATGGTGACGCTAAATTAGAAAAAAAAAAAGCAAGAGGGCCGGATGCAAGAGCCCTTTTTGCTCCACTTCCTAGATAAAAAAAAAAATGTGTCAAACATCTAATTGGCATTGACAGTCATCAAATTGTAATATGTCTGTATCGCAATGAAATTACATAGAGAAGTAAGTCATATCTTTTTCACATGCCAAGATTATGTGACTGAATACAAGCAGGTCGAATCAAGTATCATTCATACCAGATATCTTTGAACTCTGACAAAGAATGCTTTCAAATGAAAACTTCCAAAACTTTAGTAACAGAAAGTTACCTTTTCCTATAGCATGAATCATGCCTGGTAAAATTCCGGAAGAATAAATAGAATGATATAGATCACATGTTGAATATTTAATACATCTGAATATGACCATTAACATCGAAGTAAATTATTATCACTGAAAACTGAACAATTTTTATCCAGAAAACTTGGATATACAAAACCAAACATGTTACCTATAGAGTACTTTGACAATCAAGGGAGATAACTAGTACAAAAATTTTTTAATAAAATTACGTGAGTAAATTTCCTCGATATTTATAAGCTTAAGCATAGCTTATGAACTATAATTAAGCCAAGCGAACAGCAGATATGTTCTTTGCTAGATCAAAATTATATGAGCCATACTCTGTGATAAAGAGGCTTAATGCATTTGCAATAAGGATTAAGGTCAGCCTGCACAGTTTGCGTCGGTTGACCTGGGTCGAAACTTTGTGCTTTTGGTCAAGTTTCTGCCTGTCAAAGGACCGGTGTACCCCATGATTCAGTCGGTTGTCAAACTTGTCATACAAAATAAAATTTATAGATCCATGATTACATGACGACAAGCTTGGTACAATGCATCACGAAGATGTATTTATAACCGGTAAGTCCCCTTTTTCCAGAGCATGACTCATAGTTATCAAAATCGGAGAGAGGTCCATCAAAGAACCATTTATGCCAATTTGTAAAGTGTAAAGAATTTGACCTTGTTGCTTTAGCGAAGAAGATTTCTAAAGATTTTGATTTTTAGCTCGGCCGTTTTCGACGAAAATGTCGAGGTATTGTCGTAGCCCAGGGCCAGTATTCATCGATCATTCTTAAGAAAATTCTTTGTCTTATTCTCCAAGATTTTCTAAATTTAAAAGTAACACAACTTCTGACTGGCTAAACCAAATGGTTTAGCCAATCAGAAGTTGTGTTACAATTAAATTTAGAAAACTCTATAGAATGAGACTGAGAAGGTTGTTAAGAATGGTTGGTGAATATGTACATGTACCTGGCGTCGTCGTCTGCCACGTCGTCATCTGCGTCGTGCGAAAACTTCGACAGTTTGTAATATCTCAGTTATTTCTGGAGATATTTGCTTCTAACTTGGACAAGTTGTTCACTATCAAGAGAGGAACCTATACAACAATGTCAATGGCAGGTACCCTCAATGTTTTTTTGATACATTTATAAATGCTCCTTTTTCGACTTGGAATTTTCACTGAAAGTCAAGCATACGCAGTCGAGCGTTGGCATCCGCATGCAGTGCTCTTGTTGTTGTTGTTTTTGTACCAACCGTTTTTAAGTCTTTACCAAACGAAAAAAGTTTAGGCTTGTCCAAATTGACAACATTTAACGTCATATTTACCGTGGTTCAAATGACAAACAAGTTGTCTTTGAAATGGAAGAAAACATTGTGGGAAAGCAGAAAATGCTTGTCACCACAATGTTTTCAAATGTTATTCTCCCCTAGGGTTATAGGGCCAAGGGTTGAAGCACAGAAAACATTGTGGGAAAGGGGAATAATATTGGTAACCAGCATTTTTATTTATGTTTTCTCAAAGCCTTTCTTGCCCTAGGTCATCAGGTGATAAAGGGTCAACTGATGTTGATTTTCCTTCATTTACAAAATGGTCTTTACATGAAACTGGCTCGAAATATTTTACTTAACCCTCTCCAAAACGACCATTTTAAGACACTGAACAAACTTTAAATCATCTATGGATGATAACTTTGAAATAGACACAAAAGAAACTCTCGGACAGTGAAGAAAACATTATGGGAAAAGGAAAAAAATGCCACATATGGTTACCAGCATTTTCTTTTTTTTATTCCCCACAATGTTTTTAAAAGCCTTATTTCTCAGGGTCACTAAAACTTAACATTGTGGAGTAAATGCTTAAACCTTTGCCAAACAATCCTGTTTTAATAACCCTGCAGAAGACAGCTTTTAAAAACATTGTGGGAAAAGGAGGAAATACTAGTGAGTAGCATTTACACATCTTTCTTACAATGTTTTTCCACCCTTTTAAAGATGTATCCTTTGCCAAACAATCGTGCTTTAACAACCTTGCACAGGAAAGCATTTGAAAACATTGTGGGAAATGGAGAAGATCTAGGTTAAATGCATTTGTCATACAATATTTCCATCCTTTCAAAGACAAATTCCTTCATTTTGAAGAAAACTTAACCCAGAACCACTTAATGCCAAGTTTAAACCACCCTGGAAGATTGGACTTATGAAAACATTGTTGGAAAAGGAGAAAATGCTGGTAACCAGCACTTTCTCCCTTTCCCACAATGTTTTCTAACTTGTCAGAGACAAATCTAATGATTTGAGCCGCATTTAATTTGTCGTCTGCAAAATGTTGTTGTGTGGTTAAGAGTTACAGGTACTTTGTTGGCTACAAAAAGCTTTCAATTAGTCTAAAATTTTGATATCCCGATAAAGGGATTAGAGAGTTATCTAGATATTATAAAAAAATATATGTGATAAAACAGATGAAAAGGATGTGGGTAAATATTTTTTTCAATTTCATCTAACCCTTTACCAGACGACAAAATTTTGGCCTTGTCCAAATTGAAAGCATTTGCAGACAACAATTTCTATGTGGCTCAAATGGTGCAATTTTTCTTTGATAGGGCAGAAAACATTGTGGGAAAAGGAGAAAATGCTGGTTACCAGCATTTTCTCCTTTTCCCACAATGTTTTCAAAAGGTTTCTTTCCCAGGGGCGTCAAAAGGCAGCATCATGCATTAAAGGGTTAACAACCTTTTTGAAGCAAAAATTGAAAATAGAAATAGATCTGGGAGATTGATATCCAAATTAGAAGAGTGTAGTTAATTAACCCTTTACCAAACGACAAATTTATGACCATTCCAAACTGAAAGAGTTTGCAGACGACAATTTTAAATTTTATGAATATGGCGGAAAGTTCTCCAAAAGGGTAGAAAACACTGTGGGAAAAGGAGAAATTGCTCTTTACGAGCAATTTCTCCTTTTCCCACAGTGTTTTCAAAAGACTTGTACTGCAGACATGTGAAAACCAGGGCTTGTTTGGGAAAGGGTTAACTCTTTACCAAACAATAAAATTTTGGACACAACCAATTTGAAAAACATGTGCATTATGATAAAATAAATGTAGCTCAAACAAAGATTTCTATCTTTGATAGAAAAAAAAACATAGTGGGAAAAGGAAAAAATGCTAGTTACCAGCATATTCTCCCTTTCCACCAATGTTTCCAAAAGCCATCTTTCTTCAGTATGGTTAAAACTCGGGATTGTTTGGTAAAGGTTTAACTCTTTACCTAACGACAAAATTTTAGACTGGTCCAAACTGAAAGCATTTGCAGACGACAAAATAAATGTGATTGAAAAATTGAAATCTGTTTTGGGAAGGGTAGAAAACATTGTGGGACAAAGAGAAAATGCTGGTTACCAGCATTTTCTCCTTTTCTCACACTGTTTTCAAAAGGCTTCCTTTTTAGGGTCATTAAAAGTCTGGATTGTGTGGTAAAGAGTTAAAAGCATTTACAGATGACAAATCAACTGCGGCTCATATGAAAGGATTTGTATTTATAGATTTGAGGACATTGTGGGAAAAGGGTTTTAGCATTTTCTCCTTTTCCCACGTGGTTTCAAAAGCCTACTCCCTCAGGGTCATAATCACATGGGATTGTTTGGTAAAGAATTCATAAAATCTTTACCAAACAACAAAATTTTACTCTCTTCCAAATTCAAAGCTGTTGCAGATAACAAATTAAGTGTGGCTAAATTGATGAAACTTGACTCTAAAAGGGTAGAAAACATTGTGGGAAAAGGTGAAAATGCTGGTTACCACCATTTTCTCTTTTACCAGTAATGTTTTCAAAATGCTTCTTTCCTAGGGTCCTCAAAACTTGGGATTATGTGGTAAAGAGTTAAAAGCCAATATAAAGAAATCTGCATCTCTCTGTTTTGTTTTTCTGTTTATTATGGAAAGAAGAGAGGTCCTAGCCTGGATCCAGGCAGTAATAATCTTTAAATAACTCCTTATCACAGTCTCCTTTCATGGTCTCCACAGATCTGCACATGTCAATTTTTTAACTGTTAACTGATTCTGTAATTATTATTATTAACCCTTTACCAGACGACAAAATTTTAGCCTTGTCCAAATTGAAAGCATTTGCTGACGACAATTTCAATGTGGCTCAAATGGTGCAATTTTTCTTTGATAGGGTAGAAAACATTGTGGGAAAAGGAGAAAATGCTGGTTACCAGCATTTTCTCCTTTTCCCACAATGTTTTCAAAAGGCTTCTTTCCCAGGGGCGTCAAAAGGCGGCATTGTGCGGTAAAGGGTTAACTTAACTCATAGTAACATCATAAAGATAAAAGAAAACAATTACCGTATCAGACTGCAAACCAGGCTAGGGAGGCCCTGACCCTTATGATTTTCAGGCTAGATTTTGGAGTTTTGTGAGCTGTAAAAAATCAAGATCAGAATCAGACAGTTAGAGGCAGTTTGTCTGATCTGATATCCACGGAGGACGGACGTTTTGGCCACGGACGTTTTGGCCAGGACGTTTTGGCCAGGATGTTTTGGCCACGGACGTTTTGGCCAGCCTTATTGAAAAAACAGACATTTTGGCCAAATTAAATTTATATGTACTTATTATAGATTATTAAGCTACATAAATGGTATTTTTAACTGATTTAATTAATGATTTAGTACGTTTATACAATGATGAATGTTAGACTATGATTTAATTGATGATTTCAACATTTTTGAATGTTTGATTTATGTGCTTTTATTATCTATAAGTACATATACTATACTGATGGCCTGTGACCAATGGGGTTGAAAACTGCATAGTAAATAATTGGAAATGGGATCATTCTAGGAACTTCCCTTCGAATTTTCACTCTTGCAAGATGAGTCCTGGTCATTTCAGCCATTTCAGTAGTGTGAGTACTGGTGTAAGTCAACCAGGAAGGCATGATAGTTGTGCTGTAAACCATGATATGACCTAAGCTGTTAAAATCAAACTGAAAATTGAAGTTAATTTAAAAACTTTCACAAACAATCACTCTAATAATCTATCCTTACTTAAAAGAAAAAAATAAAGAAAGAACTTATTAACTACATTAAAATTCTATAATGAAAGAATAAAGAAACAAACAATCAACAAAATGATAAATAAAAGAAAATATATGTATTTGTTTAGTTTTTTCTTTACTTGGTAAACATTGTGAGAATAGAAGTAACTGCTAAAATTTCCAATTTTATTGACAGAATTCAAACATTCAAAAATGTTGAAATCATCTGTTAAGTCATAATCTAACAATCATTATTGTATAAACATTCTAAACCATTAATTAAATCGGTTAAAAATAATATTTATGTAGCTTAATAATCTATAATAAGTACATATAAATTGAATTTGGCCAAAACGTCCGATTTTTCAATAAGACTGGCCAAAACGTCCGTGGCCAAAACATCCTAGCCAAAACGTCCTGGCCAAAACGTCCATGGCCAAAACGTCCTACATTCTATATCCACGCTGTCTAATATGTACAAGTGAAAGACAAGAGCTTTGAACAGAACAAGAGGCCCATGAGAGCCTTAATAACTCTACTAGCAGTTAATGGTCTGTAATATTTAATGTGAAGGAAATAAGATTTCTAGATGAAAGTAATCATAAAAAATGTTTAAAAAAATTATGATTCTATATCATCAGATGAAATGTTTTATTGTAAGACCAGCTCTTATCCATAAATGTAATAAAAATTCTGTTTTATCAGAGTTCAAACAGCCAACATTTATGTCGCATTTTAGGATTTCATGAACATAAAAGGCTGATTGGCTTGGTAGATCCCTGACCCAAATTTCAACAAAATTAGGAAAAAAAAAATGAAATGAATTTTTTTAACAGCACTTTCTCCATTTCTCATAATTAATTTCTACCATTTCCAGGTCAAATCCTATGATTTCAACCATAAATTTTGTTATGTACAAATGCTCTCAATATTGATGACTCTAAAATGTTGTCAGATAGTAAAAACGGAACCCTTTACCACACAGTCTCGAGTTTTGACAACCTAAGTAAGAAAGCTTTTGAAAACATAGTGGGAAAAGGAGAAAATGCTGGTAACGTGCATAAATAACATTTACCGAAAGTCTAGCTAATTACACGTAGTTCATTAACTCATTACCACACAATCCGAGATTTAACAATCCTGAGAAAGAAGCCTTTTGAAATATGTATTGTGGGAAAAGGAGAAAATGCTGGTAACCAGCATTTTCTCCTTTTCCTACGTTTTCTGTCATATCAAAGGCAGAAATCTTCATTTTAGATAAATTTATTTTGTTGTCTGCAAATTCTTTCAATTTGGTCCTGAGCAAACTTTTGTTGTTTGGTAGAGAATTAACCATAAAGAATTTGGACTCAAGGATGTAATTTTAGCAGACTTTCAAAGACGCAATTAACCCTTTCCCAAATGACAAATTTTGGACTGGTCCAAATTGAAAGAGTTTGCAGATGACAATTTTAAATTCGATGAAAATGGCAGAAAGTTATCAAAAAGGGTAGAAAACCCTGAGGGAAAAGGAGAAATTGCTCGTTACAAGCAATTTCTCCTTTTCCCACAGTGTTTTCAAAAGACTTGTACTGCAGACACATGAAAACCAGGGCAGATGCAATTAAGTAACTTGTCTGGGCCCTTCAAATAAAGGGTGACACTTATCAGTTACCAGTTATCTAATCAAGGTACCACATAACTACTCAAACAAAGGAAGTAACTTTCCCATCAATCCTGTCAATATGCTTAACCCTTTACCAGATGACAAATTTTGGACTGGTCCAAATTGAAAGAGTTTGCAGACGACTATTTTAAATTTGATGAAAATGGCAGAAAGGTCTCAAAAAGGGTAGAAAACGCTGTTACGAGCAATTTCTCCTTTTCCCACAATGTTTTCAAGAGACTTGTACTGCAGACACGTGAAAACCAGGGCTTGTTTGGGAAAGGGTTAATTCCTTACCAGACGACAAAATTTAAGTCTGCTCCAAATTGAAAGCATTTGCAGACGACAATTTCAATGTAGCTTAAATGATTCAAATTTTCTTTGACAGGGTAGAAAACATTGTGGGAAAAGGAGAAAATGCTAGTTACCAGTAGTTTCTCCTTTTTCCACAATATTTTGAAAAGGTTTCTTTCCCAGGGTAGTTAAAAGTCAGCATTGTGCAGTAAAGGGTTAACTCTTACCAAACAATCATGAGTCTGGGTTAGTATGCCTTTTAATGTTTACCTAGAACTCTTAAACTTAAAAGTGGAATATCATACATGTACATCAGGCAAATTTTTGTTACATGTCAGATATAGGCAAAAATGGTGTTACATATTAATTTTTTACCACAGAACAACATTGAAGACATGTCCAAATTAAAAGCCTTTGCAGATGTCAATTTACATAAATGTAGTTCAAAGGGTGGATTTTGCCTTTTGATAGAGTAGAAAACATTGTGGGAAAAGGAGAAGATGTTGGTTACCAGCATTTTCTCCTTTTCCAATGATGTTTTCAAAGGCTTCCTTCTCAGGGACATTAATACTGCTGATTTTGTGGTAAAGGGTTCAGCAAAATGATGTAGCATGTCAGATACAGGCAAAATGATGTTAAATAACATAAAGAAGTAGACTGTCTGCTGTGGACAAACTCTTGTTTGGTAAAGCATTAACCCTTTACTGCACAATGCCGCCTTTTAACGCCCTAGGGTAAGAAGCCTTTTGAAAACATTGTGGAAAAAGGAGAAAATGCTGGTAACCAGCATTTTCTCCTTTCCCCACCATGTTTTCTAGCCTATCAAGGAAAAATTGCACCTTTTGAGCCACACTGAAATTGTCATCTGCAATTGCTTTCAATTTGAACAAGGCTAGAATTTTGTTGTCTGGTAAAGGGTTAAGCAAAATAATGTATTGGGTAGCATGTCAGATACAGGCAAAATGATGTTAATATCAAATACAAGCAAAAAGAAGTAGACTGGCTGCTGTATGCAAATTGATTTGTAAGGTCAGATACAGGCAAAATTGTGTTACATGTCTGATAGGAGCAAAACGATGTTATAAGGTAGATAAATGCAAAATTACTTTGCAAATTGGATACATGCAAAACCGTTCAGTGTCAAATACAAGCAAAATGATGCAGCATGTCAGATAAAGGCAAAAATCATGATGCATGTGGGATATAGGCAAAACAATATTTCAAATCAAATACAATCCATAGGGTGTCGTGTGTCAGCTACTGGCAAATGAACTTTGTTAGATACAGATGAAGTGACTTTAAAGGTCATATACAAGGAAAACAGAGCAGTATTTTAGATAGAGGGAAAAATTTTGTGGGCAGGCAAGAGGATGCAGTATGTCAGACAGAGGTGAAGTGATGTTACCTGTCAGATATTGGCAAAACAACTTTCATATCAGATACTGGCAAAATTATGCAGTATGTCAGATATAGGCAAAGAGATTATTTTAGTATACCACAGAGGCCAGTGCAGCTGTCCATGCTTTCCTGATTCTTTTAGCAGTACTTTGCACAATACCAGTATTCTTTGCAAGCCACTAGCTGCTTTACCACAGAACCATTTTGGGGACAATGATCACTGATGAGAGAAGAATTAATCTTGTTGCAATGACAATCATCAATCCTCAGAGAGAAATCTACCAAGCCAGGGAATCAAACCAGTGACCCCCTGGTTTCAACCCCCGGACATTATCCAATGAGCAAACTGGATTCATTTGTACATGTGGCATGTCATATACAGGCAAACGGATATTTACATGTATGTCATGTGGAGGCTAATTGGATATAGTATGTCAGAAACAGGTGAAATGATGTTGTGCATGTAATATGTCTATACAGGCAAAAGGATGTTATCCATATGTCATATACAGGCAAAAGGACATTGCAGTTGTATGTCATGTACAGGCCAAAGAGATGTACAATGTCAGATACAGGCAAAAAGATGTTGCATTACAAATACAGGTAAAAGGATGTTGTACATATGTCATATACATGTACAAGCAAAAGGACATTGCACTTGTATGTAATGTAGAGGCTAAAGAGATGTACAATGTCAGATACAGGCAAAAAGATGTTGTATTGCATATACAGGTAAAAGGATGTTGTACATATGTCATATACAGGCAAAAGGACATTGCACTTGTATGTAATGTAGAGGTTAAAGGGATGTAGAATGTCTGAAACAGGCAGTTGATGTTACTTGTGGTTATTTCATATGCAAGCAAAAGGACATTGTACATTTATGCCATGTACAAGCTAAAGGGATGTAGTATGTCAGATACAGGCAAAATGCTGTTACTCGTGGTTATTTCATATGCAGCCAAAGGGATATTGTATATGTTTGTCATGCACAGGCTAAAGGGATGTAGTATGTCAGATACAGTCAAAATGTTGTTACTTGTGGTTATTTCATATGCAGCCAAAGGGATATTGTATATGTTTGTCATGCACAGGCTAAAGGGATGTAGTATGTCAGATACGGCAGAAAGACGGTGTACATGTACATAATATACAGGCAAAAGGGTGTTTTAAATGTATATCTGTAAAGGCTAAGTATGTCAGATACATGCAAAAGGACATTGGACATGTATGCTATGTACAGCCCAAGGATGTTGTACATGTATGTCATGTACATGCACAAGGGATGTAGTTTACCAGATACAAGCAAAAGGATGTTGTACATACACATATGTCATTTACAAGCTAAAGGAATGTTGTACGTCAGATACAGGCAAAAATGATGTTACATGTAGTATGGTATATCAGATAGAGGCTAAAGGATGTTCTACATATTTTATGTACAGGCTAAAGGAATGTAGGATGCAGCCAAAATGATGTTACACGTAGTACCGGTTTGTTAGATACAGCCAAAATGATGCTGTACATATGTCATGCACAGGCTAAATTAATGAAGTATGTCAGATACTGGCAGAATGATCTTTTATGTAGAATGTCATAAACAGGCAAAAGGATGTTGTACACATATCATGTACAGACTAAAGGGATGTAGTATTTCAGATACAGGCAAAATGACATTGCAACATATACATAAATGTATCATGCACATGCTAAAGGCCTGTTGTATGTCATGTACAGGCAAAATAACATTACATGAGGTACAGAATATCAGATACAAGCAAATCAATGCACATTGTCATGTACAGGCTCAAGGAATGTAGTATGTCAGATACAGGCCAAAATGATGTTACATGTTCGATACAGAATATTTATAATAAATGCACCTGCATATAAAACATATTAATCATAAGAGAGAGAGACAGAGGGAGCCCAGTTTATAACCCAGCCTACATTGTACTACTTAACCTTTTACCAAAACAAGCTTCTGTTTTAATGACCCTGTGGAAAAAGGTTTCAAAAAACATTGAGGAAAGAGGTGAAAATGCTAATTACCATATTTGTTACCTTTCAATAGCAAATTCCTTCCCTTGATCCACATTTAGCATGTCGTATATCTTTCAGTTTGTAAAAGTGTAAAATTTTGTTATCTGGTAAAAGATTAACCCATTACCACACAATCCCGACTTTTAAGAACTCTGAAAAGGAAGCCTTTTGAAAATATTATGGGAAAAGGAGAAAATGCTGGTAACCAGGATTTTCTCCATTTCCCACAATGTTTTCTATCCGTCCCATAAAAAGCTTCAATTTTTAAGTCACATTTGATTTTTCGTCTGCAAATGCTTTCAATTAAGACTAGTCTAAAATTTTGTCGTTTGGTAGAGAGTTAAACACATTACCTCCGGAAACAACCTTGCTGCAGATAACTTTGAAAATATCCGTGTAAAAATAAGGACTATCAGCTATGGTTTAAATCGTGATGTCACTTTAAAACATTGTGGCAAAAGAAATCAGGAGAAATTACTTATGATGAACAAAATTTCCTTTTAACACAATGTTTTCAAAACTTGTCTGTTCAAGCATTAAAACTGCCATCTGCATGGAGAATGTATTAACCAATTACCACTCAAGTTATACCAACCCTGAGGGTGAAGGCCTTTGAAACCATTGTGGGAAAAGGAGAAGGGTAACTGTTTTTTTTCCCTTTTCCCACCATGTTTTGTACTTTTTCACTGATAAACCCTACCATTTTAGCCACGCTTAATTTATCGTCTGCAAATACTTTGAATTTTGATGGGTCTGAGATTTTGTCCTTTGATAAAAAAGTAAACTTTTTACCACGCAATCCCGAGTTTTAATGACTTTGACAGAAATCATCATTTGAGTTACATTTCATTTGTCATCAGCAAATGTTTCCGCTTTGGTTTCGTCAAAAATTTTGCTGCTTGGTAAAGAGTTAAGAGAGATCATCAATCATTATACAGATAGAAAAAAATTATGACTGTCTTTTTAAAGGTTGGTAACAGCTAAACATAGAGTAATTGTAACATTGTGAAATGTAAATCTTTTAGCTGTTTAGCAAAACAAATAGAAGACTAGTCCAATTCCTAACCATTTACAGACAGCAAATCCAAGAATTTAGGTTTTACATTTGTCCTTTGGAAGGGCAGGAAACATTGTGGGAAAAGGAGAAAATGCTGGTTACCAGCATTTTCTCCTTTTTCCAACAATGTTTCCAGAAGCCTTCTTCCTCAGAGTCGGTAAAACTTTGGATTTTCGAGGAGAATTTTGTCTGGAGCAAATCCATTGCACAATGAACTTTCCTTCATTTTCGAAAGCACTTTCCTGTCAGTAGCGTTATTTGAATAGGATGTGTGACATTGCATACATTACAACTTTTTGCATAATAAAGAAACTCTATATATCTTCACTGTGTGAGAAAACTCTCTACCAAACAATATGCTATGATTTTATGACCCTGTGAAAGAAGGCTTTTGAAAACATTTTCAGAGAGGGAGGAACCAGCAATTTCTCCTTTTCCCAGAATGTTTTCATTATTTCATATTTCATTATACGAGCCACATTTAGTTTGTCAACTGCAAATGCTTTCAAATTGGGCATGTCTAAAATTTTGTTGTTCAGTCAAAATTGAAAGTGTTTGTAGCGGCGCATGACATTTTGTGGAAAGGGTGTTTCATCTAAATCCATGTATGTTTTAAAATACCGATTGCTAAATTCCTAGTTTCATTTCATGAAAAGCTCTGTCTGGAAGGAATATTTGAGCTAGAATTCGTCTGAGTAAGGGTCAGGGCTATGGATCGTTTTCGTTGAATGTGGTTTTCGACGAAGTGTAGCGGATCTATTTGAAGATGTCGATGTCAATATGGCTTAGCTCATCACCAAACAGGGCAAAATTTTATACTTTTCTAAATTGAAATTTTATATAGTTTACAATTGTGACCCAAATGATCAGATTTGACTCTGAAATGATAGAAAAAACTGTAGGAATTTTCTGCAAAAGTCTTCTCCATCTGGGTTGTAAAAGCTGCAGATTATTTGGTGAAGGGTTGAACAATGGGCCATGTCAATGAAAGGGTATAAAATATTATGGGAAAAGGAGGAAATCCTAGTTAACTCTTTACCAAGCAACAAAATTTTAGACTGGTCCAAATTGTAAGCAGTTGCAGACGACAAAATACTGTAAATGACTGAAAAATTGAAATTTGTTTTGGGAAGGGTAGAAAACATTGTGGGAAAAGGAGAAAATGCTGGTTATCAGCATTTTCTCCTTTTCCCACAATGTTTTCAAAAGGCTTCTTCCTCAGGGTCGTTAAAAGTCGGGATTGTGTGGTAAAGAGTTAACAGCATTTTCACTTTTTCCTACCATGGTTCTTAATGTTTTCTTCTCCAGATTGTTCAAACACAGGATTTTATTGAATAGGGTTACCACATAACTTATCAACAATTTTTTTTCACAATTTCTGCAGTTAATGACCTTTTGGAACAGTACAAGAAAAGGGGCAGAATATTGCCAGTTACTTGTTTGTGTGTGTATCATAAAACAAGGTCATATTTTTTTCTTTTACTGAAATTGGCTTCAGTAAAAGCCTATTATCAATGTACCAAGAACATAGCCCAGATTTAAGAATCATTATTCTCCCAAAATTAAAACTTGTATTTATGGCAAAAATGGTATTATTCTCATAAGAATGAAATCTGCATTACTGTTGGTATCGATTGGTGATTTATCAATTGATTGCATGGTGTTTAATGCCGTTTTCAACATTATTTTAGTTATATCACGGCGGCCAGTGCACCTATCCATGCTTTCCTGGAGTTTCCTTTACCAGATAATATTCTTTCCAAGCCACTGGCTGCCTTCCCACATAACCATTGTCGAAATGATGGTCAGCAGAGAGAGAGTAATGAATCCTGTCGCGATGACTATCATCAATCCTTGGAAAGAAATTGGCCAGCAACCTCCTGTTCTCAAGTCCTGTGCACTACCGACTGAGCTACGGGGGCTTGGCGGTGATTTATCAATTGGTCTTACACTTCAGTGGTAAATGGATATTTCTCACTTTGTCATGTCATTTTCTCCTCGTGTTTTTACAGAAAGATAATGGGGCCATGCTCTGTGAAAAGGGAGCTTAATGCATTTCCAAATAGTAACTACCCAGGTTAGTATATGTAGTCTATGCAGGCTGACCTGGGCCAAAACTTATTGCTTTTGGTCAATTTTCTCCATGTCAAAGGACCAGTGTACCTCATGATTCAGTCGGTTGTTGGACAAAACAGATTTTAGGGATGTATAACAGTCATACACAACCATATTTACAAACCATGAGAAAGAAGACCTTTGAAAACATTGTGGGAAAAGAAGAAAATGCTGGTAACCAGCATTTTCTTCTTCTCCCACAATGTTTTTTACCCCTTGATAAACAAATCCTGTAAGTTGGGCCACATTTGTTGTCTGCATGCGCTGTCAATATGAGAGTTTTAACCTTTATTGTCGCGTAAGGAATTGCTTGGCATCATGCATCACCGAGATGCATTAAGCCCCTTTTCACAGAGCATGGCTCACACATGTATATTTGTTTTGTCTAACAAGACATCTTGACTCAATTTTTTAGTTGACACTCGGTACAAATTTGTATTAGATGTGTATCTATGTAAAAAATATGCACAATCAACCTGATATAAATTTCAATATATGGTATTAAAACCTAGTGGCAAAAGGCAAAATGCTCATGATAGCAAAACGTTCATAATAAGCTATCTCTCCTCTTGCCAAAATTTATTCGAGCAATCTGCTGAAAGAGAGATAGACAGCTGTTTTTCTGGAGATTACCTGTATGTGTTATTTATGAGGTAACTGATTAACATAAACCTTTGTGACAGCTTGCCTGCTGGTACAAATATATATGATCCATGCTCTGGCAAAGGGGGGGCTTAATGCATCTCCGTGATCCATGATACCAAGCAATTCATCACATAATTATGGATCCATAAAATACATTTTGTCCAACAGTCGACTGTATCGTAAGGTAGACTGGTCCTTTGAGATACAAATGATTGACCAATAGTGAAAAGTTATGGCCCAGGTCAGCCTGGCTGAAATCTGGGTTGATACCGTTCACAGATGCATTAAGCCCCCTTCTCACAGAGCATGGCTCATATCAATGGCTCTAGCAAAAGGGGGTTTAATGTATCTCCATGATACATTATACCGAGCAAATAATCACATTGTTAAGGATCCATAAAATCCATTTTGTCTAATACTGGGCTTAATCTTGAAGTAGAATGGAACTTTGACAAACAGAAAATTGATCAACAGCGAAAAGCAGAGGCTGACCTGGGTCGATACTTTTTACAGATGCATTGAGCCCCCCTTTCCATGTGGCATAACTCATACCAAATTGTACAAACTGATACAAACTTGTACATTATGTTTCTAGATCTGTCTTATACATGTATACATAGCTCACTATCACCAACAGACAACTACATTGTATCTGCTTCTTCAGACCTCCAAATAAGAGGGAGTGATAGTATTCTAAATCCATTATTTCTCTTCCAAACCCTATGTTGTGGGTACTCGTTAGAATCGTCTCAATGAGACAATTCTAATGAGTACCCATAATATAGGGTTTAGTGGAGAGTGATTAATATTTTCAATTTTGAAATCAAAATAATTCCCTCTATCTGGAGCTCTGTTCTTGCAACAGACCCGTATAGAAAACATTGTGGCCTAAGGAACAAGCAATTTGACCTTCTAAGACGTTTTAATATTTAATGCTTTGAACACCAAATATACCCAACAGACATTTTCAGTATACTGTATATATATGACCAAAAAAAGCGCAACTTCAAGGTTGCCTTCGTCTTTAGGGTTTCAGCAAAGCGAACAGTGTAGATAAAAAATCAGACTGAATGTTTTGTGCAGTCTGATCTTGATGCACACTGGCCGTAAAGACAACATTAGTTGTGAAAGGCACTTTAAGAGTTAAAAGTGTATCACACAGAGCTCGAGATAAGAGGGAGTAATGGTATTCTAAATCAATTATTTCTCGTCCAAACCCTATGTTGTGGGTACTCATTAGAATCGTCTCAATGAGACGATTCTAATGAGTACCCATAACATAGGGTTTAGTTGAGAAAAATTAATACTTTCAATCCTATGATCAAAATCACTCCCTCTATCTGGAGCTCTGATCACACCTTGATTTATATCGATTCTTGACCCTTTAACACACAAGTTTTAATGACCCATAGAAGAAACCTTTTGAAAACATTATGGGAAAAAGAGAAAATGCTGGTATCCAGCATTTTCTCCTTTTTCACAATGTTTTCATTAGCCTTCTTCTTCAAGATCCTTGAAACTCAGAATTGTGTGGTAAAGGGTGAACTCTTTCAGCCCAAAATATATAAACTTGGGCTCTGGGATGAGAATACAATCTACTAACACTCATATTTTCAACTTACAGGCTCAACTAGATAAGTGGATGGTACAGATCCAAGATCAGACTGCATATTGTGTTACCAAAACTGGTATCGATCAAAGATCAGACTGCACATTGTGTTACCAAAGTATGTTATAGTTTGGTGAAGGACTAACTTATAGATCACTCAATAAATGTACTGGATCAGAATAAAAAATCCTAAATGTAGTGATGTCAGGCTTTTTACTGGAGAACTTTATAAATAATTCAAGAAACTAGATTCAAGATCAAGGTCTGTATTCACCAACCATTCATAATTGCATTCTTGGTCTAATTCCAAGTTTTGAAAGTACCGGTAACACTACTTCTGATTGGCTAAACCATTTGGTTTAGCCAATCAGAAGTTGTGTTGCTTTCAAATATAGAAAATTCTTGAGAATTAGACTCAGAATGTTCTTAAAAATGGTTTGTGAATACAGACCCAGAATGCCCATTTTGATTTTTAACCCTTTACAACACAATCCCGAGTTTTAACGACCCTGACAGAAAAGGCTTTTGAAAACATTGTGGAAAAAGGAGAAAATGCTGGTAACCAGCATTTTCTCCTTTACCCACGTTTTATACTCTATCAGACACAAATTCTATTATTTGAGAAACATTCAATTTGCCGCCTGCAAATGCTTTCAATTTGAACCAGTCTAGAATTTTGTCGTTGGTATAGAGTTAACTCTTTACCGAATGACAAAATTTTAGACCAGTCCAAATTGAAAGCTTTTGCAGACAACAGAATAAATGTGACTCAAAAATTGAAATTTGTGTTGGGAAGGATAGAAAACATTGTGGGAAAAGGAGAAAATGCTGGTTACCAGCATTTTCTCCTATCCCCACAATTTTTTCCAAAGGCCTTTTTCTTAGGGTTTCAATGTTTTCCAAAGGCCTTTTTCTTTGGGATTGTGTGGTAAAGGGTTAACTGTGTACAAAAGCAGCTGGAGATAAGGTAAGGGGTAACCCTTTACCACATGACAAAATTTTACAAATAGCCAAATTCAAAGCATTTGCAGACGACAAATTAGATATGGCTCACATGGTGAGATATGTGTGTAATAGGACAGAAAACATTGTGGAAACAGGAGAAAATGCTGGTTACCAACATTTTCTCCTTTTTCCACAATGTTTTCAAAAGGCCTCTTTCTTTGGGTCCTTAAAACTTGGGACTGTGTGGTAAAGGGTAACTTTGATTCCAGTCCAAATATAACAAGAAATATCTTTGAAAAAAGATAGACGGCGTAAGAGATACTGGAATATAAATATTGAAACTCTATTGTGAGCGCAATATGAAGTAAGATAACGAAAAGTAACCTCAAGAACAATTGCCTCCTTTTTTCTAACTGTTTTTCGTTTTGTTGAAAGTGGTATTGGGTTATTGGGCAACGCTTTTGAAAATATTAAATTTCCAAACAGCACAAGAAAAGAATCATTTATATTATGTTGCTATGGTATGGATCAAGGCCCCGGGGTACTGATTAGCAGTAGCAACGCTTGTAAATGTTAGTTTCATAAATTTGCAAGCAAATATACCAGCAGCGGCCCGCCGATTAAACATGTGCGCATTTTTGACCAATTGCAAATTACCATCTATTCATCCATTCCTTTATCAGTACCATGAAATAGGTCAAAAGCCAGCGCATTCAGCTACGTCGAAAAAAGGTAAAAAAATGATCAGACTGGAACCCAGTCTGGGTAAACGGATAACTGGTAGAGAAAATATCAACTGGAAACAGAAAATATGTTTTATTGTTCTTTTGTCCACTCAAATAGAACACAATCAAATATACATACGTGTGTATCTTGTCTGAACACAATTCTTACATAACTGGCACCATGAATTTTACCTTGATTGCACAATGAAATTAGTTATATTATAGTTTTTCTCCGAACAGAATGTAATGAGGAATGTAAGGTAAAACACGCTTTAACCCTTTACCAGACGACAAAATTTTAGCCTTCTCCAAATTGAAAGCATTTGCAGACGACAATTTCAATTTGGCTAAAATGGTGCAATTTTTCTTTGATAGGGTAGAAATCATTGTGGGAAAAGGAGAAAATGCTGGTTACCAGCATTTTCTCCTTTTCCCACAATGTTTTCAAAAGGCTTCTTTCCCAGGGGCGTCAAAAGGCGTCATTGTGCGGTAAAGGGTTAAGCAATAAAACACTCTTATCCCAATATCTTATACAAAAAGGTTTATTTTTTGCCCCTGTTGTATAGAATGGTTTGATTAACTCTTTAAAACACAACAAAAATGTAGACTTGTCCAAACTGAAAGCATTTGCAGACCACAATTTAAATGTAGCTCAGATGATGGACTTTGTCTCTGAGAGGATAGAAAACATTGTGGAAAAAGGAGGAAATGCTGGCTACCAGCATTTTCTCCTTTTCCCACAATGTTTTCAAGTCCTCTTTCTCAGGGTCGTTAAAACTCAGGATTGTTTGGTAAAGGGTTAATCCTGCTGAATAAGTGAAATGAAGTTTTCAAGAGAACAGTAAATACCCATATTTGGCCATTTCAAAGGTATTTTTCTTGGGGAGGGGGGAGGGAAAGATATCTCCTTATCGCACAATGTAGATCCAAGATCAGACTGCACAGAATGTGCAGTCTGATCTTGATCTACATTGTCCGCAAAGGGTCGGTGTGATGTGCTTAGCAAATTACTGCTAATATCTATTGTTTCTCACAGTATGTTTGTGGAAATTCTTTGCTATACAACACTGTTTTCAACATTATTAATTATATGTGGTAGCTAGTTTGTTTGTTTGTTTTTATTGGTGTTTAACCTCGTTTTAACAGCTTAGGTCATATCATGGTGGTCAGTGGACCTACACATGTGTTTCCTGGCTTTCTCACACCAGTTCTGACACAACTTTCTTTCCAGGTCACTGACTACTTTTCTCACATGCATCAGAGGTGAGAGGCAAAAAACTGGCCTCAACCAGGTATCGAACCCTAAACCGCCAGGTCACAATTCAGATACGCTAACTACTTAACTACCCAGCTGGGCTTGGTGGCCAGAACACCTGTCCATGCTTTCCCAGAGTTTCTTTTACCTCTGCTTCACACAATAAAACCTATTGCAATGACTGTCATCAATCCTTGGAAATAATTTGGCCTAGCTGGGAACTTCTGAAAAAAAATGTGGAATCTGTTTATTTAAAACAATTACATCATTGCCTGCCACACTTTCAATGCAAATGAAATTTCCTCCAGATACTGTGCCCATCATGTTTATTAGTTAGAAATGCTTTCACCATTTACCACATATATGTATTCCAAATTATTTACATCCACAAGAAAGAAGACCTTTGAAAACATTGTGTGAAAAGAGGAAAATGCTGGTAACCAGCATTTTCTTCTTTTTCCACAATGATCTTTTTTATCCCTGAGACAAATCCAATACTTTGAGCCACATTATTTGGTTGTCTGCAAGTGCTTTCAACATGGAAGAATGTAAAGCTTTGCTTTCTGGTAAAGATTCAACACTTTACCAAAGAATCCCCTGTTCGAACAGTCCTGGTGAAGGCGGCTTTTGAAAACACTGTGGACAAGAAGAAAATGATGGTTACCTTCTTTTTGCAACAATGTTTTCAACCTTTCCTTGTGCAAATGTCAATATTTGAATCACACTTAACTTGTCATCTGGAAATTCTTTCAATCTGAACCAGTCTAAATTTCTGTTGTTTGGTAAAAAATTAAACGAGCCAGGATCATGCCAAAACTGAACTGAATGTCTACCAAAAGAAATGCGTTCTTTGGACCAGTCTAAAATTCAGGGATTTTGGACATATTTTCTACATGTGTTTCCTGTCAGTATACTGGTTTAACTCTTTACCACACAATCCCGAGTTTAACTCTTTACAAAACGACAAAATTTTAGACTGGTCCAAATTGAAAGCAATTATAGACGACAAATTAAATGTGACTCAAAAATTGAAATTTGTTTTGGGAAAGGTAGAAAACATTGTGGGAAAAGGAGAAAATGCTGGTCACCAGCATTTTCTCGTTTTCCCACAATGTTTTCAAAAGCTTTCTCTTTCAGGTTCGTTAAAAGTCGGGATTATGTGGTAAAGAGTTAACCAACCCTGACAGAGAAGGCTTTTGAAAACATTGTGGGAAATGGAGAAAAAGCTGGTAGCCAGCATTTTCTCCTTTTTTCCACAATGTTTTCTACCTCTTCTATGATCAATTCTTACATTTGAGCCATATTTAAATTGTCTTCTGCAAATGCCCTTAACCCTTTCCCAAACAAGCCCTGGTTTTCACGTGTCTGCAGTACAAGTCTTTTGAAAACATTGTGGGAAAAGGAGAAATTGCTCATAATGAGCAATTTCTCCTTTTCCCACAGTGTTTTCTACCCTTTTTGATAACTTTCTGCCATTTTCATCAAATTTAAATTTGTCGTCTGCAAACTCTTTCAATTTGGACCAGTCCAAAATTTGTTGTTTGGGAAAGGGTTAAATTTGATATGTCTTATATATTGCTGTTTGGCAAAGTGTTAACCCATTGCTACACAATCCCAAGTTTAAACAAACTGGAAGAAGTGGGTCTTTGGAAAGCATTGTGGGAAAAGGAGAAAATGCTGGTAACTAGCGTTTTTCTTTTTCGAAAAATGTTTTCTACTTTTTAGAGACAAATCCCATCAGTTGAGCCAGGCTTAATTTGTCGTCTGCAAAATTCAATGCTTTCAATTTGGAAGATTCTAAAATTATGTAGTCTGGTATAGAATTACTATTTTACCTGATTAAAAAAGGTTAGAGATTTTCATTTCCTTACAAGTTTTGTTTCTTTGTTCTTTCACTTGTAAAATAATATTGTGACAAATGGCCCTTGATTAAAAGACCAGGAATAATGCTTTTCAACACAATTCCGGACAATTAGAGGAATACAACTACTGGTATATATTGCAATGTGTATAATGATTTTTTTTAAAAATCAATTTTTCACAACTGTTACAATGCCTACTTGAAATGTTCTAACTTTGTGTTATCCAAAACAGTAAGTCACAAATCTGATTTATTACACTGTACACTGCAAAATTGGTTAATATCCTCGGTAATTCTTGCAACCATGCTGTCTAAACTGTCATCTGTTTTGAAATACACTGAAAAAATAAAACAAACTATATTTCATCTCTATGATTATACCTTTTACCCCTTAGGGCCGAGCCCCGTAGCTCAGTCGGTAGCGTACAGGACTTGAGAACAGGAGGTCGCTGGTTCGATCCCCGGCTCGGCCAATTTCTTTCCGAGGATTGATGATAGTCATTGCGACAGGATTCATTCCTCTCTCATCGATGATCATTGTTTCGACAATGGTTATGTGGGAAAGCAGCCAGTGGCTTGGAAAGAATATTGTGCGTAGTACTGGTAAAAGAAACTCCAGGAAAGCATGGGTGCACTGGCCACCGCGATATAACTGAAATAATGTTGAAAACGGCATTAAACACCATACAATCAATCAATCAATCAATCAATTTACCCCTTAGGGCACCAAAAAACCTTAACAGACACTTTCAGTCTACAAATAGAGCCTAAGTAATTGCAATTCTAGTGTTGCTTATACCCAGAATGCTTCAGCAGCACAGACAGTGTTGATCAATTTTTAATCTGACAAGACAATGACAGGATTTCCTCATTAAACCTTTACCACACAATCTTGACTTTTAATGACCCTGAGGAAGAACCCTTTAGAAAGCATTTTCTCCTTTTCCCACAATGTTTTCTACCCTATGAAAGACAAATTTCATTTATTGAGTCACAAATACATTGTCGTTTGCAAATGCTTTAAATTTGGACTAGTCTAAAATTTTGTTGTTTTGCACAGGGTTAACTCTTTACCACATGAAAAAAATTCTGACTTGGACAAATTGACAGCATTTGCAGACGAATTTACTTCTGGCTCAAAAGATGGAATTTGTCATTGTCATTGATGGGGTAGAAAACATTGAGAAAAGGAGAAAATGCAGGTTACAAGCATTTTCTCCTTTTCACACCATGTTTTCAAAGGGCTTCTGGCTCAGTCGTTTAAACTCGGGATTGCGCAGTATAGAGTGAAATTTTCACAATGTTGCAAGGAGAAAAACCAGTTACAGAAAGTAATTTGTGTATTTCAGCCAGTAAAAAAATTGTACGATATGAGAATATTTCACTGTTGTCATGCGATCAGACTTCCAGATAAGAGGGAGCGACAGTATTCCAAATCCATTATTTCTCTTCCAAACCCTATGTTCTGGGTACTCATTAGAATCGTTTTGATGAGACGATTCTAATTAGTACCCATAACATGGAGTTTAGTGGAGAGTGATTAATATTTTTAATTCTGAAGTCAAAATCACTCCCTCTATCTGGAGCTCTGGTGAGATTGTTCTAAAAACAAAAGATACCGTAATTTGTGTTTAGCAATTTCACACATGCACATGCATGAAGCATTTCAGAGTTTGAGATCCCTGCCCCTGTAGCTCAGTCGGTGGCATACAGGACTTAAGAACAGCAGATCGCTGGTTCGATCCCCGGCTCTGCCAATTTCTTTCTGAGGATTGATGATAAGTCATTGCGACAGCATTCATTCCTCTCTCACTGCTGACCATTGTTTTGATGATGGTTATGTGGGAAAGTAGCCAGTGGCTTGGAAAGAATATTGTGTGGAGTAATGGTAAAAGAAACTCCAGGGAAGCATGGATAGGTGCACTGGCCACCACGATATAGCTGAAATAATGTTGAAAACGGCGTTAAACACCATAAATCAATCAATCAATCAGCGATTGGACCAATGATGGAAGAAATCGGTACTTGGGATTGCAAGGATGACGAGACTAGATTACAGTGGTTAACTCTTTACCAAATTGGACCTGACCAAATTGAAAGCATCTGCAGACGACACATCAAATCATGTTAAAATGAAGATTTCTCTTTTTGTAAGGGTAGAAAACATTGTGGGAAAAGGAGAAAATGCTGATAACCAGCAATTTCTCCTTTCCCAACAATGTTTTCTTCCACTTCAAAGATTGAAACATCTTTTTAGCTCCATTTAGACTTTCAGCTCCGTTTAAACTGTCATCTGCAAATGTTTTCCACCCAGTTGTGTGTAAAATTTTGTCATTTAGTACAAAGTTAACTTTATCAAACTTTTAGACTGGTCCAAATTGAAAGCATTTGCAGACAGTAAACTTAACATGGCCCAAATGACAAAATTTGTCCCTGATGGGATAAAAAACATTGTGGGAAAGGAGAAAATGCTGGTTACCAGCATTTTCTCATTTTCCCACAATGTTTTCAATAGCCTGCTTCCTCAGTATCGTTATAAGTCGAGACTGTGTGGTAAAGCATTAATGAATCCTACCTATATCTTCTTGGACCTCTATAGCTTTCAAATGTTCCAAATGTTTGGGCCAGACAACCTGCTCAAAGTACCCTGGTACGTCTGGGGGATCATAATTACGTTGTCTGCAATAGATGACAGTAAATTGTACAATCCGTGGTAACTTTTCACTACATGACAAAAAAGTGAAGACTTGTCCAAGTTGAAAGCATTAGCAGACTTCAAATTAAAGGCTGCTTAAAATTTAATGGTGATCTCTGTATTTCATAGGGTAGGAAACATTGTGGGAAAAGAAGAAAATGCTGGTTACTAGCATTTTCTCCTGTTCCAACATTGTTTTCAAAGACTTGCCCCACAGGGTCGTTAAAACTCGGGATTGTTTGGTAAAGGGTTAACAATTGTTATATTTAGACAATTCTAAGAAAACAGGCTTTTGGAAACACTGTGGTAAAAGGAGAAAATGCTGGTAAATATTTTTCTCCTTTTTCCTTCATTGTTTTCTAGCCTTTTACAATTAAATGGCACCATTTGAGCAGCATTTGCAGTATGCAAATACTTTAAATATGAATTCTAAAATTCTGTTATGTGGTCAAGAGCATAAAGTGTCATGCCCTCTTTATTTTTTCTCTTACTTTCCAATTTCTCAAAGAGGGTAAAAAGTCATCGAGATTTAGTGCAAAAATCTAAAAAATCCATAATGGCTTACTGATAAGGAACATTTTTGCTTATGGAGATTCAGCAATAAAAAAAATTGCATGCTAAAAATAGAACAGGAGGCTGAGAGGGTCATACCCATAGTAGGAAGTTACCTCTTTACCAAACAATCCTGGCTTTTAACGACCCCGAAAAAGAATGCTTTTGAAAACATTGTGGGAAAAGAAGAAAATGCTGGTAACCAGCATTTTCTCCTTTTCCCACAATGTTTTCTTCCCTATAAAAGACAGAAATCATCATTTACATTACACTAAAAGTTTTCATTTGTCGTCTGCAAATGCTTTTAATCAGGTCAAGTCCCAGATTTTGCCATTTGGGGCATTAAGCACATGCATACCCTTCGCCGCCTAAATCTCTTTCATTTAGCCATTCCCACCCCAATTTACTTTGCATGTCCTTTTCAATTTCTTTTGAATTAAAACCAGGAGGTTTTAACCCTGACAATCTTCATTTTATTTCGGCAGCCATGTTTCCATGCAGGACAAAATTTCTCCGTTCAATAATTATCTATTGGTTGACCGATATGTTTTGGTCCAATCATAAGCTGTTTTTTAAGTAGGAAGCATGAAATGCTTCTCTAATTTATTCCCAAGTATACTCAGCCAATAAACTCATCTGATTTAGTAACAGAATCTCTGTTACCAGATGTTCAACAAGAGCCATAAATGACCAGGAATAGCCTGGAAGGAAATGCAGATAGGAAATAAACTTTATTGATACAACAACTGGAGATCAGTTGACTTGCAATATGCCGTAGATATAAGATTTATTTAGACAGTTTGGAAAATATCCTAGATGGACCCTGAAAATATAGAATTCCATCATAATATGAAAACTTTCACTCACGACTTTTCACATTTTTTATCCTTTTAATAAATATTTTCCATTTTCCTGTAAAAAAGTAGGGATAGAAGGACATTTTCAGAAAAAAGTAGGACAAGAAAAAAAGTAGGGAAAGTAGGAAAAGTAGGGCCCGCTTGAAAGCCTGCAAATCGAAAGAATTTGCAGACAACAATTTAAATAAGTCGCAAATGATGAATTTTACCTCTAATAAGGTACAAAAAACATTGTTGGAAAAGGAGAAAATGCTGGTTACCAGCATTTTCTCCTTTTCACACAATGCTTTCAAAAGGTTTCTTCCTCAGGTCTTTAAAAGTCAGGATTGTGTGGCAAAGAGTTAAAAACATCTTTGAAGTTCAAAAGATGTTCAAAAATGGTTTCAACTGAATTTCAGGGGATTTTACTTACTTTCTTCTCTCATGACAAACATCTTTTTCCACCGTCAGAAAATACTTCCTATCAAACAGTGATGCAAATGGTCTACAAGAAATTCAAAGAAAAAAATTTGTGAAAACTTTTAATGTGTTTCAAAGTTTGAATAATACATTTTAACCTCAAGTTAAAGCTAAGCTTTTTTCAAACGATTCCATGATTGAATGACCATGAGGAAAACAGCCTCTGAAAAGGCTGTGGGCAAAGGAGAAAATACATGTACTGGTAACCAGCAGTTTCTCCTATTTCCCACCAATACCACTGTGTCTCAAAGACCCGTACTGTTTTTTTGTGTAGAGTTACTGTATATCCTGTGCTCACGAAAACATTGTGTGAAAAGAGAAAATGCTGGTAACCAGCATTCTCTCCTTTCCCCACAATGTTTTCTGCCTTTTCCCTGTAAAATACAATCATTTGAGCCACATTTTAAATTGCTTTTAACCCTTTACCATGCAATGCCGACTTTTAACGACCCTGAAGAAGAAGCCTTTTGAAAACATTGTGGGAAGAGGAGAAAATGCTGGTAACCAATATTTTCTCCTTTTCCAAAAATGTTTTCTACCCATCACGAAAATATTGCATCATTTGAGCCACACTGATATTGTCGTCTGCAAATGCTTCCAATTTTGGCAAGTCTAAGCTTTTGTTGTGTGGTAAAGGGTTAAACTTATAAAATCTAAATTTTTATCAACTGGTAAGAGGCTTTCAAAGTAAGTCTTTATGAAGGAAAAGGTTTATGAGAGATAAAAAGCAGATATCTACCTCCAACCAAAAATGGAATACCCATCTACAATGATGACAGAACCATCACCAGTCTCCTGGGTTTTTTCAATCATCTGTTTGACATCCTGAACAAACTCGTCCATTTCCAATGCCCTAAAGTCTACAAAACAAGCACCTGTGAACTTAGAGTAATTCTACAGCAGAAAACAATGTGGAACTTTGAAACACAGTCGTATTAAGGTATAGTGCAAGTCTCTTGCTGAAGGGTACCTGGCTGACCTTAGGAACTAACCTCATCCTTCTCTGCATACTGGTTAGGGTTCATCAAACCATCACTATGAGTCATTAGTCTAAGGCATAAGAACTTGTTTTACAAATGATGTAAAACTGATCTATCTAAAATCAACTCTTTACCACGCAACATAAGTGTATACTTGCCCTAACTGAAAGCATCTGCAGATGACAATTTGGATGTGGCTCAAAAGATGGAATAGTCTTGATAAGATTGAAAACATTGTGGAAAAAGGAGAAAATGCTGGTTACCAGCATTTTCTCCTTTTTCCACAATGTTTCCAAAAGCCATCTGTGTCAGGATCTTTAAACTCAGGAATGAGTGATTTGGAGCTGAACAACATAATACAACACATCATTTCAGCTGCTTTGTTTTACACTTCTCGGGAAAAAAAAAAGTTCATATTTAATGTAAATAAAGATAACCAACTTGAATCAAAGTTAACCCTTTCCCAAACGACAAATTCTGGACTGGTCCAAATTGAAAGGGTTTGCAGACGACAATTTTAAATTTGATGAAAATGGCAGAAAGGTCTCAAAAAGGATAGAAAACACTGTGGGAAAAGGAGAAATTGCTCGTTACGAGCAATTTCTCCTTTTCCCACAGTGTTTTCAAAAGACTTGTACTGCAGACACGTGAAAACCAGGGCTTGTTTGGGAAAGGGTTAAGGGCATAAATACAGGTGAAAACATTGTTCTCATTTGAAGCAATTTATTCCTTTTGCCATGATATTTTCAAAATCTGTCTGTGGCAAGACAAGAACAAAAACGCAGCATGGAGGTACCAACACGCAGCTGCAGTTGCTTTTGAAAATAAGATTGATTTTCAGAGAAAATTTTAAGTCGAAATAGGGTCATAGCTGTGTCATAAATATTTTGGATGGTTACCTGCCCCTGTTGTATGGGTTCATCTTTGGATAGTTAGAAACTAGTCTGAGCTTGAAGTAAATATCTTTGGTAATGACAGAGATATTAAAAAATGTCAAAGTTTTGACACAGACAATGACAGGGCTATGACAATACCTCAACCTTTTCTTTGAAAACTACCGAGCTAAAAAGCAAGAAAATGCCTACAATTAATGACAAATACCTTCCCAGTTGTGATGGTTCAGCTCTGGAATGTAAAGGGGAGATAACTTTGGATCATTTGGAGGCAAAAAATAATGATCTTGATACACATGGGTAGAATTAGGAATTTCTTCAACAAGTCTTTCGGCAAGCGTGGATTTCCCACTATTGGTTGTTCTGGAAAATAAGTAAAGTAAATTATCATTAGCAGTTGGACAGTGACAATATGATGGCATATCCATGTGAACCATGCTGTGAAAAGGGAGCTTAATGCGTCTACAAAACGTATTAACCCAGATCAGCATGCACAGTCCTTGCATGTGCTATTTTCAAAGGATTACTGTACCTCATGATTCAGTCGGTTGTTATACAAAATGAATTTTATGGATGAATAATTGTGTGATGATTTGCTTAGTACCAAGCATCACAGAGACATATTAAATCCTTTTTTTCCAGAGCATGGTTCATGTTCATTAACATGCAAACTTTGTATTCTCTCAGGAAAATGAAAAAGGGAAACAAAAGTACCGTATGTTGCTGCCAATGCTTGGCGGAAGTTTCTGTTGAGGTGAAAATTTAGGTAAAAAAGGGGCGTAACTTTGTCAAAAATATTTTGAGGGTTAATTATCTTTCTGGTACAGGTTAACCTTTGAATTATGGAGACTTGGTCTGAGTTTGAAGTATGTACCTTAACCTACTGACAGAGATATCACAAAATGTTCGAACTTTTTACATGACACAAACAACAAGAATGCTTTAACAATACCTCAATATTTTCTTCAAAAATATCCAAGCTGATAATGGTAAAATCTTAATTGTGATTTATGCTGTAACCTTTTACCACACAATCCTGAGTTTTAACAACCCTGAAGTAGACAGCCTTTGAAAACATTGTGGAAAAAAGAGAAAATGCTGGAAACCAGCTTTTTTTCCTTTTCCCACCATCTTTTCTACCTTATCAGATACAAATTATTACATTTGAGCCATATTTCAACTCTTGCATGCAAAAGTTTTCAATTTGATCAAGTCTAAATTTTTGTCCTGTGGCAAAGAGTTAATTAGTGAGACAGAATTTTATTAACAGTATTGCCGAGTACTGTATATGAGTCCTTTCATTCACTTAGGTTTATAACAGAGAATGTTTTATATGGCAAGTGTGGGCTTAAATTGTATCCACAAAAAGCTTATTTTGAATATACCCCAGTAAGTAGGTTGCAAACAAAATATACAAGAGAAGAAAGAAGACAGTAATTCCTTAAAAACCTAAAGTGCCTTTGACAGTCTTAGTGGCCTTTGTGGCCTGTATACATCAAGATCAGACTGCACAAAACACACAGTTCTGTATTTGATCTACACTGTTTGCATTGCTGAGACATTCTGGACATTAGCAACCATGAAATTTCATTTATTTTGGTCTTATTTCTAGAATGAAAATGTCTGTTGGGTTGATTCAGCTCTCGGAGTCTATCAATAAAATTTAATGGGCTTGGAACAGACAAGTGGTTTGTAAATAAACCATACAACTATTAAATCAGCCTGTCAACTGCTCAATAAAAAAACTTTTTCTTACCCACTAATTCCTATAACAATCACTTTCTTTGACATGTTGATCTACAAGAGAAAATAAATATAAACATGCAAAACTTCAAACCTGATACATAATTAATTCTTCACCAAACATCAACAATTTAGACCAGTCTAAATTGAAATCAAAAGCAGAAAACAAATTAAATAAAGCTCAAATGTAGATATTTGATTCTTGCATGATAAGAAAACATACAGAGAAAATGCTTGTTACCAGCATTTTCTCCTTTTTCCACAATGTTCTCAAAGGCTCTTTTCTCATGATCATAAAAACTTGTGTACCACTGTGTATTAACGGGTTAATGACCTTTACAAAAAACAGTTATGATTGCTATGTAAGATGACAGGTATTTTTACTGTACTTACTGCATAGTATCAACACAAAACATGAACATAACAGCACTATTTGTTAGCATTACCTCAGAGTTAGTGTTACATGGAATACCATTATAGTTCCTCCTTATCTTACAGAAAAACATGTGCTGCAAAAATACCTGTCATGACTAAACATCACTGTCCATTTTTGTGCCTTTTTGTGATTTAAATACTACAAGTAGACAGCTATTTTGCACTTCTGGTACACTTATATCATAGATAACAACATTTTATTATCTCTTTGAGCTCAACAAGAATTAACCCAACAGACTTCATCGTTCTAGAGTAAAACCCTCACAATTCCATGGTTGTTTTTGTCTACACTTTTTTTTAGCAAAACACAAGGTGTAAGTCAAAGCTCAGATTGAACTTTTGTGCAGTCTGAATTTGACCTGAACATTCTGCAAGGCGATTAAAACAGTTGTGAATTGGCGCTTCACTGGTTAAGATTAATCAGGGATGAGGGATCTTATATACACGTGTATATAAGATCCCCGGATTAATATAGACAGAAAATGACAAACACTAAATTCAAAAAAATAATTTAACTAACCAATGTCCGGGCTGATCTTCCTGCTCGCCTTCCCACTCAGTATCATCCGTTTCTTCAGGACCGTCCGGGTTCTCTTCTTTTTGGACGTCCTGATTTATTCGGTCCAAAAACGCACTCAATAAACGTTTATTTAGGTGGTCCGTCTGTGTAATTTCACGTACTGGTTGTTCCTCTGTATTTTCAGCTGTGGAACTAAGTGTGTCGTTTGAAATGTGTTTTGTTTGTGCTCCACTTTCAAAGTTATCAGCCGGTCCCTTATCGGGCTGTGAACTATCCTCCATATTAAAATCGGGCTAAAACCCAACACGAATAAGCTGTAGAACTGAATTTCACGGATTTTTCTGTTTAATGAAAGATGTTCCCATTTTCTTCCTTTTGTTATTTGCTTATTTTTGTTGTCATTGATATTTTGATCAAGTTTGTAAAGCAGCTATGTACTTTGAAAGACAGAAGAGTCTGTTGTCTAGACGTTTTTCTTTATCAGCCAACCTACTTTCGCGCTCCACTATTAAAGGGACAAAACTCGATTAAATTTTTAACACGTCTTGTAAGAGTCACTTCCCTTACACTTCGGGTCCATTCTTAACCAAACAGTGTTGAGTCTTGTTCAAATTGATAGCATTTACAGACTACATTTCAAATGAGGTCCAAAGGACGGAATTTGTCTGCTAAAAGGGTATAAAACGTTGTGGGGAAAAAAAGGAAAAAATGCTGGTTTCCACCTTTTTCTCTTTTTTTTTTAGCAATATTTTTTAAAAAGATATTTTCATAGGGTCATTAAAACTGGGAAACATTGTTTGGTATAGCGTAAAATATGTAGGTCACAGAAGTCATAGCGTCTTACCCACATTAACCCTTTACCACACAATCCCGCGTTTTAACTGCCCTGAGGAAGAAGTCTTTTGAAAACATGGTGGGAGAGGAGAAAATGCTGGTAACCAGCATTTTCTCCTTTTTCCAAAATGTTTTCTACCCTGCCCAGAATTAATATCATTTTTTCAGTCAGAATTATTTTGTCGTCTGCAAATGCTTTCAAATTAAACTAGTCTAATATTTTGTCATTTGGTAAAGAGTTAACTACCCTGAGGAAGAAGTCTTTGAAAATATGGTGGAAAGAGGAGAAAATGCTGGTAACCAGCATTTTCTCCTTTTTCCACAATGTTTTCAACTGTTTTAGAGTCAGTTTTCATCAGTTGAGCCATATTCAATTTGTCTGCAAAAGCTTTGAATTTGGAAGAGGGTAAAATTTGTTCGTTAGGTTAAGAGTTAACTCTTTACCAAAAGAAAAATTTTAGACCGGTCCAAATTGAAAGCTTTTGCAGATGATAATATATGTGACTCAAAAATTAAATTTTGTCTTGGGAAGAGTAGAAAACATGGTGGGAAAAGGAGAAAAAGCTGGTTACCAGTATTCTCTCCTTTTCCCACCATGTTTTCAAAAGGCTCCTTCCTCAGGGTCGTTAAAAGCCTGGATTGTGTGGTAAAGGGTTAATCGCTTGTTGGAAAACCTATAGCTACTTGAGTTATGATGCAGTAGTTTCAAAGACTGATCCTGCTTTTCATGGGGGTCGAACCCTAGACCGCTATTGTTGCAGGCTGATCTCCAACACTGCTATCCCTACACCTCTGTTATTTAACCCTTAACCAAACCACAAAAATGCCCAAATTTAATGCATTTGTAGATCCCAATTTGAGTGTGCCTAAAATGATGGAGTTTGTCCTTGGAAGGGTAGAAAACATCGTGGGAAAAGGCGAAAATACTGGTAACCAGCAGTTTTCAAAACTCTGTCAGGGTCAATAAAACTAGGGATTGTTTAGTAAAGGGTTATACATAACTATTCATATGTTTTAATTTTCTAGAGAAAGAGGATTTTTTTAAAAAACATTGAGGGTAAAGGAGAAAATGCTGGTAACAGACATTTTCTCCTTTTCCCACAGTGTTTTCTACCCTATCAGAGAACTTAAACTTACTTGCACCAATCTGGAATTTGTTGGCTGCAACTTGTCTCTAATTTGGAAGAGTGAGCAATTTGTCGTTTGGTAAAGTGTTAACCCTTTACCAAACAACAAAATTTTAGACTGGTCCAAAGTGAAAGCATTTGCAGACGACAAATTAAATGCGACTCAAATGATTGGATTTGTGTCTGAAAGAGTAGAAAACATTGTGGGAAAAGGAGAAAATGCTGGTAACCAGCATATTCTCCTTTTCCCACAATGTTTTCAAAGGGCTTCTTCCACAGGGTCGTTGAAACTTGGGATTGTGCGGTAAAGGGTTAAGATATTGCTTTTTCGTTATTTTTTGGTCGATATTTCCCTTCTTTTGATTATCCAATCAACTAGCTGTGTTATTTAGTTATCCTTGCTGTTTTGCAAGATTGATTGATTGATTGTATGATGTTTAATACCATTTTCAGCATTATTTCAGTTACGTCACGGTAGAGTTTCTTTTACCGGTACCACACACAATATTCTTTCCAAGCGATTGGCTGCTTTCCCACATAACCATTGTCAAAACAATGGTCAGCAGTGACAGAGGATTGAATCCTGTTGCAATGACTATCATCAATCCTTGGAAAGAAATCGGCCAAGCAGTGATCGAACCAGCGACACCCAATTCTCAAGTCCTGTACGCTATTGACTGACCTATTGGAGCTTGTCTGTTTTTCAAGACCATTTAGCCTTAGCAAATGATCAGTGATTTGAAGTAAATAGTTGCTTTTAACCCTTAGCACCCAGTGTAGATCACATTCAGACTGCACAAAACATGCATTCTGAACACTGATGTATTCTGCCAAATAGTTCTGAACAAAAGTGACCCTGAAATTACAATTACTTGCCATGGGTCCTACTTCTAGGCTAAACATGTCTGTTGGGTTCATTGGGCACTCCGAGGATTTATATGAAAAACACATGAGCTTGAAAACATAGCTTTAACTCTTTACCAAACGACAAAATTTTAGACTTGTCCAAATTGAAAGCATTTGCAGACGACAAAATAAATATGACTGAAAAATTCAAGTTTGGTTTGGAAAGAGTAGAAAACATTATGAGAAAAGGAGAAAATGCTGGTTACCAGCATTTTCTCCTTTTCTCACAATGTTTTCAAAAGGCTTCTTTCATAGGGTCGTTAAAAGTCGGGATTGTGTTGTAAAGGGTTAAAGTGCTTTCATGCATGTTTAGAGACATAGGGCTGGATAGTTTAACTATTTCTGAATAATCTATCTTTTTTTAAGATCCTGAGGTAAACATCTTTTGGAGGAAAAACAATAGTTAACCCTTTACCAGACAACAAAATTTTAGACTTGTCCAAATTGAAAGCATTTGCTGACGACAAAATAAATGTGACTCAAAAATCAAAATTTGTTTTGGGAAGGTTAGAAAACATTGTGGCAAAAGGAGAAAATGCTGGTTACCAGAATCTTCTCCTTTTCCCACAATTTTTTCAAAAGCTTTCTTTCTCAGGGTCGGTAAAAGTCGGGATTGTGTGGTAAAGAATTAAAGTTGAAAATGTTGGTACCCTGCCTTTTCCTTCTTTTCTTGGTTACTGCCATTTTCCTCCTTTTCCAACATTTTTTACCAACACTTTCAAAGACACTTCCCATAATATAAAGGCCCATTTGCTGCAAAAAGTAAACAATTCAGGTGTCCAAATGCAGGCAAATTTAATTCATACCATTTAAAAGTATGGATATTATAATGAGGCTGATGAAGTGTGACCATAATTATGGTCTGTCAAAGTTCCAGTCTCAGCCAACTTTTGTTCCAGTTAAGATTCAATTTTGTGGCATTTGTCAAAGACAATGCGACTATGAGTTCAATACTGTATTTTGAAAATCATGTATCGTAGTTTGTGCAAAACTGAATGAAGTGAACCCAGTTAAACTCAATTTTTCTGAGACAAATAAGTGTTTCGATTGCACCCAGATATGAAATTAAAAACGGCGTATTGAAATAAACTGGATAAGGCTATCGATTAAATACTTTTTTTTTTTATCGAAATTAACGTGATGTGCTATGGCCTTCTGTTGGCCTAATGATACACACAATCTCTATCTCCTGACTGCCCGATTCCGTGCTTGTTCGTCCCAAAACCAGTTCGTTCCTGGGCTTGTTTGTCCCATGGCTTGTGGCCCGGACTTGTTTGTCCCACTCTATCAGATTGTGCATGACTATATAGTAGGTTGACTTTTAAGCGAATATTTTGAAACTATTTCTGTTGTTTATTTTTCAAATTACTAATTCCACCCAATGGCTCCCTTGACAAATGCCACACCAGTGCTTTCAATGCTTTGATTCTGCCAGCAACCGTTACTTTGACAGATTGTACTGTAACACATTATTACACTCATATCCATACTTTTAAATGGTATAAATTGAGCCATGCTCTATGAAAAGGGCACTTAATGCATCTGCGAAAAGTATCGGCCCTGGTCAGCCTGCGCAGTCTGCGCAGGCTGACCAGGGTTGAAACTTTTCACTATTGGTCAATTTTAGACATAATGGATTTCATGGATCCATAATTATGTGACGACTTGCCTGGTACAATGCATCACGGAGATGCATTAAGCCCCCTTTTGCCAGAGCATGGCTCAATTAAATTTGTATGCATTTTTTATCCCTACCGCCTCATTGTTTACATTTGGTCACCAGTGGATCTCTGAGCCACATTAACTCTTTACCAAATGACAAAAACTTGAACAAGTCCAAATTGAAAGCATTTGCAGTTGACAAATCAAATGTGGCTCATATGATGAAATTTTTCTCTGAATGGATAGAAAATAGTGTGGAAAAAGGAGAAAATGCTGGTTACCAGCATTTTCTCCTTGTCCCACAACGTTTTCATGACCTTTCTTCCTCAGGGTCATGAAAACTCAGGATTGTGTGGTAAAGGGTTAAATTTCTTGTCAGCAAAGTTTTCCTTTGAGGACAAGTCAAAAACTTTGCCATCTGGAAAAGAGCTGAGAACAATATTTCAATAGACATGATGTTTATATGTATCAAAAACAATCTTAAAAAATCTAAGAAATAAGATATTTAATTCATTTTTTTTTTTTTAAATTACACATGATGTAAGTTATATACAAAACAACACAAGTAAAAAATGTCTATAACAAAAATGAACAATCACAAAAAGCTGAGTTTTAATGTCTACATTTTTGGATAGTTTTCTTGGTCATAGGGTTTTGTGTCGTCAAAATACTCATCAATGGGCTGACTGAAGGCATCATTTCGTCTAAATGGCGTATCTCTAGTTTTAACACTGGTCACTCCCTGAAAAGAAAGTGACATGTTAGCTCCAGTGGACAACTTATTTCGCTCTTGAAGCAGAATTATGAAAACATTGTGGAAAAAAGAAGAAATTGCTCGTAACGAGCAATTTCTTCTTTTACCTCATTGTTTTCACAAGTAACTATGATTATTAAAATTATTTCATGGTGATAATTAATTCTTACAAGGGTGTTTTAACTTTTTATCACAGAATGACTCTGAAAGGGAAGATTCTTGAATACATTGTGGGAAAAGGAGAAAATGCTGATTACCACACAATTACTCTAAAAGAGAAGATTCTTGAATACATTGTGGGAAAAGGAGAAAATGCTGATTACCAGCACAATGTCTTCGACCCTTTTAACCCTTTACCAGACGACAAAATTTTAGCCTTGTCCAAATTGAAAGCATTTGCAGACGTCAATTTCAATGTGGCTCAAATGGTGCAACTTTTCTTTGATAGGGTAGAAAACATTGTGAGAAAAGGAGAAAATGCTGGTTATCAGCATTTTCTCCTTTTCCCACAATGTTTTCAAAGGGCTTCTTTCCCAGGGGCGTCAAAAGATGGCATTGTGCGGTAAAGGGTTAAAGACAAAAACCATCAGTTTAGTAGCACTGAATTTGTTGTCTGCTATGCTTTCAATTCGGTCCAGTCCAAAGATTCATCATTCGGAAAAGAGTTACCAAGATAACACAAGTCTAGACTTTTCTAATTTGAAAGTAATTGACCTTTTTGCCGATTTTGATTGACAGGTCAGATCAGCCAATCAAAATGCAGAATAGCGTGTCATATAAATAAAAGGGCAAAGTCACAGCCTTTATTATTAACAGACAATGTAATTTTTCTTTCTTTTCGCTTAAATGAAAGAAGAGATTATAGATTGATTATTTCAAAATGGATTAACCCTTTCCCAAACGACAAATTTTGGACTGGTCCAAATTGAAAGAGTTTGCAGACAACAATTTTGAATTTGATGAAAATGGCAGAAAGTTCTCAAAAGGGTAGAAAACACTGTGGGAAAAGGATAAATTGCTCGTAACGAGCAATTTCTCCTTTTCCCACAGTGTTTTCAAAAGACTTGTACTGCAGACACGAGAAAACCAGGGCTTGTTTGGGAAAGGGTTAAAGTTGCAGATAGGAATTGTGTGGCAAGGTAATTGCTACATAATATACCCTGAACAGAAGACTAAATTTATCCATTCCAAAAACCTATATCCAAGTAAATTTTGCCGGTAGATTTAACCAGGATTCCGAAAAACCAGCCTCTTAAGGAAAGAACGATTACTCCAGTTTATTGTTAAACTACCTTTTGAAATCTAGCTCAACAAACATCTTTCAAATTCCAAGCGTTACTTGTAGACAGTCGTAATAGTCGTACGTAACAAGCAACACGAAGAGGTATGTTTTATTGATAGTCACACGGCATCCTGTTTCATAAATAAGTTGACATTGTGAACATCAGATATTCTTTGATTCTTGTTGTAATACTTTAGGGAGCATTCATATTTTATATCTGTTTCATTAAGACGATTACATGTGACTGTTAATAGCACTTCGGCCCTGTTCGACCGATTGTTTGTTTTCCCCACGATCGTCGCATAACTGATAAATGCACAGCCATTCAAAATCAGTATAATCCTTATAATCACCTTATGTGAGCAAACATTCCCTCAATTTGAAAGTTTTTAAACATACATCTGTTAAAATTAAGACAAACCACATTTTTAATTGATTACTTACAATAAAATCTATTGATTTTCACTCAACCAGGTGTTAAAGGTGTTAAGTAAATCTTTACCTGACAACATAACATTTGATTCATCTAATTTGAAAAAAATTGCTGTCAACAAATTAAACGTTGCTCCAACGATGAGATTTGTCTTAAAAAGGGCAGAAAACATATAGGAAAAAAGAGAACAGATTTCAAAAGTCTCCCCCTACAAGGTCGTTATTTAAAGCACCAGATTGGGTGTTAAAGGGTTAAATTGTAAGCCCTTTTCTTATATTGTTTACTGTCAAATTGACATGTTATATACTCTTAAAAACTTATGCTCTTTTCCCCTATTATTAATTATAGATGTTGCTGACAGCAATCTACTCACATTTGTGAGACCGAACATGGAATTACGAACATATTTGGGCTATTTTTACTTCTTGATTTCTAATAAATATGACATTATTCGAAGTATTTTTCTTGTTACGTAGCTGATTTAGCTTAAACTGATAAGAAAGTTGGGAAAAAAAAGTTTGGGTGCTTCATACAGACGGAAACAAAAGCTAGAATAAAACTGAAATAAACGCTCTTTCTCCATCACCAGCATTTTCTCTTTTTCCCATATTATTTTAAGCAGCTGTCTCCTTTAGGGTCATCAAAACTTGGGATCATGGGGTAAAGGGTGGTAAAGGCTTAACCCTTTATCACATGAGAAGATTTTAGACTAGACCAATTTGAAAGCATTTGCAGATGACAAATTCAACTTTGATACAAATGAGCTCAAGCTCTCTGATAAAACAGAAAACATTGTGGGAAAAGGAGAAAATGCTGGTTACCGGCATTTTCTCCTTTTCCCACAATGTTTTCAAAAGCCTTCTTTCCCAGGGTCGTAAAAAAAACCGGGATTGTTTGGTAAAGGGTTAATAAGGAGTTCATTGACCTACCAGGACAGCTCATTTATCAGCTGTTTTCTAGAGATAATTTGATTGACAGTGAACTGATTGATAAATGGAAGAATGTATCAACCCTTTACAAAACTACAAATAATTGATTTGTCCATATCCAAAGCATTTGCAGATGACAAACATGGCTTAAATAGAGAGATTTGTCATAGATAAAGAAGAAAACAATGTGAGAAAAGGGAGAAAAGGCCGGATGCAGCTTTTTCTTCTATTTCCACAATGTTTTCAAAGACCTTGTTCCTCAAAGTCATCAAAACACGAGATTGTGCATCAAAGGGTTGAAAAAGAAGGAAAGTTTGAAATCAGATAATAAGACATTGAAGATGAATAAGAAAACTTGTAGAATATGAACTTACTGTTATTCTATCTTTATGTTCACTCCAAAACGTGACAGGCTGCTCTGTTCTGTAATTATGGTTCTGAAATTAAAAGCAAAAATAATCTCTGAATTTTTTCTTCTTGGTCTATATTACACCAATCCTTTTTATTATTTATTTTTTCTGTTTTATTTTTCTTTTCAATTCAAAGACTAGGCACCTGATTGGCTAGGACAGATTGTCACGGATTGTTACAGCCAATCAGTTGCCTAGTCCTTAAACTGAGAATAAAAACAGGGCCTTCATTCACAAACCATTCCTAGTCCAATTCTAGATTTAGAAAGTAGTACAATTTCCGATTGGCTGAACCAATTTTAAGAAACCATTCCTAGTCCAATTCTAGATTTAGAAAGTAGTACAATTTCCGATTGGCTGAACCAATTTTAAGAAACAATATTATAACTTTTTCACATTCTGATAAATGTTCATGTGGATAATAGCTTAAAAGATTCTGGATACAATCCTAACCTTTTTCAAAGAATCCCATAGTTTATAGAAAACACTGCGGAACAAAATGCTGGTAGCCAGTATCTTGTCCTTTTCCTGTGTTTTTCTACCCTTTCAATAACACATGTCAATTATGCCGGGTCTTTATTCACATAAGCATGATGGCATGATATCTGATCTAATAAAATAAATGGGGTTCCTGATCGCAAAATGAAGACTGCGTCATTTAAACGTCAGCAATGCACCTTTTGACTGAATGTAACCATCAAGTTACTTAAGGCTTGCAGAGAAAAATATATTTTGAAGTATTTATCAGTATTTTACAAAATATCTGATTCATAGGAAACACATTTAAATAGGCCCCTTTCACCTTTACCACACAATCCACAGTTTTAAGGATCCTGAGAAAGAAGCCATTTTAACCCTTTCCCAAACAAGCCCTGGTTTTCACGTGTCCGCAGTACAAGTCTTTTGAAAACACTGTGGGAAAAGGAGAAATTGCTCGTAACGAGCAATTTCTCCTTTTCCCACAGTGTTTTCTACCCTTTTGGAGAACTTTCTGTCATTTTCATCAAATTTAAAATTGTCGTCTGCAAACTCTTTCAATTTGGACCAGTCATCGTTTGGGAAAGGGTTAAAATCATTGTGGGAAAAAAGGAGCAAATGCTAGTAACCAGCATTTTCTCCTTTTCCCTCAATCTTTTCAAAAAAAATTTGTTTTTCAAAAGCAAATGCAGCCATTTTAGTGGCATTTAATTTGTCATCTACAAATGCTTCCAAGCTGGACAAGTCTAAAATTTGTCTTTTAGCTATAAAACAGTAAGACAATGGCAGGAAGATTACACTTACTTTGGTTGGGGGTGGGGGTATGTGTTTGAAATCTTCTTTGTTAAAATCTTTGGCTGTCACTGATCTGTAATCTGTAGGCTCTGGCTGTGGGGGGTTGATATCATCTTTAAATACATCTTGTCTGTAACATAAATATGATACTTCTGTAATTTAACTATTTTACCAAATGAAAAAGTTGTGGACTTGCCCAAACTGGTAGTATTTGCAGACAACAATCAAATGGGGCACAAATCATTGGTTTTGTCAATTACTGGCAAGAAACATTATGGAAAAAGCTTAACCCTTTACCACATGACAAAATCTTAGACTGGTCCAGATTGAAAGCATTTGCAGACAACAAATCAAAGGTGGCTCAAATGACTAAGTTTGTCCTTGATAGGGTAGAAAACATTGTGGGAAAAGGAGAAAATGCTGGTTACCAGCATTTTCTCCTTTTCCCACAATGTTTTCAAAAGGCTTCTCTTCCAGGGTCGTTAAAACTCTAGATTGTGTGGTAAAGGGTTAAAATGATAGTAACCTGTAATATATCCTTTTCTACAGTGTTTCCAAGGGTCTTTTTCCTCACTGAAGTAAAATATGGGAATTAAGTCTCTATAAGCATGCAAAATTTTAGACTATCCAAACTCAAAGCATTTGCATAGGACAAATTTAAGGTGGCTGAAATGATGGGATTTGTCTTTGAAAGGATTGAAAACATTGTGGTAAAAGGAGAAAATGCTGTTTCCCAGCATTTTCTTCCTTTACCACAATATTTTCAAAAACTTTCAGGATTGTTCAAAATTGGGATCGTTTGATTTAACAAACCATCATTTGTTTTACATGTCCCTGAGAAAGATTGCTTTTGAAAAACTTAGTAGAAAAAGGAGAAAGTGCTGGCTCCTTTTGAAACAGTGCTGAAAATTCCACCCTGTCAAAGACAAATATTGTCATTTAGCTATATCTTGATTTTTGGTCTGAATATACTTTCAATTTGCACAGTTCTACTATTTCATCGTCTAGTAAAGAGTTATGGATTGCAATGGTAATTCAAGCTTTGACCCATTACAATACAGGCTATTTTTAGAACTACCAGAAACTACTACAAAGAAAACTTGTAAAGGACAAGCATTTGAAGAAAAGGAAACTATTTCTTTTCAATAGTATGGAAAACACTGTAGGAGAAGGACGAATTGTTTGTAAGTGCTTCTTCTCCCGTTTTTGTAAAGGCTTTCAACCGCAGGAACATAAAAAGTTGTATTTTGTACAGTTACTGGTTTCAATGTTTACTTAAAACCGGACTAAACTTAATTTCAGAAGACATTTTACTTACACTGCTTTTTCCATATACATTTGCCTCATGAGGTCTTCTTTTTTGCCTGAAATAAATGAAATTAAGAGATATATCTAGAGGTAAGTTAAATATAATTTCTTGACTCATTATCAAATAGCAAAATTTTAGACTTACCAAATTCAAAACATTTGCAGACATCTAATACAAATATAGCTCACCTAGAGTAAGTTTTCCATAAAAGGCAAGAAAATATTGTTGGAAATGGAGAAAATGCTGGTTACCAGCATTTTCTCTTTGTTCCCACACTGTTATCAAAAGCTTTCTTTTTCAGGATCTTCAAAAATTGGGACTGAGAGGTTAAGGGTTAACACATTTTCTTCTGCAAATGAAGAGTTTTTTCTTGCAGCAAGCTATTAAGGACATCATTATGGATGCATGAGAAACTTCTTGACTCTTTAACAAACAGTTACATGTTTTAACAATGGGAGGAAAGTTCATGAAAACATTGGGGGAAAAAGAGAAAATGCTGGTAATCAATGTTTTCCTCCCTAAGAAACACAAACTATGTCATTTGAGTCACATATAATTTGATGTCTGCAGTTGCTTTCAACCTGGGGCAAATCTAAAATTTTATTGTCTGGTAAGGCACAATTCATAGTTTAACTTTCCAAGCATACTGAGGCTGAACCTTCCCCCCCCCCCCCCCGCCTCCCCTTTTAAGTCTGTACTCCTATTTCACTTTTATTAACCCTTACCAAACAACAAAATCTTAGACTTGTCTAAATTGAAGGCATTTGCAGACAACAATGTAAATGTGATTGAAATTTATCTTCAGAAGTACAAAAAACATAGTGGAAAAAGGAAAAAATACTGGTTACCAACATTTTCTCCTTTTCCCCCAATGTTTTCAAAAGCCTTCTTCCTTATAATTGTTTCAACTTGGGATTGTGTGGTAAAAGATAAAATTAATTACATATATGTTTACTCCCACTAGAAAGTCAGTGCCTTGTCATGAAGGTGTTCCTCTACAATCCTCTGACAACTGATTTATAGATCCCTTAACCAACAATCCCATGTTTGTACAACCCTTCCGTAGAAAGACTTTGATTTTGAAAACATTGGTAAGAGCCTTTTGAAAACATAATAAGTAAATGAGAAAATACTTGTATCAGTAGTTTCTCACAAATACTTTCTCCGTTTCCAACTATGTTTCCTACCCTTTCAAAAACAAATCTTAGCATTTAAATCATAATTACTTTGTCGTCTGGAAAAATTTTTAAAATTGACAAGTGCGTGATTTTGCTGTAGAAATAAATGAGGAAAAGGAAATGCTCGCATTTTCACATCCATGAATTGCTCAACCCGATACACAATGCCAAGTTTTAATGATCCTGGAGAAGATACCTTTTGAAAACAATGTGGGAAAAGGAGAAAATGCTGGTAACATTCTATCCTATGAAAGACAAATTCCATCATTTGAACTAAATTCAAATTGTTGTCTGCAAATGCTTTCATCTTGGACCAGTTTAAAAATACAATGTATTGTCGTGTGGTAAAAAGTTAAATGAAAAACCCACAACATAAGAAAAAGAAAGTGAGCTTTTACCAATGACAGTGACTAAATAAGTATGTTTCTATGTTTTCATTCCATACATGCTGAAATACAAATTGAAAATTGTGTCATATAAGTAGGCACAAGTTTCTATAGGTCTAAATTGTACAAATTTGATAACTCACCCATTAATCTAACTCCAGGATGGGCAGGTTTCTTGTACGAATCTCTAACTGTTGTAAGGTTTTCTGCTTTTGCATCAAAGTTGATAGTTAAAACCCCAGCATGTCCATCTCGAAACAACTGCGCTGCACTCTGACCCACTTTTTCATCTGATACTGTGTCATAGTCTTTAACTTGCCGCTGTCATGGAAGAAAATCAAAAGAAACTTTCAAGTTTTCTATTCTTTTGATGTGTTGTAAAATGCACTGATAAAGAAAATCATGCCCAGATGAAAAGGTACCTGAACAGGGTTTTTTTGCAAGGTTTTCCTTTTTAGAAAATCTTAGGAAAGACTGGTAATTTTCCTATACATGTCTGCAAAGATAGCTTTACATCTTTTGATAGGAGTACATGTAGAAAACACATGGAACTGCCTAATTCATAAAGATGTACAAATCAATTTGGAATGTCTATTAACAACCACAGGCATAACATGCATGGCAAGGTGTTTAGGGGATTGGTAATTTCACTTGATTAGACCAAAATAGATAGGACGGACTGAAACTTAGGGAAAAGTCTTCTGCAATTTTGTTTGTCTTTTTTTTTTTTTTTCCTCCCACTGGGGCAAAACTTCCTGAGGCGAAGTCTAACAGAAAGAGAGATAGGAAGAGACAAAGACTGAGAGAGACAGACAGACACAGAGGAAAGAAACACTTGTAAATCCGGTTACTTCCAACCGATCCGGTCGAACCCTGTGAGTTTACCAACCTGTATTGAGGCGCTTCAACGATAATTACACGCGCAAATGAAAACTAATGGAAATATAAATACCTCCTCAACCCAGTTTTCGAGTAAACATTTTCCGTCAGAGTTATTAAATCTTATTTCATTCCTTCCTTGGTTTAAAATACTCATTTTGTTAAATTAAGCTCTATGTAATTTACAAAGTAGCATCTGTTTACACCGGAAGACAAAACTGTGTCTAGGCAACGGAAGAGCTGTCAAGGGAGAAAACTCATAAGATATTTTAAGATTCGTCACATCACAAGTTCGCAACAAGAGGTTTCGCCACTTTAATGAAGTGTTCTCTACCTTGTCAAATTTTGCTTTGGGGATCTGTCACTATTTATCTGTTTAGAAACATTATACAGTTAATTTTTAGACATTCTGCACAGTTCAGGGGAAAACCCACAGACATATGGTACCTGAAATCACAGTACAATGGATTTTTGCGAGACTGTCGGATGCAGTGTTTTTCTTTCACTACAAGTTGACAAACAGGGCTAGCTCTGATCACAATGCTCATCATTGCTATTTCTTAGGCCTACTACAACGTGATCTTTCCATTTTATATGATCAATTGTATACAGTCATGCTTTTGCATATTTTAAATAGCTAGGCACAACTTACTGATCATTTGCGGACAGTGTAGATCAAGATCAGACAGCACAGGACATGCAGCCTGATCTTTTATCTACACTGTCCTTCATAGTGTTTTTTTATGGGTGAAATCATCTTTGAAATTGCAATATTTGAGTTTTTTCTATTGTGTGGAAATTTTCGTTTCATTTATTTAGTAGCCTTAGGGTTAAGAATTGCAGAATGTCCCAAACTGAGATGTAATGGGGAATGAAAAACTAAACAAACTGAAAGGAATTATGAAAAAAAAAATCTAAAGCACAAATGTTTGTTTAGAATAACCCTAGTCTCTGTATAGAAATATTATTCTCAGTTATCACTCTTATTTAAACATAATGTGTATTCATTATGAACCAGGGGCTTTTGTCATAAGTAACTTATCCTATTTTTTCTTATCTTTTTTTCTTATTAACTAACAGTGCCAGTCCTGATCAGACTGCTGAACCATATCCTGAGAAAGAAAGCTTCTGAAATTTTTGTTGGAAAAGGAGAAAATGCTGGTAACCAGCATATTTGCCTTTTGCCACAAGGTTTTCTATCTGTACAAAGAAAAATCTCAGTATCTGAGACAAATTTACTTTATTGTCTCAAAATGCTTTCAATTTTTGATACGTCTAAAATTTTGTTATAGCAAAAGATTAACTCATTACCTGTGAAGACCAAAAGATGCAACAGTTGGAATATTCTTGTTACATACATGTAATGTATATTATATGCTTCACTCTTTAAGCACTTTCAGCATATAAACTCAACATTCTTCGAATGCTGTTCAAAAATACAATCCACCAAAAATGAGAAAGATTTTCCATGTGAAAAAGGGGTTTAATGCATCTACAAAAAGTATCTACAAGCTCAGCCCGTGCAGTCCACACAGGCTGAGCTTGGTTGAAACTTCTTGCCATTGATCAATTTTCTGCATGTCAAATTAAGAACCAGTGTACCTCATAATACAGTCGGTTGTAAGACAAAATGGATTTTATGGAACTATAATTATATGGCGTGCAACACACGAAGAGAGGCCTTCGGACATATGCGTAAAAGTGTGTCGTCCCAGATCAGCCTGTGCAGTCTGTGACCAATCCAAGACGGCACTTACCCTTTTTGTGTGATTTTCTGTTTTGTGAAAATCTACTATATAAAAAAATCTTATGTAGTTGTAAAGTGTTGTCTCGGATTAGCCTGCACGGACTGCACAGGCTAATCCAAGACAACACTTTACGCAAATGTCCGAAGGCCCCTTTTCGTGTCTTGCACGCCATATAATGACTTGCTTGGTAAAGTGCTTTATGGAGATGCATTAATTCTTTACCAAACGAAAAATTTTTAGACTAGTCCAAATTGAAAGCATTTGCACACGACAAAATAAATGTGACAAAAATATTGAAATTTGTTTTGGAGAGAGTAGGAAAACATTGTGGGAAAAGGAGAAAATGCTGGTTACCAGCATTTTCTCCTTTTCCCACAATGTTTTCAAAAGGCTTCTTTCTCAGGGTCGTTAAAAGTCCGGATTGTGAGGTAAAGGGTTAAACCCCTTTTTCACAGAGCATGACTCATGCTGTACCTTTAACCCTTTACCACACAATCCTGACTTTCAACGAACCTGAGAAAGAAGACTTTTGAAAACATTGTGGGAAAAAACAAATTTCAATTTTTGAGTCACATTCATTATGTCATCTGCAAAAGCTTTCAGTTTGGACTGGTCTAAAATTTTGTCGTTTGGTAAAGAGTTAAAGCTTAGCTTCACACCTTGGCAGTCTGTGCAGTTTAATCCTGAGAGGGACATGGCAAGACCAAAATACAGTATACACAAAAGTAATACCAAAGGTATTACTGGGGGCGCAAAGTGCCGAGAGAGAGGCTGTGTGAGAGGGGAATTTCCCGAGGATGAAGAGCGGGGCTCCCCAGCAAAATTTCGAAGTTTGAATTTTGTAGTTCACAGCTAAAGTATTTAGTGGCCTCTTGAGAAGTTTTTTGGCAAAATTTTGCCAAAACAACAGCTTAGAATTTCAAGGAATATGGAGTTTGACCGTAACAAGAAGAATTAGAAGAAAATTTTTTTCTTTATTTTTATTTTAAGTGTATATGACCATGTTTTGGCGTACAGGCAGCTATGCCCCTGCCTGATCTATGCCACCCCCAGCTGCCCCTGTTTCCACCTTTGGCAATGAAAGGGTTTCCCAACTTGCAATGGGTTTAACCCTTTTTCAATCAATCCTGAGTTTTAATTACCCTGAGGTAACAGACATTTAAAAACATCGTGGGGAAAGGAGAATTTTCTGCTAAGCAGCATTTTCTTCCTTTTCCACAATGTTTCCAGTCCTTTCTAAGACATCAATTTAGCCACATTTTATTTGTTCTCTATAATTTCAATTTGGATAAGTACTTGATCTACTTATCATTTGTCTATCTATTTATTTAATAATTTCTTTGTCCTTTTCATTAGGATGCATATGCTCTTGCTTTCCTTCCGCTTAAAACTGTTTTTTCGTCAAAAAGGAATACTCAAAGTTGACTGCGTGTTAGAATCTTGTGAAAAATTGATGGTCGAAGGGAGAAAACTCTTATAGAGATTCGTCTTTCTGTATACAAGAGTTGCGTCCCTTTTAGATGAAGACGGCATAAAACGAAAGACGAATGAAAATGTGTGTAACAGAATCGATCATCTATGAAGACGCCCGGCACTGAAAAGTTGGCTCTTTTTTCCCATCGAGCTGTAATGAACTATTAATTTTATTATCATTTTTCATTATACGACCCCCATTCTGCAAACTTCTGAAGATATCACGATATAAAGAAAGTTTATCGTTAGAAGAACGAATATTTTGTAACGGGAGGGTAGTCTCCCTTGTATTTCACCATGTTTGTAAACACAACTACCGCCAAATTTTTAAGTGGGAAATAACGGTTTGGTTATACAGGTAAGACTGCACCAAGATGATAGATTTATTCGACGTAAATATCGTTTGATAAATAAATGCGATCACTTAGATGTAGATCTAGACGCTACACAATGTGAGAAAGATCTGTCATGTCGTTCGCGTAACTTAAGGACTGAATTGACAAGCATTTATGCGAAGTTGCTGTGTGGATATCGTTAAACGTTTAAAATACAACATGAAAGTTTTAACAGGTAGAAATTCATAAATAAAAAGATCTCCGTTTGCCTGGTGAAACCCCTTTACATCTAATCTGAGTGGTAATAACAGAAATTCGCTTGAAAGCAGGAATCGTTACGACCCGTAACCCAAATTTTATACACCTTATGCGGAAATCATTGCAAAATATTTGTGAGAATCGTTCGTATGGTCATCATTGAAAACTACAAGATTAACAGCCTTTTCCCCCGAAAATACAGATTTTTCAAACTTGATTCAATTTTGATCCATCAACAATATTTATCAACGGAATGGGGTGGGAGGGGGGAGCTGTTTTTCTTTATAAGGGAGGTTACTCCATTAATTTCACTTTAAGGCTATATGAGTTATTTCCCTTAGACCATAACCAATTCAACTTATATTTTACTGTTCAATAAATCATCATAAATGCAGAAATTCTTGCAAAAAAAATCTACAAAATCTTCTATCTCCTGAAAAGTTGTTACAGATCTATTACTACAGGTAAGCTCTTTTTTTTTTTTTAATGTAATTACTGCTCAAGTTCAAACTTGACCCCTACTTCGATTGGTCACACAATATGGTGGAGGGGATTAAGGGAGGCTACTCTTACAGAAAATAATTTTAAGGCTGTAGGAGTTTTTTCCCTTTGACCATAAATTATTTAAAAAAATACCATCATGACAGGTTGTCCTGAAGTTAAAGTGTTATTTTGATTAGCAACATTACATCTATCTGGGGACATTACATCTTTAAGAAATGTAACCATAAATCCTTCATGTCTGATAATAGTTAAATGCGCCAGCATCTACAATGCAATGGATTGTTGTGTAAACCAAAGCTGATAAATACCAGTGAGAGCTTCTGCCTAACCCTTTAACCCTTTACCAGACGACAAAACTTTAGCCTTGTCCAAATTGAAAGCATTTGCAGACGACAATTTCAATGTGGTTCAAATGGTGCAACCTTGCTTTGATGGGGTAGAAAACATTGTGGGAAGAGGAGAAAATGCTGGTTACCAGCATTTTCTCCTTTTCCCACAATGTTTTCAAAAGGTTTCGTTCCCAGGGGCATCAAAAGGCATCATTGTGCAGTAAAGGGTTAGCCCTTTACTACACAGTCCCAAATTTTAACAACTTTGAGTTGTAAAGCTTATGAAAACATTGTAGGAAAAGGAGAAAATGCTGGTTACCAGCATTTTCTCCTTTTCCTACAATGTTTTTTTAACTTTTCAAACCTGAATTTATTTTTGAATCATCTTCATATTGTCATCTGCAAATGCTTTGCATTTGGGCAATTCTGAAATTTTGTAATTTGGTAAAGAGTCAACCTTTTACCAAAGGAAAAAAATATAGACTTGTTAAAAATTGGAAGCATTTGCTGAAAACAAATTGGGCATAATTCAAAAATTGAAAACTGATTTTGGAAAGGTAGAAAACATTGTGGGAAAAGGAGAAAAATGCTGATTACCAGCATTTTCCCCTTTTCTAACAAAGTTTTCAAGTTTTCTTCCTTGGGGATTCCATGAAACTGGGGATTGTGTGGTAAAGGGTTTACAATCAACCACGTTTTCATGACCCGAAGAAAGCTTTTAAAAACAATGAGAGAAAAAGGAAACAAATGCTGGTAACCAGCATTTTCTCCTTTTCTCACAATGTATTCTACCCTTATAAACATTATTATCTGGAGCTACATTTAAATTTTTGTCTGCAGATGCTTTCAATCTGGAAAAGTGTAAAATTTTGTCATGTGGTAAGGAATTAAATATTGAAAACTGGCATTTACCTGTGCAAATAATTAAGTACTTACCCTTTGATTGAAAACTAAATAAATATTAAAACTTTTCCTTAAATGTAGCATGTACTTTTTTGTTATTAATTCTCATTGATATGGATGCTTTCAGCAATTAATTCTTATTTTTTTGTTAATAGTCTACAAATGGTTTCAGTTTATTCAAGTTTTGTATTTAATTGTCTTATGGTAAAGAGTTAAACTACAAGGACTTATAAGTAGGCTTGGAGAGCCAGAAAACAACATTTTTGAGTTGTGTAAATCAGCTTAACCCTTAAAGTGCCTTTCACTAATATAGTTGCGGCCAGTGTAGATCAAGATCAGACTGCACAAAACATACAGTCTGATCTTTGATCTACACTGTCCGCTTTGATGAAACAATCAGCACAGACAAAAGGAAACCACGAAATTACAATCATCTTCGTCTTAATCTAGAAAGAAAATGCTCAACAGGTTTATGTGACACTTTAACTCTTTACCAAATGACAAATTCTTGGACTGGTTCAAATTGAAAGCATTTTCAGATGACAATTAAAATGGATTTGCCAGTGAAAGGACAGAAAAGATTGCGGGAAAAGGAGAAAATGCTGGTTACCAGCATTTTCTCCTTTTCCCACAATCTTTTCAAAAGGCTTCTTCCTCAGGGTCTTTATGACTCAGGATTGTGTGGTAAAGGGTTAAGGGTTGAATTGCAGGACAACAAACTAATTACATGACTTAGGTAATAGCAACTGACAACTAGAATAAGATTCTACCATTTTTCATACCGAAAGAGGAGAAATACACCTGAACAGGGAAAGGGCATTGGAAATTGTGGCCTTCTGGGGAGATATGAATATCAGTTAAAAGCTCCAGGATCAAAGTTGTTGTGCAAAGACACGTACCCATCCCAAATCTTAGGGCCATAGATAACAATTAAAATACCCATTAACTCTTTACCAAAGGACAAAATTTTAGACTCATCCAAATTTAAAGCATTTGCAGATGACAGATTATATGTAGCTCAAAAGATGACTCCTATCTTTTATGGGGTAGAAAACATTGAAGGAAAAGGATAAAATGCTGGTTACCAGCATTTTCTCTTATCCCACAATGTTTTAAGAAGGCTTCTTTCCCCTATCAAAAAAAAGTTGCATCATTAGAGCCACATTGAACTTGTCGTCTGCAAATGCTTTCAGTTTGGACGAGGCTAAAATTTTGTTGGCTGGCAAAGGGATAAACTGAATATCTTAAAGAATTAATAATATGAGCCATGCTCTGTGAAAAGGGAGCTTAATGCATCTGAAAAAAAAAAAAATAAAATAAAAAATAAAAAAGTATCTACCCAGGCCAGCCTGTGCAGTCCAGGCTGACCTGGGCCGAAACTATTTGCTATTGGTCAATTTTCTGTATGTCCAAGGACCAGTCTACCTCATGATTCAGTCGGTTGTTAGACAAAATGGAGTTTATGAAATCATGATCATGTAATGACTTGCTTGGTATCATGCATCACAGAGATGCATTAAGCCCCCTTTTGCCAGAGCATGGCTCATACATTGGTAAAATTATCATAATCTGACTGCGATAAAAGAAAAACCATGTGTTTGGTAGGACTACTTAACCTATAACTTTAAAAGTGTTTAAAGTTACAATATGCAAAACCTTGTAAGCATCATTATTATATGTGTATTATTTTATAATAATGTAAGAGGCAAAAATCTCTCATGTGACGAAACTTAGTAGTAGCGAAAATACTTAGTAGCGAAAACTCCATGTGCGAACTTGGCCGGTTGCGAACTTCCGTAAACATTTGCCAACATGTCAAGTGACACAAAAAGTATGTTTTTTTGCTTTACCACTGTGTTTTCTTCACTAAATTAATCATAAGCGAAGAGAAATTACTGGTTCTTATCGTTTCTAATCATAATTTTGTGCATTTACTTACAATGCATGCGAATGCCAGCTGAGAGATAAGATTGTGTATTCTTTCGTGCACGATTTTCTTCGAACCCTAAATTACGATCTTCGAACACGAAATTACGGGTCTCCCTAAAAAGCGTCTACAAGCGTCTACAAGTGTCTACAAGCGTCTACAAGCCTCTGGTAGGTTTTTTAAACCAAATTTTCATCAAAAGTATAAAAATACATGACTTTAATCAGTTTCTGTCCACTTCCAAATTATAATTTTACATTTAAATGGGCATTGTCCGTAAGATTATTTGCAGGTGTACGTACGTTTTACTATGAAGCAAAAGGTACAAGCGTCTACCAGCGTCTACAAACGCTTGAAAGCCTCTAGTAAGTTTTCTTAACCAAATGTGTATAAAAAATATAAAAATACACCTCTTAATTTTAATTCCGCCCACTTCCACAGTAAACTTCAACATTTAAATGTCGACATAATTCGTAGCAATATTGGCTGGTGTGCGTACGTTTTACTATAAAGCAAAAATCACGAGCGTCTACAAGGGCTACAAGTCTACAAAACTGATTTTTTTTTTAGTACATGTACCTGGGAATTTCGAATACTGCCCTCCCATCCATATTAATAACGAAATTGGCCATGATATTTTAGATGCAGAAAGCCAAATACTGCTGATTGTAGCCAAAAATAAAGGATTCAACGACAAAAAAATACTACAAATTGTCAATTCAAAAGGGCAGAGCCCAATATTGCCAAAAAAATGGGCAGAAGCCAAAGTTGCCCAAAGAAACACTAAAATGTAATCAGAGTTTAAATAGCCAAATTGGAAAAAAAAAATAATAATAATAAAAAAAAAAAATAAATAAATAAATAAAAAAATAACGTGTATAAGAATGATATTTTATGTAAATAATTTAGAATTATAAAATAAATACAAAGCAAATGAGTTGGTTGGTTATTTCCGTTTATTTATCGTCGCCCATCTGAGCGACGCCCCCAGAAGACGGTTAGTTGTTACGGGGGATAGTGCAAGGATACAGGTCGAAACTACTGAGAGCTTTGCCTGGTTCTTTAACGTGCTCGGCGTATAGCACCGTCACACTGGACCTCGGTTTAATGTCTCATCCGAAAGACTATTAGTAATTTTTTTAGTTGGCCAGCCGGGGATACGAACCCACAATCTGTAGGACATTGTGTTCACGAGTCCTACGCTCTACCTACTGAGCTATATCGGCTGGTGAGCAAATGAGTATAATACCTGTAAGCTTTATATGAGAACAGCTGTGTTTAGAACACAATGTAGTGCATGTCTTGAGTCCAAGTAGTATTGAAAGGAAACATCGTGGCATTTTTGCATGTTCTCAAGTTACTCATCAACTGCTGACAAGTTTGCAAAACAAAGTTAATTGCCACTTAAAACACCCTTCCAATTATGTAGATTGTCAAACACGGGACTTTAATTAGATCAACGCGTTATGATCTTGTTATGTGTGAAAAATAATTAAGACGGTTAATTAAATACGGAATTTTGTTGTCAGTTTTATCTATTGTTACCCATTGAAAACAAAGAAAATCGTTCAGGTTTCTTTAAGGAAATTATTTCTTTGCAGTTTTGAAATATACGATTGGATTCTTTGTTATTCAATTCAACATAAAGAAAATTTATGATGCTATTGTGGAACACGACTTATTCTTTAGACACTAGCATTGTGGGAAAAGGATGAAATGCTCATTCAGATGTCATCTTTTCATCTCGTTGCATTTAATTTCGATGTCTTGATAATTGAAATAACTCACTCGTATCTTCCGAAGTACATATAGGCCTACTTCAAGAAATTTGTACACCTGTAGACGCTTGCAGGTATTTGTAGACGCTGGAAGACGTTGGTATTTTTGCTTCATTGACAAACGTACGCACACCGGCCAATATTGCTACTATAAATGCTCATTTAAGTGTCGAAATATACGGAGAAGGAGGGCAAAATTTGATTTCGGTCATGCACTTTTGTATTTTTTATGTACATTTGGCTTAGAAAACCTACTAGAGGCTTTTTAGACGTTGTGCACGCTGGTAGTCGCTCGTAGTTTTTGCTTCATAGTAAAACGTACGCACACCGGCCAATATCGTTACGAATAATTACTATTTAAGTGTCAAAATATACAGTGGAAGTGGACAGAATTTAATTAAAGTTTTGTATTTTTATACTTTTTATGAGAATTTGGTTTAAAAACCTATTAGATGCTTGTGGAAGCTTGTAGACAGTTATAGACACTTGTAGACGCTCGTAGTTTTTGCTTCATAGTAAAACGTACGCACACCGGCCAATATCGTTACGTTAAATGCCTAATTAAGTATCAAAATATACATTGGAAGTGGACAGAATTTAATTAAAGTTTTGTATTTTTATATTTTTTTTTTAATGAATATTTGGTTTAAAAAAACCTACTAGAGCCTTGTAGACGCTTGTAGACACTTGTAGACGCTTGTAGACACTTGTAGACGCTTGTAGACGCTTTTTAGGGAGACCGCGAAATTACGACTAACTTATTGTTAACAAATTTGTTTTCAATAAATTTGATGAAAATCTACTTTGCCTATAAATTCATTGCCAAATGAAAGTTTTCAGCAATATCTTTGGGTAGAAAAAAAGTTCTTGTCCACAAACCAACCTAACTTATGCTGTTTTTTCACTTAGAAATCTACAGGTTGTAAAACGCAAATTCATGCACAGCCTGCTGTATACCAGGGTTGTTTTGAAGATCATTTAGAAAGGGGACAATTTTCCTGTTAACTTGCAAAACCACTAAAAGGCATTCAAGACTACTCAGATAGATTTTAAAAATTAGATTGACACCTGTGTGCAAGTTGTAATATACAGGTATACTGAATTCATTTACTGGACATGTAAATATTCAATATTTTTAAATGACTCTTTACCAAATGACGAAATTCCAGACTGTTCCAAATTGACAGCATTTGCAGACGACAAGTTCAATGTAGCTCAAATGGTTGGATTTGTGTCTAAAAGGTTAGAAAACAGATTGTGAGAAAATGCTGGTATTTTCTCCCTTTCTTACATGTTTTTCAAAAGGCTTTTTACTCAGGATCATTAACCCTAAACGCAATCCAGACTTTTAACGACCTTGAGAGAGAAGCCTTTTGAGAATATTGTGGGAAAAGTAGAAAATGCTGGTAACCAGTATTTTCTCCTTTTCCCACAATGTTTTCTATACTTTTAATGACAAATTTCATGTTTAAAGTAACATTTGCCATCTGCAAATCCTCTCGGTTTGGACAAAGTTAAAATTTTTTCATCTAGTAAAGGGTTAAAACACTGGATTCTTTTGTAAAGGGTGAAGACCTTATTTGAAATAAATATATTTGCAGGGTTGCCCATCCATGAGATGGACACAAATATTCTCTTTGAAAAATACTCTGTGGATGAGATCAGGAACATAGAGAAACAAACAAGGTAACTTGCATGTCCTTGTTCAGGTAAAAGCACGTAGAGCTTGGAATAAACTGAACAGATATTTTCATCCTAGCCAGCAGACCCAAATAATTGCAATTTTAAGGTTGCTTTTGTCTAGAATGTGTAACATCTCTGCAAAACAGTGCAAATCAAAGATCAGACTGCATGTTTTGTGCAGTCTGATCTTGATCTGCTCTGGCCATAAAGGCAATTAGCGTTACAAAAGGCAAATATAAGGGTTAACTCTTTACCACACAATCCCGACTTTCAACAACCTTGAGAAAGAAGCCTTTTGAAAACATTGTGGGAAAAGGAGAAAATGTTGGTAACCAGCATTTTCTCCTTTTCCCACAATGTTTTCTACTCTTCCCAAAACAAATTTCATTTTTTCAGTCACATTTATTTTGTCGTCTGCAAATGCTTTCAATTTTGGCTCATCTAAAATTTTGTCATTTGGTAAAGAGTTAAGGATCTTCTTATTGCTCTTCAGCAGGGTTTTTTTTCCGTCAGAGAGGTGAAATGATGAAATGGCCTTTTGCAATGAGGAAAGACCACCAAACAAATAATATTGCTATTTCAAGGTTGTTTAGGCCAGAATTTGTAACAAAGTAGCTGACATTGTTGTCTAAGATCAGAGATTCAAGATCAGAACCATGTATTTTGTGCAGTCTAATCTTGATCTGTTTTTGGGACTGTTCATTTGCCCACTGTGTCCAAGCATTCGGAGGAGGTACTGGAGTGATTTCCAGGAAGCAGATTTGAGAGAGATTAGCATAAGTTGCAAGAACTTGTTTCTCAATTGGTACACAAATTTCCTTATATAAATATCAGCTGTTAAATCTTACATTTACAACTAAAGAATAATTTGTGTTGTGTGAGAAATACAACAGCTGCAGTTGACACAAAAGCACAATGTACAAGATTTTTCAAGTGAAGCATTTTCATGGAGAGTTTTGTATGCCCCAGTCTGTTATCTGCATCGGTCATTCTTTGCCAAGCAATAATATCATATCCATGTATCAGACTTCTGCCAAGGGTGATTTAAAGATGGAAAAATTATTTAGTTTACTTTTTACCAAATAATCCTGTGATTTAACAACCATGAAGAATAACGCTTTTGAAAACAAATGTGGGAAAAGAAGAATATGCTGGTAACCAGCATTTTCTTCTTTTCCCACAATGTTTTCTGTCCTTTAAAAGGAAAACCCTATCATTTTAGCCACATCATTTAATATGTCGTCTGCAATTGCTTTCAACTTGGAAAAGTCTAAAATTTTGCTGTTGGGTAGAAAGTGAACCTGCAGAAATAAGGAACAATTTAAAAGTAAGTGAGGCAAATGCATTCAACTTTAATTTAAAAAAAAAAACAAACAAAGGGACAGTTTTCGACTTGTTTGCATTATGTTGGGACACGTTACTGATTCAGTGGGCTATTGTTTCAGAATCTCTGCATTGGCAGAACACTGCATATATGTCAAAAGGAAGTGAGGAATAGACGCTGTATGGTCCGACCCGTATTTGCCAGTGTTTTTAATGTAAAATGATGTCCATCCCTAAAGAATGTGCATAAGGCTTTAATTTACAACAATAAATACATGTAGGTGGTACAGAGTCAAACTTTGCTTGCTATATTTACAGATCTGATATTGAAAGAAAAAAGGAAGACCTGAGAACAATGGTTGGGTATGTACCTTTTCATGACTTTAAGCTGTGGAAGACATTTAATGCATTATCTCCCCAAGACATTTTTTTTCTTAAAGCAGGCCACTTTTTAACCCTTCCCCAAACAGCAAATTTTGAACTCTTTCAAATACAAAAGATCTGCAGATTATGAATTCAAAATTTGTACAAATGAACTTAAGCTCTCTGATATGGTAGAAAACATTATTGGAAAAGGAGATTATGCTGGTTAGCATTTTGTCCTTGTTGCAAAATGTTTTCAAAGGCCTTCTTTCCAAGGGTTGTAAAAACCCTGGATTGTTTGGAAAAAAGCTAAATCATTGTGGCTTAAGAAGACATTATTGCTAACAGAGCTCCAGATAGAGGGACTGATTTTGATTTCAAAATTGAAAATATTAATAATTCTCCACTAAACCTTATGTTATGGGTAGTCATTAGAATCGTCTCATCGAGATGATTCTAATGAGTACACACAACATAGGGTTTGGAAGAGAAATAATGGATCTAAAATACTATTACTCCCTTTTATCTGGAGATCTTATTGCTAATGAGTAATTTCTCCTTTTGCAACAATCTTTTTTCATTTACTAACCCTTCATTAACCCTTAGAAAGAAGCCTTGAGAGCATTGAATTTGTGTTGAATAGTAGAAAATGCAGGTAATCAGTATTGTATCCTTTTCCGACAGTGTTTGCTACCCTGTAAAGACAAATTATATTTGGACTAGTCAAAATTATTGTCTGGCAAAGAGTAGATGTATTAACCCTTGACCTTTTACCACACAATCTTAGTTTTCAACAACCCTAAAGAAGAATACTCTTAAAAATTGAAAACATTATGGGAAAAGGAGAAAATACTGTTTACCAGCATTTTCTCCTTTTCCCACTATGTTTTCAGCCCTTTCAAAGGCAAATTTTAAAATTTTGAGCCAAACTTATTTTGTCGTCTTCAAATATTTTTAATTTGGACTAATCCAATATTTTGTCATATGGTAAAGAGTTAACCCTTTACCACATGACAAAATTATGGACTAGACCAAATTAAAAGCATTTGCAGATGACAAATTAAAAGTTGCTAAAATGTGGATTTCTCTCTTTGATATTGAAGAAAACATTGTTGGAAAAGGGGAAAATGCTGGTTACAAGCATTTTCTCCTTTTTCCATGATGTTTTCATAGGCCTTCTTCCATAGTCGTTAAAAGTTTGGATATATGTGGGAAAGAGTTAATCAAATGACAAAATTTTTTTATCTGAATTTCATTTATTCAGTGAAAGATACAGAGACCTGATAGAGGCTGCAGATACGATTACAGAGATGAAAAACAGTTCTCATAAGGTAAGGATATAGAAAATATGTCACCTAGAACTGTAACTCAATATACATCATATATATTCCTGGTATGGTCCTTACATAACATAGATATCAAAGAAATTGTTAATTTTAAATTGAAGTTTTATATGTACATCCTGCAATATTTTTTTTCTACCTCCTGAAAGGAAAGAATGTAAACAGCACTGTTTATTTATTTTTTTAAATAGATGCATTGTTTTAAACCAGAAATGTTCTTGTTGTGGAAATCTTGGCTTTTTTCTCATATTGAGGACATCCGCCAATGTAAATTTAAGCTACACTAAGGTACATTTTACCTAGACAACGGGTCATGTTGGAGCGATTGACTAGGACCCTCTTCGACATCAATGAGTACCCTTTTTCATCAAAGTCAACCAGAATACCAGTCTAGTGGCGGTTAATGCTGCCAAGTAAACATGTTTCATCAAAATAAATATGGGGATTTAATATACTGAATAACAAGTTAGTTTTACATGCAAGATTGTCTGATGCAGTTTTACATGCAAGATTGCCTGATGCAGTCTTCATGGAAATTGAAATATGCGTAAGATCAGTATTTAGTAATTCGCAAAATTTTGGACCCATGATATTATCCTATTGTACAGTACTTGAAATCATCTTGCTGTTCAAGTTTTATACAATGGAATAGAGATAATTGTTACTCTAAGTTGAGCAGAATGTGAACATGGCATCAGAAATAAGGAGAGAGGAGATAAGATTAATGTGATAAAATTGCATATTACAGAAGTATGTTAGAGATCAGGGGCCGTATTCACCTTCCATACACAAGATCATTCTTAGTCTTATTATACATTTAGAAAGTAACACAACTTCTGATTGGCTAAACCACTTTGATTGGCTGAATCATTTGGTTTAGCCAATTAGAAGCTGTGTCACATTCAAATATAGGAAATTCTTGACAATAAGACTAAGATTGTTGAGAATAAGACTAAGATTGTTCTTAAGAATGATTGGTGAATACGGACCCAGAAATTTGTCGAGTTTTGAGTATTCATTTTTATGAGATTGAATGAGTAAGGCAAGCACCACAAAGCTCCAGCTAAGAGGGAGTGATGGTATTCTAAATCCATTATTTCTCTTCCAAACCCTATGTTGTGGGTACTCATTAGAATTGTCTCGATGAGACAATTCTAATGAGTACCTGTAATATAGGGTTTAGTAAAGAGTAATTAATATTTTCAATTTTGAAATCAAAATCACTCCCTCTATCTGGAGCTCTGAGCACCAGTGACTCATTGGGTAATGCACAGAGATTGCATGTTTAAATTTAGACAGAGCTTAACACATTAAGGCTTAAATACTGATTGTTTTACAAAAAAAAGAAAATCACAGTTTACAGGAGTCGAAAAGAAAAAAAGAGAGAAAAAAAAAAAGGATCAAATTTGTACATACATGTATATATATAGTACTTTAGAAAGAGGAATAAGTTTGTGAAAAAATAATGCAAATTATGAAAAGGAAAAGCAATGTGACGGAAGAAATAATAATCAACTGATTGATTCATGTAAGCCTTTACCGAATGTGCTAGTGTTTTACAGACAGGTTTCAAAATCATGGAGGGAAAAGGAGAAAATGCTGGTTACTAGCATTTTCTCCTTTTCTATTTGTGTTTTCTTCTTTTTCAAAGCCAAATTCTGTCATTTCAGGAACAGTTGATTTGTCGTCTGCAAATCCTTTCAGTTTGAGGGGGTTAACTCTTTACCAAACGACAACATTTTAGACCTGACCAAATTGAAAGAATTTGCAGACAACAAAATAATTATGACTCAGGAATTAAAATTTGTTTTTGGAAGAGAAGAAAACATTGTGGGAAAAGGAGAAAATGCTGGTTACCAGCATTTTCTCCTTTTCCCACAATGTTTTCAAAAGGCTTCTTTCCCATAGTCGTTAAAATTCCGCAATGTGCAGTAAAGGGTTAAACATTTTTTCGTGTGGTAAAGAGTCACTGCTGTGTATTTCAGGTGATGGGAACTATTGGTAAAATTGAGACATTGTGCAGTGACCTCAAACAGAGTCATATGATAAAAGGGTCAAATCTTCATCACAAGAGAAAGCTGGAAATGGATAGCAAGTGAGAAATTTTCATACCATTTCATTAAATTGTACATGACAGAAAATAAAAATCTGAATTTGAATTTCATTTCATTGTTGACATAAATGGAAAATCAAACAGGACAAATACTAGCCCCCATCTAGATTTTCGATGGTGATTTACTAAAGTCCTTTAGACCTTTAACAATCCAAAGTTTTTACAATGCTAAACAGAGCTCCAGAAAAGAGGGAGTGATGGTATTCTAAATCCATTATTTCTCTTCCAAGCCCTATGTTGTGGGTACTCATTAGAATTGTCTCAATGAGACGATTCTAATGAGTACCCATAACATAGGGTTCAGTAAAGAATAACTAATATTTTCAATTTCGAAATAAAAATCACTCCCTCTGTCTGGAACTCTGGCTAAAGAAGAAGGTTTATGAAACATTGTTTTAACCAGCATTTTCTCCTTTTCCTGCAATGTTTTCAGTCTTATCAAACTGTTATTAGAGTCTAGTTTTTTACCTCACCTGAGCACAAAGTGCTCAAGGTACTTTTGTAATCATGCTGTGTCCATCATGCGTCGTCCGTCGTCCAGGTGTCAACAATTAACTTGTGTGCACTCTAGAGGCTACATTTTCAGTCATACACGCATGAAACTTGGTCAGAATGTTTGTCTTGATTATATCACGACAAGTACAAAATTCGGTCATGTTGGGTCAAAAAGTAGGTCACTGGGCTAAATCTAAGAAAAACCTTGTGTGCACTTTAGAGGCCATATTTTGAGCCTGATACTCTTGAATCATGGTCAGAATGTTTGTCTTGATAATATCTTGGACAAGTTCAATATTGGGTTATGTCAGGTCAAAAAGTAGGTCACTGGGCCCTTTGTGCACTCTAGATTCCACATTTTCAGCCTGAAACTTGGTCAGAATGTTTGTCTTGATGATATCTCAGACAAGTTCCAAATTCGGTCGTGTCAGGTCAAAAAGTAGGTCACTGGGCTAAATTTTAGAAAAACATTGAATGCACTCTGGAGGCCACATTTTGAGCCTGATACTGTTGAAACTTGGTCAGAATGTTTGTCTTGATGATATCTTGGACAAGTTCAAAATTGGGTCATGTTGGGTCAAAAAGTAGGTGACTGGGCCAAATCTAAGAAAAACCATGTGTGCGCTCTAGAGGCCACATTTTCAGTCTGAAACTTGAAATTCATGAAAGTTGGGTAAGATGTTTGGCTTGATAATATCTGGGACAAGTTTGAAATTGGGTCATGTCAGGTCAAAAAGTAGGTCACTGGGCTAAATCTTAGAAAAACCTTGTGTGCTCTCTAGAGGCCACATTTATAGTCGGATACTCATGAAACTAGGTCACATTGTCTGTCTTGATATCTGAGACATGTTTGAAATAGGGTCATGTCAGGTCAAAAAGTAGGTCACTGGCCAAATCTTAGGAAAAGCTTGAGTGCTCCATAGAGGCCACTTTTTCAGCCTTTTACTGGTAAAGATTGGTCAGAATGTTTATCTTGTTGATATCTTGAAAGTGGGTCATGTGGGGACAAAAAGTAGGTGTGCACTCTGGAAGCCACATTTTCAGTCTGGTTCTCATGAAACTGGTGTGAAAGTTTACCTTGATGATATCTTGGACAAGTTTCAAAGTGGGTCACATCAGGTCAAAAAGTAGGTCACTGGACCAAATCTTAGAAAACCTTGTGTGCACCATAGAGGCCACATTTGCAGTCTGATACTCATGAAACTTGGTCAGAAGCTTTATTTTAATGATATATTGGACAAGTTTGGAATTTAGTCACATTGGTTAAAAAAGTAAGCCACTTACACTCATGTGTTTTACATCATTAAAACCAGGATATCTTCAGCTTTATCAACTGTAGATGACTTTCCTCAGGTGAGCGCTTTAGGGCCAGTGGCCCTCTTGTTTTTGTCATCTGAAACTGCTCTCAAATTGGACATGTCTAAAACTTTGTTGTGTGGTATAGGGTTGGTATATGATAAAGGCTGCTGAAAGCTTTCAACATTTCAGTATTTCTTCGAGAGTGGAATAACATGAATTGGAATAAATTAGATCATTTGATTAAGAGAATGTGTGATACAGAAGTGTTCAGATTTAGTAGTCTTTCGTATGTGACTCTCTCCTTCATTCTTTCACCCTATTATGCAATGTATATGAATTTTTCATTGCAGAAAGAAGGAGGAGGCTAGATTCTATGGCGTAGCTTCCCAGATTAAGCTGCTTTTGGATATCCCAGAAAAGGTGTGTTTAACTTCTAAATCTTAAAATATGTCATACATGTAAAAACAAGGAATTAGCTGTTTACACCCTCAGTCCCATAAATGTATATATAAATACATCCCTTTCCTATCAAGATAATTAACCCTTTCCCAAATGACAAATTTTTGACTGGTCCAAATTGAAAGAGTTTGCAGACGACAATTTAAACTTGATGAAAATGGCAGAAAAGTCTCAAAAAGGGTAGAAAACACTGTGGAAAAAGGAGAAATTGCTCGTTACGAGCAATTTCTCCTTTTCCCACAGTGTTTTCAAAAGACTTGTACTGCAGACACGTGAAAACCAGGGCTTGTTTGGGAAAGGGTTAAGGAGAATATGTACATCTACAAATCTAAACCTGTTTTTGCTTGTTTTGCTTGTAACAATGCAAAACACCAGCTTGCAAAGCACTTTTTAAACATATTACCACACAATCTCGACTGTTTACGACCCTGAAAAAGAAGTCTTTTGAAAACCTTGTGGGTAAAGGAGAAAATACTGGCTACCAGCATTTTCTACTTTTTCCACAATGTTTTCTACTCATCTGTGAGAGTAATGCTTCTTGTCAAAGTGAATTGTTAGACAAGCCAGGCTAGGGGTTCAGACTTTCAAGCCTCCTTTTTAAATTTTGAAGAAAAGCAGTGTATTGTTTGCTTGTTATAAGCAGTTGCTTCTATTTCCATGTTTTCAAAAGCTGTTACTTAGAGGAGGATTGTATTTGGGCAGAAATGTGTTACACTAGTTTGCATTATTACAGATCTGGACCTGCCTAGATTTTGAGGACTACCTAACAGCAAGCAGATTGTATCTACTCTCTCAACACATCAATACCAGTTTACATTTGGATTCCCAGAATGCACCGAACTTCCTGTACTGGTTCCCAGTTTTGAATCGTCAGTGGGCAGCTATTAGTCATTTCAAGTTTACAATTCTACAGGCAAGTTGAAATTAGAGAAGAGCAGATTGTATTATTTTGATTTTGCAACTCTCCACAAGATTACAAAATTTAAAGCTTATTCACTTGAGCCCTGCTCTGTGAAAAAGGGCTTAATGCATCTGCCAAAAAATATCAACCCAGGGCAGAAACTTTTTGCTATTTTTTAATTTTCTGTATATTCAATGACCAGTCTGTCTCATGATTAAGTCAGTTGTTAAAAAGAAAAAAGTGGATTTCGATTTGTAATTGTTCAGAGAATAGTTTTGTCAATGGCGTTATCTTAATACTTAACTGTTAACCACACGATGCCGAGTTTTAATGACCCTGAGGAAGAAGCCATTTGAAAACATTGTGGGAAAAGGAGAAAATGCTGGTGACCAGCATTTTCTCCATTTCCCACAATGTTTTCTCTCCTATCTAACAAATATCACATCATTTGAGCCACATTGAAATTGTCATCTGCAAATGCTTTCAATTTGGACGGGTATAAATTTTTATTGTGTGGTAAAGAGTTAAGCTGCTAAATGATTGAAACCAAGAGAGAAGCTTTTAAGCCCATTTGATCCATAATTATGTGATGGTTTGATTGGTATAACACATCGTGAAGATACATTAAGCCCCCTTTTGCCAGAGCACAGCTCATTTTAAAAGCATTTGCAGATGACAAATGTGGCTCAAGTTATGGGAATCTACTTTTTGAAATACATGTAGATCTGTGAGAAGAAACCTGCAAAGGAACAAACAGAACTGATTTCATACATCACATGTCTGTTGGACACAGGGTGTACCTTCAAACCTAGGAACTGGAAAATAGGAATAATGTTTGCGTAATGTAGGTGGATGCTTTTGCAATTGACCACAAATTAATGTTTGACTTTAATGTTGTGCATCAACTCTTACAGGGCTTTAGTAATGAAAAATCTTTTTAATATAATAAAATTTGAAAAATTGCTATAAATGTACAATTGTTTTGGCCGGAGTATACAACAAAATAACAGATTGTATATATTTTGTGCAGTCTGATATTGATGTGCACTGTCCGCAAAAGCAAGTAAAGCTGGACTCAGTGCTTTTGGGGTTCAGCCCATGATGAAAAAAATCCTTATGAAAAGCAAATGGGAGAAAGTGAGCTAGGAACTTGAATCTATCCTGTTCAATTTATTATGTTATTGGGAAAAAAGGAGCAATTTTTTAAATATATAAGGGAAGGAAAATATCATGTTCCTTTAGCAAACACACTTGTTGGTTTACTTCATCAGAATTGTTACTTGTATTACAGGGTTGTAGAACACTGCTTAAGGAACCAGCGGTGCCAGATCAGGTTTGTACTAGTATACTTTTATCATTCTTTTTGATAAAAGATAGAAAAGAAATGGGGAAGCAAGACCATGCTATTTTGATACAAAACATGTCATCACACTCATGCATTAATAAAACTGGGTGTCTAATTTGCGATTAACAAATCGAAAAAATTATTTGAAACAACTAAGAAAAACTTAGCACTTGGGAAAAAAGAACGCAACGGAGCATTGGTATAGAATTGTGCAGAATTTTTTTGTATGTAAAATTTACATTTGCAAAAAAACAAATGTCAGTGAGCAAATTCTTCTTTCAAACAGGTAACTATTTGAACAATTGAATAATTTATGAAATCATTGAAACTTCCTATCCGTAGTATGAAAGTTTTTCAACTGAACTTGTATTTAGTGTTGTTTTTGTTATATCTTTTCACAGAAAATAGCAGAGAGTCTTTGTTCAATCATGCTTCTTGAAAATTCCAATCCTAGACAAGTGTTTAATGAGTTTCTGTTAGCTAGAACAGTGAGTATTTTATTATTCTCTTCTTATAAAGTTTTTGAATTCAGTCGGCAGTTTTGAAGTACATATCATGTATTGCAAAATTTTGGATTTAGTCAGCAGTTTTGAAATATCATAAGTGGAACAAGTGACATTCTTGATCTATATGATGGACTGAAAACAAACAAATGAAAGACCGATGAGAATGACTCAAAAAAGGGTGAACTGTCTTATATCAGACAACAAAATTAAAGACTCGAAAAAATTGGAAAACATTTAATTTTCAGGCAAAAAACTAAATGTCGCTGATGTGACAGGACGTGTGAGTGAAAGGGTAGAAAACAATGATTGTGAGAAAGAGAGAAGCTGATGGTTACCAAAACTTTGTCCTTCTCCCACATTGATTTTAAAAGCCTTCTTTCTCTGGGCTGCAAAAAGCATAGCATTGCTTGGCAAAGAGTTAAGCACCACCTAAATTATTAAAGGTCTTTGATCAATCAAGTGTGAAAATCAACTCATAGAATGCCACAAAAATCCAATGTCTATCTTAACCCTTACTGTACCACTCACGTATATTTACGCTTTTACTCAGTCTCACATTGAGTGCCGACCGCGTATATTTAAGTTTTCAGGATTGAGTGCAAAACTAGCCTCAGTCTGAGTAAATATGTGAATGTATGAATGGAAATTTATCTCTCACCTGTTACAGAAATGTTCTCAGGTGATCTTATCTATAAATATCACCAAGGCCTCTTCAGTACACAAAAATATCTTGGGATTTTCCAACATCAAGCACAAATATATGTATTCATTACGAAAACATGGCAGCAGGAAGGATGAATGTGAACAGGGTTTTAGAGATGATTTTTGGCATTAATGGTTCGGCAAATGGGCACAAGTTGGATTGATGTGATTCAGAGAATGATAGTGCTTTTCAAAAGGATGTCATGTTATGCAATGAGGATTTGCAGCAATCTGTGAATGATGTAGATTGTTTACCTGAAACCGAGAGTGGGTGGTGAAAGGATGATACCAGTTCAATAAAAATGCCGTTTACCACTGAACCAGGACAGACATGTGATTTACCTGGTGATTGACAACTCTCAGACCTTTTTCATTATCCATTTAGCATGTTTTATCACAAACAGGCAATATTCTTGGGGTAAATATGTATTGAAAAGTACCATACTCGACTAATGTGTAAATTGTATTAAAAAAAAATGGAACTCAGGGTACTGTTCAGATTGTGAAATAATTCGCTGGAAAAAGGGCCAAAATGTCTTGGTTCCACAAAAGTTATTTTACATTTATGTCAGTTATATAATGACACAGGTTTCTATGAGCCAAAGAGATGTTGACTAGGACTTATGACATAATAATGGATAAAATCCTGTCAGACACAAGTTCGTTTTGGTACAATAATCTGACATTAAGTTGCCAAAAATGTATCTGCAGTTCAAATAAAGAAAAGAAAATTACATCACTGTAAAGCTTAAACCCTGCCCTTTCCATTGATATAATCACCTCCCCAATAAACGCCACATGTTAGATGTTATCAGCTCATTAACTGAAATAGTGTATCGGTCAAGTGGTTATTTTTAGCCTGTAGTAAATTTCCGGCACTGGGAGAACTGATAAGCCATACACAGGCGGCATGGTAAGAGTGTAAGAAAAAGTTGATTTTTTTTACCAGTGCATGTATATACATAAGACTTTGCTTATCCCTTTGCCACACGACAAAATTTTAGCCTTGTCCAAATTGAAGGCATCTGTAGATGACAATTTCAATGTGGCTCATATGGTGCAATTTTTCTTTGATAGGGTAGAAAACATTGTGGGGAAAAGGAGAAAATGCTGGTTACCAGCATTTTCTCCTTTTCCCACAATGTTTTCAAAAGGCATCTTTCCCAGGGGCGTTAAAAGGCGGCATTGTGCGATAAAGGGTTAAGTAGATGTATTCGCAGGCTGGCTGCAATAGATTCATTCTGCACATGTTGATCTTTAACCTACAGTGTAAAAGCAACCAAAGTTAGTCAATGCTTTCTAACCATTGAACTAACCATGTTTCAGTCTGCCATTCAACAGCTGTTTAACATGAACAACCAATCAGGAAGCACAAAGGACCAGATCTGTGTGGTCACACAGCTGATAACAACCACAATACATCAGATCCACTCTGTATTCTATACACAAGATGATAAAGATAGCAATCCAGAGGAAGATGGTGAGTATCCTTTACATTGTAGAATTTACAGTTGATTTTGGTTTGTAATTGTTCAGAGAATATATTTGTCAGTGGCCTTATCTTAATATTTAACCCTTAACCACACAATGCCGACTTTTAATGACACTAAGGAAGAAACCATTCGAAAACATTGTTGGTAACCACGCCACATTGAAATTGTTGTCTGCAAATGCTTTCAATTTGGACAGATATAAAGTTTTTGTTGTGTGGTAAAGAGTTAAGCTGCTAAATAAATGAAACCAAGAGAGCTTTTAAGCCCATTGTAGAAACCCAAATTTTGCTATTTCATAGGTACTTTTGGGGGGAATATAACTCCTTATCGGACAATGTAGATTCAAGATCAGACTGCATGTTTTGTGCAGTCTGATCTTGATCTACACTGTCCGCAAAAGGTCCTTGAGTTGCACCTAGCAGCCTAAGAGTTAAGATTTGGCACAACCCCAGAAATATGTTTTATTTCTTGTTAGGTGGAATAGATTACATGAATTGTAATTTGTACAGTATACTGCTTATGTTTGTTATGCTATGTCTTGTCTGTTATTTCAGAAAACACAGATCTTCTTCTGAAAATCCTGAGAAAAGTAACATCAGAGAAACAATGTGGTATGTAACACTTTCCCACTAGTTTTCATCGTTTTTTTTTTTTTTTTTTTTTTTTTTTTCAATGAAGATTTAACCCTTAGGCTGTGTAATAGATATGCTTAATGCATTTGCAAAAAGTATCGACCTAGGTCAGTCTATACAGTCCATGCAGGCTGACATGGGCCAAAACTTTTTGCTATTGGTCAATTTTCTGCGCATCCAAGGACCAGTTTACCTCATGATTCAGTCGGTTGTTAAACAAAATGGATTTTATGGATCCATGATCATGTAATGACAGACTTGGAATCAAGCATCACGGAGATGCATGAAACCCCCTTTTACCAGAACATGGCTCATATGATAAACATTTTAAGCCTACCAGTAGATACATTCCCAATGTTGAGATTGTGATATGAGTTTTAGCCAGAATGTGTCCCTAAGTACAGGACAGTGCAAAAAACAAGATCAAGTTTCTGTCAGATCTTAAGCTACACTTTCTGCAAAAGCAAATTTGGGTCTCAGTTATCCTTAAAGATACATCTATACTCGTTTTCAGCCAGTTTTTAAACCATTTCATCTTTATTTTATCAAACTATGATCATTCTTGTGTCTTCATCCCAAATATTGCCCCACATTGTTGCAAGGTTGTATAGATTACCACAATAAAAAGTGCACTACATTTTCTTGGGGCCATCAAAGAAATCACTGTTGTGACTAAATTTTTAACCATTCTACAGTCTATCAAATTTTTAGTGTTTTTTTCCTCTCTGGCGTTAAGGATGTATTTTTAAGTTTAACCCGTTACCACACAATCCCAGGTTTTAACGACCCTAAAGAAAAAACCTCTTGAAAACGTGGGAAAAGGAGAAAATGCTGGTAATAAAGTCACTCGAATTTGGACAAGTGTAAAATTTTGTTGTTTGGTAAAGAGTTAAGTCAGATTTTGAATCAGGTGCCAAATTTAAACTTGTGTTTTCATGTATTGAAAGCATTTGCAGAGGACAAATTTCATTTTGCTCAAATGAAATTTATGATTATAGAAAATGGCAGAATATTGAGGGAAAAGGGTTGTGAGAATTTGTTGCCTTTTTGTACAATGATATTTAAAGATGCATCTGTACTCGTTTTCAGCCAGTTCTTAACCCATTTCATTTTTACTTTCTGAAACTATAATCTTTTTGGTATCTTCATGCCAAATGTTGCCCCTGACAGCTGCAAGGTTGCACAGATTACGGGTAGAAAATGCATTACATTTCTTGGCAGCCTTCAAAGAAATCACTGTTGTCATTTCCTGTTTTAAATGAGGACAAATCCCTTGAGTTTCTCTATCCCTTACACTGTATTTATATTGATAATTTATCTATGCTAACACAGCTGACCAAATTCTGAGCAATTCTATACATTCTCAAGTTTAAACAGTGTTTTACTCTCTGGCTGTAAGGAGGTGTCTTTAAAACCCTTCCTTACATATGGTTATAGGTAGTAATGGATTAACTATAAATATATTGCTGATGACACTATAAAACTGCTTAAATATATGAGCCATGCTCTGTGAAAAGGGGGCCTAGTGCATCTGTGAAAAGTATAGACCCATGTCAGCCTGCACAGTCCGCGCAGGCTGACCTGGGCTGAAACTTTCCGCTATTGGCCAGTTTTCTGTATGTCCAAGGCCCAGTCTACCTCATGGCTCAGTCGTTTGTTGAAAAAAGTGGCTATTATGGATCCATAATTATATGATGGCTTGGTTGGTAGAATGTCTCACGGAGATGCTTTAAGCCCCCTTTTTGCCGGAGCGTGCCTCATATTACATGTGCATGTATCTCTCTCTTGATTTCATTGTAGATACAGGGATAATTGACTTGCAGAACTCTGTGTCAGCCAAATGTTTACCAAAATCTGTGTCAGGTAGGTGAAATATCAGATAAAAATCGTAAATTTTTACAAGGATTGGTAGATGTAAGATACTTTTGTTTTATGTCATCAAAGTACATATGAATGAGCCATGCTTTGTGAAAAGGGGGCTAAATGTGTCTGCATAAAGTATCGCCCCAGATCAGCCTGCACAATCGGCTATTGGTCAATTTTCTGAATGTCAAAGGACAATTCTACCTAGTGATTCAGTTGGTTGTTAAACGAAATTGACTTTATGGATCCATGATCATGTAATGATTTGGGATCATGCATCACTGAGATTTTGCCAGAATATGGCTCAAATTGTTTGTAGAGAAAAGCTGTATTATCTTTTTGTTTTATGTTTTGTATGGTAATTGGGTATCAGTGACATAGAATTGAACCAAGAGCTAATATTATTGCTGAAAAAAGGGGGCTTTGCGTATACAGGGTTTTGACAATCTGTCATGTTAGATGAGACTGATGTGATAAGTGGTTTAGCTTTAGTACACACTTACAACTGGCTCTTTACCAAATAACAAAATTTTAGATTGGTCCAAATTGAAAGCATTTGCAGACAGCAAATTACATATTGCTCAGATGGCAAAAAGAGATTTGTCTGTGATGAGCCTTATCAAAGTGGATTCACAGAATATACACATGTCTCTGTTTACTCTCTTACCAAACAACAAAATTTTGGACTCATCCAAATTCAAAGCATTTGCAGACGACAAACTAAAGGTGGCCCAAATGACCAAATTTGTCTTCAATAAAGTTGAAAAAATATGGAAAAAGGAGGAAATGCTGGTTACCAGCATTTTCTCCTTTTCCCACAGTGTTTTCAAAAGCAATCATCTTCAGGGTTACCAGCATTTTCACCTTGGTCTTCAGGGTCATTCAAAGTTAGGATTGTTTGGTAAGGGGTTAAATCTTGTCAAGCAATACTTTGTGTTGACAGTGTTTATATAGCAGAATCTATAATTTGCATTACAGTATGGATTCCTAGGGCAATGAATTATCTATCTGTACTCCTTATCTGTACTCCTTATTCCAGAGTTTTGTCCAAGCCATAAGTCTGTGACAATGGGTGTTTCTGAGCAGCATCGCCATGACAACTGTTCACAGTGGATTCAAACGTAAAATGAGTTTGTTTTTTATTTCATTTTCTGTTTAATGCTCTTCTCATGAAATATAGGTTGTGGTAGATTTTTTTTTTTTGAAATAATGACTTGAAAGGGTATGATGTCCTGTCTCAGGGTCATTAAAAGTCAGCATTGTGTGGTAAAGAGTCAACCATTTACCAGACAATCCTGTGTTTTAATGACCCTGATAAAGGAGGTCTTTAAAAACAAGGTAGGAAAACGAGAAAATGCTGATAACCATTTTTTTTTCTCATTTTCCAACAAAGTTTTCCACTCATTTAAAAAAAAAGACATTATTTGAACCATGTTGAATTTGGTGGTCTGCAAATACTTTCAATAAGAATGAGCCTAGAATTTTGTCATCTGATCAAGAGTTCACCAAGGTTATAAAGATGAATTCATGTTAAATTGTGGCAAAAGTAGAAATTGCAAGGTACAAGCAATTCATCTCACCGTGGCAGTGTGTTGAAGAAAAATCTGCTTCATGATGCAAGAAAGTTGTCAACAGATGACCATGTGTTAACCCATACCAAACAGTCCCGACTTCTAATAACCCTGAGAAAAAAGACTTGAAAACATTGTGGGAAAAAGGAGAAAATGCTGGTAACCAGCATTTTCTCCTTTTCCCACAATGTTTTCTACCCCATCAAAGACAGAATCATCATCATTTGAGTTACTTTTAAAGTATTTTCTGCAAATGCCTTCAATTTGGTTGTGTCAAAAACTTTGTTTGGTAAAGGGTTAAATTCAATCTAAATCAAGTAAATAATTGAGTCATGCTCTGGCAAAAAGGGACTTAATGCATATCTGTGATGCATGATACCAAGCAAGTCATCACATAATTATGGATCCATAAAAACCATTTTGTCTAACAATGTACTGTATCATAAGGTAGACTGGTCCTTAGACATACAGAAAATTGACCAGTAGTGAAAAGTTTCAGCCCAGGTCAGCCTGCATGGACTGCACAGGCTTAACTGGGTCGAAACTTTTTGCAGATGCATTAAGTCCCTTTATCATAGAGCATGGCTCTAATTTTTGTTATTTTCTGATGTTAAAGGTGCACAAATGATGTGAAAGCAGGAGTGAGCAAGCTACTGAATTTTGTAAACTCTGTGAGACATCTAACCTCGATTAGAGATACAGTCTGGGAACTTATGGCCAAGGTATATCTTCTAGTTTGACCCTTTATGAGACGACAAAATTTTAGCCTTGTCAAAATTGAAAGCATTTGCAGACAACAATTTCAGTGTGGCTGAAATGGTGCAATTTTTCTTTGAAAGGGTAGAAAACATTGTGGGAAAAGGAGAAAATGCTGGTTACCAGCATTTTCTCCTTTTCCTACAATGTTTTCAAAAGGCTTTTTTCCCAGGGTTGTCAAAAGGCGGCATTGTGCGGTAAAGGTTAAAAAGGTTTATGTCATTTCTCTTTAGTTTTGATACATATGACCAATCTAAAAACAAATAATACTTCGAATCAATAGATTTAGAGGTAAAATTTTTATAACATAAGCAAATTTCTAAGTTTTAGCTGTCAGAACTGTTTTCAAAGAAAATGTGCAGGTATTGTCATGGCCCTGTTGTAATCTGCGTTGTTTTTGTCGTTGTTGTTGTCAAGCTATCTTTTCAAGAAAAAAGCAGTTGCAGCTAACCCTTGGCATCCACAAGCAGTGCTGTTGTTACTGTGCCCCACACTCTCCCCCTTCCTTTCCTCCCCACTTTCTTCCTCTTCTCTTCCTCCCCATTAAATTCAAAACCCGAGATAACTGAAATACTGCAAAGGTTACGTTAATATACACGAAACTTTCACTTGGAATCAGTATTGAAATGTTGAAATGTAGATGCAGTACAAATTTCAATCTTTTGCCAAGCACAATGACAACAGCATTTTCTCATTTTCCTACAATGTTTCATGCTCTCTCAAAGCTGAATCTGACCTTTTGAGTCACGTTTAATTTGTAGTCTGCAAATACTTTCAATTAGGACTATTCTACAGTTTTGTTGTCTAGTAACTGGTTGAGAAGGGTTGGTGACTAGGATGAAAGATGTTATAACCAAAATTTGTTTCTTTTTTTCTATCTTCAGGACAACAGTTTAGAAAACTGGGATTTTATCTGTGAAAGAGTGTTGAACAAATCTCTACATATCTGGGATGACCTCCTGCGACCTTTGTTTGTGGACAGAGTTCAGGTATACACATGTGAACCATGCTTTGTGAAAAGGGGGCTTAATGCATCTGCAAAAAAGAATCGACTCATGTCAGCCTGCGCAGTCCACGCAGGCTGACATGGGCTGAAACCTTTTTGCTATTTGTAAATTTTCTGCATGTCAAAGGACCATTTAACCTCATGGTTCAGGCGTTGTTAACCCTTTACCACACAATCCCAACTTTTAACGACCCTGAGAAAGAAGCCTTTTGAAAACATTGTGGGAAAAGGAGAAAATGCTGGTAACCAGCATTTTCTCCTTTTCCCACAATGTTTTCTACCCTTTCCGTAAACAAATTTCAGTTTAAAGTTGCATTTATTTTGTCATCTGCAAATGCTTTCAATTTCAACCAGCCTAAAATTTTGTTGTTTGGTAAAGAGTTAAACAAAATAGATTTTACGGAATCATAATTATGTTATGACTTGATTGGTATAATGCATTATGAGAATGCATTTAGTCCCCAGTTACCATAGCATGACTCATGTACATGTTTCAGCTTTCTCTAATACTTACTGTAACTATGTCAAACAATTTTAATTAAGCTTGTTTGTATGTTTAACCCTTTACCAAACAATTCTGAGTTTTTTACGACCCTGATGAAGAAGACTTTTGAAAACTTGGAAAAAAAGACAAAGCTGGTAACCAGCATTATCTTCTTTTCCCACAATGTTTTTTACCCTTTTCTATTTTCTCTGCGCTTCAAATTCAGTATTACTCTAAACATGAAATTTGTCCTTCAAAGTGTAGAAACTGCGTTTATTAGCCTGGCTGTTTGGAAGAAAACCTCAAGGTATTATCATAGCCCTGGCGTCATCATCTGCATTGTCGTCATGCAAAAGCTTTTTACTCCGAGCATGCAGATTCGTAATCAAGTGTAACAGAGTAGCTATGCCAGCGTACTCCAGATTACTCCATTGTCCGAGGTGGTGCGGTCGAGAGCTTAGCTCTAATCCTCTTCCCCCCCCCCCCCCCCCCCCCCCCCCCCAAAAAAAAAAAATGGCAGAAAGGAGAACAGTTTTCGAACGTGAAGATTGCAAAGGATGTTTTTTTTGATACGGAAGTCTTTGGAGGACATCCATGTGTATTGCAAGATGGTAATTTACTGGTCATAAATTGAAATAGAGCAGTAACAACAATATTGCGATCATTGACAGCCATCTTTAATTTTTCCTCTCGCTTGATTTATCTCGGGAGTACTCCGTTTGCTCAATTTCACTTGATTTGGCGTGCTGCTCCAGTGCAGTCGGAGTATTCTTAAAAAAATCAAATCAAGTCCACCCCTGAAGATATTTGCTTCAGAGTTAGGCAAGTTGTTAACTATAGAAGGGGAACCCATACAACAAGGGCAGATAGCCATCAAACTGTTTTTTACACAGTGATGTCCCTTTTTGGACTTGGAGTTTTCACTGAAAACCAATCAACTCCAGCCAAGCATTGGCACTCGCATTTGTTTTGATTTGTTTTATGGTTTGCAAAATGGAGAAATTGTTCATGCAGTTTATTTTGATTGGTTTTTCATGTATGTATGATAAATAACAATTTCAGGCCCTAATCAAATACCAGATAGAGACAAGTGTAGAACTAACACAGAGACAAATCTCTGCAGTGTTTGATCAGCTGGACAATATACCAGAGGAAGGGTAAATATGATGTTCAACCAAGGGCCATGATGGCCCTCTCCTTATGTGTAGGCATAGGCTTCCCTAGATAACAACCTATTTGCAGTGTACATGATTTGTTTCTTAATCCTTTCCCAAACAAGCCCTGGTTTTCACGTGTCTGCAGTACAAGTCTTTTGAAAACACTGTGGGAAAAGGAGAAATTGCTCGTAACGAGCAGTTTCTCCTTTTCCCACAGTGTTTTCTACCCTTTTTGAGAACTTTCTGCCATTTTCGTCAAATTTAAAAATGTCGTCTGCAAACTCTTTCAATTTGGACCAGTCCAAAATTTGTCGTTTGGGAAAGAGTTAATAAACACCATCAAAATTTAATGTGCACAAAGTAAGATTCCAAATCTGCACCACACAGTTACGATTTTTAACAACTTTGAGGATGAAGACTGTTGAAATATTGCTGGTTATAAGGATTTACTCCTTTTCCCAGAATGTTTTCTACCCTTACACAGACAAATTCCATCATTTGAGCCACACTTAAATTGTCGCCTGCGAAGGGTTTCAGGTTGGACTAGTCTAAATTTGTCGTTTGGAAAGAGTTAATAGAGGAGTTTTACTAATATTTGGGCCATGCTCTGGAAAAAGGGGGCTTAATGCATCAAGCCCCCTTTTGCCAGAGCATGGCCAAGCATGTCAATACAATACCATGGATCCATAATAGCCACTTTTCTCAACAATCAGTTTAATCTAGAGGTAGATTGGTCCTTGGACATACAGAAAAGTGGCTAATAGTGAAAAAGTTTCGGCCCAGGTCAGCCTGCGCAGGCTGGTCGGGGTCGATACCTTTTTGCAGATGCATCAAGTCCCCCTTTTACAGAGCATGGCTTGTATATAGGATCGGATGTGAGTTGGCATTTGAGATAAAATTTCATTAAATGATTCTAGGAAAGATATTAGTAAGTGAGCCTTTGGCGAGCTTATTAATATTTTTTTTTTTTTGACAAGTTTAATAAGATTTTATTTCATAAGCTAAAAAATGTCAGATTCTTTTTATCACATAGATCTAACAATATTTCAAAAATTAAAGATTAGAAGATGCCAAACCATCTACAGATGCATGCATGGTAATAACTACCAAAAAAAAAAAAATCAGATTCATTTCTGTGAAATGCATACAAAATGACATCGAAAATGATGTCACAGAATTGTGATATCAAACATGTTTAAGATAAAAAAAATTGTGATGGGTATATTACACTGAAAACATGGAGAGGGTATGTGATAAAATGATAGCTTATTTGGATAGTGAGTACTTTGATCATAAAAAAAATGGCAAACAATATTTCAAACAGGTGCAAACTATTTTTGGTAATAGTGGTAGCAAGAGAGAATAGAAATCGAGAAGGAGCTCTGCTTTGCTGTTAATTTGGTTTAATTTAGTTAATCCTTTACCAAGCAGTCCCGTGTTTTAACGACCCTAAGGGAGAAAGTTTTGAAAACATTGTAAGAAAAGGAGAAAATGTTAGTAACCAGCATTTTCTCCTTTTCCCACAATGTTTTGTATCCTTTTAAAGATAATTCCCATTATTTGAGTCATGTTCCATTTGTCTTCTGCAAATGTTTCCATTTAGACAGGGACCGATGTTTTAACGACCCTGAGGTAGAAGGCTTTTGAAAACATTGAGAAAAGGAGAAAATGCTGATAATGGGCATTTTCTCCTTTTCCCTCAATGTTTTCTATCCTTTTAAAGACAATTCCCATCATTTGAGTCACGTTTCATTTGTCGTTCAACTGAATAAGCAGATATCAATTTTACCATTTATAGATCCCTCACTACAGAAGTGGATTTGGCTTCTTACATCTGGTCTGAAAGCCCATCTGACATTGCAGCATCTCGTGCTTGGGGTTCTGGAGGGTCAAGGTCACTTTTAGAGAGTGGTGGACTGATGATGAAAACCAGGGCTCTAACACCTGTGGTACAAAGGTATGCTTAAGCTGTTTTTCAGCTAAATACATATGAGCCATGCTCCTTTAAAAGGGTGCTTAACTCTTTACCAAATGACAAAATTTTAGACTGACCCAAATTGAGAGCATTTGCAGACGACAAAATAAATGTGACTGTAACATTGAAATTTGTTTTGGGAAGGGTAGAAAACATTGTGGGAAAAGGAGAAAATGCTGGTTACCAGCATTTTCTCCTTTTCCCACAATGTTTTGAGAAGGCTTCTTTTTCAGGGTCGTTAAAAGTCAGGATTGTGTGGTAAAGGGTTAATGCATCTGCAAAAAGTATCAACATAGGTCAGTCTGACTGACCTGGGTCCAACAAAATGTTTTGCTACCTGGTAAATTGCTATCAGTATGTCAAAGGACTATTCTACCTCCAGATCCAGTCGATTGTTAGACTAAATGAATTTTATTGATCCATAATTATGTGATTAATTAGTATAATGCATCATGGAGATGCATTAAACCTCCTTTTGCCAGAACATGGCCCATGTATTGATTCATCTGATAGTGCTTCGTTTGTTTTTAGCCATGGCCCTGTTGCTCATTCGGTAGCGTACAGGACTTGAGAACAGGAGGTCGCTGGTTCGATCCCAGGCTTGGCCAATTTCTTTCCGAGGATTGATGATAGTCATTGGGACAGGATTCATTCCTCTCTCACCGCTGACCATTGTTTCGACAATGGTTATGTGGGAAAGCAGATAGTGGCCTATTGTGCGGAGTACTGGTAAAAGAAACTGCTGGAAAGCTTGGATAGGTGCACTGGCTGCGGCGATATAACTGAAATAATGTTGAAAATGGCGTTAAACACCATACAATCAATCAATATGCCCCCCTTTAATGAAGTAGGGGTATATTGCTTTGCACATGTCGGTCCGTCGGTCGGTCATTAGACCTTGCCTTGTCCGGATAATAACTGGACACAAAATTGACCTAGGTTTGTTAAATTTGGCACAGACATGCATATCGGAGTGTAGATGATCCCTATTGATTTTGAGGTCAATCGGTCAAATGTCAAGGTCACAGTGACCGTCAACATGTTGATATATAGACCAAACCTTGTCTGGATGATAACTAGACACAGAATTGACCTAAGTTCATCAAATTTGGCACAGACACGCATCTTGGAGTAAAGATGATCTCTACTGATTTTTTAGGTCAATCTGTCAAATGTCAAGGTCACAGTGACCGTCAACATGTTGATATATAGACCAAACCTTGTCTGGATGATAACTAGACACAGAATTTACCTAAGTTCATAAAATTTGGCACAGACATTCGTCTCAGAGTGCAGATGATCCCTATTGATTTTGAGGTCAATTGGTCAAATGTCAAGGTCACAGTGACTGTCAACATGTTGATATATAGACCAAACCTTGTCCAGATGATAACTAGACACAGAATTGATCTAGGTCCGTCAAATTTGGCACAGACATTTGTCTTGGAGTGTAGATGATCCCTATCGATTTTGAGATTAATCCATCAAAAGTTAAGGTCACAGTGGCCTTCAACTTAATGATATATAGACCAAACCTTGTCCAGATGATAACGAGAAACAGAATTGACATAGGTTCTTCAAATTCTGTACAGATATTCATCTCAGAGTGTAAATGATCCCTATCGATTTTGAGATTAATCCATCAAAGGTCAAGGTCACAGTGGCCTTCAACTTAATGATATATAGACCAAACCTTGTCCAGATGATAACTACACACAGAATTGACCTAGGTCCTTCAAATTCTGTACTGATATTCATCTTGGAGTGTAAATGATCCCTATCGATTTTAAGGTTTATCCGTGAAAGGTCAAGGTCACAGTGACCACCAGATGATTCAGGGCCTGCGCTGCCATTCGCCACTTGAGCCATTTGCTCAAAAAAAATTAAAGTGTCTCAAAAATCATCATTTGTGGCTCAACTTGTGGCTCCAACATTTTATTCGCGTATTTTCGGGGATGTAGTAAGCATCGAAGTCAACTGGGAAAAAAGCAGAAGTCAAACGTGCATGCCGAGAAGAAAATCGATAACCAAGTCTTTGTATCGGAGACTGTTTACAATCTTGTATGTATACACACGGCGGTGTGGTCACTTCCTGTATCAATGTGGCAGTAGGGGGGCATGACTGTTTTAGAAACAGACATCTTGTTTGTTTTTAGGTTACTGAATTGATGATTTGAGAAGGGAGGATAGTAAAAAAATATCAGTTGGAATTGAAAATCATGAAACAAATTATTTGGACAAATGGAGATAAACTGGCTATTAATCTTTTACCCCAGAAAATTTGTGTTTTGATGACTCAGAAGAAAAAGGCTTTTGAAAACATTGTGGAATAAATGAGAAAATGCTGGTAATGCCTTTTTCCATGATGTTTCCTCTATTTTCAAAGGCACAGTCCATCAAGCCTATTTTCAAAGGCACAGTCTATTTTAGGGGTATTTAACCCTATACCACACTATCCCGAGGTTTAAGGACCCTAAAAGAGAAGGCTTTTGAAAACATTGTGGGAAAAGGAGAAAATGCTGGTTACCAGCATTTTCTCCTTTTCCCGCAATGTTTTCTAGCCTTCCAAAACCAGTTTTAATTTTTCAGTCGTGTTTATTTTGTCATCTGCAAATGCTTTGACATTGGACCAGTCTGAAATTTTGTCGTTTGGTAAAGTGTTAATTTGTGTCTACTAATGCTTTCACCTTGGACAAATCTAAATGTTTGTTGTCTTGTAAATGGATAAAAGATGTACCATTTATAAGTACTGATCATGACAGAGTGGAGAAGCATTTGATTATAGGAGAGTGACTTCTTCTTGGTTTTATTTCAAAGGAAAAATATTGCAGGAAAAGGAGCAGTTGCTTGTGACAAGCAGTTGCTCCCTTTGCCCCAATCTTTTCCAAAGATGTCAACTGCTAGAGCATAAAAATTCATATTTGTGTTGTAAGTGATTGAAAGGCTGATGTCTAATAATATTCTGTGCTTTTTATTTACAGTCTTTCTAAACATTTTGATGAAAAACTGAAATCCATGAATGAGGATTGTAAAACCTATTTGTACTCTGATGTTGACAACCTTACTGTCACCATGGAAACAACACCATTTAACAGATTTGCTGATTCAGCTAATCTTTTGACCTTCACCCAAGAAACTTGTGTTACTGGAATCAAAGGGTATGTTTTGTTTTTGTTTTTTCTCTCTTTTTTAGTTTTCCTATAATTTTTGCTACCATAATCTAATTTGTATCTGCAGACAGTGTAGATGAAAATCAGACGACAGAAAATATCAGTCTGATCTTGGATCTACACTACGTGTTTGTCTCTTAGATACTCTGGCAAAAATAGTCGAAGTTTGCAGTACTTTTTTCTTTCTATTGTTATTGAAAACTTCCTATTTATAATATGGTACTCTTTATATATTTCATTTGACATCCACATACTTGTATGTTTGTTTGTTTTTAACCAGTTGTCAACAGTACATTATATTTGTCATCTACAAATGCTTACAAAGTAGATATATGAGCCATGTTCTATGAAAGAGGGATTTAATGCATCTGCAAATAGCATTGACGTAGGTCAGCTGGTGCAGTCCAAGCAGGCTGACCTGGGTAAAAACCTTTTGCTATTCATAAACTTTCTGCTTGCCCAAGGACCTTTCTACTTCTTGCTTCAGCTGGTAGCTAGACAAAATGGATTTTATGGATCCACGAATATATGATGACTTGTTTTGAATAATGCATCACAGAGATTTATTAACCCTTTACCACACAATCCCGAGCTTTAATGACCCTGAGAAAGAAACCTTTTGAAAACATTGTGGAAAAAGGAGAAAATGCTGGTAACCAGCATTTTCTCCTTTTCCCACAATGTTTTCTGCCCGATCCAACACAAATATTAATTTTTGGGTCACATTTATTTTGTCGTCTGCAAATGCTTTCAATTTGGACTGGTCTAAAATTTGTCGTTTGGTAAAGAGTTAAATTCCTTTTTGTCAGAGTGCCACTTGTATACATATATATGAAATTTCCCCATCTGACAAAAGAGTTGATATTTATAATTGCTCTATGTAGACATTTGGAATAATTTATGTTGACTTGATTGGTTAGATTTGTATTCTTGTTTCAGAATTATTGACTTTTTGACTGACTTGAGCAACAGATGTAAGGAAAAAGTCCAAAATGCCACTGAACGGTGTAGGAAAACTGGAAACAAGTTAGTATTCATCTTGATAAATCATATTTACATAAATTATGTACTTATTTATTTGCTATTTGATTGGTCAAAATACAGTAAAACTTAATTATAACGAACTCTGATAATGCGAATTTTCGCTTAGTACGAATCGAAATCAATTCCCCGGCAAAAACCTTCTTTCGCCTTTGTAAAAATTAATTGTTAAAACGAATTTGGATATAACGAATTTTCGCATATTGCGAATCAAAAATCAGGTCAGCAGATATCCATTTCAACTGAAAATACCTTGGTTACACTGAAGTCGCATCTAAGGGTCTTTAATTACCAAGTCAGTTATTCACACCTTCCCGCTTGCCCAATTAACACGTTGACGCTAGAGGCGTTGATCTACACAACATAAACTGACTGCGTTATTTATCGATAATTATCATGGTAAGGTATAGTTTGCCACAAGTAGAAAATTGTCGTCTGCAAATGCTTTCAATTCCTACCGGTATAAAATGTGTTTTGAATGATTAACATCGCTCACTCGATTAAATAAATACGAAATCGGCTACTAGTTTTTCCTACCTGTCATAAATGTCATTGGATACTATAAATATAACACATATTTGTCGAAGTATGTTAAAAAACATTTTTCTGGTAAATAAATGTTTGACTGCATGTACATGTGTCCACCTTTGAGTCCCGAAATATAACGAAGTTCGTACTATCAATAAAGCGAATTATGCTTATAGCGAATTAAATCTGACGGTCCCGTGAAATTCGCTATATCAGAGTTTTACTGTATTACACTTTAATATTTATCTGCCATTCATAAAAACAAAGTTTCCACCCCCTAAACCAGTATTTATTATATTTTGTTTATCGTTTTCTATTAAAATGGTCAGTCATTGCAATAATTTGTCATTGAAAGTTGTAGGCATATAATTATATGAATGTTATGTTGTAATAAATTTCATGGTGCTTGTATTTGCTTCTCGCTGTAAAATAAAATTATGTCATCATGTTCAATGATTGATTGTATGGTATTTAACGCTGTTTTCAACATTATTTCAGTTATATCGCGGCGGCCAGTGCACCTATCCATGCTTTCCTTGAGTTTCTTTTACCAGTACTTCCGCAATATTCTTTCCAAGCCACTGGCTGCTTTCCCACATAGCCATTATCGAAACAATGGTCAGCAGTGAGAGAGGAATGAATCCTGTCTCAATGACTATCATCAATCCTCAGAAAGAAATTGGCCAAGCCGGGGATTGAACCAGCAACCTCCTGTTCTCAAGTCATGTACACACCTGGTTCAAGCATGGGTCTTGTGCAATTTCAAATTTTCTCACACTGCTAGAAGCAGATACAAGTTTCAGGAAAGTTACTACCACATAATATTGTGTATTTATTTATTTCAATGTTTTATTTTTCTTCCATCAAGGTTATTGTTAGTAGGCAGATTATGTTCTGCACTTTGTGATCTCACTCCAAATCTACAACATAGCATGCTGGGAAATGAACAGCTTAAACAGGACAGGTATTTCTTTTATTCAAGCCAATCTTTGTTAAAAGGGGTTTGATGCATTTGCAAAAAGTATCAATCCAGGTCAGCCTGCGCGGACTGCGCAGGCTGACCTGGGTTGAAACTTTTTGCTATTGGTCAGTTTTTCTGCAATTAGTGACATTCTTTAGTTATTTCCCTTGATTCCTCTGCAGTACTAAATTGGTCCTGATAAAGGGATTACTTGGTTTTTATCCTTGCTTTTGTTGCACTACACCGCCAAGTTCTTGAGTTAATATCTTAACTAAATTTACTTAGATTGTTTTACCAGTCGATATATACGCAGTGTCTGGTGATTTAAAACAGAATTTGATTTAAAATAATATGGGGACCTTACACATATTTCATAAATCATATTATATTTATCGCAACATCCCCAAGGGAATCAAGGATAAAAACAAAGGAATACAGGTAAAAGGACCAATCTGTTATTTGGTTACCTTTAGTCTTTATCTGGCAGGGGAGATAAGTTGACTTACAGGAATGGTCCCCATTAGAAGAACCATTCTACCTCATGATCCAGTCAGTGGTTAGACAGAGTGAACTTTATGGATCAATGATTATATGATGCCCTACTTGGTGTATGCATCACAAAGAGGCATTAAACCCCCACCTGCCATAGCATGGATCATTTGATTTTTCCAGTTTCACCTTCTCTATGTTTTTCTGGCAAGCAATTTGACATTGTTGAGCCCTTGTAGCTCAGTGCTGACTCTTTACCAGACAACTAAATGTTAGAATTGTCCAAATTGAAAGGACCTGCTTTTGAGAAATCAAATGAAAACTCAATATATGAAATTTGTCTTTCATGGAGTAGAAAACATTGTGGGAAATGTAGAAAGTGCTGGTTACCAGCATTTTCTCCTTTTCTCACAATGTTTTCACAAGCCTCCCAAAGGGCATTAGAAAGTGGCTCCTTTTGCCACCCTGTTTTCAAGAGTTGTCTTCTGCAGGTTGTTATAACTCCAATTTGTACAGTTAGGGGCTACCTTTTTCTTTTAGAGAGGAGTCCTGCTTGGCTCAGCGATAAAGTATAGGATTTGTAACCTAGAGACCCCGGGTTCGAGCCTCACTGGATCCACTGGGTTTTTCGTGGGAGTGTCCTTGGGCAAGACATGTCAGAGCCCCCACCCCCCCCCCCCACACCCCCACCCCCCAGTACTGGTGAAACCCAGAAAATACATGAATATGTGAGCTGTCGCTGTTGAAAGCAGCGTAAAACATCATTTAATCAATCAATTTTTTTTTTCAGAATGAAGAGGTCTGTGACTGGAAGACTGGCCTGTAAAGGGGAGGTAAATCCTGTTTGGGAAGAGACCAAACAGTCTCTAGTTCAATTCCAGTTTGTTGTGTACAGGTAGGTTTAAATCTTTACCAAACAACATTATTTTAGACCTGTCCAAATGGAAATCATTTGCAGATGACAAAATAACTGACACAAACAAATTGAAACTTGTATTTGGAAGAGTAGAGAAGATTATGAGGAAAGGAGAAAATGTTGGTTACCAGCATTTTCTCCTTTTCCCACAATGCTTTCAAAAGGTTTCTCCCTCAGGATTGTTAAATGCAGGACTGCTTGGTAAAGGAGTAATAATGGCAGGTAACAAATCCCTGTAAGAAGTCACGTAACAGTCTCTTACATAATTCACATTTGTTGTTTATCATAGTACATGTATATGGATTTTGAGAAGTTTTGTTCTTATCTGTTGTACCAGAAGTAAGCTTTTCAGTGTTTAGCTCAGCTGTTTTCCAAACAAAACATCGAAGTATTGTCGTAGCCCTGGCGTCAGTCTGCTTTGTCGTTGTCGTGCAAAAACTTTGACCTATACAAAAACTTTGACATTTTCTAATATCTCTGACATTTCTGGAGGTATGTACTTCAAACTTGGACAAGTTGTTCACTATCAAAAGGGGAACCCAAACAACAAGAACAGGTAACCATCAAAGTATTTTTGACACAGTTACGTCCCTTTTTTGACTTGGAATTTTCACTGATAATCAGGCAGGTGCAGCCAAGCATTGGCACCCAAAGTGGTACTATTGTTAAGATCTATTATGCAAGGCATTAGAAAGATTGATGGTATTTATTAACCCTTTCCCAAACGACAAAATTTGGACTGGTCCAAATTGAAGGAGTTTGCAGACGACAATTTTAAATTTGATGAAAATGGCAGAAAGTTCTCAAAAAGGGTAGAAAATACTGTGGGAAAAGGAGAAATTGCTCGTTACGAGCAATTTCTCGTTTTCCCACTGTGTTTTCAATAGACTTGTACTGCAGACACGTGAAAACCAGGGCTTGTTTGGGAAAGGGTTAACTGATAAATTTGTAGTACTGGTAGATCTATAACAGATTTCAGGTACAAATGGATAGGTACACTAGCAACTGCGCTATGACTGAATATAATGTTGAGAATGATATGTTTAACACCAAACAAATTCTGGAATTATTTTGTTTTTTTTTTTTTTTTAGTTGTATGTAGATTAACCTTTTACCAAATGACAAAATTTTAGATTTGTCCATATTGAAAGCATTTACAGACAGTAAAATATATGTGACTCAAAAAAGTGAAATTTCTATTTGGAAAGTTAGAAAAGATTGTGGGAAAAGGAGAAAATGCTGGTTTTCAGCATTTTCTCCTTTTCCCACAATGTTTTCAAAAGTTCTTCCTCAGGGTAGGTAAAACTCGTGATTGTGTGGTGAAGGGTCAATAGTTCTAGTAATCATCTTATTTCAGTTTTGAAATGCTTTTTTTTTGTACTTCTAGGGTTTGGATAGATCACATTGTCGAAATATCTGGTAATGGATTTTCCCATGCTGTAAACTTCGAGGACCCATGTGACTTGATTAAAATTTGTGATGTAAGTACTTACCTGACCTTCGTTAAGAATTATACTGAGTTTATCAAGATATAATCATGAATTAATCTTCATCACTGAAGCGCTAGATCTGCATTTAGTAGCTTTTGTGGACATTGTAAATAAAGATCAGACTGCACAGAGCATGCAGTCTGATCTTGATGAACATCATCGGTAATATTTTCAGTCGTAGCTGTGCCACTTGTGAAAATATCACCAATGATGTTCACTCGATGAAATAAATTTCGATCTTTCTCTGAAAAAAACAAATATCCTCTATATCTTATCTTTTCTAGAGATGGGACGAGATTTCTATTGAAGAAGAAACAGAAGATGGGAAGAAGATCACATCTAAAATATCAGTCCCAATGCAGGTATGCTCAGCTTTTGGATTTTTTTATATCTTTACCAAACAACAAAATTTTAGACTACTCCATATTGAAAGCATTTGCAGACAACAAAATAAATGTGACTACAAAAGTGAATTTTGATTTGGGAAGGGTTGAAAACATTGTGGGTAAGGGAGAAAATGCTGGTTACCAGCATTTTCTCCCTTACCCACAATGTTTTCAAAAGCTTTCTTTCTATGGGTCGTGAAAGTCGGGATTGTGTGGTAAAGCATTACACACTGTTGACAAAAGATTGGTTTTGCTTAGTTTATTTTCTTAATTAATTTTTTTTTTGCTTGCAAGCAATCAGACATGATCAAACAGAAAATTTATTTCTATAGTTGCACAGAGTTTAATTCAGTTATATTACTCACTAAGACTTTAGTGAGAAAAAAAAATGTTTTTCCATAATGAAAAATTGGAAAATATATGTGTGTTAGTGGCAAAAAAAAAAAATCATGCTCTGTGAAAAGAGGGCTAAATGCATCTGCAAAAAGTATCACCCATGTCAACCATGCTCTGTGAAAAGGGGGCTTAATGCATCCCCCAAAAAGTATCACCCATTTCATCCAAGCTCTTTGAAATGGGGTCTCAATGCATCTGCTAAAAGTATCACCCATGTCAGCCCGTGCAGATTGCACAGGCTGACATGGATCAAAACCCTTTGCTATTTGTAAACTTTCTGTACGTCAAAGGACCATTCTACCTCCAGATCCAGTTGATTGCTAGACGAAATGTATTTTATGGATTCATAATTATGTAATAACTTGCTTAGTATAATTATGTGATAACTTGCTTAGTATAGTGCATCATAGTGATGCAATGAACTCCTTTTGCTAGAGCATGGCTCACATACAAGTTGATTTCAAAGTATCCCCTTAATCCTTTACCGCACAATGACGCCTTTTAACACCCCTTGGAAAGAAGCCTTTTGAAAACATTGTGGGAAAAGGAGAAAATGCTGGTAACCAGCATTTTCTCCTTTTCCCACAATGTTTTCTTTCCTATCAAAGAAAAATTGCGCCATTTGAGCCACATTGAAATTGTCGTCTGCAAGTGCTTTCAATTTGGGCAAGGCTAAAATTTTGTCGTCTGGTAATGGGTTGAATATAAAAAAATGGTTATTTTCACTTCATATAATGGGCTCAGAGATTGTAAAGGCAAAAGCCAAGCCCCGATTGCTCACTTGGTAAGGTACAAGACTTGGGAGCAGGGGGTGGCTGGTTCAATCCCCTGCTCGGTCAGTTTCTTTCCGAGGACTGATACCATGATGGTTAAGTGGGAAAACAGCCAGTGGCTTGGAAAGAATATTGTGTGTCGTACTGGTAGAAGAAACTCCAGGAAAGCATGGATAGGTGTACTGGCTGCCAAGATATAACTGAAATAAATGTTGAAAACAGCATTAAACACCATACAATAGCAATAATAATCTGAAGGCAAAGTTGTTTGGCTTAAGTATCACATGTGTAGATCAACGATGAAACAGCATGTTCATTGTATTCTTATCTTGATCTATTTTCTATTCAGTGACAACATAATCCTGTAAGAATGCTAACTTGATTAACCCTGTGCCAGGTCACAAAATTTCAGACTCGTTCATATAGAAAGCATTTGCAGAAAATATATTAACTCTTTACCACACAATCCCAACTTTTAACGACCCTGAGGAAGAAGCCTTTTGAAAACATTGTGCAAAAAGGAGAAAATGCTGGTAACCAGCATTTTCTCCTTTTCTCATGATGTTTTCTACCTTATTAAAGACAAATTCCATCATTTGAGCCATACTAGAATTTTCGTCTGCATACCCTTTCAAATTGGACAAGACTACATTTTTGTCGTGTGGTAAAGAGTTAAATGTCGCACAGATAATGAGATCTGCCGTTGACAAGGTAGAAAACAAAGTGGGAAAAGGAGAAAATGCTGGCATCAGCAAAAATGATCAAAACATGGTTTTTGCCAAAGTGTATTACTGAATATGTGGCAGTTTAGATCCCAGATCAGACTGCACATTCTGTGTTGTCTGATCTTGGATCTACTCTGACCACAAAAGGCAGTATGATCTTGACATACATTGTCTGAAACAACTATAGTTTTGCTTAGCCCTCTAAGAGTTGAATTTTTCAATTCCTTTTCAGGCCTCCTCATATCTGCTATCACTGCTCTATGGTTTGTGCAATGATCTGAACTACATTGGAGGACATTCTGTACAAAGGTAAGGTACAGATGAGCCATGCTATGTGAAAAGGGGGCTTAAGCATCTGCAAAAAGTTTCGACCCATGTCAGCCTGCACAGCTGACATGGGTCGAAACTTTTTGCTATTGGTCAATTTTCTGCAAGGATCACTCTTCCTCTAGATTCAGTTGAACTAACTGGATTTTATGATTTCAGCATTATGTGATGACTTGCTTGGTATTATGCATCACAGAGCATTGTTCAAGTATATTCCAAACCTATACTTCCATGTTACTCATTTTTGAGGTATTTTGACTGGAATTGGTTGAAAAATATGTATCATATGATATACATTTTCTTTCATAAAGAGAGAGAGCCCTTTGAAAGACAGCTAACTTTTTTTTAATTGACATAACAGATTGAAAATTTCAAAAACGAAAATTTGTAGTATTGGATGCATAGTTTTCTGGTATTAGGCAATTTACAAACTTTATAGATCCCTATATTCAAATTATTTAGAGATGGGAGATGAAAAAAATATGGCTCTAACATTGAGATATGCTGTAAAGAAGGTAGAAAAGTTTTTTCTACCAATATTTTCTTCTTTTCCTGATATGTTTTCAAGAGCCTCATATGTCAGAGCTACAGAGGTACAAGATTGTTTGTTAATGGGCCAATTTCTATGTATTATTTCATGCTTTTCAGTAGTTTATGGAGAAATAATGGCAGATTATGGTTTGATATTTCATGGTTATGACCAGTGAAAATACCAGTTTTATATTTTCTAACTCTTCAATTGAAGGCAGAAACAGTAGTTCCCTTGCACTAGTTACCTAGGTAATCAGGGCATGCCATTCAAATGGAGGGAAATATGACGTACTTAAGTATATTTCTCATGCTTGATGTAATATTGTAATGCTTGTTCTGTGAGGGGGGTACGCCACGGGGAATACCAAAAACAACTGTATTGGATTTTGATGGAAGTTCCAACAAACTGGGCATTAGAAGCATGAAATGAATAGAAAATTTGCTTTTCTTTGGTGAAAGATCAAAATCTATTTCATCGAGTGGACATCATCGGTAATATTTTCACTCATGGTTGTGCCACTTGTGAAAATATTACCAATGATGTTCACTCGAAAAAAATGTCAATCTTTCACAAAAAAAAAAAACAAATATCCTCTATATCCTTTTATTTTAGGAGAGTATTGGAACATTTGGTGCATAGTATATCAGACAGGATTGTTGGTGTTTACAAGCAGTTTATATCTACACACAAGACCAAGGCAGGTAACCAGCCTACCTTGAATCAACACAGAGCCTTACAGATGTTGTTCGATGTGAAGTTTCTTCTCTTGATCGTTCCCAGGAAAGATGAAACAAAGGTAAGATATTGTCTGCAAATTGCTTAAATAATGCAAAAAGAAACTTTAATATGCTGTTGTGGACAGTGTAGAGAAAGACTTGATGGCACAAATAAGACAATCAGATCTTGGAGCTATGTCAAAAACTAGAATTGATGAGTCCAGTCTTATCAGCACTCTCAACATTTGTTTTATTAGCTTGGCTGTTTTCAAACAAAACATCAAGGTATTATCATAGCTTGGTCATTGCCTGTGTCCTCATGTGAAAACTTTGACATTTTCTCATATCCGTACTTAAACTTGGGCTTGTAGCTTACTATCAAAATGGGAACCCATAGCAGAGGGGCATTTACAGGAAACACATTTTAAGTACAGTTGGATAAAGTTATGCCCCTTTTTTTGACCTAGAAAATGCATGGTGAAAGCACCTGCATGCAAGCATTGGCAACCACATGTGGTGCTGTTGTTTAAAGAATAGTGTGTTTAGAATGTAAATTTCTCATGTTACTGTTTTCATGTGAGAAGAAGACATATATTCCAGAAAAAGATCCTTTTTCTGAAATATATGTCTTCTTCTCACATGAAGACAGTAACATGAGGAAATCAAAGGTTTAGAAAGGTGGAAATCAAAATCTATTGGCTCAGACTTGCTGTCTTGTCTTATACCAATAGTCTCTGATATTTTTGAGTACTTTGCCTTGAAGTAGTAATATTCTCATGCTTTTTACTTAAAGAAAATGTTCAAATATGGGTATTAACCCTTTACAAAAACAATCCTGTGTTTAAACAAGTATGGGGGAGAAATTTTTTAAAACTTTGTGGGGGGAAAAGAGAGAATGCTGGTAATCAGGATTTTCTCTTTTTCCCCGCAGTTTTTCTATCCTTTCAAACATTAATCCCTTCATGTGAGCCAGTTTTGATTTTTTGACTGCAAACGCTTTCACTTTGGACATGTCTAAACTTTTGTTGTCTGGTAAAGAGTTAAAAGAAATTTAGAACCATAAAAGAACAATTGAAAGAGGAGATTAACCCTTTCCCAAACAAGCCCTGGTTTTCACGTGTCTGCAGTACAAGTCTTTTGAAGACACTGTGGGAAAAGGAGAAATTGCTCGTAACGAGCAATTTCTCCTTTTCCTACAGTGTTTTCTACCCTGTTTTGAGAACTTTCTGCCATTTTCATCAAATTTAAAATTGTCGTCTGTAAACTCTTTCAATTTGGACCAGTCCAAAATTTGTCGTTTGGGAAAGGGTTAAGAAGGTCAAAACATTTTAATTGTAGAATGTCTTATTTTAACAGGAGAGCAAAGTTTACCAGTCTGATGTCAGTAAGATTGTCAGTGACCTTGAGGAGATGATTGACCCCTTTGACCTTGACGTGTTTTTCCCCTATATACAATCCAACTTGTCAAAACTGGCGCAAAGGTCTTCTGTAAGTTTTTGATGTTGTCTGTATGTTTCTACAGTTGACAATGTCTAAACAGGCACAAAGTTTTTTGTATGTATGTTTGATGCAATTTTCTTTTGAAAACACTGTGGGAAAAGGAGAAATTGCTCGTAACGAGCAATTTCTCCATTTCCCACAGTGTTTTCTACCCTTTTTGATAACTTTCTGCCATTTTCATCACATTTAAAATTGTCGTCTGCAAACTCTTTCAGTGTGGACCAGTCCAGAATTTGTCGTTTGGGAAAGGGTTAAGAAAGCATCCAAAGGGATCCTAAAAATGCATGTGCAAGGTAGATGTTTTCTTCGTGCAGGCTTATTTTTAATATATTGGTCTTCTCTTGGATCTAACTTTATTCTTCCTTAACTCTTTACCAAAAGAGAAAAACTTAGACTTGTCCAAACCGAAGGTATTTGCAGATGACAAAATAAGTGTGGCTGAAATGATTGGATTTTTTTTTTAAAGGTTAGAAACCATTGTGGGAAAAGGAGAAAATGTTGGTTACCAGCTTTTTCTCCTTTTTCCACAATGTTTTCAAAAGCCCTTTTCCTTGGGGTTTGTTTAAACTTGGAATTGTGTGGTAAGGGGCTGCTTGCTTTAACACTCAGCCACAGGACAAATATCCAGTATTGTTCAAATTCAAAGCATTCGTAGACAAAAAACTACATGTGGCTCAATTTGGTGGGATCATCATTGAAAGGATAGAAAATACTGCAGGAAAAGGAGAAAATGATGGTTATCACATTGTCTTCCAAAGGCTTCTCTCAGGATCATTAAAACTTGGGACTGTGTGGTAAAGAATTAAAAAAAAGTGACTGCTAGAGCATGTTTACTGCACAGATTTTTTTCACTGTTCTATCTCTAATTCAGGTTTTACTTGGAGGTCTAACCAGTATTGACAAGTCCAGCTTTTATGGTTTGATGTCGAGACCCTCTCCATCATCCTCACAACAAGAACAGCATAATGTGTTGTTGTTGTCCACCTGTAACAGTCGGTTCTCTCTGCTGCCACTCAGCATGCAGCAAAGTAGGTTTGGTATACCACAGCCTGTCATCTCACAGACATTGTACAGGGTGAGTTGATTGGTCCAGTAAGTTATAGTATGTGCAATATAAGATTGATTGTATGGTGCTTAAGGCTGGTTATTTCAGATATGTCATGGAAGCTAATGCACCGATCCATGCTTTCCTTGAGTTTCTTTTACCAGTCCAAGCCACTGGCTGGTTTCCCACATAGCCATCATTGAAACAGTGATCAGTGGTGATAGAGGAATGAATCCTGTTGCAATGGCTATCATCAGTCCTCAGAGAGGACTTGGCCAAGCTGGGGATTCAAATCAGTGACCCCCTATTCTCAAGTACTGTACGCTATCGACTGCAACACTGGGGCCCAGCATGTGCAGTATAGAACACTAGTCTTTACTGAGTACTGGATTTGTATACACCAACAAATCTGAGTACCATACCTTCATTCCTTAACCTTTTGCCAGACGACTACATTTTATACATGTCCAAATTTCAAACATTTGCACACGACAAACGAAGTGTGATACAGATGATAGCACAAAAAAGATTTTGTGAAAAGGAGAAAATGCTGGTGACCAGCATTTTCTCCTTTTCCCACAATGTCTTGAAAGGGCCTTTTCTTTAAGGTCATTTAAACTTGGGATTGTGTGATAAAGGGATAATTTGCCACTTGATTGGCTTAGATGTTCTAGCCAGTCTCAGCCAATCAGATTCCTAGTCATAGACTTCAGATTTAGAATTGAATTTCAGAAAGGTACATGTAAATAGGGTACCTAATAGCATGCTGTCACATTATGATATGGATCTATCTATAGCCTTTTTTTTTTAAAAGAAAACAAGGAGGTATTGTTATGGCCCTGTTGTGAAAGAATATCTCTGTCATTACTTACTATTTATTTACTTCAAAGTCGGACCAGTTGTTAAGTAACAAAAGAGGAACCCATACAAAAGGGGCAGGTAACCATGAAAATGTTTTTGACATAGTCATCCCCCTTGTTCACTGAAAATCTATTTTTAAAAGCAACTGCAGCGTTAACACACGCACACAGTGCTCTTGTTACTACAACTCCCCAAATTGTTGGTTAGACCATCAGTTCACATGCAGAAAATTTACTTATTACAAAAAGTTTTGGCCCAGGTCAGCCTTGGTCAACTGCTTAGGCTTCTTGGGTCACTACTGTTTGTAGATGCATTAAAGTACCTTTTCACAGAGCATGATGCATGAATTTCAATTTGATTCATATAAATTTCAATTGCAGGGTGTTGAAACCTCAGGACCATCTCTCACGGAGACAGCTGCTGCAACATTACCCGCTCACTCTCAAGAGAAAATGATTTCCTCCAGTTCTTTCTACGACAAGATTGGAAGCATGAGTGAACTGTCTAACTGGTTTTCAACGATCGGGTCAAAATAGAAAGCTGTTTGTATGGCAAACAGGTGCTTGTAAATACATGTTTGGGTTACTTTAACCCTTAACCACACAATTCCGAGTTTTAACGACCCTGAAGAAGAAGGCTTTTGAAAACATTGTGGGAAAAGGAGAAAATGCTGGTAACCAGCATTTTCTCTTTTGCCCACAATGTTTTCTACCCTATTAGAGGCAAATTCTATTATTTGAGCTGCATTTAGTATGTCGTCTGCAAATGCTTTCGATTTGGACAAGTTGGAAATTTTATCGTTTGGTAAAGAGTGAAGAATATGAGCCATGCTCTGGCAAAAAGGGGGCTTAATGCATCTCTGTGATGCATTATACCAAGCAAGTCATCACATAATTACAGATCATAAAATCCATTAGCCTAACTGTAAACTGGTTCTGGAAGTCCTTTAATATGTAGAAAATTGACAAATAGCAGAAATTATCGACCCATGTAGGCTTGCGCTGACTACGCAGGCTGACATGGGTGGATACTTTTTTTTTTTTTCTCAGATGCTTAACCCTTTCCCAAACAAGCCCTGGTTTTCATGTGTCTGCAGTACAAGTCTTTTGAAAACACTGTGGGAAAAGGAGAAATTGCTCGTAGCAAGCAATTTCTCTTTTTCCCATAGTGTTTTCTACCCTTTTTGAGAACTTTCTCCCATTTTCATCAAATTTAAAATTGTCGCCTGTAAACTCTTTCAATTTGGACCAGTCCAAAATTTGTCATTTGGGAAAGGGTTAAAGCTCCCTCTTCACAGAGCATGGCACAGTTAAATTTTTTAATTAACTCTGTATCACACAACAAAATTTTAAACTGTTCCAAATTCAAAGGATTTGCAGACAATTCATTAAATGTAGCTATAATGATATGTTTCTTAATGAAAGAAGGGAAAACATTTTTTGAAAAAGGAGAAAACGCTGGTTACCAGTAAATATCTGGTTCTCCCTCGGTGTTTTCAAAAGCTTTCTTCCTCAGGGTCCTCAACATGGGATTGTTTGATAGAGGGTTGTCTCAGTTTCTACTGAAACAAATCTGCTGTCAAAAAAACTTTGAAATCTTCCTTGTAAATTATGGGTATTCAACATGGATTAATGTTTTTTACATGTGTATTTGTGAAAATATTGCAAAAGTAGAAATTTTCTTTTTAACTCTTTACCACACAAGGAAAATGTAGACCAGTCCAAATTGAGAGCATTTGCAGACGACAATTAAAATGACTCAAATGAGTAATTTTGCCTTTGATATAGTAGAAAACATTGAGGGAAAAGGAGAAAATGCTGGTTATTAGCATTTTCTTGTTTTCCCGCAATTATTTCAAAAGGTTTCTTACTCAGGGTCGTCAAAAGTCAGGATTGTGTGGTAAAGGGTTAATGGGAATTTCTCCTTTTCTCAATCTTTCAAAATTGGTTGGCTGTGAGACACTATATCATTACAGTACAGACAAAATTGATATCTACAAAAACTGGAATAGGTCACTGTATGGGGAAATATTCATGCAAAGGAGTTTCCTTTGATTGACCCTGATATCAATTGGGCTTGAATAAAGGTGAAAACATTGAGAGAAGTGGAGGAAGTTAAAAGTTTACTCATTTTTCTGTAGTGTGTTTCAACAAGAGCAAATGTAGGGATGTAGTAAGTCAAATGTGTGTAGGAAATGCAGATAAACTGTATGCAGTTCATTCAATTTGATTGTGAAGTAAAACATAGTGTGTGTTATTTGACCGTGAACTGGTTCATGAACCCATGGAATTGTATGTGAAATTATTCATGAATTCATTGAATTTTACTCTGAAATTAAACATAGTGTGTGTGATTTGACTGAAATGTTCTTGAACTCATGGAATTTGTATGTGAAATTGTTCTTGAAGTCATGGTATTTGACTATAATATTGTTCATGAACTCATGGACTTTGACTGTAAAATTGTTCATGGACACATGGAATTTGTTTGTAAATTTGACTGTAAAATTGCTCTTGAACTCACGGGTTTTGACTTTGAAATTGTTCATGACCTCATGGAATTGGGCCATGAAATTGTCTTTTTAACTCATAGCAAATGACTGTCAATTTGTTCTTGAACTTGTAGAATGTTACTGTGGATTGTTTATGAACTTATGGAATTTGACTGTGAAATTATTTATGACCTCATGGAATTCGACTTCAAAATTGATCATGACCTCATGGAATTTGACTGAAATTGGTCATGAACTCATAGAAATTGGAAATGGATTGTTTATGAACTCGTGAAAATTGACCGTGAAATTGTTCTTTAATTCCTGGAATTTGACTGTATAATTATTATTGAACACATGGAATTCAACCGTAAAATTGTTCATTGGCTGATGGAATTTGACTTTGAACTTGTTCTTTAACTATTGGAAAATGACTGTAAAAGTTTTGATGAATTTATGGAATTGCCTGAAATAGTTCATGAACTCATGAATTTTAAATGAAATAGATCATGAACTCATGGAATTTGACTATGAATTTCAAAGCATTTGCAGATAACAAAATCAGTGAAGCTAAACAAATGATATCTGTCTTTTGAATGGTAGAAAACATTGAGGGAAAAGGAGAAAATGCTGGTCACCAGCATTTTCTCTTTTTCCCACAATGTTTTCAAAAGCAAATTAATCAAAATACACACACCATGTTTAATTTCACAGTCAATTTTAATAAACTGCATGCAACTTGTCTTTAGTTCATGAATTCACGGAATTTGTTAGTGAAATTGAATATTTATCAGGAGCTGTGTTTAGTGGCACTAACTTGTCTTACGTATATTACATTGTCAAACATTTTCTGATATTTCCAGAGATTCTATGTAACTATGGTAAATTAATAAAGAGGGAGATATCTGTGTCTTATGTACTTATTTCATTTGTTAATTGTACAATTTTTGTAGCAATCGAATACCAAATGCAAACAATATGTACATAAATATCCAATACATTTTCTCACAATGGGGATCAAGCAGCCTGTATTGTCATATATCAGTAAAATTGATATAAGCTATATAAGCATTTTCCCGAGTGCTTCATACAAGTACCCATTTTGAGACTAAAAAAGCTAGTCTATTGTCATTCAGCCTGACCCAGAATCGATGTGAACGAAAAATCCCACAGTTGCCAAATACTTCCTCACAGACAATAATTCTTTCTTTTAGAAATGTGAATAATGTTAATTCTGTGAAGTATGACAATGTTGATATAAACCACAAAATCTCTCTGGGTCCTGCATGGCTCAGTGGTAAAGTGTAGGACTCATGACCTGGAGGCCCCGGGTTTGAGCCTCACTGGATCCATTGGGTTTTTCTTAGGAGTGTCCTTGGGCAAGACACTTCAGAGCCCTAGCCTAGTACTGGTGGAACCCAGGAAGTATTGAATATGTGAGCTATCGCCATGATATGACTGAACTAATGTTGAAAGCGGCATAAAACACCATTCAATCAATCAACAACAAAATCTCCACCACTCCAATTTGAACAATGTTTTCTTACAAAGTGATAGATTGAGCATGATATCGTTGATAAGGTACAAGATGTTTGTTAATATGTAAATTAGGTCAGTGACCTATGCAAATCAGGCTCATCTTTACTATTCCAACACCCCTGAAACACTATGAATGAATCTAAAAATAGAAACACCTGGCTTATGGCTAATTCAAGTCTCACTAGACAGGGAACTCTTGTAATTCCTTCAGTCATTCACTATGTATCATTATGTACTTTTGAATGGTTATTTTACCTCTTGTATATCAACCCTTCACCACACAATCTTGACTTTATGAACAACATTGGGGAAGCCTTTTGAAAACATTGTGGGAAACGGAGAAAATGTCCCTAACCAGCATTTTCTCCTTGTCCAACAACAATTTTTGCCCATTTAGAGTCAGGTTTCAGTGATTGAGCAACATTTAATTTTCCAGCGTTAGAATTTGGACAAGTGTAAAATTGTTTCCTTTAGGAACAAGTTAAACAGTTAACTACCATATTTTGCGCCATTGATTAAAGGCCCAACAGGACGGAAAAAAACATGCAGGTGTTAAAATGCATTTAACTCTTTACCAAACGACAAAATTTTTAGACTGGTCCAAATTGAAAGCATTTGCAGACGACAAAAAAAAAGTGACTGAAAAATTGACATTTGTTTTGGGAAGGGTAGAAAACAATGTGGGAAAAAGAGAAAAAAATGCTGGTTACCATCATTTTCTCCTATTTCCACAATGTTTTCAAAAGTTGTCCTTCTCAGGGTTGTTTAAAGTCAGGATTGTGTGGTAAAGGGTTAAATCATACCATTTAACTCTGTACCAAACGACAAAATTTTGGACTAGTCCAAATTCAAAGCATTTGCAGATGACAAATTATATGTGGCTCAAATTGTGGAATTTATCTCCAAAAGGATAGAAAACATTGTGGCAAAAGGAGAAAATGCTGGTTACCTTTCATTTTCTCCTTTTCCCAAAAGCCTTATTTCTCAAGGTCGTTAAAACTCGGGATTGTGTGGTAAAGGCTTAAAAGTATCAGAAATATTGTGTAGACGAAAAATGAATTTTAAAATCGGACAAAAAGTAAACAAAATATAGAGTGACCTGGCAACTTTTAAGGCAGTTTTTAAATTAATTTCTGTGCCAGTGGCTAGGACTTGGACCAACAGTACAATAACAGATGGTCATCTTCAAAATGATTTCCATACTTTTAAATAATATGATTTAGACTGAAATACATTTTAACACCTGCTTTGTTTACTTTTCACAGCTACTGTTATTTTAACTAAAATCCAGTCTAAGTTTAACTCTTTACCACACAATCCTGACTTTTAACGACCCTGAGCAAGAAGCCTTTTGAAAACATTGTGGGAAAAGGAGAAAATGCTGGTAACCAGCATTTTCTCCTTTTCCCACAATGTTTTCTACCCTATCAATGACAAATTCCATCATTTGAACAACATTTAAATTGTCGTCTGCAAATGCTTTCAATGTGGACAAGTCTACATTTTTGTCGTTTGGTAAAGAGTTAACCCTTTCCCAAACAAGCCCTGGTTTTCACGTGTCTGCAGTACAAGTCTTTTGAAAACACTGTGGGAAAAGGAGAAATTGCTCGTAACGAGCAATTTCTCCTTTTCCCACAGTGTTTTCTACCCGTTTTGAGACCTTTCTGCCATTTTCATCAAATTTAAAATTGTCATCTGCAAACTCTTTCAATTTGGACCAGTCCAAAATTTGTCGTTTGGGAAAGGGTTAATGGAACTCTACATATTTAACCCTTTGGCTGCAACTTACTGACCTTTTGCAGACAGTTTAGTCAAGATCAGACTGCAGTCTGCTCTTGAATCTACACTGTCTGATAAGGAGATGATTTTTTCATAAAAAAACTTCAGAATACCAACATTCAGGTATTTACTATCAGCTTGAAACTTTCATTTAACTTATTTAGCTGGTTAAACATTAATTATAAACACTTTAACCCTTTACTGCACAATGCTGACTTTCAATGACCCTGAGAAAGAAGGCGTTAGAAAACATTGCAGGAAAAGAAGAAAATGCTGGTAACCAGCATTTTCTCCTTTCCACACAATGTTTTCTACCCTATGAAAGGCAAAATTTATGTTTTGAGTAACGTTTTTTAATTTGTTGTCTACAAATGCTTTCAATTTGGACAAGCCTAACATTTTGTTGTCTGGTAAAGAATTAACATTACATGGTGTCAGAAGTAAAAAATGACCTTTGGCTTGCATTTACTTAAATACAAATTCCAGTTTTTTCCAGTGAACAGATTTTTTTTTTTTTCATTTTCGCTCAGATAATAAAATAATGTATGCAGAGTAAAAGAGGAAAAACAAAATCATATGTTGCAGAGCAAAATACAAAGATAAAGCTCTTCCAAGGGGATAGCTCTTGTCAAAATTACAGAAAATAGGCTTTAATTTCAAGCCTTAAAAAAAAAAAAGGCTCATAAAGTAAAAATGCTGCTCAAATATATGATAATTCTTAGAAATGACATCATTACTACTAGTGAAATGGATAAATTGAAAGAGTTATGGCACTAGGCGGATCACAGTAGCAATTAGAATTAATTCTTACTTCTCAACAATGGCTGATTTTCTTGTCAATTTTCTGCAATTAAAAAAAAAAAAAAAATTCAGTAGACAGAATTTTTTTTTTTTTTTTTAATTCTGCACAGAAATAGTGCGTTCTAATATCTTCGGGGAAAAAAAGTATGTCATGCGGGGCATTTGTGAGAAATACGGTGCACTTTTTAAAGTTATTGACATAATGAATTACCTCCCTTGATAATAAGATTCTATTTTGGCATCCGAAGCATTTATAAATCTCCCATTTTCATTCTGCGTCTGAATTCAAGATATCTTAAAAGGCAATCGACATATTACTGATAAAAATATACTGTTTCTCCGTCATACTAACCTACGAAAGCCTACAAGTGTCAGAATGAAGGTAAAATGTTTTTTAAAAACACGTTATAACGTGAATTTAAAACACGTTTTAACGCAAAAAAAGTCGCACTAACACGAAAATTCTCGTAATAACGTGTTTTGAAACACTTTATAATGCAAAAAAAGTCGCAGTAACGCGAAAATTCTCGTAATAACGTGTTTTAAAACAAGTAATAACGCAAATAAAATTCGCAGTTACGGGAAATTTCTTGTAATAACGTGTTTTAAAACACGTTATAACGCCAAAAAAAAAAGTCGCAGTAACGCGAAAATTCTCGTAATAACGTTTTTTAAAACATGTTATAACGCAAAAAAAAGTCGCAGTTACCCGAAAATTCTCGTAATAACGTATTTCAAAACACGTTATAACGCAAAAGAAAAGTCGCAGTAACGCGAAAAATCTCGTAATAACTTGTTTTAAAACACGTTATTAGTGCGACTTTTTTCGCGTTATAACGTGCTTTGATTTCACGTTATTACGAGAATTTTCGCGTTAGTGCGACTTTTTTCGCATTATAACGTGTTTTATATTCACGTTATTACAAGAATTTTCGCATTAGTGCAACTTCTTTCGCGTTATGACGTGTTTTGATTTCACGTTATTACGAGAATTTTCGCGTTAGTGCGACTTTTTTCGCAGTATAATGTGTTTTGATTTCACGTTATTACGAGAATTTTTGCTTTAGTGCGACTTTTTTCGCGTTATAACGTGTTTTATATTCGCGTTATAATGAGAATTTTCGCGTTGGTGCGACTTTTTTCGCGTTATAACGTATTTTATGTTCACGTTATAACGTGAATTTTCACGTTAGTGCGACTTTTTTCACGTTATAACGTATTTTTTTTTTTCTTATTGTTCATATTGACCCTCATAGGCTTTCGTACTAACCCAAGGCAATACAACAGAGTTTACAAATCAAAATTGCTAAATCGGGCCACACTCAGACTTTTTATTATAAATGGAGGTAATGTTGGGTCAATAACTTTTAAAAATGCACTGTATCTTTTACAAATGCCCAGCTTGGTATACTTTTTATTTCTTTTTTTACCCTTAAAGAGCCTTTCACTACTATAGTTCTGTTTGCGGCCAGTATAGATCAAGATCAGGCGGCACAAAACGTGCAGCCTGATCTTTGATCTACACTGTCCGCTTTGCTGAATCACAGTAGACAAAAGCAAGCATGAAATTGTAATTATCTGGGTCGTATTTAAAGGATAAGAATGTCTGGCAGGTTTATTCGGCGCTCTAATTAAGATATTAGAAAGCACTATTTCTGTGCAAAATTTTAAAACGATCTGTCCACTGATTTTAATTGCAGAAAATTGATCTGAAAAGAAATCTTTGTTGACATGTAAGAACAGTTCTAATTGCTACTGCGATCTTTCTAGTGCCTTAATGCTTTCGATTGATCCTTTTTACTATTGGCAAGCATGGCATTTCTAAGAATAGTCATTTATTTGAGCAGTATTTTTACTTCACACCCCCTCCCCCCGCTCTTTTTTTTTTTTTTAAATTCAAGCCAGTTTTCTGTAATTTTGACAAGTTACCGCGTTAGAAGAATTGTATCGTAGTATTTTGCTCCGCAACATATGATTTTCTTTTCGCTTTTTTATTCAACATACATTATTTTATCATCTGAGTGAAAATGAAAAAAAGTCTGTCCATAGTAAAAAAACTGTGGCATAGGTCCTTAATGATTATTTCAAATCAATTCTAAAAATGGAAGGTATTCAGACTCCATACAAGTATGAACTGAGACGATACTAATCTTCCAAAACGTCTGGAAAAGTCATTGTCTACTTGCTTATACTGGAAGATGAGGAACAAGAAAAAGTGTCTTCTTTCTATGAATTGGAGACAAAGGACGAGACATTCGCCACACTTGGACGGACATTTCTGATGATGAAAATAAAAGATTGGACACATGTTACTCGATTCCGTAATTATGTGTAACCAATACTGAACCAAATGTTTGCAAGATATCAATTCTACAACAAAGTCCAAGCAGAAGAAACAGTTGACTCATTCGTCACACGCTTAAAACTGAAGGCAAAACATTGTACTTTTGCCAGTGGGGATGAAATGTTAACCCTTTACCACACAATCCTGACTTTTAACGACCCTGAGGAAGAAGCCTTTTGAAAACATTATGGGAAAAGGAGAAAATGCTGGTAACCAGCATTTTCTCCTTTTCCCACAATGTTTTCTACTCTATCAAGGACAAATTTTGTCATTCGAGCCACCTTTAATTTGTCGTCTGCAACTGCTTTCAATTTGGACCAGTCTAAATTAAAGTTGTTTGGTAAAGGGTTAAGTGACAGAAAACTCATCTAAAAGTGAAGTGTAGAAAGTATTCAAATGCCATATCATCAAATTGATATGTTCTTTATTTGCTTTTTTTTTTTTTGCTGTTTAATTAGAGATCAACAAACAGCATTTTTTATGTCAGATTTTGACAAGTAAATGGCTAAGAGTAGAAGGTGAAGTAATTGGATTGAACGGGATCGGATTTAACAACCGGATTGGACTGCCAGCTGAACTGAATTGGACTTAATAACTGGAATGTACCAGTGGAACTGGTACAGACTTATCCCTTAAAGTGCCAAAATTAAACCCAGTAGGCATTTTCATTCTACAATAATTCCAAGAAAACAGCATTTTCGTGGCGGCCTTTTGCCTTTGTATCAGCAAAGTGGACAGTGTAGATCAAAGATCAGACTGCATGTTTTGTGCAGTCTGATCTTAATCTACACTGGCCAAAAAGGCAGCTATAGTAGTGAAAGGCGCTTTAAGGGTTAATATCGAGTTTCACCATTTTTCTTCAATCTTTTATAGACCAACCAAGTTTTATCTTTACCATGGCCACTTATTTTAAATTCGCTACTGTCAGCACTTTGATGTATAATTTCTCTTCCCCCCCCCCCTTTTCACCACAACCACTAAATTTGCAGACTTTCCACGTGCTTAATTTGGACGTGTTTTGTATTCACTGTTTAGTGTGTTAGTCGCTTGTGTACAATATTTTTGAGATAATGTGGGTTTGGTTTTTTTTATTTTATGGATTATTTGACTAAAAAATAAATTCTGGAAAATACTGAACATCGAGGTGGGTGAATTTATTGCTGTCGTTTTCCTCTTCTCCTTTTTAAATGTCATTTTTTGTGTAATCATCTTCATACTCAATATCGTCGTCTTCGTCACCTTGTTTTTTTCATCCCACACATCGCCAACGAAGTTAAATGATGATCGTCGTGATGGGTTCAATCGGTAAATGTTCGGACCTTGAAAATTTAAGAGTTGCGAGTTTGATGGCCGAGCTCGGCAGCTCAGTTTGTGACAACAGGCCCTGAAATTTATGGATTGTGACTTCGATGCCGAGCCTAAGTGGCTTATTGGGTAACGTAAAACATGTGAGTTCGATTCCTGGCGCGGCTGAGTCGGTAGCGTGCATGACTTGAGAACAGGAGGTGATTCGACCCCAGGCTTAGCTAATTTCTTTCCGAGGATTGATGATAGTCATTGCGACAGGATTCATTCCTCTCTCACGGCTGACCATTGTTTCCACGATGGCTATGTGGGAAAGCAGCCAGTGGCTTGGAAAGAATATTGTGCGTAGTAGTGGTGAAAGAAACTCCATGAAAGCATAGATATGTGTACTTGCCGCCGCGATGTATCTGAAATAATGTTGAAAACTGCGTTAAACATCGTACAATCAATCAAGAAATCATTCAAACCAACGGGTTTCAGCATGGGCAAGTATTTTTAGTGTGGGATTCAAAGTCTGCTAGTCATATGAAGTTCGATCTCCAAGAGAGGGATTAGGGTTTCGCGAGATTGCTCCTGGGTAAAACCCTGTCCTGGTACCTGTGGGACGAAGGAAGCCATGAAACACAGGCCGACCTGTAGGGTCCGTATTCACCAACCATTCTTAAGAACGTTCTTAGTCTTTTTCTCCAATATTATCTAAATTTGAAAGTAACACAACTTCTGATTGGCTAAACCAAATGGTTTAGCCAATCAGAAGTTGTGTCATTTTCAAATTTGGAAAATTCTGGAGAATGAAACAAAGAAAGTACTTAAGAATGGTTGGTGAATACGGAACCTCCACAACGTTCGTAACCTGGAGATGCCAGGTTTGACCCTCATTGGAAGCAGTTAGATTTTTCGTGAGAGTGTCCATAGACAAGGCACTTCAAAGCCCTAGCTAAGTACTGATGAATCCCATGGCATATACATAAATATGTGGGCTGTCGACTAAAATAATTTTGAAAGCGGCGTTAAATCAAATACCTCAAGGTGAAATCATTGCCATTGTAACAGAAATCCTTTCTTCCAAAACTTACATTTAGACACGGAAAAGCAGCCGATAATTTTGTCAGCATAGAAATCATTCTTAACTGTCTCAGAGTACAAAATTTCAGACTTGTCTAAATTGATACCAGCGTTTGCAGACGATAGTTTTTTTTTTTTTTTTTAAAGAATTGTCTAAGAAAGAATGCTATATAATGCGGACAAAGGAGAAAATGCTGGTTACCAGGTAAATAGTGTCTTTCTTGCTTTTCACCAGTACTAGATCAGGGTTTTGCAATGCTTTGCTCAGGGACACTCCAACTAGAATGGGATCGTTCAAGTATTTGATTATTACAAATTCACCACCTTTTCACACAATGTTTTCCAGCCTTCCAAAACTGAATTTCTATTTTTAAGTCGCGACTATCTTGTCGTCTTCAAAAGCTTTCAATCTGGACATGTCTATTTTTTTTCCTATGGTAAAGGGTAAAAAAAAAAAAATCTCGTATCCTAGTCTGTTGTTTTTGGTTGGCGCTCTGGGTTTTGATACACTTTCTTGCTACTTGTAATTTCTTCAGTCGCATTTGTTTATTATTTCATACTTCTCGGTTAATGACAACCTATGTTGGTCTTCGTTTTCCACGCATGTGGACTAGTATTTGTCACAGGTGAACGGCGAGCGACAGTGTAAATCCTGTATTGCACAGTAATATACTGAAAGGTAAACAACTTGTGATGTATTTTCAGTACCCCAGTCACGAATTCCATGCTGTGTACAAGTCATTTCAATACCAATATTAACATCCATAGTACCAATGGATAGCGGAAACATTATGCTACAAGAAAATCATGTCGCAATTTGAGCCATTTCAAGTTGCTAAGAAAAATCTAGCTCGAAACTGTCAAACAACCCAACTCGGAAGAGATCTGATTGCATTGAGTCACGAAATTTTTCAAGAGATAAAACCCATTTTCAGCACGAAAAATGTCCGTTCTTATGCAAGGTGCATTTGAAGCCTACAAATTTAAAAGTATATCTGCAATGAAAATAGAACTTCAATATGTTTTTGTGTTTTACGAAGCTTTTTTTATTTGAAAATGTCCAGCCGTGTAAACAGTCATCCTTTATGGCCTACTAAGCATGCTTTTGTATCGCGATTTCTCATTGGCCGGGTCCAGACACACCTTCATCGATAACCAATGAGAAAACGTTTTGAAAAACAAACCGAGCATGCGCAGTATGTCAAAATGGTAGGCAGCTGAGCGCAGGACAGATTTACCGATGAAAATAAGGATCGTACAGCCTATTCACATCAAACAGTTTAATGTTTCAGGTTTATACGCCTTATTATTGCTGGACCCGAAATGATACCTGTCAAATATTCAACGGCTTTCACGTTGAAAATGGGTTTTATCTCTTGAAAATTTTCGCGATTCAATGCAATCAGATCTCTTCCGAGTAGGGTTGTTTGACAGTTTCGAGATAGATATTTCTTAGCAACTTGAAATGGCTCAAATTGTGACATGATTTTCTTGTAGAATAATGTTTCCGCTATCCATTGGTACTATGGATGTTAATATTGGTCGTAAAATAACTTGTAAACAGCATGAAATTCGTGACTGGGGTATTGAAAATACATTACGAGTTGTTTACCTTTCAGTATATTACTGTGCAATACAGGATTTACACTGTCGCTCGCCGTTCACCTGTGGTATTTGTCACTTTCTTAACCCTTTCCCAAACAAGCCCTGGTTTTCACGTGTCTGCAGTACAAGTCTTTTTAAAACACTGTGGGAAAAGGAGAAATTGCTCGTAATGAGCAATTTCTCCTTTTCCCACAGTGTTTTCTACCCTCTTTGAGACCTTTGTGCCATTTTCACCAAATTTAAAATTGTCTTCTGCAAACTCTTTCAATTTGGACCAGTCCAAAATTTTTCGTTTGGGAAAGGGTTAAAAGCTGTAAATATGCAAGTGCAGTTTTATGTAGAATGAAAAGTATTATGTTATGAAAAAAACGAAGCGTCGCCGTGATACTTCGGAAGATACTTGAAAGCGGCATAACGATAGCCTGGGTTCCTGTCTGATAATTTCTGCCGTCTATTTATTTTGACGTTTTTCTATTTGTCAAAAAGGACAATAAGAAACCGGCGCAGATTTACATATCATTTTTGAAGACCTATGTAGACCGTGATAAGGACTGGTTAAGGGTTAAGCTGCTAAGGGTGACTTACTGACCTTTTGCGGACAATGTAGATCAAGATCAGACTGCACAGAACGTGCAGTCTGATCTTGGATCTACACTGTCCGATAAGGAGATATATATATATTTTTTTTGTGCAAAAATGAGTTTGACATAACATCATTCTGGTATTTACTATCGACTTAAAAGTTTCATTAAAAACTTATTTAACCCTTTCCCAAACAAGCCCTGGTTTTCACGTGTCTGCAGTACAAGTCTTTTGAAAACACAGTGGGAAAAGGAGAAATTGCTGGTAACGAGTAATTTCTCCTTTTCCCACAGTGTTTTCTACCCTTTTTGAGACCTTTGTGCCATTTTCATCAAATTTAAAATTGTCGTGTGCAAACTCGTTCAATTTGGACCAGTCCAAAATTTGTCGTTTGGGAAAGGGTTAACTGGATAAGGGTTGAGAATTTAGTTGTGCTTGGAGCCAAGTTTAACAGCTCCTTTTGTCAATCTTTTCACGTGCTTTCATGTTTGGTATCATCACCATCGGTATTTTACATGGATGTTTTCAAAGTTATCTGCTGCCTTTGTTCAGTTGAAGCGAACGCTTTACCAGACGACAAAAAATAACCCTTATCCTGCTATATAAAAGAAATGAGACTTTCAAGCCAATTGTACAAACCCAAATTTTACCATTTCAAAGGTATTTCTGGAGAAGAGATATCTCCTTATCGGACAGTACAGATCCAAGATCAGACTGTACGTTCTGTGCAGTCTGATCTTGATCTATGTTGTCCACAAAAGGTCAGTAACTCGCGCTAAGCAGTCTAAGAGTTAAGAAGCATCTGTAACAATCGTCTATGCAGACGACAAATCAATCAAGTATGGCTCAAAAGTGGGATTTTTTTTCTTTGAAAATGGAGAAAATTTTGAGTGACTAGAGAAAATGTAGAGTTACCAGAAATGTTTCCCTTTTCCAAAATGTTTTCAAAAGCCTTCTCTCTTTGGTTGTTGAAACACGTGCCAGTTTGATAGAAAGTTTTGGTTGAAGAACTCAGCTCACCGGCATTTATAGCGAGACTTCCGGTAGAACTTTTTTTTTCAATGTTTTTTATTAGACATTGAATTCAAATAGAAACTACAACCTTATTCTTATAGGCTCCAAAGTGGCGTAATGTTAGTGGGAGTCGACTCGGGACTGGGAGAACCGAGATCGAGACCGCACGCCCGACCGAAAAAAAAACGCACAGAGATGGGGGGAGAAAGAGAAAGGCAGCTGGATAGAGAAGCAACAGCCGGATGGAGAACGGGCAAGAAAGACACTTGATTAGGCGATCGTGGGACCCAGGAAAATTACCTTTTACTACTCTGTGTATTTGATTTTATCAATTTTTAATACAGAGGTGTTTAATAAAAGATGGTTATTTACTTCTGTTTTTTGTACAAGTTAATACAACTTGTTTTCTCTCTGCAGAGATCAAATTGAAGCAAGAAGAACACTAAAGAATAAAGAGAAAATATTTTAATATTCAAAATAAAATGTTGATGTGTACAACAGAAACATCTCAAAGATCAAATTCAACAATCCTAAAGTAAAAAGGCTTTAGAAAACATTGTGGGAAAACGAGAAAATGCTGGTTACCAGCATATTCTCCTTTTCCAACAATGTTTTCAAAAGTCTTCTTTTTCAAGGTCTTTAACCCTTTACCATACAATACCAACTTTTAACGACCCTGACAAGGAAGGCTGTTAAAAACATTGTGGAAAAGGAGAAAATGCTGGTTTTCAACATTTTCCCCCATTCCCACAATGCTTTCTACCTTTTCACACACAAATGATCATTATTTGATTCATAGGTAATTTGTCGAAACCAAATGTCTTAACCCTTCACCCTTCACCACACAATCCAGACTTTTAACAACCCTGAGAAAAGAGGCCTTTTGAAAACATTGTGGGAAAAAGGGAAAATGCTGGTAACCAGCATTTTCTCCTTTTCCCACACTATTTTCTCCTCTTCCAAAGAGAAATTTCATTTTCTGATTTGCATTTATTTTGTCATCTGCAAATACTTTCAATTTGGACATGTCTAAAATTCTGTCATGCGGTAAAGGATTAAATACAGATTAATCTACAATTTTGTCATCTGGAAAAGGGTCAGTTCACAAATACATTAACGTCTAAAATAAAATCATCAAAAAGATTGAATCAAGTTCATTACCTCTACACAAAACAACAAAATGATGGACTTGTCTATATTGAAAGACAACAAAATGATTGAATTTGCCTTGCAAGGTGTAGGAAACATTCTTGAAAAGAGAAAATGCTGCTTTCAAGTACATTAACCATTTTCCGTAATGTTCTCAAGAATCTTACACATCCTTATGTTTATAGACAGAGGCTGGTTTGAGAAAAGGTTAATCCTTTACTACACAATCACGGGCTTTAACAACCTTGAGGAAAAAATCTTTTAAAACATTCTGGGAAAAGGTAACCAGCATTATCTCTTTTTCCCAAAATGTTTTCTAACTTTTCAAAGACAATTTTCACTTTTCAGCCAGGTTTTGTCGTCTGCATATGCTTTGGATTTGGACAAATCCAAACTTCTGTTGTCTGGTGAAGTTTACCCTTAACCACACAATCCTGACTTTTAATAATTACTTAAAAGAAGCCATTTGAAAACACTGCAACAAGCATTTTCTCCTTTTCACACAATGTTCTCTACCCTTTCCAAATCAAATTTCAGTTTTTTTTCGCATTCATTTTGTCAACTGAAAATGATTTCAATTTGGACAAGTCAAATATTTTGTTGTTTTGTAACAAGATAAAATCAAAACAATAACCTCATCATGCACATTACAAAATTTTTTAACCCCTAAAGCGCCTTTCACAACTGTAGTTGCCCTTGTGGCCACTGTAGATCAAGATCAGGCTGCACAAAACATGCAGCCTGATCTTTGATCTACACTGTCAGCTTTGCTGATACACGGCAGACAAATGCAACCATAAAATTGCGATTATTTGGGTCGTATTTCTAGGATGAACATTTTTGGTGGTTTTATTCAGCACTCTTTGGGTTAAAAATACTCTTTACCAAATGATGAAATTTTGGACTTGCCAAAATTAAAAGGATATGCAGATGAAAAATCATACATGGCTTAAATGTGGCTTAAATGATGTTATTTGTCTATTAACTCTTTACCACATGTGAAAAATGTAGACCCGTCCAAAATAGAAGCACTAGCAGACGACAATTCAAATGTGACTCGAATGAGGAATTTTGCCTTTGATATGGTAGAAAACGTGGGAAAAGAAGAAAATGCTGGTCACCAGCATTTCCTCCTTTTTCCACATTGTTTTCAAAAGGTTTCTTGGTCAGGGTTGTTAAAAGTTGGGTTTGTGTGGTAAAGAGTTAAAGAGTAGAAAACATGGAGGAAAAGGTGTAAATGCTGCTTACCAGCAGTTTCAACACTTTCCACAATGTTTTCAAGAGCCTATTTAATCATGGTTTTTTGAACAATGGTTGGTTTGACCGACAGTTGAAATTAAGAGAAACTTACCACAATACAGACCATTTTAACTTCTTACCAAACAACAAAATTTTAGTATAGTCCACTTTGAAAGCATCAAATGAGATATGGCTCAAATCATCAAATGATAGAATTTGTCTTTCAAGGGATACAAAACATACGGTAAAAGGAGAAAATACTGATTACATGCATTTCTGCCATTTTCCACAATGTTTCCAAAAGCCGACGACATATAGTTTTTATGCAAAATGGTTTGATAAAGGGTTAAAATCAATACAATACACTCATCACAATACAGACTGTCTTAACTTGTTACTAAATGACAAAATTTTAAGACTCATCTAAACTACAAGTACTTGCAGATTACACTTTAGTTGTGGCCCAAATGATTGGATTGGTTTTTGGCACACTAGAAAGTATTGTGGGACAAAGAGAAAATGCTGTTACCACCATTTTCTCTTCTTCCTGCAACAAATAAATGTGGCTCAAATGATGGGATTTGTCTTTGAAAGGCTAGAATGCATGGTGGAAAAAGGAGAAAAATGCTGAATACCATTGTTTTCTCCTTTTTCCAAAATGTTTTCATAAGCCTTTTTCTTCCAAATAGACAAAAGTTTTTTGGTAAAGGGTTAACACATACCAACACCATATACAAATGACAAAAAGGATGAATATTCTAAGGAAAGGCTAACATCTTTTTTTGACTCTTTACCAAATGACAAAATTTTAGACTTGAATTTGAAAGCATTTGTTGAAGACAACAAAATAAATGTGACTGAAAAATTGAAAATTGTTTTAACCCTTTCCCAAACAAGCCCTGGTTTTCACGTGTCTGCAGTACAAGTCTTTAGAAAACACTGTGGGAAAAGGAGAAATTGCTCATAACGAGCAATTTCTCCTTTTCCCACAGTGTTTTCTACCCTTTTGGAGAACTTTCCGCCATTTTCATCAAATTTGAAACTGTCGTCTGCAAACTCTTTCAGTTTGGAAGGGTCTAAAATTTGTCATTTGGGGAAGGGTCTAAAATTTGTCATTTGGGAAAGGGTTAAAAAGGGTAAAAAATATTGAGGGAAAAGGAGAAAATGCTGGTTACCAGAGTAGAGAGTTAAACAACATGAAAAATTATGTGCTTAAAGGCATATTTGTTTATAGGAAGCACTGGCTACTTTACCTTGAACCCTTTACCAAACAATCATGTTTTAACAACCCAGAGGAACATCTAAGAAACTATTGAGGGAAAAAGGAGAAATTGCTAATTATCAGTTCTTTCTCCTTTTCCCCCCAATGCTTTCTACCCTTTTTCAAGACAAATACACTCATATGGGCCACATTTGATTCAAAATTTTGTAGTCCAATACAGAGTTTATAATTTCAAAAAGTGTCCAAAGAAATATGGTAAAGAAACTAGTTTTTCAGTTATCCGTAATGAGTTTACCCAGCATAGTAAATGCTTGATCTAGAATTAAACCAGAGACACAAATCTGACAAAGGAGAAACAGAAAAATGAACGGAAATAATGATAAAACTTTTGGGAATCTCAGCAAATGCTTGTTAAGACCAAATGCTCCTTTTTTCACAATGTTTCAAAAGCTGCAAAACTGGCATTAAAAATTTCAAAACTATTAACAAACTTACAGTATAATCTTTAGCTTATTCTTAACTTTTAGCTTAATCCAACATTTTGAGACATCTGAAAAGGAAGGCTTTTGAAAACATTGTGGGGAAAGGAAAAAATATACTTTGCTGAAACGGTGGGAACATTCTATGCAGTCTGATCTTGATCTTCATTGTCTGACAAAGCAACTTAAGCTGGTTTCAAGGCTTTGAGAGTTAAAAAATTCGCAGCAGATGATTTTGAATATATCCTTTAACTCTTTACCACATGACAATATTTTGGACTTGTCCAAATTTAAAGGATTTGCAGACGACAAATTAAATGTGGCGAAAATGATTGGATTTGTTTCTGAAAGGTTACAAAACATTGTGGGAAAAAGAGGAAATGCTGGTTACAAGCATTTTACCCTTTTCCCACAATGTTTTTAAAAGTCTAATTTCCCGGGGGTGTTAAAACTCGGCACTGTGTGGTAATGGGTTAACAGAAGAAGGGCAGTGATGGTCCTGTATCGCTCCACTGCCTTACACCTACATGTGAGCGATCCTCAAATGGCATGAAGAGGGACATTAACTCTTTACCTGACACTAAAATTTTATAAGCAACCAAATTTAACCCTTAGAGCGCCGAATAAACCCAACAGACATTTTCAGTCGAAAAATAAGACCAAAATACTTGCAGTTTCATGGCTGCTTTTGTCTATAAAGATTTAGTAAAGCAGACAGTGTAGATCAAAGATCAGACTGCACATTTTGTGCAGTCTGACCATGATCTACACTGGCTGCAAAGGCAACTATAGTCATGAAAGGCACCTTGAGGGTTGAACCATTAGCAGACAACAAATTCATTGTAGCTAAATACATAATTTCTGCTTTTGAAACAATAGAAAACATTGTGGGAAAAGGAGAAGATGCTGGTAAACAGCATTTTCTCTTTTCTCCATAATGTTTTCATAGGCTATCCTCCTCAGAGTTGATTAAACATGGCATCGATTGGTAAAGGGTTAATCCATTGATTGATTGATTGATTGTATGGTGTTTTCAACACTGAAGAAAACACTGTAAGTATACAAACATTGCTCTTTGCTCAATATTAAGCACATCTAAGTAAATCTAAAATACACATAGAAAAATCAATCATTAACAAGAGCGCCGCATGCTGGTGCCAACGCTTGATTGCAGATGCTTGATTTTCAGTGAAAATTCCAAGTTGAAAAAGGGGCATAACTGTGTAAAAACACTTGATGATCACACGCCCTTCTTGTATGGGTTCCCCTTTTGATAATAAACAACTTGTCCAAATTTGAAGCAAATATCTTCAGGAATAACAGAAATATTACAAAATGTCAAAGTTTTCGCATAACGACACAGACGACACCAGGTCTAAGGCAATACCTCGATATTTTCTTTGAAAACAGCCAAGCTAAAAATTGTTTACCTCTGAAAACTACAAAGTGAATAATACCAACCATGTTACAACCGAGTTATTTCCCTTTGACCATCATATAGCATACATTGTACTAGCTTATTCCAAGAAAAATAACCAACCTCACAGTCGCCAATATTTTTGATAAAATTCTTTCAAAAAATCTAAAACCTCTCACCCTGGATTAAGTAGCAACAAAAAATAAGACTAAAAACATTTGCATACATCACATTCAATTAGGCTGAAATTACAGCATTTGCTTCTCAAAGTGCAAAGCTGGTTACCAGCATTTTTTTCACTACAATGTTTCCAAGGCCCCATCTTGATTAGGTTCGTTATAACTGGAAATTATTTGGAAAAGGGTTAGTATTTTAACCCTTTACCACACATTCCCGAGTTTTAACGACCCTGAGGAAGAAGCCTTTTGAAAACATGGTGGGAAAAGGAGAAAATGCTGGTAACCAGCATATTCTCCTTTTCCCACAATGTTTTCTACCCAATCAGAGACAAATTCCATCATTTGAACCATATTTAAATTGTCATCTGCAAATGCTTTCAATTTGGATCAGTCTTGTTTTTTGTTGTGTAGTAAAGGGTTAAACAAGGAACAAGCAGTTCTAGCACCAGGTAAAGACATGAGTTTGCTTGCATTGGTCCAGAGTAGCCAAAAATAAAGGTGATTAGCATTATTTATAATTCAATTCAAAGCATTAACTCTTTACCAAACAACAAAATTTTGGACTCAATCAAATTGAAAGGATTTGCAGATGACAAATGCAGCTCAAGTGACGATTTCTGTCTATGACAGAGTAGAAAACATTGTGGAAAAAGAAGAAAATGCTGGTTACCAGCATTTTCTTCTTTTCCCACAATGTTTTCAAAAGCTTTCTTCTTCAGGGTTGTTTAAGCTCGGGCTTGTGGGATACAGAATTACAAACATTTCAATACATTTAACTTGAAACTAGAGATCCCTTGGGTCTTTACCACATGACAAAGTTTTGGACTTATCCAAGTCGAAGGCATTTGCACATGACAAACGGGCCTCAAATCCAGGTGTTTGTCTCTGACAGGACTGGTTTATAGGCATTGTGGGCACAGGAGAAAATGCTAGTTACCACTTTCTCCTTTTCCCACAATATTTTCAAAAGAATACTTAGAAAGGTTTGTTAAAATTCAAAACTGTGTGACCTAGAATTTCTCCACAATGCAGACAGCAGATCAAAGATCCAACTGATGTGCAGAACCATCTTGATCACTGGCCACAAAGGGAATTTGAGATGTAGCAGAAGATCAGACTGTAGGAGGCAGACTATTCTTTATCTACACTATCTTGTATCAATATTCTGAGTCAAGAGATATTTGGGCAATCAAGCGTTTACAAATTGCACTGTCTCTTTTTCCACAGACTATTTCTAATCCAATTTAGTTATTTGTCACTATAAACATTTAAAATTACTAAGAAACAATACCTTAAAGCCAGATTTCTTTTAACCCTTTACCACACAATCCAAAGTCTTAACGAGGCCTTTTGAAAACATTGTGGAAAAAGGAGAAAATGCTTGTAACCTGCATTTTCTCCTTTACCCACAATGTTCTCTATCCTATCACAGACAAATCTTACTATTTGATCAATTTTTAATTTGTCATCTGCAAATGTTTTCAATTTGGACCCGTCTAAAATTTTGTCATTTGGTAAAGAGTTACAGTCATGAAAACATGGTAACCAGCATGTTCTCCTTTTCAAACAATGTTTTTCTATCCTATCATTAGACAGAAATTATCATTTGAGCCAGATTTAAGTTGTTGTCTGCAAATGCTTTCAATAAGGTCTTGTCCACAATTTTATTGTTTGGTAAAGGGCTAAATTTAGCTCATACATGGGACTGTACTGGTTACCAGCATTTTCTCCTTTTCCAACAATGTTTTTGGACCCTTTCTCCTCAAACCTTGAATTTTTAACACACAGCAGAATTTTAGACTGGTCCTTTTGAAAGCATTTTTCTTGTGACAAGTCCAATGTGGCTCAAAGTCAAACCCTTGGATTCATATTTGAAAGGTTAGAAGAATATTCTAGGAATAGCAGCTATTTCTTAGTTTCTCATTTCAAAGATGTCTACATCTACCAAAGAAATCAACTTTTTTTTATCATACACTACAAAACATACTTGAAAAAATATGTAAGTACAAGCTTATTTAAAATCATTCAACACTGAGGTGCTGTTTTTGACCCCATGCAGCATAATTGGACATTTCTTGGTTGAAGTCTACCAGTTGCTGCCTTTCAGTTTGGAAAAAGAAGACTGTTTTAAATTTTACAGTATAACCCTATAGAAAAGTCGTAGGTCCAAGTCCTAATGTTAAACCCTTTACCACACAATCCAGAGTTTTATCCACCCTGAGAAAGAGGCCTTTCAAAAAGGAGAAAATGCTGGTTACCAACATTTTCTCCTTTCTCCACAATGTTTTCTGTCCTTTTACAGACGAATCTTAGTGTATGAGCCATGTCTAATTTGTCGTCTGCAGATGCTATCGATTTACACAAGGTTAAATTTTGTCGTATGGTAAAGGGTTAAGACAAGGCAATTCTTGAAGACCTGCTATATTTCCTAATGAGACAAAACAGCCTTGAAATAACAGTTCTTTTTTTCAGACAGTAACAGGTTTAATCTTTACTCCAGAGTCTGACACTCCTAGCTGGAAATATTCAGTCTGATACCCATCTCTGTATCACATTGTCTTCCTGAAAATAAAAAGCAAAATTCACATTGATTTCAGCTCTAATTTGAAACCCTTCAAGTGCCTTCTACAACTATAGTTGCCTTTGCAGCCAGTGAAGATTCAAGATTAGACTGCATGTTTACTGCAGACAGACCTGGGATCTAGGCTTACCAATATGCTGAGACATTGTGTCCAGAAGCAATTTTGAAACAGCATTTAGGTGGCTTATTTTTCCTGGCTGAAAATTACAACTTTGTTTACTCCACACTTTCAGGATAAACGTATTACTCATGTTTACAATGTAAACATACTTGTAAGCACTTAAAGGTCAGCTAAGAAGCAAAAGACTAAGGAGCGATTAACTGTTTTATTAACTCTTTACTACACAACAAGATTCTAGACTAGGTAGCCAGCATTTTCTCCTTCTCCTTCAAAGTTTTCTACCCTTCCCAAAATAAATTCCAATATCTGGGTTGCATACTTTTTGTCATCTGCAGTTTTCTACCCTTTCCAACACAAATTCCAATTTCTGATTCACATTTATTTTGTCGTCTGCAAATGCTTCCAATTTGGACCAGTCTAAATTTTTGATGTTTGGTAAAGAGTTAAATTTCGTCATTTGGCAAAGAATTATTAATAATTGGAGGATTTTATCAGAGATCCAACTCTTCCTGACCCATGACGTATATTAAATTCCAATTTTTGGGTCACATACTTTTTGTCATCTGCAGTTTTCTACCCTTTCCAACACAAATTCCAATTTCTGATTCACATTTATTTTGTCGTCTGCAAATGCTTCCAATTTGTACCAGTCTAAATTTTTGATGTTTGGTAAAGAGTTAAATTTCGTCATTCGGCAAAGAATTATTAATAATTGGAGGATTTTATCAGAGATCCAACTCTTCCTGACCCATGACATACATTTTGTCATTATTTACCTATGTTTAACTCTTTACCACACAATCCCAACTTTTAACTACCCTGAGAAAGAAGCCTTTTGAAAACATTGTGGGAAAAGGAGAAAATGCTGGTAACCAGCATTTTCTCCTTTTCCCACAATGTTTTCCAGTCTTCCCAAAACAAATTTCAATTTTTGATTTACATTTATTTTGTTGTCTGCAAATGCTTTCAATTAGGACTAGTCCAAAAACTTGTCGTTTGGTAAAGAGTTAAATCATCAATCCCATTCAAAATGTATTCACACATGACAAACAGAAACCACAAGGAAACATGATGGCATACCTATAGACACCAGGGATACTATATGCCACCTGCATTTACAATGGCAGGAGCATCAAAAAAACTTTGATTATTTAGAACAAAGTTTGTACATGTACCTCTGTCCAATGTTTTACACCACTTTCAGCAGTATATCAGTTACATCACGGCAACAGCTAACTTGTTCATCTGTTTTCTGGGTTTCATCAGGCTTAGAGCAGGGCTCTGCAGTATCATTACCCTGGATATACCCATGACTACCACCCCTGTAAGTGAGGAACCTCTAAATAACAAATCTGGGAATATGTTCACCATGTCATCTGTAAGTAAATGAGATATATAACAGTATATAAACTGTCTACCAGACAACAACTGTTGTAGTTACAATTTTTCTAATTTAAAGAATTTATGGGAAAAAAAAAATGCTGCTAAAATGTGGGTTGTTTTTGAAAGAGTATGGCAACATTGTAGGAAAAGGAAAAAATGCTGGTTATGATTATCATTTTCTCCTTGTCTGACATATGTTATTGAACATTTTCTTTCAAACATTCTTCAGAAATTTGTGGTCATCTTTCCCCTGCTCAATATGTGCCTGTGACAAAAATTTATTTGATGTACCCTTCATCAAATAAGTCCATGCTTTTCCCAAGGCTTTTGAAAAGTTAAACATTACAGGAAAAGAAATCGGCTTGCATTTTCTCCTTTCCCACGACATTTTAACCCTTTCAAAGACAAATTCCATCAATTGAATCACAATTTTTCATCTAAAAATATATTCAATAAGGGTAAGTTTATAATATAATCATGTTCTCTGAAACGGCAAAAAGTTTCGACCATCTGCGGGACTCTGCCAACATGATGACTATGTGTTTGGTTTGGGACATTTTCATTTTAATCAAAGATAAACTAAATGACAAGTTAAATAAATCACACTTGGGTAACTGATGTTGGATCTATATGATTTTCAAACTCATTTTGCACTTAAACGCATTTCAGTCAATAAAGTATGCTGAAATATTTTCGGACGAATGACTGTCATTTCAAAACCCTGTCATTTCGACATTTTTGGTCATTTCGACCCACAGTTAAAATTTTGCTGCAAAATTGGCGAACGAGCCCAGGGACGAACAAGCCCAGAGACGAACTGGTTTGGGGATCAAAAAGCCTGGGACGAATAAAAAAAAAACTGTGATAGACATAGAGAAGAACGTTTGTTCTTTTCTATTTACTTTGTTGTTTGTCGTCTTTAATTTCCTATCGATTCATTAAAAAGGTCTGCATACCTTTCGGACTGTCACTATTTGATCGTATAGATCTAGATACCTAGATGTAGTTGAATTTGAAACAAACATTCTGTTTTCGACAGCGTTCTGCACGTGCATAGAAAAGCACTTCCGCTTGCCTCGTTACCGTTTTAACTGGTGCCTGCTTTGGGAACAAACTTTTTCGTCCGTGGACTTGTTCGCACTTCCTTGTTCGTCCAAATTTTCTTGAACAAAGTATTGAACAAGTATCATTTTTCTTCAACCTCCTATTAGATCGTCAAACTTCATAATATAAATTTGATGAGTTTTAGGCCCTACTTTGTTTCACTCGTGTAGATTTACATATGAAGTAAATAGGATAATTATTACTGGGATCAAATTTTTCAACGTGTCAAGTTTTCTTTCTTGTCAGGCTCGTCGTCATGCAAAGCTTTGGCATTTTCTTATATCTTTGTCATATCTGAAGGTATTTACATATACATGTATATTGGACTTGTTGTTACTATCAAAAGGGGAATTCATATCAATAAACCAAATAAATCTCTAAGTGAGAAGCGCTCTGACAAAGGGTTATTCACAGGCATTAAACTAGCAATCGTATTAAGATCGCCGGTCTATTGCCGTCGAGAGTGACCAGAACCAAACGCAAATTTTGGGGTGGGACCAATTTTGACCCCTGGGCTATACTAAGTAATTTGAGGGAAATTGTTAAAGATCTATTACATGAAGCTACATCCAAAATTTGGTAGCCCTAGGCTTTATGGCTTTGGACAAGAAGATTTTTAACATTTTTCAGTTTTGTTGCCATGGCAACCAAAGTTTTTACTGGAATCAAACTCTTTGAAGAAATCTGAAGAGAACCACAGCAGGATCATTTCTGTAAAGTTTCTTCAAAATGGGGAGGGTAGTTTCAGAGAAGATGTTTGAAATAAAAGTAAACACACACATGTACACACATACATAGGGCCACGACCCAAGCTTGTTGGCCTTTGGCCAATGGAGCTAAAAATTACAATTTTGACAAGAACTACAAACTTTGATCACTCCAATTTGAAGGATGTGGTTCTATACATACAGTCATAGAATGAACAGGCCGTCATTGACATGTTACGACATGTTTGCTTATATGTAAATTATGTCAGTGACCTATGCAAATAAGATTCATGTTTACTCATCCCAATGCATCCCTTTTCATCCTCATTATATTAGCAGGTGTCGTAGGTACATGTAACTATGAGTTTGTCCAAGAAAGTGCAAAAAAACATGGAAAGTTCATCTAAAATAAAACTTTAGAAAGTATTGAAATGCCAAATCATCACATTGGTATTTCTTTTCTTTGCTTTTTTTTCAGTTAAACATCAACAAACAGAATAGTTTCATGGTATTGTGACAAGTATATGTAAATGGCTAAGAGCCATGGGTAAAGTCACTAGATCAAACCAATTCAGACTTGATAACGGAATAGACACCAGCCAAAGTGAATCAGACCAAATAACCAAATCAGAGCAGCTCAAGGTCTGTATTCACCAACTATTCTTTGTCTTATTCTCCAAATTGTCTACATTTTAAAGTAACACAACTCCCGATTGGCTAAACTATTTGGTTTAGCCAATCAGGAGTTGTGTTACTTTCAAGCTAGAAAATCTTGGAGAATAAGACCAAGAATATTCTTAAGAACGGTTGGTGAATACGGACCCTGACTTTATAACCAAACTGAACCATTTTTCTTCAATCTTGTTTGGATCAACCAAGTTTTATCTTTACCAAAGCCACTGATTCCATGTTCATTAGTCTTTCAGCACTTACATGTTGCATATTCAGTGAAATTGTAATTGAGCTGTGTGAAAAGGGGGCTTAATGCAATTGCCAAAAATATCAACCCAGGTCAGCCTGTACAGTCAGCGCAGGCTAACCTGGGCCGAAATTTTATGCTATTGGTCAATTTTCTGCATGTTGGAGAACCAGCCTACCTCATGATTTAGTCGGTTGTTATACAAAATAGATTTTATGGATCCCTAATTCTGTGACTCATGGAATTTGTATGTGAAATTATTCATAAATTCATGCAATTAAAAAAAAAATGAACATTTATAAGGAGCTGTATTTAGTGGCACTAATTTGTTCTATGTACATTATATTGTCAAATTTTTCTGCTATTTCCAGTGATTCTATGCATCCATGGTAAATTAAGAAAGAGAGAGACATCTGTATCTTATTTACCTATTTTATTTGTTAATTTTACAATTTTTGTAGCAATTTAATACTAAATGCAAGGAATACATACATAAATATTTCACAAAAGCCACAAGAATCTTTTCCATTACATTTTTTCACAAAAATGTATTTACATATATAACTCAATACAAACAATACAAGCATTTTACCTAGTACCTCATACAAATACCCATTTTGTTGTATACTCAGTGACATTGTAAATGAGCCATTTACAAGTTGAATGAAACTTTCAAGCCAATAGTAAAAACCTGAATGTTGCTATTTCAAAGTTATTTTTTTGGAGAAAAATATCACCTTAGCAGACAGTGCAGTCTGATCTTGATCTACACTGTTCGCAAAAAGTCATAGAGTTGCACATAGAAGCCTAGGGGTCAAGATAAAATCTCTAAGCTCTCAAAGTTTCAGGCACAACTTAACTCCTTACCAAGCAATCCTCTCTGTTTCAATACCTTTGGCGTCTCTGACTTGTGACCTGGCGCTTGCGGGTTGGATACCCGGTTGAGGCAAACTTTCTTTCCTGCAAATTTTTCGCCTCTCACCTGTGATGCAAGTGAGTGGCTTAGTAAGAAAGTTGTGTCAGTACTGATGTGAGATAGCCACAAAGCACATGCATAGATGCACTGACTGCCGTGATCTGACCAAAGCTGTAAAACAGCCTTAAACTCAGACACAACAATCATTCAATACCTTTAACCCTTCACATGCAATCCAAAGTTGTAATGACCTTGGGAAGAAGGCTTTGAAAACATTGTGGGAAAAGGAGAAAATGCTAAAGCCTAGACTTTTCTTTCAATTTTTTTTTCCTTTTTGCATTATGTTTTCTACCAATTAATTTGCCATCTGCAAATCTTGAAAGGCACTTAATGGGTCAAGACATAAAGTATGCATGTACTGAAATCATTTGCATTGCTGAAAAACTGAAAATTTGCAGAACTTTGATTGTTTGATTGTATGGTGTTTAAAGCCATTATCAACATAATTTCAGTTATATCACGGGGGCCAGTGCACCTATCCATGCTTTCCTGGAGTTTCTTTTTACCAGTACTCCGCACAATATTCTTTCCAGGCCACTGGTTGCTTTCCCACATAACCATCGTCGAAACAAGGGTCAGCAGTGAGAGAGGAATGAATCCTGTTGCGATGACCATCATCAATCCTCAGAAAGAAATTGGCCAAGCTAGGGATCGAACCAGCCACCTCCTGTTCTCAAGTCCTGTACGCTACCGACTGAGCTACGAGGGCTATTTGCAGAACTGCCAGTAAATATACAACTCTCATCATCAGGGGGAAGAAGGTTCAAATTCTACCATTCAGACAGTCTTTGGTATTAATTGATTGACTGAATGGTGTTTTATGCTGCTTTCAACATTATTTCAGTCACAGCGACAGTTCACATATTCATGTATTTCCTGGGTTTAACACTTTCCCAAACAAGCCCTGGTTTTCATGTGTCTGCAGTACAAGTCTTTTGAAAACACTGTGGGAAAAGGAGAAATTGCTCATAACGAGCCATTTCTCCTTTTCTCACAGGGTTTTCTACCCTTTTTGAGACCTTTCTGCCATTTTCATCAAATTTAAAATTGTCGTCTGCAAACTCTTTCAATTTGGACCAGTCCAAAATTTGTCATCTGGTAAAGGGTTAATAAGCACCAGGCTAGGCTCTGAAATGTCTTGCCCAAGTGGATCCAATGAAGCTCAAACCCAGATCCTCCGCCTCACAAGTCCTTCACTTTACCACTGAGCCACGCAGGGCTTTGGTATGAATTGTTTTATCCAGTCTACAATGTGGAGCACGACACAATATCTATATGCACCCTGTCTGGATGATGTTGCTATTCCTAAAATCCTTTCAAGGTTTACGGGTGCCTGTATTCACCGACCATTCTTAACCATTGAAGCGCCAACTAAACCCAATGGACATTTTTGTTCTAGAATAAGATCCAGACAATTGCATTTTCATGGCTGCCTTTTGTCTATAGCATTTCAGTAAAACAGACAGTGTAGATCAAAGATCAACCTGCACGGTCTGAGCAGTCTGATCTTGATCTACACTGGCTGCAAGGGCAACTATAGTAGTGGAAGGCACTTTAAAGATTAATAAGATTCTAAGTCTCATATTCAAGAAATTTCCTAAACTCAAAAGTAACACGCTTTTTGGTAAGTAGAAAAGTGTTTCTTTCTAATTCTAGAATAACCCTTAAAGCTCACAATTCCAACCTTGTTAAAAAAAGTCTTTTGAAAACAATGTGGGAAAAGGAGATAATGCTGGTAACCAGCATTTTGTCCTTTTCCCACAATTTTTCTACCCTTTCCCCCAAAAATTTCAATTTTTCAGTCACATTTATTTTATCGTCTGCAAATGCTTTCAGTTTGGACCAGTCTAGAATTTTGTAATTTGGTAAAGATACTGTAAGATGAAGAACACAATTTAGAACGGTTGGTGAACTGGGGCCCTGGTAGATTCCTTCTGCAATGGCAACCAAATGTTTATCTATGAGGTAATAGATTAAGGGGGGAGAAAAGGCTATAGAACATTTATTTGTATCACGATAATAATCATTAACTACAGTACATGACATAAACAAATCTATGAACAAAAAGCCATTTATCACAAGCCCTAATTATTAAAAGTACTTTTTGATTTCTTATACAAAAATTTTATTCTTACAGCACTGACTTAGCACTGACTTAACCCTTTACCAGACGACAAAATTGTAGCCTTGTCCAAATTGAAAGCATTTGCAGACGACAATGTCAAGGTGGCTCAAATGGTGCAACTTTTCTTTGATAGGGTAGAAAACCTTGTGGGAAATGGAGAAAATGCTGGTTACCAGCATTTTCTCCTTTTCCCACAATGTTTTCAAAAGGCTTCTTTTCCAGGGGCGTCAAAAGGCGGCATTGTGCGGTAAAGGGTTAACTCTTTATCGAACTACAAAATTTTAGACCCAAGATCTAGGCCAAATTGAAAGCATTTGCAGATGACAAAAAAATGTGAATAAGAAATTGAAATTTGTTTTGAAAAGCGTAGAAAACATCATGGGAAAAGGAGAAATGCTGGAAACCAACAGTTCCTCCCACAATGTTTTCAAAAGCCTTCTCAGTTAAAGGTTGGAATTGTGTCAGAACTGTGTGGTATACTGTTAATGAAGGGGACCCCTCCAATTAGGAGAAACAGCCGAAATATTGCAGGCCATTTTTAGACACACACATGTACCTTTATACATGTACAAAGACAAACAGCGTGATTCCAGTTTTCCTCTGATAACATTTGAGCTTTTATCACACAATTTTGAGTTTAACTCTTTACCACACAATCCCGACTTTTAACGACCTTGAAAAAGAAGGCTTTTGAAAACCTTGTGGGAAAAGGAGAAAATGCTGGTAACCAGCATTTTCTCCTTTTCCCACAATGTTTTCTACCCTATCAAAGACAGAAATCATCATTTGAGCTACATTTAATTTGTCATCTGCAAATGCTTTCAATTTGGTTTAGTCTAAAATTTTATCGTTTGGTAAAGATTTAAACAACCCCGAGGTACAAGCCTTTTGAAAAGAGTGAAAGAACTAGCGTTTTCTCCTTTTTCCATGACGTTTTCTACTCCATCAAAGACAAATTCCATCGTTTGAGACACATTTGAATCGTCGTCTGCAAATGCTTTGAATTTGGATCAGTCTACATTTTTGTCGTGTGGTACGAGGTTAAGAGAGAGAGGACACATTTTGTGCTATTTCACAGTCTTGCCATTTTTTTTTTCAAAGGAATTAAGTAAGGTGGACAGATGCTAATTCTAGAACAAAGCTGATGCCATTTTATCAATCAGCATTAACCCTTTACCACACAATCCAGTTTTTTTAATGACCCTTAGAAAGAGGCCTTTTGAAAACATTGTGGGAAAAGGAGAAAATGCTGGTAACCAGCATTTTCTCCTTTTCCCACAATGTTTTCTGTCCTTCCCAAAACAAATTTCTATTTTCAGGTCACATTTATTTTGTCGTCTGCAAACGCTTTCAATTTGGACTAGTCTAAATTTTGTTGCTTGGTAAAGAGTTAAATAAATGAAATTGGATAAAACACTTTTACTTAGCAACACTAAAATACACCAACAATTAAAAAAAAAAAAAAAAAAAAAAGAACTGAGCCATACTCTGTGAAAAGGGGGTCTAATGCATCTGCAAAAAGTATCGACCCATGTCAGCCTGTGCAAGCTGACATGGGTCAAAACTTTTAACTTTTTTGTGAATTTTCTGCATGTCAAAGGATAATTCTTCCTCAAAATTCAGTTGCTTGTTAGACAAAATGGATTTTATGGATACTTTTTCCATACTTATGTGATGACTTGCTTGGTACAAGTCATCACTGAGATGCACTGAACCCCCTTTTGACAGAGCATGGCTCAACTATACTGTATCATCAAAAATGAGAGGACATGAAAATTAAAAACAAGCAAACAAAATATGGATACAAACTGGCCCAGAAAATCTTTTGGACAGGTTAACTCTTTACCAAATGACAAAATCTTAGACTTGTCCAAATTGAAAGAATTTGCAGCCGATAATACAAATGTGACTCAAAAATTGAAACAAGTTTGTGGAAGGGTAGAAAACATTGTGGGAAAAGGAGAAAATGTTGGTTACCAACATTTTCTCCTTTTCCCATAATGTTTTCAAAAGGCTGCTTATTTAGGGTTGTTAAAACTCGTGGGGTAAAGGGTTAAAGCATTATATACACAGCTTAACTCTTTACCATACGACAAAATTTTAGACCAGTCCAAATTGAAAGCATTTGCAGACAACAAACTAAATGTGACTTAAAAATTATAATTCTTTATGGGAAGAGTAGAAAGCATTGTGGGAAAAGGAGAAAATGCTGGTAACCACCACAATGTTTTCAAAAGCCTTGTCCTTCTGGGTCGTTAAAAGTCGGGATTGTAGACGACAAAATAAATGTAACTAAAAAATTGAAATTTGTTTTGGGAAGGGTAGAAAACATTGTGGGAAAAGGAGAAAATGCTGGTTACCAGCATTTTCTCCTTTTCCCACAATGTTTTGAGAAGGCTTCTTGGTCAGGGTCGTTGAAACTCTTGATTGTGTGGTAAAGGGTTAAAAGTTTCCCTGCTCTGGCCAAAGGGGGTTAAATGCATCGCCATTGTGCACTATACTAAGCCATACATCACATAATTATGGATCCATAATAGCCACTTTGTTTAACAACCCACTTATTTATGAGGTAGAATGGTCCTTGGACATGCAGAAAATTGACCAACAGCGAACAGTTCCAGTCCAGGTCAGCCTGCGTGAACTGCACAGGCTGATCTGGGTCGATACTTTTTCGCAGATGCATTAAGCCCCCTTTTCACAGACCATTGCTCATAGAGTATAGCTTCAATAGGCTCATGTATTATTTTTTGGCATATAACACCACTTTCAACATGTTTCCAGTCATATCGAGATGGCCAGTGCACCTGTCATATGTTCCTTGGGTTTCTTTTGCAAGTACTCTGCACAACAGTCTCCAGAATGACTGGATGCTGTACAAAATAAACATAACTGAAATAACATTCAGTAGTGAGAGAGCAGAGCTCCAGATAAGAGGGAGTGATGGTATTCTAAATCCATTATTTCTCTTCCGAACCCAATGTTGTGGGTACTCATTAGAATCGTCTCCATGAGACGATTCTAATGAGTACCCGTAACATAGGGTTTAGTGAAGAATAACTAATATTTTCAATTTCAAAATCAAAATCACTCCCTATATCTGGAACTGAGAGAGGGCTGAATATTGTCATAATAAAGACTATCATCAGTATATGAAATTTTTGCCACACTGAGATGCGACCTCACCACAAGGCAGGGAATCACATGACTTGTTTTTGATCTATTCTTATCCCTTTACCACATAATCCTAAGTTTTTAACGACCCTGATTTAAAAAAAGGCTTTTGAAAACTTTGTGGGAAAAGGAGAAAATGCTGGTCATCAGCATTTTCTCCTTTCCCCACAATGTTTTCAAAAGCCATATCCCTCAGGGTCATGAAAATAAAGGATTGTTTGGTAGAGGGCTAATGTTAACCCTTAAAACACCTTGCATGACTACAGTTGACTCTGCCATTAACACAGATCAAAATCAGACTGCAAAAAACGTGCAGTCTGATCTCTGATCTACACTGTCCGCTCTGCTGAAACACTATAGACAAAAGCAACCATGAATTAGCAATTATCTGAGTTTTCTTCCACACTGAAAATGTTTGTTTACTTTATTTGGCATTTTAACTCTTTACCACACAATCCCAACTTTTAACGACCCTGAGGAAAAAGCCTTTTGAAAACATTGTGGGAAATGGAGAAAATGCTGGTAACCAGCATTTTCTCCTTTTCCCACAATGTTTTCTACTCTTCCCAAAACAAATTTCAATTTTTGAGTAACATTTATTTTGTCGTCTGCTAAAGCTTTCGATTTGGACTGGTCCAAAATTTTGTCATTTGGTAAAGAGTTAAGGGGGTTAAGGAATTTTCATAGATACATTCTAATACACATTGTATTCTATAACAAACCAATGACACATTCATACAAATGTATTTCATTTCAAGAACTAATACTCTACAACACTTCTAGGCACAATTAAATAGCAATTTTCTATACAATACATATATACAGGCAATATAAATATTTTCAATAACACTTTCAATGCTGTATATTTTGGCCCAATACCTACAAATCACAGGCACCTGTGCCTTACTTGACAAAGTTTTCTTTCTCTATATATAAAACTATAGAGAGTAAGTTTTGTCCAAGATACAAGTGCCTTTGCTAAAAGAAAACCCAATTATAGAGATATCAAAACAAAAAGTTTGCAGTAACCCTTAGAGCGCCAAATAAACCCAACCATTATTTCAGTGTTCTTACGAAACCATTATGTTCAGTGTTCTTACGAACATGAAAGTTCGCAACAAATGCATAGCTCAAATACAAACCCCTCTGGCTGGGATTCGAACCTGTGTGGCAAATATCCTCGTTTACTGAGGTTTAAAAGAGCAATACACTAACCCCTGAGCTAAAGAGAATTCTCCCTAACGCAGCTGTCAGGTATCGATTTTATACGGGAAGAAACTATACCGTAAGGAAGGAGTGATCTCCCCTAACAGTGTAGAAGTAAGGCCCATATAAATGAGCTTTGTCCAGGCAAAAGCCGGTTTGATGCATCTTTGTGATCTATAATACCACACAAGTCATCACAGTTAAGGATCCATAAAAAACATATTTGTTTAACCCTTTCCCAAACAAGCCCTGGTTTTCACGTGTCTGCAGTACAAGTCTTTTGAAAACACTGTGGGAAAAGGAGAAATTGCTCGTAACGAGCAATTTCTCCTTTTCCCACAGTGTTTTCTATCCTTTTTGAGACCTTTCTGCCATTTTCATCATCGTCTGCAAACTCTTTCAATTTGGACCAGTCCAAAATTTTTCGTTTGGGAAAGGGTTAACAACCGGCTGAATCCTGAAGTAAAATGGTCCTTGGACATGCAGAAAATTTACCAAAAGCAAAAAGTTTCGACACAGGTAAGGCTGTACAGACTGGGCAGGCTGATTGGTGTCAATACTTTTGGCAGATGCATCATTTTCCTAAATTAGGGAAGAAAAAATTGTGGGAAAAGGAGAAAATGCTAGTTACCAGCATTTTCTCTTTTTCCTACGATGATTTCAAAAGGCTTTTTCCTCAAGGAAAAAAAGTCGGGATTTTGTGGTAAAGGAGAAAATGCTAGTTACCAGCATTTTCTCTTTTTCCTACAACGTTTTTAAAATGCTTTTTCCTCAAGGAAAAAATAAATCTGGATTTTGTGGCAAAGGGTTTACGCTGACAAAGCCAAATAAACCTAGCAGGCATTTTTATGCTAAAAGGATAATTGCAATTTCAGGAATACTTTGGTCCAAATTCCTCTTCAAAGTGGACAGAGTAGATCAAATATCGAACTGCACATCTTGTTCAGACTGATCTTGATCTACATTGGCCACAGAGGCAACTGCAGTTGTGTAAGGCACTCCAAGGGTTAACATTGTTTTCTCAAGACAAGGATTTTACAAATTCTAAAACATGTGATAGTTGATTACTACAGTAAAAAAGAAAGTCTGATGACATCAAAACAGACCCTCTTTTCTCGAAAACAAGAGGGCCATGATGGCCCTGTATCGCTCCACTGGCTTATAAATATAAACCATAAATACTAAACATTTCAATTCTGAGCCAAATGGTTTCAAAATGGAAGACTTACAAAGTTTTCTCTGTAAAATCCCACGAGAAAGTTGAGACCCGCAAGGCAAAGCCATTTTTGATCCCAGAGCTATAATTACTTGAACCCTGGTAGAGGTCTACAAGATAAAGCCACATGCCAAAATAATACAAGTCTATGCTGTATGGTTATAAATAAGGTGATTTTCAAGTTTTGTCCATATGAAGCCTCTGTAAAACATAAGACCCCTGATGCAAGGCTAATTTCAAAAAAAAAAAACTCAAAACAGGAAGATTTCTTAAGTTGTCACTATGTAAGCCCATGTAAAACTTGTGACCCCTGCGGCGGGGTCAATTTTGACCCCATGGCTAAAATTTTGGCCTGCTTGGTAGAGGCCCACTAGATATAGCAACATGCAAAATTTGGTAGCTCTAGGCCTTATGGCTAGGTACAGGAAGATTTTTAAAGTTTTCTCTATATAAGCCTATGTAAAACTTGTGACCCCTGGGGCAGAGCCAATTTTGACCCCAGGGCTATAATTTGAAGAAACTTGATAGAGGTCTACTACATAAAGCTACATGCCAAATTTGGTAGCCCTATGCCTTATACAGTAAAACCTCTCCTCACGACCATCCCGGTAATATGAGCAACCCGCTATTACGAACGATTTTTGTCAGAACGGAATTTTTCGTTCTTCATAATCACTGACCACAACCCCGGAAATACGAGCACCTCGCTATTCCGAAATTACAACCACCATTTTCAGTACCAATGAGTAATTACCAATAGATTTTAACCCCGTGAAGCGACCACTAATTTTCACATTTTTTTTACGACCAGCTAATTTTCACACGTCCATAATCGCGAACTGGAGGCCGTGCTTCATGTACAAATATTCTTGGGTCCGATGGAGTAGACAATCAATTAGCGATCTTTTGTTTATCTGTTGACTACAGTAATACAATCGTGTTAAGTGATCAAGGTGTTACCTTACATAATCAAATGACCAATGAATTGGTGATAATTAATTCGGCTTTTATTGGGTAATCAGGCGTTTATCACACATTGCTGACACGGGTGAAAAACATGTCGACATCCGGGTAATTACGATTTGTTTTGTACATCTAGCTTTTGTAATTTGAGACGCTTGGGTTAATATCTAGCGATCGGGATGGGATAATTATTTGGTTTTTGTTCCACATTAAAGCCATACTTACATCATAGAGAATATGCGATTTTTGAACTGGTGAACACTTCAACTTTGCGATCGACGATTAGTAGGACTGTTCGAACATTCAACTCGAATCAAAATGGGGGAAAAAAAAACGTCAGGCTCTTCAATAATATTCGAAATTCTTTGTTTAAAAATAAAAATGAGCGCGTGGAGTAGGAGTTCTTGAGACTACACAAGATAAAAAAAAAAAAGCAGATTAAAACAGGGAATATGACAAGTTCTATCAGTAACATTTAATTATGTAATCTTTAATTTCAGATACTTGATTAATGTACATATCTTGCTGTAAGAGTTTAAATAGGCAATTATGAATGGGCATTCACTGCCATGTGAATTTATTCATAAAAATTCATGCACATATTAACTTTACAATAAACATGAAAATTTTCTTGTTATCATTTAAATGTGTGGGCATAGGCTTCCCCGACTAAAATATGTATACATTACTTGGAACATAATTTAAATCCACATAAGTCTACACATAGTCTGGGTTTGATTCAAAATCTAGGTGGGTGAAACCCGGAAATCAGACCACCCTGCTAATAAGACCCATTTTCGAAAGTACCACGGGTGGTCTTAATAGAGGGGTTTTACTGTAGTTTCAGACAAGAAGATTTTTAAAGATTTCCAGTATTTTTCAGTTTTGTTGCCATGGCAACCAGAGTTTTTGAAGGAATCAAATTCTTTCAAGGAAGTCTGAAGAGGGCCATGGCAGGATCATTTCTGTGAAGTTTCATGAAAATTGGATGGGTAGTTTCAGAGAAGAAGATGTTTGAAATAAAAGTTAACGGACGGACGCACGCACGACGGACACTGAGCCATGACATAAGCCCGCTGGCCTTCGGCCAGTGAAGCTAAAAAAGGACAAACCACTGACTTACCCTAACCCTTTAAGCACTATATATCATGGCTGTAGTTGCCTTTGCGGCCAGTGCAGATCAAGATCAGACTGCACAAAATATGTTGTTTGATCTTTAACCTACACTGCTTTGCTAAACACTATAGACAAAAGCAACCATGAAAGCGCAACTTTCTGGGTTTTATTCTAGACCGAAAATATCTGCCGTGTTCATTTGTCACTTTAACTCTTTACCAAACGACAAAATTTTAGACTGGTCCCAATTGAAAGCATTTGCAGACGACAATATAAATGTGAATGAAAAACTGAAATTTGTTTTGAGAAGGTTAAAAAACATTGTGGGAAAAGGAAAAAATGCTGGTTACCAGCATTTTCTCCATTTCCCACAATGTTTTCAAGAGGCTTTTTCTTCAGGGTCGTTAAAAGTCGGGATTGTGTGGTAAAGATTTAAGGGTTTATTCAAATCTGATTTGCAAGACTGTAACACTGGTTGGTTGAGACAAAATGTCTCAGCCAATCAAATAACTAGTCTTTTAATAAGAAAAACATTTAGACTGGTTACAGGTAAATACAGGCCCGGAAGTCTCTACAGATTGAAGGCACACAACAGTTCTATTCCTCATACAACATAGCATATCCAGACAAAACAGGATAAGTAAATTCACCAGATCAGACTAAATAAATGGATCGAATCGTGACTAATGGGTATTTACCATCACTTTTCGCATTCTTTTTTCTTTCATTTGTAGTTCATAATTTCATATATTAAAGAGAAATATTTTAACCCTTTCCCAAACGACAAATTTCGGACTGGTCCAAACTGAAAGAGTTTGCAGACGACAATTTTAAATATGATGAAAATGGCAGAAAGTTCTCAAAAAGGGTAGAAAACACTGTGGGAAAAGGAGAAATTGCTCGTTATGAGCAATTTCTCTTTTTCCCACAGTGTTTTCAAAAGACTTGTACTGCAGACACGTGAAAACCAGGGCTTGTTTGGGAAAGGGTTAAACTGTAATGATCCCTTTCGACTGGACCCAAAGAATATCTAGTTTCAAGGCCAACAGAAAACAATATACCCCAACAAAACTAGAAGACGACTTGACCCCACCTTTTTTTATAGTACAGTTTGTGTACATGTATTCTGTTTACACCTTTACCAGACAACAAAATTTTAGACTTGTCCAAATTCAAAGCATTTGCAGATGACAATTTCCTTGTGGCTCAAATGGAGCAATTTTTCTTTGATAGGGTAGAAAACATGGTGGGAAAAAGAGAAAATGCTGGTTACCAGCATTTTCTCCTTTTCCCACAATGTTTTCAAAAGGCTTCTTTCCCAGAGGCATTAAAAGATGGCATTGTACGGGAAAGGGTTAACCTTTTACCACACAATCCCGAGTTTAAACGACCCTATGGAAGAAGCCTTTTGAAAACATTGTGGGAAAAGGAGACAATGCTAGTAACCAGCATTTTCTCCTTTTCCCACAATGTTTTCTACACTATCAAGGACAAGTTCCATCATTTGAATTACATTTAAAATGTTGTCTGCAAATGCTTTGAATTTGGACAAGTTTAAAATTTTGTCGTTTGGTAAAGAGTTATATCATTAATTAGAAAAATTAAAAATACCAATGTAAAGCTGTTTTATCTCTACACAAATATGGTTTCAATGATCCAACCTGGGTAAGTCTGATCCAGTCCATTCTCGTCCAATCCTGTGATTTTTACCAACCCAACAAACGAACACCAATCAGAATAGCATCTACTCTTGTCGTCTCTCTATGGAATTAATAAGAATTGACCTTTTCTGGAACACAACACAAGCCTTCTTCTTTCAAGGGAAAATACTGTCAGATTATTTCTTTACCCTTATGATTTTTACATTAAAAATCACTATGTAATAGTTTAAAACTATATATTTATACTTAAACTAAGTTGCCTCCCCTGATTACTCTTCCCTATATCAACACACCAAAAATAGGGGAGACAACTCCAAGTTATGAGTCCCTGCTATTTCTGTCCGTTTGTTTTTTATGTTTCAGTTGATGTAAAGTACATGAATGACAACACTGGCTTTTGTAGTATTTATATGGACACAGTCTAGCCTGGGCTACCAGGTGACACTGGGACCAACTGTCTTTACACCCAGGATCTGCAAAAGTAAATGGGAAAAAAAAAATCAAAGTCTGATTTCTTGATCATCAAATCAACACATTACCAATGATCCCTAGAATCCAACATGTTCCCTGTTTCCCACAATGTTTCCAACCCTTTCAGTTAAATTTGACATGTCATGTGCAAATGAGCTATGCTCTGGCAAATGGGAGCTTAATGCATCTCCGTTGTGAATGATACAAAGCACATCATTACATTATCATGGATCTATAAAATTCATTTTGTCTGACATCTGGCTGAATCATGAGGTAGAATGGTCCTTGAAAATGGATTTGTTTGTATTGGAGTTTTACCCCATTTCAACAGCTCAGGTCATATTGCGGCAGTAAGTGCACCTTCGCATATGTTTCCTGGCATCCTCACACCAGTACTTACACAACTTTCTTTCCAAGTCCCTGACTACTTTTCTCACATGCATCAGAGGTGAGAGGCAAAAAATTGCTGTAAAGAATATTTGTCTCAACCAGGTATCAAACTCGCAATCACTAGGTCATGAGTCAGATAGGCTAACCACTGAGCTACCTGAGAGGGCCCTTGAAAATGGAGAAAATCGATCAAAAGCAAAAGTTTCGACACAGGCCAGCTCGTGCAGACTGCGCAGGCTGAGCTTGGTTGATACTTTTTGCAGGTGCATTAGGCCCCTTTTCACAAAGCATGGGTAAAAACATATTAGACATTGCAGACAATTTTCTTTTCATCTTGAGGCAACCATGTCTTAACCCTTTCCAAAACAACAAATTTTGGACTGGTCCAAATTGAAAGAGTTTGCAGACGACAATTTTAAATTTGATGAAAATGGCAGGAAGTTCTCAAAAAGGGTAGAAAACACTGTGGGAAAAGGAGAAATTGCTCATTACGAGCAATTTCTCCTTTTCCCACAGTGTTTTCAAAAGACTTGTACTGCAGACACGTGAAAACCAGGGCTTGTTTGGGAAAGGGTTAACTATGGAATGTAATGTCACAATGAGAAATAATTCCACAAGCAATTTAAGTAGAACTAGAACTGTCGCAGAGCACCAGCACCTTGTCACTGAAGCACCACAATCAGAGAACGGAAATGATTTTCAAAACAAAGATCATCTGTGACCTTGACCTTTGATCCATGTGACCTAAAAACAATGTTTGTACACAGCATTTTCTTCTTTCCCAACAATGTTTTCTACCCTTTCAAAGACAAATCCTTTTCTTGGGCCACATTTAGTTTTGTTGTCTGCATATGCTTTCAATTTGGACAAGTCTAAAAATTTGTTGTTTCGGTAAAAGTTAAGTAGTTCATTTCTGCTTTAACCCTTTACCAAATGACAAAGTTTTAGACCTGTCAAAATTGAAAGCGTTTGCAGACGACAATTTCATTGTGCCTCAAATATTGCATTTTTTCTTTCATTGGGTAGAAAATGTTGTGGGAAAAGGAGAAAATGCTGGTTACCAGCATTTTCTCCTTTTCCCACAATTTTTTCAAAAGGCTTCTTTCTCAGGGTCGTTAAAAGTCGGCACTGTGTGGTAAAGGGTTAAATAGTGTAACTTCACCTTCATCTAATAGTGGCATATCACAGGCTTGGGTATTACAAGTACGTCTAAGAGGAGGTTTGTCCTCCGGAGGGCAGCGTGAATCAGGAGTCAGCTCCGAGCCTAAACATTTCACATCTCTCTGTTTTATCCCTGTCCCACATGACTTGGAGCACTGAAATAGTCAAAACATTACGAGAAATAAGAGAGTTCACGTTATATCTACATGTATGTAACATATAACGGTAACATGTACAAAGTTACAAAGCATATGTCACCCACATTGGTCGCATGACCTAAATCATTTAAGCAATCCACCGCACAACACCCGCAAGATCAGGGAGCCTGGTTATGAATCACAAATACCACTAACCCTGTACCCAGCAGATTCTGGGAAAAGAAAGATGCTGATTCTCACTCCATTTCAAACAATGTTTTACACTGTACCGCACGATGCCTACTTATAACGATCCTGGGAAAGAAGCCTGTTGAAAACATTGTGGGAAAAGGAGAAAATGCTGGTAACCAGCATTTTCTCCTTTTCCCATGATGTCTCCTACCCTATCAATGCAAGGTTGAACCATATGAGACACACTGAAATTGTCGTCTGCAATTGCTTTCAATTTAGGCAAGGATAAAAAAATTTTGCCGTCTGGTAAAGGGTTAATCCTTTACCAAACAATCCAGACTTTTAATGACACTAAAATGGAAGGCTTTTGAAAACATTTGTGGGGAAAGGAGAAAATGCTAGTAACCAACATTTTCTCCTTTTCTCACAATGCTTTCTACCCAATGAGGGAACTTAAGCTTATTTTACAAAATTTTATATTAGATAGAAGGCTTTTGAAAACATCTGTTGGGAAAGGAGAAAATACTGGAAACCAGCATTTTCTCCTTTTCCCACAATGCTTTCTACCCTATCAGGGAACTTAAGCTTATTTTTGAAAATTTTGTATTTGTTGTTTTCAGATGTTTTGAATTTGGAACAGTCTAAAAATTGTCTTATGGGGAAATATTAAAGAATTCAATTATTTTAGCCAAACGTTAATTTTTCAACAGCAGATACTTGTAATTTTGTACAAGTCCAAAATTTTGATAAAGAGTCAACAATGATCAACTGAAAACTGCACCAGATAGATCTACCATTTCTAAGTTGTCATATTGTATAATCAAAGGACTCAAAGTCCTGAAAAGTGGACTTGTGGAACAGTACTATGCTATCATATACGGTAATGAAAAATAAAATTTCCATCACATGTAATATATGTAAATGTAATTAACCCTTTACCACACAATCCCGAGTTTTAACGACCTTGAGCAAGACAGCTTTTGAAAACATTGTGGGAAAAGGAGAAAATGCTGGTAACCAGCATTTTCTTGTTTTCCAACAATGTTTTCTGCTCTTTCTGATAAAAGTTCCATCCTTTGTGCCATATTAAATTTGTTGTCTGCAAATGCTTTCAATTTGGACTAGTATAAAATTTTGTTGTGCGGTAAAGAGTTAATCAGTGGAGTTAGCGAGGGCAAGGAAAGGTATTCTGACAAAAGGGCAGTGCTGTAACTGATGTGATCCATCAATCTGACACAAGAGTTTCCGCTGGTAATGGCTTTAGGACTGTGTACACTGCTAGGATTGTGTAAATTTTATAACAGAGACAAAAGCAAGGTTGGGGTGTACTAGCTAAAACTGAAAGTAGAATGAGAAGAGATCAAGCCTGTATGACAGTATTTGGTTCCATACAGACCGATCACAGTCAGCCAATTTGCTATAGAAATCTTTAAAACATAAACAGATAATACAAACCTCTGACCATCTGGTCATGAACCATTCTGGTGGGCACTCGGGCAAAGACGGACAATCTTGCTCTGACTTTGGTTTAGGGTTTTCCTTGCAATTTTCTTCATCAACCACAGTAAAAAAATCACGATCTAATTTCTTCAAGCATAGAACGTCTCTGGTCTGGACAGCCGATCCACAGGTAGCAGAACACTTTAAGACAAAAAATACAAATGAGCTCTACAAAATACATGCTCTGCAAAAGAGAGTTTAATGCATCTCCATCTTGCATCATACCAAGCAAGTCATCTCAGGACTTGAGAACAGGAGGTCCCTGGTTCGATCCCCTGCTTGGCCAATTTCTTTCCGAGGATTGATGATAGTCATTGCGACAGGATTCATTCCCATCTCACCGCTGACCATTGTTTCGACGATGGTTATGTGGGAAAGCAACCAGTGGCTTGGAAAGGATATTGTGCAGAGTACTGGTAAAAGAAACTCCAGGAAAGCATGGATAGGTGCACTGGCCACTGCGATATAACTGAAATAATGTTGAAAACAACGTTAAACACCATACAATCAATCAGTCATAATAATGGACCCATAAAATCCATTTTGTCTAAAAACCGACTGAATCATGAGGTACACTGGTCCTTTGACATACAGAAAATTGGACAATAGCAGGTCAGCCTGCGTGGACTGTGCAGGCTGACCTGGGTCAATACTTTTTGCTGATGCATTAACCCTTTCCTAATCAAGCCCTGGTTTTCACGTGTCTGCAGTACTGGTCTTTTGAAAACACTGTGGGAAAAGGAGAAATTGCTCGTAATGAGCAATTTCTCCTTTTCCCACAGTGTTTTCTACCCTTTTTGAGAACTTTCTGCCATTTTTATCAAATTCAAAATTGTTGTCTGCAAACTCTTTCAGTTTGAAAGGGTTTAAAATTTGTCATTTGGGAAAGGGTTAAATCTCTTTTCACAATGGATAACTCATATTGACTTTGTTTTGACTTAAAAAACTCCTGCACAGAACTTTTGAAAACAGTATGTTTACACAAATGACAAATTTGGACTTGAACAAATTGAAAGCCTTTGCAAACAATTAATGTTACTAAAATGAATGGATTTGTCTTTGACAGGATAGAAAGCACTGTGGGAAAAGGAGAAAAATGCTGGTCACCAGTATTAAAAATTAAACAAATTAAAGCATTTGCAAGATGACAAATTAATTGTTGCAAAAGTGATACCACCATTTTCTCCTTTTCCCACAATGTTTTCAAAAGGCATCTCTTTGTTGTTCGTTAGAAGACAGCATTGTTCAGTAAAGGGTTAAAAATGAAGTTTTGTCTTTTAAAAAGGGTTAAAAAAATGAAAGGAAAAAGAGAAAATGCTGTTTACCAGAATTTTCTCCTTTTTCGAACAATGTTTCATAAGCTTCATTCCTCCAGGTAATTAAACACAGGACTGTTTGGTGAAATTGTCAACAGCCAAAACTAGAAAATTACGGTTGTGTCAGAATGGGTGCAAAATTGTAAAACCAAATCTATCTTTAAATCAATTTTCTTGTCAGCAACTCTGCTCGGTCATCTATCATTCATTCTTTTTGCTGTTACATGATACTGTTTTGCACATCCTAATTTTCTGCATGATAAATTACAGTTGACTTACGGCGTAAATTATTGCAAACAAGAGACTTCAACACTTCTTTCTTTACCAAACAGCAAAATTTAAGACTGGTCCAAATTGACGGCATTTTGCAGATGACTGATAAAGAGTGGCTCAAATAATGGAAATTTTCTGTGAAAAGGTAGAAAACATTGTGAGAAAAGGAGAAAATGCTGTTAACCTGCATTTTCTCCTTTGCTCACTATGCTTTCAAAAGCCTTCTTCTTTCAGTGTCGTTAAAACTCAGGATTGTGTTGTAAAGGGTTAAAATGATCAACACCATCGCAATTCTTATGAGCTATACTCTTGAACACACAGAATTGAAGCGACTTCATCTGGGTCTATTTATCCTAAATGAAAACATCCATTACATTTCTCCAGAAATCTGAGAGTTAACCCTATAAGAAACAACAAAATTTTAGACTGGTTCAAAGTAGTATTTGCCGATGAAAAATTGAACATTTCTCAAAAGGTTAGCTTTGTCTCTTACCCTTTCAGCGCCATAGGCAAAAACAGGGACTTTTGCACATGGCACAGAACGTGCAGTCTGATCTTTGATCTATGCCCTCCGCTTGTTTGGTCATGCCTGTATGATAAAAGTCTTCTTGAGACTCAGTGGATTGTATTTACAGCCATCAAAAGAAGCCAAGTTTGTTTATTTGGCTCCGAAAGAGTTAATAGGATAGAAAACATTGTGGAAATAGGAGACAATCCTTGTTACCAGCATTTTCTCATTTTCACACAATGATTTCAAAAGCTTCATTAAACAAGAGGGCCATGATGGCCCTGGGTCGCTCACCTTAGTAGAGTGCCTTTAAGGTTTTTCTTTAATTTGACCATGTGACCTAGTTTTTGACCGCAGGTGACCCAATTTCAAACTCATATTTCATGAAGACAAACATTCTGACCAATTTTCAAGTCAATTGAGCAAAAAATGTGGCCTCGAGTGCCCTAAAGATATTTCTTTAATTTGACCTAGTGACCTAGATTATGAACCCAGGTGACCCAAATTTGAACTGGTCTTTGACTATATCAAAAGAAACATTTTAACCAATTTTCAAATCATATGAATAATAAATGTGGCCTCTAGAGTGCCCACTAGCTATTTCTTTAATTTGACCAAGTGACCTAGTTTATGACCCCAGTTGACCCAAATTCAGACTCATGTGAGATTTTACAAAGACAAACATTCTGACCAATTTTCAAGGCAATTAAGCAAAGAATGTGGCCTCTAGAGTGCCCACAAGGTATTTCTTTATGTTGACCTAGTGACCTAGTTTATGGTTCCAGGTGACCCAAACCCAAACTCATCTGGTATTTCATCAAGACAAACGTTCTGGCCAAATTTCAGGTCATTTGAGCAATAAATGTGGCCTCCAGAGTGCAAACAAGGTATTTCTTTAATTTGACCCAGTGAACTAGTTTATGACCCAAGTTGACCCAAATTAATCTTATGTGAGACTTTATAAAGACAAACTTTCTAACTAATTTTCAAGGCAATTGAGCAAATAATGTGGCCTTGAGAGTGCCAACAAGGTATTTCTTTAATTTGACCTAGTGACCTAGTTTATGACCCAAGATGACCCAATTTTGAACTCAATGAACTTGTTGCGCTTAGATGGGCAAACAAACTTAGAAGAGAATCACTACATACCAAATATCAAAGCTCTATGCCTTCCAGTTTTAAAGAAAAATTTTAAAGTTTTCCTTCTTTGTTCCTATGTTCGAACTTGTGACCCCCAGGGCTGGGCCAGTTTTGACCCAGGGGCATCATATGAACAAACTTGGTAGAGGTCCACTAGGAAATGCTAAATACCAAATATCAAAGCTCTACACCTTCCCGTTTAAGAGAAAAAGAAATTTAAAGTTTTCCTTCTTTGTTCCTATCTTCGAACTTGTGACCCCCGGGGCGGGGCCAGTTTTGACCCAGGGGCATCATGTGAAAAAAAAAATTGGTAGAGCTCCACTCTGAGATGCAACATACCAAATATCAAAGCGCCACACCTTTCGGTTTTAGAAAAGAAGAATTTTAAAGTTTTCCTTCTTTGTTCCTATGTTCGAACTTGTGACCCCAGGGGATGGGCCAGTTTTGACCCAAGCAGCATCCTTGGAACAAACTTGGTAGAAGTCCACTAGGAGATGCTACATACCAAATATCAAAGCTCTATGCCTTCCCATTTAAGAGAAAAAAAAAATTAAAGTTTTCCTTCCTTGTTCCTATGTTTGAACTTGTGACCCCCGGGGCAGGGCCAATTTTGACCCCAAGGGCATAATATGAACAAACTTAGTAGAGGTCTACTAGGCGATGCTACATACCAAATATCAAAGCTCTATGCCTTCTAGTTTTACAGAAGAAGATTTTTAAAGTTTTCCTTCTTTGTTCCTATGTTGGAAATTGTGACCCCCGGGGCGGGGCCAGTTTTGACCCCAGGGACATCGTATGAACAAACTTGGTAGAGGTCCACTAGGAGATGCTACATGCCAAATATCAAAGCTCTACGCCTTCAAGTTTCAGAGACGAACATTTTTAAAGTTTTCCTTCTTTGTTACTATGCTCAAACTTGTGACCCCCGGGGTGGGGCCAGTTTTGACCCCAGGGGCATCATATGAACAAACTTGGTAGAGGTCTACTAGGAGATGCTACATACCAAATATCAAAGCTCTATGCCTTCCAGTTTCAGAGAAGATGATTTTTAAAGTTTCCCCTCTTTGTTCCTATGTTCCAACTTGTGACCCCCGGGGCAGGGCCAGTTTTGACCCCAAGGGCATCATATAAACAAACTTGGTAGAGGTCCACTAGGAGATGCTTCATGCCAAATATCAAAGTTCTATGCCTTCTAGTTTTACAGAAGAAGACTTTTAAAGTTTTCCTTCTTTGTTCCTATGTTCGAAATTGTGACCCCTGGGGCGGGGCCAGTTTTGACCCCAAGGGCATCATATGAACAAACTTGGTAGACGTCCACTAGGAGATGCTACATGCCAAATATCAAAGCTCTAAGCCTTCAAGTTTCAGAGAAGAACATTTTTAAAGTTTTTCTTCTTTGTTAATATGCTCAAACTTGTGACTCCCGGGGTGGGGCCAGTTTTGACCCCAGGGGCATCATATGAAAAAACTTGGTAGAGGTTCACTAGGCAATGCTACATACCAAATATCAAAGCTCTACGCCTTCCAGTTTCAGAGACGATGATTTTTAAAGTTTCCCCTCTTTGTTCCTATGTTCCAACTTGTGACCCCCGGGGCAGGGCCAGTTTTGACCCCAAGGGCATCATATGAACAAACTTGGTAGAGGTCCACTAGGAGATGCTTCATGCCAAATATCAAAGCTCTATGCCTTCTAGTTTTACAGAAGATGATTTTTAAAGTTTTCCTTCTTCGTTCCTATGTTGGAAATTGTGACCCCCGGGGCGGGGCCAGTTTTGACCCCAGGGACATCATATGAACAAACTTGGTAGAGGTCCACTAGGAGATGCAACATGCCAAATATCAAAGCTCTATGCCTTCAAGTTTCAGAGAAGAAGATTTTTAAAGTTTTCCTTCTTTGTTACTATGCTCAAACTTGTGACCCCTGGGGCGGGGTCAGTTTTGACCCCAGGGGCATCAAATGAACAAACTTGGTAGAGGTCCACTAGGAGATGCTACATACCAAATATCAAAGCTCTGCGCCTTCTAGTTTCAGAGAAGAAGATTTTCAAAGATTTTGCTCTTTTTTCCTTTTTGTTGCCATGGCAATCAGAGTTGTGGGTGGAATTTAATTCTTTGAACAATTTTGGTAGAGCTTCACCCAAGGAACATCCCTGCCAAGTTTCATCAAGATTGGCCCAGTGGTTTAGGAGAAGAAGATGTTTAAAGAAATTGTTGACGGACGACAGACGACGGACGACGGACATAGGGCGATCACAATAGCTCACCTTTAGCACGTTGTGCTAAGGTGAGCTAAAAACACAGGATTGTATAGTAAAGCATTAACGATGTTGTTAATTAGAATAATATTTGACAATCATGTAGTAAAAACGTTGTGATGGTAACACTGAGGGGTTTTTGTTTCACATTTGACAAAAGTGCTGGGTTTTTCATGGGAGTGTTCTTGGGCAAGACACTTTAGAGCCCTAGAACATAAATGAATATGTGATCTGTCGCAGTGATATCACTGAAACGATCTGGAAAGTGGAATAAATAATTCTAGGCCCGTATTCACCGATCATTCTTCAGAACATTCTTAGTCTTATTCTCTGTGATTTCCTAAATCTGAAAGTAACACAACTTCTAATAGGCTAAACCATAAATTTTAAAGTAACAACTTCTGATTGGCTAAACCATTTGGTTTAGCCAATCAGAAGTTGTGTTACTTTCAAATTTAGAAAATCTTAGAGAAAAAGACTATGAATGTTCTTGAGAATGGTTTGTAAATATGGACAAGTTGAATTTACCTGTGTCCAGGGTCCTTCAAACCAAAGTCCCCCGCACGGTCGGTTCTTTTTACACTGTTTCCTTGTTCTGGGTTTGTCCCCACATTTGGACTCTGGCAGGGGGCTCCCATCTTCCGCTGAACAATAAACTGTCCTAGTATGGTACCCTGGACCACATTCAGTTGAACACTGGAAACCAGCAAAGCAAGATATTGAGGCAAATAGTAACTTCAAACTTCTCAGAGTCTCTGCACTTCATATATTGTTTAAACTCTAATTCACTGAATTAACCTTTCACCACATGACAAAATATCAACTGCTCCAGATTGAAAACATTTTCAGACCACAGATTAAATGTGACTTATGACTTTCTCAGAAAGGACAGAAAATATTGTGGAAGAAGAGGAAACTGCTGGTTACAAGCATTTTCTTCCTCTCCCAGAATGTCTTCAAAAAGCCTTCCTTTTTCAGGGTTATTAAAAACTTGGGATTATTTAGTAAAGGGTTAAAACCATTTTCAAAATTATTTCAGTTATATCATGGGACCAGTGCACCTATTCATGCTTTCCTGGAGTTTCTTTACTTCCCACATTATTCTTCCCCAGGCACTTGCTGTTCTCCCACATAATTTTCATCAAAACAATGATCAGCGGTGACAGAGGAATAAATCCTTTTGCAATGACTATCCTCAATCTCCAAAAAGAACTGGCCAAGCAGGGGATTCCAACCAGCAACCCCATGATTTAAAGCCCTGCATGTTTCTGATTAAGATATCTGGCTCAGCATTCAGCACTGCAAGGGTTAACACTTTACCAAACAACAAAAATTTGAACAAGTGAAAATTGAAAGCATTTGCAGACAACAAATCAAATGTGGCTCAAATAATGAAATTATTTCTGAAAGAATAGAAAACATTGTGGAAAAAGGAGAAAATGCTAGTTACCAGCATTTTTTTACTTTTCCTTTCCTACAATGTTTTCAAAAGCCTTCTTCCTCAGGGTCGTTAAAAGTCAGAATTGTCTGGTATAGGGCTAAAATAATATCAATACTATATAATATACTATTTTTCATATTTCATATCAAATCACATAAATTTTATTTGATAAATTTTCCTTAGCTCCACAAGCCTATCTTTTTTATCAATTATAGTCTTCAAATTCTATTTCAAACCTAATCATATAACATTACCAGAAAACAGAATTATGTACCTGTCCAAATTGAAAGCATTTGCAGACAAAAAAGATATCATGACTCAAAAACAAATAATTGTTTTTTAAGAGAAAGATAACACTAAGGGAAAAGAAGAAAATGCTGGTTACTAGCATTTTCTCCCTTTCCAGAATGTTTTCAAAAGCCCTCTTTCTATGGGTTGTTAAAACTTGGCATTGCATGGTAAAGGCTTAACTGTAAAATAAATGCTTCCTCTTATCATGCTCAACCCTCTACCACACAATCCTGAGTTTGAATGACCCTGAGAAAGAAGGCTTTTGAAAACATTATGGGAAAAGGAGTAAATCGCTGGAAGCCAGCATCTTTACCTTTTCCCACAATGCTATTTTTTTTGTTCAAGAGTCAAGTCCCATCATTTGATGTACATTCAATTTGTCATCTGCAAATTCATTCATTTTAGACAAGTCTTAAAATTTTGTTGTCTGATAAAGAGTTAATGAATGACTGCTTCTGGGAAAGCAAAGCATTTCCAAGAGTATTTCAGTAATACCACGGCATCTAGAATCCATGCTGTCCTTAATTTTCATTTCCAGTAGAACGCACAGCATTCTACCCCACCAATGGCTGCTTTTCCATGTACACAAAGCTGCAACAATGCATTGCTGTGAGAGTGGAATGGATTCTGTCTAAGCGACTTACCATATTTCACCTAATCAATGCGCCCCGGCACCATGCAAAACATTGACAGGGCACTCCTATTTCATAGCCAATTTCCAAAAATTTAAGCGCCGTCAGTTAGAGTAAGTATGGTACTTTGATCCAGGTTTTAGTTAGTGCCAAGTGCCAAGCGGTCGCCATTTTGAAAGACTTAATGTAGTGTGCAGTAATGCAGATACAGACTTTACTGCTGATCATATTTGGACATTAAATATCATTCATGATTAGTATAATGTGACACTGGTATTCAATACTTCACCTTCTTAAAGTTTTTCAAAGTTTGTAGACAAATTTCGTGTTACTAGAAGATTTAGTATTATTGGAACTGCGTGTGTATTCTAATAGTCAGGTGTTTATGAAATCAATTTGCGAATTAACTAGGATTATGTAGATACCGTAGCGGTAAGTTTATCTATAAAATATTTGCCATTAGTGATTTTCGTAAGTATGCATTTGAGTAGATTTAGAGAAGTTATCTTGCATTTGGAATGGAAGTTTGTCACTCCAGTCGTCGAGTTTAAGGTAAGGTCAATGTGGGAGGAGGTTGTCCGGAGGCCTCTGGAGTAAGAAATGTGTGTGTGTGTGTGTGTGTGTGTGTGTGTGTGTGTGTGTGTGTGCACGCCCATTTGAATAATTTTAGTGAAGTTATCTTGCATTTGGAATGGAAGTTTGTCACTCGAGTTGTCGATTTTAAGGTAAGGTCAATGTGGGAGGGGGTTGTCCGCAGGCCTCTGGAGTAAGAAATGGCCCCCCCCCCCGAGCGCACTATAAGGGAGGGAGCGTTAATTAGGTGAAGTACGGTATCTCTATCTTGGAAAAAGAAAACTTGTCCCAGCAGGGCTTGAACTCACAACCCCTGCAGCACAGCTGGGACAAACAAATATAAGACTTCTAAACAAAACAGTTTACCTCCGTTGACCATGTTGTCTGGAACCATCCTTTAGCACATGTACCCATGTCACATGACCTGGAGTTGTCAGGCTTGTATCCAGAACATTGAGCATCATCAACAACATCCCCCTCTGTATTGACACAGTCAACAGACCTAGTGATCTGCCCTATACCACACTCGACAGAACACTGTAAACACATTCAGATCTTTTAATAACCCATTTCCAGACAATTGACATCTAACGCCTCTGTTCTTTTCGAAAACATTAACAAGCAACTGCTCTTTTTCCAGCAATCGTTTATCATTCAAACAAATAATCTTACTGCCCTTCAAAATGTTTCTTTTCATCTTCTGTGTAACTCGGACAATAGAACAGGTGAGAAGCATGTTGGAGAAGAATGTATCACAGAAGGTGCAGCACATCAAAACTGTTCTTGATCTACACTGGCCAAACATGTAACTCATGAAAGGCAATTCAAAGGTTAAAATTTCAAAGTGAATACATTTTTTTTTTCCATTTTTAGTTATTCACAGTTGGACCAATTTTTCCCCAAATATTCAAGTTAATGATACCTTCTGACATATATACCCTAAATATTACGTAAACATATTAAAAATTACAAAAACCTTTATTCAAACCAACTTTTTCAGTTGTCATGTCTCCTTTTCATGTAGTATTTAGTCACTTTAAACACTTCCCTATTTTTGTTTATAAGAATTGTGGGGAATGGAATGTGGAAATGAGAAAACACCATTACCCGACTACAAGAAATACATGATGAGCCACGCTCTGGCAAAGAAGGGGTTTAATGCATCTCTATGGTGCATTATGCCAAGGGAGTCATCACACAGTTAACCCTTTCCTAAACGACAAATTTTGGACTGGTCCAAATTGAAAGAGTTTGCAGACAACAATTTTAAATTTGATGAAAATGGCAGAAAGGTCTCAAAAAGGGTAGAAAACACTGTGGGAAAAGGAGAAATTGCTCATTACGAGCAATTTCTCCTTTTCCCAGTGTTTTCAAAAGACTTGTACTGCAGACACGTGAAAACCAGGGCTTGTTTGGGAAAGGGTTAAGGATTCATAAAATCTGTTTGTCAACAACTGACTAAATCGTAAGGTAGAATGGTCCTTTGATTAGGGCTGTCACGATACACAGGTATACCGGTATATTGCAATATAATTCAGAGTCAATATGTACCGCGATACAAACTTCATGTACCGTTTTTTTTTTTTTTGCGATATTTTCTAGTTCCAATGTATTTTTGGTTTATTTTGATCTGGTGGTTTCTAAAATGTCGCTGTCATGCAAAAGCTTATCACTATTACAATCGTAGTGCGTATGGAAGTAAACTGGCAGCCTGTTGTCTATCGGACAGTTACAGGTACCAATTTAGTATGAAAGCAGACTAGGGCATACTTGATTCGTGATTGTCAATATTTTATGGTCACAATCAATTTAATCCAAACCATGCAATGCCGTGTCGCTGACGTAATGTTTAAAACATCAAAAGTAACAGATTTTTAAAATCAGGAATACGAGAATAAAATTCATTAATATGATAATTAAATTAATGGAATATGTGTGCAAATTATACTGAAGTATTTTCTTGTAATCCTACTTGATTGCGTCTGCATTTTCTGAATCGAGTACGACCATATCAACAATGGTTGCCAATATGGCAATGCTATAGACGTGACTGAGGACGGTTACAGTAAAATACCGAATAAGAGGGCAAAATCCGATATTTGCAATCACTTTTGTTGAGATTGGGTGATTTAACTGATTCACTTGTTTTGGAAGAATTAAACCTGAATTATGAATAACAGAGGTATTTTTTTTTTTAAATATTAATTTTAACATGGATGCGATATAATGTGGTACATACCACAATACGGTTTCTGTGTATTGCAATATATTGTGGTACACTTAAGGTGTATCGTGACAGCCCTACCTTTGATATGTGGAAAATTTACAAAGAGCAAAAAGTTTTGACTCATGTCAGCCTGCCCAGACTGCGCAGGCTGGCATGGATTGATAGTTTTTGCAGATGCATTAAAACCCTGTTTCACAGAGCATGGCTCATATAATTGTATAGAACTTTCTCTTACTTTGCCCCGATTAAGCACACTTGGTAGAGTGCAGGACTTGAAAACAGGGAGTCACTGGTTCAAATTCTGGCTTGACCAATTTCTTTCGGAGGATTGATGACAGTCATTGTGACACAATTCATTCCTCTCTCACCCCTGATCATTGTTTTTGATGACAGTTATGTGGGAAAGCAGCCAGTGGCTTTGAAAGAATATTGTGCATAGTTCTGGTAAAAGAAACTCCAGGAAAACAGGGATAGGTGCACTGGCCGCCACAATATAACTGAAATAAGGTTGGAAATGGTGTTAAACAACATAAAATACAAAAACAATCTCATACTTTGGTCCAGTTGCTTGTTTTCCATTCAGCACATGGCTGCACTTCACATTCCTGACTGGTTGCTGGTTTAGCAAGTAGGTCACACTGGCTAGCAGACACTGGTATTGAAACATTTTCTGACAACCGTCGCTGACACTCCACCTTGCGTGTCTGAATACCGGAGCCACATGTACTACTGCACACAGACCAGGGACCTAGATCCCAACTACAAACAGAATAAAACATATCAGCAACACTCTGGCAAAAGGGGGTTTAGTGCATCTCTGTGATGCATGATACCAAGCAAGTCATCACATAATTATGGACCTATAAAATCCATAATAATGTAATGTTCAGTGCTGAATTCCATTAACAATAACAAAAATATTATTACTGAAATGATGCTACTTTACAAATACATATTTCAATATCCCTGCAGTTGAAAGCTTTTTCAAAAACATTGGGAAAAAGAAGCAACTGTTTGTAACAAGCACCTGCTTCTTTTCCAACAATGCTTTTTAAGCTGTTAAATACAGTTTTTTTTACTGTTAAAAAAAAAAAAAAAACACCTGGTAACCAGCATTTTCTTCTTTTCCAACAATGTTTTCTCTATTAATTCAAGATGTAATTTGTAATGGGTATTGGTATATCTACAAAATACCCTGCACAGTAATGGTTGAAAATGTAAGCTGTAAATCTCCTTGAAAAATAACTGAAGATCAGATACTTACTCTGGTGGACAAGGGGTTTTGTTACAGACAACTGTTTGTATTTTCTTCTTTTTTGGATCACAGTTTTCATCTGTTACAATAACATTAGACTTTCTCTTCATGCAAACCACCTTAGTGTCTTGTTTTCCTGGAAAGAAAAGCAGAATTATAGCCACAAGATCTATATGGATGTGTTGGCCCTCATGTTAACTCTTTACCAAACAACAAAATTTTAGACTAGTCCTAATTCAAAGGAACTGCAGATGACAAATGCAACTGAAATTGAAATTTGTTTTGGAAAGGGTAGAAAGCATTGTGGGAAAGGGAGAAAATGCTGGTTACCAGCATTTTCTCCTTTTCCCACAATGTTTTCAAAAGGCTTCTTTTACAGAGTCGTTAGAAGTCGGGATTGTGTGGTAAAGGGTTAAGGGTCTTGCTAACAAATACTGTGACTTACCTGTAAATTTACACTTTATTACCACTATGCCTTTAACCCTTTACCATATGGCAAAATTTTAGACCAGTCCAAATTGAAAGCTTTTGCAGACGACGAAATGCATATGCTCAAAAGTTGAAATTTGTTTTGGGAAGAGTAGAAAACATTGTGTGAAAAGGAGAAAATGCTGGTTACCAGCATTTTCTCCTTTTCTCACAATGTTTTCCAAGGCTTCTTCCTCAGGGTTATTAAAAGTCGGGATTGTGTGGTAAAGGGTTAATAATCAACCTAGGTCATACCAGTATCTATTCTTACATCCAGACAAGGTCTAGTCTAGTTTGTTCAGCTCACTTTGACCTTGACCTTAGACCTGCTGACCTCAAAACCAAGAGAAAACATTTACATTTGCAGTATATATCTGTACCAAGCTTGTGTACTTGGTACCTGGACAAGATGAGGTAATCCATTCCTGCTGAGTTTTCATCTGATGTATTTATGGATCAGCCATGGATTAACTAAATATTGCCATGGAGACAAGCAGACTTACCAAAAACTGAATAGTGGAGACAAGTAGACCTACAAAAACTCAAAACTGCAGTAGAGATAACTATATAGACCAACCAAAACCTATATGAAATTACAATACAATGGAATCAAAGGTAGATCATTTTTCAGCCATATAGAAAACTGTGTGCAACTGGATGCAATTTCTTACAAAAAGTAATTAGTCCTTTCCCCACTATGTTTTCAAAAGCTGTTCACTTCAATGGTGTGGGAAAAAAAATGCTAGCTGCACAATAATGAGATTAATACTTCACAAAGAAACCATTTTCTCTGCCATTAATGACAACCAAAGACTACTTTGATGTTTTCAGGAACCCTTGTGTCACATTAAATGGGAGCAATAACAGTGAATTCTGACAAGTTAGAGTCATGAAGTCTTTGCCTATCTTTGCACACCTTTCACTTCATATTCCCTCCTTTAGACATCTCATCTGAGTTAACCCTATAGTACACAATACCTTATTTTAACAGTCCTGTGGTAATCGTCTCTTGAAAACATTGTTGGAGAAGGAGAAAATGCCTATTATCAGCATTTTTTTGAGTCTATATGCCCTGAGTTTCACCAGTGCCTGGCTAGGGCTCTGAAGAGCCCTGCCCAAGAACGCTCCCACAAAAGCCAAGGTTTCCAGTGAGGATCAAACCTGGGGCCTTCAGGTTATGAATCCTACACTATACTGTACCACCAAGCCACACAGAACTCTGTTTTGTCCGCAGATGTGTCAAATTTTGGGTAAATCTATGAATATGTCATATGGCAATGGGCTAACAATTGGACAATACATCTTGAATGGCATAGTTATGGCATCTGACAGCAATAACCCTTTACCACACAATCCCGACTTTTAACAACCCTGTGAAGAAGCCTTCTGAAAACATTGTGGGAAAAGGAGAAAATGCTGGTGACCAGCATTTTCTCCTTTTCCCACAACGTTTTCTACCCTTTCCAAAACACATTTCAATTTTTCAGTCACGTTTATTTTGTCGTCCGCAAATGGTTTGAATTTAGTCCAGTCTTTCAATAATGACAAGAATATTTTTGGAAAAGGAGCAACTGCTTGTCACAAGCAATTGCTGTTTTTCCTGTGATGGTTTCGGAAGTTGTCCACTTCAGGTGCTTTCAAAGATGTCAACTGCAGGTGATTTCAAAGTTTTATTTCTACAATTGCTAAAAGGTAGTTTCCAAACCCACAGCCTATCACATGATCCCTGACCAATTATTTCCTCTCCTTTTTTAGCAGGAAGAAGCAATATATCAAAATCAACAGCTTAAAAAAAACCAAACTGCAAAGGTGGTGCACCGCGTTTAGCTCTTTAACCAAACGACAAAATTTTAGACTCGTCCAAATGGAAAGCATCTGCAGACAACAAAATAAATATGGCCAAAAATTGAAATTTGTTTTGGGATGAGTAGAAAACATTGTGGGAAAAGGAGAAAATGCTGGTTACCAGCATTTTCTCCTTTTCCCACAATGTTTTCAAAAGGCCTCTCTCTCAGGGTCGTTAAAAGTTGGGATTGTGTGGTAAAGGGTTAAAACAAATTTTTTTTAAATTAATTTTTTACTACACAATCCTGAGTTTTAATGACCCTGAGAAAAAAGGCTTTTGAAAACACTGTGGGAAAAGAAGAAAATGCTGGTAACCAGCATTTTCTTGTTTTCCAACAATGATTTCTGATCATTTTGATGCAAATCCCATCATTTGGATCTACGTAATTGGTTGTCTGCAAATACTTTGAATTTATACCAATCTAAAATTTCGTTGTTTGGTAAGGAGTTAAAATCCTTTTCTATTGAGTTTCCTATTTCAACCTTCAGAGCTAATAATAAGCCCACTAGGCACTTTTAAATCTAGAAATGAGACCAAATTAATTACAATTTCCAGGTTGCTTTTGTCCAGAATGTTTCAGCAAAGATCAAACTGAAACTTTTTGCAGTCTGAACTTGATCTTCACTGGCTGCAAAGGCAACTATAGTTGTGATAAGCGCTTTAACCCTTTACCACACAATACCTACTAACCCTTTCCCAAACAAGCCCTGGTTTTCACGTGTCTGCAGTACAAGTCTTTTGAAAACACTGTGGGAAAAGGAGAAATTGCTCGTAACGAGCAATTTTTCCTTTTCCCACAGTGTTTTCTACCCTTTTTCAGAACTTCCTGCCATTTTCATCAAATTTCAAATTGTCGTCTGCAAACTCTTTCAATTTGGACCAGTCCAAAATTTGTCATTTGGTAAAGGGTTAAGCAACCCGGACAGAAAAAGATGTTTGAAAACATTGTGGGAAAAGGAGAAAATGCTGGTTAGCAGCATTTTCTTTTTTTTCCACCGAGTTTCTCCCATTTCAAAGACAAAAATAATCTTTTCACAAATACTGAAGAGGTCGTCTGAAAGTGCTTTTTATTTGGACAAGTCCAAAATTTAGTTGTGTGGTAAAGGGTTAAGGGTTTACCCTTCACCACACAATCCCGCCTTTTAACGACCCTGAGAAAGAAGCCATCCGAAAACATTGTGGGAAAAGGAGAAAATGCTGGTAACCAGCATTTTCTCCTTTTCCCACAATATTTTCTAGCTTCCACAAAACAAATTTCAGTTTTTGAGTCACATTTATGTTGTCGTCTGCAAATGCTTTCAATTTGGACTAGTCTAAAAATTTGTCATTTGGTACAGAGTTTTAACCCTTTCCCAAACAAGCCCTGGTTTTCACGTGTCTGCAGTACAAGTCTTTTGAAAACACTGTGGGAAAAGGAGATATTGCTCGTAACGTCTTTTGAAAACACTGTGGGAAAAGGAGAAATTGCTCGTAACGAGCAATTTCTCCTTTTCCCACTTTGTTTTCTACCCTTTTTGATAACTTGCTGCCATTTTCATCATTTAAAATTGTCGTCTGCAAACTCTTTCAATTTGGACCAGTCCAAAATTTGTCAATTGGGAAAGGGTTAAATGCAAATAACACTGCAACCTCAATCACAAAAAGAAAATGTTGTCTATCACCCCATTAAAACTTTGTGGCGAAGTCAGACCTGTCAGGATGACAACTTACATCAATCTCTTTACAAGACTACAAAATTTTAGATTCAGGTCCAAAGTGAAAGCCTTTTCGTGGGCGTGTCCTTGGACAAGACACTTCAGAGCCCTGGCCTAGTACTGGTAAACCCAGGAAATACATGAATATGTGAGCTGTCGCCGTAATATGACTGAAATAATGTTGACAGCGGCGTAAAACACCATTCAATCAATCAATCAACCAAAGTGAAAGCATTTGCAGATGACATATGAAATTTGCTACAAACGATGTGATTTGTCTTAGAAAGCGAACGAACACTGTGGAAAACGGAGAAAATACTGATTACCAACAATTTGATTGGGGCTCTGACTAACGGTATAATGCACCTCCGTCAAGCATTATGCCAAGCAAATCATCATCGTGATTATGGATCCATCCAGTCTATCAAAGGGCTGATTCCTGAGGTAGAATAGTCCTTGGACTGATTGATTGAATGTATGGTGTTTAACCCTTTACCAAACGACAAAATTTAGACTTGTCCAAATTGAAAGCATTTGCAGACGAAAAATTGAATATGACTCGAATGAAATTTGTCTTTGATAGGGTAGAAAACATTGTGGGAAAAGGAGAAAATGCTGGTTACCAGCATTTTCTCCTTTTCCCACGATGTTTTCCAAAGGCTTTTTGCTCAGGGTCGTTAGAAGTCGGGATTGTGTGGTAAAGGGTTAATGCCGTTTTCAACATTATTTCAGTTATATCACGGCGGCCAGTGCACCTATCCATGCTTTCCTGGAGTTTTTTTTACCATTACTCTGCACAATATTCTTTCCAAGCCACTGGCTGCTTTTCCACATAACCATCTTCGAAACAATGGTCAGCGGTGAGAGAGGAATGAATCCTGTCGCGATTACTATCATCAATCTTCGGACAGAAATTGGCCAAGCCATGGATCGAACCAGCAACCTCCTGTTGTTAAGTCCTGTAAGCTACCGACTGAGCTACGGGGGCTTGGGGGAATAGTCCTTGGATATGAAGAAAGACTTACAAATCGCAAAAGTTTCATCCCATGTCAGCCTGCGTGGACTCAAATGCGTAGGCCAACATGGCTAGACACTTTTTGCAGATACTTTTAAGCCTCTTTTCCCAGAGCATAGCTCATAACATAATTGAGCCATGCTCTGTGAAAAGGTGGCTTAATGCATCTGCAAAAAGTATCAACCCAGGTCAGCCTGTGCAGTCCGGAACATTTTGCTTTTAGTCAATTTTCTGCATGTCAAAGGACCAATGTACCTTATGATTCAGTTGGTTGTAAGAAAAAACGGATTTCATGGACCCATCATTATGGGTTATGGGATGACTTGCTTGGTCGGATGGATCACATGAATGCATTAAGCCCCCTTTTGCCAGAGCATGCCTTAATTTTTTGTGCATGTTTAAACAACTGACAAATACAAACAGATCCGACAGACAGAAATGCAAATATAAAACAAAATTTGATATTCTTAGTTTTTCTAGTCATCCTTTACCACACAACCAAATCCCGACTTTTTTAATGACCCTGAGAAAGAAGCCATTTGAAAACATTGTGGAAAAATACCCTATAAGAGAATCAAAGCTGAGAAATTTTACCAATTTTGAATTTGTCGTCTGCAGAATGTTTCTGAATTCAGAAGAGTCTAAAATTTTTCATTTGTAAACTTGTTAAACAAAAACAAAAGAAAATCGTGAACAATAGACATCAAACATCATGGAAGGTTTCTGGACCCTTTAACCCTTTACCAGACGACAAAATTATAGCCTTGTCCAAATTGAAAGCATTTGCAGACAACAATTTCAATGTGGCTCAGATGGTGCAATTTTTCTTTGATCAGGTAGAAAACATTGTGGGAAAAGGAGAAAATGCTGGTTAACAGCATTTTCTCCTTTTCCCATTATGTTTTCAAAAGGCTCCTTTCCCAGGGGCGTCAAAAGGCATCATTGTGCAGTAAAGGGTTAACCCTATACCAAACAGCATATTTTACACAAGTCCAAACTGAAATCATTTGCAGACGCAAAAATAAATGCGACTCAAAAATTGGAATTTGTTTTTCGAGGGATAGCAAACATTTTGGGGAAAAGGAAAAAATGCTGGTTACCAGCATTTTCTCCTATTTCCAAAATGTTTTCAATAGTCTCCATTCTCAGGCGCTTTTAAAGTTGGGGTTTCTGTGGTATTAGCCTTAACCCTTTACCACACAATCCTGACTTTTAACGATACTGAGGAAGAAGCCTTTTGAAAACATTGTGGGAAAAGGAGAAAATGCTGGTAACCAGCATTTTCTCCTTTTTCCACAATGTTTTCTACTTTTCCCAAAACAAATTTCAATTTTTGAGTCACATTTATTTTGTCGTCTGCAAAAGCTTCCAATTTAGACTGGTCTAAAATTTTGTTGTTTGGTGAGGAGTTAAAGCATCAAACCTAATGGACATTTGCAGTCTAGAATAATACCCAAATAATAGCAGAGAGAATTTTTTGGTTGCTTTTTGTCTATAGTGTGAAGCAAAGCCTACAATGTAGATTAAAGATCAGATGACAGATTTTATGCAGTCTGACCTTGATCTAATTGTATGGTGTTTAACGCCCTTTTCAACATTATTTTAGTTATATCGCAGCGACCAGTGCACGTATCCATGCTTTCCTGGAGTTTCTTTTACCAGTACTCTGCACAATATTCTTTCCAAGCCACTGGCTGCTTTCCCACATAACCATCGTTGAAACAATGGTCAGCAGTGAGAGAGGAATGAATCCTGTCGCAATGACTATCATCAATCCTCGTAAAGAAATTGGATTGAACCAGTGACCTCTTGTTCTCAAGTCCTGTGCGCTACCGACTAAGCTATGGGGCTTGGTTACCTTGATCTAAGCTGCCCGCAAAGGCAACTATAACAATGAAAGGTCGCTCTAATAACTGATTAATTGAATGGTGTTTTAGGCCACTTTCAACATCAGTTCAGTCATATCACAGAAACATCTCACATTATTCATGTGTATCCTGAGTTTCACAAGTACTAGACTAGGGCTCTGAAGTGTCTTGCCCAAGGATACTCCCACTGAAAAACGCAATGATTCCAGTGAGGCTAAAACCTGGCCTCCAGGTTATGGGTCCTACTCTATACCAAAGAACCATGCAGGACCCCTGAAAGACGCTCCAAGGGTTAAGATTTAGAAATAAAGACAACATTCAATCCTTCAGGAAATACTACAGACAATAAAGAGCATGTAACTCTTCACCAGACAATAAAAATTTGGGCTTGCCCAACTTGAAAGCAATTTCAAATGACACAAGTGTCTCAAATGATGAGATCCGTCATTGAACAGGTAGAAAAGGTAGAAAAGATTATGGGAAAAAGGAGAAAATGCTGGTTACCAGCATTTTCTCCTTTTCCCATAATGTTTTCAAAAGCCTTCTTCTCTTCAAGGTCTTTAAAACTCGGATGTTTGGCAAGAGTTAAAAGCATCAATGACACCTATGCTTAAAATGCAACGGGCAAAAGGTGACATTAATCAGCAGTATTTCTCATGACTTTTTTTTATCTCTACTTAAAGTCAAAATTTAAATACTTTGATAAATTTTCGCACAATGCAGGATTTCAAATGCCCTGGCAACACACGGTGTTGTTGGACCTCGAATGTAAATGAAGGTCATTGTTTGAAACCCGAATCTCAAGCACAATTAAGTTAAAATCATTTAGTCTTAGTCTTTGCAACAAGAAAAACTGGAAATTTTACAAGGTCTATGATTCTAAGTTTGTTTGTCTATATTACAAGGAAATTGGTTATTTATGAAAGGTTTTTGAGCTATTAGCCAACATTTAAAGCATACGAGGTCAATAATATTCCTGTATTGCTTACCTGTTTTAAAACTTGGGAGGGGGAGGTGGGAAGGAAGGAGAGAAAGAGGAAAGACCTCAAGGATAATCTTTTACCTTAAAGGCATAATCTAACTCTGCTTTAAAATGCCAAAAATACCAATTTATGATTCTACATTGAAACATTGAATAGGAAATAAACCTGGAGGTTCAAGACTAGAAGATCATTGACATTATGTAAAGTATGTAATCATTGGGGCTGGATACTTTTATTTCCCAACAGATTTCATTTGTTGCATGACCTTGCTGCAGAGGCACTTGATGATATTCTTTTGAAATAATAATTATCTAGGCCATGTAGTTTCAGAACCACCCAGATGAATAAATTTGTGTAATTCCTGGAACTTGGAGACCTTTGACCTCAGAGACACAATTTAAACACCTCTGTTGTCAGACACATTGTCTGCAAATGTCATATTCTTCGAAGATAAACCTGTCTGCTACAACACATCACTATCCTGTACAGGGTAAATGCGCAGTGCATAATTTGCCGCTAAAACAGCAAGCAGAAAATGGCTATACAAATTATATGTTTACAGAAACATCAAGCCAGTCTTTTGCTACGAATTTCTTAAAAATATAATAATTTCAAGCGGGAAAAATAGTTCTATAAAATACCATTATTTATTGCAAATCTCTGTATACAGTTTCCAAATTTAGACGTGGCGAAAACCAGGATTAGTACAAGACTGACAACAAAAATAACGTCCCCGCCACACCACAGCTCTTTCCCAAGCTAATATTGGGCTAAGCTAATATAAAGGACTGGTGTATATGTTATATGCTAGCTAACCATGGTTGCATGATTTGTACCAAGTTGCTTTTTAGTGATTAAACAAATATTTTATTTTGAAATTCATTGCATCGATTGCCATCCTTAAAAGTAGTCTGGTACTGTACCAAGAGTGTCCACATCAGATAGGTATGTATTTGAAAAATGCCACCTAGCAGAATATAATGTATAAGACAATCAGGTGATCATACTACTGTACAGCCAGATATCAACCCATAACCCGAAGAAATATTTCAGACTTGGCTGTATTATAAGTAATTCAGACCACAACTTAACCCTTTAATGCACAATGCCGCTTTTTAACAACCCTGGGAAAGAAGCATTTTGAAAGGATTGTGGGAAAAGGAGAAAAAGCTGGTTACCAGCATTTTCTCCTTTTCCCACAATGCTTTCTACCCTATCAAAGAAAAATTGCACCATTTGAGCCACGTTGAAATTGTTGTCTGCAAAAGCTTTCAATTTGGATAAGGCTAAAATTTTGTCGTCTGGTAAAGGGTTAACCCCAAGGCTGCTAATCGTGACTAAAGAACTTTTTGCTGACAGTGTAGATCAAGATCAGACTGCACATGCCTCACATTATGAAGTAAAGTTCTATCCAAATATTAGGAAGGCTCTTGAAAACAATGTGGGAAAAGGAGAATATGCTGGTAACCAGCATTTTCTCCTTTTCCCACAATGTTTTCTACCCTATCAAAGACAACATCCACAACTTTAGCTACAAATAATTTGGCAATTGCATACACTTTGGGGTCTAAAATTTTGTCATATAGTAAAAGGTCAAGTTACAAAATTGTCATAAAAAAGCACAGCTAATCTGTTTTAGGGCAATCAGTGTAAAGTTATTTATAGTCAGATTAGCATAAAAGATGGGAGCAATAAATTATTGCCACTGATGTAATGTCATAGGTCTTTAGTCTAGTCCCACCTTGTACTACTAATTAATTTAATGTTTCCTCCTCTTTCTGAGACAAATCTCATTAAAACTTTTGTCTGCAAATACTATCAATTTGGACAAGTGTAAAATGTTGTTGTTTGGTAAAGAGTTAACCAGTCTATGGGTTAGTGTACAAATTTTACTTGTGTCTATTTTCTCTGTCAGTGTGACTCAATAGGTGGCCATAAAAAGGCACTTTTATGGCAGGCTAGAGACCCTATACCAAACATTGAAAAAAAAAAACAAGCTAAAAATATAGAGAGAGGCATGGCTGCCTGTACGCGAACACACAGTTACATGCACTTTGCTTAACCCTTTACCACACAATTCCGACTTCTAACGACCCTGAGAAAAAAGCCTTTTGAAAACATAGTGGGAAATGGAGAAAATGCTAGTAACCAGCATTTTCTCCTTTTCCCACAATGTTTTCTACTCTGTCATGAGAAAATTGCACCATTTGAACCACATTGAAATCGTCGCCTGGAAATGCTTTCAATTTGGACAAAGCTAAAATTTTGTTGTCTGGTGAAGGGTTACAGAAAAAAGACAATTTTGGCAAAAACCGTCACCAGAGGTCACCAAATAGCTTTTTCTGGGAGAGGCTGGCCAGACCCGTGAAATCCCCCTCCCCCTCTTGGCGCTTTGCGCCTCGGGTAATACCTTCAGCATTACTTTTGCATATACCATATTTTGAGCTAGCTATGGCCTTGGTGGTCAATGTGACTCACAAGCTAGAAAAAAATACAGGGAAAAGGAGAAAATGCTGGTTACCAGCATTTTCTCCTTTTCCCACCATGTTTTCAAAAGGCTTTCTTTCCCAGGGTTGTAAAAAGTCAGGATTGTGTGGTAAAGAGTTAACTTTTAATCAAGCAACAAAATTTTAGACTGTTCCAAAATAAAATCATTTGCAGATGACAGAATAAAATTTAATGTGGGGCTCAAACATTGAAATTTGTTTTGGAAAGGGTAGAAAACATTGTGGGAAAAGGAGAAACTGCTGGTTAGCAGCATTTTCTCCTTTTCCGACAATGTTTTCAAAAAGCTGTCTTTCTCACGGTTGTAAAAAGTCGGCATTGTGTGATAAAGGGTTAAGGGCTTAGTACAGAGAAAGTTAACATGATACAGAGGTGACATCTATTGTATTGCCATGATAAATGTATCGGGTCACAGTGGTCTATTTGTCATAGCAAGTCGCAGTCAAAACAAACAAGGCTATCATTACTATTTCCATACTTAAAATGATAAAAAAGTTTTGGCCCAGCCAGGTAGCTCATTATCCTACTGGTTACCTGGTGGTGGTTTTGCAAGTTTGATACCCGGTTGAGGCAAAAATTTCTTTCCGGCGATATTTCACCTCTCACTCCTGTTGTGAGAAAGTAGTCAGTAGCTTGAAAGAAAGTTGTGTCGGTACTGATGTGAGAAAGCCAGGAAACACATTCGTAGGTTCACTGACCTCCGTTATATGACCCAAGGTGTTAACCCTTTACCAGACGACAAAATTTTAGCCATGTCCAAATTGAAAGCATTTGCAGACGACAATTTCATTGTGGCTCAAATGGTGCAATTTTCTCTTGATTGGGTAAAAAACATTGTAGGAAAAGGAGAAAATGCTGGTTACCAGCATTTTCTCCTTTTCCCACAATGTTTTCAAAAGGCATCTTTCCCAGGGTCGTTAACCCTATCGCACTCAGACCGGCCGATACCGCCTTACCTTTATCTCCTCAGAACGCCCGATACCGCCCTTTCAATCTATCCTCAAACCGCCCGCGGCCGCCCGATTATACCGGGTACATTACATCCTTTTGTATTCCTTTATTTACACCAAAAACTACCGTTTCACAACACAAATCATTAAAATGTATATTTCTCCCTATTTTTCTACAAGAATTACCAAAGTACATGTTGTTTTGTCGTAGATATTTAACTGAAAACGAAGGCCAATTATGACTCGCTAAAATTTTTTCCTCGTGTCCTCGCCTGGGTAAAATCCATTTAATTTCCTTTTTTCACCAAAATCTTTCGTTTTAAAGCTCAAAATTCGGAATTAATAAACTTCTCCACATTTTGAAACTTGAAAATTCTACCTAATATACATTAATAACAGATATTATAACCAAATTATCGGTGATTTATGACTCGCCATTTTTTCCCCTTTGTTATGCAACTTTCAAAATGACGCCATATTTCACTCTTAAAATCCGGTTTCTTCCAGTTTTTCTCGGAAGTCTTGGGTGATTTATGCGCGTATAACTGTCTGCGCATTGACTAAGCGTCACCTACCCATTTCATAACAATATTTCACGAAAGTCAACGACACAAAAAAAACTACATATATATAATTGAAATATAATACTTGCCTTTAAATTTTAATAATTACTTATTTCCAGCGAACTTTTACTTATTTCCAGTGAACTTTATTAGAAAAAATTTCGACGAAATTTTAAGGATTTGGAGTTACACTATGAAGGACCAAAAATGGAGTTTGTTACCGACGAAAGGAACTCGGATTTGGACAGCAGTTTCAACAGCGGATTCGACGAGGAGACCCTACAGACAGCAGAGGAAAGAAGGAGAAATTTTGATGACAGCGACATTTCAGACATTTCTGATTGGGAGATTTCCAGCGTTTCACACAAGATTGTCTGTTGCAGTTTTTCGCAAAAATTGGAACACACACATGGTCAGATGTTTGAGGACGACTTTTTCCAGACGATTGCTGACCAGACTAACTTGTATGCAGAACAACAACAACAGATGAATGGAAGAGACACCAGATGGATAGCCACGACGATAGATGAAGTACGGGCCTTCTTCTGCCTACAGATCATCATGGGGATTCACAGACTACCGGAATACAGCCACTACTGGGCCGACGACAGGAATCTGAATGTCCGTGGTGTATCAGAAGGCCAGATACGAGAAGCTGAACCAGTACATTCACCTTACCAACAACAGCCAGCCAGAGACAGCCCAGACTACGACCCACTATTCAAAGTACGACCACTTTTAGACATGCTGAACAGAAATTTTCTACGACACTACACACCAGGAAGAGAACTGAGCGTTGACGAAGCGATGATAGGATTCAAGGGGAGATCACTGCAGAAACAGTACATGCCAGGAAAACCGACGAAATGGGGGATGAAAGTTTGGCAGCTATGCGAATCAACAACAGGATATACTTCACAGTTTCAAGTCTACACCGGAAGAAGAGAAGCCAACCAAGACCACAGAGCCCTAGGACACAGAGTTGTGATGGACCTACTACAGCCACTACTGAGACGGAACTACCATGTATACTTCGACAACTTCTTTAGCTCTATACCACTTATGGAAGACCTGACCAGACACCAGACCTATGGATGCGGAACCTTATGACTCAACAGAAGAGGATTACCACCAGCCCTGAAGAACGCCAAGCTGAGGCACCCTGGAGATACGCTGAAACAACAGAAGGGATATTTACTTGTGACTGTATGGAGGGACAAACGACAAGTTGCCATCATTTCGACCAACCAACAACCGACAGACAGCATGCACCAGCCAAGAAGAGGAGCACCAATCAACAAACCAGACGCCGTGACCAACTACAACAAGTTTATGGGTGGAGTGGATCTAGCCGACCAACACAGAGCCTACTATTCAACTGGACGGGAACACAAGAAATGGTGGAAGTACATCGTGAATTACTGCTTAGACGTTGCAATTGTGAATGCCTACCAACTCTTTGTCGCCTCAAACCAGCCCATGCCGAAGTCATCAAGGAAGTACACACATCTCGCATTTAGACTACAGATAGCAGAAGGACTAAAAAAATTCAGTGTTTGGATATAATTGTGATTCGATATCTTCTTGTTGGATATAATACTAGTGGTTCAATATAATAGTGATTGGATGTATTTCATGAAGAATAGATTTACGCAAGTATATGTTGTTAATCTAACTATTAACAAATGTTCTGTTCTGTTTGTGTTTTAACTTTGTTTTTAACATTTATTACTAACATTGCAGGTACTTAACCCTTTACCAAACGACAAAATTTTAGACTAGTCCAAATTGAAAGCAATTGCAGACAACATATTACATGTCACTCAAAACATAAAAATTTGTCTTTCAAAGGGCTGAAAACACTGTGGGAAAAGAAGAAAATGCTGGTTACCAGCATTTTCTTTTTCCCACAATGTTTTCAAAAGGCTTCTTTCTTAGGGTCGTTAAAATTAGGGATTGTGTGGTAAAGAATTAAAGTGTTAACTTTGGGTAAATTTTCCCAAATAGGGGTGGTCATTTCTTTTTGTAACTACTCCTGCTATATTTGCAGGAATTGTTTAGTTATTGTTTTATTTTATAGCTAAATAATTATTCTTTCAGATAAAAGCTTTTGATTGGTGATTTTAGTGTTAAAAGTAAATAATTTGGGAATTAAACTAAGACAAACCAACATTTTTTTTATTTTTCTTTAACTTTTTTAATTCATAAGCAACACACTGGAAATATCATAAACAGACAGCTTCACTGTTCGACAGGAAATTAATCTACCTGCAAAATAAAAAAAAAATTATTAAAATCTGATGATTATTAATCGAGATATGACCTTTTAAAGACACATACCCCACAGTGAACTGATTTTGGGTAAAAATAGCATGAGGACAGGCAAGTCATAAACCCAATATTGGATAATGAGATAGAGGCTTATCAGTTATTGGTGCATCAGTGCAATAGGGTTAAAAGGCGTCATTGTACGGTAAAGGGTTAAAATGGCATTGACCAACGCAAACAAACAGACAAACAAAACTTTTAACCCACAAAGCACCTTTCACTACTTTAGTTGCCTTTGCAGCCAGTGAAAATCATGATCAGACTGCACAAAATGTGCAGTCTGATCTTTAATCTACACTGTCCACTCTGCTGAAACACTACAGATAAAAGGGCCAGCCACAAAAATGTAATTCTCTGCATCTTATTCTAGAATATGAAGATGTCCAGTGGTTTTACCTGGCTTTATGGGTTAATATCAGGATCCAGGCCTTGTGAATCCACTGGTTCTGCATGGCTCAGTGGTAAAGTGTAGGACTCATGACTTGGAGGCCCAGGGTTCTAGCTTCACTGGATCCACTGGGTTTTTCGTGGGAGTGTCCTGGGGCACTTCACAGCCCTTAGCCATGTACAGGTGAAACCAAGAAAATACATGAATATGTGAGCTGTTGCCGTGATATGACTGAAATAATGTTGAAAGCAGTGTAAAACAACATTCATGTGGTTTCAGCCAAGAAAAACATTAGTTTTCTCTGATGCTGCATGACAGTAAAAAAATATTAACACATACTCTTAGGCATCACGATTTCTGGCAAGATTTCCTGTAACACAAATGACCCGAAAGTCACCAGGGTTTATCTGTTACTCCAAGGACATAATTTGAACAATTCTGTGAAGGGGCAATCAGATGATACTCCAGACAAAATATCAAAGTACAAGGTTTTTACGGTTTCGGAAAAGAAGTTAGGATGTTTCCCAATGTAACCCTTGGTAAACTAGAGGCGCTTGAGCGCCTGTATCGCTCCACAGGCCTGATATTTCTATAATGGCGAAAAAGAAGTTTTTAACAATTACCATTCAATCCTGCATTTTAGCTCACTAAAGAAAAAAGGTATGGAAAAAACTTGTGAGAAAAGAAGAAAAAAATGGTAACCAGCATTTTCTTAGTTTCCCACAATAATTTCTATCCTTTTTTATATATGTCTTACTAATTTGAAGATATGTTGTCTGCAACAGGTCCTTTCACAAACCATTTTGGGTGGGGAAACATCAAAATATAGAAAATATGTCTTTCTCAGGGTCGTTAAAAGTTGTGATTGTGTGGTAAAGGGGTAATCTAAAAGAACAGCTAGGAGGGCAAATGAATGAATGTTATAGCAATATAGATCAACTTACATCAATACACCAGATAGAATGAAATATGCTGGCATACAATGAACACCTAATCCCTAATAATCAACTTTTCACAGTTAGAATGTCTTCTGTGGCAAACAACACAAAATGGTCTACAAATGCATTTACATAAATCAAATATCCTGCTCCAGGGCACAGATTAATTCTGGTGTACTGAAGTTGCGGGATCAGTTTGACTGGGTAACATTAATGCCTTATCACAAATGTAAAGCCCTGTCCCACTGTGTACCAGGTCACCAGGATTTACACCCCTTCTCTGTCCACTCTGCATTTACTCATTAGTAGGTCAACAAACCTTTACCAGAACTAATAAAAGTGCAGAGGTTCTCTTGTTCTATATCAAAAGGACTATAAAGTACCTACAACATGGGGGTTTTGTTATTAAAATACTTTTTCTTTTTTATCTTGGCATGGTTACTCAGGCTTAGTAATAAGGCAAAATTGAAAAGCTCAAGTTGTGAAAGGTGCTCAAGCTTTTATCTTATTTATGGCCAGTGATATTTCATTACTAGTACTAACTAATAGCATATCATTGGAGTAAATTGTGATCTTAATACCAAGGAAAATGTGTGGGCTTAAATAGGACAGCCCTGACTAGGTCAAGTCAATCCAATTTTCTTCCTTTTTCTTTGTTAGTCGATAAAACTAACACAATAAATAGTTTTGGAGAAGAACATTTTTTTGAAATATAAGCCTTGTCTACAAAAAAATGTGTTTTTAGGTGTATAATTTTTTTAAAAGGAATTTGGTATACAACCACCATAGAAACAATTTGGCAGACAACCACCATAGGAACTTACCTGCAAAACAACAATGAGTTTTAGAGAAGAAATTTTTCAAAGATTTTACTTTATACCATAAAAGGAAAATGAGTCTCCCATAAAAGCCATGTTTTTTGACAGATCATTTTTTTTTAAAGGAATTCTGTAAACCTGTATCTAAGGAACATTCCTGCAAAATAATAATGCTATCCAAATAGCGGTTTGGGAGGAGAAGATTTTTAAAGGTTTTTTACTTTGGTTGCCATGGCAACCAGAATTCTTCATGGAACACAATTATTTGAAGGAATTTGAAAGAGGACCACCAAAGGAACATTCCTGTGAAATTTGGTAAAAATCCAGTCAATAGTTTCTGAGGAGAAGTTTTTTAAAGAAAAAGTTTACGGACGCACGCACGGACGAACGGACGGACGGACGCACGACGGACACAACGCCATGACAATAGCTCGCTGGCCTTCGGCCAGTGGAGCTAAAAATGATTGTCTTCATGTATGTCACAGCGGGGTTTGGCTGTCTTTGACCTCAGAGACATACTTCGTATAACATCCACGGTTTTCCCTGGGCTTTTGTCTATCTGGGTCATTGGACCCAAACAACTGAAGAAGTAAGATATTTGAATTTTGGGGGACTGTGATTATTGGGTCCAAATTTGTTGAAAGAGCAGGTCAGGAAAAACCCTCAACAGTGATAAAGGACCACAACTATCCACAATTTAGGCCCTGCAGCTTCAAACAAGAGACCTTTGAAATTTTCCCTTTATACACCTACAAAAGGCATATGAAACTAATAACAGGGCCATAACTGACTCCAAGTACATTTGGACACCTTTGTTAATAGAAACAAGAAAATATTGATGCTGAACATCAATGGCGCCGCAAACTAGTTGTTTCTGTAACAGGGCACAATGCATTGGGTTATTTCCTAATATGCATCTCTTGCACAATCTTCGTAGAGGTCCAGGTGGTGATACTGTATTTAAACTCTGGGCCATCTGGTTTTTGACAAGATTTTTAAATTTCATATCATGCGGCGCCACATAAAGTATAACACAACATACTGTATATATCAAAGCACTTTAAGTTCAGAATGATGCTCTTTAAAGTTCTTTATGAAGTCATACAATAAAAACGCCAAAAATATGACCAATTAAAAATAAAGGTCAAAGGCCAAGCTATAAATATCATTTAGACGATTTTTGTTGCACTATCCATGCTAAATTTCAAAGACAATAGTAATCTTTTTCAAGTTCAAGAAGTTAAAAAAGTCACCAAATATTATGAAGAGATAATTGGTTTAAAGTAAGAGCAGCGCTGGGGTGCAAATGCTGACGGCTGCAGTTGCTTGATTTTCAGTGAAAATTCTAAGACAAAAAAGGGACATAAATGTCAAAAATTCTGATGGTTACCTGCCCCTGTTGTATGGGTTTCATTTTTTGATAGTAAACAACTTGTCCAAGTTTGAAGTAAATATCTCTAATAATGACAGAGATATTCCAAGATGTCAAATGTTTTTGCACGATGCCAACAACGCCAGGGCTATGACAATACCTTGACGTTTTCTTGGAAAACAGCCAAGTGAAAAATTTGTAAGACAATGGAACTTTGAGAAAACAGCAGCTGAATGGTCTTCTTTTATCCTTTAACAACCCTGAAGAGGAAGAGACAATATGAAGAAAGTGAAAATGCTGATAACCAGCATTTTCTCCTTTTTTAAAAATGTCTTCTTTTCAAAGATCAACATTCAATTTGTCATCTGCAGATGCTTTTAATGTGGATGAGTCTAAAATTTTGTTGTCTGCCAAAGAATTAACTCCTTAACTCTTTCCCAAACAAGCCCTGGTTTTCACATGTCTGCAGTACAAGTCTTTTGAAAACACTGTGGGAAAAGGAGAAATTGCTCGTAACAAGCAATTTCTCCTTTTCCCACGGTGTTTTCTACCCGTTTTGAGACCTTTCTGCCATTTTCATCAAATTTAAAATTGTCATCTGCAAACTCTTTCAATTTGGACCAGTTCAAAATTTGTTGTTTGGGAAAGGGTTAACAGACAACAAAATTTAAGACTTATCCAAATTGAAAGCTTTTGCAGATGACAAAGTAAATGTAGCTCAAGTGACTAAAATTTGTTTTTTAAGGGCAGAAAACTTTGTGGAAAAAGGAGAAAATGCTGGTTACCAGCATTTTCTTCTTTTCCCCGTCATGTTTTCAAAAGCCTTCTTCGAAAGGGATGTTAAAACTCCGGATTGTTTGGTATGGGGTTAAATTGGGTCATGGTATTAAACCTGACTTCACATGAAAAGGGAATCATTGTTTTAGTTCGTCACAAACAATCCTGTGTCTTTACAAACTTTAGAAGAAGGCTCTTGAAAACATAATGTGGGAAAAGTACCAGTATGTGCTCATTTATCTACAATGTTTTAATGCCCATTTCAAAAAAAAAAATCCCAGCAAAAGATCCATTTCATTTGTCCTTGATCTGCAAATATCATTTGATGAGCAAGTGTAATTTTTTTTTTGTCTAGCAAAAAATCAACTCTTTGCCATACAACATAATTTTGGACAAGCTCAAAGCATTTGCAGACAAAAAATTAAGTATGGCTCAAATTAAGCATTTGTCTTTTAAAGAATAGAAAACAATGTGGGAAAAGGAGAAAATGCTGGTAACCAGCATTTTCTCCTTCTCCCACATTGTTTTCAAACAGCCTTTTCCTCAGGGTTGTTAAAACACCCAATTGACTAGTAAAGGGTTCACTTAACAATGACACATTCAGTTTGTCAGAATATTACAGAATGCACTAGTGTCTTCACCGAGACAAATTGGATGTGATTTTCACAAAATTGAGCTCTGATCAAACAGATTTCTCATTAAATTTTAGTTCATCCACTTTATTGCAATGTAGAAATTGTCAACTTGTTAAGCAAAACACAACACAGACAGTTTATGAGATTTGCCCTTTCCTGTAGTTTTTTTTTTGTGTCTGTCACTGCCTGCATGCAATACTTTGTATTACTGATTTAATAATGATTGTATGGTGTTTAAGGCTATTTTCAACATTAATTAAGTTATATTGCTGTGTCCAGTGCACCTAGCCATCTTTCCTGGAGGTTTTTTTTTTTTGCCAGTACTTCACACAACATTCTTCCCAAGCCCCTGCCTGCTATCCCATATAACCATTGTTGAAACAATGACCGACAGTGAGAGAGGAATGGATCCTGTTGCAGTGACTATCATCAGTCCTCAGACATGGGCAAACATGGGACTTGAACCAGCAACTGCCTGTTCTAGAGTCCTGGGTCTGTATTCACCAACCATTCTTAAGAATATTCTTTGTCTTATTCTCCAAGATTTTCTAAATGTGAAAGTAAGAGAACTTCTGATTGGCTTAATCATTTTGTTAAGTCAATCAGAAGTTTTGTTACTTTTACGTTTAGAAAATTTTGAAGAATAAGACTAAGAACGTTTTTATGAATGGTTGGTGAATACAGACCCAGTACGCTACCAACTGCGTGACCAGTGCTCATCAGCTTTATTTTGACTATGTTCACATTCGAATTATTATCCCAAAAATGATGCCATTATACTACAACATATTTCTAAAGCAATGATAGAACAGAATCCTTTTGATATGAAAAATGCAACATTTAATTCTTTGCTTGAAAGAAAAATCCATTGTTCATAAATTTGTAAAATAAATGTTACAGAGAAATCCATGCTATCCCTTCACCAAACGACAAAATTTTGGGCCATTCCAAATTGTGAGCAGTTGCAGACAACATATTAAATAAGAGTCAAAAACTGAATTTTGTGTTAAGAAGGGTAGAAAACATTGTGGGAAAAGGAGAAAATGCTGGTTACCAGCATTTTATTTTTTTTCCACAATGTTCTCTTTCCCAAGGGTAATTAAAATTTGTGATTGTGTATTAAAGGGTCCATAAACATCTTTGGAAGAGACAAGGGCTTCATTCTCTTTAGTTTGCAAGGGTAGAAAACATTGTGGAAAAAGAAGAAAATGCTGGTTACCAGCATTTTCTTCTTTTCCACAATGTTTTCAAAAGGCTCTTTCCACAGGGTTATTAAGATCTGGGATTGTGTGTTTAAGGGTCCAAAAACATCTATTGAATAGACAAGGGCTTCAGTTCTTTTTTTCTCACAAGTATAATCCTCTTGTTAGCGGATTTGTACAGCAAATCCACTTACTGTGATTGTTCTGACCGGAACCAAATACATCATACGTAACGACGCATGTGCACTGACACAGTACTATGATACCGGTTTGACCTGAACCAAATATACTGTCATTCATGTTTGCTCCCATTCTACTACAGTAGAATCTCGGTAGTTCGTAGTGCAAGGGACCGGTGTATTTTATTCGAAGTAAGCGTAGTTCGAACAATTAAGTGTGACTGTGTTTTCAGTACCATATATATAGGAAATAAATCAAATTTAGGCAGCACATCTTGCAGTACCCTGAACTAGTACCGATTATACATGTATATCTCCCGTTCCTTCAACTTGAAGGCTTGATCCGATGTTATTTTTGTGATTGTTTCTTCGCTCAACTAGCAAAGACATATTTAAAAAAAAAAAACGCTTCCGAATCGGGGGTAATCTCACGTAAACGTCGGAAACAAGAAAGTTTACCTATCTTTATTTTTCATCAAACTATATATTCATGTTTAGCATAATAAACACATGGAACAAATTCATCCACTGTTTTTGCGTTTGTTGAATTCCGTCGGAGTGATTTCCCTTTCTAGAGATCAGACTTCAGACGGGTCACAAGTGGAAACACCGGAAAACACCTAATGGTCGTTTAGGCGAGTAAAAGGTAATATCCTGCCCCCATATCCTTATTGCCCAGATAATCCTAATAAATGAAACACCTCCACCTAAAGTATAACTAGAGCTATCACTAAACGTGATCATACCCCCCCCCCAACAGCTCCTTGTCACAAAACAGATTAATGTCACAGGAATGCAAAATAAGTGACTGGAGAGTCAATTATACCAGAGCTATCACTGAAGGTGATGAATATCCTGCAATGGCTTCTTGCCAAAGAATTACTCTTTGTTACAGACTAAAGACTTGGAGAGAATAAAACTTACTTGATACATTTTTTTTTACCAGCTGGACAAATTGAGATTGTTTTAAATGAAAAGGTTTTGCAGACAACAAATGTCTTTTCATGCAATGTTTTTGACCAGACTCTACATCTTACTTATACAGTACGGAAACTAACGAAAGCAACCTCCGAACCGAATCGGAACCGTAATAGTAACTGAACTGAACCGAAAGTAATAAACTTAAGAAAACATTGTAAATACAGAAGCCATTGCTCACGATGTTTACAATGTTTTCCTTTTTAGTCATATAATACGGAATGCACTGAAACCGCAGCGAAGCCGAAGCGGAACCGCAAAAAATGTTGCTTTCGTTAGTTTCCGTACGGTATTGGTATCTATTTTAACACATCACAAGTTGAAGACTTGGAATAGTTGTGGAGAACGTAGTAAATGCTTGTAATCATCATTTCATTTTTTTCCCAAGTAACTGCAAAGATTAATCTTTCCAATTTTGTGTAGAAAGTAGTAAGTGCTGGTAATCAGCATTTTCTCCTTTTCCAAACATATCTGAAAGATTAATCTGTCTTATATTTGAGTAAACTTCCGATGAAAAGATGAAATTGACATGACATGACATAAGTGAAGTGACATGAAAACTTACTAGTGATGGTTAGTGATGGTAAGTCTACTGTTAACTATCTACAGGTGTAGGAATCTATCATAAGAGAACGACAAAAAAGGGCTTAGCTCTTGGAAATTTTATTTAATTAACTAAGAACAATTTATGATATGCACATCTTTGCTGAGTGCAAAGTCTATCCATGAAGTTTGAAAGAAATTTGTCCAGAATCATCAAAGGGCCATAACTCCATGAAACCTAAATAAACCATAACCAAAATAGGATATGCACATCTCTGCTTGATACTGAGTCTATTTGTGTAGTTTGAACCAAATCTGTCCAATAGTTGATGAGAAAGAGCGGACAAGAAATTTCATGAAAGGGCCATAACTCAGTGAAAAATCAATGAACCATAACCAACATTTCATATGCACATCTCTGCTTGATACTGAGTCTACCTGTGAAGTTTGAATAAGATTCGTCCAATAGTTTATGAGAAATAGAGCGGACAAAAAGCTACAGACCGACCAACGGACGGACAGCTGTGTTAAAAGTATTCTATCAAAAGTATAATTTATTTTCATCAATTCAGCAAGGGCACCGTCATAAAGAGAACGACAAAAAAGGGCTTAGCTCTTGGAAATTTTATTTAATTAACTAAGAACAATTTATGATATGCACATCTTTGCTGAGTGCAAAGTCTATCCATGAAGTTTGAAAGAAATTTGTCCAGAATCATCAAAGGGCCATAACTCCATGAAACCTGAATAAACCATAACCAAAATAGGATATGCACATCTCTGCTTGATACTGAGTCTATTTGTGTAGTTTGAACCAAATCTGTCCAATAGTTGATGAGAAAAAGAGCGGACAAGAAATTTCATGAAAGGGCCATAACTCAGTGAAAAATCAATGAACCATAACCAACATTTCATATGCACATCTCTGCTTGATACTGAGTCTACCTGTGAAGTTTGAATAAAATTCGTCCAGTAGTTTATGAGAAATAGAGCGGACAAAAAGCTACAGACCGACCAACGGTGTCCAGAATCATCAAAGGGCCATAACTCCATGAAACCTAAATAAACCATAACCAAAATAGGATATGCACATCTCTGCTTGATACTGAGTCTACTTGTGTAGTTTGAACCAAATCTGTCCAATAGTTGATGAGAAAAAGAGCGGACAAGAAATTTCATGAAAGGGCCATAACTCAGTGAAAAATCAATGAACCATAACCAACATTTCATATGCACATCTCTGCTTGATACTGAGTCTACCTGTGAAGTTTGAATAAAATTCGTCCAGTAGTTTATGAGAAATAGAGCGGACAAAAAGCTACAGACCGACCGACCGACGGACGGACGGACCAACGGACGGACGGACGGACGGACGGACGGACCGACCGACAAGCTGACTCCTATATACCCCCCAAACAGAGTTTTGGGGGGTATAATTATGAGTTGCTTTTTTTTCCTTATTTAGGGCTACGCGATGATTTTCGGCGATGAAAATGGAAAAGGATAAGGAAATATCAATGGTTTTTTTCGGCGAGTATTAGTTGATAACTTCTTTCCCCAATACCCCTATTTAACATAAAAGCCTACCCTTTCGACCCCCTCCACCTTTCTATATGTATTTTGCTATATTTCTGGTGTTTTCCGACGTTTAATTTATCGGCATTTTCCTGCGTTTTCTGGTCATAAAGTGTTTTCCGGTCTTTCTAGTAATCACTTCAGACCATTATCCGTTTATGCCATGTTGGGTGTTTAAAGGAAATTTTGGAATTATCAATTGTCGTTTTGACTGATTAATTGGTGTGACAAACCAAATAACGTCTTTAATTACATTCACTTGCTGTTACCGACTGATCGATACAAGTCGACATCGTCAATCAAGAGGTGTGAAAATCAAGGTTGGTTACTTACGGGTTTTCACACCTTCGCAAGTTTGCAAGCGGATTAATTATATACCAATTAAAGGTAGGAGTTTGTGTTCAAAAACTACTTTGGGGGCATGAAATACACAACGAACTACAGATGACCGATGTTCGAAGTATTCAGAGGAATTTTACAATGATAAAGAAGGATAAAGTTCGGGACCGGAGATAGCATACGAACCAACACATAGATTCGAACAAGCGATGTGCGAACTAACGAAATTCTACTGTATCAGTTTCAGCTGATACACCTCAACCTCGCTTTTGTCACTACCACACCTCCAGATATGAGGGAGTGATAGTATCCTTAATCCATTATTTCTCTTCCAAACCCTCTGTTGTGGGTACTCATTAGAATCGCCTCGATGAGACGATTCTAATGAGTACCCATAACATAGGGTTTAGTGGAGAGTGATTAATATTTTCAATTTTGAAATCAAAATCACTCCTTCTATCTGGAGCTCTGCACTACCATATATTTTAACCCTTAAAGCCCTCGAACCGACTTAAGTTGTTTTAGCAGACAGTGTAGATCATGATCAGTCTGCACAGGACGTGCAGTCTGATCAATGATCTACACTGTCTGCTACTATATTACATATTCTAACAGAAAAAACCTTGAAACAGCAATATTTCGGACTTTCTTTTGTTATTAATCTAAAAGGTCCAAATTATTAATCCAGCACTTAAGGGTTAAGACTCAAATGACAATGTCACAAATGGAACATTGAATAATGAAAGTACAATCTAGAAGGACTTATACAAATGAGCCATGCTTTGTGAAAAGTGGGTTTAATGCATCTGCAAACAGTATGGATCAATGTCAGCCTGTGCAGTTCGTGCCGGCTAGAACGGGTTGAACATTTTGCCATTTGTAGATTTTCTGCATGTCCAAGGACCATTCTGTCATGATTCAGTTAGTGTTGGCTGTTTGACAAAATGGACTTTATAGATCCATAATTATGTGATAACTTGCTTGGTATAATGCATCAGAGAGATGCATTCAACACCCTTTTGCCAGAGCATGGCTCACATGTACTTTGTGTATTGTGTGTTTTGAGCACCCTTGGGGCATTACATCCCCCCCCCCCCAAAAAAAAGGAGGGGGCAATCAATAGAAGTAAAACAACATAGAATTTTCCAAGGATAACAATATCACTGCTGTCCATGTTTTAGTGACGACTGTAAAGCTATTGCCATTTGAGAAACATCAATATAAATCACTCTCACTGAAAACTGAACATTTTCTTTCCAAAGAATCTTGAATACCAAACACCAACCATCTAATAGTGCAGTTTGATAATACAGGCAGGTAAATAGTAACAAACTAAATATCTGTTACAAGAGTTATTTCCCTTGATCAGTATTATAAGCTCAAGTCATTTTGACTTCATGTACTACAAGAAGATCTTTAAATTGTTCACTTTTTTAGCTTTGTAAAATGTGTTACTCCCAGGCCTACAGTTTTAAAAACTTACTATAGGTCCACTAGATGAAAATATATGCTAAATTTGGTAAACCTAGACTTTACATTTTAAAACCAGATGATTCTTTTAGTTCTCAGTATATAAGCCCATGTAAAACTTGTGACTCCAAGGTTGGGGCCTATTTTGACCCTATACATAGGACAATCTTGGTAGGTGTTTACTATATGAAGCTGCATTCCAAATTTGGCAGCCCCAGGCCCTAGTTAGGATCAAAAATAATTTTGAAGTTTTCACTAAATAAACAAGAGGGCCATGATGGCCCTGGACGCTCACCTGAGTCAATAGGCGAAATTCACTCAACGTGCATAATTCAATTTCTGACCAATTGTCAGGTCAATTGAGCTTAAAATGTGGCCTCTAGAGCGTCCACAAGGAATTTCCGTAAGTTGACCTAGTGACCTAATTTATCACCCCACGTGACCCAATTTAGAACTCGTCAAAAAATTTATCAAGACAAACACTCTGAACAGTTTTCAAGTTAATTGAGCAATAAACGTGGCCTCTACAGTGCCCACAAAGTGTTTCTTAAAATTTGACCCAGTAACCTAGTTTATGACCCCAGCTGACCCAATTTCAAACTCACCCAATATTTCATCAAGACAAACATTCTGACCACTTTTCAAGTCAATTGAGCAAGAAATGTGACCTCTAGAGTGCCCTAAAGGTATTTCTTTAATTAGACCTAGTGACCTAGATTATGAGCCCAGGTGACCCAATTTTAAAATTAATCCTAGATTTCATCAAGACAAACATTCTGACCAATTTTCAAATCAATTTAACAATAAATGTGGCCTCTAGAGTGCACACAAGGTATTTCTTTAATTTGACCTAGTGACCTAATTTAAGACCCCACATGACCCAAATTCGGACTCATGTGAGATTTTATCAAGACAAACAATCTGACCAATTTTCAAGTCAATTGAGCTAAAAATGTGGCCTCTAGAGTGCCCACAAGGTATTACTTTAATTTGAACTAGTGACCTAGTTTATGATCCCAGGTGACCCAAATCCAAACTCATCTAAGATTTTATCAAGACAAACATTCTGACCAAATTTCAGGTCACTTGAGCAATGAATGTGGCCTCTAGAGTGCCCACAAGGTATTTCTTTAATTTGACCTAGTGACCTAGTTTATGACCCCAGGTGACCCAATTTCAAACTGACTGAACATGTTGTGCTCAGGTGGGCTAACAAACTTAGAACAGGTTCACTACATACCAAATAACAAAGCTCCATGCCTTCAAGGTTTAGAAAATAAGAGTTTTAAAGTTTTCCTTCTTTGTTCCTATGTTAGAACTTGTGACCCCCGGGGCAGGGCCAGTTTTGACCCCAGGGGCATCATATGAATAAACTTGGTAGAGGTCCACTAGGAGATGCTACATACCAAATATCCAGTTTCAGAGAAGAAGAATTTTAAAGTTTTCCTTCTTTGTTCCTATGTTAGAACTTGTGACCCCTGGGGCGGGGCCAGTTTTGACCCGAGGGGGATCATATGAACAAACTTGGTAGAGGTCCACTAGGAGATGCTAGATGCCAAATATCAAAGCTCCACGCCTTCCAGTTTCAGAGAAGAAGAATTTTAAAGTTTTCCTTCTTTGTTCCTATGTTCGAAACTTGTGATCCCCCGGGCGGGGCTAGTTTTGACCCCAGGGGCATCATATGAACAAAGTAGGTAGAGGTCCGCTAGGACATGCTACATACCAAATAACAAAGCTCTACGCCTTCCAGTTTCAGAGAAGAAGAATTTTAAAGTTTTCCTTCTTTGCTCCTATGTTCAACACTTGTGACCCCCAGGGCAGGGCCAGTTTTGACCCCAGGGGCATCATATGAACAAACTTGGTAGAGGTCCACTAGGAGATGCTAGATGCCAAATATCAAAGCTCCACGCCTACCAGTTTCAGAGAAGAAGAATTTTAAAGTTTTCCTTCTTTGTTCCTATGTTCGAACTTGTGACCCCCGGGGCGGGGCTAGTTTTGACCCCAGGGGCATCATATGAACAAACTTGGTAGAGGTCCACTAAGAGATGCTACATACCAAATATCAAAGCTCTACGCCTTCTGGAATCAGAGAAGAAGATTTTTAAAGTTTTTCTTCTTTGTTCCTATGTTCAAAATTTGTGACCCCCGGGACGGGGCCAGTTTTGACCCCAGGGGCATCATATGAACAAAATTGGTAGAGGTCCACTATGAGATGCTAGATGCCAAATATCAAAGCTCCACGTCTTCCAGTTTCAGAGAAGAAGAATTTTAAAGTTTTCCTTCTTTGTTCCTATGTTCGAACTTGTGACCCCCGGGGCAGGGCCAGTTTTGACCCCAGGGGCATCATATGAACAAACTTGGTAGAGGTCCACTAGGAGATGCTACATACCAAATATCAAAGCTCTACGCCTTCTAGAATCAGAGAAGATTTTTTAAAGATTTTCCTATTTTTTTTGCCTTTCTGTTGCCATGGCAACCAGAGTTTTGGGTGGATTTCAATCTCTTGAACAACTTTGGTAGAGCTTCACCCAAGGAACATCCCTGCCAAGTTTCATCAAGATTGGCCTAGCGGTTTAGGAGGAGAAGATGTTTAAAGGAATTGTGGACAGACGGACAGATGGCCGCCGGACAACGACCCATCACAATACCTCACCTTAGCACTTCGTGCTAAGGTGAGCTAATAAAAATTATGTCCCCTGGGGTGGGGCCAGTTTTGATCCCATGGCTATCATTTGGAAGAATATTAGTAGGGGTCAACTAGATGAAGCTACATGCCAAATTTGTAGCCCTGTGCTTTATGGTTAGAAACAAGAAGATATTTAAAGTCTTCACTATATAAGCCTAGGTAAAATTTGTGACCCACAGGCGGGTCCAATTTTGACCATAATTTGAAAAACATTGGTAGAGGTCTGTTAAAGCTACATGCAAAATTTAGTAGTCCTAGGCCTTATGATTTCAAGCAACTTCAAAATTGGGTCATGTTGGTCAAAAAGTAGGTCACTGGGCCAGATTTTCAAAGCACTGCCAGGTAGCTCAGTGGTTACCGTAATTCGCCAATGTATTCCGACACCCAAAAAGTTCAGACACCCTTAATTATTTTCAAAAATAATTAATTTTTTGTCCAAACTTCGGACAGTTCACAAAATTAGTTTTCCAAACATTCGGACAGCTTCCTTCATTAATATTCCTAAAGATCGGACAGCCATTAATTATGACAAAGTGTGCTCGCCGATGATCAGTTACTTTTTTTTTTCAAACAACTTGAAAACGTCCTGTAGATTGCCGCTTAAACTCGGTGAATATTTTCGATCATATAAGCCAAGCAATCGAGCCAAACAAGTAATTTATTTCAAGGCAATTCAAAAATCCGAACATTATAAGTGTAAACAGAGTGTGATAAACTTGTATCCAAGATACCTAGCATGTACAACGTGTGTACATGTACATCCGAAGTTGTACAGAGTTGAATCGTGTGCAGGTATTTCACGGTCAGTCGAGTTCTTTTATAAAAAGAAAACAAGGTACAGAATTCTAGTCTACCCAAGGTTTATCGATCAAAGATCGACGAACTGATCAAATTTGAGAACGGGTACTTGTCAGAGTGGAATTTATGCCGTTCGCCTTACGTACATGATTGACTAATTTACGCCACGTGAGACAAACACAGCCTGAGCCAAGCATCATCGAAAGCGCCAAAACACATTACGTCATCTTTAATTTTTGTATTGTGGTGAACAGGTGCACATGTGTTGAGAAAGTGGTGTAAATGATTAGCTTTAAATATTCTTTTTGAACTTATAAATTGATGGAAAATTATCTGGATTTTAATAAGGTACGCAATTATATATAAAAATACATGCATTTAAAAGAACACTAAAAAAAAACCCGCTCCGACACTATATCACGTAACTGTGTTGTCGGACTACCATAACATAATGTTACCATGAATAAATTTGTACGAGAATTTACCCTTGTTATTTCGGACACACTTTTTTTCTAGATAATTTTGAACCTATTCTTTCGGCCACCCCCATTTTTTCACAACGGTAATTTCCTAAATATTCAGACAATAAAAAAAATAATTATTTAATTGTGTCGGAATACATTGGCGAATTACGGTAGCATACCTGACTCATAACTAGTGGTTGTGAGTTCAATACCCTGTTGTGCCAAACATTCTTTCCAGCAATTTTTTGCCTCTCACCACTGAGCATCTGAGAAAAGTAGTCAGTGGCTTGGATAGAAAGTTGTGTCAGTACTGGTGAGAGAAAGCCAGGAAACACATGCATCAAACTGGAAGGTAGTTTCAGAGAAGAAGATGACTGAAATAAAGTTAATGCACACACTCACCGACAGACGGATAGATTCATGACAGACACAGGGCCATGACAAAAGCTCTCTGGCCTTCAGCTAGTAGAGCTAAAAGCAAACCCAAGCCACTTACCTCCCCCACAAGTTCTGGAACATTCTGTAAATCCAGCAATTGTCCAATAGAAATTGATCTCATCGATTGTATTGGCTTTTGCCAGTTCTGCTCTCTGATTGCTGATTATATTTTCATACTCAGGTCGGTATCGTACACCCGTCCTAGGATACTGCCTATTGTAACTTTGCCCACCTGTTTGTCCACTGTAAGAAGGTCGATATCTAGTGCCATATCTCTGTCCATAACCATTGATTTGGTTTCTGGAACTTTCGTAATTGAATTCAGAGTTCCATTGTGTTCTGGATGGAGTGCGGGCACTTGGTTTTGGCAACGAGTCTATTCTGTTTGTTGACAAGCTTTCTTTATTATTCCTGTCCTGCTTATATCCATCTCTGAATCTATTTATAGCATCCTGGGTAGAGTATCCCCGCTGATTTCCACTTTGCAAGGCTTGATTGCTGTATTGTCTGCTGTTCCCGTTATCCGGAGAAACATATTGCGGAGTTTTCTGGTAGTCAATCCTTCGAGACAGTGAAGGACCATCATCATTGTTATTTTTTGTTCTATTGCCATGTTGATTTGACCTGTTTCCATGGCGACGACCTGCATGCCTTGTTGGAGAAGTAGGTGAGTAGCCTTGTAGAACTGACTCAATCTTGTCTTTTGGAATTGTAAATACATATTTTATTCCTGGATTTCTTCTATAGGATAGGACCTGAAAAAAGATACAACCACATTGATTAATCCTTAACCAAACAATGGCATGTTTTTTCACCTGAGTTAAGAGGCTTTTGAAAACATTTTGTAAAAAGGAGAAAATACTGGCAACAGTCATTTTCTCCTTTTCCCAAAATGTTTTTGACATGATTTTAAACACAGAAAGCATCTTTTGGGCTACACTGAACTTGTTGGCAAATGTTTTCAAAATGGACTAGTCTGCTTTTCTCTCAGGCACAGAGCTAATTGCTGCAGACATGTCAGAAAGTTCTTGTAAAACAGGGATGGAGAGAGATTAAAAATGTAAATCAGTGGACATTTTGTTCATGAATCTTGGACAGAATTATATCAGGTCAAAAAGTAGGTCACTGGGATAAATCTTAGTAAAACCTTGAGCGCATCCTAAAGGCCACATTTTCATTCTGATATTAATCAGAATGATTGTCTTGATGATACCTCTGACAAGTTTGAAATTGGGATATGTCAGGTCAAAAAGTAGGTCATCAGGACAAATCTTAGAAAAACCTTGTGTGCACTCTAGAAGCCATATTTTCAATCTGATACAGATGAGACTTGGTCAGAATGTTTGTCCTGATAGTATTTTGGACTGGTTTAAAATTGGGTTATCTGAGGTCAAAAAGTAGGTCAACTGTACAAGTCTTTGAAAAACCTTGTGTGCACTCCAGAGGCCCAATTTTCAGTCTGATACAAACCGAAATTGGTCAGAATGTTTGTCCTGATAATTTCTAGGACAAGTGAAAAACTGTGTCATGTAGGGTCAAAATGTAGGTCATCAGGACAAATATTAGAAAAACCATGTGTGCATTCTAAAGGCCATATTTTCAGTCTGAGACTCATGAAATTTTCTCAGAATGTTTGTCTTGATAATAATTTTAATAAGTTTCAAACTGGGTCATGTTGGATCAAAAAGAAGGTCAATAACACCCATGTGTAGAGTACACATAAATTTGACCTGGTGACCTACTTTTTTACCCAACATGACCCCATTTTAAATTTGATCGAGATATTATCAAGACAAACATTCTGATGGAGTTTCATGAGTATCAGACAGAAGATGTGGCCTCTAGAGTGCACACAAAGTAAGTGTTGACGCTCGCACAATGGATGACAGACACAGCACAATCAAAAAGGCTCATTTTGAGCACTTCATGCTCAGTAGAGCTAAAAACGCTGGTTACAAGCATTTTCTTGTCATCCCACAATGTCTTTTACACCTTTAAAGACTGTACCCATCATCTGAGCTAATGGTAGATATTTAGTCCTTTACCAGACAACAAAATTACAGCCTTTTCCAAATTGAAGGCATTTGCAGACAACAATTTTAATGTGGCTCAAATGGCGGAATTTTCCTTTGATAGGGTAGAAAACATTGTGGGAAAAGAGAAAATGCTGGTTACCAGCATTTTCTCCTTTTCTCACTATGTTTTCAAAAGGCCTGTCTCCCAGGGTCGTTAAAAGGTGGCACTGTGCGGTAAAGGGTTAAGTTCACGGTTGTTGTCAGCAATTTTTACTAAATGATCAGGTCCAACATTTTGTTGTTTAGTACAGAGTTAACAAAGAGGTAGGTATACCTGCCACTATCAAGTGATAGCAAATTGAACAATTATCAGGCAAAGCATCTAGCAAAAAAAAAATAAGAATTCTGCTAAAAATAAATGCACAGAAATGTTGAATCTGTGAAAGGAATTTATGACTGTGCATCAAATGAAGTGTATGTTTGACTGCAGTAGAGAATTTCACTCTTTAGCAGACATCAAACTTACATTTTCTAGTATTGTAGCCATTGGACTTAATCCTTTCCCAAACGACAAATTTTGGACTTGTCCAAATTGAAAGAGTCTGCAGACGACAATTTTAAATTTGATGAAAATGACAGAGAGGTCTCTAAACGGGTAGAAAACACTGTGGGAAAAGGAGAAATTGCTCGTTACGAGCAATTTCTCCTTTTCCCACAGTGTTTTCAAAAGACTTGTACTGCAGACACGTGAAAACCAGGGCTTGTTTGGGAAAGGGTTAATGAACAAAACTAAAATGATGGCATTTGTCTTTCAAAGGAGAAAGAACACAGTTGAAATGAGCAGGCTTGTAATCAGAATTTTCTCCTTTTCCTCAGATGTTTTCAATGGGATTTGCCTACATAGTCATGGAAAAATAGAAGTGTTAAGTAGAGGATTATTTGTTGGAACCTCTACAGTAACTTGTCCAGAATATTATCAAGACAAACATTCTGACCAACTTTCATGAGTGTTGGTCTGATAATGTTGCCTCTAGAGTGTACACAAGGTTTTCAAGATTTGACCTGGCAACCTACTTTTGACCTAACATGACCCATTTTCAAATATATCAGAGGTATTATCAAGACAAATGTTCTGACCAAATTTCATGAGTTCTTGACCCCACCTAACAAATTTTGCAAAAAGTCTGAAATATTATCAGTCATTCTGACCAAGTTTAATGAGTATCGGACAGAAAGTGTGGTCTCTATAGTGCACACAAGGTTTTTCAAAGATTTGACCTGGTGACCTGCATTTTAAACAGACATGACTCATTTTCAATCTCCTCTGAGCTATCATCAAGACATACATTCTGACCAACTTTCATGAATATTGTACAGAAAAAATGGCCTCTAGAGTGTACATGAAGTTTTTCAAAGATTTGACTTTGTGACCTAGTTTTTGAACCAATGTGACCCATTTTCAAAGGCATTCCAGATATCATCAAGACAAACATTCCAATCAACTTTTATGAGTATTGGGTCTGAAACTGGCCTCTAGAGTGTATACAAGGTTTTTAAAGATTCAACGTGGTGACTTTGTTTTGACCCATTTTCAAATTTGTCTGAGCTATTATCAAGACAAACATTCTCACTAACTTTTCTGAGTATTGGGCTGAAAATGTGGCCTCTAGTGCACACAAGGTTTTTCCAAGATTTGACTTGGAGAGCTAGTTTTTAATCCAGTGAGACCCATTTTCAAACTCATCTGTGATATCATCAAGACAAACATTCAGATCAAGTTTCATGAGTAATGGACTGAAAATGTGGCCTCTAGAGTGTATACAAAGTTTTAAACAGATTTGACCTGGTGACCTAGATTTTGACAGAACATGACCTATCCTTAGATTGGTCAGAGATTTCAACAAGATGTACATTCAGAAATTCTGATCAACTTTCATTAGTATTTGACTGAAAATGTGGCCTCTACAGCATACACAGGGATTTTCAAAGACTCAACCTGGTGACCTTGATTTCGATTCAAAGTGACCCCTTCTCAATCTTTTCTGAGATATTATCAAGACCAATATTCTGACAAAGTTTTATGAGGATCAAATGTTGGCTCTAGAGCGTACACAAGGTCAAAGTTGAGGACAGATGACACACGACGGACACAACATGATCAAAAAAGCTCAGCTTGAGTACTTCAAAGGAAAATCCCACCATCTGAGCCCCAGTTACTTTGTTGTCTGCAAATACTTTCAATTTGTACAAGTCTACAGTTTTGTCGTGTGAAGGGTCATGTTAATGGAGAAATTGCTCTAATATTTTAATTATGGCTTACCATAACAAGAGGGCCATGATGGCCCTGTATCGCTCCACTGGCTTATAAATATAAACCATAAATACTAAACATTTCAATTCTGAGCCAAATGGTTTCAAAATGAAGACTTACAAAGTTTTCTCTGTAAAAGCCCATGTGAAAGTTGAGACCCGCAAGGCAAAGCCATTTTTGATCCAAGAGCTATAATTACTTAAATCCTGGTAGAGGTCCACAATATAAAGCCACATGCCAAAATAATACAAGTCTATGCTGTATGGTTATAAATATGGTGATTTTCAAGTTTTGTCCATATGAAGCCTCTGCAAAACATAAGACCCCTGATGCAAGGCTAATTTCAGAAAAAAAAAAAAATCAAAACAGGAAGATTTCTTAACTTGTCACTATATAAGCCCATGTAAAACTTGTGACCCCAGCGGCGGGGCCAATTTTGACCCCAGGGCTAAAATTTTGGCCCGCTTGGTAGAGGCCCACTAGATATAGCAACATGCAAAATTTGGTAGCTCTAGGCCTTATGGCTAGGTAGAGGAAGATTTTTAAAGTTTTCTCTATATAAGCCTATGTAAAACTTGTGACCCCTGGGGCAGAGCCAATTTTGACCCCAGGGCTAAAATTTTGGCCTGCTTGGTAGAGGCCCACTAGATATAGCAACATGCAAAATTTGGTAGCTCTAGGCCTTATGGCTAGGTAGAGGAAGATTTTTAAAGTTTTCTCTATATAAGCCTATGTAAAACTTGTGACCCCTGGGGCAGAGCCAATTTTGACCCCAGGGCTAAAATTTTGGCCTGCTTGGTAGAGGCCCACTAGATATAGCAACATGCAAAATTTGGTAGCTCTAGGCCTTATGGCTAGGTAGAGGAAGATTTTTAAAGTTTTCTCTATATAAGCCTATGTAAAACTTGTGACCCCTGGGGCAGAGCCAATTTTGACCCCAGGGCTATAATTTGAAGAAACTTGATAGAGGTCTACTACATAAAGCTACATGCCAAATTTGGTAGCCCTCTGCCTTATGGTTTCAGACAAGAAGATTTTTAAAGATTTCCAATATTTTTCAGTTTTGTTGCCATGGCAACCAGAGTTTTTGAAGGAATCAAATTCTTTCAAGAAATTCTGAAGAGGACCATGGCAGGATCATTTCTGTGAAGTTTCATGAAAATTGGATGGGTAGTTTCAGAGAAGAAGATGTTTGAAATAAAAGTTAACGCACGGACGGACGGACGGACGCACGGACGCACGACGGACACCGGGCCATGACATAAGCCCGCTGGCCTTCGGCCAGTGGAGCTAATGATCTGCAAGATGCAAAAAAGACTCAGCTGCTGCCCCTTAACTCTTTACCGAACGACAAAATTTTAGCTTGGTCCAAATTGAAAGGATTTGCAGACAACAAAATAAATGTGACTGAAAAATTGAAATTTGTTTTGGGAAGGGTAGAAAACCTTGTTGGAAAAGGAGAAAATGCTGGTTACCAGCATTTTCTTTTTTTCCAACAAGGTTCTCAAAAGGCTTCTTTCACAGGGTAATTAAAAGTCGGGATTGAGTGGTAAAGAGTTCAGAGTTCAGATATTCCTTGTGTAAAAGTTTTAAGATAATTTCAGAGATATAAGTGGTGCTCTGGCAAAAGGGGGTTTTGCAGTATGCAAGATGCAGTATACCAAGCAAGTCATCATAATTATTATAATTAAAGATCCATAAAATCCATTTTGTCTTACAACCAACGAAATCATTAGGCAACATACTCCTTTGACATGCGAAAAATTTCTGCAGGCAAAAAGTTTCGACCAAAGTCAGCCAGTGCAAACTGGCAGATACATAAAGCCCCCTCTTCACAGAGCATGGCTCAGATATAAAAACCATCATGAACATCTCTATCATATCTGTAACATAGCTTTCAACCAATACAGCGCCAAACAAAACACAACAAACATTTCAAGTCGAGAAATAAGACCCAAATAAGCGCACTTTCAAGGTTGCTTTTGCCAAGAATATCTCAGCAAAGTGAACAGTGTAGATAAAACATCAGACTTCAAGTTTTGTGCAGTCTGATCATATCTACACTGACCACAAAGGCAGCAATGATTGTAAAATCACTTTGAGGGTTCACTCTTTACCACTTGATAAAATTTTAGGATGGTCCAAATTGAAAGCTTCTGCAGGCGACAAAATAAATTTGACTCAAAAGCTGAAATTTGGTTTAGGAAGCATAGAAAATATTGTGGGAAAAGGAGAAAATGCAGGTTACCAGCATTTTCTCCTTTTCCTGCAATGTTTTCAAAATCCTTCTTTCTCAGGGTCATAAAAAGTTGGGATTGTGTGATAAAGGGTTACATAGCTTTTAATGCATTTTCTTTACAAAGGAGGATGATTTAGCATAAAAGAATTTTCTCTCATAAATCTCTTTACCAAACGACAACATTTTAGACTGGTCCTAACTCAATGCCTTTGCAGACGACATATTCAGTTTAGCTCAAATGATGGGATTTGTCTTACAAAGAGTCAACAACAATGTAAGGAAAGGAAAAAATATAGCATTTTCTCTTTTTCCCACACTGTTTTTAAAAGCTGTCTTCTTCAAAGTTTCTATAACTTGGGATCATGCGATGAAGAATAAATTGATGCATGCCGCAAAGGATAAATTGATGCATAACAGCCATTAAAGAGGGTTTTTCTTTTTTTAATAAAATCAGATTTTTTTACCTCCACATAATTTTTATTGCAGTATCAGAAAAAAATTACTTCGAAGATGATCTAAATGTTACTATTACATGTTGTTACTATTATAACTACATACTGCTTTTTTTTTTTTTCACACTTTTCGTTTCCACACAAGCAAAACTTTTTTTCATCTTAGAATCTGTGCCAACAACTCTCACAGAGGATTTTAAGGTTTTTTGTAAGGAAAAAAATGTAAATGATAGATGCAATAAATGCAGTGTCTATTCTAGAAGCTGAAAATGAGGAGGGATTTTCCCCCACCATCTAAAACTAGAACTGTCCCAAAGCGGACAAATACCCTCCACCAGCACCTTATCAGTGAAGCAGCACAATCAGAGAAAATAAAGTTTACCTGTGACCGTGACCTTGACCTTTGACCCAAAAACAATAGGGCACCTCCTTGGGTCACCAGGAACACTTGCATAAAGTTTACGGGTCCTATGTCAAATGACTTCCGAGTTAGAGCACGGAAACAAAAAGATGGACGGATTGACAAACAGATGGATGGACGGACAAGTAGTGGTACGGACAGACATGGTGGAACCAGTATACCCCTCTACTTTGTAGGTGAGGGGGTATAAAAATAGGGGGGATTTAAAAAAAAAAAAAACATGGGGGGCACACACCAGCATTTTCTCCTTTTCCCACAATGTTTTCTAACCTATAAATGACAAATTTCATCATTTGAGCCGCCTTTAATTTGTTGTCTACAAATGCTATCAATTTGAACCAGTCTTAAATGTTGTCGTTTGGTAAAGAGTTAACTGGCCTGTTTACATGTCAAAAGACATTTTCAGGAATATCTTTCTCTAGAAATTAAATTCATTTTTCAGAAATAGGTAACAGTAAGACAGTTATATAATTCATTCTGATAAAATTCATTAACTCTTTACCAAGCGACAAATTTTTAGACTGGTCCAAATTGAAAGCATTCGCAGATGACAAAATAAATGTAACTCAAAAACTGAAATTTGTTGTGGGTAGGTTAGAAAACATTGTGGGAAAAGAAGAAAATGATGGTTACCAGCATTTTCTCCTTTTCCAACAATGTTTTCAAAAGGCTTCTTTTTCAGGGTCGTTAAAAGTCAGGATTGTGTGGTAAAGTTAGTAACAACATTAGTCTTTTTCTTATTTCAAAAACTGGCCTTTTTGATACAAAGAAAAGTCACTTGAGCCTTTACCACACAATCCCGACTTTTAACGACCCTGAGGATTGATTGATTGATGCTTTAAAGCCCCTTTTCACAGATTGATTGACTGATTGTATGGTGTTTAATGCCGTTTTCAACATTATTTCAGTTGTATCACGTCGGCCAGTGTACCTATCCATGCTTTCCTGGAGTTTCATTTACCAGTACTCCGCACAATATTCTTTCCAAGCCACTCGCTGCTTTCCCACATAACCATCATCGAAACAATGGTCAGTGGTGAGAGAGGAATGAATCCTGTAGCAATGACTATCATCAGTCCTTAGAAAGAAATTGGCCAAGCTGGGGATCAAACCACCGACCTCCTGTTCTCAAGTCCTGTACGCTACCGACTGAGCTACAGGGTTACAGTTTTTCTTATGAAGTTGGAAAAGTTTAAGAGCTTGTCTGTTATAAATTTAGGTGATGTGCTAATGAAATGTTTGAGGTACAGCCTAGGAAAGCAGTGATTGATAACTCGAGCATAATTTTCATGATTACTGATAGAAGGCAGTTTCTGTTTATTGTCATAGCTCCGCCTCCTCATTTCCTCCTTTTCCTACTTTTTAAAATTTTTAACCCTTAAAGCGCCTTTCACCACTTTAGATGCACAAGCATGCAGTCTAATCTTTGACCTACACTGTCTGCTTTGATTGACCATTCTGGACAAAACTGACCCTGAAATTGCAAAAATTTGACTCCTACTACTTGTCTGGCTGGCTCTTGGGGGAGTTAACCCTCATCCTGCTATATAAATGAAATCAAACTTTCAAGCTGATAGTAAAAACCCAAAAGTTTGCCATTTCAAAGGTATTTTTCGTTGGAAAGATTTCTCCTTATTTGACAGTGTAGATCCACAATCACACAGCACGTTCTGTATAGTCTGATCTTGATCTACACTGTCTGCAAAAGGTCCTTGAGTCAAACTTAGCAGCCTAAGGGTTAAGACTAAGGGTTGCTTTTGTGAAAGCTATTCATATCCATTGAAAAATTAGTGAATTACGCTGAAGTATCAGAATAAACTGGTAAAATATAAAAATATTTCATATGAAACTATGAAATCTGTCTGTGATCTGATATATTTTCTTTTGCAAAGACATTTTATCTCTGAATTGCAACATGCCAAATTCCAGAAGTCTGGTTTATGTGCAAGATTTCTCTCAACACCCATTTTCCTGTAATCATTGGAAATAAAATATGACCTCATTAATTGAGGGAACAAATGATATCATTCTGAAGGTTGTTTTTTAATGAACTTCTCCAGAAAAATATCTATTTCCAATTTTTTTTAGCTATACATGTTTCTGTTTTCTTTTAAGCTCACCTCAGCACAACTAAGTGCTCAAAGCTGAGTTTTTGCAATCATGCTGTGTCCAGCCTCTTGTTGGCATTTCAAAGTGGTCACTGCAGATCAAAAAATAGGTCAACAGGAATTGTCATCAGACATCACACCTCGCCTGGAAAGGTTATCTTTTCTGGGTGACAGTGCCTTGAAACTCCAACAGGGTCCCAGCCTAAGACAGAAGACCCAATACCAACTCTGATGCTGGGATAACTGCAATAGCTTGACCTTGACCTTTTGGCCACAGGCATGGGGAGGGGCAAAGCTGAATGAAACTGGACCTATATCTACCAACATACTAAATATGAACCAAATCAATCATTCAGTCTGGAAAATAGGTGCTCTAGAAAAAAACTTGAACATGAAATTTCAAAATCTCTGACCTTGATCTTACAATCTTGGGCATAGGCATAGCTAGGGTATTGTGCATTGAAAGTTTGGACATGCATCTGTCATTATTCCAAATAAGAACCAAACCCATCAAATTGTTTGGAAAATGTGCCCTCTTCAAAAACTTTAACATGAAACTCTGATTTAAAATATCTAAGTCTTCCGTCTTGATCGTAGGATCATGGACTCGGGCAAGGGTACTGCTGAAAGAAGCTTTGGATCTAGATCTGTCACCATACGAAATATGAACCAAATCCATAAAATGGTTTGAAAAATGTGAGCCCTTAAAAAACTTAACATAAAACTTTGATGTAAAATATCTAAATCTACCACCTTGACCTTAAAATCGTAAGCCTAGGCAGGGGTGTTGCTGAAAGAAACTATTGACTTACTATGTCTATCACCATACCAAATATGTACCATGTCCATTCCATGGTCTGGAAAATGTGTGCTCTTAAAAAAGTAAATGTGGAAGCCAACTTCAACTGTGACTTCAACACCAGGAGTAGTGCAATAGCTCTGCATGTACTCTGTCCAGGCCAGTTAAACATTAGAACAAAAGCACAGCATCTGAGTGCCAATGCTCAGCTGCAGACTGGTGATTTTTCTGTGAAAATTCTAACCCTCAAAAGGGGCATAACTGTGTCAAAAATGTGTTGAATGTTAGCTGCTTTTCTGGTGTGGTTCCCCTTTTGACAGTAAACCACTGACCAAAGTTTGAAGTAATTATATTCACTTACAACAGATCTGAGAAAATGTCAGAGTTTTCGCAATGTTGAAAACACAGATGACCAGCCAAAGACACAATACATTAATGTTTTCTTCTGAAACAGCTATGCTAAAACTTTGTATGAATTCCAAGCCAGAGGCAACATTTTCAGTTCAAAGCCACAATGACAACTTCCCATATCAGAATAATTTTCACAATTACCTGTATTTCCACATCTTCTGTGATTGGTCCTTCAGCATACAGGCATTCCCCAAGACATCCTGGCCCTGTGTACTTATTGTAGACAAAATGGGTACCCGCAGCATAATATGTTCCAGGACTTCTCATTGTCTGTCTATCACTGTTTATCACTCCTGTTCCATTGGCCAAATTAAGCACTGAAAAACAAAAAGTATATAGTTGTCTGTGACAAACAACAACATTTTGGATTTCAACTGTGACAGTGAAAGCATTTGTAGACAACAAAACAGATAAGGTCAAAAAGAAGAATTATGTTGATCTTTGAAATGGTACAAAGCATAGTGAGAAAAGGAGAAAATGCTGGTTACTAGCATTTTCTCCTTTTCCCACAATGTTTTCATAAGCTTTCTTTCACTTGGTCATTAAAACTCATGATTGTGTGGCAAAGGATTAACAATTTACCAAACGACAAAATTGGGGACTTGCCCAAATTTAAGATGATAACATAAAAAGTAAAAGTGACTTGTAATTTTTTTGTAGGGAAGAAAGCATTTTGGAACAGGGAGAAAATGCATTTTCTCCTTTTCCTACATTGTTTTCAAAGATCTTCCTCCTAAAGGACGTTAAAAGCCCGAATTATGTCGTTAAGGGGTTAACCCTTTCCCAAATGACAAATTTTGGACTGGTCCAAATTCAAAGAGTTTGCAGACAAAAATTTTAAATTTGATGAAAATGGCAGAAAGTTGTCAAATAGGGTAGAAAACACTGTGGGAAAAGGAGAAATTGCTCGTTACAAGCAATTTCTCCTTTTCCCACAGTGTTTTCAAAAGACTTGTACTGCAGACACGTGAAAACCAGGGCTTGTTTGGGAAAGGGTTAACCCACTGTATAGGTATATCACAGGTAACCAAACACTGATTTACATCAACCCTTATAAAAGCATCCTAATACATCAGAGAGAAAGAACATAGTTAAAATATGAAAGACTGTAGAATGGTTTAGAATTTAGTCAGCTGTGTAAACATATATAAATTACCAATATACATGATAAATGGGATAAATACATATGCTGGAAATCTTCCATTTAAAACCAGAAATATCACAAAAAGTGATTTCTTTGATGGCCTCCAGGAAATGAAATGCATTTTTGTTATTGGTCATTATCCATGCAATCTTGCAACCTTCAGGGGCAACATTTGGCATGAAGTCAAGAATGATTATAGCATGATAAGATAAATATGAAATGGGTCAAAAATTGGCTGAAAAAGAGTGCAGACCTGTCTTCAACCAGAAAACAAAATTTAAAAGACTTGTCCAAATTGCAACCATTTGAATATAACAAATTAAATGGGGATCAGCTGATATGGTTATTCTGTTAGGAGATGAAAACATTGCGGGTAAAAGGAGAAAATATATGTTACAAGCATTTCCTTTTTTTTCCCCATAATGTTTAAGAAAGCTTGTATTTTTGTCATGGTCCTAAAAACATGTGATTGTTAACCCTTTCCCAAACAAGCTCTGGTTTTCACGTGTCTGCAGTACAAGTCTTTTGAAAACAACGTGGGAAAAGGAGAAATTGCTTGTAAGAAGCAATTTCTCCTTTTCCCACAGTGTTTTCTATCCTTTTTTATAACTTTCTGCCATTTTCATCAAATTTAAAATTGTCGTCTGCAAACTCTTTCAATTTGGACCAGTCCAAAATTTGTCGTTTGGGAAAGGGTTAAAGTGTCAAACCAATCATCAATGATCGAGTTTGATGGAATTGGTCTCATATATATACAGATAAAATCTTGCTGAATTATTGTGATAAACAAAAATGTTGCTGAATTATTGTGATAAACAATGGAGTAGCATCCATATTGAACAATACGCAAGTGGGTAATGTAGAAAAATACAGCACCGCATACAGGTGCCAGTGCTGGGAGTGCGAGTGCTTAACTCTTTACCAAACGACAAAATTTTAGACGGGTCCAAATTGAAAGCATTTGCAGACGACAAATCAAATGTGGCTCAAAAATTAAAATTTGATTTGGGAAGGGTAAAAAACATTGTGGGAAAAGGAGAAAATGCTGGTTACCAGCATTTTCTCCTTTTTCATCAATGTTTTCAAAAGGCTTTTTCTTCAGGGTCGTTAAAAGTCGGGATTGTGTGGTAAAGGGTTAATTTGCAGACAAAAGTTTTAGTCTAAAAAGGAGCATAACTGTGTCAAAAATGATTTGATGGTTACCAGCACATTTTGTATGAGTTCCCTTTGATAGATAACAACTTGTCCAAGTTTGCGGTAAATATCGTCAGTAATAACAAAAGATATTACAAAATGTCAAAGTTTTTGCACGACAAAGACAATGACCCAGACCAGACGACAATGCAAAGGCTAACACAATAACTCATTGTTTGCCTCGAAAACATCAGGGCTAAAAATGGAAACGGGCAAAACATTCTTTTATCACTTTATAGACCAACTCCAATCTTCATAATTAACCCTTTACCGCACAATGCCGCCTTTTGACACCCCTGAGAAAGAAGCCTTTTGAAAGCATTGTGGGAAAAGGAGAAAATGCTGGTGACCAGCATTTTCTCCTTTTCCAACAATGTTTTCTACCCTATCAAAGAAATATTGCATCGTTTGAGCCACATTGAAATTGTCATCTGCAAATGCTTTCAATTTGGACAAGGCTAAAATTTTGTCATCTGGTAAAGGGTCAAGCCTTAAACTGCTAAATAAAAAACAAGAAAATTGCCAACTGAAAGTAAAAAGCCAAACACTGTGATTTCATCCTATTTCTTACCAATGGAAAATCTCTCTGTACTGGACAGTGTAGATTAAGATCAGACTGCATGTTTTGTGCAGTCCGCAAAAGCCCACTCCAGTGTAAGGGTGAAATAGCACTCTCTAATATTGAGTGCCAAATGATTCTAAACCCCTGGTTATATATACCTCTGACAAATAAAAGAATTCAAGCTTGGTTTGAGATACCAGTTTTTGGCTGTCACAATGTTATGCAAATTTTTCCAACATAAAAACAAATACAAATTTGTAGCATCTCTCAAAAGAAAAGAAAGGCTTCAATTCTTAAAGGTGTGCTCATGTTTTTTTTTGCATAATAAAGGAAGTTGTAAACACTACAATAAACATGAAAGTCCTATAAATCTTTTATCTGGGAGTGTATCCTTTTTCACCCTTCTAGTGCCAATGTTGCCTTGGATACTTTTTGAGGATGGCATAGATCAAGATCAGACTGCACAGAATGTGCAGTCTGATCTTGGATCTACACCATCCACTACCTGATACTAGTTTTCCATCAAATCTGAGCTTCAAAAGCAATGAAAATATTCTTTTGGACCTTGAGAAATGTGAATCCATTAATTTGGTTGCAAAAGAGTGTTCCCTTCCAGTGCAAATATAATTAGGAACTCGCCTCTGTTGACAACCAAAACTACAATCCACTGGAAAGTCAGGAAAATTTTTTCTTACTAACAACGGGGCAGTATAGATCCGCAATCAGACTGAATGTTTTGTACAGTCTGATCTTGATCTATGCCTTCTAAAAAAGCCCGTTTTCGCCTATGGTGCTGAGATGGTTAAGTTTTTTTCGGTCTCAAGACATATCTAATAGCTTTTGTGGAGTAGACCAAGATCAGACTTGATCTCTTTACCGAAAAACAAAACTTTAGACTAGTCCAAATTCAAAGCATTTGCAGACAACAAAATAAATGAGACTCAATGTTTGAAATCAGTTTTTAGACAAGTAGAAAACATTGTGGGATGAGGAGAAAATGCTGTTTACCAGGATTTTGCCCTTTTCCAAGCATGTTTTCCAAAGCTTTTTTTCTTGGGGTAATGTTAAAACATAGGATTGCGTTGTAAAGGTTTAAAGAACATGTTTGATCTTGTATCAAAACAGACCAATCCTTTGTATTATTCTGACCACAAGTGCACCCCCTCCATAATATCTGCATCATTTTGATTAATGAAAAATGTTTAACCCTTTACCAGACGACAAAATTTTAGCCCTGTCCAAATTGAAAGCATTTGCAGACAACAATTTCAATGTGGCTCAAATGGTGCAATTTTTCTTTGACAGGGTAGAAAACATTGTGGGAAAAGGAGAAAATGCTGGTTACCAGCATTTTCTCCTTTTCCCACAATGTTTTCAAAAGGCTTCTTTCCCAGGGGCGTCAAAAGGCGTCATTGTGCGGTATGGGGTTAACCCATTACCACACAATCCCAAATTATAACAACTCTGAGAAAGAAGGCTTAGAAAATATTGTGGAAAAGGGAAAAAATGTTACCAGCATTTTCTTCCTTTTCCCACAATCTTTTTCTACCCTTCAAAGAAACAAGTTTTTTTTGCACGTTTATGATTGTTGTCTGCAAAAGCTTTGAATTTGGACAAGTCTAAAAGTTTGTTGTGTGGTCAGGAGTTAAATTCTTTATTTGGTGCTCAAAAAGGCTTAATCCTTTACCACACAATCCTCAGAGTTTTAACAACCTTGAGGCAGAAGGCTTCTGAAAACATTGTGGGAAAAGAAGAAAATGCTGGTAACCAGCATTTTCTCCTTTTCCAACAATGTTTTCTACCCTTCCCAAAAACCAATTTCAATTTTTCAGTCACAATTTTATCAAGTCATCTGCAAAAGCTTTGAATTTGGACCAGTCTATATTTTGTTGTTTGGTAAAGAGTTAATCATTCACCAGACAATCCCGAGTTTTAACGACCTTGAGGCAGAAGAATACTGAAAAAATTGTGGGAAAAGAAGAAAATGCTGGAGACCAGCATTTTCTCCTTTGCCCACAATGTTTTCAAAATAGTTGCAGGCAACAAACTAATCTGGCACAGATAAAAGTACTGTATATGGATAGGTAGAAAACATTGTGGAAAAAGGAAAAAAATGCTGGTTACAAATATTTTTTTCCTTTTCCCACAATGTTTTTAAAAGGTTTTATCCTCATGGATTATTTGGTAAAGGGTTTGGAAGCCTTCTACCTATAACAATAATAGCTGGTTTTGCTGAAGAGCAAAAATTCTTTCTTAGATTGTGGATCTGTCAGTTTAAAATTTACGCAACAGGCATTAAAATAGAAACATTGTGAAAACAAGCACTCCAGAGTAGATTATAATGAAAATGCCTTTACTCTATGTAAAACAGCAAAATTTTAGACTTATCGTAACTGCACTTGCTGGGTATTGGCATGTGGCTCCAATCAACTTTTTGTTGTTGATAGGGTGGAAAACATTGTGGGGAAATTGAGACAATGCTGATAATAGCATTTTTTCCTTTTCCCACAATCTTTTCAAAAGGCCTTTTGTGTGGGGTCGTAATAACACAGGATTATGTGGTAAAGGGTTCAAATAGACTGGTAAATACTTATTGGAAAATTGCCTTGACGAAAGGTATTTAACTCTTTACAACACAACGAAATTATTGACTTATCCAAATTCAAAGCATTTGCAGACAAGAAATTGATTGCAGCTTATATAATCAAACTCATCTGTGAAAGGATAGAAAACATTGTGGGAAAAGGAGAAAATGCTGGTTACCAGCATTTTCTCCTTTTCCCACAATGTTTTCAAAAGCCTTCTCTGTCCGGGTCATTAAGTGAAAGTCTGCCATGAAAAGACTAAAGGGTTTCCAACAACAGATGTAGGTACACCTGCACCTGCAGTAATTAGTGTAGTTCTGTCTCAGATGAGTCACATGACCCTCTCTTAAAATTCTCACCTCTATCAAGCTTGAACCCTTTGTTTGCAACGTTTAAATTTACCACACAAAAATGGCTCAAACGATGGAATCTGTCTTTGATAGGGTAGAAAAATATTGTGGGAAAAGGAGAAAACAGTGGTTACCAGCATTTTCTCCTTATCCCACAATGTCTTCAGAAGGCTTTTTCCTCAGGGTTGTAAAGAGTTATGATTGTGTGCCACATGATTCCAAGTTTCAAACACCCAGAGGAGGGAGCCCCGCATGGCTCACTGGTAAAGTGTAGGACTCGCAACCTAGAAACCCCAGGCTTCTAGCCTTACTTGAAGCACTGGGTTTTTCATGAGAGTGTCCTTGGGCAAGACAATTCAGGGCCTAGCCTGGTACTCGTGAAATTAAGCACATACATTAGAATATGTGAGCTGTCACCGTGATATACTGTAATAGTCTTGACAGTAGCATATTAAACACCGTTCAATCAGTCAGTAAAGACCCTGAAGAAGAAGCCTGTTGAAAACTATGGTATAGGAGAAAATGCTTGTAACCAGCATTTTTCTTGTTTTCCCTCAATAACGTCTATCCATACAAACAAAGATTTCATCATTTGAGCCAAATGTAAGCCTGAAACTGCTAAGCCCCACTCAAGGACCTTTAGAGTATGGTGTAGATTAACATCAGACTGCACAAAACCTGCAGTCTGATCACTGATCTACACCGTCCGCTACCCGATATTAATCTCAACTGCAATGAAAATATACTTTTAGACATCAAGAAAAGTCAAATCAAAAATCTGTCCGCAGCAACAGACTAGAACTCTACTAGTGAATTTCCCTTTCATTTCAGTTCACTTATGAAAGTAAATACGCAATATTTCCAGCCATTAGCATGTAAAAACAGTTCTGTACTTTCTACTCAACTCTTTACCAAACACCTTTTCGAATAACAAAGACTGAAAGCACTTATTTGCTGTTAATATTATTTAACATGGCAAATAACATTTATGGCTGATTTCCATAGCAAATCCGCTTATTGTGATTAGTCTGATTGGAACCAGATACTGTCATTCATGAAAAATGCACTCTACTCATTCTACTTTCAGTTTTAGTTAGTGCATCCCAAAATCTCTTTTGTCACTGCTGTATATTACAGTTTTGCATGTGTATACAGTAAATACCAGCAGAAAACCACATCAGACAGATTATCAAATTACCAGACCTACTCCTTAATAACAGCAACAAAATAAAAGTAACTGCACTGTCTGCTCAGCAGAACAACTTTGATTTTGACTGTTGATGCTAACTTAACTTATAAATTACTTTGTCAAAAAAAAAAAAGAAAGAGAAAGAAAGACAACTTTTTAAAGAAAAAATGTCACCAAAAGGCCACCAAATAGCTTCTACAAATTCAACAATTTTCTTGGGGAGGCCCTTCAGACCTTCCATGGATATCTCTCTCCCCCTTCTTGGCACTTCGCGCCTCAGATAATACATTCAGTATTACTTGTGCATATACTTTATTTCAGAAATATGTGGTAATATGCATATTTACATAGAAATTATGGTTTCCATGTAATAATGGCGTACTGGCAACAAGTTTGTAAACCAAAAAAAATGATAATTGGAAAAAGTACATGTAAAATTCTATGAATATCCGCAGAAAAGGGAATATGGATTTCCATGTAAAACAGTAACGTACTTGAAAATCTGTGGATTTCTCGAAATACAGGTTGTGCACAATGGAAAATGAGTTGCCAATACTCTGTATTACATGGAAACCTATACGCATATTTCCATGTATTTCTGTGAGAAGGGAAATACGTCCCTGACATGAGATTTACATTTTATTTTTCATTACACCAAATTTAAGCTCAATACTGTTTTACAAATCCGCTTTTCGGGACTTTGAGTCCTTTGGTTTAACATTGGGATTTGCCTCTAAAAGGGTAGAAAACATCACAGGAGCAACAGGAGAAAATGCCATGCAGTGACTAGCATTTTCCTCACGCCCCACAATGTTTTAAAGCACTATATTTTTCTTTGGTAAAAAGTCACCGGTAATTGCAAGACCCTTATCTAATTACCTGTATCCTACTGGGTGATTAAAGACAAACAATTACTCAATTCATTACATCCTGGAAACAAATTTGCAGATGTTTTAACCCTTTACAACACAAACCAGGCTTTCTACGATCCTGAGGAGGAAAGCTTTTGAAAACGTTGTTGGAAAAGGAGAAAATGCTGGTGACCAGCATTTTCTCCTTTTCCAACAATGTTTTCTACCCTTCCCCAATCGAATTTCAATTTTTGACTCAGATTTATTTTGTCATCTGCAGAATGCTTTCAATGAGGGCCATTCCTGTAAATCAAATCATCTCCCTTGCCAGATAAATACTAAGGGTAACCAAATAACAGATTGGTCCTTTTACCTGTGTTCCTTTGCTTTTATCCTTGATTCCCTTGGGGACATTGCGATAAAAAAGATTTGATTTATGATCGTATGTAAGGTCCCTTTATCATTTCAAAGCAAATCATGCTCTCAATCAGCAGAAAAATGCTTATATATCGATTTGTAAAACAATCTAACCCGATTTAGCCGAGATATTATCTCACGAACATATTTGTGAAGTGCAAGAAAATCAAGGATAAAATCCAAGTAATCTCCTCATCAGGACCAATGTAGTACTGGAGAGGAATCAGGGGAGATAACTGAAGAATGGCTCTCATTTGGACCAGTCTAGAACTTTGTTGTTGGTTAGGGGCTAACAGGACTATAATTATCAATTAAACCTTAATTTATGCAGATTATCGAGATGTTTTTTAACATACATATTTGATTTCTTCTAAATAATACATATGATCCATGCTCTGGCAAAGGGGGGCTGAATGCATCTATGTAATGCATGATACCAAACAAGTCACCACCTGATCTTGGAACCATAAAGTCCATTTTGTCTAACAGTTGACTGAATCACGAGGTAGACCGGACCTTTAGCATACAGAAAATTTACCAATAGCACACAGTTTCGGCCCAGGACAGACTGCATGGACTGCGCAGGCTGACCCAAGTCGATTCTTTTCGCAGAAGCATTAAGCCCCCTTTCCACAGAGCATGCTCCACATAATTTTTGTGAGTCTTGCTCTGTGAAAAGGGGGTTTAATTAATGCATCTGCAAAAGGTTTTGACCCAGGTCAGCCTGTGCAGTTTGCGCCGGCTGACCTTTGTTGGAACTTTTTGCTTTTGGTAAAATATTCTGTATGTCCAAGGACCATTCTACCTAATGGTTCGGTTGGTTATCTCTTTACCACACAATCCCGCGTTTTAACGACCCTGAAAGAAAAAACTTTTGAAAACACTGTGGCAAAAGGAGAAAATGCTGGTTGCCAGCATTTTCCTCTTTTCCCACAATGTTTTCTATCCTATCAGAAACAGAAATCACCATCTGAGTTACACTTGATATGTGACATCTGCAAATGCTTTCAAATTGGTCCAGTCCAAAATTTTGTCGTTTGGTAAAGAGTTATTAGGCAAAATCGGTTTTCTGGATCCATATTTATGTGATGACTTTCATGGTATAATGAATCACAGAGATGCATGATCAGAGACCCCCTCTTGCCAGAGTATGGCTCATATGTTTGTACAGTAGGACCTGGTAGAACTGCATCACTATGATTTTTTAAAGGTGTCAAAATCTACCACATGTACAGGAAATCTGGTAATTTTCAGTGAGAAATTAAAATCGTTTAATAATATCATGATGCGCAGTTATTGGTAAAAACACATTTTTTTGACATATGAAAGCTGAAAAATCGAGCCGCAAATTAAACATGTAATTTTCATATGTATGGTGTCTGCTGCAGAAAAAATGTCATCACAACAAAAGCTGCTAAAATATTTTACAGTGTGACGATCTGAGAAAGGTAAGTTTACACAAGTGATTCTACCATTACACATTTTGTTTTTTTTTGCCCCAACATGGCATGGCCTTTATTTGACAGAGTTTGAGATTAGAATGAGCCAATCGGCCAGCTCTTTGTGATTCCAAAATAGCCAGATCTACGAACATCATCTTGGACAACGAGCATCAATCTGTTTATGCTTCCTTTTTAAAGCAGTTCCAATGTACTTCGCAACTTTGAGAAAGGAATAAAGGTGAAAAATCTTCCATTAAGGCGGTCAATTATCAAAACTCATGGCTGTGTTCGGCTTTTAAAGCCTGATCACTGTTGTGATTATATCTAAGTATGTGCATGCCCTGGAGAAATATGATGCATCCATATAATCACCAAATGCACAATTTACTAATTTAATTAAGATCCCATTCATTATGGTAAAGGAGCTAGGGTGTTAAAATTCATAAATAAAACTGAAACAACCCAAAGTTACTCTGTAACCCCTAATTTTTCTTTGTACCCCAAATTCAAAACCTAAGGGGTACAGTGTACCCCTAATTTTTCTTTGTACCCCCAATTCAAAACCTGGAGGGTGCATGTACCCCCAAATTGAAAACCTAGTGGGCATGCTGATTGCAATTAACCTTATAGAAGACAACAAAATTTTAGCCTTTTCCAAATTGAAAGCATTTGCAGATGACAATTTCAATGTGGCTCAAATGGTGCAATTTTTCTTTGATTGGGTAGAAAATATTGTGGGAAAAGGAGAAAATGCTGGTTAACCAGCATTTTCTTCTTTTCGCACAATGTTTTCAAAAGGCTTCTTTCCCAGGGATTGGCATTAAGTGGTAAAGGGTTAATGATATTTTTGCCAGAATATGTTAGAATACAGTGGAAAGATTTAAGATGCAAGATTCAACTGCATATTCTTTGCAGTCTGATCTAGATCTTTCTTGTCCAAAAAATCAACACAAGATGCACATATTGCTCTAGGGATTAACCCTTTACCACACAATCCCAACTTTTAATGACCCTGAGGAAGAGGCTTTTTGAAAACATTGTACGAAAAGGAGAAAATGCCCATGAGCAGTATTTTCTCCTTTTCCAACAATGTTTTCTATCCTTTCAGACACAAATTCTACAATTTGAGCTACATATAATTTGTCCTCAAAAAAAACTTTCAATTTCAACAGTCTACAATTTTGTCGCTTGGTAAAGAGTTAACCCTTTACCACACAATGCCGCCATTTAACAACCCTGGGAAAAAACCCTTTTAAAACCATTGCAGAAAAAGGAGAAAATGCTGGTAACCAGCATTTTTTCCTTTTCCCATGATATTTTCTACCTATCAAAGAAAAATTGCACCATTTGAGCCACATTGAAACTGTCGTCTGCAAATGCTTTCAATTTTTGACAAGGTTAAAATTTTGTCGTTTGGTTAAGGGTTAATTGGACATATATCAGAGCCGTGTGCTACCAGAACTTTCACCAGAGGTATGATAAAACTTTGACAGCCTGACAGGCAAGTTTTTGTAACATAAAATATCAGTTCTAATATCTTGCAGAGTTGTGGAATGAATTGGGGGATTTTTTTTTTTCAGAAATATATCATGTTTCTCAGAAAACAAAAAAGAATCTCTACCAGAAAAACCAGCACAATGATTTTAGTTTGTTTTTCATCATTCTAAATTATACTTACCTTTTACCGCACAATGCCCCCTTTTTACGACCCTGGGAAAGAGGGTTTTTGAAAACTGGGGGAAAAGGAGAAAATGCTGGTAACCAGCGTTTTCTCCTTTTTCCACAATATTTTCTACCCAATCAAAGAAAAATTCCACCATTTGAGCCACACTGAAATTGTCGTCTGCAAATGCTTTCAATTTCGACAAGGCTAAAATTTTGTCGTCTGGTCAAGAGTTAGGGCAGCCAGATGCACCTATCCATGCTTTCCTTGAGTTTCTTTCATCTGGTTCAATAGAAGATCAACTTCTATTTTTGCCTTTTGTTCAAAACAATTTTTAACTTATTTGAGTGCCATAATAATTATATTGCGGAAGCAAGTGCAACTATCCATGATTCCTTTAATTTTCTGTTACCAGAACTTTGCGAAGTATTCTTTCAAAGCCACTGGCTGCTTTCAAACATAACAATAGTCAAAACAACTATTAATGAGAAATGACAATGAATTCAGTTGCACCGACTATCATTAATCCTGGGAAAGAGATTGGCTGAGCTGGAGATTTGAACCAACCACCCCCTGGTTTAACCTTTTACTACACAACCACAAGTTTTAACCCTTTCCCAGACGACAAATTTTGGACTGGTCCAAATTGAAAGAGTTTGCAGACGACAATTTTAAATTGGATGAAAATGGTAGAAAGTTCTCAAAAAGGGTAGAAAACACTGTGGGAAAAGGAGAAATTGCTCGTTACGAGCAATTTCTCCTTTTCCCACAGTGTTTTCAAAAGACTTGTACTGCAGACACGTGAAAACCAGGGCTTGTTTGGGAAAGGGTTAACAACCCCAAAGAAAAAACCTTTTGAAAGCATTGTGGGAAAAGGAGAAAATGCTGGAGACCAGCATTTTCTCCTTTTCCCTCTATGTTTTCTACCCTTCCCAAAACGACTTTCAATTTATGAGTCACATTTATTTTGTCGTCTGCAATATGCTTTGAATTTGGACAAGTCTAAAATTTTGTCGTTTGGTAAAGAGTTAAAGCTCCATCCACTATCCACTGAGCTACTGAGCTTGACCCATGTGTATGACTTTCTCAACCTATCAATACAATCAGTCATTAGGGCAGTGGGGTTGAATCACATACCAGATGACAGAAATTTAGACTCCTCAAAATTGAAAGCATTTGCTTATGAAAAACGTGACTCAAATGATGTGATTTGTCTTTGGAAGGGGTACACAAAATTTTTGAAATAAGAGGGCCATAATGGCCCTAAAGTGCTCACCTGAGTTAAGTCTCTAGGACTGATGAAGCTGAAGAGATACTGTTTGTAATGATGTAAAACACTGACATGGTTTATTTTTGAACTTGTTAGAAATATCAGCAAGACAAACATTCTGGCAATGTTTCATGGGTATCAGAACGAAAATGTGGTCTTTAGACTGCACACAAGGCTTTCCTACGATTTGTTCCAGTGACCTACTTTTTGACCTGACATGACCAAATTTAAAGTCTGATATATCATCAAGACAAACATTCATTAGCATCCAGCTGAAATTGTGGCCTCTAGAAGGCACACATGGTTTTGCAACGATAGTCTTCTAAGATTTGTCCCAATGGCCTACTTTTTTATCTGACATTACCCAATTTTAAACCTGTACTAAATTTCATCAAGTCAAACATTCTGACCAAGTTTCATGAGTACTGGATTGAAAATGTAGCTTCTAGAGTGCACAAAAGATTATTTTAAGATTTATCCCACTGACCTACTTTTTGACACACTGTGACTCAATTTTCAACTTGTACCAGATGTTATCAAGATAAACATTTCTGACATAATTTTCATGAGTATTGGACTGAAAATGTGGCCTCTACGAGTGCACACAAGGCTTTCCTTTGATTGGTCCCATTGACCTACTTTTTGACACAATGTGACCCAGTTTCAAACTTGTCAGAGATATCAACAAGACAAAACACTTTGAGTACCGTGAGTATCAAACTACATAATAATTATGTGAGCTGGAGAGTACACACAAGATTTTTCTAAGATTTGTCCAACTGACCTACTTTTTAACCACACCTGACTTAATTTCAAACGTGTCCAAGATATCAAGACAAACATTCTGACAGAGCCTCATAAGTATCTGGCTAAAAATGTGGCCTCTAGAGTCCACACAAGATTTGGCCCAATGACCTATCTTTTGATCTGATGTGACCCAATTTCAACCAATATGTCCAAGATTTTACCATGACAAACATTCTGACAAAGTTTCATGATTGTCAGGCTGAAAATGTGGCCTCAAGAATGCACATGATGTTTTTTAAGATTTGGTTCAGTGACCTACTTTTTTGACCTGATGTGACCAAATTTCAAACTAGTAAGAGATATTATCAAGACAAACATTCTGACCAAGTTTCACGAGTATCTGGCCAAAAATGTGGCCTCTAGAGTGCACACAAGGTAATTGTTGACATCCAAAAGATGGACGCTGGATGCCAGACACAGCATAGCCACAAACTAAGCTCATCTTTAGCATGTTGTGCTCAGGTGAGCTAAAAAGGGGATAATGTTGGTATCTACCATTTTCTCCATTTTTTCAAAAATCTTTTTAAAAGTCTCCTGCTGCTCAGAATCATCAAAACATGCATTAAATTTTGTTGGTTTAAAGGTGAAATGCAAATTAAAAGCAAAATCTAGAGACACTTTTCAAGCAGGAAGATATCTTGATTCTCACTGAATTAATTTAATCTGCCAGGGGTATATGAGGGACAAACTTCAAAAACAAAAAGAGTTCTCTTTTCCACTTCCAAATTTTGGTTGAACAAATACTTGTGTTGCCGACCAGATTAGGCAGATGTCAAAAAGGTAGCACTTTTATTCAATTCACTTTCCTTACCGTTAACTCTTTACCAAACGACAAAATTTTCAACTTTTCGAAATTGAAAGCATTTGCAGAAGATCTATCAAATCCAGCTGAAATGATGGTAATTGTCTGTGGAAGTGTAGAAAACCTTGTGGGAAAAGGAGAAAATGCTTATTAACTTTTTCTCCTTAATTCCCATAAGGTTTTCAGAGGGTTTTTAATACAGTGTCTTTAAAACTTGGGATTGTGTGGTAAAGACCAATCAGCATAATTTTTTAGTCCACCAAATTGAAAACATTTGCAGAGGACAAATTAAGTGTAGTTCAAACTGATGATTTCTGTCCTTGGGTAGAAAACATTATGGAAAAAGGAGAAAATGCTGGTTTCCAGCATTTCCTCCTTTTCCCACAATGTTTTCAAAAGGCTTTTCCTTCAGTGTAATAAAAACTTAGGAATATGTTGTACAGGGTTAATCCATTTAATGAGTTCATTTGACAGCATGAATTTATTTATTCTGTAATTTACTAAAGCCTGTAAACAGTTTTTATGTTTAATAAACTATAAACATATTCATTCTGAAGTGTGACCTATCTCTGTTTACAGGCTTTCTTGGGCTTCAGTGATGTCAACCTAAAAGGATGCTTCTTTACCAGTCCTGACTTTTCAAAGATCACAAGGCTGACTGGGGCGCCAGTATAATTAACGTACACCTTGAAGTGTGGGGTACAATTTAATTGCTTTTCAACACTGAAAGTACAGTGTCTATTTTAGAAACTGAAAATGAAGGGGGGTTTCCACATCCATCTGTACATAAGCACCACATGCAGGTGCCAAGGCTCAGCTGTTGTTGCTTGATGTTCAGTGTAAATTTTAAGTCCAAAAAGGGGCATTAATGTGTCAAAAATTCCCCTTTTGATAGTTAACTACTAGTCAAAAACAGTCTGGAAATATAGCAAGAGATTTTTTTTTTTTAAACTGTTGCCATTTTGTTGAAAACAAGTATTAAGCCTTTACAACACAATCACAATGTTTTAACAACCCTGAGAAAGAGAATCTTTTGGGAAAAATACAGGGAAGAGGAGAAAACATCAGTAACCAGCATTATTCTCCTTTTCCCATTATGTTTTCTATTGTATCACATGGAAATTCTACTACATAAGCCACATTTCATTTGTTGAAAATATTCCCATTAAGGACAGGTCTAAAATTTTGACATCTGTAAGAGAGTTTAAGTCAGACCATTCAGAAAATCTTTTAAGACTGGTCCAAATTGAAAGCATATACAGGCAACATTGAATAAGTTAAATGTTACTCAATTCAAAGCTTTTGTTTGTGAAAGTTTAGAAAACATTGTGGAAAAAGGAGAAAATGTTAGTTACCAGCGTTTTCTCCTTTTCCTACAATGATTTCAAAAGCCCTTTTTATCAAAGTCCTTAACTAAAACTCAGGACTGTGTGGTAAAGAGTTGACAGCAAACCAAAACAATAGTACAGCAGTCAACTTACAGCACACATGACATTTGGATTAATTATCCAAATGCTACTTTGTTCATGTAAAACACTAATTACAGTACTTCAGCATTTACAATCAAAGTGCTGTAAGCACTGTAATCGGTCGACACTGAATAATTACAGTGGTTTGAAATCACAAATCAGATGGTAGATGTTTGAACTATGTATTGGACAAAATATCCTACACCGTTACAAATGAGCTACATAGGATCCCACTTTTTTAAACTGTCTTTTACAAATTAGTAGTTTAACGATTGGTTAAAATATAAGTTATGTTTGCCAGCCGACAGCAATAGAACGTAAAAGATATCTGACAATTCTGATCAGCAATACCCATTATCAAGTTTTAGATATCACTCATCATGAACAGCAGTACCTACCAACCCTTTAAAAGAGTGAAAAAAATACATATATTCTTTTCTGTAACTTTGGCAACTTTGGTAACTGTATTGTAACATATAAAAGCCGTATAACATATGTCTGCATTATAACTTTGGAATTGTTTACTTTTGGCTGCTTGTAGGCCTTTCATTTTTCCATTTTGAACAAGACATCGTATTCATCTTGACAGACTGTCCTACTTATTTTTTAGCGGGCCAAATCGCCCAGTCCAAACGTCTGCTGGCAAATTTCTCCTACATTATACTTTCAAAGAATGTAGATACCCAATAGCTCCCTAACCGTCAACTCTTTACCAAATGATAAAAATTTAGACTTGTCCAAATCAAAAGCATCTGCACATGACGATTAAATGTAGACCAAATGATGATCTGAATCGTTGAAAGGGTAAAAAAACATGGGGAAAAGGAGAAAATGGTAACCTGCATTTTCCCCTTTTCTCACAATGTTTTCAACTTCTTTCTCATGGGCATTAACAAAGGACAGTTTGGTTAAGAGTTAAAACACTCAGTTAATCGACTAGCCTTTTACAGTAAGGAAAACAGTATCAAACATTAGGCTTCAATTTCATGGTCGTTTTTTTTTTCCCCATATACATGTACATCCCAAATAAACAGACAATTAGATCTAAGATATGAACGTCTGTGATATTGAATTGCATTGCGTTCAAAGAACAGTCTGATCTTTGGCTTTTATTGTCTTCAAAAGCGACTTTAGTTGTCCATAGCCAACACAAGTAATTGTATTTGAGTCATTCTAATCAGTAAGAGCATAACTGCGGTAGCCTTGATCTCTTTATCTGAAATGTGGAAAGGATGAGAATCGACCAATGTGGAATAGCTGATGAGACAAACATGTTGCTGACATTTACACACTTAGAGCGCTAAATTGTTAAAATAGACATGTTAAGCTTAGAAAAGCAGCCTAAATGTTGCAGGACCATTGCTGTCTTGAGTTGAATAACTCGGAAAACTGGCATGACAGATCCAAGATCTGACTGCATGTTCTGAGCAGTCTGGTCTGAATCTGCACTCTCTGCAGACTTTTTCCCTGGTTCGTTGATTCAGATATGGAGAATATAACAGTAAGTGAGCTTATTTGTGTGACCGTTTGAGGGTTTTTTTTTTTTTTCTTCGATGAAAATGTTCTATTTGACAAAATTTCGAAAATCTTTTAAATGGGTGAAAAACGCTGTGGAAAAAAGAGAACATGCTGAATACATACAGTTTTTCCAACTATATTTTCAAAGCCACACAGGATTGTTTGGTCAAGGGTTTACAGACTGATTCCATTCTGTAGAAACTCACCAAGAAGAAACATGTAAGTTAGTGTAAAATGGTAGTGCCATGGCTGGAAGGAGAGGAAAAGGGACTGTGAAAACAATTCAACCCTTATCCTGTTAAAACATTGAAATGAAATTTCAAACCGGTGGTTAAACCCGAATAATTCTATGTCAAACTTATTTGGAAAAGAAACATCTCCTTATCGGACAGTATACATTCAAGATCAGACTGCACGTTCTGTGCAGTCTGATCTTGATCTATACTATCTGCAAAATTGGTAAGCGAGTCGCACTTAGCAGCCTAGGGGTTAATACGTCATACGCTGAAAGATGCGTAATCAGTCAGTATTGCGAATGGAAAGTCTCAGTACTAAGGTTGCAAGCGATGAATCGCCAGTCCATTCTGAAAATGTTTACGTAATGGCCTCTCCGCGAGGGCCATAACCTTTACACAACTCTATACTCTTTATCCCCACAGCTTCACAAGCTTCGCCTCACTAACATTAAACGACCAGCCGGTTACTATTTCAAACTTACGGCTGTTACGAGTTGCATTTACATCAGTTTTCTCTTAGGCAGAGCAATCTAAATTTTCAAATTCTTTTCAAGCAATGTTTCCTGTTGCGATTTTATCCCTCTCAAGACCATAATGACCTATTATCTTTTCAACACCTGCTACACATACGGAGAGCACTCGTCACAACTCGGCTGATCCCGTAACTACGTATAACTATCAACGGATCACTCAAAATTTGCCGAATGACATGGACAGCAGGCGACTACAAGATGTGTTCACATCACTCAATACACTTGATTCGCACTCGTTTCATTCATAAAGTTGCTGCTAATCACTTACCATATTTCTTATACTCGTGTTGAAAGTAAACTGCTCCAGTTTTTACTGGCCGGAGATTTTGATAGTACTGTAATTATGACATACTTCAATACTAAACAAATTGTAACCGCCGTTTATTACATAATTGAAAAGTTATTATGGGATTACTTGGCATTACTTAACGCCTGTTTACCGCTAATCACTATTCCTGCACTTATCTGGGTCAAAAGTGCGGTTATCTGGGTCAAAAGTAGTTTTTATAATAAGGTCATCACAGCAGGTATAAGCGTTAAAACGCTGTAAGTAAAAGCTGTTCCGAGTTGCAGTTACACCAGTTTGCCCTGATTAGATGGGTTTCCGAAGTTTTCCATCTCTCTAATCGAGCTACCGCCCGATTAAAAACCAACTTAGCTTACTTACTAGAAGAATGACAAGCATACTAAGTAAAGACAGACATGTACAGAAAAAAGAGAACTATGATGGCCCTGTACTGCTCATCTGACTAAATAAGGACTGTGGTATATTATGTACACAGCAAAAGCATGGGTGAAAGTTGAAAATCCTGAAAAGCCTGAACTTAATGCTGGGGGCTGCTAGGGCCCTCGGTGGGTCCAGGGCAACACTCTGGCCAAGCTCCTGAGTTTTAGTGTTTTTTATGGGAAATTAAAGCTTCTCCTAGAAGATAATGAAAACATTTAGTTGTATGAAAAATATCTTTCTCATAGCAAATTGATTGGATTTTGGTCACTTAAATGACCAGCATTCAAAATATATTCAAAAGCACATGCATATGCACATAACAGTAAATGTCTTAAATTTCTACTTTAACTTAATCGTTTTACTGCAACACTCGCAAAATGCTACGCTTGCGATATCAGGTTTACGAAGCCAGTTACCCTACTGGCTACCCCGTTTGTCAAGCTCTGATAGCCATTCCCATCGCCACTTGTTTTTAGACGACTTCTTGATTTCTTTTGTATTATATCCCGGTGGAAGAAATTTCATTTTAATGTATGTTAACTTCGTAACCAATAGTGAAGTAGACAGAATTGTCTCAACCATCGTTATTTTTAAACAACTGCCTATTGTTTTATAAAAGGAACAATTTCATTCATTAGTTACGAATGCGTGGAAACAAACTGAATGCGACCTTACGAAAACACTGTTGAATTATGGGAGCTGACCTCAGTTGGGGTCAAAACTTCACACCAATGTGTAAACAACCGGCAGTCATCTGGATTACCATGCATAATTAGCGCGAGAACGTGTGGAAGCAATATGGTTTCAGGCTTTCTCCATCTGTGGAATTTATCACGTCGGGGAAACACTGTCATGACCTCTTACCCCCCCCCCCCCCAAATTTTCGCAATTCAGAAAAATGGTCCTTTCCGGCATCGATAAGCCAGAAAATCCAGCATATGCTGGAAAAGTTTCACCCATGCAAAAGTTACTTGGTCTGAAACATACGACATATAATAGTTATTGGGACAAGTCTTATGTAACAATACAATGCATTATGGGATTAATAAACAAGCATGGCTGAAACCTTCAATGATGTGTGGTTGTTATAGGTCTATGAAATCTAGAAGCAGCAGCTTAGAGCTGGAACCAAACAGAGCAAGGACAATTCACTTTTGAAACACAAGGAAAAGTTCAAAATGCTTAAAAATCTTTATCTGATGTTCATTACTCAAAGCTCAAGCACTCAAGGCCTTTTGGTAAGATACTGATAATTTTTCCATAGATACAATAATATAAACATATGTATAATAACAGTAAGATAAACATATATATAATATATCTCCTTGTCATAGTAATTTTTGAACCTGGGCAAGGCAATAGTAACCTTGTGAAAATAAATGAACAACTTGTAATAGGACCACGGGTAAATGCTCTATAAAAAAAGATACCTCAATTCTTTTAACTGTTGACAGAGAGATGGACAAATAACTGACCAATACAAAGCATATATTACAGTAAAAAGTTTTCATTTAGGTGAGCTAAAATTGAATATAACCCAAAAACTTATTCGGCATTGCTCACTTTAATGTTAACCATAATACTGCTGTACCCAAAGACACATAGTTTTGGTGTAGACCAAGCTAAGCCATGTATGTGCACTCTGATCTTGGTCAGCACTCTAAACTTCTCCATGAATACTTTCAGTCATACAGCCCCCCCCCCCACAACATACAAATAAAATTACCAAAATCTATTTTTCTTATTGCCTACAAAATAAATTTGGTAGGATATGGTTAGAAAAAAAAAAAGAAAAACTGTCACTATTTACACACAGTGAATGTAACTGACAGTCAACTCATGAAGGTTTAAGCCTTTCCCAAATGACAAATTTAGAATCCTTCAAATTCAAAACATCTGCAGACAACAAATTTAGAATTCATACAAATGAGCTTAAGCTCTCTGATAGGGTAGAAAATATTGTGGGAAACAGAGAAAATGCTGGTTACCAGCATTTTCTCCTTTTCCCTCAATGTTTTCAAAAGCTGTTTTTTACAGAGTCGTGAAAACCCGGGATTGTGTGGTAAAGGGTTAAAAGAGAGGCTTTAATAAATCACTTTCCTAACCCCATGACCCAATAACTTATCTCTGCATGTTGCCTCAGTGACTTTAAAATTTTGTAACCCTGCAAAGTTAAATAAATTCCTTTGCTGTCAATCACATCCTTGCTGCCCTTTTAGAAGGTTTGTTTGCTAGCCCAGTCAAATTAATCAATTAAAGATGCTAATTTTCACAGGGACTTGAAGCTAAAGTAAATTACAGATAAGAGTACATAGATTATATTGAGGTTCCAATCAATTAACTCTTTACCAAAGGACAAAATTTTAGGATTGTCCAAATTGAAAGCATTTGCAGACGACAATATAAATGTGCCTTAAAAATTGAAATTTCTTCTTCGTTGGAATGAAAACACTGTGTGAAAAGCAGAAAATGCTAGTTACCAGCATTTTCTCAATTTCCCACGGTGTTTTCATAAGCCCTCTTGGTCAGGTTTGTTAAAATTTGGGATTATGTGGTAGAGGGTAAAGCCATTACAAAACAAATATGACTTTTTGGCACAGTGGCACAGAATAGGTTCAGACATGGCTGCTAAAACTAGAAATGTCCACTTATACTATATTAACTCTCTAGCACACAACAAAATTTTACACTTGTCCCAAGTTAAAGCATTTGCAGACGACAAATTAGATATGGCTCAGATGGTGAGATTTGTCTGTAAAAGGACAAAAAACATAACCAGCATTTTCTCCTTTTCCCACAATGCTTTCAAAAGGCCTCTTTCTTGGGTCATTAAAACTTGGGAGTGTGTGGTAGAGGGTTAACAAGCAATTTCAATTTTACACAAAAATTGCTAAAGAGTCCAAGTAAGATTATTTTTTACAATTTGACATATTTCTTTTTGACAATTCAAACAATTACATTTGGTGCTAACTCTTTAATCAACATAATTTTAGACTTGTCTATTTTGGAAGCAACTTGCGGATGACAAATCTGGATCTAAATAAAGGACCTTATTGGTAGGGTAGAAAACATAGAGTGAAAGGAGAAAATGGAAGTAAAAGGAGAAAATGTAAGTTACTATCACAATTTTGTCAGGAACATGGGAACAGCCAAAGATAATTAGTCTTCAAAAATCATAATGCCACAAGGTTGCACCAAGACAGATCGGAGGAGACTTTCCAGTGGTAGAAGGATAGTTTTGAATCTTTGACCACAACTAAACAGTTGTCAAACACTCACCCAAATAATTCCTACTTCTTGCAAGCTCTGTTACATTAATATGGCATGATCCTTTTGGTATGCGAGTTACCAGATTATAGCCATACTTGAGGTGTCGGCGGGTATAGATACCCGCGATGATCCGACAGGCGTCATTGTTACCTCCACACACCCCACAGTGGTCCTTCCTGAGACCTGAACCAATAACACCGTCACAGCCAACCACCTGAAAGTACATGTATATAAATACAATTGATAGTGGCTTATTAACCCTTTCTGAATTCAAAATATCTGCAGACCAGTCAAATTCAAAATTGGTACAAATAAGCTTAGGCCCAGTAGCAACTAAATGTAAACAATTTGGGGGATAAATTGCAGACATATCTAATTCATACCATTTAAAAGTATGTATACTCGTAATCATTCATGGGTCTGATAATGTGCTACAGTGCAATGTGTCAAAGTTTCAAATGCTGACAGCAAAATGTATTCTAATACTACAACAAAGTTGCCAAATTTGTTCTAGTATATCAATGGTACAATACATAATTGTATATGCAGCAATTAGACTAGAGATGGGGTGGTATCGTCAATGCATTGATGAATCTTCATTTTGCATAATACGATAGTGTATCGCGATACAACAGTGGTGTATCCATACAGAACGATACTCATAAGCAGGGTTTCCGCTGGGCTTTGCATTGGGCGCTATTTGCAAAGGAAATTATAATTTGACACAGAAAAATATGAGTTGGCAAAAAGGGAATGGCACATGACCTATCATTTAGGGGTAGGAGACATTTTAATGCTACTATTCCTTGTTATGAATGATAACCTAATGTAAAACCAATAACCAGTCTCGATCATCTAGGACATAGATAAGGTGTTCCATGTTGATTGGCACAGGTGATTATTGACACTTAGCTGGTATGACAAGCATATATCTGATAACTGTCACTTAATTAAAGAAGATCAAACACGAAAGATGTTCCAATATGTACAACTGGTAAAGAGTTAAACAATACGCTTGGTGTTTGAAAAGACAGAAAACATTATGGAACAAGAAGAAAATGCCAGTGACCAGCATGTGACCAGCATTATTTTTTCTCCTTTACCTACAATGTTTTATCAAGCCTTCTGCCTAAAGGTTGTTAAACATGACATTGGCTAAGGGGTACCATACTAACTCTATTTAACGACCCCAGGATGTTTAACATGTTATTGAAAATGTGTGTATATTTAGACAGTCAGCCGTTAGTGACACTGATTTGTGAACTGAAGATTACGTTGATGCCCTGGGTGAATTCCAGCTTCTTTATCTCTTTACCAAACGACAAAATTTTAGGATGGTCCAAATTGAAAGCATTTTGCAGATGGCAAAATGAGAGTGACTCAAAAATCGAAATTTGTTTTGGGAAGGTCAGAAAACATTGTGGGAAAAGGAGAAAATGCTTCTTTTCCCACCATGTTTTCAAAAGCTAGCTTTCTCATGGTCGTTAAAAGTCGGGATTGTGTGGTAAAGGATTATTTCAACTTTATCGATGGATTGGCCGTCTGGTAAGCGCATTTCTCATTAGAGAAGAAGCTAGTGGAGCCTTAATAAGAGGCGAAGCATCAATAAGGGACATTTAAGGTAAATCTCACACTGGTGTCAAAAGTTGTAAACTATCAAAGAGCAATGGTAAATTTATCATCATTTTGTAAATGACAGCAAAATGCATCATTTTGCATGCTGACATTATAATGAGCATTGAATTCACTAGAAAAAATGTCATTAAGTTTCTTTGTGTGTGTGACATGCAAACACATTTCAGTCACACACCTCTCTTTCACTAGTGATAGGCTGGAGCTTGGCTGTACCTTGCCAAAGGACAATGCAATGAGACCAGTGCCATCAGCAGGAACTGTGATTTTTTTAACCCTATACCATACAATCCCATGTTTTAACAACCTTGAGAGAGACAACTTGTGAAAACATCGTGGGAAAAGAAGAAAAAGCTCGAGACAAACATTTTCATCTTTTTCCCACAATGTTTTCTTCCCTTTCCAAGATGAATTCCAGCATGAGTAAAATTGGACTTCTTGTCTGCAAATGCTCTCAAGTTGGAAAGGTCAAGAATTTTGTTCTCTTGTAAAGAGTTAACCCTTTTTTACACAATCCCAAGTTTCAACAACCCAGGCAAATGAAACTTTTGAAATCATTGTGCAAAAAGGAGAAAATGCTGTTAATCAGCATTTCCTCCTTTTCCCACAATGTTTTTCTACTTATTCAGACATGAATTCAATCATTTGAGCCACATTTAACTTGTTGTCTGCAAATGCTTTCAATTCAGACCAGTCTACAATTGTCATTTGGCAAAGACTTAACTCTTTACCACACAATCCCAACTTTTAACGACCCTGAGGAAGAAGTCCTTTTGAAAACATTGTGGCAATAGGAGAAAATGCTGGTAACCAGCATTTTCTCCTTTCCCCACAATGTTTTCTATCCCTTCCCAAAACAAATTTCAATTGTTTAATCATATTTATTGAGTTGTCTGCAAATGTTTTCAATTTGGATCAGTCTAAAATTTTGTCATTTGGTAATTCTGTTCAAGAACTTTTTGGTTCTTGATCTGAGTTCTAGAATGGCCATTTAATGTTCATGAACTTTTCAAGAACTAGATTCAAGAATTGTTCTAGAACTGTTTCTTGAATTTCTAGCAGGGGACTGTTCAATAACTTTTTAGTTCTTGAACATCTGAGTTCTAGAATGGCCATTTAATGTTAATTAACTGTTCAAGAACTAGATTCAAGAATTGTTCTAGAACTGTTTCTAGAATTCCTCACAGGGGAAGACTTAAGCAACAACTGAACTGCACAGGGCTTGAACCTAAGGGCGTATTTGTTCTAGCGAAACCGGTTTCAATTCCAAACTAGTTTTAGAAACCAGTCACTTTTTCATCGAAACTATTTGGAAACTGGTTTCGGTTTTCTTCTTTTTTGGGGGTGAAACCGAAACTATTTAGCAAAACCATGGAAACCACCTGATAGGGTAGTTTTGTCGGTTTCATCTGTCCGAATATAGCTACGGTTAGAAATAAAACAATATGGCAACAACAAACTCGGAATTGACCTTGACTTCGAATACCACAGATGCGGCGGAATGGGCACAGGGTGTTCGAGAAAGAGGTATTAGAAATCTTTTTTTTCTTTTTGGTAGTCATTCTTAAATGGTAAACATGTTTATCCAAAGTGCAGTATTCTATAGACTCTAAAAAACTTGAGGCTTATTCGCACTGATATCTGTTTGGCCCCCTTTGCCGCACCAACAGCTACTGTATACATATAGATATGTTTATTAAAGAACAGAATAAAAGCCAGCCATTTTGAAACTTTAGAATTACAACTACTCATTTTTATATGAAACTGAAACTGATTTCGGTTTTGTTAAAACAGAAACCGAAACCAAAACCTGTGAGTTTCAGTACAACAAATACACCCTAAGTTATTAAACGGCAGAACTTTTATTTTATAATGAAAACATTTGCAGACGACACTTCGATGTTGTCCTGTAAAGTATAGAAAACTTTATGGGAATAGGAGATAATAGTGTTTTTCAGCATTTCGAGGGGTGAATGCAAAACTATTCCATCTGCGTTTAGGAAAATTTTACAGCAGAGAGAAAATACCTTCCCATTTCTTTGAATAGCATTGTTAGATCATCTTGTTCTGGTATGTTGTTTTGAATTCATTCACACATTTCAAAACAAGATATCTGAACAAGATGATCTAACAGTGCTTTTCACAGAAATGAGAAGGTTTTTCATCTGTACTGTAAAATTATCCAAAACGCAGATGGAATAGTTTTGGATTCACCCCTCGATTTTCTCTCCCACTCTGTATCTAAACACTTCTACCCATCATGGGCTTGACTGGTTATGGGTTTGGGGTCATGCTTAGTACTTAACCTTTTACCACACAATCTGGATTTTTAACGACCCTGGGAAAGAAGCCTATTGAAAACAATGTGGGAAAAAGAGAAAATGCTGGTAACCAGCATTTTCTCTTTTTCCCACAATGTTTTCTACCCTATCAAAGAAAAATTGCACCAGTTGAGCCATATTGAAATTGTTGTTTAGAAATGCTTTCAATTTGGACAGGGGTAAAATTTTGTTGTCTGGTAACGGGATAAAAGCTCAATGGCAATATAAAACATATTATCAAAGTTTCCAAATATTAAAGATACATCTATACTTGTTTTCAGCCAGTATTTAACCCATTTTATCTTTATTGTGTACAACTATAACCATGCTTGTATCTTCATGCCAAACACTGCCATTGACAGTAGCAAGGTTGCGCAGATTACAACCAATAGTAAATGCATTGTCATTTTCTGGAGACCATCAAAGAAATCAATGTTTTCGTTTCTGGTTTTAAATCGAAGACAGACCCCTTGAGTTTCTTTACCCCTTACACCATATATTGCAGGAACTTATCTATATTTAAACAGCTGACTAAATTCTAAACCATTCTACAACAATCAAGTTTTAACATTGATTTTTCTCTCTTGCTGTAAGGATGTCTTTAAATCTAGCCTTTTATCAAGGGGAAAAAATGTAGATACACGAGGGGGGAGGAAAACATTATCAAGGTAAAAATTTATTCATAAGCTGGTTTTTCAATGTATTTCAGAATCTTATCAACCCCTTAGATAAATACACCATTGCAATACAATAAGGCATTTGCATTAACTTTTCAAAACTAATTAACACTATACAAAACACATATGCCTATCATGCATGGAAAAAAATCTTCATAATTTATTCAACAACATTTTCCATTTTTGTCAAACTTGTCCCAATATCTTTTTTTTTTTTCATGGGATTGAAATGAGATTTTTATTCAAATTTCAAAAGATAATGAGCCATGCTCTGGCAAAAGGGGGCTTAATGCATCTCCCTGATGTATTATAACATGCAAGTCATCACATGATTACGGATTCATAAAATCCATTTGCCTAACAACAGACTGTATCATGAGGTAGAATGGTCCTTGGACATGCTGAAAATTTACAAATAGCGGAAAGTTTAGATCCATGTCAGCCTGAGAGGCCTGTGCAGCCCGACATGGACTGATACCGTTCCCCTCCCCCTGCTTCTTCAGATGCATTAAGCCTCCTTTTCACAGAGCATGGCTCAAATTAGTTATAACTCTAGTTTTAATCAACATGACATAACCCAGTGGGTATCATCACAAAACCCTTTACCAAATGAGCCTGCCTTTTCATAGCCCTGAGGTAGAGAGTTCTCAAAACATTATGGGAAAAGGAGACACTGCTAAGAAACCAGCATTTTCTCCTTTTCCCAGAATGTTTTCCACCCATCAAAGACAAATCCAATCATTTGATAGTCATTTGCTTTATCTTCTGCATGTATGTTCAATATAGACAGACCTAGAAAACTTTTGTCTAGTTCAGAGTTATTTACCTTACGGTTGCCTTTGCAGGCCAGTGTTAACCAAGATCAGACTGCACAAAATGTGCAGTCTGATCTTTGATCTACACTGTCGGCTTTACTGAGACACTCTGGACTACAGAAACCTTCGTATTGCAAGTAGCAGGGTGTTTTTCCCAGTCTGAAAATGCCTTTTGGGTTATTTGGCACTCTAAAGGATGATCAAAGACGACACCATTTTCAACACTACTTTAGTCATATTATATCAATCAGTGCACCTATTGATGTGTTTCTGGAATTTCTCACTCCAATACTATACTTAGCATAAAAAGTTTGGCTGTCAAAGTGCTTTGGGTCCTGTGTGGCTCAGAGGTAAAGTAAAGGCCTTACAACCTAGAAATCCCAGATTTAAGCCTCACTAGAAGCACTGGGTTAATAGTGGGAATATCCTTCGGCAGGACACTTCAGTAGCCCAGCCTTAAGGACTGATGAAACCCATGGCGTTCAAAACAAATTTCTCTATTTCCGACAAGTTTTCCAATGCAATTTTTCCTACAGTCTACCTTGCAAAAACGCAGACTATGAAGACACAAGATCAGACTGCATCTTTTGTGCAGTCTGATCTTGATCCACTCTGTCTGCATCAGCAATTAACCCTTTACCAAATGGCCAAATTTTTTAATCATCCATATTGAAGGAATACACAGAAAAAAATTCAAAGGTACATATAATGTGAAATGATAGTTTTTGTTCTTGAACATTTAGAAAGCATTGTAGGAAAAAGAGAAAATGCTAGTTACCAGCATTTTCTCCCTTTCCCACAATGTTTCTAAAAGACTTCTATCCTAGGGTCGTTAAAACTCAGGACTGTGTGGTAAAGGGTTAAATTCATGTTCAGTGTTACAAGGGCAAAACACTTATTTTGATGCAGATGCAGAAAAAGGTATTAAAAAGTACATACAGAATATTATGTTGTGGTAACTCTCCCAGTGCTTTTACTTGATAAGAGCAGTGTGTGAAAATTTCATATCGTGCGAGGACGAAGTACAAGCGGGATGTAAAAACTTTCTTACGTAGCAAAAAGTAAATACAAGCATCTGGAAAGTTTCTAAACACGATATTCCTTTTATTTTATACCTATGACTTTCAATGACAAAGTTTTGCAGTTATTGTTATTTTACTTGAAAACAGTAAACAAAATAAAACAAATGGTGTAGAGGGCAGTCTTCTTTTTATGAATGGCAGATGAACATTAAAGCGTAACATTTTGGCCAATCAAATCGCAAATCAATGCATGCTTACTCTGCGCGCGAGATACGTCATCCAACCATATTTGGCTCTTTATTTGACACTGTGTAGATACCGATTTTTTTGTGTATGTTACTTTATCCGTGTGCCACGCATTATATTAACCCTTTTATCGCACAATGCCGCCTGTTAATGCCCGCGGAAAGAAGCCTCTTGAAAACATTGTGGGGATTAGGAGAAAATGCTGGTAACCAGCATTTTCTCCTTTTCTACAATGTTTTCTACCCTATCAAAGAAAAATTGCACCATCTGCTCCACACCGAAACTGTCATCTGCATGTGCCTTCAATTTTGGACAAGGCTAAAATTTTGTCATCTGGTAAAGGGTAAATGAGCCGGAAAATCTACTGGTATATAATACAGTAAAACGTAGATGCTGCACCAATGGCTGCCTATCAACATACTTTACATTTTGTAAATTTTTGATACTTTTCAGGTTCCTTTCAATACACAACCAGTATGAAAACATTATGATTATGCAAACTAGCTAGTATGCATTCACCGCAAGTCTTTTGTAAACAGTATTTTAGGTCTATAAACTTGAATTAGGTCTCTTTGAACTTGTTGAGGCTTTTCTTTTGTTGTCAAGCCCAAGCAAAATTATTTCTAGTTGCATAAATTTAACCCTTATCCTGCTGAATAACTAAATTAAAACTTTCAAGCTGATGGTGAAAAACACAATGCTGGAATTTCAAAGTTATGGGGGTTGGGGAAATATCTCCTCATCGGACAGTGTAGATCCAAGATCAGACTGCACATTTTGTGCAGTCTGATTTTGATCTACATTGACCGCAAAAGGTCCACAAATCAGGCTTAGCAGCCTAGGGGTTAACAGTTTTCAAGATGGTAAAATTTTTGACTTGTTGGTTATTGAAAGCATTCGCAGATGATCGATGAAATGTGGCACACATGAAGGGATTTGTTGTTGAAAGGGTAGAACATTGTGGACAAAGGAGAATGTGCTGGTTACCAGCGTTTTTGCCTTTTCCTCACAATGTTTTCAAAAGGCCTAATTTCCACAGAGTTGTTAAAACACTAGATTGTTTGGTAAGAGATTACCGTGCTGTTCAAGGCCACAGATGTATGTTGCAGACTGTACAAAGCAAGATAAGCTTGCAAGTACATGCAGTCAGATCTTGTTCTACACTCTCTGCTACTCTGCTGGTAGTTTCTGACATTCTAGCCCATTCTTTTTCACTAATTTGAAGAAATCTACTACAGTATCCGTCCACAATATAAATTCAGCAAGAAAAGGGTTAATATGCCACTTGCAAATGCCTTCACAATAATTCACTGGTCTAAAATCTTGTGTTTGGTAATGAGTTGAACTGCTAAAAGTGTGTATGAAAGATCAGATTGCAAGTTCTGCTCAGTTTTATCTTAACCTACAACATCAGCAGTTGTGATAGGTATCAGCTAGGGTTTCTATTCACCAACCTTTCTTAACCCCTAGAGCAAGTATAAACCTATCATTTAGATCCTAGAAGTATGACCCAAATAATTGCAATTTCATGATTGACTTTGTCTAGTTTTTGGAAGGCGAGAGCCTTCATATGTAATCACTCCGCAGCTTGCTGCAAATGCCTCTGAACAGTTTTATCCAACCACCTTTCAAATAGTTCGATACATCTCGCGTACAAAAGGACAAAAACAGTTCCAGATCATTGTAAATTGAATCAGAACAACAAGGAGAAACTTCAAATTTACAAAAAGAATGAAATCAAATTCTTGAAAAACATACTTTCAGGTAAATGCAAAATATTTTGGATCAGTTTATTGTTATGGTCGTGTTGCCGCAGCAACAAATAGATTGTAGTTGTAATAAGCCAATCGAAAGCAGCAAAAATGACCTACTTTTCTCCACAATGCATAAATATTTAAACCAATCGGATAGCTTTTTGGAAGGTGACTGAAGACGATTTACTCCTCTATTTCAAGAAAAATAGGTCCTCGTAGATCAACAAACATACGCGTCTGTTTCATTTGATGTGTGAAATTAACATGCGGGTAAAAAATCTGTGTATGACAATAACACAATCAGTGAATTTCAGAGTTAAGTGTCATAGAATTCGCTCTAAATTTTAAATTAGTCTCCTTCCGCAGCGTTGACATGGCCTAGTTTATCGCGGGTGAATAAGTATGGAAACACCCAAAACCACTCGAAAATCACCTAAAACTACTGTCATTACACCCAAAAACACTTTCCTTACAACAATATCTGTACGCAAAACGCTTAGATACACGATTTTATTTTTTGTTTTAAATAAGTCATTGATTAACGCTATCAATTGTAACTACATATTTTAGTACTTTGATCCGCATTAGGTGGAAGTATTTAATGTACTTTGATTAGTCGTAGTTAAACATGTGTTCCGAGAGTAAAGAATTTCCATCATCAAAAAGTTAAAAAGCTACATTTATGCTGCTCATGGCTGTTGTCCGGACCTAAAAAACATTACAGTGGCGCCAAGAATGTTTCGCACTCTCCGTATGCAGTAAATATAACCTGAAATATTTGGTAAGCAGTTTCACTTTCGACTGTAAATTGACAGCTGGGTGGAGAACGGGGAACAGCGCTTTTCCATGCAAATAGCATCGTTGATAATGATCAGAAAAGAGCTAATTTTGTTTCTACGACTTGCAGTCTGATCTAAGACTTACAGCCTGCTCTGTAATTTTGTTACACCTCAAAATCCAAGTGATAAGACTTTTGACAGAGTTGAAAACCTTTATTCAAAATTACCTGCAACTGAAAACGCTCATTATTGGAGAACGGTTTAAGTTTCATTGCAAGATGCAAAGTGAAAATGAAACTGTAACCATATATTTGACAGACTATAATTGATGTGGCTAAGTGAGTCTTGTGAGTTTGGGACATTTCTAGATGAGCTGAGAGATTGGTTTGTCTGTGGGTTACAGAACACTTACTCGGAGAATGTTATTGTCAGAAGTAGAATTAACTGTGAAAAAGGCAGTTAGTGTGTCTGTTAGTTTGGAACTGGTGGACAATAAGGCGTCAGAAACCAAGGGCCCATGATTACAAAAATCTTTACGCAGTGGTTTAGGTATGGTAAAACTAATCATGACAGACATGTTTCTACAAGAATGCACAGTGTGTTAGCTGTAAAGGTCAGGACATATAAGCAAGATGTGTCCGAAAAAGACTATTAAAGACTGAAATATGTTCACAGCCTAAGGCCACAAGGGACAAGAAAAATAAGAAAAAGTCCAAAATTCATTTGCTGAATGAACATCGAATTTTCAGTCAGTCTGAAAATGAAAATGAGGGAGAATAGCCACTTTTGAACCTAAGATCACCATCAAGCTCAGAGGGCAATGTTTTAGTGCAGATTTAGAGTACAGATTATGATATGGGATTAGATGCAGGGGCCTCGATGACTATTGTTTTGGAAAAATTCCATGCGTCATTCTTTATTACCCGTCCAGTACCTGTTAAACTGTGGATGACGAGTAGCTGACACCCTAATTACCCGCATGTTGACAATTAATTGCAAATTATGAATCAGTCAACAGATTACAGACTATTTTACAGAGATAATGTTGATCTATGTACTTGATTAAAGAAAGGCGGTGAGCATCTTATGATGCAATCAACAGGAAGCACTGGTAATAAATAATTGAGTATTGTCCATGACCCATCAACTTTCAGCTGAATTTTAATCGATCTTTCGAATTGAGAACAATGTTCCATGAAACTTTTCTCTTTTTACATGTGCTTGATATGTGCTTGATATGATTGGAGAACAAATTTCAAAATGAAGAATTTCCAGATCAGCCTAGTGATCAGACAAGTGTGAAAGTTTAAAAAAAAAAAAACGAACATAGAGCTAATTAACTCTTTACCAAACGACAAAATTTTAGACTGGTCCAAGTTGAAAGCATTTGTAGACGACAAAATAAATGGGACTGAAAAATTGAAATTTGTTATTGTGATGGTAGAAAACATTGTGGGAAAAGGAGAAAATGCTGGTTACCAGCATTTTCTCCTTTTCCCACAATGTTTTCAAAAGGATTCTTTTACAGGGTGGTTAAAAGTCGTGATTGTGTGGTAAAGGGTTAATCCTTTACCAAACAATCCATTGTCCAGAATTTAACAATCTTGAGAAAGAAAACTTCAGACAACATTGTAAATAAAGAAGCAATTTCTTCTTTTCCACATAGTTTTCAACATTTTAAAGACCAAATAGATTGTTCAAACCATCTTTATCTTGTCATCTGCAAATTTATGCAAGCTTTAAATTTGGACAGGTCTAAGACATCGTCATTGAAAAGATTTAACTGACATCATGGTCCACATGGACAGATAATTCTAAATTCTAATTACAAATTAAAATGGTAGTAGAATTGAATTTACAAATGTTTGTGAAGATGGGTCAAGAATGGTTTCCATCATTATTATTGATTGATTGATAGTGACAGTGTAGTGTTTAACACAGTTTTCAACATTATTTCAGTTATGTTGGGGCAGCCAATGCACCTATTCATGCTTTCCTAGAGTTTCTTTTACCAGTACTGTATTCTTTTTAAGCCACTGGCTACTTTCCCACACTTCTATCATTGAAACAATGGGCAGCAGTGAGAGAGCAATGTTGCAATGGCTATCATCAGTCCCCGGAAAGAAATTGGCTGAGCCGGGGATCAAACCATTGACCCCCTGTTCTCAAGTCCTGTATGCTGTCCACTGAGCTAACGGGGCTCGGTCCATTATTATCATGAATATTTAAAATATGCATTATCATGTTGAATTATTTACATTCATCTAAATAAAACATAAAGTGAAAAGTTCTTTTATCCTTTGCGCAAAAATTTTACAAATAAAGTCTGAGCTAGTAATTTCTAATTAATGTAAATGTAGACTTGTCCATTACAGACATTATGTCTCCATGATGCACAAATCTAAATTTACAGGTTTTAGATGCTTATTGCTTGTGTATGAAAATTCATCCTGACTCCAGGGGAATCCAACTGCTTCGATCGGGCTGAAATCCAATTTTTCAGCATGGAATCCAACTTTTTCCTGCTTTGGATTTTTGGAATCCAACTTGCAAAATCTTAGTGAGAACCCTGAAGTACTTTGAGTCATGTGAAACTTGAGCAACTGTGTTGCTGAAAACTTACACAATATATAGAGTTCTAGACAAGGTAAAGTAACTCCCAAATATGGTCATCAAAAGAAAGTCTACCATTAATTGTTGTGAGTGGAGATGCCCAGTCCTTCTCTATTTGGAAGAAACTGGATAACTCTTTACTAGTTGACAAAATTTTAGCCTTGTCCAAATTGAAAGCATTTGCAGACGACAATTTTAATGTGGCTCAAATGGTGCAAATTTTCTTTGATACGGTAGAAAACATTGTGGGAAGAGGAGAAAATGCTGGTTACCAGCATTTTCTACCTTCCCACAATGTTTTCAAAAGGCTTCTTTCCCAGGGTCATTACAAGGCGGACTTGTGCGGTAAAGAGTTAATGGAACTCAAGCTTGATTAGAAGAAAATTAATTGGACTTGCCAAGTTGGTTCTGTAGAGCAATTGTTGTCAAAATACTCTTCATTGTTTGATAGAGTATTGTGGTAATGAAAGTTATTGCAGCGAAACTGATACTAAATGATGAGTTGAGTCCAAAATCTTGCAAGTTGTCAAAGTTGATAGAGACAGTGATATTCAGTGTACTGGCCAGCCCTGCAAAAGGTTGCAAGTTCTCGCAAAAAACTGAACCAAATGGTTTGACTTGAATAGTCGCATATACTAAGATCGATGGAAAGTATCGTTGTAAACTGTGTTGCGACAAGTCTTAAATTTCCTGAACTGAGGTTTACATAACATAAGAAAGTTGAATATATTGTGGCGAAAGGAGAAAATGGTGGTTGCTAGCATTTCTCCCTTCTCACAATATTTTCTAGCCCTTTGAAGACTATTGCAATGAGTGATGCAAAATTTCAATTTGACAAGTCTTATTACATGTGTACTTAAATTTCCTTGAAACTTAGTTTTTTTTACCATGAGAAAGTTTAAAACATTGTGGCAACAGGAGAAAATGCTGGTAGTAAGCTTTTCTCCTTTTGACAAAATATTTTCATAACTCTTTAACATTATTTACAGCCTTTGAGCCATTATCTGTTTGTTTGCTGCAAATGCTTTTAATTTGACAGAAATTTTCTTCCCTGGTAAAGAGAATGACTTTTAGCTAAAAACTCTGTCTAGGGTTTTGGAAATAATGGTGCTTGGAAGATTAAGAAAAAAATGTGTTAGGAGAAACCATTACTCAAACAAGTAATGCTTTCTCTTTCCATAATGTTTTTATCCAAAAAGTATATGAATTGAGCATGGTAAAGATTTTTTAGTGTGTAAAGTCTCCATTTTAGCCTTATCCAAACAATCCTGTCTAATGATTGATTGATTGATTGATTGATTGTATGGTGTTTAACGCCGTTTTCAACATTGTTTCAATTAAATCGCGGCAGCCAGTGCACCTATCCATGCTTTCCTGGAGTTTCTTTTACCAGTACTCCGCACAATATTCTTTCCAAGCCACTGGCTGCTTTCCCACATAACCATCGTGGAAACAATGGTCAGCAGTGAGAGAGGAATGAATCCTGTCGCAATGACTATAATCAGGCCTCAGAAAGAAATTGGCCAAGCCAGGGACCGAACCAGCGACCTCTTGTTCTCAAGTCCTGTATGCTACCGACTGAGCTACGGGGCTCGGCACAATCCTGTCCAAATGACCAAGAGAAAGAACAATCTTCTTAACACCATAAGAAAAGGATAAAATGCGGGTAATCAGAATTTTAATATTTTCCAACAATGTTTTACGAAAAAGTATGTTTTCCTGTTGAGAGCAAATAGGGAAAAAGAGCAATCACTTTTTACGTGCCACTGATGTGTTTTACAAAAAGCTTTTCAATCTCTGCTCGTTAGCTTGCCGTTGGAACACGTATTATGCTCTATAAATCGAATTTGCTTTTGAAAATACAGAAAACATTGTGGGATGTGGAGACAGTGTAGGTATCTGGTAATATCTCTGGTGCCGTATGTTTTCAGATACTCATGAAAGTTTGTCAGAATGTTTCTCATGATGACATGTCCGACGAGTTTGAAAAAGGGTCACGTCTAGTCAAAAAATAGGTCATTAGGTAAAACCTTAGAAAAACCTTGTGTACACTCTAGATACCACATTTTCCGTTGGATACCTATGAAACTTGGTCAGAATATTTGTCTTGATGCTATCTCGGGCAAGTACACAAATGGGGCATGTCGGGTCAAAAACTAGGTCACTAGGTCAAATCTAAGAAAACACATGTACACTCTAGAGGCCACATTTTTCGTCAGATACACACTAAAGTTTGTCAGAATGTTTGTCTTGATATCTCAGATAAGTCTGAAAGTAGGTCACATCAGGTCAAAAACTAGGTCACCGGGTCAAATCTTAGAAAAGCATTGTGTACGGTCTAGAGGCTACATTTTCTGTCTGATACTCATGAATCTTGGTCAGAATGTTTGTTTTGATGACATCTCAAATGAGTTCGTAAATGGGTCATGTCTGGTCAAAAACTAGGTCACCAGATCAAATCTTAGAAAAACCTTGTGTTCGCTCTAGAGGCCCCATTTTCAGTCTGATACTCGTGAAAAGTGGTCAAAATTCATCCTGATGATATCTTGGACAAGTTTGAAAATAGGTCATGTCGGGTCAAAAACAAGGTCACAACATCAAATCCTTGTGTACGCTCTGGAGGCCACATTTTCAGCGGGGTACTCATGAAACTTTGTCAGAATGTTTGTCTTGCTGATATCTTGAACGAGTTTAAAAATGGGTCACATCAGGTCAAAAACTAGGTTCCTAGGTCAAATCTTTGAAAAAGCTTGTGCACGATCTAGAGGCCACATTTTTCGTCAGATACTCATGAAACTTGGTCAGAATATTTGTCTTGATGATATTTCAGACAAATTTGAAAATGGGTCACGTCGACTGAAAAACTTTTAAAATCTTTTAAAAATATTGTGTATGCTCTAGAGGCCACATTTTTAGTCCAATACTCTTGAAAGTAAGTCAGAATGTTTGTCTTGATAATATTTGTCGGACGAGTTTGAAAATGATTTATGTTGGGTCAAAAACTAGGTCACTATATCAAACCTTAGAAAAACCTTGTGTATGCTCTAGATAGAGGCCACATTTTAAGTCTGATATTGATGAAACTTTGTCAGAATGTTTGTCTTTATGATATCTCAGTCCAGACTGAAAACTGGTCATGTTGGGTCGAAATCTGGGTCACTAAACCAAATCTTAGCAAAACCTTGTGTGCGCTCAAGAGGCCACATTTCTAGTCAATAGTTATGAAACTTCGTCAGAATTTATGGCTTGATAATATTTCACATGAGTATAAAAGTGGGTTATGTCGGGTCAAGAACAAGGTCACCAGGTCATATCTTTGAAAAACCTTGTTTATGATCTAGAGGCCACATTTTCAGTCCAATCTCTTGAAAGCTGGTCAGAATGGTTTTCTTGATATCTCAGACGTGTTTTAAAAATAGGGAATACCGGGTCAAAAACCAAGTCACCAGGTCAAATCTTTGGAAAACCTTATATTTCCTCTAGAGGCCAAATTTAATACTCATGAAAAGTGGTCAGAATGTTTGTAGTGATGATTTCTTTGATAATTTAGAACAAAAATCCTGTCTGGCCAAAAACTGGGAAACCAGATAAAATCTTTTGAAAAAACCCTTCTGTTCAACAGACCACATTTTTGGTCCAATACTCTTGAAAATTGGTCAGATTGTTTGTCTTGGTGATATCCTGGATGAGTTTGAAAATGGTTCATACTGGGTCAAAAGATAGGTCACTAGGTCAAATATTTGGAAAACCTCGTGTTCGCTCTAGAGGCAAACTTTCAATCAAATACTCATGAAAAGTAGTCAGAATGTTTATCTTGATGATTTCTGTGATGTTTTTGAAAATGGGTCTTATTGGGTCAAAAACTAGGTCACTGGATCAAATTTTTGAAAAACCTTTCTTACGCTTCTTTTTAGATGAGTGTGAAAATGGGTCATTTCTGGTCAAAAAGTATGTCACCTGGTCTAATCATAGAAAAACCTTGCGTACACTGTGGAGGCCTCATTTTTAGTCCAATGCTCATGAAAGTTGGTCAGAGAGGTCTGATGATTTTCAGGACAAGTTTGAAAATGGGTCAAAAAGTAGGTCACTGGGCTTAATCTTTAAAAAAAACCTTGTATACGCTGTAGAGTCCATATTTTCAGTCCATTCCTCATGGAAATTAGAATGTTTGCCTAGATGATTTCTTTGATGAGTTTGAAAATGGCTCACACTGAGTCAAAAACTAGGTCATGGAGACAAATCTTTGAAAAAAACCTTGTGTACCCTCTAAAAGCCACATTTTCAGTCCAGTACTCATTAAAGTTTGTTAGAATGATTATGTTATCTGGGAAACGATTGGAAATAAGTCATGTTTGGTCAACAAGCTCAGGTGAACAACTTCAGGGCCATCATGGCCCTCTTGTTATAGGGATATGTACTACATTTGAAATACATCCTATTAAGCCTATTCTAAACTCGCCTTCCAATAGTACTTTCAGTACTTTGATTAAGAAAGTGGACAGTTTGGATCAAAGATCAGACTGCATATTTTGTCCTGCCTGATCTTGATCTACATTGGCCGCAAAGGCAACTATAACTCTGAAAGGCACTTTAAACCAAATGGTGTAACCAATCAAATGTTGTGCTACTTTCTAAATAAAAAAATGGGACCAAGGATGAAACTATGAATGCTTGGTGAATAAACGGGCCAGGGCCTAATTATTCACCAACCATTCTTAAGAATGTTCTAAGTCTTCTTCTCCAGAATTTTCTACCTTCATAAGTAACACAATTTCTGATTGGCCAAACAACTTTATTTAGCCAATCATCAGTTGTGTTGCTTTCAAATATAGAAAATTCTGGAGAATAAGACCAAGATCATTCTTAAGAATGGTTGGTGAATATGGACCCAGATCTCTTGGGGGTTGAATAATTCTTTCATCTTTATAATTCACACAAAATTACTCTAATTCAAACAGACAGGTATGAGAGGGGCAGCTTTTTGTTGCACAATGGCACAATACTTGAAAAGAAATCTATTTCTGCCAAGTGAATGAATGATCATTCATTTCCCTCTTTACCAGACAACCAAAGAAAAATTTAAGACAATTGTCCATATTCAATTGATGAAATATTTCTGTAAAAGCAGCCTAAATGATAAGACATGTCATTGGAAATGCAAAAAATGCTGGTTAACTCTTCACTTAACAGCAAAATTTTAGACTCGTCCAAAATGAAAGTATTTGCAGACAACAAAATTAACGTGACTCAAAAATTGAAATTTGTTTTGGAAGGGCTGAAAATATTGTAGGAAAAGGAGAAAATGCTGGTGACCAGCATTTTCCCCTTTTCCCACTATATTTTCAAAAGACTTCTTTCTCAGAGTCATGGAAACCCGGGATTGATTGGTAAAAGGGTTAAGTGAACATTTTCTCTTTCCTCACAGTTTTCAGGAGTCCCTTCCTCAAAATGTCAGGTTCATTCGACAAAAGGATCAAAAGCCCAACCTAACTCAACAAACACCCAGCCATTAATGGTGCACTCTAATTTTCTGTTAGCAAATTGAAACTTGCTACTTTCTATAACAAATGAGAACATAATGAAACTTCAAATGTATCAAGTAAATAAACCATCCCCATTAACCCTTTACCAAACGACAAAATTTTAGACTGTTCCAAATATAAAACATTTGCAGACTACACAATAAATGTTACCGAAAATGGAAGTTTGTTTCGGGAAGGTCAGAAAACATTGTGGGAAAAGGAGAAAATGCTGGTTACCAGCATTTTCTCCTTTTCCCACAATGTCTTCAAAGGGCTTCTTCCTCAGGGTCATTAAAACCCGTGATTGTGTGGTAAAGAGTTAATGCAGGAATACACCATGCAAAAGTACTGTTGGATTCTTCCTGCATACTAGCATACATTATCACTTCCAGATTCTATTAATTGTCCAGGTTGACGCTGATTTCCATCTGGCTAGTTGAGAATGCCAACTGATCCAGTTTACAGATGCCCAAGGCCCAGTTAAACATCTGTAATAGTAATGGTGTTCTTTGTTTCATTACCAAACAATCAAGAGATTTATTAACCCTTTTCCCACAATGTCTTCAAAAGGTGTCTATCTCTGGGGCGTTAAAAGTCCGGATTGTGTCGTAAAGAGTTAACTCTTCACCAAATGACCAAGTTCAGTGTTGGACACGGCAAATCGAAAGTATTTGCAGACAGCAAATTACATGCATCTAAAATGGTGACTCTTGTAATTGATAGGATTGAAAATAATGTTGGAAAAGGTGAAAATGCTGCTTACTTGTTTTCAAAAGCCCTCTCTTTCAGTGTCATTAAAATTGGGATTGTGTGGTGGAGAGATAGCTCTTACAGCTCTATTACTGCTGTAACTCTTTGCCACACAATCATGAGTTTTAACAACCTTGAGGAATATTTAAGGCTTTTGGAAACATTGTGGGAAAAGGAGAAAATGCTTGTAACCAGCATTTTCTCCTTTTCCCACAGTGTTTTTTGTCCTACCAAAGACAATTTGTATAATTTGAGCCAGATTTCATTTGTTGTCTGCCAGTGCTTACAATTTGGATGAATGTAAAATTTTGTTGTTGGGTAAAGAGTCAAAATTGCTTATGGGAACTGTGTGGCTCACAATCAAACTGCAAAGAATGTGCAGTCTAATTTCAGATCTACACTAACTGCTTCTCTGCTACGACAAGCTTAAAATAGTAAGTCATGTCAGCTTCTTATTCCTAACCCATAAAGTGCTGGAATCCACTTAAGTTGTTTTTGCGGACAGTGTAGATCAAGATCAGACTGCACAGAATGTATATTCACTGTCTGCTAAATTTTTGCATATTCTGACCAAAACAAGCTTGAAATGACAATATTTTAAATAATATTTCCTGTCCCCAGATGACAAAATCTTAGACCAGTCTAAATTGAAAACACTTGCAGACGTCAATTTCAATATGGCTCAAATGATGGGATTTCTCAATGATAGGGTAGCAAAACATTGTGGAAAAAGGAGAAAATAGTGGTTGCCAGCATTTTCTCCTTTTCCCACGATGTTTTCAAAAGGCTTTTTCCTCAGGGTCGTTAAAAGTCGGCATTGTGTGGTAAAAGGTTAAAAAGATTCATTTCATTAATTCAGCAATCTAAGAGCTATCCGCAAAGGTCCATTTTCAGAAACTGGGTACTCAGTTATTTCATTACCTACTGCAGACTGTAAACTCTTTTCATCAGCTACAGCAGTCGACTTTGAAAACCATTGTGGAAGCAAGGAAAATAAGTTATTTTGAGCAATTTCTTCTGGTGCCTTAGCAAATTCACATCATGATTGTGTTCACATATTAACCCTTATAAGCTGCTAATCACGACCCACTGACCTTTTGCGGACAGTGTAGATCAAGATCAGACTGCACAGAACGTGCAGTCTGATCGTTGATCTACACTGTCCGATACGGTATTTTCTTTTCGGTGAAATCAACTTTGAAACTGCAATGTTTGGGCTTTTAGTATTGAGTAGAAATTTGCATTTCATTTATTCAGCAGCTTAAGTGTTAACTTTTTACTGAAACCACAAAATTTTGGACTTGTCCAAACCCAAAGCATTTGCAGGCAACAAAATTAATGTGGCTCAGATGCTAAAATTTGTTTTTGAAAGGGTTGAAAACATTTTAACCCTTTGCAAAACTACAAAATTTTGTCCAAATTGAAAGCATTTGCAAACGACAAAACCAATGTGACTGAAAAAAAAAATGAAATTTGCTTTGGGAAGGGTAGGAAACATTGTGGGATAAGGAGAAAATGCTGGTTACCAGCATTTTCTCCTTTTCCCACTATGTTTTCTAAAAGCCTTCTTTCTCTGGGTCGTTAAAAGTTAGGATTGTGTGGTAAAGGGTTAAGAGGTGGATAAAATGTTGGTTACAAACATTTTCTCCTTTTCCCACAGTTTTTTCAAGAGCCTTCTTCCTCAAGGCCATTAAAACTCTGAAATATGTGGTACAGGGGTAATAAATATGATGGGACTCGGGAAAACAGTGTAAGCATTGCAGTTTTACAATTTATTTTGCCTGGGTATTTCACATGACAAGGGCTTAATTATTTGATGAAAGGCACTACTAAGCCTGAAACATGTCAAACAATTAAATCAGTTGCTTGGTCAGGGCGCAGCAGCAAATGCATTCACAGAATCAACAAAATCTGCATTTTTCTTACTGTTAGCTCAGCTGTTTTCAAAGAAAACGTCGAAGTATGTCGTAGTCCTGACGTCCTCATCGGTGCCTGCGTCATCTGCATAACCTCATGCAGAAACTTCGACATTTTGTAATATCTGTGTTATCATTACTGAAGATATTTACTTCAAACTTGGACAAGCTGCTCACTATCACAAGGAAAACCTATACAACAAGGGCAGGTAACCATCGAAGTATTTTTGACACAATTATGCCCCTTTTTTGACTTGAAATTTTCACTGAAAGCCAAGCAACCACAGCCGAGCATTGGCACCCACATGCAGTGCTCTTGTATTGACTTTTATTTCAATTAATTTTTCAGCAAGCCGACTAGTCAGTCATCATAAGTTCATTATGATTTCAGGGTTACAACAGTAATAAGATTGGGCTGACTGCTTTAACCCTTTACCACATAATCCCAACTTTTAACGACCCTGAAGGAGAAGGCTTTTGAAAACATTGTGGGAAAAGGAGAAAATGCTGGTAACCAGCATTTTCTCCTTTTCCCACAATGTTTTCTACCCTTCCCAAAACAACTTTCCATTTTTGAGTTACATCTATTTTGTCATCTGCAAATTCTTTCAGTTTGGACTAGTCTAAAATGTTGTCTTTTGGTAAAGACTTAACTGTTCCAAGGAAACTTCCATGCCATAGTGCCTGTATAGGGAATAGAACCTAAAACCTCCGAGTTAGAAAACAGAATCTGATGTTTTTTCCACTGAGCAACAGAGGAGCGTAAACTACAGTTAACCCTTTAACAAATGACCAAAGTTTGGACTGGACCAAACTGAAAGCATGTGCAGATGACAACTTAAATGTTGCAAGAATGAGGATTTCTCTCATTGCGCAGAAATCATTGTGGGGGAGAAAAAGGGGAGAAAATTAATGCTGGTTACCAGCAATTTCTCCTTTTCCCACAATGTTTTCAAAATGCCTAATCTACCAGGATCATTAAAAGTAAGGAATGTTAGGTAAAGAGCTAAAACGGCATCATGTACCACAGAGAGTTATTGAAATGAAATATAGCTAACTTGCATTCCTCTTCTCTTCTGGCCGAGCCTGGTAGATCAGTGAGTAACATACAGGGCTTGCAACTTGATAGGGGGGCACTGGTTCAAATCCCCACTTCTGCCAATTTCTTCCGGAGGACTAATGATAGTCATTGCAACAGGATTCATTCCTCTCTCACCGCTAATCATTGTTTCAGTGATGGATATGTGGGAAAGCTGCTATTGCCTTGGACAGATTATTTTATGAAATACTATTACATGAAACTCCAGGAAAAGCATGGATAGGTCCACTGGCTGCTGCAATATAACAGAATTCATTTTGCCTTCGCAAGTGGACAAAATTCATAACCATGCATTCTTATCTGAGATAAAAACTCTTCCCACTGAGTTAAGATTTTAGACTTCAAAAGCAAATTTTATGTAGAAAATTTGAGAAAAAAATGAATAAAAAAATAAAAGGCATGTGATGAAAAAGATTGGGATAGCTGGAGAAAATTCTTGTCTGCATAAAAACCTTATTTGTCACAATGTTTTTTTTTTTTGCAATTTCTCCTGTGATATAATATCATAAACGGGTCTATATGGGGGAAACTTATAATTATGCAGTGTGAATGCAACATGAGCATAAAGAGGGATCATCTTCACTCAATTAATTCTTTACAACACAATCTCAACTTTTAACAACCCTGAAGTAGACGGCTTTTGAAAACATTGTGGGAAAAGGAGAAAAAGCTGGTTACCAGCATTTTCTCCTTTTCCCACAACGTTTTCTACCCTTTCAGAGACAAATCCCATTCTCTCTGCCAATTATAATTTTGTTTGCAAATGCTTTTAGTTTGGACCAGTCTACAATTTCGTTGTTTTGAAAAGAGTTAATAGTTTAAACAGCCTTATCCCTTAACCTATTAACCCTTTCCCAAATGACAAATTTTAGACTGGTCTAAACTGAAAGAGTTGGCAGATGACAATTTTAAATTTGATGAAAATGGCAGAAAGTTCTCAAAAAAGGGTAGAAAACACTGTGGGAAAAGGAGAAATTGCTCGTTACGAGCAATTTCTCCTTTTCCCACAGTGTTTTCGAAAGACTTGTACTGCAGACACGTGAAAACCAGGGCTTGTTTGGGAAAGTATTAATCTCATATTCTTATGATCCTGAGGATAAAGTTTTTGATAAAATCGTAGGAAAAGGAGAAAATGCTGGTAACCAGCATTTTCTGCTGTTCCCATGATGTTTTCTAGTCTTTTGGTGTAAGACCAACCCTATCATTTCAGCTTAAACTATTATCTGTGAAAATAATGCTCTCATTATTATAGACAGGTATAACATTTTTTGGGGCTTGTTAAAGTGTCTTTTATTTCATGTAAAACACCCAAAATGTACAACCCTTTACCAAATCCCAAGTTTTAACGACTCTAAGGAAGAAGCCTTTTAAAAACATTATTGGAAAGGGAGAAAAAGATGGTAACCAGCATTCTCTCCTTTTCCCACAATGTATTCTACCATATCAAAGACAATTCCCATCACTTGAGCCACATCTTTCTAACTCTTAACCAAACAACTTAATTTTAGACTAGTCCAAAATGAAAGCATAACAGCAGATGACAAAATAAATGTGGTTCAAAAATGAATTTCTATTGGAAAGGGTAGAAAACTTTGAGAGAAGGGGAGAAAATGCTAGTTACCAGCATTTTCTCCTTTTCCCTAAATGTTTTCAAAAGCTTTCTTTCTCAATATTGTTCAAAGTCAGGATAGTGTGGTAAAAGGGTTAATAATCTTCAAATGCTAAAAAGTCAGCTTTTGACATTTTATGTACATTGAACTATTTCTTAGGAATGCCTGTCATGAAGGCAATCATTTTTAACAACACGCCCCTCGGAATCATTTTTAGCAACACGCCCCTAATATTTTCATTGATGCAAAAAAAAATTTTTAACTAATTTGTTTTTGACTTTATGCATAAAAAGGTACTTTTTCCTTAACAAGAGAAAATTTTCAGAATTCATTATGCATTATGCAGTGTTATACAATTTTAACAGAATCCAAAATAAAACCAACAAAAATGTTCCTTCTAGAAATACAGTCCAAATAATAGCAATTTCATGGTTGCTTTTGTGTACAGTGTTTCAGGAAAGCAGACAGTGTAGATCAAAGATTAGGCTGCACATTTTGTGCAGCCTGATCTTGATCTACACTGGCTGCAAAAGGTCTGCGAGTCACGCTGAGCGGCCCAAGGGTTAAGAATTTAAGTACAAAACGCTGCAATATCATGAAGTGTAAAATTTTGGTAATTTTTTTTTTCGGACGGAGACTCTTGTAACTATTATTTGGGCATGCAGTGTCAGTGGGGTCTCTTTGACTAAATGGACCCCACACTTTTTGTATGTTCCCTAAAATCTACTTGTTTGCCCTCTTATCTATTTAACTCTTTACCAAACAAAAAAATTTTAGACTAGTCCAAATTGAAAGCACTTCCAGGGGACAAAATAAATGTGACTCAAAAATTAAAATTTGATTTGGAAAGGTAGAAAACATTGTGGGAAAAGGAGAAAATGCTGATTACCAGCATTTTCTCCTTTTCCCACAATGTTTTCAAAAGGCATCTTTCTCAGTGTCGTTAAAAGTCAGGATTGTGTGGTAAAGCGTTAAGGGAGAGGGGAGATGGGGTCCAATGATTTCTCCCCCCTCCCCTAAAAAATACTTGAGGGAAACCCAGGGCAGCATGTAATTTTAAAGCCTTTACCAAACAATCCCATAATGATATTTTAACTAATCAAAGGAAAAAGGCCTTTGAAAACATTCTTGGAAATGGGGGAAAATACTGGTTACCAGCATTTTCTCCTTTTGCTACCAGTGTGTTCAACCCAATCAAAGTTAATCCTTTGATTTGAGACACACATATAGTTTGTAAGGGCTTTCCATATGGAAAAGTCCAAATTTTGTTCAACCCTTTCCCAAACAAGCCTGGTTTTCACATGTCTGCAAGTACAAGTCTTCTGCAAACACTGTGGGAAAAAGGAGAAATTGCTCGTAACGAGCAATTTCTCCTTTTCCCACAGTGTTTTCTACCCTTTTTGAGAATTTTGTGCCATTTTCATCAAATTTAAAATTGTTGTCTGCAAACTCTTTCAATTTGGACCAGTCCAAAATTTGTCCTTTGGGAAAGGTTTAACAGCCCAACCCACCATCTGAAAGACTGACATCTGGAAAGCATTATAATACCCCCAACCTCTTGACAACAAACTTTTTAGACTTGCCCATATTGAGAGCATTGGCAGACATCAAATTAATTGTAGCTAAACTTAATGAAATATGTCCTTGAAAAGATAGAACACATTGTGGGGAAAAAGTAGAAAATGCTGGTTCACCAGCATTTTCTTCTTTTTCCCAAAATGTTTTTAAAAGTCATCTTGGAGTCCTCAAAACTTGGATTTGTGCAGTAAAGAGTAATAGGGAGGAATGTGTTTTCCAACCTACTAGTCAAGAAAATACATCAGTGTGAGGAGCCCTTATCAAGTGTGTAATTGCAAAGAATTTTCCAGTGCACTTACATTGTCTTTTCAAGTTAATAAGTGAGTAAGAAAACATTAGAGCAAGTAACTGCACCTTTTCTAAACATTTTTTTTTTAACTTAGCCGTTTTCACTGAAATGGCAAAAAAGGCATAATTTCTTTATTTATATGCTAATATATTAACCCTTATCCTGCTGAAAAAGTTCAACGAAAGTTTCAAGTCGATAGTAAAAGCCCAAATTTTCCTATTTAAAAGGTATTTCTTTAGGGAATGACATCTATTTATCAGACAGGATAGATCCGAGATCAGACTGCACATTTTGTGCAGCCTGATTTTGATCCATCCCCTAAAGGTCCTTGGGTCACACTTAACAGCATAAGGGTTAACCCGTTCCCAAACAACAAATTTTGGACTGGTCCAAATTGAAAAGTTTACAGACGACAATTTTAAATTTCATGAAAATGGCAGAAAGGTCTCAAAAAGGGTAGAAAACACTGTGGGAAAAGGAGAAATTGCTCGTTACGAGCAATTTCTCCTTTTCCCACAGTGTTTTCAAAAGACTTGTACTGCATGACACGTGAAAACCAGGGCTTGTTTGGGAAAGGGTTAATCAAATCTTCGGCAGATGACAAAATTTCAGATTTGTTTCAGTACAAAGCAACTGCAGATGACAAATTACTAGTTGAAAGCAATTGCAGACGACAAATTACTTGTGGCTCAAATGATGGGATTTGTCTTTGATACCATAGAGAAACTGTGGGAAAAGGTAACGAGGGCACAGAATGCTGTGCCAACACTTGGCTGCAGTTGCTTGACTTTCAATGAAAGTTCAGTTACAAAAAAGGGGGCATAACTGTGTAATTTAGTAATATTCTGATAGTTATCCGTCTTTGTTGTATGGGTTCCACTTTTGATAGGGATCAACTTGCCCAAGTTTGAAGAAAAATATCTTCAGTAATGACAGAAATATTATAAAATGTCCAAGTTTTTGAAAATGTCAACATTTTTGCATGATGACGACGACGATGTACACGACGCCAGGGTTACGACAATCACTGGACGTTTTCTTCAACTAAGCTAAGCTAAAAATGATACCAGCATCCATTTCATCTCAGTTACTGAACTCTTTCCCACACGACAAAATTTTAGACTCACCAAAATTGAAAGCATTTGCAGATGACAACTTTGATGTGGCTCAAAAGATATTAGTGCTGTCTTTAAACTGAAAAAAATATTGTGGGAAAAGGAGAAAATGCTGGTTACCAGCATTTTCTCCTTTTCCAACAATATTTTCAAAAGGCTTCTTCCTCAGGGTTGTTACAAGTCGGGAGTGTGTGGTAAAGGGCTATTATATGAACCATGCTTGGGCAAAGGGGGCTTAATGCATCTCCGTGATGCATAACACCATGCAAGTAATCACATGATCATGGACCCATAAAGCCCATTTTGTCAAACAACCAACTGAATCATGAGGTTACAGACTCAGGTCCTTAATGACATACAGAAAACTGACCAGTAGCGAAAAGTTTTGGCTCAGGTCAGCCTGCGCAGATTGTGCAGGCTGACTTGGGTTGATAGTTTTTTTTGCAGATTCATTAAGCTCCCTTTTCACAGAGCATGGCTCACTTACAAAGTACTGCATCTTTAAACTTGACTGAAATTTGAAGAAAAAAAGACAATAAGTGTTAGAAAGGACAACTAAAAACAAAAAGGTTCCATGCACACAAGTGCAAAATAATAAATCATCAGAAAAGCCTTCAAATCTTGTCAACAAGTTTCCTGACAGTTTATTTTTATCTGTTTAAAATCTTGATATAAAACCCCTCCTTTGTAAATAAAGGAACAATACCTAGAATGCAATATCTCCTTAAAACCTTTACCACACAATCCTAAGTTCTGACAACCCTGAAGGAAGAAGATTTTGAAAACATTGTTGGAACAGGAGAAAATGCTGCTAACAAGCATTTTCTCCATTTCCAACATGTTTTCTACCTTTTCAACCAATTTTCAATTTCTGCGTCATAATTATTTTTTTTGTCATCTGCAAATGCTTTCAATTTAGAAATGTCCAAAATATTGTTGCATGGTAAAGGGTTAACTCTTTACCACATGACAAAATTTTAGACTGGTCCAAATTAACAGCATATGAAGACAACAAAGTTAATATGGCACAAATTATGGGATTTGACTGTGAAAGGTTTGAAAACATTGTGGGAAAAGGAGAAAATGCTGGTTACCAGCATTTTCTCCTTTTCCCACAATGTTTTTACAAGCTTTCTCTCTCAGGATCGTTAAACTCTGGACTGTGTGGTAAAGGGTTAGATAACTCCTCAGCTTTTAAGCGGATTTGTTCAGATGGAACCAAATACATCATGCATAACGACGCATACGCACTCACACTGTTCTATGATACTGGTTTGACTTGGACCAAATATACTGTCATTCACACTTGTGCCCATACTGCTTTCAGTTTTAGCAAAGACACCTCAACATCGCTTTTGTCACTACTGTATATACAGTCCTACACATGTATACCATACATACTTATTCTGAAATCTAACACCAGCAAAAAACTGCGTAAGATGGGCAGATCAAATTACCAATCCTTAAACAGTAATAGAATAACAGTTACTGCGCTGCCCGCTCTGCAGAACAATTTTGACTTTCCCTGCCCTTGCTAACTCCACCCTTAAATGACTGCACATGTTTTGCATGTGATGTTATTTTTTTTTTATTACAACATAATTATTACAGTTTTATACTACTCCACAAATCCGCTTTCATGGACTTTGAGTCCTTTGATTGAATTGCTATCATCATCTTGACATTTATTTACCTTTTCCCATGCATGATGGAATGGACCACCATGATTTAAACTGTTTTCAACAGTATTTCAGCCATACTTTAAAAGTGGATATTGTCGCGGGTCTAAAATTTCACGAATTACCAAATACTGACGCATTTACCTGCAAATATTTGACACATGTTTTAATTTTTGTGTAACCTGCAACAGACAATCATGCATGTGAAATGCACACTGTAAGATTCACTTGACTTCTGATCGTATAGTGCAATACATTTGATTGTCACACAAATTAACAAATGTTTTGATAATCATTCTATCAGGTATAAAAAGCAATCTTCTATCCAAGTCAATCACCTCTTTTCCGTTTCACGTTTTCAGCGGCTTGTACATGTAAAGGGATTTCAATCTCAAAACGGCATTACATCATTCTGCAGTGTTACAATCACGTAAATCTCAAAGATTTCAACGACCCGACACATTTCCGGTTTTACAGTATCATGACAACAGCTTCATTATCTGTTGTGTTTCTTACATTTAACAAGTATGAGGAAGGGGCTATTGAAGTGCCTTGCAAGTGGACATTACTACATTACCAATGCTGCCAGCTAAAACCATTCTCAGGAAATTCACAAAATTTAATAACGAAAGTAGAAGCTAAAATAAAAGTTGTTTATGACTTTTCCCTACGACGGCCCACTTGTGCCTTTTGACTCTCCCAAAGCAGTAAGCCATTGTCAACATTTTTAATATGTATCAATTACATGGGCAACTCATATGTTTACCCATGTTTCCTGAGTTTCTACCAAAGGACCCTCTAGCAGGCAATGTGGTGCTGAACCCAGGATTTCCTGATAATTCATTGAGGACAATAATCAGGGCCATGAATGCCCTCTTTCATTGAGGACCATAAACAGGACCATGAATGTCCTCTTTCATTGGGGGCTATACTCAGGGCCGATAATGTCCTCTTTCATTGAGGAACATAATCAGGGCCACAAATGTCCTCTTTCATTGGGGACCATAATCAGGGCCAAAAATGTTCTCTTTCATTGAGGACCATAATCAGGGCCACAAATTTTCTCTTTCATTGAGGAACATAATCAGGACCACAAATGTCCTCTTTCATTGGGGAACATAACCAGGGCCACAAATGTCCTCTTTCATTGAGGAAACATAATCAGGGCCACGAATGTCATCTTTCATTGGGGACCATAGTCAGGGCCAAAAATGTTCTTTCATTGAGGACCATAATCAGGGCCACAAATTTTCTCTTGAACTGAAGAACATTATCAGTACCACAAATGTCCTCTTTCATTGAGGAACATAATCAGGGCCATGAATGTCTTCTTTCATTGGGGAACATGAATGTCCTCCCCACTGAGGACCATAAACAGGGCCACAAATGTCCTCTTTCATTGAGGACCATAATCAGGGCTATAATTGTTCTCTAAGTGTTTACTAAACACTCAACTATTTTTACAAACCTAAGGAAGAAGACCTTTGAAAACATTCTGGGAAAAGGAGAAAATGATGGTTACCAGCATTTGCTCCTTTTCCTACAATGTTTCCTACCTTTCAGAACATATATAATATCATGATATCTAAACTTAATTCTTCACCAGCAATTGCTTTTCATATCTATGAACAAGTCCAAAATTTTGTGGACTGCTAAAGAGTTAGATCTGTAAGATCATTTAACTATCAGAGGTAAGCTAATATATGAAGTCTTATGTAAACATTTCACACTGAGGTGTTGAAAAAATCATCTAACAGATTAGAAATTTTTTGCTGACAAAAGATCTATTTTAACAGATAAGTACCAGACTATTTGACAAGCACAGATGCAGTTTGTTTGACTCTCTACCAGACGAGAAATTTTAGACTTGTCCATATTAAAAGCATTTGCAGACAACAAATTAAATATGACCCAAACATTGGAAATTGTCTTGGAAAGGGAATTAATGGAGACTATGGGAAAAGGAGAAAATTTCCCACTTTTTCAAAATGTTTCAAAGGCCTTTTTGGTCAGGGTTGCTAAAACTCTGGATTGTGTGGTAAAGTGTTAACTTTTTCACCAAGCAAAGTCTAATAAGATTTGTAAAGATTTACAACTTTCCATATCAGGTATGTAACAGTTTTAAAAAGCCTTTTTCATTTAACTCTTAGGCTGCATAGAGCAACTTACTGACCTTTTGCGGACAGTGTTGGTCAAGACAGACTGCACAGAACGATCTACACTGTCCAATAAGGAGATAGTTTTCTCAAAATAGTAAGTTTTAAACAGCATTACTCTGGTTTTAACTATTGGCTTGAAAGTTTCATTTAACCCTTTACCACACAATGCCGAGTTTTAACGACCCTGGAGAGGAAGACTAATGAAAACATTGTGAGAAAAAGAGAAAATGCTGGTTAAACCAGCATTTTCTCTTTTTCCCACAATGTTTTCTACTCTATCAGAGCAAGAAATTATCACTTGAACAACTTTTAATTTGTCGTCTGCAAATACTTTCAATTTCGTTGAGTACAAAATTTTGTTGTTTGGTTAAGAGTTAACTTATTTAGCAGAATAAGGATTAAGCATACTTGCTCAAAGAGCAAGTAAAGGAAACAAAGAGCAATAATTGAGCATCATGTAATAGCTTTCATCCTTGCATTTGCTTTCATGAAGGCAATTATAAAGGGACAAACCGAAACTTGAGGAATGTATACAGAAACTTTTTACTGAATTCTTATCTCATTAAAAACAGATTTTTCACACAGTATTTCTTAAATTTCAGGCCTTTGCACAAGGGAGACCTATCAAATTAGACCCTTTAATCAAAGTAGCTAAACTGATTTAAAAATTATTTTTTTTACTTACTGCTACTTCTAGACCAAAATAATGTCATAGCATAAACATTCAAGAGTAACAAACAAAGTCTTTAACTCTTTACCACACAATCCCAACTTTTAACGACCTTGAAAAGGAAGCCTTCTGAAAACATTGTGGGAAAAGGAGAAAATGCTAGTAACCAGCATTTTTTCCTTTGCCCACAATGTTTTCTACCCTTCCAAAAACAAATTCAATTTTTGGGTTACTATTATTTTGTCGTCTGCAAGTGCTTTCAATTTGGACCAGTCTAAAATTTTGTTGTTTGGTAATGAGTTTTAAAAACCTTTTCCTGCTGTTTGTGACCCTATAGTGTATTTTGTGGAGAGTATAAAGCAAGATCTGACTGAAAATTTGTGCAGTCTGGGTCTGTATTCACCAACCACTCTTAACGACATTTTTTGTCTTATTCTCCAAATTTTCTACATTTGAAAGTTACACAACTTCAGATTGGCTAAACCAAATGGTTTAGCCAATCAGAAGTTGTGTTGATTTCAAATGTAGAAAATTTTGGAGAACAAGACTAAGAATATTCTTAAGAATGGTTGGTGAATACTGACCCTATGTCACTCTACCCTCTCTGTGGCTCTATCTGTAGTTTCTGTCATACGAGCCCCATTCAGTATTATTCAACTGTACAAAGTCTTTTTATGTAATCATCAACAATTTGAATTCAGCAGGAAAGGGGTTAAAAAAAAGATAGATGGCGTAACAGGTACTTGAATTATGATCAAGAAACTTTTTTGTGGTTTTGAAGAGAAAGAATGAAAAGTAACAGAGCTAGCAATTGCCCCTTTGCATTTTGTTGCAAAGTGAAATTTTCAATTAGGTAATTATATTTTTTTTCAACATGAGACATTTACACTTTACTGCACAACAAAAATGTAGACTTGTCCAAATTGAAAGCAGTTGCAGACAACTATCTAAATGTTGCTCAAATGATTGAATTTGTTTTTAATAGAGTAGAAAAAATTGTGGGAAAAGGAGAAAATGCTGGTTACCAGCATTTTCTCCTTTTCCCACAATGTTTTCAAAAGGCTTCTTTCCCAGGGTCGCTAAAAATCGGGATTGTGTGGTAAAGGGTTAATGAAACTCATTACTGGCAAATAAGCAGTTGATGCTAAAAAAGATGTGTCTGAAAATACATGCAGACATAATTTATGCTAATGGGTTATAGGGTCGAAGTTAGTAATACTAAATTACCAATTAGCACAAGACTAGGATGATCCTCTATCATGTTTATTTCCTATGGTATGAATAAGCACTCCAGTTATGGAGCAACCCTTGTATGTTATTATCAAAGGACCCTCTAGCAATCATGAGCCCGAAAATTGGCTCTGAAAGAGCCTAGAATAAAAATGTCCACTTTTTTTACCAATCACAAACTAGAACTGTTGCAAAGCGAAAAAAAAAAATCCCGCCTCCCCCCCTCCCCGGCACCTTGTCACTGAAGCAGCATAATCAGGGGAATCAAATTTCACCTGTGACCTTGACCTTTGATACATGTGACCCAAAAACAATAAGGCACCTCCTTGGGTCATGAGGAACACTTGTATAAAGTTTCAGGGTCCAAGGTCAAACAGCTTTTGAGATAGAGCATGGAAACGAAAGCCAGATGGACAAACTGAAGCACAGACAGACTTAAATGGTGAAACCAGTATACCCCCCTTTTACGTCATTGGTGGGGGATAAAATAACTTTTTACTCATTCCATTTTACCAAAACCAAGATGTAGGTCAAAAGCCAGCATATTCAGCTACACCAAAAAATAGGTGAATACCAGATTTCAAGCCAGTCGAGGAACATTCTTATGATGCATTATGAGGAATAAATGCCACACGTCCTCTTTCCATGCAGTGGTTCATATACCAGTATATAATCTATTGATACTGACAGGTATCTATCTGCAGGTCTTTGGAGACTGTTTATTCAACATTAGGTAATAAATTCTTTGCAAGACCGCAAAATTTTAGATCCAAATCATTTGCAGACAATAAAGTTCTCATCTAAATCTTTTCCAAACAGTCACAGGTTTTAACTATCCTGAAAGAGAAGGCTGATGAAATCATTGCAAGAAAAAGATATAATGCTGGTAACCAGCATTTTCTCCCTTTTTCACAGTGTTTTCTATCTTTCCATATATAAATGTCAATATTTCAGTCACTTATTTTTGACTTAATTTGAGTTTGTTACTCAACCCAGACAAATTTCACTAACATTCAGTGACTTATGGAACATTCTCCAGTCCTGTGTCGACAGTTTCGGACTCAACTCAGCAAAATAATGGACTTAAGTCAGTTCACTGACTTAAGTCCATTTATTTTGCTTAATTAAGTCTGAAACTAAATGTCAACTCAGGATTTGAGAACATTACAACAGTCTCTTAATGTTTCTGAAATGTGTCTCAAATGACAAACTCAACTTAAGTCAGAACCTTGGACCATAAATGGTAGATTTGCGTAAAATCGCGAAACCCGCCCTTGGCCCAGAACAACCATACCATCACAAGTTTTGGATATTTTCACCGATGAAAATGTGTCTCATTTGGAATGCAACCAGCAGGTGAAGCATCTTTAATGACAACTGACTGTCACGGACATAACAGGAACTGGAGTGAATTAAAATGTGATATAAATGCTTCTTCATTGTACTAAACTATACAGTCATGTAAACCCTCTACCACACAGCTAAATTTTAGACTGGTTTCAATTGGAAGCATGTGCTGTCCACAAATTAAATGTAGCTGAAATGATGGTAATTGTTTGTGATACTGAAGAAAACCTTGTAGGAAAAGGCAAAAATGCTGGTTTCCAGCGTTTTCTCCTTTTCCCACAAAGTTTTCAAAAGGCTAATTCCTCAGGGTTATTAAAACTCCGGATTGTGTGGTAAAGATTTAAAGAATGGAGAAAAAACACATTAGTTTCAAATTAAAACATAACACTAGAATTTCTCTTTTCATTTTTTATATTAATAATGAGGCTTTAAGTATGCACCTCACAAAAATCAACATTTTTACCAGATTTGCTTCATGAGGGAAATACTGCATATTTGCTCGGGAAAATTCTGAATTATTACTGTTTGCATTGTCTGGCTTCTCCTAGTTTGAACTTATTTATTTTATATCGATTCATAAACAAGTTCTTCTAACTCATAATCTCTCTCGATTCTGCTTTCTGGACACTACACCAGTACTTGTGCTGAATGTGTGGGCCTCATAATGAACAGTCCCAAAGTTGAGAACCACACCTGGTTATCAAACTTGGGACCTTATGGTTACAAGGCCAATGCTCCACCTCACAACCATGGACACCACACTATGGCTTCTCTAAGAGGAAAGTGTGTGCAATTGTAGGGCTTAGATTGGTTACCTCCCCTGATACAGCAAGCGTATAGGGATCGGAACAGGCTACTAAAAACGGGCGGAATTCTGCCCGTCTATTTTTAGAACAGCCATGACGTGAGACTAACATAGATTCAGGGGAGGTCACCTCCAGGGCAGCAGATTTTCCGATATTTTCGACCTCGCGAATAAGTGAATTGTATTTTTGGTATCACCTTTTGTGTGTATGTCTGCTAATATTCTTTTTAGTTTCGATTACCAGTCTCAAACTGTGCAAAAAATCGGAATGTTACCTCTAAAGCCAAACTGGAAATGTGTATGCTGCTCTGATTGGCTATTCTGTGATATACGCATAGCCCAATGAAACGCAACGACACAATAGCCTGTGCCGGTTGTAATATGTATCTACAATGGGGACCAGTTCATTGTAGGGCTATGCATCTCTTTCAACTGATCCCATATTTTATGCCCACAAGGAAGAACATTTTACGAAATATTATGGGAAAATCAACATTTTCTCCTCTTAATATTTTGTTCCTTTTCAACAACAAATTCCAACATTTTAACCTTTTACCACACAATCCCGACTTTTAACGACCCTGTGAAAGAAGCTTTTGAAAACATTGTGGGAAAAGGAGAAAATGCTGGCTACTAGCATTTTCTCTTTTTCCCATCCTTTCCAAAACAAACTTTAATTTTTGAGTCACATTTATTTTGTTGTCTGCAAATGCTTTCAATTTGGACCAGTCTAACATTTTGTTGTTTGCTAAAGAGTTAACCCTTTACCGCACAATGCCGCCTTTTGACGCCCTTGGGAAAGAAGCCTTTTGAAAACATTGTGGGAAAAGGAGAAAATGCTGGTCCTTTTCCTACAATGTTTTCTACCCTATCAAAAAAAAAGTTGCACCATTTGAGCCACATTGAAATAGTTGTCTGCAAATGCTTTCAATTTGGACAAGGCTGAAATTTTGTCATCTGGTAAAGGGTTAACTACATATAATTTTTCAATTATTGTTGATACTTGCAACATTGAAAAATCTAAAACTTTGTCACTCATGAAAGAACTAAATAAGATGTTGTAACACAGTCAACAAAATTGTCTTTTTTCTCTTTTTTCATACAACAGTTTCACTCCCAGCTACTGGCAATGCTTTTTTAACCCTTCACCACACAATCCCAAGTTCTTAACAATCCTGAGGAAGGAGCCTTCTGGAAACATTGGTAACCGGCATTTTCTCCTTTTCCCACAATATTTTCTACATTTCAATAGGCAAATTTCTATTGTGGAGTAACATTCATTTTATCACCTGCAAAAAGCATTCAATTTGGGCAAGTCTAAAATTTTGTTGTTTGGTAAAGGGTTAACCCTTTACCGCACGATGCCGCCTTTTGACGCCCCTTGGAAAGAAACCTTTTGAAAACATTGTGGGAAAAGGAGAAAATGCTGGTAACCAGCATTTTCTCGTTTTCCCACAATGTTTTCTACCCTATCAAAGAAAAATTGCACCATGTGAGCCACACAGAAATTGTCGTCTGCAAATGCTTTCAATTTGGACAAGTCTAAAATTTTGTTGTTTGGTAAAAGGTTAACAAACATTCATGTTCAGTATCTTTCAGTTGTCAGAAAAACCTGCTGGAATTGCAGCAGGCCATTATAAAACACCCTCGTAAAATACAGGAATGCAAATACCAATCAAAGTTCGAATTCATGAATAAAATTGAAAGTATTGTACCAACCGAAGAAACTTCTAACAACAAGTAATTCCTACTCAATTAACCCTTATCCTGCTAAATAAAAGAAATGAAACTTTTTAACTCGATAATAAAAACCAAAATTTCCTATTTCAAAGGTACTTTTGGAGGAAAGATATTTCCTTACCAGATTCTGACAGTGTAGATCAAGATCAGACTGAACAATCTGTGCAGTCTGATCTTGATCTACACTGTCCGCAAAAGGTCAGTGAGTCCCACTTAGCAGCTTAAGGGTTAATATCTACAAAATTGGTCTATAGAAAAATGGTAAAGAGGTCATCTACAGGTGCCTGTGAGCAGGGTATGCTATTTGACATTTTAATCCCAGGTCATCTGGACATATCCTGACCTCAGGTGACAGAGGCACAAGGACTAATCCTTTAATTCCATACAAGATAATCCAATTCTTTCTGACCACCTTGAACACAGGGATGACTTTCAACACCTTGGTATGTTGTGAATATTAACCCCTAAAGCGCCTTTCACGATTATAGTTGCATTAGCGGCCAGTGTAGATCAAGATCAGGCTGCACAAAACGTGCAGCCTGATCTTTGATCTACACTGTCCGCTTTGATGAATCACTGTAGACAAAAGCAACCATGAAATTGCAATTATTTGGGTCGTGTTTCTAGGATTAAAATGTCTAGCAGGTTTAGCAAGCACTCTAAGGGTTAAGTACTTCACTACATGTCACTTTATGAGATATGCTAAACCACTACCAGAAGTATCCCATGATTTTAACAACCAAACAGGGGCAGCTTTTGACAAGATTTGTGGAATTAAAAGGAGACAATAAGCATGACAGTAATTCATCCATATATTCAAACACTATGAATTCTGACACTATTAATTAATTCTTGGATTCTAAATTCCTCTCTCATTCTTTCAAAGATGGGTAAGTAGGTAGGTGGGAAGCAGCCAGTGGCTTGGGAAGTATCTGTTGTGCAAAGGACTAGTAAAAGAACTTCTACGGAAGCATTGACAGAATGCACTGGGCGCTGGTATGTTACTGAAATACTTTTAAAAATTGCTTTAAACACCATACAAGCAAACAAAGAACAGAGCATTGTCCAAGTGAGAGGAAATACATGTTTATTTATTTAGCTGTTTTGGAGTTGTTCACCATGATAAACTTGAAGGATGCCAAGAAAGGAATTTTTTGTTCAAGCCTTGAATTTGAAAAGCAAAGCTCTAATCCTAGGGATTATCCCACTTTTAACTTTGTTGACATTCAAAATGAAATAAGGAAAGACCTAAAATCCTCAGTTTATTAAAGTATAAAAGGCTCTATTATTAACCTCTTAGCAAACTTGGGGCATCATCAGGTGCCTGTGGCCCTTCACCACACAATCCCTGTCCCAATTTCACGAAAAAACTTAAGTGTTATTTTACTCAAATCTGCAAACAGACTTACTTTCCGACATTACTTGACTTTGTTATCCCAGACATACATGTATTTCTCTAACGTTAACAGACTAATGTAACATTCTCGGGTCTTGTGTTGTCACATTTCAGACTCAACTCATTAAAATAATGGACTTAAGTCTGTTAATTGGTTTAAGTCCCTTTATTTTGCTAAGTTGAGTCTGAAACATAGTGTTAACTCAGGATTTGAGAACTTTAATAGAGTTTGTTAATGTTGCTAAAACGTGTCTCAAATAACAAACTCAAGTTAAGTCAGAACCTGGGACCATTAGCAGATTTGAGTAAAATAAAAGACTAAAGTTTTTTCATGAAACTAGGCCCTGACTTTTAACAACCCTGAGGAAGAAGCCTTTAGAAAACATTGTGGAAAAAGGAGAAAATGCTGGTAACCAAGGTTATCTCCTTTTCTCAATATTTTCTATCCTATCAAGGACAAATTTTATCATGTGGGCCACCTTTGATTTGTCATCTGCAAATGCTTTCAATTTCCACTACATTCCTCTACCAGTAGTCTAAAATTTTGTCATTTGGTAAAGAGTTAGTTTAACCCTTTACCACACAATCACAGCTTTTAACGACCCTGAGAAAGAAGCCTTTTGAAAACATTGTGGGAAAAGGAGAAAATGCTGGTAACCAGCATTTTCTCCTTTTCCCACAGTGTTTTCTACACTTCCCAAAACTAATTTCAGGTTTTGAGCCACATTTATTTTTGTAGTCTGCAAATGCTTTCAATTTGGACTGGTCTAGAATATTGTCGTTTGGTAAAGGGTTAAACATAATTTATTTATCAATTAAATACAGCAAAATCTCGGTAGTTCGTAGCGCAAGGGACTGGAGTATTTTATTTGAACTAAGCGTAGTTCGAACAAGAAAGTGTGACTGTGGTCGGGTGTTTTCGGTGCTGTATATATACGGAAATAGACTATCAAATTTAGGCAGTATATCTTGCAGTACCCTGAACTAGTACCAATTACACATGTATATCTCCAGTTCCTTCAACTTAAACACTTTATGTGATTGTTTCTCCGCTCAACTAGCAAAGACATATTTAAAACAAAAACAACATCGGAGCAAGCTTCCGAATCGGGGGTAATCTCACATAACCGTCGGAAACAAGAAAGTTTACTTATCTTTATTTTTCATCCATCTATAAATACATGTTTAGCATAATAAACACATGAAACAAATTCATCCACTGTTTTTGCATTTGTTGAATTCCGTCAGAGTGATTTCCCTTTCTAGAGATCAAATCACTCGGACGACTTAAGACCGGATCATAAGTAGAAACACCAGAAAATACCTAATGGTGTTTTCCGGCATATTTAGGTGGTTTAGGCAAGTAAAAGGTAATATCCTGCCCCATATTCCCATTGACCAGATAACCCTAATAAAAGAAAAACCTCCACCTACAGTATAATTACGAGTTGCTCTTTTTCCAAATTTTTGGGGCTACGCGATGATTTTTGGTGATAAAAATGGAATAGGATGAGGAAATATCAATGGTATTTTTCGGCGAGTATAGGTTGATAATTTCTTTTCCCAATACCCCTATTTAACATATAAACCTACCCTTTCAACCCCCTCCACCTTTCGGTATGTATTTTGCTATATTTTGGGCATTTTCCGACGCTTATTGGCAATTTCCTGTTTTTTTCCGATCATAAAGTGTTTTCTGGTCTTTCTAGTAATCACTTCAGACGTTATCCGTTTATGCCATGGCGGGTGTTTTAAGGAATTTCAGAATTATTAATTGTCATTTTGACTGATTAATTGGTGTGACAAACCAAATAACGCCTTTAATTGCATTCGCTTGCTGTTAACGTTTGAATGATCCAGTTGAAATCGTCAATCAAGAGGTGTGAAAATCAAGGTTGGTTAAGGGTTTTCACACCTTCACAAGTTTGCAAGCAGATTAATTATATACCAGTTAAAGGTAGGAGTTTGTGTTCAAAAACTACTTTTGGGGCATGAAATACACTACGAACTACGGATCACTGATGTTTGAAGTATTTGGAGGAATTTAACAATGATAAAGAAGGATAAAGTTCGGGACCGGAGATAGGATACGAACCAACACATAGCTTCGAACAAGCGATGTGCAAACTAACGAAATTCTACTGTATGTTTTACTGACAATCACATAGAATAACAAAAATAACTGATGAATTGGATCAGAACGAAAGCAAAAGCTTATATACTTCTTCTCCAAATTAACTCTTTTCCATCCAACAACATTTTCAGACTCTTCCAGTTTGAAAGTACTTGCAGATGACAAGTCAAATTGGGTTGAAACAATGGGAAGTGTACTTGCAAAGGTAAAAAACATTGTGGGAAAAGGACAAAATGCTAGCATCATTTGAGCTGCTGTTATCTCTTTGCCATGGGACAGAATTTCAGATGTTTCAAATTTGAAAGCATTTGCAGACAAGAAAATCAATTGTGATTCAAATGATAATATTTGTATTTGAAAGGGTAGAAAACCTTTTGGGAAAAGGGGAAAATGCTGGTCATCAACATCTGCTTTTCTAAGAGACCTCCAGATAAAAGAGAGTGATAGTATTCTAAATCCATTATTTCTCTTCCAAACCCTGTATTGTGGGTACTCATTAGAATCGTCTCTATGAGACGATTCTAATGAGTACCCATAACATAGAGTTTAGTGGAGTGTGATTAATATTTTCAATTTCGAAATCAAGATCACACCCTCTGTCTGGAGCTCTGTTCTAAGAATGTTTTCCAAAGCCTTCATTATCAGGGTCATTAAAACTGAGGACTGTTTGGTAAAGGATTAAGGGACATTTCCAGTCCATGATCTACAGTACTCTGTAAGATATTTTTGCCTTTCCTGCCTTGAAATCCTGACATTTGGAGCTTATTTTACTGACTGAAAATAGTGAATTACGCTTTTAAGAGGTAAAAACATCATGGGAAAAGGAGAAAATGCTGGTTAAGAGCATTTTCTCCTTTTCAAAAATGTTTTCTAAAGCCCTCTCTTTCAGGTTCATTAAAAGTCGTGATAGTTTAGTAACAGGGTTAAAGACCGAGTATATGTTGCAGTAACTCTTTACCAAACGACAAAATTTTAGACCAGTCCAAATTGAAAGCTTTTGTAGATTACAAATTTAATATGACTCAAAAATTGAAATTTGTTTTGGGAAAAGCAGAAAATATGGTGGGAAAAGGAGAAAATGCTGGTTACCAGCATTTTCTCCTTCCTTTTCCCACGATGTTTTCAAAAGGCTTCTTTTACAGGGTCGTTAAAACCTGTGATTATGTGGTAAAGGGTTTAGGTACACCAACAGCTAAGGTCATCTAGGGTGCAAGTCAGAAAATGCAGCCATTTTAGGGAAATAAGAATCAGAGGATGCCATTTGGGAACTGTTACAGGCTAAAATGATGTAGTAAAAAATCATAAATCCGAATTTCTATATATTTGGGGTTTTTAATGAAAATCATGTTTTGAACTATAATTCTAGGCGACTTAAACATCTAATGTGATAAAGATTTGCCTTTGGTAAAAACAAGCATACAAAGATCTAACAAACTTTACTTCTTGATATCATACACAGATAGCAGATTTATAGACTCACACTTTAGTGTGGCAAAATTATTAGCTATGTGATTGAAGTACATGTATCAAGTGGCATTCAGAAAGTAAGAATAACTCTTGTTGAGTAACTCATGTCGTCTAGGGCTTAAAGCATGACCAGTTACAGTCAGAAAGTTTTGAGGGGACTATAACGGTTGTCGTAAATGTTTTGAGGGGACTATGATGGTTGTCGTAAAATTTTGTAGTTCAACATGTCAGTTTACCAATTTCATTTATGAATTTTGTACTATTGTTTGTCTAAAAACTGAAACGGAAACAATGGGTATCATTTAAAAAGTACTGCTGTCAATTTTGATTTGTATTTGCTATGGTTTTTGAGTCGCCTGGTTGCGTAGCAACCAGGCTCTCATTGTTATCATCCTGATCTATGGGGTGACGTAGGCATACCTCCGGCCTTGTACTGCTTCCTGGCCGAGTTCCGGTTTACGAGATAAAACATAGTTTTCTAATTATTCGGTAAACAACCCAGTTTCTGTCGTAAATAACTTACAATTGTGCCTTTGTGATAATGAATATGTCTACAAAGACTTAGCTTTTTAACGGTTTAAACCTCTGAAACAATCTTTTCGTCCACATGGGTACACGATATTCTATCGCTTACACAGACGTCATCTCTAAATATAGCGCATTATGTATATCTCTAAAAATAGCCGTCGTGACCCAAACAAGTTTGCGGACACGCTGAAAAATACTCTCCGACGACAAGCGTCTTTACTACGCTTTTATTTGTGGACAGTTCTCAGTGAAAATGGTTCGATAATTACCCATTAGAAGTACATTCTAAATCTCACAATCTATCCTTAATTGTTAAAAGTCTCATTACAATTCAACACTCAACTTACGGTCGGAAAGAGAAAGGCGATGCTGAGTTGACATTGAAGATTTCAATGGAGATTTTTCTCAACAGTTGGCTATTTTTTTTTAAAAACAAATTTATAACGGCTTGGAATGGTTGCATTGCCTTCTTAAACATTCTTACACGTTGCTTCTTCAGAGCTTTTTATTCTAGACTTTAAATACTTTGCACACCAATATTCTAGGTGCACAGAGATCATACATAGGGTATGCAATGCGCACGGGTCTAGGCTGTACCAAGTCATCGCTTAGCAGGTGCTTTCTGGAATGTAACTGTGCGACAAATATAGATCTTATAATCACGTGACGTGTAACGTCATTTGCACCACGGAATTCTTTATAAATTTACATATTTATGAATCAGTCGCTGTTCAAAGCGGCCCTTATTTTCAACGTACACCGACCTAACGCTTTACCGATCCATGCAGAGAGTGTTTAAAATATACTTTTTTTGATTAATTGTTTTTCGTTTTTAAAGAGGTGAATTTGTAAAAGTCTGTTTTTTTTTTAATGTGCGATTAACCTAGATCTAGTATTTATGAAACAACAATTTATTAGTGCGGGTGTCAGTATGCAAGGTGCTTTCGTAACTGCCAAAATCTGAATTCAGAGGGGAATTCGACTTGAAACTACGCAGTTCTAACAACCAGCAATCTGAGAACTTGACTTTTTACTCCACTATATTTCAAATATAATAGAACATATTAATGTTAACCCACTCGAACAAGTTCTTTATTAGCGTGTTTGTAATCTCGTATAGGGTTGTTGTAAAGGGTAATTTAGAGCGAACCGCAAACATTTAGTTTAAGCCAAAGCAGTATACATGTAGATCTCTAAAATTTTCAATTGGTGTGGAAGCAGTACTTATTCCTGGGACGTTATAAAACAGAGACAAAGTTAAAAGGCTGACGATCATGCCATTGGGTTATATTGTTTTTCTTGAGCTGTAGCAGCCACATTCTTAAAGTCCACTGTGGACAAAAATTGAACCCAGATAGCAACAAATACAAATTATTTCCAGAGGACAAGTAGATTACTGAGTCAAATATTTGTGTGTGCTCCAGAGACATTTCAGTCCAATGATCATGAAATTGCCAGGCTGTTTGTCTTAATAATATTTTTTGACAAAACTGAAAGTAGGTCACCAGGGGTTAAAAGAAAAAGGTTGTCACTAGGTCAAATCAGACAGAACCGTAATAGATCTAGTACTGTAGAATCCATTTATTTTCAGTCCAGTACTCACGGAACTTGTCAGGCTTAGATTAGATATGGGTGAGTTGCAAAAGAGCATTTTTGGCCTAAAAGTTTGTCACTAGATCCAATACCAGAGGACAAAGTTCACTTGAGTTCCATACTGATGTTGCCTAAATGGTCCTCTTGTAAAATTGTTCAAGTGGTTCAGCTCTGTTTCTATAAACTTCACAGAAGCTTCAGAACTGAGTAGTAACATTTCAAAATAACAGCCTCTGAAACTGTATAAACAATTATACCCAAATTTCATATCTAGCATCCTGTATTTGGAAAGGACAATTATTGAAATTAAACGATATATGTATAACCATGTTGTCCAATTTTAGAAAATTTGTGTCGTATAAAACAACTTGCTCTAAATCTGGGGAGAAAATGTATTCCCTATTCTACTGAAATTATTTAGAATGCTTGTTTTAGCAAAATGTGTAAGAATGAAGATATACATGTAAGTTAAGTCACCCAGATTCTGCACTAGAAAAACATTTTTATCAAACTAGAACCATAATTTTTGTCCACATTCTTTACAGGCATTATCAAGCTAGGGAGGAACTGTAAATATTGATTTAACTTAGACTGTAATTACGCCCCATTGAATTTCGGGGTGGGGGGGGGGGGAGATATGGTTTTCATGTTGTCTGTCCGTCCGTCTGTTCGTCCGTCCGATCTTCCGTCCATTCAGACAGATATGTTCTAAAATCATTGACGAAAGTGAAACTTCATACATGTGGTCCTCATGATAGTCCGCCGATACACTTTTTTTTTTAAATGTAATGCCTTGTCATGGAAAAAGGGCGCTTGATGTCTTTCGGTTGTATTTTGTTTTTGTTTTTAAAGCGGTGTCATAGCAAAAGGGGGTTTGATGTATATTTCCATTCTGGACCAATCTCTTTAACTACTGGACAAAATTTTATGAAAATTCATATTTATATTGTTTATCATAAGCCACAGACAATCAGTATTTGTTTTTATTTAATGAAATTCCCTATCATGGAAAAAGGGGGCTTAATGTATATTTTCACCAATAACAACAAAAGGTCAACTACATGCAAAACAAAATACCTCTTATAATTATGTTTCTATAAAAAGTTTTTTTTCGGAGGTGGATATCATTTCAACGAAATGACTTGTTTTGTATTGATTGTACCTTTTGAAAACCATTTTTTAAATGAAGTCGCCTGGGGTAAGAGACTTTGAACTTTTTAAACCTATTCCATGTGCCTAAATTTTAATTCTCACCACATATATTTGTTTTAATGTAAATTTTAATATGTTTGTAATTTTAGGATGACAACTTAGAAATATGCTTGCATATAATACTGTCTTACGGTTGAGTTATTTGTATCTCGAATGCGTTTAATAGATTTGAACAAAAAAGGGTGAAAACTTCTGACCCATTACCATCCAGGCGACTCTCAGGACTATCAGTCCTTTGATTTTTTTTTGTACCCCTAAAGATAAGAACTTTCAGGCTCTTAAAATTTGACCCCAAAATTAAATTATGTTGGGAACACCGATTTGTCAACAGAAATAACAACTTATTTAAATGGACTTATGGGTTAAGCTCATGGATTTGCACCATGTCAAGGTACATATCGCAACACCAATCCTGGCATGTGAGGTCGATTAACTCACTAGCTATAAATCATGGAAATCTCAGTCCATTAAATATTTACATCTTTTACATGTCAAACTTCTATCCACTGGGATTTTTTATTCCCCCAGGTTCAATTGCATAAACACCATAAAAATTTAAATCTCATTTTGTGATCATTAAAACTGGTTATACAATCTGTTTTTTTTTTCTTTGGTGTAATTGTAAAACCGCAGATGTTGAGTACAAATGATAGAAATTTGATTACCTGAAGGAATTAGCTCTTGAAAATGATGATTCATTCTTCTGCTTTCTCACATATTGTTTAACTCTTTACCAAAAAACAAAATTTTAGATTTTTCCAATCTCAAAGCATTCCCAAAGGACAAGATAAACATGGCTCAAATAATGGTTACCGGCATTTTCTCCTTTTCCCACAATGGTTTCAAAAGCTTCCTCTCTAAGGGTCGTTAAAACACAGGTTTGTGTGGTAAACCTTTACCAAAACCACAAAATTTTGGATTTTTCTAATTTCAAAGCATTTGCAAATGACAAAGCAGGAGAACGGAATGCGGGTGCCATTGCTCGGCTGGAGTTGCTTGATGTTCTGTGAAAATTTTAAGTCAAAAAAGGACACAAATGTGTCAGAAATACTTCATTGGTTACCTACTCTTGTTATATAGGTAATCCCCTTTTGATACTTATAAACAAATTGTCCAGGTTTGAAGCAAATATCTTCCATAATAACAAAGATATTATAAAATGTCAAAGTTTGTGCACAACGACACAGGTGACATCAGGACTACAACAATACCTCAATGTTTCCTTCAAAAACAGCTGAAGCAATAAATGTGGCTCAAATGATGGAAGTCCTAAGTGAACAGATGAAAAACGTCTTGGGAAAAGGGAAAAATGCTGGTTAAGAGCATGTTCTCCTTTTCCCTATGATGTTGTCCTAAATCTTCTCTAAAATACAGTCACAAAATTTGTTGTAGTAAAGGGTTAACCATTTTTTTTTTGAGTCAGATTTAAGCTCTTGAAAAGCGTTTACTTTACCCCTTTTCAATAAGGCTTTTATCAAATCCAGAGGTTCATGAAGGCCTGTAAAGCTCTGCTGGCCTTGAATGGCTGTTGAATGATTGCCACCCAATAAATTTTTCATTAAATTGCCCCCTTCAGCACAATTCTTGCTGATAATTGAGAAGGGGCTTACCCCAAAGTGATATACTCTTTACAAAACTGAATCCTAAGTTTTACAAACCTTGAGGAAGAGGGCTTTTCATTGAGTGTTCCACTGCTTGGAAATCTTTAGTAAAACACAAAAGATTTTTCCGATACTGAAGCAAAACCATTTTATAAAGCATTGTGGGACATAAGAAGAAAACGATGGTTACTATCACTTTCTCCTTTGTCAACAATGTTTTTCTACCCTACCAAAGACAAAGCCCATCATTTGAGCCACATTAAATATGTCCTCTGGAAATGCTTCCAATTTGGTCAAGTCTAAAATTTTGTCACCTGGTACAGATTTAATGCATCATTCTATTGCACAATTTTACGACAAGTTGTACATGATTTGATTAAGGTCTGTGTCATTCTGAAGCTAAATATAAATCTAAATAAAGATCTTTTTCCGACTGATATAAATGCATTTATAACTTGCAAAAGGCCCATTGTATACATCATGAAAGAAATACAATAAAGTCTGCAATTTCACAAATACCTGACATTTTTAAAAAATTTGTTGTTTACAGGTTTATTTCATTCAACCAACTATCTGCATATGAACTGTATAACTGATGGCTGATTAGTCACATTCTTCCTCAAATGCTTGCTTAGTTCGTCTTTCTCATTGGTTGATGATGAGTAATTGATGCCTGTATGAATATTCCGCAAACTCTCTCACAAACTGATTTACATCATAGCCACAAAAGGTGGCTAATACCCTGTCAGGTTCTTTGATGAACTGATGGCAACTATTCATGCCTAAGTTGCACTACACACAGAACTGTATATGGGGAGATAATTCTTCAAACTTAACAAGGGGATAAATCCTCAAACTCTTTACCAAATGACAAAAATGAAGACAAGTCTAAAATGAAAGCATTTGCAGACAACAAATTACATATTGCTCAAATGGTGAAATTTATCTTTGATAGGATAGGAAAGGTTGTGGGAAAAGGAGAGAATGTCGGTTACCAGCATTCTCCTTTTCCAACAATGTTTTCATAAGCCTTTTTCCAAGGTTCATTAAAAGTAGGGATGGAAACCAATACAAATACTGGTATTTGAATATTCGATTATCAAATTCTAGAATTGTTTTATGGTCCGTTGTCCTAAATTTGAATGTCCATATACTGGTACACTTTAAGCAACAAGTGCTTCTAACAAAATCAAATTAAATATGTGCATCAGATACTTTCACTAGCTAGATCACTAAACTTTTTAGAAAAAGGGCACCAGTGAATGCAAAATCAGTCACATACCTTGCATAATTTATTTTTTTATGGTGTTAACTTTTCCCTCTGCCATTATCAAAGTAAAGACCTAAATCAAAGTATGTTAAGTACTGAGTGTCTCATTCACTCGCCATAAAAATTAAGTACAATGAAGTCGAAATAAAGAATTCATGTGGGAGAATTATAGGTTTCAATTCTAGGGTTGATAAACCATTTAATTCCATCATGTAAAAATTTGTAAATTATTATACAACAACGACGACAATAACAACAACAGACGACAGCTCTATGCATATATCATTGACAAAGTTGCATCGGCACATCTAACTGCATGAAGTACAACAGATCAGGACTGGACAATGACAGGTTTAATAGAGGGTGATGATAAGAACCCCAATCAAAGGTGTTATGTAAATTAAGAGGTGTTAAAAACAGCTTGACACCCATAAACAACACATTAACAGATATACAGCTGACTGACCGAGCACGGGATCATATCGTTTTATGAAACCGTTCTTTTTTTCCTATTAACAGTCAATATTCATTAAGCATTGTAAAAGAAGAACAAAAAGACTATTCAAATACTAAAATCATATTTGAACATTCGGCCGTTTTTAGAATATCCAAATATTCGACTATTTGGTCCCATCCCTAATTAAAAGTAATTGTTTGGTATAGGGTTACAGAGAAGTTCCTTATATTGTGTCTCCCATCTTGCACATCTACATCAGTTGGTTGATAATTGTACAGAACTCTTGCGAGAGATTTCACAACACAAATATACCATTCAGCTAGCCACATACAGACAAATTAGAGAAAGACAGACTGTCTCCAAAGGACTAAAATATTTACTGAATGAGTAAAGGGACATTGTAACATACATGGCCTGCAACATGCGAAATGAGACCTTCGGACATTTGGTTAAAGTGTCGTCCCAGATTAGCCTGCGCAGTCTACACAGGCTAATACGAGACAGCACTTTACGACTACATAAGTTTTTTTCATACAGTAGACTTTGGTGGGGTACGGACAATTGCCCCTGGGACAATTGCCCCTGCAGACAATTGCCCCTGCGGACATTTCCCCCTGCAAAATTTGTTCACCTGGACATTTCCCCCTGAATTTTTAAAAAGCTTAAAAATGGTTTTTATTTTAATCGGAAATATTTCTGTTTGCTTTAATCTTTAAATTTATAGCAATTTCATTATTATTTTGAAAAATTTAGTCTTATTTTAACAATATAACATGTGTTTTTTTTTCTTTGAAATAAGTCTCTTTTATGGCATTTTTTATATAGATTTTCCGTTTGATTTTTAAATAGCTTCAAAATTGATGTTAATTAGACTAAAAAGTTGACTTTTTTTTTATTTGACTTTTTTTCATAACATTTCATAGCACTTTCTTTATGATTTTTTATATAAGATGTGCAAAATGTTAGCTCTAACATAGAAATAACAAGCGTATCTTTGTTTCTTTAGAAATAAAACAAATTAATTTCAATTGATATTAAAAACTTTACTTTAATAGATCTACTGACTTAAATTTTTAATTGAATAAATTAATTATAGTTATGATAATCCTTTGATCATGAATATGGTAGTGATTAGTTACAGTATTCCTTAACAAAATATTCATTTTGAAAAACTGAAACGGCGAAAAAATTCATCTACTTATAACTTATTAACTCTAAATTTCTGAGATTACAAAATTAATGATATCACTCAAAATCAAATGTAAGTTACAATTTGAAAAAAAATAACATCAATTAAAGTAAAAAAATAATGAATCAGGGGGAATTGTCCGCAGGGGCAATTGTCCGCAGGGGGAATCGTCCTCAGGGGCAATTGTCCGCAGGGGCAATTGTCCCAGGGGCAATTGTCCGCAGGGGCAATTGTCCTACACTCGACTTTGGTCAAACAGAAAATCGCACAAAAACAGGAAGTGTCATCTCGGATTAGTCACAGACTGCATAGGCTATTCTGGAACGACTGACTTTTACACATATGTCCGAAGGCGTTGCAAGCCATTATCATAGTACACAACTTTTTCTAATGCACGAGTATTGCTGTTGTGACCTCAAAGTAATTCAAACGTTACAAGAGTATCCAATGCCAGAGCAAATCCTGGGATGCAGTTGCTGTTTGAGCAGAAACTTCGGAAAAGGGTCATAACAGTGTCAAAAATGTTTTGAAGGTTACCTGCCTATTTGATATGGGTTCCCCTTCTGATTGTTAACAAGCAGCCTGAATTTGAAGTAAATATTTTCCCCAATGACATAAATATATGAGCCATGCTCTGTAAAAATGGGGGCTTATTGCATCTGCGAAAAGTATCAACCCAGGTCAGCCTGCGCAGTCCCGCAGGCTGACCTTGGCCGAAACTTTTCGCTATCAGTCAATTTTCTGTATGTCCAAGGACCTGAGTCTACCTTATTATGCCCATTGTTAACAAAAGTGGCTATTATGGATCCATAATTATGTGATGGCTTGATTGGTACACTGCATCACTGAGATGCATAAAGCCCCCTTTTACCAGAGCATGAATGTCAAAGTTGCTGCAGAACAACGACCCAGACAATGGAGATGACAACAGGGCTATAACAACACAGCATATTCTTCCACAACAGGCATGCTAAAAAAGTGATTTGCTCCAATAATGTAAAACACTCAAATATAGATGAGCCTTGCTGTATGAAAAAGAGGACGCAATGAATCGGCAAAACGTTTCAACCCAGGTCAGCCTGCACAGAATGTGCAGGCTGACCTGGGTTTAAAATTTTGCTATCCTAAAATTTTCTGCGTGTCTTAGTACCGTTCTACTTCATGATTCAGTCTGTTGATTGACAAAATGGATTTTATGGATCTATAACTACACAATGACTTGCTTGGTATAATATATCACAGAGATGCATTAACCCTTTACCGCACAATGATGCCTTTTAACGCCCCTGGGAAAGAGGTCTTTTGAAAACATTGTGGGAAAAGGCGAAAATGTTCTTCTTTTCCCACAATGTTTTCTATCCTGTCAAAGAAAAATTGCACCATTTGTGCCACATTGAAATTGTCGTCTGCAAATGCTCTCAATTTGGACAAGGCTAAAATTTTGTCTGGTAAAGGGTTAAACATCCCTTTGCCAGAGTGTTGCTTAAATCTATAAGTAAAGACAAGTCCTACTGCTTTATGGTGATGACGATGCACATTAATGTCTGGACTGCTTGCTGTTCTGAAGTGCACTCACTGCTTGATAAAAACATTCTTTTTCATGTTAGCAAAGCTTTTTTGAAAAAACTATCTTCAACTATCTTTGAAATTTGATAATTGATACAGTACTATCCTGAAGATGTATTCTTTAGGCTCAAAAGGGGATATATATAAAAATACCATAGAAAACAAGAGCAGTTGGAGAGATGGGTGATGCTCAAAAAATGTGTTTTTATCACAAAAGAAATCTAAGTTGTTGGTGCAGGATGTACTCTTTCCACATGGGTTACCATTCAACCATTCATATTTCAATGATGGAAAAAAAATTCAAAGGGCCATAACTTGAAGAAAAATCATTGAACCAAAACATGTGGATAATATGCCTTTGTCTGCTTTGTAGGAAAGCTTCTAATGAAGTTTTATTAAAATCCATAAAGCGCTTGGTGAGAAATAGTGTGGAAACAAAACTGACAACTAAAACTTCAAAGGGACATAACTATGATAAAATCATCAAACCAAAAACATGCTGACAACAGAGCATGTCCTTCCTATAGGGATGCTTCCCTATAAGTTTCCTTGAACAACATATGATGACATGCAATCTGTTATTGCACTGTCAGTTCAAGTGTTGGTTACTGGCAGAATCAAAGTACTGAAAACACTGCTGAGGTGGGGTGTGTTTAATCCAACTTATTTGTTGAATCCAACTGGGTAATCTCAGAGTGAATTAGCTGTTTTCAAATCTCATTGTGCTAGTATTTGCTTTTAGTCATGCCAAAAAGAGACAAGAAAAAGATAATCGCCTCCACAATGCCCATGATTTTTCTCTTGTTGGACTTGTGCCTAAGTATTCCCTCTTCAATTTTCTTGTTACTATTACTTCTCTACTTTTCATGTCTCTTTTTGGAAAGGACTAATGTGTTATAGTCTATTTAACATTTTAATATGAGTTAGTAAATTTTGAAACATGAAGATCATGTTGTTTTCAAAGACCTCCCGATGCTATTCTGTATAAAGTTGCTCGTTCAGGTGGAAGTCTGACTCTGTGTTTTAGAATATTCTTGAGGGTAGAGCAGGGTTTTTTTTGTGTGTTCAGACAGCATTTCATTGTAAAATAGTGTAAAAAAGTATTATTGACCAATATTTGGACAAGTAAACCAATGAGATTCAAAGAAGTTGGCATGAGATCTCTCATATCGTTTCTTATCTTTTTTTGATTCTTCTAGTCTTCTTGCACTCATTGATGCCTCTTTTCATTATTTAGTGAGACTGATACAAAAACACTTGCTTCTTCTCTCTTATCGATCTTGCGTTCAAATGCTCGCTTTTAAAGTCTTTCATTAAAAAATTGTATTTGTTTACATATCTACCATGCAAGGCATGTAAGTTTCACAACTGTTAACTTCGTTTAATGCTCACATTAATACTAAACTAAATGAAGTGTTTTCTTAGTGGAACTATTTTGCAAAGTATTGATCTTGCGATGTTTGGTACCCCAGAATCCATTTTTTGAGTTCGCGTTTCCAGATGGCAAATCTGAGTTGGGCTGCTTTGCACCCCACCGCAAAAATGGCATTTAAAACTAGGTTAAAAAGTTGTAAAGTCACTCTCTTTTCTTTACCTTTAACATAGTTTCAGATTTTTTTTTTTGCCAGCAATTAACGCTTGGACTGATCTTCAAAATGTTACTCACTTTACTAAATAACATAAATGCAGAAAGGGGCATGTATGTTGGCAATAAGCTGAAGCAATAAAGTTTCTGCTTGTCTTTTCAATTTCTGGATAGGAAAAAGATAAAACAGTTCTAGACAACAAATTTCGTCTTCTTACCATTTTTCTTTCTTAAATAACCCTTCCAGATCAAGTGAATAAATGACATAGAAGGTCCAGATACATTTTTTTGCAATTCAGGCCCAGATACATGTTTTGCAATCTGAACTGAAGACTGCTGAAGTCCTATCTCAAAAAACATTCAACAATGCAGATCTGAGATCAGATATTGTGCAGTTGTATCTTTATCTACTCTAACAGCCAAAGTTATGTAAGTTGTGCCTTGCTCTATAACCCTTTACCAAACATTTCTGTGTTTTAACGACCCTGAGGAAGAAGCCTTTAGAAAATACTTTAACAAAAATAGAAAATTCTGGTAGCCAGCATTTACTGGATTTCTCATGATGTTTTCTACCCTTTCAAACAAAAAACCAGTCATTTGATCCACTTTTGATCTATTGCCTGCAAATGATTTCAATATGGAAGAGTCTAAAAGATAGTTGTCTGGTAGAGTTAATGTTTAAAATGTCAAGAAACCACGATCAAAAACCTGTAGGTTCCCCCTGTAGGATCAGACAGGATTAAATACAGTTCATTAAACATTTGATCAACATGGTTTTTAAAGTACAACAATAATCTTTCAGGTGACTGCACAAAATTTATTAACTCTCTCTCTCTCTCTGACATGTACAGTTCATCAAATACCAAATGACAAAATTTTAGCCTTGTTCATTATCCAAAGCATTAATCCTTATGCTTCTAAATAAATTAAACTAAAGATTTTGAGCTTATAGTGAACAATGAATGGCATTTCGTTGACAGGGCGGCTGGTCGAAACCAATGGATGTTTTAAAAATACTCATCACTAAATTCCTAGATTTATTTCATGAAAAGCTCTTTCTGGGAGGAAGATTTGAGCCACAATTTGTCTGGGTTAGGGTAAGGGTCAGGGTTAGGGATTGTTTTCCACGAACATGGTTTTTTTTCATGTCACAGATCCTATAGTGAAAACCCATGGTTTTTACCATTTAAATATTTTGCTCACCAGAAAAATCTCACAGTATCAGAAAGTGTAGATCTAAGATCAGACTGCAAAATCTATTTAGGTACAATCCTTGCATTCGGGACATAACTCTGAACAGGAACTCTTGAGCCATGCTCTCTTGGAATTCTAATTCTCCTTAAAATTGTCTTGTATGTTCATGAGAGTAACTGTTGTAAGCTTCATTAACCCTTTACCATACACTCCTGAGTTTAAATGACCCTAGAGAAGAAGACTTTTGAAAACATTGTGGAAAAAGAAGAAAATGCTGGTAACCAGCATTTTCTCCTTTCCCACAATATTTTATACCCTTGTAGAAACATAAATTTCAAATTTTGAGTCACATTTACTCATTGTCTGCAGATGCTTTCAATTTGGATAAGTGAAATTTTTTCATCAGGTAAAGAGTTACATTTTGTTGAAAGCAAATGAGGCACTTTCCTGTTTTATAGTTTTTGCCAAAACTGTAAGGGGAAAATTATTCTCTTATATCTAAGGTAATTCCCGTAAGTCCCAATACACAGGGTCTTCCCTTGTCAAGAGGCTCTAACATGTAGGATCAGTAATGCAGAGGTCCTGGATTTGATCCTCACACAAGGCATTATTATGTCCTTGGGCAAGACACTTCCGAGTTCCAGCCTAGCAATGGTTATACTCACGAAACACATAATAGTCTGGTGCCCTGCAATGTATTGCCCTATGAACCTTACTAGTTGCAAAGCGGACAGAGTGGATCCAAGATCAGACAATGACGGTTAACGGCAGCCTAATTTTGATCTACAATGTCTACAAAAAATAACTTAACTCTTACAGCGCTGAATTAATGAAATGCACCTTTTTTATCAGGAAAACTATACAAAAATATTGTTACTTCTATATAGTTTTGGGCAGAACATGTAATGAAGTAGCGGACAATGTAGATCCAAGATCAGACTGCACATTCTTAAGTTGGTTCCAGCACTTTAAGGGTTAAGTTGCATTTAGCTATCTAAGGGTGTAATCCTTTAGCAAACGACAAAAATGTAGATCTGTCCAAATTGAAAGCATTTGCAGACGACAATTTAAATGTGGCTCAAATGATGGACTATGTCTTTGATAGGACACAAAACATTGTGGGAAAAAGAAATAATGCTGGTTGCCAGCATTTTCTTCTGTACTCATAATGCTATAAAAGGCTTCTTTCTCAGGGTTTTTAAACTCAGCATTGTGTGGCAAAGGGTTAAAAAATAAAATCAGAAACCAAAAGCTGATAAGATAGAAAGATTACTGAGGGCTTACTTCAGGTAAAGGTGATGTTATTATCCTTTTTTCAAAATGTCTTTTCAGACATTATTTACTTAACCTGTAAAATTTCTCTTAAGTGTTTACCAAATGACAAAATTTTAGACTACTCCAAATTGAAAGCAGTTGCAGATGACAAAATAAATGTGACTGAAAAAAGAAATTTGTTTTGGGAAGGGTAGAAAACATTGTGGGAAAAGGAGAAAATGCTGGTTACCAGCATTTTCTCCTTTTCCAGCAATGTTTTCAAAAGGCTACTTTCTCCGGGTCGTTAAAAGTCGAGATTGTGTGGTACAGAGTTAAGTGTTTTTCATCCTTTAAGCAGGTCTCTCTTATCACATTGTGGTAAACACATGACTTTTTTCATCTTGCAATAGACATCTTTTCAAAACATTGTGGCAAATGAGATCACTACAAATTTATTACATGTCAGCTAAAGTCATCTTAGAGTGGCTATCTTTCTGTCTCAGAGAATGGATTAAACTTTATATCCGTTATAGGCAGCCAGAGATAAAATTCGAAGGGAGCACTGTTGACATAAATCACCCTTCACATACATGCAATCTGATCTCAGCCTACACTCTCTTCCTCTGAATTAACCCTTTGCCACACAATCCCCTTTCAAATTCTGCATCTGCAAAGCATTTGATTCTACTTTGTAACTAATTTCTATAAAAGCCAGACAGTTGTGGCATTGCACAAGGGAAAAAAGATTTGACCCTATACAACACAATCCTGTGTTTAAACGACCCTTGATTGGGAAGGATTTTCAAAACATTGTGAGGAAAGGATGAAAGGATGGTAAACAGCATTTCCTCCTCTCCCAACAAATGTCTCTTACTCTTTTTAACCCTTTACCGCTCAATGCTGCCTTTTAACGACTCTGGGAAGAAAGCCTTTTGAAAACATTGTGGGAAAAGGAGAAAATGCTGGTAACCAGCATTTTCTCCTTTTCCCACAACTTTTTCTACCCTATCAAAGAAAATTTGCACCATGAAATTGTCATCTGCAAATGCTTTCAATTTGTACAATGCTAAATTTTGTTGTCTGGTAAAGAGTTAAAACATTCTCGGAAAGGGAAAAAATTGTGCTTCTAATCAGCATTTTCTCCCCATTCCTACAATGTTTTGTACCCTGTCAAAGAACTTAAATTTCATGTGTGGCATGCCTCACTCAACAAATTGCCTGCAAAATTAACACTTTCCATTTGGACAAGTTTAAAATTATGTCATTTGATAAAGCCTTAACCCTTTACCATATAATCCCAAATTTTAACAACCCTAGCAAAGAAGGCTTTGAAAACATTGTGAGAAAAAAACAAAATGCTGGTAACCAGCATTTCCCCTTTAACCACAATGCTTTGTACCCATCCCAAAAACAGATTTCAATTTTTAATCACATTAATTGTCATCTGTCAATGCTCTGAAATTGGTCTAGTCTAAAATATTGTCATATGGTGAAGAATTAAACAAGAAAAGATTAATCTAAATCAATGTGGCAAAGCGCTCAGATGGTCCATGGTTACACGAAATGTCATCACGACAAAGAAGACCTTGCAACCAAATGTTGTAACAGCCAAAGGCTGGTATGGCAAAAAGTAATGGAAAAAGCTTTAAATGTCATCTTGATTAATGGTAATACGCAGGGTGTCAATGCTGCTCAAGGTAATTCTACTGTAGTTTAACCCTTTACTATACAATCCTGGGTCCTTATTCAACAACCATTCTCAAGAACACTCTTTGTCTAATTCTAAAGTTAGAAAGTAACACAACTAAACTGATTGACTAAAGCATTTGGTTTAGCCACTCAGAAATTGTGGTACTTTCAAATTTAGAAAATTCTTGAGAACAAGACTGAGAATGTTCCTAACAATGGTTGGTGCATAATGGATCCTGAATTTTAACAACTCAATGAGACAGCTTTTGAAAATATTCTGAAACAAATCGGTTTTTCAGGACTCTTAGTCCTTTGATTTGTCTTGGATTGTATTGTATTGGAGTTTAACGCTATTTTCAACAGCTTAGGTCATATCACGGCAGTCAGTGCATCATGCATGAGTTTCCTGGCTTTCTCAAAGCAGTACTGACACAACTTTCTTTCCAAGCTACTGACTAACTCTTAAATGCAACAGAAGTGAGAGCTGAAAAATCGCCGGAAAGAAAGTTTGCCTCGACCAGGAACCAAACTCCCAACTGCCAGGTCCCAAGTCCGATACAGAATATGTCTAAAACTTTGTTGCTTAGTAGTGTCATAATCCAAAGCTGAACAAGCCATCAGTGTTCCCACTCACATCTCTTATTGGGAGTGCATGCGCTCCCTGGAATACAAGTTTGAGAGTGCAAGAGAAATTCTGGGAGTGCACTTAATACTGACAATTTTAGAGCATCTATGGAGGACAGTAAGGGTCTGTTGCACTGAAAATTTGTTTTGATGTGCCTGACTCTGCAGTCAGCTGCTCTTGAAAACAATATGGGTAATTTAAAAAAAGAAAATGCTTGTTATAATTTCCTTACTCACGGGACCAGTTTCAGAAGGACAACTTACAGCCTGACGGCCAGCAGAATTTTCCATTTCACTGTCAATTTCAGACACTAATTAGCTTTCACTTACTGTTTTATAGAGATATTTATGTAAATTTCCTGTTCAAAGTCATTGGTAATGCTAAGTAGACAGTTTGAAATGCCTATGATCGGATGATGTGAAACCAATTTTTGTTGTGTCATGGGTTTTCGCGTTTCTTGCAGCGATCTTTTTTTCATGCCTGTTAAGTTTTGGAGTAGTATTTCCACATGATTTGACATAGATTTGTTAATAAAAATAGCATGTAACTTCAAAACCTTTAATTTTACACTAGAAAAGCGGATTGATACCAAGTTTGATTAGCGGTGATAAACAGTGACTTTCACACTTGATAACTTGTTCCAACTGGTGCCACCGGTGATCGACAATGGGAGCCCTGAAACCTGTGCGTGTATGCACGTTTTACTTCATATTTTTGTGCGTGATAATTCAATTCAGTGCGTGAATCACGCACATATGTACGTGAATGGGAACCCTGAGCCATGTTATAACAGAACTAAGAAAAAAAGCAATGGTTATTGCTTGTGACAAGCAATTTTTCCCTTTATCCACAATATTCTCCATACAGCGTAGACATAGTAAAATTTGCAGTTTCCTTTCCTTCACTCTTAGGCTGCTAAGCGCAACTCAAGGACCTTTTGCAGACAGTGTAGATCAAGATCAGATTTCAGAGAACATGCAGTCTGATCTTGGATCTACATTGTCCAATAGAGAAATATTTTCCCCAAAATATGCCTTTGAAATAGCAATATATTGTTTTTTTTACAATCAGCTTGACATTTTCATTTCACTTACTTAGCAGGTTAACTCTTTACCACACAATCCCGACTTTTAATGACCCTGAAGGAGAAAGCTTTTGAAAACATTGTGGGAAAAGGAGAAAATGCTGGTAACCAGCATTTTCTCCTTTTCCCACAATGTTTTCTACCTTTCCCAAAACAAATTTCAATTTTTCAATCATATTTATCTTGTCATCTGCAAATTCTTTCAATTTGGACAAGTCTAAAATTTTGTCTTTTGGTAAAGAGTTAACTCTTTCTCTACTAACTCCTAAAGTTCCATTTTTTTCAGAGTTCTAGAACTAGATTTACACAGCTTTTGAAAGGGACTAAATTTTTCATAGTTCAATAACAAGGAAGTGGACGGTGTACATCAATATCGGACTGCACAGAACGTGCACGTTCTGTGCATGTTCTGTGCAGTCTGATCTTGATCTATGCCGTCCACAAAGTCTACTCCAGTGATCGTTAGTAGTGAAAGAAATGTGGTTTAAAACTTAAAAACAACTTTCCTTACATTCCAATATAAAATCAGTGACAAAGATTAATTCACAAATAAATTCATATCATGTACATCCATGATTAATTTATTTTGTCTCATATTTCAAATCTTTCTATGGCTTTCAGTAACTGACAGAATTTTCAGTAATCACTAACCCTTTTACCAAACAATCCCGTGTTTAACCCATTACCAGACAACAAAATTTTAGCCTTGTCCAAATTGAAAGCCATTGCAGACGAGAATTTCATTGTGGTTCAAATGGTGCAATTTTTCTTTGATATTGTAGAAAACATTGTGGGAAAAGGAGAAAATGCTGGTTACCAGTATTTTCTCCTTTTCCCACAATGTTTTCAAAAGGCTTCTTTTCCAGGGGCGTTAAAAATCGGGATCATGCGGTAAAGGGTTACACAACCCTGTCAAGAGGCTTTCAAAAACACTGTGGGAAAAGGAGAAAACACTGCTGACCAGCATTTTCTCCTTTTCCCAAAGTGTTCTATTTCCTATCACAGACAATATTAATTTTGTCATCTGCAAATTTACCTTCAATCTGGAGAAGTTTCAAATTTTCTCATTTGGTAAAGTGTTAATTCCTTACCAGAAAGAACATTTTTTTTAATCTCGATCCTATCACTGAAAGCCCTTTTCAGATGTGAAATTTGGCTCAAAGTATAACTTTAATTATCTTTTAACCCTTTACCACACAATCCCTTTTAACGACTTTTAATGACCCTGAGAAAGGAGCCTTTTGAAAACATTGTGGGCAAAGGAGAAAATGCTGGTAACCAGCATTTTCTCCTTTTCCAACAATGTTTTCATATTATTATATAAAATCAGTGACAAAGATTAATTCATATTCAAAATTATATTTTCATATTATAGCCTCATTCCTAAAGGTTGCTGAAAGGCAAGATTGTTCCACAGAAAGTCTGTATGGAAAATGCTACCATTTTTTTTCTATCATATTCAGCTTTCAACACTTCATAAATCAGTTATTTCTGTGCAAATGAAGAATACTTTAACCCTTTACCACACAGTCCCAACTTTTAATGACGACCCTATGAAGTAAGCCTTTTGAAAACATTGGGGGAAAAGTACAAAAAGCTGGTAACTAGCATTTTCTCCTTTTCCCACGATGTTTTCTACCCCTCCCAAAACAAATTAAAATTTTTTAGTTACATTTATTTTGTCATCTTCAATTCCAACTTTTAACGACCCTGAAAAAGAAGCCTTTGAAAACATTGTGGGAAAAGGAGAAAATGCTGGTAAACAGCATTTTCTCCTTTTCCCACAATGTTTTCTACCCTTCTCAAAACAAATTTATATTCTTCAGTTACATTTATTTTGTCGTCTACAATCCCAACTTTTAACAACCCTGAAAAAGAAGCTTTTTGAAAACATTGTGGGAAAAGGAGAAAATGCTGGTAAGCAGCATTTTCTCCTTTTCCCACAATGTTTTCCACCCTTCCCAAAACAAATTTCAATTTTTTAGTTACATTTATTTTGTCCTCTGCAAATGCTTTCAATTTGGACCAGTCTAGAATTTTGTCGTTTGGTAAAGAGTTAACTTTTTACCACACAATCCAGACTTTTAACGACCCTATGAAGGAAGCCTTTTGAAAACATAGTGAGAAAAGGAGAAAATGCTGGTAACCAGCATTTCCTCCTTTTCCCACAATGTTTTCTGCCCTTCCTAAAACAAATTTAAAGTTTTTAGTTACATTTATTTTGTCGTCTGCAAATGCTTTCAATTTGGACCAGTCTAGAATTTTGTCGTTTGGTAAAGAGTTAACTGTTTACCACACAATCCCCACCTTTAATGACCCTGAAAAAGAAGCTTTTGAAAACATTGTTGGAAAAGGAGAAAATGCTGGTAACCAGCATTTTCTCCTTTTCCTACCCTTCCCAAAACTAATTTCAATTTTTTAGTTACATTTATTTTGTGGTCTGCAAATGCTTTTAATTTGGACCATTCTAGAATTTTGTTGTTTGGTAAAGAGTTATAAGCACTGCTCTGAGAGAAACGGATTCGATACAACTTTGTCATGCATTAACTCTTTACCAAACGACAAAATTTTAGACTGGTCCAAATTGAAAGCATTTGCAGGCGACAAAATAAATGTGACTCAAAAATTGAAATTAGTTTTGGGAAGGGTAGAAAACATTGCGAGAAAAGGAGAAAACGCTGGTTACCAGCGTTTTCTCATTTTCCCACAATGTTTTCTATAGGCTTCTCTTTCAGGGTCGTTAAAAGTCGGGATTGTGTGGTAAAGGATTCAACCATGGAACAGTGTTCTGGGAAAAGGGAATTAAATGCAAGTTCTTAATGCATTATACCAAGCGGGTATTCAGATACCTATAAGATCCACCAATTTTCTCTTATATACCAACTATGTCCTGAAGTAGAAAAGTCCTTTGACTTGCAAAAAATTTACCAATAGGGAAAAGTTTCAACCCTGGTCAGCCTGTGCAGGCTGACATGGGTCGATACTTTTTGCTGATGCATCAAACCACCTTTTCACAAAGCACGCAAGACCTGGATACTTTTTGTTCCATTGTATATACCCTCATGTCCAAAAGTGGATAGCAAATATTGAATGAGAGGGAAAATATACCCAAAATATTGTACAATGAACTTTCAAGGATAGTTTGACTGGAATATTATCTCAACTAAGCCAAGAAAGAAGATTAAGAACTTTATGTACAGTTTGATCTCAATCTACACTGGTTACAAAAGCAACAAATTAAGTTAGGATGGGCACTTAGTGATTAACCATTTTTCCTCATGACAAAATTTTAGACTTGTCCAAATTTGAAGCATATACAGACAACAAATAAAGTGTAGCACAAATTATTATATTTGTGTCTGAAATCCAGAAAGCATTGTGCAAAAGGAGAAAATGCTGCCTACCATCATTTTCTCCCTTTTCCCACAATGTTTTCAAAAGACTTCTTCATCAGGGTCATTAAAACTGGGGATTGTGTGGGAAAGGGTTAATCTTCACCAAATAACAAAATTTGATACTGGACCAAACAACAAAACTTTGATACTGGTCCAAATTGAAAGTGTTTTGCAGACAACAAAATTAAATGTGACAAATTCTGGTATACCAGTATGTCTTTCAACTCTTTACCAAACGACAGAAATGTAGACTAGTCTAAACTGAAAGCATTTGCAGACGGCATTTTAAGTGCGACTCAAAACATAAAATTTGTCTCTTAAAGGGTAGAAAACATTGTGGGAAAAGAAGAAAATGCTGGTTACCAGCATTTTCTTCTTTTCCCACATTATGTTTTCAAAAGCCTTTTCTTTCAGGGTCGTTAAAACTCGGGACTGTGTGGTAAAGGGTTAACACTTTCCCAAACAAGCCCTGGTTTTCACATGTCTGCAGTACAAGTCTATTGAAAACACTGTGGGAAAAGGAGAAATTGCTCGTAATGAGCAATTTCTCCTTTTCCCACAGTGTTTTCTACCCTTTTTGAGACCTTTCTGCCATTTTCATCAAATTTAAAATTGTCGTCTGCAAACTCTTTCAATTTGGACCAGTCTAAATTTTATCATTTGGGAAAGGGTTAAAGAACGCAAAATCTAAGACTAGTCCAAATTCAAAGCATTTGCAGATGCCAATTAATTGTGGCTCAATTGATATCATTTGTCTCTAAAAAAGGTAGAAGACATTGTGGGGGGAAAAGGAGAAAATGCTGGTTACCAGCATTTTCTCCTGTTTCCACTATCAGTTCAAAAGACTTCTTTCACACTTCATTAATACTGGGGATTGTTTGGTAACTGGTAAACTCTTTCAAAGTAACTTTTTAACACAAATTTGCAGTAAGCTGGACTTCAAAAAACAACCTTGTAAAACATGTATAATAAACAGCAATTCAGATTTAAAATACAATAAATGTAAAGAAAAAAAAGGTGGCAAAAGGAGAAGTTGCTTATTACAAACACTTTCTCCATTTGCCACAGCTTTTTTTTTTTAAGTTATCTATAATATGACCAAAAAATCCTCTGGAGGAAGTAATGGGTTAAATAAAATGCTCTTATTTAAGCTTGAGTGATCACATTACTCGTATGCATTCGAAAGGAGCACTTAATTCGTAATATTGTCCATAAATTTCGTCACAACAATCGCGGTTAAATGCAAATTGAAGTGTTTCGCAAAGTAAGTCAATTTTTTGGACAGTGGGAATTTCAAACAAAGCTATTTCATCCTGTATCACTTTGAGAAACTTTGTTAACTCTTACAGCCCCTTTCACAACTTCAGTTGGCTTTGTGGACAGCATAGATCAAGATCAGACTGCATAAAATTTGCAGTCTGAGCTCTGATCTACACTGTCCACTTTGTTACAGCACAATAGACAAAAGCAAGCATGGAATTGCAATTATTTTAGTACGATTTTTAGATTGAAAATGTGTGTTGGGCTTATTCAGCACTTTAAGGGTGAACATGTCATCCACCTGCTACAGGTTTTACAATTAAATCTATTTGAGAAAAGGGGCAGCCCCTAAATGGCCCTTAAGCTGCTAAGCACGACTCAATGACCTTTTTCAGACAGTGTAGATCAAGATCAGACTGCACAGAATATGCAGTCTGATATGGAATCTAAACTGTCTGATATGGAGACATTTTTTTCCCACCAAAAAGTAAGTTTGGAATAACACTAGTTGGGTTTTAAACCCTTAAAGCACCTTTCCCTGTGAAGATGATACCCTGTTATGTGGTGTCACTGGCAGAAAAATGAATCTTAAAATCAGGTAAAAAGTAAACAAAAGATAGAACAACCTGGCAACTTTTGACCCATTTTTAAAATTTGTTTTCCTGTCAGCAGCTAACCTTTGCACCAACCATAAAATAACAGATTGTCACATTTACAATAATTTTCATACTTTTAAATGACATGATTTGAATTTAAATAAATATTAATACCTGCTTTGTTTATGTTTGGCAGCTATTTTGGCTTTAACCCTCTACCACACAATCCCGACTTTTAACGACCCTGAGAAAGGAGCCTTTTGAAAACATTGTGGAAAAAGGAGAAAATGCTGGTAACCAGCTTTTTCTCCTTTTCCCACAATGTTTTCTACCCTTCCAAAAGCAAATTTCAATTTTAAAGTCACTTTTATTTTGTCGTCTGCTTTCAATTTCAACCAGTTGAAAATTTTGTCATTTGGTAAAGGGTTAAAGAGTTATAGGCAGTTTCTTGCCTTATAGTGTCCTCTCTGTAAGAGGTGAAATGAGAAGCTTGATTTGTAGCCTTTGAGAAAATTTCTTTTTTTGTCATTATTCATTACTGTCTTATACACTCTCTTGAGTGTATTATCATTGCAAAAATATGTTTTAACCCTTTATCGTACAATCCCAACTTCTAACAAGCTGAGGAAAGAAAGCTTTTGAAAACATTGCTGGTCTGCTCATTTTCTCCTTTAACCCACAACATTTTCAAAAGCTGTCTTCTTCAGGGTTATTGAATTGTATTGATTGATTGATTGTATGGTGTTTAACGCCGTTTTCAACATTATTTCAGTTATATCACGGCAGCCAGTGCACCTATCCATGCTTTCCTAGAGTTTCTTTTTACCAGTACTCCGCACAATATTCTTTCCAAGCCACTGACTGCTTTCCCACATGATTATCGTCGAAACAATGGTCAGCGGTGAGAGAGGAATGAATCTTGTCGCAATGACTATCATCAGTCCTCGGAAAAAAATTGGCCAAGCCAAGGATCAAACCAGCGACCTCCTGTTCTCAAGTCCTGTGCGCTACCAACTGAGCTATGGAGGCTTGGCAGAGGGTTATTGAAACTCAGAATTGTGTGGCAAAGGGTTTAAGAAAGAAGAAAATGTTGTTTATTACTAAACACAATAAATCTCTATTAGTATAAAATCATCCGTACATTCCAATTTCACACCTGTAAGCCATATCAATTTATTTTTTATAAAGAACATTTTTACACATCAGTACATAAAATATCAACAAATATTGGAGATAAATGGCACAAGAAAACCATTCTTCAACAAGATAATTGCCATCTCAAAACAAGAGTGCCACAGTGGCCCTTGGTTGCTTCCCTGGGGCTGAATGCACCTAAGTTTTTTCCAAGTTTTGACCAGGTGGCTATCTTTTCATTGAGAGCTGACCCAGTTTTAAACCATTCCAAGACAAAAAACATTGGACACATTCTAGCCAAGTTTCCCAATCACTGAACAGAAAAAATAGCCTTTTTAAGTGTACAGAAATTGTTTTTTAACCATTAAAGCGCATTTCACGACTACAGTTGGCTTTGCAGCCAGTGTAGATCAAGATAAGGCTGCATAAAATGTGCAGCCTGATCTTTGTTCTACACTGTCTGCTTTGCTGAAACACTGTAGAAAAATACAACCATGAAATTGTTATCATTCTGATCTTATTTCTTGGATGAACATTTCTGTTGGTTTTATTTGGCGCTCTTTGGATTAATAAACGACCTTATGAACTACTATTTTTTGTGGACCATTTCAAAAGTCTCCAAGACATTACTAAGACAATCATTTCTCTCTAGATTTCAAAATCACAAACCTAATGCCCTATCTATTGAGCCACAAAGGGCCCATAATAGCCCATAAATACTTTTGCTCTAGCTGCTTGAAGAAAAGAGCTCATAGTTGATCTTTCTTTTTTTTTTTTGAAAGGGGGGTTAACTGCTGCAATTTTCGAGGTACCAAAACAACAAAACTGTTAATGTGATATAAGCTATCTGTAAATCATTCCTCAAAACTAATACTAATGTCTTTATCTGTCTTGTCTACTGACATTCATATCATCATGATCTAAGAAAAGTGAGAGGGAGAAAAAACACATCTTATGGGATGATAAACAGCCAAAAAACAACACTATCTGCACCATCAGAAGTCGCTTTTCTCTCCACACTTCAAAGGGTAAATTGCTGATCATTATCTGCTTTTTGTACAAAAAAATTATGCTATTACTACTAGTTATATCACAACAGCCTTACTGGTGCTTTGGTCTAATCTGATAGTTTTGAAAAGTTTTATTGCTTGGTACATTGATAGTTGACTTTTGTTTACATTTTTCAGCAGAGCTGAATGTCCTGGCTTTTAAAAAATGGATAAATAGAAATTTGTGTTTGGTCAAATACGTAGACATGTTTATTGTGAAGGCCCCTGTGGTAAAAAAAGTAAACATGTTTATTCTAAAGAGCCTCTGCCTATTTGGTGGCAACTTTTTACCATCTATCTTTTTTAGTGATATTTCTTGTTTTCTGTGCTACTAAGCTGACAATGCTGGCTTTTGACCTACTCCTTGGTATTGATATACAGTACCTGAATGAATGAGTAATAATTTGTGATTGGTCAACAATATGGATATGTTCATTTGGCAGACCCTAACAGACGAGAACATTAAATCTCCTTTAGCTGTTATGCATGACTTGCTGACCTTTTGCAGACAGTGTAGATCAAGATCAGACTGCAGACTGCAAAGAACATGCAGTCTGATCTTGGATCTACACTGTCGGATAAGGAGCGATTTTTCCCCAAAAAGTAACTTCGAAATACCAGTATTTGGATTTTTACTGTCAACTCGAAAGTTTCACTTTAGTTATACAGCAGGATAAGAGTTAAATTTGTTTCTCACACTAGAGAATCAAGTCTCAATTGACTCCCATGCATATCTGGAATGCTGATCGAAATTATGCCCGTCACGAAAGTATCAGAATGAATCATGCTTGTACTTTTTTCATTTTCGTCCAATTTCTTTTTCCTGTTCTTTGAACTAGTTAGAAGAGGCCATCACTACTTATCAAAACTATCAGTTATTTTCCCCAATTAAGCCTTTACCACACAATCCTGAGTTTTATTGACCCTGGAAAAAATAAGTTTTTGAAAAAATTGCTGGTAACCAGCATTTTCTCCTTTTCTTGCAATGTTTTCTACCGTATCAAAGAAAGCATCCACCTTTTAAGCTACAATTATTTGGTCATCTGCAATTAATGCTTTCATTTTGGTCGAGTCTAAAATTTTCTCATTTGGTAAAGAATTAATATCGGTGATTATATCTGATTTCAAACATTGCAATCCATGCATTTAATTGCTATCAAGGTGGTCACTATTATGACCCACTGATGTATCAATCTATCGTTACACCCCAATCAAAGAGTGATCTTTGGATCATGTTGATTTCCAATATTTTTACACAGATGATTTGGATGTCGTTTGCTGGTTCAGAAGAGAGTTGACGGCACATAATGGGGTCAACTTCAACACTATTTGTATAGATTTACGGTTCTACTCTGTGAAATCACTTTTCTTAATTTTGAAAGCCTGATAAATAAATACCCAGTCAACCACAACATATCAGTTATGTATATCACTGCAGTGGCATTTTGTAAATTGTTTCTTTTTAAATTCAAAATGAGTTTTAAAAGTCAATGTGAGAAAGCGATGTGTACCATGACAAATTCTTTGGACACCCAATCCAAGGCTCCAAACAACACTGTGGTATTAAATTCCTCTAATAAATATCATGGCAAGCGCAATGTAATCATCAGCCAATCTGTATTACTTGTCTAAAGCCTATCATATTTCTGCCAATTAAATTTTAAAAATTGTGTCAACAGTGAACACTACACTTTATTCCCCTCCATAGACACACCCTTAACCCTTAAAGTGCCTTTCACGACTATTGTTGCCTTGGCGGCCAGTCTGTAGATCAAGATCAGGCTGCACATTTTGTGCAGCCTGATCTTCGATCTACACTGTCCGCTTTGATGAAACACTGTAGACAAAAGCAACCATAAAACTGTAATTATTTGTGTTGTATTTCTAGGATGAAAATGTCTGATAGGTTTATTCGGCGCCCTAAGGGTTAACTCTTTACAAAACGACAAAATTTTAGCCTTGTCCGAATTGAAAGCATTTTTTCAAAAACAATTTCAATAAGGCTCAAATGGTGCAATTTTTCTTTGAAAGGGTAGAAAACATTGTGGGAAAAGGAGAAAATGCTGGTTACCAGCATTCTCTCCTTTTCCAACAATGTTTTTGAAAGGCTTCTTTCCCAGGGTCATTAAAGGTGGCATTGTGCAGTAAAGGGTTAAGGGCATTATATTTTTCTTTTTTTCACCCTTATGTAACTTGTAATGTGGTTGATTTGAAATTAGCCTGTGCAGAAATGAATTAATTGTGGATGCTTAAAGGTACAATAGCAGCCAAAAACACAATTCAGCTGTTAAAATGCATTTAACTTTAAATCATACCATTTAACCCTTTACTGCACAATGATGCCTTTTGACGCCCCTGGGAAAGAAATCTTTTGAAAACATTGTGGGAAAAGGAGAAAATGCTGGTAACCAGCATTTTCTCCTTTTCCCACAATGTTTTCTACCCTATCAAAGAAAAGTTGTACCATTTGAGCCACATTGAAATTGTCGTCTGCAAATGCTTTCAATTTGGACAAGGCTATAATTTTGTCATGTGGTAAAGGGTTAAAAGGATAGAAAATATTGTGAAGATGACAATCGGTTATTGTGTGGTCGGTCCAAGTGTTAGTCAATGGCAGAAACATGAATTTCAAAATCAAGGCAAAAAGGTAAACAAAATACAGATTGACCTGGCAGCATTTAACCTAGTTCTGAAATTAATTTCTCTGCCAGCGACTAACTTAGTCCATAGCAGAAACATGAATTTCAAAATCAAGGCAAAAAGGTAAACAAAATACAGATTGACCTGGCAGCATTTAACCTAGTTCTGAAATTAATTTCTCTGCCAGCGACTAACTTAGTCCATAGCAGAAAAATGAATTTCAAAATCAAGGCAAAAAGGTAAACAAAATATAGATTGACCTGGCAGCATTTAACCTAGTTCTGAAATTAATTTCTCTGCCAGCGACTAACTTAGTCCATAGCAGAAAAATGGATTTCAAAATCAAGGCAAAAAGGTAAACAAAATACAGATTGACCTGGCAGCATTTAACCTAGTTCTGAAATTAATTTCTCTGCCAGCAACTAACTTAGTCCATAGCAGAAAAATGAATTTCAAAATCAAGGCAAAAAGGTAAACAAAATATAGATTGACCTGGCAGCATTTAACCTAGTTCTGAAATTAATTTCTCTGCCAGCGACTAACTTAGTCCATAGCAGAAAAATGAATTTCAAAATCAAGGCAAAAAGGTAAACAAAATATAGATTGACCTGGCAGCATTTAACCTAGTTCTGAAATTAATTTCTCTGCCAGCGACTAACTTAGTCCATAGCAGAAAAATGAATTTCAAAATCAAGGCAAAAAGGTAAACAAAATACAGATTGACCTGGCAGCATTTAACCTAGTTCTGAAATTAATTTCTCTGCCAGCGACTAACTTAGTCCATAGCAGAAACATGAATTTCAAAATCAAGGCAAAAAGGTAAACAAAATACAGATTGACCTGGCAGCATTTAACCTAATTCTGAAATTAATTTCTCTGCCAGCGACTAACTTAGTCCATAGCAGAAAAATGAATTTCAAAATCAAGGCAAAAAGGTAAACAAAATATAGATTGACCTGGCAGCATTTAACCTAATTCTGAAATTAATTTCTCTGCCAGCGACTAACTTAGTCCATAGCAGAAAAATGAATTTCAAAATCAAGGCAAAAAGGTAAACAAAATACAGATTGACCTGGCAGCATTTAACCTAGTTCTGAAATTAATTTCTCTGCCAGCGACTAACTTAGTCCATAGCAGAAAAATGAATTTCAAAATCAAGGCAAAAAGGTAAACAAAATACAGATTGACCTGGCAGCATTTAACCTAGTTCTGAAATTAATTTCTCTGCCAGCGACTAACTTAGTCCATAGCAGAAAAATGAATTTCAAAATCAAGGCAGAAAGGTAAACAAAAATATAGATTGACCTGGCAGCATTTAACCTAGTTCTGAAATTAATTTCTCTGCCAGCGACTAACTTAGTCCATAGCAGAAAAATGAATTTCAAAATCAAGGCAAAAAGGTAAACAAAATACAGATTGACCTGGCAGCATTTAACCTAATTCTGAAATTAATTTCTCTGCCAGCGACTAACACTAATGGAACATGGAATGACCATACAGTAACAGATTAAACAATAATTTCCATACTTTCAAATGGCATGATTTAAATTTAAATGCAATTTAACACCTGTTTTGTTCACTTTTGGCAGCTATAATTATTTTAATAAATTTACTCAATAATCATAAAATGAATGGATACACTCAATGACTAATTGCCAAAACTGTCCTTTATGAGAAGTTCTTTATTTGTCATGATGTTCACTCCTTTTGTATAAATTCTTTTATTACTAGAAATTCAGGCTTTTTTTGGCTCAGAGCTTGTATTCACCAACCATTCTAAACTGCATTCCTAGTCAAATTTAAGCCTTAGAAAGTAACAAAACCTCTGATTGGATAAACCAAATGTTTTAGCCAATCAGACACTGTGTTACTTTCAACTTTAGAAAATTCTTGAGAATTAGACTAAGAATGTTATTTAGAATTGTTGGGGAATACACACCCAGATTTCCCTCAAACAGTTACTGAAGAGGCAAGGAGCAACTGACTGATTGATTGATTGACTAGTGTTTTCAGCCATTTTCAACATTATTTCAATCATATCAGGGACAATTTACTTATTCAGTTTTACCATGGGTTTCACCTGTACTATGCTTAATAGGGCTCTGGACAGTCTAGCTCAAAGACAGTCTCCTTTGGAAAACCAGGCACTTCAAGAGGATCAAGCCCAGGGCCTCCAGGTTACAAATCTTACTCCAGGCGCTTCAATAGATTAAAACTTAGGGCCTTCAGGGTCTTTATTCACCAACCATTCTTAAGAATTTTCTCAGTCTTATTCTCCAGAATTCACCAACCATTCAGAATTCAGATTTTTTTTTTAAATTTGAAAGTAACATAACTTCTGATTGACTAAACCATTTGGTTTGGCCAATCAGCAGTTGTGTTACTTTCAAATTTAGAAAAGTAGGAATGGTTAGTGAATACAGGCCCAGGTTACAAAAATCCTGCACCTTACCACTGAGCCACTCTGGACAACTGGCAAAGGTTTAGCTTGATTCATTTTTAGACTAGCAAAGCTAGTCTATAGGCATCATGATTAACCCAGAGTCAAAGTAAACAAAAAAACCAACAGTTGCCAAATACTGCCTCACAGTAAAATACTTCTTTCTACAAAAAATCCTAATTCTGTTATATATGACAATTCTGACAAAAAGCACTAAATCTCTACCACTCCAATTTGAACATGTCTTCTTACAAAGTAACAGACTGAACAAGATGTCATTTATAAGGTACAAGATCTTTTCTTATATGTAAATTAAGTGACCTATACAAAGCAAGCTATATTATCAGTTATTCCTACACCACTGTAACATTATGGATGAATCTAAAAATAGATACACCTAGGAAACTTGTAGCAAATCCCAGTTGCATTAACTCTCACTGGACAGGGAACCCTTATCATTCCTTCAGTCATTCATTATTTAGATCATTGTGTACTGTTAAACTGTTATGTCAACTGTTATTTTACGTTTAGAATATTAACCCTTTACCACACAATCCAGAGTTTTAATGACACTGGGGAAGAATCCCTGGTAACCAGCATTTTCTCCTTTTCACACATTGTTTTCTGCCCTTTTGGAATCAGGTTTCATCAATTCAGCCACATTTAATTTGTGGTCTGTAACAGCTTTGAATTTAGTTTCGTAGAGTTAAATAGTTCACTACATCTTGCACTACTGAATATTGACTTATTGATTGTATGGTGTTTAACACCGTTTTCAACATTATTCCGGCGATATCATGAAGGCCAGTGCACCTATCGATGCTTTCCTGGAGTTTCTTTAACCAGCACCACCGCGACTCAGTGACCTTTTGTGGACAGTGTGTATTGAGATCAGACTGCAGAGAACAGCAGTCTTTTCTTGGATCTACACTGTCCGATAAGAGGATATATTTTCTCCAAAATGTAGCTTCGAAATAGCAATATTCAGGTGTTTAACATTGGCTTGAAAGTTTCATTTAATTTTCCTAGCAGTTTAAGGTTTAAACTGGAAGATAGTCAACCAATAGCATGCATAGCCCCGGTAGTCGGTACCATACAGGACATGAGAACAGGAGGTTGCTGGTTCAATCCCCGGCTCGGCCAATTTCTTTCCGAGGACTGATGGTAGACTGATGAATTCATTCCTCTCTCAAGTTTCGATGGTGGTTATGTGGGAAAGCAGCCAGTGGCTTGGAAAGAATATTGTGCCGAGTAATGGTAAAAGATACTCCAGGAAAGCATGGATAGGTATACTCGCCCCCCGCGATATAACTGAAATAATGTTTAAAACAGCATTTAACACCATGGATATGTGCACTGGCCACCGCTATATAACTAAAATAATGTTGAAAATAGGGTGAAACACCATAAAATCAGTCAATCAATCAAATTAGCTAGTCTGTCAGTACTTTCAGTACTTTGATTTCTTTTACTCAGTTTTACCATTCACCAACCCTTCACCAAGCAATAGAAAACAAGCAGTAATGGGTTTATACAAATTAATTCAAAGTTTGTGGTCAAAACAGACAGGAAGTCTGGCACAACTACAATGATACTGAATGGGGCCTGAGTCTACATTTTAAAATGGTTGATTTCAAAATGTCATGGATTAGTCTCAGTCATTCATCTGCCTTCCATGGAGCCAGAACTGTAACAAAATAGCTCTTCCTTCTTTAACCCTTCACCAGACAACAAAATTTTAGCCTTGTTCAAATTAAAAGCATTTGCATACAACAATATCAATGTGGCTCAAATGGTGCAATTTTTCTTTGATAAGGAAGAAAACATTGTGGGAAAAGGAGCATTTTCTCCATTTCCCACGATGTTTTCAAAGGGTCTTTTTCTCAGGGGCCTTAAAAGGCGGCTTTGTGTGGTAAAGTGTAATAGGGAGACAACTTCTGTTTGGAAAGTGATTGTCTTAAAAAAAGGTAGACAACACTGTGGGAAAGGAGAAATTGTTGGTTACACGAGTATTTTTTCTCCTTGTTTATTTGTTTGTCTGATTGTTTGTATGGTATGTAATGCTGTTTTCAGTATTATTTCATATCACTGTGGTCAGTGCATGTTTTCCTTTGGGTCTCTTTTACCAGTACTACACACAATATTCTTTCCAAGCCAATGGAAGCTTTCTGACTTAACCCTTTACCACACAATGCCGCCTTTTAACGCCCCTGGGAAACAAGCGTTTTAAAAACATTGTGGGAAAAGCAGAAAATGCTGGTAACCAGAATTTTCTCCTTTTCCCACAATGTTTTCAACTCTATCATAGAGAAATTGCACCATTTCAGCTACATTGAAATTGTCGTCTGCAAATGCTTTCCATTTGAACAAGGCTAACATTTTGTCGTTTGGTAAAGGGTTAACCATCATCGAAACAAAGTTCAGCGGTGTGAGAGGAATGAATCCCGCCACAAAAATTGTAAATCCTAGAAAAAAAATTGACCAAGGTGGGGATTACCTATGACTTAACAATAATTTCTATACTTTGAAAAGCTATTATTTAAATCCAAAAGTATTTTAACACCCACACTGTTTACTTTTGGCTGCTTACTGGGCCTTTAACACTTTACCACACAGTCAATCCCGAGTTTTAACGACCCTGAGAAAAAGGCCTTTTGAAAACATTGTGGGAAAAGGAGAAAATGCTGGTAACCAGCATTTTCTCCTTTTCCCACAATGTCTTCAACCCAATCAAAGACGTCTAAATTGTTGTCTAAAAATGCTTTCAATTTGGACAAGTCTAAGATATTGTTGTTTGGTAGAGAGTTAAGTTGCCACAGCAGGGTATAGGCTACTGACTGAAGAACACATTTTATGTAAAGATCTTTCTAGGAATTCCTTTTCAGAGACAAATCCTTAGTTAGTCCACTTGATCAAGATACACTTAATTTGTCATCTGAAAATCTGTCAATATAGACTAGTCCAAAACTTTGTCATCTGGAAAAAAGTTATATGACAGGCAGAGCTCCAGATAAGTGGGAGTGATGGTATTCTAAATCCATTATTTCTCTTCCAAACCCTATGTTGTGGGTACTCATTAGAATTGTCTTGATGAGACGATTCTAATGAGTACCCACAGCATAGGATTTCGTGGAGAATAATCAATATTTTCAGTTTTGAAATCAAAATCACTCCCTCTATCTGGAGCTCTGACAGGTTAGTTATAATTTATACAGCTGACTATTGAAGACCATCAATGAATGTGACACAATTAATTCATTGAAAGAAGACAATTCACAGTCATTATGTGTCTGACACAGCTCTCTTTCTTTGCAAGTAAATTGAGTTTTAAATCCAGTTCAAAAGAGCTGTCAACAAACATCAGATTAAAAACCTATTAGAAATAAAATGAGCTCATCAAATCTATAATACCTATTCATATGTCAGGCACACAAATCCTGACAGATTCATCCGTAAGCTATGGGCTGCTGTTTGATATGCTGTTTATTTGCTTGGTGTTGAGGGCCACTTTCAACATTGTTTCAGTTATATTGCGGCAGCCAGTGTAACCTATCCTTGCTTTCCTGGAGTTTCTTTTTTCAGTATTTTGCACAATATTCTTCCAAAACTAATGGCTGCTCTTCCAAATCATCATCGTCGTAATGGTTGGGGTCATAGCGAAAGGAATGAATCCTGTTCAAATGACTATTATCAGTCCTCAGAAAGAAATTTGCTGGGCTGGGGATTAAAACAATCAACTCCCCTGGTTTCAAGTCCTGCACTACCAGGCTTCAGGCTATTTGCTTGTATCCAGCATGTAAATAGAAAAAATCAAAGGACTCTAAGTCCTGAAAAGCGGATTTGCGGAGTATCATAAAGCGGTAATATGTTGTAATAACAACATCACATGCAACACATGTGCAATCATTTTAAAATGGAGTTAGCAAGGGAAGGGAAAGTCAAAATTGTTCTGCCGAGATGGCCGTGCAGTAACTGTTATTCTATTACTGTTTAAGGAGTGGTAATTTGATACGTCATTCTTACGCAAAACAGATATCACAGTACAGTGTGAGCGTGCATGCGTCATTACGCATGATGTATTTGATTCCGGTCAGAATGATCACAGAAAGCCGATTTGCTATACAAATCTGCTAAAAAGAGGTATTTTCTAATGATGAATTACAAAATGACAATCACCATAACAAGTGACGCGAAAAGTTTGTCACAAAATCTGATTGGTCAATCCAATCTAATGATCTTTAAGTCTAAATATGAACACAAAGAGCTGTATTTTCTCTTTTTGTCACTGGTAACCAATCAGTGATCAATGTTTGGGCAGGGTGTTATATACTAATCTTTTCCATCTTTGCCATGGTGTTTTCAGTGGTTTCTAGCGTTGCTCAGCCTAAACTTAAACAGTTTGTCTAGGATTTTACAACCCTAAAACAGTATTTCAGTCTGATCAATCCAACAGCTTGCCTTTCTTTAGTTTTACCCGTACTAGGGTGGAACTTATGCAGTGCCTTGCCCAAGGACACATCTAGCACTGCTAGCAGCAATTAAACCAGGTCCCTAGTTACAAGTCTGGCATTTTTATAGCCCTTTACCAAACAATACTATCCTAGTGACCTAAAGGAAGAAAGCTTCTAAAAACATTGTGGGAATAGGAGAAAATGCTGGTAACCAGCATTTTCTCCTTTTTCCCAATGTGTTTTATACCCTTTCAAATAAAAATGTTGTCATTTGACCCGCATTTAACATGTCATCTGGAAATTCTTTCCATGTATAGGCATGTTTTGTTGTCGAGTAACGAGTTTATCCCCTCTTTATACTCTATGACAATTTCAAACCTGATACAAATGAGCTGAGGTTCTCTGATAGAAAAGAACACATTGCGGGAAAAGGAGAAAATGCTAGTTACCAGCATTTTCTACATTTCATAGAATGTTTTCAAAATCCTTGATCATTAACTGATTCAAGGATGTCAAAACAAGATTTTTTTAAGTAAAGCACATAGAACCCAAAAACTTCAAGAGACCATTGGAAGTGTGGGTACACCCAAATTGGCAAGGATCTGCCTGTCTGTCAGCTCATTCTGACACAATCTCTTTGGCTCCTGTAATATTTACTTACATTTGATGGATTGATTTTTCACCCTAAGACTGCCAATTAACTCTTTACTCATAACAAAATTTTAGCCTTGGCCTAGAAAAGCATATAATGAGCAGGGAGGCAAATAAAATGTGGTTTAAACCATAAGAGCATGAAATACTGTGTGGAAAGCAGGAAATGCTGGTTACCATCCTTTCATTACTTTTGCAACAATGTTTCAGTGACCTTTTGCCAGTCTCTCATGGGAAGTAAAAACACACAGGATAGGATAGTAAAAATTCAATCCTTTACCAGATAGAATTTTGTATTTCTCAAAATCGAAAGCATCTGGAGATGACAAAATCAGTTTTATTCATATGATGTGATTTTGTATTAGGAAGAATAAAAAAAATTGTAAGTAATCATGACAATGCTGGTTACCAGCAGTTTCTCCTTTTCCCACAATGTTTTCAAAAAGCTATCTTTCTCAGGGTCCTTGAAACTAAGAATTATATGGTAAAGCGTTAAATTGAATAGAAATTATGGGTCTAGTAAAAATATGATGTTAACTTTTTCTGTACAAAATATCAGTATAAAATGTGTCTGTAGTTGACAGCTATGGAAAATATTGTAGAAGACAGGTCAACTGATTACAACTGGTGATTGAATACTTTTACCCTTTTCTTCAAATGTTTATCCTAAATGCAACTTATGCCTGGATCACATTTGTCACAGGCACCGTAAGATTTATTAGTCTATGACAGGGGTGTGGAAATACTATGCCCGACTCGTCCGACTCGGGAAAATTCAGAGTCGGACAAGTGACTTTTTTCGGTCTAGTTGTCCACGGACAGGAAGAAAATATGAGAAAAATTTTTAAACGAAAATCTGTTGTACATACATATCTAGTTAAATACATTATGCTCTCATTTTGTACAAAATGACATTTCGAATGATAAACAGTGTCTTGAGATGATCCCTGATTTCTGGAAAGCCAAAATACACATTTGGTCCACCTCTGCTTTCACTGCATATGACAAGATCGGTAAAATATGCGGCTGTGTTTGTACATCAATTTTTTTTTTTTAAATGTGTAAACACCATCAAGATCATCATTATGGATTAAAATAATTTTATTAGTATCATTTTAATACCGATTCAGAGATCTTTGATGACAATATCGCACACATGAAAATTTTAACCTTTAATCTGATTTTAAACAGCTTCGGTGCGAAATGGGCCGTGACTTAACAATCTGCTGGAAGGAGTCTCAACATCCAAAAGTTTTCAATTCAGCGATCAATTGGTTCGTAAAATCCGAGAAAATGTTTTGTTTTTTTTAATCAAATTTGCGATGCAAACGGAGGTGGGAAGTCCGAGACTCCAAAACATTTGGAGGCTCCAAACATAAAATGGACCATGACAAGCAATATGACAAGAACTTTTTTTTAACAAGACATGCTTGAAAGAATTCCTGTGGTTGAATGCAGACGATCGTAACAATAATTTTTAAGTTTCTCTAGAGTATCCCCATGTTGCGGACATGTCACTTTATGTGTACCTTTTAAAATTGTTTTGTTTTGGACAAGTGAGCCACACTGGCGGACAAGTAGATTTTTGTAATATACTTGTCCGCGGACAAGTAGAAATTTCTAAGATTTCCACACCCCTGTATGATTTTACGTTCGATCTTTCAGGCAAATCTAAGTGGTTACGCCAGCTACAGCGTGTGTATACATTGAATACAAGCATCATGTGATTTCCTGTGGTATTTTTCATGATGGATAGGGGCAAAGCCATACAGAGATCATACTGAAATTGTGCAGTCATTGTGCAATCTCTGCACAGAAATTGCACAGAGACTGGGCAGCTTCTACACAGAGCCTGTGCAGCTTCTGGAATGAGCCTATGCAGCTTCTGCACTAAGCCTCTGCAGCTTACATAGAGGCGATGCAGACATGGTTCTGTGACTCTGCAAATGTTACGAGATTCCCGCAGAATGACTGCTTTGAATGTTCTATGGGCTCTATGCTGCAACCTTGCAATAGCCGTATGGAAGCTGTAGTATTAATATCCCACAATTTCTTAGCTTCAAGTAAGCATCTACGGTCATGTATTGTCCACAAAATTATGGCGGGGCCTCTGTACTGTGCCTGTGCTGGGGTTGTATGACACGTCAACTTTATTCTAAGACTGGCATACACTTAATGATGACCTTGGGGATGAAGGCTTTTTAAAACAAATTGGAAAAAATGCTGGTTTTTCTCCCTTTCCTACAATGTTTTCCACCATTTGGCAGATACTTTCAATTTGGACATGTCTAAAATTTTTTTTGACTGGAAAAACACATAGGTGCAAAGATGTAAGGTTTTAGCAGAGACTGATATTTAGCTTCCACAGAACAGAAACTCACTTGTAATAAGCCAGTTCCACAATCAGCAGTACATTTTCCTACTCCTACCCTTTTGGAGGCTGTGGGTGCTGTATGCAAAATCATGAGACGATCATGCCAGTGTCTTAAAACTGCCTTGCTGCAGCTTTTAACCCTTTCCCAAACAAGCCCTGGTTTTCACATGTTTGCAGGACAAGTCTTTTGAAAACACTGTGGGAAAAGGAGAAATTGCTCGTAACAAGAAATTGCTCATAACGAGCAATTTCTCCTTTTCCCACAGTGTTTTCTACCCTTTCTGATAACTTTCTGCCATTTTCATCAAATTTAAGATTGTCGTCTGCAAACTCTTTCAATTTGGACCAGTCCAAAATTTGTCGTTTATGAAAGGGTTAATTATTGCATCCAAAATTGGCTAAAAAATCACAGAAATTAATAATGTGCATACTGAGAATTCAGTCTGTGTATTAATGTTGGGACAACCTTGTGACCATTAGAATTGCTACGACCATCTTGCAGCTGCCACATGACACCTAGTGACTGTTGTCAAGAGGGTAATTACACAGAACTGCTTTAACCCTTTACCACACAGTCCTGACTTTTAACAACCTTGAAGAAGAAGCCTTTTGAAAACATTGTGGGAAAAGGAGAAAATGCTGGTAACCAGCAAAAGGCCTCTTCTTCAGGGTCGATAAAATGCAGGACTGTTTGGTCAAGTGTTCAGATTTATTCATAAAGCTAGATAAAACATGTGAAAGACTTTTGGTATGTAATCTAAACACTCATTAAATTTTAATTAATTGTCAACCTATTCACACAGTCTATCAACAAACTGACAGCTCAATGAAAACCAGTCATAATTAACCCATATCCTGCTAAATGTTTTTTTGACATTTCAGAAAAAAAAAGCAATTTCAAAAAAAAAGTTTTTATTTGATCATTTGCAAAGCATGGCTCACATAATTGTGATCCATCATCATTAACCTTTTACCACACAATCCCAAGTTTCAACGAACATGAAGAAGAAGTCTTTTGAAAACAGTGTGGGAAAAGAAGAAAATGCTGGTGTCCACTATTTTTTACTTTTGCAACAATGTTTTCTACCCTGTCAGCAAACTACAGATCATTTTATAACAATCTTGAATTTGTGATCAGCAGCTGCTCTGAGTTTGAAACAGACACAAGCTTTTTGTTTGGGCAAGAGTTTAACCCTTTACCACACTATCCCGAGTTTTAACGGCCCTGAGAAAGAAGGCTTTTGAAAATAGTGTAGGAAAAGGAGAAAATGCTGGTAATCAGCATTTTCTCCTTTTCCCACCATGTTTCCTACCCTACCAATTCTTAAATTGTCATCTGAAGATGTTTTCAATTTGAAAGAGTCTAAAATTTGTCGACTTGGAAAGGATTGATAAATGAAATAATGTGTCAGCAAAGGTTATTGTACTAAAGATATTCCTATTTTAAACTGTTTTTTTTTAGTAGAGCCATGCTCTGGCAAAAGGGGGTTTAAGACATCTCTGTGATGCATTATACTCAGCAAGCCATCACATAATCATGGTTCCATAAGGCCAAAAAAAAATATACCTGTGTTTAAGGTGACCCTTGAAAGAATCTGTCAGTCTGAAAAACTTTTCTATCTTTTTTTTTTCCTCAAATTAATTTGATATCAGAGAATTCCAACAATTTTCTTCTACTGTTATAAATATATCATGTATAAGGACTGAAAAGCAACCAGAAATTTAAGAGTCAGTCCTACTGAAGCAAAAAAATTAGATGTTTTGTTTATATAAACAAATTCCATGTGACGTCTAGATAATTTTACCTTGTCTTCTATTGTAACAGTATTTTGACTGCAGTGCACTTTCCTGAAGGTGGGTGGTACTGCAGCCAAATACTATACATGGGCAAAGTATAGGAATAGGATCCGAGCTTGTAAAGTGAATGCCCCCAAAAATAGGGACATTTTTACACAGTGACTGAGAGAATGGTGTTTGCAATTTTGGAGAAGTCAACAATCACACAGATGCTGATTTTGAGTCTCTGAAAGAGGGCAAGCCTAAAATACCCAATGGAAAATTTTCAATGAAATGGACGAAAGGGAAATTGTTTGACAAAGTTGAAATCATCATGGTATGAAACTGACCAGTGAAAAATTTCCAATGCTTTTTAAGCCAAGAGGCAAAAATTGAAAAAAAAAAAACAAGTTTAGCGGTCGGCAGCCATTGGGTAGGGTTGGTCCGATCACTTGAAGCACAGGTATTTATTTTTTTACTGGCCTAAATTCCATTTTGTCTAACAACCAACTTACTCCTCTTGTAAAGTGGTCTTAATGGACATCCACAAAATTGACCAAAAGTAAAAAGTTTTGACACAGGTCAGCCTGCTGCCCTGGATCAATACTTTTTGCAGATGCATTTAATCCCCTTTTCATAGAGCATGGCTCATATACTTTCACTACAGTAGGTTCCTGAGGTCCATTCTAGGTTCAAGCAATTACTTTGGTGTTTCAAACTTTTTTCAGAAGTATTACTGCATTTATATATTGAAACCCAGTGCATTTATCTGTTTCTTTGGCAAGTTAGGACATATAACAGTGTTTCAAAGCCACTGGCTGCCTTTCCACATTAATGCTTTACCACACCATCCCATTTGTTATAATTCTGAGAAAAAAGACTTTCGAAAACAATGCAGGAAAAGGAGAAAATGCTGGTTAACTAGCATTTTCTTCAAATTCCAACATGTTTTCTTCCCTTTCAAAGGCAAATTTGTTCTCTGAGCCATATTTAATTTGTCGTCTGCAAATGCTTTCAGACCTACAATCAAGAGAGAAAGAGAAAAGATTATCCTGTCGGCTATTTTACTTCCACAAACAACTTTGATGCCATGAGGAAAATCTGAACCCTAACATAGCTTAAATACCATGAATGTTCCTGATTGGTTTAGCTGAATGGTGTTTTACGCCGCTTTCAACATTATTTCAGTCATATCACGGCCACAGCTCACATATTCATGTATTTCCTGGGTTTCACCAGGCTAGGGCTCTCTAGTGTCTCGAGCCCATAGCCTCCAGGTCATGAGTCCCACACTTTACCACTGAGCCACACAGGATCCCAATGATTGTTTCTAGCCAATACCAAATACACATTATAATGCAGTATCATATCTCTCTATAGCCATACATATCTCACCATACTGGACAGTGTAAAAACAAGATCAGGCTGCAAGTTCTGTGCAGCCTGATCTTGATTTACACTTTCAGCAAAGGCCATAGAGTCCCACTTAGGAGTTTAAGGGTTAACCCTGTTCCAAACAATCCAATGTTTAAATGAACTCACTGTAAAAGGCTGAAACATAGTGGGAAATGGAGAAAATGCTGTTGAACAGCATTTTCTCCATTTTCGACAATGTTTTTTCTTTTCTTGCAAAGACAAATCTTATGATTTCAGCAACATACTATTTTGTTGTCTGCAAATGCTTTGAATATGGACGAGTCTAAAAAATTTTCACCAATCTTTTATAGCAGTATCAGAGTTCATTACTGCCATAATACATGTATATCATGGTATTGGACAGTGCAGATTTATACACGGGCTAAGAGGAGCCCATAGAGTCATGCAGACTGGTCCAAGGGTAAACTGTTTACCAAACGACAAAAATGTAGACTTTTCAAAATTGAAAGCCTGATTTTGCAGACAATTATTTACATGTGGCTCAAATGATGGAATTTGTCTGTGATAGGGTAGAAGACACTGTTTGGAAAAGAAGAAAATGCTGGTAACCAGGGTTTTCTCCTTTTCCACATTGTTTAACCCTTTCCCAAACAAGCCCTGGTTTTCACGTGTCTGCAGTACAAGTCTTTTGAAAACACTGTGGGAAAAGGAGAAATTGCTTGTAATGAGCAATTTCTCCTTTTCCCACAGCGTTTTCTACCCTTTTTGGTAACTTTCTGCCATTTTCATCAAATTTAAAATTGTCGTCTGCAAACTCTTTCAATTTGGACCAGTCCAAAATTTGTCGTTTGGGAAAGGGTTAAAAAAGCCTTCTTCCTCAAGGTAAATAAAAGTCGGGATTGTATGATAAAGGGTTAAACTGGTTCTAATCCACAGTATCGTGTCAACCGAGGGAGCTATCACTGAAATTATTTACTTTTATTCATGAACCTAGGAGTAACTTTCTTTCACCGATAATGTATTATTTGCATATTCAAATTAAGCACTCGTGCTCAGTCCCGCCCGCCAAGCTGTTTAAACACATTTTTTACATATTTCAAATAACTTTCCTGTCTGATCATTAATTAACACATAACTTCAACGAGAAACGAGTTAACAGCAGACGCCTTCAAATTATTTCAATAAAACATTGATAATCAGCACAAACTCAATTTTATTTTATATATGAGTCATGCTCTGGCAAAAGGGGGATTAATGAATCATCCAAGACATATAATTATGGATCCATGAAATCTATTTTGTATAACAACTGACTGAATCCTGAAGTACACTGGTCCCTATAGACATGTGCAACATTAATCAAAAGCAAAAAGTTTCGGCCCATGTCAGCCTGCGCAGGCCGACATGGGTCAACACTTTTTGCAGATGTATTAAGCCACCTTTTCACAGAGCATGGTTCATATACAAGTGAAAAACACTGTGGCAAACAGAGAAATTGCACATTAAGAGCATTTTTCCAATTTAGCAGGGTTTTCAAGAGTGGTCTGCAAGAAGCTATTCCGCCTATCTCAGGTAATCAGTGTTCTCTGTAAGGCCAACTAGAGCTATCACTAAAAGTGATCATACCCCCCACCAGCTCCTTGTCACAAAACAGCTATATTTGTCACAGAATGCAGAATGGTTTCGTAAAAAAATAAGAGTTGAAAAAAAAAGTGGGAAAAGAGTTATGGTACTTGTAAACTGCGCTTCTCATTAATGTGGTCTATCTGTATATGAAGTTTGATGTCACTAGCTTACATGATTCAGAAGTTATGCCCCGGACAAATATCCCAAGTTAAACCTTACAAAGGGCAATAACTCAAAAAATAAATGGAATAGAGTTATGGTTCTTGTACACTGCACTTCGCCTTATAGTGATCTATCTGTGTATGAAGTTTGAAGTCATAAGCTTCTATACTTTGGAAGTTATGCCCTGGACAAAAATCCATAGTTAAAATTTACAAAGGGCAACAAGCTTAAGGGGAGATAATTCGGCAGCCAATGGCAGCAAGGTCGTGAAAATTGCACATGCACAATTTCATATGTACCCAAACATTATGTGTAAATTTCAGTGCAGTACTTGAAAAACTGTAGGAAAAAAGCTCCAGACAAAACTGTGTCTACAGACGGACGGACGGACAGATGGACGGACAGCCATGGCAATTCCAGTATACCCCCCTCCACTTCGTTGTGGGGGGTATAATTATTTCCAAATGACAGGACATACACAAAAAGTACATCAGACATGAAGTGAAGCCTGGTAAAGTACAGGGCTTGAAACCCAAGGGGTCCCTAAGTCACTACCTGGCTGGCAAAATTCTTTCCAAGAACTGATGGGTCATTTCAATAGGATTCCTTCCTCTCTCACTGCTGAGCATTGCTTTGACTATGTTTATATGGGAAAGCAGCCAGTGGCTTGGAAAAAATGTCATGCAAATTACTGGTTAACCCTTTCCCAAACAAGCCCTGGTTTTCATGTGTCTGCAGTACAAGTCTTTTGAAAACACTGTGGGAAAAGGAGAAATTGCTCGTAACAAGCAATTTCTCCTTTTCCCACAGTGTTTTCTACCCTTTTTGAGACCTTTCTGCCATTTTCATCAAATTTGAAATTGTCGTCTGCAAACTCTTTCAATTTGGACCAGTCCAAAATTTGTCGTTTGGGAAAGGGTTAAAGAAACTCTGGGAATGCATGGATATTTGTACTGGCTACCATGATATATCACTGAGATAATGTTCAAGTCAGTGTAAAACACCAAACTAACAAAGAACTGAGGTCATGATGGAACAAAGTACCAGACAGTAATTAACTCTTTACCACACGATGAAATTTTAGACTTGTCCAGTTTGAAAGTAGTTGCAGACATGTTACAGGTGGCTAAAATGACAAAATTTGTCCTTGATAGGGTAACAAACATTGTGGAGAAAGGAGAAAATTCTGGTCACAAGCATTTTCTCTTTTTCCCGTAACATTTTCAAAAGGCCTCTTGTTAAGGGTCTCTAAAACTTGGGATTGTGCGATAAAGGGTTAATGGAAGTTTTTCAGAAAATTCTATTAGCCCTGCCACTTCCTGTGTTTGACCTGCAGTGCCCCTGTATAAACTGGTACAATTTGATGGAACCCAATTCCAGGTAATTAACCATACCCAAATAGCACCCTTACACTTTACTTCTCCTTTAATCTTTGACCAAACGACAAAAAAGGTCCAAGTTCAAAGCAATTGCAGACGACAATAAAATGATACTCAAATGATGTGATTTGTATCAGAAAGGGAAGAAAACATTATGGAAAAAAGAGAAAAGGCTGGTTTCTCCTTTTCCAAAAAATGTTTTCAAATGCCTTTCACCTAAAGGTCAATAAAAGTGAGGATTGTCTAGTGAAGGGTTAACCAAATAATTAACTAAGAACAATTTATGATATGCACATCTTTGCTGAGTGCAAAGTCTATCCATGAAGTTTGAAAGAAATTTGTCCAGAATCATCAAAGGGCCATAACTCCATGAAACCTAAATAAACCATAACCAAAATAGGATATGCACATCTCTGCTTGATACTGAGTCTATTTGTGTAGTTTGAACCAAATCTGTCCAATAGTTGATGAGAAAAAGAGTGGACAGGAAATTTCATGAAAGGGCCATAACTCAGTGAAAAATCAATGAACCATAACCAACATTTCATATGCACATCTCTGCTTGATACTGAGTCTACCTGTGAAGTTTGAATAAAATTTGTCCAATAGTTTATGAGAAATAGAGCGGACAAAAAGCTACAGACCGACCGAAGGACGGACGGACGGACCGACGGACGGACGGACGGACCGACAAGCTGACTCCTATATACCCCCCAAACAGAGTTTTGGTGGGTATAAAAATACATTGTTTCCTATAACCCTAAATATTATACACAATCCTGACTTTAAACCACCCAGGCAGAAGGGCTTTTGAAAACATTGCAGGAAAAGGAGAAAATGCTGGTAACCAAATGCTGGCATTTTTCTCATATTCTCACAAACTTTTCTATCCATTCAGATACAAATCCAGTCATTTAAGCCACATTTCATTTGTCATCTGCAAAGTCTTAAATTTTTGTTGCCTGGTAAGTTAGCACAATATTAAAACAATCTAAAACCTTTTTCAACAAAAATTTTTTTTCTATCCATGTGGCCATGGAGCCCATGAGGAGCGCAGACTTGAGACTTGGGGGTGCTGCTTCAAATCCCTAGAGCGGTCCTGCGTGGTAAAGTGTAGGACTTGTGACCTGGAGACCCCGGGTTTAAGCCTACTCAGATCCTATGGGTATTTTGTGGGAGACTGTCCTTGGGCAAGACACTTCAGAGCCCTAGCTTCTAAGTGCTGGTCAAACCCAGGAAATACATGAATATGTGAGCTGTCACTATGATATGACTGAAATAATGTTGACGGCGGCATACAACACCATTCAATCAATTAATTGAATCCCTGAGCTTGGCCAGTTTCATATATTAAACAAACTAAGTGATTTAACACTTAGCCAAACAATACTGTTTCCTATAACCCTAACAAAAAGGGTTTTTGAAAACAAATTTTGAAAAGGAGAAATTGCTGCTTACTGGCATTTTCTTCCTTTTCCCACTTTGTTCTCTGCCCTTTTAACACTTTACCACACAATCCCGACTTTCAACAATCCTGACAAAAAAGCCTTTAGAAAACATTGTGGGAAAAGGAGAAAATGCTGATGGCCAGCATTTTCTCCTTTTCCCACAATGTTTTCTACCCTATCAAAGACAAATTCTATTGTTTGACCCACATTTAAATAGTCGTCTCATTGTTTCAATTTGGACCAGTCTAAAATTTTATCATTTGGTAAAGAGTTAAAGATAAACCCCATCATTTGATCTACATTTACAGTGTCGTCAGCAAATGCTTTCAATTAAGAAAAGTCTAAAATATTGTTGTCATGTAAACAGTTTGGTTTTACTCAAAGACAAAATGTTTCCAACATTATTACACAGACAAAAATGTAATATTCATGACTGTTAAGTATCTACCACTCAACAAAATTTTGGGCTTACCCAAATTAAAAGCATTAATTTTGCAGACAACAAATTAAAAATGGCTCATATTGATGTATTTTTCTTTTGAAGAGGAAAAAAACATTATGGGAAATCAGCATTTTCTTCTTTTCCCAAAGTATTTTCAAATGCTTCCCTCCTGAGGCTCATTAATTCTTTACCATACAATCCCGACTTTTAACAACCCTGTGAAAGAAGCCTTTTGAAAACATTGTGGGAAAAGGAGAAAATGCCTGTAACCAGCATTTTCTCCTTTTCCCACAATGTTTTCTACCCTTCCCAGAACAAATTTCAATTTTTCAATTACATTTATATTGGCATCTGCAAATGCTTTCAATATGGACCAGTCTAAAATGTTGTTGTTTGGTAAAGAGTTAAAACAAGGGATTGTGTGGTTAATGAAATAGGGAAATGGTAAACAGATAAAGGAAAACAATGATGCATACATGAGGGAACATAATCACTCATAAATATTGAAAAAAAAATTTTTTTTTTCCATTCTGGAATTTCATTCATCTTGACTGTATCTAAGAATAGCTTCGCATAATTTATCAGACAGGAGTGTTACTTGGTTTTTGTGTGCAACAAGTTAATTTCTTTAGCATGCTATTTTCTCAATCAACACATTTTTGCCTATTATTTTTTCTACCCCAGTCTACCCTTGACTTTTGCAAGATTAATTAGTTTCACACCACTGTCACTAGCATTCAACCCTTTACCAGACGACAAAATTTTAGCCTTCTCCAAATTGAAAGCATTTGCATGCGACAATTTCAATTTGGCTAAAATGGTGCAATTTTTCTTTGATAGGGCAGAAGACATTGTGGGAAAAGGAGAAAATGCTGATTACCAGCATTTTCTCCTTTTCCCACAATGTTTTCAAAAGGCTTCTTTCCCAGGGGCGTCAAAAGGCGTCAGTGTGCGGTAAAGGGTTAACTCTTTACCACACAATCCCGACTTTTAACGACCCTAAAAAGGAAGCCTTTTGAAAACATTGTGGGAAAAGGAGAAAATGCTGGTAACCAGCATTTTCTCCTTTTCCCACAATGTTTTCTATCCGTCAGATAACAAATTTCAATTTTTAAGTCACATTTAATTTGTCGTCTGCAAATGCTTTGAATTTGGACAAGTCTGAAATTTTGTCGTTTAGTAAAGACCCATATGCAGGTAATATATTTTAAGACTTGTTCACATTGAAGGCATTACAGGAAGGCAAATTTAATGTTGCTCAAAGTATGAAATTTGTCTTTGAAAAGGTAGAAAACATTGTGGGGGAAACAAGAGAAAATGCTGGTCACCAGCATTTTCTTTTTTTTCCCTGATTGTTTTCAAAAGCATTTTTTCCTTAGGGTCATAAAAACTGGGGATTGTTTGGTAACTGGTTTAACTCTGTGAAAGAAGCCTTTTGAAAACATTGTGGGAAAAGGAGAAAATGCTGGTAACCAGCATTTTCTCCTTTTCCCACAATGTTTCTACCCTTCCCAAAACAAATTTCAATTTTTCAATCACATTTATTTTGTCGTCTGCAAATGCTTTCAATTTGGACCTGTCTAAAATTTTGTCATTTGGTAAAGAGTTAAGTCATATCACAACCACAGCTTATAGGACATGTATCTTTCTGGTGGACACAGCCAAGGCTGTGCAGCACCCTACCAAAGGACACTCCCACTTGACAGGAACTAAGCACTGTCCATGTTTATGTGCATTTGGTAAAACATAACTTCACAACATGGCATGTCAATGTGGTTTTCAACATTATTTCAGCTATATTGTGGCGGCCAGTTTACCTATTTGTGCTTTCCTGAATTTTCTATTTAACTCTTTACCAAACGACAAAATTTTAGACCAGTCCAAATTGGAAGCATTTGCAGACAACAAAATAAATGTAACTCAAAAATTGAAATTTGTTTTGGGAAGGCTAGAAAACATTGTGGGAAAAGGAGAAAATGATAGTTACCAGGATTTTCTCCTTTTCCCTCAATGTTTTCAAAAGCTTTCTTTCTCAGGTTCGTTAAAAGTCGGGACTGTGTGGTAAAGAGTTAACCCTTTACCACACAATCCCGACTTTTTACGACCCTCAGGAAAAAGACCTTGAAAAACATTGTGGGAAAAGGAAACAAGAGGGCCATAAAGGCCCTGCATCGCTCCACTGGCTTATAAATATAAACCATAAATACTAAACATTTCAATTCTGAGCCAAATGGTTTCAAAACGAAGACTTACAAAGTTTTCTCTGTAAAAGCCCATGTGAAAGTTGAGACCCGCAGGGCAAGCCATCTTTGATCCCAGAGCTATAATTACTTGAACCCTGGTAGAGGTCCACAAGATAAAGCCACATGCCAAAATAATACAAGTCTATGCTATATGGTTATAAATAAGGTGATTTTCAAGTTTTGTCCATATGAAGCCTCTGTAAAACATAAGACCCCTGATGCAAGGCTAATTTCAAAAAAAAAAAAAAATCAAAACAGGAAGATTTCTTAAGTTGTCACTATGTAAGCCCATGTAAAACTTGTGGCCCCTGCAGCGGGGCCAATTTTGACCCCATGGCTAAAATTTTGGCCCGCTTGGTAGAGACCCGCTTGGTAGAGCTACATGCAGAATTTGGTAGCTCTAGGCCTTATGGCTAGGTACAGGAAGATTTTTAAAGTTTTCTTTATATAAGCCTATGTAAAACTTGTGACCCCTGGGGCAGTGCCAATTTTGACCCCAGGGCTATAATTTGAAGAAACTTGATAGAGGTCTACTACATAAAGCTACATGCCAAATTTGGTAGCCCTATGCCTTATGGTTTTAGACAAGAAGATTTTTAAAGATTTCCAATATTTTTCAGCTTTGTTGCCATGGCAACCAAAGTTTTTGAAGGAATCAAATTCTTTCAAGAAATTCTGAAGAGGACTATGGCAGGATCATTTCTGTGAAGTTTCATGAAAATTGGATGGGTAGTTTCAGAGAAGGAGATGTTTGAAATAAAAGTTAACACACGGATGGACGGACGCACGGACGGACGGACACCGGGCCATGACATAAGCCCGCAGGCCTTCGGCCAGTGGAGCTAAAAAGGCTGGTAACCAGCATTTTCTACTTTTCCCACAATGTTTTCTACCCTTCCCACACCCAAAATAATTTTTGTGTCGGGTTTATTTTGTTGCCTGCAAATGCTTTGAATTTGGACCAGTCCAAAATTTTGTTGTTTAGTATAGAGTTAATATACCAGTACTTTGCAAAGTATTCTTCCCAAGCCTTTGGCTGCTTTCCCACATAAACATCCTCAAAAAAATGTACTGGGTTGAAGAAGGGAATAAGTTTTGTCACAATGTGTATCATCAATCCTCGGAAAGACCCTTAAGTAATGAAAGGGTTAAATAAATCATGAAGAAAAGGAATAAGGTGCATCAATATTGGAAAAATAAATAAACCAAAGGTAAAAAAAAAATCGATACTGCACTGATAATATCAAAATTATGTGCCCATCTTATTTATATTACATTTTTTTAAGCCTTTAATTCTTTACCGCACAGTCCCGACTTTTAACGACCCTGAAAAAAAAGCCTTTTGAAAACATTGTGGGAAAAGGAGAAAATGCTGGAACCAGCATTTTCTCCTTTTCCCACAATGTTTTCTACTCTTCCCAAAACAAATTTCAATTTTTGAGTCACATTTATTTTGTCGTCTGCAAAGCTTTCAATTCTGACTGGTGTAAAATTTTGTCGTTTGGTAAAGAGTTAATCCTTAAACAGACAATAAAAAAAACTTGGACTCATCCAAAACTAAAGCATTTTCGCCAACCACGAAATGAAAGCAGCTCAAATGATAGTATTAGTTTTGAATGGACAGAAAACATTGTGGGAAAAGGAGAAGATGCAGGTTACCTGCATTTTCTCCTTTGCCCCCAAAGTTTTCAAAAGCTTTCATCCTCTAGCAGGGTCATTAAAACATGGGATTGTCTGGTGCTGGGTTGAGATCTGAATAATAGATTGTATAACTTTCAGATGATAAAAAAATGCCCATGCTGGTACATTGCAGTTTCAAAGATGTTTTTGTCACAATATATCACAAAATATCAGATAAAGACAACATTCACAAACCCCGCAATACAAAAACATTGAAACATTATAAAACTGCAAAATGGCCAAATTACCTAACCCTTTAGCAAACAACAACAAGAGGGCCATAATGGCCCTGGAGTCGCTCACCTGAGCCTTTTGACCAAGCACAACCAATTTCCAACGTCTTGTGAGATATATGTATTACCAAACAATAAAATTTTAAATTCATCAGTCTGAACCTTCTGCATAAAACAAATAATACGTGGATCAAGCTGTGGAATTGGTCTCTCAAAGGGGTAGAAAACATTGTGAAAAAGGGAAAAAATGCTGGATACTAGCATTTTCTCATTTTCAAACAGTGTTTTCAAAAGGCTTCTTTCTGAGAGTCATTCATACACTAGGTTTTTCTAAGATTTGACCTAGTGACCTAGTTTTTCAGCCAACATGACACATTTTCAAACTGGTCCAAGATATCATCAGGACAAACATTCTTACCAAATTTCAAGAGTATTGGACTGAAAATGTGGCCTCTACAGCATACACAATGTTTTTCTAAGATCTGACCTAGTGACCTAGATTTTGACCCAACATGACCCATTTTCAAATTCATCCAAGATATTACCAAGGCAAACATTCTGAGCAACTTTAAAAGAGTATTGAACAAAAAATGTGGCCACAACAGTGTACACATGGTTTTTCTAAGATTTGACCAGGTGACCTAGTTTTTGACTCAACATGACCCATTTTCAAATTCGACTGAGATATCATCAAGACAAACATTCTGACCAATTTTCAAGAGTATCAGACAGAAAATGTGGCTTCTGGAGCTTACACAAGGTTTTTCTAAGATTTGACCTAGTGACCTAGTTTTTCACCTGACATGACCTATTTTCAAACTAGTCAGAGATATTATCAAGGCAAACATTCTGACCAACTTTCAAGAGTACTGGACAGAAAATATGGCCTCTAGAGCATACACAACGTTTTTCTTAGATTTGACCTGGTGACCTAGTTTTTGACCCAACATGGCACATTTTCATACTATTTCAAGATATAATCAAGACAAACATTCTGGTCATTTTTCAAGAGTATTGGACTGAAAATGTGGCCTCTATAGTGTCCAAAAGGTTTTTCTAAGATTTGACCTAGTGACCTAGTTTTTGACCCCACGTGACCCAATTTCAAACTTGTCTGAGATTTTATCAAGACAAACATTCTGACCAAGTTTCATGAGGACTGGACTGAAAATGTGGCCTCTAGAGTGTACACAAGGTTTTTCTAAGATTTGACCTAGTGACCTAGTTTTTGACCCCACATGACCCAATTTAGAACTCGTCCGAGATTTTATCAAGACAAACATTCTGACCAAGTTTCACAAGTATCTGACTGAAAATGTGCCCTCTAGAGCGTACACAAGGTTTTTCGAAGATTTGACCTAGTGACCTAGTTTTTGACCCCACATGACCCAATTTGGAACTCGTCTGAGATTTTATCAAGACAAACATTCTGACCAAGTTTCAAAAGTATCTGACTGAAAATGTGGCCTCTAGAGCGTACACAAGGTTTTACTAAGATTTGACCTAGTGACCTAGTTTTTTACCCCACATGACCCAATTTCAAACTCGTTAAGAGATTTTATCAAGACAAACATTCTGACCAAGTTTCATGAGGATCGGACTGAAAATGTGGCCTCTAGAACCTACACAAGGTTTTTCGAAGATTTGACCTAGTGACCTAGTTTTTGATTCCACATGACCCAATTTCGAACTCGTCCAAGATTTTATCAAGACAAACATTCTGACCAAATTTCACACGTATCTGACCGAAAATGTGGCCTCTAGAGCATACACAATGTTTTTCTAAGATTTGACCTAGTAACCTAGTTTTTGACCCCACATGACCCAATTTTGAACTCGTCCGAGATTTTATCAAGACAAACATTCTGACCAAATTTCATGAGGATCGGACTGAAAATGTGGCCTCTAGAGCATACACAAGGTTTTTCTAAGATTTGACCTAGTGACCTAGTTTTCGACCCCACATGACCCAATTTCAAACTCATCCGAGATTTTATCAAGACAAACACTCTGACCACATTTCATGAGGATTGGACTGAAAATGTGGCCTCTAGAGCCTACACAAGGTTTTTCGAAGATTTTACCTAGTGACCTAGTTTTTGACCCCACATGACCAAATTTCGAACTCGTCCGAGATTTTATCAAGACAAACATTCTGACCAAATTTCACAAGTATCTGACTGAAAATGTGGCCTCTAGAGCGTACACAAGGTTTTTCTAAGATTTGACCTAGTGACCTAGTTTTTGACCTCACATGATCCAATTTCTAACTCGTCCGGGATTTTATCAAGACAAACATTCTGACCAAGTTTCATGAGGATTGGACTGAAAATGTGGCCTCTAGAGCGTACACAAGGTAAAAAGTTGACGACGGACGACGCACGATGGACACAGCAAGATCACAATAGCTCACCATGAGCACTTCGTGCTCAGGTGAGCTAAAAATGTGGACTTTTCCAAATTGAAAGCAATAATGCAGATATGTGGCTAAAAAAAGGATGAGCCATGCTCTGGCAAAAAGGGGTTTAATGCATCTCCATGATGCATCTTACCAAGCTAGACATCACATAATTTTGGATCCATAAAATCCATTTTGTCTAACAGTCGACTGAGTCATGTGTTAGAATGTTCCTAAAATGGCATGCAGAAAATTTACAAAGAGCAAAAAGTTTTGACCCAGGTCAGCCTGTGTAGACTGTGATACTTTTTGCAGATGCATTAAACCCCCTTTTCACAGAGCATGGCTTGTATGATTTGCCCTTGAACAGGTAGAAAGCATTGGCAGAAAAGGAGAAAATGCAGTTTCCATTCAAAATTGGGATTATATGGAAAGGGCTAAAACAAAAACCCTATTACACTTTAAATACTTGATGACTCCATTTTTCTGTGTGCAAGATTACATCAATTGCAGGAACATTAACCCTTTACTGCACAATGCCGCCTTTTAACGCCTTTGGGAAGGAAGCCTTTTGAAAACATTGTGGGAAAAGGAGAAAATGCTGGTAACCAGCATTTTCTCCTTTTCCCACAATGTTTTCTACTCTATCAAGAGAAAATTGCACCAGTTGAACCAAGCTGAAATTGTCATCTGCAAATGCTTTCAATTTGGACAAGGCTAAAATTTTGTCGTCTGGTAAAGGGTTGAATGTACCAAGCAGCCATTCTTGATAGTTACTTTCTGGAAATCTCTCTGTGGAGAATTTGTTCATGAACTGACAGGCTGTTGATGGACATGAACTATTCATGAAGGTTCATAGACTAAAAGGAGTGTTCAAATATGAATGCATCTACACACCTAAAATTTGATTCTTCATTGGTTTCACTGAAATTTTTATTTTATTCCCTCAAAGTATTCACCTCGATCAGTTATACAAAGTTTCAGTCTCAGGATCCAATCTTTGAAGGCATTTTCATAGTCTATTTTAGGTATACTATGAAGACACTGGAATATTGCTGAACCGAGGTATTTGCACTGAACAAATTTCTGACCTGAAAGATAATTTTCTTTGGCTTTGGAAACAAAAAGAAGTCACAAAGGGCAAGGTCAGGTGAATATGGAGAGTGGGGGAGCAGAATGGCTTTTTCCTGCTTCAGAAAGTCTTGCACCTCGTACAAAAGACTGAAACTGGTGGTTTACACGCATTGAAATAGAGTTGACAGAAAATGAATTCCAGTGTCTTCATAGTATACCTTAAAAGGACTTAGGAAAATGCCCTCATAGATTGTATCCGGAGACTGAAACTTTGTATATCTGTCGGAGACAAATACTTTGAGGGAACAAAATAAAAAATTCAGTGAAACCTATGAAGAATCAAATTTTAGGTGCTTAGATGCATCCATATTTGAACACTCCTAACCCCTGCGAAAAATGTTCAAGAACAAGTGGTGAGTTTATGAACATTCAAGAACCTTTCATGAACCTTAAGAACTGTTCTTGAACTAATAAAACAGTTCCTGAAGTGAGATTCTAGAATCCAAATTGTCCTTGAACATTGGTTCTAAAAGCACGAAAGTGAAAGAACATTAATTCTAGAACACCACCAGTTCTTGAACTGATCTGAAAGTTCATGAACATTCAAGAAACTTTCATGAACCTTAAGACCTGTTCTTAAGAACAGTTCCTGAACTGAGGTTCTAGAAGCCAAATGGTTCTTGAACGTTGGTTCTAAAAGCACAAAAGTGAAAGAACATTAATTCTAGAACACCACCAGTTCTTGAACTGATCCGAAAGTTCTTGAACAGTTGGCCTAAAATACAAATGGTTCTAGAACATTGGTTTTAATACACTGACTAAATTCCACAAACGCTGGTTCTAGAACAGTACCAGTTCTTCAGCAGTTGGAAATCTAGAATTTGGCAAGTATGTTTTGCTGCAAATGTGTGTGATGGCAAAAATTTGCAAGTTGTCTTTCCTCCCACTTGCATAAAATTTGGTTCAAGATGCTTGTTTACATTTCAGATGCATACATGTGCAAATTTTGAGAAACGTTAGAAGCCGTGAGGTCTAGTGTATTTATGCAGGGATCATATATGAGTATATATTATCCCTTATTTATTTGAAATGGCAGTAATATAAATGTTGCACACTCATTTACATTTTTGAAGTCAATCAGCTAATTTGAGATTTTTTTCTCTTACAATGTTTTGAAAATTGCCACTTCATTTTCCCCTTGATCTAAGTGGGATCACATAATATGCTACGGATGATTTACACAATGGCTCATTATCAACTTTTATCTTGCCACTAAAATTAAGTTACAAGTAATCTCGGCACTGCCTCAATCTCTTACATAACGGTAAAGTCAAGCCCAAAACTGAATTAGTTGTGTTTGTGAATGGGCAGGGCTTTAGCTTGCCTCTGAAATTCAGGAGTGGAGTCGATGACCCATTGACCCGGAAGTTTCAGGGGTCAAATCTCACTTTTCAAAGGTCAAACAAAAAAAACAAAAGAAAATGAGTTTATAGTGAACTTTTTCGTTGTTGTTGGACTTATAATTAATATTGCAATAAAGATGTGGGTGAGGTAACTTTTCTGTTGTTGTTGGACTTATTATTAATATTGGAATAAGGAAGCGAAGTGACCAATAGTGGAACATGCTCAAGGAAGCTAAGGTTAAGACCCTGTCTACCTAAACAATCAATAAGAAAATTATGGACAATCAATTTCACTCCAATTTCTAGTACCATCCAGAAATATGTGATGTCATAAATTTATTGGGCCAGAATTTTTGGGTTACATCATGACTCGAAGATATTGTTGCAATTCTTTTTCTTTCTAGATATTATCACATCTGCATTGTTGATAAAATCAATAAGTGCAATGAAAAGCAGAAATTGTATGACTTATAAAAGGGAACCCGCGCTTGAGGACAAGTTCGGTGAACGAAACCGAAAGTAGATATCAACAGAAATTATTTACGCTTATCAACTTAATTCATATTAATCTCGTCATATTAATAATAAAGATCTAGATGTATTATTTTACTAACCATTCCAAGTGTCATGCTGGTCAACAAAATCGCAAATTTGCGGTTTCCTGAAAAAGAAGCATACAGAATATGGAGGAACAGTTCATGTTTACTTTCATGCGGAAAATCTCAGGTGATCCATTGTTCTACATTAGCTTCCGCTAGGTGGTATTTTCAAATACCTGACATGCGCAATATCAACTGTTCTTCAACTTAAATCTTGTTGGATGCAGTTGGCCTTTTGCGATTGGATGTCGATTTCTTCTTGTTCATTTTTATTGGCTAGTTCTGTAAAGCGCAATCAGGCCTGGATGATGACATCATAGGGAAGAAATATGGACGATGCTTGAAAATCAGGTAAAAATCATTTGAACTTTCATGTTCTTTTCTCTGTGTGTCTTCTGCAGAAACTCGCAACAAAACAGATATTTCGACTTAAGAACATTAATTCATTGAGAAAATCTTTAAATAGATCTAGTCTCACAATACTTTCCATTATCGTCGTGGACTGTTGATTTTTTTTATTTTGCTCCGGCCGTTGCTCCTTCGTCCCCAAACAAGTTCATCCCAGAGTGTTTCGTGTTTTTGATCCCAGTTTGGCAATTTTACCGAGAATGACAAATTTTGTTGGTGTCTAGAAGATCTATGCAATAATTTTAATTAGACCTTAATTTCATTAGATTTAGATTTTTTTCCTCACAGCAAGTTCTTGATTTAGTTCTTGAACATCAGTTCTAGGATGGCCATTTAATGTTCGTGAACTATTCAAGAACTAGATTCAAGAATTGTTCTAAAACTGTTTCTTGAATTCCTCACAGCAAGTTCTTGATTAAGTTCTTGAACATCAGTTCTAGAATGGCCATTTAATGTTCATGAATTATTCAAGAACTAAATTCAAGAACTATTCTAGAATTGTTTCTTGAATTCCTCGCAGGGGTTGTATTCATCAATGTAAATCGGCATGTTGATACTACCCACATCATGCTGCAAGCCGAGGCTTCTTATATGACAATAACGACTGTGCATGAACTTTTTTGATGAATTGATTTGAGAGTTGATGAAGATCAAAGGAGAAATAAATCAAAATTCGTGCTAGGAAGTTATGGTTCTTGTGCACTGCACTCCGTAATTTTTCAACAATCATGCATTCCAAATTTCAAGATGTTCAGACTGGAGATGACAAAATTATGCTCTGGCCGGAGACATTCATGCCTATTTCAGTCACTTACATGATTTCTGCTGCACTACTATGAACTGATTTGAGAGTTCATGAAAGAATAAACTTTTGTTCATGAACTACTGACAAACTACTTATGAAAGATGTATCAACATTTGTTCATGAACTATATACTGATGAAATACTTTTGTAAAAGCAGTTTGTCAAAAATGCATCTGATTACCAGCATTTTTCCAACAATGTTTGCAAAAGTCTTCACTTTCTGTGTTGCTAAAACTAAAGATAATGTGGTAAAGTGTGACAAAGTGTGAAGAAGCTTCTATCTTATGTTTATGGCCTAACCTCAGACCTGCTACATAAAGAAAATGGGCATTCCCAATCAGTACAAGACATAATACTGATTTTACACTATCAAAACTGTTTTTACTAGAGAGTCTTGCAAAAAAATGGACAGAGTAGATCCAAGATCAGACAGCACATTCTGTGCAGTCCAATCTTCATCTACACTTAATCTGGGTTTAGAGCTGTAAAGGATTTAAAGATTTATTTCAAGCACTTTAGGAACTAGGTGAGTTAAAATAGCTGTCAAGGTAAGAGATTGTAAATGTTTCAAATTAGATAAGAGATTTTTTTCTACCATTCCTTTCTTTTAAACTAAGTACTATAATCCACAAAATAATTCAATCGTTTACCAAACAATCCGTTGTTTTCACGACCCTGAGGAAGAAGGCTTTTGAAAACATTGTGGGAAAAGGAGAAAATGCTGGAAACCATCATTTTCTTCTTTTCACACAATCTTTTCTACCCTGTCAAAAAACTTCAGTTCATTTGTACCACTTTCAAATTTGTCGTCTACAGATGCTTTCAATTTGGAAGGGTGTAAAATTTGTTGTTTAGGAAAGGGTTAACGCTTTTCCAAACAATCCCAACTTTTAACGAACTTGCAGACCAAGGAATTTTGAAAACATTGTGTGAAAAGGAGAAAATGCTGGTTTCCAGCATTTTCTCCTTTTCTCACAATGTTTTTGTTCTCTTTCTTAACCCTTTCCCAAACAAGCCCTGGTTTTCACGTGTCTGCAGTACAAGTCTTTTGAAAACACTGTGGCAAAAGGAGAAATTGCTCGTAACGAGCAATTTCTCCTTTTCCCACAGTGTTTTCTACCCTTTTTGAGACCTTTCTGCCATTTATGTCAAATTTAAAATTGTTGTCTGCCAACTCTTTCAATTTGGACCAGTCCAAAATTTGTCGTTTGGGAAAGGGTTAAAGCATTTCAACCATCTGAGCCAACTCCAAATTGTCGTCTGCATATGCTTTAACCCTTTACCGAACAATCCCATATTTTAATGACCCAAAGGAGAAGGCCTTTTGAAAACATTGTGGGAAAAGGAGGAAATGTTGGTAACCAGCATTTTCTCCTTTTCCCACAATGTTTTCTATCCTTTCCAAAACAATTTTCAATTTTTTAACCACATTTATTTTGTCGTCTGCAAATGCTTTCAATTTGGACAAGTCTAAAATATTGTAGTTTCGTAAAGGGTTAACTCTTTACCACACAACAAAGTTTACACAATTTCAAATTGAAAGCATTAATTTCTGCATACGACCAATTATCTGAATCAAAGAACTTTGTCATCTGAAGGGTAGAAAATACTATGGGAAAAGGAGAAATCCCATAATGCTTCAAAAGCCTTGTTCCTCAGGGTTGTAAAATTTGGGATCGTGCGGTAGTATAAGGCTAAATTTGGTAAAGTCCAAAACTTTCTTGTCTGACAAAGTTTTTGAGTGGTACTATAAAATATGAAAGCAATTGCAGATGACAAAATAAAAATGGCACAAATGATGGAATTTGGACCAGACAGACTACAAAACATTGTGGGAAAAGGAGAAAATGCTGGTTACCAGCATTTTCTCCTTTTCCCACAATCTTTTCAAAAAGCTTCTTTCTCAGGATCGTTAAAACTCGAGATTGTGACTGGTAAAGAGTGAAACACTACTTCAATACTAAGCTTTCTGCATCCCTTCATTACAGTCAAAGTTTTTCCAGGTTTAACCCTTTCCCAGACGACAAAATTTGGCCTGGTCCAAGTTGAAAGAGTTTGCAGACGACAATATTGAATTTGATGAAAATGGTGGAAAGTTCTCAATAAGGGTAGAAAACACTGTGGGAAAACGAGAAATTGCTCGTTACGAGCAATTTCTGCTTTTCCCACAGTGTTTTCAAAAGACATGTGCTGCAGACATGTGAAAACCAGGGCTTGTTTGGGAAAGGGTTAATTATCATATACTAGTAACAGTGTTTCCATTCAACTGAGCATCCTGCTCTAACCTTGCAAAAAATTCGCCAAGGACACATAATTATTTCTGAAAGGTGTGTATCCCCCAGATACATAGGTTTTTAGGCAACAAGTCCTGTTATCAAACATAGCCTATGTTTTACCCGGCCAACTTTCAGCGGTGATTGTTTACTATAACACCTGCTGACTGTCCTTCTTCAAGCCCGAGATGCAGTACAGTAATATTGAATAGTGGGCACCAGGTCGTCAGAAGTCAAACCATTTTTTTTTTTTGTAATTGATCGTTTCAGCCATTATCAACCAATCAGCCTTGGCGGTCTATACAGCAATATAACACTGGTTAGTAGAAAAAGGAAAGTAGAAATAGAGAATAGATGGTTGGTGTTTTGGGTGAGTTAAGTTTATCGGGCAAGGCGGAGGAATTTATCTGGTGAGCCGAAGGCGAACCGGATAAATTCCGGAGCCGAGCCAGATAAACTTAAACCATCCAAGACACCAACCATCTATTCTATTTATCCTGTCACGCACTGTAAATGAACAAAATTACAAAACAAAAAACAGACATGATACAAAGACTGTACCTTTTATTCAATATCTTATGGTACTGATACCATAAAATTTCCGAGCCGAGCCTGACAAAATTTCCTGGAATCAAAGACACTACTGTCTATTCTTCAAATTTTCCAATCCACGACACTATTCTGTTTCTCCTGTTTCACACTTACAAACATAAATCCGAGTAGATAGAATATTTCGCTCGAAATTAAGGCACATATTGACATCTTTCGCACTATGAAAAAACACACTTGTATGGCGAACTGTGCAAAGCGCTTTTGGTATGCAGCTGTAATAATGACGTCATGAATAATATTGACTACGTCATAAACATGACGTAAACCCTCGGAGAATGTTGCGGTGAAGAATTCTAATTTATTTTAAATAATAAGAAAAATCAACATGTGCATCGAATTTTAAGCAATAATTTTACTTTGAAATATTGATTTTGCGTACCGGCACCTAAAAAAGGAGTTCCGGCTGGTCACATGACCAACTAGCCTAATAAACCATGATCACGTGACCAACTGACATAATAAACCTTAAGTCACGTGGTCAAGTGACCGTATATCACCAAGTTTATATGACCCCCTGTTATACGACTGAATTTAAAGGAGGTGACAGGATAAAATGATGAAGTTGGACACCTGTTCTTGAGTCTAACAATATAGTCTAGTCAGGTTTTACAGATTGTCAAAAGATAAAAGTTAAAACAATAGAATTAGTTATGTTATCACATATATAATCAAGTCCCTAGTTCAAATTTTCATAGTGACCGAAATAGTATTGTTCAATAAAGCAATGGGACTCCTAAATTTTCCAGAGGACTCATAAAATTTCTGGTTAGTGAGTCCTAACACTCAGAGTTTCAAATTTGTAAAAAAAAAAGACGGATATAATTCCCATAATTTTTGGTTTAAATGGTGTTTGTGCTCTCAACAATATTTAAATAGATCTTAATAATCAGTGTTCTGCCAGGGATTGTTCAGAGTGGAGACATGTCCCATAAACCAATAGAAATCAGGGCACACTTTCAAAATAAGCAAGACAATGCACTCAAGACTAATTTATCAATTGATTTCAATAAGGAAAATGTCCAGACTGTGTGCATTAACTCTCAAAGCGCCTTTCACGACTACAGTTGCTATTGCAGACCGTATAGATCTAGATCAGGCTGCACAAAAAATGCAGCCTAATCTTTGATCTACACTGTTGGCTGTGCTGAAACACTGTAGACCAAAGCAATTATAAAATTGCAATTATTTGAGTTGTATTTCTAGGACAAAAATTTCTAAATTTCTTTTGGGTTTATTAATTGCTATAAGGATGAAAGGGGGGGAGACAATTCAATTCAATGAGAAAATGTCCCAGAATCTCCTACTTGGCAGGACACTGTAACATCATGGCACGAGCTCAATATGTTTCACTGGTTTAACCCTTAACCAAATGACAAAATTTTAGACCGGTCTAAATTGAAAGCATTTGCAGACATGTTAAATTCAGCTGAAATGATGGTTATTGTCAGTGACCTAGAAAGGAAGGCTTCTGAAAACATTATGATACAGGAGAAATTTTACGCTGGTGACCAGCATTTTCTCCTTTTCCCACAATGTTTTCTACCCTATCAGAGAGTTAAACCTCATTTCTACCAATAAAATTTTTGTCTTCAAATACTTTCAATTCAAGCAAATCTAAAATCATTTTGTCTGGTAAAGGCTTAACCGTTTACCACATTTCAAAATTTTAGACTAGACCAATTTCAAAGCATTTGCAGATGACAAATTAAAACTTTGGTACACATGAGCTTTAGCTCTCTGATAAAGAAGAAAACATTGTGGGAAAAAGAGAAAATGCTGGTTACCAGCATTGTCTCCTTTTCCCACAATGTTTTCAAAAGCCTTCTTTTCCAGGATCATAAAAGCCCAGGATTGTTTGGTAAAGGATTAAAACATACATGTAACTTCCTAAAAAACTTCTGCAGCAGACAACTTCAAGAACATCCTTGAAAAACCTTGATAATCAACCTGATTTAACCTTTTTCCACACAATACCGACTTTTAACGACCCTGAGCAAAAAGCCTTTGGAAAACATTGTGGGAAAAGGAGAAAATCCTGTTAACCAGCATTTTCTCCTTTTCCCACAATGTTTTCTACCCTATCAAAGACAAATTTCATCATCTGACCCACATTCAATTTTTCGTCTGCAAATGCTTTCTATTTGGACAAGTCTAAAATTTTATTGTTTGGTAGAGTTAACCTTTCACCAGACGACAAAATTTTAGCCTAGTCCAAACTGAAAGCATTTGCAGATGACAATTTCAGAGTGGATCAAATGGTGGAATTTTTCTTTGATAGGGTAGAAAATATGATGGGAAAAGGAGAAAATGCTGGGCTCATTACCAGCATTTTCTCCTTTTCCCACAATGTTTTCAAAAGGCCTCTTTCCCAGGGTCGTTAAAAGGCGGCATTGTGTGGTAAAGGGTCAACCTTTTACCAAACAATCCCAGGTTTTTAACAACCAAGGCAAAGAAGCCTTTCACAAATATTTTTGGAAGAGGAGAAATTTCCCCTTTTCCAACAATATTTTCAACTCCATCAAGGGCAAATCCTGCGATAACAGCCACCCTTAATTTGTTGTCTGCAAATGTTTTCAATTTAGACATGCCTAAAATTTTTCCCTTCAGTAAAGGGTCCAAGTTTGACAAAATTTTAATGAATACAAGTGAAGTATTAGGGAAAGAGAAGAAAATACCATAAACAAATGATTTCTCCTTCTACCAGACTGCTTTGAAAAGATATTCTTCTGCCACATGAAAAGAGTAATGCATCTAGATGCTTGAAATGATTGTCGAGAGGAGCACTGATTAACATTTAGCGAGGAATGTGCATTGATGCTAATTTTCTTACCATCACAATGTTAATGGAATACTGAGAATGCCAGTTTCATAACACTGTAGGTAATTTTTAATCAAAGCTGGAGTCTTTCCCTAGTCTCTACCCTTTAACCGAGCCCTGGTAGCTCAATCGGCAGCATACAGGACTGGAGAACAGGGGGGTCACTCTGGTTCAATCCCCGGCTCAGCTAATTTCTTTCCGAGGACTGATGGTAGTCAGTGCAACAGGATTCATTCCTCACTCACCACTAACCATTGTTGATGGTTATGCGGGAAAGTAGCCAGTGGCTTAAAAAGAATATTGTGCAGTACTAGTAAAAAGAAACTCCAGGAAAGCATTGATAGGTGCACTGGCCGCTCCTATGTAACTGAAATAATGCTGAAAACAGTATTAAACACCATACAGTTGATCAATCTTTACCCTTTTCCATACTATCCTGTGTTTTGCCAAAAAGATTATGGAAAAATTGTGAGAATGGAGAAAATGCCAGTAAGCACCATTTTCTACCCATTTAACCTTTTACCACACCGCCAAATTTTAGACCCATCCATACTGAAAGAATTATCAGACCACGAGTCAAATGCTTTTCAAATAACAGTATTAGTCCTTCAGTAGGTAGAAAACATTGTGGAAAAAGTAGAAAATGCTGGTTACCAGCATTTTCTCCTTTTCCCACAATGTTTTCAAAAGTCCACTTTCTCAGGGTCGTTAAAATATGGGATTATGTGGTAAAGGGTTGAAGACAAATTCCATCATTTGGGCTATTCAACTTTGCATCTGCAAATCCTTTAAATTTTCACATTCTAAAGTTTTGTCATTTGGTAAGTAAAGAGATAACTCTTTACCAAACGAGAAAATTTTAGACTCATCCAAATCCATAGCATTTGCAGACAACAAATTAAAAAAATGGCACCAGTGATGAAAACTGTCTTTAATAGAGAAGAAAACATTGCGGGGAAAAAGGAGAAAATGCTGGTTACTAGCATTTTCTCTTTTTCCCCACAATGTTTTCAAAAGCTGTCTTCCTCAGGGTCATTAAAAGTCGGGATTGTGTGGTAAAGGGTTAAAACACAAATTTCAAAACCATATTTAGACACAATTTGAATTTACGGTATTAAACAGGTGCTTTAAAAACATTTGTTCGAAGTGTGAAAATCTTTAAAATCGGATATTAAGTGCATTAAGTAATATTGGATTAGACCCTTTCTCCATTTGCACCTCATAATTCAAGCTTGATTCATTTAACCCTTTACCGCACAATGCCGCCTTTTGACGCCCCTGGGAAAGAAGCCTTTCGAAAACGTTGTGGGAAAAGGAGAAAATGCTGGTAACCAGCATTTTCTCCTTTTCCCACAATGTTTTTTACCCTATCAAAGAAAAATTGTCCCATTTGAGCCACATTGAAATTGTCGTCTGCAAATGCTTTCAATTTGGACAAGGCTAAAATTTTGTCGTCTGGTAAAGGGTTAACCATGTACCACACAATGCTGAGTTTTAGCGACACTCTGGAAAAAGGCCTTTGAAAACACTGTGGGAAAAGAAGAAAATGCTGGTAACCAGCATTTGCTTCTTTTCCCATAATCAACCAGGTCAGCCTGGGCAGTCCGCGCAGGCTGATCGTATCGAAACTTTTTGCTACTGGTCATTTTCTGCATGTCAAAGGACTTAAGTCTACCTCATGATTCAGTTGATTGCTAAGACAAAATGAATTTTATGGACTAGATCCATAATTTACGATATTATGATGACTTGCTTGGTATGATGCATCAGTGAATGCATTAACCCTTTACCAGACGACAAAATTGTAGCCTTGTCCAAATTGAAAGCATTTGCAGACGACAATTTCAATGTGGCTCAAATGGTGCAACTTTGCTTTGATGGGGTAGAAAACATTGTGGGAAAAGGAGAAAATGCTGGTTACCAGCATTTTCTCCTTTTCCCACAATGTTTTCAAAAGGCTTCTTTCCCAGGGGCGTCAAATGGCGTCATTGTGCGGTAAAGGGTTAAATGCCTTTTCACAGAGCATGGTCCAAATTTATCTAATTATAAGTCTTGAGGTCATTTGTCTCACTAATTTTAAAAATGTCCTATATTTCTGCAAGTTTATGAGGCATTAACTCTTTACCAAACGACAAAATTTTAGACTGGTCCAAATTGAAAGCATTTGCAGATGACAAAATAATTGTGAATGAAAAAATTGAATTTATTTGGGCATGGGTAGAAAACATTGTGGGAAAAGGAGAAAATGCTGGTTACCAGAATTTTCTCCTTTTCCCACAATGTTTTCAAAAGGCCTCTTTCTCAGGGTCGTTAAAAGTTGGAACTATGTGGTAAAGGGTTAAACAGTGATTTATGTATTGGATAGGGTAGAAAACATTGCAGGAAAAGGAGAAAATTCTGCTTTTTCTCCTTTTCCCACAATGTTCCCAAAAGGCTTCTCTCTCAGGGTCGTTAAAAGTCTGGATTGTGTGGTAATGGGTTAATTTTGTCTTTTCTTAGAATAAACATTGGCAGGACACTGCTTTTCCTGTAATGTTTTCAAAAGGCTTCTTTCTCAGTGTCATTAACTCTTTAAAAATGAAGACTTGTCCAAATTGATTGCATTTGCAGACAACAAATTAAATAAGCATACATAATGGAATTTGTCTTTAATATGGTAGAAAACATTGTGAGAAAAGGAGGAAATGCTGGCTACCAGCATTTTCTCCTTTTCCCACAATGTTTTCCAAAACCTTTCTCTTCCAAAGTCGTTAAACTTGGGATTGTGTGGTACAGGCATTAAACATTTATTACACAATCCCGAGGAAATTAGACGTATGAAAACATTGTGGAAAAAGGAGAAAATGCTGGTAGCCAGCATTTTCTCCTTTTCCCACAATGTTTTCTACCATTTTAAAGACAAACTCCATTATGTATGCTTATTTAATTTGTCGTCTGCCAATGTTTTCAATTCGGACAAGTTTTCATTTTTGTTGTTTGATAAAGAGTTTCAGAAACACATCTAATCATTTGAGGCATACATAATTTGTCATCTGTAAATGCTTTCAATTTGGACCAGTCTAAAATGTTGTCATGTTGTTAGGGGTTTAACACTGGAGCCTCTGGCAAAGGGTAAACAAAATTTCTCCGACTGCCACAATGTTTTCAAAAGTGATCTGCCACATTACCAAAGGAGGAAAGGAGGATAAATAACTACTATACTTACAAATAAACATGTCAAGATGAGAATACTGCCTAAATTGATCCTGCTCATTTTCCACCACTTTTAATCCAATCTCTATCAAATTCTTTGATGTCCAAACTCACAAGCTATTTAGTAACTGTATCTTTTGTTTTTTTCATCAAAAACACACACAAAAAAATCACAAGAATGTACCAAAAAATATCCACAGCTTTTTTTAAGATCGACACTTACACCAAAATTGGTAATTATACACCTTTCATCTTTAATAAGAAACAAAAAAAAAAACCACTCTTTTCAGTCAATTGTTTTTTTTTTCAAATCTATTTAACGCTTCACCACATGACAAAATTTTAGACAAGTCGAAATTGAAAGCATTGCACACAACAAATTAAACATGGCCCAAATGACGAAAATTGTCCCCAATCGGCTAGAAAACAGTGTAGGAAAAGGAGAAAATGCTGGTTACCAGCATTTTCTCCTTTTTCCACAATGTTTTGAAAAGTCCTTTTCGTCAAGGTCTTTAAAACTTTGGATTGTGTGGTCAAGAGTTTACAAAATGCCCACACAAAATCCATTACAATTATCCGCATCTTGTTACTTCAATAGTTTCAAAATAATAAGTCCCCCTTTACAAGTAAAATTGCTGTGCAGTCATACTTCTCTCTCACTGGAAACATTTATGCAGCTGAAAGTTCCACATATGAAAACAACACCAAACAATCCCATTATTATTTTACTGACCATACAGGAGAAGGCATTTTGAAAACAGACTGTTGGAAAAGTAGAAAATGTTGGTAACCAGCTTTTTCTCATTTTCCCACAATGTTTTCATCCTTTCATGAACAACCTTCAATTTGTCAATCATCAATACATTCAATACAGAGAAGTCTTGAATGGTAGACCGGTAAAGAAATTACCCTTTTCTAAATAATCTCAGTTATTTAATTACCCTATAGAAGGTTTTGAAAAACATTGTGGAAAAGGGGAAAACTCTGGTAAGCAGCATACTTTTCAGTTCCAACAATATTTTCAATTTCCATCATTCAAGCCACATTTAACTCTTTACCAAACGACAAAATTTTAGACTGGTCCAAATTGAGAGCATTTGCAGACGACATATTAAAGGTGACTAAAAAGCTGAAATTTGTTTTGGGAAGGGTAGAAAACATTGTGGGAAAATGAGAAAATACTGATTAACAGCATTTTCTCCTTTTCCCACAATTTTTTTAAAAGGCTTCTTTCACAGGGTCGTTAAAAGTCGGAATTGTGTGGTAAAGGGTTAACTCTTTCCCAAACAATCCTGGGTTTTTAACAACCCTGTGGGAGAGGGCTTGTGAAAACATAATAGGAAACAAGAAAATGCTGGTAACCAGCATTTTCTCCATTTCCCACAACGTTTTTCTATCTATTCTCCAGGAAATTTCATCACATTAGAATCGATTTTTGAATTTGTTATTTGCAGATGTTTGAATTTGGAACAGTCTAAGACTTGTCATTTGTAAAAGGGTTAAGTTGTTCTCAGCAAACACTTTTGATGCCAGGAGCAGCCTAAAAGATTATTGTTTTATGGAGATCTAGGAGCCTGAAACACTGCATTTACCCTTTACAGTTACAAGTCAACTGAAGGCAAACTAAATGATAACAAGGTGAAACATGCTCTGTGAAAAGGGGGTTGAATGCCTCTGTAAAAAGTTTCGCACCAGGGTCCGTATTCACCAACCATTCTTAAGAATATTCTTAGTCCTATTCTCCAAGATTGTCCAAATTTGAAAGTAACCCAACTTCTGATTGGCTAAACCAAATGGTTTAGCCAATCAGAAGTTGTGTTACTTTCAAATCCATAAAATGTTGGAGAATAAGACTAAGAATGTTCTAAAGAATGGTTGGCGAATATGGACCCTGGTCTGACTGCTCAGAATGCACAAGCTGGCCCGAGTCAAAAGTGCTTGCTATTGGTCAATTTTCTGCATGTCAAAGGACCAGTCTACATCAGAATTCAGTCTGTCATTAGATAAAATGGATTGTAGGAATCTATGATTAAGTGATGACTTGCTTGGTGTAAGGCATCACAGAGATATATTAACCCTTTACCTGCTGAATAAAAGAAATGAAACTTTCAAGCTGATAGTGTAAGCCCAAAACGTTCTTGTCTCAAAGGTATTTTTGGAGGAAAGATATCTCCTTATCGGAGAGAGTAGATCAAAGATCAGACCGCATGTTCTGTGCAGTCTGATCTTGATCTACACTGTCCGCAAAAGGTCAGTGAGTCACGATAAGCAGCCTAAGGTTAACCCTTTACCAAACGATAAAATTTTAGACTGGTCCAAAATGAAAGCATTTGCAGACGACAAACTAAAGGTGGCCAAAATGATGAAATTTGTCATTGACTGGTTAGAAAACATCGTGGGAAAAGGAGAAAATGCTGGTTACCAGCATTTTCTCCTTTTCCCACAATGTTTTCAAAGGGCCTCTTTCTCAGGGTCCTTAAAAGTCGGGATTGTGTGGTAAAGGGTAAAACCCTGTTTTGCAAGAGTATGACACACACACACACACACATAACACACATCTCTCTCTCTCTCTCTCTCTCTCTCTCTCTCTCTCGCTCTCTCTCTCTCTCTCTCTCTCTCTCTCTCTCAGTGACACAAAGAAAAATAATTTTCAAGGAAAGATTTTTTTTTCAAATTGGTACAGAAAACGTTGAGAACAAAGGACTGCTCCAAAATTCCGCTATCTACTTTCACGCTTTTTTGCTAAGGGAGCATTATGTAAGCTGTTTTTGTGCAGTAAACCAATGAAATGAATGAATAAATGTTCTGTCATGACACATCAACAACAACGGTCATATTGCATGCATGATAAACAACATAGTGGCAAAGGCACAAAAGTTACTAACCTTTTACCAAACTGTCCACTGTTTGAAGGACCCTGAAGAAAGAGGCGTTTGAAAACAATGCAGCAGGAGAAAATGCTCAGAGGCAGCACTTCTCTCCTATTCCTAAAATTTTCCTACCATTTCAAAGACAATTCCTATCATTATATTTAGTGCTACATTTATTTGATGTCTGCAGAATGCTCTCAATTTTGACAAGTCCAAAATTTTGTCATGTGGGAGAGGGTTGAACGAAACATATTTTTGGATAAAATACATATCTGCTTTCATTTGAATCCCCAGTCGGTAGCATACAGGACTTGAGAACAGGAGGTCGCTGGTTCGATCCCCGGCTTGGCCAATTTCTTTCCGAGGATTGATGATAGTCATTGCAACAGGATTCATTCCTCTTTCACCGCCGATCATTGTTTCGACGATAGTTATGTGGAAAAGCAGCCAGTGGCTTGGAAAGAATATTGTGCGGAGTACTGGTAAAAGAAACTACAGGAAAGCATGGATAGGTGCACTAGATGCTGCGATAAAACTGAAATAATGTTGAAAACGGCATTAAACACCATACAATCAATCAATCATTCATTTGAATCACATTTGACATGTCCTCTAAAAGTACATCAAATTTTAACACTGTCTAAAGTTTTTTCATTTAGTAGAGAGTTAACTCTTTACCATACATTCCCGACTTTTAACAACCCTGAAAGAAAATGCTTTTGAAAAAATTGTGGGACAAGAAGAAAATGCTGGTGATGAAACTATATTTTGGATAAAATACATTTCTACTTTCATTTGAATCACATTTGACATGTCCTCTCAAAGTGCATCAAATTTTAACATGTCTAAAGTGTTATCATTTAGTAAAGCGTTAACTCTTTACCACATTTTCACGACTTTTAACAACCCTGAAAGGGTAAGCCTTTGAAAACATTGTGGGAAAAGAAGAAATGCTGGTGACTAGCATTTTCTCCTTTTCCCACAATATTTTCTACCCTGTAAAATACAGAAATCACACCATTTCAGAGACATTTGTTGTCTGCAATCATGGTTTCAATTTATGGTCCAGTCTAAAATTTTGTCATTTGTTAGAGAGTTAAGTGCAATATCAGCAGTCCCACTTTTCCAATCCAGCTGCAAAAAATATTCTCAGCTTTTGTGGCAAACCATCTTTGAAAACATCATTGCAAAAGAAAAAATTGCTGATAATTAAAGCATTGTTTTAGCATCACATTGTGCTCACCGATTCAACATTCTCTAGGTCATCAAAACCTGGGATTGTTTGCTCAAAGAGAATGCAGCTTTTTTGCTTATAATTCACCCTTTACCACACAATGCCGCTTTTTAACAACTCTGGGAAAGAAGCCTTTTGAAAACATTGTGGGAAAAGGAGAAAATGCTGGTAACCAGCATTTTCTCCTTTTCCAAGAATGTTTTCTGGCCTATCAAAGAAAAATTGCACCTTTGAGCCACATTGAAACTATCACTTGCAAATTAATGCGTTCAATTTGGACAAGGTTAAAATTTTGTCGTCTGGTAAAGGGTTAAAGCATTGCTTTCGCATCTCATCATCTTCACCCATTCAACATTCTCCAGGTCATCAAAACCTGGGATTGTTTGCTCAATGAGACATTACAGCTATTTTACAACGATGTTGCAAAAGTCACCTGCAGCAAATTTATTAGAGAAAGCAGGAGTCAAAAAACACCAGGAAGACACGAGTACATGTAAAATCTTTGTTATAAAAGAACAAAATTTTGAAACAAGCTATTTCTCTATCAGCCACAATGATACCCTTTACCACACATTCCCGAGCTATAATGACCCTAGCAGAGATGGCTTTTGAAAACATCATGGGAAAAGGAGAACATGCTGGTAACCAGAATTTTCTCCTTTTCCCACAATGTTTTCGAACCCTTCAAAGACTATCTCATAATTTGAGACATTTTGATTTGTTGTCTGCATGTGCTTTCACTGTAGACGAGCCTAAAATTTTGTCATCTGGTAAAGGGTTAACTCTTTAGCAAACAATCCAGAATTTTAACGATCCAGAGATAACAGGCTTTTGAAAAAATTGCGGAAAACGAGAAAATTCTTGTGATCAGCATTTTCTCCTTTTCCCAAAATGTTTTCAATCTTATCACAGACAAATCTTGCCATTTGAGCAATATTTAATTTGTCGCGTGCAAATGCTTTCAATTTGGACCAGTCAAAAATTTTGTCATCTGGTAAAGGGCTAAAAAGCCGTCTGCTTTGAGACAAAAAAAAACAAAGATTCTGCTGGTGTTAATTTGTTACAAAGGGATTTATGAGTAACAACCTTTTCACATTTTTAAGCTGACTGACAGCCTGACAAAACTTTAAGTGCTGTAATCACAGATAATTACATAATGGTTGACTTCAGCTTGCAGTCGCCTCAACATAAACACTGTAACAACAGACAAATTTTGAAAATGATTTACAATCCCACTCCTTTGACTTTCACCCTCTGAGCAATAATTCTTTATAAAATGACAAGAATTTTAAACTTGTCAATAATAAAAGCATTTGCAGACAATAAATCATGTGTTACTTTAACTCTTTACTAAATGACAAAATTTTGAACCTGCCAAAATTCAAAGCATTTGCTGACGACATAATAAATGTGACTCAAAGAGTGAATTTTGATTTTGAAAGGGTAGAAAACATTGTTGGAAAAGGAGAAAATACTGGTTACCAGCATTTTCTCCTTTTCCCACAAGGTATTCAAAGGCTTTTTTCTCAGGGTCGTTAAAAGTCAGGATTGTGTGGTAAAGGGTTAAATTATGGGAATTACTGTTGAAAGGTTAAAAATGTTGGAGAAAAAGAGAATGCTGATATCAAAGGCCCTCTTCCTCAGGGCCATAAAAACACAAGATTACTTGATAAAGGGTCAACTCTTTCCAAATGACAAAAATTTTAGACTCAACCATATTGAAAGCATACTTGCCGACAACACATAATACTTGGTTGAAATAACTGAATTTGCATTATAAAGGGTAGACAATACTGTGGAAAAAGGAGAATTAAAATGTCATTTTTGGCATTTTCTCCTTTTCCACAATGTTTTCAAAAGCCTTCTTCCTCAGGATCGTTAAAAGTCGGGATTGTGTGCTAAAGAGTTAACCATGCACAGAGTGAATTGCACTGGACCCCCTATCAACAAAAACATTGGGATGGCAAACAAGAAAGAGGTAACCCTTCACTATAAAATCCTGTATTTTGACAAAAAGATAGCTTTGATACCATTGTTAGATAAGAAGAAAATGTCAGTAACCAGCATTTTCTCCTCTTCCCACAACCTTTTCCATCCTTTCATAGCCAAATTCTGTCATTTGAGTCATGTTTAATTTGTCGTCTGCAAATGCTTTCAATTTGGAAGAGTCTGATTTTGTTATCGGGTAATGAGTTAAACCATGTACAGCAATTTCTACATTTTGCAGAATGATGTCAAAACCCATTTAGCAAACTAATGAGTCATGCTCTGTGAAAAGGAGGCTTAATGCATCTGTGAAAAGTATCGACCCAGGTCATCCTGTGCAGTCAGCAACTCAGCATCCTACCTTAGGATTCAGTCGATTGTTAACCCTTTCCCAAACAACAAATTTTAGTTCCTTCCAAATTGAAATCATCGGCAGATGACAAATTTGAAAGTGGTACAAAATGAACTGAAGGTTTTTTGACAGGGTTGAAAACATTATGGGAAAAGGAGAAAATGCTGGTTACCAGCATTTTCTCCTTTTCCCACAATGTTTTCAAAAGGTTTCTTCCTCAGGGACGTGAAAACACAGGGTTGTTTGGTAAAGGGTTACCTAACATGGATTTTATGGATCCCTGATTATGCCGTGACTTTCTTGGTATGATGCATCACACAGATGCATTTAGCCCCCTTTTACCAGAGCATGGCTCAAATATAGTTGTGCTTCCATGTGGAAAGGGGATCAAAGGTATTTGGGTGCAAAATGTTTAATTCTTTCCCAAACCACAAATTTTGGACTGGTCCAAATTGAAAGAGTTTGCAGATGACAATTTTAAATTTGATGAAAATGGCAGAAAGTTATCAAAAAGGCGAGAAAACACTGGGGGTAAAGAAAAAATTGCTCGTTACGAGCAATTTCTCCTTTTCCCACAGTGTTTTCAAAAGACTTGTACTGCAGACACATGAAAACCAGGGCTTGTTTGGGAAAGGGTTAATTCAATTTTGTTTCAAATCAAAATAATGCAACCTATATTTGTCTTAATTGTGCTTCTAAAATAACTATCAACTGTTAACAGTTTAATATCTTTTTAATATACTTTTTCTCATTGACCCTTTACCGCACAATGCCGCCTTTTAACGCCCCTGGGAAAGAAGCCTTCTGAAAACATTGTGGGAAAAGGAGAAAATGCTGGTAACCAGCATTTTCTCCTTTTCCCACAATGTTTTCTACACTGAAATTGTAGTCTGCAAATGCGTTCAGTCTGGCCAAGGCTAAAATTTTGTCGTCTGGTAAAGGGTTAACTGAAGAAACAAGTCTTGTAAACAGTCTCTTTAAGTTGGGGAAAATATGGAAAGAAAATATAAATTTATTAAAAAGATTCAAAAATCATTCAGAAATACTTTAATTTCTTTAATGAAATAAATCATCCTTAGTCAAAAACAAGAAACAATAAAGTTTATATTTAAAAAAAAAAAAACCTTCTATACAAAATTTAATATGCCTTGAAACTTTTTTCATAATAACTCACACACAGAGCTCGAAATGAGAAGAAAAAAGATTTTAAATAATTATTCCACATCAAACATCGCCAGTCCAAATAGACGGAGTAAAATAAAAATCTATATCAAAGTGACGAAATCCCATGTTACACTCACTCACATGCTTTCACACCAGGTAAAAATTACGGAGTACACTTTTCAAGTAGAAAGTAGAAGGTTATATATATTGATAGCAGTGACATTCCCTCTCAAATACAACCAATAGACACAGCATGATTCCCTGACTGACTCCCGCCTTATTTTTCAACTCAAACAGGAAAAAAATAACAGGAAAAAAAAACACTTTGGAAAAAGAAGCCACGATTTCGAAAAAGCACTGCTGTTTTTCCCCCATTAACTCCTTACCAAACAATACCAGGTTTAAATGACTCTGAAGAAAAGGCACTTTTGAAAACATTGCGAGAAAAGGAGAAAATGCTGGCTACCAGCATTTTCTCCTTTTCCAACACTGTTTACTACAGTCACAGAACTTCGCGCTAAGCAGCTAAAGGGTTCATAATTATGTTAAAATGCGTCTAAATTTAAATCAACACATTGAAAAGTATAGAAATTATTTAGAAGATGACAATCTATTTTTGTACCATTAACTCTTTACCAAATGACAAAATTTTAGTCTTATCCAAACTGAAAGCATTAGCAGACGACAAAATAAATGCGACTCGAAAATTGAAATTTGTTTTAGGTAGGTTAGAAAACATTGAGGGAAAAGGAGAAAATGCTGGTTACCAGCATTTTCTCCTTTTCCCACAATGTTTTCAAAAGGCCTTATCCTCAGGGTCATTAAAACCCATGATTGTGCGGCAAAGAGTTAAAAGTTAGTCGCTTGCAGAAAAATAAATTACAAAACCAGGCAAAAGATACAGAAATAAGAGAGTCTTATACTTTGACTTATCCTTGACTGACCACACAATAACAGATTGTCAACTTCACAATAAATTTCCATACTTTTTCTGAATGGTTATAATGATTTAAATCAAAATGCATTTTAACACTCAGTGTTTTCTTTTTGCCTGCCACTGGGCCTTTAAAATTTTGGCGACAATAGTGTGTAAATCATTTTATTTCTATCTGTTTATGAATAAATTTTCTGAAACCTTAACATGAATGGATCTGCGACATCTTGTCGAAAACCAGGTTCCTCGAAAACAAATCCTAGCCCTGACCCTTAACTTAACCCAGATGAATTGTGGCTAAAATCTTCCTCCTAGACAGAGCTTTTCATAAAATAAATCTAGGAATTTGGCAATCACTATTTTAAAACATACATGGATTTCAATGAAACACCCTTTCGATGAAATGTCGTGCACCGTCATGAATCATTCCTTTACCAATACTGTTTTTTTGCCTGATACTCTGACATTAACAGCTATGAAATTGCAAATATCAGCATCTTTAATAGTACATTTTTTCTATTGAGCACTACAAGAGTTAATTTCATCAAAGGTTTAGACTGACAACACTTTTAGCTAAGCTGTTTTCAAAGAAAACATGGTAGTTAATTATTGCTGTACTGCCCTGTTGTGGCCTGCTTCATCATGCAAAAACTTTGACATTTTACAATATCTCTGTTAAAGTAATGAAGACATTTTACTTCCAACTTGGACAATGTATTAGAAGGGGAACCCATACGAGGGCAAGTAACCATGAAAGTATTTTTTGACACAATAACGCCCCTTTTCGACTTGAAAATTTCACTTAAAATCAAGCACCTGCAGCTGAGTATTGGCACCCGAATGCGGCGCTTTTTTTTCTTTTCCAACAAGGTTTTCTACTCTGTTCAGTCCTTTGAGCCACAACAAATTGCCATCTGCAAATGCTTTTAACTCTTTACCAAACGACAAAATTTTAGACTGGTCCAAATTGAAAGCATTTGCAGACGACAAAATAAATATGACTGAAAAATTGAAATTTGTTTTGGGTAGAGTAGAAAACATTGTGGGAAAAGGAGAAAATGCTGGTTACCAGCATTTTCTCCTTTTCCCACAATGTTTTCAAAAGGCTTCTTTCTCAGGGTTTTTAAGAGTCGGGACTGTGTGGTAAAGGGTTAATACAGATGGGCCTAACTTTTGTCCAGTGTCAATGGACTAGGGCTGTCACAATACGGCTTAAGTGTACCACAATATATTGCAATACACAGCAACCATATTGCGATAGGTACCACAGTATATTGCATCCAAGTTTAAAAAAAAATACCTTTGTTATTCATAATTCAGGTTTAATTCTTCCAAAACAAGAGAAGGTGAATCAATTAAATCACCCAGTCTCAACAACAGTGATTCCAAGTATCAGAATTTGCCTTCTTATTTGGTATTTTACCGTGACCGTCCTTGGTCGCGTCTATAGCATTGCCATATTGGCAGCCAATGTTGATATGGTCGTACTCGATTCAGCTAATGCAGACGCAATCAAGTAGGATTACAAGAAAATACTTCAGTATAATTGACACACATTTTCCATTAATTTAGTTATCGTATTAATGAATTTTTTTCTCGTATTCCTGTTTTTAAAAACCTGTAACTTTTGATGTTTTAAACATCACGTTGGCGACTTGACATTGCATGGTTAAGTTTTAATTGATTGTGACAAAAATATTGACAATCACGAATCAAGTATGCCATAGTCCGCTTTCACACTAAACTGGTACCCGTAATTGTCTGATAGACAACGGGCTGCATGACCGCGACATTTAAGAAACCACCAAATCAAAGTAAACCGAAAATACATCGAAACTAGAAAATATCGCAAAAAAAAAAAACGGTACGTGAAGTTTGTACCACGTTACGTGTTGACTTTGAATTATATTGCAATATACCGTTATACCGGTATACTGTGACAGCCCTACAATGGACCGGTCTAAAATTTTTACCAGTGTCAAATGGACATTCTAAAATTTTGTCCAGTGATTAAGAGTCAAGAAAGAATGTCTCAAAGTTTCAAAGACAACATACAACAGGAACATTTGTGCTTTAACAAAATAGGAGCAGGCAGATAGATTATTATACGTTTCAAAGATAATAAACTAATCAGAAACAGACATTTATTCATTGTGACAGAACACCAGAAGCTGTAAGACAGCTGAGCAAATAGACTGTTTGGGGAGACTGGTAAATTATTTCACACAAATATCCCTACTGGATTCTTCCATGTAAACCAAAAGAATTTCAAAATCAAAGCACTGAAAGTACTGAAAGACTAGCGCATGTGGAATAAATTGCCTTGGCAAAGATAAGACTTGGTTGGTCTGTACAAGATAAAGCCTTTACTGAACAATCCCGAGTCTAAATAACCTTGAGGAAGAAGCCTTTTGAAAACGATGTGGGAAAAGGAGAAAATGCTTGTAACAAGCATTTTCTCCTTTTCCCACAATGCTTTCTATCCTATCAAAGACAAATTCCATCATTTGAACAACATTTTAATTGTTGTCTACAAATGCTTTCAATTTGGACAAAGCTTCTTTTTTGTTGTGTGGTACATTTTGAACATTTGAACATTTGTCATGTGGTAAAGAGTTAGAAAAATTGTCAAATCTGCTTATGAAGTCTGTTCCATTTTTATGCTGTCCAATTCAGTTATGAAGTCCAATCCAGTGACATTACTCACTACTCAAAGCCACTTATTTGTCATAATAGGAAATACCATGAAATATTTCTGTTTGTTGATCTCTAATTGAAAAACATGAGGGCCATGATGGCCCTAGGTCGCTCACCTGAGCCTTTTAACCGAACATGACCCATTTCCAATCTCCTTTGAGATATTAAGAAAAACATTCACACAAACTTTCATGAAAATAGCAATTTTTGGGTTTTACTATAGACTGGAAAATTTCATTTGACTTTTTCAGCAGGTTAAGGGTTAAAAGGTGTTCCTCTAAAAATGAAGAAATTGTGTAAAACATTTTTTTCCAAACCTAAGGTTCTTCAGACAGGAGCGTTTTTTAGCTGCCAATCTCCATGGCTAAAGCATTTGTACCCAGGTTTTATCACTTGCAGTTTACCTTTGTAAAATTCAGTTGGACAAAATGTACTTTATGGATCCATGATCATGTGATGACTTGCTTGGTATCATGCATCACAGAGATGCATTAAGCCCCCTTATGCAAGAGTATTATTCATGTTTAAGGCTGTTTTACCAATAAAATTCAAATATATCTGACAGTGCAAATGCCAGAGTATGGCTCATGTTTAAGGCTGTTTTACTGATAAAATTTAGATATATCTGACATTACACATGCCAAGAAATTTTTTGTCCAGTCTAATCTTTATCTACTCTGTTAGCCTAAGCAAGTTAAATGGCTTTTTTTTCTCAAAATCATGCCGACCAAATGCACAAAAGCTTACAAATTTTAAAAATTTGCTCTCTGGTTGAAGCACTGTATTGTTTATGGTCTTGCATTTATTAGGCATGTGAGCCATGCTGTGAAAAGGGGGTTTAATGTATCTGCAAAACATATCGACCTGTATCAGCCTGCACATTCAGCTTACATGACCCCATTTCAGTCAAAAAATTTTTTGGTATTGGTCTTTTGTACTTGTCAAAGGACCATTCTAGCACACAATTAAGTCAGTTTTTAGACAAAAAGATTATTTTACAGATCCATAATTATGTGACAATCAGCTTGGTATAATACATCGCACAGAGATGCATAAGACCCTCTTTTGCCAGAGCATGGCTCATATATTTTATCTAAATATTTTAGTATAACAGTCAACTGAGCATCCAAACATCTAGAACTTCTTGAAGATGAGACCACCCATCTCCTGAGATATCATTGGACAGAAAGTGGAGACGTTTGCATAAAACTGAAGTTTGTATTGCCTATTCTTTCTATTCAACGTTTTTTAATTTTCGCAAAAAAAGGCCTGTGCTTGATGGTGCTCAGTTACATAACACTGTGACAGATAATTTAATTACAAACTGGTAACAAAATACCACATTTCTAATGAAATATTACCTTTGGATGGACAGACACTTGTTTTGTTTAGAGATTAAATAACCATTTCAAATCCTTCCCTATATTACTTTATTTCATGTCAACTCTTTTCCAGATTATTAAATTTCAGACTTGTCCTAAATGAAGGCATTAACCCATTACCAAACCATAAAATTTTAAACCAGCCAAAATGGAAAGCATTGCAGACGACAAGATAAATATGACTGAAAAATTAAAATTGTGTTGGGAAGGATAGATTACAAGCATTTTCTTCTTTTCCCACAATGTTTTCAAAAGCTTTCTTTCTCGGAGTTGTTTAAACTTGGAATTGTCTAGAAAAGGTTTAACAGATGACAAAACAAATAAGGCGAATTGAGAGAATTTGGCTTTGAAAGGGTAGAAATGTTGTGGAAACAGGAGAAAATGCTGGTTACATTCTTTTTCTCCCCTCCAACAATTTTTTTTCAAAAGTTTCTGTCTGTGATTGTCTGATAAAATTTCTTTTATTGACACATAATCACTGGCAAATTTTTGAGGTGTGACAGACCACTTGAAAACATGATGGAAAAAAGCAAAAAAATTGCATGCAACAAGCAATTTCTCCTCTTGCATTTTACATGTACTGAACTTTAATACCATAACCCTTTACCACACAATCCGGAGTTTTAATAACTTTGATGGAAAAGGCTTTAGAAAACATATGTGGGATAAGGAGAAAATGCAGGTAACCCGCATTTTCTCCTTTTCCCACAAAGTTTTTTGCCATACCCAAAACAAATTTCAACTTTTGATTCACAGTTATTTTATCATCTGCAAATGCTTTCAAGTTGGACTCGTCTAAGATTTTGCCATTTGGTAAAGGTTTAAAGGAAAGAAAACCATCTGTTTATAATGATACTGAAAGTTCAGATGAAAAGAAGAGCGATTATAATGCTTGTGACATATGATTGCTCTTTTTTCAACAATGTTTTCAAAGGTGCTTCAACACTTTTAAAGCTACTTGAATTTATTACAGAAAGAGCTGTAACACACTATGTAAAGCTTCTAAAGGCTTGTTTTGTTTAACCCTTTACCACAAAATCTCAAATGTTGACAACCCTGACCAAGAAGGCTTTTGAAATCATTTTGAAAACGTCTAGCTTTTCTCACACAACTTTCCCCATCTGAACCACATTTGAGTTGTGGTCTGCAAATGCCTTTGCTTTAAATAAGACCAAAATTTTGCCCTGTTTTAAAGAATCAATGTTTAAAGCCCATTTTCAACAATATTTAAGTTGCCACTGTGCCTTATATTCTGCCTAAGATCAGGTGTGTTTACAAAATTTATGAAGTCAGTAGCAAAGGGTGTTTCGTCGAAATCCATATATGTTTTAAAATACCATTTGCTAAATTGTTAGATTTATTTCATGAAAAGCTCTGTCTGGGAGGAAGATTTAAGCCACAATTTGTCTGAGTTAGGGTAAAGATTGTTTTGGACGAATGTGGTTTTCGACGAGATGTCACAGATCCCTACATGCCGTATACGAATGAAAACAGCCACTGCAGTATTAATGGCTTAAGGTTGAATCACGCCCGGTAATCACTGACCATTCTAAATTCAGTTCTTACCCAAAATTCAAAGACAAGACATCTGATTGACCCATGCAGATCATACATTTAGTATAAAATGGATGTGGACAAAACCAAGACTATAATTAATTTCTTCCAACTGAATAAAACTAAGTACTTTTACACTTTCTTCGTATACCTTGAAGACTGCCTGCTGCCAAAATGCGTAATTTGCTTGGCAACCAAAGTCCAAAAACTCATTGATAAGGGCACTAGATGCTTTAAACTATGTGAAATATGGTCAATATGACCAAGAAATGGCAAACAAGATAGGCTCATTCAGTGCAGGACATTTTGTCGAAATCCAAGTATGTTTTAAAATACTTATTGCTAAATTCCAAGACTTATTTCATGACAAGGTCTGTCTGGGAGGAAGATTTGAGCCACAATTCATCTGGGTTAGGGTAAGGGTCAGGGCAAGGGATCGTTTTCAGGAACATGGTTTGCAATGAAATGTCGTTTTCAGGAACATGGTTTGCAATGAAATGTTGCACACCCGGCTCATTGGTAAAAGGATGAATAGGAAAATAAATTGTTATGTCATTCTGACATGGTCCAATGTGTCACAAGTTTAGAAATTTATGGTGATTAATTTTTTTATTCGCTGCTGCTGTGGTACATTTTGATACATTTTGGTCTTTTTTTATTCCACCCTCTCCTACACCCACTATTTTATTCATTCCCCATCCTCCATCAGCAGATTCTTTAACTCTTTACCAAGGGAAAAAATTTCGACTCTACCAAATTGAAAGCAGTTGCAGTTGACAAATCAAATGTGGTTCAATTGACGAAGTCTGACTCTGAATAGGTAAAAAACCTTGTGGGAAAAGAAGAAAATGCTGGTTACCAGCATTTTCTCCTTTTCCCACAATGTTTTCAAAAGGCTAATCTTTCCTAGTGTCATTAAATCTCAGAATTGTGTGGTAAAGGGTTAATTCTTTCCCAGATGGGGGGGGGAGGAGGGGGAGGGAGAGAGGGGGGGGGGGGAGGGGGAGAGAGAGAGAAAGGAAGGAAGTCGGAGGGGGTGGGTTTGTGTGTTGGAGAGTCAAATGATCCTTATACCACACGATACTGAGTTTTAACAACCCTGAAGAACAAAACTTTTGAAATAATTGTTTTCTGCCTTTTCAGACACAAATTCCATCAATTAAGTTATCTTTGTCACCTGTAAATATCTTCAATTTAACCTCAACTTCAATGCAGTACTCCTCAGCAACTCGTTGGCATCTACTGAAGAGGGCTAAGACTGTGCGATGTCAAAAGCTGTGCAACATAGAGTGTGATGCAATCCAGAAGCATTAAAATGGCATACACCAAACTTGTTACACAGTCAATCGCCTAATTCATTAGGTGCATAGGGAGCAACTGGACTGCCAACTTGAATGCATCCAGGCTCGGGGCTGACACCACACTGGTGGGTAGAGTCAATTTGGACTGGTTTAATCCTTTTTTGTTTGGTAAGGAGTTAACTCTTTACCAAATGACAAAATTTTAGACTGGTCCAAATCAAAAGCATTTGCAGACAACAAAATAAATGTGACTCTGAAGTTGAAATTTGTTTTGGGATGGGTAGAAAACATTGTGGGAAAAGGAGAAAATGCTGGTTTCCAGCATTTTCTCCTTTTCCCACAATGTTTTCAAAAGGCTTCTTTTTAAAGGTCGTTAAAAGTCGGGATTGTGTTGTAAAGGGTTAATAACCATTTGTAATGTAATGTTATACCATATTAACAACCTTGGATTGTTAATGCTCAGGGCTACAAGCATATAATGTAACAAATGGTCAGTCAGCTTCATGATAATTGGATTCACATGAACCTTATGAGGATCATACACAAAAACAGGGGCTTTGCAGACAGAGCAGATCAAGATCAGACTGCACAAAACATGCCGTCTGATCTTGGATCTATACTGTCTCCATATTTAGTCAAGCCTGTAAGATATAAAGCTTTTTTTTTCAGTTTTGAAGAATTGCATTTTCAGCCTTCAAAAGACGTAGTGTTTAATAGTATAATGCTAAAAGAGTTAGAAGTTTTTCAATGACACTTAACCATCAACCTTTTACTACACAACAAAATTTTAAACCTGTCCAAATTGAAAGTATTTGCAGCCCACAATATCAATGCCACTCAAATGATGCAGTTTTTCTTTAATACGCTAGAAAACATTGTGAGAAAAGGAGAAAATGTTGGTTACCAGCCTTTCCTCCTTTCCCCACAATGCTTTCAAAAGGCTTCTTGCTCAGGGTTGTTGGAAGTCTGCATTATGTGTGGTAAAGGGTTAAAGCACCTTTCACAACTATTATTGCCTTTGCAGCCAGTGCAAATTCAGATCAGACTGCACAAATCTTTGATCTACACTGTCTGCTTTTCTGAAACACAATACACTGAAGCAACCATGTTATTGCAATATTTGGGTCACATTTCTGGAGTTAAAGAGTCTTTGTGATTAATTCAGTGCTCTTTAGACTTGTCCAATTTGAAGGCACTTGCAGATGACAAATGAAATGTTTCTAAAATAACTGACTTTGTCTTTGAAAGGATATAAAACATTGCTGGAAAGGAGAAAATGCTGGTTTCCAGTATTTGTTCCTTTTCCAACCATGTTTTCAAATGCCTTCTCCGTCAGGGTCGTTAAAAGTCTGCAGTGTGTGGTAACAGATTAAACCAATTAAGGTTTAAGTCAGTTAACTTCAGAATTGGATAAGCAAAATGTAGATTTGTGATATCGCTACAGGCAAGACAATACTGTGAAAAATGGAAGAATAATTAGGACTAATCTTCTCCATTTGTCAAAATGGTTTGAAAAGCAGTTTTAAATTACGCGTATATTTATTGTGGCAACTACTTCCGTATCCCATTTACAACTAAAGGTATCTCGGTTACTGCAGAGTCCAATTTCCACAAGAATTCTAAAATTTTGTTCTTATTCTAAATCTCAAAACCTAAACTATGCAATATTGTTTATACATAATCTGTCAACAATACTGACAAATTTTTCTAGTTTTTCTATGTTAAGGTTTACTGTTAAGCATATGATAATGAATTTGATGAGAAAACAAGAGGACCACATGTTGGTGCAAATGCACAGCTGCAGTTGCTATTAGAAATAGATTGATTTTCTGTTAAATTCAAAGTTAAATCACTCACCTGAGTCAATAGGCCAAACATTCTGACCAAATTTCACAAGTATCTGACTGAAAATGTGGCCTCTATAGCGTACACAAGGTTTTTCGAAGATTTGACCTAGTGACCTAGTTCTTGACCCCACATGACCCAATTTCGAACTCGTGTGAGATTTTATCAAGCCAAACATTCTGACCAAGTTTCATAAGTATTTGACTGAAAATGTGGCCTCTATAGCGTACACAAGGTTTTTCGAAGATTTGACCTAGTGACCTAGTTCTTGACCCCACATGACCCAATTTCGAACTCGTGTGAGATTTTATCAAGCCAAACATTCTGACCAAGTTTCATAAGTATTTGACTGAAAATGTGGCCTCTAGAGCATACTCAAGGTTTTTTGAAGATCTGACCTAGTGACCTAGTTTTTGACCCCACATGACCCAATTTCGAACTCGTCCGAGATTTTATGAAGACAAACATTCTGACCAAATTTGACAAGTATCTGACTGAAAATGTGGCCTCTAGAGCACACACAAGGTTTTTCGAAGATTTGACCTAGTGACCTAGTTTTTGACCCCACAAGACCCAATTTCAAAGTCGTCCCAGATTTTATCAAGACAAACATTCTGACCAAGTTTCATGATGATTGGACTAAAAATGTGGCCTCTAGAGCGTACACAAGATTTTTCTAAGATCTGACCTAGTGACCTAGTTTTTGACCCCACATGACAAATATTCTGACCAAGTTTCATGAGGATCAGACTGAAAATGTGGCCTCTAGAGCGTACACAAGGTAAAAAGTTGACGATGGACGATGCATGACGGACACAGAACAATCACAATAGCTCACCATGAGCACTTCGTGCTCAGGCGAGCTAAAAAGGGGCATAACTGTGTCAAAAAGGAACAGCATTTTGTCCTTTTCCCCCACTGTTTTCTTCCCTTGCAAAGGCAGATTTCATCATATGAACTAGGTTCAATTCATTGTCTGCAAAAGCTTTCAGTATGGAAGAATCTAAAACTTTGGCATGTGTAAAGGCTTTAGCACAAAATTAATGTTCAGGTGAGCATTAAATACACAAATGACTCTCCTCAACACACCTGATTGACTGATTGAATGCTGTTTAACCCTTCACCACACAATCCAACTTAACAACTTTGAGAAAGAAGCCTTTTGAAAACATTGTGGGATAGGGAGAAAATGCTGGTAACCAAGCATTTTCTCCTTTTCCCACAATGTTTTCTACTCTATCAAAGACAACTTCCACAATTTGAGCCACGCTTAATATGTCATCTGCAAATGCTTTGGAATTCGACAAGTCTAAAATTTTGATGTGTGGTAAAGAGTTAATAGGCTGCTTCCAAAATTATGCAAGTCATATCACGTCAACAGCTCACTTTTTCATGTATATTCTGAAGAACATCACACCTACGATACGAATCTACAGTGTCTTGCCCAAGGACAGTCCCAAGAAAAACTGAACCCTCCAGCTCGTGCATCCTACACAAAATCTGTGCCAGGCAGGACCACACCCCTGAAAACAAACTATTTGAGCCATGCCCTGGCAAAATGGAGCTTAATGCATCTCCGTATTGCATTATACCAATCAAGCCATCACATAATTATGGATCTACAAAAGCCATGTTTTTATTTAACTCTTTACCACACAATCCCAACTTTTAATGACCCTGAAGGAGAAAGCTTTTGAAAACATTGTGGGAAAAGGAGAAAATCCTGGTAACCACCATTTTCTCCTTTTCCCACAGTGTTTTCTACCCTTCCTAAAACAAATTTTAATTTTTGAGTATCATTTATTTTGTCGTCTGCAAATGCTTTCAATTTTGACTAGTCTAAAATTTTGTCGTGTGGTAAAGAGTTAACAACCCTCTCAATCATTAAGTAGAACGGTGCATAGACATACAGAAAATCAACCAATAGCGCAAAGTTCTGGCCCAGGTCAGCCTGTGCAGGCAGACCTGAGTCAATACTTTTCACAGATGCCCCCTTTTCATCAAGTAGTGGTACTAATCTTAAGCTTATATAAAACCCCAGGGACATTTTCAGTCTTGAAATAAGACCAATAATAATTACAAGGTTGTTTCTGTCCAGTTCGGTTTGGTTTGTATTGGAGTTTAACACCATTTTAACAGCTCAGATCATACCATGGCAGACAGTGATGCACCCATGTGTTTCCTGGCTTTCTTACACCAGTACTGACACAACTTTCTTTCTTGACTGCTTTTCTCACATGTATCAGAGGTGAAAGGCAAAAAATGGCCAGAAAGACAGTTTGCCTCAACCGGGTATCAAACTCACAACCACCAGGTCATGAGTCAGATACGCTAACCACTGAGCTAACCAGGTGGGCTGTTTCTGTCCAGAATGTCTCAGCAATGTCATTTATAGTCAGTAGATCCAAGAACAGAATGCATGTTTTGTGCAGTCTGATCTATAGCTTTCTAATTTTCAAATGCAAGATGCAAATGCTGTGTTTTTTTCTGAGCAATTTCTACATCCTAGCAAGGCATGATTTTGAACATGATCAGGGGTGTAGATGCCTGAACACAAAAACGCTGTTGCAAACACTTTGCAAAAAAAAAAGAAAGAAAAGAAAGACATTTTTGCCAGAAAACATCACCAGAGGCTACCAAACAGCATCTACAATTCAAAAGCTTTCTGAGGGAGGCTTTCCAGACCCTCCTGGGAAATCCCCCTCCCCCAAAGTGCTTAGCACCTCTGATAATAACTTCAGTATAACTTCTGTATACACATTATTTTGGGCTAGCTTCTACCCTGATCCTAAGCAGAGGGAAACAATTCCCTATAGTTCTTCCAGCCATATGTACATATAGCATTCGAAGAATGATTTTCAAAAGCATGAGCAGAATTGCAAAAACAGCAGAAAAACCAAGTTTTTCAAGGAATGAAATGTCATGGGAAAGCGATTAGCAGAGGGCAATTATTTTTGTATTTTGCAATGAGAATTAATTTTCATCATATTGCGCCACAAAAATGTGGCTTGTCAAGATTTAAAACATAAGCACCACAATTAAACGAGATAACAATTCCAAGTTATTCTGGGAAACTTTACACTTGATCTTTGTTTCTTGTTAATGTAATTTTGAATATGCATTTCTTAACACTTCAAAAAACGAACAAGAGGGCCATGATGGCCTTTAGTTGCTCATCTGAACCTTACATGATTGATAAATAAATAATAATGTTACTTGAAAACCAGTTATCAAGTACAACATTCTGTCTTGAAATGTTGATTGATTGATTGTATGACACACACTATGATAAAGTATCATTACTTCGTACATAATCTTCTTTTTAAGTTTCAGGTCTCCTCACTGGCTCTACATTTTTTCAATTCATATCTAAGCAAATGACCTACATTTTGAATCAGCAGTAGCAGAATGGTATTTAACACTGCTTTCAACAATATTTCAGTCATATCACGGTGACAGTTCACATATTCATGTATTCCCTGGATTCAACCAGTACTAGGCTAGGGTTCTGATTTGTGTCTTGCCCAGGGACACTCCACCAAAAAACCATGTGGATCCAGTGAGGCAGTTTCTCCTTTCCCACAATGTTTTCATAAGCCTTGTTTGTCAGGGTCATTAAAACACAGGATTGTGTGGTATTGGGTTAACTAAATGAAAAATGCACGGCAACCCTTGCTTTGACAGTAAATGGTCCAACAATAATCTAGTACGTAATTGGTAAGAAAAAAAAGAGTTCAAAAAAATGACAAGGATATTTACTTTGGCAAAATGTGGGTAATTTGATTATTTATTATTAGCTCATATTATTCAAACATTTCATAAAAGTACTTGTTAGAATTCTGTTTTAATTAGCAGCCATCTATAGAGGTTATGTGTATTTACATTATAGATGTGAATGACCCTCAAACCAAAGGAATTTTTGTATTAGCACATACTTATAATAAATCAAAGGCCTTGAAGTACTGCACATTAAGATATCCTTCCCTTATAGCAGTATAACTTATTTTGAGGCCTACAGCAATCATAGATATTCTACAAGAGAACAGTATTTCAGACTGGTCTAAATGACATTTGCAGATAACAGAACAAATGTAGTTTAAATGATAAAAATTTGTCAGGGAGGGGGGCGGGGGCTTAATCCGGGTTACAGGAAATAGAATCATTTCGATTCCTTTAAATCCTCATTCAGTTTTGTAAAGATGTTTTCAACCATGAAAAAAGTCTACATATCTTAATCTGAATATCTATTAGAATGACACTTTCAGAAGCTTACCAGTGCTAAACATGCCCTGGAACAACTAGTACCTTGTTCTCACAAGTTTAGACTATCTAATGTATGTGTTTTGCAAATTTTCTTCCACAGAAAAAAAAAAAACATTAAAAAGCCTAATAAAGTTTCCCAGTGAAAAAATGGTGTGGGATAAAATTTATACATTGTAGTATGTAAATATCTGTTTTGTAATCAGATCAGTAATTATTACCCAGTGAATTTAAAAAAAGCTAGTAAAGTTTTTCCTATATTACTTCACTGTAGGTCAAGTGTTTTCAAGTAGTGCATTAAAAAGATCTTGAGTAAAGTATTAAAATATGACTTTGGAATTCTGTCCAAAAATAAAGACAAATTTAACAGATTACATTGTTGAAGGTATAACAGATTGTTAAATGCTCTATGTTCCATAACAATCCCCTTCTTTCCCCTTATATGAATTTCATCCTACTATTTTTGACTAGACTAGCAATAAAGAATCTCTCATGAATGTGAATTCATAAACATACTAATAATGCTGTGAGAAAATGTAGGATAAAAGATTTGATAGTACTTTAACCCATTGCCACACAACAAAATTTTAGACTAGTCAGCATTAAAAGCATTTGCAGACAATGAAAGAACTAATGGATTAAATGATGAACTTTGTTTTTAGAAGGACACAAAACAGTGTGGGAAAAAATCCTGGTTACAAGCTTTTTCTCCTTTTCCAAATGTTACGGGAGATCACTCCATCTTTAGCTTCTTCCTGTATAAAATCAATACCTGACAACTGCGTTAGGGAGAATTCTCTTTAGCTCAGGGGTTAGTGTAGTGGTCTTTTAAACCCCAATAAACGAGGATCTTTGCTGCACAGGTTCGAATCCCAGCCACAGCCAGAGTGGTTTATATTTGAGCTATGCATTTGTTGCAAACTTTCAAGTTCGTACGACAATGATGTTTTCAAATGCCTTATTCCTCAGGGTTGTTAAAACTCAGGATTGCAGGGTCTATTTCTAGAAACAGAAAATTTGGGGGGATTTTCTCTCCTTGGTCTAAAAAATAGGACAGATTTTCAAAAAATAGGCTGGACAATTTTGAAACAAGTAGAAACAGAGATAGCTCATATAACAGGAATTTATTCCTGTCCAAGACTACACAGTAGACTTACTGACCTGTTTACATGTCAAAAGACACTTTCTGAAGTATCCTTCTCTAAAAATTAAATTCATTTTTCAAAAATAGATAACAGTAAGACGGTTATAAAACTCATTCTGATAAAATTCATTGCAATAACAGTAGTCTAAGACTAGGTAAAGTTGGCTGTTTTGAACTGGGTCGTTTTGGAAGTGGGTCGTTTACACTCACTTCCTGTCAAGGGTGGGTACTCTAATGGATATAATATGTTGTAAAACAATTCGGCAATGATGCCTTTTTATACAAAACAGCAGTACTTTCAGCAAGGCAAGAGTAAATTCTTTGCTGTGGAATTTTTCATTGTTTATTTTTTCTGCGGGACTGCCATGCATTAGGTCAGAATTTATGGCTGATCTGAAAAAAATTAGCGTGAATCCTGCAATTGCGCATCCCAGAATAGATACTGGGATTGTATTGTAAAAGGTTAACAAACAATAATATGATAGAATTGCCAATATTGTCTCTGCAATTCTAGACAGGTAGAAATATGTTGCCAATCAGGCAGACAAGTTTTAATCCAAGGACATAATTTGAAAATAATCTTATCTAAGGACCACTAGATGATGCTACAAACAAAATATCAACTGTCTTTGCTAATACCTAGGTCACAGAAAAAACGGCCGCTTTCTGACTTTTACATAGAGCAGACATCGATTTTTGGAACTGCCAATTGATTTTCAATTTTTTTTCCTTGCGAGATCACTATCAAATTGGACACCATACAGTTTTTGTTGACTGAAGTTGGAAGAAGAATGGAAAAGCCAAAGTCAAGGCTGTGTTGAGAGTTGCTAGTTGTCAAGAAGCACATGGTAATGGCCGGCTTCAGGGCCCCTTGAAGGTTATCTTTCCCTAATCTTGTGAAACATCTCCTGTTTCATGCAAAGATGAGACTTATAATATCCTTGTGGCTTCCACATAAACTTAACCATCAGTGTATCATAATGGTTAAGGAATTTCCCCACTGAAGCCATGGTTTAATCCACACTGACCTTTCTCTGTGGTCATATTGTTTATAATGTTGTGTAATAAGAGAGACTGTTGATGACTGCAACTTTCATTGGTTATGTGCAAGCTGAGAGGCCTCCACATGACAAAACAACCATCACTCTATGCCTGTACTGGCATTGCCCAATAATACTGACAATACATATGCATTGAGTGGTGCTTATTCTGGTGCCTGAAAGGTATCTGCCTGAAGGTCTGCAATGAGACTTGACAACTTTTCAAAAGCTGATATCATATGGCCTCTATCAGATTCACACAAACTTTGATACATTTTATTACAAGAACAACCTTGAAAAGGCAACATTTTGCTACTTTTCCAAATTGAAATTTCATTCATTCAGTTTCATTCATTCACTTCCAAGGTTTAATCCTTCACCACACAATCCAGAGTTTTAACAACCCTTAGGAAGAAGCCTTTTGAAAACATTGTGGGAAAAGGTGAAAATGCTGGTAACCAGCATTTTGTCCTTTTGCCACAATGTTTTCTATCCTGTCAGAATCAAATCTCATTATTGTTGCTATATTTGATTTGCTGTCTGCAAAGCTTTCAGTCTGGCTGAGTCTAGCATTGAGTACTTTGAGTACTTTGATAAAGAGTCAAGGTATCTGGGATGATGCAATAGATACTAAAATTCCTTACCTACAATTTGTGAGTGCTGATAGACTCAAAATGCTTTTATCTTAATAACATGGAGCCCAAGTGTTGGCAGCTTTTTTAGACAGCAAAGGTTGTGATTAAACTGCACTAAATGTGCAGTGTTATCATGGGTCAACAATTGCTGCTTTATTGAGAACAGCTGGTCAAAAATAGACATGAATTTGCAACATTTTGGTCATTTTTTCCTACTTCAAATTGTTGTTCTTTTTATCAAATAACTTAAAGGGTTACCTCTGAAGCAAATTACAAAACTTTAAACCGAAAGCATTTGCAAATGACAAATATTGCTGACACACTGTGAGGTTTGTCTATGATAGGACAGAAAACATTTTAAGGAAAAGGGGAAAATGCTGGTCACCAGCATTTTCTCCTTTATCTGAAAAAGTTTTCAAAAGCCTGTTTTCCCCCAGGTAGTTGAAGGTCGGGATTATTTGGTAAAGGTAAACTCTTTGCCAGACTATGAAGCTTAGTATCTTTCCACACTGATACCATTTGCAGGCAACAGTTGTAATGTGGATCAATAATGGGAGTAGTCTTTAGGATAGAAAAACATCTGGAAAAAAAGGATGAAAATGCTGGTTTTATGCATTTACTCTTTTCCCAAAATGTTTTCAGATGCAATCTACCTTGGAGTCCTAAAAGCACGAAAATTGTTTGATAAAGTGCTTATCAGTTCCATGATGTCTGTTTAATTTTGCCATTCTAATACTGTCATCATATTTAGCAGTTACACAGTACTATGAGGCAATAACTGTGAATTAAGGACCGATTCAATTCTTCACCAACCAATCCCGTATCTTAAAACCATTGAGGAAGAAGGCTTTTGAAAACATCATGGGAAAAGGAGAAAATGCTGGTAACCAGCATTTTCTCCTTTTTCACACAAGTTTTCTATCTTTTCAAAGACACTACAGCCACATTCATATTGTCGTCAAATGCTTTTGATTGGATAATTCCAAAATTTGAGGTTTGGTAGAGAATTAGCACTTTACAACCTGCAGATGACTCTTTTTCTCTTATATCATACCACTTTTGAAAAGGGAGAATTGCTTTTTCTCCTTTTTTGCTACAATGTTATAGCATGTATTTTTGCATACTACTGCAATAAATGTAGATTATCTCTATCTTACAAAACTGAGATTGAAGTTGCATTCTGTAAATTGCTTTAAGGAGGTAACAAGATTACCCTGTAAAAAACAATCCCAAATTTTAACCCTTTACCAGACAAAATTTTAGCCTCGTCGACATTGAAAGCATTTGCAGACGAAATTTCAATGTGGCTCAAATGGCGCAGTTTTCTATAGATAGGGTAGGGTTACCAGCATTTTCTCCTTTTCCCACAATGTTTTCAAAAGGCTTCTGTCCTAGGGGCGTTAAAAGGCAACATTGTGCTGTAAAGGGCTAACCACTCTGAAGAAGGAGAATTATGAAAAAAATGCGGGAAAAGTTGAAGGTGCTGTTAACCAGCATTTTCTCCTTTTCTCACCATTTTTTTCCACAGTTTAGAAGACAAATCCAATCATGCAGACCACAGTGAATTTGTTCTACAAACACTTTCATTATGGATAAGCCAAAACTTCTGTCATATGGCAAAGAGTTACACCACTAAAATATCTTATTCAGACCTAACTTTATCAATATCAATAAAAATGCCAAGAAGAAAACCTTGATTTACTTTGACAGTTGTTTCATCACCTGTAACTTGAGGCAAGTAGATTTTTACACAGCAATAATATACCTTACTTGCCCTTCAAGGTCACCCTAACATGATTTATGCAATATATTCTGCATTATTGCAATGCATTACAATGTTTTTTGCGACAACCTTAAAAGCTAACTGTCAGATTTACTGTCATTTCTCCCACTCATGGCAATTCTTTTGGCCCTCATGGTCGAACTGGAGGAGGGCATTTGAGCTAAATATGCTGTATCGGGTATCAGTGCAACTTTATAGTTTGTTTGAATGGTGTTTTATGCCAGTAACACAAATATTTTTGTCATATTACAGCAACACCGAACTAATTAAATCCCCACAAACAAACTCCTGTTATACTGGAGTCACCTTGTTTGTCCATCTGGTTGTCTGTATATGGGTTAAACCCTTGACTTGAGCATACTTCCAAAATAGAAAAGCTGTTAAGAATGGTGGTGAATAATTAGAAACCAATAGTCTTAAATATCTTCAGAGGTCATCAAAGGCTTATCTACAGCAATCATCCCTTTGCTCAGCCTAAACCAACTATATCCTGCATATACAGGCTACTTCTACAGAGCAAAAGTTTTCAGAATGGTCATAGTAGCAAGTTTCATTTTTGTCTCACCATAATGATTGGTTGGACACAAACTTTTGTGGAAAAAGAGAGTGATGTCTTGAAAAGTATAGTCTTGAATTCCAACTACAGTCAGAACACCAATCAAAGGACTGAAAGTACTGACAACCTGATTTGTGCTGAATGATAAATGGGACATAATGATCCAGTAGACTGGCAAGCCAGGACATTAATCTGGCTTGGTTTTCTGCTAGTATTAGATCATATAGGACTGTAAAGAAGTGTGTATATACAGTGGTGACTACAGCTAGGTTTGAAAAATCTGAAAGAAGAATACCTTGTGCTTTTGTATATCTAGTATATGGTTTCCTAAGATCAGTTGCAGTAAGCATTCAAAATTCTGTCATAAGCAAAATTAAGTCCATACTCCTGTCTATTAATGCAAGGATAACTACAAAGGCAATGAAAAACAAGAGCACCACACGTTGGTGCCAATGCTTGGCTGCTTGATTTTCAGAGAAAATCCTAAGTAAAAAAGGGGGCATAACTGTCACAAACACTTTGATGGTTACCTGCCCTTGTTGTATAGGTTCCCCTTTTGATAACTAACAACTTGTCTAAGTTTGAAGCAAATATCTTCAGAAATAACAGAGATATTATATAATATCAAAGTTTCTGTATGACAACACAGACAACAATTTAACGCCAGGGCTTCTACAATACATTGATGTTTTCTTCTAAAACAGCCAAGCTAAAAATTAGGCTACCGTGAGCCACAAAGAAAACAAAAAATCAATCTTTGTTTAAATACTCAGATAAACTTCTGTAATTTACATATCAATTTTCCACTTAAACCATAACCGACAGGAAGTAAAGCTGGGTGATTGTCATGAAAACCTTCAATTTTCACAGTACAAATTGCAACTTTTGGACTGAGGTTCATCCCTAAATCTAATGATAAATAGCCATATAACAAATCTGGCACAGTATTCCACTACAACATTAACCCTTAAAGTGCCAAATAAACCTATCAGACATTTTCATCCTGGAAATACAACCCAAATACTCGCAATTTCATGGTTGCTTTTGTCTACAAACTGTTTCAGCATAGCAGACAGTGTAGATCGAAGATCAGGCTGCACATTTTGTGCAGCCTGATCTTGATCTATCCTGGCTGCAATGGCAACTTTAGTCGTGAAAAGAGCTTCAAGTGTTTACAACTTCAATCTAGCCTTTAGTATGATTCATAAATGAAATTGGCATCTAAGGAAAGCCACAGTGTTGCAATTTCAAAGCTTCTAAATTTCAGAAAATCTAAATACAATATCAGACAGTGCAGAACAAAGGTTCCATGCCATCCGCTCTGATGCCACCTGATCCCGATCTGCAGTACTTCTACCTTTTATACTACAAATGTGATTATGCTTCAGAGAAGGGCATACATTTTAACCCTTAAAGCACCAATTAAACCCGCAATGGGTATTTTCATTCTATAATAAGACGCAGATGATTGCAATTTCATGGCTGCCTTTTGACTGCATTTTGTGCAGTCTAATCTTGATCTACACTGGTCACAAAAGCAAATATAGTAGATAAAGTGTTAACATTGGAAGAAGAAATTCCTGCTGCTGATCACTGAATACCTCACCTGGTTCCAGGTACTATCTGGCTTGTCTAGTAGACAGATGACCTACTGTGAAAGGTATCGATCTATATACAGGACAAAAATTGTCAAAGATATCTATGAGTATCACCTTCTTCAAGCCCATAATTGCTTTTTCAAGTCCAGAAAATAGATAGCTGTGATGGAGGAATGGTTCTTGCCACCTTGAATGCCATCAGAATTATCTCAGTTAATCTTTTACCATACAATCCCAAGTTTAAGAACCCTGATGAAAGAGGCTTTTGAAAACATTTTAGGAAAAGGAGAAAATGCTGGTAACCAGCATTTTCTCCTTTTCCCAAAATGTGTTCTTTTCTGTCAATGACCAATTCAATTACTTGAGCCTCATCTACTTTGTCACCTACAAATGCTTTCAGTTTGGATAAGTCTAAAATTTTGTCATGTAGTAAAGGGTTAATGAATGCAGTCAAGGTTTAACCATGCAACCCCTCCACAATAAATCTACCTGCCAGTAGTTCAAAGAGCCCATCTCAGCTTACCATCCTACTGATCCAAAACTTCACTGTGATATTTTTGGACACTTATCTATCAGTAACACTTGAAAGCAAACAGAAATAAGAAAAGATGAGGAAAGTGAAATGAAAATACAGAAATAATATAAATGAGCCCTGCTCTAAAAAAAAAAGGCGGGGAAGAGACTTAATTCATCTCTGTGATGTCTGATACCAAGCAAGGCATCAAATATGGTAATTCTGGACCCCCTAAAACCCATTTAGTTTAACAATCCACTGGATCATGGGGATGACTTGTCCTTTGACATCCAGGAAATTCAAAGACAGCAAAAAGTTTCGGCCTTGGTCAGCCTGCAATGACTGTGCAGGCTGACATTGGTGGATACTTTTTGCAGATGCATAATGCCCCCTTTTCAAAGAGCATGGCCAAAATGATAGGGAATAGAATTTGGCTAAGTTCTACTGTTGCTTTTCTGTTGACTATACATATTTAGAGAAAAATGAAACTGCTAAACAGAAATTACAGACAAAGATCCATTTTCTTTTTTGACAAAGAACTAAACATGAATTACAGAGAAAGATCCGTTTTCTTTTTGACAAAGAAACTTTTTCCTTCTTTTTTCAAAATTTTACAAATAGGCAAGAAATTCAGTAACACTTTTACCTTTTAGTATAGTGTGTAATAGCATTATTGTATTCAACAGGAGCAACAAAATTTTTCTCTACTTAACAAACAACAGTAGTCCACTGTGAAAGGATCAAATCCAATGCTGCAGCAACAAAGCACCTATGGTATACTTAGTCTGTCATGTGTAGTTGTAATGTTAAATAATTGTAGAAGCAATAGGTCAACATGAATTTTTCAGCTTTTTACCAAAAAATAAGAATTCTTGAATTGCTCATGTATAATGAGCCCTGCTCTGAAAAAAAAAAGGGGGGGCAGTGAATGGTGTAATACTTCTGTCTGATGCAATATGCCAGCCATTAGTCGTCACCTAATTATGGATCCAATTAAAATCAATTTTGTCTAACAACCGACTGAATCATGAGGTAGACTGGTCCTTGGACATACAGAAAATTGACCAATAGCAAAAAGTTTCACAGAGCATGGTTCATGTATTGAAAACATGTGCAGATCTATTATCAGGACTATTGAATTAACTGCAACTTAAATGATAGCAGTTGTTGTTTAAATGGTGGTAATATTGTTACTGAAAACCAGCATGCCCTCCTTTTGCCTAGATTGGTTACCTCCCCTGATACAGCAAGTGTATAGGGATTGGTACAGGCTAATAAAAACGGGCGCAATTCTGCCCATCTATTTTCAGAACAGCCTTGTCGCGAGACTATAATAGATTCAGGGGAGGTCGCTCTAACTTCCTGAGCAGGGGATTTTTCAATATTTTTGACATTACGAGTAAGTGAATTGTATTTTTGGTATCGCCTTTTAATGTTTATGTCTGCTAATATTCTTTTTAGTTTCGATTACTAATTTCAAATTGTGCAAAATAACACAGTGTTACCTATACAGCCAAACTTGAATGTGTAAGTTTCTGATTGGCCATTCTGTGATATACAATCATGTGGCCCAATAGAAAGCAATGACACAACAGCCTGTGCCAGTTGTAATATGGATATCTACAACGGGGACCAGTTCACCTTTTGCCAAGATTGTTTTCACACTTTTTCTTTATGGTATTAACCCTTTACCACATAATCACGAGTTTTAACAACACTTGGAGGTCCTTTGATAACATTTTTGCAAAAAGAGAAAATACTGGTAACCAGCATCTTCTCCCTTTCCAGCAATGTTTTCTTTGTTTTCAAAAGGAAATTCAGTATTTCAATGGCAATTAGAATTGTCGCCTGCAAATGCTTTCAATTTGGACAAATCTAAGATTTTGTCGTTTGGTAAAGAGTTAAAATCGTAAGGACCAGTTAGGAAAGGATTAACTCTTTACCAAACAACAAAATTCTAGACTGGACCAAAATGAAAGCATCTGCAGACAACAATTAAAACGAAGCTTAAATGGTGATTTATGTATTGGATAGGGCAGAAAACTCTGTGGGAAAACTGAGAAGATGGAGAAAAGGAGAAAATGCTGGTTACCAGCATTTTCTCCTTTTCCCACAATATTTTCAAAAGCCTTCTTTCTCAGGGTCGTTCAAACTCCAGATCGTGTGGGAAAGAGTTAATTGGGAGGCAGGATGCACTCATCAGCAAGAATGGAGAATAACAATCTGCCGACTGGCATGCAAGACACCAGATAATTCTCCTGCTACCAATCACCAGTTAGAGCCACTTGTTTATTCGATGAAAAAAACAGTAGGAATAATTCAAGTATATCTATCAAGGAGACTATACGATTACATAAGTGAAATTCCTCCCCATTCACATAACTCAGCGGGCTGTTTTGTTACATTTAGCAGATCCCATGGTCCTTTGCGTTTGATTTAGGATAAGCCCTATATCACAACCCTTATGCTGTATTGCCAAGGACAACAGTTACTGTAGTTGCTTTTGAGGAGAGTGAATCAATATCAGATGACATTGAATGTGCATGATCATGAATTCACACTGTTTAATCATTTGCCACACATTATGCTGCCTTTTGACAACCCTGGAAAAGAAGCCCTTTGAAAACATGCATACGTTATAATGTGCATGATCATGAATTCACACTGTTTAACCCTTTGCCACACATTATGCTGCCTTTTGACAATCCTGGAAAAGAAGCCCTTTGAAAACATGCATACATTATGCCACCTTTTGACAACCCTGGAAAAGAGGCTTTTTGAAAACATTGCGAGAAAAAGAGAAAATGCTGGTAACCAATGTTTTCTACCTTATCGAAGAAAAAGTGCACCATTTGAGCCACTATGACATTGTCGTCTGCAAATGCCTTTAATTTGAACTGATATTTTGTCGTTTGGTAAGGGTTAATGCTTTGCACATAATTTGGACAAAAACATTCTTGATGTGTTACACCACAGTGGTATTTTTAACTATCTTCAAGACTAAATAAAATTATTTAAACTTGCACAAATTGAAAGTATTTGTACACAACAAATTAACCCCTTACCAGACGACAAAATTTTACCCTTGTCCAAATTGAAAGCATTTGCAGACGACAATTTCAGTGTGGCTCAAATGGTAGAATTTTTCTTTGATATGGTAGAAAACATTGCGGGAAAAGGAGAAAATGCTGGTTACCAGCATTTTCTCCTTTTCCCACAATGTTTTCTACAGGCCTCTTTCCCAGAGTCGTTAAAAGGCGGCATTGTGTGGTAAAGGGTGAAATGTGGTTTCAATGATGAAGAATTCGTCTTTGAAAGGGTAAAAACACTGCAAAAAGGAGACAGGTTATCAGCTTTTTCTCCTTTCCCAACAATATTTTCAAGTTTTCTTCCTCAGGATCCTTACAACACAATTGATTGGTTGGTTTATAGGATTAAGGTGGTGCATCCCTAATAAAGAAGTTCTGGGTTTGATCCTAACATGGGTGCCGGCTTTGTGGGAGTGCCCTTGCAGAGCTCCAGATAGAGGGAGTGATTTTGATTTCAAAATTGAAAATATTAATCACTCTTCACTAAACCCTATGTTATGGGTACTCGTTAGAATCGTCTCATCAAGACGATTCTAATGAGTACCAACAACATAGGGTTTGGAAGAGACATAATGGATTTAGAATACTATCACTCCCTCTTATCTGGAGGTCTGACCCTTGGGTAATGCTGAGCCTCAGCAGGTAGAACCCAGGAAAAATGTGAATTGGTGAGCTGTTGCATGAGCAGACAACAAACTGAATGTGGCTTAAACGATTTGTTTCTTCTTTACAAGGGTAGGCAACATTCTGAAAATAATAATAACCAAGAGGACTGTATGTAGATGTCCAATACATGGGTGCTGGTGCTTCCTCAGTGTAAATTCTTAGCTGTAAATGGGGCATAACTGTAAAAAATTAACTGTCAGAGTTACCTACTCTTCTGGCATTGGTTCCCCTGTTATCAACTAGCCCAAATTTGCAGAATAAATCTGTAGTAATAATAGAATGGTTATTGAAAGTTTTTTTCACTGAGATGATGACAAAGCAAGCACTATGACAATACCCCCATGTTTTCTTCAAAAACAGCCAAGCTAAAAGTGCTGGTAACCAGCATTTTCTTCACTAATATATAATGTTTTTAAAAGTGTTCTGCTATAATGATTGTCAAAACTCATGCAAACACTGATAAGAATTTAACCAAAGAGAATTAACCCTTATCCTGCTGTTTTACAATGGTTGACAATTAAAAAAATAAGTTCTGTTAAATCAATTCACATTTAACTCTTTACCAAACAACAAAATTTTAGACTGGTCCAAATTGAAAGCATTTGCAGACGACAAAATAAATGTGACTACAAAATTTAAATTTGTTTTAGGAAGGGTAGAAAATATTGTGGGGAAAAGGCGAAAATACTGGCTACCAACCTTTTCTCACAATGTTTTCAAAAGCCTTCTTCCTCAGGGTCATTAAAAGTCGGGATTGTGTGGTAAAGAGTTAACTGGATTTATATGCACAAGACTACAGGTGTAGGCCAATCTTGCTATACACTCTCTGTAAAGTATTAACTGGTTCCTGTTGTAGATATACATATTACAACTGGCACAGGCTATTGTGTCGCTCCTTTTCATTGGGCTACATGTATATCTCAGAATGGCCAATCAGAGCAGCTTACACTTTTCCAGTTTGGCTGTATTGGTAACATTGCAATTTTTTGCACAATTTGAAATCGGTAATCAAAACTAAAAAGAATATTAGCAGACATAAACATTAAAAGGTGATAACAAAAATACAATTCACTTACATGTGGTCATAGATATTGGAAAATCCGCAGCTCAGGAAGTGAGAGTGACCTCCCCTGAATCTCTATTAGTCGCGCGACATGGCTGTTCTAAAAATACACGGGCAGAATTCCGCCCATTTTTATTAGCCTGTACCGATCCCAATATACACTTGCTGTATTATGGGAGGTAACCAATCTATGCAAAGTACACCACTGTTGGGAACGGCTGGATAATACTTTAGTTAATGATTTATAGATCAAAAGACAAAAGATAAACACCAATATTTTTCTTTCTAAATTCATTACTTTTACTATCTTGTTACTCTCTTCAACAAATCTGCATGAAACATCTTGGGTAACATCTTGGGTCATGAACTTGTTTGGAGATTTCAACAAAGGTTGAACTTTTTGCTAAATGTGCAGACTCACTTAACCCATATCCTGCTAAATAAGTTAAATGAAAGTTTCAAGACAACAGTAAAAACCCAAATAATATTATTTCAAGCATACTTTTTGGAGAACAATATCTCCTTATTGGGTAGTGCAGTCTATCTTGATCTACAATGTCCACAAAAGGTCAGTGAGTCAGACTTAGCAGCTTATGGGTTAAAAAATCAGAGGTTACCATCTAAGCTAAAAGGTTTGTTTTAAACCTTCAGACAAACAGTTAACAAATTATTCATTCTGCATTACAATAATTGTTAGACATGCTGAAAATATGAGATGGACAAATCTAGCTCGCTAGGTGATTCAATGGATAAGTTATGTTAACCCTTAGAGCGACAGAAAAACCCTTTAAGGGTTAAGTTGGAGACATATCAAAGTATTTGATAACACAGACAAACTGTCCACAACAGGCATTTTTTTTATTTTGCAGAGATGCACATTATGTTTCAATGTCTTTACCTAAGATTTATCTGCTCATATTTGGTCACTGGATTTTTCATCCCCCATTTTCAGCCCCTTTTCACCACAAAATAAATAAATTCCATAATTTTTCAATGTCTAAAAGTACTGTTCACCTTCCAATCAAGATACTTTAACACTTTACCAAATAATTGGTTCAAACTGAAAGCATTTGCACACGACAAATGTTGCACAAATAATGGAATATGTTTTTGACAGGGTAGAAAACTTAGTGAGAAAAGGAGAAAATGCTGGTTACAAATTGTTTTCAAAAGTCCCTTTTCTTCCCGACTTTTAACCACCCTGAGAAGCCTTTTTAAAACGTAGGAAAAGGAGAAAATGCTGGTAACCAGCATTTTCTCCTTTTCCCACAATGTTTTGTACCCTTCCAAAAACAAATTTCAACTTTTCAGTCAAATTTATTTTGTCATCTGCAAAAGGTTTCAATCAGGACTAATCTGGTTTTTTTTTGTTTAGTAAAGTGTTAAACATTACTTCAGTCATTATCATGGCAAACGCTTACTCATCCCTGCATAATATCTAATGAAGAAAAGTGAAAAAAAAAACCTGTAACTGAGGTAACAAGTTAATTACAATTTTTATATTCTTACAAAATTTTATTGTGCTCCAAATAAACTATGTATTCCACCTCTCGTATTACCTGCCTGCTGTGTTGCAAAGTAGATTCTATCTTTTGACATAAAACAATTGCCTCACAAGAATATTTTAGACTCTCCACCCACATAACCACACAAAAATATGAACAATAGACAACCTTGTACTGGAATTTTCATACTTTTACACCAGTTTTAGATATTAATTCATTAAGAAACTTGCACATTGTCTCATCAAGATGAAACAGGGTGTGAACAATCTTGAAAATTAGACTACGGTTTTGAGAGATGTGAAGCGGAAAAAAACATGTTACAGTCAGTCAGACCGCTGATTAAAGCCTATATTCTGCACATTGTCTCATCAAGGTGCAAACGTGTTTGAAATATTTTGAAAATCAGCCCAGGGGTTCAAGAGAAACAGATTTAACTGACCTTTGACCCACTGCTTTGACCTTGACCTTGGAGCCTGACATCTGAAACCCATCCACTACACATCTTCTGGTCAAGGTCAATACATGAGTGAAATATAAAAATCAGGTCAGGGTTTCAAGAGAGAGAGCAGAGATGCCTTAAGAGCATCTGATGTTTGATCCCCAGCAGTGACCTTGACCTTGCCTGGTGTTTGTAACCTCAGCCCTGCACATTGTCTCCACATTGTCTCATCAAGGTGCACAAATGTGAAATATCTTGGAAATCAGGCCAGGGGTTCAAGAGATATTGAGCAGACAAGATTGACGAGCATCTGACCCTTGATCCCCTCCTGTGACCTTTACCTTGGAGCCTGTAGTCTGAAACCTCCGCTCTGCACATTGTTTCATCTACAGCTCATTTGTACCACTTATAAATTGTACCAGAAGAAGCGTTAATCGGGTAACTTTTTCCTTATATTTATCTTTTTTTTTTGACTCTCATATTGATACATGTATCTGAAATGTATTTAGTATTTTTTCCCCTGTTTTCTTTTCTTGTGATGTGTATCTGAAATTTATTTATGTACAAATAAATTTCTTTTGCTGAAAAAAAATGGAGAAGGATAGTGTCAGAATTTATCCCACAGTTTGTCTATGATATGATTGATATGGTCTGCAATTTAACTCTTTACCAATCAACAGAATCTGGACTGGTCCAAATTCTGAGCATTTGCAGACATCATTTTAAATGTGGCTCAAATGATGGGATTTGTTAAAGTCAGGGTGGAAGACATAGTTGGAAAAGGAGAAAGTATTGGTTACCAGCATTTTCTCCTTTTCCCACAATGTTTTCAAAAGCCTCTTCTGTTTGGGTTGTTAAAACTTGGGATTGTGTGGTAAAGAAATAAATTGTTTTCAGTTGTATTAATTGGCGATAATGAATATAAAATAAAGAAACAGGAAATCACTGAAAAAAAAAAGCATCAAACAGACAAAATGTGGGAGTTAATGTTTTCTAGCGTTTTTCTGGTGTTTTCTATCCTCACTTGAGACTACAGAAATAATTTGACATGATGATTTCATTTTAAAGATACAACCTTAAAGCTAGAGAGAAAAAACACTGATTAGAATTTGACAGACTATAGAATGGCTCAGTATTTAGTCAAAATGAAATGCATTTCCTATCGGTCATTATCTATGCAACCTTGCAACAGTCAGGGGCAACATATGGCATGAAGTAGGTTATAAGCTGGCTAAAAACGAGTATAGATGTATCTTTAAATCGGGGCACATAATATTAATCCCTTACATGCCTTTCATTGGAATAGCTGCCTTTGCTGCAAGTGTGGATCAAGATCAGACTGCATCAAATGTGCAGTCTGATCCTTGATCCACACTGTACACTTTGCTTAGACATACTGGACAAGAGCAGCATCGAAATTGCAGTTATTTAGGTCTTATTTCCAGAATGAAAATGCTCATGTGGTTTATTTGACAATCTAAACGTTAAGTGTACATAAGCCATGCTCTGTCAAAAGGGGGCTTAGTGCATCTGCAAAAATTATCGACCCAGGTCAGGCTGCGAAGTGCGCCAGGGCCAAAACTTTCCGCTATAGGTCAATTTTCTGTATGTCAAAGGACCAGTCTAACTCATGACACAGTCGGTCTTTAGACAAAATGGATTTCATGGAATGCATAATTATATGATAACTTGCTGGTATCATGGATCAGAGAGAAGCATTAAGCCCCCTTTTCACAGTGCATGACTCACATATATAGAGAATAGATGGTTCGTTTCTTGGATTGGGAAAGTCTATCAAGCAAGGCGTAGGAATTTTATCCAGTGAAGCAAATCGGATAAAATTCCGGAGCCGAGTCTGATAAACATTCCAAGTCAAAGTTGCCAACCATCTATTCTATTCATCCTGTCTCTCATTTATAATCCAGGGTCCGTATTCACCAACCATTCTTAAGAACATTCTTAGTCTTATTCTTCAAAATTTTCCACAGTTGAAAGTAAAACAACTTCTGATTGGCTACACCAAATGGTTTAGCCAATCAGAAGTTGTGTTACTTTCAAATGTAGAAAATCTTGGAGAACAAGACTAAGAATATTCTTAAGAATGGTTGGTGAATACGGACCCTGGTCCCACGAAATTGAATACTTTGCTCAAAATATTGCACATGCTGACATCTTTTTTACTAGATAAGATCTATGAGTAAAAATGAGAGAACATGTATAAAACATTCATATACTGGGTATGTAAGAGCAATACAGACATCAAAAATGATTTTGTCATGAACATGACATTAACCCTCAGAGAAATGTGTTAGAAATTTCTGTGTTTTAAAGTGTAAAATAAAAATAAATAGTGATCATATGTTAAAGCTATTTGGATATTTAACTCTTTACCACAAGACACAGTATTAGACCTGTCCAAATTCAAAGCACTTGCAGACGACAATTTTAATGTGACTCAAATGATGCGATTTGTCTTTGATAGGGTAGAAAACATTGTGGGAAAAGGAGAAAATGCTGGTTACCAGCATTTTCTCCTATTCCCACAATGTTTTCAAAAGGCTTCAGCATCAGGGTCGTTAAAAGTCGGGATTGTGTGGTAAAGGGTTAACATCTAGCAACGATTTTCTCTACCTATACACAATGAGGCGCTAATAGTTCAACCTTTCATTGGTATTGATTGTTTAAGAAATAATCTTCTTTCTATAGTGGTTTATCGTTCAATAAACCACGGTTGTGAGTTATGAGGCACAATAAATAATCCACAAGGGCAATAGCCCAAGTGGTTCATTAACTGTGCCTCACATAACTCACAACCATGGTTTATTAAACCATGATAGAAAGAAGATTATTTTGATTCTAGTATAAAAACACGGCTACAGATTAGTCCCCTTTGAATAAACCGTATGACTGTTCCAGTTACTAACCAAAATAAAACTCCACTGCCCAGTCGTTAAATATTAAAAAAAAAAAAATTTCAATAAAATCTTAGGCATCAAACACAAAAAGAAAAAGAAAAAAACAGCGTTTGATGATTTTATTTTCAAACGACAAAGAAGAATTGTCAATTTTTTTATCAAAAACAGTAAATATCAATAAATCCTTGAGTTTTTTCGCCCCCTTGGTCGAGTAGCAGAAAATGATGACTTGTTTACGTCAAGTGACTTTCATAAATAAAATATCCGAGGGCAAAGACATGGAACAGCCATAGGCGACTTATTTTACACAGAATGACATCACTCTGTATTGAATGATGTGGATTTAACAAGCTCTCATTGCACTGTGTTTATTTAGCTGAATTCATGTGCCATGTTAGAACAGTCTTTTAAAAAAAAGTTTTCAAAGTCATTTAATGATAATTTGTTTTAGGAGGGAACAGGCTTCAATAATTTTAGTTTCTGACTAAATGAAAGATTGAAAACAGATTTATTTCTGCAGAAATTTAGACATCTGCCTGCAGGATTAACTTATAAATAAAACCAAGATCTGGGATTAACCTTATCCTGTTAAAGAAATGAAACTTTCAAGCCGACAGAAAAAAAAAACAAATTTCCTTACTTCAAAGGTATTTTTAGAGGAGGTATACATGTATCTTCTTATAGGACAGTTTAGATCCAAGGTCAGACTGCACATTCTGTGCAGTCTGATCTTGTCTACACTGTCTGTAAAAGGTGGGTGAGTTAGGCTTAGTAGCCTAAAGGTTAACCCTTTCCCAAACGATAAATTTTAGACTGGTCCAAATTGAAAGAGTTTGCAGACACCAATTTTAAATTTGATGAAAATGGCACAAAGGTCTCAAAAAGGGTAGAAAACACTGTGGGAAAAGGAGAAATTGCTCGTTACGTTGTTTTCAAAAGACTTGTACTGCAGACACATGAAAACCAGGGCTTGTTTGGGAAAAAGTTAACCCCTGCATCCTGTATCTAATTTGACTCATTCTCCACTCTTGACTTCATAATTATACCTACAGCACAAATAATTTCAAAAGCCTGATAGTGGAAAATAAGACACATTACATAGAATGAGTATTCTTTATTTTCAGCAAAATGTTATTGGCTTTTACATCACCAGGAGAAAACCTTACTTTTGTGTCATTTCAGAACAAAATTGAACATAACCTTACATTTAAAACATATTTTGATACATCTGTGAAATGCTGGCAAAAAAATTCTTAGGAATAGGGTCCCATAAGTGCTGATATATCTGAATACTTGACCCTCTTTAACTCTTTACCAAATGACAAAATTCTGTGCAAATCCTAATTGAAAGCATTCAAAGACAACAAAATAAAAGTGACTCAAAAACTGAAATTTGATTTGAAAAGGGTAGAAAACATTGTGGGGGAAAAAAAGAAACTGCTGGTTACCAGTGTTTTCTTCTTTTCCCACAATGTTTTCAAAAACTTTCTTTCTCAGGGGTATTAAAAGTCAGGACTATGTAGTAAAGGGTTAACTTGAGTAAAAACTAGGTTGTTTCCCTTTGCCAAACAAATGTCCATTTTCATATGGGAAAACATGCCAGACCATTTTGTATGTGTTGTCTTCCAACAGGGATTCTTTCCTTGGCTGCATGTTAAGCTAGGTATCAAGAGGTCGTGGGTTAGATTCCCAGCCTGTGAGATAAACCATAAACAGGTATCTTTCTTTCCTTCACCTGTTCCTCTTTAGTCTTTCTCATTTCTATGGGTGGGACAAAACAGCCGCAGATATCAAGTTGATCTACTAAACTACATACAAAAAGTCAAAAGCGACAATCAATTAACCCTTATCCTGCTAAATAACTTACATGAACTTTTAAGCCAAGGGTAAAAAACAAAATGGTGGTATTTCAAAGTTAGGGAGATTGGGGAAATATCTCCTTATCGGACAGTGTAGATCCAAGATCAGACTGCACGTTTTGTGCAGTCCGATCTTGATCCACACTATCCGCAAAAGGTCAGTGAGTTGCGCTTAGCAGCTTAGGGGCTAATGCTTTTTGTGTAGAATCTGATGTTACTATCCACATTATGCCTTTCGGATGAAAAAAGGCAATCACCGGAAAAAATCTGTTTATCACTGATAAGTTTGAAAATAGAACAAATCAAAGGATAAACATCATTAACAGCTGGCATTCCGTCTACCAATTGTCAAGAATTGACATAATGCAGTAATTGCTGCTAACTCCTTACTACAGGAAAGGAATATAGACTTGTCTGTATTGAAAGCAACTGCTGATTGATTGTATGATTGTATGGTGTTTAACGCCGTTTTCAACATTATTTCAGTTGTATCGTTGCGGCCAGTGCACCTATCCATGCTTTTACCAGCACTCCGCACAATGTTCTTTCCAAGCCACTGGCTGCTTTCCCACACAACCATCATCGAAACAATGGTCAGCGGTGAGAGAGGAGAAACAATGGTCAGTGGGGAGAGAGGAATGAATCCTGTTGAAATGACTTTCACCAATCCTGGGAAAGAAATTGGCCAAGCCGGGGATCGAACCAGCGACCTCCTGCTCTAAAGTCCTGTACAATATCGACTGAGCTATGGGGCTTGGCAGCAACTGCTGACAAAAAATCAACTCTACTCATAATAATAATGGGATGTGAATGTGAAGAAAACATAAAATGCTGGTAATCAGCATTTTCTCCTTTTCTAACAATGTTTTCAAAAGAGCTTTGTGTCAGATCATCCTTAAAACTTGGAATCACTTGATACAGGCATCTCCTACGCCCCTATGTGAATGAAATACAATTGAGCCATGCACTGACAAAAGGAGGTTTATGCATCTCGGTGATGTATTGTACCAAGCAAGTCATCACACATTTATGGATCCATAAAATCCATTTTGTCCACCAACAAACCAAATCATGGGTAAAATGGTCCTTGACATCAAGAAAGTTTAAAAAAAAGCAAAAAGTTTCAACCCAAGTCAGCCTGTGAGGATTGTGCAGACTGACTCGGGTCGATACTTTTTGCAGATGCATTAAGCCCCCTTTCCACAGAGCATGGCTTAATTATATTTCAAACCAGGCAATGGAGACCCACTTCCTGCAATTAATTCAAGGCTGTGTTGACAGAGTACATGTATGTATTGCTGAAAATATCAAACAGTATAGTAGATTGGTTACCCCCCCCGATACAGCAAGTGTACAGGGATCGGTACAGGCTACTTTAAAACGGGCGGAATTCTGCCATCTGTTTTTAGAACAGCCATGACGCCAGACTTATAGAGATTCAGAGCAGGTCACTCTCACTTCCAGAGCAGCAGATTTTCCAATGTTTTTGACCTCACGAATAAATGAATTGTATTTCTGGTATCACCTTTTATGTTTATGTCTGCTAATATTCCCTTTAGTTTTGTTTACCAATTTCATACTGTGCAAAAAATCGCAATGTTGCCTCAACAACCAAACTGAAAATGTGTATGCTGCTCTGACTGGCTATTCTGTGATATACATGTAGCCCAATGAAAAGCAACGACACAACAGTCTGTGCCAGTTGTAATATGTATATGTACAACGGGGACCAGTTTAATAGTATAGTTCAATGAGCAGACTGTGTCCTCTGATTTTGATCAATACTGTCTGCAAGAGCATTAGCTGTGGACCATGGAATGCATAAAGTTGAAACTACAGCAACGTAAATCTCCGTATAATTTCCGAGTGATGAAAACAGTTATCTCTTTGATTCTGCTAAATACCTCTTCTTACCTTAAGATGACTTGAGCTGTATTCTGTTAAAAGTAGTTTGCATGCTTGCAAAAACCCTTTTTCAAGCTGAATCTCAGTTATTGTTAACAGTCTATATTTTATTTCTTTGCAATCCAGTTTTAAAAAGGCCCCTGTGACCTTTTGAAGACCCTAGCTCAAACCGCTGTCCAACTTCAGACAATACATGGCTTGGTACACCAATAGATAGATAAACTGCTTGGTAAACCAATGGTCTGACCAACCTTATGCTAACCCTTACACCAATATACTTACAAGGGCTGATTGGTAAATTCTGAGCCTTGGATTGAAGGAGTTAAGCAGGGATGTCTTTTTCCAGCCCCACTATTCCCTTACTATTTAAGACTGTGTACTTGAAGACTGTTGTCATTTGGTCAGTTTATGTCAAAGAGGTAGCACTCTTAAGTAAACAAGGCAAGTGACTTTTGCAAAATGGACAAAATGGCTGAATGGGCAGTGATTCTAAAGGACCTTTAGGGTATCACTACTGATATACTTGTAACACTAGGGATTGATGCCCCTTCATATGCTACAGTGAAAAAGTAAGTGGAGGAATTTAAGCGTGGCAGGCATGAGCTTTGAGGACAACGCCCATCCTGGAAGGCCTGTCACTCTTGCAACCCAAAAAATGGTCAATAAAGTCCATGATATTGTGATGGCTGACAGCCGAGTTACAGAAAGATATATAGCTAGTACAGTTGGGATCTCACAAGAAGGAGTACATTCCATTCTTACGAAAGATCTTGCAATGAGAAAGCTCTCAGAGAAATCCCAACTGTACTGGCTATATAGTTTTCTGTAACTCTCAGTCAGTTGGGTACCAAGACTTCTTACAGTTGATTAGTCCACGAACACAAGGCGGACTTTGTCCTGTGCTGATCTGAACCTTTTAGAGGCAGATCCCAGTAACTTTCTGCAGAGGTTTGTGACTGGATGAAACTTGGGTCCATCATTTCACCCCAGAGGCAAAAATAAAAAAACAGTCTAAAGATGGAAGCTCCCTGGTTCACCCCTGCCAAAGAAGACAAAGACTGTTCCATCAGCAGGAAGGCTATGGCCTCTGATTTTTCTGAGATGCTGATGGTATTCTGATGGTAGATTATCAAAAGTGACAATCTAACAATGGCACATTATTATGTATCCATTTTTAGGCAGTTGAGAGAAAATATTAAACTCAAAAGCCGTGGAAATTTCAGTAAAGGTGAGTTGTTACACCAGGACAATGCCCCTGTTTAAAAGTCTGTCATTGCCATGGCTGCCATTAACTATTTGGCTTTGAATTGATTGAGCATCTGCCATATTAGCCTGATGTCGCTCCATGAGGCTTTAACCCCTAGCTCTTTACCAAACGACAAAGTTTTAGACTGAACCAAATTCAAAGCATTTGCAGACGACAAATTAAGTGTTGCTAAACTGATGATTTCTCTTTATAATAGGGTAGAAAACATTGTGGGAAAAGGAGAAAATGCTGGTTACCAGCATTTTCTCCTTTTCCCACAATGTTTTCAAAAGCCTTTCCTTTCAGGGTCGTTAAAAGTCGGGATTGTGTGGTAAAGAGTTAAACCGCCTTTCACTAATATAGTTGCCTTTGCGGGCAGTGTAGATCAAGATCAGACTGCACAAATTGTCTACACTTGCGTTTTGCTAAAACACTACTGACAAAAGGAAGCAATGAATCTGAAACCGTCTTGGTTTTATTCTAGAATGAAAATGTCCCTTGGGTTTATTTGGCGCTTTAAGGGTCAATCTATTTCCAAATGTGAAAAAAGCCATTTCTGATCAGATTTCAGTCACTTTCAGTCAGATGATGATGTCATACATGCAGTGAAGGACTTTTTGAATGGTCAAGAAAAAGGCTTCTTTTGAAAGTGGCATCAAGGCCCTGAACTCTTTACCACACAATCCTGACTTTTTAACGACCCTGAGAAAGAAGCCTTTTGAATACACTGTGGGAAAAGGTGAAAATACTCGTAACCAGCATTTTCTCCTTTTCCCACAATGTTTTCTACCCTTCCCAAAACAAATTCAAATTTTCAGTCAAATTTATTTTGTAGTCTGCAACTGCTTTCAATTTGGACCAGTCTAAAATGTTGTCGTTTGATAAAGTTAAACAGATACTGAAGGGTGGTGGGTATATTGAAAAATAATGCAACATGTCTGTCAAAAGGCAAAGCCTTACATATGAGGGTCACAACTTTTCAATCAGCCCTTGCACATTATGCAAAACTTTTGTAAAGGTGGGGTAAAAAGGAGATCAAGATGGTCTCCCACACCCTTGAACTCTTTGCCAGACTACAAACTTTTAGACTTATCCAAATTGAAAGCACCTGCAGATAACAAATAAAATGTTCCCATGTGGGGATCTGTGTTTGAAAAGTCAGAAAACATTGAGAGAAAAGGAGAAAATTCGGGTAACAAGCTTTTTTAGCCTATTTCCCTGCAATATTATCATAAGCCTTCTTTCATAGGGTCATTAAAACTAGGGACTGTTTGATAAAAAGTTAGACTGAAGCATTTGTTACAAAGTACAAGCTCTTCCATATTGGCATGAGCAATTATTCCCAGGCTCTCCATCCTGCTTTGTTTGTTTGTTTGTTTGTTTGTTTGTTTGTTTGTTTGTTTGTTTGTTTGTTTGTTTGTTTGTTTGTTTGTTTGTTTGTTTGACTGACTGACTGACTGACTGACTGACTGTGACTGACTGACTGATTGATTGATTGGCTGGTTGGTTGGTTGATTGATCTAAACCAAGTATCTCTTGTGCACTAATCAAACTCCTAAACTGCAGAGCTACATAATCTATCTCAATGCTGAGTATCTTAAGGTAAAGGTATCTTTTTTTTCCTTTTCCCACATTGTTTTCAAATTCCTTATCCTTCATGGGTCATTAAAAGTCTGGATTGTGTGATAATGGGTAAAGGATAATCAAGTAAAACATGTAATAACAAAGAAATAATAGATAAAATATTTGGGATAGAATGATAACAGATAATTATGTTGATTTTGCATGGTAATGAGACATTACCTGAGAAGCTGCCTTGTTTACATTCTCAATCAGATCTCCTCTTATCTGTTGTGATTTTTTGTCCTTCATGACATAGTTCTTTTTATATTCCTTAAACTGCTAAATAAATGAAACGAAACTTTCAAGCCGATAGTATAAACCCAACTTATGCAATTTCATAGGTATTTTTTTGGGGGGGAAATATCTCCTTATCGGACAGTGTAGATCCAAGATCAGACTGCACATTCTGTGCATTCTGATCTTTATCTACACTGTCCCCACAAGGTCCCTGACTCATGCTTAGCAGCCTGAGGGTTAAAGGTTTTTTTTTTGTCAGTCTCTCTGAACCATTTTTCACAAAATCCCAAGTTTTAACAACCCTGAGAAAAAGCCTTTTGAAAACACTGTGTGAAAAGGAGAAAATGCTGGTAACCAGCATTTTCTCCTTTTCAGACAAAGTTTTCTAATCTTCCAAAGCCAGATTTCAGTTTTTAAGTTACATGCACTTTGTAGTCTGCAAATGCTTTCAATTTGGACAAGTCCAAAATTTTGTTGTCTGTTTAAACAGTTAACCCTTAACCAAACAATCCAGAGTTTTAACAAACATGATACTTTTGATAACCTTTTGGGAAAAGAAGGAAAACGCTTGTAAGCAGCTTTTTCTCCATTTTCCACAATGTTTTCTAGACCAGTCTAAAAATTCTTTGTTTAGTATAGAGTTAATTGCATTTTTACACTAACTTTTCTCTTCCCTAGTCCTTAGAACGCTGAATAAACCCTTAACCTGTTAATCAAGCCAATAAAGGTCATGTAGTAAAAGCCCGGATGTTGCTATTTCAAACTAATTTTTTGGAAAAAAAAAATCTCCTTATTGGACGGTGTAGATCCAAGATCAGACTGCACATTCTCTGCAGTCTGATCTTAATCTGCACTGTCTGCAAAAGGTTGTTGAGTCCGGCTTAGCAGCCTGAGGGTTAATGAAACACATTCATCGAGGGAAAACAGAATTATTGCTAATTCAACGGGGTTTTTTTGACAAAATATAGAGTAGTCGACAAGATAGATCCAAGATCATACTGCATGTTCTGTGCAGTCCGGACTTGATCCAGACTGTCCGCAAAAGCAACTTAAATTGTTTCCCTGCAAAACCAACTTCAGGTGGTTCCAGCCCTAAGCTAAGCTCTGCCTTTTTACACATCTTAACCCTTAAAGCACCTTTCACGACTATAGTTGCCTTTGCGGCCAGTGTAGATTAAGATCAGGCTGCACAAAACGTGCAGCCTGATCTTTGATCTACACTGTCCGCTTTGCTGAGATACTAGACATAAAAAGTGACCACAAAATTGTAATTATCTTGGTGTTATTCTAGACTGAAAATGTCCATTGGGTTAATTCGGCGCATTAAGGGTTAACAGATTGATTCTAATCAAAATATCTACAAGAAAAACTTGTGTGTCTCATCATATTAAGTATCATCATTATCATTATTTGAAATTCATGGACAAACTAGCCTGACAGCACAAACACCCGGTACAGATCTGAGAAATTCCGGAACAACCCAAGACTTACAGCCTGTTGTAGCACTAAGCATACATGGGGGGGGGGGGGGTCATTCACATTTTAAAGGGAAAGAACTTTTACAAGTGAAAAACAGTCAAAATTAACCAAGAGTTAACCATCCTTAGAATTCATCTCTCTCAACTCTTTTTTTTTCCCAAGACACAAGAAGCTTTTGTGGACTGTGTAGATCAAGATCAGACTGCACAGAACATGCAGTCTGATCTGTGATCTACATTGCTTTATTCTAAATTTTGAAGAATTGTCCATTCATTTTTTAGCAGAAATGTGTTTCTGGTTGTTGAAAAAGTATATTTTCTTTACTTGGTAGCATATGAGTTAACCCTTTACCAAACAACAAAATTTTAGAGTGGTCCAAACTGAAGGCATTTGCAGACGACAAATTAAAGGCAGCCCAAATGATGAAATCTGCCCTTGATAGATTAGAAAGCATTGTGGGAAAAGGAGAAAATGCTGGTTACCAGCATTTTCACCTTTTCCCACAATGTTTTCAAAGGCCTTCTTCCTCAGGGTTCTTAAAAGTCGGGATTGTATGATAAAGAGTTAACTCTTAACCACACAACAAAGTTTTAAACCAGCATTTTCTCCTTTTCCTATATTTTCATGGTATACATGTATTTGCTAAAAACATAAGATATAAGCACAGTTTCTGCGGTTTCATGAAAACTTTTGAAACCATGGTTGGAAAAGGGTATAATACAGATTAAAAGAATGGGTTCACAGAGTTTTCAAGGGTATGTCATAGGTTGGAATTCTACTGTGGTATGGGGCAAGATATCTGCATAAAATGGTATGCCACCTCCTGAGAAAGTAAAGTTAGCTATCAAATAATAGTAGGAGTGAAAAAGAAATGCTTAACTTTACAGATGGAGTCATTGATAGACAGGCAGAAAATTAGATCACTTTGTCAGACCCGTTTGTTGTACCATATACAACCACAAATACAAAAAAAAAATCAAATACCTGACATCTTCCATGTAGACACACACTGTCATGTTCTTTACTATCACTGCATGATGTTCCGTCTTTATGTAGCCGTCCAAAATCAGTATGGAAACCATAACGGGTGGATCTACAGGAAACTGTGCATTTCTTATTGGCTGAAAACAGAAATGTTAGTCTCATCTGGGTTTTCCCTAAGCATTGAAAATTGGGGGTCATTGTGACCCCTTGTGTCCAAAGTTGAGGGTCACTTCTTTGAATTTGGGGGTCAAAATAAATGAGTTTGTATGAACAATGTTTTGTAAATGAAAGGAAAATACAATATTTACAGCTGCCTGCTTCTATGGGGCTCTGGTGTTTTCATAACATTCTATAGCAGACAGGCCAAAGTTAGCACAACCCCCTTGAAACGAGGTTCAGTTTTTCTTCATAGTACATTTCACCTTCTTTAAATAAGTAAAGTCTTTAAGCCATTTCTGATTGAAAGCTCGACTTGTTTAATGGCAGACAGTGCATTCTTATCTAAATTACTGTTTGATATGGCGTGATCGGAAGTGCTGCTCAAAGCAGACGCTAAAAATGCTGCAGTTTACTCTGACATGACATTTTTTTCCCAAACAGAACAAACTGGTAATGTGTACTTTTATCTACCAGAAGCCGTGTTAAATTTGATGCAAAATACAGAGAATCCAACTGAGAACTTGATGGGACCTGTATCTATGACAACTGTTTGCAGTGCTTTACTATAACAATGCGTGAAACATTCTTATTCTATAAACAAATTACCACTTTATCTAAAATAAACGCTGTAGTGAGAAAAAACGAACGGTGTTCATCTGATATCGACACAGCTTGCAGCTAAAACAGACTTGGATTAATGAGGATTTATTCAATTTCATAGATGATTTAGATTTAGGGAAGTTGCGTCACTGATGGTGCACTGTTATTTATTTAGGGGGTCATTTGAAATAAAATTGCATCATTGACGCAGGATTTGTGCGTCATGGAAAACCCTGCTCATCAACTCATAGGCACACTCATTACCTTCAGCAAATGATATTTTGTCTTGCACAAATGTCCACTTCTGAAAACATTGTGAAAAAAGGAGAAATTCTCTTTAACCCTTTACCAAATGACAAAATTCTACCCAATGTAAAACACTGAATTTTGCAGACAACAAATTCAATCAAGTTCAACAGATGATTTTTGTCCAGAAAGGGGTAGACAACATTCTGGGAAAAGGAGAAAATGCTTGTTACCAGCATTTTATCCTTTTTCAAGAGTTCAAAAGCATTCTTTGTAATGGTTATCAACCCTTAACGCAACCCTTAACGCACCTTTCAGGACCATAATTGCCTTTGCGGCCAGTGAAGATGAAGATCAGGCCGCACAAAACATGCTTTTGATGATGAAACATGATCTTTGATCTACACTGTCCACTTTGCTGAAACACTGTAGACAAAAGCAACCATGAAATTGCAATTATTTAAGTTATACTTCTACAGTGAAAATGTCTAATAAGCTTATTCAGCACTCTAAGGGTTAAGATACAGGTTTGTCAGGTAAATGCTTAACATGCAATTTTTCTCCTTTCCACTTTGTTTTCACATCTAATCATGGCAAACTTGTGTTCACATTGATTATAACCCTTATTTTAAACATTTCAGAATGTTCTACTGCAGTTTTGTTTAATGATTTATTTTAGTAAAGTGTTATAGACCCTTTTACAACGTTGCTAAGGAAATACGATCCCAGAATTCCACTTTTCGCGCATGCGCACTGTTTGTAGGGCAAAAAGTTCAATATCGCCACTGTTGAAAGCTATTTTCACACGCAATGTTTTGACTTTGTCAAAAGATTTTATTGATTAAAATCTGTGAAGATCAATTGTGTTACAGGATGCCGTTATCATGCTGTGCACCGGGATGTACAAACAGATTAGTAAATTGTTATCTGGCCTAAACGTCCCAGTGTTAAAACGCCCTACTTTTGGTTAAAACGTCCGCAATTTCCATGACAAACTGATTAAAACGTCCCCTAAACGCATCCCCGCACATTTTATTCAAATTATTTGTTTGACCTCATATGCCTTTTAAAGAGATTTTTCACCGTTGATGTTTTGTATTTTATTGACCATTGTCATTTAATGTTATTCATTTTTTACCCATATCCTGCAGTACTTATATTTTTGACCTGCACAAGAGGAATTCACGTTAAGTTTATGTCATAAATCTTAATCAGTGTTACTTAAACCATAATTAGAATTTCTAACAGTGTATTTCAAGACCACACTACCCCCATGTGCAAACAGATCTCTCATTGTGCTTTTCGCAAAGTAAATTCAAGGTCACCGTCACGTAACGGAGGCTAAGGGTTAAGGCTAGGGTCCATATTGTTTCCCTACATTATCATGTATATGACACGCCAAAATGCCGCATACATTGTGCTCAACTAATTACTGTTACAATTTCCATTTAACCCTTTACCCAACAATTACAAGTCTAAACGACCAAGAGAAAAGAGAGCTTTCCAAACATTGTGAGAAAAGGAGAATATGCTGGTAAACATTATTTCAACCTTTTCCAACACTGTTTTCAGAGAAGGAATGTTTCTAAATTACATGTAACAACCGATCCCTGCTGGAAAGCAATTATGGAAAGACCAGCCACAGACGACAACAGGGAAATATACAGTTGTTCGTTCTTCGTTCGTGCGTTAGTTCATCCATCCATCCAACCATCCATCCATCCCCATCCATCCATCCACCAATCCATCCACTCCCTCGCTCGCTCATTCATTCATTCAAAAATTCATTCATTCATTCATGTTTTCAAATACATCTGCGCCAAAATGTGTTTCGTGATGAAATTGATCACAACACACACTCTCTAAACTATTAGAGGTAACAGCATGAACTATGCCGATCTCGACCCACACACTCCGCCATTGAAATTAAACTAAAATATCCACTGTATTGTCGATTAAACTAACAAGTATGTGATATATCAGATGGCTACCCTTTATAAACCCTTTACCTAGCTCTCCCTCGTCTTAATTAACGACCCTACATCAATGGGCTTATGGAAACACTATGGCAAAAGGTAAAGAATGTTGGTAACATGCATTTTTCCTATTCCCGCAGTGTTCCAGCCCATGCTTCACAGGGTTTGTCCGTTACTGCCTGGGGTGGTTTAACATTTCCTTTGATGATAACGTCAACCCAAAACAGCGTCACTTTTTTTTTGATGTCTTCATCTTATATTGTCACCAAAATACGGATCGTTTTCTTCCACGTTACTGAACCCTTAGCAAATAAGTCAGTCTGATTATTGTTTCTTTGCCTCTGGGAGTAAGCTTTTCTTATAATCGCTCATAATTTAACAATTTTGTGTACACTTTCAACAATCTGCCACTGTTTTATTTGGTCTTTTTGCCCTACACGAGTGCGCATGCGCAGTTTTCCGGTCTTGTAACCAGGAAGTGGTCAGAGACTAAATGGGTCTACAGATCATAACTCAGTCTTTTACTTTATTTGAATATGTTTTTCAAGCATACTAGTATAACTGCATTTGACTTCTTTTTCTGCTTCAGCCATTTTCACCTGAAAAAAAAAAAACTTTCTACCGCCGTCCAAACAGTTATGATCTTCATAACAAGATTTCAATTAAATCGCAAGAAACAGAGTTGACCATACATCAAACAAAAGAAAAATTGAGAACATTGTTTCATACTGAGATGTCAGATCCTCGTATCATGGCATATTCAGGAAAGTGATTTTAAGCGGGAAATATTTGTATTTAACGTCACAGTTCTACGTAATTTCAAAGTCTCACAGAAAACTAACACCAACGGCTATTTACCTTAAGAGATCTACCATACTACGTTAACATACATTGGTAATAATGGTTTCAGGAATATTCTAAATGACTATTTTGAATTTGCTGAGACATCAATTTCTTAGGAACTACTAGTGTTGAAAGATGACGTCATCAAGTGGAAAAGAGTAAAATCAATTTTGTACTGAGGTTCCTTAAAATGTACGTTTTTCAATGAAAACTTAGGATTAATCAATCATTTACCACACAATTACAGGTTTTGAGGTCATACGGAAGAAGGATATTGAAACACAATGGAAACTGTTTAAAGCAGCCTTTTCTCTTTTTGCCAAAATGTCTATCTTTTTGTCCTATACACAAATCTCATCATAAGAGCCCCATTTATATAATTGTCATCTGCGAATGCCATCGGCGCTGATTGTGGACGGGCTTTAAGTATTTTTTTGTCTGCTTTATTAAGAGCTGAATCTGAAGGTCCTTATGATAGCCAGTTATATGGAAGAAAAACCAAAAACCAGCAACAATTGCGCAATTGGTGCAGTGTCGCGCGCAAGGTGCACACTTTTCGCGTATGAAACACGTCTACACAACATATACATGTAAACTTTAGGAACGCTGTGTAAAATACGATTTTCAAAAAAAGTTACAATTATATTCTTCGATTCTGTTTTTTTTTTTTTTAAGTCTTCAATTTCTTTGTGGGCAAATAGTATAGCCATGGGATATTTTGCAAGATTGACTATGCCAATCAGCTTACAAGGCAAGGCAATATCCAATTTTCACAATTTCAAAGTCCCGTAATTCTGGGAAACAATGACAGATTTTAAGAAGAGGTCAATCTATCCACAGAAGTCCTTTTTTTCGCCGTTGGTGCCGAGAGGGTTAAGAAAATGCATTTTTTCATTTGTTTATTCTGAGCAGTATGAATTACGGTATTAAAATATGCTCATTCTCACTCGAACATTGTCAAGTCTTTCCATTATAGGGACATAGATATCAAATTTCCGTGACGATGTGTTTCGTTTCTTTACACCCCTCCTCTCCAGCAACAAACAAACTCAGCAGACAATTTCAGCCTAGAAGTGAGGCTGAACAAAATCGTAATTTCAAGGTAGCTTTTGTCTACTGCTACGGATAACGTAATTACCTCCCTTCAGTGAATGCAAATAAGATAAGGCTGTGCGATGTGTTGTGGAGCGTGTGTAGGTTTATAAAATCAAGTTGGAACCCTTCTATTCACCCTAAAACTGCTAAATAAATGAACCGAACATTTCTACTTAATAGTAATTTATTAAACCCATACAATATTACGGCGATTTCAAAGTTGATTTCACCGGAAAAAAATACCGTATCGGACAGTGTAGATCCAAGATCAGACTGATCTACACTGTCCGCAAAGCGTCCCGATTTGCGCTTAGCAGCCTAGGAGTTAAAATGTCAGACGCCACAGTCTGTTTGCCTATTTCAAGTAAAGCACGTTTGAAGCATTTGTTGGTTTTTCTCATTGAAGCAGTTTCCATGTGCTGGTCGTAGCACATTGAACAGCGGACACTGTAAATCAGCGATCACGCCATATGTTTCGTGCAGGCTGATCTTGATCTACATCAGAAAAGCAACTGAAATTGTGGAAAGCGCTAAGGGATTTGTGTCCAAAATTATCGCTAAAATGCAACTGCCCCTCAATGTCTCCAATTTCTCTTCTGCATGGAGCTAAAAAATATCTAATTTATGTGATAATGAGTTTTTAAACGTTTCTTTAATCTTGTACAAAAGTGCAGCATGCATTTCTCTTTCTCGAGTAGCCTCAATTATTATACAATTGAAGTGTAGCTACAACCTTAGACCTACTTAAAAAACTTTCAGCGTATCAAATTACACCCTTAATAAGCTATTACTTTTCAAATCGTTCTGCAATTAGATTGCACAACTCTTCATGAGTAGACGGCTTCTCTCTGTTAACACTAAAATACTAAACGACAAAATTTTGATATTCGTCCAATTTGAAAGCATTTGCAGACGACAAATTACCGGTAAATGTTGCTCAAATTAATGGATTTTGTCTGTGAAGGGATAGAAAATGTTCTTGGAAATTTTTAGCATTTTTTCTCAGTTTACCACAATGTTTTCAAAAGACTTCCTCCCATGGGGTTTTAAACTAAAGAATTTCTTGAAAAAAAGGTGAAGCAGCCATGTGATTTACGGGTATAACACACAATTCAACACTACAGAGTTTAACTCTTAGGCTGCTAAGCGCAACTCAATGACCTTTAGCGGACAGTGTAGATCAAGATCAGACTGCACAAAACGTGCAGTCTGATCTTGAATCTATACTGTCTGTTAGGGAGATATTTTTCTCCAAAACATAAGTTTGAAATAGCATTATTTGGGTTTTTACTATCGGTTTGAAAGTTTCTTTTAACTGTTATAATATAGCAGGATAAGGGTAAACTCTTTGAAGACAATGTAAGAGGAAGGAAAATAACTGCTTTATAGACATTAATTTACGAACGGTTTTGTCTTTTTGCCTTTCGCCGAAAATTTTAAAAGGCAGTCTGCTGCAAAACGCATAAAGCCAAAGCAGGAGGAAACGAGTTAACCTTTAGAATACTAAGCGAGGATCAGGTCCCTTCTGTGGGCAGCGTAGATCAAGAACAGACTGCACAAAACGTGCAGTCTGATCTTGTCTCTACACCTCCCGATACGGCGATAAATTGGTGACGAAAAGATCACTACAATCGCTACATTTAGATTTTTCACTATCCGTTGGAAATTTTCATTTAATTCATTTTGAAGTTTAAGGGTAAAAGAATTTTAAGTGAGTGTCAACGTATGAACGCCTACGTATTGGGACATACGAGCTCTACACTCGAAAGTGCAAACATAGCATGAAGATAGATTCATTGTTTCATGACAAAACATAGAAAACTTGAAACTGTATGCTTTTCAGTGCTTCGCAAAGTTCCGTAGTTAGTCCATTGCTAGCATCGATGGGGTTTCAGTCGTACAATGGTCATTAAATACACTGAGGAGCGATTTTCTTTACAATAATCACCGATCGGAACCCGGCAAAAAAGGGTGTTTGAGAGCACTGGAAACGAAAAGACATTGGACGAATTTATACCAGAAAGTCCTTTGTACAAGTGCCTTTAATACGTCACCTGATTGGATAAGAATTCCGGCTAAGTATCATTTCGTAACCAATGAACTGCTTCTTTAATCATACATGAGAACATCTTCGTCAAGTGTGTTCAGATATTCTTGGTAACAAATCTTGAAACTGTTAAATTTCGATTTTTTTTCTCTTCCACTACCATTTTCGTTTATTCTGCACTCAAAGTATTTTGGTCAAGTGCTCTGGGGCAAAGGATGATTCGTCGTGGTTCTATTGTGATCTCTTAAAGAAGCAATTGTTAGATAATCAGAGATATTCATTGCTCTACTTACAATTTACTTTGTCCCTCTTACGTTCAAAACAATCCGACGGCTAAAGAAACATAGATAGGTCAAATACGACGGAGGGGTCTAGCTATATAGCACAGAACTCAAACAAAAGGCTTTTTAACGACCCTGAAAGAGAGTGCATTTGAAAACATTGCAGGAAAAGGAGAAAATGCTGGTAACCAGCATTTTCTCCTTTTCCTCAATGTTTTCTATCCTATCGAAATGAGAAATCATCGCTTGAGTTACATTTGATTTGTCGTTTGCAAATGCTTTCAATTTGGTCCAGCTCAAAATTTTGCTGTTTGTTAAAGAGGTAAATTCGACTGGAGATCTAAAAGTAGATGTCTGCTGCAACTGGGGAAGATTTGGGTCATAAAGTAGTACCAGGTAGCGGGCGGTGTAGATGCAAGATCGGACTGCACGTTCTGTGCAATCTGATCTTCATCTCTGTCGTCCATAAAAGTTATTTTACTTTTTACCAAACAATAAAATTTCAGACTTGTCAAAACTGAAAGCACTTGCAGAAAACATTGTGGAAAAGCAGAAAATGCTGGTTACCAGCATTTTCTCCTTTTCTCTCTATGTTTTCAAAAGTCATATTTCTAAGGGTCGCTAAAAATTCGGAACTATGTGGTAAAGGGTTTAGTCGCCATTAGCTGTGTCCGAGTTAATACACACGTCATAACTCAGCCGATTCCGTAACTCAACCGACGTGATAAACGGATCACCCGAGGTTGCCGAATGCGATTTTATAGTGTAGTACTTACGATCTAAGTGGGGTTCCCAATGGTACCTTCGGCCCCGAAACGGAACGTGCAACTGTTTGTCACATTCTAATTTTCTGTTGTCTTTTACCAAGCCTTTACATTCCTGCATAACGAAAAACACACGTGCAATACAAAAAAAATATATATGGTTGCGGAAAAAGGAAACAGTCAACAATGTAAATTATTAATCGGAACTGAAAATGTAAATGAGCCATACTCTAGCCAAAGGGGTTTTGATGCATCTTCGTGATACATGACACCGAGCAAGTGATCCATAAAATTCATTTTGTCTAATAACTGATTAGACCATGTGGTACACTGGTCCTTTGACAGGCAGAAAACTGACCAACAGCAAAAAGTTTCGGCCCAGGTCAGCCTGCGCGGACTGCGCAGGCTGACCTGAGTCGATACATTTTGCAGATACATTAAACCTCCTTTTCACAGAGCATGACCCATTGATTAAACTCTTTTTCTACACATATATGGCCTAAACCAAAACGTACTCTGAAGTTCTCGGCCATGGACGGCCTTCAAAAACATTGAGGCAAAAGGAGCAATTGGTTGTAAACTTGCAGCATTTGCTCCATGTCCCACAAAGTCTCCTATACCGTTTCTTTCTCTTCAAATATTTTTCTTGTACAATTTCTGAAAAATATTTGATGGGCCTGTCATAGTCTATAACGTAATATCTTTAACATGGGTCTGGTTTTAACATCTGTGATCAAATATTGTTAGTTTAAAATAATTTGTTATAGCATAAGAATTCAGTTCCTTTTTTTAAAATAAGGGGGTTTAATGCATCTCCGTGCTGCATTGTCTATCAACCGACTGGATTGTGAAGTAGTATGATATTTGGACATGCGGAAAATTTAAAATATCAAATGGTATCGACCCTTGTCAGCCTGTGCGAATTGTGCAGGAAACGCATTAAACCCCTTTTTCACTGAGCGTGACTGATATATTGTGTCACCTTTTTTCTGGCATTTGAACATATTCCAGAGTGATTTGGAGTAGATACAGCCGAGCAGATTTTATGCAAGTATAAACTTGCATGATAAGGTACAACATCACCGAGTTTTGAGAAGATAAAAAGACGGAATTATTGTTTATTTATAGTTAAGACAACCAAGAATTTAGATAAAACAAGGTCAACACCCCTCCCTCAGTACACCCTCTCTCTTTTTGAAATTCTACCTTCACTGAACACTGTCTGTACTGTCTATGTGTCCCTTCACAACTTGGGAGACTCCTTGCTTGCTCTCTTTCTCTTTGTACTCGTATTCATTAAAATCCTACCGAGCACTGAGCACAGCCTGTACTGCTTTTGGGAGCCTTTACAGCCTTGGAGACTGCTCCCTCCCTCTCTCTCTCTCTCTCTCTCTCTCTCTCTGTATTCATTGACACCCTACCTTGACTGAGCACAGTCTGTATTGTTTTTGTGTCCCCTTACAACTTTGGAGACTCCCTGTAGAATTCAGCACATTACCACTGAAAAAAAAGCAAAACAGTATAAATTCATTTTGGGGGCCTAGCACTGATACAAAATGCATTATCGTGTATTATAAACATTAATTCTTTACCACAGGACAAAAACTTTAGAAGTATTTCCAGACGACAGATTTTATGTAGCCACAAAGATGGAAATTCTCTTTGAAAGGCTGGAAAACACTGTGGAAAAAGGAGAAAATGCTGGTTACCAGCATTTTCTCCTTTTCCCAAAATGGTTTCAAAAGCTTTCATCCTCAACGTCGTTAAAACTCAGGACTGTTTGGTTCAGGGTTAACAAATTTACTCCTTTTACCAAATGTTTTCAAAAGCTTTCGTCCACAGCGTCGTTAAAACTCAGGATTCTTTGGTAAAGGGTGAAGAGTATTTCAGTGATGTCGCGAGGACAGTTCACCTATTCATATCTTTCTTGGATTTCAGCATTGCTAGACCAGAGTCGTCCATTACCTTGCTGACTGACTGATTGATTGAGTGTATGTTATTTAACGCCGTTTTCAACATTATTTAAGTTATATCGCAGCGGTCAGTGCATCTATTCATGCTCTCCTGGAGTTTCTTTTACCAGTACTATGCACAATATTCTTTCCAAGCCACTGGCGACTTTCCCACATAACAATGGTCGAAACAATGATCAGCGGTGAGAGAGGAATGAATCCTGTCGCACTGACTATCTTCAGTCCTCGGAAGGAAATTGACCGAGCATGGGATCGAACCATCTACCTCTGTTGTCAAGTCCTGTAAGCTACCGACTGCGCTACAGGGGCTCGGTTTACCTTGCTGAAGGACACTCAGATCATAACATCGACGAAGGAAAGATGCAAACCAGTATTTCCCGTAGTGATAACAGATGCAAAAAGTTCACCCTTTAACACACAACAATATTTTAGACTTATCAAAATTGAAGTATTTTAAGATAACAAATTACATTCAGCTCAAAGGATGACTGCTAAGAAATGGGTGAAAACATTGTGGGGAAAAGGAGAAAATGCTGGTTACCAGCATTTTCTCCTTTTCCCACAATGTTTTCAAAAGCCTTCTCCGTCAGGGTCGTTAAAACTCGGGATTATGTGTAAAGGATTAATCACTGAAGCCCGGGGATCGTCACATTTTCTGCAATATTTAAATACGAAGAACAAAAGAAAAATACCTTGATATCGTGTTAGAACATTTTTTTGACCTTGACCTTGATGTTAATTCGGGGTAACAACTTGTAGAAAGACATGCAGACCAATGGCTCCAAGGTCCCCAAGTACTCGAATCACCGGCGCCTTGGATTTCCTGTAAATAGTAAAAGAAGGGATTCTTATTATTATCGTCGTAATTAAGATTAACATAATTGGATTAAATATCTTTGAATGTTATAAGGCGTAACAAATTATTGGTATACATGCAGCCAATGGGGTCGAAGGTCCCCAAGTCTCTCGATTACAGACTTCTGATAATCTGTAAATAATAAAAACATCAACAGCAATGATATCAGTTGGCACTATCATTACCATACGGCCCTTGACCTCGACGATACTTAGGGACAACAACTTGTTGAAAGACGCGCAGACCATGGGCTCCAGGTTCCCCAGGTACCTGTATCACTCGTTTCTTAGATTTCTTGTAATAAGTATTTGCGAAAGAATTATGTATTAAGATAGTAAAATGTTGTCTAGTCTTACAAGAATAAAAGACACATCTATAATATTCTCATTTCTGTAAAATACGCAAAAATATCGTCTTCTGATAGACCGTTTCTAATAAAGGTTTCCCCTATAAAAGTCCGTCTCATTTGATATCAAAATAATGGAAATCATTAGACACAATGATTAAATTCTTTAAGTACAAAAATTGAAAGCTACACCCTCATGAAACTCGTTAATCAAATAACTACATTAGAGCATGTCAATCAAAAATTATTTATGTTCTAGTCGTATATGGCAGATGATTGACATAAGTGCGGGAAATCCCAGAAAAGAACAAGAGCGACAGGATAGCCCTGCGCCGCCCACATTGGTACTTTTAAGAAAATAACAACAAATTCTTTTAAAAGAAAGGGTGACGTGACCTCTAGTATGCGTAGAATTATTTTTGCCAAGCGCCCTACGTTTTAAGTAAAGGTGACCCACATTACAACTTGTCCGAAATATGACCAAGACAGTCATTCTGACAAAACCTCTTAGCAATGAAGTGAAAATGAGGCTTCTGAGGTGCAGATATGGTTTTTCGTAGGATTAGACTCGATTAGCTCTACATCTTGATCCTGGGTGTACCCATTTCTAAACCTTTTTTGAATGTTACCAGGGCGAATATTCCGACCAAGTCTCGTGACTGTTGGGCTGGAATTGTGGCGCTTTAAGTATAAGCAATGCTTTCCCTGCTGATGTTAAAAAAAAAAAAACAATCTGACCAACTTTCATCAATATTCGACCTCGTGCACAGGTGAGCTAAAACACGAAGTAAAGTTTAAATGTTGTAACTGTATCCGATTTTCCGTTTCTGCCACATCCGTCCTGATTGTAATGGTCTCGTGTCCACGACTCCCTGCGATGTAATCGATAGTCTTAAAGGAGTGCGTCTGACCCGCCAAGTACCCTTATACTCCAACGGGTTGACCCATATAGAAAAACCATGACATTTTAAGTTTGAATGTTACAGTTAAATACAACACAAACAACAAGAGATATATTTAAAGAAAAGATAGCGTACTTGGTACCAAAATATAAATATTGAAAGTCTGTTTTTGTTCAATATGAAAAGAAAAAAAAAGTTAATATTGATTAAATATTTGTGCCCGCAAACAGGCTTACAGGGGCCCGCCTAATAAACATGTTCACAATATTTAACAATGGCAAATTACTTTCTATTAATTCGAGTATATCAATACCAAGAAATAGGTGAAAAGCCGGCGTATTCAACTACGCCAAAAAATAGAGTTAGGTTGCCTTTGGATAAAGGGTCTTTCCATTCATTCTGTAAAATAGCTTAGCAGTACACAACTCAACTATGTCGATTGCTTTATCACTGCAACATGCTGTTGAGAAACTACGTACAAATGATGTAACATAATTTACGGCTGTTTCGTGCCTAAAAATAAAATTTTGATGAATGGCTACCTTTTAAGTAATTCTTTTCTACAGACGACTCTTTGCTTCTTGCAGGAAACCGCTTTCAAAACTTTGTGATAACAGGAGAAGTTGCTCGGTAAACAATTTTTCTACCTGTTGTATTATCTATTCTTAGAGGACTTTGAACATTTTGTCAACTGTTTTTGCAGCCTCTCTTAACTCCGTACCAAACAGCAACATTTTCGGCTCTTCCAAATCAAAAGCATTTGCAGTCGACAAAGTAAATGTGATTAAATGTTGGAAATTGTCTTTAGAAAAGTTAGAAAACATTGTGGGAAAAGGAGAAAATGCTGGTTGCCAGCATTTTCACCTTTTCCCACAATGTTTTCAAATGCTTTCTTCCTCGAGGTCGTGAAAACTCGGGATTATGTGGTAAAGAGTTAACCATTTACATCCGGCAGGCAACTCTTCGGCACTGATAGCAAATTACTATTGACAACAAAACGGTTTCAAAACGGAGAAATCGTTCGTAATGAGTAATTTTCCTTTTGCCACAATGATTCACATTTGGAGATGTATCAAACTTTAATCCATTTTTAATATCGATATTTCCAAAGGATAACTTTGAAGTCGTCTGCTGCTGAAAAAAAATTCTCAGGCAGCTCCATGGGAACTTCAATGGCCTGTCCGGTTAGAGAGCACACAAATGGTGCAAGTTTTAGGTTATACTGGCTATACCAAACTGTATAGCGTTTTAACGATCCTTTAGCAATGAGGAGGACTGAAATACCGCGAATAGCATTAACTCTTTCGCTGCCAACTAGATGGAATCAACTTTCTTCTTTTTTCGATTTTCTAGGTTTTAAAGTACATCTGCTTTCGGACCTGACTCTGGTCAAAGATTAACAGCAGGCAGCGGACGGAGTAGATCAAAGTAGATCAACTATCAGACTTGTGCAGTCTGATCTTAATCAACGCTTTCCGTTACAGCTATTCAAGGCGACATTGGCAATGAAGGACTTAAGCGTCGATATCAAAGACTTTTTAACAGTTTCACTGATGACGTATGTCGTCAGACTGTTCATTGCCCATCCCAAACACATCACACAGCTGGATGTACTGACGTGAACTTCCTTTTATGAAGGTCAAGCGTCAGTATATCAAAATCCGATCAGTACCATGCTGAAGGTTCCACTGCAGATATTTACAAGTTGCTGCTTTCATTCATTACCTTTAACCCTTTAAGCGGCTTTCATAACCATAGTTGCTTTTGCGGCGAGTGTAGATCAAGATCAGACTGCACAAAACATAGTCGGACTTCATCTACAGTGAGACATTCTAGACAAAATCGACCTTGACCTTACATTTAATCCTTTACCACACATATTTCGAGTTTTATCGACCTGAGGAAGAAGCCATTTGAAAACATTGTGGAAAAAGAAGAAAGTGCTGGTAACCAGCATTTTTTCCTTTTCCCACAATGTTTTCTACCCTACAATAAACAAATTTCATTTTTTGAGTCACTCATTTTGTTGTCTGCTATTGCTTTCAAGTTGGACATGTCTAAAATTTTGTCGTTTGGTAAAGTGTTAATTGGGTGTCTTATTTCTAGATTCAAATTGTCTGTTGGGTTTTTTTTTTTTTCCCGCCACTCTTAGGTTTTATTAGATTGTTCATATGTTCCTATAGAGTCATTTGCAGGTAACCTGTTTAAGGAACTAGTAGCGGAGTAAACATTGCAACATCCTACGGTAAATAAGACCAAGTACTGATGTCGAAATTCGATTGCAGTTTCAGAGATGATGTCACTATTTTTAGTAGTGTGTCGCCCATCCCAAGCATTTGGCGCATGCGCAGTTCGCAGTTGGATGTCAAGATATTGACTGGTATTCACTTCCTTCTATAGAGGTCAAGTGCGGATGTCAAATTTTGATATCAGTCCCATGTTTTTTACAACTTTGACAGACAAAAATTGTGGAGACCATTCCCAAGTTTGAGCTCCGGTAACTGGTTTTGATTGGCGAAGAACTGTCGAGTACCAGCTTGCATGATATAAATAATGGAAATGCAGATGCCCATTCCGAGCATGCACCGACACATATAACATGTAGGTCAATAGCGAGCCAATATTCGCGAGGATTAGAGTTGATATACCTTGCACCACTCAGAAATCTACAAACGCCGCGTATCAGGAAAATGAAACCCGTAGCGAAGGGTAAAAAATCAGCACGATTGTTTATTCAATGTTGGAAATTACTCACTTGCACCATTGCAAAAGAACGTTTTAAAAACACTTCACCAGACGATAAAGATATTAGACTTGTCCAAATTAGAAGCATTTGCAGAAGACAAATTCAGTGTGACTCGAATGAAAGGATTTGTCTTTGATAGGGTAAAAAAACAAAGTTGGAAAAGCAGAAATGGCAGTAACCCCACAATACGTTCAAGAGCCGTATTCCTCAATGTCATTCAAACACGAGATTGTTCGGAAAAGATTTAACGGTAATCGACCTCTCTGTCCCATCCAGCCCAAGAAATGAGGTCAAATTGTAATGTTAATGAGATTATCGCTGCGCCATGCTGGTAATGAACCTGTGCAGATGAACATAACGGTAATATGACGGTTGTTTGTTATGATTTTTTGTATCAGACAACTATCCGAAAATATTGTGGCAAAAGGAGAAATTGCTCGTAACAAGCAATATTTCCTTTTGTTACAATGTTTACTGCTTGTATTTATCAACCTTTCTGTCCCATCCAACCTAAGAAATGAGGTCAAATGGTGATGTCAATGAGTTTATCACTGCGCCATGCTGGTAAGAACCTCTGCAGTTGATGTAACGGTAATTTGAGAGCTGTTGGTCTTGACTCTTTGCTACAGATAACTTTTGATAACATTGTGACAAAAGGAGAAATTGCTCGTAAAGAGCATTTTTTCCCATTGCTACAATGTTTTCTGCTTGTATTTGCCTAGTAAATCTCAATTCATGCGGACTCTATACTTCATGGTTGACTGGATGTAAATCTCCGTACTCACCATTCAAGAACGTTCTTAGACTTATTCTCCAGAATCTTGTAAAATTGAAAGTAACACAACACCTGATTGGCTAAACCATTGTGGTTCAGCCAATCCGGTGTCGTGTTACTTTCAAATTTCGATAACCAAGGAGGATAAGACTAAGAATTTTCTTGAGAATGGTTGGTGAATACGGACCCAGGCTGGTCACAGGGTAATGGAGTCCATTGCAATAAAATCAACAAAATAAGATCAAGATGATGTAACAGCTTTCAATAATTTGTTGCCCATTCCATTCATTTGGTACAGAGGGATTTAATGTATTGGCTTCCTTTGATATTTCAGGACAAATGTTGAAATATAACTTTTATCGTGGCCCCCACCATCTTTTTTGATTTTTAACTTTCGCAAAAGAAGAACATTTTTGAAACAATACTGAATATTGAATTCCCGCCATAAAAGATGTTAAATGTCCAGATAAAACTTTGAATGTGGCCCAAATTTTTAAAAACTATAGCAAATGAAGAAAGTTCTTGGAACAAACTGATTCAATCTTGAAATGGGCACTCATTCACTACATTGCTTAAGCGTTTCCTCACGCTGACAGTGTTGAAGAATTCCATCCTCAACAAAATATGTGGCATTAAGTATAAATTCCCATGCGATTACATGTAATAGAACAAAAAATTGGGCAAATAACTTATTTCAATTCTTTCTGGGCATCTAGAATGTGAAATTAATGCATCTGATATGCCTATTAGCTCAGTTTTAGTTCTTCGCTTTGATGAACCGTATATTTAATTACTGCACCTCTTTGCTCCTGTATACACATTCTTGGAAACCAGACGCTTGATTCAGATCATGAAATACTGGGAAACTGTACTACAGTTAAACCTGTCATAGGGGCCACTCATACTGAGCAAGCACGTCTTCAATTCCCAGGGTAGGCAAATACATTGAAACGTTAACGTAATAAGCACCCACCTTTTCTTAGAGACCTATAGTAGCCAAAAGTAAACAAATCGGGTGTTAAAATACATTTAAATATAAATAATAACATTTTAATCTACGGACGTTATTGTGGGGATGACAATCTGCTATTGCACGGTCGGTCCAAGTGTTAGTCGATGGAAGAAAAAAATGAATTTTATGACCAGGTAAAAAGTAAATAAAAAGATAGAGCGACCTGGCAACTTCTGACCTACTTTTGGAATTAATTTTTCTGTCAGCGACTAACACTTGGACCGACCGTACAATCACAGATTGTCACCTCAAGGTTTTATTCAGGAAATTTGGGAAAATGCTCCGGGCCAAATTGGGGAAAAATTCCATCGACAAAATGGCAAAATCGGGGGAAAAAAAAAGACAAAACAAAGCATACATATATATAGTTATGAACACATTTAACCTTATAGCAGACATTTATTGCAATGCTAAATCAGTGTTACTTCTTTTTTCAATCTTCTTTCTTTGTATGAATGTCCTACTCATTTGTCTCTTACCCACCCATACCCCCATCCCCGCCTTTCTAAGTTATGTCGGCGGTAGATTTTTTTCTATTTTCTTTTCCTCATAAAGATCATTTAACTATTTTTTCTGGTGACTGAATGATTGTTTTAGTTCCTGCATTAATTTCTACGACATGTTTATGTAAGTCAGCTGTTTTCAGTCATTATCAAGGCAAAATAAGACAGTTTGAAGGATCTTTGATTTGGATGAGGTCAATCAGACAATTGTTTTGTGATGGGTCACAGTTTCGTGTTTTTTTTTTTCCCATGACGACTTATCTTTGAATTAGATTTTCTGTGTGTCTTGACATATGCAGAAAGACAAGAAAGTATAACATGCTATCCTAGAACTAATACAGTGCTGAAAACAAAAAATTAAAAAGGCAATTATGTGGAGGAGACTTAGCTCTAGATTTTTACATCATACGATTTTGAAAGTAATTGGCATGGGCTATCATAAAACATCTGTCAGCGTTTTTTATATTGGCACAAATTTAACTATCTAATAACATATGAGCCGTGCTCTGTGAAAAGGGGGCTTGATGCATCTGCGAAAAGTATCGACCCAGGTCAACCTGCGCACTCCGCGCAGGTTGACCTGGGCCAAAACTTTTCGCTATTGGTCTAGTTTTCTGTATGTCAAAGGACCATTCTATCCTATGATAAAGTTAGCTGTAAGACGTAATGGGTTTTATATGGATCCCCAATTATGTGATGACTTTTTTGGTATCGTGCATCACGAGGAAGCAATAACCCCCCTTTTGCAAGAGCATGGGTCATATCTTTTTTACCCCTTTCCTGTCATTGTGATTGGTTTTCAAGGAGATTGGAGTTAAAATACCTGATAACGTAAGGTGACGAAGGGTGTGCCTCAACCTGTCGCGTATTGGAGTCGATAGTGATAGCCATACTGATACCGGATGTTTAAATCCTTGATTTTGTAACTCATTTTCTACTTGAAAAGCTCTTGACGTACGAAAAACGCCCAGTCTCATTTCTTCAAGCGTTATTCGGAGTTTTCAGGATGTCTCGGATTAGTCACAGACTGCACAGGCTGATCTGGGGCGACATACTTTTACGCATATGTCCGAAGGCCCCTTTTCGTGTGTTGCACGCCATATCGAGTCTGGCAATGTGTTACAGTATTGTCTATCTAAGTTACATTCGCTGGGGAAAAAAAGAATTGTAAAACCAGATTTAAAGTTGCAAACCTTGACTTTAGTTTGATATAACTTTTGTTTCTGCTAGCGACTAGAACTTTGACAGAATATACTGTCTTTATCGCATAAAACCTCCTCCAGCAGTGTATTAAACCCATGACTTATTTTCGATAATACACTAGTGTACCACTCGTCACAACTCGGCCGATTCCGTACCTACATCTAACCTCGTCTGTATTAGGGAGGCTTCCATTTTGAACTACCAATCACATGATCTTAAACATGGCGGCGCCCCTGTAGATCGCTTAGCAACGACATGAACAACCACTGTGAAGTTATTCACTTCTATCGATCTGTCGATGAAAGCTCCTAACGGAATTGATAAGCCACGCTAAAACTTGAATGTACAAACTGTTTGCCGACTAAAATACTCTTAGAAAGATAACGATAGAAAATTTACTCATGCGTTCTTTCTAAAGAGGAGCCTTACAATTCCAATAACGGTAAAGCGGTGTGCTTCCGGAGATGTGCGAAATGTACCGTGTAGGTGCATATCAAGCTACGTGATACAGCCGAGGGATTTGATCACCGGATCACCCGAGGTATGCCGAATGACTAGTGTACATGTATCATCGTTTTTTTGGGTCCCGGTTCTGATCAGTTTTTAGTCATGAGCGCGTGAAGCCGAAGAAACCAGCCACAGCACGTGTCGGAATTTAAACTACTACGCCGTTTCGCGGAAAAATGACGTCATTGTTGCTAAGGCGTATAAGCGTGGAAAGTTTTTATTTTCATGTGTAATAAAAACAACAAAAAAAAAAAAAATGCAGTTGAAGTTTTTCAAAATCAGCAAAATTGCGGAAATAGGTGGAATTATCCCCTCTAGAAACTGTTTCATTCTATTTTCGGTGTAAATGTCAAGGAGCTGTCTACTTGTGTATGTACACATTTGAAACCGAAGAACAACTGTAAACATGGACCCGTGAACGGTATTAAGGCTGAAGGTGATGATGCAGGATACTTATTTGAGTGTCATTCGTTTTATGTTATAAATAGAATCTCACATTCGTGTTTATGTATTATCATTTTTATCAAACTCGTTGACCAAAATGTATATGACGCTCGCCAAGGCTCGCGTCATATAATTTTAGTCAACTCGTTTGATAAAAATGATAATACATAAACACTCACGTAAGATCCTCTGTTTCTATGTAACACCATGTCATACTTTTAACCTTTATCCTGCTCAATAAAGTCAATGGTAAAAACCAAAATGTTGGTATTTCAAAGTTATGGGGGTTGGGGAAACATCTCCTTATGGGACAGTGTAGATCCAACATCAGACTGCACGTTCTGTGCAGTCTGATCTTGATTTACACTTTCCGCAAAAGGCCATTGAGTCGCGCTTATCAGCCTAAGGGTTAAATTCGCTTCTATGACCCCCGATTCTTTGATAATTGGCCGAAAGTAGGCCTTTCATAGGGTCTCGAGGAGAAAAGACACACATCAAACTGCAGAAATTTGATCGTGGTCTACTATTGTCACTCTTTACGGCATGTTAAAGTTCAATCCCTTATGGAACAACGACCCTGGGTTAGAGGGCTTTCAAAAAGTGTGCGGGAAAAGGAGAAAATGCCGATTACCATATTTTTTTTTATTTTTTTTCCTCACTGTTTTTTACCCTTTCAAAGACAAATTCCATCATTTGATCCATTGTTAATTTGTCGTCTGCAAATGCTCTAATTTTCGACAAGTTTTTTTTTCTTCGTCTGGCAAAGGATTAAATCTTTAACCAGACGGCAGGTCATAAACTAGCGAAAAGTAAACAACTCTAATGGAATTTCCTGTTATATACATACATTCCAATGAGCTAAAACTTTCACTTTATTGTTAACATTCTTCAACAGCATACTGTTGCTTCTGTTGCTTATGCGGGCACCGTAGATCAAAATCAGACTGTACAAAATGTACAGCCTGATCTTGGATCTAAATCGTCCACTATTTATCGATATTTGGCCAAAACAGCAATGAAAAACAATCGATATTTCCTTGCCTTAACCCTTAGAGCGCCGAATAAACCCAACAGACTTTTTTTTAAGTCTACAAAAATTGATAAGACCCAATTACTATAATTGCAATACCAGTGTTGCTTAAAACTGTAGCGTTTCAGGAAAACAGACAGTGGAGATCAAAGATCAGACTGCACGTTTTTTTTTTGCAGTCTGATATTGATCTAAACTGGTTGCAAAGGTAACTATAGATGTGAAATGTGCTTTAAGGATTAAGTAGTGGGTATTAAAGGGTTTACCGCAGACGGCTTGCTGCAGCCGGATTTTATTATCAGAAATCTTGTACAAAAAAAGAAACCCGCAGAACAAAATCGTAATTTGTAATGGAAACCTTTTCAAAGATTTATCTCTAAATTGGTTTGAATGCAGAGATTGCATGTTCTTTTGAGCCATGCTCTGTGAAAAAGGGGCTTAATGCATCTGCGAAAAAGTTAATTTTCTGTATGTTCAAGGACCAGTCCACTTCATGATTAAGTCGGTTGTTAAAACAAGTGGCTACTATTGATCCATAATTATGTGATGGCTTGCTTGGTATAATGCATTACGGAGATGCATTAAGTCCTTTTGTTCGTTTAACTCTTTACCAAACGACAAAATTTTAGACTGGCTGAAATTGAAAGCATTTGCAGACGACAAAATAAAAGTGACTTTAAAATTGAAATTCGTTTTGGGAAGGGTAGAAAACATTGTGGGAAAAGGAGAAAATGCTGGTAACCAGCATTTTCTCCTTTTCCCACAATGTTTTCAATAGGCTCCTTTCTCAGGGTCGTTAAAAGTCGGGATTGTGTGGTAAAGAGTTAAATGATGTTTTACGTCGCTCTCAACAGTAACTCAATTATATCACGGGTACATCCCACTTATTCATGTCATTCCTGGGTCACACCAGCATTAAGCTGGGGCTCTAAAGTGCTTCTAACCTGTCGACTGCTAAGCGTGATTCTACGTGCTTTATGCAGGCAGTGTAGATCAAGATCAGACTGCACAGACGATGTAATCTGATCTTGGATATACACTGTCCGACATGGTGAGATCTTTTTCGGCGAAAACGACTTTGGAACCGTAATATTTTATTTTTCACTTATAATCTTGTTTTATTTCATGCTTTTCGGTAGTTTATCGGGAAATAATGGTGGATTATGGTTTGATATTTCATGGTTATGACCAGCGAAAATACCGATCTTATATTTTCTAACTCTTCAATTAGAGGCGGAAACAGTGGTTTCCGAGCACTTGTTACCTAGGTAATCAGCGCGTGCCATTCAAATGGAGGGAAATATGACGTAATTTACGCTATATTTCTCGCGCTTGACGTAATATTTTAATGCGTTCTTATGTAAGGGGGTACGCCAAGGGGAATTACCGAAAACAACTGTACCGGATTTTGATGAAAGTTCCAACAAAATAGAGGTTAGAAGCATGAAATAAGTAGAATATTTGTTTTTTTTTTCGGTGAAAGATCGAAATTTATTTCATCGAGTGAACATCATCGATAATAGTTTCACTCGCGGCTGCGCCACTTGATGAAATAAATTTAGATCTTTCACCGAAAGAAAAAAACCCTCTATTTAATTCATTTAGGAAAGTAAGCATTAACTTAAGTATCTCTATAAACGTAAAGTCAACCTCTTGGTCAAAACTAACTATGGATCTCCTACTGGTTTTATCTTCTGTTTCGTATGTTTTAATCCTTTCCAAAACGACAGATATTAGACTATTCCAAATTGAAAGCATCTTCAGCTGGCATGTTCGAAATTGATACAAATGAATGTATATAAAAGAAATGAAGAAGATACGATTTTACATACATGGTATGAAACATTGTGGGAAAAGGAACAAATGCTGGTTACCAGCACTTTCTGTTTCTCCAACAACGTTTTCAAAGGCCCCCTTCCTCCGCGTCATAAAAATCGGGATTGTTTGCTGAAGGATTAGATATATTTTTAGAGATAAGATGCACGCCGATACACCTTCTTACAAAAACTATGTAATGGACGAGACGTATAGCCTTTGTTTGTTTTTACTGAAGATTAACGCCGTTTTAACAGCTCATATCACCGTGGTCAGGCCACTTACACATGTGTTTCCTGGCTTTCTCGCACCATTACTGACACAACTTTCTTTCCAAGTCACTAACTACTTCTCTGCCGGGTAAAAGAGGTCAGAGGTGAAAAATCGCCGGACAGAAAATTTGCCTCAACCAGGTATCGAACACGCAACCACCAGGTCACTAGTCACATACGCTAACCATTGACCTTCCCGGTCGGGCCCGTATAGCCTTTACCTTTTTACAAGCCTTTATAAAGGGCTTTTTTTTTAAACTCAATTTCTCCTCAAAATGGAGTACTCTCAGTACTTTGCGTGAAACCAATCATTAACAGAGCGGAAATTAATAGCCTTTAGGGATAAAGATTAACGCGGTGGATTAAGCAAATGATCCATTCATAGGAATTTTGGTCATTGTCCACAGCTATATATTTACCCTTTTTATAAGACAGTGGATAGATCAAATGAGAGAGAGAGAGAGAGAGAGAGAGAGAGAGAGAGAGAGAGAGAGAGAGAGAGCATGATAATTAGAATAGAAGAAATATGAAAATACCAATACATGCTGACCGTAATGAGAAAACTCTTTGATGCAATTCACTTTTTTTGGGAAAATCATTCCGACTAACTGGTCACATTTCTAACTGGAAAGTAGCTGACGGCTTCCAAAGAAGCAAGGTCTAACAGCCAATCAGTTGAGATGGTGCTACAGAACTATCGGTCCTTACTATATGATTTTATCTTTAGAATGTGTGTCAACCCTTAACATGCTAAACAAGAGGGCCATGATGGCCCTGTATCGCTCCACTGGCTTATAAATATAAACCATGAAGAAAAGTCTTCACTATATAAGCCCTTATAAAACTTTGACCCCAGGGCTACAGTCAGACTAAATGGGGAATATGTGTATTAGAAGAATAACATGCCAAATTTGGGAGTTTTTGGCCTTATGGCTAGTAACAGGATGGTTTCTGAACTTTTCCCTCCATAAACCCATGTAAAACTTGTGACCCCTGGTGCAGGGCCAAACTTGATCCTAGGGTTGTAACTTGGGCCCTCTTTGTAATTGTCCACTAGATAATGCTATAATTATACAAAATTTGGTAGCCTAAGCCTTATGGCTATGTACACCAAGATTTAAAAGTTTTCCCTATGTAAGCCCATGTAAATCTTATGACCCCCCCCCCCCCCAAAGCATGAGGTCAAATTGACACCAGGACTATACTTTGGGCACTTTTGGTAGACCCCAACTAGATCAAGCTAAATGCAAAATTTGGTAGCTCTAGGCCTTATGGCTAGGTACGGGAAGATTTTTAAAGTTTTCTCTATATAAGCCTATGTAAAACTTGTGACCCCTGGGGCAGAACCAATTTTGACCCCAGGGCTATAATTTCAAGAAACATGATAGAGGTCTACTACATAAAGCTACATGCCAAATTTTGTAGCCCTATGCCTTATGGTTTCAGACAAGAAGATTTTTAAAGTTTTCTCTATATAAGCCTATGTAAAACTTGTGACCCCTGGGGCAGAGCCAATTTTGACCCCAGGGCTATAATTTTAAGAAACATGATAGAGGTCTACTACATAAAGCTACATGCCAAATTTGGTAGCCCTATGCCTTATGGTTTCAGACAAGAAGATTTTTAAAGCTTTCCAATATTTTTCAGTTTTGTTGCCATGGCAACCATAGTTTTTGAAGGAATCAAATTCTTTCAAGAAATTCTGAAGAGGACCATGGCAGGATCATTTCTGTGAAGTTTCATGAAAATTGGATGGGTAGTTTCAGAGAAGAAGATGTTTGAAATAAAAGTTAACGCACGGACGGACGGACGGACGCACGACGGACACCGGGCCATGACATAAGCCCGCTGGCCTTCGGCCAGTGGAGCTAAAAAGTGACATAAAAATTTCAAGCCAATAGCAAAAACCAAAGTTTTGCCTTTTCAAGGGTATTAATTTTTAGGGCAAAAAAATCTCCTTATCGGACAGTGTAGATCCAAGATCAGACTGCACGTTTTGTGCAGTCTGATCTTGATCTACACTGTCCGCAAAAGGTCAATCAGTCGCGCTTTGCAGCCTCAGGGTTAAGAGAAACATATATCTGAGCCGCGATCTGGCAAAAGGGGGTTTGATGCATCTCCGTAATACACCAGACCAAGCAATTCATCACATAATTATGGATTTTTGAAGACCATCTTGGCTAGCAACCGACTGAGGTATGAGATAGATTGGTCCCTATACATGAAGAAAAACTGACCGAAAGCAAAAAAAAAAAAAAAAAATCGACCCAGGACAGCCTACGCGTATCTGGGTCGATACTTTTTGCAGGTGCCTTAAGCCTCCTTTTCACACAGCATGACTCATTTATGTTTTGCAAAGCCTTTGAGCATTTCTATTGCTACGTTTTAAATGCTAAATTTGGCGGGGCTATTTGTATGGGAAGACTGCAAGTTGTTGTGGCATTTGTCGAAGACAATGCCACAATGAGTTCAATAAGGTATTTTGAAAATCATGTATCGTAGTTTGTGCAAAACCGAAGGAAGTAAACCCAATTAAACTCAATTTTTCTAAGTTTTGTACATATGTGACCAGTTTTTTTGAATAATTTTCACAGAATAAGTACTCGTCTATTGCATATTTCTAAGTTATTTGTATCGACAAGAGCAAAGGTTGTCCAAATTGAAAGCATTTGCAGAGGACAATATTAATGTGACTCAAATGGTGCAAAGTTTCTATGATAGGGTAGAAAACATTGTGGGAAGAGGAGAAAATGCTGGTTACCAGCATTTTCTCCTTTTCCGACAATGTTTTCAAGAGGCTTCTTTTCCAGAGTCGTTAAAAGGCGGCATTGTGCAGTAAAGGGTTAATCCCTGAATACGACTGGCTGAAAAGTAATTAACGAGAAAGGAGAAATCACTTGTTACAGTTAATTTCTCCTTTTGTCATAATGTTTAGAAAAGCGATTGCAAGACGAAACAAGCGTTTTCTGCAGAAGTTGTTGAGTGAACGGACCGGCAACGTTTATACGAGCCATACTCTGGTAAATGGAGGCTTGATGCATCTCCGAGATACATAACACCAAGCAAGTCATCATATAATTATGGATCCATAAAGTCCATTTTGTCTAATGGCCAACTGAATCATGACCAAAAGCAAAAAAACAATTCGATTCAAGTCAGCCAGATTCAGGCTGATCTGAGTCAATACTTTTTGCAGATGCATTTAGACCCCTTTTCACAGAGCATGGCTCATATATTTAGTAAAGAACGTGTTTTTATTTTTGAAGGTCACAGAGTTCTAAATGTCTAAGTAAGCATAAAATATTAACCCGATTTCCGTGTTCTCTACTGACTGGATGGATTTACTTCATACTCGAAGTTTGCTGGGCTGATCCAAATTCGATACAAATAGACTAAGACTTGACAAAGATGGAGAAGTATCTGTTGATTGAATGAATTTACGTTTATTTATCGTCGCCATCGGTTGCCCATAAGGGCGACGCCCCCTGGAGACTGTTAGTTTTGTTACGGAGGATAGTGCAAGATACAGGACGAAACCCATCTTAAGTTACGCCTGGTTCTTTAATGTGCTCGGTGTATGGCACCGTCACACGAGACCCCGGTTTAACGTCTCATCCGAAAGACTATTAGTAATTTTAGAGGATCAGCCGTGGGGCCCGAACCCACACCCTCAAGTGACCCAAGACTTGATGTTTCCAAGTCCTACGCTCTACCACCTGAGCTATGCGGACTGGTCAAAGAATCTGTTCGCTTGTTCATTTTATTTTATACCTATACGAAAGTATTGATTTGCGATTTGATTGGTTAAAATTTGCGCTATGATATTTATCCGCCATTCATAAAAATGACGTTACTGGCTAGTACACCATTTTTTTTTTAAAAATTTGTTTACCAATTTACGCATAAAATGTCAAGAACTGCAAAATTTTGTCGTTGCAAGTTGTAGGTATATAATTAGAAGAATATTATGTTGTAGTTACTTTCCTGGGGCTTGTATTTACTTCTGGCTGCGTAAGAAAATTTTGACATCTCGCTCGACCTTCGGTCTCGCGCGATATCAAATTTTCTCACGCTGCTCGAATTAAATGCAAGCACTTGGAAAGTTACTACAACATAATATTCCGTATGTACATTGTGAAATGTCGATGCAAAAAACTAGTTTCGAGCCCACAACACCCCGGATTTCTAGCACTGTACGTAATTATTACAGCGCTAGATACATGAACCCGGCCGCTTTCGGGGGTTGAATATACAATTCAACGAAATTCGGAAAGACTTGTTATCTTGTAGGCTTGACTAAAATAACGGACGGTATCGATAAAAGATTAGACTGCACCTTCTTTGTAGTCTGATCTTGATCTATGTCGTTTGCAAAAGCCCTTTGAGTCGATGGCGCTGAAAGGGTTAACGCTTGGATTTTCGTAGGATTATAATAAACTTCAGAAAGGAGTCATTTTCAAAACTGGCATTATACCGGCAACTCCCCACCACTAAACTCTACACCAGTAAATCGCAAAAACCCATGAAAATCAAAATTATGCGTCCAAAAAAAAAATGCACTTTCTTTACGGATTCATTTCGTATACAATATTAGTAAACGGAATGAAGCTGAAAATTTCAAAAATTTAGTATCTTTTCACTCATAAAACAATGCCACATATATGCATAGAAATGTACAGTGATGGGATTTTCCGGTTATTATATCCCAAAACTTACCTGAGAGTGTGTGGGTACTATATACAGGACAATGGACAAGACAGCAAAACATCGAAACCTGAAATTTAAAACAAAATTATCGTTTTAGCTATCGGCACAGAGAGAATTGCGTGGGCCAGTCTAAAATTTTGTCGACATGTAGATAAATCATAACGGGCAAGGTTGAAGAAACTGACCATGGCAGCCAATCTCATTCAAGCTTTTGCTGTATGGACATTATTTAGGAGGCAGTTTTGTCAAAAATTCTATTCGTATTTAGATGAACCGTGCTCTGTGAAAAGGGGGTTTAATGCATCTGCATAAAGTTTCGACTCATGTCAGCCTGCGTAATCCGCGCAGGCTGACCTTTGTCGAAACGGTTTGCTATTGATAAATTTTCTGCGTGTCAAAGGGCCAGTATACCTAATGATTCAGTTGGTTGTTAGACATTACGGATTTTATGAATCGATAATTGCGTGATGATGACTTGCTTGGTATCATGCATCGCGGAGATGTATTAAGCGTCTTTTGTCAGAGCATGGCTCAGATCTATTCAAGTTAAAGAGAACTCAAAGTAGATCACTGACATGCGAAACAATGATGGTTTGTCACTCGTTAGCTGTCCGCAGCCTTGACATACTACAATGTCAGACCAGAGATTGAATTAGCCTTTCTTATCGAAATCAACAAGTCTTTCTTTCATCAGATGGACTAACTTTTTGCGTTAAAAGGAAAACGGCATTTTAGAAAGAGTGTTGCAAGACGTGTACTCTGATCTGAGATCTACATTGTCGCTGCTATCACGAAAATTTTGACCAAAAAGTAGTGAAACTGCACTATCTGGCGAAAATTGTGCTTTAGCTACGGGCTCTATGAAAAAGGGGTTTAATGCATCTCCGTGTACATCATACCAAGCTAGTCATCACATGATTACGGATCCATAAAATTCATTTTGTTTTAAAAACCGACTGAATCATGATGTAGAAGGTTCATTAGACATGTCGAAAATTAACAAATAACAAACGGTTTCGGCCCATGTCAGCCTTCGCGGATTGTGCAGGCGGACATGGGTCAATATTTTTTGCAGATATATAAAGGCTCCTTTTCACAGAGCATGGCTCATATATATTTGTTGCTGAAAGATTTACGGTGTTAGATTTCCTATCCAAAGGTTATGATTTAGACCCATGTTTGCGGCACTGAGAGTGACACAGTCCCAGTCTTAAATTGCTAAGTCCGTGAAAAGATATGAATCAATGGGTTGTCGCCGTGATATTAATAATATGCTATTGAATACAGTGTAAACTTCCATTTAAAGCAAGGAAGAAGAAGAATAGTGTCCCTCCGCTTCAGTGCGTCGGTGCTTTGATTTTATGACAAATCGCATCTACTTTAATATATTGATCCTTAGGTTGCTAAGCGCTACTTGGTGAGCTTTTATGGACAGTGTAGATCAAGGTGAGAATACACAAAACGTTCAGTCTCATCTTTTATCTACACTGACCGATACGATATTTTCTTTCCCGTGAAATCAACTTTGAAATCGCAATATTTGGCTTTTTACTATTAAAGACACATCTATACTCGTTTTCAGCCATTTTTTAACCCATTTCATCTTTATCTTATGAAACTATAATCATTCTTGTATCTTCATACAAATTGTTGCCCCTGACGGTTGCAGGGATTACGATAGGTAGAAAATGCATTTCATTTTTTTTTTGCAGCCTTTAAAGAAATCACTGTTGTCGTTTTCGGTTTTAAATGAGGACAAATACCTTGAGTTCCTCTATCCCTTACACCTTACCTTGTATATTGGTAATTTATCTATATTTACATAGCTGATCCAATTCTGAGCCGTTCTACACACTTTCAAGTTTTAACAGCGTTTTTTATCTCTGGCTGTAAGGATGTATCTTTATGTTGAAACTTTCGTCCATCTATTTAGCAGTTTAACCCTTTACCACACAATCCCGAGTTTTAACGACCCTGTAATAGAAGGCTTTTGAAAATATTGTGGGAAAAGGAGAAAATGCAGGTAACCAGTTTCTCCTTTTCCCACAATGTTTTCTATCCCATCAAGAAATAATCATTTTAGTAACATTTAATTTGTCGTCTGCAAATGCTTTCAATTTGGCCCATTCCAGAATTTTGTCGTTTGGTGAAGAGTTAAGGATTGATATTGAAAAGGTATAGCCAAAGCCAGGACTCTTAATGGGTGTTTCAAAACGAGTTCTTAGATTTTACGAGTCATGTGGGTTACATATTGTAGCAATACTACACGGAATAATGTGGAAAAAGACTATGAAATTACTCCCTTCACGGCCATGGACAAAATAAATAGCTTTTGTGGACAGTACAGATAAAGATCAGACTTCACAGAACGTGCTGTCCGATCTTAGATCTTCACCGTCCGGTATTTGATTGCGACTTATGGCCGAAAAGTATCTTCACTTGCTCTGTAATCGTAGTTTTAGTCCTCCGGGCTACACGAATTGAATCGCAAGATAGAAAATGAATTAAGACCATTGACTTAATGCTTGATTTACGTGGTAAAACTTCATAATATGCTTAATTGTAAATGACAAATTTAAATTTTCACGCTTCACCGTTAATCCTCTACCAAACAATCCCGAGTTTTTACGCCCCTGATGAAAAAGCCATTTGAAAACATTGTGAGGAAACGAGAAAATGCTGGTAAAGCCCTTTCCACAGAGCATGACTCATATATAAGTTTTTCCTAAATTACGGCGGCCACCGGAAATGAAAATAGAGACATAAAAGGTATGAAACAGAAAAGCAAAATGATGATAAATACTGTAGATAATCAAAATAACTATGATAACAAAATGAAAATCAGGATCCATATTCACCAACCATTCTTAAGAACGTTCTTAGTTTTATTCTCCAAAAGTTTCTGAATTTGAAAGTAACACAAATTTTGATTGGCTAAACCATTTGGTTTAGCCAATCAGAAATTGTGTTACTTTCAAATTTAGAAAATCTTAGAGAATAAGACTGCGAATGTTTTTAAGAAACGTTCGTGAATATGGACCGAGGTAGAAATCGAAACTACAAATACCAGCCTATTGTAGCAATCATAATTCATCAATTAAAATATCCATCACATGAAGTTCTACAAAGTCATAATTATCTCCTTTCTGTTTTTTCAAATCCAGGTTAACACTTTTGTTTAACACGCAGATTCGTGACATTTAAAACGACACATCTCGATTCGTTTTTAATTTGTCGTCTGCAACTTCAGAAAAATTACAGACGATTTAGTGTTATCGTTAACCCTTTCCCCGCCGAAACAATGTTTTTTTTTTTACCTTTAACCGGCTAAATAAGTGAAATTAAAACTTTCAAGCCGATAGTAACAACCGACATTTTGCTATTTCAAAGGTAATTTTGGGGGCAAAAATATCTCCGTATCGGACAGTGTAGATCCAAGATCAGACTGCATGTTCTGTGCAGTCTAATGTAAATCTACACTGTTCGAAAAAGGTCCTATTAGCAGCTTATAGGATAGGTGCTGTACATTCAATTCCTTCTCAAATGAAGGGGCGATATTTCGTCATAAGTTTTGAAAATCAAGAATCGGACGGTGTAGATCAAGATCAGACAACTCGTTTCGTGCAGTCTGATCTTCATACATACCACCCGCAAAACGCTACCCATTTCCGTAACGATGGAAAAGGTTTAACAAAATTACCTTCTGCAGGTGACATTTTCGTCTCGTTGTTAGCTATCTTTTCAAAACATCGTTGCAAAAGGAGAATCGCTCATGTGAGTATGTTCTCCTTTTTATCATAATGTTTTTAAACAGAATCGTGTATTTGACCCTAATCCATGTTAAATTTCCATACTTTAAGAATTTCCTCTGTGTGTGTGTTTTTTTAACGTCGTCTGCTGTAATTTCATTTCAGGAGGAAAAAGTTATCTTCTAATCAGACGATAAAATTTTACGCTAGTCTAAACTGAAAGCATCTGCAGACGATGAACTAAATGTGGCTCAGATGATTGAGATTTGTCTTTGAGAGGGTAGAAAACATTATGGGAAAATGAGAAAATGATGGTTACCAGCATTTTCTCCTTTTCCCATGATGTTTTCAAAAGTTCTATTCCATGGAGGGCGTTAAAACTCGGGATGATTTCGTAAAGGATTAACCCTTTACCACAAAATCTCGACTTTTAACGACTCTGGAGAAGAAAGCTTTTGAAAACATCTTGGAAAAAGGAGAAAATGCTGGTACCCAGCATTTTCTCCTTTTCCCACAATGTTTTCTACCCTTTGAGAGACACATTTCCGGTTTTTGGTATCATTTACTATGTCGTTTACAAATGCTTTGAGGTTAGACCAGGCCAAAATTTTGTCGTATGGGTAAAGAATTAAAACATAAAACTCGTCCTGCAAAGGGTAGCAGATATATTGTTGGAAGAGGAGATAGAGAGAATGCAGGTTCCCAGCATTCTCTCCTTTTCCCACAATACATCAGTTCATGTATTTTCAAGAGCCTTGTTTCTCAGGATAGTTAAAAGTCGGGTCTGTTGGGTAAAAGGTTAAAATGATATGTCAAGTTGAATGGTGCACGCGACAGACAAATTTACCAGTGGATTTTAATTTTCACCTTCCAATTTGAAACGAGCGTGACATTTTGATAAAAACGCTCTTCTTTCCCTTTTCACTCACAAATAAGTGTTGTACTCTGCTTAAAGGTGCTTCAATGGGGCCTTTTTTAGACTTTTTTTTGCGAAATATTACTCTTGTTTTACACTGATAAATATTGCAAAATATACTTTTCCCTGCAAACGTGAATAAACTGGGCGGTTACATGCTAAGACACTTGGATTTTGACAAACTTCGGCATCTACTCGTATAACTTTAAGGTGTACAACTGTATTAACTGACGATCATCATCTAAAGTCAACTGTCAGTATTTTTTCTTTTTCTAAATATTTCTAAACTCGAATTTCTAAAGTCATTACCTTTAACCGTGTTTTGTAATAATTTATCTTCAATCTGCTGTATAGAACGAAACTAATAGATTTATATTTAAAGGGTAATAGAGGTCGACACTTTGGAAGCGGAGAAGAATTATTTTTCCCACCATGAGATGGAAATTTTAATACCGCGGTGAATATATTCAACGAGTCTGATTGCTCAACGAAATTTCAATGTCAGCTTGGAAATAACGGCGTGAATCTAAAAATAGTTTTGACCAATCAGATTCGTCCAATACGCTATTTTGAAGTTTTAGCCTTTTGTAGAGATTTCAATTACCGTGTAAAACAATTACCGTGTAAAACAATGTCAAGATAAGAAATATATAAATGACGAGCTACCAGTTTGATATTACTTTCTGTTTACATTTTTTTTTTTGTCTATTTACAATCAGGAATAAAGATAAATTCAATCTTGTGAATTCGAAACATTCATTTTCTTCATCCTGGTGATTGGCACACATCTTCGTGCTATCCTTAAACCACCCAAAAACCACTCAAATGCGCTCTAGTGGACAGTGTAGATCAAGATTAGAATGTAAAGAACATGCAGTCTGATCTTGGATCTACAAATAGGGTGATTTTTTTTTTCTAGATAGAAGTTTGAAAACGCAATAGTTAGGGTATTGCTATTGGCTAAAAATGTTTATTGTACGTATCATTTGTTAAGCTGCTTAGGGGTTAATGACCAGGTGCTTATCCAGCTGAAAGCCCGGAAGCACGTCGTTTTTTGAGCGGGTAACCGTCAGTCTAAATTATTATTCGACGTGTAGCCAGGCAAAAACCTGGGGGCAAAGGATTCGACAAGAATGTTGACCCTTAGGCTGCTAAGCGCAACTCACTGACCTTCTGCGGACAGCGTAGATCAAGATCAGAGTGGGCCGAACTTGCAGTCTGATCTTGGATCTACATTTCCGATAAGGAGATATCTCTCACCTAAAAATACCTTTGAAATAGGAAAATTTGAGTTTTTACTATCGGCTTGAAAGTTTCATGTCTTTTATAAAGCAGGATAAGGGTTAAAGGTGTGACGTTTTATAATCAGGCCCGCAGCTGTCATTGACATCCCGGAAGCAGAGGTTCTAACCACTTACCAGATGACAGAGTGTTTAAATCTTCCATATGTACTTGCAGACAATAAAAAATTCCCTAGCTCAAATAAATTAATAAATTTGTCTTGGAAGAGTAGAAAACATTGTTGGAAAAGGAGAAAATGCTGGTAGCCAGCATTTTCTCCTTTTCCAAAAATGTTCTCTACCCTACTCGAGACAATTCCCACCATTTTAGTTATGCCGTCTACAAATGCTTCCAATTTCGACATATACCGTCTTTTCAAAAGTTAAAGAGAATCATTGAAAAAAAAAAAAGTTAGGTCAAGGCAACAGGCATTTCTAAAAGGTGTTTAACATAACTGAATTTAATTTTAATACTTCTGTATTTGAAATGCAAGTATACATGTTCCAAAATGTAGAGATGTGGGGCAAACATCTCCTTTAACATGTCTTGTCTCCTTTTTCTATTTTACATAAAAAAGAAAACTCGTTAAAAAATCCACCACATTTCAAAAAAGTTTACAACATCCGGGATTCAAATCCTACTCCACGAAACGCAACTTTGCGTTAGGCAACAGTGCGCCTGAATGACATGGGCTAGGTCAAACATGAAAATACAATCTTATCGCCATCGTCTCGTCATTAAATCATCTCGTAATACTTATTTTATTAAACGTTTAACTCTTAACGACTTATTTATTAGTAATACGCCTCTAGAATAAATAATAAAGCAAATATGACACGGATACTACATTCTTTACGGTGTTACATTTCTGTCACCATGAAATATTAATCTATTATTGTTATTGCTTTTTAATCTTTCTTTAACTGAAAACTAATTGTTCCATGAAAGTATAATTAATACACAACTTTTGAGAATAAAACTCTCGTCTATAAAAATCCTGACCACCTATATGAAATAGTAGAGAAATACAACTGATCACGCCCCTTAGTTCGATCTTTTACCGACCCTGATTAAAAAAAAAAAACAGGTTTTCGAAAATAATGTCGGAAAAGTAAAACATTCTGGACGTCAGCAATTTCTCCTTTTCCAACAATGTTGTCTGCCTGTCATTTGAAAAGCATTTGAGTTGTTTGTAAATTCCTCCAATATGGATAGGTCTAAAGATTTGCTGACTGTTGTGAAGGTTAAAATCTTCCAGTTAAGTCTGTAAACACTCGTGTAAAAGATGGAAACTAAGCAACAGCTGGGTTGTACGTTTAACACTAGGCTACCGGTTATACATCGTTTCAAAGGTTGTAAACTACAGGACGAAAAAGTCGTGTGCAAAAGATACAGACAGTTGGCGAAAAAGGGGGAAAACGCAAACATTTGTAACATTTTCCCTCACTGGGAACACCGTGCTTTTTGTACAACACAGGAGAATTCTGTTTTTCTCCGTCAGATATGTTTTCTTTGAAACAAGATAATTTGATTTTTCTGCGATAGCAATTTTTTGACAAAAGAGGGGAAAACAGGAAGAACATGTTCATTTTAATATTTATCCCTTACACATCTTGCTTGTACAGCTCAAGATAAACCTGTTTCTCTACTTCAGAAATGTTTTCTTTTAGTTATTTATACCATAGGTAACTGAAGTTCCATTGGTCTATCATAGAACACCAAACTGACTTCACTCAGTCATAGGACGCCGTTACTAAAAATAGCACACTGACGCATAGCCTTTATATCGTATATAACAACACAAATACGATATAGAGGCCATGCGCAAATGTGCAATTTTTAGCAACAGTGTCCGTCGATCAAGCAATGAAAATTTTGATGTTTTGTGATAGACCAATGTGGCTTCAAAGGCATGTGTTAATACAAACTTGTAGCTAAAATGCTTACAGATTCGTATTAACTAATAACTAAATCTTTACCAGGGTCCGTTTTCACCAACCATCCTCAGTTTTATTCTAACTGTAATTCTAGCTTTAGAATTTAACAGAACTACTGATTGGCTAAAACATCTTGTTTAGTAAATCAGAAGTTGTGTTACTTTCAAATATAGATTTTTTTTTTTTGAGAATAAGAATAGGATTTTTCCAAAGAATGATTAGGGAATACGAATCTAGATGACATAATTTTATACTCTTTCCTATTGAAAGCTTATGCGATGACGAACTGAGTTTGGTTTATATGTGAGGATTGCTTTTGATAGCGTAGAAAACATCAAAAAAAGTCTTCTGTCATCACAGTCGTTAAAAACGGGATTTTTTGCAAACGCTTAAGTATACGAGGTTCTAATTCCAAATTTCAAAACAAGTTGTGCATTTTGGATTTTAAAGTTGGAATTGTATTTTGATTTTTTACCTATGCTTTGTGAATAATGTCATAGTTAAGTAAAAGACTTTATTTTCATGAAATAATTGTTTAGGAAATTGCATAGAAATAATACTGAAAAAAAAAAAAAAAAGTCAAAGCGTTGGAAGCACAGGTGTGGCATTTGTCAAGGGAGCCATTGTGTGGAATTAGTAATTTGAAAAATAAACAACAGCAATAAATTCAAAATATTCGTTTCAAAGTCAACCGACTATACAGCCATGCACAATCCGGTAGAGTAGCGTGCAATCTTGTGGGACGAACATAGAAGTATTTTCATGATCGATAGCCTAATCCAGTGTATTTTGAATACGCCGTTTTTAATTTCATATCCGAGAGCAACCGAAACACTTATTTGTCTTAGAAAAATTGAGTTTAATTGGGTTTACTTCCTTCGGTTTTGCACAAACTACGATACATGATTTTCAAAATGCCGTATTGAACTCATAGTGGCATTGTCTTCAACAAATGCCACAAATACCGTATGCACCTTTCTCACAAAGGTTATAGTAATATAACTGACCTATTTTTAATAACTGCGACTAATCCACAGCTAAATAGAACATAATATAGCGCGTAGGGACCACCGTAGTTTGTGCTTGCAGTTTATTTGCTATTTCAACTTCCTCTGAGAAAATAAAAGAAAGCGTGCAGTTCTGTTAGTTACATAACTCCTTAATTTTTTGTCTTTAAAGAATAAAGCAACTCAGTTCTGATTTTTGAAGCGGGTAAAGGAAACGCCTTCTGTTACCACATTTACATCTCCACCTTCGGTAACAAATTCGTACATTCTACAGCAAAATGTACAATCATTATCAATATAAATGAATGATGCTAGGTGAAAAGAGGGCTTAGTGTATCTGCAAAAAGTATCGACCCCTGTCAGCCTGCGCAATTCGCGCAGGCGGACATGGGTCGAAGCTTTTTGCCATTTGTAAATTTTCTACAGGTCAAAAACCCTTATACCTCCAGATCAAGTCGATTGTAAGACAAAATGGATTTTATAGATCTATAATTCTTTGATGACTTTCTTGGTATCAGGCAACACCGAGGTACATTAAACACCCTTTTGCCAGAGCATGGCTCAAATATGACAATTTCTTACCATAGAATCTTCGAAAGTGTAGAGAACACTGTGAAAAAATGAGAAATATCAACCCGATTTCCGGGGTTGAAAATATCAACCCGATTTCCGGGGTTTTGATTTACTATTATTACGATTATTGCTAACATTAAAACTTGGGCATCTAGATTGACCCAATTCATTTTTGTGGATAGTGAAGATCAAGATCATACTGCACAAAACATTCTGCATTCTGATCTTGAATTTGCACTGTTCGATTTGGAGGAATTTTTACCGGCGAAAAGAGCTCTGAACTGTCTGATCTATACTATACACTGAGAATATAAAGAAAAAACATCCAGTAAAAATCCACTCTGAACTCGATTTAAAGCAAACGGTTAAATTAAACAATCATTGAAAATTTCCGTCGTTTAATGGCGAAAATAATGAGCCATGCTCAGTGAAAAGGAGGCTTAATGCATCTGCAAAAAGTATCGACCCGGGTCAGCCTGCGCAGTAAGCGCAGGCTGATCTAGGGCGAAACTTTTTGTTTTTGGTAAATTTACAGCATGTCAAAGGACCAGTCTACCTCATGATTCAGTTGTTTGTTAGACATAACAGATTTATGGATCCCATTATAATGTGATGACTTGCTTGGTATTATGCGTCACGGAGATACATCAAGGGCTCTTTTGCTAGAGCGCTACGCAAATAATTCTCCCTCCACTCCATAATCCATCGTTGCAAAAGTCATTATTCACCGTGTATGACACGGGCTCTAGTTTTGTAGATATCGGTAACCCGACCCTGAAGTGCGATATGGGCTTCACGGTCAGCCTGTCCGTTCTGATAAAATGATCGGTGTGATTTGGGGGCGATAGCCCAGCCATTTGTGAATGAAAAATTGTGAGCATGTTATTCTTTCGTCAGTCTACATTGCTTAACCTTTTACTAGACATTCTCCTGTTTTAAAGAATCTGAAAAGAAACGCTTTTTCACCTTTGCTGCTGACCTTTAAAGGCAGTGTAGATCAAGATCAGACTGCACAGAACGTGCAGTCTGATCTTGGATCTACACTGTCCAATAAGGAGATATATTTCCCCAAAAGATACCTTTGAAATAGCAATATTTGGCTTTTTACTCTCGGCTTGAAAATTTCGTTTCTCTCATTTAGCAGCTTAAGGGTTAAAAAATCTCGTGGGAAAAAGGAGAAAATACTCGTAGCTAAACCATTGTACTTCTGTTTGAAAACCGGTTGTATTTCTGGTGGAAAACCGGTAATAATTTCAGCTGAAACGCGATTGAATTAACTGGTTGATTATACTTTTATTTGAAAACGGGTTGTGCTAACGGTTGAAAACTGATTAAACTTTAATTTGAAAACCGGTTGTGCCAACGGTGGAAACCGGTAATAGTTTAAGTTGAAAACCGATTATACTTTAATTTAGATTAAATAATATGTAAAGGCTTCGGTTTTTAAATCTAATCAACCGATGCAAAGCAAAGATGGAAAAGAACTCTTTAACTTGTCAAGATTTATCAAAGATGCCCCTGATATTCGTAAAAACAGCATAGTTTACACGTCTAACGTATTATTTACTATTTTGTTTCCTTCTATCCAGTAGGCAGCTATGATGTTTAGTGCAGTCAAGTAAAAGTTAAACTATCTGAAGCGTATTTTACAACTTTATATGCAGAAAGTACTACAGATATCTGTAATTTTCACCGTCATACTCTCTCTAGATCTCGTAATATTTATGTTTATTGATGCTGTTTTTGTGACTATGTGCAACTGTGTACTTGTCAGTAGATAATAAAATGCTCGATCTGGAACATTACCCTTATCATATCTCAGAAATACGACTTGCCTTACGAAATACAACATACCTTATCCAAATCAACCCGCCCTTATCCCCTCTGCTAGCCCTCATCCCCCTCACTCCCATTATCAATTTCATGTAACGCGCGGCTAAATCACATGCTCATAAAATCTTCAACTAACTAACCAACTAACCGACTAACCGTTTACATCAATTGCATGCTTATAAAAAAAATTAACAAAACCAATAGGTTAAGCAATCATAATTAAATCAAACTAACTTCTATCTTTAATCCTTTTTTACCTTTAATTCAATTATTATAACATATCAATCCCTTATGTAGTAGATGAAAAATTTTCGAAAAAAAAAAAAATTAAATTTTTAAAAAAATTTCATCATCTCGCGTCATTGTATCATTGTATCAGTTAATCGCTTAACCTCCCCATCAACCAACGCGTCATGCAATGGCTAGCCAGTTTATGAGTTAGTGGGTGGGTTAAGATTTTGGTAAAAAAAAATTTGATTTAGAAGTTATAAATTGCAGTAAGCAAGTATATAAAAAAAAATGTTAAGAGGAAAACAAATAGGTATCATTAAAAAACATGATGTTATTTTAGAACAAAATATGTGTTCTTTTGCTCCTTTTACTATAAATGAAATAATGGAGTATATGCATGATTTTGTAAATCACTTAATTAAAAAAACTAATACTGATAATGTTTCTAATAAAACTTTAGCAAATGTTTTTTCTTTTATTGACAAAAAGAAAATTAAAGGAGAAAACAAAAAGGAAGAATTGAAAAAAAATATTACTAGTTGTGTGATAAAAAATTATAAAGAAATTGTGGAAAAAGCTTCTATTTTTAAAAATGAAGAAGAAGATAGAAAGAGTAAAAAACATATAAAACTAAGAAGAGAAATATTAAACGTTTGTAATTATTTAGTTTTAATTGATTATATGTTAGGTATTACGGTAAGTAAAACAGGATATGGAATAATTATTAAAGAAGCCCATACTAAATAAATTAAGTAAAAAAAATTTTAAAATTAATTTTTTTATTTTGTTGACATGTAAATAAAAATTGATTTTACTTTTTTAAATTTCAAGAATATAATAGGTGAAGACACATAGATAAAAATGAGTTTTACAACCGACCAAGAAAGAAAAGAATACATTAACGAGATGCTATTTCGTTATAACAACTTTAACCCAGAGACCATGACCTTCTCCGTGGAAACTATGAGCCCCGATGGTAAATATTATACCAAACAAATGCATCCTGAAGGAGCCTGGGATGAACTAGATCCAGAAGAGCGCAGACAATATCTTAGAACCGATCATACAGAGAAAGAAAAATGGATACTAGAAGAAGCAATAAAAACAGTAAAAAAATACAAAGGATACCCCGAACATACTAAAAACTGGGGAGAAGTAAACAAATCTAAATATGAAGAATATGATTTTAGCGAAGCAGAATTATGGATAGACTATAATGAAAGATGTGTCAACATACGATTGATTTGTCCTAAAACAAATTTAGGTCATATTGTGCATCTTGATTTAGATGATCTAGAAACAGATTACTATGAAGAATTAGAGTCTAAACTCCTATACAACGTGAAATGTGTTAAAGAAGACTTAATGTATTACTTTGATGAGTATACCAAATGTTGTGAAGAAGATTTTATAGATCAAGTTAAAGAGAGTGAAGAAAAAGATTTTGATAAAGATTTTGCTATAGTATCTTTTATTGAAAGTATGAAAGCAGGTTTTACCGATTGGCTTATGGAAGAAGATAAAGATTTTAAACCTTTATAAGGAAAAAAAAAAATTATAAAATAAAAAATTTTATAAAATAAAAAATTTTATAAAATAAAAAATTTTATAAAATAAAAATGCTAGAACTAGAGCCAGATTTTAAGCAAAAGCTAAGTGACCTACTTAAGGATAAATCAAATATTCATCCCATAAACACAAACAAAATCATTTACACAAATGGAACCAGGTTAATGCCTTATAAAAATCCTAGATGGTTTAGTGATATATACTATTACTGCAGTAAAATGATTTATGAAGAATCAATAGAAGATCTAAACATAATATTTCTCGGTGGCGGCAGCAGCATTTGTGTTAATCATTGTTTTTACTTTGAAGATTTAAATGATTTGAAACAAAGATTTTTAGACTGTCCAAACAAATTAAGTTTCCTTGAAAGTTGTATTAATGATATTAAAGAATACAGTATAAACATAAAACTTTAAGTTTCTATAAATATTTAACCCAGTAAAGGGTTATATATTTTACAAGTCCAATTCTATCAGTATTGTTAAATATGCATTTTTAGCATTAGGGTTATTTCTCCTTGTTATAAAGTTAATAACATCACATTGCTCTACCTCTAAGGGATTAGGAAAAACTGTACAACTACAACCTTCTCCTTTATTTTTTATTATGGAGTAGTTAGGTTGTTCAACTCCATTTATGACAATATTAACTTTTGACTCTTCTCTTAGTGCACCGGTCCCCTTAACAACCATTAAAGTTCCTCTTAAAATTCTACCAGAAACAGGCATACAATAACCTCCTAGCCCATGGCTTTCTCCAGTGCTACCATTACCAAAAGCAAACTCAAAATTACCATTTTTTAAATCTCCTTGTTCCTCAGCATGCACGCTTATAATAGGTTTAGGACCTATGAGAGAAGGAAGTGATACTTTTCCATCCACGTAAGATTTTGTTGCTATGTCTCTTTCTTCTGTAGGTGCCGCAACATTTTTTATAGTAAAACCTTGAAAATCTACATTAGATATTGCTGTAAAACTTCCATCAGGATTTTTTACAATGGCACCCCCATTATCAACATAATTTTTATTAGCAGCAGAATCACGATCTGTAGGATTTGGTATTCCAGTAAGTGGGTGAGTGTTCATATCTATTTTACCAGCTGCTAAGAAAGTTCCATATCGGTTTTTTGTTAAAGCATTACTACCTGCAGTTATTGTCTCAACAACAGCATCTACATATTTTTTATTAGCAGCTTCACTAAGATTCTCTGGGTCCGCAATATTTTTTATTTTATTAAAACCCATATTTAAATATCCTGTCATATGATATCCTCCATTTTCAACTAACAGCCCAGCGTTTGCATCAACATAACTTTTAGTGGCAACATCCTGTGGATTTACTGGATTACTAACTCTCGTTAATGTGTTTCCATTCATATTTATAGAACCATCAACAGATGTTGTTCCATCTTTACGTAAAAAATTATTTGAGATGTAAGCAAGTGATACCCCATCACCGCTTGTTTTAACTTCATCCATTCTTCCAAATTTATCAACAGGCATTTTTAATATTGCTAAAAAAGTTTATTTAAAATATCTTGAAATTTGTTACCCAAGCTCAATTCTTTAAGAATATATAAACATAAATGACCACAAAATACTTCACCTGCTTGTTGTAATTGGTCAGTATTGTAGTGTATCAGACTCCCTAAATAATCTATAATTTCGAGAGGTGGTTGTATACCATAACTATCAAAATAAATTTTTTTCTTTCCATCTTTAAACCAAGCAACCCAATGAGTACCAGGTCCGCCTGCGTCATCAAGATTAAATATACCACATTCTTTATTTCTTACTTTTTTAGGTAGGGTATCTCTTAAAAATATTCCTCTAAAATTTTTTATTTTTAATTTTTTTGCGACATCCTCAAGCTCAAAATTGCTTAATGGTTTATTTGGTAAAGTTATATTTTCAATTAAAATATTTTCCATTTTTTATATACTTAAATATTTACAATAGCACTATTATCAACCCATGAATTAAACTCATCAGAATAACCTTTCCACTTTACAAGAGATTTCTTTTTTCCTTTTTTAATAACCTTTTCTATCCTATACACCTCTTGACTCGTTTTTTGTAGTTCAGGTTCATAAAAGCTACCTTTTATTTCTTCACCATTTAAATCTTTAATCTTATACGTTATAGGCGTCGTATGTTTTACTTCTGTAACTGTAAAAACCTCTTCAGTCCATCTCGTAGTATAACCTTTTTCAAAAGTCTTTTTCTTTTTACTTATCCTTACTTTGTCTCCAACAGAAAACTTTGGTTTGATATCCTCCCTTACTTGATCATAATCAGGATACAATGTTGTCCAAACTTTATTTTCATTTTTCTTCTTACTTGCTTCAATTGGCGTCATCTTAATAGAAGAATGCCTCGTGTTGTTGTATTCCTTAACAAGATTTTGTAATACATCAATATAAACATTTGTTGAGTGAGCAGAGAAATACTTCCACATTTTTTCTTTCATTGTTCTAATCCATCTCTCAACAACGCTTGATTTTTCTTCATTTTCAGTAGAATACAATTCAACCAAATCTTTAACATCTTTGTTATAAAACTCTTTTCCCCGATCCACCCACATTTTTTCTGGCTTTCTTTCCTTAAAAATACTCTTCAGTGCAACAGAAACAGATTTTCCTGTTTTATCCTTTAATGGTATAAGCCATCCATATTTTGAAAAGATGTCAATGACAGCAAGAAGAAATTTTACTCCACGATTAAGTTTAGAAAATGCTTGCATATCTACTAAATCTGCTGCCCATATCCTATCAATACCATTTACTCTAACTCTCCTTTTCTTAAATTTTCTTTTTACAGGTTTATGTAATTCTTCTGCTAGTAAATTTTTTTTTTACCGACACCCATACCAAATCTTTTCTTGGTTCCTATCAATGAAGAAACCAATCCTCTTTCCATTCTTTCCTTAATAGTTGGATTATAGATACCGTTTAACTCTTTAAGCATATTAGCATCACACACATCATTACGTGTTTTAGTATCATTATGCTTAAGATAACAAATATCATGATGATATGCTGCTTTGTCAACGCGATTAACAGGCTTTGACCAATCTTTAGGTGTTAAGTCAGGATTTAATCTTTTCTTTAACTTAGTACCAGGACCAGTAAAGTTATGCCCAGGTAAATGCATTTCAACAGGCAAGTTATTGATTGCTTTGTTTAACAATGACCCACCTTCTTGTTGTTTAATAAACTGTGTTTTTGTTGTTCCACATTCAACACATTTTCCACGCATCATATTTCTACCATTTTTACTTACCGTATACTGTATATCAGTAGTATCAGTTTTCTTTTTACATTTAAAGCAATACATTTTTTTTTATATTAAATAATTTTTTTAAATATAAAATGGATATTGTTAATTTATCTTGGAATGAAGCGTTAGCAAAAAGATTTAATCATCCCCTTTTACCTAGGAGTATCAGAGGTTTAATAGTAGGTAAATCAGGATGTGGTAAAACTACACTTTTACTTAACCTTTTGTTAAGACCTGATTGGTTAGATTATAACAACTTATGCGTTTTTGGAAAAAGTTTGTTTCAACCAGAATATCGCATACTTAAAAAAGCTTTTGAAGAAAAAATACCAAAAGAAAACATATTAAGGTTGTTTTCTCTTAAAGATGAAGTTCAAAACCGTGATATTTCACCTACAGCATTAGTTGAAGAATGGGCAAAAACAATTAAGGAAAAATCTGATATCAATTGTGAATTTTTTGAATATGCTAGTGATGTTCCTGACCCAAGAGAATTAAATGCATCAAATAAAAACTTAATGATATTTGATGACTTACTTTTAGAAAGACAAAACAAGTGTGAAAACTATTATGTAAGGGGTAGACATAGTAATGCTGATTGTTTTTATCTTGCACAAAATTATTTTAGACTACCACGACAAACTATTAGAGAAAATGCAAACTTAATATGCTTGTTTAGACAAGACTTAAAAAATCTTAACCATATTTATAGTGATCATGTAGGGGATGATATGACTAAAACAGAGTTTATTAATTTTTGTAAAAAGTGTTGGGAACAACCTCATGGTTTTGTAGTGTTAGATTTAACTAAGAACCGTAATGATGGAAAATATAGATGTGGTTTTGACAACTTTTACATACCACGAGATTACTATTAAAAATATATTTTCATTTTAAAAATATATTTTACAAATTATAAAAATGGAAGTAGAATTACTTAAAAAGATAGTAAAAAACACAGAACATAAAACTTCATTCCAAATTATCGTAAGTGACAATAAAACAGAGTTTAGAACAATATTTACTCCTCCTCTTTTATTAGAAAAAGATAAAGAATATGAAATAGCGTTGGTTAATCTTGAAACTTATTATTCATTTCCTAATATTGATGCAAGCAATAACATTTTTGTTTATACACCAGATAATGGTACATCATGGGTAAAGATAAGAATACCTGAAGGAAGTTATGATCTAGTTGATATTAATGATGTAATTCAACAAGAAATGAGAAAAAAGGGACATTATGATGCTGTTAATGAAGAATATTATATTAACATCTCAGCAAATACTAATACTTTAAAGTCTATTCTTGTTTTAGAAAATGGATATCAGGTTGATTTTAACCAACAAAATTCTATTGCTAAAGTATTAGGGTTCTCTCGTGCTAAATATGAACAAGGATTTCATGAATCAGAAAATGTAGTAAATATTCTTAGTATTAATAGCTTACTAGTTAATATTGACTTAATTTCAGGTAGTTTTGTTAATGGTTCACAAAGAAATACAATTTATAGTTTTTTTCCAAATGTATCACCAGGATATAAAATAATAGAAAATCCGGTAAACCTTGTTTATCTTCCTCTATCATTAAATGAAATACATGATTTAAATGTATCAATTACAGACCAAGATGGAACATTACTCAATCTTAGAGGGGAAAATTTAACAATTAGATTTCATATAAGAGAAGCAAGATAAATATAAAAAATGACAAACTATATTAATGCAAAAATAAATATATCAGACGGACAAAAAGAAAAAATTATACATTCTTTTAGAAACAAAGCTCCGGCAAGTATTCGTTTAAAGTATGATGATATTCATGGTAATGATGTAATAGCACTAACCAATTCACAAGTAAATAAACTTACAAAAGCTTATAAAGGTAAAAAGGGAACAACGATTAATATGTCTCCTAGACAACTTAAGCATAATATGAAAGTAGAGGGAGGATTTTTACCTTTGTTGGCTGGTTTAGCTTCATCAGTTCTACCTACATTAGCAAGAACCGTTTTACCTGCAATAGGAGTTGGTGCACTATCTGGTCTAGCTTCTTCAGGTGTTCAAAAAGCAATGGGTAACGGGCTTTACCTTAAGAAAGGTGGTTGCGTCTGTCAAGTAGAAACTGATGGTGAAGGTTTATATCTTAAACCATACAAAGGTAAAGGATTGAGTTCCGTTGGTGATGGATTGTATTTAAAACAAGGTGGTAAAATTTATGATGGAAAAGGTCTTCTTTTAGGACCTAATAGCCCATTTGCTAATATTCCTATATTAGGTGCAATATTGTAAATTAAAAAATATGAATGTACATAAATTTGGAAATGGAAAACATAAAATAGTTCAACCAAAAACTATTTTTTGGAAACCTGTAGAAGTTAAGTATCCAGCTAAAAAAGTTAATCCTGTTACATGGGATATTTTTACTCAACAACCGTTAGTAATAGAAGGAGGACAAACGATGACGATAGCCTTAGGTATGGGCTTCAATATGAGTAAAGGTTTTGTTTTAGCTTCTTTATCTTATAATCTTAAACTTAATCAAATATCTATTACAAATGAAGTTACATTAGAAGAGGTGAATGATATGGTTGCAACAATTACAAACAACTCTGGTAAAATAAAAAAAATACAAGAAAACACCTTTTTGTGTCGTCTTTACTATTCTATTTAAAAATATGTTGCTGTTAATAAAATGGAACTAAAAGAAAAGATTTATCCAGAGCTACCAGAAGCACGAAATATGCCAAATGCACCATCATTAGAGCCAGTAATAACCTCAAGAGACAATGGTCAATCCTTTAGATTGCAAAAGATATCAGAAATTCAGACTTTTCTAGAAAATGAAGTTAGGGAAAGAGAGCAACTAAGTAAAAAATACTTGAAGATTAGTAAGAGTGTGGACAATGTAGAAGCTGGACTAACCGTTATAGCACTAGGCGCAGGAGCAGGGGGAATCGCTTTACTATCAACCGTAGTAGCGATACCTGCAACTATGGTTCTAGAAGGCTGTGCTTTAGTTGTTGGGTTAGCCGCTTTAGTGGGTAAGTTTGTAGTTAGAAGAAGCAGAACAAAATCTGAAAAACATCTTCAGATTAAAATGTTAGCAGATTCAAAGCTAAACACACTACTTACACATATATCAAAAGCAATAACAGACAACAAAATAGATCATTCAGAATTTACTTTAATTATGGATGAATTGGAAAAATACAAACAAATGAAGGAAGAAATTAGGAGTAAGTCAAAGAAAAAAAGCAAGCTAGAGGAGTCAGAGTCTTTGATAGAGAAGGGACGAATAGAAGCACGGGAGGAATTCAGGAGACTTGTAGAAAGGCATTCAAATTAAAAATAAAACCACCTAAGTTTAAGTGTTCTTGTGCATGTGAGATAGACAACACAAATTAAAAAATTCTTTTACTTTTTAAAAAATGTCATTTTTGAAGATAAAAGACCCTTTAAAAAGGGAACAAACAGTAAAAGAATATCTTGAACTAAAAAAAAAAATTCGTGATGATCAGATTTCAGAGAAAACAGGTAGACTTAAATATCAACAACAACTTTCTAGGTTTTTTAGACCTGTTTCAGAAAAACTAGACCCTATTAAAAAATCGGTACGAGAAATTGGAGCTATTAATTTAAAAGGTTTTCCTTCTATATTAGCATTTGATATAGAAAAATTTAGCTCTGAAGAAATAGACAGTATTGAATTAGAAAGTAAAGAAAAAGGTACCAGAAAACCATATTTTCTTGGAAAAATTGCAAAAAAACAGTTAAAAAGATATGATGAAGAAGATGAAGTTGATACAACGTTTGGGTTTTATGATAATGATGGAAAATTATATATTGGTGATAAAGAAGTTGATATTTATAACAATCACTTTGTATTAGTTGGTGAATACGATTATGATACAGATACAGAAGGTTTGTGGGAATTAATTATTTCTAAAAACCCAAAGAAAAAAAAATATAATTTAACTGATTTAAATTTTTATACGGAAATAATGAAAATATCCAATGCTCTTTATTACAATAACAACCCATTAACTAGGCTCGCAAAATATGTTGATGAAACGCTTAAATCTAAGTGGAAAAAAATACTTAGTAAAATTTGGAATGATATAACTTTAGGAAGAGGAATTACTATTATCCCTTCTGACCCTAACGCACTATTAGAAAGACTAGACCTCTTAATGGCAAGTAAAGGAGCTGGTCATACTGGTGTAAGAAAGGAGTTTGTAAGTATTTGTGATGAATTAAAAAGACAGCGTATATTAGATACAAAAGCTTATAAAAAATTAATGTCTAAAATATAAAAAATGATTACATCACAAAATAGAGGATTTAAAAGAAATTATGCTTATGGAGGAGCAGGAGTATTTGATACTATAACTAATTTTCTTACAAGACTATTTACAAGTCAAGCAGCTAAACAAATTGCATCTTCAGCAGTTGATGTTGGTAAGAGTGTAGCTAAGGAAGGAGCAAAGAAAGCATTAGAGGTTGGAAAGAGTGCAGCAGTTGATGCAGGTAAAAAGTTAGTTCAAAAGGCTTTAACACCAAAATCTAAAAAGATTATAGAAAAATATACTCAAAAGCCTACTACAACAACTCAACCTGCAGCGCAAAATATTAGTGCTTTAATAGATGGTAGTGCCATTGCTATACAAGATTTAGTTAAGAAATTAAATAGTAAGGGTGGTGGAGTTAAAGTAATATGAAATTTAAGTTAAGTTAAGTAAATTATTACATTAAATAAATGCCATATCTAAAATTTAATTTAACACATTATGAAAAATACAATACAAAAAAGGTTAGTATCCTTTATGCAAATTTTAAACTTGATGAAGATTGTGAAGTATTAGATTGCAGTGATACAAATTATAATTATAAAAAGGTTGATTTAAAATTGTCGCCTGAAAAAGCTGATATCATTAAGGAATTTGAAGAAGATGTAAATAAATATTTAGGAGAAAATGACATACCTAAGGTAACCATTCTTTATGGAAATAAAATTTATCTAAAAATGAAAAAAAACCTTACAGTAGAAAAAATTGAAAATATTAAACTTAAGGGTGTGTATGTAAATGATGAAAACAGATCATTCCCTCAACTATGGGCAAATTAATATAACAATTATAATTTGACTTAAAAATTATAATTGTATATAATAAAATGGATATTTTAAATATTAAAGCGCCGATTTTAAAAGATGATAGTATTGTTGATTATGAATATCATGAGTATCTTCCTATTTCAGGAACCAATTTAAACAACCCTGGAGGAAATATTAGGATTGATATCGAAACTCAAGATATTTTTTATCATCCTTCTGAAGCATATTTACAAATTATAGGTAAATTATTGAAACAGGCACCTGCCGTTGGTGGTGGCGACGTCATGTATGATAGAGCGGCGGATGAGGTTGCCTTAATAAACAACGGGATGATGTATTTGTTTAAAAATATTAGATATCAACTTAGTGGGCAAGAGATAGAAAACATTAATTACCCCGGTCAAACTACCACAATGTTAGGATTGTTAAAATACCCAGATGATTTTTCTAAATCACAGGGGTTAAACCAACTATGGTATAAGGATCTTAATAATACCGTTGCAAACAATAATGGCTTTACTGTAAGAAAAAACTATATTTTATCAGTTGGTGATGTTTTTAATGATCCAGCTAGACTATCAGGTGTAGAAGATGGTGATGTGGGGACATTTAGTTTTAGGATACCATTGAAACACATATTTGGTTTTTGTGAAGATTACAACAAAATTTTATATGGTATGAAACAAACTTTAACCTTAACAAGAAATAATGATAATGATGCAATTTATAGAGTTGGTGCTGATGCTGGTAGAATTATTTTACATAAGGTATCTTTGTTTATGCCTCATGTAGATCCTGAAGATGGCAATAAGATGGAACTTTATAAATTTATTGAGAAGAAAGAAAGATTTCCAGTTGGATATAGAATGATACAAAGCGACAGTATTTCGGTTGAACGAGCAACAAGTTTTACTTGGAGGTTATCATCTAAATCATCCCCAGAGGTGCCACGTTTTTTAATTGTTGGATTTCAAACTAACAAAGATGGAAACCAATTACAAAACCCAGCTATATTTGACAACTTAAATGTTAAAAATATTTATGTAATGTTAGGTTCAAAAAAATACCCACTATATGATTATGATATAAATTTTAATCAAAATCAATTTAGTAGAATATATAGTGAAGCTGCTTCATTTAGAAAAAAGTTTTTTAACATGGATGAATTAGTATCAAACCCTAATATTACTCCTATAGAATTTAAAACCCTTTACCCTTTGTTTGTGTTTGATGTATCAAAGCAAAGTGAAAAGTTAAAGTATTCTGTAACTGATATTCATATTAAGGCAGCATTTACTAGAAATCCACCTGCCGGTACCAAGGCATATGCAGTTTTACTTAGTGATAGACTAATTAACTTCCATAGTGATGGGAATAAGATGAGTGTAGTATATTAAGTAATTTTTTACTTAAATAAAATGAAAAAGGTTGCTGATTTTAAGAAAATATTAACAGATAATAATATTAAGTTTTATTCCTATTGGAACAAGAAAAAGTATATTGATGTGTTAAAAGAGCATGGTTTGTATCCTGAAGAGGAAGAAAAAAAATTTTTAAAAAAAATTCCTAATTATGATAGATTAAAGGATATTGCTAAAAACCCAAAGAGGGTTACCTTAACGGATGTAGAAACTGAAGAGGTGAAAGAGTTTCCATCAATTTATAAGGCTAGTAAGTATATTGATAAATGTCCACAAACGATTGAAAACTGGAATGGTAGAGTATGGAATGGTAAATATAGAATTGATATTCAGTAGTTTTATTATTTATGAAAAAAATAATAAAATTTGACTTAAGGAAAGAATTTTTTATTTAAAAAAATGGAACGTCAATTTGATAGATACAATGTAGCTGGTTTAAGAAATTTAGCAAGGGAAAGGGGATTAAGAAGATACTCAAGGCTTAGACGTGATGAATTAATAACTCTTTTGATTAATACGGGACCCTCAATATTAGATAGAGAGCCGGATACCATTGATACACCAATATTACAACCAACGCCCTATATACCACCAAGACAAAGACCAACCAGGCAACAAACTACTTCAGTTAATGATTTGCTAAGGAGCATAGAAAATGTAAGAGTAGAACAACCAAGTATAACACCTGAACTTAATGCTTTAAAAAAAAAATTAAAAAGTATATATGATGAAGAAAGAGAGGAAAAAATAAAAATAATACAAAATAGATCTGCCTTAAAAAATTATGCAACTGAACATAAAATAGATGGTATACCTGTTAAAACGATACAAGAGTTTTTAATGCTAACAAAACCAACAATTGAAAAACTTTTAAGAAGCATGCATAGTCATAAAGTAAAAATAAATCTTCAATGTTTTATGGAAAGAGGAGAGGGTAATAATAGACAAATAGTAGAAGCAAATTTTTCTTCTTTTGATAAAGATGGTTATGAGATTATTTTAGAAGGAACTAATATAGAAAAAGTATACGAAGAAATGATGGAAAGAATTATAGAAAATTTTATTAATTTTGTTTCATGTGGTAGTGGTTGGACGTTTAATAGTGTGGTTCATTTAAAGTTACATAGTGTTATTTATGAACCATTAAGAGCAGGTGGATGGATACCTTTACCTAAGTGGATTGCTAACAAAAAGGCATGTATTAATATGAAAAGTGAGAATGATGAATGTTTTACAGATTGTATTTTGAGACATTTAAATCCAACAGATAAAAATCCACAAAGAGTTGATAATGATTTAAAATCAAAGAAAAATAGCTTAAATATGAAAGGAATTAATTATCCTGTTTCTTTACAGGATATAGATAAGTTTGAAAGGCAAAATCCAACAATTAGCGTTAATGTTTTTGGGATAGTAGAAGGTAAGGAAAAAATCAAACGTATTAGAGTTATAAAAAGTTTAAAAGAAAATCATATAAATTTGTTATATATTGAAGATGAAGAAGAAAAAACACATTATGTTTTAATAAAAAATATTAATGCTTTACTGAGAAATCAAACAGCCTCTAATCATAATGTAGAGTATTGTATGCTTTGTATGAATCATTTTGGTAGTGAAAAACTTTTAGAAAAACATATGGAGCGTTGTGAAGATCATGATGGAGTTGATTTAATAATGCCTAAGTTTGATCCTGAAAATCCTGAAGAAATTTTTATAAAGTTTAAAAACTATTGTAGAAAAATTATGGTACCATTTATAGTTAATGCTGATTTTGAATGTATATTACAAAAAATAGAACCACAACAAAAAAGTAATACTATTGAAACACAAAAGCATATACCTGTAAGTTATAACTATTTAATTTGTCCTTTTAATGATAAAATTATGAAACCAGTATTAAGAGGATATGTAGGCGAGGATGCAGAAAAACATTTTATAGATACTTTAACTAAGGATGCTAAACAACTTTATAAAGAATTTTATAAAAACCCAGTAAAAATGGAAATTTTAACTGAAGATAAAGTTAGAAAACATAAAAATGAAGTAAAATGTTGGATATGTGGTGGTAAATTTACTCATGAAAATTATAAAGTAAGAGATCATTGCCATTTTACTGGTAATTATAGAGGAGCCGCTTGTAATAATTGTAATCTTAAAGCAAAAGCTCCAAATTTTATACCTGTTATCTTTCATAATTTATCTGGTTATGATGCACATATTTTTATTAAGTATCTTGGTAAAACTAGTGGTAGAATTGATTGTTTACCTAACACAGAAGAAAAATATATTAGTTTTACAAAAAATCTAAAGGTAGGAAATAAAAATATTAAATTAAGATTTCTTGATAGTTTTAAGTTTTTAGCTAGTAGTTTAGAAAAAATTGTAGAAAATTTAAAAGATAAAAATTTTAAAAATTTAAAGTATTATTTAGAAAATCATCGTGGTGGTTATACAGAAGAAAAATTAAAATTGTTAAGTAGAAAGGGTATCTTTCCTTATGAATGGATGGATAGTTTTGATAAGTTAAAAGAAACACAACTACCGCCTATAGAAGAATTTTATTCAAGCTTAAATGGAGAAGGAATAGAAGAAAAAGATTTGGCACACGCGTTAAAAGTGTGGGATGTTTTTGGTTGCAAAACTATGTCTGATTATTTACAACTATACAATGAAACAGATGTTGTACTTTTAGCTGATGTTATGGAAAACTTTAGATTTTCTTTACATAAAGAATTTGACTTAGATCCTGCTTGGTATTATACTTTACCTGGATATGGATGGGATGCTATGCTAAAGGTAAGCGAAATAAAATTAAAAAAACTTACTGATATTGATATGCTTAACTTTTATGAAGCATCAAAAAGGGGTGGCGTATGCATGACAAGTATTAGACATTTTGAAGCGAACAATAAGTATATGGGTGAAGAGTATGATGCAACTAAACCTAGTATATATGGGATTTATATTGATAAAAACAGTCTTTATCCTTGGGCTATGAGTAAGCCTTTACCTGTAAACTATTTTAAGTGGATGACAGATGAAGAATTAAATAACTGGGAAAAATATCCGTGTACCCTGGAGGTTGATTTAGAGTATCCTAAAGAGTTACATGATTTACATAATGAAATGCCTCTAGCAGCAGAAAAATTAAAAGTTAGTAAAGTAGAAAAGTTAATACCAAACTTAAATGATAAGGAAAAATATATACTTCATCATGAAGCTTTAAAGACTTACCAGAGATTAGGATTAAAAATTAAAAAAATACATCGTGGAATTAAATATCAAGAGAGTACCGCTATTAAAAAATATGTTGATAAGTGTGTAGAATTAAGAACACAAGCAAAGAAGGATGAAAATAATTTTTTAGATAATTTATGGAAGTTAGCAATGAATTCTGTTTTTGGTAAAACCATGGAAAATATAAGAAATAGAGTAAACATAGAATTAGTTAATGGTGAAAATAGTGAACGTTTTAAAAAGTTAACAGCAAAACATAACTTTCATAATCATACTATATTTGATGAAAATTTGGTTGCTGTTCATATGAAAAAAACATGGATTAAATATGATAAACCAATTTATTTAGGAGTAAGTATACTTGATATTAGCAAAACAACTATGTTAGAAGATTATTATAACTATTTTAAAAATAAATTTGGTGAAGATAAAGTATTTATGTGCTATACTGATACTGATAGTTATGTTTTAAAAATAGAAACTGAAGATTTGTATGAAGATTTAAAAGAGGATGCCGATGATTTGTTTGACTTTAGCAATTATCCGAAAAATCATCCATTGTATAGTGATAAAAATTGTAATGTGTTAGGTAAGTTTAAGGATGAACTAAAGGGAGATCTTTTAACTGGATTTGTAAGTCCTGGAGCAAAAACTTATGCTATGAAAAAATTTATCTTAAGAAAAGATAAAAATGATAATGCTTTAACTGATAAAAATGGTATGTTTGTTTATGAAGATAGTTCATCAGAAACTAAAAAATGTAAAGGAGTTAAAAAGTCTGTAATTAAAAATGACCTAAAATTTAAAACTTATAAAGATTGTTTGGATACTAAAAAAGATTTTTGTGTAACTATGGGAGGAATAAAAAGTAAACATCATGAATTAACCACTATAAAAATGAAAAAAATAGCATTAAGCTTTGAAGATGATAAAAAGGGTTTGATACTCTTGGATGGTAGTTATAGAACATTATCATGGGGTCATTATAGGCTGACTGATGAAGCATAGGGAGCAAGACCAAAAATAAAATAAAAATTTTTATTTGTTAATAAAACAAATAAAAATATTTTTTTTTTTTTTATTTAATTGGTAAATCATTTTCTGTTGTAAAAGGAATTAACAATTCTATTAATGCATTTCTATTTAGTCTAGTAAAACCTTTTATTTTTTTCTTTACTGCTAAATATTGTAATTTAAAAATTCCATAACACTCTAGTTTATCTTTTATTGAACCTTTCCATTTTTCTTTAAAATTAATTTCTTCAACTATTTCTCGTGCTCTATCATCATCAAAACAATCAGCACAGTAAAATTGTGAACAATCATTATTAAAACAATTCCAAAAAGAAGGTAAACATTTTTTCCTGCAATATATACAAGTTGGAGAAATACAAGTTGAACAACTGATATATAAAAAAGTTTTTTCTCCCCATTCACACTTACATGATTTTGACCAACCAAACGGTTTATCTTTGTTAATACACGCTTCACATTTTTTTATAAATCCCTTTCCCTTTTTTACTTTTCTTTTTAATAAACTATTACAACAGGTACAGTTTGTTAATAAAATACTTTCATTTTCACAATAGTAAGGACAAACTCTAATTTCCATAATTTAATTATTAGTTTGCTTTAAGATTTATAAATTTTATTTCATTTTTTTTTTCATTTTTTTTTTTTTTTACCAAAATCTTAAGCCCACCCACTAACTCATAAACTGGCTAGCCATTGCATGACGCGTTGGTTGATGGGGAGGTTAAGCGATTAACTGATACAATGATACAATGACGCGAGATGATGAAATTTTTTTAAAAATTTAATTTTTTTTTTTTTCGAAAATTTTTCATCTACTACATAAGGGATTGATATGTTATAATAATTGAATTAAAGGTAAAAAAGGATTAAAGATAGAAGTTAGTTTGATTTAATTATGATTGCTTAACCTATTGGTTTTGTTAATTTTTTTTATAAGCATGCAATTGATGTAAACGGTTAGTCGGTTAGTTGGTTAGTTAGTTGAAGATTTTATGAGCATGTGATTTAGCCGCGCGTTACATGAAATTGATAATGGGAGTGAGGGGGATGAGGGCTAGCAGAGGGGATAAGGGCGGGTTGATTTGGATAAGGTATGTTGTATTTCGTAAGGCAAGTCGTATTTCTGAGATATGATAAGGGTAATGTTCCAGATCGAGCATTTTATTATCTACTCTTGTCTTTGAATAAACTTCTGTTCTGTTTATTTTGAAAACCGGTCGTGCTATCGGTTGAAAACCGTTAATGTTTTCCGTTCAAAACCGGTTGTACCTCCTGTTGAAAAACGTTTGTATGAAAGCATAAAAACAGACATAGGCCACTTCCTGTTAATAATAGCTGTAAGTACAATTGAAAACCAAAACAACAAAATAATAACAGGGGGAAAAAGCCCGAATAAAAATTGAATTAGTATTATGGGTTTCAGTCATTTCGATGTGAACGCTTCTGTAACCAATAGGCTCCTGATACATATTTGCAGCAGATGACTTTCAGAACACATTCTTGTAACATACAAATTATCGTCAAGATTTAACCCTTTCCCCAACAAGCCCTGGTTTTCACGTGTCTGCAGTACACGTCTTTTGAAAACACTGTGGGAAAAGGAGAAATTGCTCGTAACGAGCAATTTCTCCTTTTCCCACAGTGTTTTCTACCCTTTTGGGGAACTTTCTGTCATTTTCATCAAATTTAAAATTGTCGTCTGCAAACTCTTTCAATTTGAACCAGTCTAAAATTTATCGTTTGGGAAAGGGTTAAGTACATGTATACATGTACTGCATTATTTCCTAGCGTTTGAATGATTTTATATAGTTTTAAAGATACATCTATACTCATTTTCGGCCAGTTTTTAATCACTTCCATCTTTATTTTATGAAACTATAGTCATTCTTATATCTTCATGCCAAATGTTGCCCCTGACAGCTGCAGGGTTACACAGATTACGACGGATAGAAAATGCATTTCATTTTTTTTTTTGCAGCCTTCAAAGAAATCACTGTTGTCGTTTCCGGTTTTAAATAAGGACAAATCCTTTGAGTTTCACTATCCCTTATGTCACATAATTATATTGGTAATTTATCTATTTTTACACAGCTGACCAAATTCTGAGCTATTCTACACATTTTCAAGTTTTAACAGCGTCATTCTCTCTCTCTCTCTCTCTGTCTGCATGGATGCACCTTTAAGTATTAAACAGCTGATGAAATTAAGTGATGGTTTATCTTATTACTTATTTTAAAACACAAATTTGCAGCAAAACAACACTAAACACATCCTCGTGAAATACAGATTTACCCTTTACCACACAGTCTCGTATTTAAACAACCGACGAAGACGACTTTTGAAAACATTGTGAGAAAAGGAGAAAATGTTGGTAACCAACATTTTCTCCTGTTCACATCACGTTTTCAACGTTTTCAAAGGATACCTCGGTAATTTAACTCTATACCATAAGACAATATTTTAGACTTAACAAAATTCAAAGCATTTGCAGACGACAAATCAAAGGCGGTTCAAGTGATGAAATGCCTGTAACTCAGTAGAAAACATTGTGGGAAAAGGAGAAAATGCTGGTCACCTGTATTTTCTCCTTTTCCCACAATGTTTTCAAAAGCTTTCTTTATAAGGTCGTTAAAACTCGGGAATGTTAAGCAATATTTAATTTGTCGTCTGCAAAACGTCTCAAATTTTGAAGAGTCTAGAATTTTGTCATCAAGTAAAGGATTTAACTCTTTACCACACAACCCCGAGTTTTAACGACCCTGAAGAAAAAGCCTTTTGAAAACATTGTGGGAAAAGGAGAAAATGCTGATAACCAGCATTTTCTCCTTTTCCCACAATGTTTTCTACCCTATCCAATAGATAAATCACCATTTAAGCTTTGCTTAATTTGTCGTCTGCAAATGCTTTCAATTTGGTCCAGTCTAAAATGTTGTCGTTTGGTAAAGGGTTAAGACTTGAGTTGTCTGCGCACTGTTAACCCTTATTCTGCTATACAGGTAAAATGAAATTTTTAAACCGGTTTAAAAACCCAAATAAGGCTATTTTAAACTTAATTTTTGGAAAAAAAATATATCCTTATCGGACAGTGAGGTCTAAGATCAGACTGCACGTTCTGTGCAGTCTGATCTTGATCTACACTGGCCGCTGTAGGTCGGTGAGTTGCGCTTAGCAGCCTAATGGTTACAGATACGCTTCTATGATTCATATCATTTAAAGTATTAAACGGCCAATAAAACACAGTAATGGTTTGTCTTATTGCTTAACTCTTTACCAAACGACAACATTTTGGACCAGTCAAAAATGATAGCATTTGCAGCCGACAAATTAAATGTGACCCAAAGGATATCACTTGTATCTTGTACAGGTAGAAAACATTGTAAGAACAGGAGTAAATACTTGTTACAAGTATTTTTTCTTTCTCATGTTTTTAAAAGCCTTTTTTTCTGGGTCGTTGACACCCGGGGTTGTTTGGTAAAGGGTGCTGTATCAAGGAAACTGTAAACATATAGGAAACTGGAGAAAATGCCGGTTACTTCAATGTCTTTCCCACCATGTCTTCAAAAATCTTCTTCTTCAGTGTTACTAAAACGCAGGATTGGTAACAAGCAATGTCACCTTTCTCCCAGCAATGTTTTCTACCATTCCAAAGCCAATTCGCATCGTCTGAGCTGCACATCTGACCTGATGTTTTTAGATTTCATAGGTCAGTAACGTGAAGCATTCGCCAGTGAAGGTTTCAGCCATGCTTGTTTTAATAATCCCGTAATGCATTGCATTGTTACATAAGATTCGTCTCAATAACTATTAGTTATTATATGTTTCATACCGAGAAACTTTCGCCATGTATATAATCTACCACATCAGTTAGGTTTCATTTGTCGTTTGCAAAAGCTTTCAATATGGAGCAATCTAAAATTTTGTTGTTTGTTAAAGAGTTGATGGCGTTTAAGCTAGAATGTCCAGAATGATTTCAGAATGGAAACATTACGCACGCTCGCTCCATTGGATAACTACAAAAACGAGGCAAAACAGATTGAACGAAATAAGTGGGTAATAAAATAACGTGTCAAAAAATGCCCATAGCGGGACACAGTATTAACCTCTAACCCTTTTACACACAATATTTTTTTAACGATCCTGGGGAAGAAGGACTTTGAAAACAATATGGGAAAAAGAGAAAATGCTGGTGACCAATATTTTCTCCTTTTCCCACCATGTTTTCTACACGTACTGAGACAAATACCATTATCAGAATTACATTAAGTTTGTCGTCAGCAAAATGCTTTTAAGTCTGACATGGCTAAAATTCGGTTGTCAAGTGAAAAGTTAACATGTCGATTAAAATACGACGGACTCAAACCTACAAAATGGATTTTTGATGGGTTTTTGTAAAGGTTAAACGATTAAGTGATAGCAAAAACAGCGATCAAATTTTCCCTTTGTCACAGTGCTTTGAAAAAAGTAAGATCACATAATGTAGTCCCCAAATCAAAAACAAGCTTCAAGCATTGTAATGAATTCCAGTGACCCATTTATATTCAAGATAAGCAATAAACAAAAGGTCACTGTTTTTGGCTCTCAATTCCGACAGAAAACAACCCGATAATTTGTCCTTATATCACATTGTTTTAGACAATGTTGAACGAATTTAGAGTTCTTATAAAAGAGATAAGCGGCTCCAAAGCTTGTTTGTGCGGTGTTTAAGGCTGTTTTCAACATTATTTCCGATAAATCTGGGCAGCCACTATACTTATAAATGCTTTGCTTACGTCAGGATCTTTTACCACTGTTTCGAACAGCATTCTTCCAGAGCCACTGACTGCTTTTCCTCATAAGCATCGTCGAAACAATGATCAGCGGTCAGACAGGAATGAATCCTGTCGCAATGACTGTCATTAGTCCTCGGAGAGAAACTGGATCCGAACCAGCAACCCCGGCCTTGCCTCAAGTCCTGTATGCTACCGACTGCGCTACCGGGACTCGCCGCCAATGATCGTAATCATTCACAGTGCCCAAAATATTTATAGTTAGCAAAAAACAACAGGGCCCTGTATTTTCCTCTTTCAATTCATTACAAACATTCAATGTCTCCTTTTTTCACAATGTTTTAGCCAATTTTGTTCAAATACAACATCCGCATTAACTCTTCAAGCGCTTTTCACAACTATTATTGCCACTGCGGTCAGTGTAGATCAAGATCAGACTGCACAAAACGTGCAGTCTGATCGTAGGTCTACACTGTCCGCTTTGCTGAAAAAATTCTATACAAAAGTATCCTTGAAATTGCAGCTATTCGAGTCTTATTTTCAGTTTTAAAATGTCAGACTCAATTTATTCGCTTAATCCTTATCCTGCTTATCGCGACCCACCGACCTTTTGCGGACAGCGTAGATCAAGATCAGACTGCACAGAACGTGCAGTCTGATCTTTGATCTACACTGTCCGATAAGAAGATATCTTTCCCCCAAAAATACCATTGAAACAAGACAGTTTTTGGCTTCTACTATCTACTATAAAGTTTCATTTCTTTTATTCAGCAGGATAAGGGTTAATCCTTATCCTACTAAATAAGTAAAGTGAAACTTTCAAGCCGATATTAAAAACCCAAATTTTGCTATTTCAAAGGGTTTTTTTTTTGACAAAGATATCTCCTTATCAGTCAGTGTAGATCCAAGATCAGATTGCACGTTCTGTGCAGTCTGATCTTGATCTACATGGTCCGCAAAAGGTCATTGAGTCGCGCTTAGAAGCTTAATGGTAAAGAGTTAAAAAAAAACACCAAGTGCAAAGGATTGTAATGATTCCCAGTGACCCATTATTCACAATTAGTTTGCAATAAACACCAGGGCACTGTTTTTTTCTCTCTCAATTAATTGATAACAAAAAACAAGCCCGGCTGTTGTTTCATCGTTTGTAGTTTATCTCTCTTACCTCTCAGATCTTCATTCACGAAAAAATAGGGATCTTTTTATCGGCGATCTGAATACGGTTGTGTGACACTTCTTGTTTTTTGCTACATTGAAAAATAGAGTGAACATCTTTGACTAGTCTCAATAATGAGACGTTTGTGGTGCTTCTTTTCTTATTTGGACATCTACTGTGCACTGCACCGTCTCAAGTCCATCGAGAATGTTCAGGTAGCAAAGCTACGGCGCTGACTTTCTTTTTCGTCGGTTTAATCTGTATTGCAGCGAAATACAATTAATTTTTAGTGACACGAATGACAAAGGAAAAATTATTAAATATTTCATTACCTAAAGCGGTCGTAGAAGTCTTTTTATAACGCGTAAATCTCGAAAAGAACGAATGAAACCTATCGTGTTCGGCGGCTACTTTGTGTGTATTTTGGGGAACGTAAACACCTCGAGTATCAGATGAATGAAACTTTATTTTTCGTATATTTAGCGTTTAAACTGAAAATATTTCTAGTTGGAAAAGCACAGTGAAAAAACGGCCCCTTCGGATGATAGACCATGCTCCTTTGTATGGGTACAGGCACAAAATAGTTCCAAAAGAAATAACAAACTTGCACTCTGTTTCCACAAAAATCATCAAAATTAAGCAACCCCAGAAGCATATTTTAGACCTGTCCTTCCGTTTTCCTTGATAAAACAGTGCAGCAGAAGTGCTTGCTATAAAATTTTCAAACGGGACTACTTTTGACCACTATGGCAGTTCGCAGTGGTATGACACCGGCTGACTTTTGACCTACTTCTCGGTATTTATATACTCGAATGAAAAAATAGTAATTCGCGATTGGTCAAAAATAACACCATGTTTGTTCCGCGGGCCCCTGCAAGTCTTTTTGCGGGCACTTTTATGAAATCAATATACATGTACGAGTGTTAATACCGCTAAAAGATGCCCCGTAGCGATTATTTACACCATAGCAAATGAATAAGATAGGAAATAATTTTTTTCTGTTTTCTCGATCGTTCCATATTTGAGCCATGCTCTGTGAAAACAGGGTTAATGCATCTGCAAAAAGTATCAACCCAGCGTAGTTCACTATTTGGTCAGTTTCTGCATGTCAACGAACCTATCTACCTCATGATTTCGTCGGTTGTCAAACAAAATAGATTTTATGGATCCATAATTAGATGCTTGGTACGATGCATCACGGAGATGCATTAAGCCCCCTTTTGCCAGAGCTTGGCTCATATTTTTAAGCCTTACGCTATAACCCATTACCTGTGTATTTTCAGACACATCATTTACAGAAGGAAGTGCACCTTTTGCTACGATGATATGGACTGACAGGTAATCATGGAAACTATCTACAGCTGAAATGTTCAATTTTTCAACAATATACAAAACAATGAAGAAAAAGAAGCATTTGCTGACGAGGTTAATTTTCATTACTTCTCTTCATACTGAACAACAAAAGAGTTCAAATATTCATATTTCAGTACCTTTTTACGCCCTCTTTCCTTTAAAAAAGATATAACTTTTTTTTTCCTGTCTTCTATCATCTTATTCTTACGAAAGAAGACATTATTACCTACACTTGCGATGAAAACAACGATATCCTTCGTATACAATTTTTGTGGCATTTGTCGAAGACAATGCCACTATGAGTTCAATACGGTATTTTGAAAATCATGTATCGTAGTTTGTGCAAAACCGAACGAAGAAAACCCAATTAAATTCAATTTTTCTAAGACAAATAAGTGTTTCGTTAGCGTTATATAATTAACAACGGCGTATTAAAATAAACCGGATTAAGCCATTAATCATGGGAATACTTCTTTTTGATTGAAATTATATATATCCGCTATGGCCTTCTGTTGGCGCAATGATACACACAACTTTTGTCTCCTGATCGTGTTCGTCCCAAAACCAGTTCGTCCCTGGGCTTGTTCGTCCTTGGCTTGTTCGTCCGGGCTTGTTCTTCCCACATTATTGTTTGTTTACGTTTCAATTTATTAATTCCACACAATGACTCCCTTGACAAATGCCACACCAGTGCTTTCAACGCTTTGACTGACCATGTTATTTCTTACTATACTATCATAAGAACGGACTTCTGTAAGAAGAGAAAAATTTAGACTTGTCCAAATATAAAAGATCTGAGGACAACAAATGAAATGTAAGTGTTTAACACTTTACCAAACGACAAAATTTTGGATTCGACTAAATTGAAAGCATCTGAAGATGACAAATTAAATGTGGCTCAAATGATGAAATATGTCTTTGATATGGTAGAAAATATTGTAGGAAGAGAAGAAAATGCTGGTAACCAGCATTTTCTCCTTTTCCCACAATTTTTTTTTAAAAGCCTATTTTCCTCAAGGTCATTAAAACTCGGAATCGTTTGGTAAAGGGTTAATAACCATGAGAGTGAAGGCACTTGGAAACATTGTGGGAAAACGAAAAATGTTGGTTACAAGGCCTTTCTCCTTTTTCTACATTCTTTTCTACCCTCTCTGAAACAAATACAGTCATTTGAACCATAATTATGATTATAGGTGTACATATTATATGTCATCTGCAAATACTTTCAATTTGGATGGATCTGAAATTTTGTTGTCTGGTACAGGGTTAAAACAAACAAGAAGGAGATGTCTGTCGATACGTTCTTAATTTATCACTTTGTCGGGTTATTTTCGGAAGGGAGATTTTTGGCAAGTTACACACACCTGAAAGATGTAAATCACAGAAGAATAACAACAAAACAGTCGACTGACTTCGATCCTGCAGACGTGAAAAATTACGATCAAAATGAGAGGAAACAAGCAAAAATATAGACACAATACTCTGCTCTCTCTCCCTCTCTCTCTATCTCTCTCTCTCTCTCTGTCTCTCTGTCTCATCTCTGAGGATTGATGATAGTCATTGCGACAGGATTCATTCCTCTCTCACCGCTGACCATTGTTTCGACGATGGTTATATGGGAAAGCATCCAGTGGCTTGGAAAGAATATTGTGTGGAGTACTGGTAAAAGAAACTTCAGGAAAGCATGGATAGGTGCACTGGCCGCCGCGAAATAACTGAAATAATGTTGAAAACGGCGTTAAACACCATACAATCAATCAATCAATCTCTGTCTCATCTCTTTGCCCCCACTCTCTCTCTCGTCTCCTCGCTCCCTCCCTCTCTCCCTCTCCCTCCATTCTCCTCTCCCTTCCCCTCTCCCTCTTCTCTTTCACTCGATCTTTCATTCTCTCTATCTCACTCATCCTCTCTCTCTTCCTCTCCTTTTCCTTTATCTGTCTGCCTGTCTCGCTCTGTCTTCCTTTCTCTCTTTGATTATCGTCTACTACTTTTGAACCACTTCCCCTGCTCATCCGCTTGCCCCTTTCTGACAAAACGCCCCCCCTCTGTGTGCCTTTATCAGTTTTTTCACTCTACCTTTCCATCCATACGTACGAGCTCGTATATCAATTTTCTTGTCTTTCTCATTTAAAACATCCTTGTTATTTTCATAGTTTCATATGCAGAAAAAAATCTGTCGGAGAAGAAAGAAGACGTTGAAGTAAATACAATGAAAGCCACATTTCTCTTCAAGACATTATTTGATCAGCGACATCTATATCTCTTATGAAAGAGTAATGGCTAAAAAAAACCGCCACAAAAGATTAACCCTTTCCCAGACAAGCCCTGGTTTTCACCTGTCTGCAGTACAAGTCTTTTGAAAACACTGTGGGAAAAGGAGAAATTGCTCGTAATCAGCAATTTCTCCTTTTCCCGCAGTGTTTTCTACCCGTTTAGAGACCTTTCTGCCATTTTCATCAAATTTAAAACTGTCGTCTGCAAACTCTTTCAGTTTGGACCAGTCCAAAATTTGTCGTTTGGGAAAGGGTTAACGACTATTACCCAGCACACCTTTAGCTAGCTCTTCCTTATGTCCTGTTCAGAAATCTTTTGATGCATACGCTTTGTAAAACTTTTCAAAACAATGAAAAACCCTAATAATTTCTTTCAAGCGGGCAATTTCTCCATTCGTTTGGATGTTTTTTTGTCTCTCTATATTGCAATTTATGCATACGATCGGAAATATTTTTCGTTCTTATACAATCATTGTAAATGAGGCAATAAACAGATATGTTTACCCCATTACCAGACGACAAAATTGTGGACTCGACTAAATTGAAAGCAATTACAGACGACAATTGAAATATGGCTAAAATGATGACTTCTGTCTTTGGTAGGGTAGAAAACATTGTGGGAAAAGGAGAAAATGCTGGTAACCAGCATTTTCTCCTTTTCCCACAATGTTTTCAAAAGGCTTTCTCTTTCAGGGTCGTTCAAACTCGGGATTGTGTGGTAAAGGGTGTGTTGATCATTTACGAGACCGTCCCGAGTTATAAGCACCCCGTGAAAAAGAAGGCTCCGTGGTTGTGAGGTAGAGCGTCGGCCTCGTGATCAAAAGGTCTTGAGATCGATACCCGGGAGCATTTGTCAACTTTGGGACTGTTCATTGGCCCACACATTCGGCTACACATACTGGTGTAGTTTCCAGGAAGCAGAATCGAGAGAGATTAGTTTAAGTTGTAAGAACTTGTTTCTCAATCGATGTAAAATAAATATGTTTAAACTAAACTAAAAAGAAGGCTTTTTGAAAATTATTGTTTGGAATAGAGAAAATGCTGGTAACCACAATTTTTTCCTCTTCCCACAGTATTTTTTTTTTAACTTTCAAAGATAAATTCTATTGCATAAGGCATCCTAAGTTGACGTCTGCAAACGCTTTCAAAATGAACAGACTGAAAATTTAATCGTCTGGCTAAAAAAGGTTAAAATTATCCTGTCGAATGTAGCTTGTTTACGCTTTTCCTGCTATAAAACTGATATGAAACTTTCAGCCTATAGTAACAAAAAAAAAACCCAATAATGCTATTTCAAACTTAGTTTTTGGAGAAAAATACCTCCTTTTCGGAAAGTGTAGATCCAAGACCAGACTGCATGTTCTGTGCAGTTTGATCTTAATCTACACTGTCCGCAAAAGGTCAGTGAGTCGCGCTTAGCAGCCTAGGGGTTAGTCCATATAGCGTCTTTCACTACTTTAGTTGCCTTTGCCTCCACTGCAGATTAAGATAAGGCTGTACAAAATGTGTAGCCTGATCTTTTATCTACATTATCCGCTTTGCTGAAACATTGTGGAAAAAGGCAACCTTGAAAAATGCTCTTCTTACCCTCTTATTTCTACCATAACAATGTCCTCTTGGGCTGATTTGACGTTCTAAGTGTGAATTCCTAGACTGCTAAGCGCGACTCACTGACCTTTTGCGGACAGTGTAGATCAAGATCAGACTGCACAGAACGTGCAGTCTGATCTTGGGTCTGCACTGTCCGATAAGGAGGTATATTTCCTCCAAAATTAACGTTGAAAAGGAAAAATATGGGTTTCGTTTCTTTTTATTTAGCAGGATAAGGCTTACGAGGGTTATTAAGAGGATTTGCTTAATAAACATGTTACATCAAAGAATGCACCTGTACGATTTAAACATCCCGTAAAACTTGCTTTGTTCTTTTTTCCATCCCGTAAAACTTGCTTTTATTCTTTTGCCGAATCCACAGTAATATAATATACAGCCTGACTTTAGAAACGTATCACTTTATTCTTCAAATATATTCCCTTTAATTGTGAATAATAACCCGTATACTGCTAGATAAGTTCTTCAGGATTTTCTACATTTGAAAGTAACACAACTCCTGATTGGCTAAACCAAATGGTTTAGCCAATCATGAGTTTTGTTACTTTCAAATGTAGAAAATCTTGGAGAATAAGACTAAAAATATTCTTAAGAATGGTTGGTGAATACGGAACCTGATTTTGATGCGAATGCCAATGAAATGTTAAAAGACACATGAACTTTGTTCTTATGTATTATTAAGATCAAACCTCATGCAAAAGTGCACATATTTATGTGCAAGATCAAATCTTATGCAAAACTGCACATATTTATGTACATATTTATGTACGTATTTACGTACGTATTTACGTTTTTACTTAAGTGATGCGTTTCTAAAGTCAGTCAGTACAATATAATTTAATATGCCTTGAGTCTATTCATACCCTTGCGATTTTGCGATATTTTCCGAAGAAAATTGACCATGATCAGCATTGCATGTTCCATCTGAATATTCATCAATCACTCTACATTACATTCTGAGTCTGAATACAGGGTGTCCCAAAATATGTCCAAGTTTCAAAGTTAAATTTTGCTACTAAATATTCAATATAAATAAATGATTTTTTTAATCGTGTTGTTAAAAGACATGATAAATTTTGTAGAAACAGTAACTTTAAGTACCAGTTTTCCTTCCGTTTACTAACACATGCACTACATGTCCACCCCATTTTCTGCTGTACAAGTCTGACAGGACGTCGAAAATTGTTAATGACGTTTTGGCAGGTGTCCTCTGTAACCTTCCGTATTTCCCTTCGTCATACACCTCTGCACGGAAAAAAAAAAATCACAGTTAGGGTTGCTTTAAGCCGTAAAAACGTCATCAGACCTGATTTCTTCTAGGAAAACGGAGGCACTGTCACTGTTACCTCTGATCGCTGCATTGATATTTAAAAAAAATAAGTTTGTGCCTGAACTCTCAAAAAGATGTTTCTTTTTTAACGATAGTTGGTATCAATGGAGCAGCAGCTCATGCAAGTATAGCTGCTATTGGCTTTCTGATCGATACTTTTTGAAGGTAGTTGATTACAATGAAGACCACAGTAGAGTGGCCACCTCAATCGTCCGATTTAAACCTGTTAGATTTTTTTTCTATGAGGACCCATCAATGACAATGGTTATGATTATAAACCAGCATGTTTAACTGAACTCAGACCTGATATTTGTAGGGAAATACGGGAGATTACAGAGGACACCTGCCAAAACGTCATAACCAATTTTCGACGTCGTTTCAGACTCATACAGCAGAAAATAGGTAGACATGTAGAGCATGTGTTATGATGGAATGAAGGTAAACCAGTACTAAAGATTGCTGATTCTACAAAATTTTAGATGTTTTTGATAATATTATTAAGAGCCATCTAGTTATGTTGAATATTTAGTAGCAAAATTGAACTTAGAAACTGGGACATATATTCCGGGGCACCCTCTATACATTTAGAAAGTAATACAGCTCCAAATATTAAACTCGATCTTTTTCGACCGTTGACAATACAATCCACTAAAACTGAGAAAGATTTTTGTGGCATATGTCGAAGACAATGCCACTATGAGTTCAATACGGTATTTTGAAAATCATGTATCGTAGTTTGTGCGAAAGCGAAGGAAGTAAACCCAATTAAACTCAATTTTTCCAAGACAAATAAGTGTTTCGATAGCAGTCAGATATATGACTAACAACGGCGCATTAAAATGAATTGGATTAGGCCATCGATCTTCGGAATACTTTTTCTTTATTGAAAATATCTATATCTGCTATGGCCTTCTACTTGCGCAATAATACACACAACTTTTGACCCCTGACGGTGTTCGTCCCAAACCCAGTTCGTCCCTGGGCTTGTTCGTCCCTTGGCTTGTTCGTCCGGATATGTTCGCCCTACATTATTTTTTGTTTATTTTTCAAATTATTAATTCCACACAATAGCTCCCTTGACAAATGCCACACCAGTGCTTTCAACGCTTTGATATCTTATAGGCTTTACCAAACAAGCGGACGGCACAGATTAAGATCAGATTGCACGTTTTGTGCAATCTGATCTTGATCTGTGCCGTTCGCAAAAAGCACCATTTTTCGTCTTTGCTGCTGAAAGATGATTTAAATCAAGAGAGTTTAATTGTATATGTTCGCAAGTGGTTGAGGGGTTTCCAGTTCGAGTCCTGGCTTGGCCAATTTTTTTCCCCCCAAAATTGATAAAAGCCACGGGGGAAAGATTTGTTCCTCTCTCACCGCCTAAGATGTTTCAACAAGTATTCGTGAACGGCTCGTATAAAATCTTTGATCATGTTAATTATCCACAATTTTAAAATATATTTGCAAATCCGTCTGTTGTAAAATTTAATTCCGGAGAAAATTAGGTTAACAGAACTTTTACATTAAGATAGTTTATACATCTGCGCTAACTGAAAAAAATGCCTGTCTGGAATGTACCTGTAAAATTCTTTATCCTTACACACTCTACCATACCCCTAGGCGGCTAAGCACGACTCAAGGACCTTTTGCGGACAGTGCAGATCAAGTTCAGACTGCACAGAACAGACTGCAAGTCTTCTATTGGATCTGCGCTGTCCGATAAGGTGATAGTTCTCCCTAAAAAATAACTCTGAAATAGGAATATTGGGGTTTTCCTATTGACTTGAAAGTTACACTTTAGTTATTTAGCAGGTTAGGATTCATCCATAGTGACAGAATTTGCAGATAACAGATCAGTTATACCCAAAGTGATTAGATCTGAGTTTGAAAAGGATAGAAAACACCATGGGAAAAAGAGTAAATGCTAGTTACCCGCATTGTCGCTTCCTCACGGTCGCAAACATAGGTTTAAGCACAGAAATAACGTTTTAAGCATTCAATTAGCCCCACAGACATGGGCCGGTAATCCCAAACCATTTTCTTTTGTAACATGCTTAGTCTACTTCTCCATAATTTTCCTAGTTTGAAAGTAACGCGCACTCTGATTAGCTAAACGATACGGCTTAAGCCAATCAAAAATTGCGTTACTTTTTTTTAATCACATCTAAACTAAGAGTGCAATTTAGATTGATTGATGAATGCGGCTCCCTCGGACCTGTCTTAACTCTTTACTAAACTAGCATGAAAATTTAGGACTCGACCGTATTGAAAGTATTTGCAGACGACAAATTAACCGTTAGGCTGCTAAGTTCGACTCAGGGACCCTTTGCGGACAGTGTAGATCAAGATCAGACTGCACAGAACTGTCCGATATGGAGATATTTGTTCCACTAAAAGTAACTTCGAAATAGCAACATCTGGGTTTTTACTATTGAGTGGAAATTTTCGTTATTTTAGCATCTTTATATGTAGTGCAAATGATGATTTTTTCTTTTTGATAGGTTAGAAAACATTGTGGTTACCAGCATTTTCTCTTTTTCCCACAATGTTCTTAAAAGGTCATTTCCTCAAGGTCGTTTAAGGGTGGAATTGTCTGGTACAGGTTAAAGAAATACAATGAGAAACGCTCACCAATACGATATGTCATTCAGTGGTGTAAGATTTACTTGTGTCATACAATAAATCACAATCTTGTTGCGATAAATAAACCAACGTATTCCGTTTGCTATATGTAGGCCAAATTTGAAGGAAGATTGTCATGTTTGAAGTATCGCGGTTCAAAATTTGCACAGCATGTACGCCCACATAAACGATTTTCCACACTTCAGAAATCCCCTGTTAGCTGTTGATAGCATGTTGAGTTTTTTTAACGATATATTTCAACATGTATTATGTTTTTTTTTTCATTGCCGAGCCTCGGTAGCGTAGTTGGTGGGAGCTGTGAACAGGGGATCGCCAGTTGGAATCCCCAGCTCGTATAATTTCTTTCCGAGGACTGATGATAGTCACTGCAACAGGATTTAATCCTCTCTTAAACTGATTGTTGTTTCGACGATGGTTATGTGGGAAAGCAGCCAGTTGCTTGGGATGAATATAGTGTAGAGTACTGATTAGAAACAAACAAGAGGGCCATGATGGCCCTGGACCGCTCACCTGAGTCAATAGGCGAAATTTCACTCCAGTGTCATAATGACCCAATTTAAAACTTATCTGAGATATTATTAAGACAAACATTCTGACCAATTGTCAGGTCAAATGAGCTGAAAATGTGGTCTCAGGAGTGTCCAAAATGTATTCCTTCAATTTGACCTAGTGACCTAGTTTATGACCCTATGTGACCATATTTCAAACTCATCCGAGACATCAAAACAAACTTGTTGACCAAGTTTCAGGTGAACTGGCCAAGAATTGCCGCCTCTAGAGTGCCCACAAGGTATTTCTGTAATTTGACCTAGTGACCTAGGTTATGACCCTATGTGACCCAATTTCAAATCCATTCAAGGTATCATCAAGCTAAACATGCTGACAAATTTTCAGGTCAGTTGAGCAAAAACTGTGGCCTCTGCAGTGCCCACAATACATTTCTTTAATTTGACCTAGTGACGTAGTTTATGACCCTATGAGACCAAATTTCTAATTGATCCGAGATATCATCAAGTCAAATATGTAGACCAATTTTCAGGTCAATTTATTAGAATTGTGGCCTTTAGAGTGCCCACAAGGTATTTCTTCAATGTGACCCAGTGACATTGTTTATGACCCTATGTGACTCAATTTTGAACTCATCCGAGATATAATCAAGACAAACACGCTGACCAATTTTCAGGTCAATTGAGCAAGAATTTTGGCCACTAGAGCTCCCACAAGATATTTCTGTAAATCTGACCTAGTGACCTAGTTTATGACCCTATGTCACCCAATTTTGAACTCATCCAAGATTTTATCAAGACAAACATGCTGATAAATTTTCTGGTCAATTGAGTAATAATTGTAGCCTCTAGAGCGCCCACAAGAAATTTCTTTTAGTTGACCTAGTGACCTAGTTTATGACCCAAGGTGACCAAAATTCATCTGAAATTTTATCAAGAAAAACATTCTGACCAATTTTTAAGTCAATTCAGCAATACATGTGGCCTCTAAAGTGTCCACAAGGTATTTCTTTAATTTGACCTTGTGACCTAGTTTATGACCCATGGTATCCCAAATTCGAACTCTTGCCAGATTTTATTACGACAAAGATTCTGACCAATTTTCAAGACAAATGAGCAATAAATGTGGCCTCTGACTGCCCACAAGGTATTTCTTTAATTTGACCTAGTGACTTAGATTATGTCCCCAGGTTACCTAATTTTGAAGTTATCCTACATTTCATCAAGACAAACATTCTGACTGATATTCGGGTCAATTGAGCAATAAATGGTGGCCTCTAGAGTGCCCACAAGGTATTACTTTAATTTGACCTAATGACTTAGTTTATGACCCCAACTCATTCGAGATTTAATTAAGACAAACATTCTGACCAATTTTCAAGTCAATTGAGTAAACAATGTGGCCTCTAGAGTGCCCACAAGGTATTTCTTTGATTCAAGCTAGTGGCCTAGTTTATGATCCCAGATGACCCAATTTCAAACTCATTCGAGATTTAATTAGGACAAACATTCTGACCAATTTTCAAGTCAATTGAGCAAAAAATGTGGCCTCTAGAGTGCCCACAAGGTATTTCTTTAATTTGACCTAGTGACCTACTTTATGACCCAAGATGACCCAATTTCAAAGTCCTCCGAGATTTAATTAAGACAAACATTCTGACCAATTTTCATGTCAATTGAGTAAGAAATGTGGCCTCTAGAGTGCCCACTAGGTATTTCTTTAATTTGACCTAGTGACCTAGTGTCTGACCCCAGATGACCCATATTCAAACTCATCCGAGATTTCATCAAGACAAACATTCTGACCAATTTTCAGGTCAGTTGAGTAAGAAATGTGGCCTATAGAGTGTCCACAAGGTATTTCTTTAATTTGACCTAGTGACCTAGTTTCTGACCCCAGGTGACCCAATTTCAAATCATCCGAGATTTTATCATGACAAACATTCTGACAAATTTTCAGGTCATTCGAGTAAGAAATGTGGCCTCTAGTGTGTCCACAAGGTATTTCTTTAATTTGACCTGGTGACCTACTTTATCACCCCAGGTGACCCAATTTCAAAGTTATCTGAGATTTAATTAAGACAAACATTCTGACCAATTTTCAAGTCAGTTGAGCGAAAAGTGTGGCCTCTAGAGTGCCCAAAAGGTTTTTCTAAGATTTGACCTAGTGACCTGGTTTTTCACCCCACATGACCGCATTTCGAACTCATCCGAGACTTTATCAAGACAAACATTCTGACCAAGTTTCACATGTATCTGACTGAAAATGTGGCCTCTAGAGCGCACACAAGTTTTTCTAAGATTTGACCTGGTGACCTAGTTTTTGACCCCACATGACCCAATTTCAAACCCGTCCGAGATTTTATCAAGACAAACATTCTGACCAAGTTTCATAAGGATCGGACTGAAAATGTGGCCTCTAGAGCGTACACAAGGTAAAAAGTTGACGACGCACGACGCACACCACACGACGGACGACGGACGCCGGACACAGCACGACCACAATAGCTCACCATGAGCACTTTGTGCTCAGGTGAGCTAAAAAATCCAGGAAAGCATGTATAGGCAAACTGATCCCTAAGATATAACTGTGTTACTATTGAAAACAGCATTAAACACCATAAAATAAGTCAGTCAATTATTTTTTATTGCACTACGTAGCAAAGTACTTGAGACGTTTCAAAGTAACTCGATTAACTGAAAAGGCTTTTATTTGCAATAAATCTGTCAGTTGACAGGATAAGTAGGCGAAGAATACAAGAATACGAGTTATTTCTTTACCAGACGACAAAATTCTGACTGGTCCAAATCCAAAGCTTTTGCAGACGACAAATAAAATGGGGTTAGAATGAAGGAATTTGTCTTGTTATAGGTCAAAAAACATTGTAGGAAAAGGAGTAAATGCTGGTTACCAGCATTTTCCCCTTTTTCCAACAACGTTTTCAAACGGCTGGTTTTTTCAGGGTCGTTAAAAATGGGATTGTTTGGAAAAGGGCTCCGTTGATCGTAACCTCTTTAATGAGCATTGCTTTATATGAGATTGAGGATAATGTAGGGTAAGATCAGACTGCACAGAAAGTGCAGTGGTATCGTGAATCAACAGTGTTTGCTAGAACTGTCTTCTAGGTCTAGAACCGTTCCAGAATCACAATCTTCAAGGTTTAGAACCGTTCTAGAATCACAAATTTCATTATGTTATTTTGATATCTATACGTAGTACACCTTTCCAGTCGTGCGTGAAAATTGAATATACTGTACTTTGTGGATATGTAGATCAAGATCAGATTGCTGATTTATGCAACATAATCTTGGTCTAATCTCTTCAAGGACTTCGACCTTGTGCAATGACAATTTGCCCAACCGAATCCGTCCCTGCAACACTGGGGAAAAAGAGCTTTCACCGAATAGAGTTCTACCAAACAATACCGTGTTTTCATGACCTCGATGGAAATGGTTTTTGAAAACATTGAGAGAAGGGGTGAAAATGCTGGAAACAAGCATTTTCTCCCTTTCTCACAATGTTTTATACCCTTTCCGCCAAGCCCTCGTAGCTCAGTCGGTAGCGTACAGGACTTGAGAACAGGAGGTCGCTGGTTCGATCCCCGGCTTGGCCAATTTCTTTGCGAGGATTGATGATAATCATTGCGACAGGATTCATTCCTCTCTCACCGCTGACCATTGTTTCGACTGTGGTTATTTGGGAAAGCAGCCAGTGGCTTGGAAAGAATATTGTGCGGAGTACTGGTAAAAGAAACTCCAGGAAAGCACGGATAGGCGCACTGGCCGCCGCGATATAACTGAAATAATGTTGAAAACGGCGTTAAACCCCATACAATCAATCAATCAATCAATTTATACCCTTTCCAGGATAAATTTCAACATGTGAGCCGTATAAATTTAATTTGTCGTCTGCAAATAATATCAATTTGGTGGAGGGTAAAAATTTGTCGTCCGGTTTAATACAGGATTTCAGGCATAAATCCTAATGAAATGACAATTAATCAAAGCAAAGCAATTCCTGTGACAGTCGGAACAAGATATATCTTTAAAAAGAGATAGGCGTTAAGTTCGATAGCAGCCAAAAGTAAACAATGTTGGTGTTTAACTCTTTACCACACGACAACATTTTAGACTAGCCCAATTTCAAAGCATTTGCAGAGGCCAAATTCAGCTTTGGAACAAACGGGCTTAAGCTCTCTGACAGAGCAGAAAACATTGTGGGAAAAGGAGAAAATGCTGGTTACCAGCATTTTCTCCTTTTCCCACAATGTTTTCAAAGGCCTTCTTTCCCAGGGTCGTGAAAACCCGGGATTGTTTGGTAAAGGGTTAAATGAATTTAAATTTAGATTATACCATACAAAAGTATGAAATTTGTTGGGAGGAGGACAATCTGTTATGGTATGGTCGGTCCAAGTCTTAGTCGCTGGCAGAGAACTGAATTTTAGACTTAGATAAAAAGTTGCCAGGTCGCTCTACCTGTTGTTTACTTTTTACCTGGTTTGAAAATTCATTTTTCTGCCAGCGACTACCACTTGGAACGACCATACAATAACAGTTGTCCGCTTCACAGTAACTTCCACTCTTTCCCAAACAAGCCCTGGTTTTCACGTGTCTGCAGTACAAGTCTTTTGAAAACACTGTGGGAAAAGGAGAAATTGCTCGTAATCAGCAATTTCTCCTTTTCCCGCAGTGTTTTCTACCCGTTTAGAGACCTTTCTGCCATTTTCATCAAATTTAAAACTGTCGTCTGCAAACTCTTTCAGTTTGGACCAGTCCAAAATTTGTCGTTTGGGAAAGGGTTAACGACTATTACCCAGCACACCTTTAGCTAGCTCTTCCTTATGTCCTGTTCAGAAATCTTTTGATGCATACGCTTTGTAAAACTTTTCAAAACAATGAAAAACCCTAATAATTTCTTTCAAGCGGGCAATTTCTCCATTCGTTTGGATGTTTTTTTGTCTCTCTATATTGCAATTTATGCATACGATCGGAAATATTTTTCGTTCTTATACAATCATTGTAAATGAGGCAATAAACAGATATGTTTACCCCATTACCAGACGACAAAATTGTGGACTCGACTAAATTGAAAGCAATTACAGACGACAATTGAAATATGGCTAAAATGATGACTTCTGTCTTTGGTAGGGTAGAAAACATTGTGGGAAAAGGAGAAAATGCTGGTAACCAGCATTTTCTCCTTTTCCCACAATGTTTTCAAAAGGCTTTCTCTTTCAGGGTCGTTCAAACTCGGGATTGTGTGGTAAAGGGTGTGTTGATCATTTACGAGACCGTCCCGAGTTATAAGCACCCCGTGAAAAAGAAGGCTCCGTGGTTGTGAGGTAGAGCGTCGGCCTCGTGATCAAAAAGGTCCTGAGATCGATACCCGGGAGCATTTGTCAACTTTGGGACTGTTCATTGGCCCACACATTCGGCTACACATACTGGTGTAGTTTCCAGGAAGCAGAATCGAGAGAGATTAGTATAAGTTGTAAGAACTTGTTTCTCAATCGATGTAAAATAAATATGTTTAAACTAAACTAAAAAGAAGGCTTTTTGAAAATTATTGTTTGGAATAGAGAAAATGCTGGTAACCACAATTTTTTCCTCTTCCCACAGTATTTTTTTTTTAACTTTCAAAGATAAATTCTATTGCATAAGGCATCCTAAGTTGACGTCTGCAAACGCTTTCAAAATGAACAGACTGAAAATTTAATCGTCTGGCTAAAAAAGGTTAAAATTATCCTGTCGAATGTAGCTTGTTTACGCTTTTCCTGCTATAAAACTGATATGAAACTTTCAGCCTATAGTAACAAAAAAAAAAAAACCCAATAATGCTATTTCAAACTTAGTTTTTGGAGAAAAATACCTCCTTTTCGGAAAGTGTAGATCCAAGACCAGACTGCATGTTCTGTGCAGTTTGATCTTAATCTACACTGTCCGCAAAAGGTCAGTGAGTCGCGCTTAGCAGCCTAGGGGTTAGTCCATATAGCGTCTTTCACTACTTTAGCTACCTTTGCCTCCACTGCAGATTAAGATAAGGCTGTACAAAATGTGTAGCCTGATCTTTTATCTACATTATCCGCTTTGCTGAAACATTCTGGAAAAAGGCAACCTTGAAAAATGCTCTTCTTACCCTCTTATTTCTACCATAACAATGTCCTCTTGGGCTGATTTGACGTTCTAAGTGTGAATTCCTAGACTGCTAAGCGCGACTCACTGACCTTTTGCGGACAGTGTAGATCAAGATCAGACTGCACAGAACGTGCAGTCTGATCTTGGGTCTGCACTGTCCGATAAGGAGGTATATTTCCTCCAAAATTAACGTTGAAAAGGAAAAATATGGGTTTCGTTTCTTTTTATTTAGCAGGATAAGGCTTACGAGGGTTATTAAGAGGATTTGCTTAATAAACATGTTACATCAAAGAATGCACCTGTACGATTTAAACATCCCGTAAAACTTGCTTTGTTCTTTTTTCCATCCCGTAAAACTTGCTTTTATTCTTTTGCCGAATCCACAGTAATATAATATACAGCCTGACTGTAGAAACGTATCACTTTATTCTTCAAATATATTCCCTTTAATTGTGAATAATAACCCGTATACTGCTAGATAAGTTCTTCAGGATTTTCTACATTTGAAAGTAACACAACTCCTGATTGGCTAAACCAAATGGTTTAGCCAATCATGAGTTGTGTTACTTTCAAATGTAGAAAATCTTGGAGAATAAGACTAAAAATATTCTTAAGAATGGTTGGTGAATACGGAACCTGATTTTGATGCGAATGCCAATGAAATGTTAAAAGACACATGAACTTTGTTCTTATGTATTATTAAGATCAAACCTCATGCAAAAGTGCACATATTTATGTGCAAGATCAAATCTTATGCAAAACTGCACATATTTATGTACATATTTATGTACGTATTTACGTACGTATTTACGTTTTTACTTAAGTGATGCGTTTCTAAAGTCAGTCAGTACAATATAATTTAATATGCCTTGAGTCTATTCATACCCTTGCGATTTTGCGATATTTTCCGAAGAAAATTGACCATGATCAGCATTGCATGTTCCATCTGAATATTCATCAATCATTCTACATTACATTCTGAGTCTGAATACAGGGTGTCCCAAATTATGTCCAAGTTTCAAAGTTAAATTTTGCTACTAAATATTCAATATAAATAAATGATTTTTTATCGTGTTGTTAAAAGACATGATAAATTTTGTAGAAACAGTAACTTTAAGTACCAGTTTTCCTTCCGTTTACTAACACATGCACTACATGTCCACCCCATTTTCTGCTGTACAAGTCTGACAGGACGTCGAAAATTGTTAGTGACGTTTTGGCAGGTGTCCTCTGTAACCTTCCGTATTTCCCTTCGTCATACACCTCTGCACGGAAAAAAAAAAAATCACAGTTAGGGTTGCTTTAAGCCGTAAAAACGTCATCAGACCTGATTTCTTCTAGGAAAACGGAGGCACTGTCACTGTTACCTCTGATCGCTGCATTGATATTTAAAAAAAATAAGTTTGTGCCTGAACTCTCAAAAAGATGTTTCTTTTTTAACGATAGTTGGTATCAATGGAGCAGCAGCTCATGCAAGTATAGCTGCTATTGGCTTTCTGATCGATACTTTTTGAAGGTAGTTGATTACAATGAAGACCACAGTAGAGTGGCCACCTCAATCGTCCGATTTAAACCTGTTAGATTTTTTTTCTATGAGGACCCATCAATGACAATGGTTATGATTATAAACCAGCATGTTTAACTGAACTCAGACCTGATATTTGTAGGGAAATACGGGAGATTACAGAGGACACCTGCCAAAACGTCATAACCAATTTTCGACGTCGTTTCAGACTCATACAGCAGAAAATAGGTAGACATGTAGAGCATGTGTTATGATGGAATGAAGGTAAACCAGTACTAAAGATTGCTGATTCTACAAAATTTTAGATGTTTTTGATAATATTATTAAGAGCCATCTAGTTATGTTGAATATTTAGTAGCAAAATTGAACTTAGAAACTGGGACATATATTCCGGGGCACCCTCTATACATTTAGAAAGTAATACAGCTCCAAATATTAAACTCGATCTTTTTCGACCGTTGACAATACAATCCACTAAAACTGAGAAAGATTTTTGTGGCATATGTCGAAGACAATGCCACTATGAGTTCAATACGGTATTTTGAAAATCATGTATCGTAGTTTGTGCGAAAGCGAAGGAAGTAAACCCAATTAAACTCAATTTTTCCAAGACAAATAAGTGTTTCGATAGCAGTCAGATATATGACTAACAACGGCGCATTAAAATGAATTGGATTAGGCCATCGATCTTGGGAATACTTTTTCTTTATTGAAAATATCTATATCTGCTATGGCCTTCTATTTGCGCAATAATACACACAACTTTTGACCCCTGACGGTGTTCGTCCCAAACCCAGTTCGTCCCTGGGCTTGTTCGTCCCTTGGCTTGTTCGTCCGGATATGTTCGCCCTACATTATTTTTTGTTTATTTTTCAAATTATTAATTCCACACAATGGCTCCCTTGACAAATGCCACACCAGTGCTTTCAACGCTTTGATATCTTATAGGCTTTACCAAACAAGCGGACGGCACAGATTAAGATCAGATTGCACGTTTTGTGCAATCTGATCTTGATCTGTGCCGTTCGCAAAAAGCACCTTTTTTCGTCTTTGCTGCTGAAAGATGATTTAAATCAAGAGAGTTTAATTGTATATGTTCGCAAGTGGTTGAGGGGTTTCCAGTTCGAGTCCTGGCTTGGCCAATTTTTTTCCCCCCAAAATTGATAAAAGCCACGGGGGAAAGATTTGTTCCTCTCTCACCGCCTAAGATGTTTCAACAAGTATTCGTGAACGGCTCGTATAAAATCTTTGATCATGTTAATTATCCACAATTTTAAAATATATTTGCAAATCCGTCTGTTGTAAAATTTAATTCCGGAGAAAATTAGGTTAACAGAACTTTTACATTAAGATAGTTTATACATCTGCGCTAACTGAAAAAAATGCCTGTCTGGAATGTACCTGTAAAATTCTTTATCCTTACACACTCTACCATACCCCTAGGCGGCTAAGCACGACTCAAGGACCTTTTGCGGACAGTGTAGATCAAGTTCAGACTGCACAGAACAGACTGCAAGTCTTCTATTGGATCTGCGCTGTCCGATAAGGTGATAGTTCTCCCTAAAAAATAACTCTGAAATAGGAATATTGGGGTTTTCCTATTGACTTGAAAGTTACACTTTAGTTATTTAGCAGGTTAGGATTCATCCATAGTGACAGAATTTGCAGATAACAGATCAGTTATACCCAAAGTGATTAGATCTGAGTTTGAAAAGGATAGAAAACACCATGGGAAAAAGAGTAAATGCTAGTTACCCGCATTGTCGCTTCCTCACGGTCGCAAACATAGGTTTAAGCACAGAAATAACGTTTTAAGCATTCAATTAGCCCCACAGACATGGGCCGGTAATCCCAAACCATTTTCTTTTGTAACATGCTTAGTCTACTTCTCCATAATTTTCCTAGTTTGAAAGTAACGCGCACTCTGATTAGCTAAACGATACGGCTTAAGCCAATCAAAAATTGCGTTACTTTTTTTTAATCACATCTAGACTAAGAGTGCAATTTAGATTGATTGATGAATGCGGCTCCCTCGGACCTGTCTTAACTCTTTACTAAACTAGCATGAAAATTTAGGACTCGACCGTATTGAAAGTATTTGCAGACGACAAATTAACCGTTAGGCTGCTAAGTTCGACTCAGGGACCCTTTGCGGACAGTGTAGATCAAGATCAGACTGCACAGAACTGTCCGATATGGAGATATTTGTTCCACTAAAAGTAACTTCGAAATAGCAACATCTGGGTTTTTACTATTGAGTGGAAATTTTCGTTATTTTAGCATCTTTATATGTAGTGCAAATGATGATTTTTTCTTTTTGATAGGTTAGAAAACATTGTGGTTACCAGCATTTTCTCTTTTTCCCACAATGTTCTTAAAAGGTCATTTCCTCAAGGTCGTTTAAGGGTGGAACTGTCTGGTACAGGTTAAAGAAATACAATGAGAAACGCTCACCAATACGATATGTCATTCAGTGGTGTAAGATTTACTTGTGTCATACAATAAATCACAATCTTGTTGCGATAAATAAACCAACGTATTCCGTTTGCTATATGTAGGCCAAATTTGAAGGAAGATTGTCATGTTTGAAGTATCGCGGTTCAAAATTTGCACAGCATGTACGCCCACATAAACGATTTTCCACACTTCAGAAATCCCCTGTTAGCTGTTGATAGCATGTTGAGTTTTTTTAACGATATATTTCAACATGTATTATGTTTTTTTTTTCATTGCCGAGCCTCGGTAGCGTAGTTGGTGGGAGCTGTGAACAGGGGATCGCCAGTTGGAATCCCCAGCTCGTATAATTTCTTTCCGAGGACTGATGATAGTCACTGCAACAGGATTTAATCCTCTCTTAAACTGATTGTTGTTTCGACGATGGTTATGTGGGAAAGCAGCCAGTTGCTTGGGATGAATATAGTGTAGAGTACTGATTAGAAACAAACAAGAGGGCCATGATGGCCCTGGACCGCTCACCTGAGTCAATAGGCGAAATTTCACTCCAGTGTCATAATGACCCAATTTAAAACTTATCTGAGATATTATTAAGACAAACATTCTGACCAATTGTCAGGTCAAATGAGCTGAAAATGTGGTCTCAGGAGTGTCCAAAATGTATTCCTTCAATTTGACCTAGTGACCTAGTTTATGACCCTATGTGACCATATTTCAAACTCATCCGAGACATCAAAACAAACTTGTTGACCAAGTTTCAGGTGAACTGGCCAAGAATTGCCGCCTCTAGAGTGCCCACAAGGTATTTCTGTAATTTGACCTAGTGACCTAAGTTATGACCCTATGTGACCCAATTTCAAATCCATTCAAGGTATCATCAAGCTAAACATGCTGACAAATTTTCAGGTCAGTTGAGCAAAAACTGTGGCCTCTGCAGTGCCCACAATACATTTCTTTAATTTGACCTAGTGACGTAGTTTATGACCCTATGAGACCAAATTTCTAATTGATCCGAGATATCATCAAGTCAAATATGTAGACCAATTTTCAGGTCAATTTATTAGAATTGTGGCCTTTAGAGTGCCCACAAGGTATTTCTTCAATGTGACCCAGTGACATTGTTTATGACCCTATGTGACTCAATTTTGAACTCATCCGAGATATAATCAAGACAAACACGCTGACCAATTTTCAGGTCAATTGAGCAAGAATTTTGGCCACTAGAGCTCCCACAAGATATTTCTGTAAATCTGACCTAGTGACCTAGTTTATGACCCTATGTCACCCAATTTTGAACTCATCCAAGATTTTATCAAGACAAACATGCTGATAAATTTTCTGGTCAATTGAGTAATAATTGTAGCCTCTAGAGCGCCCACAAGAAATTTCTTTTAGTTGACCTAGTGACCTAGTTTATGACCCAAGGTGACCAAAATTCATCTGAAATTTTATCAAGAAAAACATTCTGACCAATTTTTAAGTCAATTCAGCAATACATGTGGCCTCTAAAGTGTCCACAAGGTATTTCTTTAATTTGACCTTGTGACCTAGTTTATGACCCATGGTATCCCAAATTCGAACTCTTGCCAGATTTTATTACGACAAAGATTCTGACCAATTTTCAAGACAAATGAGCAATAAATGTGGCCTCTGACTGCCCACAAGGTATTTCTTTAATTTGACCTAGTGACTTAGATTATGTCCCCAGGTTACCTAATTTTGAAGTTATCCTACATTTCATCAAGACAAACATTCTGACTGATATTCGGGTCAATTGAGCAATAAATGGTGGCCTCTAGAGTGCCCACAAGGTATTACTTTAATTTGACCTAATGACTTAGTTTATGACCCCAACTCATTCGAGATTTAATTAAGACAAACATTCTGACCAATTTTCAAGTCAATTGAGTAAACAATGTGGCCTCTAGAGTGCCCACAAGGTATTTCTTTGATTCAAGCTAGTGGCCTAGTTTATGATCCCAGATGACCCAATTTCAAACTCATTCGAGATTTAATTAGGACAAACATTCTGACCAATTTTCAAGTCAATTGAGCAAAAAATGTGGCCTCTAGAGTGCCCACAAGGTATTTCTTTAATTTGACCTAGTGACCTACTTTATGACCCAAGATGACCCAATTTCAAAGTCCTCCGAGATTTAATTAAGACAAACATTCTGACCAATTTTCATGTCAATTGAGTAAGAAATGTGGCCTCTAGAGTGCCCACTAGGTATTTCTTTAATTTGACCTAGTGACCTAGTGTCTGACCCCAGATGACCCATATTCAAACTCATCCGAGATTTCATCAAGACAAACATTCTGACCAATTTTCAGGTCAGTTGAGTAAGAAATGTGGCCTATAGAGTGTCCACAAGGTATTTCTTTAATTTGACCTAGTGACCTAGTTTCTGACCCCAGGTGACCCAATTTCAAATCATCCGAGATTTTATCATGACAAACATTCTGACAAATTTTCAGGTCATTCGAGTAAGAAATGTGGCCTCTAGTGTGTCCACAAGGTATTTCTTTAATTTGACCTGGTGACCTACTTTATCACCCCAGGTGACCCAATTTCAAAGTTATCTGAGATTTAATTAAGACAAACATTCTGACCAATTTTCAAGTCAGTTGAGCGAAAAGTGTGGCCTCTAGAGTGCCCAAAAGGTTTTTCTAAGATTTGACCTAGTGACCTGGTTTTTCACCCCACATGACCGCATTTCGAACTCATCCGAGACTTTATCAAGACAAACATTCTGACCAAGTTTCACATGTATCTGACTGAAAATGTGGCCTCTAGAGCGCACACAAGTTTTTCTAAGATTTGACCTGGTGACCTAGTTTTTGACCCCACATGACCCAATTTCAAACCCGTCCGAGATTTTATCAAGACAAACATTCTGACCAAGTTTCATAAGGATCGGACTGAAAATGTGGCCTCTAGAGCGTACACAAGGTAAAAAGTTGACGACGCACGACGCACACCACACGACGGACGACGGACGCCGGACACAGCACGACCACAATAGCTCACCATGAGCACTTTGTGCTCAGGTGAGCTAAAAAATCCAGGAAAGCATGTATAGGCAAACTGATCCCTAAGATATAACTGTGTTACTATTGAAAACAGCATTAAACACCATAAAATAAGTCAGTCAATTATTTTTTATTGCACTACGTAGCAAAGTACTTGAGACGTTTCAAAGTAACTCGATTAACTGAAAAGGCTTTTATTTGCAATAAATCTGTCAGTTGACAGGATAAGTAGGCGAAGAATACAAGAATACGAGTTATTTCTTTACCAGACGACAAAATTCTGACTGGTCCAAATCCAAAGCTTTTGCAGACGACAAATAAAATGGGGTTAGAATGAAGGAATTTGTCTTGTTATAGGTCAAAAAACATTGTAGGAAAAGGAGTAAATGCTGGTTACCAGCATTTTCCCCTTTTTCCAACAACGTTTTCAAACGGCTGGTTTTTTCAGGGTCGTTAAAAATGGGATTGTTTGGAAAAGGGCTCCGTTGATCGTAACCTCTTTAATGAGCATTGCTTTATATGAGATTGAGGATAATGTAGGGTAAGATCAGACTGCACAGAAAGTGCAGTGGTATCGTGAATCAACAGTGTTTGCTAGAACTGTCTTCTAGGTCTAGAACCGTTCCAGAATCACAATCTTCAAGGTTTAGAACCGTTCTAGAATCACAAATTTCATTATGTTATTTTGATATCTATACGTAGTACACCTTTCCAGTCGTGCGTGAAAATTGAATATACTGTACTTTGTGGATATGTAGATCAAGATCAGATTGCTGATTTATGCAACATAATCTTGGTCTAATCTCTTCAAGGACTTCGACCTTGTGCAATGACAATTTGCCCAACCGAATCCGTCCCTGCAACACTGGGGAAAAAGAGCTTTCACCGAATAGAGTTCTACCAAACAATACCGTGTTTTCATGACCTCGATGGAAATGGTTTTTGAAAACATTGAGAGAAGGGGTGAAAATGCTGGAAACAAGCATTTTCTCCCTTTCTCACAATGTTTTATACCCTTTCCGCCAAGCCCTCGTAGCTCAGTCGGTAGCGTACAGGACTTGAGAACAGGAGGTCGCTGGTTCGATCCCCGGCTTGGCCAATTTCTTTGCGAGGATTGATGATAATCATTGCGACAGGATTCATTCCTCTCTCACCGCTGACCATTGTTTCGACTGTGGTTATTTGGGAAAGCAGCCAGTGGCTTGGAAAGAATATTGTGCGGAGTACTGGTAAAAGAAACTCCAGGAAAGCACGGATAGGCGCACTGGCCGCCGCGATATAACTGAAATAATGTTGAAAACGGCGTTAAACCCCATACAATCAATCAATCAATCAATTTATACCCTTTCCAGGATAAATTTCAACATGTGAGCCGTATAAATTTAATTTGTCGTCTGCAAATAATATCAATTTGGTGGAGGGTAAAAATTTGTCGTCCGGTTTAATACAGGATTTCAGGCATAAATCCTAATGAAATGACAATTAATCAAAGCAAAGCAATTCCTGTGACAGTCGGAACAAGATATATCTTTAAAAAGAGATAGGCGTTAAGTTCGATAGCAGCCAAAAGTAAACAATGTTGGTGTTTAACTCTTTACCACACGACAACATTTTAGACTAGCCCAATTTCAAAGCATTTGCAGAGGCCAAATTCAGCTTTGGAACAAACGGGCTTAAGCTCTCTGACAGAGCAGAAAACATTGTGGGAAAAGGAGAAAATGCTGGTTACCAGCATTTTCTCCTTTTCCCACAATGTTTTCAAAGGCCTTCTTTCCCAGGGTCGTGAAAACCCGGGATTGTTTGGTAAAGGGTTAAATGAATTTAAATTTAGATTATACCATACAAAAGTATGAAATTTGTTGGGAGGAGGACAATCTGTTATGGTATGGTCGGTCCAAGTCTTAGTCGCTGGCAGAGAACTGAATTTTAGACTTAGATAAAAAGTTGCCAGGTCGCTCTACCTGTTGTTTACTTTTTACCTGGTTTGAAAATTCATTTTTCTGCCAGCGACTACCACTTGGAACGACCATACAATAACAGTTGTCCGCTTCACAGTAACTTCCACTCTTTCCCAAACAAGCCCTGGTTTTCACGTGTCTGCAGTACAAGTCTTTTGAAAACACTGTGGGAAAAGGAGAAATTGCTCGTAACGAGCAATTTCTCCTTTTCCCACAGTGTTTTCTACCCTTTTCATTAACTTTCTGCCATTTTCATCAATTTAAAATTGTCGTCTGCAAACTCTTTCAATTTGGACCAGTCCAAAATCTGTCGTTTGGGAAAGGATTAAAGATATGATTTACATCGAAATGCATTTTAAAACCCGCTTTGTTTACTTTTGGCCGCTACTGGGCCTTTAAAGGTATACTGGCATATGAATATTTAATTGTTCATAGTTCGGTATGAAGAGAAAAACCTCTTTTCCTTCATTGTTTTGCAAATTGTGAAGGGTGAAATTTTCAATTAGATATGAGCCATGCTCTGTGGAAAAGGGGGGGGGGGGGGGGGATTAATGCATCTGCAAAAAGTATCGATTCATGCCGGGTGTAATGCAGAGAAATGACCCTCCCCTACAAAATGACCCATGAGTCATTTCACTACGTAGAGGAATGACCCGGGTCATTATTCTACGTAGGGGTCATTTGTCTACGTAGAATAATGACCCGGGTCATTCCTCTACGTAGTGAAATGACCCATGGGTCATTTTGTAGGGGAGGGTCATTTCTCTGCATTACACCGGCCTGCGCAGTCTACGTAGGCTGATATAGTTCGAACATTTTTGTTATCTGTCAATATTCTGCACGAGAAAGGACCATTGTACCGCATGAAAAAAAAAAATCGATTGTTGGACAAAATGAATTTTATGGATCCTTGATTATGTAATGTCTTGCTTGGTATAAGTCGCAATAAACCTCCTTTTGCCAGAGCACGGTATATATGTCATGCTCTGTGATAAGGGGGCTTAATGCATCTGCGAAAAGTATCGATCCAGGTCAGCCTGCGCAGTCCGCGCAGGCTCACCTGGGCCGAAACTTTTCGCTGTTGGCCAATTTTCTATGTGTCTAAAGACCAGTCTACCTCATGATTAATTCGGTTGCTAAAAAAAAGTGGCTATTTTGGGTCCATAATTATGTGATGGCATGATTGGTATCATGCATCACGGAGATGCATTAAGCCCCCTTTTGTCAGAGCGTGGCTTATGCTGTGTGAAAAGGGGGCTTAATGCACCTGCGAAAAATATCGACTGCGCAGAGCGCGCAGGCTGACCGGGGCCGAAACTTTTCGCTATTGGTCAATTTTCTGTATGTCCAAGGACTAAAGTCCCTTTTGATTAAGTCGGTTGCTAAAAAAGTGGCCATTATGGATAACAAATTATTTGATTCGTGTCATGGATCACGAAGATGCATTTAGCCCCCTTTTGCCAGAGCATGGCTCATATATTTGTGTCGTAAATGGGTCCTCAAAGAGACCTGCAGCGACCTGCAGAATAAACATGTCCACATTTTTGACCAATTAAAATTTACTATTTATTCATTCGAGACTATCCATACCAAGAAATAGGTCAAAAGCCAGCTTATACAGCTCCGCCGAAAAAAAAAATCCATACAATAAGGGTTAAAATATTAATTACAGCATGTTTTCTTAATAAAAATATTGCATAACTTTGCATATTTGACAACTTATTTATTCAAGTCATGATTTTATTGTAGAAAAAACGTACATTCTTCGCATTCTTATAGCGTAAATCAATTAAATGTCATACGCATCAAACTGTGTGCATATATTAGAAGGCATGCGTGCACATTTAAACAGATCGACCCTTTACTGAACAGTCTCGTGTTTAAACGACCCTAATGAAGAAAGATTATGCAAAACAATGTGGGAAAAGAAGAAAATGCATTTTCTTCTTTTCCCTAAATGTTTTCTAATGTTTCGAAGAAAACGCCATTACTTAAAGTCCCAATAGAGGCCAGAAGTATACAGTACAGGTGTTAAATGCATCTTAATTTCGCTAATACCATTTAAAGATATTGAAATTATTGTGAAGATGACATTCCGTTATTTTACGGTCGGTCCAAGCGTTAGTCGCTTGCAAAGAAATGAATTTTAAAAGTAGGTCAAACGTTGCTAGGTCACTCAATCCTTTGTTTACTTTTTACCTGCCTGGTTTTTAAAATTCATTTTTGTGCCAGCGACTAACACATGGACCGACTACACGATAACATTGTCGTCTTCACAATAATTTCAATGCTTTTAAAATGTATGATTTAAATTCAAATGCATTTTAACACCTGCTTTGTTTAGTTTTATTCGGTATTGGGACTTTAAACCATTCCTTCCTTGTCGTCTGCAAATGTTTTTAATTTGCAAAGGCCTAAAATTTCCGTCACCTGAAACAGAGTTTACTCTTTATTTCTTGAGAAAAAAAAGCAACAGTCAATTTTAAAAAGAACCCTAAAACATTGGGGTAGCCAGCTCTCATTGAGGTGCTTTACCACACAACCCCGAGTTCTAAGTTTTGAAAATATTGTAGGAAGAAAAGAAAATGCAGGTGACTTGCATTATCTCCGTTTTGAACAATGTTTTCTAGTCCTTTTAAGACAAATCTTATTATATGAGTACCATTTAAGTTGTCTCTTGCACATACTTCGGATTTGAAAATCTTGTCCCTTGGTAAAAAGTTAATACATGGATACATGTGAAAATATAATGGCAAAAAGAAGTTAGGAGCAATATATTTTCTTTTTATCTTCTTTTGTCACCCTGTATTCAAAGGTCTGTTTGCAAGACAATGGTCGTTTGCCCCTGTGTATTCAAAGGTCTGTTTGCAATACAGTGGCCTTTTGCCACTGTGTATTCAAAGGTCTGTTTGCAAGACAGTGACCTTTTGCCAAGTGCTGTGTATTCAACGGTCTGTTTGCAAGACAGTGACCTTTTGCCACTGTGTATTCAACGGTCTGTTTGCAAGACAGTGACCTTTTGCCACTGTGTATTCAACGGTCTGTTTGCAAGACAGTGACCTTTTGCCACTGTGTATTCAACGGTCTGTTTGCAAGACAGTGACCTTTTGCCACTGTGTATTCAACGGTCTGTTTGCAAGACAGTGGCCTTTTGCCACTGCGTATTCAAAGGTCTGTTTGCAAAGCAGCGGCCTTTTGCCACTGTGTATTCAAAGGTCCGCTTGCAAGACGGCGGCCTTTTACCACTGTGTATTCAAAGGTCCGTTTGCAAGACAGTGACCTTTTGCCATTGTGTATTCAACGGTCTGTTTGCAAGACAGTGGCCTTTTGCCACTGTGTATTCAAAGGTCTGTTTGCAAGACGGCGGCCTTTTGCCACTGTTTTTTAAAAGGTCGATTTGCCAGACGGCAGCCTTTTGTCACTTTTTATTCAAAGGTCTGTTTGTAAGACAGTGGCCTTTTGCCACTATGTATTAAAAGGTCTGTTTGCAAGACAGCGGCCTTTTGCCACTGTGTATTCAAAGGTCTGTTTGCAAGACAGTGGCCTTTTGCCACTGTGTATTCAAAGGTCTGTTTACAAGACAGCGGCCTTTTGCCACTGTGTATCCCTAGGTTCATTTGCAAGATGGCGGCCTTTTGCCACTGTGTATTCCTAGGTCCGTTTGCAAGACAGCGGCCTTTTGCCACTGTGTATTCTTGGGTCCGTTTACAAGATGGCGGCCTTTTGCCCCTAGTATTCCTTGGTCCGTTTGCAAGACAGCGGCCTTTTGCCACTGTGTATCCCTAGGTCCGTTTGCAAGATGGCGGCCTTTTGCCACTGTGTTTTCCTAGGTCCGTTTGCAAAACAGCAGCCTTTTGCCACTGTGTATTCAAAGGTCCGTTTGCAAGACAGTGGCCTTTTGCCACTGTGTATTCCTATGTCCTTTTGCAAGATGGCGGCCTTTTGCCACTGTGTATCTAAAGGTCCGTTTGCAAGGCAGTGGCCTTTTGCCACTGTGTATCCCTAGGTCCGTTTGCAAGATAGTAGCCTTTTGCCACTGTGTATCCCTAGGTACGTTTGCAAGGCAGCGGCCTTTTGCCACTGTGTATTCCTAGGTCCGCTTGCAAGATGGCGGCCTTTTGCCACTGTGTATCCCTAGGTCCGTTTGCAAGATGGCGGCCTTTTGCCACTGTGTATTCCTAGGTCCGTTTGCAAAACAGCAGCCTTTTGCCACTGTGTATTCAAAGGTCCGTTTGCAAGACAGTGACCTTTTGCCACTGTGTATCCCTGGGTCTGTCTGCAAGATGGCGGCCTTTTGCCACTGTGTATTCCTGGGTCTGTTTGCAAGACAGTGGCCTTTTGCCACTGTGTATCCCTGGGTCTGTTTGCAAGATGGCGGCCTTTTGCCACTGCGTATTCAAAGGTCCGTTTGCAAGGCAGTGGCCTTTTGCCACTGTGTATTCAAAGGTCTGTTTGCAAGACAGTGACCTTTTGCCAAGTGCTGTGTATTCAAAGGTCCGTTTGCAAGACAGCGGCCTTTGCCACTGTATTTTCAAAGGTCCGTTTGACAGTGGTATTTTGCAACTGTGTATTCAATGGTATATCTGCAAGACGCAACAAATTTGTTTGTAAAAGGCAATGTGTTTAACAACTGATATACATATTTATACTGAATAAATCATCTGCAATAAACGCTTGCTGTGCAGCCCCGTTTATACACAAATATGACAGTCTGTAATCGCTTAACTTTTCACCAAACGACAAAATATACGACCTATTCAAATTGAAAGCATTTTCCAGACGACAAAATTGAATGTGACTAAAGTTTGAAATTTGTTTCTGTAAGGTTAGAAAATATTGTGGGAAAAGAAGAAAATGCTGGTTACCTGCATCTTCTTCTTTTCCTACAATGTTTTCAAAAGACTTCTTCTGGGTCGTTAATAGTCGGTATTGTTTGCAAAAAGGTTAATACCTTACCACAGTTATAATTTATGGAGAGTGAAGAACAAGGTTGATATGCACATACCCTGCAGACTGATCTTGGCCTACACTTTCTGTTATCTACCAACAGTTTTAATAATACAATCCATATAACATGCCCATGAACTCAACAAACGAAATGTATCTTGTAATAGTCAAAAATAGAAAACACGCTAGGATAGGGAGATAAAAGTACTCATCATTTTAAATCTTCAATTCTCTTTTTACTTCAGGATCTTTTTTTTTGCTTGGGTTTTAGGTGTTTGTTATTTAAATTTTCATCCGGCAAATAAATTGAAGGCATTTGCAGATGAAAAATTAAATGTGGCTCTTTTTGGCAAAGGTAGAATTGGCTGTATTGTATTTGACGCCTTTTCAACATTATTTCAGTTAAATCGCAGCGGCCAGTACATCTATCCATGCTTTCCTGGTGTTTCTTTTACCAACATAACCATCGTCGAAACAATAGTCAGCGGTGAGAGAGGAATGAATCCTGTCGCAATGACTGTCATTATCGGAAAGAAATTGGCCGACAGAGAGAGAGATAATCCGATTTTTGACATTACTGGGGAATAGAACCAGTATCGTCTTTATAACAAATTCAACCCCTGTACCACTGAACCACTGAAGATCTGTCTGGTCGCATAGAGGGGATGCAGGAGGACAGAAAAATCATTTCCTAGCCACAACGCAATTAACCCTTGGCCACGAGATGATTAACTGATGGCTATGAGATAACTGTCCAATGAAAATATAAGTCCTAGACACTCCATGAAAATTGTTTTCAAATACGATTTTTTCTTAAATTCTTTAAACTTTTTCAATAGACGATTTTTTTATGGATACGAGTTATTAATTTGCGGCCATGAGATAGTTAAGTCGTGTGCCGAGATAGTTACGACTTCGCCACTAGGTAGAAAAGCCGTCGCTACGAAATAGTTAAGCCGTGGCCATGGTGTGGTCGAGCCGTGGCCACGAGATAGTAAAGCCGTGGCTAGGAGGTACATGTAGTTAAGACATGGCTACGAGATAGTTAAGCTGAGATCATTATGTATTCAAATCGTGGCTACGAAATAGTTAAGCGATGACTACCAGATAGTTAAGATATAGCTAAGAAATAGTAAGCCGTGACCATAGGATAGTTAGACGTTGCTTCGAGATAGTTAAGCCGTGCCATGGCGTAGTCAAGACGTGGCTACGAGATAGTTAAGTCGTGGCCATGGTGTGGTCGAGTCGTGGCCACGAGACAGTAAAGCCGTGGCTAGGAGATACATGTAGTTAAGACATGGCTACGAGATAGTTAAGCCGAGATCATTATGTATTCAAGTCGTGGCTACGAAATAGTTAAGCCGTGGCTATGAGACAGTTAAGATATGGCTAAGAAATAGTAAGCCGTGACCATAGTATAGTTAGACGTTGCTTCGAGATACATGTAGTTAAGCCGTGACCATGGCGTAGTCAAGACGTGGCTACACGATAATTAAGCTGTGGCTATGGTGTAGTCAAGTCGTGACCAAGAGATAGTTGAGCCGTGGCCATTGTAAATTTAAGTCGTGGTTACGAGATAGTTAAGCCATGGCCTTGGTGTTTTTAAGTCGCGGCTACGAGATAGTTCAGCCGTGGTCATGGTGTAGTCAAGTCGGGGCCATGAGATAGTCAAGCCGTGTTCATGATGTATTAAAGCCGTTGTCACGAGATACTTGAGCCGTGGCAATCGTGTTTTCTAGTCGAAGCCACTAGATAGTTTAGCCGTAGCCATGATGAAGTCAAATCGTAGCTACGAGATAGTTAAGCCGTAACCATGATAAAGTCAAGTCGAAGTTACGAGATACAGTAGTTAAGTCGTGGCCATGATGTAGACAAGTCGAAGCTACGAGATAGTAAAGCCGTGGCCATGGTGTAATAAAGTCGATGCCACGAGATAGTTAAGCCGCGGCCATGATGTAGTCAAGTCGAAGCTACGAGATACTAAAGCCGTGGCCATGGTGTAATAAAGTCGATGCCACGAGATAGTTAAGCCGCGGCCATGATGTAGTCAAGTCGAAGCTACGAGATAGGAAAGCCGTGGCCATGGTGTAATAAAGTCGATGCCACGAGATAGTTAAGCCGCGGCCATGATGTAGTTAAGTCGAAGCTACGAGATAGTAAAGCCGTGGCCATGGTGTAATGAAGTCGATGCCACGAGCTAGTTAAGCCGCGGCCATGATGTAGTCAAGTCGAAGCTACGAGATAGGAAAGCCGTGGCCATGGTGTAATAAAGTCGATGCCACGAGATAGTTAAGCCGCGGCCATGATGTAGTTAAGTCGAAGCTACGAGATAGTAAAGCCGTGGCCATGGTGTAATCGCTTAACTTTTCACTAAACGACAAAATATACGACCTATTCAAATTGAAAGCATTTTCCAGACGACAAAATTGAATGTGACTAAAGGTAATAAAGTCGATGCCACGAGATAGTTAAGCCGCGGCCATGATGTAGTCAAGTCGAAGCTACGAGATAGTAAAGCCGTGGCCATGGTGTAATAAAGTCGATGCCACGAGATAGTTAAGCCGCGGCCATGATGTAGTCAAGTCGAAGCTACGAGATAGTAAAGCCGTGGCCATGGTGCAATAAAGACGAAGCCACGAGATAGTTAAGCCGCAGCCATAATGTAGTCAAGTCGAAGCCACGAGATGGTGTAGTCAAGTCAAAGGTACGAGATAGTTAAGCCGTAGCCATGATGTAGTCAAGTCAAAGCCAAAAAATAGTTAAGCCGTGGCCTTGTTGTAGTCAAGTCGAAGCCACAAAACAGTTTATCTGTGGCCATGATGTAGTAAGTCAAAGCCACGAGATAGTTAAGCCGTGGCCATGGTATTGTCATGTCGAAGCCACAAAATAGTTAAGCCATGGCCATGATGTAGTAAGTAAAGCCACGAGATAGTTAAGCCGTGGCCATGGTGTTGTCAGTCGAAGCCACGAAACAGTTTATCTGTGGCCATGATGTAGTCAAGTCGAAGCCGTAAAATAATTTAAGTCGTAGCCATGATGTAGTCAAGTCGAGGCTATGAGATTGTTAAGCCATTCCACGAGATAGTTAAGTCGTCGCTATAATATTTTTTCCCGACTCTTATGTCCCGTCCATGCCCTTGTAGATTTGCCATTGAGGATTAATCCGATAGGTCGACAAATCTAGACCTTTTTATCGACCGATAAAATTAATTAATCAATTAAAAAGCGATAAAGATAAGCAATGGAGAGGGAGTTCGTTTACCTTTACATTATCAAATTTGCATAGAGAGCATAATAAATTTACATACACGCACATGACCGCGTATTTGCATACCATCTGTTTTCCCTCCTTCACGACATTTTCGCTGATTTCGATTTTACGGACTAGATTATCTGACAAGCACTTTTTGTCCCTAGGATGCACAGGTTAAACCAAGAACGTGCAGTCTGATCTTTGATCTACACTGTCCGAGACTTCTGTAAGTATTCCGATTATACCATCCTTAAAATTGCACTTTCTATAATTTACAACTGACTGAAAATTTACAATCAATTAATTAACTCTTTACCACACAATCCCGACTTTTCACGACCCTGTGAAAGAAAGCTTTTGAAAAGATTTTGGAAAAAAGGAGAAAATGCTGGAAACCAGCATTTTCTCCTTTTCCCATAATGTTTTCTATCCTTTCAGAATCAAAAAGCAAAATTACAACCGCATCTAAATTGTCGTCTGCAAATCTTTCAATTTGGACACTCCAAATGCTTGTCGTTTGGTAATGAGTTAGCATGGCTCATTGAATGTGTTTGATGAAAAAACTTTGGAAATTTCCGCGTTTTGAAAGGCTCATGAGCAGGATGTTTTTGGGCTAACCCTTATCCTGCTGAAAAAAGTAAAATGAATCTTTCAAGTCGATCGTAAAAACCAAATTTTGGTATTTCAAACTTATCTTTTGGAGGAGAAATATCTCCTTATCGGACAGTGTAGATCCCAGATCAGACTGCACGTTCTGTGCAGTCTGATCTTGATCTACACTGTCCGCCAAAGGTCAGTGAGTTGCACTTAGCAGCCTACAGGTTAATGATATGGAATATATATTCCATTAGATAAAACTCTAATGTAACGTGGCTCAGTGGCAAAGTGTAGGACCCGTGACCTGGAGGCCCAAGGTTCGAGCCCCACTGGAAGCACTGGGCCCCTCGTGCGAGCGCCCTTGTGCGAGAGACCTAAGAGCTCTAGCCTAGCACTGTTTTCTTATGACTTTTTACCGACATTTCCTTGCAGCGTTAATTAAAGATTCACTCGAGCATTTAACCGCACAGGTATAAAATGAGCGCGATAAATCTGCCATTCACCCGGAACAATCAATTACACTTGCATCGCTTATTAATGGATATTCCTAGTACCTGACCATTGTACAGACCTGGCATGTACATTGCTGGCAATGCAAAATAACCAATGTATTCGCAACTGATGGGCTGTATAACTCCAACTCGATAAACCTTTCGTTAACAGTTAGTATTATTGTTTGTTTTTTGGGAATACATGTTTAAAACCACGAACCATGATGAGATAATATAAACATTATCGAGTTGGGTTTATAAATTATCTCGTAACGGTACGTGATTTTAAACCTGTTATCCCAAACATAAACAATAATATAAACTGATAATGAAACGTTTATCGAGTAAGAGCTATAGATATGTTTTCAATGAGACAATATTGATAAACATATACCCTGATTATCGCGTTCGCATAATATACCGGTATAGCTCTCGTTCGAAAAAACTTTTATTATCAGTTTATATTAATGTTTATTTTTGGGATAACAGGTTTACCCAACTCGATAATGCTTATATTATCTCGTCACAGTTCGTGGTTTTAAACGTGTATTCCCAAAAACAAACAATAGTATAGACTATTTCTGAAAGTTTGATCGAGGTAAGAGTTATACGTACATGCCCGTCTGCTACCATTAACCTGCAAGCCAATCAGCTAACCCCATTTACAGAACCGAAGTCAAACAAGGGGGTCTCCTTCTCTTTTGCTGAATTGTTAATATTTAGGTTTCCAAATCAGGAAATACTGGTTCAATCCCCGCTGTTGATGCTTGTCATGTTGGGGTGTCCCTAAGCAAAACCCTACAGAAACCCAGCTTAGTATTGTTGGAACACAAACAAATGAGCTACCGTCATTATATGACTGAAGTATTGTCAGGAATGGCGTAAAACGGGCTGATGTAAAGTGCAAATTGAAGTAGCTTGCAGGTGAAGATAAGTGGAAGTACTTATACATCACGTTTTACAAGACAGTAAAATGCACGTAAGCCTTTACAAGCCGAAAAATTGAAGACAGCAATTGTAGTCGCAAGCTTCAGTCTAGCTCAATAGACGGTTTATTTCTTCAACCCTTTCCCAAACAAGCCCTGGTTTTCACGTGTCTGCAGTACAAGTCTTTTGAAAACACTGTGGGAAAAGGAGAAATTGCTCGTGACGAGCAATTTCTCCTTTTCCCACAGTGTTTTCTACCCTTTCTGAGAACTTTCTGCCATTTTCATAAAATTTAAAATTGTCGTCTGCAAACTCATTCAATTTGGACCAGTCCAAAATTTGTCGTTTGGTAAAGGGTTAAAATGGTAGAGAATATTGTGGGAATAGAAAAAAAAATGCTTGTTAACAACTTTATCTCCTTTTCTTTCAATGTTTTCAAAGGCCTTCTTCTTCACTGTCGTTAGAAATCTTAATGTTTAGGTATTAATAATTATATACGTAGCCCCAAAAATTAGGGAGCCATGTCACATGTTTCTTCTGACATGAAATGACAGGGTGACTTTACCACGCAATAATTATTGAACCCTTTCCCAAACGACAAATTTTGGACTGGTCCAAATTGAAAGAGTTTGCAGACGACAATTTTAGATTTGATGAAAATGGCAGAAAGGTCTCTAAAAGGGTAGAAAACACTGTGGGAAAAGGAGAAATTGCTCGTTACGAGCAATTTCTCCTTTTCCCACAGTGTTTTCAAAAGGCTTGTATTGCAGACACGTGAAAACTAGGGCTTGTTTGGGAAAGGGTTAAGCAGATTCCAAGAGCAAAGAAACGGCGTATCATTTCCAATATGCCCGCAAGTGTCGTGCAGGTGTTGCTGCACACGGGGGTCACACCAGAGATTGACTTGGATTCCTTTTCTGTTATATGTTTTGGGTAAAATAAAGAATTACCTCAAGATCTGAAATGCAAAGGTTCCCTTATATTTGTGGCATTTGTCGAAGACAATGCCACTGTGAGTTCAATACGGCATTTTGAAAATCATGTATCGTAGTTTGTGCAAAACCGAAGGAAGTAAACCCAATTAAAATCAATTTTTCTGAGACAAATAAGTGTTTCGATTGCACTCAGATATGAAATTGAAAATGGTGTATTACAATAAATAGGATTAGACCATCGATCTTGGAAATACTTCATTTTTATCGAAAATAGCTTGATCCGCTAAAGCCTTCTATAGTGGCGTAATGATACACACATACCGTGCTTGTCCGTCCCAAAACCAGTTCGTTCCTGGGCTTATTCGTCCCAGGGCTTGTTCGCCCGGACTTGTTCGTCCCACAGGATTGCACCCTTCTCTATCGGATTTTGCATGACTATATAGTAGGTTGACTTTCAAGCGAAAATTTTGAAACTATTCCTGTTGTTCATTTTTAAAGTTATTAATTCCACACAATGGCTCCCCTGACAAATGCCACACCAGTGTTTTCAATGCTTTGATTGTTTCTACGTATATATTTACATTGTGACTTCCAGATTTTGTTTCTAACCCACTCCACCTGTTCCAACGCAACTATTCACATCAAGACGTAAGCTACTTCTCGAAAGCACTGTGGCAAAATGAACAGTTACTTGCATTAGGCGAGTGCTCCCTTTCCCACAGTGTTTTGCTTATTATTTAAAACATCTGTTTTCTTGTATTTTAACCCTTATGCTGCTAAGAGTGACTCGCTGACCTTTTGCGGACGATGCAGATCAAGATCAGACTGCACAGAACGTGCAGTCTGATCTTTGATCTACACTGTCCGATACCATGTTTCCTTTCCGGTGAAATCAAGGTTGAAATCGCAATATTTTGGTTTATACTATTGCGTGGAAATTTTCGTTTCATTTATTTAGCAGTTTAACCCTTAGGCTGCTAAGCGCGACTCACTGCCCTTTAGCAGATAGTGTTGATCAAGATCAGACTGCATAGAAAGTGCAATCTGATTTTGGATCTACACTGTCTGATAAGAAGATATTTTTCTGCAAAAGATGAGTTTGAAGTTGCATTATTCGGGTTTGTACTATCGGCTTGAAAATTTAATTGAACTTATTTAGTATGATAAGGGTTAAAGGTTATGTGTTTCTCCTTTGAGACACATTTAACAATTTTCGGTATGTCGTAACTCTTTTCGGAACGATAAAAATTTAGACTAGTCCACAGTGGAACTATATGCAGGGGACAAATTAATCTGGCTCAGAGCATGAGATTTTTTGTTCTTAAAAGGTTTGAAAACTTTAAGGGGAAAAAAAAAAAAATGCTGGTTACCAGCACTTTTTTCTTTTTCCCACAGGGTTTTCATATGTTCGCTTCCCTAGGGTCGTAAAAGCATGGGACCGCTGGGGAAAACGTTTGGAAATCGCATGTGCAGTATTAGTTTAATCTCATTGTTTAAACAAAACAAGTTTGGCATGTTAGTGAAAGCGAGCCTACTTGAACTTATTTTGAAAATCTCTTAACCTTGTGAGAGTTCTAATTCTCAACATCTCGGTTGAAGCTAGAAATTCTTGTGTCGTTATGTGTGTAACCTCGGTTCTTTTCCCTGAGTTTCAGTTTTGATGACTGCAGCGGATACACATACCCATGTAGTTTTCCATGTGTTCTTAAAGCCCCAATAGCAGCCAAAAGTAAACAATGTGGGTGTTTCGTTTCGAAGTTGATTTCATCGGAAAGAAAATACTGTATCGGACTGTGTAGATCAAAGATCAGACTGCACGTTCTGTGCAGTCTGATCTTGATCTACACTGTCCGCAAAAGGTCAGTGGGTCGCGATCAGCAGCTTAAGGGTTAAACTTATATCATACCATTTTAAAGTATGGAAAATATCATCAAGATGCCAAACTTTGATTGCACAGTCGGTCAAAGTGTTAGTTGCTGGCAGGGAAATGAACTTTAAAAGTAGGTCAGAATTTGCCAGGTGGATCTATCTTTCGTTTACTTTTTACCTGCTTGTAAGATTCATTTTTCGGCCAGTGACTAACACTTGGACCGACTATCCTTGGATTACAGATTGTCAGCTTCACAACAGTTTCCACACTTTTAAATAGTACGATTTAAATTCAGTTGCATTTTAACATTCGCACTGTTTACTTTTGGCCGCTACTGGGGCTTTAACCAATAGTGCGAACATTCTGCCAAAGTTAGAGGCCATTTTTCGATTTAAAGTTCTTCACAAAGAGGAGATTAAGACTTTGAAAACCATTTTGTCTTGAGAGGTAAAAATAAATAAAGATAGAGCTTCTTTTTTGGTCAAATTAGGTAGTTTGTCGACTACATTGAAATACGTTACTTACGCTATTTAAAGTGATCAGAAGATAAATTTAGACCACCAGGAAACATTCGACTAAAATAGAATGTTTCCTGGTCGCCAAGATACAACTTGTTATCAGAATAAGTGGTCCCTTTCATAACCATTTACAGAAACAGATATCTCTTGTTTCAACTCATGGTCTGTCTGTCTGTGTGTCTGTGTGGCTGCCTGTCTGCCTGTCTCTGTCATAAAATCAGATTTGTGGCCTCTCAATTATTGATGTTAATGGCCGCATATTGTGTTATAAATAAGTTATTTCAGGCCGTAATATCTTAATAAATGATGGTGGGGGGGGGGGGGGGGGAAAGGGATCCGACTGCAATTTAGTCGATATGTCCTGTAACCAGGGTCCTGATTCACATACCACCCTTAAGAACATACTTGGTCTAAAACAATTTTCTAAATTTGAAAGTAACACAACTTCTGATTGGCTAAACCATTTAGTCTAAACCAATCAAAAGTTGCGTTACTTTCTAAATTTAGAATTTGACGTAGAATGATATAGAGTAATGGTTGGTGAATACGAATGAAGATCACTAGAAATAAAATAAAGTAAGTATTTGTTTAACATTAATGCAAAGTACAGCGCTGAAAGGGGGGGGGGGGGAAAGAAAATTATTGTCACATTCAATACGATCAGTTCTCGCAGTAAAACTCGAGACATTTGCTATCATGTTACATAAAGTCTAGACGTTCGTGGGTCTAACACCTTACCACGTAATCCGCGCCTTCAAAAGACGTTGAGAAAGAAGACTTTAGAAAACATTGTGGGAAAAAGGAGAAAATGCTAGAAACAAGCATTTTCTTCTTTTCCCACAATTTTTTTTCTAACGTATCATAGACAAATTAAATGTGGCTCAAATAATGTTATTTGTCTTTTAAAGGGTAGAAAACATTGTGGGACAAGAAGCAAATTCTGATTACCAGCATTTTCTTCTTTTCCCACAATATTTTTAAAAAGCCCCCTTCTTCAACGCCATTAAAACACAGGATTGTTTGGTTAAAGGGCTAAGTGTGGGCCACAGGGTGTAAGGTGGCCCTATCTCCATGTTTACAAGCCCCCAATGCACTCTAAGTGAAAGATTTGAAAGTCTTATCTCGTCAAGAAAATACTCAAAACGTAATTCTAACCTTATTTATGATATAAACATGAGTTTAATCAAAAACCCCCTGTTGTGTGAATTTCGATCAAACATATTGACACCATCCGCTTTAACTCTTCACCACACGACAAATGTGTAGACTTGTCCAAACTGACAGCATTTGCAGACGACATTTTAAATGTGGCTCAAATGAGAAAACATTGTAAGAAAAGGAGAAAATGCTGGCTACCAGCATTTTCTCCTTTTCCAACAATGGTTTCAAAAGCCTTCTCTTTCTGGGTCACTAAAACTCGGGTTTGTGGGGTAAAGGTTTAAATAACGTTATACTTAATTTTTGAAAACGAATTTTTGATCCATTTTTGAGTTGATGGTTGAAAACTATTTTCTCTAAAAAGCAATCTTCTGTTGTATGAATCTGTCACATTTTGAATAAGTATTTATCAATAAAAAAAGACCCAAACTATAAAATTATGTGATGTTAATTTCATACCTGTTCATATATTTATCTCCCTCCCTCTTTCTCTCTCTCTCTCGCCGTCCGTCTCTCTGGTCTGTCTGTCCGTCTGTCTGTGTCTGTCTGTCTATCTGGTCTGGTCTGGTCTGTCCGTCTGTTCCCCCTCCCTCTCCCTCTCTCTCTCTCTTTCAATCTCCCATCTTTATTTGTTGATAATATATCCAAGATCTTTTCTTTTTTTTGTGCCATTATATAACTATCTATTTCTTAAAATTATGTAGGAGTCGAACCAACTCTTAAACGGAAAGGCGTGTGATCCGAGCGCCATTTCAATATGCTTAACTCTTTACCACACGACAAAATTTCTGACGCGACCAAATTCAAAGGATTCGCAGACGACATATTCAATGTGGCTTGAATAATTGGCTTTATCTCTGAAAAGGTAGGAAACAATATGAGAAAAGGAGAAAATGTTGGTAACCAACATTTTCTCCTTTTCCTACATTGTTTTCAAAAGTCTTTTTTCCTCGAGTGGTGCTTGCTTTTGCCACCATGTTTTCACTAGTGTTCAAGTATCGATGTTGATCATAAATACGGTGCTTGAAACCAAAAGGGTCGCCGGTTCGAATCCCCGGCTCGGCCAATTTCTTTCCGAAGATTGATGATAGTCATTGCGACAGGATTCATTCCTTTCTCACCGCTGATAATTGGTTCGACGATGGTTATATGGAAAAGCAGCCAGTGTCTGGGGAAAATATTGTGCAATGTACTGGTAAAAGAAGCTTAAGGAAAACATTGATAGGTGCACTGCTCTCCGCAATACTATTGAAAAAATGTTGAAAGGGCGTTTAACATACAAAAAAAGGAGCCCTCTGTGAAATGGGGCTTAATGCATTTGCGAAAAGTATCGACTCATGTCAGCCTGCGCAGTCCGAAACTTTTCGCTATGAGTCATTATTTTCTCTATCACGGTCAAAGGACCGGTGTACCTCATGAATCAGTCGATTGCTATACACAATAGATTCTATGGTTCCCTAATTCATGTTATGACTTGCTTGGTATCATGCATTCACAGATATGCATTAAGCCCCTTTTTGCCAGAGCACCGCTCATTTTATAAAAAAAACCCCAAAGGTACCTACTTGGCCTTACGTTCGCTTTTGAAGTCGGAACAGGTGACAGTGGGAAGCACGAATTCTTATCACAACGACTTCGAGATATCGGAGGTTTACTGACGATTTCATTACTTATTCATTATCTACTTAATCTCTCTTTTTTTTTGTTACAGTTCTAGTTGATTAAAAGCAGAATTCAAAGATAAAACAGGACCTTTCTGAAAAAACGTGAATATATCATTTTATTTTTGCAAAATTTTATTGATATTGAAACGCGATGTCTGTTTCAACTTCGAGTGCAAATTGCTCGTGGCATTTTCCAACCATACTTTAATGGTATATCACTCATTCCCGTGTTTAAGTGATTCTAAAGAAGAAAGATTTTATTAAAACATTGTGGGAAAAGAAGAAAATGCTGATCACCTTTCCGGAAAACATGAATATATAATTTTTTACAAAATTTTATTGACATTGAAACGCAATGTCTGTTTCAACTTCGAGTGAAAAGTGCTTGCGGCATTTTCCAACCATACTTTAATGTTTTATCTCTCATTCCAGTGTTTAAGTGATTCTAAAGAAGAAAGATTTTATTAAAACATAGGGGGAAAAGAAGAAAATGCTGATAACCTTTCCGAAAAAACATGAATATATCATTTTTTACAAAATTTTATTGATGTTGAGACGCGATGTCTGTTCCAACTTCGAGTGTAAAGTGCTTGTGGCATTTTCCAACCATACTTTAATGCTATATCACTCATTCCCGTGTTTAAGTGATTCTAAAGAAGAAAGATTTTATTAAAACATTGTGGGAAAAGAAGAAAATGCTGGTACCCAGCATTTTCTTTTTTTTCCACAATGTTTTCTACCTCTTTCAAAGACAAATTCCAACGTTTGAACAGAATTCAATTTGTCGGCTGCAAGTTCTTTGAAATTCGGCAAGCCTACAATTTTGTCGTTTGGTGAAGAATTTATAAAATGAAAGCATGCATTTATTCCTAATTATCGGTTTATTTCCAGGGACTGACGGTTCAAAACGGACGATTTCTGTCTATTTCAAAAACAATTTCCAACATTTGAACCGCATTTAATTTTGCCGGCTGCAAAATCTTTGAAATTGGACGAGTCTACAATTTTTTTTTTCATTTGGTATCGAATTTAACCCTTTACCACACAACCCCGACTTTTAACGACCCTGAAAAAGAAGACTTTTGAAAACATTGTGGGAAAAGGAGAAAATGCTGGTTATCAGCATTTTCTCCTTTTCCCACAATGTTTTCTACTTTTCCCTAAACAAATTTCAAATTTTGAGTCACATTTATTTTGTCGTCTGCAAATGCTTTCAAATTGGATCAGTCTAAAATTTTGTCATTTGGTAAAGAGTTTAACAATAAAATCAGGCATTTATTCCTATTTATCGGTTCATTTCCAGGTAGTCTCAATAATGAGACGTTTGCAGTGCTTCTTTTCTAATTTGGACATTTACTGTGGAGGTGACCAATCAAAAACTAAAATCGGGGACAGTTACCTGTACTACATTTCCAGGGACTGACTGTTCAACACGGAAGTGAATTTCTTCAGGAAGCTAGGAATTGTCAACAACATAAATACGCCTACCCGTAAGCAACTGTGGCTGCTTTTTGAACTATACAATGTATTTCATGAAAAATGACACTATTTCGGCGAAACTTATGTGGGAAGGCAGCTAGTTATTGGAAAGAATGTTGTGCGAAAGACTTTCAAAAGAAACACTAGGAAAGCATGGCTAGTTGCACTGGTCGACGCGATAGAACTGGGAAAAAAATGCTTAACCCTTTCCCAAACAACAAATTTTGGACTGGTCCAAATTGAAAGAGTTTGCAGACGACAATTTTAAATGTGATGAAAATGGCAGAAAGGTCTCAAAAAGGGTAGAAAACACTGTGGGAAAAGGAGAAATTACTCGTTACGAGCAATTTCTCCTTTTCCCACAGTGTTTTTAAAGACTTGTACTGCAGACACGTGAAAAACAGGGTCCGTATTCACCAACCATTCTTAAGAACGTTCTTAGACTTACCCTTGTAGATTTTTCAAGTTTGAAAGTAACACAACTTCTGATTGGCTAAACCATATGGTTTAGCCAATCAGAAGGTGTGTTACTTTCAAATTTGGAAAATTTTGAAGAACAAGTCCAAGAATGTTCTTAAGAATGGTTGGTGAATACAGACCCAGGGCTTGTTTGGGAAAGGGTTAAACAGCTTTAAACAAAAAACAATCCTTCGAAAATGAAATCCAACAAACCACACGAACAATCTGGGTTTCGATCAGTTACTGTCTCCCCCGACGTTTTATTGTTCTTGAACATGAAGACCACCATTGTAAAATCTTGAACCCTTATCCTGCTATATAAATGAAAAGAAACTTTAAAACTGATAGTAAAAACCACAATTTTGCTATTCTAAAGGTATTTCTGGGGAAAAATATACCTCCTTATCGGACAGTGTAGATCAAAGATCAGACTGCACGTTCTGTGCAGTCTGATCTTGATCTACATCGTCCGCAAAGGGTCCTTGAGTCGCGCTTGGCACCCAAGGGTTAACATGAAGACCACCAATAGAAAGATAGATAAAAGAATAACGGTTACAGGAACGAGAATAATTCCAAGTCATTTTGACAACACTGCGGTTCAAATTTCCAAGCTACCCTTTTTCTTTGGCAAAAGTTTATTTCTGCCCTTTTTAGCTGGCAAAAGTTTATTTCTGGCCTTTAAAGCTGTAGATCCAAGATCAGACTGCGAGTTCTTAGCTGTCTGACCATAATCCATGCCTTCCTTAACCCTTTACCACACAATCCCGACTTTTAACGACTCTGGGTATGAAGCCTTTTGAAAACACAGTGGGAAAAGGAGAAAATGCTGGTAACCAGCATTTTCTCCTTTTCCCACAATGTTTTCTACCCTTCCCAAAACAAATTTCAAATTTTGGATCACATCCAATCTGTCATCTGCAAATGCTTTCAATTTGGACCAGCTGAAAATTTTGTCGTTTTGTAAAGAGTTAAGAACAGACTTACGAATGTCGCGCACGATAATAATACTACTGCAAGGAAATGAAAAAAGAATCAGAAACTATTGACAGAGTTTAACCTTTTACCGCACAATGCCGACTTTTAACGACCCTGGGTAAAGAAGCCGTTTGAAAACATTGTTGGCAAAGGAGAAAATGCTATTAACTAGCATTTTCTCCTTTTCCCACAATGTTTTCTACCCTATCAAAGAAAAATTGCACCATTTGAGCTACAGTGAAATTGTCGTCTGCAAATGCTTTCAATTTGGACAAGGCGGAAATTTTGTCGTCTGGTAAAGGGTTAAAATATAGAAGTATAAGCTATCAACCCTTTACCACACAATCCCGAGTTTTGACAACCCTGAGAAAGAAAGCTTTTGAAAACATTGTGGGAAAAGGAGAAAATGCTGGTAACCAGCATTTTCTCCTTTTCCCGCAATGTTTTCTACTCTATCCAAAACAGAAATCATCATTTTAGCATTATTTAATTTGTCGTCTGCAAATGGCCCAGTCCAAAATTTTGTTGTTTGGTAAAGAGTTAACATTGTTTATTCCCGCACGTATACTGACAGTATTTAAACATTGTGGTAAGAAAACAAATTGTTCATTTGGGCATTATTCTCATCCATCCCACTATTTGTTTACATGCAGTTAGATAAATGTGAATGCTTGTAACAAGCGCGAACACTAAGGTGAAGGGGGTCAGGAAGATAAAAAACACATAACATAAAAGCGAGGTTGTCTTAAACCCTTTACCAGACGACAAAATTTTAGCCTTGTCCAAATTGAAAGCATTTGCAGACGACAATTTCATTGTGGCTCAAATAGTGCAGCTTTTCTTTGATATCGTAGAAAACATTGTGGGCAAAGGAGAAAATGCTGGTTACCAGCATTTTCTCCTTTTCCCACAATGTTTTCAAAAGGCTTCTTTCCCAGGGGCGTCAAAAGGCGGCATTGTGCGGTAAAGGGTTAACAGTCCTTTTTATCAATACCACCTGGTGGTGACTTTTCCCGTGTTGCAGAAGAACATTTATGAAAACATTATGGCAAAAGGAGAAATTGTCCTCCTTTTACAATAATTTTTTCTCTTGTGTTCGTGTATAAACATTTTATTCATATTGATTCTCAATATTCTTTTTCAGATATTTTTTTCAAAGCATGTTTTCAATATTGTTAAATAAGTTGTATACGAGTACCACACCCAATTGCTGATAGATTGGGAGCACGCAGTTGCTGAAACTTACAGACATACGTCTTAGTTCTGAAAATAAGCTATCCGACTCGCTAAGAAAAAGACCGCAGTGGGAGTGATTGGGTGGAAACAATTTGTGTGCCACATTCGTTCATACAAGTTATTTTTTTAAACACAAAATTCCACATTTAAAAAAGGACACCATCCTACCATAATTGGCGTGCAACACACGAAAAGGGGCCTTCTGAAATATGCGTCAAAGTGTGTCGTTCCAGATCAGCCTGTGCAGTCTGTGACTAATCTGAGGGGAAACTTCCCGTTTTAGTATGATTTTCTGTTTCACGAAAGTCTACTGTATGAAACAATCTTATGTAGACGTAAAGTGCCGCCTCGGATTAGCCTGCGCGGATTGCGCAGGCTAATCAGGGACGACACTTTCGCAAATGTCCGAAAGTCTCATTTCGCATGTTGCGGCCCATATAACAGGATGTCAGTCAAAATCTAATACTTCCAATGGAGCTAATTTTGAACAGATTTGAAAGTTCATGGGCGTACCAATTTCCGCTAATTTTGGAATTACAAGCTTTCGAAAAGACAAAATGGAACGAAGGCAATCCTGTTGCAGTCCGCGCTCATGCCTTCCTGCTTTGTTCATGACTCATGAAATGCAAACGAGCTATGCTCTGTGAAAAGAGGAACTTGATGCATCTGAAAAACGTATCGACCCATGTCAGCCTGCGCAGGTTCACGTGGGTCGACACTGTTTGATATTTGTGAATTTCGTGCTTGTCCAAAGATCATTCTAACCCTGTTTCCCGTCAATTGTCAGACTACATGGATTTTACGGATCCATATTTATTTGATGTCTTGCTTGGTTTAATGCTTAATGGAGATGCATTAAGCCCACTTTTGCCAGAGCATTGCTCAAATGGTATCAACTGTTATTGTGTTGCAATAGTCAGGTGTACGGAATCCTGTTTCCGCCATCCACTTTTCGACCTACGAGGAACTCGAAAAGTAGAAGTTAGGCACACTAACTTCCACTTTTCTAGCAAAAAAGTTACCTCGAAAGTTAGAAATTAGGCACACTAACTTCCACTTTTCTAGCAAAAAAGTTACCTCGAAAACTTTCGAGGTAACTTTTTTGCTAGAAAAGTGGAAGTTAGTGTGCCTAATTTCTACTTTTCGAGTTCCTCGTAGGTCGAAAAGTGGATGGCGGAAACAGGATTCCGTACACGTGTAAGAAAGCAGTGTTATGGAATTATCCACGAAAAATCGTTCACGATACGCTTTATTTATGTACCGTGTGATATCTGTTTTACAAAGTCTCGCCCATGTAAATAATTTACCCTTAAACTGCTAAATAAATTACATGAAACCGTCAGACCGATACTAAAAATCCGAGTCACTATTTCAAAATAATTTTTAGGGGAAAACAAAATCAGACTGTACGTTCTGGGCAGTCTGATCTTGATCTGCACTGTCCGCACAATGTTCTTGAAGGTTAAAGACGCATTTCATTGGTTCCGAAATGACATTTTGCGAAACGAATGACCAATAAATTAGCACGTTGCATCAGGAAACGGAAAGATTTCCTTGGTCTAATTTTAGAAATGAAATCCTAAATTTTAGTAATAAAATTTTGTCAAAGCTAGGCTCTTTGTGAAATAGTTTTCTATTGAAACACTAATTAATTTTGCAAGAATAGTTAATTCCACATTTCATGAAATTAATGAAAACAGGATGTCGGCATCTAGAATTTCACCGCTAGGAATTTAGTGTATACTGAGAGAGTATCGTTCGGACAGATATTTTATTTGCCTGCTTTTAGTGCTTTAGCAAGGCAATGTTTTTTTAATTTGGCAAGTTGCTTTCTTGAGCTGTGCATTTTACAAACAGTAGGGAAAAAAAACTTTTCTTTTCCGACTGCTGAACGATAATTCTTTATCCTTAGGATACCACTATATAACAATGTCGTCAACATGTCAAACAGATAAGAAGTTTTACTGAAGAAAAGGTCAACAACAAGCTATGGGTTCCAAGGACTACGACATCCTACTGGGAAAAAAATCAAGACAACTACTTTGACCGCAGCTTTAACACATAATTTATTATTCGAATACTCTAAACACTCTAAAATTCTATGGCCTGAACTGATCAGGCGATAAACAACTTTGCCGGATATCTAGTCGCCTATCACTGTTTCTCTCTCCCCCCTCTCTGTTCCTCTCTGCCTCTGTCCCGCTTTCTCTCCCTATCTCTGTCAGTTTGTCGGTCTCTATCTCTTTCTGTCTGTCTCTTTCTGTACGCCTGTCTCGCTCTATCTCTATCTCTTTGTCTGCATGGGAGTGTGTCTCTCTGTCTCTATCCTTCACTGTGCTGTGCCACGAGTCGGAGAGCTTACAATCGTCCATAATCTTTAACCTATTCTTTATTAAGTGGTCATTGATTAAACAACCGATTTGTATTTAATCGGCTTTTTTTTTTTGCTACAGTCGAACTTTTACCTAATACTGTGTAATCACAGTTTTTTTCCCCCGACTTGTTTAAACCTTAGAGCGCCAAATCAACCCATCAGATATTTTCAGTCTACAAATAAGACAAAAAATAATTAAGCCATGCTCTGGCAAAGGGGGGCTTAATGCATCTCCGTGATGAATTGTACAAATAAAGGCATCCCATTAAGTTCTATGGATCCATAACAGCCACTTGTTTTTACTTTTACAACCAAATGAATCATGAGGTAGACTGGTCCTTTGACAGACAGACAATTGACCAATAGCGAAAAGTTTCGGCCCAGGTCAGCCTGCGCGGAATGCGCAGGCTGACCTGGTCGATACTATTCGCAGATGCATGAAGCCCTTTTTTCACAGAGTATGGCACAACTGTTATTTCGAGGTTGCTTTTGTAAAAGGTAAACTGATTGGCCTTTCACTGTAAATCATTATTCCAGAAGTCAGGAAAATTAAAAAAAAATCTTACAACAAAATCGTACGCATAACTAAACCAATCTATAAATACACATTTTATCCTGCACAGTGTATAGTATGAATTTGACATTCCTGCAGTTGAGAGAGTCAGAAAAATGGTGAGGAAAGAAGCAATCGCTTGCTTGTTTTATTGGTTAATTGATTGCTTTTATTTGATTGGTTCGACTGACTGATTGACTTGTTTGACTGATTGATTGACTGGATTGACCGATTGATTGATTAGTTTGACAGATAGATCGGTTGATTGATTGATTGATTGCTTTGCCTGACCGATTGATTGTTTTGACCGATTGATCGATTATTTTGAATGGCAAATCGATTAGTTTGACTGATCAACTGATAGGTTTGACTGATTGATTGATTTTACTGATTAATTGATTTGACTGATTGATTGGTTTGACTGATTGATTCATTAGTTTGACCGACCGACCGACCGACCGACTGAATTGCTCGATTGCTCCTTTTTCCGTAATGTTACCATATCGTGAAAGAATTTAGGTTCCTTTTCTTCCAATGGTTGTCCTAAATAAGTAACATTCTTGGTAGGACGTTAAAACGTGGTACAAATTAACTCTTTACCAAACAGAATAAAATCAGTCTGGTCCAAATTGAATGCACCTGCAGACGACAAATTACAAGTGGCTAAAAATCAGATATAAGATATGTGTCTATGATAGAAACCATTGTGGGAAAAGGAGAAAATGCTGGTTAGCAGCATTTTCTCCTTTTTCCACAGTATTTGCAAATGCCTTTTCCCTCAGAGTCGTTAAAACTCCGGACTGTTTGGTAAACTTTAAAGGGTTAGAGTAACTGATTGAACTAATCCACCGAATCATCCGTTGTTTTCGATACATTCGATGCTATATAGAAAGAGCAAATAATTTCGGTAGATTGAGATCAGACGGCTGAAATGTGCAGGCCGATCTTGAACTGCTCCATTGGCACAAGTCTTCAGATAACTGTCCCCGAAGGCGATTTTGGTTTTGGATTGGTCACCTCCGGTGCGGTGCACAATAAATGTCCAAATAAGAAAAGAAGCACCGTAAACGTCTCATTATTGAGACTATTTAAAGTCTTCAGGGGCTGCAATGCGAAGGGCACAGATCAAAAGTCTCTTGACATAAGAGTCAGGCTCTGGTAAATGGCGTTTAATATTTCTTCGTGATGCATTATATCTAACGAGTCATTATTTAATCATGGATTCAAAAAATCCTTTTTGTCAAACAATCCACTGAATCATGAGGTAGAGTTGTCCTTGGATGTGCAGAAAATTTACCAAAAGCGAACGAAGTTTCGACACAGGCCAGCCTGCGCTGACTGCGCAGGCTGACATGAGTGGATAATTTGTCTAATGCATTAAACACCCTTTTCAAAGAGTATGGTTAATAAATAATTTACACTCTAATCAGCATTAGAAAAGTTTAAAAACATTGCTCGTATTATGGTAATTCCAGGCTATATTAGTATGTTCGCTTGATTTTGTTTTGAATGGCTTGTCATTGAAGGGTCCTTTGGCAGGGCACGACAGAGTCAAAACTTTGGCCTAGAACTGGTGAAATGAAATCAAGGAGAAATATACAAAAGTAAGCTGTCGACGAGTTTTGACTGAAATAATGTTGAAAGTATCTACCAACCGACCGACGACCGACCGACCGACCAACCAACCAATTAACCAACCAATCAAAGGATGCATTTGTGTTTTCCCCGCTTTTTAACGGTATTTCAGTAATTTGAATTCGATAGTTAATTTATTCATAGGTTTTCTAGGCACAACTAGAATCAGTCCAGTCTGGAGCTCTGTTCTACCTTGCCGAACTACCAGTTCCACCGGCCAAGATCGAGTTCAGAACCTCCTGATATATAACCAATCAGCAATACCACTGAGACACGCAGAAACCAAAAGCTATTTAGAACTACCGAAAACTATCACAGGATAAAGAAATGCCAACTGAATGACTAAAAGTGGGTTTAAAACATTGAGGAAAATGTAGTGGAAAAGGAGCGTTTACTCATAATTCATTCCTAAATTTCCCACAATTTCTTACAATGGTGTTAACTGCTAGGCGAAAAAAAGTACAACATCGTACAAAATTTATTATGATGTTAACTCTTTAACAAACGACAAAGTTTTAGACCTGTCCAAATTGAATGCATTTGCAGACGACAAATTAACTGTGACTCAAAAACTGAAATTTCTCTACGGAAGCGAAGAAAACATTGTGGGAAAAGGAGAAAATGCTGGTTACCAGCATTTTCTCCTTTTCCCACAATGTTTTTAAAGGCTTTCTTTCCTTCGTTCCTTAGGTCGTTAAAACTCGAGACCGTAGGGTATAATTCTGCGGCATAAAATGTTAGCGGCTGGTTAAGTTATTCACTCTAGTTTATTGAAAGTTTCCCAAATTCTTTTTTCTCAAAACTGTCCAACTGCAGGCACATAAAACTTAAAACTTGTACAACAATATGAACCATGCTCCGGCAAAAAAGGGGGTTTCAGTGCATTTCTGTGATGCATCACACCAAGCAAATCATCACATAAGCATGGATCTCTAAAATCCATTTTGTTTAAACAACCGACTGAATCAAGGGGTAGAATTCTGCTTTGGCATGCAGAAATTTAAAGACAGCAAAAGGATTCGGCCCATGTCAGCCTTTGCGGATTGCTCAGGCTGACCATGAGCCGAAATCTTTTGCAGATGCATTGAACCCCCTTTTTTACGGAGCATGGCTCATATGTTGAAACCAGAGAGAGAGAGAGAGAGAGACAGAGAGAGAGAGAGACAGACAGACAGAGCGGATAGCCCAAGTCCAGCTTGGTTCATCTGTTGAAATGAGAGAGAGAGAGAGAGAGAGAGAGAGAGAGAGACGGGGGGGAGGGAGGAGAAAGAGAGATTACTTACAGTTGGCTTATATACATCCTTTTATGTGTTAATATTCACCTTTACTATATCCAGATAGATCGAAAATCGAGAACTTAAAATAAAATCAATATGCAACCAAAATTCAAAACTGTTCACACTAACCATAAAACCATAAAATGCAACCACTTTTCAAAACAACAAAAACGAAATTAAGATAAATAAAATTCTGTTAACACATTAAACACTTAAAATCCAAAATACCGTCTCGCACACGTTCTGCTGCTCTAAACCTACTTGACTGTTCTTTTTTTTTATATTGAAAGTGGATCGCAATTTTACATCGAACTTAATCCGCTAGACATCAAAAAATTTATAGAGGGGGGATGTATAACTTCTACAATATATGTATTTTATCTTCAATCGAGTCTTTTCTTCGTTATTATACAGCGGTCCTTTTACTCACGATGGCCTATTGAGTGAGTATTTTAAACTATGATGTCTTTGATATACGACGTTGTCTCTGTCTCTCTTTTTTTTCCTGTCCGTCTGTCCATCTGTCTGTCTGTGTCTCTGTTTCTTTGTCCGATCGTCCTTCTGTCTGACCATTCGTCTGTCTGTCCGTCCGTCTGTCTGTTTGTGTAATCGTCTGCCCGTCCCATCATTCGTCCGTTCGTCCATGTGTCTGTCTGTCGGTCTAACCAAACCGACAGTCTAATCTTCACCTACACTACCCGATATCAAAGAATATATACTGGCCAAAGTAAAACTGGAACCTCAGTGACTCGATCCCATATTCAAACTAAGAAATGTCCATTTCATTAACCGGCTTTTAAAGGGAGCTATTCAAATTTCGCCAATTGAAATAAGAGGGCCATGATGGCCCTGTATCGCTCCACTAGCTAATAAGTATTAATAAGTATGAACCATACATACGAAACACTACAATTCTAGGCTAAATGGTTTCGAACAAGATGATTATAAAGTTTTCCCTATAAAAGTCCATGTGTGAATCTTTCAAAAAATTTTGACCCAGGGCTAGGCTATTTTTGACCACAGAGCCACATACAAAATAACACAGGTCTCGGCCGTATGATGATAAACAAGAAGACTTTCAAAGTTTTCTCAATTTGATAAAGCCCTTGTAAATCATGAGACATCTTAGGAAAGGCTAATTTAAATTTGTGATCCGCTATATGAAGCTATGTGGCCTATTTGGTTAACTTATGATTTATGGTTAGCAGCAAGAAGACTTTTAGAATTTTCACTGTGGAAGCACATGTAAAAAATGATGACCCATGGAGTGGGGCAACTTTTGACACCAAGACTTTAATCTGAAAAATTCTGGAAGAAGCCTACTAGATGATAACACTCCCAAAATATAACAGCTGCAGCCCATGGCCATGAAAAAGAAAGTCTTTGAAGTTTTCATGATATTAGCCTATATAAAACTTGCGACTTGTTGGACGGAGCCAATTTTAACCCCATGGCTAAAATTTGAAGGATCTTGGTAGGGGTCCATTCGATAAATATACATGCAAAATTTAGTAGCCCTAGGTCTTATGGTTAGTAATGAGAAGATTTTTCAAGTGTTCACTATATAAGCCCTTGTTAAACTTGTGACTGTCTGGGTGGGACCAAATTTGACCCCAGGGCTATAGTTTGAAGACTCTTGGTAGAGGTCAACTAGATAAAGCCAAATGCAAAATTTGGAAGCCCTAGGCATTATGGTTAGGAACAACAAGATTTGTTTTAGGTTTCATTATATAAGCCCATGTTAAACTTGTAACTCCTGGGTCAGGGCCAATTTTGGCCCCAGGGCTATAATTTGATGACTCTTAGTAGACTAGTGGTCCATCAGATGAAGCAAAGTACCAAATTTAGTAGCCCTAAGTCTTATGGTTTAGAACCAGAATATTTTTTAAATTTTTCACTATGTAAGCACATGTAAATCTTGTGACTCCCGGGACAGGGGCCAATTTTGACCCAGGGCTATAATTTAAGATTCTCGGTAGAGGTCCGTTAGATGATGCAACATGCCAAATTTGGTGGCCCTAGGCCGTTTGGTTTCAGACAAGAAGATTTTCAAAAACGTTCAATATTTTTCAGTTTTGTCGCCATGGCAAAACAGAGTTTTTACAGGATTCAAATTTTCTCAAGAAACTGTAAAGAAAAGCATGGCAAGATCATTTTCTGTGAAGTTTGGTTAAAACTGGATGGGTAATTTCAGAGAAGAAGATGTTTGAAATAAAAGTGAAGGCACGGGCGCACCGACAGATGGACGCACGACGGAAACAGGACCACGACATAAGCTGGCTAGCCTTCAGCGCGTGGAGCTAAAATGATTTAGATCATTGAATTTAGATCATTGATATCTGGAAATTCGTCAGTATAGAAGAAATACAATAGCAAGAAAAACTATTTTCAACGGTATTTCCCTAACGCACTACAATGTACGAAGACTCTTTAATCATTTTCAGATTTCGTGCCAGAGTTTCAAAATGTCACATGTTATGTATAACACGTGTCAGTTACGAGAATTCGTATTCAAATCAGTATGATGACGTCATATCTGATGTAATCAAAAAGGACGGAGAACTTTACCGATTGCTAAACGACCACCCCGCTTTCAAAACGCCCAAAATTGGATCGTTTTGTTTAATATAACCACACAATTGCAAAGAAAAAAAGATATGACCCATGCTTTGTGAAAAGAGGGCTTAATGCATTGGCAAAAAGTTTTGCAAACGCTCAATTTTCTGTATGTCAAAGGACAAGTGTACCTCATGATTCGGTGGGTTGATATACAAAATGGATTTTATGGATCCATACAATACAGTGATGACATGCTTGGGACGATGCAACACGGAAATACATTAAGCTAACTTTTGCCAGAGCCTGGCTTATGTATATTTAGTTGTATTTTTCGGTATTTTACCAAAAAATTCGACTTAAATCATAAGACCTAAATAGCCCCCTTTTAACACTCAAGAAAATTTACAACCAGTAGTAAATCAGAATAATGTTCTCTCCACTTGTAAAAAATCTCACTGTATCGGACAGCTGCTCTTTCTGTATGGTCCGAGCTCTATGAACTGTCCTTAAAAGCACGTTGAGTAGCGGTTTGCATCAGAATAGTTCACCCGAATCCCGAGTTCTAACGACCCTGAGAAAGAAGCCTTATAAAAGCATTGTGAGGAAAGGAGAAAATGCTGGTAACCAGCATTTTCTCCTTTTCCCACAGTGTTTTCTACCATTTCAAAGACAGGAATTATTTTTAAGCGACATCAATTTTGTTGTCTGCACATGCTTTTAATTTAGAAAATTTTGTTGTTTGGTAAAGAGTTAAGAAGGTAAGTGTTGGAAGCATTCCGAAAAGTGTAAAATACAATAGCTTAAGCGAGAGGGCGAATCGTAATTGTAAAACTTAGCCAAAAAACGCCAACTGGTATGTTTAAAAAAGGAACTAACTTTTTGACTTTTACTTTTCTGCAGTTTAGGGTAGTGGTGCGGGGGGGGGGGGGGAAACTAGAACTGTCGCAAAGCGGACAAACATCCCCATCCAGCACCATGTCACTGAATCAGCACAATCAGAGAAGGGAAATGATTTTCAAAGCAAAGTTCATCCGTGACCTTGACCTTTAAATCATGTGACCCTAAACCAATAGGGTACCCTGAGCAACACATGTATGAAGTTCCAGGGTCAAACGGCTTTTGAGTGAGAGCACGGAAACGATTTTCAAACAAAGTTCACACGTGACCTTGATCTTTGACCAATGCGACCCAAAAACAAAAGGGCACATCCTTGGGTCATGAGCAACACTTCTATAAAGTTTCAGGGTCGTAGGTCAAACGGCTTTTAAATCAGAGCACGGAAACGAAAAGATGGACGGATTGACGGACGGACGGATGGACGAACGGACGGACGGACGACAGACAGACATGGTGAAATCAGTATATCGCCCTCTACTTCGTGGGAGTATAAAAACCCTATGGAATAGCAAACATTGTTTTTTTTTTCAATCGGCTTGAAAGTTTCGTTTCATTTATTTAGCGGCTTAAGGGTTAAAATGGTTGGCGAATACGGTCCCAGAGACACAAACCCAACAAGTCGACCACCAGTCCCCGGAGGATCCCGTAAGATAATGTGTGAGCTCTAGCATGGAAAAAAATCCTCGAATACAGACCTTGAGGTTCAAACTCAATTCAACCACCGGTCCCCGGAGGATCCCGTAAGATAATATGTGAGCTCTAGCAAGGAAATAAATCGACGTTAACTTTTTCCAAACAGCTCCGAGTTTTAACGACCCTGAGAAAACAATCTTTTAGCAAAAACAATTGTGGAGAATAAAAAAAATGCTGGAAATTAGCATTTTTTCCTTTTCTCCACAATATTTTCAATCTTTCCAAAGATATATCCTATCAATTAAGCCAAACTTGATTAGTCGCTTGCGAATGCTTTCGTCGTCTGGTAAAGAGTTAGACGATTACAAAGTTGTATTTCACATCTATGGAAGTGTTATAAAACCTTTGATAGCGCCTTAGACAAAAAATAAATAAAGCTGTACTACGGTGGGACAATTTTGCCACCAAGTATACGAGTATGTAAGATCTCACTTACTTTTCGATATTGTATTATAGCGTGCACTGACAACTGTGACGAAGAATACAAAGCAACTTATCACACTAATATGAATCTATAAAATCCGTTTAGGCTCACAATCAACGCGATATAGAGGTAGAATGGTCCTTTGGCATGCAGTAAATTTACAAATTGCAAAAAGTTTCGACCCGTGTCAGCCTTTTCACAGATCATGGCTCATATACAATGGCCCGACTTAGTCTCCATATGATCCAAATACCAAATTAAATCATATCTGCCGACGGAGACGCAATCCCCTGCATGAGATGATATATTTTTGCAGTTGTTACAATTTGATTAAACATTTTATTCAACGCACGTGCAATTTCTCTTTTCATCCTTCACAGAAAACGAATCATTGATTTTTGTAAATCACACGCTTGAGTACAGACGAGCCCCGCCTACTTTTCTGTTCAACATGTCACAGTGGAGGGTGTCCTTTGGGTGGCCGGTGGGTCAGCCGGGGGAACATAGTTAAGTCTCAATTATTTGTACACGGTTTCACACCGTCAACATTTTAGTACAAGGCAATTAGTGTAAAATTCGCTATCTTTGATCGCCTGTTGCTCTTACCTCGGCAAATCAGGAATTGTGATGTTTATTTCTCTGAAATGTATGCCCAAAGGCATCCACAAAAAAGTAGAGAAAGTTGCATCATGAGAAAACCAAGTTTTCCCACTGTTCGTCCTCAAACATGACTACCATTGAAATTCGAGGTAAAAAGAGGTCCTTATGGCTCGAAGTATCCGTATAACACCGTAAAGGAATGCTCCTGGGTCGTGTAATCGGTGTAACGGCGTGCTATTGAGTCATGGGTTGTGTAACATCGGATCAGTATGCTTACGGGATGTGGTATCCGAGTAACATCGAAACAGAATGCTTCCCGGTAGTAGCACCCGTGTAACACCAAAAAGGAAGCTTCTGGGTCGTGGTATTCGTGTAACACCTGAACGGAATGCTTCCGGGTTGTAGTATCCGTGTAACACGGGATCAGAATGCTTATTGATCATGGTATGTAACATCAAAAAGGAATGCTTCCGGGTCGTGGTATCCGTGTAAGACCAAAAAGAAATGCTTCCGGGCCGTAGTATCCGTGTAACACCGGAATGTTATTTTGGATCGTAGAATCCGTGTAACACAGACACGGAATGTTTCCGGGTCGTGGTATCCGTATAACACCGAAACGGAACGCTAATGAATCGTACTGTGTCTATCAGTGTAACAGCGGAACGGAATGTTTACGGGTGGTAGTAACCGTGTAATATCGGAACGGAACGCTGCCGGGTCTTAGGGGTCAAAAGTAGTCCTCTCAGGTTCGATACTTGGCACTTCTGCTACACTGCTTCCTAAGAACAGATGGAAGACCGATTCTAAAATATATTTGCGATATTATTTGATGATTCCTCGTGAGAATGATTATAATTTTTATATTTCTTGTGGAAATATTTTCTGTCCGTAGCCATATCTTGAGAGGGGGGGGGGGGGGCGGTTGCTGGTTAGAATCTTGGCCAATTTCTTCCCGAAGATTAATAATAGTCATTGCGACAGCATTCATTCCTCTCTCACCGCTGATCATTGTTTTGACGATGGTAATTTATGGGAAAGAAGTCAATGGATTGGGAAGTATATTGTACGAAGAACTGTTAACTCTTTCCCAAACAAGCCCTAGTTTTCACGTGTCTGCATTACAAGTCTTTTGAAAACACTGTGGGAAAAGGAGAAATTGCTCGTAACGAGCAATTTCTCCTTTTCCCACAGTGTTTTCTACCCTTTGTGAGAACTTTCTGCCATTTTCATCAAATTTAAAATTGTCGTCTGCAAACTCTTTCAATATGGACTAGTCCAAAATTTGTCGTTTGGGAAAGGGTTAAAAAAACTCTATGAAAGCACGGATAGGTGCACTAGCCGCCACGATATTACTGAAATAATTTTACTAGCGACGTTAAATACCAAACAAACAAGCAGGCAAGCAAGTATCCAATCAACCAACCAACCAACGAACAAACGAACGCACAAACGAACGAACGAACGAACGAACGAACGAACGAACGAACGAACGAACCAACCAACCAACCAACCAACCAAACAAGATTTCCAGTAAATTTAAAGCTCATTTTTTTTTAATGCATTTTACAGCGGACAATGTAGATCAGGATCAGACTGCAGGTTCCGTGTAGTCTGATTTTGATCTACATCGCCCTCAAAAATGTATTCATGACAGTAAAATAGATTAAAGAATTATAGTCCTGGCCAAAACCTCGAATCTTACTAATATTTTGAATTAACCCTTAAGCCGTTAATCGCGACCCACTGATCTTTTGCGAACAGTGTAGATCAAGATCAGACTGCACAGAACGTGCAGTCTGATCTACACTGTCTGATACGGTATTTTCTTTCCAGTGAAATCAACTTTGATTGATTGTATGGTGTTTAACGCCGTTTTCAACATTATTTCAGTTATATATCGCGGCGGCCAGTGCACCTATCCATGCTTTCCTGGAATTTCTTTTACCAGTACTCAGCACAATATTCTTTCCAAGCCACTGGCTGCTTTCCCACACAGCCATTGTCGAAACAATGGTCAGCGGTGGGAAAAATCAACTTTGAAACCGCATTGTTTGGGCTTACAGTATTGAGTAGAAATTTGCGTCTCATTTATTCAGCAGCTTAAGTGTTAATGAAGGGTTGAATAACGTATCGGATTTTTTTCTTAGCCCGTATCCTGCTAAATCAAAGTAATGAATTTTTCGAAGCAATAGTATAAACCCAAATTTTCTATTTATAACGTATTTTTGGAGAAAATACATCTCCTTACCGGACAGTGTAGATCAAAGATCTGACTGCACGTTCTGTGCAGTCTGATCTTGATCTACACTGTCCGCAAGTTAAAGGTCAGTGAGTCAGTCGCGCTTAGAAGCCTTTAGGTTAATAATATTCACAATATTTAGGTAATAAGATTATGCACCCATTGTTAAACACCATTATTGAATATCATAGAGACCTATTTAACCCTATACCAAACATTCCTGTGTTTTTAACGACCCTTATGACATAGCCCTCTGAAAATATTGTAGGAAAAGGAGAAAATGCTGGTGACCAGCATTTTCTCCTTTTCCCACAATGTTTTCATTCCTTTCAAGACAAAGCCTATCATTTGAGTCAAATTCAAATATGTTGTCTGCAATTGCTTGTATTTTTTTTTTTTTGTCGTTTTGTTAAGAATTAACTCTTCATCAAACAATCTCGTGTTTTACAGACTGCGAAGTAGGAACCTTTTAAAGGTATTGTGGTAAAAGAAGAAAAATTCTCCATTTCCAAAAATGTGCTCAACCTTGAGTTCATTTGTATCAATTTCATAGTTGTCATCTGGGTCCGTATTCACCAACCATTCTTTAGAACGTTCTTTATTTTATTCTCCAAGATTTTCCAAATTTGAAAGTAACACAACTTCTGATTGGCTAAACCATTTGGTTTAACCAATCAGAAGGTGTATTACTTTCAAATTTGGAAAAATCTGAAGAAAAAGACTAAGAATATTCTTAAGGATGGTTAGTGAATACGGACCCTGCAGATGCTGTCGACTTTGAACAGTCTATTAAAATATTTCTTTTGAGAACCGACCACCTAACTATTCACAAAAACGAAAAAAATCAAAGCGCTGAAGGCGCTGAAGGCCTGGGCATCAGAACGGGTGAAGAGGTAGGAAAATGAAGCCAAGAAGCTCAAAGTTGCAATCACATTTGTACAGACTAATAAAAAATATCTACATGTCTCACACTGACAGTCTGTGGAGTTGACAACAGAATGGAAAAATCATAAATTTGTAAAAGCTAATATAATGAGTAATTTTGTATAGCCTTGGTCTCATGGTCTTTATGGATTGAAAGGAGATAATTTTCAAAGGATTTTCTGCTTCCTATATTCTTCCTTTACATTGCTGTGGCAACAAATCATGGTAACAAACCAAAATGAGCAGCGTGCAACAGCAGGAAATATTTCTGGAAAGTGCAAAAATCCACAATGGCCAAGCAATGAATCATATTTTTCTTTCATTTTACCACACTCAGTTTATATGTTGAAATAGTAACCATGTCCTTTGAGCAACGACAAGGAAAAACACAGTCTTTAAAGGCTAATATCACAGAGCACGATTTGGTCTCTGAGAAGACAATCTTTTACGTTCTTCTTTTTATTTTTAAGTTTTGGTTTCTATGGCAACAAATGAAAAGACGTCCGCATTCGGGCACCAATGCTCGGTTGATTTTCAGTGAAAACAAAAAGTTGAAAAAGGGGCATAACTTGATAGTTATTTACCCTTATTGTTTATGTTTCCCTTTTGATAGTTAACAACTTGTCCAAGTTTTAAGTAAACATTTTCAGTAATAACAGAGATATTATTTTGCATGACGACGACACAAACGACGAAGATGATGACACTAGGGCTATGAAAATACCATGTCTCTAAAAACAGCTGAGCTAAAAGTTCTCAGTCGAAAAAGGGGCATAACTAATTACTTTGACAAAAATATTTTGGTGGTTACCTACCTCTGTTGTACTGATATAAATTCCCCTTTTAATAGTTTTCGAAAAGTTCAAGTTTGAAGTAAGTATCTTCATTAATGACAGATATGATAAAATGTCAAAGGTTCTGAAAATTTAAAGCAATAAAAAAAGGGCGTAACTGAGTCAAAAATATTTTGATGCTTACCTGCCCCGTTATATGTGTACCCCTTTTGACACTAAATAACTTGTACCAGTTTGAAGTAAATATCTTCAGGAATAACAGAGACATTACAAAATGTCGAAATTTTTGCACGACGACAATGACGCATGGGCTTTGACAATAGCAATACGCTCTCTTCGTAAATAGATGAGCTAAAGACTACCAGTTGGATAAAATCATATGGATGATACAAGACTGCTGGAGGTACATTTCTATAAAAGTTTTGCCAAAATAACTGCTGTAAATACCACTTTTCAACTTTCGCATTGAAAGTCTATGGAATCTCTAAGCTGCCATGAATAACCAAGTTAGAAGCCGATTTTCATGAACAAAAGGGCCGTTGTACCTAAAGCCCTCATTTGAGTAAGGTCATTTAGAAATGATAAATTTGAAGAGCTCCTGGTTGTGATTATGGAAAACACAAACGAGCCATGCTCTGGCAAAAGGGAGTTTAATGCATCTCCGTGATCCATCAATCCAAAAGAGCCATCATATATTAATAGATCCATAAAATCCATTTTGTGGGGCAACCGACTGAATCATGAGGTTACTGGTCCTTTGACATGCAGAAAATTTGCCAAAAGCAAAAAGTTTCGACCCAGGTCAGCCTAAATTCCTTTGGAGATCAACATCAGATTGCACTGAATGTCAAGTCTGTTCTTCGATATAAAAAGCCCACCAGTTACTTAACTCTTGACCACACATTCTCGAGTTTTAAGGACCCTAAAGGTATAGTCTCATGAAAACCTTTTGGAAAAAAAAAAAGAAAATGCTCTCTTTTTTCCTACAAGGTTTTCTGCACTTTCACAGAAAATAACCAACATTTCAGCTAAATCTAACTTGCTGTTCGCAAATGTTTTCAGTTTAGACAAGTCTAAAATTTCATGGTTTTTTAAAGATTACCTGGTTTTCAATGGCTCATGTTACAAACTTTAATACATATTTGGTATTGTATGCTCCGACTTTGTTATGGGTCAAAAGGGTTATGGGCCGAGATGTCATATCTGGACAATTCTGACAGGAAGAAATAAGGCATATACACCAATGAAATACATACTTTTAACTTCAGACACGAGGTGCATAGTAATTTTACGAAAATTGAAATCTTGCCGAGGTTTTGAGATACCTTTTTCAGAGAAAGAGCACATCGTCTGCGTAAAATACGCTGTTATTATTTGTCATTCACATGGTGTGTAGAAAAAGGATAAACGAACGATCCCGATTAGTGCTCGAAAACAGCACTCGTCACAACTGGGTCGATTGCGTACCTACATCTAAACATTTGATCAACGATCACCCGAGGTTTGCCAATTGTTTATTTCACTGTTAAGTGCACGAATCTGTAGTTATGAATAACCTCAAGAGGGCCCCAAATTCTCAGTCAACACTTTCGTACGATTAAAATCGCACATCTGTTAAAGTTTGTTGTGAAAGTAAACCTTACTGTGATGTTCAAATCGAAATATTTTATTATTTAAAGGGGTCGTTTCCTTCAGCGTAGTGAGATGGATTGCAGACGGTACTTTTCACTTTTACTTGGGTTTTTCCGTAAATGCTTGACTCGGGTTTTTTCCGTAAATGCTTTTTTCGGGTTGAAATTTTGGTATACGATTCCTATGGCCTTGGGCCAAGCCCAGGCCAAAAATGAAGACTTGTCCAAACCCAAAGCATATATAGACGACAAAATTGAATGTGGTCCAAATGATTCAAATTCTCTTTGGCTTCCTACAATACAATACAATACACCTTATTTTTTCTCAGTTACATTAATGTACAACATGAGATTTGGGTATTCTTATAGTAAACTGGTTTTCATAAATTGACGAAGAAAATTCCACTGGTACAGAGGAATCAGAAGAGAAGAGGATATATCTAAACTTCAATCGCAGACTGCAAATGGGAAAATCCCACTGTATAAAATGCATTTTTAAACTTCTTAAACTGACAGTGGACCAGTATACACGATAATCACCTCATGTTCTGTTACAGTACATGGTGACATGAACGTGCAACACGTCTAAGAAAAGTGAGGCTTTATGTTACTTATTTACTAACATATATTAACACCTAGGCTGCTAGGCGCGACTCACTGACCCTTTACGGACAGTGTAGATTAACAACAGACTACACAGAACGTGCAGTCTGATCTTATAGATCTACACTGTCCGAAAAGGAGATATCTTTCCCTCAAAAATACCTTTGACATAGTAGAATGTGGGTTTTAACTGTCGGCCTGAAAGTTTCATTTTGCTTATTTAGCAGGATAAGGGTTAAATGAACTCTTTCGAGGATTGGAAAAAAAAGTAAATCGTTACTGTTATCTTACAGGCTTGACTTGAGCAGCGTTCAGTATGGGTCCAAGATCAGACCGCACCTTCTGAGCAGTCTGATAAAATATACTGTGAGAAAAGGAGAAAATACTGTTAACAGTTTTTTTCACCTTTTCCCACAATATTTTGAAGAGTCCTCTTCTACCGGTCCATAAAATAAAGGATTATTTGGTAAAGGTTTAAACGATTAACTTACCGTTTGGATGACCCAGTTGACGCTTCATCGAACATAAGATTTCACTTGACCACAAATCATGTCAATTCGTCATGCTATTTTCCACTCGGCAAACCTCGGGTGATCCGTTGATCAAATCCCTCGGCTTCATTGCGATGGGTGATATGCGCCTATATGGTACATTTCTTCGCAGGAAATTGACCGCTTTACCGTTCCTAAAATCGTAACACTCCACTTAGAAAAAGAAGACACTAGTGACAATTTTCCATCGGAATCTTTCTAAATGCATTTCCGTTCACAAAGAGTTTGTACATTTATTTTCTGACTTGTTCTATGAATTCCGTTGGCTTTTTTCAGCGACAGGGTGCTTATCAATGTGGCTATTGTTGTCGTTGCAAATCGGTTTACATGGGCGCCGCCATTTTTTAGGTCATGTGACTTGCAGAAATTCAAAATGGAAACCCCTTAATACAGACGAGGTTAGATGTAGTTACGGATTCGGCCGAGTTCTAACGAGTGGCTATTTTCATGCCATTTGTGTTGATAGAGTGAGCTTTCCTAACCCCTTCAGCAACATAAGCGAAAACGTAGGGGGACGTGCAGTCTGATCGTGGATCCATGTCGTCCGCTTGTTTTAGTCAAGCTTGTAAGATAAAATATTTCTTAGTGTCAATGGATTGAATGTTCAACCATAGACAAAGGTCGGGTTAATACATTCGAAGCTCAAAACGCCCGTCTCATTTTGGAGGAAAGACATGAATATGTGAGCTCTTCCCGTGACATAAGTAGAGTTCTATGCGCATTGAAAATGTCCCAAAAGTCCACTGAAATAAACCACTACATTTCAATAGAAACTCTTTAAGCGCTAGATACATAGACTTAATCTCGTCCGACGACTGAAAATACAGTCCACTGAAACATAGAAAGAGTTTTGTCCTATTGGCTTCAGTAAAGAAGCGGATGGTATAAATCAAAGATCAGCCTGCACGTTCTGTGAAGTCTAATATTGATCTATGCCGTCCGCGAAGGCCCATTGCTTTCGCCCATGGTATTAAAAGATTTTAGCGCTGCTTTAGCTGGTCACCAGTCGAGTCAATTTCCCATAGCAATTTGATACTTGTAGATTTATAACGATCTGCATCGCCCAGTATCACTTAATTCATAGTCTGTTGCTTAAACTTGATTTTTTGTGAGCAGTGAAGATCAAGATCAGACTTTCAAGACTGCAAAGATCAGGCATGCCTGATTTTGATATACGCTGCCCGATATTGCATGTGATATTTGGTCGAAACAGTCTTGAAAACGACACAATTGGCGTTTTCCTTCAGCACAATTACATATTTTATCTATCAAGCTCACGAAGAGTTTAGTTGTTGCTCGGAAGTAAAACAAGAGCTGCCGCCAAGCAGACAAATATCCCCCACCAGCACATTGTCACTGAATCAGCACAACCAGAAAACGGAAGTGATTTTCAAAACAAAGTTCAACCGTGACCTTGACCTTTGACCCATGTGACCTCCAAAAAATAGGGCACCTCCTTGGATCATAAGCAACACCTATATAAAGTTTCAAGGTCGTAGGTCGAACGGCTTTTGAGTCAGAGCACGGAAATGATTTTCCAACAAAGTTCATCGTGACCTTGACCTTTGACCCATGCAACCCCCAAAAACAATAGGGCACCTCCTTGGCTCATGAGCAACACTTGTATAAAATTTCAGGTTCCTTGGTCAAACGGCTTTGAGTTAGAGCACGGAAACGATTTTCAAACAAAGTTCACCCGTGACCTTGACCCATGTGACCCCAAAACAATAGAGCACCTCCTTGGGTCATGAGCAACACTTGTATAAAGTTTCAGGGTCCTTGTTGAAACGGCATTTTAGTTTGAGCACTGAAACGAAGAGATGGGCGGATTGAAGAACGAGATGGACGGACGGACAACGGACGGACTGACGGACGGACGGACAGGCAGACAGACATGGTGAAACCAGTATACCCCCTTCTGCTTCGTAGTTGGGGGTATAATGAACGTTTTCTTTACCTTGTTAATCTGTTTTTCAGCCCAAGGAACCCCAGCACATGGCAGTTTGATATTTCCCAAACACGTGGAAGTATGTTAGTGAACAATAACTGCGCTGGTATTCCCCGCCCAACAGAGCATGCTTTTCTGAAGAAAAATCTGACAAACGGGCGGGATGGACTGCCGGAAGGATGAACAGACTGGCTGATGACGCTAAAGTAATATCCCTACGCCTTTCGACGGATGGTAAATGGTGACAAAAGAAAATGGTTCCAAATTTACATCTTTTTGTATGTTTCGGTTTTACACAACCTAAACGATTTTTGCTTTTTGAAAAAAAAAAACGTTTTTATGTTTTTCTGTCCATCACACAATTTTGTCGGTCTCTTTTTCCATTTTGCATTATAACTGTTTTAAGTTCGTTTTTAACCCCTGGGTCGTATCCTCCGTTATATTCCTTCCCCCCTCTCTCTGTCCCCACTTTCTCTCTATCTCTTTCTCTCTCTCACTCTCGATAGAATTATTGAGGAGTGATGTTATTGTTCAGCAATGCTTTATTCCTTAACCGGCTAGATAAGTGAAATGAAACATTCAAGCCGATATTAAACCCAAATTTTGCTATTTCAAAGTTATTTTTTCGGGAAAAATATCTCTTTATCGGGCAATGTAGATCCAAAATCAGACTGCACGTACTGTGCTGTCTGATCTTGATCTACACTGCCGCAAAAGTTCCTTGAGTCGCGCTTAGCAGCCTAAGGATTAATGGAAAAAAATCGTGTTACAGGTAATTAATTTTTCGTCAAGTTTCTCATCACGTGCTTAACACTTTCTGGAGCAAAGTAGAAATTATATGGAAGGGTCTTGTAGAAAACCTTATTGCAAATGAAAAAAACTGATTAGTACTAACAATATACTGTGTACTTCCGTTTATGTCAATTATTATTTTTATTTTCTCCATAAATGCATATCTGTTTGCTTTCATTATCACAATTATTATCATGATCTGTTTTTATATTAAGATTATTATTATTAATGATATCTGTACGGCTTTTCAGTTGCACGTCACAGTCTTCTTATTTCATTATGTATGACGAGAAACTAAAGTTAAGGTCAATAAAGGATTGTCTATTGTTGTCCATTGTAAATTTGCAACCACGATTTGTGAAAAAATAATGTCAGAACACGTCGGTGTAAGGTAGGGTTATGTCGGCCAATTGAAGGATTCGAATGAAATATTTTATTAAGTATCTCCTGGGGTATTTTTATTGACATAAAAGGCTCCCTGCTGGTAAAGAGATTTGAAATCATTATGACCCGTGGTCAAATATTAGAGAATCAATTCAGCTCAAAATTCAATGTTCACAGCGTTTCTGTTATTCGTCTACAGTGGTTTACACAAAAGAATTGGAGAAAGAGAAGGACCGAGAGAAAGAGAGAAAAAGAGAGTAAGAGAGAGAGAGAGAGAAGGTAGGAGGAACGCTCCTGTGATCTTGGAATATGTTACAGAACAGGTAATGTACAAGTTATGTACGTCTGTAGGCACAGTTTTAAAAGATTCCTTGACTTTGATAGAAAAGATTATTGCCCTGCAAGGACATATTACTGCCCAGTGGCACAGTTTCCCTGTCTGGAGCCCGTGGACACTTGACTTATACACTTCAATGCAAATGGCGGCGACAAGACAAATACATCTTATTATTACTTGTTGCCCTTGATGGTTGTCTTTAAATAAGAAAAGAATGGACTGTTTTTGAAAATAAATAAAAATGGTTAAATATTTAATCGTTTAATGTCATTCTCAAACAAATACACGGGGTTAAAATGCAAAGCTATTCCCTTTATGTAATACACACGAACTGTGAAGTGTCAAAGGTCATATATTTGAAAGTGTCAAAATTGAAGCAAAATTGTGGTCGTTAACTTTTGTCAACAAATCATACAATGAGGAGCTACTTACCCTGAAGGTGTTTAAATCCACGTGTAAGTGAAAGGATGTCGAATAACAGTGACTTCAAGCACTGAACTGCATGTTTTACACAGTTTTTAGTGACGTCACCATTTGTATTGGGGCACTCAGAAGGGAAGATCGATTTTGTAAGCGTATTCGATTCGTGAGACCATAAAAAAAACAGGAAAATTTCACTGAAATGCACGTTGGAATGGTCAAACTTTGCACTATAATATATACGTTGTACGGTCAGGTGGCAGGGCACTTGGAAACCTGTTCATGGCTATGACGAACCATGTCGCCACCTCGCCCTCGGCTCGTTCCAGCTAATAACTAATAAAGTATTTTGAAAAATGCATAATATCTACATTTTTGATACTATAACAGCATGTAACCTGCTGCAAATTAATTTGAGCGAAGACTCGATTTATAGACGATTGCTAAATGTCAAATCCTGAGCAAATCATACGTGGTGGTCGCTGTGCGTGTGCTTAACCTTTATTGTTCATGTATAAATGTTCTGTTCTGTATCGTTAAAAGAAATTTAGGCATCACTCCAACAAATCTGAGATGCCCAGAGCAAGCATTGTATTGTACATGTATTGTACACTTGTATTGCTGGATAATACCATGCCGCCAAATGTCTATGTTTAGCCATCAAGGTCATGTGACTTAGTTTACCAATCAAATTTTGTATCACATTCCATCATTTAGCACACAATCCAGGGTTTTAACGACCCCGAAAGAGACGGCTTTTGAACAACTTTTGGGAAAAAGAGAGAATACTAATAGCCATAATGTTCTCTTTTCCCACAATGTATTGTATCCTTTCATAGACGAACCCTATAATTTAAACCACATTTAACTTGACGTCTTTAAGTGGTTTCAGTTCAGACGAGTCGTCTCCTTGGGAGAAAAAATCTACGAAGACAGCTTGACTTTACCAGAAGACAAAACTTTACAATTGTCACGGTTGAAAGCATTTGCATACGATAAAGGATTTTGGGCTCTAATGATGATATTTGCAACAGAAAGCGTGGAAAACATTGTGGGAAAGTGAGAAAATACTGGTTACCAGTGCCCGGCCGGGTAGCTCAATGGTTAGCGTATCTGACTCGTGACCTGGTGGTTGCGAGTTCCATACCCGGTTGAGGAAAAGTCTTTTTACAGCAATAGTCCATCTCTCACCTCTGACGCATGTGGGAAAAGTAGTCAGTGGCCTGGGAAGAAAAACTGTGTCAGTACTGGTGTGAGAAAGCCAGGAAACGCATGCGTAAGTGCACTGACCGCCGTGATATGACCTTAGGTATTTAAACGGCGTTAAACTACAATACAAAAACTAGTTACCAGCATTTTTTCCTCTCCCCACATTGTTTTCAAAAGCCCTTTTCCCATGGGTCGTTTAAACTCGATATTGTTTGGTTAAGGGTTTCATATATAAAGTTTCGTCAGACCTCAATGGGCACTGACACCATGGGGATCCGAGAAAATGTCCAAATCAAGTTGAAAACATACATGTACTTCCAGCAGACGACATTAAAAATTCTTCCTTAAGCAGACAAATGTTTGAAAACATTGCGGAAAAAACGAAGGGTTCGTAACGAGCAATGTCATCGTTTACCATAAATCTTTCAAGTTGTTTTTAAATCTGTAACTCTTTACCGACCAGCGAAATATTAGCCAGGTCCAAACTGAAAGCATTTGCATACGACAAATTCAAAAGTGGGTCATATTACGGGGTTCGTCTTAGCAAAGGGTAGAAAACGTTGTGGAAAAGAAGGAGTAAATGCTGGTAAGCAGCAGTTTCTCCTTTGCCAACAACATTTTCAAAAAGCCTCTTTCTAATGGCCGATAAACCTCTTGGTTGTGTATGTGAACAGATTGTCAATTCATGTTGCTAATTTCTTCTTGAAAGGGACATCTTTCAAAATCGTCTGCTTCTAAATTATTACAAGAAGCAAACGGAAAAAATGACAAAAACTAGACAGACGTTTAAAGGTATCTACAAAATACATAAGCCCACGTTAAAAACACAAACATGTATTTACAGAAAGGATCAAAGCGTTTATTCTTCAATACAACATTTACAAAGTACGAAAAAAGATTATACCTGATGCGTTTTAACCCTTAGGTTGCTAAGCGCGACTCACTGACCTTTTGCAGACAGCGTAGATCAAGATCAGACTGCACAGAATGTGCAGTCTGATCTTTGATCTACACTGTCTGATATGGAGATATCTTTCCTCCAAAAATACATTTGAAATAGGAAAATTTGGGTTTATACTATCGGTTTGAAAGTTTCATTTCTTTTGTTTAACACGATAAGGGTTAAGCTTTGGGTATTTCCTTAAACTGTTACCTCTTAAGACAAGTCTAAAACAGACGAATGTGTACAATTTGGCTGCTTAAAAAAACAAGCCAGAAGAGGTCAGCATCAGTATTTTCAAATAGTTTATTGGCTTTAATGACTGTAATTGAAACTATCCTTTGAATAAAAATAATGAATAATTGAAACTACCCTTTGAGGTTAAGCAAGAATTAGCTCCTTTTAGTTCCCGTTTTTCGAAAAAATGAATGATGGAACAGAAAATAAAAGAAGAAACTACCGAATATAATCTTGTATTTTGTATCGACCGTCGAAAAACATTTGCAATCAAATCAATACAAAAATCTATTTTTTGAAATCCGTCACATAAAAAACAAAACACGCCTATTTCCTGTTTCAGTTTTTTGATTTCGGTTTATTCATAAAACCATGACGAAACAGACTGTGTATCAGAACAATTCCGAAAAACAAGTGGATTTGGATTGCAATTTCTGAGACAGTCTGCCTTTTAAACTCACCACTGTTGGAAAGGTCTGATGACCTCTCCAATAACATTATAGAAGAATTATGATATCTCCAGTTTAATACATAAGAACATAAAAAAAGTTATGACAACGGGAGAAATCATCCTCAACGAGCAATTTCTCTTAATGCCCAAAAAGTTTTCAACGGTGATATATTACTCAAAAAAAAAAAAATGCCATTTGCAAAGAACCGTTTTGTTTTCTCTAATCACAATATTATGCCTTGGAAATGAAGGAGTTTAAACGCATCTGCAAAAAGTATCGATCCACGTCAGCCTGATCTTTTTGCTTTTGGTAATTTTCTGAATGCCAAAGGACCAGTTTACCTTATTAGTCAGCCGGTAGTTAGACAAAAAAGGATTTCATGGATCCATACTTATGAATGCGATGACTTGCTTGGTATAATGTATGGACGAGATGCATTTAAGCCCCTTTTGCCAGGGCATGACTCATTTTTAAAACCAATCTTTGAACATTTGTATCAGCTGGCTATTCTATTCTGTTCATCAATACCTCTAACAGGCATGTTATTTTTGGTCTTGCAGCAAACTGTGTCAGAAACCCGTGATGATGGGAAAAATACTTGCTCCGGTATTTTCACTTAATATTGTTTTTCGTGAGTTTCTTTTCTTTCTAATTTCGCTGAATTACCATTCGATTCATCTTATTCTCCGTCTACTGGTACTTCCACTGTTTCTTTTATCAATTTCTGGTGTCGCACCGCGGCGAACCCCTCCGAGTCGTAGTAGGGTGTCACACCACTGCAAACTCCTTCCGAGTCGCAGTAGTCAAAATTAGTCTCGTTTGAAACTTTGACAGCAATTACTTCTGCTGCATTTTGTATCAGAGAAAATGGGACGACAGGTCTAGGTCTGTTTCTGGTGTTAATTTGTTGATTTCTGTGGAAACTGTGCAGTCTGTTAGTACTTGAAGAAGTATTTTGTGCCTGTCCCCACCTTAGGAACATGATCTACCACCCAAAAGGGCATTTTTCCACTCTGATTTTTTCAAGGGTAGTAGCGTTTGAGGTGGAATCGCAAAAAACGCAGTCGGCTGAGATGCAAATTTTTGTAGCTTCTTGTGTAGGCCTTTGACCATGTATTTCATAAAACCAAAAGCAATGCTATGAGTTTGCCAATAGTTAAAGTTCAGCAGAGGGTCAAAGATGGTGAAATTTACTTTTTTTTCATTTCAGAAATACACCAGTGGTGTGACACCTTCCCTTCTGTTTGCACTTGAATCAGTTACAGGCAGACAGGCGTCCCAATCTCTGTCTGTATCACCAACAGTCCCTCGACTCATTCCAAGTTCTTTCTTCAAGACGTCATGATCTTTTCTGATTTTCGATACATCTATTTACAATGCCATTAATCTAGTTGTGAAATAGATAACCCCACTACACCAAGATGTCCCTGTTTTCGCACATTGTTTACAAAAGCCCTTTTCCTTTCTTTGTTCTTACGTTTTTCTTTTAATGTTTTTTCAGTAGTTTGTAGAAATCCAACTGTGAATTATATCCTTAAATTCACCGGTGAATGTTATAACTTTTATTTTTGACATGCCACGGATATTTATAGAACATGAATGAATTTTTAGCGGATGAACGTCAAGTTTTATGACGTAGTCAACATCACTCCTGACGTCAAATTACAGCTAGTCCATATCCGACTAGATTGAACAGATCTATTTCGCTTGAAAAGAAAAAAATCACGATGAGCAAAAAAGTAGACGAGAAAAGAATGCTTAAAGTGAAGAGCATAAAGGAAATAGGATAATCGTTTGTTTCGTGTAGAACGATATTTCTTTCATCTCATGAAAAGCCAAGGCCATATTTTCACTCGTGGCTTCGCCACTCGTGAAAATACAGCCTTCGCTTTTCACTCGATGAAAGAAATTTCGATCATACACCGAGACAGACAATTATCCTCTATTTCTTTCTTATTTACTCACAGTTTCCCAGCTATTACCTATCTTAATAAAGTGATAAAACATTTTTGATGTTCAAGTATAAAACTCTTAATGATCCCCATTAACCTTTTACCAAACAATTCCGTATTTTAACGAAACTTGCAAAGAAGGATTTTGAAAACATGAAAACACTGTAGGAAACGAAGAAAGCTTTTTCTTCTTTTCCCCCACTTTTTTTTTTTTTAAATATTCATTCACAAGAAACACTCTACTATTTGTGCCATATTAAGTTTGTTACCTGAAAATTCTTTCAATTTTAACAAGTCTAAAATTTTGGTTCAAACTAAAAATCAAGAAATATTTAAACTCAGTGACATCTATAGTTTCTTTTTTCAAACAATCCGTAAATATTTTTGCCCCTAATTATAGAGTTCTTTTGGGTCACATTATCTTTATCAGTTTTTGGCATTAATTTTCACTTTTCTAATATTTTCAAACTTAGCAAAATTTACGTCTGTTTTATGTAAATTTATGATTCATATTTCACATAATCCGACACCGATCATACAGAAAATTTTTCATCTCTATAACATTAAAATTCATCTTTTCTCATCCCATTATATTCAAATAATATATAAATATAAAACAGAGTATTTATGAAAAGAATTGGCTTGAGACATTTTTGTAATATCAGATTATAATGTTTGCATATTTAATGTATGAACCATGCTCTAGCAAAAAGGGGTTTTAATGCATCTCTTGATACTTTACTTCAAGCAAGTCATCACATAATTATAGAACCATGAAATCCATTTTGTCTAACAACCGGTTGAATTATGACGTACACTGGCCCTTTGACATGCAGAAAATTCGAAGATAGCAAAAGGTTTCGGCCCATGTCAGCCTGCACGAACTGCGCAGGCTGACATGGAGCGATACTTTTTGCAGATGCATTAAGCCCCCATTTCACAGAGCATGACTTGCATGCATTTATCACATTTTTTCAATGTGTTCTTTTTCTAAAAATATATTTCTCACTTTTTAGAGCTGCGATAAAATAATAGCTGTTTTTTTTTTTATGAATTTACTCAGTGCTTCCATTTGATCCTTAACCAAACCCTTTGTCTTTTAATGATCCTGAGATAGAAGCCCTTTGAGAACAATGAAGGAAAAGGAGAAAGTGCTGGTGACCAGCATTTTCTTCCTGTTCAACAATATTTTTTACCATTTCAAAGACAGAAAACATTTTTTAAGCTACATTTAATTTGTCGTCTTCAAATGCTTTCAATATGGTCACATATAGAATTTTTTCGTCTGGTATGGAGTTAGACCATCTGCACAAACTTAACAATTTATGCCCATCCAGTAAATTTTTTTTTGAAAACGATGAAGGAAAAATGAAACATTTTTTTTTTTGCCTAGAACTGACTGAATCAGGGGGTAGAATGGTCCTTTGACATGCAGAAAATTTTAATAAACAGCAAACAGTTAGGACCCAGATAAGCCTGCGTGGACTGCGATACTTATTGCAGTTTACCACACAATCCCGACTTTTAACGACCCTGCGAAAGAATGCTTTTGAAAACATTGTGGGAAAAGGAGAAAATGCTGGTAACCAGCATTTTATCCTTTTCCCACAATGTTTTTTATCCTATCAATGATAGAAATCATTATTTTAGCAACATGTATTTTGTCGTCTGCAAATGCTCTCAATTTAATTCAGTCCAAAATTCTGTCGTTTGGTAAAGAGTTAAACAACCTTTTCATTGAGCGCATTGCGCAGGCTGGCCTGGTCGGTAATTTTTGCAAATGCAATTATCCAACTTTTCAAAGAGCGATACTTCTTGGGAATTTAAGAGATAAAGATTGACATTAAAAAAAAAAAAACCCTTGACATAAAAAAACCCAAGTGCACAAACTTTCTTTTCTAACAAAATTCCAGTTTATCTCAGCAGCAACATCTCGGTTATCGGCCATTTCTGTTTACACTCTCAGAGGGGGTGATGATTTAATTGCAACGTTAGAAGTTGTACTTTTTGCCTAGTTTTCGGTCAGTTATTTTTCATCGGCAAATAGTTATATACTTGATGCGATTTCAGCCATATTCCATTTATATTTACATTAGGTGTCGCACCATTACGAACTACTTCTGGGTAGTAGCACTTAAAAGTAGTCCCGTTTCAAAAAAAAAAAATGACAACAAGCGCCTCTGCTGCTCTGTTTTATTAGAGAAAATGGAAGGACGTGTTTGAAGCGTGTGGCTAATGGCGATTAAATGATTTCTGTGGAAACTGAGTGCAAGTTTGTTATTTCCTTGGTAACTACATGTATTTTGTACCTGTGACCACATTAAGGAACATGGTCTACCACCACGATAGGCCTTTTTCGCCACGGGTTTTCAAGGGTTACTGAGCATGTGTCATAATAGGAAAAAACGTAATTGGTCTAGGTACCATTTGAGCCATGCTCTGGCAAAAGGGGGCTTAATGCATCTGCGCAATGCAAGATACCAATCCATCAGATGATCATTGATCCATAAAGTCCATTTTGTATAACAACCGACTGAATCATGAGGTAGACTGGTCCTTTGACATGCAAAAATTTTACCAATAGCGAAAAGTTTCGGCCCAGGTCAGGCTGACCTGAGTCGATACTTTTCGCTGATGCATTAAACGTCCTTTTTACAGGGCATGGCTCATTTATCTTAACTTTCTGTATAGGCCACTGGACTTAGTTTTGAAAGAAACACATATCAAAGTTCTGGGTTTGCTGATAAAAGTACAGTAGGAGGTAGAATATGGTGATTTTGACCTTAATTTCAATATACAAAAAAAAAAAACTACAGTGGTCTGAGACCATATTTGCCGCAATGGAACCAGCCTGTGGCCTTACCAGAAAAAGTGGGGGCAACTTCAAACTTCTGCGTCCTGAACAACATTGAACATGAATACTTCAAAAAGTTTTTCTTCATTACATCCTGACAGAAAATTGCTGCAGACGAGTTTTAACAACTCCTTTAAAACATTGGTAATCAACATGAATTCACGTTATGTACACTAATATCTATATGAAAATATTGTCACAAAAAGGGAGAAATTATCGTCTCGAGCATTTTTTTGTCCATTTGTCACGATGTTTTCCAACAATGGTCCGGTACATGGCGCAGATAGTTGTCTGCAGAATCAAGTGTGTTAACAAAGAAATCCTAAAGAATTTCCCGAGGGACTCGTTTCAGATATTTCTGAAATGTTACCTCGGAATTATGTTTATTGCAAGAAACGCATTATCTGTGAAACGTGGGAATTATCTGTTACTATATATAATCGTCTAAGCCTTTACCACACAATCTCGAGTTTGAACCACCCTGAAAAAGAAGGCTTTTGAAAACATTGAAGGAAAAGAAGAATATGCTGGTAACCAGCATATTCTTCTTTTCCTTCAAAGTTTTCTATCCTATTGGGGATCTTATGACCATTTGTACCGATTTCGAATTTGTTGTCTGCGCTTGTTTTGAATTTGGGAGAGGCTAACATCTGTCGTTTGGGAAAGGATTAAAGAGATATGCAGACATTGTCTTTGAAAGTTAAACGAACAATATGGAAGAAAATTTCGTTTACAACAGAAAGCTCTCGAGGCACTTACGTGAACTTGATAACCTCTCATTCTTTCACGTTGCCTGTGGTGTCACATGATTGGTATTTCGCTTCATTGAAAATAGAGTGAAAATCAATCTATTTTTGACCTTTCACTATACTTTTTATTGTCAAACAAAGAGCTTTACTGTTTGTTTCAAACAAGTGCATAACAAAAATGGCACCTCAACTGTTGTTTGGCGTTTCCATCCCAAACACAACTACCATTTAAACAAAAACAATCATTAAAAAATTACGGTGAAAGAAGGCCCTTCCAGGTTATCGACCATGTTCTTTTATGTGTTCATAAACACAAAATAGTTCTCAAAGAAATAACAAAGTTGCACCCAGTTTCCACAGAAAGAATCAAATCAACACCAGCAACATATCTTTTGATCTGTCTTTCCATTTTCTCTGATAAACTTTCAAACTGGACTACTTTAGACATCTACGATTCGGAAGAAGTTCACAGTGGTGCGACAATCAGTATTTCAAATTACAAACAGAACAGTGTTTTACGCTGCCTTCAACATTATTTCAGTCATAACACGGCAACAGCTCGTTTATTCATATATGTCCTGGGTTTCACCATCACTCGGCTAGTGCTCTGACTCATTTTGCGTTAGGGGATTCCCATGAAAATCCCAGTGTTTCAAGTGAGGGTCGAACCCAGAAGTTCCACACTTTAAAATGAGCCACGCATGATCCCAATCAGTATTTCACTAGTTTCGAACAGACGGACATTTGATACATACATACAGATGGGCGTCACGTTTCGTTCATCATTGAAAGCTATTAATACCCTATGTGAACTAGATTACATTTTTTGTTTTATATCTTTCATCAGTGTTAAAGCATTAAACGCACGGACAGACAAGTGATACATGGTTGAAATATATTCACGGGAGTGTCATAAATACTCTAGAAAAGGCAACATTGCTGGTAGCAATAGATAGTAAAAGGCAATTATTGTTTAGCTTTCTTTAATGTTTTCAAAAACTTGAAAGATGTTGTATACCTACTCTTGGGATTAGTCACATTTCAGATCAGTGGTACATCCACTCACAATAAGGATCACATGGCCAGAACGCCAAGCATGCAGGCCCATCACGCATGTAGTTGGCCCACGAGAAATTGCAGTAAGCATAGCGTAATCTTTGGGTAACAAAATGCTGCACACAACCCTTATCACATCTTCCAAAACTTGCCACAGCCGTGGGTTTCCATGCGTGACTCACACAAAAAGAACTGACTTTAACTCTTTACCCACACGACAATAATTTACACTGTTCCCAAATTCAAACCATTTGCAGACGACAAAATAAATGAGACTGAAAAATTGATTTTTTTTTGGAAAGGGTAGAAAACATTGTGGGAAAAGGAGAAAATGCTGGTTACCAGCATTTTCTCCTTCTGCCACAATGTTTTCAAAAGGCTTCTTTCACAGGGTCGTTAAAAGTCGTGATTGTGTGGTAAAGGGTTAAACGTTATAACACAATAAAAGATCAGAGAATTAGTAAATTTCGTTTTCATGTCAAAACTGTCTCAGCCAAAGAGATAGCTAGTCTTACATTTAAGAGCCAAAATTGAACTTGGATTGGTTGGTGAAGATGACACTGGAGTGACAACAACTGTTTTTTTTTTTCAAAGGTATCAAGAGTTTCAATTCGAGAAACGACTTACAAGTTGCCACGCAGTGCACTGGCAATGCCTAAACGAGCAGTGTTGATTGAATGATGGTTAACCTCGCTTTCAACATTTATATTTTAGTCATATCACGGCAACAGCTCGCTTATTCATATATGTCCTGGGTTTCGTCGGTACTAGGCTAGCGCTCTAAAGTGTCCTGCCTAGGGACACTCCCACGAACAGTGCTTCCAGTGAGACTCGAACCCGGGCCATCCAGGTTACGTGTCCTACACTTTACCAATGAGAGACGCAGGAACCTGGCAATGTCCCAACGAGCAGTATAGGTGAAAGGTCAGTTTAACATTCTGCGCAGTCTTAACTTCATCACATTTGTCTAAAAAAGCAATAAAATCATGACAGGCACTCTTTACCAAGCTATTCCGTCTTTGAAGACAAAGGCTTTGAGGACAAAGGCCTTTTAAAAAATGGTGACCATCATTTTCTCATTTTCCCCATGTCTTCTACCCTTTCAAAGACAAGTCTTATCTTTTGAGCAACATTTATTTCGTCGTCATTATTTTGTCGGTTTGAATTTGGTCAAGTCTAAAATTGTGTGGACTGATAAGGAAATAAGGTTTTCACATTTTACCTCAAGGACGAGATATCTTCATGTAATCGCTGGAGCTGTTATTCGTGAGTTGTGGAAATGTTAGGTGATATCATCTACATAAATTACACAGCATAAAAGAGCTGATATTGTCAAGATTTTTCAAATCGCAAGTAAAACTTAGATAGTTGCTGTGAGAATATAAAACCCTCCGCTATGATCGTTTAGATAAGGCGGTGCAAATTTCGTTCATTTTGTTTACAATAATTGTAAGGTTTACTACCTTTTGATTTTTATTGGCCGTGTTTTTGAGGGAAGATCTTTTTTCTACCTGTAAAAATGGCGTTGAATTTCTGCATCCGTGGTAAACAGGTATTATTTTCTTAATTCAGAAAATAATCTCAAAGAAATAAAAAAAAAAAAGATATGTTGTAGTGTAATTCAGTATATCTTTCTATTGCTTTTCATTTTCCATTTATTGGGAAGGGTATAGCTGAAAATAATCAAACCACAAAATGTGCGCTAGTTGGTTGTGGACCGACCGATTTCGATCTTCCTTGAAATTATGCAGCTTTCAAATATGACTGTAAGATAGCGAAATCATTTCATAACAAATACTAGAGACCGTATATTTTCTTATTTCTTCCTTAGAGGTCCTGCGAGGCCAGTAAATACTCAAGATTGAGTGAATGAGTGAGTATGTGGGTGGGTAGGTGAGTGAGTGCGCGAGCGAGCGAGTGAGTGAGTGGGTGAGTGAGTCGTCTACATGCCATTACACGAAAACAAGTTCTAGAACTGAAGAGAAAGTTATGTTTAAACATGTGGGCAATGCCCTCTGTGCCACACTGGCAATACAAATCATGATAAAAAGGAGTGAAAGAAGAAAGAACGCAAGGTAGGACGTACGAACAGATGATCAAATTCGAGTGAATGGATGAAAAAACAAATGAAATTAACTGACAGCTTACTATTCAATAAAAGTACAGCAGCATTAGATCTACGGGCATTATCTTAATTAGATTGTAGACTTCGATAAAGAGGACCATTTCAGGAATGTGCAGTATCAGTACTGACCTACTGCAGTCAACATCACTTAGTTAACCTTTTAAGGCTTTCCCTTGCCATTGGCTAATTCGTTGCCTTTTGCGGACGATGTAGCTCAAGATCTGATTGCACAAAACGTGTACATGTAGTCTGATCTTGGATCTTCACTGTCCGCTTTAAAAGTTTTTACCAGAAATCGATACCAGACATCGAGATTTTAGACTTCGACAATTCCAAATCAATTGCTGACGACAGTTTTTTTTTCTCTGCTATTGGCAAACAGAGTACCTTTTTCAGACGGTGCAGATCAAAATCAGACTCCATAAAACATGCAGCCTGATCTTGGATGTACACCTTCCGCTTGCTAGTTTACATGATAAATAAGATACCTCCATTCGTTCTGCAACTATATACTTCAGTCCCCGAAAAATTCGAATTCATTTACTTGCTAAACAAAAAAAAAAAAAAAAAAAATTGAGCCGTGCTCTGAGAAAATTGGGTTTAATGCATCTTCAAAAATTATCGGGCAGGTTGACATGGGCCGAAACTTTTCGCTATCTTTAAATTTTCTGCATGCCAAAGGACCATTATATCCCGTGATTCAGTTCGATGGGTGAGTGCAACACTATCCTAAGTGCCTATACATAGGCACTTAGGATAGTGTTGCACTCACCCATCGAGTTGGTTGTTAGACAAAATGGGTTTTATGAATCCATAATTATGTGATGATTTGCCTGGTATAGTGCATCACGCAGATGCGTTGAGCCAACTTTTGTCAGAGCATGGCTCAGATATTTTCATTTGAGAAAAGAGCCTAAATATTGCGATTTCAATCCATATTTGTCAGATTATCTTACAAAATACCGGGTTTCCATATTGACCAACCATTCGTAAGAATATTCAAAGTCTTATTCTCAAAGGTTTTCCACATTTGAAGGTAGCACAACTCCTAATTGGCTAAACCAAATGGCTTAGCCAATCAGGAGTTGTTACTTTCAAATGTAGAAAATTCTGGAGAACAAGCCAAAGAACGTTCTTAAGAATGGTTTGTGAATACGGACTCAGCTCTTCTGAATTCAAGAAAAGATGTCACGATTTTTCGGAATCTGTGAAATCTGATCTCGATCTACACAATCCTCAGAGGCAACTCAGGTCATACTTAGCGATAGAGTAGGGAAAACAAGAGCATAGTGGAGAGAAAATATGTAGAAGAACGTTGTGGAGAGGAAATGAGAGAAAAAAATGAGGAATTTGAGAGGAAGGAAGAGCCCAGTTTCTCTAGGTTGGACAAACTCGTAGCTAGACGAGACCTACAACACGTGCGAAAAACATGAGGATGAAAAAGGTTGCGTTGGGATAACTAAAGAGGAGCCTGATTTACTGATGACTTACTTAATTTTCATATTAGCACACATCTACTATCCTATCGATGAAATCTTGTTCACTCTATAACTTTGTAAGTGGACATCGTTCAAATTTAAGTGGGGGAGATTTTATAGTTCAAGTCAACATTGTCATATATGATTAACAGAACTTTTATTTCTAAGACAAGAAGTGTGAACTCTGGAAAGTATTCAAATGCCAAAACACCAAGTTCAAATGTTCCTCATTTGTATTTTCAATTTCCAAATTTTCTGTGGGGTAGTACTTGGCGACTGTGGGGTTTTGAGTTTACATTTGAATATGGGTCACTCCCGATGGCTGTAGACCAGTTCACTGGTCTAATCAAAACAGTGAAAGTACTAATAGAAGGTGATGGTAGAAATTTGCTAGAAAATAGGTTAACTTTCATTCATCTGACGGTTGCCAACATTTTATCTTAAGAGTGATAGCATTATTTCATGACTATTTTACCTAAAATCGTGTATCCAAGTGTTTTGCATGCGGTTTTAGATATTAGGAGAGTGGTTTGAGATGTTTTTCGCGTAGTGTGGGGGTGTTTCTCCTACTTATTCATCCGCGATATACACTTTATAAACTGGGCTCATGTCAAAGCTGCGGAACGAGGCCAATTTCAAATCTAGGGCTAATTCTATGACGTTTAAGTCTGGAGTTCATTGTTCGTGTATTTGGCTTGCACAATTTTTAAATACGTATGTTACTTTCACCTTTCAAACGACACAGACGCGTCTGTTCATAGATCTATGAGGACCTATTTTGCTTGGAACAGACGAATGAATAATGGTCACAGGACTTCTGTTTGACGGTTGCCATATGAAAGTGAGACCTGAAAGGTCATCGCCTGAAAGTTAGAGGATTAGAGGAAAATGATAAACGGGAAGGGGAAGGAAAAGTAAATAGAGGGAGGAGGAGAAGAGGGTGGAGGAGGAAAAGAAGATGATGACAATTTCGATGTTAATGATGTTTATAAGAAGGATGATGATGACGATGACCATGACGACGACGATGATGATGATGAGGAGGAGGAGCAGAAACAACAAGATGGGAGAGGGAAAGCAGACAATGAAAGGGAGTATACGTCTAAAATAGCAATATGAAATGCAAAATGCACTAAATACCCTTCATAGGATATCTTCACTCATTATCTCCAAGTAAGAAATTTGTAGCATATTTTAAAATATCCTAATGGAATAGGGATGATTATTAATTAACATTAACTAAGATCTAATAAATGAGTAAATGTGGAAAAAAAAAAAAAAAAAATGCAATTTTCTGCTGTTGCCAAAATGTAATCGAAAGTTGTCTCCTGCCAAAGGAAAGAATCAGTCTTGCCAAAGAAAAGTTTGTTGGTCAGATTTTTTTCCTCATTCTTAAAAACGCTCAGAATGAACCGTCCTTAAATCTGAGTTAAAACATCTGTTTCCACTTTGCTGTTATAAACAGATGCTTGAGTGGATGTTAGTTATGTGCAACTGTCAGAATTTTACAACATCAGGTACAACCGTCTTGGGGAAAAAAAGGAGTATTTCAATAGTGATAAGAGAAAGAGAGAAATATTCATTTAACGAATTAGAAAAGTTATTTTCATCTCTAACTGTTTAACACTTAATTATCTAATAGTTGTACGCTATTTACGGACTGAAACGATAACTGAGTGCTGAATTAAAAGAATTATAATGTGAGTTCACAAGAATATGGAAGTCGGAATGATAATTTTTGAAGTTTCAAGTATTGAGACCATAAGATGGTAGACTCATACGCTATATAAATTGTCGTAAGTATTCCACGAAGACTGAAATACATGCATAAAAAAAAAACAGGTAGAACAGGTATTTCGTGAAATAACCTTTGCAGGAATCGAACTTATATCTGTATAAAATGTTTCAATCGGTCATTCGATGCGTTTGAGCGAGTGAAAGTAAAGTAAACGCGTGCGCTTTTGATCAAAGGTTTCAAATTTTGCGACTCGTCATGCTTCACACACCTTAATTGGACGAGTCAATTGTTTAAAGCACATTCGTGTCTCAGTGTTTGTTGTATGTGTAACAGGCTCAGGTTGACAGTGATTACAGCGCTTTGATTTGTCTTATTTAACTAAATCAAAGTACTCAAGTACTTTTTGCAAACGGTTAAATAATAAATCAAAGCGCTGAAATCACTGTAAAACTGAGCCTGTTACATATACATGTATACTTTGCCATCATAAACAAGCAAAGTACGTGAAACCTAACCCTAGGGAAATGATATCATATATGTAAACTGCCAGCCCATGTCCTAATAGTTGAGACTGGTCTCTGTTTAGAGGGAAACTGAAGTTTTTCATTGAATGTGTGTAACGCGTTTTCTTTCATTCGTTTATTTGTCTAGAAAGAACTCTATTTATGTCTGCGATTTTCCTTTTTTTTAACCTATGATCCCCTCCCTCCCTGCAAATAGAAAAATGCAACAAACCACTTACAAAAAAAAAAAAGACACCTATGTAAAACAGGAATTATCAATAAAAGGTCAGATTTAACTCTTTACCAAACTTGTCCATATTGAAATCATTTCCAGACGACCGAATGAAATGTGACCAAAAAACTAAAATTTTCTTGTGGAAGAGTAGAAAACATTGTGGGGAAATGAGAAAATGCTGGTTTTTCCTCAAGGTCGTTAAAACTCCGGACTATGTGGCGAGGGGTAACGCAACAGTACATGTGCAGACATTGTGACAAAACGAGTAACTGCTTTTTAAGGGTAGTTTCACCTTTTTCTGCAATATTAAAAAAAAAAAAAATGACAACTGTCAGACGAAAAAGTCATCTATCGGAGGCAATTGTGTTCATTTTGTGCCTGCGGTTTTGAAGTAAAAAGAAAGTACCAGTATCTCTGACTTGTGGTTTACAAATTATTGCATTTGCGGTAAAGTTTTATATTGGGGCTAATAGTTGATAACCTCAGTTTCGAAACCACAATCCGTTTTCAGATGGTGATTAATAAATTACCGTATTTTTCCATATTCATACATCTAGTCTTAATACAGCCGCCTGAACCCTTTTCCAGACGACAAAATTTTGGACGTGTCCAAATTGAAAGCATTTGCAGACGACAACATAAATGTGGTCCAAGTGATGGAAGTCGTCTAAGGAAAGACGAAAAACATTGCGGGAAAAGATCACCAGCATTCTCTCCTTTTCCCTGTATTTTACACTCGTCCAGTTTGAAAGCATTTGAAGGCGACAAAATAAATATGCCTCAAAAATTGAAATTTATTGTAAGAAGGGTAGAAAAAAATTTTGGGAAAAGGAGAAAGTGATGGTTACCAGCATTTTCTCCTTTACCCACAATGTTTTAAAAAGCCTTTGTCTTTAAAACTCGGAATCGTTTCGTGAAGGGTTAAAAAGATGGGATATGTCTTCGAAGGGATGGAAAACACTGTGGGGAAGAAAACTTAATTTTCTCAAACATTATCCTACCATTCGCGACTACTGATGTATTTTGCGGCGAATTAAGACTAAGATCAGCGTTCACATATTTGCAGTCTGAGCTTAGTCTATACTCTGCACGTCTCTATTAATATTCCAGTCATGCAAATCCTGATAACATCCAGATGAAAGAATCTGAGAATGTGAGATTCTTTTTGTTCGATTCGATTAGTATGTAAATTCCACATAATGAAACGATGTCTTGTAGGTTTTCAAGTAAGTAAGGGAGCTAAGTATGCTTGTATTGAATAATTGCCGTTGTAGTTGTTATTCCCCTTCTTGACTATAAATTGCGAGGCGAACTGGCCCCTCAAATGATAGCTTTCTCTTGGATTTTCTAAAACCTTTCAAGGTAAGCTTTTACAATGTTTTCATGGCTGTTCCATACCCAGTTTCTTATGCCAATATGATAAGGGTTTTCTGGTAAAAATATTTAGGAAATTATAGTAAAAGGTTTTCACTATTGTTTGGAAATATGCACTCAGCACAATCAAGTTTCACATAGGCTAAAACATGACCAATGCGCTTTTTTGGACGATCAAGATCAGACAGTCAGGAATGTGCAGTCTGGTCTATGATCTGCAACGTCCCATGCCGTGTTTTTGTTTTCTTTTTTGTGAAAGTTGTTGAAATAACACTTTCTCGGTTTTCACTATCGGCTGGCAATGTTCATATAATTTTCATAGAATTTTCGAAAATGCGCATAATACAATAGATGGCATTTTATGATTTAATGAGCCAAACATATTCATTTGCAATATTTGCGGACCGAAAATTAGTTTCTATTATTCTGTCTCGAGTCAGCAAATGTCTATCTACAGTGAATAGTGTTGGTCCCGAGTTCAATCCACAAGCTATCAGAAATAGTTCTACAGCTATTTTTCAAGTGCATATCAAACGCAGTAGAACTAAACCCATATACGTACATATTTGAATTAGAGCATGCTGAAAATATCACCTTAAACTTGAATCACATTATGTCTTTACAAGACGACTAAATTTTAAACATGTCGGAATTGAAAGCATCCAGGAAGAAATTAAAACTGGCTGAAATAGTGAGGTTTTATCTAAACAAGAGGGCCATTACGGCCCATTAGCCCTAAAGCACTCACCTGAGTAAAGTCATCTACTGTTGATAAAGCTGAAGAGATCCTGGCTTAAATGATGTAAAACATACGAGTGTTAGTGACCTACTTTTGCACCTGACATGGCAAAATTTCGAATCTTTTCAAGATATCATCAAGACAAACATTCTGACCAAGTTTCATAAGTAACTGGCTGGGAATGTGGCCTCTACGGTGTACACAAGGTTTATGTAAGATTTAGCCCAGTGACCTTCTTTTCGACCTGATGTGACCCAATTTCGAACTTATCCAAGGTATCATCAACACAAACATTCTGACCAAGTTTCATTAGTAACTGGCTGAAAATGTGACCTCTTGAGTGCACACAATTTTTTTTCTAAAATTTGGCCCAGTTACCTACTTTTTGACCTGACATGACCCAATTTCAAACTTATCTAAGATAAAATCAAGACAAATAATCTGAATTAGTTTCATGGGTAGCAGGCTAAAAATATGGCCTCTAGAGTGCACAAAAGTTTTTTCTACGCTGTGGCCCAGTGACCTACTTTTTGATCTAACATGACCCAATTTCAAATTTGCCTGAGATATTATTTAGACGAATGATCTCACCTAGTTTCATGAGTATCAGGCTGAAAACGTGGCCTCTAGAGTGCAAACAAAGTTTTTCTAAGATTTTGCCCAGTGACCTACTTTTTGACCCAATTCAAAACTTGTCCGAGATATTATTAAGATAAACCAAGTTTCAAGAGCATCAGGCTGAAAATGTGGCCTCTAGAGTGCACACAAGGTTTTTCTAAGATTTAGCCTAGTGACCCACTTTTTGACCCAATTTCAAACGTGTCCAAGATTTATCAATACAAACATTCTGACCAAGTTTCATGACTATCTGACTGAAAGTGCGGCCTCTAGAATTCACACAAGGTAAATGTTGATGACCCGGACGATGGACACAGCATGAACACACAAGCTCATCCTGAGCACTTTGTGCTCAGGTGAGCTAAAAAGGGAAGAAAACATTGTGGTAAAAGGAAAAAGTGCTAGTTACAAGAATTTTCCCCTTCTCTCACAATTTTTATCAAATGCCTTTTACCTCAGGGTCATTAAAACTGGATTAACCCTTTACCACAAAGTCATAAGTTTTAATGACCCAGAATATGAAGCCTTTTGAAAACATTGTGGAAAAAGGAAAAAATGCTAGTAACCAGGATTTTCTACTTTTCCAATGATTTTTGTCTGTCCCTTCATAGACAGAAATTTTTAGCAACATTAATTTGTCATCTGCAAATGCCTTCAATTGGTTCAGTCCAAACCTTTATCATTTGGTATAGAGTTAAGAAAAAGTGTTAGATAAAAGGTTAATGTATTATTTGAAAAGTAACTATAAACTCTTTAAGATATATAATTCTTTATTATCACAGATCTTATTTCCCTTACATAATTTTCCATAATAACAGATACAATTTCTAAGTAGGTCTCACATAAACACAACAAACAGCCAATAACTGTCATTATAAACAATACAATTTTCAACATCAAGAAAAGATTTTTGAAACTGACAGAAAAAAATACACATGACTTCATGCGTACTGTGTTAAGCATCATTATGTAAACTCCATGTATCAGAGTTCCAGATAGGTGTGATTTTGATTTTAAATGTGAAAATATCAGTTATTCTCCCTTACACCCTATGTTATGGGTACTCATTAGAATCGTCTCATCAAGGCGATTCTAATGAGTACCCGCAACATAGGGTTTGGAAGAGAAATAATGAATTTAGAATACCATCACTCCCTCTTATCTGGTGCTCTGATGTACAGTGGCTCTTCTATCTTAAATACCATAGTTGGAAGTATATGTTACTGTTTGAATTTGGTTTATAATCTCCAAACCATTTTTACCTAAATATTTAAACATTGCTAACAATGCAGATCCAAGATCAGACTGGACATTTTACACAGTCCAATCTTAATCTTCATTGACTACATGGGTTAAGAATTTCCACACAGTCAGACAAAAAGACTAACAAAGCAATACCTACAATAAGTTACACACTATATAATTTATGGTTAATAGATTCAATCTATCTGATAGACCATCTACTTGGCATACATGTATCTCCACTGTTCTTTCACTTTCATGCAGTTAACATATTATCACCTGCATAAAACTTTTTTCATAAGGTAGCTGACCACTTTTGAAAACACTGTGACTAATGAAGAAATCAAACTACATGTAGATCAGCAATTTCTCCTCGAAACCACAAAGTTCCACATAAATATGTGAGCCATGCTCTGTGAAAAGGGGACTTAATGCATCTGTGAAAATTATCGACCCGGGTCAGCCTGCACAGTCAGTGCAAGCTGACCTGGACCAAAAGTTTTCGCTACTGGTCAAATTTTCGTATGTCCGGGGACCAGTCTACCTCATGATTAAGTTGGTTGTTAAAAGAAGTGGTTATTGTGGATCCATAATTATTTGATGGCTTGGTTGGTATCATGCATCATGAGGATGCATTAAGCCCCTTTTGCCAGAGCATGGCTCATATAAGTATTTGTGTATTTAACCTTGATGGATTGCGTTTAAAGGAAACAATATCTTTAGCTGTCAGTTGAAGAAAGTACTCCGACTTCCAGATGAATGCTACACAAAATGCATTAAATTCTTGATATTGCGAATGATTAGTCTCTTTGGGTTATACTTTCAAATAAATTTCTCGGAATTTTTGTCAGTATTTGGTAAAGAAAGTTATTCCATTACCAACTGTATTTATTGGGGAAAAATTTATAGTTCTTCTGTATCATATGGCAGTCTTTTCAACCAGTCAAAAAGATGCTGGCAAAATGCATGTCAGGAGACTTCACTTACTGGTAGTTTAACCCTTTCCCAAACAAGCCCTGGTTTTCACGTGTTTGCAGTACAAGTCTTTTGAAAACACTGTGGGAAAAGGAGAAATTGCTCGTAACGAGCAATTTCTCCTTTTCCCACAGTGTTTTCTACCCTTTTTGAGACCTTTCTGCCATTTTCATCAAATTTAAAATTGTCATCTGCAAACTCTTTGAATTTGGACCATTCCAAAATTTGTCGTTTGGGAAAGGGTTAAGGTGTTGATAACAATACTAATTCTGTAAAAGTGAGGTAATAGTTACAAATCTTAGCTAAAGCTGTTAAAGTTATAAAGCAAATAAATAAAACAGTATAAAAAATTACAAACTAAAACAGTCATGTCATTTTATCATCAAATCTTAAAACGCCTTTCACCAATATACATGTAGTTGCCCTTGGGCCAGTGTAGACTAAGATCAGACTGCACAAAACATGCACCCTGATCTTTGATCTACGCTGTCTGCTTGGCTGAAGCACTATAGACAACAGCAGCAATGAAACTGCAATTGCCTGGGTCTTATTCCTAGATCAAAAATGTCTGTTGGGTTAATTGAAACTTTATTTGGTGCTTTAACAGTTAACACAGGACAACATCCTTAAATCTAAAAAGTTTTGATATCTATTATCTATTTTTTAATTAAATAGCTAAAAATCTACAGACTCTACTATAGTTTTTTGCTCTTCAGTAAATAAACAGAAGAAAACCAATGACATCTGAGCAATTCAATAATTGAACAAAAATATGTGTTTGTTTCATTCTTGTCAAATGTTCGAGCTGACCTGAGCTGAAACATTTTTTTTGCTTTTGGTAAATTCTCTGCATGTCAAAGGACCAGTGTACCTTATGATTCAGTTGGTTGTTTGACAAAATGGATTTTATGGATCCATAATTATGTGATGAATTGCTTTGTATCATGGATCACAGAGATGCATTAGGCCATTCAGTGCCAGAGCATGGCTCATTCATATCAAGAAAAAAAAAAGAAGTGAAGGTGATTCAGAAGAGTGATGTGAGGACAATGACCTTCATCATCCTAGTACTGTATAGGTCTTGAATTTTCATGTAAAACACCTCGAGGACTCCGACCCTTCGTGGTGGCCATGGTGTGAGACAGTGTCCTCATACTCTCAGCAAGTTTCTCAAACTCACTCCATTTCTGGCTCTGTGTGGAGAGTTCCATCGTGTTAAATCTTTCCAGCTCTTCAATCTTCTGTTCCATGGCAAGAACTTGGCTTTTGAGGTTAACCACCTCTTCATTTTTTTGTTCAAGCTACATGAAATAAATGATAACAGGTATTACACTTAAATCAGAATGTCCTAGAACAATGTGCATATAATAAATTGGAAAACATGCTTGCCAAAGTAAGGATAATCAACATAAATTTAAGGACATATGCCGGTTCTATTAGTAGGGACAGATTTTTTTTCATTGCACTCTTATGATAATATAATGTATGCAGAGTAAAAAAAATAGGAAAGAAAATCATATGTTGCAGAGCAAAATACAAAGATACAGTTCCTCTAAGGAGATAACTATTGTCAAAATTTAGAAAACAGGCTCTAATTTCAAAACTTAAAAAAAAGTTCTTAATGTAAAAATACTGCTCAAATAAATGATTATTCTTAGAAATGTGATTTTTGCAAATAGTAAAAAAGGAGTAACTGAAAGAATTTAGGCACTAGACAGACCTCATCTTCGCAAGCCAAGGATACTAACTCCACTTTGTTCGTTACGTACCCTTGGCCGCTCACCTCTTTAAAAATCGAAACTCCCGCTGCGCCACCTATCGAATATCATGAGTTGCGTAACCTTCACTGATGTTATTTCTGGCTAATCAAAATGCTTGTAATAAAATTTGTTTGGCTATGCATCAGATATGGCTGCGCTTTCGGATTCATCACAATTTTCTGAAATTAATCAGACATACGATGATTTGCTATCATATGGCTGTGGAACCCATCCTAATATTTCACATAATTGATCATGAACTATAAAAAACTCATTAAATATCAATCATCTACTCTTTTTTGGCAAATTTTCGTCACAAACATGACAACTTTCGTTTTTGACGGGCGCAGCCATTATTGTTTTCTGTTTCGCGGAAGATTTCTTGTTACGGATGGTTTGATTGGATGCGATGGGTTTTGATCGCATCCAATGAAATGGCGCAGCGGTAGTTTCGGTTTTTAAAGAGGCGAGCTGCCAAGGGTACTACCTTAGTATCCTTGGCTTGCGAAGATGGACAGACCTAGGTAGCAATTTGAAATGTTCCTAGTGTCAAAAAGTACTTATTTTCTGATTAATTACAGAGAACAACTTTTTCTCAAATTTTGCACAGAAATAGTGCTTTTCTAATATCTTGTAAAAGAATTAAAAAATAAAAAAATCAAGCAGGGTATACATAAAAGATACTGTCTATTCTTAAAAGTTTTTGACATAATGTATTACCTCCCTTTATAATAAATCCCTATCATGGCGTGATTTGGCATCCCAATCAATAATAAAATCTCTGATTTTTCTTCTGCGTCTGTGATTTCCAGATATTCAAAAAACAACCGACATATTACTGATGAAAATATACTCTCTGTCATACTAACCCAGTGGAATATAACATAGTGTACAAAAAAAGAAACATGCACAAACTGGCAAGCAGGGAAAACTGTGTCATGTGTCCTTAAGTCATATATATGAATACAACTGCTTGTAACAATCATCATAAAAGTTACCTGTATATCCACTGATATTCCAAAGGGAATGAATTATACACAACTCTAAAATGTTGACTCTATCATCAGTATTTCGGCTTGCGCCTTTATCAAGAAATTTAACATGAAAATAATGCCCTCTACATTTTGTGACAATTTTCACACCACCATTATGTACAAATTGAAATGACGTAGTCATTGACGACATGAAGTCATTTAGTACTCTGATAGTTTTTTTTTTTTTTATGCCTTTTGACGTCGTTTAGCGCTAAAATGTCACTGTAATACTGCTGATAGGGTCCTAAAACTGTTCTTCACATTGCAGCCATTTGGTCGAACCATCGACAACTTCTAGATCCATATTCCTTCTTTTAACTGTCGTTCTATGTTTTTTACCATATGTAATTTCTCTGAAAAAGGTATTGGTGCATCCTTCTCTGAGTGGTATTTCATCCCAAAAGGCAGATTGATTGGTTTGTCTTTCTTGAGTTTTATGTCTTGCAGATGTTCTGTCATCCTAGCATGTAATTCCTGCACTGTTTCATCCACATACACAATTGATAGGCATACCATGCACAATATTCCATGTACAATATTGCAGGTATGGCAGGTAACATTTGTGTCGGGGTTGTGCACAGTCTGCCTTTGGGCCTCAGGAACTCTCTCCCTGTAGACCAGATTGCACATTCCACAATCTGGCTTACAACTTGTCTGGCTTATTTTCAAGATTTTATTTGTTTTCCCATAAATCAGAGTATTGCACAGGTACATTTCTTTCTTAAATGCCACTGAGGGTGGTTCCTTGAAAATGTCTTTCATTTTGTCTGAGTGGTAAAGTACTTTCATGTGTTTTCCTAACAATTTTATGAACATTCGGTAGGAGATTTGAATATGTCATCACTAAAGGGACTCTTTTGTCATTTCTTTCTCTTTTGTATTTGTTTAACAATTCAGATCGGTCTAATCTATCCACCCTTTGCAGTTGAGACTCAATCAATTTACAACTATATCCTCGCCTTCTCAGATGTGCTTTCAGATTCCTTCTATGTCTGTAGTAGTCTTCATCCTTCTCACATATTTTGCGAATCCTGAGGCCAAGACCACATGCTAACCCTTTAAGCTCGCGGGGTTATTTGATGAGCTGTGTAGATATAGTTGTGTGTCTGTTGGTTTTATGTACAGGTCTGTGTAGATACGTCTGTTCCCGAGCATGTCAATCTGCCGTTTATGATATCTAAGCTCTATTTTGATATTTTTGTGTATGTTGTTTGCAAAAGCTGCAAAGTCCTTTAGCTCTGTCTCGCTCCCTGTCCACACGCCAAAACCATCATCAATAAAGCGTTTATAGAAGACTGGTTGGATTGGCACTGTTAACATAGTTTCGTCCCACTTACTCAGGCAAAGTTCTTACCCAGCCTCGAACCTATAGCTACACCTTCTCTTTATATATAATTCTTATCTCCTAAAACAAAATTATTATTATCTAATACAGTTCTTATCACCTCCATCACCCCTATGGGTGGTTTAGCTCTCATTGCTAGAGCTTCCTCACAGCTTTTCAGTCCTTCCTCACACAGCACATATGGATAGAGTTTAAGCATGTCAAAGCAAAAGTCTGGAAGCGGTTTATCAATATCCTTTAGTTTTCGGATGAAATCTGGAGTATCCCGTATAAAAGTAGGTGATTTCTTAACATATTCATTTAATTCAGACTTTGCAACTTCTGCGAGTTTTTTTGTGGGTCTACCTTTACAGTAAACTTTACTATCTACTATTGTATGCAAAGGGCATTGGCTTTATGTAGTTTAGGGTTTCCCGTAAGCTTCCCTGCCCGGACATATCTAGGTATCAGTTATTGTTTAAGGTCACTTGAAATCATACCCTTCTTGTGCATCTTACACACCAGCTGTTTTACTTTTTTCTGTATATCTTCAGTCAGGTCAGAAACAGTCTCTTGATATAAGCTACTACACCCCACTTTCTTTTGTAATGATTCAATATATTCATCCCTATTCACTATTACAATGCCTGAGCCCTTGTCTGCAGGCCTTATCATTAAAGATAATATAATATTTATGCTTAAGGATATAATAAACCAGGCCTGGCACAGCTAAAGGACCTTGCAGCTTTTGCAAACAACATATACAGAAACATCAAAGTAGAGCTTAGATATCATAAACGGCAGATTGCGTTTCTAGATACATGGGTAACGCTCAAGAACAGACATATCTACACAGACCTGTACGTAAAACCAACAGACACACAACTATATCTAAATAGCTCATCAAATCACCCTCCGAATACAGAGAAAGGGTTAGCATACGGTCTTTGTGTCAGGATTTGCAAAATATGTGAGAAGGATGAAGACTACTACAGACATAAAAGGAACCTGAAAGCACATCTGAGAAGGCGAAGATACAGTGGTAAATTGATTGAATCTCAACTGCAAAGGGTGGATAGATTAGACCGATCGGAATTATTAAATAAATACAAAAGGGAAAGAAATGACAAAAGAGTGCCTTTAGTGATGACATATTCAAATCTCCTATTGAATGTTCATAAAATTGTTAGGAAAACACATGAAAGTACTTTACCACTCAGACAAAATGAAAGACATTTTCAAGCATCCACCCTTTTAAAAGAGACATGAACCTGTGCAATACTCTGATTTATGGGAAAACAAATAAAATCTTGAAAATAACCCAGACAAATTGTATGCCAGATTGTGGAATGTGCAATCTGATCTACAGGGAGAGAGTTCATGAGACCGAAAGGCAGACTGTGTACAAGCCCGACACAAATGTTACCTGCCATACCTGCAATATTGTGTATGGAATATTGTGCATGGTATGCCTATCAATTGTGTATGTGGATGAAACAGAGCCGGAATTACATGCTAGGATGACAGAGCACCGAGACATAAAACTCAAAAAAGACAAACCAATCAATCTACACTGAAATACCACTCAGAGAAGGATGCAGCAATACCTGTTTAAGAGAAATTACATGTGGTAAAAAACATAGAACGGCAGTTAAAAGAAGGAATATGGATCCAGAAGTTAGCAACGGTTCGACCAAATGGCTGCAAAGTGAAGCACAGTTTCAGGACCCTATCAGCAGTATTACAGTGACATTTTGGCGCTAAACGACGTCAAAGGGCCAAAAAACCATCAGAGTACTAAATGACTTCATGTCGTCAATGACAACGTCATTTCAGTTTGTACATAATGGTGGTGTGAAAATTGTCACAAAATGTAGAGGGCATTATTTTCGTGTTAAATTTCTTGATAAAGGCGTAAACCGAAATATTGAAAAGAGAGTAAACATCTTAGAATTGTGTGCCTGTATATCCTTTTTCAAAAACCAGTAGCCCTTCCCTTCAGTAAAATGCTCCTTATAGGTAGTGTACAACCTACAAAGACACTTCTTATGTATGCCCAAGCATCTAATTGGTAATGCATGGGGCTTGTAACTCAGGGGTTGCAAATTCAAAACTAATCTTTACATAACTTTCTTCCATCAATGTTTTCAATCAATTCACCCTCAGATTTTAAATCTACATCTTAACCAGTAAGCCATGAAGGACCCCCAGGTTATGATAAATTTTTTCACTTTTGCCACACTTAATTTAACTCTTTACCCGATGACAAAGGTTTGGCATAGTCTTCACTCTTTACTACACAATCCCGAGTTTAACAACCCTGAGGAAATAAACTTTTGAAAACCTCGCGGAAAAAAGGAGAAAATGCTGGTAACCATCATTTTCTCTTTTTCAAACAAGGTTTTCTACACTTTCACAGACCTTACCATCATGTCTGCTTCATTTAATTTTGTCCTCTGCAATGCTTTCAGTCTGAACAAGTCTAGAATTTTGTTGTTTGGTCAACTTTGAAAGGCCAGAAAACATCATGGGGAAAATAGAAAATGCTGGTTACCAGCATTTTCTCCTTTTTCCATAATGTTCTCAAAGGCCTTCTTTCTAAAGGTTGTTAAAACGCATGATTGCATGGTAAAGGGTAAACAGTGGTCTGATCTGAGACAAAAAGTTGTGTTGATAGAGGTATTGTGTTAGCCATGATGTTACCTTTTTCTGTATATCAGCAACATGGTCTACTAATAGAGCTTTGTCTTTGCGTAGCTGCACGTTATCTTTCTCTAAATGCTCATGCATGCTAGACAATTCTGTGACTCTACTGCGGGCAGTATTGAGTTGGAGTTCCTGCTGAGTAGTCACAGAGTCCTTGAATGTAACCTAAACATAGATTAGAAAATACTGTATAGTCAACCTGTCTGTAACAGCTACGTACTCAAGGGATGAAACTAACCTCTCAAGAAAATTGAATGTTTCCATCTTTACTACACAACAAAATTTCAGACTGGTCCAAATTTAAAGCATTTGCAGAAGAGAAGTTAAAATGTTGCAGAAGAGAAGTAAATGGTGGAATTTCACTTTGAAAGGCTAGAAAAATTCGTGGGAAAAGGAGAAAATGCTGTTTACCAGCATTTTCTCCTTTTCCCACCATGTTTTAAACACCTTCTTCCAGAAGGAATGGTGGTTGCTTCATACACGTGGCTGTTAAGCACATCGTGTGGCATATACATGTACAGGTATAAAAGAGACAGAGACCTGAAAGGTAGGAAAATACTTTTTTCCTACAGTATTGAAAAAATTCTGAGGAAAGAATGATTGAATGATTGTGTGGTGTTTCATGCCATTTTCAACGTTATTTCTGTTATATTGCGGTGGCCAGTGCACCTATCCATGCTTTCCTGGAGTTTCTTTTACCAGTGCTCTGCACAATATTCTTTCCAATTCACTTTCAGCTTTCCCAAACAGCCTTTGTCGAGAAAAGGCTTTAAACAGCAACATTATACCTGTTCCATGTATTGTTTAACTTTATCCTGTTCTTTCTTCAACTGATCCCTGGTATAGTCTAGTTCAAATCTGGCCTCCTTTTCCCTGTCTTTCACTTGTACCATCTCTGAAATTCCTGTTGAGTGACGGCTTTCAATCTCATCTCGCAGATTCTTCTCCTTTCATGAAAAATTTGGATGAAAATAATTTACCTCTGTATCCCTTAACCCTTTCCCAAAGAAGCCCTGGTTTTCACGTGTCTGCAGTACAAGTCTTTTGAAAACACTGTGGGAAAAGGAGAAATTTCTATTGCTCGTAACGAGCAATTTCTCCTTTTCCCACAGTGTTTTCTACCCCTTTTGAGAACTTCCTGCCATTTTCATCAAATCTAAAATTGTCGTCTGCAAGCTCTTTCAATTTGGACCAGTCCAAAATTTGTCGTTTGTGAAAGGGTTAAAGCAAATTTCTAGCATCTAACTTTGACAAAATCATTTTTGAATATACATACATGTAGAGTGTGGATAATGGTTTACTACATGGGTGCATGTGAAAACATGGTGAGAAAAGAAGAAATGGCTGATTCACGACATACTTTCCTTTTGTCACAATATTTCTTAAAATTGCCTGATGCAAGTTGAAGAGCGATCTGCAGGAGATAATGAATTCAACAATACTTTGAGGCAATATACAGACAGCTACGAGCTGCAACAATCCGAAAGTCCCTATCCGAAATACTGTCTAAAACACTCATCTCATAATTCAGTTTTTGATAGTCCTAAAAATTGCTTGTGTCATTTTTCTAGTGTAAAACCTACCCTTTCTAACTGCTTGCTAAGTTCCACAACCTGTTGATGTAAAGTTGCATTTTCTCTGATCACCGTTGACCCATCGTCCGACATCTTTGTCCGTAAATGCCTCTCCTGCTCTGCTGTCATTTCAGCTTCCTTAAGTTTATGCCTTAGTTCACGGATCTCTTCCTACAAATTAGAGTCATATTCTATCAACAATTTTCACTTTTCAAGTGCTTGACACCCACAGACATTATTTCAGTACTTTAGTTCATTTACTCGTTATTAACTCTTTACCACACAATCCCGACTTTTAACGACCCTGTGAAAGAAGCCTTTTGAAAATATTGTGGGAAAAGGAGAAAATGCTGGAAACCAGCATTTTCTCCTTTTCCCACAATGTTTTCTACCCTTCCCAAAACAAATTTCAATCTTTCAACCACATTTATTTTGTTCTCTGCAAATGCTTTCAATTTGGACTAGTCTAACATTTTGTCATTTGGTAAAGAGTTAAACTGTCACTCCTTTATTGATCAGTGATGTAATCCAACACTAAGGATGCGACCTCCCTAGCTCCATCAAATATCTTTCTCATCTTTCCAAACTGATGATAGTCAATTTGAAAAGATTAATTTCTTTTTCATTCCTGAAAGTCATTTTAATTTTATTCATGTTGCAAAGCAGCTAGTGGCTAAGCTGTTTTCATTCATTTCATGACTGCATGAATAGCCCTGCTTGAGACCTAACTGTAAAGACCTATGTCATATATTCCAGTCTAATAGCTACAATTACACTTACAATTGAGCCATGCTCTATGGAAAGGGGAATTAATGCATCTGCAAAAAGTACCAATCCATGTCAGCCTGCGCAATCCGCACAGGCTGACATGGGTCAAAACTGTTTGCTAGCTTTAAATTTTCTGCATGTCCAAGTACCATTCTACCTCCAGGTTTAGTCAATAATTAGACTAAATGCATTTTAACTCTTAAGCTGCTTATCGCGACCCACTGACCTTTTGCGGACAGTGTAGATCAAGATCAGACTTCACAGAACGTGCAGTCTGATCTTTGATCTACACTGTCCATTACAGTATTTTGTTTCCGGTGAAATCAACTTGGAAAATACAATGTTTGGGCTTCTACTATTCAGTGGAGATTTTCGTTTCATTTATTCCGCAGCTTAAGTGTTAAGAATCTGTAATTATATGACGACTTGCTCGGTATCATGCGTCATGGAGATGCATTAAGCCCCCTTTTCACAGAGCACAGCTCAATTATAATTACAATTTACTCAATTACATCCCAAAAAATTGAACTGGGGTTTAGTGCATGAACAGATAATATTGTGACTATAGGAAAAATTTACATGTCACTCAATTAATTAATTACCACACAGCAAAATTTTAGACGTTCAATTTGCTTTGCTTGTTTGTTTGTATTGGAGTTTTAATGCCATTTTAACAGCTCAGGTCATATTATGGTGGTCAGTGACACCCCCAAGTGTTTCCTGGCTTTATCACACCAGTACTGAAACAACTTTCTTTCCAAAGCCACCCACTACTTTTCTCACATGCATCAGAGGTGAGAGGCGAAAAATTGCTGGAAAGAAAGTTTGCCTAAACTGGGTATCAAAGTCGCAACCACCAGATCACGAGTCAGATAAGCTAAACACTGAGCTACCCGGGCGGGCATTAAATTTGCAGATGACAAAGTGATTACGACTCAAAACCAGAATTTTGCTTTTGGAAGGGTAGAAAACATTGTGGGAAAAAAGAGAAAATGCTAGCTACCAGTACTTTCTCCTTTTTCCACCATGTTTTCTAAAGCCTTCTTACTCAGGGTTGTTAAAAGTCGCAATCCTGTAGTTAAAAAGTTAACTGACCCTTAAGTCATTGGTTACTTTATCCTGGAGGTTGACAGTGCTGTTGTAGTATTTCTCTTCCATGGATTTTAACTGAGTTTCCACACTGAGCAGCTCTGACCTCTTCTCATCCAGATTTATTTGAGTCATCTTGTGTTGCTCAATGCGTTGTTCCAACTGAAAATAGAGAAAATCATGTTTGGTCCTAGCTCTGGATAATATATTTATCTATTACCAGGTAATCTATGAATTATTTATTCAACAGATTGCTTTACTGTTTATTTTTTGTTTACCATTGGGACATCATTTAGACACATCAAAAAATGTGACAAGTGACACAGAATTAAAATATTTGGATGGAGCAATCTTCTTTCAGGAATACTGTTTGAAAAGAAGATGTCCAAAATGTCTCCAAGACCTACAGTGCAGTGTCTTAAAAAGTTACAGTTATGTATACCAGACTATCCTATATTATATATTTGATCCAATGCATACAAATATTGCCATTTAATACTGTCCTCATAGTTATTTATCTATATACTTTAAAAGGCCCAGTAGCAGCCAAAATAACAATGCAGGTGTTAAAATGCATTTAAAATCAATTCATACCATTTAAAAACATGGAAAATATTGTGGAGATGACAATCTGTTATTGCCTGGTTGGTCCAAGTGTTAGTCACTGGCAGAAAAATGAATTTTAAAAATCAGGCAAAATGTAAAAAAAAAGATACAGTGACCTGGCACTTCTAACCCAGTTCTGAAATTAATTTCTCTGCCAGCAACTAACACTTGGACTGGCTGAACAATAACAGATTGTCAACTTCTCAATAATTTCTATACTTTTAAATGGTAGGAGTTAAATGTAACTATTTTTTAACACCTGCTTTGTTTACTTTTGGCAGCTATTCTTCCTTTAACAATAAATATTGTGTGATGCAGTAAACGGCTAAGTTCTTACTGCTTAATTATGAATTTTCCATAGAGCTACAAAAAAGATTATTTTTCTTACCTGGCTTTTCAATGTAATGATTTTTGTTTCAGCATTTTTCAAAGCTGTAGCACTTTTATCCAGTTCATTCCTGGCATCAATAAGTTGGCTGTCCTTATATGACACTTCAGCCTCGAGTTTTGTGATGTTTTTCTTCAGGTCTACTATCTCATCCATGAGCATTCTCTTATCTCTTTGTCTAGCCTCTGGAATAAAAAGAGATTATATTTCACTCTTTATCTGAGAACAAAAAAAAAATAAGACTAGTCCATGCAGAAAGCATTTGCCTATCACAAATTAAAAGCTTCTCAAACAATTGAGCCATGCTCTAGTAAAAGGGGACTTAATGCATCTCTGTGATGCATTGTATCAATCAAGCCATCACATAATTATGAGTCATAACAGCCACTTTTTTCAACAACTGACTGAATCATGAGGTAGACTGGTCCTTAAACATACAGAAAATTGACCAATAGCGAAAAGTTTCGGCCCAAGTCAGCCTGCGCGGATTGCGCAGGCTGACCTGGGTCGATACTTTTCGCAAATGCATTAAGACCCCTTTTCACAGTTGCAATTGGCTCAATTGCAACTGCTTTTGAAATGGCAAAAATACTCTTGCAGAAAAAGATTGAATGACGGTTACTGAAATTTTCCTCTTTTCTCAAAATTTGCCAAAATTCTTCTTCTCACGGGTTGTCAACACAGGATTAGATGGTAAACTTATTTGAAACACAAAACCAAATAAATCACGAGGTGGAAAAATTAATGAACAGGATTTTTACAATGAATTATACTCCCCATGCCTTGTCATTTCAAAATATCGGTAATCAGCAATTTTTGCTTTTCCCACAATGTATTGATTGACCTTTTTTCAAAGGGTCAATAAAACATGGAGTTGTTTGGTACAGGGTTGAGCCATATTAACCCTCATCTTTGAAGAAGAGATAACTAAATGGATGGACAGACGGATAGATAAAACAGCATCAAACCTTCTTCCTCTCTCAGTTTCTCAGACATGTGGACTTTTTCCTTGTTGATCATGTCAATACTGCTGGTTTTTCTCTCATTCTCCAGAGCAAGACTGTCCATCTCTACTTGCATAGCCTGGAAAAAAAAAATACATACAAGCCATTCTCTGCAAAAATGGGGCATAATGCATCTTCCAAAAAGTATCGACCCACGTCAACCTGCACTGCAACTGTGCAGGCTGACCTGGGCAAAAGCTTTCTGCAGTTTGTCAATTTTCTGCATGTCCACGGACCAGTTTACCTCATGATTCAATTAGTGGTTAGACAAAAAGGACTTTATGGATCCTTGATCTTTTGAACATGAAAATTTGCAACGAATGCATAGCTCAAATATAAACCGCTCAGGCTGGGATTTGAACCTGTGCGGCAAAGTTCCTCGTTTATTGAGGTTTAAAAGACCAATACACTAACCCCTGAGCTAAAGAGAATTCTCCCTAACGCAGTTGTCAGGTATTGATTTTATATGGGAAGAAGCTATGCTGTAAGGAAGGAGTGATCTCCCGTAACACACCCCCTCTTAAGAGAAATCATCATTTTTGATGACGGAAAACCTTATTACTCAGTAAGTCTATTATTTAGACAACAAATGGCACAAAGGCCAATAACGGGCAACAAATGGCTCAATGGCCAATCCCAGACAAGCCCCCATCTTACTAACATGAAAGTTCGCTACAAATGCATAGCTCAAATAGAAACTGCCCTGGCTGGGATTCGAACCTGTGTGGTAAATATCCTCATTTATTGAGGTTTGAAAGACCAATACACTAACCCCTGAGCTACAGAGAATTCTCCCCAACGTATTACCAGCAATTTCTCATTTTTATCAGCTTTTTCTGGTTTTCTAGCTATGCTTTTAACCTGTAGGCTGCAAACCACAACTCAGTGCATTTTCATAAACAGTGTACAATTTTCGTCATCTTGCAGCAGACTGCCTTTGAATACATTGCAGCCAAATGAGAAATTTCTAGCATCGACTTCATAATTTTTCACTCACTATCATTTATATCCAAACAAGATTAAAACTATGTTAGGACTTGAGCTTCCTGCCCAAGGCAGTCAAAAATGAAATGAAATACAGTAAAACTTGTATTAAGCGACCACCCTGGGAACTTCCAAAAGGCAGTCTTTTAAGACAATAGTCCCTTAACACAAGATATATTGTCTAGATACAAGGTAGAGAGGTAATTTTGAAAAGTCACATTTTTCAAGTAAATCCTTTGTTGTTGGTACTTATTAGAATCATCTCATCGAGACGATTCTTATGAGTACCCACAACAAAGGATTTAGTTAAAAAAAAAAAGGATTTATCGTTTTGATCTCTACCTCTAATATGGAACTTATATTTCAACTCGCTTAATGCAAGGGGTGGCTTAATAAAAGTGGTCACTGAAGCAAGATTGACTGTATGTCAGTGGCACTCTGGCAAAAGGGGGTTTAATACATCTCCACGATCCATTATACCAAGCAAGTCAACTTATAATTATATATTGGTAAAATCCATTTTGTCTAAAAAACAACTGTGTCGGGGGTAGAATGGTCCCCCATTTAGAAATAGAAAATCTAGAAATAGCCAGAAGTTTTGACCTATGTCAGCCTGTGCTGACAGTGCAGGCTGACATGGGTTGATATGAGGATGACACATGGCTATATGCAGTAGGAGTTTAAATGAGAAAAAAAAAAAAAAACAAATATGAACCTTACCCTGAGTTTGGAGAGCATTCTTTCTGCTTCTGCAGACATTTTAGGCTGTAGTTCTGTTGCTCTTTTAGCTTGCTCCCTAGTTAGTATGTTAAGCAATAAACTCTTTCTATATAAAATTTTACTCTAAGCATAGACCTATTTGACTGTATATACTTCAGCTGTTATAAGCATGTTTAACAGCCTTTTACCAAACAATTCTGACTTTTCATGACCAAGAGCAAGAAGGCTATTAAAAAAATTATGGAAAAAGGAGAAAATGCTGGTCACCAGCATTTTCTCCTTTTTCCACATTTTTTTCTACACTTTTATGCAGAAATACAATTATTTTTACCAAATTTAATTTTTTGTCTGCAAATGCTTTTAATTTGGACAAATCCAAATTTTTGTATAGTTGTAAAGAGTTCACTCTTTACAGCACAATCCCGACTTTTAACGACCCTGAGAAAGAAAGCTTTTGAAAACATTGTGGGAAAAGGAGAAAGTGCTGGTAACCAGCATTTTCTCCTTTTCCCACAATGCTTTTTACCCTCCCTAAACAAATTTCAATTTTTGAATAACATTTGTCTTGTTGTCTGCAAATGCTTTCAATTTCAACTGGTCTAAAATTTTGTTGTTTGGTAAAGAGTTAAACTATAAATACTTGAAGGTAAAATAAAGAGTCCTCCAAATGGAAAGCATTTACAGAGAATAAATCAATTATGGTTCAGATGATGAGGTTTAGCTTTGAAAGGATAAAAAACACATGGGAAAATGGAGACAATGCTGGTTACCAGCATTTTCTGCTTTTCCCACAATGTTTTCAAAAACCTCTTTCATAATGGTCATTAAACATAGGATTCTTTAGAGAGGGCTCAAGATAAGAACTTATCTTTGATAACAGGAAATTGTAAACTCATACTTTTACCTTTGACAGGATAACACACTCTATCGATGTGTCTAAATTCAGATATCAAGTTCATGTGATTGTTTGGACCAATCAAATTCTGTATCAAGATTTATTGTGATACCATGTTTCATTAGTCAGTTTTTTTACAGACAAGAGCTGAAATGCTGTTTTTACAAGAGTACCACATATGGGTACCTATCCTGGGCTGCAGGTGCTTTTTCAGTGGAAATTTTAGGTTGAAAAAGGGGCGTAACTGTGTCAAAATATTTCAAAGTTACCTTGTTGCAAGAGTTTCCCCTTTTGATCGTTAACAATTTGCCTAAGTATAAAGTAAATATCTCTAGTAATGACAGCAATATGAGAACAATTTTCATAGGACTAAAAAGAAATTACAGAGAATGCAAACAACAACAGAGCTACAACAATAACTCTGGTTTTCTTCAATAAGACAATTAACCCTTTCCCAAACAAGCCCTGGTTTTCACGTGTCTGCAGTAAAAGTCTTTTGAAAACACTGTGGGAAAAGGAGAAATTGCTCGTAACAAGCAATTTCTCCTTCTCCCACAGTGTTTTCTACCCTTTTTTGATAACTTTCTGCCATTTTCATCAAATTTGAAATTGTCGTCTGCAAACTCTTTCAATTTGAACCAGTCCAAAATTTGTCATTTGGGAAAGGGTTAAGATAAAACAGCCAAGCTGAAATCTTGTGTCTAAGATTATTGCAGTTGCACTATATAGGTACCTGATTTATCATCATCATCATCCTTATCATTTATATTAGAAACAGTGTTGTTCAAAGAACAAGTAGAATTTATGTCATAAGTGCATGGATAGGTGTGCTAGCTGCTGTGACTACTTTGCTGGAATACTACTGAAAATGACATAATAAATCAATCAAACAATCTGTCTGTTATGGAGTTTAACACCATTTTAACAACTAAGGTCATATCACTGCAGTCAGTGGACCTATGCATGCGTTTCTCACACCAGACATGCATCAGAGGTCAGAGGTCAATCAAACAAACAATGGAACTGAAAAAAATTTACATAAAAAAGGATATAGATAATCAGTTTCCAGTTCAAGAAAGTAAATCTGCTGTTGAAGGTTTTTAATGTATTCTGCCTCAATACCTTTAGTATCTTCATTGGTCGTGTTTTTCTTGCTTTTTCTGAAAAAAAAAAAGAAAGATTAGATTATTCCATTCCTGTACAAAAAAAGACTTTTTCATGTTCATGAGGTTTAAAGTTTTGCAAAATAAGTCAGAAAAAGAGTACTTGCTTGTAACACAAACATGTACATTGTATCTGAGTGATAAATAAATACTTGGTTGTGATCTATGAAGTTATTCAGATGCGGGCCATATTAACTCTTTCGGCGCCAAATAAACAAACTTGGCTTCTTTTGATGGCTGTAAATAGAATCCACTGAGTCTCTGGAAGATTTTTATCATTTAGGCTTGACCAAACAAGCGGAAGGTATAGATCAAAGATCAGACTGCACGTTCTGTGCAGTCTGATCTTGATCTATGCCGTCCGCAAAAGTCCCTGTTTTCGCCTATGGTGCTGAAAGGGTTAAAGCTTTACTAAACAATCCCAAGTTTTAATGACCCTGATGAAGAATTAATATAGTGCCAGGGGTAAGAAATTTATTGGATTTTCGATGCACAAAATTAATGTTCTCTATTTTTTGATAGGGTAGGTTAAGATCAGATTGCAAAAAACATGCCAACTGATCTTGTTCTACACCATCCCATTATGTTGAGACTTTCTGACTAAAAGAAGCCATAGAATTGCAATACTGAGGTTGGTGTTTTCTTTGCAAAAGATGTATATTTTAGGTATTTGGCACTCTGGGCTTCATAAATAATTCATGGCAATTCACATGTAATTATGACTTTTTCTTGAGTGTCTATGAAAAATTAATACATAAACACCTATACAGTTGACAAGCCCAAATAGCTCCAGTGGTAGACCATAGAACTTGTAAACGTCAAGTCTCAGGCTAATTGAGGGTCTGAGTTCGAGTCCCATGGCTAGCCATCTATAATTACTAATAGTCCTTCAAATGAGATAAAACTGACCATGCTATACACAGAGCACTTTAAAGAACCAGGCGTTAACTTAGGATGGGTTTTTTCCTGTATCTAGAACTATCCCCTGTAACAAACGTAACAGCCTTCTGGGGGCATCTCCCACACGGCCAACCGGTGGCAACAATAAATAAATGCAAATTCAATTAATCAACCTACACAAATTCAAGCGCTGTTTCAAAGTAAGTGAACTCTTTACCAAATGACAAAATTTCAGACTTGTCCAAATTAAGGGTATATGAAAGCAACAAATTCAATGAAATTTGTTTTTGGAAGGGTAGAAAACATTGTGGAAAAAGGAAAGAATGATGATTTGTTTGTTATTGTGGTGTTTAACACCATTTAAACATTATTTCAGTTATATCACTGCAACCAGTGCAACTATCAGTGCTTTCCTGTAATTTCTTTAACTCTTTACCAAACGACAAAATTTTAGACTGGTCCAAATAGAAAGCATTTGCAGATGACAAAATAAATGAGACCGAAAAATTGAAATTTGTTTTGGGAAGGGTAGAAAACATTGTGGGAAAAGGAGAAAATGCTGGTCACCAGCATTTTCTCATTTTCCCACAATGTTTTCAAAAGGCTTCTTCCTCAGGGTCGTGAAAAGTTGGGATTGTGTGGTAAAGAGTTAACCAGTACTTGGCACAATACTCTTCCTAAGCCACTGGCTGCTTTCCCACATAACCACCACTGAGACAAGAAAGTGCTGGTTACAAGCATTTTCTCCTTTTCCCACAAATCTTTTCAAATGCCATGTTCAGAAGGGTCGGGAATGGCTAGTAAAGGGTTAAACATGCTACACTGGCACTGTCTTACTCTTTTATCGCACAATCCCATGTGTTTTGGTTAATAGTTATGTCTGGTACACAATGGGTTAACCCTTTACTAAGCAATCCCGGGTTTTCACGACCCTGGGAAAGAATACTTTTGAAAACATTGTGGGAAAAGGAGAAAATACTGGTAACCAGCATTTTCTCCCTTTCCCACAATGTTTTCCACCCTATCAGAGAGCTTAACCCTTTCCAAAACAAGCCCTGGTTTTCACGTGTCTGCAGTACAAGTCTTTTGAAAGCACTGTGGGAAAAGGAGAAATTGCTCGTAACGAGCAATTTCTCCTTTTCCCACAGTGTTTTCTACCCTTTTTGAGACCTTTCTGCCATTTTCATCAAATTTAAAATTGTTGTCTGCAAACTCTTTCAATTTGGACCAGTCCAAAATTTGTCGTTTGGGAAAGGGTTAAGCTCATTTGTACCAACTTTGAATTTGTAGGCTGTTGATGTTTTGAATTTGAAATACTCTAAAATTTGTTGTCTGGGAAAGGTTTAAGTCATAACATTTACAGCTACAGAGCTGATAGACTTTACTTACGTAGACATTGAATTAGCCATATTTCCAGTGCTGCGTCTCAGAGCAACATCAGCCGATTGCTGTCCAGTTGAGAATTTCAAGGACTGGGCCACCTTGGGTGCCTTGGATTTGGTGGGCTTTGGAATGTCAGTCATGATCACCCCTGGGGCTGACGGAACTGTCCCAGAATACACCTCTGCACAAATAAAGACATGGCCTTTTACAAAACAATCCTGAGTTTTATAACCCCGCAGAAAAAATTTCTTTGCTTTCAATTCGGTTGAGTCCAAAATGTACTTGTTTGGTAAAGAGTTTAACCCTTTACTGCACAATGCCGCCTTTTAACGACCCTGGGAAAAAAGCCTTTTGAAAACATTGTGGGAAAAGAGAAAATGCTGGTAACCAGCATTTTCTCCTTTTCCCACAATGTTTTCTACCCTATCCAGAGAAAATTGCACCATTTGAGCCACAATGAAATTGTCGTCTGTAAATGCTTTCAATTTGGACAGGGCTAAAATTTTATTGTCTGGTAAAGGGTTAATACACCTCTGTGATGCATTACAACAAGCAATTCATCATGGAATTATGGATCCTAAAAATCCATTTTGCCTAACAATCTAGTGAACCTGGAGATAAAATGGTCCTTTATCATGCAGAAAACTGAACAAAAGCAAAAACTTTTGAAACATGTCAGCCTGCATGGACTGTGTCCATACTTTTTGCAGATACATTAAACCCCCTTTTCACAGAGCATGGCTCCTTTATTTACTGAGTTATTTATCTTTAAGGCTCGGATTAAAAGTCAAAGAAATGTTTCATTTCAGGCACATGATCTTGAAAAAAATCCTCATATTGTTGGGAATTAACTCTTTACCAAACAACAAAATTTTAGACTACTCCAAATTGAAAGCATCTGCAGACGACAAAATAAATTTGACTGAAAAATTGAAATTTGTTTTGGGACGGGTAGAAAACATTGTAGGAAAAGGAGAAAATGCTGGTTACCAGCATTTTCTCCTTTTCTCACAATGTTTTCAAAAGGCTTCTTTAACAGTCGGGATTGTGTGGTAAAGAGTTAAATATTGTTTTCAACCTTATTGCAGTCATTTCACAGAAGCAAGTGCATCTAACGTACTATTCCTGAAGTTCTTTTCAACAGTTCTTCACAAAGTACTTTTTCAAAGCTACTGGAAGCTCTCCCAGTAAAAATTGTCAAAACAAATGTCATATTAAAAAAAAATATGGGATTGAAGATTTTTATTTACAATAAACAATATACATGTACAGTACATGGATACTATTTGTGGTAAATTTATAAAAATCACAGTCCTACTGTGATTACTGAATTTGGATTATCATTTGACTTTCTATATATACATTCCCATCTCAAAGCTTGGTATATGTAGTAAGAACAAAATCTTTCCTGTGCCACAAAGTGTTTTCATTTGCCCTTTTGTACATGCACTTAACTTAATTCATGTTGATTATCTGTATTTTATGAGCATTTTTTAAGAAGTTTGTATGTCTACTCAAAATTTGTTTAACCCTTTACCACACAACAAAATTGAAAAATTGAAAACCGACTTGTCAAAAGCAAAAGCATTTACAGATGACAGATTCGATCTTGCTCAAATTATGGGATTGTGGTTTTAAAGTTAGAAAACTTTGTGGGGAAAGGAGTTTTTAAAAATGCTGGGAACCAGCATTTTCTCCTTTTCCCACAATGTTTTCAAAGGCATACATCCTTGAAGCTATTTAACTTGGGATTGTTTGGTAAAGGGTAAATGAGGTAATAATTCAAGAACCAGGATTTGGCATGTTTAACCCTTTCCCAAACAAGCCCTGGTTTTCACGTGTCTGCTGTACAAGTCTTTTGAAAACAATGTGAGAAAAGGAGAAATTGCTCGTAATGAGCAATTTCTCCTTTTCCCACAGTGTTTTCTACCCTTTTTGATAACTTTCTGCCATTTTCATCAAATCTGAAATTGTCGTCTGCAAACTCTTTCAATTTGGATCACTCCAAAATTTGTCGTTTGGGAAAGGGTTAAACCTAGTCAATATTCTTTCATACGTGAGAAGTAAAAATCAAAGACAGATAAACTGCACATTTTTAACAATTTCTCCATCTGCAGCGATATTTTCAAAAGTTATCAAATAAAGAATGAGTAAAAATGACAGAAGATAAACATAAACAAATGTTCTATTAGTATCCTAGCAACTTTGTTTCTCAAAAGTCATCAGATGCATGTCAAAAAAAGTTCTGCTGTCAATAATCTGTTGATTCCTTACCAAATGACAAATCTTCAGACCTGCCTAAATTGAAAGCATTTGTAGAGGACGAGATGACCATTTAAAAGTATTCCAAATGATGATTTCTATCTAACAACCAGGATAGATAACATTTTTGGAAAAGAACAAAACAGGATACTCCGATAGATAACACTTTTGGAAAGGAACAAAATGGTATTACCAGCATTTTCTTTTTTTCCCACAATATTTTCTATAGTCTTCTTCCACAGGGTCGATAAAAAATGGGATTGATTGGTAAACTGTTAACCCTTTACCATACAATGCCACCTTTTAATGACCCTTGGAGAAAGGCCTTTTGAAAACATTGTGGGAAAGGGAGAAAATGCTGGTAACCAGCATTTTCTCCTTTTCCATCAATGTTTTCTGCCCTAACTAAGAAAACTTGCACCATTTGAGTCACACTGAAATTGTTGTCTGCAAATTCTTTCAATTTGAACAAGGCTAAAATTTTGTCATCTGGTAAAGAGTCAAATCAGATAGAGTAAAAGCACTATTCTCACTCTGCCATATTAACCCTTTACCACACAATGTCAACTTTTAACGACCCTGAGAAAGAAGTCTTTTGAAAACATTGTGGGAAAAGGAGAAAATGCTGGTAACCAGCATTTTCTCCATTTCCCACAATGTTTTCTACCCTATTGAAACACTTGGGTTTATTTTTACCACTTTCAAATTTATTGTCTGCAGATGCTTTCAATTTGGAAGTGTCTAAAATTTGTTGTTTGGGAAGGGTTAACATGTTAAGTAATTTTAGGTCAGACATTAATTAGTGCATGAGTGCATGAAAATGCTTCTGTAAAGATTCTTTTTTCTTAACCATAAAAGTACCTTTCACAACTATGGTTGCCTTTGCAGCCAGTTTATATCAAGATCAGATGGCATGAAACATGCAGCCTGATCTTTGATCTACACTGTCCCCATTGCACTCTGGACAATAGCAACCTTGACATTGCTTTTATTATGGTCTTTTTCCTGGAACAGAAAATATCAGTTGACTTTAATGGGTGTTCTAAGGGTTATAAATACATGGGCAGCAAAACCAAACCAGTAAATTAACTCTTTACCAAACGACAAAATTTTAGACAAGTCGAAATTGAAAGTATTTGCAGACGAAAAAATAAATGTTACTCAAAAACTGAAATTTGTTTTTGGAAGGGTAGAAAACATTGTGGGAAAATGAGAAAATGCCGGTTACCAGCATTTTCTCCTTTTCCCATGGTGTTTTCAAAAGCTTTCTTCCACAGGGTCTGGGTTGTTAAAAGTTGGGATTGTGTGGTAAAGAGTTAAATACAGAGGTTAGTCCATTTTACTCAAGTCTAGCTTTGTACACTTTCCATCACCTAAAATGTTAACATCGTCTTTGCAGAGCATTGCATATGGCAGATACCTACTTGTCAGTTCTGCACCTTTCATTTTTATTTATAAACCTATAAACCCTTAAAACCTTTTCACAACTTTTGTTACTTTTGCAGCCAATGTAGATCAAGATCAGAATGCACAACACATACAGTCTGATCTTTGATCTACACTGTCTGCTTTGCTGAAACACTGCAATTATTCTGGTCTTATCTCTAAATAAAAATGTCAGTTGGGTTTATTCAGCTCTTTAAAGGCTATAACAGTATTTCAAAATTCAAGGACAAGTACATGCCACACTGATACATTATGGTAAATTTCATAGAATTCCAGTCAAAACTATAGGAGGATATAGCAGAGAAGAAACATAAAGGACAGTTAACTACATCTTTGATATATTACTATTCTTTAATGTGCATTAACCCTTTCCCAAACAAACCCTGGTTTTCACATGCCTGCAGCACATGTCTTTTAAAAACATGTGGGAAAAGGAGAAATTGCTCGTAATGAGCAATTTCTCCTTTTCCCACAGTGTTTTCTACCCTTATTGAAAACTTTCTACCATTTTCATCAAATTTAATATTGTCGTCTGCAAACTCTTTCAATTTGGATCAGTCCAAATTCTGTCGTCTGGGAAAGGGTTAAAAGAGCACCGTATGCAGATGCCAATAGTCAGCTGAAATTATCTGACTTTGAGTGTAAATTCAAAGTTAAAAAAAGGGGGCATAACTGTGTAAAAAATAATTTGATGGTTACTTGCCCTTGTTGCACGAGTTCCCCTTTTGATAGTGAAAAACTTGTCCAAATTTGAGGTAAATATCTTCTAGTTATGACAAAGACATTACAAAATGTCAAAGTTTTTGAAAATGTGATTGTAAAAGTTTTTGCATGACGATAGTGATGCCAGGCTACAACAATATCTCGATTTTCTTTGAAACAGCTAAGCCAAAAATGGCTAGTTAAGTCTCAAAAAAAAAAAGTACTGTACATCTAGGCCAAATAAAAGGAAGAGACACTTTTGGTCATTGAAAAATTCCAGATATTTTAACTTCGAGTCTATTATTGTCAGAATATCACAAAATTAGTACACAGTCAGGACCTAAGATCAGCCTTCATCTTCTGTGCAATTTAATCTTGTAATATCTATACATGCAAGGGGAGTCTTGTAACAGATCAAAGAACCCAACCATATTCTTGAAACTCAATTATTAATCTATTTCCTAAAATGTAATTATTATCATGCCAACACAGCAACTATGAAGACAAACTACCACCATGCGAGTGTAGCCATTAGCAGCGCTATATAATTTTACCTTTTCTAGGAGTCTGCTTTCTAGATCGTGGTGAGGGACTCCTAGATCGTACTGAATTTCTGACAGGTGATTGACTTCGATCTCTCAGAGATCTACTCCATTCCAAAACATCAGGACCTTGTACACCAATAGGCTCCGATATTTTTTCTTCACTCATTTTCATTAAGAATTACTCAATTTAAACACAAGGTCTTCCCAAAAATTACCAAATAAGATACCTAATTAAAAGAAAGTAGAATCACTGCAGAATTGATGTATGGTAGACCGATGAGGTTTTGTGGGACTTAAATGACAATTTTAGTTACGCATATTTAACTCTTTTCTAAACGACAAACTTTTGGACTGGACCAAATTCTAAGCATCAGCAGACAAAAAATTATATGTTGCTAAAATGATGATTTTTGTCTGATAGGGCTGATAGGGTAGAAAACATTGTATGAAGAGGAGAAAATGCTGGTTACCAGCATTGTCTCCTTTTCCCATATTGTTTTCAAGAGCTCTCTCTTCCATGTTCATGAAACGTCAGGAATGTGTGGTAAAGGATTAAATGACGTACTGATTACCAAAATATTTCATAACCAAACAATCAACTTTAAATGCCTCTATAACAATGAATTCTGCTTGAATGAGGCAATATTTAACAGTAACGACATATTTCAATATTGTGCCGCAAACTGTATTGGTGTATGGGAAAAACGCAATCTCATTTCAGGGTTTCAGTATTGATATAGAAATAAAGAATTGGAAAACATCATTCATACCAACAATCAACTAAAATGTTTACTTCCACAAGAAGGAACCATCTTGATACTATATGACCGAACAGTTCTAAGTATATTCTCATAAGTTTTTTGAGTGCAATGAAAGGGACCGATGCGTGTCATGACGTCTAATGGCTCTCTCATGACTGCAGCACCTGAATACCAGAACAACAAAATTTAATGCATTTGGGTCCCTTCTGCCTCTTCTTATGCACGTATGAGGACAGATATAGAATTGCTTTAAACTATTGCATCATAAAACATAGGAAAATTTGTAGTGTCTTAACCCTTTCCCAAACAAGCCCTGGTTTTCATGTGTCTGCAGTAAAAGTCTTGTGAAAACACTGTGGGAAAAGGAGAAATTGCTCGTAACGAGCAATTTCTCCTTTTCCCATAGTGTTTTCTATCCTGTTTGAGAACTTTCAGCCATTTTCATCAAATTTAAAATTGTCGTCTGTAAACTCTTTCAATTTGGACCAGTCCAAAATTTGTCGTTTGGGAAAGGGTTAACTAAGGGGTTGGAAACTTTTTCCCTCAGTAGTGGCGAATCTTCTTGAAAAATATAATTGGTCATAAGTACCTGGACAAAATAGGTCAAGAAATTATCTAATCTAAAATTTATACATCAGAATCGTCACAACTCGGCCGATTCCATACCTACATCTAACCTCGTCTGTATAAGGGAGGCTTCCATTTTGAACTACCAATCACATGATCTTAAACATGGCGGCGCCCCTGTAGATCGCTTAGCAACGACATGAACAACCACTGTGAAGTTATTCACTTCTATCGATCTGTCGATTAAAGCTCCTAACGGATTTGATAAACCACGCAAAAAATTGAATGTACAAACTGTTTGCCGACTGAAATACTCTTGGAAAGATAACGATAGAAAATTTACTCATGCGTTCTTTCTAAAGAGGAGCCTTACAATTTCAATAACGGTAAAGCGGTGTGCTTCCGGAGATGTGCGAAATGTACCGTGTAGGTGCATATCAAGCTACGTGATACAGCCGAGGGATTTGATCACCGGATCACCCGAGGTATGCCGAATGCAGAATCTTATCACATTACTCCAGTATGGTCACATGACTTTTTAGCATCAACACTGACTTTGTCACATGTCAGGAACTTTTCAGGATTAAAATTATGGTCGACGTACCTATTTTCGTGGGGCACCTGTTTTCGAAACCGAAATGATATCCAAGTTTTCTTGCGAACTATGAAGTGAATGACGTCACTGTTTTGTGTGAACCGCTAATTTGAATGTAAACAAGTGTCACTGCTGCTAATTTAAAAAATACAAAAAACAACAAGACAGTATGCATGTGACTAAAGGAAAGATCGGTTTTAGTGACATATTTCTTATTACTTTTTTCAACCCGATAGGTGCCTATTTAAATTCTCTGTCTGATACTTTATTTTAATCCTGAAAAATTCCCGACATGTGACATAGTCAGTCTCGATGCCAAAAAGTCATGTGACCATACTGGAATAATGTGACAAGAGTCCGGTCTATAATTAGATCAGAGGATTTCGTGACCTATTTTGTTCAGTCGCTTATGGATGAACAATTTTTCCAGAACAATCGCTGCTAGACAGAGAAAATGTTTCAAGCCCTTTTATTAAGATATTCAATATTTTACAGACGTTTTACGATTAAATAGTGTTTAAAACAATTCCTAATCTGTCCTCATAGGTGCATATAAATTGATAGAAGGGACCAGAATGCCTTAATTCTTGTTATTTTAGTATTCTGATGCTGCCATCACAAGAGGGAAAATGGCCGCCATGACTCTAATCCATCCTTTTCATCACACTTCAAAAACTTAGGATAACTGACTCAAAGCTGCTCATTTTCATTGTTCAAAACAGTCCCTCCTTGTGATAGTTAAGACTTTTAATGAGTTTTGGTGTACAAAATGAATTTTATTTTTCTTTTTAGGAGCTGTTCTATAGATACTGAAAGCCATGAAATGAGGGCATGTTTTCCCATGCGCCAATTCAGCTTCCGGCAAAAGACTGAAGGTTGAAATATGTTCTTGCCGTTGAATGATCCAAGTGTTTAAAATTTTACATAATTATGAAAAATCTAACTACAAGATGTTTACAATATCGGACAACAACAGAACAAGAGGCAACAACTTCAAACTCTTCAAACATAGGTCAAGAACAGAGCAGAGGAGAAATTCTTTCCGTAACCGTGTTATCAACAAATGGAATGCACTTGATAATCATGTAGTAACAGCACCCAGTGTTAACTCTTTTAAAAGTAGATTAAACAACCTGTGGAAAAACCATCCCCTTAAATTTAGTCCAGGCCGCTATAGCACTGCAACAAACAGTTGTGTGTACCAACAACCAGTAGGACCTTTAGAAGCCAGTGGCTTACCTGTGGTCCAGGGAACGTAAGTTAAGTTAAACGTAAGAATATGCATGATTCAGGCAGAATTTATGTTTTTATATGCATTTAAATTTGATTTTTTTTTGCTTATAAAATGATTTTTGTAACCAGTTCTTCATTTAGATATGGGTAGGCTAAAATTGTCAATTTAGCCCCACGAAAATAGGTAAGACCACCATAATTGTTGGAAGGAGAATTCAAATTGGGTAGGTATCAGGTTGAAAAAGGTTATCAGAAATATGTCAGTACAGACAATCATTTCTGTAGAAAAATGCATACTTTCTTGTTTTCATTGTATTTGTAAATTAACAGCAGTGACATGGTTTACGTTCCAATAAGTGGTGAAGACAAAGAAACGGTAATGTCATTCATTTCATTTCTGGTTCGAAAACTGGTGCGCTCCGAAAACAGGTCGGTCATCGGTAGGTCTCTAGACAGTCTGACACTGATAATTATGTTTTTTCGAAGAACAGACAGACCAATAAATAATGGAATCCAACTGAACTATAAGCAAAAATTTACTGGGTATGATGAGGCAATTCGACTTAGAAAATCAGAAATCATAGCAGCCAGTATCACAACATCCTACTACCCCACCTGCCAGTTTTACCCGCAGAAATTTTTGACAGTCTCAAGAAGTTTTGCTGAAAAACAACAATCCCGGCAATGCATAAAAGGGAAGCATGAATATACATTTTTTATTTAACACGTCTTTTTACGAACCTTGGTACGGAAGTATTGAATTCAATGCCAAAAGGCAAATTAATTGCCCGTGATTTAAATTTCACCACTGGAATGGATTCAAGTCAAAACGCGTCATCTGTTGAGAGGTAACTAAACAAAGTTAGTCTCAAGACATACTCGCATTCAGAATCTGAATTTATTTTGGTGACATGATTTCTCTTTTATCATTAAAATATATTTTAAAGATAATTTCATATTTAATCTTACTGAAAATACCGATGAATGAACTTTATTTAAAATAGATTGAATGCGAAAATAATTAGCATTTGCAAAGTGGTGTCAAACCAAAACGGAGTGCTTCCGGGTCGTAGTAATCCTGCTTGAAAGTTTGATATTAAGCACTTCTGCCACGCTGTTTTATCATCAAAGATGATATGACAGGTCTTAAATGTATTTCTGAAGTTGATTTGATTATCTCTTCAGAGGATAAAATGCATTTTTTCTTTTTGCGTTTCTTTCAGGACTATTTTTGTGTGTGACTTGCCAAAGGGGCATGGTCTATCACTAGTAAGGGCCTTGAATCAAAGCAATAATCCGTTGGTTTATGTCTTTGAAGAAGAATAGATCGCTCATGGTGCCATTTTCTACCCCTTTTTGTGGAGGACATTGGTTTGATGGGGAAAAAATGCTAGGCTCTCGCTTCGTCAGGGAATCAGCAGTGTTTAGCTAGTCGAAGACAGCGATTTTTTAGTCTATTTTCAATGAGCAAAAAAGTTACCGGTGTGACACCAAAGTACGCGAACGGGGCGGTATCAAGAGTCCCACTACACAAGTTGATGGTACCTGTCTTTGATTGGGTAGAAAACACCGTGGGAAAAAGAGAAAATGCTGGTTACAAGCCTATTCTGCTTTTCCCACCATGTTTTCAAAAGCTTTCTCTTACAGGTTCGTTGAAGAATGGGGTTGTATGGGAAAAGTCAAACCAAATTTTGTATATGAATCTTTATGAAATGTCACACGAGTTGACCAATCCTCAAAATATGTTGATATTTACAAGAGTTATAGGACTTTGAAATCGCGAAAATTGGAAATTGCCTCGCCCTACAGCCGTAATAAGCTTAATAGGTTATCACATTTCAAAACATTTGTCAAAGCATTATATGCCATATTGTCATTATGACATATGACATTCTAGCATATACATGTACTTAATTGTTGTACAATTTGCATACAAAAATATTAAAGATTTTGAAGTATTGAATAACATATCTAGAAATCTTTGTGGTAGTAATATCTTCCCAAGCATTCGTAATTGGCTACCACTCGGGACCCGGGGTATGGTGTATCTGAGATTTTTTTAAAAAATTTATTTTCATTATTATCCTTACACACACACACACACACACACACACACACACACACATATTTGGTAGGGAATATGAATAAAGAGCATTAATGAAAATGATGAAGAGCTCCATTAATCATTTTTTAAGTAAAAAAGATAAACGTGGGGAAAAAATACATGTATCATCTTGGCATACAATTTATATCAACTTGCTGAAAACATTTTAGTACATTTCGATACACTCAAAAAATGAGTTGATAAATTACTATAATAATTCTTTTGGTCTTCTTTACGACCCTCAGATGGAATATTAAAAACGAAAGCTATACAAGATTATAGCGCTATATAATCCTTTGCCAAACAATTTCATCTTTCACGACATGGAGGATAGAGGTTTTCGAAAACATGTAGTAAAAGGAAAATATGCTGTAACCAGCGTTTTCTCCGTTTCCCACACTATTTCATGATTTTTAAATGCATATTCCATCATCATTGCCACCGTTAATGTGTCTCTGCATTGGTTTCAGTATTGAAAAGTTTGACATTCTGTTCACTTGTAAAGAGGTAGACAAGTGTTCAATAATAGTCCAGGGATGCTCCGAGTTCGGTGCACGATATATGAATCTAAAACTGCAATAAAGTAAAAGTAAACTTCAACGTGAGCCATGTTATGTGAAAAGGGGCCTTAATGTATTTCCGTAATGCTTATACCAAGGAAACATCACACAATTATGAATCCATTAAAATCCATTTAGTCGCTGACAATGGACTGGATACAAGGGTAGAATGGTCCTTGGACACGCATTAAATTTACAAATAGCAAAAGGTTTCGACCCTGCAAGCCTGCTACCCCAACGCACTTATTTTCAGTTCTCTATCCTGCAAAAATTACAATTACAGTAGTTTGAACAGCTTTCGATTTTGTTTCATTTATTATTTATCTTCAAGTATCCATATTCCTTTTAACATTTAAAAAATCCTGATACAGAAGGTCGCATAAATTCTGCATAACTACATGCTGATCGATAACTATTAATTTCGTTTTATTATGGATTTTTTCTACATATCTATGGCTTTTTTATTAGTTTTATAATAATAATAATAATAATATGCTATTGATGAAAACTGAAGCAAAAGATCGCATCAATCCTGCCGCTCTACATTAATATCGTCTAGCTGTTAAATGACGTATGTACTCGTAAAAAAAACAACGTTATTTACACCATAATTGTTATATTTAAAACTTATTTGCCAGACCTAATTTTAGACCTCTTTTCTTCATCAACTTTATCAAAGCTTTGTGAGAACCGAGGCAACTGCTCCTGTTCCTACAATTTGAAAGCTGCCGAGTGCAGGACCGTAAAAAGTCCTAATTTAACCCTTTCCCAAACAAGCCCTGGGTTTCGCGTGTCTGCAGTACAAGTCTTTTGAAAACACTGTGGGAAAAGGAGAAATTGCTCGTAACGAGCAATTTCTCCTTTTCCACAGTGTTTTCTACCCTTTTTGAGACCTTTCTGCCATTTTCATCAAATTTAGAATTGTCGTCTGCAAACTCTTTCAATTTGGAACAGTCCAAAATTTGTCGTTTGGGAAAGAGTTAATGGCAGTCGGGTTCACTCTAAGGACTCTATAAAACGAGAAATACATCTATGTTATTTCACGGAGGACGTATTCTACGCTGTTTGGTGACATTTTGTCAAATTAATTCTAAAAATCCTTACAGTGGGACACTTATTCCGACTAAAAAAGAGAAAACATCCACATATTATTATACATCCTTTCAAAAGACAATCCATCAATTTTGTGTGTATGTCAACTACGAGTCTCTAGAGAATAAAGTCTATTCAAAATTTTGTGCATAATCAAATTGCTTTAAAATTTCAAGGGTAATCAATTTGATAGTAATCATTTTGGCATGGAAAATGGTATGGTATGGAATCGGGTTTTGTTATGCTCGGGGTAAACATTTTAGGGATGTACATATTAAATTTTGTAAACGGTTTGCTCGGTTATGCGTCATGTTACAGTTTGATGAATGGCAGCTCTTGTTATCTTGAGTCCTATCTTTCGATGAGAATAGTTTGGGTTTCATATCTATAAATTTTAAATATTATGATCGACAGAAAGCGGTGTATCGATATAATTGCCAGCTTCTCGTATCATAGCAACAGCAGTTGCAATGGAGAACAAGGCGGTTGCCAAGGAAACACGTACGCGGCAACAATGATTTCCAGTTTTGCCTACCTTAGAAAAGAGAAAATAGCACCCTCTTATTTCGACTTTGCCCCTTTTTGGCTTCTAAGGCGAAACAAGAAAAGTAGACACCAAGATTGATAAATTTTGCTTTCTCAACTTCTCTAGGTAAACCTCTTGGTCGAAAAGTCGAAAAAGTTTCGACAATTATCGAGTTAAAAAAAATCAACCTACCGAATCTCTACCAGGTTGTTTCCCTAGAAAATCGTATTTTCTAAGTAAATTTTCGGACGAAAAATTAAAAGTTTTTTTTCTTTTTTTTTTCTATTGAAAGCTGGCAAGACAAAACTTGCACTTTTCCGATAGTATTGTACGTGAAAATAATTTACCAAGATAGTTGAAATCAGGGTGTCTAATTCTAATAGTCTATTTCGACTTAGGTGCAAAGACAATTGAGGCAATATACATGTAATTCCACAGTTCCCTTCGGTAAGACTATGCCTTTTTATCACATTAATATTCTGTTTGAAATTAGAGCAGAAGAATCAATTACTTCTAACTTTCGATATATTTAATATGTACAAGCGCTTCCATGAAACAGATCTGTAGCAAAGTTATGTGCTTCTGTTTACAAATGTTATGTCCGAAACATTTATATCCCCATGAAGAAATTATTTACTGTCGAAGAAAGATGGGAATCACAATAAAGGTTGCTCTTAGATGGGGAAAAAGGCTTACGGTACATAAATAATTGAAATACATTGATGTCCAAACAATTTGAAAATCATTAAATAGACGTTGTAAACATATCCCTGAGTCTTGAAAGCATTTGACCAGGGAAATAAAATAACGTAAACCTACAAAATTACTCTACACCTTAATGTAGAAACATGAAGGCATTAGAAAAGAACAAAGATGCTTGTAACAAGCAATTGCTTCTTTTCTAAGGATGCTTAAAAAAAACAAAAAAAAAAAACAACAACAACAACAAAAAAAAAAAAAACAACAACAACAAAAAAAAAAAACATTCCTCGTTTCTCGCAGCATTCACCTTTTGTCTCTTTTTTTCTAGTCGGCGGTATGAGTTAACTATTTATCAAACGACAAATTTGTAGACTGGTTTAAATCGAAAGCATTTGCAGACGACAAGTTGAATCTGGCTCAAATAATGGATCTGTCTTTGGAGAGCTAGAAAACATTGTGGAAAAAGGAGAAATTGCTGGTTACCAGCATTTTCTCCTTTTCCCACAATGTTTTCAAAAGGCTTCTTTAAGAGGGTCGTAAAAATCCGGGATTATTCAGCAAAGAGTTATTACAGCACGTTGATTAGATTTAATTGTTGTACATGTAATATGAAATAAGGCAACTGACAATGCACACAGTTGAAAATAATTTATATGTATTTATGACAATGTCAACTTTTTAAATTCATAATTCTGTAATTCGAATCTGGCCTGGGCAGGTTCTGGATCTGTCTATATTCAAGTCCATATGCGCTCCCTATTGCCTTGTTGAATTGAAAGTTACAGAACTTAATGTTAACGCGCTTGGCTAATTCTCTTTTTCTTTTTTTTTTTTCAAATTAATGACTGACGACTTGTTAGAATTGGCATGTCATATTTCTTATCCTTCAACTTACTGAAACATACACGGGTAAATGCTCGCTGTGTATTAGTAACATTGTCTTGGGCTTGTTCTTGATCAATTCATTAAGAGATCCATGTCTTGCTCCTTGCCTGGAGAGCTGTGCTGGTTGCGTTTGATTTTATAGATCAATCTGGAGCCCGAGAGGCCAGGTTTCAAGAAATGGTGGTCATGTATATTGACAATAGTACTGTAATGATTTTCGATTACTGGATAGGGATCGTATACATATGGTTGACCGACCAGTTTTTGAGGGACGTAACTGACAGTTTAATATTATGCATATTTAAATAGAGTACTTATCATTAACGTTTAATGACCAAAATATCAAATTCCAATGCCCCTATTAAAACACATTCCTGTTGAATCATATTCTAGATTAATTCATTAAGAGATCCATGTCTTGCTCCCTGCCTGGAGAGCTGTTTTGGTTGCATCTGTATTTATTGATCAACCTGGACCCCCGAGAGACCAGGCTTCAAGAATTGGTGGTCACGTGCAAGGTACGCGCATGTCCAAATTTACTTGAAAGCATTTTGACGTGACTTGCACGTCTTGCAGACGTAGGATTGTTGTCGTGCCCCGATTTCTGACGGTCATAAATATACACAAGCAAACGATAAATTAGGTGCAATGAAGGAAACATAAACACTTATAAGCTTTCAATTTACTATAACCTTTTCTAAAAGATTTTTTTTATACTAGGTATTAAATCTATTACTTGCTATTTAAAATCTGTGTGGTGAGCATTACTTATCACAACTATTAAAATTTTAAAGGGAAGTAATACGCCCCTCAAATCCGCTCCGTCGGATGTATCAGCGATCTCATCGATTCGACAAATCTCGGATGATCCAGTGATCAAGGCCTCGGCTGTATCAAGTAGCTTGGTAAACACCTACAGCGTACATTTCTTCGCCGGGAGTACACCGTTTTACCGTTATGAAAATTGTAAGGCTCCTCTTAAAAAAGGAAAACATGAGTCACAATTTTCTATCGATATCTTTCTAAGAATATTTCCGTCGGCAAACAGTTTGTACATTAAATTATCAGCTTGGTTTATCAATTCCGTAAAAAGCTTTCATCGAAAGATCAATAGATGTGAAACTTCACCGTTGTTGTTCATGTCGTTGCTAGGCGATTTATATGGGCACCGCTACGCCTCCGATGATGATGATATCGGGAACGAATCAGTTCAATATACATGTATTGACTCGTAACTGAAAGCATTTCGATGTGACAAGCGTCTTGCAGACGTAGGATTGCTATCGGATACTGATTTCTGAAGTTCATAGATATACATAAGCAAACAATAAATTTGGTGCAATGAAGGAAACATAAACTGTAAAAAGCTTTCAATTTACTATAACTTTTTCTAAAAGATTTTTTATATCAGGTAGTAAATGTATTAATTGATATTTAAATCTGTCTGGTGTATATTACTTGACACAGCTTTTAAAATTTTAAAGGATGGTAGTTCGTCCTCAAACCTAGTCCGTCAGATGTATCAATGATCTTATCGACAATAGAGTCTAAACATGGATTTTAGTCTTTACGGCATGCACCGATCACGATTCGACCGATCCGTAAAGTTCTGCTTTCTGTTCTGAACGTTCTGAACGGCATGGAGTGTGGCCGTCATCTTGGTTTCGTACAAACTTTGGGGAACTGCTCGCAACATAGCTTAATGCCGTCTGGCGAGGGCAAAGAAGATACAAGATGATCAGGGGCATAGCTATCCCAGAACAAAGCGTACGCAAAAGTAATATCGAAGGTAGTACCCGAGGTGCGAAGTGCCGAGAGAGAGGAGGGGGATTTCCCAGGAGGGTCTTTCGCAGAATATGTTTTAAATACAGAAGCTGTTTGGTGGTCACTGGTGACTTGTCTTTGAAAGTTTACCTTCTTTTTGTTACAAAGTGTACGCAACTGAGTTTTTTCGTACAGGCCCTGATGATGATGATTTCGGGAACTAATCGGTTCAGTATAATGACAATAGTATTGCAATGATTTTCGATGTTTGGGCCTGGATCGTATATATATGTTGGATTGACCTGTCACTTTTGAAGTACTTATCATCAAAAACGTTTTATAACCAAAATACCAAATTTGAACGCCTCTTAGTCTGTGCAAATTTGATAGCAGTTTTTAAGCCTGTACAAATGTGATAGCAACTTTGAGCCTCTGGGCCTCATCTTCCTACCTCTTCACCCGTTCTGATGCCGAGGCCTTCAGCGCTTTGATTTGATTTCGGTTTATTTATAAAACCATGACGAAACAGACTGTGTATCAGAACAATTTCGAAAAACATGTGGATTTAGACTGCAATTTCTGAGGCAGTCTTGCTTTTAAACTCACCACTGTTGGAGATGTTTGATGACCTCTCTAACCAATTGACCTCTCCAATCAAATGAACAATTGTAAAGGAGAACTAAAAAAAAAACACACACACACAGCATGTTTACCAGCAGGAAGGAACTGACCTGAACAATATAAATGAACAGTTCTAAGTAACTTCTATTCAGTATTTGAACTGTGATGTAAGGGACGGTTGTAATGGCGGCTAATGGCTCTGTCGTGACGGCAGCATCAGTATACCAGAACAGCAAAAGTCACGTTTGCTTTGAGCCTTTCTTCCTTGACGTCTTTGCTTATGTATTCATAAAAATGAGTCATGCTCTGGCAAAAGGGGACTTATGCATCTCTGTGATCCATGGGACCAATCAAGCCATCACATAATATTGGATCCCTAATAGCCACTTTTTTTTTAACAACCGATTTAATCATGAGGTAGACTAGTCCTTGGACATACAGAAAATTGACCACATAGCGAAAAGTTTTGGCCCAGATCAGCCTGCGCGGACTGGACAGGCTGACCTGGGTTGATACTTTTCACAGATCTATGCATTAAGCCCCCTTTTCATGGCCCAAATTATTGAAATACTTGAGATGAGTGCGGAGAAGCCAGTGTCAAGACCGTCTTAATATGTTCTTGCAATCAGTCTGTCTGTATGTCTGTCTGCCCACCTGAATACACACACACAAAAAAAATCCCGTTTAAAAAAGATTAAATTTACGAAAAAACGATATTTTTACCTCTGAAAACATTATCTACTTCTATAATTCTCCGTTGTCTAGACGCTGTGATTAAACCAGGTGCCCAGGGCGCTTTAACACTGATCTCCTGATTTTATGTGATATCTCCTAAAGAATATGCGCGACATGCCATAAAGTCTGTTGGTAATTTGTATTGCTTACATGCCTTTGGGCCAAGATGTTGCGGTTTCAAATTAGGAAGAAATGAGGGTAATACAGCACATAGTCCTGTGAACGAGGACAAAGTTCTGTTCGCATTTATGCTGGCCGTAGAAGTAAACAAATTTTGATCTGCCATATACCTCCACTTGTATTCTTGGTTGTTGATTTGGATATTCCAGTCTTCAGTATTCCTGACCATAGGAGAAATTTTGTGTAAACCCCCTGGCACACAATTCCATGTTTGAACGACCTTTCTTTTTAAATCATTATGGGAAAAGGAGGGCGTGCTGGTAACCAGTATTTTCTCTTTTTCCCATAATGTTTCTCTCCCAAGACCAATCTCAACATTGGAGTCATAATTTTTTTCAGCGAATACTTTAAATATTGACAATTCAAAAATTGTGTCTTTCTGTATAAAGGTAAGTTAGATATTGATTGACTTGAATGGTGTTTTACGCGGCTTTAAACATTATTTCGGTCATATTACGGCGACCGCTCACATATTCGTGTATATGTTGGGTTTCACCAGTTCTAGGCTATGGCTCTGAGGTGTCTTGTCCAAGAACACTCCCACGAATAACCAATGGATCTAGTAAGGCTCGAACCCGGGGCCTCCAGGTCACGAGTCCTACTCTATACCACTGAGTTACGCATTTGGTCTTCTTTTTTTCATTGCCATTTACACAGACCCAAGAAATGATATTTCTGTGCGACGATAATGTTCAGAATTCTTGCTCCGGGCTACCAGTAACAGTCTGACAAAGTGTTAAAGTGTGATATTCACTTGACAAAACTTTAGACTCGCCAAAATTTAAAGGATTTGTAGACAACACGTTAAATGCTGAATGGGAGAAAATACTGTGGGAAAAGGAGCATATACTTGTTATTCACTAACCATTCTTAAGAACGTTCTTAGTCTTATTCTTCAAGATTTTCTAAATTTGAAAGTAACACAACTTCTGATTGGCTAAATCAAATGGTTTAGCCAATCAGAAATTATGTTACTTTCAAATTTAGAAAATTCTGGGTAACAAGACAAAGAACGTTCTTAAAAATGGTTGGTGAATACGGACCTTGGTTACTAGCAGATCATCACTTAAGATGGTGGGTTTAAGTACCTATGATTTTCTATTTTTTAAGAAGTTTGCTATTCTTCTAGCAAAAGTGAAGCCTAATGTCTTATGATATATGTTACCAATTTTGGAAATTTCTCCATGTTTTATCAAAATTTCGATTTTAGTAGCTTTAAACCTCGAAATACGGAGACAGTTGGTGAAAATTATGATTGTGTTAGTTTGTGACGCGGAGGTGTAACAATAAAAATCGTCAGGATGGGTTAATTGACATAATCATGGTTTCTCTAACCAGGAACTCATGCGCGAATGTACGCCTACGTCTTAGAGTCGACACTTCGACATGGTGAACGATATTTTGTAAGTATTTACATGTTTTTTTCTTTTTTTTTTTTCAGGAAAAAGCTGAAAATAAAAATAAGTTTTGTCTATCACTCCGCGTCAACATTTTCTGATACAATTTTCAGTTGCACATCCCTGTTTCTTTTTAACATTTCTCGGTGCAAAACCAAACAGGGTCCCACATTCACCAACTATTCTTAAGAGCATTCTTTGTCTTATTATCGAGAATTTTCTAAATTTGAATATAATGCTACTTCTTGTTGGCTAAACCGTGTGTCGAAATTCCATTGGTATTGAGATACCTGGCTCTGTTCTTATTTATCAATAAGCAAAGAAGTCCATAATTTTACGACACTGAAGAAGAAGGGCTTTGAAAACGTCGTGGGAAAAGCGGATCCCACAATGTTTTCAAGTGTTTTCAGGCACAAATCCTATCTTTTGAGTCACATATATAATTTTTTTGCCGTCTGCAAATGCTGTCAATTTGGACGTAGCCTTGTTTAAAATTTTGATATCTTGTAAAGATTTTAAAACCCTTTACCACTCAATCCCGACTTTTAACGACCCTGAGGAAGAAGCCTTTGGAATGTTGTAATGTTTTCTACCCTATTAAATTCAGAAATCACCGTTTAAGAAACATTAAGTTTGTCGTCTGCAAACGCTTTCAATTTGGTGGAGTCCAAAATTTTGTCGTTTGGTAAAGAGTTAATTCATTTAACAGTGTCGTCTAGACACGATGCAATCTCACATTTACTAGTATTACAGAATGGTTTATACAAAAGTTACCGAACGGATGTCCTATGTACTATCTAGAACAAAGCTCTGTTGGAACAACTGAAGTTTGCTTTAAACCTTTCTTCCTTCACGCCTTTACTTATCTATTCATTCATTTTCTTTTTATACACATACATGTGCTAAAATACTTGAGATGGGTGAGGAGAAGTCATGCTCTGTCTGTCAGTCTGTCTTGTCTGCATTTTGGCTCAGGAATGGTTTACTTTTGACCGCTAGTGTGACTTTAATTAAAGAACAGATTTTCTGGAAGTTTGACTTTTCCGCGGAAGTTACATTTTTAAAGCGAAATATGTCAGAGTTCTTAATAACTCAGTACAAAGAACATCTCATTGCAAGGAAAGATATCACAAATATTCCTAAAAAAATATGAAAGTAATATTGGATGATAAATGTTTGTTTGAGCCTAGCATCAAGGTTATGATCTTCTTGTCGAAACGTTTAGGTGAATATTTAAGCAGGTCCTGAGGGTCTAAAAAGCTTCTTACAATTTTCCGTACTTTATTACAAAAAAAAAAAAAATGTTTCCTGTTCCAACTACTTTGGTCATAAACGGAAACTTGTATGAAAGCCCCCCCCCCCCCCCCCCCCAGTCTCAAATAAGTTTTATTTTACCTTCAGTGTTATAAGTACATGTATATACACCCATTTTGGACAACATGAGTGGATATTGAACAATTCCTGAAAGTTTAAACTAGAAATATCTTTAAAAAAAAAAAAAGATAGACGGCGTAAATTTCCAGCAAATAGGCAGTGGCCCTTAGAATAAACATGTCTATTCTTTTTTACCACAGGGGCCCTTAGAATAAACATGTCTATATTTTGACCAATCACAAATTTCTATTTATTCTTTTTCTTATTAGCATCAAAAGTAGGTCAAAAGCCAGCGCATTCAGCTACGCCGAAAAATTATTACAAATTGCCGTTTTATTACAAAAGTGGTTTTACCACCCCCTATCAAGCGTGGTTCAGAGACTGTAACGAGATATTTTTCAGAACAGACATCCTTGAAATTAGGTATATCTGGGTTTTTTGTAAATACTGCCTATAAATATACATTTCAATTACTTGGAACTTTCTGGGTTAACATCCTCATAAAACTTGGTTCAAATGTACTCAGTATTAACCGTTACGCTGCTAAGCGCGACTTAAGGACATTTTCCTGACAGTGTAGATCAGGATCGGAATGCACAGAACGCGCAATCTGATCTTGTGTCTACACTGTCCGATATGGAGGTATTTTCCCCCCCAAAAAAACTTTGAAATAGCAAAATTATGGGTTTTCCTATCGCCTTCAAAGTTTCGTTTCACTCATTTAGCAGGTTAAGCTTTTAGAGTTGTGAGGAGTTGGGGTAATAAGATTAAAAATACTTAACCTTTAAGCTGCTAATCGCTACCCACTGACCTTTAGCGGACAGTGTAGATCAAGATCAGACTGCACAGAAGGTGCAGTCTGATCTTTGATCTACACTATCCGATGCGGTATTTTTCTTTGCGATGAAATCAAGTGTGAAACCGTAATGTTTGGGCTTTTAGTATTGAGTAGAAATTTGCGTTTCATTTATTCAGCAGCTTAAGTATTAAAAAGAATAGGGGAGAGTTTAGATCGAGATCTGGCTGTCAGACTGCACGTGTCTATTTCGGCGCATGGCAGGATAAAAAGTAGTTCGTTGTCAAACACCTATAAAACGGCGTTTATTAACCCTTAGGCTGCTAATCGCGACCCACGGACCTTTTGCGGACAGTGTAGATCAAGATCAGACTGCACAGAACGTGCAGTCTGATCTTGGATCTACACTGTCCGATAAGGAGATATTACCCTAACCTCCATAACTTTGAAATACCAACATACTGGTTTTTGCCATCGGCTTGAAAGTTTCTTTTAAGCTATTTAGCAGGATGAGGGTTAATTCTTCGGCGCGAAACATATTAACCAGACAGCTTTCGTCGGCTGAAAATACAATCCAGTAAAATTCAGAAAGTTTTTTTTTTTATCTTATAGACTTGACTAAACAAGCCGACGGTATAGATCCAAGATCAGACTGTACGTTCCGTGCAGTCTGATCTTGATCTATGCCGTCCGCCAAAGCCCCTGTTTTGCCAATAGCGCTAAAAAGACGGTTAACTGTAAAGCATGTAAATGGTTTTATGTTACTATTCATGGAGGGCAAAAAGCGAAATCAGATTGTTTTCCCCTCTCAAAAACATTAACCCAATTAGTAAAGATGAAATCAGAAATTATGGCCGCGTGAGTCAATATTTTGAAACATAATCAAGTTTTCTTTGCTTTGATTTTTTATCGGTTTCGAAGTTTATCGATGGCACGTGCCAAAGCGAAAACAAGGAGGGAAACGAAGAATGTCAATGGAGATAAGATCTTTTCGAATTTTTTAAAACATGAGTAGAGCCAAATACAAGTTAGAATTTAGAATTTATTAGAATATTAGCGGAGCCTGGTAGCTTTTTCTTAAACGAAAATGACTTGAAACCACGAAGTCGCCGATTCGATTTCCATCTCCGACAAATCCTTACCGAGGATTAATGATAGTCATTGCAACAAGATTTATTACACTAATATAGTTAAACATGGTTTTGAAAATGTTTAATTCTGAGCCAATGACTTTAAAAAAAAAAATAAAAGTACCGTTACATAAAACTCGGGAGATTTATTGGTTTTTTTTAAACTGTCACCATTAACCATTACTTAGTATAGTATTTACTGGTGACAAAAATGACGTCATTTGTTTGAGCTCTTGCAAAGGATCTCGGGTAAAGTATGAGCAACGAAGGCTGGCAAGGCGCTCTCGAAGCGCAAAGAAGGTCATGCATGTCATATTCTCTTCAAGTCAAGACCCAGTCATGTCATCCAAGATGCTATACCTAAAGGCACATTGACTAACTCGAAGTTTTGAAATACTGTAGTCCATCGAAAAGGTCAAGAAATATTTGAGTCATGCTCTGTGAAAACGATTTAAATGCATCTGCAAAAAGTATTCCCTCAGGTCAGCATGCGCAGTTCGCCCAGGCTGACCTGGCCGAAACTTTTTGCTTTTGCTCAATTTTCTGCATGTCCAAGGACCAACCTACCTCATGATTCAGGCAATTGTTAGACAATTTGATTTCATGAATCCATAATTAAATGATGACTTGCTACGTATGATTCATCACAGAGATTCATTAAACCCCCTTTGCCAGAGCATGACTCATTGTTAACCCTTTCCCAAACGATAAAATTTAGACTGGTCCAAATTGAAAGAGTTTGCAGACGACAATTTTAAATTTGATGAAAATGACAGAAAGTTCTCCAAATGGGTAGAAAACACTGTGGGAAAAGGAGAAATTGCTCGTTACGAGCAATTTCTCCTTTTCCCACTGTGTTTTCAAAAGACTTGTACTGCACACATGTGAAAACCAGGGCTTGTTTGGGAAAGGGTTAAGCTACGCCTACCCATTACAAGTTCGAAAAATTACTCGTATGACTATGTGTGATCGCCTTGGCGTCCATGTTGCAAATCTTCCGCCATCTTTGTTGTGTATTGCTCCGCCAACCATGTTCAACTGACCATGTTCTCTTTTTAATAACAGAAAGCTGGCCTTATGGGTGATAATGAAAGTGTTTCATTTCTGCACTTTATTTAGAAATTGTTCGGTTTGTTTGGTTTTTATTGGAGTTTAACGCCATTTTAACAGTTAGGTCTTCTCATGGCGGTCAGCAACGCACCCATGTGCTTCCTGGCTTTCTCACACCAGTACTGACACAACTTTCTTTCCAAAGCCACTGACTTCTTTTCTCACATGCATCAGAGGTGAGAGGCGAAAAATCGCCTGAAAGAAAGTTTGCCTCAACCGGGTATCGAACTCGCAACCACCAGGTCACGAGTCCGACACGCTAACCACTGAGCTACGCGGGCGGGCTACTTAGAAATGCTTGAGTAGTTTATACGGTTAAAAGATTAAAGTTTGACAGGACTTGTGACATTTTTTCAAAGGATCCATGAGATGTTTCAATACAAATGCCGTTGCTTTTTTATATGAACACCTGTACCGATACTTCTGATGATGTAATATGTCTCGATTGCTCAGCACGGGCAGAAAAGGAAAATTAAAAAAAAAAACATCGTGCATGGCAAAACTAAATATGTATTAAAACCAGAATGTCTTAGTCATAGGTTTTGTTATTGATGGGCGTTTTGTCTTCTTTATATCTGTGGGTCTCTTGAAAATATCACCAATATTAAATGCTCATTTACTTCGGGCACATGTCTTTTGTGTTGGAGCTGCGCAATGAAACAATTTCTGATAGAGTATACAAAGACCATAAACAGGCAAATAATTACATAATAATTCTAGCTTTCTCGAGGGAAATCTGTATTTCGCTCTTGTCAATGAATTCAGTGGGAACTTTTGTAAAACTTGAACTGTGCCATGATAAAAGAGCTCAAGTAATAGATCGTGATAAATAATCAAAGGACTGAAAGCGCCGATCACAGTGTGCTAAAAAATTCCATGTGTCTATGGTATTTTTATTGTAAAACGGTAACCATGGGTGTGAAAACTCCCAGGTCCATCTTCACCAACCATTCTTAAGAACATTCCTAGTCTTATTCTCTTGAATTTTCTGAATTTGAAAATAACACAACTTCTGATTAGCTAAACCATTTGATTTAGATAATCAGAAGTTGTGTCACTTCAAATTTAGAAAATCTTGGAGGATAAAACTAAAATATTCTTGAGAACGGTTGGTGAATACGGGCCGAGGTGTTGCTTTATTTACTTTGTGAAAAAGTATACACAATTCTCTGTCTGTCCGAAATTAACCTACTTGTCAAAATCTTTGTAGTTTAAAGATGTAGGCATATCAAGTCGGGCACGGGAATACACACACATGGACAGCATCATAAAGGCTGAAAAAGCAACATTTTCAAAAATAGTCGGTGCCTCACAAATCTAGTATGGGTTTTCTTTTAGACTTGCCTTTACGCCTATTTCAATGATTTTTCTGTCAAATCGCAGCGATAGCTCTTTTTACCTTGGTTACCCTTTATCAAACTATCCCATTTTTAAAGGCACACAAGCGGTCAAAAGTAAATAATTCGGGGGTGAAATTGAAGTTAAATTTAATTTATACCATTTAAAAGTATGGATATCGTTACGAGTCTGATAATATTGTTACACTACGGTCTCTCAAAGTTCCAGTCGCTGGCAGAAAAATGTACTGTAAAACTAGAACAAAAGTTGCCAACTTTTGTTCTAGTTTTACAATACATTTTTCTGCCAGCGACTGTAATATTGACAGCTTGTACTGTAACACATTATCAGGCCCAAAATAATATCCAGAATTTTAAAAGCTTGAATTTCACACTTAAACTGCTGAATAAATGAAACGAAAATTTCCACGCAATAGTAGTTAACCAAATGTTGCGATTCCAAATTTGATTTCACCGGAAAGAAACCACCGTATCGGACAGTGTAGATAAAGGATCAGACTGCACGTTCTGTACTGCCTGATCTTGATCTACATTGTCCGCAAAAGGTCAGTGAGTCTCGCTTAGCGGCTTAAGGGTTAATTTTGTGTACAATTTGACTCCCGAATTGTTCACATGCGGCAGCTAGTGGATCTTTAAACACCCATATGAGCAAGAAAAAAAAAAAAAAAATCCTTTTGAAAACCTTGTAAGAAAAGGACAACATTATTTCAGTTATATCGCAGCGGCCAGTGCACCTATCCATGCTTTTCTGGAGTTTCTATTACCGGTACTACGCACAATATTCTTTCCAAGCCATTGGCTGCTTCTTTTACCAGAACTTCGCACAATATACTTCCAAGCCACTGACGGCTTTCCCACGTCAAAACATCGTCGAAAGCAATGTTCCGTGGTGAGAGAGGAATAAATCTTGGCGCAATGGCTATCATCATTCCTCGCAAGGAAATTGGCCGAGATAGGTAACTGAAGCAGCGAACCCCGCCCCCCCCCCTCCCCCGGTTTCAAGTCCTGTAGGTTATCGACTGAACTACCAGGCTCAGCGACAAATGATGAAAACTCGAACTGACTAACGTGCCAAAACCAAACCCAGTGAAGAAGTGATGGATTTACACTTTACCAAACGACCAATTTTCAGACTTGTCCAAACTGAAAGCATTTGCAGACAGCAAAATAAATGCGACTCATAAATTGAAATTTGTTTTTGGAAAAGCAGAAAACATTTGGGGAAAAGAAGAAAATGCTGGTTACCAGCATTTTCTCCTTTTCCCACAATGTTTTCAAAAGAGGCCGGATTGTGTAATAAAGGGTTAAAAGGTTGAAAATAGGAAAGGGGTAAAAATATTGTCTTTACTCAGTCCTGTAATTATGTCATTTCGCACCTTTAACGTGTTACATGTCAGGACCCGTTGTCATGGAAACGTAATCATTTCCCTTATTTGGGAGCGGCTTTTAGGACGTTATTTCTCCTCTGTTCCCGGAGCTTTGAGGACGTTGTATGTTTTAATTTTGTTCTTTTTTTACTTTTCATTTTCTTGTTTTTTTAGTATTCCCTGACAAAATTTAATCTCAGTTTATATAAATAGTAGAAATAAAATGAGAAAGCATCTCCAGAACTCCAGACGACAAAACTTTGGACTTATCAAACTTCTTAACGATAGCAGACGAAAAATAAAATGTTCTCAAATAATGTGATGTATCCAGCAGACATTGTGGGAAAGGAAGAAAATGCTAGTTCTCCATAATTGCTTCACAAGCCATCTTCGTAGGGGGTCGTTAAAACTCGGGATTGTTCAGTAAAGGTTCAACTCTTAACCAGACGACAAAATTATGGAATTGCTTATATTGAAAGTGTTTGCAGACGACAAGGTAAACGTGACTCAAAAACTGAAGTTTGCTTTTTGAAGGAAAGAAAACATTGTGGGGAAAAGGAGAAAATGCTGTTTACCAGCATTTTCTCCTTTTACCGACAATATTTTCAAAAGTCTTCTTTCTCAAGGTCATTCTGAAAACTCGAAAATGTGTGGTAAAGGGGTTTACAGACTTTAACGAACCCGACTTTACAGTCGACAGCTTTCGAAAACAGTTTCGGAAAAAGGTCCATCCCTTTTCCAGACTCCTTTTCCAGAAATGTTTTCCTTCACGTTTAATTCTTTTTCACTAAAATTTGAGAATCGTCTATATCGAACATATCTGAAGACAAAGAATAAGATTATATTTGTCTATGAAAGGTTTGGAAACATAATTGGAAAAGGAGACAATACTGGGTACTGGCATTTTCTCGCACAATGATTTAAAACCTTACTCCTCTGCCGGTTTTAAAGATTTGAGATCTTGTAGCATAGGGCTAAATCGTGTCGTTTCAATATAAGTTTTCCCTATTGTGTCAATTTTATTTCATAGTAGTAATTTGCCCAGTGACTAGATCCCAATAGAGGAAAATCATTGGCAATTTAGATACAAACATTTTCTTCCGATGGCGCCCGATGTTTCCGATATTTCTGTATAGAAAACCCAGGGCGGTCCCATGTAAAACGGCCCTTTCTTTTGAACAGGGCATGATCATTAGACCGCCCACTGATGCTTCGGCGGTGGACACCTTCTTGGAATGCCCTCTGACCTTAGGCCGTGAACCGTCGATGTCTCCTAACGTCCAGTAGAGCTTCATGGACCTTTTCAAATAATCGAAGAAATTGCCCCAGAACTTGGTTAGCAGTCATATTCACATATGACATGATAAGTGGTAAGTGTTGAAAATGTTATTAAAATAGTGTTTTGGATGTAGGATGTGGGAATTTTGTCGGGAAAATTATCTCCGACCTTAGTAAGCGGTCACAAGCACATAAGACATGATAACTATTAAAAGTTAACACTACGGCTGCTCAGCGCGACTCATTGACCTTTAGCAGACCGTGTAGATCAAGATCAGACTGCACAGAACGTGCAGTCTGATCTTGATCTACACTGTCTGATAAGGGAATATCTTTATCCAGAAAATAAGTTTGAACTAGCATTATTCGGGTTTTTACTATCGGCTTGAGAGTATTATTTAACTTATTTAACAAGATAATGGTTAAAATTGTTATTCAAAATAGTGTTTTGAGAGTGGGAATTTTATTTTTTTGTGAAGACAAATTTTGAAAGCTTTCCGATACAATGTTGATGCATTATTAGAATTAACTAAGACAACAATGCCATCCTTTATCCACAATTCTTTGAATAGTATACACTTCACCTACATGTACATAGATCTATAGATGTACCGTTGGACAATATTCTGACGAACCTCGTCCCCGTAAAAAACTAACAAAGTATGTTATTGACTCCGCGATGACGCTACGCCTGAACGTCTGGAGTTGTTCCATTACAAATCAAAGCCAATTCCATCAAATATGTCGCCGTGATATAAATAAAATAGTGTCGAAAGTGGCGTAAGAACCCAATCAATCCATCAGTTTGGTCATAGATTGGCTTTGCCGTTCCCAAAATGCTTCACAGAAGCCTATCGAAGACCAAATGTATGGTCACGCGAATACGACACCTTCACCCCTGACTGGATCCCAGGCCCCAAATATTTTAAAACTAGACTCCGTGTTGAACGGTTTAAAATGTAGAAGAATTCTGTAAACTAAGCTTTCGTTCTAATCCGTTTCTTCGGTATTGTCTTTGTTTTGGGGTATATTGCTTCTTTTTTTCCCTCTGTGTAACCAGGATGACCTTTGTCTCTTTGAAAAAGTGCAATACTGAATTACCTCCCATAGTTGATGTAGTACTTTCTTATCCTGTTTGGGCATTTGACTTTGGTCTTAAATAGGTGAGTACTTTATTGCATTTATTTTTTTCTTTTGATTGATTAGTTCACTGGATATTGAACTTTATACTTTGATTTTCAAGTTGGACTCTAGATTTTTAACTTGAATTTACAATGGAGAAAGTGTCACTCGATGAGGAAAAACTTGGAGCCATAGGAGGTGAAACCAAGTTCAGTATTTCTGACAGAGAGCGGGGATTGATAGATGCATTCAGGGAATTGCGTTTAGAACCCAATGTGGAGAGTGCTGCAGATCTTTAAAAATTTTGAGAGGACGGGAGAAGAAAACAGAGGTTAAGACAATAGAGCCTAACCCTCTTCTAACTCCACTTAAGGAACCGACATCTCCTCTTATGCCACAATTTCCCTTATTTTCGGTAGAACCCGATGTTAAGTCAAAATCTCATGGTCATTATCAGCCACCTAGACTCTCAGTCTTTTATGGAGAGGATAATAAGGGTAAAGCCACATAGGAAACTTGTAAGTTTGAAGTAGAATCTTTACTTTCTCATGGAATTTTCACCCAGGAACATATCCTTTTAGGAATTAGAAGGTCCAGAGGCAGGCAACACAGTCAGAAGATTGGGCACTGGAGTAACGGTGGATGAGATTTTAAGGAAACTTGATAGTACTTATGGCATTATTGAGAACAGGCAGATAATTTTACGCAAATTTTACTCGTGCTCTTAGGGCACAGACAATATAAATGCCTTCTTCATGAAGCTTTATATCAGGGTTTGAATCTTGAATTAAGACACTCGCAAAATACAGGAGCGAGTCCACAATGGTTTACGAAAGATTTAAGACAGAATTGCGAATATTGGAGGCGGATATGAAATCGTCAGATCCAAAAGTGAAGACATGCCTTGCGACTCAGTTATCTCAAGATAAGAAAGAAGAAAAGACAGACATGAATCAGTTAAAGGAAATGATGAAGTTACTAAGTGACAAGGTAGACCAACTTCAGAAAGGAAAAGAAGCTGGAAACACCAGTTATCAACATTACAGAGGAAACTATGTTGGAAGATGGCGATCCAGAGGCAGATATAAAGGAAATAGAGGTCGAGGAGATTACAGACCAGAAAGGCCATCCACCACTTTCAGTGGGAACTGCTATACATGTAATGAAAGGGGCCACAGAGCCAGAGATTTTCCGAAAAAAGCTCCTGCTAATGACAAAGGTTTAAAAAATTAACTGCCCTTGTTGAGGGATCGAACATGAGCACTGATACCAATGATCGCAAATTAGTTGGAGACACAAAGAGGCTACCATTTTGATTAACAACCAACCATCCACTGCTTTACTTGGTACAAGAAGCTGTGTAAGTGTAGTTTCACAGAATTTCTATGAAGAAAAGTTAAAAGACACAACTGAACTCCAACCTATGACAGAGGTTTTGAACATAGAGCGTGTTGGTGGTCAGAAATTACCCTACTTAGGTGACATTGAGACAGATTTGGTCGTAACCAAAGGACTTCCAGATTCCAAGTCACAGCCTTGTCTGCTTTTGGTGGTTCCAGATACCAACTACGTATTCTTCAAAAACTCCAAAAATCCTTGGTACGAACGTTTTGAAAGAGTTGTTACAGGACTGTCTAATACTTTTGGTGATCAGTTCTTGCAGAAAGAAGATCTTCATGTACTTTGGTACCTTTGTTTCCGAATCATGGAAGTAAGAGACAGAACTCTGAAGAAGAACAAGAATAGGATAACATTAGTAAAGAGTGTCACACAAAGTCATATTGAAACAAAATGAGACGGTTAATCTTACAGGTTATTTGGACAATGAGATAGACCATTCTGTAACAGTGGCCTTGATCTAACAAACAGAGGACTCTTCCATTCCAGATTACGTTGACATAACACCAAGAGTCATCATGTATGAGTATGGGAAAAACAAGAATTTTGTAGTAACCTTATCAAACTTATCTACTAATACTACTGCTATCACGCCAAAGCAAATGTTATGTGAAATACAACCAGTTCAAGTGACAGAGGAAGTCTTCAACAGAATAGACAAGGATGAAGTAGACAGACAGACAGGTAACAAAGACAGTTAAAGAATTAAACATAGAGAAAAATCCTATACTAGATGATCAACAAAGGCTTGAACTTAAGCAACTTTTGATGAAACATTTTGATGAAGCCATTTTCTCAATCTGCGATACAGATATTGGACAATGTGACAAGATCAAGCATAGGATTGATCTGCTGGATGAAAAGCCATTCAAACAGCGACATAGAAGACTAGCTCCATACATGATTGACGGAGTCAGACAACATTTGGAACAGTTACTGTCATGTGGAATAGTTAGACCTTCAAAGTCACCCTGGGCCTCAAACATTGTTCTTGTCAGGAAGAAATCAGGCAAATTAAGGTTATGTGTAGACTATCGTTCTCTGAATAAAAGAACAGTAAAAGATTCCTACGCCTTGTCAGATATTGAGGACGTGTTTGCTTACTAGGATCAAAGTACTTTTCAACAATTGACATAAAGTCTGGGTATCACCAGGTAAATGTCGAAGAAGAGCATAAACCCCGAACTTCATTTACTGCAGGCCCTCTCTGATTTTGGGTATATAATAAAATGCCTTTTGGTCTCATAAATAGCCCAGCCACTTATCAGAGACTAATGGAAGAATGTCTTAAACATTTCAATATGAACATATGCTTCATCTATCTGGACTATTTAATCATTTCTGCAGGACTTTCGAAGAACACTTAAAAAGATTGGATTTAGTTTTTTTCAAGACTTAAGGAATGTAGTCTGAATCTTGCTGCTGAAAAATGTTCCTTTGTCCAGGATAGATTTACATTTTAGGCCATGTTGTGAGTGATGCATGCATAGAGATGGTTCTTCCAAACTAGAGAAAAATCGAAATTGGCCAACTCCTACCAATCCAGAAGAACTGCATTCATTCCTAACGGGTTACTTTATAGCATATACGCTAAGTCCCATTGTCATAACAGCAAATACAAACTTATGAAAGAGAGGGTAAACAAAGGTTTTCTACAGTGTGGAAAACAATGTCGGAAAACGAGCAATAGTCTATTACAATAATATCCAAAACTTTCGACTTCAGTGGCATAATGAGTCATGAATGTACAGTAATGCGTTCAAACCACAACATTAAAGATATTGTACCTACCTGTAGCACCGCGTTTTACGACTGCCTATTGCATAGAATGGATGATTTCTAAAAAAAGCAAGCTTACTTAAAGATACATCCTTACAGCCAGGAAAAAAAAACGCTGTAAAAAATTTAATGGTTCAAAATGTGTAAACATAGATTAATTACCGATATTATTGTGCATGGAATAAATACATGTATATGTTGGAAATCTTTGATTTAAAACGGAAACGTCACAATATTGCGTTCTTTGACGGCCCCAAGAAAATGAAATGCATTTTCTATCGGTCGTAATCCTTGCACCCATTAGGGGCAACAAATGGCTAAAGATACAAGACTAATTATAGTCTAATTAAATAAAGATAAAATGGGTTAAAAGCTGGCTGAAAACGAGTATAGATGTATCTTTATGAACTTTGTTCCCTCCCTCGTCTGCAACCCCTTCACGATCGTACGCACGCATGAATGTACGCTTAAACACATCAATGATAGATTGATAAGCGCAAAAGGGAAGTTCTGCTCTAAAGTTAAGCGGACGTATGGATCTAACAGCAGGAAAAACAGATATTCCTTGACCTGACGACGCGCACTGTGTCGTCTGCTCACGAGCCGGAAAAGAAAGGCTTTAATTGGCGGTCTTTTATGAAACGTACAGTTTGACTTATGCTACAGTTAGCGATGCGACAACCAGTGTGTCTAACTTTAAAACAATAATAATTGAGAAATATCAGGGAAAATGACATAAATTAGCAGATGAAAAGGAAAATATACGTATTCCATGTAACAGAACAGCATTTGCTGAGGATATCTGATATTATTTTAGTACTTTGTAATCAATGATAAGTATTCAAATTTGATAGTCGTTATTGTTTTGGACTGAATGATTGTATTAAACGATCGTTTCTGTGAGAGTTTGTTTCTTGCTTTGAAAAAATAAAAGATGGTTCCTACTGTTGGATTTATTGTTGCCTCTTTTGTGACTTTAAGCTCAGGTAAGATTGGCCCTTTCGTTCATTCTTTCTTTATTTTCTTTCTTTCTTTCTTTCTTACCTTCTTTCTTTCTTTCTTTCTTTCTTCTCATTCTCTTACATTTGTTATCACACAATCCCGAGTTTTAACGACCCTGACCAAAAGGCCTTTTGATAACATTGTGGGAAAAGGAGAAAATGTTGGTATTTTCTGTATTTCCCAAAATGTTTTCTAACTTATAAAAAATCATTTGAGCCAAATTTAAACTGTCGTCTCAAATGCTTTCAATTTGCACAAATCTAAATTTTTGTCATGTTGTAAGAAGTTTAAATAACTTTTTGAGGTGAAGTTAAAGTGGACTCAGTCAGGTTTATTTGTCCCATCAGTTGCTCGTCCCAGCTGATTCCCCCGGGCCTTATTCCAACCGTTCTACAAATACTAAATAGCCCCAAAGGGTCAGTTAAACGTGAGTCATGCCCTGTGAAAAAGGGGCTTGATGCATCTGCAAAAAGTATCGACCCCATGTCAGCCTGCGCAGTCTGCGCAGGCTGACATGGGTCGATACTTTTTAAATTTTCTGCATGTCCAAGGACCATTCTGCCTCTAGATTTTGTCAACCGATATATATTAACTAAATGGACGTTTTGGCGCAATAATTATGTGACTACATGCTTGGGATAATGGATCACGGAGATGCATTAAGCCTCCTTTTGCCACAGCATGGCTCTTATATACTAATATGAATATTCCTTCCTGGTGAAGTCTGTTTCGTCCCGTTGTCAGACAAAAATGATTTTTCGGATCCATAATTATGGGCTGACTTACTTGGCTTCATGCATCAAGAAGGTGCATAAAGCCCCGATTTGCCAGAGCATGGCTCATTTTAGATTTATTCTGTGCTGTCAGGGTGAAAAAAGGAGGTACAGTGAAAAGTGAACCACTTGTATTCAGGAGGTTTAGGGAGTAATGTCACCTCAATTCTTCACTAAAGCCTTTGTTGTAGGTACTCATTAGAACTGCCTCGACGCAAAAATTCTATTGAGTACCTACAACATGGGTTTTAGTAAAAAAAGTAATAATTTATGATTCCGATATCCCCTACTTATTTCGGCTTCTGTTAAACACTTTCAGTGTTACCCCAAACAACCAGGTTCTCTTCACTTCAAAGCTTTGGTATTTTATCCTACTACGAGTAAAGAAATCATTTACCTAAAAAAAAACAAAACCACGAACATCATGCAAGATTATCGAATTAATTCAAATTGCCTTTCTGATAGTGCTAAGAAAATTGGCGCATATGAAATATTTCTATGGCAGTGAAAAAAAGAAATATATGTAATGAAGATATTTAAGAAATAATGTCATTCAGTCGCATTTCTGGGTGTAAACTAGAGCAGGAACTCAAGTTTGACTAATCCTGGTGGAGCCGGTGGGCTTTTGGCGGGAGTGTCCAAGGGCAAGACAGTTCAGTACACTAGCCTAGTGTTTGTGAAACCTATTTCAAAGGTATTTTTTGGGGAAGGGTATTTTCTCATCGGACAGTGTATATCCAAGATCAGACTGCACGTTCTGTGCAGTCTGATCTTGATCTACGTTGTCCGCAAAAGGTCAGTGAGTTGCGCTTAGCAGCCAAACTGCTTAACATGCAAACTGCTAATTTTCGCACCATATCATAAATGCAGTGGTACAGAAACTCGTGTTTATTTGATTATGGACAGATATATTTTGATGTTAGCAAAAGTAAAATAGCAGCATAGTTCATTTTGTCTTTCATACAATCGATAGAACTAATGTTAAAAAGAAGAAGTGATTCAAAGGTTGTGAAAAATTGAATTATTTCAAAACCAATTAGCAACTTAATAAGACATTGTGGCAAAATAAAGGAAAAAATATTGCTGGTTACTAGCATTTTCTCCTTTTTCCACAATGTATTTAAAGCCCTTTTCCTCAAGGTTGTTAAAACTTGGGATTGTGTGGAGGAGTGTTCGAAAAAAAAAAAAAAAAAACACTTGAAATTAGACCCTATCGACTCATATTACTAACTTACTAGATGTATATGCACGTATGACCATATTTGGTAATGACACTGTTTATGTCCCCTCTGGAAAATTGTAGATTCGTGAATGGGGAAAATAAAGGAAATCTGAAATAAATTCATAATTATACACACTCTTTTTAGATGCAATGGAGACATTTTGAAATAAGACAAACATTTTAAGGAGAAGAAAACATTGTCTTTTAACAGAATAAAAAAATGTTGTTGGAAAAGAGCAGTTGCTTATTACAGCCTAAGCAAAATGCTCATTTTCTTTAAATGTTTTTCAAACACTATCAACTTTAGGTTAGTAATTGCACTGTGGAAAGATGAACCCTTATCCTGCTGAATAGGTAAAATCGTACCTTCAAGTCGATAGTACAAACCCAAAATGTAGCTCTTTCAAAGTTATTTTTGGAAGAAAAATATCCCCTTAATCGGACAGTGTAGATCCAAGATCAGACTGCATGTTCCGTGCAGTCTGATCTTGATCTACACTGTCCGCAAACGGTCCCTGAGTCGCGCTTAGCAGCCTAAGGCTAAAGAGAAGAAATTAAAACCCTCTTTGCTTGGTTCATGAAAATTGCAACCCCATGCAAGATTTCGAAATTCGGTCCATGACATAAAATGCGGAAACTGAACGTTACTTGACCTCACTTAGAGAGTCACGGCAAACCACTTAAAGTTTTTAGATATTACAGGAAAAGGGCCGGCCGACCAATTACATGTTTCTATGCATTAGAATGGAACGGTGTCGTTAACCCATTCCTGTATAAACTATCTGAGACCAGTCAGAATCTGTAAATGAGAGACGAAGAAGAGCGAACTACTTTTAATGAATGACGTGGAATACATTGAGGGAAAAGGAACAATTGCTTGTGACAAACTATTACTTCTTTTCCCTCAATGTTTATGGCAATCAACTTCAGGGGCACACTTAGTATTTATGTGCAAATGGATACACCTTTTTACCTAAAGGAAAAAGCACTTGTAGACGACAAAACTATATGTGGGTAATACGTTGCACTAGGTACTTGAAAAAGTAAATAGCATCATGGTAAAAGGGGCAAATGCTGTTTACCAGCGTTTTCTCCTTTTGCCACGATGTTTTCATTTCCCAAAATGTTTTCAAAAGCCTTCTTAAGACACAATATCGTTTTGTAATGGGTTAACTCTTTCAGTACCAAAAAGATATATATTTTTTCAAACGGCTACAAATACAGTTCCGCTGCAAAATGAAGAGATATTTTAATCATAATTTAGAATAAAAGAGTGGACAGTGTAGATCACAGATCAGACTGCACATTTTGTGCAGTCTGATCTTGATCTACATTGTCCACAAAAGCTTCTTGTGTCATCTATGGTTTGGTAATGGGATAAAAAAGGATTAATGAGAGACCAACTCGAATCAACCAGCCTCGGTAATTGATACTTGAAGTCCTTTGCTCTTATCTTTAACTTGACTTTTTTTGTGACTTTTAGTGTCGTGAGTTTCGCCGTGCTTTTTGATTGTTGAATTGTGGTTTATGCCGCTTTCAACATTATTTTGGTCATATCACAGCCACAGTTCACACATTCATGTACTGGGGTTCACTAGTACCAGGCAAGGGCTTTAAAGTGTGTTGCCAAAGGACACTCCAACGGAAAAAAAAACAGCTTCCGGTGAGGCTCGAAACACATTTTGAACAACAGGGTCAGTATTAGCTGACACTTGTAAATTGCATTCTAAATCTTAAGAATATATATTTTCAAGTGAAAGCAATCACAGATCATCTTAACCAAAAAAACAGTTTAGTTGATCAGGAATTGGGTTACTTTTCTACATTTAGAATCAAAGCGCAATTTAGACTGGTTGGTGAATATGGGCTGGGATTTCCCTTTTTAAATTGAGAAGCGATTACGCTCTTTCTTATTTACATCTATAAATGAGCCATGCTCTTGCAAAAGGGGACTTAATGCATCTCCTTGATGCATGATACCAAGCGAGTCATCACATTATCATGGATCCATGATAAGTCCATTTTGTCTAACAACCTACTGAATCATGAGGTAAACTAGTCCCTGGATATGCAGAGAATTGACCGATAGCAAAGGGTTTCGACCCATGTCACCCTGCGCGTACTGTGCAGGTTGACATGGTCGATACTTCTTCGAAATGCGCTAAGCCCCTTTTCACAGAGCCTGGCTCAAATATTGGCAGAATTGAAAGTGAGGACGGGGATGTTGAGACTAGAGTGAGCTGGTTTGATGGTCGGTACAAGCTGGGATAGATACATAGATTGCATTAAAAATGGCATCTTAATTTGGATGTCCACACTATTTATTAAATGGGGTGGGGGGGAAAGTGGTTTTTTTTTGGGGGGGGGGGTTAGATTGCAATATTTTTTTTTTTTAAGGATTAACTCTTTACCAAACAACTCCGACTTTTAACGACCCTCAGGAAAGGGCTTTTAGAAAAAAAATTGGGAAAAGGAGAAAATGCTGATAACCAGCATTTTCTCCTTTTCCCACAAGATTTTTCCCTTTCAAAGACAGCGATCATCCTTGTAGCTACATATATATTGTCGTCTGCAAATGCTTTCACCTGAGAGGGTCAAGTTTTTTGTCGTCTGGTAAAGGGTTAAAATACTTATTTCCCTGTTTGGTGCCTGTAGTTCTAATTACCGAACTGCGTACAGGAAATAGCTATATACCCAAGTTCGTCTAAAAATAGTGCTTTGCAATAAAGGCGAACTGATACAATTTCAATTTCAGGGCCTTAGTGCTTGGCAGCTATTGGTAAGGTAAAAGGTATACGGCTTCGATCATGATCAGAATCCACAGTAAAGTGCAACCTTATTTTGGATCTACATCATTTGCGACTTCATGTTATAAAGTCTGATCAGAAAGTAGCTTCACTCCGAGAAAAAGTGTTTTCTTAGACACTGAAAAATGGTACTACTTTTCTGGCAGCGAAATAATTGAGATAACAAATCAGAGTTGAAATTTATGTTATCCATGAATGGTATTACAGGTTTACATGCCACTGCTGCGATACCTTGTACAAAGCAGTAATGCGGTCGCTCTGCACTTCCGGTTGAATGTTGTAACAGGTCTGGCTAGAAAGTATTAATTATGCTTTTAGTTATTTCTCCTTTGTACTTTTTCGACAACCAACCTGCATAGTTGAGCCATGCTATGGCCAAAAGAGGTTTACTGCGTCTCCGTCGTGCAATACTACCGCCCAAAACATCACATATTTATGGATCCATAAAATCTATTTTGTCTAACAACCGACTAAATTCTGAGGTAAGAATGGTCCTTTGAAATGCAGAAAATGACCAATGGCAAAATATTTCGACTCTGGTCAGCCTGCGTAGACCGAACTTTGTCGATACTGTTTGCAGATGCATTAGCATAGCAAATATTCATCGTTTAACTCTCTACCACACAATCCCGAGTTTTAACGATCCTGAAGAAGAAGGCTTTTGAAAACATTGTGAGAAAAGAAGAAAATGCTGGTAACCAGCATTTTCTTCTTTTCCCACAATGTTTTCAACGATCTTCAAAGACATTTTGCCATATATGCCCCATTTTATTTGTCTTCTGCAAATACTTTCAGTATGGACTGGTCTAAAATATTGTTGTGTGGAAAGGAGTTAATCCCTTACTAACACCCAGTTTTCACGACGCCGAGGACGGGAGCCTTTGAAAAATTCAAGAAGAAAGGAGAAAATGCTGGTTACCACCTTTTTCTCCCTTTTCGCAGAATCTTTTTAAACCCTTATTGATGCAAATCTCTCCTTGAACAACGTTTGATTTGTCTTCTGTAAATAGATGAATAGATAAAAAAGTATACATGAATGAACATTTTCGCTTCTTCTTTGCATTGTTCCGGTTTAGATCTAAGGCTATTCCCTTTTTTTCCTTGTATGACACTCCATCTTGTCATTTAGCTTGCTCTTCGCCCATTTTCCCCTTTTTTAATTCAAACATCAAAAATTGGACAAGTATTACAAAGCAACAGCTCAGTACAAACATACCAGGAATACTTAGTGTTGAAACTTGGTACAAACTACTGACAAATACATTGTCAGTTGTAAAAAACAAGCATTTAGAACGCGTGGTCTCTAGCAATAGCCCCTTTTCTGTCCCAAATCATTGCGGCAATATTGCTCGTTACGTCTTATTTCCAGAATGTTTTTACATTTATTCGTGCGTTGTACCATGTTTTATGATGATTTTCTCATATTCTTTAAGGGATTTATCTCCCACAAATTTGTTTAAGAGTGTGCGGAGCATACGTCTTTTCTATTTTTTGACTTGGCATAAGTTTCAAGGAAACACGGTCCTTAAGTATACATCAAGTGCTCGCACGTGCATATCATCATCTAGTCCCCCATTAATCCATTACTCCACGAATATGTAACTACTTTCCCTTGTTGCAGGAGAAAGCCTTTGAAAACATTATGGGAAAAGGAGCAACTGCTTGTTACAAACAGTTGCTGCTTTTCCTACAATGTTTTTCCCATACTTTCAAAACTTGAAATGATGAAATTCTTTCAGTTAACCCTTACCCTGTTAAATGAGCTAAATAAAACTATCGAGCCGATAGTAAAACCCCTAATAATGTTATTTCAAACTTATTTTTTTTTTCGACAAAATATCTCCTTATCGGACAGTGTAGATCCAAGATCAGACTGCACGTTCTGTGCAGTCTGATCTTGATCTACACTGTCCGCAAAAGGTCAGTGAGTCGCGCTTAGCAGCATTAGAGTTAATAGTTCTTTCATTCTCTTGTCATTTAACCCTTTCCCAAATGACAAATTTTGGACTGGTCCAAATTCAAAGAGTTGGCAGACGACAATTTTTAATTTGATAAAAATGGCAGAAAGGTCTCAAAAAGGGTAGAAAACACTGTGGGAAAAGGAGAAATTGCTTGTTACGAGCAATTTCTCCTTTTCCCACAGTGTTTTCAAAAAGACTTGTACTGCAGACACGTGAAAGCCAGGGCTTGTTTGGGAAAGGGTTAAACAGGATTATGGAATGTTTGTAATTAGCCTATAAGACAATGGATTTGCTATGCAATACAGATTGTTGCGTACGTTTGCGTCTATCAATCATGTTGAAGTGCTCCTCTTATTTAATTCTCCAAACCCACTCATTAAAAAATTTCGTAATGTTACTGGATCTATCGCGAAATGCGTAAATGCGTTTTAGTTGCTGTTTCATTTTTGTTGTTTTTGTTTTGTTTTTGTTAGCTTTGTATAAATTTATGAGTTTAATTCATTTCGAAAGTTAATGGTTTGTTAAAGATTTTAGTATTATTTTCCTCAAAATTGAATAGAAAAAAGTCTTTAAAATACATTTTTTGCCTTTTTTTTTTTTGCTTTTATTTGCGTAGAATTTTATTTGCATAGATGAGTGCCGTATTGCGCACAGAGAGAGAGAGAGAGATTCGTGAAACCTCGGGTGGTCGGGTGATCAAATCATTAGAATGTAGTTACGGAATCGGCCGAATATTGACGAGTACAAGATAGAGGGAGCATACCACAAACACACTTATTTACAACATGAAATTGTTTTATCAAAACACCAAAATGTAAAAAAAAAATGAAATCAAATTTTTTTCGAAGACCAAAGGATCATCTTTGCTCCAGCTGAATATTTTACAGTTCCCTGTATCCCTTCACTTTAACACAACGTTTCAAATTAATCTTGAAGCTGCTTTTTTGTGACAGAATGTCTTATGATAGAGTTATTTGCCATGACCTTATCTCCTATATACATGCAAGGCCTCGCTGTGTTCACGTGAGAACAGCCCTTTCAAAGTTTCAAAATCAGCCTGTGCAGTTTGCTTTGGTAAATTTTCTGCATGTGCAAGGACCATTCTACTTCACCATTTGGTCGGTTGTTAGCCAAAGTGGATTTTATGGAGCCATGATAATGTGATGCATAGCTTGGTTGATACATCACTAAGATGAATTGAACCCCGCCTTGCACAGAACATGGCCCGTTTCCATCAGAAATGTCGTGTACATCAGTTATCGCTTGCCTGGGTTCCAGTCCGATAATTTTTCCCTCTTATCATATTCGGACTTTACTTTGTCAAAAATATCCTGGCTTCCAGTCCGATCATTTTTCCTCTTTTATATTCGGACTTTACTTTGTCAAAAATGACGTCATTTTTGACAAAGTAAAGTCCGAATATAAAAAAGGAAAAATAATCGGACTGGAACCCGGGCTAGTTGATCGCCAGCATTCAGCTGCACAACTTGGCGATGACGCCAGATTCAGCCGGTTGTTTTCTCAAAATTGGAATGCTGCCACCGGTTGCAGCATAAATTTAAAGACACCGTCATAGAAACGTTGTAAGAAAATGGGCTATGGAAGTAATTTTTTTTTCGCAAACATTGTTTATATGAATAGGAAAGTCTTACACGATAAACCTTTTATCAAGCAAATGCTTTCAAAACGGACAAATCTAAAATTCTGTCTTCTGATAAAGAGTTCAGCGAGTACATTTTGTGATTTCGGTAAGGTGCTTGCTTAAAAGAAGTTGCACTGCATTTTAATGATAAAACTTACATATAGAAGAATAAAAGCACAAAAGAGAAATGCACCATGTGTATAGTGTATTTCAACCCTTTTACCGTCATTGGCATCCTTCGTTAAGATGTCGTTTCTATGCCCTTATACTGCAAATCTTAACCACACATGCCAGTGTAAATGATATACTTTTTGACAGGAATATGTACAACGCCCTATCAAATCAAAGTGGTTACCACAGCAAGAGCAAATTCGACATACCGGGTATTGTACACTAGGAAGCCAGATAACAAACTCCCTTTTAGTGTCATATAAGAAAGTAAGTTTATGCGACCGAGTTGGCCAATCAAACCTTGTATCGGGTCTGTCACACGTGATGTTGATTTCGTTATTTCATTGGACAGATACTTAAAGCGTTTAAAACTAGCACTGTTGCTAAATATCACTTTCGATAATATTGTCGCAAATATTGCCACTATGTTTTAAATGTACATATATTCATGTTATATTTCAACCATTAATTATTATGATTATCCGTGTTTAATATGTATATCTTCAAAGTATAATTTTAAAGTCGCTGCAGCAAACTTGTTAAAGGGGGATGGGTGAGTTTAAATAGTGCACTTAACCTATAGAATCTAAAGTAAGCCCCTTCTAAAGCCTTATTAAAAGAAAAAGCAACTTACGACTATAGTGTAATTGCTAACGAAAATTCCCTCGAGTGAGAATAGTAATTCAATTTCTCCGTCGAGGACAAATTAAGGCCTTGTTAAATGTTAACAAGATTTCTTCTGGCTTATAAGTGCCCCAGAAAGTAGCAGTTTTAGAACTGTGCTTCTTGTATATTGGTGGCAAATTGTTCAAGTTAATTTTTGAAGAGTAGAAGCATTTTGTAGCATCTTAAAATCGGTTTTACGACGATGAAAACGTTGCTGTAGACATTCTTTTGGTAGTTTATCCCTTTACCTCACAATTTCGACTTTTATCGACCTTGGGGAGGAGGTCTTCTGAAAGCATTGTGAGAAAAAGAGAAAATGCTGGAAGCCAGCATTTTCTCCTGTTCCCAAAATGTTTCCTACTCTTTCTGAGACAAATCCCATAGCTTCTGCCACATTTAAAATAGCGTTTGAAAATGCTTTGGACTTGATTGAGCCTAAAGTTTTGCGTATGGTAAAGAGTTAAGTGTTATTGTATTTCCAGGTTGTATTTATAACCCTCTTATTTCTGCCATGGAGTGAGTTAGCAATGTTTTGAAGAAAATTTGATAAAGAGAAGATTGTTCAGATTCATATAGATCCACATATACTACAATAATGTAACCCTCAGAGAAGAAAGTACAATTCGAGTTGCTTTTACAAACAATGTTAATCAAGATCAGACTACCTTTTGCAGTGTCATCTTGGATCTAAAATGTCTGGTATATTATGACATTCTTTTAAAAAAAAAACTGCTGTGTTTTCGTCTGTTTTCCCTGTTGATTGAGTCAAATTATATGGCGATATAAAGGTTAAAACTTTCACGGTCCTCCTTGGCCCAGTAGATCAATAACCAAGCGGTTCTGGGTTTGATACTAGTGCATGGCAGTCTCCTTTGGCAACCACAAAAGAGCTCATACCTAATACCATTGAAGCACAGGAAGCATGCTAGCCAGTAATTTAATGCCATGGCATTTTTGAAATACGCTAGAAAAGTCTCGTAAAACACAATTCAAAGGTAAATTTCAAGCGTTATTCAAAGAGATTGCAAACACAATAAACATAGTTTGTTTTCAACAAACCATTCCGAATTCCAAACCATTTGTTTAGCCAATCAGAAATTGCCTTACTTTAAAATTTAGACATTTATTGAGAATTAGACTAAGAATGTTGGTAAGAATGGTTGGCGAGTACGGTCCCTGTGCCCCCGATTTGGAGACTTGCTCCGATGTTACTTTTATGATTGTGTCTCCGCAAGCCCGTGTCAGTCATTCTTCGGGTGCTTCTGGAATGACTTTGATCATACCGACATCTCTTCTACTGGCTCTATGCGGCAATATTTTGGTTGACTGCTAAAAATATGGACAAGGATCCTTAGATAAATAGTTAATCTTTACAAAAACGCAAAAGTAGTTAAAAATGTAACTTTTACCTCCTCGTAATTCCATGCTTTTGAAATGTAAATATCCATTGACCTACATTTTGCTTCCATGGAAATCAAAACTAGGCTTGATTTTTACTGCGTATGTTCCGGAAGTCATTTCAAGTACAGTTAAGTTCTTTTTTACACAATTTATCGGCTTTCTTTTTTATCACCTATGGTATGGAAAATGAAACTAAAATGTACTGGATATATTACATTTACGAGGAGTCATACTTAGCACTTAAATTGCTCATCATACGGTGCTATTTTTTCAAATGAAATTGAACGCGCATGCGCACTTAACATAGTTTATAATGTGTGTTTGTTTACAAATTGCCCAGAGCTATTTATGTCAAAATGAAGGTAAAAAACGGAAAGATCGATAAAAACCGTGTACTAAACTTGGCGTCAACGTGAAGTAAAATCATTTATCTAACGGTCCGTGCCCATATTATCAACAAGAATATTGCCGCATAAAGCCGTTCGAGGATACGCTAGCATGATCAAGTTTCACTCTAGAAGCTTTCTATGCATGGCTGACATGAAGGGGAGTGGAGAAATAATCACAAAATAACATTGGAGCAACCGCTCAGACTGAGGGTACGGGACCTGATAAATCAAGAGTTTGTCCGTCATTGTCACGTGTTTAACAAGACATAATCCTGGATTTGAAACATATTTGCAATGAGACTTAACTATCTCTCACTTCATTATCTATTACAATATTTCATCTTCTCTCATCTACGGTGAATGCTCGATTGGGGAATATTTGAAATTGGAATTAGCTCTCGCGGGTGAGAGAGGCTGACCTGATAGACAAAAAGAAAATTGCAAATCCTAATCGCATAATGAAATTCTTTAGACAGATTTCTCTTGCAAATCTTCCTGTATTCTTTCGCTGCGTCAGCGAGTATGTGTAAAATAACTATTGGTTTTCAGTCCACTCATGCGTACATCTGTGTGAGCGTGCGTCTGTCCATGTTTACTTTCTTACACAATGTTTGATCACCGACAACAGTTGAGCTTTTCATAATTTATCCTTAGAGGGACAGTGAAAATATTGCGGGAAAATGACAAAATGCTGGAAATCAGCATTTTTTTTTCTTTTTCCCACAATGTTTTCAACCCTTCTAAGAACAAATTTCAATTTTTGAGCCTCGTTTGTTTTGTCGTCTGCAAATGCTTTCTATTTTGTCGTTTGGTAAAGAGTTAAAGATGCATCTATACTCACATCTATACTCGTTTTCAGTCAGTTTTTAACCCATTTCATCTTTATTCTATCAAACTGTAATCATTCCTGTACCCTGTATCATTCTTGTACATCCCAAATCTTGCCCCTGATGGTTACAAGATTGCATAGATTACGACCAATAGAAAACGCATTTCATTTACTGGAGGCCATCAAAGAAATCGTTGTTTTGATGTTTTCGGTTTTGAATCCATTTCCTAAATACATGTAGGTATTTATTCCTTACACTATATAATACGTTAATTGATGTTTACACAGCTGACTATATTCTGAACCATTCTACAGTCTATCAAATTTTAACAGGGTTGTTTCTCTCTGGCTGTGACGATGTATCTTTAAAGAATTAGTTATTAAACGGTGAAAGATTTAAAAACATTTAGAAGAAGCCTGACACAGACGTATATTTCTTTCAGTGAAAACTCACCTTTGGGAGACGGAATCGATCCTGTTTCTTAGACAACTAAATCAATCTTTTTGACACGTCGTTTTGTTTCTTTAATATGGAATACTTTTTTGTGTAATTAATAACATCAGTCATCTTGTTCCAATCTATTACAGTATAGATCCCCTTTACAAGGAATGGCTGATGATAATTGAGCCATGCTCTGTGAAAAGGGGGCTTAACCCTTTACCAAACGACAAAATTTTGGACTCAACCGAATTCAAAGCATATGCAGACGACATATTAAATGTAACTCAAATGGTGATTTCTGTCTTTGGTAGGACAGAAAACAATGTGGGAAAAGGAGAAAATGCTGGCTACCAGCATTTTCTCCTTTTCCCACAATGTTTTCAAACGCCTTTTCTTTCAAGGTCGTTAAAACTATGGATTGTGTGGTAAAGGGTTAATGCATCTGCTAAAAGTATCGATCCAGGTCAGCCTGCGCAGTCCGAAACTTTTTGCTACTGGTCAATTCTCTGCATGTCAAAGGACCAGTCTGCCGCATGCTTCAGTCGTTTGTTAGTCGAAACGGATTTATGGATCCCTAATTATGGTCTAAATTGCTTGGCATAATATGTCACAGAGATGCATGAAGCCCCCTTTTGCCAGAACGTGGCTTAACTTTTACCATTCCAACGCGTATAATTTTTTCTTTAGACTAGACACCATGTATTGAAATAATGCTCAGGAAAACATTTTATACGTTATGAAATTTTAACTCTTCATCAAATGACAAAGATTTTGACCAGTTCAAAATGAAAGCATTTGCAGACGACAAATTAAATTTGGCCCAGATGAAGGGATTAGTCTTTAGAAGGGCAGACAATACTGTCCTGGTTACCAACATTTTTCCCTTTTTCTCACAATGTTTTCATTACCCTTCTTCACTAGAGTCGTCAAAGTTCGGGATTGTTTGGTAAAGGTGATGTAAGTATAATCTCAGACGTTGCCTTCTTTATTACTTGTCACTGAAGAAGTACAGCGTTTCCTTTTCCCCCTTCCCCCCTTTCCCCTTTATGGTAACAAGGACAGTCCTCTTTCTCCGCCCCCCTCAATAAAATGGTATGAGGACACCCCTCTATTTTCACCCCCCCCCATATAAATGGTATGAGGCTATGAGGATACTGCTCTCTTCCCGATGAATAAATTTGAGGAATACATAGGTACATGTAGATGAACGAATGAATGAATGAATGAATGATATGATATGATATGATATGATATGATATGATATGATATGACATGGAATGAATGAATGAATGAATGAATGAATGAATGAATGAATGAATGCTATGATATGATATGATATGATATGATATGAAAGGAAACCAACCCTCCTTCATCAGTCCTCTCAGATTCTATGTATGAATTGTAGCCGTACTCTTTGAAAAGGGGGTTTAATGCATCTTCGTAATGCATTTTAGCAAGCAAGTCGTCACATAATATTGATTCATTTGGTTGAAATACCGACTTAAGTAGGAGTTAAAATGCGCAGGCTGACCTGGGTCGACACTTTTTGGAAGTGGTATTAAGGCCTCTTTTCGCAGAGCATGACTCAGTGTGATATAATATAAACAGCCAGAATGGATTTGTTAAAAAAAAAAGGTTAGATGTTTACACACTTCTACGTACAATGTGTACAAAGCGAGGTATTTCCATTTTCATTATCACCCCTATATCCGGCCACTCAGCCCTGTGTACAATAAATGGGCGAGAATAATGAAAGATGAGTTTAATGTTGAAAGCAATATTAATGAATTTCCTTTTATCATCGCGCCCACAGACAGCGTTTGTAACGAGTGACCATCGATAGCCATTACCACTGTTTACAAAAGAATTGACCACACGCAAATTTCTGATGATTTGCACTTTGTGACGCTAATAAAGAGTGATTGACCGGGTAATACATGACGTTAAAACTTCAGTAACTCGACCCTTAGAGTATGAAAGAAGCGTGCTTTTAACCCTTTCCCAAACAAGCCCTGGTTTTCACGTGTCTGCAGTACAAGTCTTTTGAAAACACTGTGGGAAAAGGAGAAATTGCTCGTAACGAGCAATTTCTCCTTTTCCCACAGTATTTTCTACCCTTTCTGAGAACTTTCTGCCATTTTCATCAAATTTAAAATTGTCTTCTGCAAACTCTTTGAATTTGGACCAGTCCAAAATTTGTCGTTTGGGAAAGGGTTAAATCTGTTTTAGTCGCTACCTGCAGTAGCAATCAGTCTGGTATTAGGGGCCAATGATACACCTCCCGAATGTGTAAAGGTATATAAATAATGAGCTGCGCTCTAGCAAAAGGGAGTTTAATGCGCCTCCGTGATGCGTGATACCAAGCAAGTCATCATATAATAATGGATCCTTGAAATCCATTTTGTCTAACAAATGACTGAATCTTGAAGTAGAATGGTCTTTGAGCATACTAAAAAAAAAAAGCAAAAGGTTTTGACGTAGGTAAGCATGTACGAATTGCACAGGCTGACCCTGGTTGATACTTTTTGCAGGTGCAGATGAATTCCCTTTTCACAGAGCATGGCTCAAATAGATTTGATATTTTCAGCAAGCACTTGCCTTTACCACTTTTTCCTAGTTTTTTTTTTTTTCTTTCTTGCTTAATACAAGTTTAGCTGTGGCTTGCGCTATCCATAAATACGAGTTATCAAAAAGATGACCCCGAACTCCAGTATACACAGGATAATCAAACTGTTACTCTTCTTACAAGTTTAAATGACGAATTTCTATAAGAAAAATTTGTAGCTGCAGCTTTGAATAGTCGTATCGCAATCAAACTCTTCAACAGCTCTCTTCATTTCCTACCATGTCCATCAGCTACTAATTTCGAATTAGCGAGTGTTTACAAATTGAGCATATTCGAATAACTGATACGTTACTTGATTTACGGTTATTTTCGGTTACAGAGTGACCAATCCATTGTGATAGGGGGTCTGTATTCAAAGGTTGCTAATCAATGTTCCAATGACGAAATTTTTGTGTTTCATCTCTAACTAATCATGTTCGAACGGCATTAAACCGTACAGATAATACCCTAGCAAAAGGGGGCTCCATGCAACTCCGTGATGAATGCAAGTGATCTTACAATCATGGATCCATAAAATCCATTTTGCTTCACAACAGACTGAATCATAAGGTTAGTTAGTCCTTTGACCGACAGCAAAATGTTTCGACACTGGTCAGCCTGCGCAGAGTGCGCAGGCTGACCTGGTCGATACTTTTTTTGCAGATGCATTAAGCCCCCTACTCACAGAGTATGGCTCATATATTTTTTTTCTATTTATTAAAATATAGTTTAAGTAGTTAATGTAAAAACAATGATTAATGCACCAGGGTAACCTGTGTTCGTATATGTACTAGAGCACCGCCACCGTGCACTTGCCTAATTATTTGTAACGATATAGTCGATAAACATAAAAACGTTGCTTTAATAATCTGATCAAAGATGCTTCTAGCAATCAATGAGGAATATTTTCACTCATCAATGTGTATCATCAAAAGATAATGGCCAGGAAGATTAAAGAACGAATCTACCTGATGTCGGAGGATAATGCGAATTTAACGTCACGTTCAAAAGAATGTTGTATGTGGCTTGTCAATGCTGAAGCAAACATAAACACGTTACGCTCTTTTATGAACTTTCCTTATATAAAAGGAACATGACATTTTTTTTTTTTGTACACAAAGATTTATAGAGAATTTAATCCTTGTGCTCCCATACATAAGCGGGGATATATTTTAAGATCTAGAAATTGTTTCGACTTTATTTTTTTGCCTTACTATTTTCCTTATCATTTTTCCTCTTTTTAGCCTCCCTCCTCTGATGCATGTGAGAAAAGTAGTCAGTGGCTTTCGAAAGAAAGTTGTGTCAGTGCTGGTTTGAGAAAGCCAGGAAGCACACGGGTGCGCCACTGACCGCCATGATATGACCTGAACTATTAAAATGGCGTTAAACTCCAGTACAATCAAAACCGAATAATTTTCCTTTGTTCTCAATGTTTTGATTTTTTTTTAAATAAGCCAGGGGCTTTGGGAGAATCTTGCGCGTAGCATTGATAAAAAGGAACGTCAGGGAGCCATGGATAGTCGCAATGACCGCAGTGATGAAACAGAAAGAAAACTGAAAAAGGTATAAACATCAACCAACAAATTAAACGGCACAAAGACCAACCAAAAGGTTAAACGGCATAAACACCAGCCAAATTAAACGGCATAAACATCAACCAACAAATTCAACTGCATAAACCCCAACCAACAAATTTAACTGCATAAATAACAACCAAAAATTTGGACGGCGTAAACACTAACCAACAAATGGCATGAACACCAGCCAACAAATTAAACCAAGTAAACATGAACCAAAAATTTAAACGGTATGAACACCAACCAAAATATCAGACGGCGTGATCATATTAAACAGTATGAATACAACCGTCAAATTAAAAGGCATGAAAGCAAATTTAACTGCATAAATAACAACCAAAAATTTAAATGGCGTAAACACCAACCAACAAATGGCATGAACACCAACCAACAAATTACACCGAGTAAACATCAACCAAAAATTTAAACTGTATGAACACCAACCAAAATATCAGACGGCGTGATCATAATAAACAGTATGAATACAACCGTCAAATTGAACGGCAAGAATACCAACCAACAAATTGAACGGCATAAACACCAACCAACAAATCAAACGGCATGAACACCAACCAAAACATTGAACGACATGAAGTCCAATCAACCAATATTGTCGCAATAAAGCGTAGAAGCCCATTAATAATCATTATATAAAGAGAAAGAAAAAATCCAAGGTATTCCTCAAAAATCTATTTACCGTCATAAACTATTGCAATTTCATACAGATGAAATAGAATTCCTAGCACGCTTCTCTCATATTTCGACTTTACCAAAACACTTGGGAGCAATTATTCCGAGACACTGTTAACTCAACACCTCACAATACCGCCCTTTAACAACCCCGAGTAAGAATGTTGTTTAAAACATTGCGGGAAAAGGAGAAAATGCTGTTAACTAGCATTTTCTTCTTGTCCCACAATGTTTTCGACCCTATCAAAGAAAAATTGCACCATTTGAGCCACACTGAAGTTGTCGTCTGCAAGCTAATATTTTGTCGTCTGGTAAAGAGTTAACTCTTTACCACACGACAAAATTGTAGACCTGTCCATGTCGAAACAACTTGCTGACGACAAATCTAATGTGGCATAAATGATGTGATTTTCCTTTGAAGGTCTTGAAAACATTGTCGTTAAAGGAGAAAATGCTGCTTACCACCATTTGCTTCTTTTCCCACAATGTTTTCAAAAGCCCTTTTAATTGGAGTCGTTTAAACTCGCAATTATTTCGGATAGCGTTAATGCGACACAGAAGCAATACTGGGATTGGTAAACAGATTTCAGGGCAAAAATGGATAATATGTTGTAGTTTTACAGTATATTTTTTGTCTGTTTAGAATAGAATTTTCATTTTAATTTTATAGGAAAGTTTGTTTGTATTGGTATTTTACACGGATTTCAACAATTTGTAAAGATTTCATTGCGGCCAGTCTACATGTCCGTGGATTCCCGAGTGTTTTCACTATGTGCAACAGCTAAAGCTCTTCGCAAGAGACAGGGTACCTTGCTACATAATGTATGTTCAACAGGAACAGGGAAATAAAGTTGGCTGACCTAAATCATTTATCTATACAGAAGAGTATGACATGTTATATCAGTTTATGTGCTTGTATGTTAAGCAAAAAAAAAAAACAACGACGGCCATTGAACGCGCAAGCCCCGAATACATTTTTAAGGAAGCCATGGTATAGGAATTTAGCGGAAAATGAATTGAGAGAATTCTGGGTCTGTATTCACCAACAATACTTAAGAACGTTCTTAGGCTTATACTCCAGAGTTTTCCAAATTTGAAAATAACACGACTTCTGATTGGGTTGGTTTAGCCAATCAGAAGATGTGTTACTTTTAAGTGTAGAAAATCTTGGAGAATAAGACTAAGAATGTTCTTAAGAATGGTTGGTGAATACGGACCCTGATGTTAACGCAATATTCCACGTTGTTATGGACACTTTTGTAATACAAGGCGTAATGAGAACTTTTGTAAGACACAAAGCTATAAGACATAAAGGTTTTAGAACTTTTGTGAGCAATAAAACACAAAGTTACAAAAAACGTGACAGGGACTTCTGTAAGACTCAAAGTTATGATAAGAACTTTTGTAAGACACAAAGCTATAAAACACCAAATTTTGAGAACTTTTCTGAGACACAAAGCAATAAAACACACAGTTAAAAAACGTGACAGGGACTTCTGTAAGACTCAAAATTATGACAAGAACTTTTGTAAGACACAAAGCTGTAAGACACAAAGTTTTTAGAACTTTTGTGAGACACAAAGCAATAAAAAGCAAAATTAAAAGAACGTGACAAGGACTTCCGTAAGACTCAAAGTTATGACAAGGACTTTTGAAAGACACAAAGCTATGAGACCAAGTTATAAAAACTTATGCAAGACACAAAGCTATAAATCACAAATATGTGAGAACTTTTGGAAGACACAAACCTGTAAGAGGAAAGTTATGAGAATTTTTGTAAGACACAAGCTATCACATGCAAAGTTATGAGAACTTTGATAAGACACAAAGCAATACGAAACAAAGTTTTAAAAAAGTAATAAGGACTTTTTGAAAGACTCAGAGATATGAATCTATCTAACACACAAAGTTATTGGACATATAATTATAAGAACCTTTATAATACAAAGAATTATAAAATACATTATTACTAGACAAAAAATTGAAAGGCATGAAACCATAAGACCTTTGTCATGAGACACAAGGATGGTAAAACAAACACATCTGACGCTAAGAAAGATTTACGATTTAAGTGACTTTTGTATGACACAAAATAAGGACATAAAGTCATAAAGAAACAGACTTATAAGAAATTTCGTAAAGCACAAAGGTATCAGAACCTGTGCAAGACATTAAGGTACAAGAAACAAAGTACTTTTTTAGGTCGCAAAGTAAGAAGAAAGAAGTCAGTAAATGTTTGTAAGAAACAAACTTGTAAGACACAAAGTTATTAATAACAAAACTTTAGGAACTTTTGTCAGACACAAAGTTATAAGAAACAATGTTGTCAGAAAATTCCTAAGACACACAGTTATATGGTCTTTTGTTAAACATGCAACTATTAAAAAATATGAACTTTTGTAAGAAACAAAACTTTAAGTCTCAAATTAGTAAATATTCAAACTATTGGAACTTTTGTTACTCTTACACAAAGTTATCCGGGTCAAAGTTGTCAGATACGCACGTGTCAGGACACGACTAGTTAAAACAAAGTAATAAAAAATGTGTTAGGTACAACCTTATAGGAACTAAGTTATGCTGACCTTTGCTGGACACTTGAGAAATTTCAAGAGAGTACAGTTATTAGACGCAAGGGTTAAAAAAAAAAAAAACACATGTATAGGTATAAGAATTTTCGTTCATCTTGAAACAATTTACATCAAAGACTGTCGATATCTTTTACACGTGAAAAATAAAGAAATCCTGTGTTTGTCTCAAAGGTCTATTTATCGCCATTAGAGTGTTAATGTTGTAAATTCGCACATTAAAAAAAAAGACCCTAAATACTTCGCACGCTTTCTAAATTTTTTGACTTTCCCAATAGATTTGGGAACGGTTTTTAAGAGACAATCTAGATGCGACATTTATGTAGGTCTAGACTGTGCAGAGACTGTTCAAGAGAAACCCGTGAAAAACAAGAGACATATCTTTGTTACATGGTTTACGTATTTTCAGTACCTTGAACATCTCAATCAACGATGTGTACGTGAAAGAGATTTATACAGTTAATCCTGGATACTACATTTGATTTCAGCCAGTCGTGATCATTTCTTCCTTAGTTGAATATTTGAATATTCTGACATTACTCCAAAATAATTACGTAACAGGTTAACAGTCTATTGCCAAACAGGCAAAAGTGTTGTGTGTGTGTGAGGGGGGGGGGGGGAGCTGTTCAAATTACATCGTATGTTGTTGGCATCCATTAGACTTGTCTCGCCAAGACAATTCTACTGAGTCGCCACATAAGTTTTTAGTGAAGAACTCAATACAAGAATTATCTTTAAAAAGATAGAGGGCGTAAATTTGCCAGCAAATAGTCTGAAGCTCTTAGAATAAACATGCCTACATTTTTTCACCGGAGGTGCACTTAGAATAAACATGTCTACATATTTGGCTAATCACAAATTTCTGTTTATTCATTTTACATCAGTGCAAAAAAGTGAAGAGCAAGCACATTCAGCTACGCCGAAAAAAGTATTACTCCTTGAAGCAAACATTTTCCCCTTGTCCATTATGCTGCGACGTTTGTGATACCACCATCGATAGATATCAAAGAAATTGCTTCTGCGCAGACAAATCTTTATGTAGTGTTTTCTCTGCATTACATAAAGCAATTATGTTCTCTGTGATTTCGGTTTCCGATAGAGTAATATGATATCCAATACCGTTTAATCAAAAATAAATTCAGGTTATTTCTATAATCTAATAACGAAGACTTTCGCAACCAATTATAACTAGTCACAATCCAACTACGGACCAGTGTTTTAGTGAGAACTGAATGGAAAATGAAGTATAATATATGCTTTGAATTTAAGAAATAATCTTTGCCCATCTGGAAAATGAAGTATAAGATAAGCTTTGAATTTACGGGATAATATTTGCCCATGTAACCTAGTACAGCCACATTCTTAGAAATATTACAAGGCAGTATAAATGTAATATAGAAAAAGTCCTAATGTACCAAACGAAAGAAATGGATATTTTCAGCCTCGATTATTTATATTTTCTCATGATTCAAAACGACATTTTTCTTTCTTTCAGCTATGCCTTTTGTATGTTTGAACTTGTAAATTTTATGTCTGAAAAAAACTCGCTATTGTTACGAGTCGTATCCGTGTTATATAATCAAAGGTATGTCTCATATGTGAAAAAATATTCTGACACTGACACGTGCTGTAAATCAAAAAGATCCAGATAGCTTCCATTTGATTTACTTAGAGCAAGCTCCGACATCAAAATTTCAATGAGGCAAATAAGGAACTCTACGCTGGGTCTGTCATGGATGGACTTGGCAATGTTGTGGCGTTTTTTTTTCCTAATATTTGTACTATGTAAGTATGACGTATTAACAGTCAGCCAATAATCATAATGGATAGAAATGATATGTTTATTTCTAGTTAGATTTTGTTAGTGTGAAAAAATCAACAGTTGAAAATGTTGAACTTTCCATGTGGTGTCATCAGTAACGTACTAGCGAGAGGGGCCAGTTTTCATGCAACAAAATAAGTGCAAGCTTACTTTGATAACACCTCTTTTATTTCTGTATGTATTTCTTTATTGGGTGGACAGTTTGAATAAGCGTTCTGTTGGGAAAAACTGTAACTGTAAATACAGTGATGGAAGTCTGAAATTCATGACATAATAAGGCAGAAAACATATTTTGTTAAAAGAAAAATACGTTTCTGTCAATAACCCTAAAGCCAAGTGAAGACATAGGTAAAGATTAAAGGAATATTTTCTAGTTCAAAGAATAACATTTCTTTAGTTTCAAATCATGTTTTTTTTTTATCGCTACAATACTTATACAATACTTACCACAGCATACGTTTTATGTACAAAAATAAATTTTATAAAAAAAAAACTAACCAATTCATCGTATCTGCATTTCTATGATATAACGTGATGACAACCGTCTTCTTGAGTTTACAGAAAATCACAGAGAACTGGAACGGATAATTTGATCACGTCTTTCGTGCTTCGTTGTAATACTGGTACTGCGACATTATTAATCCTTATGGTTGCATTTTACAATCGTATTTGCTCTTGCTTTTGTGTAGATCAAGATTAGGTTCTGTATACACCAACCGTTCGTAATAATATTCTCAGTCTTATTCTCATGAATCTTCCAAATGTTACAGTAACGCAACTTCTGATTGGCTAAACCAGATGGTTTAGCCGATCAGAAGTTGTGTTACTTTCTAATTCCAGAATTAGACTAAGAATGTTCTTTAGAATGGTTGGTAAATACGGATCTAGACTCCATGAAACGTGCGGTCTGATGTTTGATCTACGTTGTCCGCTTTGCGTAGACATTATGAACAAAAGTACCCTCGAGGTGATAATTATATTGGGTGTTTCTATCTAGACTGAAAATTTTGATTTTGTTTACTTGGAGCTCTCTTTCCCTACCAAATGTCGCATTAGCTAGCTTTTGTAGATCAAGATCAGAATGCACAAAAATTGCAGCCTGTTCTTGGATCTATACTGTCTATTACCTGATGCTGATCTTTGACCAAAATTGGGTTCAAATGCAGCGAATCGATACTTACATGTAGCTCACTACCAAACGACAAAATTTTCGACTTGTCTTCATCAAAAGCAGTGTGTCTTGACAAATAAACTGTAGCTTTAAATTATGGGATTTGTCTTTTAAAGCATAGAAAACATTGTGATAAAAGGGGAAAATGCTGAAAGCGTAGAAAACATCGTGGCAAAAGAATAAAATGGTGGTTACCGGCATTTTCTCCTTTTTTCCAAAATGTTTTCAAAAGCTTTCTTTCCAGAAGGTAACGGGTTAAAGACCTTAAAGAAATGTCGAATCAAGTAAGTTGAGAGCGTAGGAGTTAATAGTCAATAAATCACTTATGAAACTCTTCACGTGTATTGGACAATTCAAAATGACATTGAGACATGTATACATTATACATTCTTTCTATATTAAAAAAAAGGATCAAGAATAAGGAACAATCCCAGCGAATATCTTTTTTTTTTAAAAGTTCATTGGCAATATCATCCTAATAAGTGTTAACTTCAAAGGAAAGTAGTTTCATTTTTACATCATCATATATGCTCCAATCGTTTCCAGAAAAATCATCAATAACGAGATGAAAGATGCCGCATCTAATTGCCTTGTTGAACCCTTTACTATACGAGAAAATTCAAAGACCTCGGTCCGTGATCACCAAACATTCTTAAGAATGTTCTTAGTCTCATTCTGACTGCAAATTACATGTGACTTAAATGTTACTTAAATGGTGCGAAAAAAAAAAAAAGTGGGAAAATGAGACAATGTCGGTTAACAGCATTTGTTCATTTTTCGACAATGTTTTCAAAAGCTAGGTAGTAAAGCCATGGACTTTTTCGGTAAAGGGTTAACCCTTTATCGCCTGAAACAAACATCTAGCGACTCTGAAAGAATCATTGTAAGATACTGATGTTTACTACGATTTTATGATTGATACACGAATACAGAAGCAACTATTGTTGGGAAAAAAGGAGAACTTTCTCCTACAAAGCAATTTCTCCTTTTGTCACAGTACTTTCAAAAAGTCGTCTTCAACTGGACGCAAAAATTCAATTGCTTCACAAGGTTATGAATTTATAGAGGGACATATTTGCAAACGGATGTTTGTGAGTTACATAAAGCAATTATCGTTCCTTGTAATTCGTTTGCCAATACGCTAATATGATATTCAATACCATTTAATCAGAATTGAATTTGGGTTATCTTCTATAATCTAATCACTAGTTTTTTTATTTTCATTTTTTTTTCTCTTCTTTTCCGTACAAGGCAGATTATACAAAAAAGAGATTTACGATTAAAGATGTGATCTTCCGTTCGTGTTTTCTAGTAAATTGTAAGTCAAGTGCTTCTTTAAATAGCAGTGAAAATTCTGCCACTTTCTTAAACTCGTGGTCTCTTTTATCCTTTTTTCACACAGTTCCGAGTTTTAACGACTTTGAGAAAGAAGCCTTTTGAAAACGTTCGGTAACGTTGGTAACCAGCATTTTCTCCTTTTCCCACAATGTTTTCTTGTCGATCAAAGACAAGTTCCGTAATTTGAGTCCCAATTAAATTGTCGTCGTGCAGATGCTTTCAATCTGGACAAGGCTGAAATTTTGTCGTTTGGTTAAGAGTTAAACAATTTGCAGCAGACGACTGTCAAAATATCGTTATTCATCAGTATATCTTTATGGATTATCAATGTGCATAAAAGTTTAATACACTTTAGCCAATCAGGAATTATATTTCCTTTTAATATAAAACAATTCCCGAGAGTCAGAATTAGAAAACTAATCGGAACGGTTGCTGAATCAGGTCTCATGCGCCCAAAATTGATAAATAAACGTGGCTATTATTAGCACGCTGCATAGAGACAGCAGACTTCGGTGCTCCAATATTTCGAAAGAAATGTCTCAGCCTAAACTGTATGCTTAGAATTATTATAACTCAACAGGCTGGATCGGTAGATCTCATTTTAGCACAGCACTCGAAGGAGGTGGACCTATGGCCAATTACAGCCTGAATGAACTTAATCAGGAATCTTATTTCTCTGCAAAAGAATGGCATTATTTCCATAATCAGAGGATATTTGACCAATCATAGTTACAGATCATGCAATTCGGCGAACCTCGGGTGATCCGTTGGTCAAATCCCTCCGCTGTAAGAGATACATTTCTTCGCCGGAATTACTCCGCGCCACCATTCTGAAAATTGTAAGACTCCACTTAAAATAGAAGACTCGAGGCACAAAATTCTATCGATTATTTTTAGAAATATTTCCGTTGGCAAACAGTTTGTACACTAAATTTTTAACGTGTTCTATCAGTTCCGTAGGCAGATTTCACCGGCATGTTTATAGATATAAATAACTTCACTGCGGTTGTTAATATAGTTTCTAATCCATTTGCATTGCCGCCACAAGGTCATGTGACTGACAGTACTTCAAAATGGCTCCTTAATACGGACGAGGTTATACGTACATGCATATACGGAATGAGCCGAGTTGTGACGAGTGATATCATGCATGATGCATGTGTATCTAAAGGCTCTTGCATACCACATAAAGTTCACAGGTTCTTTTATCCAGCGGTGGATTGCTTCGGTTGCATGCATTTATTTTCCTATTATTTAAGAAATATCTTGACTGTTCCACGCTTCAGCACGAGAAGCGAAATTGGTAGGATATATGATCCGATGGTGTGCCAGTTTGAAGTTTAAATGAAATATAAATGCTTTCCAAAAATTAAATTGAAACCAATACACTGTCCCGCGGGACATTTGGTTTTCATGATGATCTCTGATAGAGCAACATTAGTAGTCTAGAGGGACAAACATTGCAAAACCTTTTTCAATTGCTTTGTGATAGCGTAAACAAAGAAAGAACAATTTTATTGTTATTTTTACTCGTCTTTACAGACACTTTTCTTTCAAAAAAAAATATATATAAATATATATATGATTTTTCTAAATACTACACTATTGATTTACGCAAACCAACAGCATTGCCCGATATATTTAAGATTCATACTGTGAAAATATGTTTGTGACAGAGCGTTCGATGCCTTAGGATGATGGTAGGAGATGAAATTGAAGGATTTGAATACATGGTGTCTCAGCTTCTCTTCGCTTTCAGAGCTTAAGTAAGGCGATGTCGTAGTGTTTAGCCCATGAATCATTTTGAGCTATACTGTTTCGGTCATGTCATTTACAAAAACGTCCCAGGTCCGTATTCAGCAACATTTCTAAATTGTATTCTTAGTCTTATTCTAAATCTTGAAAGTAACAGGGTTTCTGATTGGCTAAACCATTTTGTTTAGCCGATCAGAAATGACGTTAGTGTGAAATTTAGATAACGCTCGATAATTAGACTGAAATGCAGTTTAGAATGGTTGGTGTATACAGGCCCCGGATAGACCCAATTAGTTATTAGAATACGATTTCCGAAAATCTGTATTAGAAAAGGCTTTCCAGTTTGAAGACATCGATTATTAAGGCCAACCTTCTTAAACGCCTTAATGCCTGGCTCATAAGTTGTTTTACCGGTGCAAAGTAAACAACTTCATGGGTGCATGCATAAGCAAATACTAAATTTAGTGTTCTTACGAAATACCAGGTGTCTTTAAACACATAATTCTTCTTGTTTTCAGTGTAATACAGGCATTACGAATTTTCTAGTCTTGCACACGTTTGAGATTAAAAAAATAGTGCCGTATTTGGTCAACACTCTGTAATAATACACCCTATCTCTAAAACATTCCTTAAAACCTAGATTCCTGTGTGAAATTAAGGGTCAAAGTTGGTAATCATGATAAAGTTGCGAATTTATTTACTTTTAGATTCAAAACAAAATCAATGTATGCAAGTTTCTTTGGAACTATTTTTCGTCCGTAATATACCTGTCAAAGAAGCGAATAGGCTTCATGTAATATCATTAAACATTGTATATGTATGCCTATGTTTTAACACATCATGGACTATAATTCTTGTTGTACAGTTATGTGATCAAAAGAATGTGACAATCGTTGGCTTTTGAGGTAAAACTTTATTAAACTCGTCCATAAAAATATTATTAAGATTGCCAAAGGCTCGCTTGATAACATTTTTTTTTTGTAGACTCGTTTAACAAAATTTTATCTCAAACACCAACTCATGCCAGGTCCTATATTTATGTTGTCTACACTCTGCGCTGTAGCTAGGATATGTCGTCAAATTTGACAGGTTTGTTTCTTGAGCTGTGTATTTATGACGGGCATATTTCATTAAAAAGCAATAAAAATAAAGTTCGTCCTATATCATACATGCGCTGGGATATGATCCAAGCTACTCAACTCTCTTTTTTGCCTCGACTGACCTGAGCCCTGCTCAAGAAAAAAGGGGCTTAATGTATCTTCATAATGCATTTTATAAAGGAAGTCCACACATAATTTTGGATCTATAAAATCCAACAATTTATATAATAACTAATTGAATCATGAGCTAGAACGGTCCTTCGATATGCAGAAAATTTACAAATAGCAGAAAGTTTCGACCCAAGCCAGCCCTTGCGGACTGCACAGGCTGACATAGTCGATACCTTTTGCAGATACACTAAACTGCTTTTCACAGACCATGACTCAAATTATTGTCCTAGTCTAACAGAATATGTTAAGATTATTTAAAGAAGACATTCTCTGAGAAATATTCCTATTAGCTGTTACATGCTCGTCAATAAAATTTCAGCTAATTAGGTTAGAATGTAATCAGTATCTGTCTTCTAGTATTTGACTTTCTTGTAACCTGGTTATATACTTTTTTTTTATGCATTTTCTGTAAATAGAGAGGAAACATTCTTCAACATTAACCGGCTTTTGTAAAACCTAATTCTGGTTCCGCTGAAGTCTTGACCAACCTGCATTTACATAAAAAATTTTTGTTTTTGGGGTGGGGGAGTGGGAGGGGGGCTTAAACATCATTTAATATAATCTCTGCAACCAGTGCTGCTAACTAAGCTATGCGGAATTTTCTTACAGTCTTATATCCTTCTAACACACTTGCTGCTTTTCTACGTCAACGTCGTTGAAATAATGTGGAATAATTTTGTCGCAATGACTACAGTCAAACATCGCGAAAAGGACTGGAATTAGAACTTAGTCCTTTGATTTCTAGTGCTACACTGACAGAGTTTGGGCTTGGCGACACTAAGGCAAAACGTCTACGAGCCCTGATAACCACTTATATGCAACATTTAAAAAAATAATAATAATTATAATAAAATGAGCCATGCTCTGGCAAAAGGGGCTTAATGCATCACCGTGATGCATGATACCAAACAAATCATCACAATGCCTGTCATGATCATGGATACATAAAGCCCATTTTATTAAACAAATGACTGAATCATGAGGAAGACTGGTCCTTTGACATACAGAAAATTGACCAATAGCGAAAAGTTTCGCCCAATGTCAGACTGCGCAGGCTGACCTGGGACGATATTTTTCGCATATCTATTCATTAAGCCCCCTTTTCACAAATTATTATAGGATAGAAAGCAAATGTCTCGAGCCAAAAAGGTTGCAACCACAGGAACGAAATGTATGAAATTTTGTGATGAAATTGATTTAACTGAAAAATACAACCCGAGCTTCAGTCAGGACAACATTTGGTTTGTAATACACAAGTTCTAGGTTCATTGACCCAAATTCTGATTGTGGTTCCATAAAAGTCAATGAGAATAATGTCTCCCTCACAGCAGAGTAGTATTTTTCCACAGAAAGAAGCAGCCATTGACTTCAAACTTGAAAAAAAAAAGGTTCTTTTTAGTACTGTTTATAAAAGACTATGAACACGTGATAGGAGGTATGTCAGCCTGATATAACTGAAAAATCAACGTGAAGTTTAGCTTATTTGTGTTGACAAATACGAACGGTTTTCCTTCCAACTAAACCTTATCAAAATGTCGGTACATTATTTTTTTTTGTTCTGATGACATCACTCGGAAACAAAACTTCAAAAGGTTTTTTTTTTCATCTGATACAGCGTCTGCCATACTGCAGAAGGCAAGGTTTGTTATCAGGTAATCAAGGTCAAATCTCCTCTGGCTGTGTAAGTTGCATAGGCGTGTCCTTGACCATGGCACTGAAAAGCCATTGCACAGTGCTGGTAAATTAGAGGAAAACATGCATAAGAAAGCTGTCCCCGCGTCGTGGGTACAAGATATTGGAATTCGAGAAAAAAATGCCATTAAAGCAAAGAAAATGTGGACTGGTTATGATATATTCAAACATGGTTGGACTGCCTATGAAATGAAATAGACATTTTCAGCAAAATGTATCACCAACTAAAACGGAAATAGACAGAGAGCGCAAGGACATTGCTAAGATATATTACTTCCGTAAAGAAGATTTGAAAATTTTATTTTCCCCCATTACTCACTCGTTTCCACCTGCAGACGAGATTTCTTTTCTTGCACTAGATTTTTTTTCTTTTCAAAACGTTCTTTTAATTGGAGAAATTGCTCGTGGTGGAAATAGACTGAAAGCCCAAGGACAACGATAGGATGTATTATTTCAATAAAGAGGATTAGAGAATTCTTCTATGTTACCTTCATTATTCACATGTGGCCACTTGCACATGACTTTTTTCTTCTCGAAGAAGACTTGTTGTTGCTTTTGTTGTTGTTGTTGAACGTTGTGCTTAAAGGAAAATTTGCTCGTGATAGGAATAGAGAGCGCAAAGACAACGATAAGATATGTGACTGCCGTAAAGAAGATTCGAGAATTGTATGTTTCCCTCATAGTTCACTCGTTGCCAAATGAAGACGACTTTTGTTCTTCTTGCAGCAGACTTGTTGTTGTTGCTATTGTTGAACGTTGTCCTCAAAAAAGGAAACAGAGAGGGCAAGGACGCCTATAAGATATATTGCTTCCCTAAAGAAGATTCGAGAATTGGTTGTTCATCTCGTAATGCACTCGTCGCCAGTTGCAGACGATTTGTTTCGTCTTGCACCAGACTTGGTGTTGTTGTTATTGAACATTATGGTACAACGATAAGATATATTACTTCCATAAAGATTTGAGAATTGTAAGTTTCAGTCATAATTCACTCGTTGCAAATGAAGACGACTTTCTTTTTCGGTCTTGCAGCAGACTTGTTCTTGTTGTTGTTGAACGTTGAAGATTTGATAACTGTATGTTTCCCTCGAAATTTACATGTACTCGTTGCCAGTTGCAGACGACTTTTTTCGTCTTAAAGCAGACTTCTTGATGTTTTTGTTGTTGAACATTCTGCTTAAAAGAGAAATTGCTCGTAAAGGAAATGGAGAGCGCATGGACAATGATAAGATATATTACTTCAAAGAATTGTATGTTTCCCTCATAGCTCACTCGTTACCAAATGAAGACGACTTTTGTTCGTAAAGAATTGTATGTATCCCCTCGTAATTCACCCGTCACCATATGAAGACGACTTTTGTTCGTCTTGCAGCAGGCTTGTTGTTGTTGTTGAACGTCGTGTTAAATGAGAAATTTCTCGTAAAGGAAACAGAGAATTTTATTCTTCCATCGTGATTCACTCGTTGCTCGTTGCAGACGATTTTCTTTGCGTCTTGTAGCAGACTTCTTATTGTTGTTGTTGTTCGTGGTGGTGAACGTTGTGCTCAAAAGAATAAATGTTCATAGTAGGGAAAGAGAGTGCAAGGACAACGATAAGATACATGTACATGTATATCACTTCCGTAAAGAAGATCTGAGAATTGTATGCTTCCCTCATAATTCACTCGTTGCCAGTTGCAGGCGACTGTTTTTCGTTTTGCAGCATATTTGTTTTTGTTATTGTTGAACGTTGTGCTTAACAGAGAAATTACTCGTAAAGGAAACACAGAGCACAAGGACAATGATAAGATTTATTACTTCCTTAAAGAAGATTTGAGAATTTTATATTTCCCTCATAATATACTCGTCCCCTCCTAGAAGTTAATTTTGTTTTTCGTTTTGAAGCAGACTTGTTGTTGTTGTTGTGGTGGTGGTAGTGGGGGTGGTGAACGCGGTTCTTTATAGAATAGATGCTGGCAATAGAAACAGAGAGCGCAATTTCCGTAAAGAAAATTTGAAAATTGTATATTTCCTTCATAATTCACCCGTTGCTACTTGCAGACGACTTTTTTATTTTTTGTCTTGCAACAGACGTGATGCTGTTGTTGTTGAACGTTGTGCGTAATAGAGAAATTACTCGTAAGGGAAATAGAAAGCTCAAGGACAACGATATAATTTAGTATTTCTGTATAAAGATTTGAGAATTGTAATGTTTCCGGATACTTCACTCATTACCTTTTGCAGCCGACATTTTTGTAGAAGACGAATTTTGAAAACATTGTGGCCAATTGGGAAATTGCTCGTTACAATGTTTTCAATTGCGTTTATGTATAAAGCCTTGAATCATCTTGATTTTCCCTATTCTATTTGGATGCTTTTCAAAGTCACCCACTTTGGGGTTATTTTCAGGGTTGTAATGAGTTGATAGGAGTTCCATTTTGTCATTAATAACCATTACAGAGCTGGAAGGCAAAAAGTCCACAGGGGTCGTATTCACCAACCATTCTTAAGAACATTCTTGGTCTTGTTCTCCAAAATTTTCCACATGTGAAAGTAACACACCTTCGGATTGGCTAAACCAATTGGTTTAGCCAATCAGAAGCTGTGTTACTTTCAAACTTGGAAAATCTTGAAGAATAAGTCTAAGAATGTTCTGAAGAATGGTCGGTGAATACGGACCCAGGTGTTCTTCAACGAATGGTTTAACCTTTTTTCAAACGATGAAAGTTGACGGTTTGAAATTTGAAGACATCTGCAGACTACAATCTAGAGACAGGTTAAATTGAGCCAAAGTTCTGTTCTCTGATTGGATGGAAAACATTGTGGTGAAGAAAGGAGAAAATGCAGGTTACCAGCATGTTCTTCTTTTCCAACGGTGTTTTCAACAGCTCTTTTCTCATTGTCATTAAAACACAGACGGTATGGTGAAGGGGTGACCCTTTCGGACCAAAGGAATCAAAACACTGTCTTCTTCAGACGACCATTTTTTTCGGCGTAGCTGAATGTGCTGGCTTTTGACCTACTTCTTGGTACTGATGAAGAATTAATATTTCGCGATGGGTCAAAACTGTGCACGTGTTTTCGGTGGGCCTTTGCTGGCATATTTGCTCACACATTTATGAAACATCTATCAACAAGTGTTGCTTACTGCTAATCGATACCTTGATCCATACCATAACAAAATAATGTAGTTGAGAATGATTCTTTTCTTGTACTATTTGGAAATTTAATATTGTCATAAGCGTTACCCAATAAACCAATACTACTTTCCAACAAAATGAAAAACAATGAGAAAAAAGAGGTAATTGCTCGTGAGGTTACTTTTCATTATTTTATTTCATATTGAGCCACAAGAGAGTTTCAATATTAATATTCCAGTATCTCTTACGCCGTCTATCTTTTTTTGTTTCGTCTTGCAACAGATATTTTTTGTTTCGTCTTGCAACAGATAACGTTCGAAAATAATGTTGAGAGATAGAGAGTGACAAGCAATTTACCTCTTTGCCACAGTTTTATCATTTGTATATGAGGACATTGTCATTCTTTAAAGCCTCAATAGCGACCAATAGTAAACAAAGCAGTGCCTAAAGCAGTGTTAAAATGCATTTGGGCCATGCTCTGTAAAAAGGGGGTTTGATGCATCTGCGAAAAATATCGACCCAGGTCAGCCTGCACAGTCCGCTCAGGCTGACCTGGTCCGAAACTTTTCACTATTGGTCAATTTTCTGTATGTCCAAGAACCAGTCTACCTCATAATTCAGTCGGTTGTTAGACAAAATGGATTTTATGGGCCCATAACTATGTGATGTCGTGCTTGGTACAATGCATCATGAAGATGCATTAATCCCCCTTTTGCTAGAGCGTGGCTCATTTTAAGTTAAATCTTTTTAAAAGTATGTAAATTATTGTGAGGATGACAAGCTTTTATAATTGTTTTATAGTGCATATATTAACCCTTTCCCAAACGACAAATTTTGGACTGGTCCAAATTGAAAGAGTTTGCAGACGACAATTTTGAATTTGATGAAAATGGCAGAAAGTTCTCAAAAAGAGTAGAAAACACTGTGGGAAAAGGAGAAATTGCTCGTTACGAGCAATTTCTCCTTTTTGCACAGTGTTTTCAAAAGACTTGTACTGCAGACACGTGAAAACCAGGGCTTGTTTGGGAAAGGGTTAATGTTGCACAGAGTAGATACAAGAGTATGTTGCACGTTACATATATACAAGCAAGTTTTGTATGCGACGACAGCAAATAGTGCACAGCTCATAACCTCAAATCACCACAGACGGAGGCAACGATAACACACAGTTTGTGTACTAGCATCGATAAAGAGATTGAGAAATCCGACATTGACGGGGAAAAAAAAAAAACTAGTTTCTATATAAATTCAAACACTCCTAACTTTTGCACTAGTTAAACTAATTTGAATATGATAAGCACTGCATAACGGGAGGTAAGAATGTTGAAACTAAAAGCTGAAAATTGTTCTCATCGTCGAAAGGGTTGGTGTCATATCAGATTTTCGCTTCACACAAACTAAAATGACATTCCTCGCACGTTTATGTTCCTCTCCTCACATTTGTAGTTTATAAATCACTGGGGAGCGATTATAAGGAGTTACTTTCCATATGGCAGACGTCACGACAGGAATTATTTTAAAGGAAAATAAAAAAAAAAGATAGGAACAGGTAAAAAAAAAAACAGAGATAGATCTTCTATCGACCTTAAATATGAGCCATGCTCTGTGAAAAGTGGGCTTTATGCATTTGCAAAAAGTATCGACCAGGTCAGCCTGTGCAGTCCGCACAGGCTGACCTGGGCCGAAACGTTTTGTTTTTGGTCAATTTTTCTGCATGTCAAAGGACCACCCGACCTCATGATTCAGTAGGTTGTTACACAAAACGGATTTTAGGGATGCATTATACTGTGATGACTTGCTTGGTATGATGCATGACAGAGATGCATTAAGACTCTTTTTGCCAGAGTCTTGCTCAAATAATTGTTCAACTTTTAGTCTATATTACATGTATAACATATACCTCGTATCTTTGAAACTTTTGACAGGACTGCACATCTTAGTTGTGACACAAAACGGACTGTAGGGATGTATTATACTGTGATGACTTGCTTGGTATGATTTATCACAGAGATGCATTAAAACCCCTTTTGCGAGAACATGACTCATGTAATTGTTCAACTGTTAGTCTTTATTACATGTATAACATAGACTTCATATCTTTGATTGTTTTGACAGGACTGTATATCTTTTGATGGGCACCAGCTTTACTATGATAAAGAGACTTCCGGTTCGTGCCGCGGGGGAAAAATTCTATTCGTAGTTCAGAACTGTTGACTAGAATCAGATGCCACGCTATACAAAGCCTGATCTGATTCTAGTCTTTGGAATTGTCCAGCAGGAACAATAAGGGTAAACGTTACATATTTTGTTCAGGAAAATGTCGGCTGATTTAAAAACAAATACAGATTATTAGTTTCGAATGAAACATAAATTGATACAGACGTAGCTTCCTGTACTTGTTAGTGCCTTGTTTGCACAAAAATCTATCCACGACATCTCCGAGTTAACCGTTTCCGATAGCTGCTCGTTATTGCCCTCTACAGCAGGGCTTCATTCTGATATTGTGGCGCGGTGTAACCTGAAGTTTATGCCTCTTACCTTTAACAAAATGTATTGCTTTACTAAAAAAAGCAGATATTCTGCACCATTTCTGGAAAACATAAATATTAAAAGGTAACAATACTTCGGAACTGCAGAATCAGTTAAAAATAAAATACTAAAGGATGGAATGTAGTCCAGACGAACCAACAACAATAAATAAGACAACCGGAGCTAGCTTCCAACACCGTTTTTTCCCACATCTTAATGCAGATTTTAGTTTCCTTTTCATTGACTTAATCAAATTTTGGAAGGGTCACCTTTGTTCTAGTTGCAAGGGCCTCTCGACTTTTGCCATGACTTTCATGTGTACTCTGCTTGGGCTCCGCAGTGTTTCGCACAAAGACAGTCCCTCGTGACAAGCGTCACCAGTGGGAATCAAACCAGAATATTTTAACCTCTGTGCCCTGGATTGCTCTGGATCCGTAATATTCTAGTAATTGACAAACCAATTAGAATTCAATTAAAGAATGAACGCAATAAAATGTCAATTAAAGAGAAAGATGATCATCAAAGACAAGAAGCGAGGGCGAGTGATGTTTACACACAAAAAACTAAATATTGATAATGCAATCTTAGATACTACCCGACTTCAAGGCTTCTTCTAGACATGCGAATGGTTATAAACACGTGTTACTTTCAGCATTGATTGTTGCAAATCTGTGACATGTGTTTATTCTCTGGTCTCAGTTCCCTAAATTTTGCAATGCCATGCACAGTTCATGTTGTGCTTTGCTAGCAACCTGCGGTATGATCTATGATCTGCACTGTACGATATTTTCACAGATATTCTGACCTTGAAGCTGAAATATCGTGCTTTTGGTACAGATGTAACATCTACATTTTATTTGATTTTGTCCTGTTTGGATAGAAACATTATCTGTCAGTCAGCAGATGTCTTTGTTTTTCCAAAACCATGTTGTCTTTACTTCAACTGTATCCAGAAAAGAAAACGGCCAATTTCGACATGACTATAAAATCTATTCGCTGTCAGAATGGATTCGTTACATACTGTCTCCATGGTACTAGCTGTGCTCATACCCAGCGTCTATAAACAGTCCCAGATACACTCTATTATTTCATGTTTTGGGTAGTTTATCGAGAAACAATGGTGGATTATGGTTTGATATTTCATGGTTACGACCAGTGAAAATACCTGTTTTATATTTTATAACTCTTCAATTTAAAGCGGAAATAGTAGTTCCCGCGCAATAGTTACCTAGGTAATCAGCGCGTGCCATTCAAACTGAGGGAAATATGACGTAATTTACGGTATATTTCTCGCGCTTTACGTAATATTGTAATGCGTTGTTATGTGAGGGGGTACGCCACGCGGAATTACTTAACGAAAACAGCTGTATTGGATTTTGATGAAAGTTCCAACAAAATAGGGGTTAGAAGCATGAAATAAATAGAATATTTTTTGTCGGTGAAAAATCGAAATTTATTTCATCTCGTGAACATCATCGGTAATACTTTCACGAGTAGCGTGAAAGATTGAAATTTATTTTATCTCGTGAATATCATCGGTAATATTTTCACGAGTGGCGCAGCCACTCGTGAAAATATCTCCGATGATGTTCACGAGATGAAATAAATTTCGATCTTTCAACGACAAAAACAAATGTCCTCTATGTCTTTTGAGAAATGACACGACATATGAAAATAGCTGACAATGATTTGACACTCGCCATTGGCGGTACAGCGGATCTCTCCCTGCATGGAGAGTAGGTATTAGCCCAAAAGTTACTGGTACATTTATGCATTTCGAAATTTCGTAACTCTGTATGGTCAGGTTTGCCAACTCATCAAATATGGGCACGGAGTAATGTTCATTCCTTTTTGAAAGCCACAAGAAATTAAAGTTTGTTTCAGCAAAGTTATTTATACATACTTTCAAATCCTGATACTTAATATTCGTATCCAAAAGTGGCATGTAAGCGAAGATACTCGTAAACATTGCACTTATTCGCCAGCACAGTCACCCCAGAAACTGAAATTACAGTGCAAGTTCTGAATGTTTAAAAAGCGTTACCTGCTCAATTTATATTGCAAACTATCTTAATTACATAGAGTTTGGTCCTTTTTTTTCATAGTTTTAAATTAAGTTTCAAAATTCTCAAAAGACGTGCATGATGCTTTTGGCCCAAGCTCTCCGCGACACCATTGATCGCATTGAAGGGTGTAATACAAGGAATGCAGGTCAATACCTGATGATATACGTTAACCCTTTACCACACAATCCAGAGTTCTAATGGTCCTGAGATAGAAAGCTGTTAAAACATTGTTGGAAAAGGAGAAAATGCAGGAAACAAGCATTTTCTCCTTTCTCCACAGTAGCTTTTTCCTGTGAAAGACAAACCCGCCATTTTATTGATTTGTCATCTGTAAATGCTTCCGATTTGGAAAAGTCTAAATTTTTCGTCTGGTAAAGAGTTAAGGACGTGAATGTCTGTCATACTCTGCATATCGGCATGTGTCTGTTCTAAGAAAATCGTTTTCCTACCTACAAAAAAATGAATCGATCAATCGTTTGTCAGACCCGTCAATTAGAAGACCCTGTAATGATGTTAGAAAGCAATCAGCATTTGTCTTAAACTTTTCTGTCTTGGTTACCTTTTTTTCTTTAAAATGAACCATTTAACAAATCATCGCATGAATATGAATTCCAGCAGCCCTGTCGTAGAATTAGGGTGCAGCGTCAGCCTCATAACTGGCTCACAACATGCGAAATGAGACCTTCGAATATTTGCGTAAAGTGTCGACAAAGGTTCTTGTAGGGTTACAAACAAGCAATCACTAAGAGTTACTGATCTATGTCGTAAGAGCTTGTTTAACAATCAATGTAGAAAAATGAACAGGTTTAAAGTAGTGTCATCAGATACTTGGTTTAAAATTCACTCGCTGTATCAGTTATTGAAAAAGTCAGCCATAACTTCGACATATATAAGTTAAAACAAGAAATATCTTTTAAAAAAGATAGTCGGCGTACATTCGCCGGCAAATAGGCAGGGCCCTTGAAGTAAGCATGTCTACATTTTATTAATAATCACAAATTTCTGTTTATTCATTTGTTATCAAAACCAAAAAGAAGGTCAAAAGGCAGCACATTCAGCTACGCCAAAAAATTAATATAAGTGCATGTATCACTTGGACTTTTAAGTTCTCTCGTTTCTAAGGTTTATCAGATCCTGTAGTTTCCAAATATAAGAATTGCTACTCTTCGCGTCTCAAGAACATGTGAAATAACAATCACGCAGTTTTTACTGTAAGAAGCTTCCGTTCCGACAATCTAGACTGGCCGTATTTAAAATTTGCCCTCACAAGTTCTGTCAGAATGACTTTCTTCAACTTCAAGGAAATAATTTTCAAGATGTACACTCACAACCCCTGGATTACTTTCCCTGTGTTTTGTGATCGAGATGTCTGAATTCGGTTGAATACTCAGTAAAACATAGAGATCACTCCTTCCTTACAGCATAGCTTCTTCCCGTATAAAATCAATACCTGGCAACTGCGCTAGGGAGAATTCTCTTCAGCTCAATGGTTAGTGTATTGGTCTTTTAAACCTCGATAAACGATGATGTTTGCCGAACGGATTCGGATCCCAGCCGGGGCGACTTGTGTTTAAGCTACGCATTTGTTGCGAACTTTCATGTTCGTAGGAATAGGGATAGGCAATTTTGCTTATCTTTGGGTATGTGTGTGTCTTTTTGCAAGACTGATTTTAAAGCGCGAAAAAATGTACTGCTTTGGTATGCATATTGAAAAATGGGTTCAAATATTGGAGGACCAAATTAACCTTGACCTGTAACTCGCCGCACCCGAAAACTTTAGTAAGCCGGAGGAGAGGAAGAGGTTGGTCTGCGTCCCCCCCCCTTTTTTTCCTATCAACAAACGTACACCACTTTACAATAACTTGCAAAATATCGAAAATTTTAAATCTAAAGTGAGCAGTCTGACCTTGGTTTTTCTATATTATCATTGAAGGCAATTGTAGTCATGCATGACGCCTGAGAAATCAAATAGAGGATAAGTAGATACGACTGAAATCGATTTTCTCAAGAGCTTGGAAAGGTAATTTCAACTGACTCTGAACAAAACATTCCTTGTTTTAAATACTCAAGCGAAAAAAGCTTTTAAAATATGTGGAAAAAAGGAGACAATGATGGTAACCAGTAAAGAGTTAACCTATTTCCTGATTATTATGATGAGGTCTGATGAGCAAATCAAGATCTGAGCAAACGTCAGTACAGTATGATCTTGCATTCGTAGATCCATCGGTCATTATGTATACTACTCTTACAAGATAAAAGATGCCAGGATGTTTGAGTACAGTGTTAATGCTGTCAATAGACAGCTTCAGAGGTAGATACCCGTAGCTCAGTCTTCCGGGCCTTGGATTCTAAAGGTCATTACGAATTTAGGATCAATAAACTGACCAACTTGCTCCTTTCCCATGATAATTTTATTCTATTTTTTTAAAAACAAACAAACAAACAAACAAACAAACAAACAAACAAACAAACAAACAAACAGCAAACCAATTGTGCATTCGAACATCCTGGCCTCCTTTATGTTGTAAGAGTACTATACATGTACAAAATGACTTTTGTAGGCCATCTATTAAAAAAAAATCTCTTGAAAATTTGGGATACCTAACATCAATCATTGTTTTATTCATAAACGCATGAAAAATATGTGAATAAAATGGATCGCTTGTTTTAACGTATCCCTTTTTTACTACAACCTTTTTTTTTTACAGTCGTCTTAAGAAAGATAAGGGCGTTACGAGTGTTCAGTTAGGATAAAGGGTAATCTCTTTACCAGACGACAAAATTTTAAACTTGTCCAAAAAGAAACCTTTTGCAGACTATAAATCAAATGTGGTTCAAGTGGTAGAATCTGCCTCTTAAAGGGTATAAAGCATTGTTGGAAAGGGAGAAAATGTTGCTTACCTGCATTTTCCTCTTTTCCCACATTGTTTATAAAAAGCCCTCTTCTTCAAGGTCGTTAGAACGCGGGATTGTGTGGTAAAGGGTTAATCAGCTAATCAAAGTCCCTGTGTGGAAACGTTCAACAATTAAAGTCGAGATCTCGGATTTTTATCAGGATATATTGTCAGGTCGTTACAACGTTCTGAACCATCATCATACTGTGTTATGTAACCCTTAACCCTATCCAGAGTTTTGGCGATCCCGAGGGAGATGGCTTTTGGAAACATTGTGCAAAAAGGAGAAAATGTTGGTAAAATTGTTTTATTCCCTGATTAAGACCAGAGCCATCGTTTGAACTTCATTTAATTTGCAGTCTGCGAATGATTTCAATTTTGGTAAGTCTACCTCGATAAGGTTTTTTGGCAAAAACAGATTATTGGTCGAAATTTTACACGTGTTTATGTAGTTGCACTTAATTCATATTAAGTCTCCGTAGTATTAAAGTATTTAAATGGTCTGATGTTTAAGCGGACTGATATTTAAGCAGCTTAACATTCAAGTGATCCAGTGTTAAAAATGGTTTGATGTATAAGTAATCTGATGTTTAAGTGGTCTAATGTTTAAGCTGTCTAATTTTTAATTGTTCAATATCTAAGTACTCAAATGTTTAGTTGGTATGAATTATGTTTAAGAGGTCCAAATTTAAGCAGTCTCATGTTTACACAGTCTAATGTTTAAAAGGTCTAAATTTCAAGTCGTCTAATGTTAAAACAGACTATTGTTTAAAAAGTTTAACGTTTAAAAAGTAGTCCAATGTTTAAGCCGTCTAATGTTTAAGTGGTCTGATATTTAAGTGATTTATTGTTTAAACAGTTTATTCTTAAGCAGCCTAATGTTTCAGGAGTAAAATGTTTAAGTGGTTCCAAGTTGAAGCACTCTAAAGTTTCAGCAGTCCAATGTTTAAGCGGTCCAATGTTTAAGTGGTCTAATGTTTAAGTGGTCTAATGTTGAAGTGGTCTAATGTTTAAGCGGTCCAATGTTTAAGTAGTCTAATGTTTAAGTAGTCTAATGTTTAAGAGGTCCAATGTTGAAGCGGTCTAATGTTTAAGCGGTCTAATGTTTAAGCGGTCCAATGCTTAAGTGGTCTAATGTTTAAGCCGTCTAATGTTTAAGTGGTATAATGTTTAAGCGGTCCAATGTTTAAGTGGTCTAAAGTTTAAGTAGTCCAATGTTTAAGCGGTCCAATGTTTAAGCGGTCTAATGTTTAAGCAGTCCAATGTTTAAGCGGTCCAACGTTTAAGTGGTCCAGTGTTTCAGTAGTCTTATGTTAAAGCGGTCCAATGTTCTAAGTGGTCTAATGTTTAAGCGGTCTAATGTTTAAGTGGTCTAATTTTTAAGTGGTCCAATGTTTAAGCGGTCTAATGTTTAAGTGGTCCAATGTTTAAGCGGTCCATTGTTTAAGCGGTCCAATGTTTAAGTGGTCTAATGTTTAAGTGGTCTAATGTTTAAGCAGTCTAATGTTTAACTCTTTATCAAACCACAAAATTTTAGACTGGTCCAAATTGAAAACAAGTGCAGACGACAAAATAAATGTGACTGAAAAATTGAAACTTGTTTTGGGAAGGGTAGAAAACATTGTGGTTACCAGCATTTTCTCCTTTTCTCACAATGTTTTCAAAAGGCCTCTTTCTTAGGGTCATTAAAAGTTGGGATTGTGTGGTAAAGGGTTTTAAACAAACTATTGTTTAAAAAGTAGTCCAATGTTTAAGCCGTTCAATGTATGAGCCGTCCAAATTTTTATGTGGGCTGATTTTTAAGTGATTTATGTTTCAGGAGTCAAATTCTTAAGTGGTACCAAGTTGAAGCACTCTAAAGTTTCAGCAGTCTAATGTTTAAACAGTCCAATGTTTAAGCAGTGTAATGTTTAAGCGGTGTAATGTTTAAGCAGTCTAATGTTTAAGCGGTCTAATGTTTAAGCTGTCTAATGTTTAAGCTGTCTAATGTTTAAGCGGTCCAACGTTTAAGCAGTCCAATGTTTAAGCAGTCTAATGTTTAAGCGGTCTCATGTTTAAGCAGAATTAAGTTTGAGTGGTCCAAGGCTTAAGCAGTCTAATGTTTAGGCTATCTTTAGATTCAGGGTCTAATCTTGAAGTGGTCAATAGTTTAAACAGTCTAATGTTTGAGCAGTCTAACGTTTGAGCAGTCTAATGTTTAAGCAGTCTGATATTAAGCGGACATGCGTTTAACGCTCAAATCTTTAAGCAGTCTAATGCTTAAAGAGCCTTATGTTTCTAAGCTTTCTAATGTTTAAGCTATTTATTGTTTAAGCAGTCTATTATTTAAGCAGTAAAATGTCTAAGTGGTCTTATGATGAAGTTGTCTTATCTTTAAGGGATCTAATGTTAAAGTGGTCTAATAATAAGGCAGTTCAATGTTTAAGTGGTTCAATGATTGAGTGGTCTTATGTTTAAGTGATCTTATGTTTAAGTGGTTTAACACTTAGTAGTCCAATGTTGAAGCAGTCAAATCTTCAAGCGATCTCATGTCTTAACACACCAATGTTTAAGCCTTCTAATGTATTTGCACTCCATTGTTTAAGCAGTCTAATGTTTTAGCCGCCTAATGTTTAAGTGGTGTGATGTTAAGCAGTCCAACGTATTCAAGCTGTCTCATGTTTTAGCAGTCTAATGTTTAAGCAGTTTATTGTTTAAGCAGTCTCATGTTAAAGCCGTCCAATGGTTAAGTGGTGTAATGATTAAGCAGTCCAAAGTATAAGCGTAGTCATGTTAGAGTAGTCTAATATACCAGTATAATGATTAAGCAGTCTACTGTTTAGGCAGCATGATATTTAAGCTGTCTTATGGTATAGGGATGTAATTTTTAAGTTGTTTAATGTTCATGAGATCTTATGTTCAAGCAGTTTTATGTTTAGGTCTGATTTTAGTTTATACATATTTATTTTAGGTCGATTGAGAAACAAGATATTGCAACTTACAGGAACGTTTCTCGATTCTGCTTCCTGGAAGTACACGGAATGTGTGGGCCAATTAACAGCCCAAAAGTTGACAACCACTCCCTGGTATCAAGCTTGAGACCTCATGGGTACAAGGCCGACGCTCTTCCTCAACAACTGCGGACACCACAAGTCAAATTTTCTAAGCCATCTAATGTTTTAGGTGTCAAATGTTTTAGTGGTCTAAAGTTAAAGTGGCATAAAGTCGAACCAGACATAATGTTGACGCCGTCTACTGTTTAAGTGGTCTACTGTTTATGCGGACTAATGTTTAAGCAGGTCAGCGTTTAAGCGGTCTAATGGTTTGGCCGCAAATGTTTAGGGGTGCAATGTTTAAGCAGTCTTATGGTTAACTTGTCTAATCGGAATGTCGTCCAATGTTTAAGCGTATTAATTTTTAAGTAATCTATCGCTATATCTGTCTAATGTTTAAGAAGTCATGTGTTTAAACGGTCCAATATTTGAGTTGAAAAAAATTTAAGCAGTCTAATGTTTAAATGGTCTAATGTTGAAGTGTTCTAACTTATAAGCAGTCTTATATTTAAATGTTTTAATGTTTTTGCGATCTAATTTTTAAGCTGTCCAATGCTTAAGCCATATAATGTTTAAGCGGTCTAATATGTAAGTTGTCAAATTTTGAAGCGGTCCGATGTCAAAGTGGTCTATATTTCAGCGGTCTAAAATTTAAGCAATTTAATTTTGAAGCAGTCGAATGTTTAACATGTCTAATGTTTAAGCAGTCCATTGTTTAGGCGATCTTTTCTTATGCAGTCTTATATCTAGGCGGTCTTTCTTCAAAGCAGTCTTATTTTTAAGCGGTTAATTGTGTGAGTGGCCCAATGTATAAGCGTTTTAATGTTTTAGTAGTCCAATTTTTAAGACGTCCAATGTTCAAGTGCTTTAAAGTTGATGCAGGGTCATGTTTAAGGCTTCTTATGTTCAAGCGGTCTAATATAGGTGCAGTCTAAGAATCAGGCGGTCTAATGATAAAGCAGTCAAGTGTGTAAGCAGTCTAATATTTAAGAGGTCTAATGTTTAGGTGGTAAAATGTTTTAGCGGTCACATGTTAAGGCAGTATAATGTTTGAGTGGTAAAATGTTTTAAGCGGCCTAATGTTTGAAAAATCTTACGTGTAAGTGGTCTTATAAATGAGCAGTCGAGTGTTAGAACAGTCAAATGTGTGAGCAGTCTGGTGTTTAAGCCGTCCAATTTTAAAGTGTTCTTGATAATGTTTAAGCAGTCTTATATTTAGGCGGTTTAATATTTTAACTGTCCTTTGTTAAGTGGTCTACAGATACAGTAGTCCAAAGTTTAAGCGGTCTTATGATAAATGGTGTAATGTTTAAGCGGTCTGGTGTTTAAGCTGTCTAATGTTTAAGCAGTCTGATGCTTAAGTGGCCTAATGTTTAAGTGTCTTATGCTTAAACAGCCTAATGTCTATGGAGTTTAATGTTTAAGCGATCCAATGTTTAAATAGTCTATTGTTTAAGCGGCCCAACGTTTAAGCAGTCTTATGTTAAAGCAGTTATTTTTTTAGTAGTATAATGTTTAAGCAGTGTTATGTTTAAACAATCTCATGTTTAAGCGGTCTAATGCACAAGACAATTACAGGAACAGATCACGTGTTTTCCGTTCTTAAAGCAGACCAGTGTTAGCTCATTCTGTCAAAAAAGAGGAATTGCTTGTGAATAGCATTTACAGTTGTTTCAGCAATTTTTCATACCCGTTCAAGTAAATTGACCCATGTTTATAACAACTTGTAGGGAAAGGAATTTTGAAAACATTGCGAGAAAAGGAGAAAATGCTGGTTACCAGCATTTTCTCTTTTTCTCACAATGTTTTCTACCCTGTCAAGGGCACATCTTATTATTTGAGAGTTCTTTTATTATGGAAGAGTTTAAAATTTTCTTGTCCAGTAATAGTTTATTTCATAAATACAGTGCATAGTTTTCAAGGTATTCTCAACATTGGCCGCTACATACATGTTTGAGAAGGTAAGGGTGACCAGCAGTAAATGACATTTCCCTACTTTTCAATTAGCTAAAACCATATGCTAATGTACTGATAATATCGAAAGATAACCTTTCAGTGTCATCAGGATTATTAAACCTTTCACCAAACGACAAATCGTAGACTTGTCCAAATTGGAAGTATTTGCAGACGACAAATTAAATGTGACACAATTTTTAATAGGAGTTTGTCTGTGAAAGGATAGAAAACGTTGTGGGGAAAGGAGACGAGGCTGGTTACCGGCATTTTCTCCTTTTTTCCAAAATGTTTCAAAAGCTTTATTACCTAGGATTGTGAAAACTCAGGATTGTATGGTCAAGAGTTAAACCTTTAACCCTTGATAGATGTAATAACATGAACAATTTTAGACATGTGTGTTATTGCAAAGAACTTGCCGCCAACAACTTAGATAAGGCTTGCATGATGGAATTTGTCTAAAGTAAAACATCGTGGGGAAAAAGAGAAAATGCTTGTAACAAGCATTTTCTCCTTTTTCCACAATGCTTTCAAAAGCTTTTTTTTCAAATTTCCCCAGCGTCATTAAACGTTGAGACCGTTTTGTCAAGGGTTTACCATTTTTCTAAAAATAGAAAAAATCTGTAGGCAAGTTTGAAATTGGGCAATATGAGAAGCTCATACAGTAGTCACGATTCTTTTAATTTGTTTATTATTATTATGTTATTATTATTTAGTTTGTTGCCTGTACGTTGATGTAACTTCACGGTCATGCAAGGATGAAACCACGGGCAATCTCAGGATTTAAGTTATGGACAGTGTTCTTCTGATGGTGTGTGCGCTTCCCAAGAGGACGATACTCTAGGATTTCTCGAGTTGTTGGGTTTCCAGGAGTCTGTTCCATCTTCTTCTCATCATCATCACCATCATCATCATCAAAATTATTTCTTTAACTAATTCATTTGTTTTGATATTCCCAGGAAGACGATATTCTAGGATTTCTCGAGTTGTTGGGTTTCCAGGAGTCTGTTCCATCCTCTTCTCATCATCATCACCATCATCATCATCATAATTATTTCTTTAACTAATTCATTTGTTTTGTCATTGTAAGACAAAGTGTACATCATGCCTCATTTCATTTTCCACCCGTTTTTCTTTAAAAAAACACGTTTGTGAAACAAGCTATAGTATGTTATTTGAAAGGCTACCCCGCATGGTGTGTGTATATGCATTTTAACACAGGCATTGTTACAACGCTGGTGTTACAATGCATTTGAATAGAAATCATACAATTTAAAAGTATGGAAAATATTATGAAGATGACAATCAGCTATTTTGTGCTCGGTCCAATCGTATGGCTGGCAGAAAATGAATTTTAAAATCAGGCAAAAAGTAAACAAAAGATAAAGTGACCTGGCAACTTTTAAGCTTATTTTGAAATGTTTTTCTATAGATTCGAAATGTCTCTGTCCGTCCGTCTGTCTGCCACATTTTCCTGTCCGCTCTATATATTGAAACCCATGTCCGGCTTAAGAAATGTTTTACGCACGAGTCCAGCCTGTGTAGACAAGTTTCACAGACCAGGCTTCAAGGTCAAGGTTACAACAAAGGTGTAAAGATCATCGGTAGTATATTTGAATGTGAATCTAAGCAGGATTGGTGCATTTCTATTGGAACTTCATATATCTCTGTTTAGAGTGGCCACATCCGCGTTCTTTCCGTATTCGACCTTATATTTCTGGAGCTATAGGGTTAATGCGGTCGTTGAATGAAAGATTTAATATTTCCTGGTAAGCCTTTGACATATTAACCGGGGAGAAAAAGGTGCTGGACAATATGACAGGTCAAGCTCAGTGCTTATAAAACTATTTTCGTGTGTGACTCAATTGAACATGAAAATTTCAACGTTGTATAAATATAATTGCTCTGGCAAAAAGGGTTTAATGCATCTCTTTGTTTGTTTGTATTGGCGTTTAAGGCTGTTTTTTACAGCTTAAGTCATATCACGGCGGTCAGTGCACCTACGTATGTGCTTCCTGGCTTTCTCACACCAGTACTGACACAACTTTCTTTCCAAATCACTGACTACTTTTCCCACATGCATCAGAGGTGAGAAGCGAGAAATCACCTGAAAGAAACTTTGCCTTAACCGGGTATCGAACTCGCAACCGCCAGGTCACGAGTCAAATACGCTAACCACTGAGCTACCCGGGCGGGCCTAATGCATACCTGCGATGCATCATACCAAGCAGGTCATCACATAATTATGAATCCATATTATCCTTTTTGTGTAAGAACTGACTAAATCATGAGGTACACTGGCCATTTGACATGCAAAAAACTGATTAGTAGCAATAAGTTTCGACCAAGATCGGCCTGCGCGGGCTGGACTGATACCTTTAGCAGATGCATTTAAGCACCCTTTCACATGGGATTCCTTTCTTCTTCTCCTCAGATAAATGTATATTTTTCAATTTTTCTCAACATCAACAGATTTTAACAAAATTTGAACCTGAGCACAAACTTGTGCAGGTCAAGGTTAGACAGTTTCATTATAATATCCAGTTGTGAAATATGTTTATCATTTCCAATTAAAAAAGACGTCAATTCTCGCAAGCTTAATTCTTAATGAAAAAAAAATGCAATTTCGATCCGATTTTCGGTGGCTGAAAATAAAACCACGCTCAAAATAGTATGCTGTCTCCTCTCCTCTTTGATATACACTGTCCAAAATTTCTGTGAGATTTTCTGTCGCAAATGCCTTGTCTTCTTCAATGGACTCTTGTTGACCGCTTACATATTTGGCTCTCTGAAAGTGACTCCATTCCGGCTATGGGCAATATAAGTAACTTTTAGGAATTGCTTAGATTCCCGTATCCACCAACCGTTCTTGAGAACACTCTTAGTCTTATTCTGAAGAATTTTCTAAGTTTGAAAGTAACACAACTTCTGCTTGGCTAAACCAAATGGTTTAGCCAATCAGAAGTTGTGTTACTTTCAAATTAAAAAAAAAAAAAAAGTTGGAGAAAAAGACGTAGACTGATCTCAAAAATGGTTGGTTAATACGGACCCAGGATCATACAACACAGAACGCTACCATCCGCTGTATCAATATAAACTATAATGAACTATGACAAAAAAAATCTTGATTTGCAGAGAAAGTTTCTTTTCTTTTACATCTGTGAAAAATGTCAATATTACTTGGCAAAAGGTTCTTAACTGATACAAAAATATTGATCATAAGCCAAAAAAGGCAAAACGAAAGAAGGAAATTTATTCTAACAACGCGTGTTATAACAAGCAATAATGAACCTTAAGTTCTCGCCTCAACAAGCGAGGACACGATGTTGATTAAACTGACTTCCGAAGATAATGCTCATAAAGTCCCTGGAACGAGTATAATGACAGCTATACACCAAAATCGGTGTGAATGTGAGAGTAAAATCCTCCTTCAGGGCTTTTTAATACCATATGAATATGGCTTCCTTACTCGTCTACTTTTAGGTTGGAAAACAGTTGCGATCGTTTGTCCTTGGAACGACGAAGTGTTTTCATCAGACTAAAAACCTATTTTTACAGAAAGATGTTGTTCAGAGAATAAGATGTGTTCAAGATACTAGTATAGAAAAGTGAAACGGCCGAACATTGAGTGTGCCATCTAAAAGAAGCATGATTTTCTTAAATATTTAAAAGCACTAATACTAAAATTTTATCTCGTATTTAGTCATGCACTGGCAAAAGGCTGGCTTATTGCTACTTCGTAATCCGTTATACGAAGCACATCATCATATAATCCATAAGAGAAACATCTAACAACCGAATGGATCTGGATGTGAATGGTCCTTGGACATGCAGAAAATTTAGAAAATGGCAAACTCTTTCGATTCATGTCAGCCTTCGCGGAATGCGCAGATTTTTTTTTATGGTATGGCAGGAGATGATTCCACAATTATAACATTCGAATACTGTCACTACATTTTTTTTTTCTGTCGATTAAAAAATACTGTGTGACAGTCTGTAACAGAACTAGAAGATCTTAACTCTTAGGCTCCTGAGTGCCACTCTAGGACCTTTTGCGGACAGTGTAGATCAAGATCAGACTGCACAGAACGTGCAGTCTGATCTTGGATCTACACTGTCCGATAAGATTATTTTTCCCCCAAAAAATACCTTTAAAATATCAAAATTGGGATTTTCAGTACAGGCTGAATACTGATTATGGATCCACATACTCTATTTAGTCTATGAACCGACTGAATTTTGAGAAAGAATGGTCCTTGGACATGTAAAATACGCTAAACATTTCGACACAGGTCAGCAGGTGCAGACTGTGCAGGCTGACCATGGTCTATACTTTTCACAGGGCATGTCCCAAATATATATGTTATAATTATACTCACTATCACAAACATGTGCATGGCAACTGTTACATAGTCCTTGTAAATTATGGTAAAAAAATTCGTTAACCAGGATCTTTCACACGAGTTGACGTTGAAAGCATTGTGGCAAAAAGGAGAAATGGCTCGTTTCGAGCAATTTCTCCCTTTGCCACTATGTTTTCAAAATTATTTTACTGCACAGCGCAAAAACCATCTGCATGTGATTCTGATGCAGCATCCTGAATAGTATGGATTGATTGTATAATTGTATAGTATTTAACGCCGTTTTAAACATTATTTCAGTTATATCACGGCGGCCAGTGCACCTATCCATGCTTTCCTGGAGTTTCATTTATCAGTACTCCGCACAATATTCTTTCCAAGCCACTGGCTGCTTTCCCACATAACCATTGTCGAAACAATGGTCAGCGGTGAGAGAGGAATGAATCCTGTCGCGATGACTATCATCAATCCTCGGAAAGAAATTGGCCAAGCCGGGGATCGAACCAGCGACCTCCTGTTCTCAAGTCCTGTACGCTACCGACTTAGCTACAGGGGTTTGGCCTGAATAGTATGGAAGCATGGGTGTTATTCACGAAGTAGACATGTATGGAAGCATGGATATTATTCATGAAGTCATCGAATAACAAAAAGACTGCAGAATGACGTTGTATAAACGGACAAAAAACACTGACACACAGAGTTGTGCATTTTATCAATTTGTCACGCTTGTAAATATGTAGCGACACTCTATCCGACAGCTTGCCTTCCCCTAAACGTCCCAAGGGGAATTAACTGGTGCTTCTAATAAGTTCAGGGTTACACTCGGAGCATTTAACCCTTACAGAGCCATGCATATCTTCCTTGCTATGGTGAACGGTATAAATCAAGATTGGAATGCAGATAGCAAACAGTATGGCGTTTGATCTATAGTTTCCGTTTTTTTAAAAATTCTTAATCCTTTTCTGTTCTTTGGAAAATGTCAATTTTCCTTCAATAGCATCGTTATGGTCAACACCAAGGGCAATAGATACATGTATATCAAAAAGCATTTTTTCTACTATTTTTCTACTGAAAAAAAAAAAAAAAAAAGTATACAGTTTTGAGACTTTTTTCCTTTTGGTTAGAACTGTTCATAACATATTGGATAGATGGTGTGTATACAGATCAGACAGTGCATTCTATATAGTATGACACTGAGTTTATTGTCTACAAACGGCAACGGGTGTCGCCAGTTGCATTCTTATTGGATTTAACTCTGCAAGCGCCAAATATATATACTCGACGCATTTCCATCGCTTAAAACACAATCCATTGAAACTCAGAGAGGATTTTATCGTATAGGCTTCACTAAACAAGCGAACGGTTTAGATCAAAGAGCAGACAGCACATAATCTGAGGTCTTATCTTGATCTATGCCTTCCGCAAAAGCCGTTATTTTTGCCTATGACGTTGACAATTTTTTATCTAACAAACAACACGTGACATCTGTGGCTTACAAGAAAAGCAAGTGGAATTTGCATTAACAAAGTTAGTCATTGAAGAGAAATAAACAAATTTGCTCGACATGAGAAATTTCTTCAATTGCTTCCATTTCTTTTTGTAAGTTTTCCTTCATTAAAATATATACATAGGGAAAGAAGGAGATATACTCCAGACATCGCATACTATTAGTATTGGCTTACGGTCATGCCTCATGCGACCTTTTTGCAAAGTATTGTATTTGCATATTTGTTTGTTGTTGTTGTTAAACTAACTAGTTGCATTTTGTTGAATCAAACCACGATGTTATCCGTGTTGCAGCAGAGACGTTGGACGACATTATTGAATAAGGAGGAATTTCTCGCAATGAGCAAAATCGTTCCTTGCCACAGTGTTTTTCCATACATGTATGTTTATGTAGATCTATAAGCATGTCGCAACTTGTCGTACATGCTTCATGATGCTTGTGTGTATTCAAAGCATCAAGGTGTATGACAGTATTGGAGGATCCAGGTGCGTGGCATGAACTTTTTGCACAACAGGGTGCAGCCTTTGTTTAGTGCTCACTTAAAACAAAATCCATACCACATAGGTGCCTGTGCAGATATGCCAATATACGTCACACACAGTCAGTAAAAGTCACTTGGCATAGACGCTGTGAGAAGGTAGCTTAAGCATGTGCTTCGATATTCGACATACGTCATCGCGTCCGTCCCCCTTATTTTCAAAGTGATGGACATAGATGAACTTCCAAATAACTAGCTAATATTGACTGAACTTGGTGTTCACCTCATCACAAAACTTACAGACACCACCTGGTAAAAACACACCAATTGAGATAGATCTACCACTTTTCTGTTGTAAGGTTCTGCCTAGTGTTTAGGTATCTTTATAACGTTTTTGGAGGTAGATCTAAATGGTGTGTGACTGGTTATCTAGAAATATGTCGCTGATATAGTTTCTCATACCTTACGATCATATTTGTTTGGCTGACATTATGCGGAAACTACTTTTTTCGACTGAGAATGAAATGAGCGAATCGGAAATAGCAGTTTCTATATTCTTGGATCGAAGTTGCATATACACAACAATGACGCCGTATGTACTCGTACAAATGGAACGACGTTCCAATGACATGGTTAGATTGGCTACGTCATTTTTACCCTAACAGGAGCAAGATACGCCATAGGCACGTCATGTCCTCAAACTCTTTTTTTACAGAATACGCCCTACTTGTTGCTGTTTCCGATGCTTACCAGGCGAGATATGTCAAAATATGACAGTGGTATTACAGTCATGGTAGTGCTTACATTACATTACAGGAGTATTTTATTATAAGCAATTTATACTTTTGCAGTACTTTAACACTTTAACACAATCTCGAGTTATAAGGACACTGTGGAAAAAAGGCTGATAAAAACATTGTGGGAAAAAATAAAAAATGCTGGGAACCAGCATTTTCTCTTTATCCACACAATGTTTTCTACCCATTGAAAGACAAAGTTCATGCGTTGGAATATAGTTTATTTTTCGTCTTGCAAATTCTTTCAACTTGGATAGTACTGAAATTTTGTCGTTTATTAAAGAATTAAAATGGGCTGCTGCTGTTCGCATAAAGTCGTCTGCAGCAGATATTAACCCTTATCCTGCTAAATAAGTAAAATGAAACTTTGAAGCCGACAGTAAAAACCCAACTAGTGCTATTTCAAAGGTAATATTTTTCTTTGTGGGGGGGAATGGGAAGACATCTCCTTATCGGACAGTGTAGATCCAAGATCAGACTGCACGTTTTGTGCAGTCTGATCTTGATCTACACTGTCCGCAAAAGGTCTTTGAGTCGCGCTTAGCAACCTAAGTGTTAAGATAAATACGGGGAACTCTATAGCACGTATCTCTATCCAGGAGGCTTAATAGCGATGTCTTCTGTCGTGTTTGTCTTAGAACATTATCCATCCTTCTAAAAACAGAATAATGGTTCATCATAAAAACAGATTTTCCCGGATTAAGCCATGATTAAGAAGTGTAGGATTTCACATCTTACATTCGGTACGGAATACTATGGTATGGTGGCATATTTCTGCCACGAGATACGAGATAGCTATCATGATAATTTCAGAGAACTATCGCGATAAAACAAACTTTCCTGGAAATATTATCTAGATAACAAAAAGTTTCACGATAGAAATATCGCGAAATTTCTAACTGTTATCAGGATATTTTTTTACGCTCGTGCCCACAACTGACATTCACGGTACCTATAATTAGATGTGGTTTCGGATCATCTTTGTCTCCTGTACAGTCAAAAACTTCCGAGTTCATCCAAATGGTGATTTTTCTATTTATAGATATCGAGAAACGGGTAGAACTATCGTGATAATTTTACCTCGATGTCAGCTTCGTGCACGAATGAGAAATAATCAACATAAAATTTTCAAGATAACAAAGTTTATCGTGATATTTTTCTCAGAAAACTTTTCACTATCTTGATAAAATTTCCAGGAAACTTCGAATTATCGTGAAAGTTTTCTAAAATTATCACGATAGCTATCTCGTATCTCGTGGCAGAAAAATGCCACCATACCATAGAATACAAAAAGCGCCACAATGTTGCTGAAATAAAACATTCAACGTGTATGTATACGCAGGTGGGTAGCCAAGAATGTGGTGATGATGAAGCCCAGTTTATTCTAAATTTTCTCCCCCTCTTTTTTCGGCGTATCTAAGTTCGGTGACTTTTGACCTAATTCTTGTTACTGATAAAGGATGGATAGATGGTAATTTGCCATTGGTTAAAAAACATGGCTATGTTAATTCGACTGGCCCATGCTGACATAGTTGCTCACAGCCTCACACATTTATAAAACCACTATTAACAAGCGTTGTTACTGCTAATCGATACCCCGGGGCCTTGATTAATTCTATAGCAAAATAATGTAGTAGAGAATGATTTTTTCTTTTACTATTTAGAAATATGATATTTTCATAAGCGTTACCCAATAACCCAATACTACTTTTCAACAAAATGAAAAACAGTGAGGAAAAAGAGGCAGTTGCGCGTGAGGTTACCTTTATATCATTTCTCTTCATACTGAGCCACAAAGAGTTTCGGTATCATATTCCAAGATCTCTTACGCCGTCTATCTTTTTTAAAGATATTTCTTGTTTCTTCTTTCTTTACTTTGTCGTTTTTCCTCTAGCAAAATAAATGTTAGCACCTTAGAGAGCCAAGAACGACTTTGTCAATTTCTAGACAATCTAAGTCAAGATCAGACCGCATTTTACTGACAATGTAGATGAAGATCGAACTGCACAGAACATGCAGTCTGATCTCTGACCTGCATTGTCTGCTATTTAGTTTTTGTTCTCCGGCAAAAGCAATTATAAAATTCAGATGCTTTGGTCTCCTTTTTCCGATTGAAAAAAAATAAAACGCATCTCGTTTTTTTAAAGCTTTGATGGTTTATGCTGAGGGCTGGTATCCCTGGCTTCTATCTGGCAACACGGTTGATACATGCATAAGCTGAAGTGTTATGCCTACTGAACATTTCTAGATATATTTCTATTGTTGTTCCATCGGCTAAAGACTTTGTATCCTCTTTAGCCAAGTACTGTTAAGTACTGTTATCATGCCCCCACAGTTGGCTGGCTCAGACCAGCCCCAATAGCTCAGGTGGTAAAGCATTCAAACAAATGAGCCATGCTCCTTCAAAAGGGGATTAATGCATCTTCGTGATGTATGATACCGAGCAAGTCATCGCATAATCATGGACCCAGTAAATCAATTTTGTATAACAACTGACTGAATCATGAGGTTACGCTGTTCCTTTAACATGCAGAAAACTGACCAAATAGCAAAAGGTATCGACCCAGGTCAGCCTGCGCAATCCGCGCAGGCTGACCTGGATCGATACCTTTTGTAGAAACATTAAGCCCCCTTTTCACATAGCATGGTTGTAATAATATTGTTTCATTACTTCCAGTGGTGTATCATTTCCAAAAATTAAAACCACAAGAAAACGCACACTAAAAATTAAAGAGGGAGTTTTCATAAAAAGGGCCGATCAGCCGACGGTCTTTCTACACGCAATTCTACGGTTTTTAAAATAGTTTCCGTACCACTAAATGATATAAGCCATGCTCTGTGGAAAGGGGTGGGGTGGGGGGTTCAATGCATTTGCAGACAGTATCGACTCATGTCTGCCTGCGCAGACTAATTATGAGTCAAAACTTTTTACCATTTGGAGGTTTTCTGCATGTCCAATGTCCATACTACCTCATGGTCCAGTCGATTGTTTGACAAATGGATCAATTATTATGTGACGTCTTGATTGGTATAATCATAACGTAAATGCATTAAACCGTTTCTTGCCAGAGCATGGCTTATCCCCCGTCCCCCTGCCCCTAAAGCTCCATGCTCGGGCGTTTGTGTAACACACACCCGTTTTGGGCCGAGTTCCAGCCTATCTTAAGGGTGACATGTAGGAGGAAAAGTCTGTTATTTGTTACACGCAAATTCTCCTTTTCTCACAATATTTTCAGCCCGTCAAGTGCACGTCAGTAAAAATGTTTTATTTGTGTGCGAAACGGCTACAACAAATGTACAGAAAAAGAACACAACTTTAGAACAAGCTGTGGTCTCTGTCATATTTGAAAAACAGAATATGAGTCACTTAATCATAGGGTTGATGTAAAAGCAAATCAAGTGCATTTACAAAATAAAGCCATTTAATTCTTTTATGCGCATCTCGTAATAATCTCTTGTACCAAGCATGGTTCATACAGCAATGAATAGACTATTTCACTTAAAAGCCCGAGCTTAACTTTATTAAGTGCCTCACATCACCGTATTAAAAGTACGACCCTTCTTGATGAAATGATGGAAAATTGCAGTAATTGCTTTTCAAGCCCTTTCATTATATTTTCATCGGCCAAATGGGAGAACCATTTATCCATTACCATATCAATAAGGTGTGTGGTTTTTTACGTCTCTGCAGACAGCCGGTTTTAACATGTACGAATGGAAAAGAAAACTTGAGCTGACTTTACTGAATATGTTGTTCATTTCTTTTACAATCGCTCCAAGTAAACGATTAATCTTCATAAAAATGATAAATACACGTAAGAAAAATCTCTTGGGTGTGCATTACTATTCTAATTATAAGACCTACTTTTTATCATTACACGACATAAACCAAATAGTACTGTCGTGTCGTGTCGTGTCGTCTTTTGAAGGAAAAACGCCATATTGATTCTTCTTTTCATTTAAACTCTAAACAGTTTAAGCACAGTCAGAGTTGTTCAGTGTAAAAATCATTTGAAAGTTACACCCATCCATGCACTGATTTTGTTTTAGAATTTAAAAGAAAACATCAACGGGCTATATATCACTTTAAGGTTACTTTACACTCCATACAGCCGTCAACGAACGTAGCTTTTGACCAGAGAAGTTAGAAAGTCATCGGGGATTGGTACATGATAAGGGAAAAGAAACAATTTGAGCCATGCTCTGGCAAAAGGGGGTTTAATGTGTCTCAGTGGTGCATTATACCAAGCATGCCATCATAATTTATGGATCCATATGGTCTTCTCTAGCAGTCGACTGAATTCTGAGATAGAATGGTCCTTGGACAAACAGAAAGCTTTCAAATAACGAAAAGTATCGACCCATGTCAGCCTTTGCGGACTGCGCAAGCTGACATCGGTCGATACTTTTTTGCAGATGCATTAAGCCTCCTTTTCACATAGTATGGCTTATTTAGAAATTTGCAATTCAAAGTGGTTTGACCAAGATACTAGTTTACATTCACACAGATCATCGTTCTTTCACGACTAACATCATTCCGCGAGAAAAAAGTAGTTCGATAACAAGGTTACATGAAAACTCCTAACGTCTATTCTAATTTAGGATTTTTAGACTTCTCATTTGTCCAAGAAAAGACAAACTAGTAATTTTCTGGTCGTTAAGATCGAAGCAATGCAATAAAAAAACCAGACACTAATTATTTTACGCCTCGAATTTATCAGTCACTGAGATCAACGAAAGAATCGTTGTGTTCCGTCTTCTTTTCTAACGTATATATATATATATGCTATGTGAAAAATGAGGTTTAACGCAACTGCAAACGGTAGCGACACATGTCAGTCTATGCAGGCTGACATAAATCGTAACCTTTAGCTGTTCGTAAATTTTTGCTCTTGTCCAAGGACTATTCTGTCTCATGATTTAGCCCATGGTTAGATAAAGATTTTTTTTTAAATCCATGATTGTGTGATGACTTGCATGGCATAATGCATTACTAAGATGCATTAAATCCCCTTTTCCACTGGTTGGAAGTTCAAATTACGGCCCTGCACAAACTCTCTCCGGGAATAGACAGAAATCATCGCGGCAGTATTTACTGTATTTTTCTGCAGTCGCTGGATGTACTCTTTACTTTCTTTACATTTGCTCTGACAAAGGGAATGTAATGCAACTCCGTGATACATTGTACCAACAAAGTCATCACATAAGTATGGATCCACAAAATTTATTTTGTCTAACAACCAACTGAATCATAAGGAAGAACGGTTCTCCGAAATACAAAAAAAATATTAACACAGACTTTCGACCCAGGTCACTCTGCGTCGAGTGCGCAGAAAGCATGGCGTGAGTGGTGCTAGAAAAGGAATTTCCAGGAACGTATGGATAGGTGTACTGGACACCAGGCCGCCATGCCGAAACACGCAACTCAACTTCTATTTAAGGATGATCGCTACAGTAAAACGCCGCGGTCTATAAAAACGCACGTTTACACCGTTTGGTAGCCTGTCATCAATCTCCGTATCGGAGGATTGCAGGAGATAAAACGGGTACTAGGTTATGCTTTTATCTATTTATTGTATCCCCAATTCGTAGATCACAATAATTCGGATACTCGCCGAAGTCTCGATCTAGATATCATTTTTGCGTTGTTTAACACATTTTTCGGCCGATGAAACGAGCAAGATATCGGTTCATATCACAATGATGTGATGATAAGTACGACAGATCTTCCGATCGTTTGAGGAACATACATAGACCAACATCATCATAGGGCAATGCTAGCATGTTTGGAACGTTCTACAGTCCAATATGGTTGTATCGAATAAGGAATATATGGAAATGTTATTTACTCAAACCTTTGTAATGCTACTATTGTGATTTCAAAGCTGTTTTTGTCAAATGTTTTGCAACAAGCGGACCATGTTGATCTAAGATCAAATTGCACATTCTAGGCATTCTGATCTTAATCTACACGGTCCAGATAAGCAATGAAATCCTCATTGCTAGATGGGTTAATGTACATGTCAGTGTTGGACTATTGACCTGGATGATCCTTAATTGCATTCGATTAGTTTTTCAAGTAATTTTAAATGTTTATTTCAATGAGTCGTTTTTCTTTACCTGATGACGTGATGTGGACCATTTTGAAGTTACGGATGTTTGAAAAATAAAAATTAACTTCGAATTTTGGCATATTGGAAATTTTCACATCTAAAACATTGGCTACATGCAAAGAGAGGTCCAGATAAAGGGTAGTATTTAGATTTCAAAAAAGTTTTTACACACCCACCCAGCTTCCCCCCCCCCACACTAGATTTTAGGAAGAAGCTGGGGTGGGGTGGGGTGGGGGGGTCATACCAGTTTTATCATGTCCGTCTATTGGAGAACATCAGCTACCGTCTCTGAAAGTTTGAAAAAATCCCAGTATGTTGACTTTTAGAAAATTTAAGATTTTGGAAGTGTATATTGTCTTAACGCCCAAAATGCTGCTTAGTCAGCACCATCAGCTACAAAAACTGCCAAAGGATATTATGTAAGTAGATGTCTTGAGCTTTTTATAGGTTTTTAGGGAAGATGACATTGTTTCTGCAACTTGTGTATATTTTTGTTGTTATATCTAGCACAAAATTGAAATTATTATAATTTTATTGTGCTGGTTTAAAGTCCGAAATTGAGCTTAATGCCTTTAGCTGGCCAAGCTACAAATTTTGGGATAGAAAAATAATATATCCTACTACAAAAATACCAAATACGAACAAATTTTATTATGTAGAAAAAAAAAAAAAAAAAAAAGGAAAACTGTGGTGAACGCCTGTCAAAATACTTCTTAGTCAACACCATCAGCAACAACAACAACAACCACAATATCATTTGAGGAGAAATATTGAGCTTTTTACAGTTTTTTTTTTAGCGGAAAATAAAATTGTTTCTGCAACTTGTGCGTATTTTTGTTGTTATATCTAGCACACAACTGAAATTATTTCAGTTGAACTGTGCAGGTGTTAAGCCATAATTGAATATATGCCCCTAGCTGGTTATTTAACAAATTATGGGATTAAAAAAAAAAAAGAAAGCTGGTAATCCCCATTTCTTTTCTTTTTTCATCAACAATACATCATACTACAAAAATACCGAATATGAACAAATTCTATTTTGTTAAAAAAATGGGTTAAATGTAGCAAACATCCTTAAAACAGCATTTCAATACCAAAAGAACGGACAAACAAATACAGAAAATTTAATAAAGGAAACAAAGTTTAACAGTTTCTAGGTTAACGTCCTATACAAGTGTGAACTTCACTGGTTTCATTTGTTCTCTGCGACAAAAAAAAAAAATAGTTCCCATGTGTACATGAGACAACCTTGATTTTCTGTCAGATCCTGAAATCAAGAAATCTAGTCTGTACGATAAAGTGACAATTTTTTGCCTTTACAAACCGATCATTGTACAAGCACATCGAGTTACTTGTATGGAAATATTAGGCGAAAATGTTCAATTGGTTGTAATAAACATTGGCTACTTTTCCCAGAAAGTTTTATACATCATAGAGAAAATACATTTTCCTCTTCTCAATTCTTTTGACATTTAGTAGAATCGGTGTAAATTATGGTAAATGTTTGAGCTTAATTTTGTCCAGCTCGTGCGCCTTTCAAAAACAGTGAGCTTTTTACAAATGATTTTTTAGGTTGCATTGTCGTTAAATAGACAAGAAGGCACAAGAAAAGATTCTAAACAAAATCACTAGCCATAAGAAGAAAAAAACTCTAAAAAATACTAATCAATTTAACCCGATTTTAAATAGAAGCGATTATTATTAAGTGAGCCGAGAATTGCAAAGTTACAATGTCCTAAAGAGTAACTCCCTGGCATAAAGACACTTGTCTTGTCGCAGACATTTCCTGTACAAGTGGCACAGGAGTCCTGTAGTAAATCCATAAGTCATGGGGCCGTGTTCACTAAGCATTTTGAATGCCATTCATGGTCTTATTCTCGATAGTTTTCTGGATTTCAAAGAAAAGAAAATTGTGATCGACTAAACCGAATAATCTGGCCATTCAAAAACTGTGCTAACCTCAAAATGTGGAATCAGACTAAAAATGCAAGCTGGAAAAGGGTCAACATTTATCGGTCCACTATGGCTCAGTCGAATCGTTGGATTTGTTATTCAAAGGATCTGAGTCAGGCTCTGTGAAAAAGGGGTTAAATGCATTTGCAAAGAGTGTCGACCACGGTCAGCCCGCGCAGGCTGACATCGTTTGAAACTTTTTGTGATTAGTCAATTTTCTTCTGCTCAACGGACCTGTTTACACCATGGTTCAATTATTTGTTAGTCAAAATGGATGTTTTGGATCCAAATCTATTTGATGTCTTGCTTGGTTTCATGCATCATGGGGATGCATTAATTTCCCTTTTCACAGAGCATGGCTCATTTGTCTTCGTCCCCCGCTAGTCACGTAGAAGTGTCTTTGGGGAGAAAAGGGCTTTGATATGACTGAAACACTGTTATAATTTCTTTCAAAGTATCCATTTTGTGAAATATGTTTTTTTTTTTTGTTTTTGTTTTTCATTCTGATTAATTCGAATACAAAATGAATGGAACAAAAATTCTGCGGGAGCTTAATTAAAGAAAGGAGGTCGACACCTTTTGGCAGATACGTTAAATCACTTCTTTTTTTACACAGTATTGTTAGAACCGCCTGTGTAATAAAACGGCTTTTTGTAATAAAATTTTCAAGTTTATTACAAAAGTGGGTCTGATTGAGCATGACTCGTATATGAATCAAAATACACGCTCGGTGTAAAGTTTGGAATTTTCGATATTAACAAATCTTGTCTCAATACTTTAATATTTTTTCTTTAAATGATGTACTGTAACCATTTACCAAACGATTGACTGTTTTTCATGACACTGATGAAGACCCCTGCTGAAAACATTGTGGGAAACGAAAACAATGCTGAAAAAGTTAATCACATGAGCCACACTTGGAGTTTCATTTTTCGTCTGCAAATGCTTTCAATTAATACAGAACTTAAATATTATTGTCTGGTTAAGGGGTAAAAAGGTTAAACTGAAACAAGCGCGAACCGTCTCCATGGTGTTTTTTCAAGAAAATGTCAAAAAGCGGATACATAGACAGGCTCATCCCGCGGAATTTGCCTTTTCAGAAATCGCAGTTCAGGGATTTCATTAGCAACTCAACTGTGCTGTAAACTATGAGAAGCCATAACAGTAACCGATTAACGCTTCTTGCGAGAATGCCAGATAAACTTACTTTTGCGGACAACGTAGATCAAGATCAGAATGCACAGAACGTGCAGTCTGATCTTTGATCTACGCTGACCGAGAACTTGTGATGTTCACAACAAAAGCAGATTTGAAATCGATAGGTCCTCGGGTCATTTTCACGAATTTAATATATCCGTTTGTCTTACTTGGCACCGAAGGAAAAAATAGAATTGTTCACGTTTTTGTCTATGTAAAGTGTCAAGCACCTTCCTCATGTGAATGATTTGCTATTCTGTGCTATTTAAAGTAAGATCAGTGTGTTGAGCAAAACACATTTCTTTCCACACGTCATTTTGCGCCGAATCCCTGTACGGTACAGGACTTGGAATCAATGGTGTATTATTGTACGAAATACTCTTAAAAAAACTACACGAAAGCATGGATAGGTGCACTCGCGACTGCGATATAACTGAAATAATTTTGAAAACGGTGATAAACACCATAGAATCAGTCAATCAATCAAATCATTTTGCTGCATTCATAGCTCTATGGAGGCCATATCATACATTGTTGGTTTCTTAAGCTTTGTGCTGGACGTTGGCAATGGTCGTGGTTCCGTTTATACGAAATAAGGACTTTCGAGTGCAAACTTTAAAGCCTGTTACGGCAGAATATCGCAATTAACTGTTATTGTAGATAACAGGCCTTACAGAATGAAAACAAACCAACGGCTTTACTACATCTCATTTTTATTAAAAAAAAAAAAAAAAGACAAACAACTAAGACTTTCTTCTTGTTTAATAATCTATATATGATGATAATAATATCCTAATTAAATAATGAATTTACCTGTATAATGTTTTATCACTCGATAAAAAGTTGAGTTTTGAAATCTCCTTTGTATCTCGATAGAAATAAAATTCAACACAGGTACAGATTTTACTGGAAAACAAACCGTTTCTTTTTTGTATTCTATTGCTGACCATTGTTATGAGGCGGAGGCTGGGGTGATGGGTGGGGAGAGACCAGTAGAAATTTCTTATTATAGGCATTAGCACCTTTCCTTATTTAGTTGTAAAGTTATCCTGTGCACACTTAATTCACCCTGTACAAACTCTTTGAATGCCAAAATACATGTTATGGCTACTCAACCTTCTATCTCGAGTTTTAACGACCACTAGGAAAACAGCTTTTAAAAACAATACGGGGAAAGGAGACAACGCTGGTAAATTGCTTTTTCTCTTTTTCCAATGTTTCAGTGTTTCAATATTTTCTACGTTTCCAAAGAGAAATCCCATCATTATAGCATTGTTAATTCTTGCCTGCAAATGGTGTCAAATTTGACAAGTCTAAAACTTGGTAGCTGATAAAGAGTCAAAGAAACCATGCCCAGCAGGTTCGAAAGAAGGTCCAGGGCAACCATGTTTTCAAAGATCCGATTCCAAAGGGTTGTTAAAAAACCGAATTGTTCGGTGAAAAATTATCAATGTGAATGACATTATTCTCTAAAGTGACAAAACGTCTCATGTCCCCACCTTTATTTTACTTGCGTATAAGGCAGTATGGTTGCTACCGCTTGGCTAGTCGTGGGTCCGTATTCACTAGCCATTCTTAAGAACGTTCTTTGTCTTGGTCTCCAGATTTTTCTACATTTGAAAGTAACACAACTCCTGATTGGCTAAACCATTTGGTTTAGCCAATCAGGAGTTGTGTTACTTTCAAATGTAGAAATGTGTTACTTTGTGTTACTTTCAAATGTAGAAATGTAGAAAATTTTGGAGAATAAGACTAAGAATATTCTTAAGAATAACTGGTGAATACGGACCTTGAATTTAAAATCTAAGCAGGATTGGCGAATATAGTACCTGATAAACTGTACCAAATATCTTGCAGATATATCTATAATGTATAGATTATCGGTGGATATAATTAACTCAGATCGTTCCTACACCGTCAGCATCTTAATGCTCGTAATATCATTGACTTGTCTTCACTATGGGAACGAGAGGTTGAGATTTCTCAAATTGGAAAGGACATTCGGAGTTTCTCGGATACCCCCTGGGACTACTTTTTAACTGGCGCGGAGTAACCAAGTAATCCGTGTAATTTGCCCTCTGTGCGTCACTCATTGAGAAACGAATAATGGCTGTTGTCACAGAAGTGGTGCCACGTACGTGTTGAGGCTATAAATGATCATTGAAATGATGGAAGAGACAGAAACATGAGCTATAAACTGCAATATAGTCGATTTATCTCATTTACGTTTGCTGGACCTTTTACGGTCTGTCATACCTATTTGATTTCTTTAAAGAGACTATTAACTGGCTATTGTGCTCTAGTTTTCTTGGCATATTTTAACTCTTTACATGACGATGAAATTTTCGATGTGTCCAAATTGAAAGCATTTGCAGATGATAAAAGAAACGTGACTAAAATACTAAGATATGTCCTTTGAAGGGAAGAAAATATTGTAGGACAAGGAAAATGTTAGTTACCAGCATTTACTCTTTTTCCCACTATATTTTCTGAAAGCCCTCTTGTTCAGGGTAGTTAAATCTCGCGATTATATGGTAAAGAGTTAAATCTGAACATTCGAAAAATTCGGCAGTGTAAATCCAAATCAACTGTCACTGATGTTAGATTCAAACTATTTTGCTCTCATTTGCGATATTCTACTCAAAAACGACATTGGATTGCAACAAACGAGTATGTATCTATAACTGTCTGGACATACATTTTAGTTATTTCTTACATTAAGACTTGATACTCATGCACCAGTTAATTTGTTGTCAAAATTACCCTGGTCTTTCATTCAAAAGTTTTCAGATTTTTCCACACAATATAGATCAAAGAAAAGACAAGTTAAGTAGCCACAGTGAAATAACCGATATACCATTAAAAACACATAAAAATCATAAAAAAAACGATACCAAAAAATAAAACTGAGATAAGTTATGTAACAATAATATTATTATTCATCAGATCTGTGTTTATATTTACATCTAAAGTCCCTGGTCCGTATTCACCAACCATTCTGAACGTTCTTAGTCTTATTCTCCAGGATTTTCCAAATTTTAAAGTAATACAACTTCTGATTGGCTAAACCAAATTTGCCCGTCAAAAAGTATGTATTATTTTTTCAAATAATAAAGCTTTTACTATGCTCAAACCAGACTTTCACATGAGCACAACTGAATGAATTTTCATTAGAAATGATGTATACTTATATATTCTTCTTGTCTTCTTTTCTGTTTAACTGACTGATAAAAAAAAAATCTAATAGATGCTGAATTTTGGACCAGAATGTACCTTTTTCAGAAACGAACACGATGACCCATATTTCTTTTGACTGTTATCTCCTAGAGACATGATGAGCAGTGTATGTGCAAAGTTTAGAAAAAAAAATCTGTCCGGTTATAAAATATGTGATATACTCCTTTAATAGAGTTTTAAAACAGCCTGTAGAGAAATTCGGTTCATCACGGTTAGTCCCGGTCATTCAGGGTATCAGCACTGTTTCAGTCCCAAGGTTGACGCAGGTCAATGATTCTGACGGGCTCCCACATTGAGACACCGAGAACGGGGCTTACGTATTTTTACGCCGAAAAAAAATCATTGAATTCACAACCCCATGGCACCAGACAATAATCCGACTTTATTTACGCAAGTAATTGGCGACCAAAATCACTGAACACACAAATCATCATAATATCGCACTGGGATCACAAAATACAAGAAACATACAATTTATTGATGCAGACCATTACCGCTGCTCGTAAATCCCGCGCTTTTGTATCACGTGACAATATGAATAAACGTGGCTGCCAGCTAAAGAGCAGCACGAAAATTATTGTCAATTAGAGATAGAAGATATATTCAGCTGAAGTTTGATGTGCGTCTCATAACAACCTTTCCTGTAATCCAATCGTTTATTTGAGATATTGAAGGAGAGCCTTTATTATGGTTTTTTACCCTTTCCTGTGCAAAAGATTTTTTGTTGTTTACAGAATTATGAATCTTTGCCCAAGGAACAAACATTTGTAGGACAGAAAAAGGTATTTTCTTTTAAAGTATATGAAATGCATTTTAGGAAAAAGGAGTCATTGCTAGAGAGAAATGCTCTATCGTTGCAAAAGGCTAAAAACAATGGTTGTTGAAGGACCTTTTATGTACAGATTTTGGTGGGTTAATTTAAAAGTATGGAGTATTGAGACAGGATTCTTGTTGTAATCATTTGAAGATATGTCAAGTCAATACTGATCAAGAGTATAAATCTAGTGTGCCTAGCTTATTTAAAACTTTTGTATGCTAGCTGAGCATTTGATATAAACCCTAATCAGATTATAAAATGACTGCAGAATGCCAGACTAGTACAGCTGAAACTAGGGAAGCACGTGATTAACTACATGGGCCATGCTCTGTGCTAAGGGGCCTCAATGCATCTACAGAAAGTATCGACCATGTCAGCCTGCGCAGCCCGCGCAGGCTGACATTGGTCGATACTATTTTGCTTTTGGTCATTTTTCTGCATGCCGACGGACCGATTCACCTCATGATTCAATCAATTGTTATACAAAATGGATTTTATAGATTCATGATTATATGATGACTTGCTTGGTGTAATGCAGAGCATGGCCGTGATATAACTGAAAATTGTTGGAAACGGCATAAATCACATTTTAATCTTTGTCCTATGTATCTCAGACTAAAACCTGGCAAAACATTCCAAATCTCGTTGGAGATTTTATTCATAAAGGAAGGGTCCGCTCATAAAACGACAAAATAACCACTTATCTTTTATTGATTCGTGTTTCTATCACAGTAAATAATAACCTTTCATTAATCATACTTGGACAACACAAGTAAATTACGCTGGTGCTAAAAGGTACCATTTAATGCTCAGAGAAATAACAAAATAGGCAGTCGACATTTAACTCTTTTCCATTTTCAGAAATAAAGTATCTGTGGTTGTCTCCGTAGAAGATTGATTTTTTAAAGCATTTGTGCCTAGTGGAGAAATTGCTCATGAGTAGCAATTTCTCCATTAGCCACGATGTTTTAAATATAAATAAAGAATTAAAAATCTAATATTAATCATCATTTGGCAACACAAGCTATTACGCTGGTGGCTAAGGGTACCATTCGATGCTCAGTTTTATAACTTATAAGGAAGGTGACGATTAACCTTGTCTTTGGTTGAGATATCTATGGTTGCTTTCGCTGAAGACTTTTTTAAAAAGAAAATCTGTTGTCATGAGAACGTAGTTGATGATGACATTCCCACAAAGTTTGCGTAAATGAGCCGTGTTCTATGAAAAGGGACTTTAATGCATATGCAAAAATTATCGATTCAGGTCAGTATGCGCAGTCCGCGCAGGCTAAGCTGGGTCGAAACCTTTTGCTTTTGGTAAATTTTCTGCATTTTCAATAACCAGTGCACCTCGTAATTCAGTCGGTTGTTAAACAAAATGGATTTTATCGATCCATCATGATCGCGGAGATGTATTAAATCCCCTTTTGCCAGAGATGGCTCATATGGTCTTGTTTCAGCTCATAGGGCCAACTTTTCGGCATCTAATCTCTGATGCATGTGAGAAAAGTAATCTGTAGCCTGGAAAGAAAATTGTGCCAGTGCTGGTGTGGGTGTGAGAAAACCAGGAAACACGTGCGTAGGTGCACTGACCGCTTTAATATGACCTTAGCTGTTAAAACGGCGTCAAACTCCGATACAAACATACAACTAGAAGTCCTGTAGACAACCTTTTCGTCGTGCAGCTGACCCTTTTTGCTACATCTGTAAAGGTGTCGATATATGAATCAAAGCACTGAAAGTACCAATAGTAGACGGTGACGGTAGAAATCTGCCGGCAATTAGGTTTTAACAGAGGAAACAGTGGGCCATTTTATTCATCTGACGGTCGACAACATCTCTTCTAAGAATGATAGCATTATGTCATGACTATTTTCCATAAAATCGTGTATCTAAGCGTTTTGCATGTTTTTAGATGTAACGAAAGTGATTTTAGGTGTACTGACAGTAGTCTAGGGTGTTTTGGGGTGTTCCTCTCACTTACTCCTCAGCGATGTAGACTTTATAAACTTAGGCTATGTCAAAGCTGCGAAATGACGTCAATTTCAACAAATCTGGACTTAATTCCATGACATTTAACTCTGATGTTCATTGTTTGCTTAATTGGCTTGCACATTTTTTTTTTTTTCAGTTTGCATGCTACATGTATTTTTACATATTATATGACACAGTCGGGTTTATTCATTGATCTATGAGGACATATTTTTTCTTGAAACAGAAGAGTGATTCGTCGCACAGGAATTTTGAACAGTATGGCGGTTGTCATAAGCACGTGAAATCTGAAAGGTTATCACTTTTTAAAAAATGACTGATTGTGATTATCCACAGTTTACAAGAATGCCTAATAAGTTTCGAAGTCGCCTGCTGCAAGGCGTATCTTTTAACCCTTTCCCAAACGACAAATTTTAGACTGGTCCAAATTGAAAGAGTTTGCAGACGACAATTTTAAATTCGATGAAAATGGCAGAAATTTATCAAAAAGGGTAGAAAACACTGTGGGAAAAGGAGAAATTGCTCGTTACGAGCAATTTCTCCTTTTCCCACAGTGTTTTCAAAAGACTTGTACTGCAGACACGTGAAAACCAGGGCTTGTTTGGGAAAGGGTTAAACAGTTAAGAGTTTGAAGTTCCACCCATTGAGTATGAAGGATAATGGTTGAATAATGATCGATTGATGGCAACATTCTGTATGAGTAAATGGCAATCAAAAACGACGCGTATCTAGACTGTTGGTATTGTTTATTACTTCTATACATAGCATAGATTTTAGAGATTATTTGCATTACTTATTGTGAGTGAACGGAACCAATTGGTCAAAATTTGTATTGAGCAATTTCATGACGTGATCGGTTCCATAGCATTCTATCTGACAAATTAACGCCTACTGTCTTCATGGAAAATATTGCGCAAGACTTTCTCATTACCCTCTGAGACAAATTTGTATAATAAAACTTTTATAACTTCCTTGTGAAATAAGGACATCCACATTAACTCTTTACCACACAATCTTGAGCTTTAAAGACTCTGATGGAGAAGACTTTTGAAAACATTTTGGAAAAAAGGGGAAAATGCTGGTCATTGAGCTGATATCCGAGTCAATTTTTAATTGTTGTCTGCAAATTATTCCAATTTGGACTGATCTAAAATTTTGTCGTTTGATACAGAGTTAATATAAGTAAATGTAAAACTTTGTGCGGGGTGGGGGAACAGAAGTGGGGGAACAGACAGAAGTTTCCAAGTAAAAACATTACTATTATTAATACTACTACTACTATCAAACCGGCTTAAAATATGATTTAACAATTAATGATTTGCATAACTTATTCGCACTTGGCAAAAATTTTGTATGCATGTGTAGCATGACGCAAAAGCCAGTGTCAGTTTACATTGTCTTCTTGTGATTCCTTTGTCCATCATACAGTAAATGACCTGTATTAATCGTCTTCAGACAACACAAGTAAATTACGCTGATGCTGGAAGATACCAACTTCTGCTCAGAATGATAAAAAATAAGGAGCCAAATAACCAGGGTCCGTATTCACCAACCATTCTTAAGAACGTTCTTAGTCTTATTCTTCAAGATTTTCTATATTTGAAAGTAACACAACTTCTGATTGGCCAAACCAAATGGCTTGGCCAATCAGAAGTTGTGTTACTTTCAAATGTAGAAAATTTTGAAGAATAAGACCAAGAATATTCTTAAGAATGGTTGGTGAATACGGACCCAGTTCTGTTTTACATTCATACATAGCAAGTCATCGCATGATCATGGATCCATAAAATCCATTCTGTTTAACAACCGACTGAATCATGAGGTAAACCAGCCCTTGGGCATGCAGATAATTGACCAATAGCAAAACGTTTCGGTCAAGAATCGATACTTTTTGCAAATGAATTATCACCCTTTTCACAGGGTGTTACTCATATCTATAGCTGTTTGCCTTGCGAGATTGTTTCAAGGCATTATTGGCCCAATCAGAAAGTGACCACAATGAGCAGTTTATCCATAGTTCAGTGTTATTTACAGTCGTACCGTAAGCTTCTTTGCACTTATGTTCTTGTTCTTGATATCTTGAAATAGAATGTCCACAAATATTTAAGAGAAAAATGGCATAATAATGGTTGAATAATGGTTTTTCGATGGACATGTCATCAACGCGTGAATGACAATCAACAGAGATGAGTCTATAAACCGTTGGCTATTTTACATTACTTTTTATATGGAGTTACAACACCATTTGCATAACTCATCATGTGTGAACAGAACTAATTTGTCTACGTTTGTTTAGGTCTCTTTATGAAGATATCGGCTCAGTGACACTTCGTCTGACAGATTATAAAAAAAAAAACCGTCTGCGGTCGTCCAGAAAACATTTGCGTAATACTGACTTTTATTAAATTAGCTTTTGCAGACAAGTAGATCAAGATCAGACTGCATTTGTAACGTACCGTCTGATCTTGGATCTACAGCGTCCACCACCTAATGCTATGCTATAGTCTAGAACATCTTCATTCACCACGTAAAAAGTCAACTTAATTTAGTTTACAGTGAAAGAGTTAAGACATTAGGTACCGCCTCCAGGCAACTTTGTTTCGTTTTACAACTAAAAAAAAAAACATCGTTCTAAAAGCAAAAATTGCTTGTACTGAGCGCAAGTTTTCGATATGCCATTTTGTTTACACATATAATCATTCATTATGCCAATAATTCAGTTAAACAAGGGTGTTTTAAAGGCATCTGCTGCGAATATATTTTTGGGGTAGTCGATTTAATGAGCCAGAGATGAAACTATTATGACGTGGCTTTCTTGGTACACAGGATCCGTATTCATCAACAATTCTTAAGCATATTCTTAGTCGTATTCTCAAGAAATTTCTGACTTTGAAAGTAATACAAGTTCTGACTGGCTTAACCAAATTGTTTAGCCAATCAGATCTTGTGTTATTTTCTAAATTTAGAATAAGACAAAGAATATTCTCGAGAATGGTTGTTGAATACGGGCCCAGGTTTATGAAACTGAGTCGATGAAGACTAAACCCATTTCTTGCATTTGCCCATTCTTTTTGTATGTGCATTTGCACGACCGACTGCTGCAACTAAACCAGCCTGGTACATATAGCGTCATTACCTGACTAGAATGTTGAATGCAGACGATAGAGTTACAGCATCCGGCATTTTTAAAACCAAGTTGCATCATGGCATTAAAGTTCGATAGCTTCCAAAGTTAGTTAAAACTGATATGTGTTAAAAAACCTCTAACACTTAGAGTAACGACAGATATGCTGAAACACTGTACAATCGGGGAAAGGGGTGGAAATCTCAAAATGTAGTATACTCTTGGAAGTTGAAGCTTTTCGTTTAAAGGGTGGGTGGTCCCAGTCTGTTGACTGAATATAATTCTCAAGTAAGGTGCTATCGTCATACATACATGTATATGGCTGTTTGGTATCTTGAGCTGTGCTTTCTTTCGACATCGAAAGTAAAAACTGATGTTATAAGTAACATCTCTTTTGAAATTGAGTGTTTACGAGGTTTAGGCTGCTAAGCGCGACTCACTGACTTTTGGCGGGCAGTGTAGCTCGAGATCAGACTGTGCGATAAGGAGATATTTCATTCCTAAAAATAAGTTCGAAAATGGCATTATTCGGATTTTTACTATCGGTTTGAAAATTTCGTTTCACTTACATAGCAGGATAAGGGATAACACTTTTCCAGTCAATCCTGTGTTTACACGACCCCGAGGAAGCAGGCTGTTGATAATTTAGTGAATAAAGGTGAACATGGTGGTTCTTCTTTTCCTTCAAGTTTTTTTTCCTAACCTTTCAGAGACAAATCCTTTATTTGAGTCACATCAGACTTGTCATCGGTGAATGTTTCCAATACGGTTGAGCCTAAAATTTGTCGTCAGTTATAGACTTAGATAAAATTTCTGTAAGAAATTACGTCATATGCAAAACAGAAACAGATATATGCATTAAAACTCTATATAATTTCAGTCGTAATCGATTCAGATACGCTCGAAACCTATTTTTCGTTCTGTGTATGAGGATATCGGCCGTTTTAGTATGATATTTCACGCAATCTTACAATATTTAAGCACAAATCTTACAGAGATTAAAATATTTTAAACCTATTACCTAGAGCTCCATGCAGATAGAGGGAGTGATTTTGATTGCAAAATTGAAAATATTGATTATTCTCCACTAAAGCCTATGTTATGGGTACTCATTAGAATCGTCTCATCGAGACTATTCTAATGAGTACCCACAATATAGGGTTTGGAAGAGAAATAATGGACTTAGAATACCATCACTCCCTCTTATCTGGAGCTCTGTTAATAATTACTGTTCGTACTATTTTTGACATGCCGTATACGTGCAACTGATAAATACATGCATTAGAGAAATTTAATGGAACGTTCCTCTATTCTTGTTAAATTTGGTCAAAAGTGGAAAGCTGTTTATGACAAAAATTACTCTCTACGTAGAGACTTGCTGATATTTCGATTGGCTAAGACGTTTTGTACTAGCCAATCAGATCAGCAGTCTTGTAATTCAAAAGTGTAATTCGTTATTATTGTTGATTAATAGGGACATTCAAAAAAGTAATTTTGGCCTATACATAAAATTAAGAACAATCGACATGTGTTTCTATTTTCAGTTCTGTCGGCCAACTACGGTCCGGTGTTCGATGATATAGGAGAAAAAATTGACGTCATTGTTGGACGGACGGCTGAACTACCCTGCTCGGCCAAACATAAAGGACAACACATGGTAAGTTCAGTCACTGATTCATGGTCAACTGTTTCTGGTGACGACCTGTATGATGCAAACATCCCATGTAGGATTGCAATTTTTTGGGTTTAAATGTTACAATCCCTATGTTAAACAGTCACGTGTTATCCCTTTACCAAACGACAAAATTTTAGACTCGTCCAAATTGAAAGCATTTGCAGACGACAATATAAATGTGGCTCAAAAATTGAAATTTGTTTTGGGAAGGATAGAAAACATTGTGGGAAAAGGAGAAAATGCTGGTTACCAGCATTTTCTCCTTTTCCCACAATGTTTTCAAAAGGCGTCTTTCTCAGGGTCGTGAAAACCCGGGATTGTTTGGTAAAGAGTTGTAACAGTCCGGGGTCTCTGGGTCTGTATTCACCAACCATTTTTTATTTCACCGTAAGTCTAGTTATAGATTTAGAAAGTAACGCAACTTCTGATTGGCTAAAAAAGCTAGTCTAAGAATTGGACTAAGACTGAAAGCTTTTAGGGCGGTTCGTGAATCGTACGTCCCAGAAGGTCTTCTCGTGTAAGACGCTTGACTTATAAATATCACTGAGATAACTTCATCAAATAATGACGGATGTTTCAATTTCTTTCTTCTTTATGAACAGTCTATTGTTTAATCCCGTGAGAGTGGACACGTCAGTTGTGGGCCTAGGCTTTATTAACTTTGTTTGACACAACATGTCTCAGATGATACATATTTAATCCTTTACAAAAAAAAAAACAAAAAAAAAACAAGAACTTTAAGGACCCTGAGGAAGAGGGCTTTTGAAAACATTGTTGGAAAAGGAAATCCCAGAATGTTTTCTATCCTTTCAAAGATACGGTTCGATGACTGAAACCGCAATCAATTTGTCGCGTGCAAGTGCTTTTAGTTTTGAACATGTCTTAAAGTTTTGTCTTTTGGTAAGGAGTTGAATGTTTACCAAACAATCTAGAGCTTTAACAACCCTTTTGAATACATTGTGGGAAAAGGAGAAAACCAGTATTCCACAATGGTTTCCTTCCTTTCACAGGCAAATTTCATCATTTTAGCCACAATTAATTTGTCATGGTAAATGCTTTCAATTTAAATGGGTCTAAAATTTCTTTGTGTGGTGAAGAGTTAAGGTAACGCCTGAAATCTCGCGAGAGAAAGAGAGAAAGCCGAGTATAAATGCTAGCACAGGGACAACTACTCTTCTCGCGGTCGTCGGTCTGGTATGAGGGTTTTAGATGCAAGTTTAACCCTTTACCACACAATCCCGAATTTTAACGACCCTGAGGAAGATGGCTTTTGAAAACATTGTGAGAAAAGGAGAAAATGCTGGTAACCAGCCTTTTCTCTTTTTCCCGTAATGCTTTCTACCCTATATTGTCGTTTGAGCCACCTTTAATTTGTCGTCTGCAAATGCTTTCAGTTTGGACCAGTCTAAAATTTTGTCGTTTGGTAAAGAGTTAATGTGATAGCCATTTTGTAATGTTTATTTTCCGACAAGCCAAATTGACGATACAACGATCTTAGATAAAGTAATAAGTTTGAATCAAACGATATTTACCCTTAGGCTACTAAGCGCGACTCACAGACCTTTTACGGACAGTGTAGATCAAGATCAGACTGCACAGAACGTGCAGTCTGATCTTGGATCTACACTGTCCGATAAGGGGATATTTTTCTCTAGAAAATAAGTTTGAAATATAACATTATTTGCGTTTTACTATCGACTCGTTTAAATTATTCAGCAGGATACGGGTTAAAAATGTCCTGTTGAAATACCATTGGTTCTCACAGATACATGATTGACAAAGTTTGATACATGTATACAAGTTAAAACGTCGCACGTTGCTAGCAATTTTTCCTTTGGCTGCTACAAGATCCATCTCCCATCCCCAAACAAAAAAGCTGTCTTCAATTAGTACAGTGTAATTCGTTATCGAGATTCTGTCGTAATTCAACTGCATCGCATGTGTATCTTTTGTCCGTAGTAGATGTTACACCAACTGGTGTGAAAGGATTAACTCTTCTGACCAGTCGACAAAATGTTACACTCCATATAATTGAAAGCAATTTCTGGCAAAAAAAAAAATAACACAAATGAGTCGTGTTCAAATTACGGCATTTGTCTTTGAAAGGGTAGAAACAATTGTGGGAAAAGAATAAACTGCTGGTTAACAGCAATTTCTCATTTTCCAACAATATTTTCAAAACCCCGTTTCTTAAGGGTCATTAAAACACTGTACTGTGTGGTAAAGGGTTAATCTAATCTGGTAAAATGACAAAATCCTGAAATGAAGAAACACAGTTTGTGAGATTTAATTTAAAGAAATCAGGGACCCATGTTACGCTGTCAACGTATGTGAACACAAAAAGAAGAAAATCGAGGCAAACCTCGATTGAAAATTTGAATATTAATTTTGAGAGAGCGAGAACGACAAAAGGAAACTCAATTTCCTGACACTTCCTGTCACGTGGGCTCCCCAAATAACTGACAGAGGGTGGAAATGTGGTATATTAGAGAATTTAATCCATTATGTAAATAAAAGAAAGCTTATTTCTCAGTTAATCTAGATGTGTTGAAACTCTTGTCTTTTGGAAGATTTCGCGCCAGTCAACCAGGGACCACGTCAAAATTATGTTGGACGATAATTTCCCTTGGGGTCGTCCCTAAGTCCGCCAATAATACCATCTTATACGGCGGCCATTGACAAAGTGTGACATGGCATCGCTATATGAACAAGGTATATTGTTGGCGATTCACTTCCAATATTTCATAGGGCAATTGGATTACATTTCTGCTTGGATATCGGCATAATTGGTTGATTTTGTTTTCATGCTTGTCTGTTTAGGGCTTTCGTGCAGTATTCAACTTAGTTTTATTGCCCCTGTAGGAACGGCACGCTGACGTTTAAATAAACACAGAATTGTTCCCAGTAAAATGTCTTGATATACGAAAGTTTTATATCGTGGTCTATTTTATTATCTGTTTTATACTGGTATTTATTGTATCATATCTTACGGTCATGGCTCCTACAATAATGCTCTCCACAAAGGAAACACAGTCCAGTCCAAGGGTCTCATTCTCCAAGAATTCTAAATTTAATTCTAATTCTAAATTCAAACACCAACAAACTGATTGGCTGAGACTAAACGTCTCAAGCAATCAAGAGGTTAGTATTAGAACATATACTAGAACAATATTTAGACCTGTTGGTGAATACAAAGCCTAGGGGTCCGTATTCACCAACCATTCTTAAGTATATTCTTCGTCTAATGCTGAAGAATTTTCTAAATTTGAAAGTAACACAACTTCTGATTAGCTATACCATTTGGTTTAGTCAATCAGAAGTTGTTTTCCTTTCCAATGTAGACAATTCTTGAGAATTAGACAAAGAATACTGTTAAGAATGGTTGGTGAATACGGACCCTGATTTTGCCACGACGAATCTTACTATCAGACCTCCAGATAGATGGAGTGATTTTAATTTCAAAACTGAAAACATTAATCACTCTCCACTAAACCCTTTGTTATGGGTACTCATTAGAATCGTCTCATCGACACAATTCTAATGAGTACCCACAACATAGGGTTTGGAAGAGAAATAAGGGATTTAGAATACTATCATTTCCTCTTATCTGGAGGTCTGTAATACTATAGTTCTCGATGTTATATGGTCTTGTATACTTGCAAGGTCTGTTTTCCATTCCTTTATGCAAAGCTACTTTCAAGCGATGAAGAGTCCATGACACAGACCTTGAATGTATTTTTGTATCGCACAAATTTATCTAAAAAATGGTCAGAAATTAAAGTATAGTAACAGAGGTAAAAGAGATTGTACAACGCGACATCAAGTAATGGGAATTTCGCTTTTCCGTGGGTTTCAACAAAATTAATATGTGTCACTTCTTATAGAACTAAATTAGAATCTTATTCTTGTCATAAAGAAACCCTGCATATTTAAGACACCTCTTATCTTAAACGATAAAGAGAGGAAGAAGAGAGAAATGTGACAAAGGTAGTACAGTTGCAGTAAAGTCTTTTAATTATGTTAAAGTAGATGATTTAACCTCACTTTAATGTAATTTATTGTCCATCTGGTCACCAAACACAGCTTGTTTATCTTCAACAGGATTGAAGTCTTCAGTTGGAATATCTCGTTTTTGATCCTCATACTTTATCATGTCAATCTTGACGTCATAACCACTATCTTCTGTGCATTTATGTATATTTTTAATATCTTTAACACACGTTTTAGGCGGACTTTTCACCTGCACGAAAAGTTTGCCACATGAAAAATTCAATTCCGGTATGTAATATTCCTGATCATCAAGGAAATCATCCATTTCCCAGTCTCCAGCCGTCGGAAAATCTGAAACAGGTTTTAAAGAAGAATAAGGTTTGTAAGCTCTAGTGAGCTCGTCGACCGTTTTTTAATTCATTTGAGCCATGCTCTGTGAAAAAGGGGTTTAATGCATCTGCGAAAAGTATTGGTTCAGGTCAGCTTGCACAGGCCGCGCAGGCTGACCTGCACTCATTTTTTTTTTTACTTTTGGTAACGTTTCTGCTTGTAAAAGGACCAATCTGTCTTATGACACAATCGATTGTTAGACGAAATGGATTTTATGGGTCCATAAGTATGTGATGAATAGCTTAGTACCATGCATCACGGAGATGCATTAAATCCCCCTTTTTTTCAGAGCATGGCTCATTCCTCTCTTATTGCCTTTATGTTTCTTAAAAATTACAAGACACGTCATTTGATTAGCTGAGACAGCACACATCAGCTAAATAGATGGTTTGTCTTACAATTAGGAATTTGAGCAATGTCCGGAATTGTTGGTAAGTTCGTACCTATATCTTGTTGGTAAGTTCGTACCTATATCTTGTTGGTAATTTCGTACCTATATCTTGTTGGTAAGTTCGTACCTATATCTTGTTGGTAAGTTCGTACCTATATCTTGTTGGTAAGTTCGTACCTATATTTTGTTGGTAAGTTCGTACCTATATCTTGTTGGTAAGTTCGTACCTATATCTTGTTGGTAATTTCGTACCTATATCTTGTTGGTAAGTTCGTACCTGTACCTTGTTGGTAAGTTCGTACCTATATCTTGTTGGTAAGTTCGTACCTATATCTTGTTGGTAAGTTCGTACCTATATCTTGTTGGTAAGTTCGTACCTATATCACAGGACTAGTTTTTACTCTTCACCAGGAAAAAAGGTATCTCTTGCTGACAGCCGAAATCAAAATCAAACTACGCAGAGTGCGTGTTTAAATTAAGTCATAGATGACTCATTGTTTTCCGAGGAATTATGTCATTCTTTCAGCAATAAAAGATTTAAAGTGTCTAAAGACAGGCTTGTTTATCCCTTACCACTGATTTCCGAGTTTTAACGACCCTGAGGAAGAAGGCCTTTGCAAACATTGTAAGAAAAGGAGAAAATGCTGGTAACCAGCATTTTCTCCTTTTCCCACCATGTTTTCTACCCTTTATAAAACAAACAAACAAACAAACAAAAAAAAAAAAAAAAAAAAAAATTTAAGACATTTATTTTGTCGTATGCAAATGCTTCCAATTTGCTTGAGTCTAGAATTTTGGGGTTTGGAAAAGAGATAACTCGGTTATAATTTTGTCATTGACCAAACTAGATGCATCACTCCATTGATCATGCAGATAATATTGATATATTATTATCGATCATTAACTGTTTACCAAACAAATAAATTTTAGACTTGTCAAAATTGAAAGCACTTGCAGACAACAAAATAAATGTGTGGATCAAAGGTTGGAAGTGTCGTTGCAAGTGTAGAAAACATTTTGCGAAAAGAAGAAAATGCTGATATACAGCATTTTTCTCATTTTCCCAAAATGTTTTTTAAAAAGTCTTCTTCCACAGGGTCGTTCAAAGTTGGAATTGTTTTGTAAAGGGTTAAAATGAAAATAAATTGCAAACCTTCTGCAGCACAATCATATCATGAACCATGAAACAATTCTTCTCTCATGAACTTCGATTGATTACTGGCAGAGGTCTTTATTCCTGTGACACTAAACCCTATCGGCGCGATAATAGGAAAAGGGCATGTTGTTGACGCATAGATTATGAACACAGCACGTGCATTCTGGGTCCGTATTCACCAACCATTCTTAAGAATATTCTTAGACTTATTCTCCAAGATTTTCTGAATTTGAAAGTAACACAAATTCTGATTGGCTAAACCAAATGGTTTAGCCAATCAGAAGTTGGTGAATACGAACCCTGATCTTTGATCTATACCATCCGCTTGTTAAGTGATCCTAACAGATAAAAATCTGTCAACGTTTCAGTCGATTGTATTTTCAGGTGTCGGCAGAGGTCGAGGTGATAATTAAGTCATGTTCCGGCCAACGAAGACTTATTGCATCTTCGTGATGCATGACACAGAGCGTGTCATCACATAATTATGGATCCCTGAAGTCCATTTTTTCTACGTACCGACTAGATCAGGGTCCGTATTCACCAACCATTCTTAAGAACGTTCTTAGACTTATTCTTCAAGATTTTCCAAGTTTGAAAGATACACAACTTCTGATTGGCTAAACCAAATGGTTTAGCCAATCAGAAGGTGTGTTACTTTCAAATTTGGAAAATTTTGGAGAACAAGACCAAGAATATTCTTCAGAATGGTTGGTGAATACAGACCCTGGGGCTAGAATGGTTCTTGGACATGCAGAAAATTTACGACTTACAAATTTAAAAGTTCCGACCCAGGGCAGCTTGCGCGGACTGCGCAGGCCGACCTGAATCGATACTTTTTGCAGATACATAAATTCTCCTTTTGACAGAGCAAGGCTCATATAAATAATGTTGAGTAAGTTGAATTAAATATACAAAATCAATAGAAACTCACGAGTAATGCAAATTTCAATGCAAACAACTCACAAAATGCATGGCAGATTAAATCATAGAACAGTTCGCACATTCTGTAAGGTCTGGTCCCATCAACATCATTTGCAAGAATCAATTAGAATCGGTTTTAAACAGTTAAGCACAACTGAAACTCAGAAATAGAATGGGACAACACTAAACGAATTATTTTACATTTCATAGTTTCCTTTTTCAATCCAGGTAAAACTAGTGGGTTTCCGGTTGACGTCAGCTGTGATGTCATAGGTCTAATGCATTGTATATTTTGTTGGCCATATTCGAGTTCTATAAATAGCGGTCTTTCTTTAACACTAAGCTCTCTATTTGGACCGTCTTCAAAGTGGGTGATGTGTTGAGATCGCGGATCTACACAAAACAGTTTGAAGGAAGTGATGGCGGCTTTTGGAAGCCTGAAATTGAAAGATATGAAGCCACGCGTGAAAATATAGTAACTCCTTTCCGCGAGATAAAAGAAAATTCGACAATACATTGAAACAAACAATGATCCTTTGTCTTTCATGCTATCAACTGGGAATATTGAGAAGTCTATTATATTTAAATTTTCCAGTGAATCAACAGTTTGGAAGGGCTAGGGGAAGCAGACTTTTTAAGGGAGTTACTTATGTTTACATCAGTACGGGAGATACGCATTGGGAGAAAAATCAGTTCCAGCAAAAAGAAAAAGATACAAAATTTATTAGTGAATAATAGCGTTCACCGGTGATTTTTTTTTTTTAAAGTTATGATTCACTGACACATTTCTATAAAACACTTAAACAGAATAAAAGAAAATTCGTTTACCGTATCGAAACATAGTGTTGCACAAGATGAAGTGACACTCTAATTTTCTATTCCTTAGTGTAAGTTCCAGAATTCTTACAAAACAGATTCTAGAACAAGTTTCAGCAGACGACTTTTAGACTTTTTCTTTTCAAATGTGGGTAATCAAGTCAAATTGTTACGCAGATGATTCATTTTCAATAATTCACCTTTTTGTCGTCGAGCCTGGTAGCACAGTCGGTAACTTACAGAACTTGAGGCCAGGGGATCGGTAGTTTGAATCCCCCAGCTCGGCCAGTTTCTTTTCAAGGATCGTTGGTGAATATGGGCCAAGTATCTTGGATCCATATCTTCAGAAAGATACATTCTATCTGACATGTTTTTTTTTTTGTCTTTCCTATCTATTCCCCCCTTATTTTGGAAAAATTTTGCTTTAACCCTTAAGCTGCTAATCGCGACCCACTGACCTTTTGCGGACAGTGTAGATCAAGATCAGACTGCACAGAACGTGCAGTCTGATCTTGATCTACACAGTCCGATACGGTATTTTCTTTCCGGTGAAAACGACGTTGAAACAGCAATATTTAGGCTTTTAGTATTGAGTAAAAATTTGCCTTTCACTTATTCAGCAGCTTAAGTGTTAAATCAATCCAACGTGACCATCGCTAGCAGAATGTATCGGTTCGAAATCATTTGAGCCATGCTCTGGCAAAAGGGAGTTAAATGCACCTCTGTGATGCATTATACCACGCAAGTCATCACATAATTATGGGTCTAAGTTCTTTTTGTCTAACAAACAATTGTCTCATGAGGTAGAAAGGTCATCGGATATGCAGAAAATTTACAAATATCAAATATCAGAAAGTTTCGACCTATGTCAGCCTGCCTATTAAGCCGAAGGTTTTACAGAATATAGCTTATTTGTTTTATTGAATTCCTTACTAATTACTACCAGTCGTCGAATGTAAAATAGCTTGTTTCTTGTATTTCTTAATTACGCTTAGAGATTTTCATTTCCGTAAATCTTGATTATTCACCAAAAGGTAAAATTCTGTACTAATCTATATCAAAATCTAGATCTATATCAAAAACAGTTGCAGACAAAAACATTAAAAAACTGAATCAAACGATAGGATTTGTTTTCTGAGAGAGTAGGAAAATTCTGTGGGAAAAAAACTTGCTGGTTGCCACCGTTTCCACATTGTTTTCAAAAGCCTTATATCCCATATTTATTATTATAACAGCAGGGTCCGTATTCACCAACCATTTGCTTAGTCATATTCTCTAAGATTTTCTAAATGGTTTAGCCAATCAGAAGATCGGAGAATAAGACTGAGAACATTCTAAAGAATGGCTGGTTAATACGGGCCTAAGTTCACAATAAAGGGTTAAACCAACTTACCATGTTTCCAGCTGCCATTGCCCATGACCAATAAAACATGTCCTTGGTGCGAGATCTGTGTTCCAATGCCCAAGTCTCGCGTGATTTCCCACAATTCCAACTTTTTCTGAAGTTGGTTCGTTACAATGTTTCTTCACTCGAAATACTACACGTATGCAGTGGTCGACTTCTGTGTCACCCATGTGCTGAAGATAGCATGGGTTTTAAATCGAACAGTCAAACGTCAATAATTGTAGAAAAACATCAAATACATGTGAACCATGCTCTGGCAAAGAAGGGTTTAATGCATCTCCGTGATGCATTACACCAAGCAAGTCATCAACTGTGGATCCATAAAATCTATGCCGTGTTACAATAGACTTATCTGAAGGTAAATAGCCCTTTGTCTTGCAGAAAATTCAAATAGCATAAGGTTTAGACAAATGTCAGCTGCGTGAACTCCACAAGCTGATACGGGTAATTTTTGTCTGCAGATTCATTAAGCCAATTTTTCACAGAGCATGGTTCATATCTAAAACAAATTTTAATTTTGTTTGTATTGAGGATGACGCCATTTTCAATTATATCTTGGCGGCCATTGTACCTATCATTGCTTTCCTGGAATCACTTTTTACCCAGTACCTCGCATAATATTTGTCCAAAGCCACTAGCTGCTGTCCCATATTACCGGCGTCGAAACAATCAGCGGTGAGAGAGGGAAGACTATCATCAATCCTCAGAAAAAAATTAGTAAAGCTTAGGATCTGAACCAGGGACATTCTGGTTTCAAGCCCTGTAACGACTAGGCTACTGGCTTGCCACAAGTTTTAAAATATCCTTTTAAGACGGTACCCATTTACTTTAAGGTAAATATTTATTGATAAACATCGAAAATTATGAAAAGATACTTATGACAATGATGATGGTGGTGGTGGTGGTGAAGGCGTTGGGGTTTTATCGTGCAAAAAATCCGTCTTACCTTACCAACTGAGATTAAACATGAAAAAGCTGAAACTGTTTGCTGTCGGTTGACTTCGTTTATGACGTCATAATATAGGGACGTTGTTACCACGGGAGAAGTCTGACTAGGGACGTTGTCAGCACATGTCATATTCTTCGAAGATGGACCTGTCTGCCTTAACGCATCACTATCCTGTACAGGATAATACTAATACGCGGTGCGCATAATTCAAACTCTGCCGCTAAAAAGTAGCAAGCGGAAAATGCTATAAATAATACGTTGGTGGAGAAATCAAGCCTGGTTTTCGCTCCAGATTTTGTAGAAATAGATAATTTCAAACTAGAAAAATGATTAAAAAACACAATTGTTTACTGCACATATTTGTATACAGTTCTAAATATAGATTTAGGGAAATCGGGATTTGTGCAGGGTTTTCAGAAACTTTAACGAAAAAGAAATTTCCCCACTATACTGGGCTTATACCGGGGATTTTTCTCTATTTAAGGGGCTCTGTTTAAAAATGACTTGCGTACAGGTTATATGCCAGCTAACCATTCCTGGATAAATCATACAGGTACCTGTTAGAGTTGTTTGGAATAACCGTATACTGTATTTCATTTTGAAATTCGCTGCGTTGATTGCCATTCTGAAAAGTAGTCCGGTTTTATACCCAGAATGCCTAAATTTGATAAGCATACGTTTCAAAAATGCCACCCACGCGGAAGATAATGTGACTAGTAAATGTTATACTCTTGCTTCATGGCCTCACATTACATTGTGGATGTACGATAACAAATATAAGTAATGTTGAATGCATGAGCTTAGTTTCATTAGAAATAAATGCTGTCGGTGCTTACGTTAGATTTCATCGTTCCTTGGCACTAGTTCGTTGATAGCGAGCATTGCACGTGATTTGCGTACACTGTCTACATCGTAGTACAACTAAATAGAATATACATAACTTGTTCAACCTGACCTTGTGTTTTCACTGTGGCACATTTTTCTGACAATGAATGTACATTGTAAGATATTTTCTCATGAAGAGAATCTTAAATTTGTGTCTTTTCGTCTGACGGAAAGTTTTATTTAAAAATTATTCAGCATTGTTAGAATTAAGTTGATTAGATCTAGATTTTGGCGAAAAGTCTGATCCAGAAGTTGGAATCGATATTTGTTAAGGCAGATCATTAAGTTGTGACAGTAAACTCACTTTTACGTCGCTTACAACATTATTTCAGTCATACCACCGCGACACCTCACATATTGATGTATGTCTTGGGTCTCACCGATACCATACTACGGTTCTGGTGTACAATCAATCCTTTGACAGAGACGGAAATATGTATCCTTCCCCTGTAGTTCATGAAATGTTGTATTTAACACTTGGGTCCCCTATGGCCAAATGGTCAAGAAGCAAGATTTGAGATAAAAAAAAACAAAAAACAAAAAACAAAAAAAACTGCCCTCCTTGTGTGTGTATGTGTGTGTGTGTGTGTGTGTGTGTGGAAAAGGGGGGGGGGGGGGGAAATGGGAGAGTGCATGTTTGATGGACTGGTTCTACGACTGAATCTTGTTTTACTCAGTTGTTAGCATGAATTTCGAAGAGTCGTGCAAAGCATATAATACTCTAACATTCGCAAAATTTGCACAGGATGGCCTGGGCCGACACTTTTTGCTTTTAGTCAATTTTCTGCAAGTCAAAGGAACAGTATACCTCATAATTCTGTAGGTTGTTAAACAAAATGGATTTTAGGGATGTATAGTTCTCTGATGACTCGGTTGGTACCATTCATCATGGAGATGCATTAACCCTTTAACAGACGACAAAGTTTTAGCCTTGTCCAAACTGAAAGCATTTCCTGACGACGATTTCGGTGTGGCTCAAATGGTGCAATTTTTCTTTGATAGGGTAGAAAACATCGTGGGAAAAGGAGAAAATGCTGGTTACCAGCATTTTCTCCTTTTCCCACAATGTTTTCAAAAGGCTTTTTTCCCAGGGGCGTCAAAAGGCGTCAATGTGTGGTAAAGGGTTAAGCGCTCTTTTGCCAGACTATGTCTCATATCTTACTGAAATTGAACCAATAGATTCCTTTTTGATCTTTTCAGATAATCTGGGTTAACCCCAAAGGTATTTTAATAACAAATGGAGAAGTGAAGGTTGTTGAGGACAAGCGAATAAGCGTTGATAGAGAGTCGGCCGGCGACTGGAACCTTCGGATCGAGCATGTTCGATACAATGACACCGGCGAGTATATGTGTCAGATCAACACTAGTCCTGCCAAAATAAAACGGGTCTACCTGAATGTTCAAGGTAAGAATCTCTTTGTCCGACATGCGACGCTAACTCTTTAACACACAATCGACCCCCAAGAAAGAAGGATTCTTGAAACCTTTGTGTGAAAAGGAGAAAATTCTGGTAACCGGCATTTTCCCCTTTTACCAGGATGTTTTCTACCCTATCAAAGACAGAAATGATCATTTGAGTTGATTTTTCTCTGCACATACTTTCAATTTTGCCGAGTCCAAAATATTGTTGAGTGGTAAGGACTTTATACTATATCTTTAAAGTAACATTAGCAGCCAACGGTAAACAACGCAGGTATTAAAATGCATTTTAATTTAAATCATACAATTAAAAAATATGGAAATTATTGTAAAAATGACAATCTGTTATTGTACGATTAGTCGCAGTGTTAGCCCTGGTAGAGAAATTAATTTCAGAACTAGGTTAAAACCTACCAGTATTCACCAACCATTCTTAAGAATATTCTTGGTCTTGTTCTCCAAAATTTTCCAAATTTGAAAGTAACACACCTTCTGATTGGCTAAACCATTTGGTTTAGCCAATCAGAAGTTGTGTTACTTTCAAACTTGGAAAATCTTGAAGAATAAGTTTAAGAACGTTCTTAAGAATGGTTGGTGAATACGGACCCAGGTCACTCTATCCTTTGTGCCTTATTCTAAAATATTTTTTTTCTGCCAGCTCCCAACACTTAGACCGACCACACGATAACAGATTATCATCTTCACAATATTTTCCATACTTTTTTTTTGGTATGTTTTAAATTTAAATGCATTTCAACACCTGCTTTGATTTCTTGGCCGCTATTGGGCCTTTAATAAATGGTATAAGAAAAGTTGCCGGAAAAAAGTCTCTTGCGACCTTAGGTCTACACCAGGCTCAATTGAACATAGAGAGAGAGAGAGAGAGACACACACACACACACACACACACACACACACACACACACATATGGACAGAAAGAGAAGGAGATACAGTGACAGACAGACAGACAAATAGACAGAACAGAAATAGAGACATAGCGATATCTGCCGAGAAACGATAGTTGCGAGGAAAGAATACTTTCCTAAATAAATCATCATTTATCTATCAGATTTACGGGATTAACCCTTTATCACACATTCCGAGTTTCACTGACGCTAAGGAAGAGGCTTTTTGAAAACATTGTGAGAAAAGAAGGAAATGCTGGTACCTAGCATTTTCTTCCCAGAATGTTTCCTATCCTTCCAAAGATTATTTTCTATATTTGTGTAAAATTATTTTATCGTCTGCAGAAGATTTCAATTTGGGCAAGTCTAAATTTGTGTCGTTTGGTAAAGGGGTTAAATGTATTTGTTTGTTATTCCATGACAGTATTACAAAGACAAAGGTTAGTTCTATATCGACCTCACTCGATAAATGTATCCCAAAATAAAACTCAATTCAAGCCAAGGATAAATTCAAATTTAACACCGCTTTTATTTCAGATCTTTCCCTCTCATTGTGTCTCCATGGGGACCGATTTGTCTCCCTTTAATTCATTATTAACAGACAGCAAAATTTTAGACTCATCCAAATTGAAAGAATTTCCAGACGAAAATTTAAATGTTGCAAAAATTGTCGGAATTTTTCTCCTGTGCGACAGAAAACATTGTAGGAAAAGGAGAAAATGCTGGTTATCAGCATTTTCTCCTTTTCCTAAATGTTTTCAAAAGCTTTGTTCCTCCATGTTGTAAAAAGTCGGGACTGTGTGGTAAGCGGTAAACTCATACCCTTCGAAACCGATTTTGCGGCAGACGACACTGAAAACATCCTTTTAAATATGAGCCATGCTCTGACAAAAGGGGTCTTAATGCATCTTTCGTTATGCTTGATACTAAGCAAGTCATCACATAATTATTGATCTGTGAATCCTTCTCATATAACAACCAAACCGAATCATGTTTCATTGACATTAAGAAAACTGACCAAAGGCAAAAAGTTTCGATCTTGGTCAGCCTGCGCAGACTGCGCATGCTGATCTTGGTTGATACCTTTTCTCAGATGTATTAAAGCCCCTTTTCACACAGCGTGACTCATATGAATTATAAGCAGAAATTCAGGTGTTTTTTTGTATACAAATTCACGTGAAAACATTGTGGCAAATGGATTGAATGATTGATTTATCGTACGTTGTTTAACGCCTTTTCATCACTATTTCAGTTATATCGTGGCGGCCAGTGCACCTATCCATGCTTTCCTGGAGTGTATTTTTACCGGTACTTCGCACAGTGTTCCTCCAAAGGCACTGGTTACTTTCCCACATAATCATCATCGAAACAATGATCAGCGGTGATAGAGGAATGAACCTTGTTGCAATGACTTTCATCAATTCTCGGAAAGAAATTGGCAACGCACCGGATGCGGTCCGGCCACTCCCTCTTTGTCAAATCCGGTACGCTACCGACGGCCTATACAGGGAGAAATTGCATGTGACTCGCAGTTTCTCCTATTTTCACAATTTTCAATTTTCTAAAGTCGTCTGCAACGAGATGCAAACATGTCGTCTGCAGTTGGATGTGATTTAAGCGTTCAATTCTGTTGAAATTGTCCTGAAAATTCGAGATCGACCTTACAGATTGAAAGTGACAATTATCTTCTACCTGTGAATGTATTCATAAATATCACACTAAGAAAACATTCTGCTGCGACTTAACTCTTACCAAACGACAAAATTTTAGACTAGTTCAAAATGAAAGCATTTGCAGACGACAAATGTAACTGACATATTGAAATTTGCTTTGGGGAGGGTAGAACACATTGGTTTGCTGGTAACCAGCATTTCCTCCTATTCCATAATGTTTTCAAAAGGCTTCTCTCTCAGGGTCATTAAAAGTCGGGATTGTGTGGGAAAGGATTAAAACATACATAACACATATATTGAGTCGTATTTACCAAGAATTTAAATATAATTCTTTTAATCTAAATCGCGAAGGGAGATACCTGAATTAGACGGATAGTCTTGCAAGTAAAATAATTCGATTTAGACTGGCAATTGAACACAACTGCCCCCGTGAAAGAAAGTTTAACCCTTTAAAAGACAATCCTGTGTTTTAACAACCCTGAGTAAGAAGGCATTTGAAAACAATGTGGGAAAAAGAGAAAATGCTGGTGACCAACATTTTCTCCTTTTCCCACAATGTTTTCTATCATTTCAATAACAAATTCCAACTATAAGAAACATTTTTTTTTGCCTGCAAATGCTTTAAAATTGGACAAGTCTGAAATTTTGTCGTTTGGTAAAGAGTTAAAAAACTAAAGCAGACTTTTTATGGATAAGAAGCCCATCTCTCTTTTTTTTTTTCGTCAAGCTTGTCCCTTTCTCCCCCCTCCTCCCCCAGCTTTAGGTTAACTAACGCCCAGGGCTCGTAATAAAAGGGTTTTGTGAGTTAAAATCTAGTTAAAATCTAGGCTTTGTAAACACTCATTCCTAGGCCTAGCAAAGTTTTATCGACAGGGCCCACTCGTCTCTAATCGCTTTTTGATTTTTTTTTTATTCACGTAACGACTTATGTTTTGCTTTACGTTATTCGCAGTGCCTCCTCACATTCTACGAACGGAATCAAGTGGCGATTTGGACATTGAGGAACTAGAGACGGTAAAACTCACATGTAAAGCAACCGGAGACCCTCATCCAACAATTACGTGGTACAAACGATCTCTGACGTCAGCAGATTCTAAAGATAGTGGGTGTTTTTCTACCGCATCCTAACTAATTTCTTTAATTCTTTTATCATAAGACACCATTTTATGATTCCTTTGAGCGATTTGTGACGCCATAAGGTTAAAAAAAGAGCTTGTAGGTGTCTTCGTGTCATTTTCTTTCTGCCGTATGGTTCAAGAGGCTCGCGACATAACTTCATATCAGCATACCCTACAGATAATAAAATCTTCTGTATTTGATGTAAGAAGATTCTCGGATGATGACATGTCTTTTGACTGGGGAAGAAGTTTGAAAATATTGTTGAAAACAGTGAGAATACTGGTATTCCCAGCATTTAGAAATGCATTTATTCTTTTTTTTTTACAAGACCCAGGAAAAACCAAATGGTTTAGCCAATCAAATTGTGTTACTTTCTAAGTTTAGAACGGGAATGCCATTGGCTCGTTGTCAATATCAATTCCAAACAATAGATTTTGCCCATTATCATACAAATACGATCTTTGCATTACACGTTTTTTTTAGAAAATATTCTGAACATGGGAGAAAATTGTTTGTTACACACTATTACCAATTTTCTCTCATTGTTCCATATTATACAATTGATTTATTTATTCCTTATGTTAGTTGTATTTTTTTACTGGTTAGTTTGAAATAGCCTGTTAGGTAATGGCTTGGGCTGGAATGCAATGAGAAACGTTCCCCCTATTTCACCCCATGATAAAGTTTTGGCGCACAAGTTTCTAACTTCGTCACGGAGAGCAGTTTGACATGAGAGCACTAAAAACCTGATTTGTTGTTGAGCTGGCTTTTACAGCAATGCGCTTTGGCGCATGTCTATCCACTGTAGTCAAGCAGCGTGCGTTATGGTTAGTGTTTGGATGGGTGACCAAGCCGCTGCTCTATACAACTGAACTGAAGAGGGGATTGAACAGTTTCACTGAATTATCTTAATCAGTTCAGTTCTTAATCTTAATCGGTCCAAATGACTCTCTTTCATCTTGGTTGGATACAAATACCTATGTACAATGCGTCACTCTCTGGAATTTGCAGTTAAAGCCGTGTTAGTAATTGACCTATAAAGTGAAGCAAGCTATGGAGGTTAAACTTTATATCAAATTACGACATTCGTCTCATGAGAGATAAATTGCGTAACATTTTAGCGACACCAAGATTGCTTTACGTATTAATTTACTAATAACGAGATCAATGTACGTTCCGACATTTTACTAATTTTTAACCCTCTACCAAACATTTTTGTCTGAAAAAACACAATGAGAAAAGAGAACATTTACTTGTAATAAGTATTTTCTCCCTCCTACCGCTCTAAAGATAAAGATCATCGTGCAACCAACATTTTTATTGTCGAATACAAATGCTTTCTTTATGGACAAATTCACATCGTTTATCATTTAGTAAAGAGTTTACATTTTTGCATTTAGACTTGAACAAGCAAGGCGAGACATTGGTTTTGGAGAACATCAAGCGGTTTGAAAGTGGTGTGTACATCTGCAAGGCTGATAATGGTGTGCCGATACCTGCATGGAGACAGATGGAAATCAAAGTACAGTGTAAGTAAAAAGTGGTGCTGCAAGTGTCAGCGATATCTGTAAAATAGACTTAAAAGCGTAAAAAGAAAAAGTCAAAGTACACAAGTAGTATGTGCATGTACTTGTTCAACTTAGGCAGTTTGTTTCATTCATTTATTTAGGGGATCATCGAATATCGAACAAACTGACGCAAAGGATAAAACAAATCCGGAAATGAAAATAAAAGCATATGAGACAAACTAAAAGACTACCAGTTGGCACGCAACTCTACATATTGTTATGATATTGTATTGGGGATAGATTGGGCTAGAGAGAAAGAAGGTTTTGATAAATTATTAAAGAAAATATATCTTTAGCCTTATTACCTCGAAGTTAAAAAAGTTGCCATTATGGCAAATAAATATGTGCTGAAACAAGATCCTTTGCGAACATGTCTGGAAGTATAAAAATGTAAACTTTCAAAACTATGAGCATTTCAACATATAATAATTATATAATGTTTTCCTCCACCATATTATTGTGGGGGAGGGGGGCGGGGGGGGGGGGGGGGCTAACAGCTTTTCAGCAATTAATAACCTTTGTGAGACTTTTATAGAGCATCACTATATTTCGAAGAATTGGCGCATCTTTGCAAACATTCCCAAAACACACTACTATTTTTCAGCATCGGATATTTTCTCATGAATAGAAAAGGTTAGAGGATATAGTTGCAAAAGGTAAAGAGAATGAATCTTGTCCCAAAGACAATTATAAGTTGAAGACACCTAGCAACATCACGATATACTTTTATTGATAAATAAAAGAGTTTAATTGCAATTTTACAGATGCACCAGTAGTAAGAGTTCTCAATTCACGAATTGGTCAAATGCTGCGGAAAGAAACCGTTCTTGAATGCACTGTGACGTCATATCCTCGATCGAAAATCACGTGGTTTAAAAACGGAAGAGAGGTACACCATAGCTACCGATACAGAATCGAACTGTATGATGGAAAGTTCGACACGTGGTCGCTTTCACTTCAGATTCTAAATATAAACGAAAGTGACTACGGTGACTACGTATGTGAAGCTAAAAATATCATGGGGGAAGACCGTGCAGTGACGACATTATACGGTATGCTTAGGCATGCTTTCAATACCTTCAAATTTCGTTAGTTAGTCACTATCTTTTAAAGGGTAGTTTTCGTCGATAACTCAAAGCTGTCGCTGCAGTAAATATTTAAACCGACAACAAATGATCACATAAATATAATGTACTTCATAGCAGAAAATATTGTGCGAAAAGGTGAGCTTACTTCAAATAGGTTATTTCACCTTTTGTACATACATGTCTGATTCTATTGTTTTTTCTGAATTTTTTGATGCTGTTGAATCAAGTATTTTTTTAAGTTAAAAAATGATAATGATAGATAGATAAAGATTTCAAACTGTTAGAAACATTTTATACATACTTACGCAGATCTTTAACGTCAGCTCTTGATGTCGTTTTAACCCATTACTGCACACATTGTTTTTTTTTCTTTTTACGCTCCGGCGATTAAGGTATTTGTGACTTACGGTGTATGCGGAGAAATCGCTTTTAACGAGCAACAGCTCAGCCTGCCTCAGTGTTTTTCAATGCTAGTATTTGTACAATAAGTCATGCCCTAATTAGGCAATGAACACCACAGTACCTTCAGTGCTTTAATTTATCCCTGCTTTAAAGAGACTGATACAACATTGACAGCTAGGCGGACAGGTTTTTGGTTAAGCCCGCCCTTTTTTTCACCTAAACTTTTCTGATCATAGAATACAGAGAATATACAACAAGTACAGAGCCGCCAGTGACTTTCTACCCATTCATAACTACACCATACGACGAATATTTGTTCTACGAATCAGTCACCGGACCTAACCATGTAGAAATTTACGATCAATATGTGGTTTTGGCCGACGGTAAGACGATCCCCATCGACCAGTATAAAGGAACCTTCGTGGGACATCAAGGTTCTCAAAGTATGTAGTTTGCCTCCAATCTTTATCGAAATAAACCATTTGTTTTACTTAACTCTTTACCAAACGACAAAGTTATAGACTTGTCCAAGTTTAAAGTATTTGCGGAAGACGAAATGAATGTGACTCAGATGATGGGATTTGTCTTTCAGAGGGTAGAAAAGACAGATGCATAGGCAGAAAATGCTGGCTACCAGTATTTTGTTCTTTTTTCCACAATATTTTCCAAAGGCTTTTTCCACAGAGTCGCTGAAACAAGGGATTGTTTGGTCAAGGGTTAAAACAACTTTGGTGTTCTTATTGCCTCGGACAGAAATTTTGGCCATAATCTGGCCCGCAACATGCGAAATGAGACCTTCGGACATTTGCGTAAAGTGTCGTCCCGGATTAGCCTGCGCAGTCTGCGCAGGCTAATCCGAGACGGCACTTTATGACTACATAAGATTTTCTCATACAGTAGACTTTCATGAAACAGAAAATTGCACAAAAACGGGAAGTGTCGTCACGGATTAGTCACAGACTGCACAGGCTGATCTGGGACGACACGCTTTTACGCATATGTCCAAAAGCCCCTTTTCGTGTGTTGCACGCCATATCAGGTAACTCTCATGACATTGAGGACGAGTATCACTATTTCGATGTCTGGCTAACAGTAAGCTATCGATGCTGATCAGCATATAGGGCGTGATGCGATAGTGATGCTCATTGCAACACATTTAGCACTTTACAAAAAGACACAATTTCGACCTGTCCAAATTGAAAGCATTTGCAGACAACGTATCAAATTTTACCTTAAGTTGGAATTTGTCTTTAATAGGACAAAAACGTTGTTGGAATAGGAGAAAATACTTGTTACAAGCATGTTCTTCTTATCTCACAATATTTTTAAAAGCTTTACTTTTCGGGAATCGTCAAAATATGGGATTGTTTTGTGAAGATTAGACAACCATTGATTGATTGTATGGTGTTTAAGGCCGTTTTCAATATTATTTCAGTTTAATCGCTGCAGCCAGTGCACCTTTATGTGCTTTGTCTGAATTTCTTTTTTCTTAAGTCACAGGCTGCTTTCCCACACAATCATGGTCGAATCAACGATACGTGATGAGAGAGAAAAAGTCTTGTCGCGGTGAATATCATCAATCCTCGGAAAGAAATTTGGATCAAGCCGAGGATTCGAACCAGCGATCTTCTGGTTTCAATTCCCGTATGTTACTGACTGAGCCACCAGGCTCGGCGTTAAACAACAAAGGTTCACATATTTTCGAAAGAGCATTTCATTTACTATGGTTAGCTTTTATATTGTAGATACGAGGATAAATTATGAAATGAAGGGAACGCGTTTTAAACCTTATCCTGCTAAATTAATTAAATAAAAACTTTCAAACCGAGAGTAAAAACATGAGTAATGTTATTTCAAACTTACTTTTTTGAAAAAAAAAAAAAAAAAAACCCAAAAAACTCCTTAACGGACAGTGTAGATCCAAGGTCACACTGCACATCCTGTGCAGTGTGATCTTGATCTACACTGTCCACAAAAGGTCAATGAGTCGTGCTTAGCAGCTTTAGGGTTCAATAACTAGGTCAGTTTAAAGCGTAATCGGATGCTAGTGCTAGGTCAGCTACTTGAAGATTTGAATTAATGACGCCTCCACATCCTTATTAAAAGCGCTTGTACTAATTGCTGTTGACAAGCGTTTTTTTTTTGCTGTTAGTTTATCATCAAGCAGCTTTCATAGTGGATGTTAAAAGATCAGACACCTTGCGAGTGATCTCGATCTATGCTGTCCGCTACAGATGTCAATGTCGTTTAATGGAGAAAAAGAAGCGTTACATTTGTTGTGTGTGTTTGTGTGTTTTTTTTTAATTTTTCTCAACTCTTTTGCGAAATTACTATCTCTTCTCTCCCTGCAGATTATGGACAAAGTATCGGAGATCGTGGTGGAAGCGGAGTAATTTGTAAAAGTGACCTTTTACTACAAATACTGTGTATTATTGCGCTTGTGTTCAGTTTATGAAAATAATTCGTATGTTCCAGGTTTCTACCTTAGCTGCCAAAGTAAATACATGTTATATAACAAGGAGAATAACAATAACAAGATATCAAGATATCGATGCTGTACATAGCTGTATATAAATATTATGTACAACATTCCATGGAGTAAAATATACTGTTCCTTTTTTGTGTACTGTATAGTGTATATAGCTTATAATGAATGGTTGGACTCGAGTTACTGTTTTCTACAAAGTTTGTAAAACTATATCGAGAAAAGAGCAGTTTGCTTGTATATCAAACTAGAATTAATTGGCCTTTTCCCCCGTTAAAGTTTCCAAAAAAAAAAAAATGTAAATGCAGGGGTGTAAAGAAAATACATTAACTCTTTACCAAACAATCCCGTGTTCTAGTAACCATAGAGAAGATTGCTTTTGAAAACGTTGTGAGAAAAGGAGAAAATGCTGGTAACCAGCATTTTTTTTTTATTTTCCCACAATGTTTTCTATCCTCCCACGGAAAAATTTTCCTTTTTTGAGCCACATTTGTTTTGTCGTCTGCAAATGCTTTTAATTTTGACCAGTCTAAAATTTTGTCTTCTGGTAAAGAATTAGAGTGTTTCAAACCATTCCATTTAAAAGTCTCAAATTTAAAGGACTATCTTCTGATAGGTGCAAAGTAAACTTTTAGAACCAATCACAAATGATTGATTTTGTATCATAGAATTATTATAATGGCATTGCTTGCGTGTTTGTGCCTGCCTTCATCATTAATGCTGCATACTTTTTTGATGATTCTTTGTGTAATTGAGTAATTGTCATCCTCTGAATAGTATATCTTGTTATTACGACTACCGCCTTTTAACCCTTTACTACACGAAAAAGTTTTAGACTTGTCCAAATTGAAACCATTTCGAGGAGTGAGTGCGAAACTAAAAAAAACCTTCTCATTTATGTGAAAAGCATTTTAGACCATCTTGTTTCTTCTTTACAAGACACCCATTTTTCAGCGTAGATACACTTTTTTTTCAGCGTAACTGGATGTGCTGGTTTTTGACTTACTTTTTGATACCGATAAAAAGTGAATAAATAGAAATTTGTGATTGGTGAAAAATGTAGACACGTTTATTCTAAGGGCCCTTGAGGTAAAAAGATGTAGACATGTTTATTCTAAGGGCCCCTGCCTATTTACTGTCAAATTTACGCCGTCTGTCTTTTTAAAAGATATTTCTTGTTCATGATAAATTGGTATTTTTTCTAAATTAGTGAGTCAAAACCTAGATGTAATCACTTGAAACCATTTAAAACTCATTTTGCATTATGTATCAAGGCAATGTACCGTGTACACGTCCTATTAACCCTTTCCTGCGCAAAAAAAAAATTAGACTCCACCAAATTCAAATCAGCAGCAGTCAACAATTTAAAATCAGTACAAATGAGCTGTAGTTCTCTGATAATGTAAAACAAAAACGTTGTGGGAAAAGGAGAAAATGCTGGTTACCAGCATTTTCTCCTTTTCCCACAATATTTTAATAGGCTTCTTTCTCAGGGTCATTAAAACTCGAGATTGTGTCGTAGAGGATTAAATAAAATGTTCTATTCTGTTCCGTTGATTATACGAAGGACTTTATGAGGGAGTTTGGTACTGAAACAGCCGTAAAGAATTAGAGGGGGAGACTTTCTTCCCTCACCGACGACAGAATGTTAGGCTTGTCCATATTGAAAGCATTTGCAGACGATAAAGTAAATGTGACTAAAGAAACTGAAAATTGTAGTTTTACTGGTAGGAAACATTGTGGGCAAAAGAAAAAGTCTACTTTTTAGCATTCTCTCTCTCCCACAATATTTTCAAAGGCCGTATTCTTCTTGGTTTTTAAAATTCGATATTGTTTGGTACAGGGGTTATTTTTTCTCCATGTGCATCCTTATTTAACCCTTCACCAAACGACAAAACTTTGGACTCGGTAAAAGCTTCTGCAGACGATAAATTAATTGTAGCTCAAGTGGCTATTTCTGTAGAAAACTTTGTTGGAAAAGAAAAAAAAAAAAAAAAAAATGCTGGTTTACAGTACTTCATTCTTTTTCCCACAATATTTTTTTCAAAAAACGTTCTCTTTCATGGTCGTTAAAACTAGAGTTTGTTTGGTAAAGACTCAAAGAATTATATATATATATCTCATTGACATGCAGATAAGAACTCTAAGTCTATGTATGGGAGAGAAGGTCCGAATATAAGGAACTTAATTACGAGTACTAAGAATGAACCGTTTGTCAAAGCTTCATTTTGTTTTGAAGGGCTCTATACATCATTTTATATACAACAAGCAGTGTTTCTTATCTAGGTCTTTTTTATGATTGTACTATTTCTATGAATGAGCCATGCTCTTGCAAAAGGGGTTTTAATGCATCTTTTTGATGCATAATACCATGTAAGTCATCGCATAATTATGAATCCGTATTTCGTCTTACAATAGAGTGGATCTGAAAGTACAATAGTCCTTTGACACGCAGAAAATTAACTAATAGCAAAGGGTTTCGACCCATGTCAGCCTGCGCGGACTGCGCAGGCTGACATGTGTCGAAACTATTTGCAGATGAATTAAACCCCTTTTTGACAGAGCATGGCTCAAATACACTAAAATATATTGCTCTCATCCTCTCTACAGCCATGCATGTTAATATGAAACATAATTTTTATTAAAACTAAAAAGCTTCGTGTTTTTATTTTTACGAAATTTGCTTTGGTATTGGAGCATTTATAGATGGACACAAGTGGTGTCCTATTATTAGCGCTTTTGGACTGAGTCACTGATTGGTTTCTGTGACAAAAAGTCTTAGAGTAAGAAAGATAGACAATCAGCTCTACATGTAAACCGATAGGTAGACAGACGAACGAAAGACGGACGGGCAGATGCCTGTGTGTCGTAATTTAACCAAGGTAGGTAACTCAACTACATCATTTCACAAAAACATCTAAACACAGTGATCTCCCTTGGTAACCTTCATTATTTCTTTTATCCATTCTGTCAGAAGGCTTTCGTTTGAAAGGTTTCAATCAAGACTTCGCATAAGATTTGGCTGCACAGAAAGTGACTGATCTTTGATCTATATGGTCCGCTCGATTAGTCTAGGCTGTCAGTTACTTTTCATGTAGAGTTTCATGTGATTGTACTTTAAAGTTCCTTAACCACTCATTTTAAGTCAAATATCTCTCATATCGTTGATATTTTATCAAACTATAGTTATTTTTGTGGCTTTATGGCAAACATTACACCTGGCGGTTGCGGGATTGCATCGATTATGACGGAAAGAAAATGCAATTTTGGACTTGGCTCCACTCGTTAAACCGAGGATATCGCATGATGCTTGTCATGTGACTGTGTTCGACCTTCGCCTTGCATATTCATGCAGCTGGAAAGTGGCGTCGAGATGTTCTACACACTGTACTGTTGCAACAATCTATGTCACAAGAAGTCACTCGCAATTTACTCGAGGATGTCGGAGTTTTATATCGAGAGTGCAGTGGAATGATTTCGAAGACAGAGGAGATATAAATTTCGTATGTGTAAATTAACATTTAGCCTTTTTGCTGAAAGAACAGGAAAATACTTCATCCTACAGATAGACGTGTGCGCCATTTCCTGTGTTGAAACAATTAGCTTTTTATTTTTAGATGGGGTTATGCAAATGACTCTAGCGATAAACTTTCCTCGTTGTTTTCAATTTTAATCGGACCTAATTTGCTCCCGACAAAGATTCATTTTCAATAACAAATCTGAAATTTCTTTTTATTCTTTGGGGTCATAGATATTGCTGATGTATTGATTTAAGCACATTTCTATATTTGGATTAAAGTAAGTAGCTAGAGACCTTTAACCAGTCATTTAAGGTGGGTATTTTTCACAGACTGTTTGTTTATACCTAATCCGAGAATAATTTCCGTATTATACCCAAAATCTGCGTTGCTAGGGTTTATTTACATAGAAATACTGTTTAAAGCGCGTGTTTCTGAAATAGCTGACTTAGAGAGGGTCGATTATAGATTACAATTGCAACTCACATATTACAGACCTGTGATATAGGTTTATTTCCCCCATGAAGTCTTCGAGGCACAAAATCGGCAAGGAATGGCAAATGGCCCACATTGGAGAGACCCTTACGAAGATAGAATTCCCAGCCATGTTAAAAAATTGTATGGGATCAAGTCACCGCTATGGAAAATGCGTGCAATGCTTTCCTTTGAGTTTGTTTGTTTCCTGTGAGTGCAAAGGGTATCAATTGACAAATCTAAACTTTCACCCTCTAGGATGACAGCTTAGCTACAGCACCTTCGAGTGAATATAGCCAGTCCACACTTGATGCTGAGCCAAGTACTGTAGATGCAATGAATATCTCCAGACCTCCAGATAAAAGGGAGTGATAGTATCCTAAATCCATTATTTCTCTTCCAAACCCTATGTTGTGGGTACTCATTAGAATCGTCTCGATGAGACGATTCTAATGAGTACCCAAAACATAGGGTTTAGTGGAGAGTGATCAATATTTTCAATTTTGAAATCAAAATAACTCCCACTATCTGGAGCTCTGATTATTATCTCGGATGTAGCAGCCAGCGAGGAGATCAAATTAGAAGGTACTACCAGCACACAAAGCGTGAGTCAGAAAGCCTAACAATCTGGTGATGCCTCTATGTAGGCAAGGGAGACCAAAAACCAAAACCAAGGCGCCAGTCCCTCAAAAGAGACACATACCAAATCAGAGACAAGTAAAGTACATGTAACTCCCACTAGGAAGGATCATGATCACGTGTCGCCTGCACTTCACATCTTTCACCTCCTGAACAAAAAAAAAAGGCTGTGTAAATAAGGCATAAATTGCCTACGGCTGTCTCTGGTTCCAAAGCCTTAGCAAAGGAAGAAAGGGGGAGAGAGAGGGAGAGAGAGAGAGGGGGGGGGGGGGGCAGAAGAAGTTAAAAAACCCAAGAAGCTGAGGAAAAAAAGGGGCAGTGGGAACTGAAAAAAAAAGAGTGTCTGCCGATAACAGTTCACGAAAGTGTCGATAAAAGGTAAATTGCTTTAGAATAAGTGAAAAGATGGTGGCAACGTGCGCTATTGCCACAATGCTGTAGAAAATGGTGTACTGCAAGGGCAGTTTGGTTATGTGTCAACTTTAAGTTTCTTGGCATTCGACCCACTTTTTCTATACAACCTACTTTCACTGTAAGAAACCACTTAAGTCCACTGTCTCTGTCTTCCTTCTCTTATAAAATTAAATGACGAAGAGCTGAGACAAAGTGGGGTTCTTGATATTGATAGTGTAGAACAAGATCAGATTGAACATAATTGTGTCGTCTGATCCTGTTCTACTCTTACTTACTCTTTGTGACATATTCTGGCAACTTTGGAGATGCCATATTTTGGTATTTTTTCAGACTGAAAATGTTCAATTAATCATTCAGCGCCCGAAGGGTAAAATGAAAATCTGTAATGTACCGTGGATTATTTGAAACCTCTTCAGTGTAAAACATTTTTTGATAAAACTTTTGGCGAGTAATTGTTTTAGAATTCCCTGAAGAAACACCAATTAATGTAATTTCTAATTATAACGTTGATCACTTAGCTGCTGCTGGCTGTAAGAAATAAACGTATGTAACCCGGGAAAATAGGTTTTCACTATTGGTTAGAAATCTTTAGTTTAATTCATACGTGTAAAGATCTAGTCGGGTTAAATCGACAATGGTTGACCTAAAAGTAGCTGAATGCTCGATTGATTAGTGTTTACGCCGCTTTCCACATTATTTCAGTCATATCATAACGACAACTCGCTAATTCATTCGAGCCCGATGCCTCCAGGTTACGAGTCTTTCACTTTTCCCCTGAGCAACGCAAGACATCCCGCCCCCCGCAAAAGTAATAAACCTAGATCTATAACCTATTTGTTTAATCTGAAAGTTGTTAAAATAATTTATAATGCAAATAAGTGTTTTCAAAATTAAGTAACGTCCCTTGTCAGAAATCTCAATTTGGAAGAAAATTGTCATTGAGAATTATTGCCGTGAGAATTCTAAAAAGGGAAGACCCAACAAAATTGTAAGAATTTTCATGCTATTTCTCCGGCATTTCTAACACACTTGTGTGAAGACTGACGATTTGCCATTTGTCACGGAAAGAAAGAAACAGAACTATCCTGTCAATAGAAATAGATGGTTTGTGTCTTCGATTTGAAAGTTATTGGGCCAAGCGTAGGAATCCTATATATATGTGAGTAAAAGGCGAATAGGAAAAAATTTCGGAGCCGAACCTGATAATTTTGTTCGCTCCAAGACACCAAGCGTTATTCTACTCCATTTATCCTGTTTCTCATTTCCGACTAAATTAAATACTTTGCTTGAAATAACGCACATGTATATCGACGTCTTTTTCGTTATGGGTAAAACTGAAAAAACTCTGTTTAAATCTAGCGTCTTTATTCTGTTATGCAGCTGCAATAAATGACGTCATGAATTGTACAAGCCATAAATGTTACATTTACTTCTTCAGAAAGAGGTAAGTGAAAAAAAAAAAAAGAAAATAATTAAGTGGTTTTTGTGTCATGAAACGAATAAGGCAAAGATTTACGACGAAACAGAAAGGTTCTCTAGGCAGCTTAACAATCCTGTGCCTGGTGTTGATAAACTTATCATCGTACTTTTCTCAAACATCCAAGTGTGTGTGTGTGTGTGCAGAAACAGTTTACGATACAATGCTTCCAAAGATCTGGAGGACGTATCTTCATTAGTCAATTCACAAATCATCAAAATTCCCTCTTGCTGTACTATTTCATATTTACACCTGCAATGGAACTTACATTCTAGACTGCCAACTAACAACGTCTATCAACCAAAGACAAATTATGTGCCAAATTCAATTTCTACGCTGTAAATTAGTTGTTATTCTACATGTAATTCAAGCGTTCTTTCTCCTTACTAGAACAACTCCGCTTCTGTCGTAGGCTAATTGAATGCCACCCAAAACAGACCAGATTGCTGAAAGAAGCATGGTCAACTGTGCAAGACGAAAATTCAGTAGAGCAAAGGTTCAGAAGTAAAAACCGTCAAACTTTACTAAGTTGGTTGATCAGTCCAAACTGTTTTGCCAAGTGTTCAGATACTTCAGGAAAGGCCACCCTACCAAAACAAGGAAGGGAGAAATACAAAACTGGACACAAGCACTGTACAAAATTTGTGTGATATAAAACCTATGAGCTTAAATGAAAGGGATGAGTATGATGTACAAATCATTCTGTAAGATTTGTTATCCAAACATCAGGTTCCAAACCATCTGCATCTTCTTTTAAAGAACAAGTTAAAAAAATTAAGGAATATAGAACCTCCCAAGAGACGACGGAACTCAAAGTTACAGGTATTGCTCTAGGATTATACATCAATTCACCATGTGAATTTTACCGGTTAAAGAAAGCCATTGTCCTGGTAATGCGATCAAAGCGCCTTCTACAGTATTTCAAAAACTCTGTTAAACAAAAACCAGGGATTTGTAAGTATAACATGCACTGGGTGGTTATTTAAAACGGTACACTGTAAGAGGTTGGGAAATTTCAAAAAAAAAAGATACTCTAGTTGGTGACTCTGGTAAAAGTATAATTTTTGGTGTCTTTAATTATTATCTGTAGCAGTTACAAACTTATATCAAACTGATAAACCCCAGAACAGATCAATTAAGGTTAGGTATAGGAATATCATAGAAATATTTCTGTCTGTAGCGTTTTAAGTCAAGGACAAAAAGCCGGATATGTATGGTGAAACTAGTCACTTGAAATTAACTTTCGGCGATACATTTTGCTGACCCTGTCATTAAATCGTGGAGATGCTTATTGAAGGGTAGTCCTAGTTAGCCGGTTCGCAGTTCTTCGGTTATATGACAAACTGACGGATAACCAAAAATATACGGCACCCTGTTATGTTGTCAAAATTATTGTAAGAGAATGAAGAGAGCTTTTTTCCTAGTTCCGAACATACATGTAATTAATCATTGGTCTCTATTCATTTTCGTATCATTTCTTCTCGCCTAAAGGACTTCACAAAGAATCCAGGTCTCTTCTTGAATGGCAATGACCTGTTTATGAACTTTTTATGTTTTGAAATTTAAGGAATCGTTGGCCTAATTATTTCGCCCATAGGACTTCTAAACCAAACCAGTCACCTCTAATCATATCGGAAAAATTATTTTGCTCTCTGAATTTATGAAATTGTCCTTTTCAATCTAGAAAAACAGCCAAAAAGCTTCATGTTGAAAGGTTGTCTTGACCAGAATATGAAACAAATAAAAGGAGTGTGTAAGATTCTTTATCGGACTGGATGTTTTAACCCTTCATCACAAAATTCCGACATTTAATGACCCTTACGCAGGAGGACTTAGAAAACATTGTGGAAACCAGCATTTTCTCACAACGTTTTCTATCCTGTCAAAGAACTTCGGTTCACTTGTATCACTTTCGATATTTTTCCTGTCTGCAGAATTTTTAATTAAGAAGAGTCTAAAATTTGTCGTTTGGTACAGAGTTAGAGCAACTTAATATTAGTTCAGCGTTGGAATGATTAACTTATTTTGAGCAAAATCTGGTGCTTTGCAGAGATTACTCTGAACAAATCATACAGTGTGCCTTTTGTATTATGACTGTACACAATGCAATATTAAACACTGAATAATTATATACTTTCATAAGCCGCTTGCTTGACAAGAAGCATGATAGTGTGACAGTAGCTGTAGTATTGTACAGTGCACGTATACCTAGAAAGAAAACAATGAAAGCATTGACAAGAACGGATCACAAAATTAAGTTTTATCGCCTTCTCTTAGACTTGTACATGTATATCTTATTGTACGCTCGTACCTATGTAAAGGTGTTTGATCGCAGACAATAATGAAAATAAGGATCTTCTAGAATGAATGGGATCAAAAGAGTATTGCAAAACCTGTCCGTATAGATGTTAGCCTTTCAGAATCTTAACAATAGTTGGTTCCGTTGACAATTTCAATTTTGCAGGATGAAGCTTAATTAGAGAGGTCGCTGGCAATTCGCCATTATATAGTACCAAACGCCGGGATAAATCACACTGTGATCAGCCTCTAATTGCTTGACTGGATAATACCTGGAGCCTTTCTTTGAAAGTTTACCTTCAGCACACCACCGCTTTTCTCTCCGTTCGTGACTTTTGGAGACGTTGCAGACAAAGGAGTAATTTCTCCTTCTCCAATAAAATTTAACACTTAAATTCATGGTTACTTCGTATTTTACGAGGATGAATTCATAGTAATCTATTGCAAAAAATGATTTATGTGATATACCTGCCACTTTTTCACTTTTTACCAAACGACACAAATTGTGACTTCTCCAAATAGAAAGCATTTGCAGACGACAAACTGAATGTTGCACAAATTTGTAAATTTTTCTTTGAAAAGGTAGAAAATATAGGGAAAAGGAGAAAATGCTGGTTACCAGCATTTTATCCTTTTCCCACAATGTTTTCAAAAGTCCTTTTCTTTGTGGTTGTTAAAATTTTGGATCGTGTGGTAAAGCGTTAAAGGATCACTTTTTACTTTAGATACGGAAATATGACCTTTTCTGTTTTTACCGTTTTTTATATAAACGATAATATCAAGTGGGGATCTACTTTTCGTCCTACTTGTTTGCTACCAGTATCTGCCTATCCCAATTTTTCATATTGTTACATGATATTGTTATTTGGTAGACCCTCAAAACCGTTTATATCGGAGCTTGTTTATTATCTGTTCTCTATTACAAGTTCCACTTTAGTCTGAAAATAGGTGTAGGGTCTTAAGGGTCAACTTCAGCGCTCCTCTATTTTCCATATATGAAGGCATAAATAAAACTGATCTCAAGAAACATAAAGACAATTTTGATGTTTTCTGTAAAAACGGAGATATTAGTAAAAACATGGTTGGCACATCTGTGCGTTTTTTTTTTTTCAAATCTACGCTAAACTGGAAGTAACGCAGGAGAAGTGACCCACTATTTTGTTTAGCGAGGGAATAATATGAAAAGAAGTGTAATTTACAATTTATTTGATAAAAATTAAATGCTATAAATCTCCTTGTTTGCGCAGTCAGTTCAGAACAAGAAATATCTTAAAAAAGACGGCGTAAGAGGTATTGAAATATAAAGATTGAAACTCTTCAGTCTTTCAATTTGAATGATTAAATGAATGGCGTTTTACACCGCTTTCAACATTATTTCAGTCTATCACGGCGACAGCTCACATATTCATGTATTTCCTGGGTTTTACCAGTAATAGGCTAGGGACACACCCACGAAAAGCCCAGCGGATCAGGTGGGGCTCGAACCCGGGGCCTCCAGGCTACGAGTCCCACACTTTACCACTGAGCCACGCAGGACCCCTCTTTCAATTTGAAGAAAAACAATGAAAAGTAGCCTCGCCAGCAGTTGCTTCTTTTTTCGTCATTGTTTTGCATGTATTTTTCAAGATTATTTTTATATGGTGTCAATGAGCGCTTGTGGTATCGATTAGCGATAGCAATGGTTGTATATTGGTGTTTTTATTGTGACTTAATAGGTCTGCAGGGTACCGTAAAATAAAGATTTGGCCACATTTTATACTATTCATAATTTACTATATATTCATTCGAATGTATCAATCCAAAGAAATAGGTCAAAAGAAAGAGTATTTAGCCACGCCAGGAAAAAAGAAACTGTTGTGAAATGTTGCTTCTACATATACAATTTGTCCCTAAAGCTGCAATCCGTCGCTTAGGAGTGGGATTAATTGGCTGAATGTAAATACCTTTTTTAATCATTCCAAACACAAAAAATTATTATGACGGATTTATAAACACGTTACTATGGCAAAGCTCGAAAAACACGAAGAATGTCGGGTAGCTGTTATTGCATAACATTAGATAAATCTTTTTTTTAAACATTTACCAGACAATCCCAAGTTTAAAGACCCTGAGGAAAAAGGCCTTTGAACACACTATAGGAACAATAGCACATGCTGGTGACCAGTATTTTCTCCTTTTTATACTGTATTTCCTTCTCTTTCTAATACAAATTCTGCCAATTGTGCCACATTAAATTTGCCGTCTTCGAAATATTTTCAATTTAGACCGCGTAAAATGTTGTCGCTTTGTAAAGAGTTTAAAGCGTAACATTTTAAGTGTTGCAGATAGGTCAGTCAGTAGGGACTCTGTTCACATAGTTTTGATGCTTGTAGCTTCGAATCCATGCAATGGCTTAATAAGTTTGTTATATTTTTGTATTTTCTCCTTAACATTGAGTGAATAGTCGCGCTCTAATAATATTTTTTTACCCAGAATCAACTTTCTTCTTGTAAACTTTGAAAATCCAGTTTTATGCAGCTCTTCTATATTCTCGATAATTCTGTCCTTTACGTACATAGTAATCCAGGGGTCCTTAGTTTCAATTCATTCCAGCTCGGCTGCATTTTTGCAAGGGTTTGTAATAATATCTTTAGTTAACGAAGGTACATGTAGCTTATTAAGATATCATCATACATTATAACAACAGCGTAATGGATTACTTACTTACAGTATAAAGCCTTCGGTAAAAATACACACAACATTCTTGCCTAAAAATATTCCCGCACACATGCACACACTCATACCAGGACATAAATACATGTACATGTATTGATTACGAACTTAGAAAAATGATAGCTTCAACAAGCATATGTAGCGATATCACGAAAAGTCATTTACAGACATCATGAACTCTTTAGATTTCTGTTGAAGGATGCGATGTTAGTGATTGACTTGATATGTAATGGAAGAATTGAATTCAAATTCTTCATACAATGCATAGGAAAAGGTATTTTCTTATACTCAGTTTTGGGAATGCATTGATGTGAAATTTCATTGTTTGTTTCTGATCTAACTTTTGTAAAAATGATTGCTACTTAAATTTATAAGACTCGACATGTAATGAGGAGTTAAGCCATTTATTGTTTTATAAATCATCAAAATAGTAAAGTACAGTGTATATGCAACGAGTTTTAAATGTTAGCCATTTTAACGAGTTTTAAATGTCAGCCATTTTAACGAGGCAAAAATTTCCTTAGAACAGCATCTCCTGAGTGTGTTTAGAATTATTCTTGCAGCTCTTTCTTGAATTTTCGTTATTCTACTTACAAATGCAGATTTGCTGTGATTCCATATTATACACCCATAGTTGAAATATGGGGTTATGTATGAGTTATAAAATATCAGCCGCATTTCTTGAGTCAAAAAGCAGTTGATTCGTTTAAGCAGATGTAATTTCGTTGATAACTTTGCACATGTTTGTCTATATGAATCTTCTAGGACAGTGTACTGTTAATGTATATTCCCAAAATTTTCCGTGAACTTACATATTCTATTCTATAGCCAAGTGCTTTTAAATTACGATTCTGTGTCTGTTAAAGTCTATTCATAGTTTCTATCAGGATACACGTAGCCTTATTAGAGTTTAAAACCATGTTATTATGTCGGCAACATTGCCCCACTTTGAGTAGATAATCTTGTAAGGTCGTTTTGATTTGTCTGATAGCGTTTTGATTTGTCTGATAGACGAACTAGAATTATGCAGTTTCATCATCAGCATACTTGTCAAGGTTTGAAGAAAGATTTAAAGGCAAATCATTTAGTGAAAATAGAACGGGTCCCAGAATAGAGCTTTGTGGAACCCCTGATAAAACAGGCCTTGTCAGACACCGAGGTTCCATTTTTAACCATTTGAAGTCTGCCATTTAAATATGACCCAATCAATTTGCATGCAATATCCGAAAAATTATACAATTCTAACTTATGCAGAAGTATGTAATGATCAACCAGATCAAAAGCTTTTCTGAAATCAAGGAATACAGATTGGTAATGGCACATTAAACATGGCCGTGTTTCCCTATCATATGAAATTGATTTCTCAGTGTAATTCAAAATTTGGAAAGTAACACTATCTGTTAAGCCAATCAGAAAGAGCATTTCTTTAAAATCCGGAAAATTCTTGAGAGTTAACCAAGAATACTTGGACAAATTGTTGGTGACTATGACCCCTATGTTTACAGTAAATTTGCATATAAAAGAAATGAGAAGACATTGCACGTTGTATCGTTTAATACAAACTTTAATTCAGAGACATCAATCATTTAAACATAAAAAGCATACACATGTTCATGTTTTTTTTTTGTAATTTAAAATAAATTCTATGATTTTCAGACATTAGAAATCGAGTGTTTGAGCTGTTGAGAAACTGATTGAAAAAAAAATATGTGAAAGCAAATGTTTGATCGTTCGTTTACACAAAACTGAAATTTATAGCGATCTACACATAAATCGCAAAAGCAAAGATCTATATGCACATAAAAAGTGTGGATTTTTATTCACCGACCCTTCAAAATGAATTCTCTGTCCTGATAATTTTGACTGAGAGGAATTGTCCCAAACATTAAATGGCTAGTCATTGAAAAATGTCGTAAATCTTTACTAAACGACAATTTCCAGATTAGCCCTTTTATGGAAAGGATTTCCAGACAAGTTGATTGTTTCCAAAACCACGGTATTCGGTGCTTTAAGGATAGAAAACAGGGTCGTAGAAACGCTGTCCGGATTGTTCCCAAGGAAAAGAATCGATCGACCAAACCGCAGCGCTCCGTGATAATCAAGCGTGTGTAAACTATATTTAAACCTTAAGCGAACTAACCCTAAGTTTTAACGACACATGACAGTGAAAGCTTTCGAAAACATTTTGCGAAAAGGGGAATAGGCTGGCAACCAGCATTTTCACCTTTTCCCACAATAATTTTACTCTTCGGAAAAAAAAAAAAATGTTTATCTTTGCCTATGATTTAACTTGTCGTCTGCAAGTACTTTCAATTTGGACAAGTCTGAAATTTTGTCAACCGCTTAAAGGTTAAAAAACTTAAAACGTCTGAGACCCGAGTAAAATAACAATGGATCCGTAGTGTTTTTGACAAGTGTTTTATTCAATAAGCCTCAACAGCAGACAAGCAATGCTTAAACCCTTTTTCTGAAGGACGAGACGTCGGTGCTTCAAGTGGCAACTTGTTCCTGTCATCGACTTTTCCGGCCAAGTGGAAGAAGAAACTTAGAGATGGTTGCGACTTTTCTAGATTAATTATTCCCACAAAAAAAAAAAGGAAAATTTTTTGTTAAAAAAAACTCAATTATTCTACATAGAGTTTACAAAATAAAATCAAAATTAGTGAGGCCTAACACTGATCTTTTCTTTTTTAGGCGCGCAGTGAGGTCGAAAAGTTGAAAGCAATCGAAGATGGCAAATAAAGAAGGTCTTAATAAATTTGACTTGTCTTGAAAGGGTTTAAAAATAGTAGAAAAAAAAAAAAAAAAAAAATGCTTGTAAGTAGCATGTTTTCCTTTTACCACAATATGCGTAAAAGACTTTCCACAGAGTCGTTTAGGTTTTGTAGTCTAATATACTCGACACTATTTCCGTATCTGCCTGCTCCGTTGGATCAGTATCGCTAAGGACCAGCTATCAAGGGTTAACTTGTTCAATACTTCGGATCCCCGCTGGTCAAAAGCCCGCCTGGGTGGCTCAGTGGTGAGCGTGTCGGACTCATGACCTGGTGGTTGTGAGTTCGATACCCGGTTGAGGCGAACTTTCTTTCCGGCGTATTTTCGCCTCTCACCTCTGCTGAAGCATGTGAGAAAAGTAGTCGGTGGCTTTGGAAAGAAAGTTGCGTTAGTACTGGTGTGAGAAAGCCAGGAAAGCCATGATATGACCTTAGCTGTTAAAGTGGCGTTAAACCCCAATACAACCAACCAACCGCTGGTCAAAATCAAGGCTATAAAATTTCTCTGTCACCGCCGTTTTTTTTTCTTCTTGTTATTGTTTTTTTCTACTTGATTTATGTTCGAAGTGGCCTACAGAAAGTGTTAAACGTTGTACTGTGAACGCATTCGTCAGTTTTAAATTTTGCGTTACCTATTACACCCTTTCCAACGCGACAAAATGTAGACTTGCTTTGCAGACGACAATTCAAATGTGGCTAAAATGAGGGTATTTGTCTATGATATGGTAGGAAACAATGTGGGAAAGGTCGCACCCCGAGCGCAACGTGTAACACTCTTGCTAAGCCACTTGCCGCTTTCCAATATAAATCGAGTAGGTAAAAACAAAACAACAAAACGGCGGTGACAGAGAAATTTTGTGGCCATGACTTTGACCAACTATCACCGGAAAGAACTTTGGCCATGATGGGATTCAAACTATCGAACTAGTAAAGCCCTTACAGCTGGTCCTAAGCGATACTGAACGATCGGAGCTTGAAGATACTGAACGAATGTCGAGAATTTCATCAAACCTAAACGACTTTGCGACACATTGTGGCAAAAGGAGAAACTGCTATTTACATGTTCTTCTTAATTTTCCGTAATGTTTTAAACCCTTCAAGACAAGTCAAATTTACTAAGACCCTCTTTAATGGCCGTTTCCAATTGCTTTAAACTTAACGACCTCGCTGCGCATCTGAAAATTAAAAGTTAGACCTCACTCGTTAAAACTCGTAATTGTTTGGTGAAGGGCTAGGGAAAAATCTGACACATAGGTGGATATTTTAAATAAATGGCTTCACCGGCATTGGTCAATTAAGATCAATAATTTTTTACAGCGTTTTCATACTGTTAGATCACAATTAAAATTTGATAATTTTTTTTTTCACTAACAAACGTGCGGGCTCGTTTTTCTTGAAACAAATAACTAAACATAATTTCATTGAAGACAGAAAAGACTTGTGCCATGCTCTGTGAAAACAGGATTTACTGTGTCAGCAAAAAGTATCGACCAAGCCAGCCTGCGCAGTCCGTGCAGACTGACCGTGTTTGAAACTTTTGGTTTTGATATATTTTCTGTTTGTCAGAGGACAAGTCTACCTCATGATTCAGACGGCTGCTATACAAAATGGATATTACAGATCCATAATTATGTGATGACTTGCCTTGTATAATGCATCACGGAGTTACATTGTACCCCTCTTTTACCAGAGAATGGCTCAAAGTTTTGTTATAGTTGAGAATCGTGTTTAGATACAAGATCAGACTGCAAGGTACAGGCGCATAATTTTTCTATCGTCGCCAGTTCTGTTAAAATGGTTGAATAAAGTGACAGAATTCATATAAATGGTGACACTATAACGACAGAAATAATATACACAAATTAAAAGTTAACACTTTGTAAACAGAAAAATATTAAGCCATGAAGATTAATGTAATAAATTGCTCTTCGACATCATTTTGAAAAAAAACGCTAATGTTTGTATGCTTAATGAACCAAACTTTTTGTTGTTCCCGACTATGTAAATCAAGACCATACTGCACAGAACATTTAGAACAATCTCATCTTCTAATGAAATAAAAGTGATTTTATACCGATTGACTTTGTCCTTTCTCAATTAAAAAATGATGTAGCGTAACGAAAAATCGATCTTGTTATGAGAAATAAAACCTTTAATCCTACAGAGTATATAATGTCAGATGTTAAAGTAAGTTTACTGGTATGTATCGGGAACTATTGATGGAGAAGCGTAGAATGTAGACTAAAATCAGACTACACATGTTCATGTACATTCTAATCTTTGTCTACGTTCAATACGAGTATCGCATATAGGATAGGGTTTATCTTCCACTGACACTATTCCTGGGCGAACCTAACTACGTGGTCTGAGTGTCTTGGTCTGGCAACTGCACGGCGATGAAATTGTTCAGATTCACTCTTGCCTCAGGATTAACATTTCCATCAATAAGAGGCTGCGAGACCTCGGATCTGGGACTAGTTTTAACAACCTCCGACTTTGCAAGTTCAAACCTAACGGTCGGACCCGGTTTATAGTTGGGTATCTTGTCAAAATTGATCTTTACTCCAGTTGAAGTAGGTGACGACCGAACAGAACTATAAGATGTTCGCACATACAGAGATTTCTGCGTGAACTCCCGGGCAATATGTGTTCCTCCATTGGACATGAGATTTTTGTTGCCCCACTCGGATTTTAGGCAAGCACAACATCTGACGAGTTCCCGTTTTAAGTTTATTGTAAATAATCCTGCAACGATACAAGAGGAAATTTCTGAAGATGGAATACTTCGTTGGTTTTCCTTTGTCCATTTCACACAAACACAAAATGTTCAGTAATCACAGTTTACACAATGCAGCATCCCCTGCAGACGCCTCTTTTGCGTCTTGTTACAGACTACTTTTAAAAACATTGTGGAATAAAAGGAGAAATTACTCGTCACGAGCAGTCTTTCCTCTTGCTGACTCTACCGTATTTTCGAAACTGTTCATATTTAATCCTTACTTTATTCATTCATATTTATCTGGGCTATTTTTGAAGGCGTCTACTGCAGGTTTGTTTCAGAATGTAACAAAGCACCAATACATTTCGCAATGCAATCAAGTAGTAGTCCATAAAATTCACACAATTTCTTGATAAATTGTTCAAATTCTCCAGATAAAGAATTTACACCAAGGTTTCACACGTAAGCTTCAGGGTATCTACATATAGAAGCGGGGGTGTACATTGCATTTGAGTAATTTTTTGCGAAGTGGCTTTTAATCCAACGTGAGCATTTCGAGACCTCCCTGCGGAATGAAGTAGTGAACATACCTGTAAAGATTGAAAACAGGAATATAGAGACTGTACTGCTTCTACAACTCCTTTTTGGTTAAATGCAAAATGGAGTTAAAAACACTAGCTTTGACCACTCTTCTTTACTTTTATTAGCAATTCAATAGCTTTGGTATTTGTTTATACCAAATAAATATCTAAAGGATACAACAAAATGACATCTTTGCCGTTTGCGTTTTTTGCTATTCAACCTCAAACAAACTAACGGCCCTTGCTCGTTGTAGAGCATGTTGCTTTCTCTGATAAAGGGCACAAAATAGTTCCTCAAAATTAAGAAACTTGTATCCTTTTTCCAAAGAATTTTCATCAAATCAAATCAAATCCAGGGCAATAATTAGTACCATTTTTCCAGTGGCACACTGGATAAAAGTGCATGCTAAACAGTACAAGCCTAGGCCAATGGTTATAGACAAAAAAAAAAAAATTAAAGTTTCCCCAGTATGAAGCCCCTGTAAAATGTGTGCCTCCAAGGTCGAAGCCAATTTTGACCCATTGGTTTCACTTTAAAACCATATGTTGAACTTATAACCCCCCGGGCGGAGCCAATTTTGACCCCAGGGCTATAATTTGTACTCTTTTCGTAGAGGCTTACTAGATGTGACTACATACAAAATATTACAGCTCTAGCGCTAACGGTTAAGAAATCAACATGATTTTCATAAGCTTTCACCATATGAGCCGAAGTAAAGCCTATGACCCCCCGGGGCGGGGCCAATACTTGCCCTAGCGCTACAATTTGGAGAATCTTGATAAAGGTTAAGCTGTAGGCAAAATCTGATAGCCCTTGGCCATATTGTTTCTGACAAGAAAACTTAAAGATTTTCTACATTTTTTCAGTTTTGTTACCGTGGCAACTGCAGTTTTTTCGATGGAATTCTGAAAAGGGCATTGGCAAGATGTTTTTGTGAAATCTGGGAAAAAATGGATGGGCAAGTTCAGAGAAGATGTTTGAAATAAAAGTAAACACACAGACTGACGCCAAGGGACATAGGGTCATGACATAAGCTAGCTGGCCTTCGGCCAGTAGAGCTAAAAAGAGGACAGTAGAAGTGCCTGGTATCAATACTTTTAGGGGACTACTTGTGAACAATACAACCCGGAAACATTTCAGATGGCTACGTTACCTGGCTACCGTAAATAGTGTTACAGTCCACGTTCAAGACTGCTGCTCATCATTAGTAATATGCAATATGCAGAAACCTTCTACCCGAATAGGAAGTTCGAAGCGTTTGGATGTGAGTATATCCTGAAGCTGTGGTATTTGTATTTAAATGCCATGTACCATAACCCTTTACCATACAATTCTGATGCTTATACCTCTAGGTCGTTTGAAATGATTGGGGAGTTTACTGACTGATCACTCAAATGCGTCTGAGGAGTGCGACTTCTAACCCAATCCAAATTATCATCAAATGTTTCTTCGTCGAAGCAGAAGGAATCGAGGAAGAAATTAATCCATTACTTACCATAAACAATTGGATTCATACAAGAATTGGACACTGCAAACATAAAAAGTCCTTTCTGTATTCTCGAATCCAACTGCTGGGCACTTTCACTGAAAAAAGAATACATCAGATGACCAATCAACTGCTGGAATCTACCTAAGTAGCGCCAGGGCCGGCAACAGAATATTTTCGTGACATCTAAGTATAAGATCGGAACGAGTGGGGTTGTCTGTACTGCATAGACAATCCCACTAGCTTTGTCAATCCGACTTACACAACGTGGATTGACAAAGCGTTATTTATGCTATATATACAGACCAAATGCTGAGCTCTGATTGGCTTATTTATTGAAACCATGGTCTAAATTTGGATCCATACACTGTTCACAACTAGGCCAATACCTAACTTTATCTAACCTCGTCCGTATCATGCATGTTTCTTTTTCGAGTACTGTCATTCTTATGGTCCTAAACATGGCAGCGCCCATGAAATATCGATTATTAACGGCATCAACAACCACAAAGAAGTTATTTACATGTATCAATCTATCGATTGAAACTGCCACCGGAATTGATGAACAAAAAATAAAAATTAATTCACAAATTGCCAAAGGAAATGTATATAAATATGTTGCCATAGAAAATTATGAGTCTGTTTTTTTCTAAGCGGAGCCACACGATTTTAAGGACGATAAAGCAGTCTATTTCCGGCGAAGAAATGCAGAGTGTAGGTGCGTTTTACTCATCGCTATACAGCCGAGGGATTTGGTCAACACATTACCCGAGGTATGCCGAGTCGGATCAATGCCATCCATTGCCTGATTGTATACAAAAGAAACAAAGAAAAAGGCCTGATGTGGAGCGGAAGTGTATGTATGGCCCTCAATAAAAGATAAAATCATTTACTTGGCGGTGGAAGACTCAAAATAATCTCTGCCTTATAAATCAGACAATACTTCATTTGGCCTTATAGATATTTTTTGTTAGAGAAAGCTGCGGATATTACGTTGTCAAACTAGGCGGACTCAGTAAGCTCAGTTGTAACGAACGTGGGAGTTGTGAATTCGAAGCTCAGATCAGGAAAAAATTATCTTCCGGGATTATCTAAAACTTTCAGCACCACAGGTGAAAACAATGGCTTTTGTGGACGACATAGATCCAAGATCAGACTGCACAGAACGTGCAGTCTAATCTTGGATATATGCTGTTCGCCTGTAAGATAAAAGAAAACCTCTCGTTGGATTGTATTTTAAGCCGTCAAAAGTGGTGGAGTGTATTTATTTAGTGCTGAAAGAGTTTCAGTCATGGAGACCAAATTATATGAGCCATGCTCTGGCAAAAGGGGGCTTAATGTATCTCCGTTATGCATTATACCTAGCAAGTCATCACGTAATTCGGGATACATAAAGTGCATTATGTCTAAGAACCAAAGGTTTCATAAGGTAGACTGGTCTTTTGACCTACAGAAAATTGAACAATAGCGAAAAGTCTCGGCTCAGGTCAGCCTGCGCAAACTGCGCAGGTTGACCTGGATCGATACTTTTCGCAGATGCATTAAGCCCCCTTTTCACAGAGCATGTCTTAAACTAGCTGTTTTGAAATAAGTATTCTGTAAAATTAGTCATTGGCTTTGACGTGTGTTGTGCGAAGTAAATGTAAAGATACGTAAGGAAGGCGTAGGTAGGTGCACTGACGGGTAATAGTTTAAACAGATTTCATTCAATAAATGGATTGGGTCGGGTCACAAGCGCTTCCAACTTAGATTAGGCCCTTCCTCTACAATCAAATGAACAATAAAAATAGACAATTGCAACAACACATATAAAAGACAAGGGGTAAATGACGAAATGAAAAGGGGAAAAAATCTGTACACACACAAAAAAAGGGAAAGAGAGATGAAAGAATGGTAAAGAGAGGAAAAGAAATTGAACGAGGTCGAGTGGAAACAATTAGAGAAAAATGAGAAATGAAGAATTGGGTGACGTAAACGAAATATTGATATAACGTTATGATCACCAATCAATAAAAATCTAACCAGTTGAAACAATAAAGGTTGTTACTCTAACATCTAACATCTCTAACGCTCCAACATTCCTGATAATCTATGTGCTGAGATGGAGCGTAGCCTCAAGTCGATTAGCATAATAATCTGAATTTCCATAGACAACTTCATTAATCTTTGCTTAAACAACAAATTTTTGACTCCTCTTATTTGAGAACACCTGTAGACAGCAAATATTGCAGTGGTACAAATGAACTTAAGTTCTTTGACAGGGTAGAAAACATTGTGGGAAAAGGAGACCAATGTGTTTTCGGTAGGTTTTTTACTAGATTGTTTTGTCAAGCAACTGTAATATCTGGGTATCGTTTTTAGAGATAAACTGGTGATCGTCAATCGACAGGGGACCTTAAATTATAAACCGAGATATTGTGTATATGCTTTTGTGAAACATAGCTTAAGGGAATGAATGAAAAATTGTAACTTCCAATCCTGTTTATGTGGGGGAAAGCTGGAATTCTATTATTCTTAAAATCCATCGGAACAGACTGGCTGTCAGGTTTTGAGGCTATAAGCTTGTTTTATATTGCGTCTTGAAGTGTTTTTGAAATCGAATTTCCTATGCCAGATTTAGAATAACTGAAGTGCCAACCGCCCTACTTAAATCTCCTTTAATCTTGTTCTACTATGAAAAAGTACAATTTTCCAGAAACTAGCCCTTAGCCAAACAAATTCAAGACATGTCTCAATCGTAAACCGAAAAGTCAAAATGCACTTATTTTTGACACATGACCTCAACAATAAAAGCACAAGGTAGCCGATTACAAATCTCATAGCAAAATCTCATTAGTTAGTACCACACTGACTAAAACCGGACCTTTGTCCATATTCCATTTCCAATCTTTGATAGTGGGTCAGAAACGTGTTTTCGTAAATTTAGTTTTACTTTTTAGGCTAAGTAGTGAACATTTTGCGAGATGATAACAACAGTTTCTACTGGTTGCAAGGATTTTCTCCTTTCCAAAAACGTTTTCTATTTTTCAAGAGATAAAAACCCATCATTTGAGCCACATTTGATTTATGGTCTCTGATGTGTCTAATATGGGCGTGTCTAACATTTTGTCGTTCCTTTAAAGAATTTAACTTACCTGTCAAACCACCACCAAACAGCCAAGACAAAATAAGGCGTCCAGCAAAATACAAAGACACTGACTGGAATATACAAACAGAAGCTGATAAGGACGATAATACATTTTAGTAAAGTCTACAGTCGTTCCAATTTTTGAAGTAAACGATACCAACACTGGTTAATTCTTTTATAGATTTATCTATTTTCTCACTCAATCAATGTATTTATTCTAGGCGTCTGTTCATTTAACCCTTTCAGCGCCAAATATTTTTACTAGACCTCTTCAGACGGTTGAAAATACAATCCACTCATACTTAGAAACATTTTTATCTTATAGGCTTAAGGGAACAAGCGGTCGGTATAGATCCAAGATCAGACTGCACGTTTTGTGCAGTCTGATCTTGATCTATGCCGTCCGCAAAAGTCCCGGTTTTCGCCCATGGCGCCGAAAGAGTTAAGCACCCATTCCAGGATTATTTTGTTCCTCATTACTGCTTGGCCCAATTTTGCCTGGCATTTTGTTTTCGTTGCAATGTTTCGAACTTGATTTGCATTTTTTTTTTTACTCTTGTCTAGTTTCACACCTTTCTTTTGTACTTTTTTGTTTTTTGCAATGTGCTCCCGCATTCTGACCAAGGAAGGGGCTTTTGCAGTGTCCACCATTTTAGCCACATCAGTTTATTTGTCGTTTGCAAACGCTGTTCATTTGGACTGGTCTTAACTTCTGTCGTTTGGTAAAATATTAGAGCTAGAAGTAAAGGGGTGAAGCGTCAATCTCTCAAGTCAGAGGTTCTAGTTCCGTATCCAGTGATGAGCAGAATAACTTTTTGTAACTATCAACATCTTGCTGCGAGTATCGGTCAGGTTTACAGGAAGCAATTACCAGAAGTTAACCCTTTGGCTGCTAAGCGCGACTCAAGGACCTTTTGCGGACAGTATAGATAAAAGATCAGACTGCACACAACATGCATTCTGATTTTGGATCTAAACTATCCGGTAAGGAGATATTCCCTACCCCAAAATAACTTTCAGAAAGCAATTATCGTAAGTTAACCCTTAACCTGGTAAGTAAGTGAAATGAAACTTTCAAGCCGATAGCATAAACCCAGATGTTGCTACTTTAGAGTTGTTTTTTTTTTTGGGGGGGGGGGGGGTTTCTCCTTATTGGACAGTGTTGATCAAAGATCAGACTGCACGTTCTGTGCAGTCTAATCTTTATCTAAACTGTCTGCAAAAGGCCATTGAGTCTCGCCTAGTAGCCTAGGGGTTAAAAGACAAGTTTAGATTTAGAACTTGTTTTAAAACCAATGTTTTATAACTCGAATAAACAAGTGGATATACTAGCCTATCACAATGGTCATCTTCAATGTCCTTGACCTTGCTCGTTCTATATTACCAACAGCTGATCGTCTTAAACGTCCTCTAGTTTTGGATGAATTGAGCTCCTGCATTTCTTCTGCAAGGGAAATAGTTTAATGTTCACCTTACTGCAGACGAAATTTTAGCCCCTTTTTTTTTGTAATACAGAGGATGTGGGTTTGATCCCTACCGATGGTTCTGACTACAGGCGATTGTCCTTGGACAAAACACTGCAGATTAATTACTTTTATTTCATGCTTTCCGGTAGGATATCGAGAAATAGCGGTGAAAATATTTTTCGATATTACACGGGTATGACCAGTGAGAATACCGACCACGGGGAGTTTGTACTGATTTTTATGGAAGTCTCGACAAAAAAAGGCGTTAGAAGCATGAAATAAATAGAATATTTGTTTTTTTCGGTGAACGATCGAAATTTATTTCATCTCGTGAACATCATCGAAAATATTTTCACTCGTGGCTGTGCCACGAGTGAAAATATTACCGATGATGTTCACTCGATGAAATAGATCGAATGTTCACTCGATGAAATAAATTTCGATCCACGAGTGAAAATATTATCGATGATGTTCACTCGATGAAATAAATTTCGATCTTTCACCGAAAAAAAAACCAAATATCCTCTATGTCTTTCCACTCTTTACTCTTATCAAACGACTTTTGGAGTTTTTCAGTAGACCACACAATACAAACTATTCGATCCATGCTCTATGAAAAGAGGGTTTGATGCATCTGCAAAAAGTGTCAATTCATGTCAGCCTGCGCAGGCTGACGTAGGTCGAAACTTTTTGCTACTTGTAAATTTTCTGGATGTCCAACGACTAGTCTACCCCGTGATTTAGTCGGTTATTAGACAAAATGGATTTCATAGATTCATAATTATGTGACGACTTGGTTGGTATATTTCATAACGGAGATGTATTAAACCCCGCTTCCCAGTGCGCGGCTCATTTATACTGAGCTCCGCGGTAAATGATTGAAGTTAAAGCCATGAAGTCTTACCTTTGCTCTGTCTGGTTTTCCGAGATATTTCCTTCAAGATAAGGGTGTAAGACAGGGTGATAATGATGAGCGGCAGTCCATACATGGCTATCATATTGAACAGATTATAGACTAGCTCGTGTGTCGGGGTCGGGAAAAAGTTGAAGGTCACGCACTGTTTAAACCATATATGGTCCGGATGAGACTCCACGTGGAAAATAACACTCTGGAAAAATAACGAAAGCAAGAAGTGTAAAAAGTACTGTTGTGACAAAAACTTAAACTATGCATTAAAAATATTACTATAACTAAGAAACAAGTTCGAATTTTCAACGAACTGGCTTAATACTCAGTATCGCCAGCCCGATAGAGTTATCTCTCTTTGAGTACTCTTCTGCATATTTGGTAAGAAAATGAACAAGTCTCGCGAGACAGCGCGATATCATTGGGACAGATATGGTGACCGTATCGTAGACAAAACATAAACTAACCCATAACGAGAATGATAAGTGAGAAATAAAAGCCTGAATATTCTTAAAGGTCAACTGCATCGAAAGGAAATAATGCCCTCGTTAGTAAAGACAGTTGCTTTTGATTGTATTTCGCATATTTTGCCACTGATTTTTGTTTACCTGTCGTCCCGGTTATTGGTCTAAACCCGCCTGTACGAATGTCTGGTAAATACGTGTGCGTAGTCAAGTTTTTAAGATAATAATTTGAGTTTCAGTAGATTGCATTTTTCAGCCTTCAAAAAGATCGAGTTTCTGAATTCGGCGGTGATAGAGCCATTGTCGTGCACAGTAGGATAAGGGTTAAACCTTAAGCTGCGGAGCGCGGCAATAAACCCTTTCCAAACTACTGGCTGCACTACCACACAATAAGAAGTTCGACACATCGTCAACCTTGTAATGAAAAGTACACAGAACATTAGACACACAATTAAGGACAGTTAAGCGGGCATACGTGGGAGATACTTTATACGTCATAAACGGAAATGAAGACAAATACGGAATTAACGAAAACGAACTTATACATCCCGAATTGTCTGATTCCTCTAGACGGCTTTTTACTCAATTACCATATAAATACGACGTTTTTAGCGCCCATGACCTTGACAACTTCTCGTTCACAAAGGCTACCTCTGTTAGAACCACTTTTGTAACCAAACGGCTTTTTTTGTAATAAAATTTTCGACTTCGCTATATTCCTTCAACATTAACCCATTAAGTTAATACGGATAGATATAGATGATTTTAGCCCAGATGGTTACCGAAACATCATTAAAGGTGGAAAAAATGAATTTGAACATCTTTTTACAAAAGGCTGTTTTTGCAAAAGTGGTAGGAACGGGTAACGTGTGTGTGTGTGTGTGTGTGTGTGTGTGGTTTAAGCACTTAAGTTAACAGAAAAGTCATGAAAGGTGGAAAAATGTGTTTGAAAATTTTATTACAAGAGGTTTTCTGTCTCATACTCGCTGTAATAAATTCATAAGTACGGAGCATTGGCTTTGACTCGTCAGACGAGAGAGAAATAGAGAGGGGTGGAGATAGAGATGGACCGACAGACAGGAACGAACAGACAGAAAAAGAGACTAAGAGAGAAATAGACAGACCGACAGACAGGAACGAACAGACAGAAAAAGAGACTAAGAGAGAAATAGACAGAGTGTATTGTCTACATAGTTTTTTTCATATTGCAACAAGGTTAGACGTAGATCTAGTACTCTTTTTCTTTTTTCACATCATTGGAAATCAAATTACAGATCTGAGAAAAGGCACTAACTTTAAACTTGGAACAAAAATTATTCGTCATTAGCTCAACCCTTAACTCATTATTCCAATTTATACATTTAATTGCCTCCGTAGTATTCGGCAATTAATCCTTGGGCTGCTAAGCGCGACTCAAGGACCTATTGTGGACAGTTTGGATCATGATCAAACTCACAGAACATGCAGTCTAATCTTGGATCTACACTGTCCGAATAGGAGATGTTTTTGCCCCCAAAATAACTTTGAAATAGCATCATTTGGGCTTTTACTATCGGTTTGAAAATTTCATTTATTTTATTTAGCAGTTTAACCCTTTCCCAAACGACAAATTTTGGACTGGTCCAAATTGAAAGAGTTTGCAGATAACAATTTTAAATTTGGTGAAAATGGCAGAAAGTTATCAAAACGGATAGAAAACACTGTGGGAAAAGGAGAAATTGCTCGTTACGAGCAATTTCTCCTTTTCCCACAGTGTTTTCAAAGACTTGTACTACAGACACGTGAAAACCAGGGCTTGTCTGGGAAAGGGTTAAGGTTAATGACAGGGACACATGGAAAAACAAATAACATTTTATCTATTTTTTACCATGTTTCCTTTCTTTTCTTTGCATTAACATTCACCAATTATGAAAGGAAGAGTAGTAAGATAATTAGTCGTTATTCATTGACGTTTATTATATAAATTATAACTAAGCCATACTCTTGCAAAAGGGCGCTAAATGCATCTTAGTGATGCGTTATACCAAGCAGGTCATCACAGAGCTTTGGGTCTATAAAATTCATTTTGTCTAATAACCGTCTGAATCATAAGGTTGAATGGTCCTTTGACATGCAGAAAATTAACATATAGCAAAAATCTTTCGGTCCAGGTAAGCCTGCGATTCTTTTTGCAAATTTATTATTATTATTATTTATTTATAAGTCCCTCCCCTTTTCAGAAAGCATGGCTAAATTATATAATCTATATATTTTCTTTTATGCTTCTCAGTAGTTTAGAGAAATTTAACAGTGACTTATACCCTTTTAATTCACCAGCGATTGTTATAATTCTACCGGTGAATGTTATACGGGCGAAAAGGCCGCGAAGCGGCCTTGGAGCCCGTCTATAGGTAACACGTACGAGCGCCAGTCTACAAATCAGCCCGACATAAAGAAAAAAAAAAACGTCCGAGATATTGTGGAAACAGCGTAATGTTAAACGATGATAACATTAACCGGAAGAAGTAAACCGAAGTCGTTTTTTTTTTAAACGTCGGGGTGGGTTACATTTGTCACGTGACACGCCCTCTAAGGAAAAAGACTTCCTCGTTATATCTGCCGGCCTCTCGGGGTCACCTTGACCTAAACCTAATACTGATGCATTTGTAAGGCATTGAAACGTATACATGAAGAGATTATTGTATTTAGATGTCTTAATTCTACCGACAGTACATCTGACCCTATTCAGAGGTGAGTTTGGAGAAGTAATGCGTTCGATTGTAAACACAATGACGTCAGAGCATTCAAAATCGAAAATTATTTATCTCGCTCTTACTGTTGATAATTGTTGGTTTCTTTTCGGCTCTATGGCAATCTTACGACAGAGTATGTTCCCTGAACCCGGAAATTTACGTAAAGAATGCACAAAACCTTTCTTTCATTTTAAATTGGAAGGCAACGGTCACATGACGCATCATGTGATTTTTGTTTACATCGTCTGCTGTTCCGGCTGTCAAAACCCTGTTGTGACGGATGTCTAGCTAATATTCTGACTGTCTTCATTGAATTTGGGGCTGAACCACTTTATTTACAATATTTATGACATCTCACTCTTTCCTCATAGTTGGCTTGGTTAGTTTTGATCGATTTTAAAGCCAAATTTGTTAGCATTGTGGACATTTTCCATTGCAGTTTAGCCTGTGATGCCATAGCCAGACAGTGACTTGATTTTGTTGCAGAAAAGGGTCCAACCATTGAATTTTTCTTTTTTTATTTACACATTTAAATCTCCTTTTTTCTTAATTTTCAAATCTTGAAAACTAGTTTTCAGTGTGTGTTTTTAAAGAAAAGCCAAGGCAAATTTTATCTTTTGCTGCCTAATTTGTTGTTCACAGGATTCATGCAAAATTAGAGATTTTTAATGTCCCCACATCGAAAGATCGGGGGCATACTGTTTTACCTTTGTCCCTCTGTCTGTCCGTCCATCTGTCGGTCTGTCCTTCCATCTGGCTGTTCGAAAACTTAACACTTTCCTGTTAATGCTAAAGTCTTTAAGTCACAAGGCTCATATTTGGTATGTAGGTACATCTCATCGATACACATCTTTTGGTAGTACCAAGGTCAAGGTCATCCACCAAGGTCAAGGTCAAATATAAAAATAATTAAAAAAAAAATAGCCATTACGGGGACATTAGTGCTTCACTAACACATCTTGTTTCAATCTTGATCACATGCAGATCTAGATATATCTATTTTTGTGTTTGTCAAACCGTGTAAGAAAGTAATGTTATTACAAAGTCCTAGAAAACGGTTATTATCATACAACATGTAAATAATATCTTCATTTAATGCTACCATCAAATGATAATAGCAATAATGAGAAATATATATTCTTTACGCTTTTTATAAGGAGAAAAAATAATCAGCAGTTGTCATAGTCCTGCCATCATCTGTGTCAGTGTGCAAAAAAATTGTTTACATCATTACGTAGTTAGTTCACAGGCCATACTCAGTGCAAGTCTATAGTTTGATAGCTCACATATATATGAGTTGTATTCAGGTATCATCTTTATTCATTATAAAATATTTTGTCAAATATTTTCATTTTTTGCCATACATCAATATATACTGGCAAGGGGAGGCATTGTTAAACCACAAACAGTCTTGTTGTAATTGCAAATCAATTTGAAGAGACGGGTAGCTTAAAATGTTGCCTTTGATATTCACTTTTATTTGCACATGTATCTCTTGATTTTCATTTCCCATTCATAATGTGTTGATGCAAAGTATATCAACTCAGCACCATTCCGACATTTTTGTCCATTAAGGAATTCTAATTAATATTTGCCTAGCCCCAATATCTCACTTGGTGATGCCATGGGCTATAAATCCAGGGTCGCCATTTCAAGCTAATTTGAAGCCTTGCTCTGCTAACATTATTTCGGACATTGACAAAAGTCAATAATTGCACTCATAAAAATTCAAGACATTTCATTGGTTCAAAATGCATCAGTTGGTCAAATCAATTGCATTTTATACAAGTATAAACGCGATTGGAATTATTTTTGGAAAATTCCAGAGCTATCTTTTGTTCTAATTAAGAGGGAATGCAATTATAAGGGTTGAAATATATCATTGCCAGCGTTCATTGAGGTATAAACTGAAATAGCCTAGAACATGGTAAACATAACGCCCTATGGGCGTTATTTGCCATGTTTTAGGCTATTTCAGTTCATACTTCAATGAACGCAGTCAAAGATACATTCAACCCTATGGACGCAAGAGTCATAATCTCTCATCAATAGGTAAATGATAATTTTTCATCTACATTGGATGAGCAGCTGGTAAATTACAGACACACATTGTTAGGTGGATCGGCTATCCCAGTACAACTGAAAAAATATTGAAAGGGATGTTAATCCCTTCCATCTTAGCATCTACGTAAGAGTCATGCCATATACATGTTTATCAGCTTAGTATTGTTCTGTGAAAAGGGGTGTAATGTATCAAAGAAAGCTGTCAATTATGAAAAGAATGAATCATGTAGGCTTACAGTTCACCTGTCTGTTACAGGTGGCTAGGATTGTATGTTGTGTTTGTACTGAAAGGTTTGACAGAGAGAGATCTATGTGTCCAATATAACTGAAAAAATGTTGAAGCAGTGCTATATCTTATATAACCTTTAGCAATTAAATTAAATTTGTATCAAACCCCCTTATCACAGAGATCTGTCTCTGACTTATTTTCAGATTTAGGATGCACCATGTTTGTTTTCCATTTCATTTTCAGATGGAACAATACATTTTTGCAACTGATTCAAAGGGGGCAAACTTTGATAAATTTTTGAAAGATGTACCTTCATTTCATAGGTCAAATACCCACTTGATAATTGTTCCTGGTGCCAAAATATTAACCCTTAAAACTTTAGTTGATAAAAAAATTTTCTCTCTAAAACAATCTTTTCATGATGATCAAACTTTCTATGTTACAATAGCAGCTGGAATTTGTGACCACACTGAAAAAATGTATCACTCTGGAGGAAGTGAACTTGTATACACTCACAATGAAGATAACATCAATAATGTCAAATCTCTGCTTAAATATCATTATTCATTAAATTCAGCAAAATATAAGATAAAGCATGTGCACATTGCTCCTGTAAACATTTCCAAGTACAATGACTTTAACATGACAAGAGGTAGGCTCAACTATATGTGCAATTCATCAAATGTTCAAGACCAACAGCTGCCTCTTGAACAAGACATTTCTTCCTTAAATACGTATATCTTCTCTTAATGATGAGTATGATAAACATTCTGTAGGATGGGATAGGGATTTGTTGTTTGTAAAACTAAAAAAAGAGGTAGCAATGGATCAAGTAAAGTAAAGACAGAAAGAATTTCTTATGACTGTTTGTATGATGGAGTGCATCCATCACCAGAGTTATATAGAAAATGGTACAATTACCTTTGTAACTTAATCTTTAAAGACTTAGAAAATGACAGAATAAATACAGAAAGTAATCATAATTTTGATAATTCATGGGATAAACTTTAAAAGACACAATTTCAGCTATGAATAATTTACTCATTGCCAGACGACAAACTTTTACACTGGTTCAGATTGAAAGGAGTTGCAGATGACAAAATAATTTACATTACTTTTTTTCTTTAACCTTTTAGTAAACGACTAAATTCTAGACAGGTTGAAATTGAAAGCTGTGACAACTTAAATATGGCCCAGTCTGTGAAATTTGAGTCAGAGAGATTGAAAAATATTGTGGGAAAAGAAAAAATTCTGATTACTAGCATTTGCTTCTTTTTCCACATTGTTTTCCAAAGCTGTCTTTCTCAGGGGTGTTAAAATTGGTGATAGTGTGGTAATGGGTTAATAGAGTAGAAAACATTAAAGGAAAAGGATAAAATGCTGGTTACCAGCATATGTTTTACACAGTGGCTTATTTGTCGTCAAAAAGCATAAACATGATGAATGAATGCAATGTAAACCATTAAATTTTCTGTATAAATTATCACTATATTAATTTTTATCAGTATTTGTGGGTGACATGTAAGTCACTAACAATACCATGCTTTTGTGGTAACTTACAGTAAAGTTTAAATTATAATTACAATACACTGTATATAGTTTGTTTGATTTTCTGGTTGTTTTGTATCAATTATCAAAAAAATTGTATAGTTGATTATAATATAAAGACAAATCTGTAAGTAATCAGTTAACTTTGGGTGACATGTAAGTCACTAACAGAATACTGATCTAAACTTCATTCTATCTTCATATATAGATTTGTCGGGGGTTTGATTAATGCTACGAAATGGTATATTCATGATATAAAAGACTATAATGTAAAAGGCTATACATTTGCAAACAAGATTCTTGAGTAAAACATGTAATCAGTTAACCGTGGGTGACATGTAAGTCACTAACAGAATTCTGATCTAAACTTCATTCTGTCTTCATATGTAATCTTTTGGGATTTTCTTTAACTCTTTACCAGACTACAAAATTTTAGACTGGTCCAAATTGAAAGCATTGGCAGACGACAAATTAAATGTAGCTCAAATGATAGAATTTGTGTCCGAAAGAGTAGAAAACATTGTGGGAAAAAGAAAAAATGCTGGTTACCAGCATTTTCTCCTTTTCCCACAATGTTTTCAAAAGCATTCTTTCTACAAGGTCGTTAAAAGTCGGGATTGTGTGGTAAAGGGTTAATGCTACTAAATGGTATAATCATAAAAGGCTATACGTTTGCTAACAAGATTCTTCAGCAATAATCAGTTGACTGTGGATGACATGTAAGTCACTAACAGAATATCTGAATTCAAGTTCATAAGTTTTTGTCTTCCAGTGTAAAATTGTCACAAATAATTCTTAACACTATTTAATGGAATCCTTACCGCTATTTAATGGCATTATTAACATATAATCATAATTTGATAAAAAGATGATATGGAGAAGGTTCAGCCCCCCTCCCCAGTGAGAGAATGCTTTGCCTATGAATAAGGTAATATTAAAGATGAAGTTGGGTTTATGTTTTCTTATTTATCAGTAAAGGAGAAAGATCATTAATTGTCAGTCTAATGGAGTCATTAAATCTTAACATTTTTACTGATGGAATTCATTTATCTGTTAGCCCTAATGGTAACAACAATTTACATTGATAAATTTTTAAAAAAATCTACATTTTTCTGAAAGTCCTCTTTTAGTGGGAGGAAAAGTACTTAATGTCATCATTATGTCTTAATCAAATCATATTTATTGGTTAAATCTCTTGCATCCTTTTACAGAAGTAAACAATCTGATGTATGCCATGCACCAATAGATCTGCTTTGTAAGTTACAGTTGAAATTAGTTTGCTATATTTGTTTGAAGTTATATGAGTTCATTTGTTCTGTTTGTTATTATGTGCATGGTGTAAAACATTGAGTTACTTTGCATTTTTGTACTAGATCATTCGTATGTAACCTGTCTATAAAGGTCTAAAGAGGTACAAATGATGAATTTTGTCTTCATTTGCCTTTTCGCCCGTATTTAGGCCTTGCCTATTTTCATATTTTTTCTGACATGCCACGGATATTTATAGAACATGAATGAATTTTTGGCGGGTGAACGTCACGTTTTATGACGTTGTCAACATCACTCTTGATGCCATTATTACCGCTAGTTCTTTCAAACTAGATTGAATAGATCTATTTCGCTTGAAAAACGCACAAATTTTTCACGATGACAAAAAATTAGACGTGAAAAGAAGGGTTAAACTGAAGAGCATAAAAATAGGATAACTGTTTATTTCAGTCTATGATCAAAATTTCTTTCATCTCGTGTAAAGTAAAGGCCATATTTTCACTCGTGGCTCCGCCACTCGTAAAGATATAGCCTTCGCTTTTCACTCGATGAAAGAAATAGAGGATATTTGTTTCTTTCGGTAAAAGATCGAAATTTATTTCATCGAGTGAACATTATCGGTAATATTTTCATGAGTGGCGCAGCCACGAGTGAAAATATTACCGTTGGTGTTCACAAAATAAATTTCAATCTTTCACTGAAAAAAAAAAATCTATTTATTTCATGCTTCTAACCCCTATTTTGTTGGAACTTTCATCAAAGTCCAGTACAGTTGTTTTCGGTAATTCGCCGTGGCGTACCCCACTCACAGCGCATTACAATATTACGTAAAGCGCGAGAAATATAGCGTAAATTATGTCATATTCCCCTCCACCCCCCACTTGAATGGCACGCGCCTATTAACTAGGTAACTAGTGCGCGAGAACAACTGTTTCCTGCCTTCAATTCAAGAGTTAAAACTGTAAAATCGGTATTTTTACTGGTTATCCCCCGCCGAAAAGGCGGCGGGGGATATGGTAATAGTCTCCGTCCGTCCTTCCGTCCTTCCGTCCGTCCGTCCTTCCGTCCCACATTTTTGTCCGGAGCATATCTCCAAAAGTATTTGAGATATCAACTTCAAACTTCACAAGTGGATAGATCTCATTAAGGAGGCGTGCAGTGTACAAGAACCATTACTCTATCTTCAGTATTTTTGGAGTTATTGCCCTTTGTACATTTTTTTCTGGAATTTTTGTCCGGAGCATATCTCCAAAAGTATGAAAGCTAGGAACTTGAAACTTCACACACATATAGAACTCATTGAGGAGGCGTGCAGTGCACAAGATCCATTACTCTGTCTTCAGTATTTTTGGAGTTATTGCCCTTTGTACATTTTTACTTTGAATTTTTGTCCGGAGCATATCTCCAAAAGTATAAAAGCTAGGAACTTGAAACTTCACACATATATAGAACTCATTGAGGAAAAGTGCAGTGCACAAAACCATAACTCTGTCTTCAGTATTTTTGGAGTTATTGCCCTTTGTAAATTTTAACTTTGGATTTTTGTCCGAAGCATATCTCCAAAAGTATAAAAGCTAGGAACTTGAAACATCACATGCATATAGAACTAATTAAGGAGAAGTGCAGTGCTAAAGAATCATAACTCTATCTTCAGTAATTGTTGAGTTATTGCTCTTTGTAAATTTTCACTTTGGAATTTTGTCCGGAGCATATCTCCAAAAGTACAAAGGCTAGGAACTTCAAATTGTATACACTTATAGAATTCATTAAGGAGAAGTGCAGTTCACAAAAACCAAAACTCTGTCTTCAGTAATTTTTGAGTTATTGCCCTTTGTTAATTTTTACTTTGGATTTCTGTCTTGCGTATATCTCCAAAAGTATAAAAGCTAGGAACTTGAAACTTCACACACATATAGAACTAATTGAGGAGAAGTGCAGTGCACAAGAACCATAACTCAATCTTCAGTATTTTTGGAGTTATTGCCCTTTGTAAATTTTCACTTTGGATTTTTGTTCGCACATTTCCCATTCTTGGCCAAGTTTCATACTTATGGCATAAACACAAAAAAGTTTTATAACTCTTGTATGCATTTTAAAAAGAAAAAGTGTCTTTTTTTCTTTTTCAGAAACTTCAATATTGATTAAGTTTTAATGTTTTGTAGTTATTATATCATGTTAATGCCAACTTTCATAACTTGGACCTGTATTTCAAAAAAGAAGATATGCTTGTTTTTTTATCTTCACTTCAAGCTCTTATTTCGGTGCTGTGTTAGAAAAAGCCCAATCGGCGGGGGATCTGGTGCTTGACAAGCACTTGTCTTAACCATGAAATATCAAACATAATCCACCATTATTTATTTCTCGATAAACTACCGAAAAGCATGACATAAAGTTACATCACACAGCGAAACAGACAATTATCCCCTATATATTAACTTATAATTTGTTAAGCCTAAAAGTGTTAACCTTTTACCAAACACGCCAATTATTAGCGACAGGACGAAGGACGGCCTTTGAAAATAATTAGCAAAAGAAGAAAGTGTTGGAAAACTTTTCCAATGGCATTTTTTATCCTTTCAATGACAAATCTTATTATCGGAGCCACATTTATTTCGTTATCTGCAAATGTTTTCAAACTGGGCAACTCTGACATTTTTTTCGTTAGGTTGAACATGAAATAAATGAAAAAGACTGTTAACATTTATTGCAAAATACCATTCTACTTCAGTCTTGAAGCTGGGTAAATCATGGCCCTCGAGTGTCGATGCAAATTCTGACTGCATTTTCTGCAAAACCTTACATTCATGCACGTTGTCCGTCCGAAAAACGCAATCTCTGTGCTCAGCATTGCGTGTATTAACGAAATCCAACCTTGTCACGACTTGCTTTGAAATTGCGTTACCGTGTTCTAAATAACGAGTTAACAATTCAATTTTCCTTGTTTCTGATCAAAGTTATTAAAGATTAGGTTGTTTGAAAATCTAATTTTGAAAATCTAATTCATAAAAACCCATTAGATGACGCCATTTCATTTTCAAAACCAAATTTGCATTTTGAAATCTGTGTCATTTCTTCCCACTTTTCTTTTTTCGCTTTAGCATTCAGTCTCGAGTTCTAAAGACCCTGAGGGAAAAAGGCTTTTGAATACATTGTGGAAAAAAAAAAAAAAAAAAAAAGACGATGCTAGTAACCAGCATTTTCTCCATTTCCCGCTATATCTTCTAACCTTTCATAGACAAATCCCATTAGTTTGGCCATATATGAAATGTTATTCGGAAAATGCTTTTAATTTGGACAAGTCTGTAAAATTTTGTCGATAGATAAAAAGTTGAATTTCTTTTTTGGTCTTATCTTTTATTTCCTTATCCGCACTGCCCGCAAAAGGTCCGCGAATCGCGCACAGCAGCCTAAGGGTTAAAACGAAATCTTCGAAGTATAAATAATCAAAAATGAACTATTGTAGATATACAAGTAACGCAAACGCTTTAAACCTTCGTGAAAAAATGATTCACCATTTGTCATGAGCCTTTCATCTTTCCGTCCCATGTTTTCCGAAGCGGTATCCTTTTAGTGAATCAAAGTACTGAAAGTACCAATAATTATCTACTTTGTTCAAATATTGCCACTTGTAGACGCCTTTCTTGCATCTTGCAGCAGAGGCGCCGGTCCTTTTTTTTTTGTTAACATTCTTGCAAACAAATTGTTCGTAATATGCAATTTATCATTTTGTTTTATTGCATCTCTCAAACTTAATGTGTTAAACTTTTAAGACAGGCATATGCACACACACACACACACACACAGAGAGAGAGAGAGAGAGAGAGAGAGAGAGAGAGAGAGATTATTATGTTATGATAAAGTGCAATATGAAAAGGTCATATAGCTTTGGAAAACTCTTTACGAGGCTTGATGATAATACTTTGACAGGAGTTCACAAATGGACACTGAATGTATGAGAATTTGGTTGGAAGGCAGTGCTATGCAAAGTAAAGTTGTGAAAAAACTACATATACGCAAGGAGATGTGCACTAGTCTCACTGATATGACTCAAACAATGTTGAAAACGGTGCATAACACCAAGCAAACATAACGAAAAAGGCAAATAATTGAAGACAAATGCACTAGACACCAGAAACGAACTTTGATTAATGCAATTTTAGTCCAATTTATCTCATCCTCAAGTCGATAATAGCTGGCATTGACCTTCTCAAAAAAAGGACGTGAGAACATGGCTAAATATAACGTAGTCTAACTGATAAACAATGGGAATTATGTATTTTTAAGTGTGAAATAATTGGTAATGACAATTAACTTGTACGGTAATTCATGGCTATTTAGTACCACAAAAAATGAAAATAGTTGACGTGGGTTCCCTTGATGCATGTAATTAATAACTCCAGTTTTTTGATGAACTCATAGAAATGAGCCATGCTCTGTGAAAAGGTGATTTATTGTATCTGCAGAAAGTATGGATCCAGGTCAGCCTACGCGCAGGCTGACCTGGGTCGAAAACTTTTGTTTTGGTAAATTTTCTGCTTGTCAAAGGACCGGTGTACCATATGATCCAATTAGTTGTTAAACAAAAAAGTTTTCATTGATCCACAATTATGCGATGACTTGCCTGGTATAATGCATAACGGAGATGCATTAAATTCTCTTTTGCCAGAGCATGGTTAATACGGTAATAACATTTCCAATGATATTATCTACAACATTTCTTAAGTTGCAATAAACGGGTAAGTGACCATGTCCGTGCCTCGGTAGCAAAGTGTCGCGATGTTCAAAACTCTGCCTAGACCATCATCTTGATATGATCTTCAATGAAAATCATTATTAATAGGAACCTTTCGGCTCTCACTCCTAAACTTTACAGGGAAAGCATGTAATGGCTTTGAAAAGATGCCATAAGCAATATACAGAAGTAATGTCATACGATACGTTTGTCCAGGAATACCCTTCAAGACCACCCCTCCTTTATTAACTGTAATAAAATTAAAGTGGCTCTTAAAAGATAGAATTTGAAACCATCCAACTTCTACCAGTAAGACAATCTGCACAGAAATGCTGGGTCGAATAACATGGCAATGACATTATATGAGACACTCAGTCAATTAGTGATTTGACCTTGGTCAAAATTGGATTGTCTTTTCATTCTTAGAATCCCCAGCGCAACTTTAGATGCTTTTGCGGACAATATAGACCAAGATCAGGCTGTAAAGAACATGTAGTCGAATCTTGTATGTACAGTATCCAAAATCCATTTAAATATTCGGGGAAAAATTCTGAAATTGTGACATTTGAATTTTTTTTTCCCGGAATTTATATACCCATGTCTTTTTCACGTGTCCAAAGGGTCAAAGCTTTTCCAGGATAAATCTTGGCATCAAGTATCCACCGTACATAAAAAAAAAAAACATAATGTCCTTTTCTTGTATGGTCTTATAGTACCTACAGCTGAAAATAAAAGCGAGTATGTGACCAGTTTGGGTGTTGCCTTTGTAGTCAGGGAGTCCTGGTTTGATCCCCGCTGCTCACGAAGGATTGCTCATTAGTAAGTCACTGTAGAACCCAGGCATAGTGGGGGCCTACCCCAGTCTCAATGATGGTTTTTACAATGTTTTTTTTTTCATATTTGGACATTTATTTGCACCCTACCGTCTCAAGTCAATCGTGAATTTTCCGAGAGAAAAGCTACCGTGCTGTACTGACTTTCTTTTTCGTTGGTTTAATTTGAATTGCAGCGAAAAACAATTAATTTCTAGTGACAAACATGACTAAGGAAAAATTATTAAACGTTTCATAACCTAAAGCGCTTTTAGAAGTCGTTTATAACATGTAAATCTGAAAAAAGTGACGCAATTTATCGTGCTTGGCAGGCATTTTGTGTTTATTTGGAAATGTAAACATGTCAAGTATACGATGAAATAAACTGCTTTTTTTTTTGTAGCCTATAAATTGAACACGTTTGTATTTAAACGCGGGATAAATGAATACGCATGCACCAGGTACGTTCAAGTTATAGTTTTGTTGTCAGGTTGTGAAAACATGAGATTTTAAATGTTGGCAAAAAATCTGTACAGAGATTTCCATATGTTTTTATTTTTTGCGATCGTCTGAGTACCCGGATGCGACCCGTCAAAAACTAAAATCGCCCTAAAATGTTTGCCTATGCTTGTGATACGTTTCTTGTGTGCATTTATGTACCATCCTCATGCAAAACATCAAATAAGTACCAGCAAGTTATTGCATTCAACCAATATCAGCTAAGCAGGCATATTTTTGTTCAGGAAAGAAAAAGTCGGAAGGACGCACGGATAGACTGCCAGACAGATGTACAGACGAAAGGTCGAACACAACGCATAAAAGATTATCCCTCCCCCTGGCGGCGTTGGATGATAAGATTGGGTGCAAGATGACCTAGTACACACAGTGACAAAATTGAAGACTTTGATTTTTCTCCAGTTATGAAAATAAGAGCCATGATCTGGCAAAAAGGGGTCTAATGCATATCCATGATGCATTATACCGAGTGAGTCATCACATAATTATGGATCCATAAAAATCCATTTTGTGCAACGATTAACAGATTCAAAAGGTAGAGTGGTACTTGGACATTAAAAAATATATATAAATATAAAAACGTTTCGATCTACATGTATGTTAGCCTACGCGAACTAGGCAGGTTGACATGGTCGATATTTGTCTAAAAACTTTCCCAACCATGAGTTAAAAAATGTATTTGGACATTCATCCATGTCACAGAGTACTAATAAACATGAACAAGAAGTATCTTTGAAAAAGATAGACGGCGTAAGAGATATGGAATATGAATATTGAAACTCTTTTGTGCCACATTTGACCCCCTGTCGTGACCTAGACTTTGGTGCAGGACGTTTAAAATCTTTGCACTGCATGTCGTCTCGACAAGGAGCACACATTTCTAAAAAGTTTTCAAAATGATACAATAGACTCAAAACATATAGAGCGTACACAAAAATGCTAAAAGAGCGTTGGGCAAACGGACGACCAGATAACGTCTGAAACCATCACTCTGCATATTGTCTCAGCAAGGTGCACATACAGGAGTAATGTGAATATTTCTAAATTGGACTTTAAGAGATATGGAGTGGACCCCATTTAAGAGCATGACATCTTTTTTCCCTGTGCTGTGATCTTGACCGTAGAGCCCGGAGTATATGTACCTCCTCTCTGCATGATGTCTAATCAGTAATCAAGGTGCACGCATGTGTGAAAGGTTTTCGAAATCAGACGATCGGTACAAAGGATTTGAGGCGGACGCAAACAGAGGGCTGGACAAACAGACAGCGTCTGAGGGTTGCTAACAGAGGGTTGGACAGACAGACAGCGTTTGAAAGTTGCCTCATAACAGTGCACATAATGTGTGGAATATTTTCAAAACGAGAAAAGGGATTGAAAATGCAGTGGACACAAACACGAACTTGCTTACAGACTGGCGGACAAATAGCATCTGAATCCTCCAATCAACACATTGACTCAGCAAACTGAAACATCTGAGAAGTATATTCTACTTAATACCTGGGGTTCAAGAGTTTTGGAGTGGACCCAATGTAAGGATATGTGACCTTTGACCATCTGCTGTGACCTCGAACTTTGAGCCTGGGATCAGAAAACTCCGATGTGCAAATTGGCTCATCAAGGTGCGTCTATTGGTGAAATATTTTCAGATCAGGGGTTCAAGAGACATAGAGAACACGATTTAAGAGTGCGACCTTTGACCCTTGCTCTAAGTTCGACCTTACAGCATGGGGTCTGAAACCCCCGCTCTCACCGGCGTCTCAAGGTGCACACATTTATTGAACACCTTTAAAACAATCAGACAAGGTCTCAAGAGACAACAAAGCGAACACGATTTTAAGAGCAAGTGACTTTTGACCCCCTACAGTGACCTTGACCTAGGAGTCCAGTAATCTGTAACCTTTGTTCTGCACGTCGTCTGATCAAAGGGATACACTTGGTTTTTTTTTTCAAAACCTGACCGTGAGACATACAGCAGACACGAAATCGCCAAGAGACGGACGGACGACCAGGGCATAACACAGTGCCTACTTCGTGCGAAAATGTTCAAAGCTAGAAATAATCATCTGTATGAGATAATAAGTTAATGACCAGAAGGGCTTCAATGTAATGGAAAACTAATCAACAGGTCATTTCAAGGATAGATTCCGAGGATTATTCTCAACTCATTAACTCTTTTTCCCGACGACAAAATGTTAAACTCATCCAAACTGAAAGCATTTGCAGACGAGAAATTCATTGCGGCTCAAATGATTGTATTTGTCTATGGAATGTTAGAAAACAATGTGTGAAGAGGAGAAAATGGTGTTTACCAGCATTTTCTCCTTTTCCCACGATGTTTTCAAAAGCTTTCTTTCTAAGGGTTGTAAAAACTAAGGATTGTGTGGAAGAGGCTCAAGCAGAATTACATTTTCAATAAGCTTGGTTTCTATCAGCACCAATATACTTTACATATCAATACTCACCTTTTATTGCATTGATTGCGACATCAGTAAGAGTAGCTATTTTTTATTTCATTTTTTGTCAAGATCGTTTTTTTCCCCAACGCCTTTAGAAAGCTTTTGTCCTTTTTATTACTAAACTGTATACAAATTCAGTTGGCAGTTACATTGTACATTTCTCTTTATGTATCATCAATATTTTTTACAGGAAATTTCTGAAAGCTTTGTATCCCTTTAATGTTCCCTTTACACTGCATAAAACTCTAAAAGAAAAAAAAAAAAAAAAAAACTCTGCAAAAAACTATGATTTTAATATGTCAATAAATCAACCATACTGGCAAAATGGAGTTTAATGCAACCTCATGATGCAATATACTAAGCAAGTCCATAAAATCCATTTCGTCTAACAATCGACTTGATCTGGGGGTAGAATGGTCCTTTGACATGCATAAAATTTACAAATAGCAAAAGAAATTTTGACCCATGTCAGCCTGCGCGGACAGCGCAGGCTGACATTGGTCGATGCTTTTTGCAGATGCATTAACCCACCTTTTTTACAGGGCATGGCTCATTTCTGTTTTAAGGCAAGATGGTGGTATCTGTTTTTATATGAATTTAACACGTGAAAAGAGGAATAGGAATATAGGAATATATTAGACTCATGTTTAAACTTAGGTCTTATGCATGAACATGAAAAGAACATAAATATCAATATATTACAATATTGCAATACAAAGTTTGCGCCAACTACACGCCTATAGTTTTATTTTCCGGAAAAAGGTAGACCAATATCAACCTTTATTACATTATGTTACTATTAATAGTAATATTTCCTACTGAAAATGGTGCAATATCCGTGATTTGTGGATCCGTGTGTCACGCAAGGGCAGATACGGAGGGGCAACGGGCTGGTATCTGATATCCTGCCCCTTTATATTATATCTGCTCTAAATATATCCATAGCAACAGAACCCTTGTTCGTTAACTAATGCTCCGTAAACATCCCGTTTGAAAAAAAAAAAATGGTTAAATCAGTCCGTTAATCGCTAGCGGACAGATCTTTAGAACCACAGGAAATGTTTGAATCACAAAAACCAGTAAGAGATGATAAATAGAGAGTAGATTGTTGGTGTTTTGGATTAAAAAGTTTATCGGGCAAAGCAAACGAATTTCATCCGGTGAGGCGAGGGAACCGAACCCAATAAACTTTCCCAATCCAAGATACAAACAATCTGTACTATTTATCCTGTATCTCATTTATAATCCATATCATACTTAATTGCGTATTTGATTAAAAAAAAAAAACATATCAACATCTTTTTAACTATGAATAAACATGAAAAACTGTTTACTGAAAACGTCCTCTAAGTGCTGATTACATCAGAGATAGTCTGGTCTGTAGATATTACTCATTTGTCATAAATGAAAACTTTGTAACAGAAGGAACCATGTATAAATACATTTTGCAGAACAGGTATTTCATGAACATTAGGGTTATCAGTCATGTACTATAAAGGCCATCCTTGTACTATGCAGCTGCGAAAATGACGTCATTAATGATGTTTATTTACGTCATGAACATGGCGTTTACCCGCGGAGAGAATATTTGTGTCGAATCAAGACAAGAAAATTTCTTTGTTTTTAGTGTTTTAAGGATAGTTGATAATTTCTTTTCGGCATTCAGTGTATCTCAAATCTTTTACTTTGAAAATTAATGTATATTAGGTGAAAAAAGCAGTAAAAGATATGATTCACCGTTCACTTGGTTAAATTATTGCACTATGGTTGACCCAAATCATGCAAAATCATGGTTCATGAGGTGTGACGCTAAATTAAGGCCTTTTCTTAAGTGAGCTTATGCTATATGCTTTATAACTGATGGAAAAAATGAAATAGAATCCAATTCAAAGAACTAAACAATACTTTTAATACCTTGTCTAATAATGAGGTAAAACAGAGTCCAAAAGCGAAAAAAATGCTTGTTCTTAACAAAATTGAACAAAAAAGGTACATTCAATTTCCATCAAACTTATATAAGGAAGACGCTTCCTTATGAGTCAATTTTCTGTGAACTTTCCTTTAGAATCCTATATTTTTATTTATTATTATTATTTTTCTTGCAAAGGAACGTATCGAAAAAATCCCGATCAACAACATTATGCGCTTTTAAAAATGTGCGTTAAAAACTACCACGATCACGTTTATTACGTTAGAAAATGAAAAAAATCGGGCAAATGATCCACGAATGTTAAAAACATGTTATTTCACGGCTTAGGGGGCCGGAGGGTAATATTGACCCGCCACCTCGAAATCTGCCCTAGAGCTTAAGCACTCGGGGCAGATATTAAGGTCGCGGGCCGATATCACTCCCTGGCCCTCATTAGACAAATAATTTAACCTTGATGTTCATATCAGACTTGGAGCTCCGTTTATGTAGTTGTGTAATGATTTAAATGCAATAAAAATTCGACATTAAAAGATAAAGCCGAGTGAAAATATCAATTTAATTTACTTTACGGGCTTTTCGTCTACCGTCTGAAAACATCACGGTTCATTTACTTAAGTAGCCTGAGACTTAAACCTAGGAACACGCACCATCCATTACCAATCAATATCGTTACTTCACGGAACTTTCTCAGCACTCATTTGAAGGCAAGTGCTTAAAATAGCGTGAATTTCGATTAAATGAAGCATTTGGTTTGTAAATGTGTGATAGCTTAAAGTAGCAAAGATTATTCTTTACAGCGGAATAACAGGGCCCGTATATTTTGACCAAGAACGTTCTTAAGAATGGTTGGTGAATACGGGCCCTGGTCTTTACAAATATGGTTTTCAAGAATAAGATGGTGTTGTTGTTTTTTCTAGTTAATTGCTTTTGCAAAGCAGTCATCTATGGACTAATATAAGGAATTTCAAGACATACATGTATTTGGGTTTAATGTCCAGCAATATATCCGGCAGTATGAACCCTTAGAAGCCCGACCGGATAGCTTAGTGGTTAGCGTATATGACTTGTGACCTGGTGGTTATGAGTTTATTACCCGGTTGAGGCAAACTTTCCTTCCGGCGATTTTTCGCCTCTCACCTCTGATGCATGTGAGAAAAGTAGTCAGTGGACAGAAAGTTGTGTCAGTACTGGTGTGAGAAACCCAGAAAACACATGCGTACCTGCACTGACCCCGTTGATGTGACGTAAGCCGTTAAAACGAAGTTAAACCTCAATTCAATTAATCAATCAATCATTTACTCTTAGAATGCCGAATATACCCAACAACCAGTTTCAGTTTAGAAATTAGATCCAAGTAATTGCAGTTTCAAGGTTGATTTTGTCCAGAAAGTCTCAGCGGTGTGGACAGTGTAGGTCAAAGGTCAGACTGCACGTTCTATGCAGTCTGATCGTGAACTACATTGGCCGCAAGAAAGACTATAATTGTGAAAGGCGCTCTAAGGGCTTATCTAAGTAGAGGCTTCCAGTTCTGTCCTGTCTTACAAAAGAAATAAAAAACTCGGCTGTGGCGCTGAAATGGTATGCAAAGGAGCAAAGATAATGGCTATATCGATAAAACAATGTCTTTGACGTTAGTTACTGTTTTTAAAAAGGGGTTAAAAATAAAGTTACTGTCGTTAAAAGTCAAATTGCAACTGAAAAGGGATAAAGAGTAATGGAAATGGGATGAAAGGTCCAATAATGATTTTTAGTTCAGCATGTGTAACCAATGTAGTACCTCTCAGACCACGATATCTATTTTTCAAACAGACCCGCACTTGAAAATTTAAACACTTCAAGAATATCAGTTGGGAACAATTATTGAGCCATGCTTTGGCAAAAGGGGGCGTAATGCATCTCCGTAACACACCATACAAAGCACTTGATCACAGCCTTATGGAATCATACAATTCATTTGTCTAACAACCGGCTGGTAGATAAACTGGTGCAGAAAATTGACCAATAGCAAAAGGTTTCGAGCCAGGTCAGCCTGCGCGGAATGCGCAGGAAGATCTGGGTCGATACTTTTCGCAAATGCATTAAGCTCCGTTTTGCCGAAACATGGCTCAAATAACTGTTCTATTTTCCTTGTTCAGTGCTTCCCGTCAAGGGATCGTTAGTAAGTATAAAAGGGTCAATACAGGCTGCTTCTAAACACAAGTGGTGGATACGCGCATGTTTGGCTGTATATTTCTTCTTTGTTAAAGTAAATTTTGTTTGTTTGTCTTGAAGTTTAAGGCCGTTTAAACAGCTTAGGTCATATCATGGCGGTCAGTGCACCTACACATGTTTTTCCTGGCTTTCTCAGATCAGTACTGACGCAACTTTCTTTCCAAGCCACTGACTCCTTTTTCGTATGCATCAGAGGTGCGAGGCGAAAAATCGCCGGAAAAAAAAAAAGTTTGCCGCAACCGGGTATCGAACTCGCAACCACTTTGTAACGAGTCAGATACGCTTACCACTGAGTTTCCCGGCCGGGCGTTTAGGCATTAAAGAAGAATCTAGGAAAGTTAATGAAAATGTCAGACTAGTTCCTATACCATGTTGTCTAAAGATGTTTTGACATTTGAGTATGCCCATCCTTTGGTCATTGACTTCGTCACGATGTCAGTCAGACTTTTCACGTCCTTATAGTTCACGGCTTTCAAAAAAAAAAAAATGTTGAAAAAAAAAAAAAAAAAAGAGCAATTGCTTGTGACAAGTGATCGCTCCCTTTTCCACCTCGTTTTCGATATAATTCAAGTGCAGGATTTTTGCCATCTTAAAATTTGTGTCCTTTGTAAAAAATTGACTTGTTTTACATAAGTCTTAACTCTTTCACTTCCAGTATCACATTTGATGGCTTTTGTGGACAGCGTAAATCAAGATCAGACTGCACAAAACGTGCAGTCTGATCTTATGGCTACGCCTCTGCTACCTGATGCTAATCCCAGACCAAAACTGACTTCAGTTTCAATGAATGAACCCCCACGGAAATGTCGAAACCATTTATTTGGCAGTAAAAGAGTTAAATTTGAGTTTGTGGTAGCAAGTTAACCCATGACCCTTGGCCCATGCAGTCGACACTTTCGGACAGTGCTGTTGGAAAAAAAACCTTAGCTTCTTGATAAACAATGTCACAATATACCGCGTGAAAACAGTAATTAACGTGTTTTAAAATATTCATCCATACTGTAATGTAGATACCTTTTGGTATGTCTAACATACGAGTAGGCTGACAGTACTAAGTAAACAAGATTATCATCTTTTAACCTGCCAAATAAGTGAAATGAAACTTTCAAGCCGATCGTAAAAACTCGAACGTTGCTATTTCAAAGGGGGGAGAAACATATTTCTTGATCGGATAGTGTCAGACTTTCACGTTCTGTGCAGTCTGATCTTGATCTACACTGTCCGCAAAAGGTCATTGAGTCGCGCTAAGCAGCCTAAGGGTCAAACTATCATAATATACTCAACAAACCCTTTTCCACTTACCGAAAGATTAAAGATGACATTTAAGCTTGCTTTTTATGTCTTCTTATTCTTATAGATATGTCTACAGACAACTACCATCCACTTGTCATTTTGTCATTAAGGACACCTAATAATCCAGACGAAGAGCAGTCTAGACAAAGCTTCGAAAACAAAAAAAAATCACCTTAGAGTTTATCTGTTTTCAGAGCAGCAAAACTTTAGAATCCTCGAATTTGAAATCATTTGCAGACGGCAATTTCATTGCCATTAAAATGATGGAATTTGTCTGTGACAAGGTAGAAATCCTTGTAGTAAAATCATTGATTTGATTGATTTTGTGTTTTATGTCGTTTTAAACGTTATTTCAGTCATATCATGACGATATCTCACATATTCATGTACTTCCTGGGTTTCACCTATGCTATGCTGGGGCTCGAAAGTGTCTTGCCATTGGATTGCTTTTCACAATTTTAGTTCTTTTCTTTGCAGAGATTTGTACAAGATCAGACCTCACTTTACAATCTGAACTTGGATCTATTCTTAAATTCATTGTGAATTACTGCAGTCACAACGTGCGTTGGAATTAGAATATTAGGAATTTTTTACCTGATTGAGAAAATCTATGGCGTATATTCGGTACTCTTTGGGTACTTAATAAAATTAATTCAACTGTTAGTTTTGTTTAGTTGTTGCAGAAGTTCAGTGAGTCTAGAAATAGCATTTGCAGTAATGGGTAAGCCTTAGAACGAGATAAAAGTTTATTAATTTCAAAACCAATCGAAGTAGCGGTACGCTTTTCTCGTACCAGTAATAGGATAGCCTTCCCCATATGCGCCTTAAAGATATAGAGGATAATTGTCTGTTTCGGTGTATGATCGAAAGTTCTTTCACCGAGTGAAAAGCAAAGGCTATATTTTCACGAGTGCTCTTTACTTTAACCTTTCCTTGCACGTCCAACTTTTGCTCATCGCGAAAAATATTTGTGTTTTTCTAGCGAAATAAATCTATTTCATCTAGTCAGATATGGACTAGCCATAATAATGACATCATGACTGATGTTGACTACGTCACAAAACGTGACGTTCATCCGCTAAAAATTCATTCATGTTCTATAAATATCCTTGGCATGTCAAGAATAGAAGTTATAACATTCACCAATGAATTATAAGGATATAATATACTATTAGATTTCTATAAACTACTGAAAAGCATAAAAGAAAAAACTCTCTCTGTTATCTAAAGCCTTAGCCCTTAGTCATTTTAAACTCTGTCATTTAACAGGCTGTTTCTCTAACAAATCACCATATATGACATACATGATCACTTTTAGCATCTAGATATAGATATTAACGACCTTTGTGTAGGCTATAGTTTGTTAAAAAAAAAAAAAAAAACATTTTGGCTGATAGAGGAATTGCTTATTTAGCTATTAAAAAACAATGTTTCTCAAAATCAAACTTGCCAAAATAGTGTTGTTAATAGCTAAAAAAGCAATTTCTCTACTAGCATTTTGAAAACCATTGTTGTTAATGGCTAAATAAGCAATTTCTTTCATTAGCCAACCACAGCAGATGTATTACAATCAAGTATTGGAAACTCAACACTTTATATCATGTAAAGCAAAAGACATATAACAAAAGAACGTCTTACATCAAGTGAAAAAGAAAATGAGGCATCCTCTGTAAAAAAGGAGGTTTAACGCATTTGCAAAAAGTGTCGACCCATGTCAGCTTGTGCGGTCCTCGCAAGTCTACAAGAGTTGAAACTTTTTGCTATGGGTAAATTTTCTGCATGTCGAAGGACTATTCTACCTCATGTTTTAGTCGTTTGTTAGACAAAATCGATTTTATGGATCAATAATTATGTGATGACTTGCCTGGTATCATTCGGCATACCTCGGGTGATCCGGTGATCAAATCCCTCGGCTGTATCACGTAGCTTGATATGCACATACACGGTACATTTCGCACATCTCCGGAAGCACACCGCTTTACTGTTATTGAAATTGTAAGGCTCCTCTTTAGAAAGAACGCATGAGTAAATTTACTATCGTTATCTTTCTAAGAGTATTTCAGTCGGCAAACAGTTTGTACATTCAATTTTTAGCTTGGTTTATCAATTCCGTTAGGAGCTTTCATCGACAGATCGATAGAACTGAATAACTTCACAGTGGTTGTTCATGTCGTTGCTAAGCGATCCACAGGGGCGCCGCCATGTTTAAGATCACGTGATTGGTAGTTCAAAATGGAAGCCTCCCTTATACGGACGAGCTTAGATGTAGGTACGGAATCGGCCGAGTTGTGACGAGTGGCCTGGTATGTTACTTCAACTCTTTACCAAACGACAACATTTTGGACGTTTCCAAATTGAAAGCATTTGCAGACGACAAAACAAATGTGACTCGAAAACTGAAATTTGTTTTGGAAAAGGTAGAAAACATGGTGGGAAAAGGAGAAAATGCTGGTTACCAGCATTTTCTCCTTTTCCCACAATGTTTTCAAAAGACTTCTTGCCCAGGGTCGTTAAAAGTCGGGATTGTGTGGTAAAGGGTTAAAGAGATGCGATAAATTTCCTTCTGCTAAAGCTCTGCTCAAATGTATTTGCTGTATCACTGATTTTAAAAGTTTCCTTCTACAAATGCATAAGAAGACCAACCAGTATTTTAAAGAGTTAATTAGGCTGGCAACAATTAATCAATTCTATCTGGTATTGCCGTCGCACGATTAAAAGGTCATCCACATCCAATGATGAGATTCGCTTGATCACTTTATAAGCAGGATTAAATCCAACCTGTGACCTAATGAAACTATGCCGTTCGAAGTCATAGAAATAGACCCTCTTTTCCTAAACATTCTCAAAAGCATTATTGATGTAACTCTAAATTAAGAAAGTACCACAATTTCAGACAGCCAGATTGGTTGAACCAGTCTCAATTTTTGCTCCTCTGAAGTTAACCCATAGGCTACTAAGCGCTGCGCAACGACATTTTGCGGACAGTGTAGATCAAGATCAGACTGCACAAAACGTGCAGTCTGATCTTGGATCTACACCATCCGATCAAGAGATATTTTTCTCATTATTTTCTTTTTTTTGGAAATAGCTACATTCGAGTTTTTACTATCGGCTTGAAAGTTTCATTTCATTATATAGCAGGATAAGGGTTAGATTCAAACAAAGCTATATTGAGTACAAGAGTGTGATTAAAAATGACTAGATCATGTACATGTAAATACGACCCCTTTGTTGGTAAAAACCTAAATTTTGCAATTTCGAACTTGATTTCACCGAATAGAAAATACCGTATCGGACAATGTAGATCATAGATCAGACTGCACGTATTGTGCAGTCTGATCTTGATCTACAATGTCCGCAAAAAGCGTAGCAGCCTAAGGGTTAAAGGATTAATCAGGCTTTAAATATGGTAACGTGCTATGATAGTTCCCTAGCACAATTAATCAGTATAAAAATATCCATTGATATAATCGTGTCCCCTAAAATTGTGGGCAACCAAATTAATACCCTGCAGTAACCTAGATTTATAATATGACAAAAACAACATTTTTACTTTGATCAAACGAACAATAATAGTATCAGAAAATTATACACCGTGACTACTTGTAAGATAAATGATGTTTGCTTAATTAAAGGATTCTAGCCCTGAAAGGGCTTTTAACTGTCTAAATGACATCTCTGGGGGAACGTTATTACCCCTTTTCTGATAAACGCGACTGTAAATGTTTTATGCAGAGAAATAGACAAAGATCAGATTGCTATGAGTACATCTTGATTTTGTTTTACGTTCCTTCTTTTCCCAATCTACGTGTATTTTTTTGCACCATACAATCAGCAAATGTCAATAATTTTAACCTTTTACTATCCGTCCCCGTACTTTAACGACCAGTAAAATGGGTACTGTTTGAAAAGTGTCTTCAGAAATAGAACAAAATAATGGTAAGAAGAGTTTTCTCTTTTCGAATAGTTTTTTTTTTGCCCAAGAAAAAAATGAGTATTTCCCTTTCTTCAAATGTTTGTCCCCGATGTGAGTGATGATAGTCGGGTAACTCTAAAGCAAACATTATAAGTAACGGGTTAACCCTTAAGGGCCATACAATTAATGCTTTTGGCTATATATTTCTAGTTTTCGTTAGTTTTCCCTTTTTCGTCAACAATACAACCATGTGTCAATATTTAAAAAAAAAAAAAGGCGAGAAAAAGAAGAATTTTTGAGGGTGAAATAACAATTTTCATCCTTGAAGCGAAAACGCTCCGGTTCTAAAAATAGAACGTGTCTTCCTTTGCGAGCACCTGTATTTGCCAAGTGATCAAAGTAGCGTCATAGGCATTGATCACGTGCTCCTCCGGGTTGAATATTTCAGTGCCTTACCGGTATTTTTTTCTCGATTTTTTAATCTTACGAAATCTGTAAGACAAACAATCAATTTTCAAACAATGGACCGGTTACCATATAGGATATATTAACCCTTAACCTGCTAAATAAGTTAAATGAAACATCTTATTGGACAGTTTAGATCCAAGATCAGACTGCACGCTCTATTCAGTCTGATCAGATCTACACTGCAAAAGATCCTTTTGCCGTGTTTAGCAGTCTAAGGGTTAAAACTATTATCTGGTCCCCACTAGAACTGGATAGTCAATGAAACGATCTTCTTAAGGAACTGCGTTTTTATAACTTGCACAATAAACCTGACTCTGCGTAGTAAGGTGAATTTTTCAACACTTTTCAACAACGGTCCGGCTTTCAGTTAAATCGATTTTTTTTCAGTCAGTGAGTAGAACCAATATACGATAAATTAAAGTTTATGACTTGGGAAGAAAGTTGTGTTTGTACTGGTGTGAGAAAACCATGAAACACATGCGTAGGTGCACTGCCCGCCGTTACATGACCTAAGCTGTTAAAACGGCGTTAAACTCAAATATAATCAATCAATCAATCAAACAATTGTTGTTGTAAATAAGCAGCAACAAGACTGTTAGTCTTAGATTATAAAGTGAAAGTTTAGTTTAGAATGGTTGGTGATTACGGCCACACCAAAAAAAAAGCTTTCCCCAATATCAAACGTATAGATCCAGATGCATTTGTTATAAGCAGTTACAATCATGAAAATTTAAGGTTAAATACAAATGCTCTGTGAAAAGAAAGCTTTTTGCTTCTGCAAAAAGTATCGACCAGGTGGCCCTGCGGAGTCCGTGTTGGCTGACCTGGGCCAAAACCTTTTGCTATTGGTCAATTTTCTGCATGTCCAAGGGCCAATTTACTGTATGATTCAGTGGGTTGTTAGACAAAATGGACTTATCATGGATCCATGATAATGTGATGACTTGCTTGGTATAATCATAATGCATCACGGAGATACATAAAGCCCCATATTACCAGAGCATGTGTGAAATGCAATATTTGGGGAGAATGTTGATATCCTGTTGACGTCAAAACGTCAATTCCATTCTTTTGTTTCAGGATATGGAGAAGTCAAAACAGTAAGTGACGTAAATAATTAATGAGTCGCTGAACTGTTATTATGATACTGCCACTGCAGAAAGTTACCCTTAAGAAAGGAAACTAAACCTTCATTAAACAATCCCGTAATTAACGACCCAAAGGAGAAATTTCTTTTTTGTAAACATTGTGGGAAAAGGAGAAAATGCTGGTTACTAGCAAATTTCTCCTGTTCTCACAATGGTTACTATTCCTTCAAAAATGGATTCCATCAATCGGGCTATTACTGATTAATCGTCTGAAAATGCTTTCAATTTGGACCAGTCTGAAATTTTGTCTTTATATAAAGAGTTAGTAAATTGTAAACTCATTTCCCAAATGATAAGAATGGCAATGGAGCTCTATTGTTACAGTCAAATCGAATTACTTGGTCACCGAGAGAAACGTATTAACCGATATGAATGGAATACCGGAATTCGTACTCATGAATGAAAATTGGTTTTCTTCAGCTGCTTTTCGTCGTATTTTCTCAAACAGGTACATGTAATACTCTTATGCAAAGGACAGTAAAAGCTTTGCAATGTTCAAAATATTACATGTACGTTATTTTGGCCACTTTAATAAAGATACTGTGCATAATTCTTATGTTATACTTGACTAAATTCAAGTTTTCTCACAGGCTTGGATGTCAAATTATACGACCGTCTGTCTACATGTGCCCCGTAAAACCAAATTCGAACAACCCTGTTGTTAAGCGGTATCTACGTTCAGTAATTCAGTCGGTGAACACAGGATGAGAACGTATAAGACGTTAGACTAAGATGTCATGTTGGCAAGCTGTAAACAGACGAAGCGAGAACCGAAAGTACAGCCAGAAAGCCAGTGCATAACGGTAGCAATAAAATGGCAGGTAGAACGATGTCATATTGGCAAGCAATAAACAGAGCTAGCGATGACTGAAAGTAATTGTAACAGCCAGAAAGGCGGTACATAACGGTGCCAATACCATGGCAGGTAGAACGATGTCATGTTGGCAAGCAGTAAACTGACGTAACGAGGACCGAAGGTACTTGTAACAGCCAGAAAGCCGGTGCATAACGGATTGGGGTGACATACCATGGCAGGTAGAAAGGACTTAAATATGTGTCAAGGATGCATCGACGGAGTCTTATCCACGACACTTGATAGTAGCGTTGAGCCACTTGTAAGACAGGCTGAACGCAATTCCATCTTCCAAGACGATAATGATAATGCAAGAGCACAACAGCGGAGAGTCGACACTCATACGAAACATGGTCATCGATGAGCCGTGCCCTATGCCCTATCGCATTTATGGGATAATCTCGAACACCTGCTTCGCCTTTTTCATCCTCGGTCGACAGAGGTAGCTGAACTAGATGCCGCACCGTAGAGGGAATAAAACAGAAGTATGCATCTACGATGTATAGTCTACCACGATTATCAGTGTGCAATAAGCGGAGTGGTCCACCTTCTAGCTGAGCTCGTGTGACAAATGTAACCTTGATGTTTGTGTTGTCTTACACTGGTCAGACGTTGTGACATAAATGGACCGACTGATAATGGGTTTTAGGGAAGTTTGTTAACCTGTTCCTAGGCGTGCGATTCAAATAAAGCTTTTAACATTTTTTTCACAACCTCAGTTCGACGTAAGATATCGGATGTATTTGGTGAACAATTTCATGTTCGTTTGTAATGGTCAATATATTGGATGGACTTTTTGGAGATCCACATGTAGGAGAAACGTCTGTAAGTCTGCAAGTTTGAAGAAGACAACAAACGGCAGCCGCATAGAAATCTCCACTGAGCGATTCTGATCCCTTGGATATGATATTCCAGTCGTTTATTGTTGACTTTACCACAGAACCTCGCAAGGTGAGAAAGATCATTCAAAGAGTAGATGGCCTTCTTGGAATTCACTTCCAGTTCTTTAGTACCTTTATTACGCCATTTATATTTAAGAATGTTCTTGTCCGGTTGTTGTAACCATTCTAGGAACGTAATGCTGCTTGAAGACAAAATAGTTTGTCACTTGAAGATTAGAACCATCTGCAAGATAATTTATAACTTCACGAATGGCAATGAAACTATATTTGCATACTTTATTACACGCTTAAGATATTAGATTTTCTGAATGCAAATTCCAATCACCTAGTAATGACTACGGAGATAAATGGGTATTACATTTAGGCATGCGAGTCAGCAGAAAACTGACGTTTCTTTTCAGAGATGGCAATCATCTAGTGTGCAGAACACATATCAGGGGACATTTATTTATTTTGCTTTAGGTAACGGAAAGAGATAAGGGGCAGCCTGGATTCGATCTTCATGGTTTATAGCCCTATGTGTTACGCTTGAGAAAACGGGGTTTAGAGCATTCTAAGTTGTTCTAGCACGATTTGAAATCAGGGTTCTCTTTCAATTATTATGTTCCTCTATCAAAGACCGATGATAGCCCGAAAGAAGCCACGAAAAGTTCTCATTTGATCTGATGGAAGTTCACATGTGAGCCATGTTCTGTGAAGAGGGGTTTAATGCATCTGCACAAAAGTATCGACCTATGTCAGCCTGCGCAGTCCGCGCAGGCTGACATGGGTCGAAACTTTTTGGTATTTGTTAACTTTCTTTATGTCCAAGGACAATACTACCTTATGATTCAGTCGGTTGTTAACAAAATGTATATTATAGAACCATACTTGTGTGATGACTTGCTAGGTATAATGCATCGCGGAGATGTATTATATCCCTTTTTGCCGCCGGCGTATGAATTATATCTTTTTCCTTGATATAACATCGTTTTGTTTTCCTTGTGCATCTGTGGTCAGTTTCTGTCCAATTTGTAAACAACAGAGGATTATCAACCCGCCTCAAAGCGGTGCTGAGTTTCTTTAAACTATGTTTCGGTATATTTATTGGTATACAAGAGTGCCAGTTGTCTCAAATAACTGACCACAGTCAGAACTGTACATAGCGCCTGACCAGACGCTCGAGGCCTGAAAGAGTGACACCTTATCCGGACCTACCGCACTAAGCCTAGGAATTGATAACTGAGCCATGCTCTGGAAAAAGAGTGGTTTAATGCATCTCCTTAATGCATGGTACCAAGCTATCACAATCAGAGATCAGAGAGACATATAGAAAACTGACAAATAGCGAAAAGTTTGGCAGATGCATTAAGCCTCCTTTTCAAAAAGCATGGTTCATATCTTTGTCTGAAGCATCTGGACTCGATGTAAAAGCAGTAGAATAACGCTGATGCCCTACTAATGGCACATAGATCCATTAAAGAAAATTGTATTATTCTGCAGCGGATTTAACTCTATCAGCGCCACTATTATATAAGCAAGACCTTTATTGTGACGGTCGAAAAAAACAGTCCACTGACGCCCAGGGGTTTGGCTAAGCAAGTAATAGATGTATATCCAAGATCAGACTGTATATTCTGCATATTCTAATCTGGAAAAGTTCGTGTTTTGGCCTGTGGCGCTGAAAGGACATTAAAGACAATTTTATTATCATGAAATGGGTTTAATGAAATAGATCTACAGGGCCCAAAGCAATCATGCAATTTATCCATCCACCTCTTTTCTATAATGGTAACAAGCAGAAAACATCTAAGTCCTCGGAGTGATGCGTATTATGCTCTATCAAATTAAGTTACCAATCGAATCGAATGCTTTCGTATCCCTTAGAGAGTGAAAAGCGAATGTCCTTCATGGCTCTAAGTCTGATGGATAAAAAGCATCTCTATCAAAATTAGTTCCATTTTGGGTGTATTGATAAAGTGATCATCCATTTATTTCTCGCGGAATGTCATTTGTGAGATAGAAAGCAATCGTTTTCACAGCACAACATTTTCAGATTAAACCGTTATCCTAGAGGCCAATAAATCAGTCACTATTGAGAACTACTTTTTTTACCATGTGTTATACATAACTCTAGAAATGCTTTTACAACGGAAGTCACGTGGGCTAGCAACGGAACGAAAACGGAGTAAAGTCCTCTTAAAGTTAGACCAGAAATAAATCCAATTGACATTCGCAGCAGAATAGTGGGTTAAATAGGCCCTTGAATCAAGACTCTTGCCATCAGGGACAAAAATGAATTGTTGCCGCTGCTTTAGCCAGAACTTGCCTTGACCAAGATTGAAAACTGTGGATCCGAGAATGACCTGCAAGCTTTGATCACTTAACTCTTGATATTCACCTTTTGCAAAAATAACTGAGTCATGCTCAGGCAAAAGGGGTTTAATGCATCCCCTTGATGCACTATACCAAGCAAGACATCACATGATTTATATATTCATATAAACCATTTTGACTAACAAGCAACTGAATCATGAAATAGAAGGGTCCTTTGACATGCAGAAAATTGACCAGTAGCCAAAAGTTTCGACCCAGGTCAGCCTGCGCGGACTGTGCAGGTTGACCTGGGTGAATACTTTTTGCAAATGCATTGAACCCCCTTTTCACAGAGCATGGCTCAGTTATGAATACTATTGCCACAATATCCCGGAAAGCACAATAGTCTACCTTCGATCCATTATCCTAGACGCACCATGCGCATGCTTAAACATAAGCTTTCGAGTAATTTACGTTCACAAACTTTCGCACTATCGCAGTTAGTTCTAAAAAAAATTTACCATGTGTTATTGATTGATTGTATGGTGTTTAAAGCCGTTTTTAACATTATTTCAGTTATATCACGGCGGTCAGTGCACCTATCCATGCTTTCCTGGAGGTTTCTTTTACCATTACTCCGCACAATATTCTTTCCAAGCCACTGGCTGCTTTCCCACATAACCATCGTCGAAACCATGGTCAGCGGTGAGAGAGGAATGAATCCTGTTGCGATGACTATCATCAATCCTCGGAAAGAAATTGGCCAAGCCGGGAATCGAACCAACGACGTCCTGTTCTCAAGTCCTGGACCATGTGTTATACAAAACTCTAGAAAAACTATTATAATGGAAGTCATACGGACTTGACGTGGCTTTAAGATTGCATCTGAACCCATTTCCGCACAAACAAACAAAATAACTTTCAATAACTCCCCTGGAATACACCAATAGTCATATTTGTCCTAAAGCTTACAAATTGTAAAGCAATGATTATCTGTTATAAAGTTATAACGATATTACTGGTTTTAAATTCACTTTATAACGAGATTTTTCACGTCAATATGACTTTTAAATGTGTTACTACGTATTTTAGAACACATTATTACGAGATATTTCATGTAAGTTGGGCTTTTTTGCGTTATATCACTGGTTTCAAATTCACGTTATAACAAGTTTTTTTCGTGTCAAAATGACTTTCAAACACGTTTATACGAGAATTTTCGCGTTAGTGCGACTTTAAAACGCATTATTACATATTTTACGACTTTTTTGCGTTATTACAATGAGATAATTGAAATAGTATATCACTAACATTTATAAAGGAAAAAGTTTACTACGTACATGTATGTAACATGTTATGTATATGGACCTGCTGTCCTATTACAACAACTTTGAAAAGGATTCTCTCTCTTTTAATTTTTTTTTAAACTGTCATTGGAAGAGGTGCATTCGCCTCTAGCAAGATGCATAAAATAGTTTATGCCTTTTCAAAAACGATTTCCCAATCGACAGGGAGAAGAGTTTCTTTTTTTAATGATTAAAGTCCGTGTCCATTGTACTATTTAATGGAAAGTGGTAAAAAAAGTTTTCATAGTATGAGGCTAAGATGCACTTACTTGCTACTGCGAGAATAAAAAGACTTGGAAAAAACAAATAATAATATCACAAGTATGGAAATGAAATAAATTTTCAATTGTATAGGTTTTTGTTTTCAAAGAAAGCATCTGGAGTGTCAAGAGAATATCGTTCAATACCGAAAGCCATCTCTTCTCATCAGTTAGTGTTTTATGGCTTTACCAATTTGAGATATATGACACTGTATCGCTTTAAAGTCTTCCCCGGTTCTTAAAAATTTCTAGTAAATAGCAAGCTGCCTTGAACCCTAATTATGCATTAGCCAATGCTTTTCTTTATATGGAATAGCATTGGAGCTCAATTAAGCCGTCGTTGTGTAATTTATAATCAGGCATTCCAAAGGGATCATTTATTACATCAGATCACGGGGCATAACCGGTATTTGTTAGGTCGAATCCTGGTTCGGTAAATTATCCCCATGATCTATGAAAGGAATGAACATAGGTCTAAGGATACATATATGGTCCTCGCTCATCACGAAACATGGTATGACTCTATTTATGAAGGAAAACCATGGCATGAAACAAGACAGGTTGTATTGAGAACCGGCTTTAAAGGTATACAAAGGATCCAAGAACAGGTGCATTGATCCAAAAGATACATTTTTTTTTCTCAAAGCCTTATTTGTCACGTCAATTGGGGGTTGGGGTCGTGGTCAACCTTAGTGAAGCCTTACAAAGAAAAGTTGCTAACAAGCAACACTGTTCTTTAAACATAGTTAAAAGGTGTCGTTGAAATACATTAGGCAACAGCAAGCTGCAAAAATAGCCCCTTCAGATGTCTTTTACAAGAAAAATAAACTGATACATATTGCTAGAATGTCAAATTACTAAGTAATTTAATATCGTTACAAAAAAATACTTATTCTACCAGGAACCAAAGATGTCTACTAACATCTAAGAGATGCATGCAGCATTGCGACCAGAAACTTAAACAAGAGCAAGAAGATGTAGACAAGTGCAGAATGAATTGCGTAGTTCTAAAACAAAGATAACCATCACTTAATTATCAAGTTATTTTTGTTTCATGGTTTTGCCCACGGCAATATGGACGTAATACACCGATTGATGCAGAAACGAGAGAAGTCAGTAACTTATTCCTAGTGTTCAGGTACTACTTCAATCACTTTTGTGTTGAGTAGATTAAGACCAGACAGCATGGAACGTATCGTCTTAATTGGGACTTTTAATGACAAAAACATCCAAAGAGTTTCAATTTCTCTTTGTTGACTGAATGCACTTGTTATCGTGTTGGCATTCTAAGGATTAGAACGAGTCAGAGATTGTCTACATTGAAATAAATGGTATTGCCAAAAACATATTTCTGATATCTGTCATGGTATTGGCGATTGTATATTTTGTAGGCACAAATGTAAAAGTTTTTTTTTTGCCTTTGAGTTTTATATGAACAAAGTTCTCGTTTCCAACAGCTATGCTCGAATCCTCAACGATGTCTATGAAAAAGGTGTTTTTAAAAACACATTACCTCAAAGCATGGTTCGATTTCCAGGTCGGCAAATTTCTTTCTGGGGCTTGATATACACTGGTATCATTCTTTTTTCATCGCTGACCATTGTTTCGGCGCTGTTTATTGTGTTTCCAACATACTTGAAGGTGATGATTGTTTTACCCTGTGACCTACAATTCCTGTCGCATAACACAGGATCATATAAACTTGTTGAATACGGTCACTTGACCACTCGGCAAGGCTGATTATGTCAGTTGGTCATGTGATCAAGGTTATTAGGCCAGTTGGTTATGTGACCTGCCGGAACTACTTTTTAAGTGCCTGCGCATGAAATTAACATTTTACAATAAAATTATCGCTTAAATACGATGCCCAAGTTAATTTTTCTTACTATTCAAACTAAAGTAGAATTCTTTGTTTTAGCGAAAAAACGTAACGTTTATGACATAGTCAGAATTATTCATGACATCCATATCGTAGCTTCATACTCCAGAACGTTTTACATAGTTCTTTATTTTTTTCTCATAGTGAAAATGATAGATTATATGTGCCTTACTTCAATCGAAATATTCAATTTAGTCGGATATGGATTTTAAATGAGAAAGAGGATATATGGAATAGATGGTTGGTGTCTTGGATGAGTTAAGTTTAGAGAGCTAGGCTCCGGAATTTATCCGATTCGCCTTTGGCTCACCAGATAAGTTCATCCGCCTTGCCCGCTAAACTTATCCGAGACACCAACCATAGATCTATTCTCTATATCTTAACAACTCTCTCTCTCTCTCTCAATACCGGCAGCGTTTTGACGTGAGTCATACTCTGTAAAAATGCGGTTTAATGCATCTGCATAAAGTTTCGATCCAAGTCGGCCTATGCAGTCTATGCAGGCTGACCTGAATCGAAACTTTCGGCTAGTTGTCTATTTGCTGCATGTCCGAGGACCATTCTACCTCAGAATTCATCCGATGGTTGGAAAAAATGGATTTTATTTTTATGACTTACTTCAGAATGATGCACCACTGCTAGGCATTAAAGCCCCTTTTACCTAGCGTGACTAACGTATTATAAAACAGTCTAAAAAGGACGGCTGAGTTGAGATTCGAACTCACAGTCCCGTGAATTACCAGCACTGAAGGTTACAAGTGATCAACACATTTAGAATATCTAGTGCAAAATCGCTTTGGACCCTATCAGAATTATTTATCACCCAACACACCGTAGGTTTGTTTCGCAACAACTGTCCTCGATGGGGTAATTTCAAAAGTAAAAACCGCAAAAATCAAATATGAAGAAACAGAAAGTGTTTTGGGTTACTGAGGAAAACAGTGCAAAAAAGCAGTTTCTCCGAAGTGTTTTCGAAAACCTTGAAGGATGTTCATGGAAAGTAGCAGTGTCATTGAATTCGGCCAATTATATGGACAAACAGACATGAACACCGACCCCCCACCAACAAATGACGCTTGGAAATATTTGTCTCGAAGGAATAATCCAATTTACTCTCCCTGGTACATATCAGATGCTGTTCACAGTTGTTTACACAATGATAGAGTGGCTGTAAACAATGTCATTACGCTTACTAATAGAGGTTATCTATGAATTTCTTAACCCCTTATTGTTGTCGGGTTTGAAATGCCGTTTCACACTTTACAGGGGTGTTGCGCCGATTACGCACCATACGCACGTTGGTAATACAAAATCTCGCAAATAGGTCGAAGTTTCCTTAAGTTGTAATTTTCAAATGACTTTTTCGACGTTATTCTCGTGAAATTGCTTCAAAAGCAAATCTACTCAGATTTGTAGTTTCTCATGTTTTGTTAATACAGCCCTTGAACTGACTTCATCAACGATAGTACGTTTGTGTCTGTTCGTAAATTGCAATGACTTCCCTATCGATTCCAGCTTGCGTGCATGCCTTTGGCGTGCGTAATACTTAAAAGTTCCTGGCTACGCCTTTGTCGCAGTATACCCACCACGTCGACAAATGCGTTGCCTTCTCACAAATACTAGCCGGTTTTTTTTTTTTGTTTGTGTGCAAAGCAATGACCTCCGTAAGTGACGCAGACCTCCCTCTTATGAAATATCATGACCGGTTAAGCAGTAATAGACGACAATACAAAGAGAGAAAATGCGTAATATGTGGATGTTTTAGGAATACCTGCTGTTGACACAATGTACTAATATTGAATTATATTGATGATTTAAGAAAATGGATTTCGTAAGTTCACTGGCATTTTTTCTGAGAATATATCTGAAAATGTCATGAGAGAGGCGTAAAGTGTAGGTGAATTTTAGATTACAAGTATGTAAAGGCTGATCTTGGTGTACTGTCTTCTCATAATTGACCCGTAATGCAGAACAAGTGTTCCTTCCTCTGTCATTGATAGTTTAAATCAAAGTCAATTTTAGATGTTGTTTTTACCAGAAAAAAAAACAAAAAAACCCAAGATCTCTTGAAACCTAAATTCACTACGGTATTGTAAATCTTTGCAGAAACCTCCATGGCGCAATATACATATCACACTTGTCACGAAAGCGCATTAAAAACTTCGCGATTATCAGTTTAGGTGGCACTGTCAAATTACGAATCGTCATGAATTCAAAAGTTAACGACAATGTATCGACAATGAAATCACATCTGACAAAAGCGTCGTGTAGCTACATTCAGAGCCAGTAAAGTCCTTGGAATTGAAATCTATTCAAGATGTGCATGTTTGGACAGGTGCCAATTGTCAAATAGCCCGATAAAAAGAGTCGATCTCAGAAACACACTTCTTCAAGCCGAAGCAGACCCTTTCCAACAGGTAGACAGCCTTGGGTTCTGCTTATCCAACATGACATCTCTTCGAATCACTGAAGATTTCTAGCAAATTCCAATCGCTTTAAACCACACAACGGTGAAGACGCTAAGAGTTAGACCCCATTCACACACATTTACTTTACGTAAGTAAAGATACTTTAAATGAATAAATTTGCAAATTGTGTCATGTGAACAATATTAAATACTTCTCTAGTAAATAATGGTAGGTTAAAGAACATTTGCAACGCTTTTCGAGGTCATGCAAAATTGTGTCATCATTTATGCTACTCCATCGGCAAAGTATGACACGTTTTGTCTTCGTACATGGAAGTTTATTTGTTTATGCGAATCAGGCCTTAGATTGATTGATTCTATGGTGTTTAATGTTGTTTTAAATGTTATTTCAGCTATATCGCAGCGGCCAAGCCACCGTCTGCTTTCTCATATAACCATCGTTGAAACAATGATCAGGGGTGAGAGAAGAATGAATCCTATGACAGTGACTATCCTTAATTCTCAAAAAGAAATTGGCCGAGTTAGGGATTCGAACAAGCGACCCAATGTTCTCAAGTCTTATTCGCTACCGACTTCGCTATTGGGGCTTGGCAGATTTGGCTTTGGAACGTTATCCTCATGCAAATTTGTCCTTACAGTTAGAATGAAGAAAATGAAAACAAGTTGGTGTAGCACCCTTCAAAATTGGAACACGTTAAAATGTTTCAATGAGCATTAATGTACATAAAGCTTAGGTAGTAACGATACATGATTGAATGGCTTTGAGAAGGTATTTCATGCCTACTGTGTATTCTTTGCACTATACATGTCTTTCATTTCTTTGCGCTAATTCAATTTTTCAATGGGGAATGTTTAAATTTCATTTTGAATTAAGCCTACAGCATCCATTTTGCATTGCAAATCCTCCTCCTGTAATATATCTGACTAGAACAAAATACCTTCATATACACCTTACACATTCTACCATGAATGACAGCTATATTTATAAAGCTCGCCATTGCAAGAGAAATGAACACAACATTTTTCAAACGATATACTAGTCGTACTCGTACACATACTTTACACTCGGTTTATGGGTGTGAGTGTAGGAAGTTTTTTTTTTTTTTTAAACAGAAATCTACACTTTGTTTGGCATACAAGCCACGCATTTATTATAATTCTAGGATCTAGCTCGTCATTGATTGCTTGTTCCGAATCTCCATACACATAAATAATATGTGAAACACTTATTTTCATTTCTTTATATTAGTGCTAGTAAAGCACGAACTAGCTTTTCAGTGCTTTGCGTGCTTTAACTGGTGTTAATTGATCATCTATCGTACTTCATATCTACCGAGTGACTACCATGCGTGCTCACCATAGGATAAGCCGAAGCAAGTCAGTTATTGCACTGTCAAGGGCAACAAGTGCGCACTATTAGCCATCCATATGCATGTGTAAACTTATAAATGCGTTCATAACTAGTACCGAAACACACTACATACACGTGTCATTCGATAAAAACATTAAACCCTAAAAAAGAATGTATTATACAATCAAAGACAACAAGTAAGGTAGCCATCAGCTGAACTGGTCCCAGTTGTACCTATATACGCTTTGCTGTACAAGGGTTGGTATCTAATGTATCCATCAGCATTGTTTTTCGGCGTACCTGAATGTGCTGGCTTTTGACCTACTTTTTGATACTGATAAAAAATAGATAAATAGAAATTTGTGACTGGCCAAATATGTAGAAATGGTTATTGTAAATGCCCGTGTGGTAAAAAAACGTAGACATGTTTATTCGAAGAGTCCCTGCATATTCACTGGCAAATTTACGCCGTGCATCTTTTTTTAAAGATATTTTGTGTTTTAAATTTCAAGTTCCACGGAAATCGACCACTCATGCAAATCATTAATCTATTGATCGCACAGGGTAAGGTAGCCATCTTTAATTTACGTCATCAAAATAAAACGCCAGCTAACTAAGCCTGGTTCCCCATTGTCCGATACGTTTGATAGATGTTTTTGTTAAATGACGAATTGCCATCTGTTACAGGAATAATTTTTTTCTTCGTCAGAAAATATCCATTTTATTTACCCCAGTCTATGGGCCTTGTTCGCGGGCTAAGTAACTGAAGTCAAACTGAATATATTCGGTTTTATTAACACCCTGGCCAGAACAAACCATAACTTTTATCCAGCTTGGTAAAAACTATCATTAAGATAAATTTTGCAATAGCTCATTGGTTTCAATTTAGTGTAGCTCATCCCGTTTTTCTAACTATTGCAGAAACCAGACCAAAGTCTTCCTGCACGAACAAGCAGCCTGATTGAATTCTACTAATATCAGTTGACAAAATATATATGGAAGTGCACGTTGACCTTAGACTACTCTCTAAGCAAGGGAATTCGCAAGAGGTCAAGAAGCACTGGATGTTTCCTTTAACAAAATTGTAATATTCCCAAAAGCCAGCTACCTGCAATGCAAAGAAATATCTGCCAGAATAATCCGATGAAATCTAAATTTAGCAACACTGCTTTTGCATGTATGAAATATGCCACTGAAATGGCACATCCCTATTTTCATGCATTAAGAAATCCTCGATGAGATGATTTATGTTTACAAAGTCGTCTCCTGTGATGTCTTTTATGAGCCAATGAGTGTAAACCTACGGGCTTGGCGACATAAGTCATTGTCCTGACGCTTCCGCGTTAAAAATCAGATAATGGATACCGGGAAAAATATGTGACATCTAAAACATGAACTCATTTGACTTTTAAATTATTTCCCTTTGTTTCACTTTAGGACAAAAAAAAAAAATAGATGTAGGAGGGACTAAATGTTTAACGCCACTACTGCCCAGAGAGATAACTTTATACGGCCGTGCTGTTGATTGCTTTGGAAACTTACGTGGAAAGAAGAGTAATTACTGATATTGCTAGGGACAGAACAACCGTCAATGATTTTCGTATTTTTTTTTAAGAGTAACGTCAAAACAGTTTTAAAGATACGTACATCTATACTCGTTTTCAGCCATTTTTTTTTTTTAATGATTGTGGGAAAAAAAAAAAAAAGAGAAAATCGTGGTAACCAGCTTTTTCCCCTTTTCCCTGTATGACTCTACCCTTTCAAAGGCAACTTTCATCATTAGAACCACATTTGATTTGTCCTCTTAACTACCTTCAATATGGACAAGTATGCAATTTAGTTGTCTGGTAAAGAGTAGCTAAATTTTCGGAAAAGAGTTTGACCGAGCCAGGATTCGAACACGCAACCGCTTTGATAGTAGCCCAAGAGAAGCTATGGGCATCAATTAGGAACACGTTATTTCGTTGAAATGACCCCCCTCCCCTTTCCGAGGAGTCCTTTTGTAAAAGAAATATGGGCAGTCCGCGTAGGCTTGCCTTGGCCGATACTTTTTGCTATTGGTTAATTTTCTGCGTCTCAAAGGACGAGTGTATCTCATGATTCATTCAGTTGTCCGACAAAATGGATTTTACTGATCCATAATTATTTGATAACTTGTTTGGTATCATGCATCACGGAGATGCATTAAGCCCCCTTCTTGCCAGAGCATGGCTTATATGCTTTGGAGGTTAGTGTCTAAAACAAAACTAGACTCACCACGTTGTCACACAGGGTGGCAAAAATAGTCACAAAAACTTTTGCAATCCAGTCAAGCACATTTTACAGATGCTGAGACTGGTTGAAAGAAAGGACGAAGGACAGACAGACATACAAGGTTGAACCAAAATGACCTCGTCTTTCATGAAAATGGTAACCTTGTGAAATTTTACTTTAATCTAAAAAGGCGTTCAGGATATTTCGATAGGGCACTATCAAGAGCATTTGACCTTTGAAGCAGTGCTGTAAACCTTAACCTCAGAGCCTGACATCTGAAATATCTTCTCTTCAGGTTGTCTGTCTAAGATTGGCATAATGATATATAAACAAACTTAAAACAGGAACAGGGGTTAGGCAGCAGCAGTAAAACGCAAAAACGGTCGGACGCAAGACTTAACGAGTTGTAAAACTACCGATCCGCATATTATCTGTGAATGAAAGCAAGCGGCGTTTTTTTTTTTTAATACAAATAAGGTTTTCATCACAAGCGATTAGGATCTCACAGTGTTCACTCACAGGGGATTTTCGGCCGATAGTTTCTCAAATTTATTGTCATACTAATCGCAGGTCCGCGTCATTTCTTCGAAACACCATCGGTTGAATTGAAATTTCGTCGAATGACAAGTTCCTCGAATATAACAATTGTTAAAGAAATTTCGCCGAAATCTGATAAAGACGAAAAAGAAATTAAGGCCGTCAATGGACAAAAACGAACGCAAACATTGTATAAACTGTGCCCTTGTATTATTGTACGTTGAAACTCTTATCTTAACATCTTATTTACCTACGGCATTTCTTTTGCGTTTCTAGCTTCCTCATAGGTTCAAAGGACATAAAATATGGTGTATACGTGGCTACGCCAAATGAATCTTCCTCTGCATCTATAAAAAAGTTTCGATTCAGGTCAGCAGGCTGACTTAGGCCGAAACCTTTTGCTATCGGTGAATTGTCTGCATGTCAAGGGACCAGTCTATCTCACAAAAGTCAGTCGGTTGTTAGACAAACTGGATTTTATGGATCCATAATACTATGATGATTGTTTGATATCATGCGTCACGGAGATGCATTAAGCTTCCTTTTGCCAGAGCATGACTCAATTGTTTAGTTTGTATGGCACTGTTGTGTCAAATGAAATAAGGCGGATGTGTTTGGGTCGTTTCCGGAATGCGTTTGGTCATCTACAAAGTCGCCGGGGTGAGAAAATGAATAATTAGGCAAGATGTGTAGATATTATTTTGTGAATGCAAGTAAACTGAGTTCCAGTACGAATCGGCTACTTACGAGAAACAATAAATAACCTACGTTGTTGACTCAATAATCAATACGAATTAATCAAACGTTACATAGATCCGGAAGTTTTCAGCCCAAACTCGGCAAATATTTGTCCGAATTATTGTCTTACTTATTCTGAAATTTAACAGTTCTCCAAATCAAAAATCTCATAATTAAACAAACAAACACAATCCGGATCCTTCTCCACTCGTGGAAAAAATATAAGTACGTTTAGGTGAGATTCTTTCAACGAAAATGCATGGACGTTACATATAGAATTCTAACTGAATTAAACGAAATGTTCCATCTAATGGGACAAATGCAAAATACTTCTCTTTTTACCGAAAAAGCCATCAGCGTATCGGGCAGTGTAGATCCAAGATCAGGGGCATTTTCTGATCTTGATCTAAACTGCCTGCCTAATCGAATTGAGCCACGCTAAGCAGCCTAAGTGTTAAAAATAGCTTGGGTCTCTTTTGCATGTCGCATCAGTTGATTGCCCAAGTGAAATAACCGATTACATACAAATGGCCCACTTATCACCCTTAATTTGCAGGTCTCTGAGCAGTAAGCTCATTTCTGACGCCTTTCCATACAAAGAAATCCTACAATTCAATATTCAAAGCATTTTAATAAAATGCATTAAAATGATTCATTTTGTCTTCGAAAAAGGTTGGGTAAAGGAGAAAATGCTGGTAATCTGTTTTCCTGAAGCGTTCATCCTCAAGTTCGGTGAAACACACGATTGTGTTGTTAAGGGTCACCAATAACACAAAACCTTGGATAGGCCTACTTCGATTCCAAATTAATCAAGTTCTCTGTCGGTCAGTGGGAGCTTTCCTTCCGTCCGGATGTATGTTTCAGAAATTACGTCAAAGATATAAGGCATAACTTGTTGAACCAATCAAAAATGAGCCATGCTCTTGTAAAAGGGGCGTTTAATGCATCTCTTTGATGCACTGTACCTAGCAGTTTATCACATTTATAAATCCATTTTGTCTGACAACCAACTGATTCATGAGGTAGGATGGTCCTTTAATATGAAGAAAATTTACAAAAAGCAAAAAGTATCGAACCATGTCAGCCTGAGCCATCTGCGCAGGCTGACATGAGTCAGTACTTTTCGCCATCTGCGCATGCTGACATGAGTCAATACTTTTCGCTATCTGCGCATGCTGACATGAGTCAATACTTTTCGCTATCTGCGCATGCTGACATGAGTCAATACTTTTTGTAGATGCATCGTACCCCCTTTTCAAAGAGCATGGCAGAAACATTTCAGTCCTGTTTTTTTTGCGATTGACGATGAGTTGTCCTTTGCTTCGACAGCAGACTATAAGAAGAGCCCGTGTGCTTTTACCAACATTTTCATATAGAGTTTACAAAATATTATTCTAAATAAAGAAATGAAATCATGTCTGATTGTCAAACCATTTTGTTTAGCTAATCTTTTAACGATTTTTTTATTATTTTTTCCCCAAATCAAAGTGCGTGTACAAACAATATTTGATTAAAGTCAAGATTCCGTATTAAGCGTTCTAAACTTTTTCGGTTAGGCAGATAGACAGCATTGCGACTGCAAATCATTAGTAATGTCATTTGTATGTATAATGATATCAGAATTGAAACCCTAATAGGTGAAGGTGTCAGTTTTCCTTCTCTTACAGAACTCATTCAATCTTGTGTAGAGACACAATATCAAAGTTGAACTTAAATTTTGAACCCCCCATTCGCAGATTCTATGAGGCGTTTATCTTTTCTTTTAGATTTAACCCTTTACTGCACAATGCCGCCTTTTGACGCCCCTGGAAAAGAAGCCTTTTGAAAACATTGTGGGAAAAGGAGAAAATGCTGGTAACCAGCATTTTCGCATTTTCTCCTTTTCCCACAATGTTTTCTACCCAATCAAAGAAAAGTTGCACCGTTTGAGCCACAATGAAATTGTCGTCTGCAAATGCTTTCAATTTGGACAAGGCTAAAATTTTGTCGTCTGGTAAAGGGTTAATATTGTGGATGATTAAATGATTTGTTTACCATGTTTAACTCTTCGGATCTACTTCAAACACATGTTTCATCTTTTTCGAAGATGCCGTTTATCCCTTTTTACGGTCGATTTTTCTGTCCTAGTGCGATACAGTCGCTTTAAGGATTTACGCACAGTAAAGTAGGATGGTTGACACAATGTTGTTTGTACTAGGATGTCCTCACATATGTCCCGACAATGTACTCTATTAAATAAGACTGTATGGGTCGCGTGGCCTCATCTATAATCACGTGCTCTGCCCAGCAAGCTAAATGCTAAAACAGAAGCTTCTGTGACAAACCACTTCAGGGCTTAAAATGAATATTTTTAGATCAAAATTACTTGAAAATCTTGCAAAATTCGTTCGGATGTTACCTTTTTTACCTTTAACATGCACTTAAGAGCCCAAACAATTAATTGTTTTTTGGTTTCGAAGAGTGTAGACCTATCAGATTGCACAGGCATATAGCCTGAGCATTTTATACCCATCGCAAAAGAAATCGCTAGCCGCTATTAGCAAGATTTTGGTTGGTATGCAAACATTGTAAGAAGGCGAAAATATCTATTGGTAGCGTGCTTGTGTACGTGTAATCTCATGGGAATTTTCATTCTATTTATCTTCCACAGTTATCATGAAATTCAATATTGAATTAATGTTGCGTGCCTTACGTTAAATAAGTTTCCATTAACAAATCCAATTTATTGGTCACCAAAACGAAATGTCCACAGGCATTATCATAATATAGGGCGTTTCATGGTCTTCAGAGACAATGTAGATTTATTCTGTAGGAATGAGCCGATTGAACCTCTTTCATATACGATGGTCAACAATGTAGAGGTAATACATAAAACCTCTGAAATTATATTTTCCTGGTTAGAAACCAGTAATGAACGGGTCAATGATTGGAACGAATCGGCCATAGTACAGGGTCCGCATCTTTAAAGAGCAAGTTCATGCTAAAATAAGATCAGTTCCATTGACAGATCGTGGATCTCAGAAATTTTAAGATTAAGCTTAAGATCTGGGAAAAAAAAAAAAAAAAAAGCACAAAGTAATCAACCATCGAAAATGATTAATAGTCCAAATGTAAATGAATAGGTTTAGGAGAAAACCGCTCCATGTGGATCAATAATATTTCCCCACAGATTGGTTTACATTGCTGAAAACGAAGGTAGTGCCAACGTATCGTCGTATACGGCTTAGGGACACTAATTATCTCACGACCTAAAAAAAAAACCATCCTTTCTTTCTAAGGTTTTATAAAAAACAAAGAGAGTGAAGAGCACTTGCAATTGCATTAATCAATCTACCATATCGTTTTCCCTCGTACTATTTTTTTTTTTGTAATTTTAGGAAAGCATTTTACATACATGTGCCTTGAAATATTACTCCTTTTCAAAACCTGTACAAAGTAGCCTCAACTTTCGATTGGCCTAGAATGACCGCTACTGGAATGAATCAAAATACGAAAGCACTTATGATCGAAATATATCCTGAATTGTACAGCGAGAAATGAATGTGGCTGTATTACGGAAATACTGTTGAAAGAGCTATCTAATGCAATAAAAAAAGAACTCTTTCGGAAAGAGCAGTCAAGATATAGCAATGTCGCATGAAAAGTCTGGCCGTGTTCATTACCGTCTACAGAAGCTGTCTCTGTTGCATGACAGGGCGAGAATTGTTCGCATTAAGTGTTATCCTACATGCAAACACTGTAGAACTTTTGAAATCTTTTTTCGGTGTAGAAGAACGCACCGGCTTATGGCCTAATTTTTAGTATTGATAAAAAATGAATAGATGGTAATTTGCGGTTGGTACAAAATGTGCACATGTTTATTGGCCGGGCCCCTGTTGGCATATTTGCCTACAAATTTATGAAACCACTATTACCAAGTGTTGCTACTGCTAATCGATACCCTGGGGTCTTGATTCATACCATACCAAAATAATGTAGTAGAGAATGATTCTTTTCTTATGCTGTTTGGAAATTTGATATTTTGTAAGCGTTCCCCAATAATTCAATACTACATTCCAACGAAATGAAAAACAGAGAGGGAAAAGAGGCAATTGCTTGTGAGGTTACTTTTCATTATTTTACTTCATATTGAGCCACAAAATAGTTTCAGTATTCATATTCCAATATCTCTTACGCCGTCTATCTTTTTAAAAAATATTTCTTTTTTGTAATAATTTCATCTAAAAGATTCACAAAGTACACCGCGAGCGCTTCCAAGATTTAAAGCAAAGAAGTCAAAGAGGTTGTCAGGCGCATCAAGATCTGTCTTTTTTTTTTATCGTGTTCGAGGGAAAGAGAGAGTGAGAGGGTGCTTGGGGAGACGTAATAATGAAACATCGCATAAAAAAATCTTAAGTATACTAGATACAAACTCAATTAGACCAAATGCAATAGACAAGACAAGCGTAACCTGTTTGCAAAAACTATTTTCAAGTATATAGCCACATAGTAATATTTTAACCAAATAACAAAGACAATAACAGTACCAACAACGGGGAATTCATAGCTTTTTAAGTGCGTCATAATAAAAGAGAAAGAGCGAAGTACAAAAGGTCATTGACTTAAACGATTATCTTCAAAAGATGTTTCCATCATAAAACAAGAGACAGCATTACTTTGATACAATTTTAATTCTATTTGACGGAACATTTATCAAAGTTGGCCCATACGACATTATCTCCGAAATTAAAATGCCATTAATACGGCTTTCCGAAAGAGGGATTGGGACTGAACTGAACCTTTATAGTAAATACGATTACATCTGTCTGGAGCAGAATTGAAAGAAAGCAAGCAACAATCGAAGGTCATAATAATCAAGCTTCAGGTCTGATATTCGTTACCTGTAATTTGCGCCTGGTTAAAGGCCCAATAGTGGCCAAAAATAACGAATGGGTGGGAAAATGCATTTAAATCACACCAATAAAAAGTATGTACATTATTGTGAAGATGGCAACCTGTTATTGTACAGTTGGTCTATTTGTTAGTCGCTGGTAGAAAAATGAAATCTAAAACTAGATTAAAAATTGCTTGGTTGCACAATCCTTTGTTTACTTTTTACCTAATTTCAAAATTAATTTTTCTGCCGGCGACAAACACTTGGACCTACTGCGCAAGAACAGATTGTCATCTTCACAATATTTTCCATACTTTTAAATGGTATGATTTAAATTCATGCACTTCACCACCCTGTTATTTACTTTTGGCAGCTATATAGGGCTTTTAATGACTGGAGTATTTCTTTCAAAATATAGCTCCTCTAGCCAATATTGTTGACCATATAAGGTCCCGTATTAACCCTTTCCCAAACGACAAATTGTGGACTGGTCCAAATTGAAATAGTTTGCAGACGACAATTTTAAATGTGATGAAAATGGCAGAAAGGTCTCAAAAAGGGTAGAAAACACTTTGGGAAAAGAAGAAATTGCTCGTTACGAGCAATTTCTCCTTTTCCCACAGTGTTTTCAAAAGACTTGTACTGCAGACACGTGAAAACCAGGGCTTGCTTGGGAAAGGGTTAAAAAAACTACTTCTACATTCAGTCGTGAATGTAAAATCGAAGACCAGCGATTTGATTGATTGAAACAATATCTTTGCTAGGTAAATGGCTTTTCTTGAAATTTAGAATTCGAAAAGTATTTAACTCGTTACCATATACGACAGTATCATGGACTTGTCCAAATTGAAAGCATTTGCTGACGGCAATTCAAACGTGGTTCAAATTATCGAATTTGTCTTTAATATGGTAAAAAAACATTGTTGGAAAAGGAGAAAATAAACAGCATTTTCTCCTTTTCCGACAATGTTTTCAAATGTCCTTAAAACTTCTCGAGATTGTTTGGTAAAGAGTTAAAGTATTCCAAGATTTACGCTTTCTAAGCATGTAAGTTTTCGATTCCATTTTTTTGAGGATCTCGGGTAATTATCACATTTAATTGGTACCATCAACGTCACGTTGTTCCACGTAATTACTACTGATGTATTGGCATTAAATATTCATTCTTGAAAACTGAATTTAAAAAAAAGTTCGCTTTTCTCAGAGATTTTGCGATGGTAAAAAAGAAGGATTTATCTTGCGCGATTGGCAGATTACATAAAATCGCCGTGAATATGCATGTAAAAGTTGTTTCGGGAAATTTTCTAACTACTTATTTGAACTACCTTTTTATTCGACAAGATAAAAGCTATATTTCTTATAACGCAATGTCCCAACAAATTTCTTTCCCATCAAGCTTTAGCTTCAAATTTTATGAGTATCAGATTTGGTGTTCCTTCAAATACATGCACGCCCGTTAAGGTTTAACCCGTTACTACACCATTCGGTCTTTCATCGAAAATGTGGGAAAAAGGAGAAAAAGAATGGAATGCTGTAAAACAGCATTTTGTCCTTTGCCCACAATGTTTTCTACCCTTAAAGATACAAGGTCGTCATTTGAGCCACACTTCATTTGTCGTTTGTAACAACTTTGAATTTGGGGGAGTCTGAAATTTTGTCGTTTGGTTAAGAGTTAATATGATTTACCATTGATATCTTTATCAGACAACAGTTTTAGACTTGTCAGTGGTGAAAGCATTTGTGGAAAGCAGATAAGGCCCATAATTAGGTTTGTCTTCGAAAATACCCATCAGATAGATTCAAGGCCAGTCTGCAACACGTTGAAACCGGTCTTGATCTACTCTGTTCTAAAAATTAAATGTATCTGCAGAATGTTTCGACCCGGGTCAGCCTTCGCAGTCCGCGCAGGCTCACCTGTGTCGAAACTTTGGTTTTGGTAAATTTTCTACATGCCCAAGGACCATTCTACTTCGAGATTCAGGCAGTTGTTAGACAAAATGGAGTTTGTGGATTCATAATTGTGATGATTTGCTTGGTATAATGCGTCACGGAGATACATTAAATCCCCTTTTGCCAGAGCATTGCTCATATATAGACTGTCGATATTCCAAAAACTTAGTTCTGGTGTGTGTTCTTAGTATGTGTTTACTCACGTCGATCTGTCTGTGACCGTGATATGACGATATAATAAACGTCTAAACGTATTTAATATATTTTGTTTTCATTGGATGTGGGAAAAAAAATCACAAAGCGAAAACAAAAAAATATATTTATTCCGAGTAATTCAATATCACCGACCACAAAAAACGGCTCCCTCATGACGTAAACATGTGTAATTCATGATGTCATCATAGCGCTGAACATTGCAGTTGATCTATTATTAGAAGTTTAATACGATTGACGTACGCACTCTCGTTAACCCAGGTGTGAAGTATTACCATTCATCACCCCTGGGACATTCAGTTGAGAAACCGTCGTTTCTATGAATATTCATAAGATTGCGAATTACACCCAATAGCCAATCGAATTGTCGATGACATAATGATACTCTCTTATAGTGGAGGATAAACACATTTATTCTGTTGTTATGAATAAACCGGGTAAAACTTACATCATTATCAACGAATATGGCGGCCGCTGGTGGGCCCTCCTTCTGTGGCATTTGCCTTACGACAATCCAGGGCAGACATTACAAATCCTTGTATAAGAAGGCAAATATTCAGAAATACAGCATGCAGTTGCAGTCCTTAGGGGTATGTAGCAGGGCTGACGTCATCCTCGTTGACACAGTTCCGATGTATTCCATTATCTCCCGCTAGATGGCATTCTACAAATACACATCTGTCTAATTTGGGCATCCTGGGTACAGCAGCGGAGTAATTTTAAAAACAACAACCGTGACCTTGAATTTCAAATGAAATAAACGTTTACTCAATAAAACGCTACCTGGTGCCATTCATTCAGCTATGATCGGCTAGCATGTAACCTATGCAACGACCATTTATTAAAACAGCCCCTACATGCTTTGGTAATAGGCTAATAGCTTCGATATAAGCCCTACTTTTCCTGGTATAGGGGGATAGTTGATGCGTCAAGCAGACAGGTCGAATCTTCGAAGAATATGACATGCGCAGACAACGGATGTATTCCGTAAACTACATTCATCGATTTGACTGGTTGCACACGAGGTAAAAATAGAAATGATGGCATATGGTTGATAAAAATAGATTAAATTTTCTCACTGAAAAACTGAGATTACCAATCAAAATGCCTCATGAATAATTCATGAGAACGAGAAAACATACGCGAGATAACCCAGGGGCGATGAATGTAGTTTACGGAATACATCGGAACTGGGTCAACGAGGATGGACGTACAGTACGTGGAAAATCAGATAATTCGCACCCAGTAGACTGACAATGAGTTTGAAGTTCACTCTGAGAATTGATTGTATGATATTTTTTCAATTTATGATATTCAGAGAAAATAAACTTGCGTAGCATGTGGACGTCATTGATCAAGATGTCACTGCGCAGAAAGTGCAGTCTGATCTTGTACATGTATGTTTACCGTCTGCTCTTTCAATAAATAAAGCTTATAAATACGATAAAGATCTTTCTTGGTTTCAGTGATACATGTATGTATTTTCAGCCGTCGCATCAGTGGGCGGCACTCCGACAAAAGGTCGTTTTAATGCATCTTCATAGTGCATTGTACCAAGCCAATCATCACAGTATTATTGATCCTTGAAATCCAGATCGTCTTGTAATCGACCAAATAATGCGGTAAAATGGTTCTTTGGCATGCAGAATATTTCCAAATAGCAAAAAGTTTTGACTCATATGAGCCTGCGAGGACTGTGCAAGCTGACATGAGTCGATTTTTGTTTTGTAAATGAGACATGCTCTGTAAAAAGGGGGCTTAATGATTCTGCGAAAAATATCGACCCATGTCAGCCTGCGCAGTCCGCGCAGGCTGACCTGAGCCGGAACTTTTCGCTGTTGGTCAGTGTTCTACGTGTCAAAGGACCATTCCTACCGTATAATTCAGTTGGTTGATAAGAAGAGTGGCTATTATGGATTCATGAGTATGTGATTGCTTACTTGGTATCATGCATCACGGAGAAGCATTGAGCCCCCATTTCACAGAGCATGGCTCAAATGCATTAAATCCTCCTTTCACAGAGCATGGCACATTTATTCTTTATGACGCTGAAAGAGTTACACCGTAACACAAAAGATGACTAAAATTAAGAAGAAGAAGAAAAAAAAGGACAATTTCTTCGTCATGGACTTTGTTGTCAACATCCTATTTCAAAGGTCGATTTTTATCAATTTATCCCAAAGGAAGTTTATAAGCGAGCAGCTTTATCTGTCAAGACACACGCTTTATGTACTTTAAAGCTTTTGCGTAAATTCAGACAGCCGAGTCTTTCTAACAAGTGCCAATTACCTCAAAGCCCATCTGGGCGTTACGACTTCTTTTGAAGAGAAATCCCTCTGAGGCCGTATCACGGAAACACGAAATTTTACGAAAACACTGAACATCGCCCTTTATGGCGGTTTGGAATGATTACAATGGCCATTAAATTTTTTCAGCATGAAAAATTAAGTGTTCTTCAAAATCAAGTTTGTGTGCATTATCTTACCCTTACTGTCAAGATATGATATTTAATAGATCTATCTCATCTTTTTATATAAGAACGGATAATCTAGAGTGTACCCAGCTAATCTACTTAAAACTGCATTACATGATAGTCATGTAACGAGGATTCTTGATCAGAAACGAATTCCAATTGATATACTTAGGTACATGTAAGTACGAAAGTTAAGGAATATTTTGCTTAACTACGAAGGCTTCTGTAGTATCATGCGATTACTGCGTATTCACCATATTTTTCTGTTAAAGATACAGAGGAAAAAAAAAAAACACGCTGTTAAAATTTGATAGACTGTGGAATGGTTCAGAATTAGCTGTGTAAACATACATCAATTACCGATATACATTGTGTAAGGGAAACACACATCTGTCCGAATTCCTCGATTTAAAACCGAAAACGTCACAATGGTGATTTCTCCCAGAAAATAAAAAGTTTTTTCTATCTGTCGTAATCCATGCAACCGTCGGATTTCAATGCTGGCTTGACGATATATACTCATTTAGATTGACTCGTATGGAGCAAGTTTTTCATTTAGTTTAAAAGTTTCATGTATTCAACCTCACTTCATGTTATCCGACCATATTTTAGAAGGATGCCGTCAAGGTTGTCTGCTGCAACTTTACTTCCGGGTGTTTTTTCGTCGACATAATTTTTGAGCCATGCTTTGGCAAAATGGGGTTTAATGCATCTGCGTGATCCCATTCAGTCATCACATAATTATTGACTCATAATCGTCCCTTTTTTCTTAACAACCGACTTAATCATAAGGTAATAGATACAGAAAACTGACCAAAAGTAAATAGTTTCGGCCCAGGTCAACCTGCGCGGACTGCACAGGCTGACCAGGGTTGAAGATGTATTAAGCCCCTTTTCAAAGAGCATGGTTTGAATTGTCTTTTTCATACGCATAGATCGTATTGGAATTCAAACGGATAACAAGAACACTTGAAAACTCCATTTAGCGACTGAGTTGAAAAATACCTTTGTTTCGGCATTCCTCTGCTTATGTCGATGGTCACGATTCGATTGTTCACCGTCGGAATAAACATATGAACCGTGCTATGGGAAAGGGCGTTTAATGTATCTCCGTGAAGCATTATATCACAAGTCATCACATAATTTTGGATCCATAAAATCCATTTTGTATAACAATCCGTTATCGACTGAATCTGCAGGTAGAATGGTCCTTTGACTTGCAGTAAATTCACTAAAAGCAAAAAGTTTCGACCCATATTCGCCTGCGCGGGCTGATATGGTTTATACTTTTTCCAGATCCATTTATCCCCCTTTTCACGGAGCACGGCTCATGTTTCTCGATGTATTCTATGATAGTAGATAGCTATTCAGTGACACCATCGAGCTAGCAAAAAATTCTGTCTGTTAACCTCGGGGCCAGCTAAACACACATCACTACCTTTTTAGAAAGTCTTTAACGAGACAACAAATTTTAGAAGTATTTGTATACATCATTTCCACTTCAAAGTTGGCGTGATCAATGGATTTGAAAACTAAGCTTACTGCTATCGCAAAGTTGAAGATGATATAAAATGGGGGAAAAGGGACCCGAGTAATGACAGATTTGAGATAATTACACAGCTACAGGCATACTATGATGTAAGCTTCATTTCTTCAATTGTATTCCATTCTAGTGAATATGATTAGGTTTTACCTAATAAAAACTTATCTTAGGCTAATTCTTAGCTCATAATTATGCAACTTGAACGGTCTTTAAAGGTATATCCTTACAGCCAGAGAGAGAGAGAGAGAGAGAGAGAGGGAGAGAGAGGAAATAAAAAAAAAAAAACTCTATTAAAATTTGATAGACTGTAGAATGGTTCAGCATTTAGTCAGCTGTGTAAACATACAATGTATATAAATTACCGACATATAAGGTGTAAGGGATAAAAACATATTTCGGAAATCTTTGGTTTAAAATCGGAAACGTCACGACAGTGATTTCTTTTATGGCCTCCAGAAAATGAAATTTATTTTCTGTTAGTCGTAATGGCATGAAGAGACAAGAAGGATCATAGTTTGATAAAATAAAGATGAAATGGGTTAAAAAGTAGCTGAAATCTATATAGTATAGCATAGATGTATCTTTAAGCCACGAGCATTGTCTTTAACTAAAAGCTGTAAACATTTGGCATAGCGTAATATGTAGTTTACCATCGTAATTTTACCAGGATATCATGTGATGCCAAATGAAGGAATTCAACAATTAGATTAGGGACCTTTCATCCCATTCCCATTTATTCAGAAAATATAGACACCTCTCGCTAAAAGCTCCTTTTATCTGTAAGTAGTGTTACCTTTAACCCTTTACCACACAATCCCGACTTTTAACGACCCTGAGAAAGAAGCCTTTTGAAAACATTGTGGGAAAAGGAGAAAATGCTGGTAACCAGCATTTTCTCCTTTTCTCACAATGTTTTATTCCCGATCAAAAAGAGAAATAATCATTTTAGCAACATTAAATTTGTCGTCTGCAGATGTTTTCAATTTGATCCAGTCCAAAATTTTGTCGTTTGGTAAAGAGTTAATAAAGTTAAAGACAAATCTGGTTGGAAAGAATGAGGAATGATATTCCGATAGTTATTAATTTTTATGTAAATTGGAAAGACCTTTGTAATTTCACTTTTTAACCCTTTAAGGGCTGGAACCAACTTAAGTTGTTTTTGCGGACAGTGTAGATCAAGTCCAGACTGCACAGGACGTGCAGTCTGGTCTTGATCTACACTGTGCGCTACATTGTTACGTATTTTTAAGAAAACAACCTTGAAATGGCAATATTTTGGCTTTTTTCTTTTCAAATGAAAAGGTCCATTTGATTAATTTAGTGACTTAATTCATTAATTTAGTGCTTTAATCAGCACTTTTAAATTGAAAAAGACAAACTCCATCAATGTTTTCCAAGTGAGTGTCTCTTTTAAGGTGAATTGTGACAAATAATTGTAACTGTGGAATAACCAATCGTCAACTGCAGTTTCGATATAAAGATACATTCTTACAGCCAGAGAGAAAAAATGCTGTTGAAACTTGAAAGTGTGTAGAATTGCTCAGAATGTGGTCAGCTGTGTAAACTTAGATAAAATACCAATATTTATGGGGTAAGGGATAGAGAAGTTAAGGGATTTGTCTTCATCTAAACTAGGAAATGACAACAGTGATTCCTTTGAAGGCTGCCAAGAAAATGAAATTGCATTTTCTGTTGGTTGTGATCTGTGCAAGCCTGCAGTTATCAGAGGCAACATGTGGCATGAAGATACAACAATGATTTTAGTTTTATAAAATAAAGATGAAATGGGTTAAAAACTGGCTGAAAACAAGTATAGTCGTACCTTTAATAAACACATTGTTATACTGTGCTTCATTCGCTATTTACACGTTTTCATTAAGGAAATAAAGATCTAGGTAACACATGTGCTTGATGCCAATAAATTGAATTGACATAGGAACAAGCTGTTTATCTTACAGTCAGAGCTTCTCCTAATCCTTGCTGAAGATAATTGTGAAGAACTATGCAGAGATGATGTACTTTAAAGTCTGTATTGCGTTCAAATTACTAAAATTGCAAGGAAATTGATTTTTACTGTCCTGGGGCAGACTTTGTTTCACGCAGATCCTGTCTCCATCGACTTATGAATATTGCCTCAAAATACCATTCAAGTTGAAAATTTCTATGAATATAAAATAACAAAAGTGTGCTAAAATTAGATACCGTTTTTGACGACATTGTATGAGAGAAAAATCGTCTAGTCCTACATGTTAAGTTTCTTGGACAGATTGAATTCGAATTTCAAAATTAGTGGCGAGTTCAATGTCTTCTACAAAGAAACTTTGTAAGTACGTATTTTTGAAAATAAAGACCAGACGCCCAAATTCGAACTATTCTACGAGTTAATTCAATCCTTTGTCTATATTCTCGTCTCGCCATCCTATTTTTGATGTCTTAGCAAAGTGAATGGTTAGTCTCAAATCTCACAATTGCAATGCTGATTAAAGAGTACATAGACAATCATGGCAAAATATCGTCGGACCGTCTGACATGACTGTTAAAATAATAGAAGCATTGATTAAAATACCCAAACCGTTGACCCGACGTTAGTCGGAAAGTACAAAATTACCGTCGCACAGTGTTAAACAAAACGTAGTCTTTTTATTTTTACAAAAAAAAAACCCCAGAAAAATTTACACGCACTTGCAGCGCACCGGTTTGGGTCAAATTCTGGAATGTTCCTTGACAGTTCGACTTCCGTTCAGTGTCATCCAACGAACACAGAAAGTCCACAATTTCACAGACAAAAGAAGATTTCATTCAAGTAGTCTCTATTTTGAACAACAAAACCTTTTGTTAGTACTAAATGACTTTCTCTGATGAAATGAAGTTTTTTTTCTTTATATCGCTCAGCCAGGTCTAAAAAGGATGTTGCCAGTTTCGGACAAAGAAAAACTGAAAAAGAGACAGCTGTTTGAAATTAATCGACTGGAGAGAAAGTTTAAGTTATCATGAAAAAAACGAACGTCTCTGGCTTCTTTATTATCGTGAACGTAATACAATGACATGTAAGACATGCATTAATTATTATGGGAGTGAATCTGGAAGGAATTATATGCAAAATCTAAAGAGTGCCAATAGAGTTTTGATTTGTGTTAGCAATATGAGAGTTTCAGCTGTTTAAGATAATAAAAATGTCATCTACTCAAGGCTAGTGTAAGGGCCTTTGCTAAAGAGCAAACTGACAACGATATTTTTCAATCTATTGCTGGGAAGGAGACATAGAATGGCCATGCTGTTTAGAAATGTTCATGCAGTTGCAAACCAAAACAGGCCTTTGTCAGACTATGAATGGTTATGTAAACTTGATAAGGCAAAGGGGCTAGATGAAGACCACGCTTACATGAACAGAAAAGCCAGACCTACATGAACAGAAAGGCTGCTCTCGTTTTTCTTCGTTTAGTTTCAGGTGCTGAGAGATCAAAGTCTGTCCACTTTCTTGACAAAGCCAAATTCCTCTCGTTTATGATGGATGGTACTATAGATATAAGTGGCTATGACCAAGAAAGTGCATACATTTGATCAGCTATGAAGCGAAAGGTAGAGGAGAGATTTAAAAAAAAAAAAAAAAAAAATGAACACCGAAAAGCACCCGTTCTGTGGATATTTATGATTTTACTACGCAAAGTTTTGGTGATGTGGGAAATGATACAGGTAAATTTGTTTGTTTGGAATTAAACTCCAATTTAAACATCTTTGGTTTACCATGACTGTCAGCAAACATACCCATGTTTCCTGGCTTACTCACAGATACACCAGGACTCAAGCAACAATTTGTCCAAGCCACTGACATCCAGTAAACATAATTATAATGTAAATGAATTTTTTAATGGTTATGAAATATGTGTAACAATGATCTAAATCCTCTCTTTAGTTAGATACTTTAAAGAAATATAAATTTTCAATGAGTGTAAATCAATAAAACTTCCCTTTTCGTTATTCCAAATTTACTGCAGATTTTTCATATTGATTCTAACTGTGGATAGTCAGTCGTAGCCAGGCTTTCTTTTAAAGAATTATTACCATTTTTCATTTTATTTACAGAGAAATAAGTTGGATTCGAAGTGATGGTGCTCCAAATATGATCGGAGTTAAAAAGGGGTGGCAGCCTTTTTAAGAAGAAAAGTGAACGATGAACTTGAATTATCATTTAGAGATACAATTAAATCGAACAAAATGTATGAAAAACTAATGACAAAACTTATTGGCCTAAATCTTTCACATTAAAAAAGAAACGATATCAAAAGAACAAAAGTGGTTCTTTGGGAGCTTTAAACATTTTAAAGGTACATTACCACCTAAAGTCACTGGAACTCGTCGGCTGCCACATCTTCAGCGTTGGATAAGGAGTCCTCTCAAAACATACAGAACTTATGAGGCTCACTTATCAACACTTAACCATGAAAATCCCAAAGTTTGGGGAATATTGAAAATTCTACTGGACAAAGAACTTATTTGCATTATAATATTTTTAAAGACGACTAATGATTTGTTTAACTTTTATTATGCTGCGAGTTCAAATCTTTATAATTAATACTTCCGTTATTTCATGGTGACAGTTGACTTTATACTTATTCACTTTCCTGGTTATTACCGGTACTAGAGCTAGAAATGTATGCCTTGTCAAAGGACACTCCACCGAAATTAAAAATAATATATATGCAACAGAAAACCAAATTATGAGGGCTAACGGTCCTTTGACATGCAGAAAATTTACCTATGGGAAAAGTTTCGACTCAGGTCAGCCTCCTCAGGCTAGCTATAATAATCTGGGTCGATACTTTTTGCAGATGCACTAAGCCCGGTTCCCCTTTTCACCGATCATGGTTCGTACAGAATAACTAGTAAAATTCAGGGAGACCAAAGTGTGCAATCGATCGAAAATGTTTCCAGACACTCAAATAAATTAATATGCGTCAAAAGAATCAGTAAATTTATTGATCGATGTCACAAAAATCAGAACGATTGGTTCTGTGATGTTACAATCAAAGAACATTTTTATTAGGGACATAAAAAGTGAACTGTTACTTGTTTTTTTTGCAATTCGCAACATGGTATCGAACATGCAATACACCGTCGATGATTGTAATTTATCAATTTACTGTCTATTTTATCTGCTGCACGCTTTCCCACCCCTTCCCATTTAAAGTGATGACAAGTTCCAATAGCTGCCAAAAGTAAACAATGAGGTGTTAAAATGCATCTTAATCGTGATTCATACCATTTAAAAGTATGGAAATTATTGTGATAATGACACTGTACGTTCGGTCCAAGTGTTAGTCGCTGGTTCGATCCCCGGCTTGGCCATTTCTTTCCGAGGATTTATGATAGTCAGTGCGACAGGATTTATTCCTCTCTCACCGCTGACCATTGTTTCGACGATAATTATGTGGGAAAGCAGCCAGTGGCTTGGAAAGAATATTGTACGGAGTACTGGTAAAAGAAAGTCCAGGAAAGCATTGATAGGTGTACTGGCCGCCGCGATATAACTGAAATGATGTTGAAAACGGCGTTAAATACCATACAATCAATCAGTCAATTCACAATAATTTTCATACTTTTAAATGGTATGATTAAATTCAAATGCATTTTACCACACCCATTGTTTATTTTTGGCTGCTATTAGGCCTTTAATCCTGTACTACCAGTAAGAAATATTGAAATACGAAAAATCGAATTTTGTGGTCGAAGTTTGACCTTGATGCGGCTAATTAGATATTTACAAGGTTGTTACATCCCTGGCCTAGACCTAATTTTCCAGATCCTTGAAAGAAAATATTACATTTTGACTAGCCATGGACGACATGGTACAGAATATATTTCTTATAGATACCCACCAGAAGCAACATCGTGCCATGTAAATAGGTCGTATCAGTTTGTTAGCAAATAAATAAGACTTCCTGAATGCATAAAGTAGGATTCTGACAGTAATATATTTAGATCAAATTCTTAAATTGATTTCTATTATTCTTATCGATCAATATGTCGATCGCAATTCTTGACAACCAGATCTTCTGCAATGTTAAAAGTAGTAAACTCTTCAAATCGGGCCTCATCACGGGCGAGATAAGATCTAGAGTATCGACTAAGTAACAAGCTAGGCGTAGCCAGGATTAAAATATTTATACGCACACTGAGCTGTATGATGACGTAAACATGCTCGACAGGATGACGTCACATCAAACGTCACCATTTATTGTAAAGCATAGAAGAATTCACTGGTCATCTGCATCAATTTAACCCATCTATTGACTTTGAAAAGGTGCGCAGATCTAGAAAAAACTCAATACATGTAAATAATAATTATTATGATTTACAACTTTGGTCGCGGAATTTTTAAACGCACGTGCGTATTGTGCGTAACGGGCGCTACGCCCTTGAGCTGCCGGTATTGCATATCTGCTGTCAAAAATGACCATAAACATGTGTAAAAGAGCATCTTTAAAACTTTTTGTGTAGTTTCTAAATAGCATGCGAACGCAATGTAATATACTTTCAGGGTTTTCATTTTGAAATGAAGCAACAGATTGATTGACAAAAACAACAGGCCGGGGGTCAAGGGGGCCGCCTAGGCCCCCTTGTGGGTCCAGGGCAACGCCCTGGTAGGGGGACCAGGGGGGCGAAGTCCCCCGGCCGAAAACGATTCTGAGCTTTTTTAAACCTGTTTTGTGAGCTCTCCTTGATGGTAAATCTGTTTTTGTTTTTTTTCTCTTTATGTCATGAGTTTGCTCTCAAAACAGTATTTGGATCTCACTTATATACAGTATGTAAGTTAGATCCAAATACTGTTTTGAGAAAAATACATGTACAAAATATGAAAACAAATGTTAACATGTCTTACTACACAGCCAATTAATAGTAAGACATATACATACCTATATAAATTACCAACACCAAACACTGAACATACTTACTGAGAACACAAAGCAGTTGCCACCAATTCCTATTTGTAAGACATAGACTGAATGAATAAATAAACTAGCTTATCAATTTGTCTACCGTTATCAATAATCACGCACATTTCCGCAAATCTAACTCAATTCACCTAAAAACATTCAACAAATTAAATAATATTTCATATATCTCAGATCAATGCATTCGCTTCTATGGTAAATGTCGAAAGATATAAATAATATGAAACATAAAGTATGTACTGACGACGTACAATAGTTCGACGACAACTCGCTTCTCCGGATTAAAGGTGCAAAATGGTCTGTAAAAAACTGAGTCACGCACTTTAAACTTCATTGTTAATTGTATGTCAACTTTGCTTACCGGCGTCATCGTTTAATTCGGCCTTTTTTAAAACCAAAGTCACTTAAACAGCGATTTCCTGACTTCTTTCTCTTTGCTTTGGCGTCCATGATTACCAAATGGAGATCGGAGAAATGTATCGTCACCTACGATTGGATAATTGGATGCAAGTATCCAATGAATGACCGCGTAACATTCATAAACCAATTGTTTCTGGTTTCGCGGTAAAATTGAACCGGTGTCGCAGTACAGTTACCAACGCGTGAAATATTTTCGATATAAAACAACGCGATCGATTTTTCAAAGATCGAGCAAAAACAACCGATTAAAGGCCGATTTCAACCGATGTTTTTGATCGGCAATCGGCTTTAAATGAAAACCCTGTACTTTTACTGATGCGCAGAGAAAAAAGGTACAGGTGTAAATTTGTTCTGTGATGCTTTTATTAAATGAACAAGTAGACTGTCATAAAAATTAAACTATTGCATGTTTTTTTTTTTCGGAGTCGCAACACATGTTTGTTCATGCACTACACCGGTCATGAAAACAAAGTAACTGTATATATGATCTGCTACACGCTTTCCCGTCCCCACCCTTCAGATGTGATGATTTAATCCTTTACGGCCAGTAAAAGATATGTTAGAAAAAAGCATGGAAAATTAATGTCGAAATTCCGCTGTGCTGAGGTAGAACTATCTGCAAGAACTTTTCATTCTGCAATTGACGGCTTGGTCCAGATCCTGATTCACCGATTATTCTCAAGAAAATGTTTTGTCTAATTCTAGATTTAGACAGTAACAACTTCTGATTGGCTAAACCATTTCGTTCCGCCAATCAAAAGATGTGTTACTTCCAAATGTAGAAAATTCCTGAGAATAAGATTAAGAATGTTCTTAAGAAAGGATGGTGAATACGGAACACGGACGCTTTTGTGTCGACCCAGCAAGGGAACTGAAGTTGGCTAAACAAATTCATGCATATAAGCACATTGCGCGTTTTCATATGTATAGTTCTTATAACTCTTTTTACAGAGCTGAACCGCGTCACTTCCAGTAATGATCTCTCAGTAATTCGGTCTACCATACATAATGATGGCGGATCGAATTTTACAGTCTAATTTACCAATTTCATGGATACTTTTTAAGCCGGATGTATTTCCCTGTCTTCTGTTTTGATACATTTTCTCCTAATTTTTTCTCAAATGAACAGAAAATAAATGCGGATTTCATTGTTTTTTGTTTAGCCCCTTACCTAACGATAACATTTTGGACCCGACCAACTGGAAAAGTAACAGACGACAAATTAGAAGCAGCTCAAATGATGATTTATGTGTTAGATAGGGAAGAAAACATTGTGGGAAAAGGAGAAAATGCTGGTTACCAGCATTTTCTCCCTTTCCCACAATGTTTTCAAAAGCCGTCTCTTTCAGGGTCGTTAAAACTTGGGGACTGGATGAAAAAGGATTTAAAGAGATCTGTAGAAGAGGTTACTGGATTGTAAATATTTTTGTCACAGTTACCCACTTGGAATAAAGTTTTCTCTTGTAATAAACAAGACTGTGAAAAACTGGGTTAAAATGTATTTAATGTTGCTATCGGTCTTAAAGATTTACCTCCGACTGTTCTGTACATTTTCTTGAGGAAAATTCGTCCCTCGTGGTTGAAAACTGTAAAGATACCACACCTTAAATCAATAGATCTTTACGACTGCATCTTCATCATTGTGAATCTATGAGTCTGACATTATTTATTTATTTATTTAATTATTTCTTTATTCATATTTTGGTAATCGAAAAAGAAACGTTGCCTAGAGTAGTATTGTCGAAAGCGGTACCTTGGAGGAAAAAAGAATCACAGAATTTAAGGAGGAAGATTCGCAGGCGTAGACAAAACAAGACAAATTTGTTAATCTTGTCTCTATAGCCAGAGAGGAAGTGATACAGAACACAGCAGTGGACATTTGAGAGAAATGTCGACAGACCAAAACTGACGGATCTCTTTTTTAACTGTTAATCAAACAGTCCCAGATTTTAACGACCCTGGGGAAGAAAACTTTCGAAAAGGAGAGAATGCTGGTAACCGGCATTTTCTCCTTTTCCCATAATGTTTTTTTTTTTTTTAACGCTTCCAAAGATCAATTAAATCATTTGAGCCACTTTGAATTAGTCTGCAAGTGCGTTCAATTTGGGCAAGTCGAAAGTTTCGTGGTTTGGTAAAGTGTTGACGAAATCTTGTCATCTCGAGACTTCTTTTTCTGGTAACAGAAATGTACGTTAGTTGGACACCGGCTCACTAGGGAGGATGCTACTTTCATAATAGTCTTCAAATGGGGAAAAAAGAAATATCTTGAAAAAAAAAAAGAGATACAGGAATATGAATATTAAAACTCTCGTTGTTCAATATGTAGAGAAAAAAGTGAAAAGATACCTCCCCAGCAATTGCTTCTTTACCTCTTTGCATTGCATATTGTTGAAAATGAAATTTTCAGTTAGAAATGAGTCTTTCTCTGGCAAAAAGGGGTTTCATTCATTTCTGTGCTGCATGATACCAAGCGATAGCACTTGATACTTTTTGCAGATGTATTAAGCCCCATTTTCACAGAGCATGGCTCAAACATTTTGCAAAATTAGATCTACAGCAAATCATCGCTGGAAAAAGAGCAGTTGCTGCTAAAAATGATGTCTGAAAATACATGTAGATAAAGAGTACTGTAGTGTAACGCTTATAAACATTAAATAACCAATTGGTACAAGAAACGGCTCATTCTTTATTACTGTGCTGCGAAAAAGGCCTACAAGAGTTTTTTAGCGGATGCCGAAGACGAGAGCGGACAGCGGACTGTGGACTTTTATGTGGGGTTGTCTCAAAAAAATTATACACTTTCACTTGGCCACGATTATTATTATTAAGATAATTGCTGTATTTAAAGGGAAACTGTCTCGAATTTTATTGCACAAGCGTGTACTGTAAGTAATCAGCAGTTCAAGTCATCGTCATTCTTAATGTAGACTACGTCATTAAAAATGTATGCTGCTTTGACACATAAACACCTTTCATGTATCCAAATCAACATTACAGATTTGTTTTTCTGTGAGATCAATAGTGTCTCCTTAAAAGTTTAAATACCGTTTGAGATCTTTAGTTGCATATATATACGCGGCTAGGCAACGAAAATTTGTTCTAGCTTGCTCACAGTCTACCATCTATTCGGCAAATCTCGGTTGATCTGTTGATCAAATCTCTCGGCTGTATTACGATGGGTGAAATTCACATACACCTTACATGTCTTCGCTTAAAACACACCGCTTTACTGCTTTTGAAATAATAAGATCCCTCTAAATAGGGAAAATTTTGTCACAAGACACACCATGAACAAGAGCTCCTCATTTGGTCCAAATTTTAGACATAAGAGCATACTGATGAGCAATAAAATGCCGTTGCACTTCCCCTTTAAATGGAGCATGGACTATCCTTAAAAAGCACGTGCATTTTTTTACTACCTGCATGGAGATACCGGAAATCGTAAGTACATTTGAATCGGTTTTGTTTTTTTAGCTCACATGAGAGGAATATGCCTGAGGTGAGTAACCATGATCGCTTGCTGCCCGTCGTTTTCTCCGTATGTCCGCACGTGGTTCGTACGTCCGTCCGTCTACCATTACTTAAAGTATTTCTCCTCAGATAAAATGTTTGATAAATTCAAATCATATATCTTTAATAGACTCGTGTTGGATGTTACTAAGACGTAAATGTTTAAATGATCTTGGTCACGTGACCAAGATGGCCGCTGTTACTATATTTATCAGAAACATTTAAAAATGATCTTCACTCGAACAGCGAGTCAGATGCCGTTCAATCTTAGTATTGATCGTAACTATAAGAAGTACTACATAAAATGGTTGACTAAGGATGACCTTCGACCTACTTTTGGAAGGTAAACATGGGCTGCTACATTTTATTGATTTATATCACGAAAACATCATAAATCCTTTTCTGAAACAGCAAATCTAGAAATGATATATTCTGTACGTGCCACCACCTAGAGAGATCCTTGATCAAAGGTGATTGTTCGTCAAGTATGTTCAATAATATCCATATGTTCAAACAAATCACTATCTTAGAAGTCACAGATTTTACATGGAGTAATGTAATGGGATGATTAAAAGGCAAAGTGTCTAGAATTACAAGGCCTTATTTCCTACGTATCATCTTCGGGTCACCTGCCAATGTCTAAATTATGTTTTCAGCTAAGAACAACCCTGTTCCGAATGTTACATCTTTTCATGGATTAAGTTATACGGAGGATTTCAAAGCTCTTGTTATCTACAGCTGCAAGCCCTTGACTGGAAATATGTGGTAAGTGGCATTATCTCTTGGCCTAAAATGAATGTTGTTAAAATTGTGGTGCTTGGGTCAGATTTGGCCCTTTTGTAAAGGGGTAATATGTTGTACATAGATTTACAGAGTTATGTAATCATCTCAATCGTTTTGAAGAGATGTTTATGAAACTTTGCATCGTCATAGATCTTGATATGCAGATTATGCTTTAGATATTACATTAGTTTTAGGCAGAAGCGAAGGTCAAGGTCACTGGACACATTACTTAAAACTTGAAAAAGATATGGAATCTGCAATAGGTTTAAGCTTTTAAGTGCGAGATTTATGAAAACTGAACTTAGTTCGAAGCATACAGATATTGTCAAATACGTGTTGAAAGAATGGAATGGTAGCTAGTTGTGGTTCTTGTTGAAATTCTACAGGGCAGATACGATTAAGTCAAAGAAATCGGTGGCAATGACTCTAAAATCTATCGTTGAATTAGGTACAGAATTTTATCCGTTACTTTTATTTAAAAACATCATTTCGGAGAAGGGAGGTGTTCTTTAAATAGGTAGGATGGCAATCGCTCTCCTCCTCAGAGCCCACTAGTCACATCCAACAACTAGAGTCAAACTTAATGGTGCCATATCTTAGTCCTAGGTTTGTCTGATTAAACGCTTATGGAATACCAAAAAGTGAGATACATGTATTGCGAAAAAGGTCTAGAGACTATTTAAGATACTAAGCATTTCATTGATGGAGAGGATATGTAGTAAAATTACATAAAGTGAACGAGTAATTTGTAAACTTGCAGCTTATAGAAAGTGTATAATTCTTTTGAGACAACCCCGCATAAAAGTCCGCAGTCCGCTGTCCGCTCTCGTCTTCGGCGTCTGCTAACCCTACAGGGACCAGAAGAAATAAAATATTATTTTTTTTTTACCGATCGTAAATTTACTATTTGTTTATTAGGTTATATCAAAACCTAGAAGTAGGTCAAAAGCCAGCGTATCAGCTACGCCGGACTACCCACTGAAAACCTGTAATTAAAAGTTCAGTGATTTTTCGCGTCATATAGAGGATAACTGGCTGTTTCGGTATATGGAAGAAGTTTCTTTCATCGAATGAAAATCAAGGGCTATATTTTCAGAAGTATGCTCTTTACTTTAACCTTACGTCTAATCTTTCAAGAGAAATAGATATGGATCTATTCTGTCTAGTCCGAAATGGGCTACCTGTCAGAAAGTTTGGCTGTACATCAACGTAGTCTTAACCAAAAATGGGTCATGCGCAAATTCAGATGATTTTTAGGACATTTCTAGATACACGTTTTGTTTTGTCTTTTTTCTACTAATCTCCTAACCGTTTCACATTATTTGACGTTCTGTTGGTAAATGTATTTTGGTGTTGCTTGCCGAGGTTCCAAACCTACCTGTCATGGTAAAGAAAACTTGTTTAAACAATTAATAAAACTTTCTTGGCCTACTGTACAATTAAATCATTTTTTTAAAAGTATGCTTTTCACTTTATAGAAATCTAACAGCGATTTATATCCTTATAACTCACCGGTAAATGTTATATAATTCAACGGTGAATGTTATAACTATTATGTATTTGACATGCCGAGCACACTTATAGAACATGAATGAGTTTTTTTGCGGATAAACGCCACGTTTAAAGACGTGGTCAGCATCACTAATGACGTCATTATTACACTTAGTCCATATACGACTAGACTGAATAGGCTAGTTCGCTTATATTTTTCACGATGAACAAAAATTAGACGTGAAAAGCAAGGTTAAAGTGAGAAGCATAAAAGAAATAGGATAACTGTTTGTTTCAGTGTGTGATCGAAATTTCTTTTATCTCGTGAACAGCAAAGGCCATATTTTCACTCGTGGCTTCGCCTCTCGTGAAAATATATAGCCTTTGCTTTTCACTCGATGGGTATTTCTTAAAGACTATAATAATGTGTTAATCTCCTCTGAGAGTGGGTTGAGACCAATGGCCCGGGCTCGACCAAAAGTCAGCCACGATGGTGTGCTCTATGACACGGCACGTTTTTCTAGCTTTGATCCATTTTGTAAACACATGTATTGAGCATTCCGGCTAAATCTTGAATCCATGAATATTTTAATCAATTCGAACCTCTAATGAGCACTGAACTCACTTGTGCGGCATCAACAAGCCCACACAAAAGATAAAGAAATTCGAAGGTCGATGCTCATGGGGTGTCAGTCTCTAGCCCAGATTCATTAGTATTAAGTGAGAAAATAAATAAATGAATGAAAAATACCAAAAAACTGTTTTCGATAAAAAAACATGTCAAATGTTTCCTTTTCCATCGAACAGGTCCGAACTCTTCAACATAATGTTTTAGTCGTCTACTCAATACTGATGGTGGCCGGTGTATAAGTCGGATATCGGCCTCGTACATAGGCCTTTCCGTATAAGAAAGACCTGGGCACGAGCTTCACAAAACACCTCGAGCGCTTCGCGCTGTCGGTGTTACGTGAAGCTCGAGCCCAGGTCTTTCTTATACGGAAAGACCTCGTACACGGTCGATATCCTTATACAAACAGCTCAAATCCGTGCAGACTGTATTGTCTAATAGATCTCGAGATGCTGTAACCGCAGTGACTTTGACTCTGACATTTTAATAACAGATTTTTCGTCTGATTTGTTTTGTACACATGGTCTTTTGCGTCGCCTTTGACATTGCATTAGCCATCCTCTTTAAGACGGGACTTAATGTATCTCCGTGATGCAAGCAAGTCGTCATATGATTATAGATCAATAAAATCTAATCTATCCAACAACCTGTTGATTCATTAGTTAGACTGGTCCTCTAACATGCAGAAAATTGACCAATAGCAAAACGTTTCGGCCTAGGACAGCCTGCGCGGACTGCGTCGATACTTTTTGTATTAAGCCCCTTTTCACAGAGCGGGACTCGGGCGTGTTTTTCATTCACAGCGACAGCTCGCGTATTTTTTTTTTTTTTTTCTTGGCTTAGCCGGAACAAGGCTGTGGCTCTGAAGCGCCTTGCGCCAGGATAATTCCCGATTTTTCTCTGATCTAGTTCAATTCACTTATTCAACAATAAGATTTACGTGCGAACAAGGAGATGAAAGCTTATTAAAAAGAAAGTACTCGTCTCTCCTCTGCATCATAGCCTAATAATACTTCCTGTCTTCTAATAATGGAAACAGTTCTAAGGATAAGCTGTCGAAGGAAGTTATTATCTAGAGCATGTCAATAGCTGATACTGTAGACACAAACTAAATGCAGTGACCTTACGTAATATTAATGCATCAAACTATTATCCAGTGGCGTGCAAAAGCGTAATTAGTTTAAATAGCACTGCCGAACACGGCTTGGCTTAACAAATATAGTTAGAATTTTATATAACATCATAGCCAAAACAATGCCTTTTTGCTTGTGCAAATCACAGAACATGCAAACTGATCTTGGATGTACGCCGTCTGCTATTTGTGAGATGGTCTGACGAAAATACTACAGCCGTTGAAATAAAATTGTCTGGTCGTTTTCATTGACCTTTCACTTATTTGTCTCACTACGACTTGAATTAATGCATTTGGGCATAGCTTGATCCAATTAATTTGTGCGCCTCATGGAAGATGTCATCCTGAAGGGTATTTAGGAGCAGTTTTCTGGTCTAATCAACATCAGGGTCTGTATTCACCAGCGATAAGACACATTCTGTGTCTTATTCGCCAAGATTTTCTAAATGTAAAAGTAACACAACTTCTGATTGGCTAAACCAAATGGTTTAGCCAATCAAAAGTTGCGTTACTTTCAAATTTAGAAAATAATTAATTTCTGGGCCCAGTGAAAAATGTCATCCTAAGGGGTGTTTAGAAGCAGTTTTCTGGTCTAATCAGCATCAGTTCTCAAACCTTCAATTTGGGAGGCATTAAAATCATTGCTTTGATCGAAGGAATCGAAAGTCATCTTTTGTTTTATGATCGCTGTTTTACACCTGACTGTAGCAGAATGCATCTGAAATCGACGATACCACTGTTGATTGAACAAGTACTTTTTACATCAACTACCTTGCCATAGGAAATGATGTCGACAATAGTGCATTCACTACCTTTTGAACATGGTTAGAATCGCTCCTTTGTATTACCGCGACCAAAGTGTCACTACATGTAGTGTATTTTTCTATGTGTTTCACCCTTTGAGCGACAAAATGAAATAGAAAACTGACTCGTCAGAAGACCAAGATAGCCCACGTTGTTGTAGTCGTTGTTGTAGAAATCTCGGAATACGAAAAGTTCAAAATAAAAAAAGTCAAAAAACAATTTCAGTTAATCACGCCCTAGTGGTAGTATAGCACAACATAGACCTTAGATCTTCTACACTGTCTATATTTGGTTATGTTAAAGTGTTAATAAGAAACACAGAGTCCTTCATTGGGTTGATATTCCATTACACTTATTTTGACCCTACCCGATTTGAATGAATTCATTTGGACATGACCATATTCTTTGCAAGTGTGTCTTGGGGATTGGGGGGGGGGGGGGGGGGGTGGAGGGGGGTATGTGTGCGTGCGTGCACTCCGCAATGAAGATGCCATTCTGAATGCTTTTGAGGATGAATTCCTGAAAGGTGTCAGCGAAGGAATTGAGGGAATAATGCCTGTATCAAAGAAATCCAGAATGAATGCACTTGTCTCCATCCTGGATTATTGAGCCAAAATACCTTTTGAATTTTAATAATGAAATGTATTTCTAGGATTTTCGTGGGAGCAGTGAACATTATCTAATGCATTTGGATGCCCAGGGCTCCAGACAAAATCTAATTGCAGTGATTTTCTGTACTGATGTATCAAATTGGTCGTTATTTTGAATCGTGCACCACCAATGCTTTAGGCGTCAGACCGAAAATATCAAATTTTAGCTTAATAAGAAGCCTTACAAAGCAGGGCCTAACAGCCGCTTCAAGGATCTTTCAACCGCTCCGACATAGACGACTCAAAACAAACGCAACTGAATGTGGCAAAAGGGGTTTAACCCTTTCCCAAACAAGCCCTGGTTTTCACGTGTCTGCAGTACAAGTCTTTTGAAAATACTGTGGGAAAAGGAGAAATTGCTCGTAACGAGAAATTTCTCCTTTTCCCACAGTGTTTTCTACCCTTTTTGATAATTTTCTGTCATTTTCATCAGATTTAAAATTGTAGTCTGCAAACTCTTTCAATTTGGACCGTTCCAAAATTTGTCGTTTGGGAAAGGGTTAATGCATCCCCGTGATGCTTAGCACACAGCAAGTACACAGCAAGTCATCACATAGTTATGGTTGCATTAAATCTTTTTTTTTTACTTTAAATCGATTAAATCCTTTAACATGCAGAAAATTGACCGATAGCAAAAGGTTTCGACCCAGGCCAGCCTGCGCGGAGTGGGCAGGCTGACATAGGTCGATATTTTTTTGCAGATGCATTAAGCCTGCTTTTCACAGAGTGTGAGTCAATAAAATTGCATTTGATTCTTTATCGCATTGTAGAATTTATCCTTTTAGAGCCATAGTCGAAAACATGAGCTCTTGCGGGTGGCATAATTAAATTTTCATCTATACCGTATGCTTGTTTAGTCAAGCCTATAGATGAAAATCTTTCTAATAATCAGTGTATCGTATTTTCATCGGCTAGAAGACATCGAATTAATATTTCATACGAAAAGATTAAATTTCTGGAGAAGGTAATGAATATTAGACTAAAAGTGTGATATTTTGATTGATTGTCATTTACATCAAAATTCGCAGCGTCTGAACATCTGATCTCTAGCTAGAATAAAATGACTGTAGTATCCAGAATAAAAAAGGACTAAGTGTATGTATATTATCTCAGCATACTCTCTTTCTCTCCCTCCCTCTCTCGGAACACAGGAAAGAACTACCGGCTCCTAACATATGAGCCATGATCTGTGAAAATGGGTTGAATGCATTTTCAACAACTGTTGAACCATGTCAGCCTGCGCAGTTCAAGCAGGCTGACCAGGGCAGAAACGTTTTGCTATTGTTAAATTTTCTGCATTCAAATGAACAATTTTACCCATGATTCAGCTGGATTTTAGACAAATAAATGGATGTGTGTCATGCAACCATTTGCTTAGTATAATGCAATACGAAGTTACAATTAACTCCCTTTTGCCACAGCGCGGCTCGTTCATTATAAAAGTAGTGTTAGACACCACACAGTCGTCATATGGTTTTTGCCGTAGAAAGCTTTGAAACGGTATTACCAGAAAATACGTATTAGAATATAGCGCTTGTCGTTTCATTTAAATAGACGAGCCTGGAAGCTCGGTCGGTAGCGTACAGGACTTGAAACCAGGATTTCACTGTTTCGAATGCACAGCTCGGAGGATATTTTTGAGAGGATATTTGGTTTTTTACAGTGAAAGATCGAAATTTATTACAGTACAGTTGTTTTAGGTAATTCCCCGTGACGACACCCCCCCCCCCCCCACACACACACACACATAACAACGCATTACAATATTATTTAAAGCGCGAGAAATATAGCGTAAATTACGTCATATTTCCCTCCATTTGAATGGCACACGCTGATTACCTAGGTTGAAGAGTTAGAAAATATCAAATCGGTATTTTCACTGGTTGTAACCGTGAAATATCAGACAATGATCCACCATTATTTCTCGATAAGCTACCGAAAAGCATGAAATAAAGTTCGATTCATGCCTAGGTAATTTAACAAATACCTGTTCTACCTAGTGGCTTGACATGTACGGTCAGTCATTTGGTTTATCTATAATGGTTTAAACCGCTAAAGACACACCACGAACACTTAGACACCAATGCACTCGATCAATTGACTCGTCTATTATTGTATACACCAAACCTTGCATACGAATTTGATAGCAGACAAATTCTATGTTTTATTAACAAATTGTGTCCAAATTCCATGAAAGTGATATTCGTTATTTGAAATTGCTTTCCCGTCCGAGGGAGGTTTTTTATTGCTTTAATCAGGATACGAATGGGAAATCAGCGATCATCAAATTTTTCAGCGCTAAATATATCAACTCGACCTTTTTGAAAGGCTGAACACAATGTCGCAATAAGCTGTGCTTGTATATGCATTCAGACTCGACATGATACAAAATATTAACTTCGACAAAAGATTTCTAAAAGCGCTTCCTAGTCAGAGACTAGAGGTTTTCGTGAATTGATTCAATTATCCATACAACTACATCATCTCTGCATTGCATTTGAGACAGTACAGAATAGTTCGCTCGGTTACTGTGATGCAAAGCAGTCTTACTTATTGTAACATGATCAGCAGGCAACAAATGGTTTCTGCAGTTTTAGACAGGCACAAATTGAAAGCATATGCAGACGACGTATTGGATTTCGCTGAAATGGTGGTGATTGTCTGTGAAGGTGTAGGAAATCTTGTGGGAAAAGGCGAAAATGCTGGTTATTAGCATTTTCTCCTTTTCCCACAAGGTTTTCTAAAGGCGCTTTCCCCCACCCTCGTTAACCCAGGTGTGAAGTATGACCATTCATCACCCCTGGGACATTCAACTGCGAAACCGTCGTTTCTATGAATATTCATAGGATTGCGAATTACACCCAATAGCCAATCGAATTTGTCGATAACATAACGATACTCTGTGGTAGTGGAGGATAATCACATTTCTTCCGTTTATATCAATAAACCGGGTAAAATCCACATCATTATCAACGAATATGGCGGCCACCGGTGGGCCTTCCTTCTGTGGCATTTGCCTTACGACAATCCAGGGCAGACACAATAAATCCTTGTATATAAAGGCAAATATTCAGAAATACAGCATGCTGCAGCAGTCCTTAGGGGTATGTAGCAGGGGTGACGTCATCCTCGTTGACCCAGTTCCGATGAAATTCGTAAACTACATTTATCGATTTGATTGGTTGTAGACGAGGTAAAAACAGAAATGATGGCATGTGGTTGATAAAAATAGATTAAATTTTCTCACTAAAAAAAAAAAAGAGATTACCAATCAAAATGCCTCATGAATAATTCATGAGAACGAGAAATTATATGCAAGATAATCCAGGGGCGATGAATGTAGTTTACGGAATACATCGGAACTGGGTTAACGAGGATGCTTTCGCCGGGATCGTTAAAACTCGGGATTATGTGGTAAAGAGTTGAATAGGTATACCCAAGCTTACACGATTTATCTGGTATCACAGAGCGGAAACCATGGACCAGATTTCACTGGCATTCTGGCTGATTTTGCTCTCCGGTATTCATAAAGGGTATCAGAGGTCAAGACAAGGAATGACTGTGTTAAAAGAGGGATGTCCCGAAAACTTCGGGTTGTTCTTCTTTTATCAGTTCGTAAAAAAAAAAAAAAAAAATCAGAAAATAATGGGCCATGCTCAGTGAAAAGGGGGTTTAATGAATTTGTCTTTAAAAAAAAAAAAAAAGATCGAGCTAGGTTAGCCTGAGCAATCTGCCCAGGCTGAACTGATTAGAAACTATTTGCTATTGGTCAATTTTCTGCTTTTCAAAGGACTAGTTAACCTCATGATTCAGTCGATTGTTAGATACAATGGATTTTATGGATCAAGAACTATGTACTTGCTTGGTATAATGGATGACGCTGATTCTTTAAACCCCCTATTGCCAGAGCATGGCTCACATTTATGTAACTCTTTTCTGCAAAATCACATTTTTTCACAATCATAACATTGGCGGCTTAGGAAAAAGCATGGCGGGAGATGAGTTAACCTTTAAATAGTATTTGCATCTTATTTCCTAAATGTTTTGCATATTATAGTACTGTAGTGTTCTACCTCGTGTTTTGCGCAATGTTTTACACGATTTTGGCACATGTAGGTCTAAAAATGAAAAGAAAATAGCTAAATCCGGAGTTTTATGAATGAATCGAAGATAAACAGAACCATTTCCCACGATTACGTTTATTTGATCCAAATGCAGTATTTTAGATCACATTGCAAATTAAACGATTTCTTTTTGAGGAAGGAATTATACAACATCAGAAAACGCATAAAACGAAATACTACAACAGTCTTTATGGTTTCATTAAGCCTTAATTACTTATAAACCCAATCTTCACGCTCATTGTTTTAGAGCCCAGTCGCGACTTTGTGGAATCCTTGTAATTCTTTTCGGATTTAAAATATTGCCAGTTTTCACTATTATATAGATCCACACGTCTATTATGCGAAACTGAACGTTTTACACAACCCTTTTAACTGACTAACATTGGTATCAACTTCGTTTCATCTTCTATAATTTTTATGACGTAGGCGTTAGAAGGTTTTAAGGACTGTTGCTACAGTACTAGTTCGTTATGCGAAGGCAGGAGCGTAGCTAGCCCGAAATGAGGTCTACGCAAAAGTAATACCGAAGGTACTAACCGTGGCGCTAACCACCAATAGGAGGTACGGGAGATGGGATTTCCCCGGAGAGGGACAGGAGGGTTTGTCTGAATAAGCTTCATTGCGTGTACAACTAAAAAAGAAGGTCAATTTCAAGCACAATACGTTTGTCGAAAATGAAAATTTTAGCGTTTTTTTTTTTTCTTGCAAAGTGTAAGCAACTGCGGTTTCACGCACACACGCACAGCAGCTATTTCCTCCCCCCCCCCCTCCCCCGGAATGGTGCGCTTCACTAATTTTCTCTCGTAATCTGTGCAACCTTGCCACCGTCAGGGGCAAAATTTAGCATGAAAGTACAAGATTGATTGTAGTTTCATAGAATAAAGATAAAAAGGGTAAAAAAAAAACTGGCTGAAAACGAGTATCTATAGATGTTTAACTCTTTACTACAAATCCAGAGTAAACGTCCTTGAAGTAGATGCCTTTTGAAATCATTGTTGGAAAAGGAGAAAATGCAGATAACAAGCATTTTCTCCTTTTCGTACAACGTTTACTGCCCTTTTGGCTACAAATCCCTATTTTTCTAATCATATTTAATATTTCGTCTGCAAATGTTTTCAGTTTGGTAAAGAACATGTATTTGTCTTCTTGTAAAGAGTTTTTATGTCCCAACTCTAAACTATAGGGCCCGCCCGGGTAGCTTAGTGGTTAGCGTGTCTGACTCGTGACCTGATGGTTGCGAGTTCGATACCCGGTTGAGGCAAACTTTTTTTCCGGCGATTTTTCGCCTCTCACCTCTGATGCATGTGAGAAAAGTAGTCAGTGGCCTTGGAAAGGAAGTTGTGTCGGTACTGGTGTGAGAAAGCCGGGAAACCTGGGTGCGTCACTGACCGCCATGATTTGACCTAAGCTGTTAAAATGGCGTTAAACTCCAATACAAACCAAACAAACAAACTAAACTATAGGACTAACCACCAGACTGACCGTTTCGGAAAACTTCCTGTCTCGGCCAGTCAGATTGTTTGTTAGTCTTAATTATTTGAATTTGGAATATTTTGGAATATTTTGTGGTAAACTGCCTGGAACTTGAGTCTACTTCATGATTTCACTCGGTTGTTGGAAAAAATGTACTTTATGGATCAATGATCATGTGATTACTTTCTTGGCATCATGCATCACGGGTATTCATTAGGCTCCCTTTTACCATAGCACGGCTCGTTTATCGATGACGGTTTTGAACACATCCTTGTAAACTATGCAATCATCAAGGTTTACCACATGAGTGAGCCGCGTTTCGGGAAAAGGTTTAACCCTTTACCGCACTATGACGCCTTTTAACGCCCCTGAGAAAGAAGCCTTTTGAAAACAATGTGGGAAAAGGAGAAAATGCTGGTAACCAGCATTTTCTCCTTTTCCCACTATGTCTTCTACCCTATCAAAGAAAAATTGCACCATTTGAGCCCCGCAGAAATTGTCGTCTGCAAATGCTTTCAATTTGGACAAGGCTAAAATTTTGTCGTCTGGTAAAGGGCTAACACATCTCCGTGATGCACTACACCGAGAGAGTCAACACGTGATGAGGGATGCGTAAAATCTATTTTTCTTACAACCGGCATGAATCCTGGGGTAGACTGGTCCTTTGACATGTAGAAAATTGAGCAAAACGTTTCTACCAAGGTCAGCCTCAAGGGTCCCTAAATCTCGTTAACAGGTAAAAGATTACATTATAAAAATTGGGAAAATTTGGGATTTTTGCGGGCAAGCATTTTACTGTGAGGTCGTTTTCCATTTCCATGCACATCATTTGCAAAAAAAAAACATTCTGGCGATGAAGTGGCTAACAAAGCTCCTTGCGAGGAAAATTAAAGGCTGGTCATGGATCTATGCAATTCGACCTTTTTTAGGAAGTCTAAACAAGCGGCATTTAAATTATTTATTCCGAGCAGCTCAACTTCTTTGGGGTAAAAAATACGATTTCTTTTATTTGATATTTGGAGGCGTAAAGTCTCTCGGACTAAATACTACAGAATATAAGATACCTACCTGAGGTATGCTGGCAGCTACACTAAATAACCAGGCGAAGACGAGCATAATTTTCCCCCTCTTATCAGCGTCATTTAGGCTTAACGGGTGAATGATGGCAAAATATCTGTCCAGACTGATAACAACAAGAACAAACGACGACAGATATAAACCAAATGTTCGAAAAAACATCAAGATACGGCATCCGACATCACCCGCACGCCATTCCACTGTAACATGCCAGAATATCTCCAAAGGCATCATTATAAACGTTACTAACAGATCCGCTATGGATAAATGCATTATGAACATGTTTACTCGGGATTTTATTTTCCGATTCCTGAACAATGTGATAAAAACCGTCAAATTTCCACTAGCTGCAATCACGAAAAAGCACGAATATGCCGTGATGGAGACAACGTGCAGAGTTCCAAACCGCATTTCTTCAGGCAACTCTTCCATGGAGGTATTTAGACCGGTAGACATATTTGTAGTATTAAAATCAAAGTTATTGCTCGAAGACGTTCGATCAGCTGTTATCCTCTCAGAACTAGTTCGTGGTGTGGTTTCATCGAGGGCCATGTTTACTGTATCACATTTATGAATTCAGTATAATTGAGCAATGCTCTGGCAAAAGAGGGGCTTAATGCATCTTCGTGATGCATTATACCAAGCAAGTAATCACATATTTATACACCCCCTCCTGAAATCCATTTTGTTTAACAACCGACTGGATTATTGGGTAGATTGATCCTTTGAAATGCAGAAAATTTAAAGGCAGTAAAAAGTTTCGGCCTATGTCAGCCTGCGCGAACATGGGTCGATACTTTGAGCAGATGCATTAAGTCCCCTTTGCACAGAGCAAATCGTCTCCTGCCTATCTCGAAATATTCCTTACTTTCAATCATATCAAAAGACAAAAAGTACCCAAAATATTGTAAAATAATACAAATTGTCTCCTGCCTATCTCGAAATATTCCTTACTTTCAACCAAATCAAAAGGCAAAAAAAAAAAAAAATTTAAAATAATACAAATTAAATAACACTTGAAGCTATCACAGAGCGTCGAAACAAATATTATTTCTTCACACTTTCTGAGTCATAAAAAAGATTAAGTTTGTTAATAAAAAAAGAAAAATAAATAAATAAAAAAGACAAAAACTGCGTTTCGAATGCAAGGCGTTATCACTTAGAATCAAACAAGTGCATGTTCATTTCACTTCCGTGAAATGTAATAAATGTTTTTATTTCTTTACTGAAGCAGTATTTAGCACAAAATTCATCTACGAGGTATATGCACTGTATCAGTATATTACTTCGCTGATACCTTGTTAAAAAGCAAAACGCTATTGTTCTATAGTATCCACCAATAAATGATGATGATGATAACTTCAAAATTTTACTTCCTGTTCCGTTTCAGTTCGAACTGTAGCGTGATTTGCTTCTAAACAAAATGCAATAGACATGCAGATTTTTTTTCTTCTTAGATGGAAGATTTTATTCCACGGCGCCAACGCTCACGTTATTCTCGGCTCTTAAACGTAATGAAGAGATTATTTTCCTCGATATTGCTTTTCCTTTCCGCTAGGCAAGATTTTTATGGCAGTCAGAAGTTATGTTTCCGACCGGTGGTGATATACGATTGTGTGTAATTTGGCTGTTTTTTTTTTTGTAGCGTATCCATACCCCTTTCTCAACGAAAACAGCGAAGAAAAAAAAAGAAAATATTTTCCCTGCTTTCAAATGAATGTCACATCTTGCTGTTAAATCACAGGAAATGGTTTAATTCATAGTATTGCTTGAACTGCTAATATGAGAGTAAAGTTAAGGCTGTACATTTACAGACTTTTTTTTTTTTAAAGTACAAACCCGGAATTGTCGGATAGGGATTTATGCAGTTTGTTCAATTTTGAAATGTATACTACACGTGAAAAGAAACGTAGGACAAACATTATACGCGAAAATAGAAACTGGTTCATTCAATGTTAACTTCATTGTTACACATGCCATTTTTCGACAACTGACCAACATTTTATTACAATATGACTGCTATTTGTACAGCTATCAAAAAATTTCATTAACACCAATATCGTAGGTCACGAACGGTTCAATTGTAAAATACTCACCATACTTTTCTTTTTCCGTTTAGTATAATGTAGCGACATAACATACGACGACAGCATGCCCAGCCACGCGACATAAAATTGACATTCAAAACTTAGCCACAGGTGCACGTAACCTTGAAGTACATTTGACTTCTTGTCCGTTTAATTAGGAACAAAGTACGGAAAATTTTTCATCATTCGATTTCCAGTGGGACTATACTATAGTTCAAACTATTGTGTGCAAGTATCGTGCAATACAAGCACCACCATAAACGTCGTTCTTCACCTCTATTCTAAGGCTAGCTATCTGATTGGCTGATATATCTTGTCTCAGCCAATCAGATGACTAGTCTTTGGCTTAGGAATAACTTTTGAGAACTGCTTATGTACTCTAAAGCTTGTCCCATCAAAAATATATTTCTAATCTAGAGATATGTGCCAAGTTTTTAATACACCAACTGGACGTCAGCACAACAAAAAGAAAATTTTGTAGTCGATTCATGGCATGGGTATTGTCAGCAAAAAGGTATTCAGATTAATGTTATTCGAGCCTAGAGACCTTGACCTGATTCTTAATTTCAGTTATTAAATAGAAGATCTAGAGAATTTTATACCTGGGTCCGTATTCACATACCATTATAAAGAACATTTTAGTCTTTTTCTCCGGAATTTGCATGGTTTAGCCAATCAGAAGTCGTGTTACTTTCTCATTTAGAAAATTCTTAAGAAAAAGACTTAAGAATGTTCTAAGAACGATTGCTGAATATGGCCCCTGATTTTCATTTTGTCAGAGTTCGGGGGGGGCAGTATTTCTCAGCTATTACAGATTCAAATTTGTTCTTATTTTAGCAAACTCACTAGGATACTGATACACTTAACAGAAAAAAAAAAAAACGTGCATAATATTAGTATTATAGTAGAATTATAATAGTGTTATCTATCCCAACGGAATCTTTTTTATAGAACTAGCCCAACTGTTTCGAGTTTATGCAAATATGAAATTGAAAAAGAGTCGTAATTTCCATGATGAGTATTCGATCGTATTTTGAAAGATTTTGAATGGAAACCATATGGGTCTGTGAGCAGACAGGGGTGATGCTATATGCCCCGATTTAAACTTGTGTGCGTGTGTGTGTGTGAGGGGGGGGGGCATAAAACCACGTGATATGCAACTTCAAGAAGGGTTAAAAGAAACATGCTTACGCCTTCAAGACGTCGACTGTGTAGTCTACTCGTGAATTTACATTCAAAGATACAAGCGCAGTACAAATTCATTTACATTTTGATAAGGTTCTTTATATTTTCCATTTGCCTTTGACATTTTTCGAATTAAAAAAAAAAACTCTGTGGTTTTAATCAGATCTTTTTTAATCATTATTATTCTTTTATAACTTGTGGTGAAAACTTAAACGTAAACCCCGACCCAAAGGCAATAAAATTGGTGTAAGGCTGTAATTCAGATACTCATATACGAGATTTGTTCGTTCAAACTATAGACAAAACAATGTATCGCTAGGCTTCCTCTTTAACCCCTACCCTGCTAAATAAGTTAAATGAAACTTTCAAGCTGATAGTAAAAACCCGAAAGATTCTATTTCAACCTTATTTTTGAAGAAAAATATCCGCCTATTGGACGGTATAGATCCAAGTTCAGACTACACCTTCTGTGCAGTCTGATCTTGATCTACTCTATCCGCAAAAGGTCACCGAGTCGCGCTTAGCAACCTAGGCCTAAAACGAGAAGATCTGTACACAAACTCTATGTGAAACATGAGGACTTAGACTTAGTGTTTGTACCAATTTTGACCGAAAGTCTTAAAGAGGTTTAACCAATTAATTAAGCCATGCTCGGTGAAAAGGGGACTGGATACTATTGCAAAAAAAAAGTATCGACCCAGGTCAACCTGCGCAATCCGCGCAGGCTGACCTGGGCCGAAACTCTTTGCTTCTGGACAATTTTCTGCATGCGAAACAACATCTGACCCATGGAAGAGGGCTATGAATAAATACTACATAAAAATATAACTGGCATTGTCTCTGTGGTTCCATGTTTATGATATTTAAGGCTTTTCCTATTGTAACTCTTTAAAATACAGGAGACAACAGTTTGACCAATCCAAAAGCCAATCTATTTTTCATTATTTGCAGGTTCTTTTTTGCTATTTTTAAATGTTGATTTTAACGCAAAGCGACAAACGGTTTGGGAGTTTTGTTTTTTTCTTAAATTAACAAATAGAAATAGTATCCTATGATAGCAATCTTGGTTACATCACCAAGGTCATTGGAACTTTTTGTTTTACCAAGACCTACAAAAAGACTTTGCAAGTAATATTAAAGTTAGTCTAGTAGCAACATAGCGGGGCATCTTGTGAAGAAAATATTTACAGAAGAATGAATGTCGACAAAGAACAACGCGTACCGGTCACAAAAATTCAACACAGCGCATTGTATTCAGCTGAGCTAACGAGAACTTGTGTGTCTTAAATCTTCATAAATTTGCCAGAGCACGGTTTAGATAAAATTGTGTAGCAGTTGTGCAGACTGATCCAGAATATATGATACCATTTTAACTTCTTATTACTTCTGCTATTGGCGTCTTGCCTTAAAAATAAAAACAGTCACAAAAACTACCGATCATATTCAGGGCATACTAAATTTGAAATAAAACTGAGTGATAGAACTTAACCAACATAAGTTACAGCAAATGTTCGACATGACGTCCAATTGTTTCTTTGACGTCGACAAATTAAACAAACAGTAAAGTGCATATTTTTGTGTTGCTGCAACCATCGAGAAATAAAATGCAACTGCCTATTTACATGACAAATAGCGTCATGTTAACATGTAATGAGGCAATTGCCTTTCTCGATGGAAACTCAAAAAAAATAATAAACCCTTATAATTGTACTCACTATTCACTTGAATCTATTTGACTGACCCTACCATTTTGTGTGAACCGCTGATTTGAATATAAACAACGGTGTCACAGCTGTTAATTTACAAACTGCGATGAAAAAAATAGGCATGTTTCTAAACGAAAGAACATATTTATTGACAAATTTCGTTACCTTTTTCTGATCAATAAACAGCTGTTAATCGGGCTTTCCCAGCTTAAGTCCTCGCGCCAAACAAACTCAGAATAACTCGGCCACGAAACAAGAAACCAACATCGTTTACATGAATAAATTTTCCGTTTAAAAATACAATAGCTACCAAAAGTAAACGAAACGAGTGTTTGTTAAATGCATTTAAATCATACCGTGTAAAACAGTATCCGTTTGGAAACAAGATGATAGATCTATTGTGAAAATGACAATCTGTTATTGTACGGTCGGTCTAAGTTTTAGTCACGAGCAGTAAAACTAATTTCAAAACTTGAGTTATATGCTGCCTGATCACTCTATCTTTTGTTTACTTTTAGCCTGATTTAGAAATTCATTTTTCTGCCAGCGACTTACACTAAGACTGATCACACAATAACAGATTGTCATCTTCACAATATTTTCCATGCTTTTTAAATGGTATCATGATTTAATTCTAAATGCATTTTAACACCTGCGTTGTGTATTTTGCCGCTATTGGCCCTTTAATCAGTGCGCTAGATATAACTCAGTGACCTGGGTTTCATAGAAATCGGCCCCTGACGTACTGAATGATGTAACTGATGACGTTGGTCATTTAAAAAAAATCGATTAATCCGTATTTGACTGATTTAGCGTTGGAAATCTAAAAATAGCACATAAGGAGCTTGCATGAAATCTGAAATTATACAAAACACGACAACTTGGAAAAACCGAAAATAGTCCCATTGCGTTCATCGAATAATGGCATGGCGTTTTTTTCCTTCAGATGACCCGATTTCGACCAATCAAAAAACGATTTACATAATGAGTGCAATTATTTTGTCTTATTAAATGGCTTAACAACGTAAATATAACGTCTACGTTTTCACTTACGTTTGAGCCTATTGAAAACTTTACAATCAGGCGATTTAGATGGTATACATTTTTCAGCACAGATGCTATTAATATTGCGTATTTTATAAAAACGATCAAAGCAGTATCATATACTCTGGATCACTCTATACTTGCTTTCAAGAAGATTCAAAGCTACATGTTCCTATCTTTTCTAGAGCAATGTTTGTTCCAGTGTTCACTTCTATATCCCGATGTTTTTCACTGTTTAGTCGATCGTTTTTCCTCAAGGGTATGCATAAATAATATCGAAATATACATCTGTTTCCGACAGGTATGAGTCGTTGTCATGTCATTGCAAAATAACGAACGATAAAATATTGACTGTACTTTTATACACTCAAGCTAGCTTTTAGGAATTCCTGCTTGGTGTTCCACGACTTGGTGATTAGCATAGACATTTTTATCCAACGATAGTAACTAATGTTCGTTTTGCGTTTGTGATTAACATTAACTTCTTTACCCTTAGCTTTTGTTTTAAGTAAAACAAAGTATTACAACAAATAGAAGAACCGCTCATAGGTCGACCAACGTAGTGATATGTCTGTCATGTCCCCGTTCAAAGCGCAAGAACACGACTTCTCAGGGATTGAAAGTACAAAAGCTTTAGGTCTAAAACCTGTCTTTTCTATGGAAACTGACATTTTGATAAGCCACTCTGTATTGTAAAGTCAAACTCCTATCATTTTCGGTACAACTTATTCTAAAGCAAAAATCGTTTTTTTTTTTTTTTATTATTTTTCAGTCAAAATTAATGCGTTTGCAATGTAAAAATTTAACACGTGACGAGGATAATAGTTTTTATTCGACATTCCATACAACATCAAATACCTCCATCCTAGTCGGTTGTAAATAAAGATCAGTCAGCATGTGTGATCTTTGTCCGCCTCTCACCTTACTTCCATCTAGACATATCACAATGAAATTTTAACGAATTGCTGGTCTTTTCGCGAATCAATAGGCGTTGACGTTTTCACCAGTAGAAGCAGGGCTGACTACATGTATGTGCTGTTTCTTTTTTTTTCATGTAGAAAAGCATTATGCCTTTACTACGATTTGCCATTTTATTCACCTGTCTTGCGTGAATCCCTTGCTGGTTTGGATTGACATAGTACAGAAAATGCAAAAGTGATTGGGAAAAAAAGGTCATTGTTTTAATGTCAAAGTTATACACCAGAAAAGAAAGAATCATATTTTCGGTTCGTAATAGAAGTTTTCGTCAAAATGTCAACTCCCATGGAAAAATAACTACGACACGGCTGAAAAAAATAATTAAATAACTAAAGTGAGTTTACTAATTACAATAACCTGACTATGAAAGCTTTCATACATACTATAACGTTATTATCACTGATTCAATGGAGAAACACTAAAAGAAAATATGTCAAAGATGAAATAGGAAATATTGTGAGAAAAGGACGTAGTGCATGTAACACGTTTTCCTAAGATGCCAGATGCAGGGACGTTAAGGGTTGTCGTTACTAGATAAGGTAATCTAGCACATAACTCTGGTAACAGCTATCACTCTGTTAAAAAAAAAGAAGCCGATGCTTAGGGAGCCAAGTCAAGTCTTTGCATTGCGATGTATTATTCCCGTGTCGGTTTGTGAAAGGCGGGAATTTACCAAGGCGTTAATAACGAGTCTGATCTCTAAAAGGGCTGTGAACACTGTGTGATGGGAAGAAAATGCTAGCTACAGACTGGCTCTTCTGCCCTTCAGACAGTGGTTTCAAACTGTGGTTTCAAAAGTCGAGAGTTTCTCTTTCGGGTACTCTTTGTTAGCCATGTGTTGACTTAAAATGCAATTTTAAGTCTTTATTTTATTAGACCTGTATTTTCTGTTTTCTATGGATTCTGTAGCTTTTATGAGCCAAGTTGCGTCCTTGCAACACGATAATGTCTTTTCTGGTCGAAGCTTAAATTAGTTACAGACGTAAGCTTACTACGTCTATGATTACGAGTCTGGTCTCTAGAAGATCTGAGTGCATTGTGGGAATGGAGGAAAATGCCGGTTTATCGCCGGCTTTTTCTGCTTTTCACGCAATGGTTTCACAGGTCTATTTCCGAAAAGATCTATAGAATACTGGGTTGAGTGCTTAACCCAAAGAAACCACACTTTAGTAATGTGGTTGATCGATGAAGTTGCTTATGTATTTGACCGTCTGACAAATGCAGAGGTAACTCTTACGATTGCCACCTGTAAGGAACATATATAATCATACTTGTGTTGTGATTCGAACCTGAAACTGTTAGTGCTCATTCTCCACCTTCTATTTCCTGATTCCTTTCTCTTTTCTTTTTTTTTTTTTTTTTTTCTGTTACGTCATTTCATTATCTATTTCAACACTTGTAGTGACCTTTAATTTGTATTATTTATGTGTATGTTACGAAATGCATGTGTATGCATAAGTAATTAATAAAATCTATCTAATCTAATCTATAAATAAGAAAATTACAATATTGTTCGTGTCACAAACGTTCCAATAAAACCACGATGGTTATGTAACGAGAGAACCTCAGAGAAATGATCAGTGTAATGAAATTGTAAGTCATACATATGAGCCATGCTCTGTGAAAAGGGGGCTCAATGCATCTCCGTGATGCGCAGCCAGTCATCACAGCAGTAAACAATCCTACAGTCCGTTTTGTATGGCAACCTATTGACTCATGAGGTACAATGGTCCTTTGACACGCAGAAAATTAACCAAAAGCGAATATTTCTCACCTGGGTCGATACTTTTTGCAAATGCATTAAGCCCCCTTTTCACACAGCATGTCTCATACACATTTAGTTAATAAGCTTCTTTATAAATTAAACTAAAAATTTTTAGCCAAAAGTGAAGAGCTATAACTTACGATTTCAAATTTTTGCTCGTAGGAGATATCTCGCCGTATCGGACAGTGTAGATCAAAGATCAGACTGCACGTTCTGTGCAGTCTGATCTTGATCTACGCCGTCCGCAAAAGCCAACAAACTCGCCATTAGCAGCCTAAGTGTTTGGGGATAAGGGGCAAGTACAGAAATTTTCAGCCAATACACTTTGAATTTTATTCGAAATGCCATTTGCTGTACTTTTTCTTATTCAATAGAGAGACAACTGAAGCACACAATGTGATTGGATAGGCTTTAGAGGGCCTTTCAGCCCCAACCTCTTCCGTCCCGGCAACTCCTATTCAGCTTATCTTTAGGCATACCAACCACTTCTTTTGATAGATCCTATCTTTAGTGTCAAGAATTTATCAAAAGTGCACTCTTGAATCGATACTTAGATTTCAGGAGTATATTTCTAATAAGTGCATGTTTACGTGCGAAAAATTTCACAGTAGCTAAAGAGACGGTGTGGAATCAGATTAAACCTTTATGAATTACTGGCTAAGAAATATGGATCAGATCCCTAATTGTTCTCTTGTCTTCTATCATGTCAAAAGAATTTCCTTTAAAGACCACTTTTGTGCTTACATTACAAAAACACACGCGATATCTTACTATAAATATATACATACATGTAGACATACCGATGAAGTGTAACAACCTTTGAAATTTAGTCAGTCACAGGAAACAAGCGTCATGTCTGTTAATGAACAAAGAGAAAAGAACATGTATATGGCATTTGTTATACCAAACTATCGTGGACTTATATGAGTGATTTGTAAACTAGCACTACAGGCCTTTTGTTCTAGAAGGGATCTCGTTTAAGTGCTACGCAAGAAGAGATCGTGTATTCCAATATACCAGTTTCTACTAATTCTGGATAATGCCGACCTTTTACTTCTAAAGGCGGCTTCGACCCATACATTTGATGTTCTATTACAAAAGCAATATCGAGCTAAATAAGCGTATTTCCAGTCTAACTGACTGTTCTAAATTATCTTTACACTTTTGTTTTATTTAGGACTTTATCAATTTAAAGATGTATGAAAGATATGCGTTTTGTTATTGGGGTACATAAACGAATTTGCTCTTTATCAAATTGCACATAATAGACTGACCAATTGAAAATATTTGCTGACAAATTTAATATAACTTAAATGATTAGATTTGTCTTCGAAAGGACTGAAAACATTTTTGAAAAAGGAGAAAATGCTAGTAATCAGCATTTTCGCCTTTTCCCACTATGTGTAAAAAGGTTTTTTTTTTTGTTGTTGTTGATAAAGCTCGATATTGTTTGTTACACGTAGTCGTTAAACACACAAATGATCTTTTATCTCGCAATTTCTTGGCTGAGAACAGAATAACAGAACTAGTTGGAGGCGTAAGCCAGTTTTATTTATACATGAATGCAACGATAAAAACGTTCTTCTGATTACAGCCTTTTAGAGCTCCACTGCGATCTAATGAAAGTCTAGGCCAAACTTGTTAATGACTAGATCGATCCCATCTGTATAATACTACCAGTATAACTGCTTGGCTTTTAAATGTGTTGTACGATAGAATTGGCGATAGATGGATTCTCTGGCAAAATTGTTGTAAATGTAGTAATAAGAATTCTAGGCATTTCGCTATATCAAGTGATGTCATCAGAGATTCATGACGTTTACAAACAAATCTGCGATTTCAAATTCAATTTGCCATATATATTTTTAAGGACAAATATCATTTTTGCTTTTACTAAAGAATTGTCGGGACTTGCACAGGCACTTGATTTTCTACGATGTTAACATAATATATATGATAAAGTGTCAGATTAGATTGTCTGCAGTTGACAGCATTAATCACACATTTTTGACGGAAGAAGTAGCGTATTCTACGGTGATTTTTCTCCAATCTGATGCATTGAATGGAACAAACAGATAAATTTAAGGCGTCTAAGTCAGGTCGAAACTTTGGGCTGGACAAATGTTTCCCTCCCCACCGTGAGATAGAATTTTTAAAGATAGATCTCACAGCTAGAGACAAAAAATTATGTTAAAATTTGATAGTGTGTGTAATAGCTCAGAATTTAGTCATCTATGTAAAACAAAGATAAGTTAAAATGGTGTAAAGGATGGAGGAACTCAATGGATAGGTCTTCATTTAAAACCAGAAACGATAACAGTGATTTCTGTGAAAGCCCTCCGAAAAATGAAGTGCATTATTGATCCGTCGTAATCTTAGCAACCTTGCAACCGTCAGGGCCAACATTTGGCATGAAATTACAAGAATGAATATAGTTTCATAAAATAAAGATGAAATGAGTTAAAAAGTGGCTGAAGTGTAGATGTATATTTAATGTTGTAGTAAATATATTTAAAGAATCTGATTGGTCCAAGAGATCTGAATATCAGCTTTGAAATAACGGTATGATGCTGAAAATGGTTGTGACCAATCTCATTAAGATGCGATTATCGTGTCATTCAGTCTTTATTTTGTTCGTTTGCACCAATGAAAGGTTCCGAATGTTCAAGATGATAATTAAACCATAACCGCTTGAAATGCATTTGGTGCATATGCGCCAGAAAACATTCTTGTAAAGCATGAATGATCAACGTGGTTAAGGACAATAAGGTTTACGTAAATGTCGTTACGAGCAATTCATTTATGCACAATATTTTCTTAGTAATCAGCTGTAGGTGGTTATAAAGGATTATCTTTAACTCTTTTGACGCCAAATAAACAAACTCCGCCACTTTTGATGGCTATAAATACAACCCACTGAGTCTCTGGAAGATTTATATCCTATAGGCTTGACCAAACAAGCGGAGGGCATAGATCAAAGATCAGACTGCACGTTCTGTGCAGTCTGATCTTGATCTATGCCGTCCGCAAAAGTCCATGTTTTCGCCTCTGGCGCTGAAAGGGTTAAAAGACTAAAAAGTGACGTTCAAACACACACTTGTGTTTCACTCGGCACTGATTATGTAACAGGTGCTTTTCACTATAAATGATTGCTCCATTCTTTTATTCCGGTTCAAACAGTTGCTTCCTTGTGTCCAGTCAATAGTTGTCGAGGTACTGAGTTCTAGCAGCTATGTGGTTTCGAGCAGGGCTGTTAATTCTGGAAAATTTGAGAATGAATCACGGCTCAGCCGAAGTCTTTCCGATAATTAATGAAAACATTTTCCCCACTGAACGCGTAACATAGCCTCGACTTTATTGACCACGGAAAGCAAACAGTTGCTTGGGAAGTGTTGTGCGCAGAAATAGTACAAGGAATCATAGGGACGCTTTGGTAGGTGCACTGACCGCCCCTATAGATCTATAACGGAAATACTGCTAAAACGTCGAACTTACTTACTTACTTTTGCGCCGGGTCTAGTGGTTAGGCGTTGAATTTGTATGCTACATATTTTTGATCGATCCTCTATGGCACAGCTGGTCGCTTGTGAGTGCCCTTAGACAAGACATCACAGAGCTTCTGTATTGGGGAACTCCTCGATGACATACAAGGATATTGTGTAAACGATATTTAATCAAGTAAAATCCAATCTGTCCGTTGGCCTTTAAGTTTAAGAATTACTACAATATAAAAATGTAGGAAAGATAATGCGTTCAACGTTTATTCAAAATTCGGTTCAGATTAGACATACCTATGATACCCATCTTAAGACGAAGACATTCTTTCACATTCACTAAGCTAGCTGGTATTCACATTTAGAAGTACTGGGTAAACAATTATTTATGGATTGTGTTTTTCTCGCCATTTTCCCTACAAAGTCATAGCGATGAGAAGCTGATTAAATCTGTACATAGATAACGTATTAATGGGATATTCGGTGCAAATACTTGCCCCGAATAGTTTAGTTAACGTAAAGTAAAGCATTTATTCGCCATCGATTGGCGCAAAGCCACAGCAAGAAACGAAACTAGATTTAAGATTGTCTGTCAATGTGCCGCAGAGATTTATGACACGGGGAATTAGGTCGAGATCATTAGTAGAGATTAAAGGGGGCTATTTAGTTTTTATGGTATAGATAAAAATTTCTTGAAGAACATATGTTTGTTTGTTTGTATTGGAGTTTAATTCCGATTAAACACCATTGGTCATATACTGGCGGTCAGTGCACCTTGGCATGCGTTGCCTGGCTTTCTCACTCCAGTACTCAAACAGCTTTCTTTCCAGTAACTTTCTTTGCAGTATTTTTTTTTTTGTTGTTGTCTGAGGTGTGTTTCACACTAAAGTGGAATGTTTTATAGTGACTATTGTTACTACCCCCATCATTTTTCAACGTGCACATCAGTCTTAGAGGGGACAAGGGACTCCGCTATCATCCTTTTCTTTTCTTAAATATTTATTTTTCTGCAGAAATAAGAAGGAAAGTAACAGTAGCAAATGTTTCCTGATTTTCTAGTTGATTCGAGATTATTAAAAAAAAAAAAAAATGAATACCTCCTACCAGGCGACAAAAATTTAGCCTGGTCAAAATTGAAATGTCAATGATAAAATTGCAGTTAATAAAGCATGTCCGAGCCATAAATTCTTCATTTTAGATGGGTTTCAAAATAATCTGTCTCAATTATTCTCCTTTATGGATACATGTGCAATTTAAAATATTTGATTATATACATGTACGTCAAGGTCACATTTAAAGGTCAAACGTTAAAATTATCATAAAAGATATTATCCGAGCCGTAACTTAGACACATTTGGATGGATTTCAAAATAAATTTGCACAGTTGTTCTCCTTTACAAGTAGATGTGCCCCCGCCCCCACACACAAACAGACAAAATGACAAAATGTTCAGGCAGGTCCAAGGTCAAGTTCACACTTGATAGTCAAATGATGAAATAAAATTTTGACATTTTTTTTACGTATTAAGTAGTGTCACTTTGAATTTTTCACTTAAGCAGTTTCAATGTCATACTTTAAGGTAATGAATTAAGCTTCTACTTGTTCATTCATAGAGAACACTCCCATTTTAATGCAACTTTGAAAACAAATGGATCTGAAAGAAGATAGATGTGCATTGAGTGAATGTTTACTTTTTTTTTTTACATTTGCAGCTTATGAATTTCTTTACCAGCTCCCCCATTGCGGGCTCGACCTGTAGCTCCCGTGTAATCCTCTAGTTATTATTATGTTCCTCGTATCATTTTACAAAGGTTAGATGTGTCGAATGTTAAATAACGAGATTTGAGTGTTTTGTTGATCATGTTAATGTGAAAATAAAACAGTTCTACATCATGCACGCGTCTGTATTTTTGTCTTCGCATGTAATTTTCTATCGCAACTTATTATTTGTCGTTTTTACAGCCAAATCGAAACTACAACACCATGCATACCTTGGCTACAAAAGGTAATTCGTAAGAATTGCCTTGAATGCTAATTCAACCCATATCCTGCTAAATAAGTAAAATGAACGAGCAATTTCTGACAGAATAGGAAATATGTGAACAGGAGAAAATGCTTGCAACAAACAGGCGTTTTTTTCCCTTGGTTTCTTAAAACACGGGGTGGTTTGGTAGAGGGTTAAGCAGCCAGATGTTCGGTTTCAGGTGCCTAACCTTTAGATTAGTTCGACTCAAGGACCTTTTGCGAACAATGTAGATCAAGATCCGATTACACAGAACGTGCTTTCTGAACTTGGAGAATATTTACCCTCCCAAAAACAACTTTGAGACAGCAAAATCTGGGTTTTTACCATTGGCTTGAAATAAGCATTTTATTTATCTAGCAAGTTAAGGATTAAAATGCCAAGGACGGCTTTGTGTACTTTGTGGACAGTGAAGGTCGAAATCAAATATAGGAACGTAATGCACAATATTTCGTTAAATATTTCTCAGCTTGACATTGCAATATTTGGGTCTATATGACTGACAGAATAAGTCGATTTATCATATTTATTTCTATGACTACTTAGTAGTAATTAGGTAAGTAGATCTGATATTCAAAATGATGAAAAAAAAAAAAACAGTAATGTTCCTACGCAAAGGCCCTAAGTCTGTTACACATGGCAGTCGTCTTCGTTTCCTGGAGAAGTTGTCAGCTCGTTTGAGTGCTATTCTCAATGTCAATCATTTGCTGTTTTATCACCGAAGTAAAGGAGACATAAATGTCAGCACTGTGTGATTACCTCGCACTAATTACGAAAAGGTAGATAAAGTTTAACGAAAGGAATTTATCCTGAATTTGTCTGAAATAGTTTCTAACTTTTCAACCAATCCCTTTACCGCTTGGGATGTTGATCAGTGTATAAATGGGTTCAGAGCATATCAGTGTCAACATGTGCCCCTGAATTTTATGATTTGTATAGAAAAACTTTAAACGTGTATCGATACGTGATCATGTCTTCACTTTTTTGTTACACTCATCTCTTTGTTTATAGAATTATCCTGAAATTAATGGTGGGGAAAAGCAATACTTCTATCCAGATCAAAAAATGTTTATGACTTGCTGGTTTTGCGTCTTTTCAAATGCCGCAAGCTGTTTGTTTATCATATGGCAAGAAGGTCTAATCGCGGATTCCGATTGATCGTGGATGCTTCCGTTAGCTCAAATTACACGTAGCTGTTACTCTCGTTTCAAGGATTGGCGATACTGCAAGCCAATGTAGTTACGACACGACATATACAAGTAAAAAAAAAAAAATGCATGCAACCATTACAAGAGAAAACCACGGTGCAAATTTCGATTGGTTTACCATTCACAAGAACCTTTGGACTAAATTTAGATGTTAAACACAAACATGGAGTTACATAAATCTGACCATAGTCTCTACATGGTCATCTGAATAGAGTATCAATTTTCTTTTTATAATCATGGTTGTATATGGTCTTGTCGTTCGTTTTGGTCTTGATCTCCATACTCCTTTGACAGTGCTTTCCAAGCCGTTTCGGGACTGGAAATGTCAGAATTTTACTAATCATCATTCAACCGCATGTACGTGTCTTTATTCTGTGACCTCCTATAAATCCGGTCGTATAACACGGAGTCAGATAAATTTATAATATAAGGTAACTTGACAACGTGACTAGGTTTATCATGTCAGTTGTTATGTGATCAAGGTTTATTAGGCTAGTGACCAGCCGGAACATTTTTTTTATAAGTGCCGGTAAATTAAATCAATATTTGACAGTAAAATTATCGTCTAAAAACAATGCCGATTATCGTTGTTGAATTTTAAATTTCTACAAATAGTTTCAACATGTAACCCCACTTTTCTCCTGTATTATGTGTAGAAATAACTAAAAACAGAGAAATCTTTGTCTTCGTCGACAATAACGTATTTTCGCAGGTAAACGTCACGTTTTATGGCGTAGTCAATATCATAATGACGTCATAATTACAGCTGCATAATATACATGAAGTATAAGGACGCTTTCTACAGCCCTTGATTTTTACTTATGGCGAAAATGATATAAAAAGAATACGAGTTATTTCGCGGGAATTTTTGTCGGATATGGATTACATGAGTAACAGGATAAATGGAATAGATGTTTGGTGTCTTGGATGGGTTAAGAGTATCGGGCTCGGCTCTGGAATTTATCCTCCGCCTTGCCTAAAAACGTTAAACCATCGAAGATATCAACCATCTCTCCTTTATTCTTGCCCGCTTTTACTATCGGAATAAATTGATAGATATATAGTCTTGAATTATAACTTTATTTATTTTAAATCGACTCCGTCTTGCCTAATAACCTCAACCCTTCCAAGACACCAACCATCTCTTCTCTATTCTTGCCCGCTATTACCATCGAAATAAATTCATAGATAAATATTTAACCTTGAATTGTCACTTTTTTTTTCAAAATCGATCTCCTTACAGTATTTTCTCCTAGATACATATATGAAATCGAGCGCGCATTCAGTAACAATTGAAAACAGCAGAATATAGGCTTTAATTCGAACTAAGGATACTTGTAAGATATATATTTCAATTTCCTTTAACACGTTCGATAGAACTAGCAATGATGAACGCCAAGAATACCAGCATCGGTTACCTTGTCACTTGTTCAGAGAAAAAAAAAAAAAAAAATGAAGGTAATCATAACTCCCGTTATAGTCGTTCAATCCTGAAGAGAATTCCAGATGCAAAACTTCGTCCCGAATGATTTCAGGTAATGTAATAATCTTTTATTTAATTAAAAAAAAAAGAATATTTCTAAGCATTTATTACAAAACACAGCAGCATACAGAGCAATTCGAAGCACTAACTTTTTACATTTTAAGTTTATAAAAGTTCATATCTGGGAAACTATAGGGACTACATGGACTTTTTTCAGAATAAACACGTTTTCTTGATAACAGATGCTTTGAATGTACCCCAGAAGCAATTCACATGGCATTTTCAGACTGATTTTACATCAATTCACCCGGAAGTACTAATAACCGAAGTTTTACCTTCCCTTTTTTTCTCATTATAATTTTTTTTGTTATAAAGGTCATGCAATATATTATCTTTCACATGGCAATTCTTTTATTACTCAGATTATCTTGTTCTTACACATGTATTAATTTTTGTTTCTGCTTGTATTACTTAAAGGCTATATATACTATTACTCATTTACTCATTGTATTTGAATTAATAAATTGTATTTAAGCTCCTTATTATCTATGTAAATTCAAGCTTTTTTTTCAGTTATTTTGTTTGATATTGCATTCAAAGGAAACAGAATCTTTATTGATATTCAGCTGGCCAGATGTTATGGACCTTGTTTGATACGTATGTTGTAACTCTTTTTATTTCTACTATAAAAAAGAGGACTGTGAACAGGTTGTGAGTGTCTCTGTTATGCATGTACATGAAGGTACCCGACACATTTCAGAATAGAAATGCCTGTTGCAATATTCTATTACCGATTTCAGCTCCTCCTTATTTAATATTACCATGATTGTAGTGTAGTGCATGAGCTGATGGGCATGTTTTGCATTCGATATCAAGATCATGGGCTTATTGTTATTTATAGGATATTGTTTCTCATATCGGTTCAGAATCGAGATTTTACCCAGGAGTTGGTAAATACAAGCCAAACCCTACTGTCTATGGGGAAATGGGTTTGGTTCCACCCATTAACCGTCAGAGGAAACCAGTTGCTTTTTTTGGGCACGCCTTTCCCACGCAAGTAACTCCCGATTTAATAAGCGCATTGCCGCATGGGCTAAGTCAAAATCTATGTATTGTATAAACTGGTTTTATTTTGTTAAAAAACAATTTTTGTCTCCCTACTTTGAACCTTGATTTGTAGGTTCCTTGACATAAACTTTCTTTACGCAAGACGTAGAAAGAACGACCATGGACTTGTACATAAGCGAATGTTTAACTACACTAAATAGCACCACCGGCACATCAAAAAAAGGTCAAAAATAATATATAGAACCTTTAAACATGCATTTAAAACAGAAGAACGTTGTAAACTGATTTGACTGTCAGGTCATAGATCAGCGCTCTGTAAATTTAGATAATATGGTAGCTCCAATAAGAATAGAAACTGGCCGCTTTGAAAACTTGAAACTGGATGAACGCAAATGCCCCTATTGTAATGCAGTCGATGATGAGTCGCATGTCTTATTAGAATGCAATGTGTACGATGATCTGAGCAGCGATTTATTTAGGAAAGCAGAAAAAGTTCAACCGGACGTTTTATTTTTAAACATCCGATCAGCGAAGCCTTCTGTTATCTAATCAGTATTTAATGAAAATATATGCCAAAACCTGTCTAGATATTCTTAACCTACGGTCTATTTATATCTGTAAATAATAACAATTTTATTAGCATGTTCATTTGTTTCTTTGTTTTTATAAGATTCAGCAGCTAATTTTTACCGAAAACCCCTGAATACGGTCCAGGCGACCCTCATTTCAATGTAACTAGCTATAAACTGTAAGTTTTAAATACGTTTTAAGAATTACGAGTTCTATGGCACAATTAGCAACTGAATCTTACTACACATGTAGAATATATAGAATATTTAAGCACTGTTTTTAAATTAGTTGCGATAGTCTCTTATAATTCTGTATTGCATTGTCATGAACATCTATCTTTGTCTTTTATGCTATTTGTAATTGTTGTTGCACATGAATGAGACCATAATAAATGAATTAAAAAAAAAAAAAAAAAAAAATATACGCCCGCCTGGGTAGCTCAATGGTTAGCGTATACCCAATATACCCAAACGTTCTTTCGGCAATTTTTCTCCTCTCACCGCTGATGCATGAGGGAAAAGTAGTCAGTGACTTGTAAAGAAAGTTTTGTTAGTTCTGATGAGTAAAATCCAGGAAACACATGCGTAGGTAGACTGACCGTCGTGGTGTGACCTAAGCTGTTAAAACGGCGTTAAACTCTAATATAAACAAAGCTTCTCAAACTACAGTTGATAGCCTGCATTTTACTTTACTATTCCAAATGGTTGATGCACTATTAATTGCCAATTTGTGGCAAGAAATTATTAGTGATCTAATATCGTTCCTTCTTATCTAAGGTGCTTTCACATTCACCTTCTCTTTGATGTGAAGGGAGGTCTTTCTTGTTATAAAAAAAGATAGCCCTGGATTGCAAAACGCTACTTTGAAATCATTTTGAGTATAACGAACTGAGAGAGTATTTCAAAATAGTTTTATGCAATAGTTTTTAGTTGTTCTAAAATTTTCGTATTATGAACAGAACTGATATTTATTAAACAATTGGCGAATATAATTTAAATTTATAGAATTATAGATAATGACTCCTACAAATGCCTTACTTAACATAGTGAAGTATATTCTAATTAAGCGATGAGAAGGACGATAACAATGTTGACTTCACGAATGTGGTTTATGGAGTTGATAGTGATAATGAATAGAATTTCATACAGTGTGGATTGATCGATCTGTCGAAGCACCATTGTTATCATTCACCTTCTTATTAACCTCGATCTCTAAGAAGGGCCACGATAGAGTTTAAACAAAATTATTGACTGGGTTTAACACAATACCTATCTATGCGATCATTTAGTCACTGTTGACAATAGAAGTGTTAATATAAACCTGACTAAAATGGTTTCTTATGGGTCGATAAAAAAAAAAAAAAAAAAAAAATCCGCGGGCTATCCATTAAAAAAGTTGAAATGTTCAAGGACGAAGCAGCTTATACGTTAATTTTAATTTCTAAATGATCTTTTAGTGCGGGCTGTAAAACTGAACATAAATGAAAACCAGTTTACAGTTCCCCACGTGGGCGCCATTTTGGTTCACACCTAAAGTATTTTTCAAACCTAATACATGCCTTTACTTGGTAGATAAATTAATCCACCTGCAAACATACGAATTTTTAAACTCCTGACCAACCTTGTTTTTTTTTTTTTTTTCAAATCTATTGATAGTTGGTGTCAATTGGTACTAATCAGTGGTTACTGCGAATGTAATTAAAGGCGTTGTATAGTGTATACCGTCAATCAATCGTCAGTCAATCGAAGTAACTATATGACAATTTCGAAACTTTTTAAAACATTCGACAACATTTGATAACGGCAAAGTCGTCTGAGTGATTTAAACTCCAGAAGGGGAAATCACTCCAATGGAGGAAAAAATGCAAAAACAACATGTATTTGTTTCGTGTGTTTATTACATTACATATCTATAGATGGATGACACTGTACATTAATCAAGCGTATCGGCCTAGCCTATCCACCTGCTAAGAGACATTTTTGTTTCTAAAATTGTTAAAATGAAAGGATGCGACCTATACAGTGCAGGGCATATTGTCCGGAAATACGGTACCAGATTAGCATTAGTGGGAATAGTCTAATTATTAGTATTATGATTATTATTTTTTGATGTCAGAAAATGACAAACCATCTTACATTATTTGCCAGGGCTAAAAATTCTACAATGAAAACGGGTAAATGATGCTACACATTAACAATAAAATGCTACGTAAAGGTACTTCATGAAACATACAAAATTGACCTGAACATTAATTGAAATATAGCTACAATGTGCTATTTTTCTTTACGAAAATATTAATGGATAAAGTAATGACACTGTAAACAAACGGCGTTGTTTTGCCGATTTATGCAATATGTCTGTTTCTATTAAAACCTTACAAGTTTCTTTAGTTTGAAACTTCTTTAGTTTGCAACAGCGGTTAACCCAACCCTTTGGCTGCTAAGCAAGACTAGGAGCGTTTTAGGGGTCAGTGCACATCAAAATCAGACTGCACAGAACGTGTCCGATAGGGAGATTTTTTCCCCCATAAAAATTATTTTGAAATAGGAACATTAGGGTTTTTACTTTCTGATTGAAAGTCTCATTTACCTATTTCGCAGGTTGAAGGTTAACTAAATGAGAAAGTAATGGAGAAACATATCCTAGCCTGCATTGTGTGACAAAATTATCCGTTGTGTACCATGAGCCACAACAAACTAAAACTTTCAACAATAACCACGCAGAGTAAATAAATAAACATTTTACACTTGAAACGGGTATAAATTTTTAGCAGGCATGAAAAGTTAAGGAAAACCAGTAATTACTGCGAAAAGCTATATGATCGCGATTCAGTTGAAATACTATTGTAATATATTGGTAAATGAATCTGATACGATACGTTAAATATTCTTATCGCGAAGAAAACGCATGATATTCAATGAGATATTAATGGCGAATAGATTGCATTTTTGCATCTACTGGAATTTTTAATCTGTCTAGGAAATAAGCTACTTTGTTTAGATTGAAGTATAGAGACAAAGCAAGATAAATTATGCCCTGTCTGATAGTCGTAGTTGAAACCTCCCTGAAGATGAAATCTATACTACTAGAGAACGACCTCGATTGTGTTTCGAGTGTGCCAAAATACGGCACAACGCTCAGATTGGGTAATGACTTGTACGTGTAGCTATCAATTTGAAGTTGTGTAGAATCTTGCTCGAAATTAAAAACATATATCTAATATGATTAGAAATTAAGGGGGGAAATGTAGAAAATCGCTCCATTTATAAATAGAGAGGAACATATCCAGATTGAAAAACGACGTCTTCCTCATTTCTCATATAAGCGAAGTATTTAGGCGTTCCCTGCATTGATACAGTGCGATCACGTTGCATGCATCTGTTTCAAATAGATCTAGCACTGTAAGACGCATTTGGCTATAGAACACTTTCAATTGAATTTAGTAATGCTGTATTTTGTTTTTAGTTCGTATCATTTCCTAAGTAATGACTTTGGTAGGCCTTCCTGTATAAATTTGCAACAAAAATGGGGGAATGAAATTCTATGTGATCAAGAGATCATTAATCCTGAAAGGACAAAGATGGTTCTTTCTCTGTATTTCAAAAAAAAAAAAAAAAAAGACCATATCTTCCAGGGAAAAAAGCAAATTATCTTCTTTTATTTACAAAATGGCAATTATTTAATCTTTAAAAAAACATCGCAGTTACCTATAAAATAATCTTGCTTCAACGAGAACAGCTTTCAACGTGTATATTCGTAGTTTCGTCAATGTCACGAAGGGAACTTTACGTTACACATCTAACATTATACCATTTAAAAGTAAAGTACAGGACTGTTGATAAAGAAATAACAAAGCTAGGTACAACCAGATGTCTTATTGCAAGGTCAATGCAAAGAAAATGATTTCTTAAAACATTGAAGGCGGTGTTCTGCGAGAACGTTGGTCTACAATTCTGTTCTGTGTAATTATAAGCTTAGATCGACAGATGTGTCCTTTCAAGAAAAGACAAACTCATTGAATAAGTGTCAATCAAAGACGTCTCTGCGTCTAGAACTCATAATGCTCTCGTCAAAACCGTTCTCACACGGAAAAAAATGACACCGTATTGCCTATCGGTATGTCTTTGCCGGAAGAGAATTGCGCATCATTTTAGAGGGTGTTTTTCAGTCAATGGTCACCTAAGTAAATAAAAAAAAAAAAAAAAAGATGTGTCTAATTCAGCTGTCTACTTTTGAAGGGAGCACAGGTTACTTAACTGCCTTTGCTGGGAAATTGAAAGCATTTCAGAGATACCATTTAAATGGGAAACAAGGTTTTTCATTCTGAAAACAACTGAGAACAACCTCTGCTAAAAAATTGTCGATCACTGATGGCAACATGTTTGCCATCCAGGACTCCAATGACGTGAGAAATATCCCATCTTTGTTTGATAACCGGTTTGCTTTCAATATGTTGGGGTCGCAGGTAGGCTGAACACTTCATCTTTGCACACTTTCACAGCTGTCTGGCACTCTTCCAAAACCATCTCTAAGATGCTCAACTCTCCATACTAAAAGGCGTAGTATTGCAATCAGACCAGGGCTTCGAGACATTCAAGCACATTTACTGACGCTCAGAATGATGGACAGACAGACAGAAAACCGGACAAAGCTAAAACAAAATCATTTCCCCTTCCATGAAGATAGTAACCTGGAGTGTTTTTTTTTTTTTTTTTTTTCTTAAACCACAATAGGGCTTTCATAATTTATGGATGGGCCACATTTTATCAGCAATTACCATTTAAACCTTTGCTCTACCTGACATCTGTTCCTCGTAGATTTGGATGAGAGGGTACAATTCATTGTTGCCAAGGTAGACTATTGGACTACCAATACGTTTTCGATTCAAGGCATCCTTGAACATTGTTTAGTTGCTTTTCCTAGAGCTAAAATCCCGAAAGCCAAACCAAGTCCTCAGATTTCGCTTGACATCCAGATATCTGTGTGTAAAATAGCATGTGAAGACGTAATATACCCATGAAAGGAAAAGACAGCGACATCTATGCAAAAAAAGGAACTCTAAGGCTAAATCGAATGTCAAAAAAGAGTGAATTCAAACAAAAAGACCGACTTAAGGATGTTGTTTGTTTTGACATCTTTAACATTCTCTTTTAGCTGAAGACTAAACGATTTGTGGTATGTTAACTACTAAGTGACCAAGTCAGCTGTACTAATTGTTTTTCAATGAAGTTTCATTGCAAATTTACTAGTAACAGAACTAGTTTTAAGAATATGCCGTATTTATTTTTCATTTTGTTATATTCCAAACTATTAATAGCAGTATTTCATGAAACAAGTGTAATGTCTTTATGTCACACTTGAGTTCAAAGCCTATAACTTGATAAGAACTGATGATAACAATAACAATAACCTTTGGCTGCAACACACCATAGCTGGAGAAGCAAACAAGTCAATTTGCTGACATCATCTACATAAAGCATCAAATGCAGACAAAGGACGGGGAAAACGTCAAAAGAAAAATAATTCTGAACTCTACTATGCATTTTCGAAAGCTATGCACCGAAAGGTTGACCAAACCTACCATTGTAATTCACACACACATACACACACACACACATACACACATCAACTTTGTTTTGCAACATGTATACTGTCCCTTCCCCATTTTTTAAGGTTTGCAATACAGGTTGCTTTATTACCAAAGCTACTGTGAACAAAAACCAGTGATTTTTTTTTTTTCATGTTTACTATCTGCCAAAAGAAGCATCAAGTATCGTACATCGTTGTAAATATGTTTAGATGATGGGCATAAGGGACGTATCCAAGACAAATTTAAATAAATTTATGTTATCACGGAATATTTCTCATGCACGTTTGTGTAATTCTTAACAAAAAAAAAAAAAACTTTTGATTTTTGTAATGCTTGTCATTTGAAAAATTATTTGTTGTCTATTTTTTCCCATTTTATGAATAAGTTAAATATGCTATGCCGTGAATATTATCACCCTCGAATTTCAGATGAAAAAATAATACTTTACACCGATTCTAGAGATGCTTGATTGAAAAAGCATTTACCTAAATGGACTGATATTGTCTTATGCTGTGTGTGTCCAGGTATTGCCTAGAGGAAAATTGAAGTGATAACAGCAGCCGAGTCATTTCTTCATATCAAATAACTGTTACAATTTGAACATGTTCTAGTGGTCCTGGCATCAGCAATATCAACTTTACCAAAAGCAGCTCACTGGTTTGGAATCAAGGTTATCTACCAGCAGGATTGTGTTATTCTTAATATTTTCTGCGTGAAAAAGCTGTTGTTTTTGAAAACTGGAATATAGTAAACATAAATGCTAAATTAGGTCACATTCTACGCTTGTCCTCATAAAAATACAGTCTAAATTATATGAGCAGTGGAGGGCTTACAAAAACTTAATTTAGCACTGACTAAAAGGAGATAAAAAATTCAAGAGCTACAACTACATGTAGATAATGTTTAGTTTCTGTAATTGTTTTACGCTTTAAAAATGTACGAGTCTCCTTTTCAAATAGAAGTACACATAAAGCATACACAGTGGACATTTCTTTGTGGTATCCATATTTACCTGCAAATTATTTATCTTTGAATAAGTATTAACATGATTACGTCCATGATGTAACTCAGAGGTTCTACTGCATTTTTGCTGGTTTGTTGGTTTCCTGTCTTGTGGGTTGGTTGGTTTCCTGTCCTGTGGGTTTGTTGGTTTCCTGTCCTGTGGGTTTGTTGGTTTCCTGTCCTGTGGGTTTGTTGGTTTCCTGTCCTGTGGTATTGTCTGGTTGGTTGTTTCCTGTCCTGTGGGTTTGTTGGTTTCCTGCCCTGTGGTTTTCTTGGTTTCCTGTCCTGTGGGTTTCTTGGTTTCCTGTCCTGTGGTATTGTCTGGTTGGTTGGTTTCCTCTCCTGTTGGATTCTTTGGTGGGGTGGTTTCCTCTGGTGAAAGTTTTTCTGGTTGGTTGATTTCCATATTTGTTTGGGCATTGTCCCCAAAGTCATCAGCAAGTAGTGCTGCATGTAGGTTTTTATACTGCGTAATCTGTCTCCTCAAGTCACAATTCTGAATATGTAAATGTTTATTATAAGCTTCAACTGTTGCACATTTCTGGTTAAGGGCCTTATTGTTCATCTCCAGTTTCTCAATATTGGACATAGACATTGCAAGAAAAGCCTTACTTTGATGAATAATTTGCAAGATTTTATTTGAAACTGTTGACATATCTCCGGTAGACAAATCATATAATACAGCCTTGCATTTGGTTTCCAGGCCAGGATGAAACTGTTGCAAATTTGCCCTCCAGTCACTGTACTGACAGGTCTTTTTGGCTGGACTTGGTGATGAAGTTTCCTTAACTGATGTGGCCATTTTATCCTTGTGCTCAAACTGTTGCAAATTTGCCCTCCAGTCACCGTACTGACAGGTCTTTTTGGCTGGACTTGGTGATGGAGTTTCCTTCTTCGGTGTTGCCATTTTAGTATTGTGCTGAAAAAAAAAAAAAAAAAAAAAAGCAAGGAAGACATGCTACAGCACAGAATTTGAGACAATTGCATGCTCTATGAGAAAGCACTTGACTATTTGAGTGTAAAGGTGCATGAAAATTAATCTACGACAGTTTAAGTGATAACAAATAAAGCACACTAAGCCATCAGAGGGGCTTCCAGTAAGAAGCCAAATGTGCTAACCATAGACCAATGTAGCTAATACTTCAATTTGGGAAAATATACTAAAAAGTCAAACAATTCATTCTAAAGATTAAGCTTTAAAACTCCAAAGGATAAGTCAACAACAGTGTCCTGGTACCACTATTCAAATAGTCAAGTTGACGACACAAGTATAAGGAAAAGATACAAACCATGGGTATTTAGCCTCCATGTAAAATACTCTTACCAACAAGCTAGCATCACTAGAAAAAATATAGTGAGCATCATCATGCATATTATCATCTACAGTGTCTTGGAAAAGGAAATATTATTCAAAAATAAAGAAAATTGGCCCAAGTAGGCCAATTCTGTGCTAAAGTGAACTACATTGAGAGTATACAGTGAGTTTCCATCACCAAAAGGAGATTACATTTACAAGCATACAATATGGTTAATAGGTATGGGTTAATGGGTGAATAAAGCTTACACTATCATCCTTGTTGAGTACGTTGCATGGAGTTACCGGGCGCACCACACATGCATAAATGTCGCTGACTATTGAGTTGTATGTTTGTACTGGGTTTAATGCAAATTTAAAAAAATATTTCAGTTACATTGTGGTGAAGTTCATTTACTAATATACCCCCTGGATAACACCAGTACTAGGCTTGGTCTCTGAAATGCCTTGCCCAAGGACACACTGATGTGACCAGCAAGATTCAAATCCACGACCCAAAATATCTAGACATAGGGTTGTAAATACAAATCTTATGCCTTAACTGCCTTAACTTCTATGTTATGCAGGAGCCTATCGAACTATTGAACAACAGGACATACCAGTAGTCCTGGATAATTGTCTCATTTGTTAGATAAATTCTGTTTGATTTCCAAGATGATTCTAAAGATAACCATATTCTGAGCAAAATTCTAACATTAAAAATCTTAAAATCACAAAGTTGCACAATTCAACAAATATGGCAACCATATATTTGTTTGACTCTTTTCAGAAAATAAATCAAACCTGTGGTTAAAGGCGTGTGTGATGTGAAAGGAATAAAACAGTGACTACATTTAGACATGCTCTAGGAGGTATACCCATGGTACAACGCAGTCAGAACAAACATTTCTGCAAACAATATTTCTTGTTAGAATCATTTGAAGAAAAAAAGGGATTCTTTGTCTCAAGTTCGATTATCAGACTTTGCTTTCTGTCAAAAACACAAAATGTCAAATTAGGTAAAGAAGTCCTTTCCAATAGAAAACTTGTATTTCCTGCTTTGAAAGCTGTTAATACTTTAAATAAGATTAGGTGACATATGTAACAGAGCAGCTTTGAGGAAACTAATTTGAACACTTTTTTCTATATTGAACACTCTTTTCTATACACATAATGTTCCACAAAATCAAATCCTTTTTGCTTGCAGCAGAATGTAATCTAAATGCATTGTAGGCAGAAATAACACTATATTAATATGCACAATTAAAAATGAAATTTACCCAAAATTTCTAATTTCATTACCTTTATGATGATGCTGGTATTTATTTACCTAAGTAAGGCCTAAATAGATCATTCTTTTTAACTATGTTTAATTGTTTATTAATCTGTATACTGTTATTTCTGCTACGCCCATCTAAGTAAAAGCACTACAATTGTAAAGCAAGAAAAAAATCAGTATGGTTGTCTGTCTTACCTGACATTGGTGGTATATCACTTCTTGTTGACATAGCAGCCAGCAGCCATTACATAAAGATGAAAAAGAGGTTCATGACAAATTCATTCAAAATTTCAATGATGCCATAAATCATGGAATTTTTAAAGAGAAGTTTATATGGATTTTAGAATGGATCAAATACAATATTGTTGTTGTAATGGTACAAACTTGAGCCAAATGTTCTATGAAATTGATGAATCTATTCTTAAATGCACCAGTTACGGTGCATGCAAGGTCAAGTTTGTCATTTGACCTTCAACTGTGACCTTGAACTTGGGCATATCAGAACAAACTTTTTGCATGGCTCTAAAACTCTTAAAGCACAACAGCTATACAAATTTACTTGAAGTCTATCTGTTAATTTAGTAGATATGCTCTGGACAATATCAATTTTGTCTTTTGACCTTTAGTGTTGATCTAGACCTTAAATCCATCAGAAGAAAATACTTGCATGACACTAGTACTCAAAATGGAGAAAAGTTTGCCAAGTTATTTTGAAATTAATTAATAAATGTAGAAGTGGTGCTCCGGACAAGGTCAATTTTATCATTTGACCTTCAACTGTGACCTTGACCTTTTCGAATGACACTAGTACTTGTTAAGGAGAACAAGTGTGCAAAGGTTAATTTAAACATTTGACCTTCAGCCGTGACCTTGACCTTGGGCGTATCGAAACAAACTTTTCGCATGACACTAGTACTTGTTAAGGAGAACAATTGTGCAAAATTATTTTGAAATCCATTGATAAATGTAGAAGTTATGCTCCGGACAAGAATGGGACACACACACACACACACACACACAGAGACGGACACAGGTAACTCTATATGTGCCCCCCCCCCCATTTCATAGCGGGGGCATAAAAAAAGAGAGCATTTTCTTCTTTTTCCAAAAGGCTTTAATGAGGCTATAACCTTAGAGTCCTTAAAACTCGGGATTGTGTGGTAGAGTCTTAAGTAAGTGGTGGGCGTTTTATATCGAAGATCAGACTTGACATTCAGTGCAATCTGATCTTGATCTCCATAGGTATTTAGGCTGACCTGGGTCGAAAGTTTTTGCTTTTGGCAAATTTTCTGCATGTCAAACGATCAGTGTACCTCATGATTCAGTCGGTTGTTCAACAAAATGGATTGTATGGATCTATAAATATATGACGGCTCGTTTGGAATGATGAATCACGGAGATGCCTTAAACCCTTTTTTGCCAGAGCATGGCTCATTTGTGTGTTCCATAATCACAACCAGGGGTTCTTCAAATTTATCAATCCTAGATGACTTTACTCAGATGAGACCCTCTTGTTTATGAAATCGGCTTTCCAACTTGCTTCATCAAAGCTTCATTATAGCAACTTAGAGATTCCATAGACTTTCAATGGGGAAAATTGAAAACTGGCATTTACAGCAGGTATTTTGACAAAACTTTCATAGAAATGTTTCTTGAGCAGTCTTGTACCATCCATATGATTTTATTCAACTCGTAGTCTTTAGCTCATCTGTTTACGAAGAAAACGTCAAGCTATTGTCAAAGCCTATGCACCATTGTCGTCATGCAAAAACTTTGACATTTTATAATATCTGTGTTCTTCCTGAAGATATTTACTTTAAACTTGGAGAAGTTATTTACTGTCAAAAGGAGTATCCATATAACAGGGGCAGGTAACCATCAAAATATTTTTGACACATTTACGCCCCTTTTTACTACTTTGAATTTTCAGAACCTTTGACATTTTATCATATCTGTCATTAATGAAGGTACTTATTTCAAACTTGGACTTTTTGTTAACTATTAAAAGGGGAATTTTTATCACTACAATAGAGGCAGGTAACCACCAAAATATTTTTGGCAAAGTAATTAGTTATACCCGTTTTTCGTTTAAGAACTTTTGGCTCCGTTGTTTTTAGAGGCATGGTATTTTCATAGCCCTAGTGTCATCATTTTCGTCGTTTGTGTCGTCGTCATGCAAAATCTTTGACATTTTACAATATCTTTGTTATTACTGAAGATGTTTACTTCAAACTTGGAGAAGTTGTTAACTATCAAAAGAGAAACCTAAACAATAAGGGTAAATAACTTTCTAGTTATGCCCCTTCCCTTTTTCAACTGTGTTTTCACCGAAAATCAGGCAACTGCAGCCGAGCATTGGCACCCGCATATGGTGCTCTTGTTACCAAACACAACTGTTGCCGAGCGTTGGCGCCCTTTTTATTTTGTTGTCATAGAAACCAAAATGCAAAAATAAAAAGAAATACTTAAAAAATTGTCTTCTCAGACACCAAATCATGCTCTGTGATGTTAGCCTTTAAAGACTTTGTGTATTTTCGTGTTATTGCTCAAAGGGCATGGTTACTATTTCAACTTATAAACAGAGTATGGTAAAATGAAAGAAAAATATGATTCATTGCTTGGCCACTGTGGATTTTTTGCACGTTCCAGAAATGTTCCCAGGACTTGTCCTCTATCAACAACTTTTTGCACGCTGCTCATTTTGGTATGTTACCATTTTGATTTGTTGCCAAAGCAACGTAAAGGAAGAAAATAGGAAACTGAAAATCCTTTGAAAATTATCTCCTTTCAACTCAAAAAGACCATGAGGCCAAGGTTATACAAAACTACTCATTATATTGGCTTTTACAAATTCATGTTTTTTCCATTCTGTTGACAACTCCACTGACTGTCAGTGTGAGACACATCTAGATGTTTTTTTAATTAGTCTGTACAAATGTGATAGCAGCTTTTAAGCCTGTACAAATGTGATAGCAAATTTAAGCTTCTGGGCCTCATCATCCTACCTTTTCACCCTTTCTGATGCCCAGGCCTTCAGTGCTTTCGGGGCTTTGATTGTTTGGTCGGCCCTAGTGCTACTCGGTGGCAGATAAATGAATTTTTAAATTAAGTCAAAAGTTGCAAGGTCACTCTGTCTTTTATTATTTTTTGCCTAGTTTTAAATATGATTTTTCTGCTAGAGACTTTCGCTTGAAGGACAGCACAATTACAGACTTTTATCTTCACAATAATTTGCATACTTTTCAATGGTATGATTAAAATTTGAATGCATTTCATTACCCACTTTGTGTACTTTTGACCGCTTTTGGGTTTTTCATTTTATGTAATAATTTTCTTTATTAACAGCATGAATCCTTTTTCAGTATTTGATTATACATGTATTTGAAAGTATTGTGGGAAAAATCACCAGGACTGACTAAGCCATTGTCAAAAAAAGAACCGAGACTCTTACAAAATTAAAGCTTCTATAGATGACAAAATGACAAAATACAGTTTATATGAGACAAGGGGACTAACTCTAACTTTATGTTGAATAAACTAATGTGGAAAAAGAAATTGCTCACATAAAACATATCGTTTTTCCACAATATTTGCAAAATGCATCTTTTTCAAATACATTGGTACTGCTGGACGTATGTTATTACTCGATTTCACCTCATTAAAGATTTATTGGACATAAATACTCAAAAGGACAACTTTTACCTGATTATTAGTCTGTTCTCTCATGTTTTCTCTCATGAGAAAGCACAGCGGGAAAAGGAGAAAGTCGTCATAACAAGCATTTTTCCTGGACCACCATGTTTTCAAGTCATGCATATGAGGGTAAGATGTGTTTTCAACCTTTTACCAAGGAATCTTGAGTTTTAACATACAGGGAAAGTTCATTTTGAAATATTGTGGGAACAGTAGCCCATAAAAAGGGAACTAAGACCATTTGGGATTTCAAACAAACATGAAAATGTACTGAAACATCACTTCGAGTTCTTGTCGTCGTCTTGGAATACCTAGACTCTGCCATTTCATGTAATTCATCGTCGTTCAGACTTTTGAACCGCTTCGCTCGGGCTGGTTAAGGACCGCCCTCTGTTTGTTCATCTTCTTGTACCTCTTCTAGAACATGTTCTGGTTGAACGTCTTCCATAAAAGGTTAGTCGAAACGGGACGGATCTATTCCGCCTAACATATCGCGTTCCTTGCCTTTTGTGTCTTCAAAGAGAGAAATTCAGCTCTAAGTTGACGTATTATGAATCGTCGACAAAGGCGGAACTTCAGGCAAAGCAGACGATACGTTCATTTGGATGACAATTTTATAAATACTTGGTATATTTTCTACATTTTGGGTGCAAACATAGATAATAAACATTTTTATTCAGGTATATTCGTTTATTTCAAGGTTTTTTTTTTTTTCAAGCACAAGAAATCAATTCAAACGCGTAGGACTGATTCAGCGGTGGTAATCTAAAAAAACACATTAATAAAAAAAGAACAAGACAACTTGGATATTAAACCAAAAATAGTCCCTTTGCGTTCATCGAAAAATACCATGACTTTTTCTTTTTCATTACATGACACGATTTTGACCAGTCAAAACTTGATTGCTTTAATGAGTGCAATTATTGTTTGTTACACTACCCAGTATTTTTATGTGTAAAATTTGTACCAATGCGTGGCTTTCAAACACTGACAGTTCTGCTCCATTATAAGCAAAACAAATGTATAGAAATTAAACTTTGATACCAATGTAAAATGTGGTCGTTGACCATTATCTGTTATTCACTAATATCAAAACTGACCGGTGATTAGTCTGCTTTGTCTATGGGCAAAGCCTAGAAATGTCCGAAAGATACTTTTTTCTCAAACATATTCGAATATATAATCGATACAATAACTGATGAGTTCAGATGATGGTTACGTGACATTGCTCAGCAATTTCTTGCAGCAGCACTCCTTTTGCCCATGAAGAAATTCGTCCCCAAATTATCGGGGTTACTGGTTGGAATCCCCATCTTGGCTTATATTTCTTTCCAAGGATTGACAATAGTCATTGCGACAGGATCCGTTCTCCTGTTACATTTGGATAATGCTTATGTGGGAAAGCAGCAAATGACTTGCGAAGAAATTGGTGTGAAAATCTGATGAGATGCACTCCGGGAAAGCATGGATACATGCACTGGCCGCAGAGAAATAACTGAAATAATGTTGAAAGTGGCGTTAAACACAAAACATACATACAAACAACCGTATTTACTAAGAATCAGATCTGTGCATTAAGACAATATTTTCTTTCTGATCATTTTCATTCGCATTGAAGGGGTGTAGAAACCTATTCGCAAACAAAAACTTCGGATAGATGTTGAACAAGAAATATCTCTGAACATCGACGTCGTAATAGGCCTTCGAAGATGAATTTTGATTTTTTTCTAGTATTCAATATGAAGACAAATAATGAAAAGAAAAATCCCCTGAAATTTCTTTTTCCTGCTTTGTATGTTGTAGAAAAGCAAAAATTTGAATTCGATCTATAAATCTATTTATTTTTCATGTAAGTAAGTTCTTAATCAGCCTTGTGAGTAAAGGGTGAAGAATATAGGACGTGGATAGGGGTGTTCAAAAAACCAAAATGAACATAAAATAAGGCGAACTGTAAACGGGCGAACGTGATGAAGGGTTGAAGATTTGACTGATAGGTGTAACCTACAGGCAGTATTCAGACCGCGCTTTCTGTGCGGTATTTGGCCCATAAAATCCTAATGACCGTAATATTACTAGATTACACGACGACAGACAACCTGCTAAACAGTGGTATATAGCTGAAGATACCTGTAAACGATTTTATTCAAACATCCGAACATGATTTTAGAAACTTGAAGAAGCGTCCTTTTTACATTGTACTATTATTTCAATTGCATAGAATTAATATAAATGTAAAACGTTCTATACTTCTGTCTACTACACAAACGATGAGAATAAATGTTCAGTACCTATAAATATGTAGTCTCACACGCTCGGCATATTTTTCCCTCTTGTTTTTTGTTGGGTTTTTAATTTCGGTGGGCGTGAATTTTACACTTTGTTTAACTAGACCTACAACGCCATGCCAAAAGATAGTAAAGTTTTTTTAATGGCCGACGAAAACAACGCCGTGCGTACTAGAAATTCAATTGCAGTACTCACCAAGAACCGATGACAAATTTTATTAAAAGTTGATTATTTAATAACCGTTCCGAATTAGCACTTTACGACAACGTCGCGGTAAATTGTGATATTGATTTTTAGTGTAAACTCATGGCAGATCATTCCACAACTTTAGCAGTTGAATTTTCAAGTCTTTAACGTTACTGAATAAATGTAATTAAAAATTTTTTTATCATATTTTTCATCAGTATTCACACATTTTCAATATTATTCAAGTCCGGGAACTGTGCAGGCCAACTTAGCTCAGAAATGTTATCCAAACTCTTCCAGGTTTTCGTTACAAAGAGCATTGTCGTCCTGATTTTTTTATACCATGCATTCACTTATCCCGAGCCTGTCTGCAGCATTCCTAGCTTTCAATTCACTTTCTATTAAATCCACGATAAGCTTTTTCTGATCAGTAGATCAGTTGACAGTTTGAGACACATCCTTTGTCACCTTGCATTGTCAGGTATTGTAAATCCAATCTCCTTGACAACCAATCACAAAGGTAGGAAAGGGTTAAAAAAGGATTATGAACATTAGTTCAGTCTGAACAAATAAAAAAAGAACTGACAGACGTTTTCAAAAGAAATCTAATGCCTGTCTAAATGTATGTCTATCTGTTTTAGCACCGTTCAATATAGAAGCATTACCCTCTAGAGTGGTACGTAATGAAATATGCATTTAAATCTTTACCAAATGACAAAATTGTAGACTTAACCAAATTGAAAGCATTTGTTGGTGACCCATTAAAAATTATTCAAATGTTGAGATTTAGGTTTTGAAAGGGTAGAAAACATTGCTGGAAAATACACATACTGGTAAAAAGGAGTAGATGTGACAGGTGACACATATACTATCATTGTCTTTGAAAAGTAAGGGGGGTACAGGAATCCCAGTAACAGGTTTCAAAGTTTTTTTTTAACAATCTTCTCAATAGCTCTCTCTCTCTCTCTCTCTGGATCTTGATAACTCTTGCATGTTTGGTAAGAAGTGAAAGGAAAACACCTAATCATTTTACATGCAAGTCTAAATCTAAGTCTAAAACATTTTATACACTGAATTCGACCAGTGTAGATCCTATACTACCACAAAAAAGTAATGCCGTGCTGGTATGGATTAAAGAGTATCGTTTCTTCACTGACATTCAAAAGTATAGGATTTGTAAATACATAGGCGAAAGGCATGTAAAAGAAACTTAATTTACACATCCCATAAAAGCTATTCTCTCTCTTAGACATGCCGATACTAGCCACAAGTAAAACAAGAGAAGGACATTCACAGAAGAGGATAATGCCCATCCTGCATGACATTTTATAATATTTCCGGATTTCTCTCATTAAAAATAAACTTTTCTTACATACAGGAAGACCTTTTTTCACCATCTAGCATTCGAAGTGTTTCCTTGCAAAATATATCGCAATAGTATTCCGATGCTACAGGCGTTGAATTTCCTCTTAGAGTGTCTTGAAAATGCCATTCTATTAGAACAGAATGATTTCTGTCAATAGACCAAAAAAAAAACAGCATGACCGGATACGAGTTCGTGCCTTTTCAAGTTTGTGGATGTCGCATAATGCTAAAAGTTTTAAATGACAGTGTAGTATTACAGGTAAAAGTTGAAAATAATGACATCATAGAAACTGTCGTCTGTTATCCCGATTACTCCAGCAAGTCGGTGACCATTACCGAGCAGGGTCTAATACGCGGGCAAAAAGTTTAAGTCCGGATTCGATACAGTAATACAGGCGAGATAAGACCGATGTCACACAGAATAATGTCGCGTTGTAGACCGATTCAGTCTAAACCGGAAACAAATAATTCAGTGTTAGAAAGCGGGTTCGACATGATTCTGCAGTTATAAACTTGACGATTTTGTAAGCTATATTGATTGAATCAATCCTTTATGTTCCTTTTTAGTTCTGATTAATGTTGCGTCAAGGAAGACGCGATGTATTAATTTTGTTGCGCCATGTTTTCATTTTGCGCGTCAAAAACGCAAAAACGCGGGCTTTCTGAAACGCTGCTGAGAGTTGCAGTTTTAACGTTTTACCACTTGACAAAAATGTAGAACATTCTTCATTTAGAAAGCATTTGAAAACGTTAAATGTTACTCAAATAAAAGGAAGTTTCATGTGTGGAATAAAGATTAAAACGCTATCAATTTGAAAATGAACCTTTGTCTTTTTTAAATAGTTCTGTGAACGCGAGTTTCTCTAAAATTTATTAAAACACAACACTGTCATAATTCTGGTCAATACCAACGAACCGTTTTCTTTGTGAACTGGTAAATACATTCTCATCGTTATGCGGTCTTATGTGGGAGGGGGGATACGCCATGAGGAATTACAGAAAACAACTGTACTGGGTCTTGATTAAAGTCCCAACAAAACAGGGATTAGAAGGGTGAAATGAATAGAATTTTTTTTTTCGGTGAAAGCTTGAAATTTATTTCATTTCGTGAACATCATATGGTAATATTTTCACGAGTGAAAACATTACAGTCTTTTACGAAAAAAAAAAAAAATCTCTATAATCGTGGATGGCAGGATAACGATTGATAGCGGATGTTCGATACTTGAAACTCTGGTAATGATAAATCTCCCATAACTGTGACACTTGTGTGTTTATCTGCCATATTTGCCTTAAGTATGTGATAGAGTTTACCCTTGTGGTGTGGTAAATGCCATTCATTGAGATATATGTTACATACAATTCCCTCATTTAGCAATAACTTAGAATATAAACATTCTTACTTGACAAAACCTGGGAGTTTTTTTTTTGGGAACGTTGGAATTTGCCTATTTTGTAGATTTAAAAATTAAATCATTACGAGATGTTTTATATTTTTAATAATAATATCTACCAAGATAGCCGCATGAACAAGTTCTCGATTACAACGAAAAAGGTTTCCTCCGGTTGTATTCAACATTTTAAGCCCTGTGACAACCCTTGTTCAAAATAATTGATTACAGTTCCCATTATGTTAATATTGCAAACCTTAAAACGCAAAGAAATGTTGTCAAAAGATAAACCTTCAACAAACAAGTAGGAATGAAAGTGTTCTTCCCACGAAAAATCGCTCGATGTCGTCTAGCGAGCTTACCGAGAAACCCGGTCAATGGTATATGGAATAGTGCCATTAAAACCTATTTGATGATACAATCAGTATTGGTTATATATTGAAACTATTCTAATGAATGAAATCGGTTATTTGAAACCTATATCGATGATGTATAGTGCGTCGTATAAGGAAGTAACCCAATAGATTATTAGAAACACCGTGTTCGATCTGAAAGAGGATGCAACACTTCAGATACTAATGCTCAAACCCAGCAAACATTCAAGATAAACAAGCATTCATAGATCGACAATGTTTTTCGAAATACTTGCGGCAAGTATCGCAAATTTGAAAGCTGTCTTGGTTAGAATATCTGAGAAGCGAAAAGTCGTACAACCTAGGTCAAACAGTAGGTTATGTAGCCTCTAGATCTAATGACACAGTTCGAAAGAGCACCTTAAGTAACTTCAGCATCATTAAGGTTAATTACCTCCATAAAAGCAGACATTAAGTAATGTAATTGATAGAAGCCATACAAAGAAAGGAGAGGCTAGCTATGCTTCAATGCTTAACTCTTTGTCAGACGACAAAATATAAGACTTGTCCAACTTGAAAGCATGTGCAAAAGAGAACTAGCTAACTCTAATGATATGTTTGGTATTAGAAGAAATTTTGGGAGAAGGATGTAGAGCTGACTCGCCGTTTTATCCTTCCGCAACCAGGTTTGCAAAAGGCTTCTTTCCTAGGGTAGAGCACTAGGAGTCGTTTGGTATAAGGATAGGACTTTGAAAGGAAGAGAAAATTAAGTCATAAAAAGCTAGACATTTTATTAGTTTTAAAATCCTTAGGAGCAAACGACGACTTCATGTGCTTCAGCAGATCTAGGCTTTGATCGTCCAGTCAACAACTATTCTTAATACCATTTCTTGTGTGACACTAAAGGATTTTCTAAATCTGAAAGTAACGAAATAATTGATTGGCTCAACCAAGTGCTCTAGTCACTAAGAGATTGGTTTTCTTAATCTAGAATTGGGCTAATAATTCAATTCTGTCCCGTATTTCCTGAGTCGCCGAGGATTTCCTTACTCACAAAACAAGTGGCAACAAATAACACCAATTAAGATAAACAACATATTAGAGACACAATTATTCAGTTAGTTGTATACAGAAGATATTACAATTATAAAGCTGCTTTTGCCAGGCTTTACTCTCGTGGAGTAATATGAGCGTGATGTACACACTCCTCAAAAAGCAACTTTTCATTATAATCACTTATCATCGTTGTAATGTGTAAGGGTATTTACACTCAAGACTAAGTTGTCGCAGGGCAGTCGCAGATCAAAACAATTGTTCAAGTCACAAAAAGTGAACAATTGAAAATTTTTAAGTTACAGAGAGCGATTGTTCCAGTGTCTTTCCAATATTTCGAGCCCTCTTCAACTCCGGACTGTATTTGCTACAATCCATTTACAAAATTTCTATAGGGTCTTGTCCATTTGTAAAATTAATAATGACTATTTATTCGATTTTATACTTGTAAAGTTCAAATTTACATTACTACTGCCGTTACAAAACCTAGTTTATCAAGGCGTTTTTTTTTTTTTTTTTTAAATGCTTTAGCGAAATTAACAATCAGAGATAAATGATGGTTATTGCATTTTATTACATAATCACCCATGCGAGGAATTCAAGAATCAGTTCTAGAACGGTTTTGAATCTAGTTCGTAAAAAGTTCATGAACATTAAATGGCCATTCTAGAACGGATGTTTAAGAACTAAATCAAGAACTTCCTGTGAGGAATTCAAGAAAATGTTCAAGAACAATTCTTGAATCTAGTTCTTGAAAAGTTCATGAACATCAAATGCATTGCGAGACTAGATCTGTTGAAAGCTTTTCTGAATGACTTCATGTTCTTCAGTCGAAATATCTGTTCTTTGCGGGCTTCTGCAGAAGAAACACGCCCACCCGGTAGCTAAGTGGTTAGCGTATCCGACTCGTGACCTGGTGGTTGCGAGTTCGATACCCGGTTGAGACAAACTTTCTTTCCGGCGATTTTTCGCCTCTCACCTCTGATGCACGTGAGAAGAGTAGTCAGTGGCTTTGGAAAGAAAGTTGTGTCAGTATTGGTTGCGAAAGCCAGGAAGCACATGGGTGCGTCACTGACCACAATGATATGACCTGAGCTGTTAAAATGGCGTTAAACTCCAATACAAACCAAACCAAAGCAGAAGAAACACAAAGAAAAGAACACGGATGTTCAAACTATTTTTTCCTGACTTTCAAGCATCGTACATATTTCTTCCCTATGATGTCATCATCCGGATCTGATGCGGTCTTGATGGCGCTTTGTAGAACTAGCCAATGAAAACGAACAAGAAGAAATCGACATCCAAACACCAAAGGCCGAGAATAGCTCGGCAGATTCCATAACTGCGTCTAACAGATTTAAATTGAACAACCGTTGATATTGCGCACGTCATGTGCTGTATTTACCACCCAGCGGAAGGTAATGTTGAATAACGGATCACCCGAGATTTTCCGAATGAAAGTAAACATAAACATGTTCCTCCATATTCTCTACGCTTCTTTCTTAAGAAAACCGCAAATTTGAGATTCTGTCAACCAGCATGACACTTTGAACGGTTAGTAGATCTATATCTATTAATATGACGAGATTACTAAGAACGAACTTGATAGGGTTAAATAATTTATGTAGATATCTACATTCGGTTTTGTTCTCCAAACTAGTCCTAAAGTCCGTGTTGCCCTGTGGACTATAAGTCACACAATTTCTGCTTTTCGTTGCACTTATTGATGTTGTTATCGATAATGTTTTTGTGATAATATCCAGAAAGAAAAGGATTTGCAATAATATCGTCGACTGATGATGTAACCCAAAAATTTCAGGCCCTTAAAAATGAATACTTTACATATTTCTAGATAGTACCAGAAATCGGATAAAAAAGTCTTATCTTTATTTCAGCAAAGTTTAACAAAGGACTTCTGAGTGAAATTTTTGTCCATAATTTTCTTATTGCCTTAAAAAAGACAATGTTTTAACCTTAGCCTCCTTGAACTCATTGAGTGTGTGTGTGTGTGTGGGGGGGGGATGATGGAGGGGGGATCCGCTTTGCACTGTAAAATTTTATGAATCAATTGTTCACTTCACACCTTTATCATAATATTAATAATAATTCCAACAACAAGGAAAAAAAAAACAAAACATATTATATATATATATTATATCAGTTTTTTTTTCTCTGCGAACATGTTCGATACGCGAACTGGGAACTAAAATGCGTAACATGTAATTATGGTTTTCGGATACTATGCTCACTGTCAGAGACTTGAAAATATCGGTTACAATTACATGGAATCATAATTAATCCTGCGTAATTAAAGAGTACAATTTCACACGTGTCAACAGCTTGTGTTCAGACACATATGTTGCAAATCAAAAATTTACTAGTCAGAATATGTCGAAAATAATCAGACAGTGTATATAAAGGATTGGCCTGCGCGTTTCGTGAATGTGCCAGTACAATTTCGGCAAAAGCACATGTTGCCTTTAACGTCTGCAACCTTTTAAGTTTATCTGTAGGAAAAGGATGTGTAAGTTCGCAAGGAAGCCAAATTGATTTTTAATTTTCAAAACATTGTTACAGAAAAAAATTCAAATTATCTGATTATTGACTTAAAAAATGTAAATGAGTCTGCAACATTTATATTTCTTCTATTTCACATAAATCAGGGATTATATATACACGTGTACGATCCCTTCATAAATACACTAGACCTCATGGCTTCTTATGTTTCTGAAAGCTTGCACATGTATGCATCTGAAATGTAAACAAGCATCTGAACTCAATCTATGCAAGTTGAAGGAAAGACAATTTTTGCCATCACACAAATCTGCAGCACAGAACTCAAAACATACTTACCAAATTCTAGATTTCCAACTTCCCAAGAACTGGTAAAGTTCTCGAACCAGGGTTGAAATACAACCAATGTTCTAGAACCATTTGTATTTCAGGCAAATGTTCAAGAACTCTCAGATCAGTTCAAGAACTGGTGGTGTTCTAGAATTAATGTTCTTACACTTTCATGCTTTTGGATCCAGTGTTTAAGAACTGTTTGGGTTCTAGAACCACAGTTCAGGAACTATTTTATTAGTTCAAGAACAGTTCTTCTTAAGGTTCATGAAAGATTCTTGAATGTCCATGAACTCACCACTAGTTCTTGAACATTTTTCGCAGGGGCACTATTATCATAAATAGTAATATTTACGAATGAAAATGGTGAAACATTAGTGTGATTTGTGGATTAGTACGTCACGCGAGGGCTGATACGGCGGCACAACGGGCTGGTTTCTGATACCCTGTCGCTTGACAAGATATTTTTTCTAAATAAACAGCAACAGAACCCTCTTTCGTTAACTAACGTTCTCAAAACATCCCAACATCCCATTTAAAAAAAAAAAAAAGCTGACTCAGTTCGTCAATCACTAACGTACAGATTTTTAAGTAGAACTACAGGACTAGAGTTGATCGAATCGCAAAATCAACAAACACATGATAAATAAAGAAAAGATTGTTGGTGCCTTAGGGCGTATTTGCCCTAGCGAAACCGGTTTCGGTTCCAAACCAGTTTCAGATACAAGTCATTTTTTCATCAGAACTATTTGGAAACCGGTTTCGGTTTTCTTCTTTTATGGGGATGAAACCGAAACTATTTAGCAAAACCATCGAAACTGCCTGATAGGGTAGTTTCGTCTGTCCGAAAATATAGCTACTGTTAGAAATAAAAAAATGGCGGCAACAAACTCAAATTTAACGATAACTTTAAAACAACTGATGCGGCAGAATGGGCACAGGGTGTTCAGGAAAGTGGTATTAGAAACTTAAACAAAACTTTTGTTGGTCACTCGAAATAGAAAACATGCTTATCTAAACCGCAGTATTCAATAGACTCTAAATACTTGAAGCTGATTCGCACTGATATCTGTTCAGCGCCCTTTGTCCAACCAACAGATTTCTCTGGTTTTAGTATTTTAACCTGTAAGAAAACTAAAAAAACGAGCAAATAATCATTGAACGTAATAAACAGGTTATTTACACGGCTGATGAGGGCCGAAGAGTGATATCGGCCCACTGTCTCGAAATCTGTCCCCGGACTAAAGCCCTCGAGACTGATATCAGATTGGCGGGCCGATCAAGCTTTTATCAGCCATGTAATAACCTCTATATACTGAAAATGGCGATTTGTGACTGTATGTCACACGAGGGCAGATACTGCGGGGCATCAGGCTGATATCTGATATCCTGCCCATTGATAAGCCAATCGTTCTATATCTATAGCATCAGAACCCTCGCTCGTTACCTACCGTTTTCAAAACATCCTGTTTGAAAAAAAAAATGGCTGAATCAGTCTGTCAATGATTGAATCTCGAAACCAGCAAAGACAAGATACATAGAGAAATCATCATTGATGTCTCTGATTGAGTAATTTTATCTGCAAGGCAGACGGTGAGTCAAGGAAACAGCCCGATAAACTTTTCCCGATCCAAGACACAAACCATCTAAATTCTAGTTATCACTGTTCTCATTTAATTCATATGATACTAATTTGAATATTGCGCTCGAGGAGAAAAAAAAAATCTATATATACATAGTAAAATTAGTGTTGCACCCCCTGTGTTTTTACCGGGTTTGATTTTCTGACGTGAATGAGATAAAACTGGGTCGAAATTAGAATCCGGCTGCTGCATACACCAACGGACTCGTCTTTTGCCTATAAAATGAACTGAACTGAACTGAGGTATCCCTTGACCTCATGGTAAGTGGGAATCTTTTGCCTAGATGTTGCTTTCAAATTTAAGAAAAACGAGAAGCGTTTAAGTTTGGTTAAAACAAGGAATTTTTTGTCGAAACAAAACTAACGACAGGTTGAAAGTGACCTGCAGAGAATGGACACACAAAATCAGGCAATATTGCGTACTCCCGCCGGGGGCAAGCAAAACAGCTTGCAGTCTTTGTCTCACCTCTCACGAGAGGTTGAAACAGCTGGATCAGTAGCTGCTGCCATGAGGTTAAGGGATACCTCAGTTAATTCCATTTCAGAGGCAACAGACTTGTTTGTTCTTGTATACAGCAACCAGATTCTAATTTCCAACCCATTTCATATCTTTCACGCCAGAAAATTAAACACGTTAAAAACACAGGGGGTGCAACACTAATTTTACTATATATATTTTTATTTGTTGTTGCTGCTGCTGTTGTATGATATGCTTTATACATGTATGAAGTATTAAAAAATTGGTCACACACAAACATAGGCCAAAAGTATTCAAACCGGTGAGAATGGAACAATTTCTTATCATTAATCTACGGAAAAAATTGGACCAAGCTCGGAGGTTTGAAGTTTCAAGCCCTGTACGCTACTTGTAGAGCTACCGAGTTGTTTTTTTCATAAGTTGCTGTGTATTGTTTATTGTTCCGGGAATACTTCGTAAGTTTTCTTTCATAAAAACCAAACTGTAATGTAAGATTTTGCCGTGCACATGTCTAAATATGATGTGTTAAGACTAGATAAGGACCACCTCAGGAGCGTTTTGTGTACATATCAAATTCAGACTATAGGACCTGCCAACTGATGGCATTGGCTTCCACTACATTTAAACTATCATTTCAAAGATACCAATGCTATGAAAGAACTAAGCGTAAGTTTCTTATAGCGTATAACATGACCTATGGTACTGTGAACATATGTGCTGCTCAGGGCACAAAGGTCCCAGTTAGGATGTACCCTAAGTGATATTTTGATAAATTCACTTGCCAAAGCAGTCTTGATATTCCAACAGATAAATTTGCTATTGTAGAAATATGACACACACACACACACACATTACATTTTCCATTTTGTTTTGTTTGTTTCTGTCTCTCTCAATAAAGCAGTTAGGTGATGGAATAGTAATGTCAAAATACAACCTTTGTAAGTCACATGAGACAAACCTTTTCGCATATAAGTATTAAAATATTATTATTACGTGAATATCATCTGTATTATCATGATCATTATTTTAAATTACTAACAGCCCATTAATATTAACATTGAATTGAAAGGGAGATGGCCACGACTCCCATCATACAAGTTGACGTGGGAAATAAAACTTAAAAAATATGCTCTGAAGAATTATGCTAATTTTTTTTTGTCCTCACGATCTTGAAGTATAGGGCTAAACACATAACTGTTATCTGTTACAGGGGATTCTATAAAAGCTTGGAGATTCAGTATACGTTTTATAGAAGTGAGAAAACCTACAACTACGTTTGGAGAACTCGGTTGCTACATGTACCTTGAATATAACACACACATAAAAAAAAACACAGCGAAAAATATTGCGATTCAAAGGTTTAAACGAAAGTTCAATATCACATTTAAAAAAAATGTTCAGAAGTAGAAGGGTTTACACAAAAAAGGAAGGGAAAAACTGTCGGGGTAATGGTTATCTTGTCAGGTACTGCGCAATCAACGGTCGTATTTATATCTTCGACATACGAATTACTGCCTTCCTTAAGAAAGAGGAAAAGGCTTTTTTGTGTCCCTAAACCTTTTCGTCGCTAAAGAAATTTCTAGTTATTTTAGCTGACAGTGTAGGCTAAGATTAGACTGCACGATTGTAGCCTGATTTTGGGTATACAGTGTCCGTTACTTTGTGAGATTCCGAGGCACATTGACCCATAGGACAAAATCTGGGATGTTTATATCAGTTTTTTTTCTCTGCGGACATGTCCGATACGCGAACTGGGAACTAAAATGTGTAACATGTAATTATGGTTTTCGCATACTATGCTCACTGCCAGAGACTTGAAAATATCGGTTACAATTACATGAAATCATAATTAATCCTGCGTAATGAAAGAGTAGTTTTCACACGGGTCAACAGCTTGTGTTCAGACACATATGTTGCAAATAAAAAATTTGCTAGTCAGAATATCTCGAAAATAATCGGACAGTGTATCTAAAGGATTGGCCTGCGCTTTTCGTGAATGTGCCAGTATACTTTCGGCAAAAGCACATGTTGCCTTTAACGTCTGCAACTTTTTAAGTTTATCTATAGAAAAAGGATGTGTAAGTTCGCAAGGAGGCGAAATGAATTTTCAATTTTGGTTGAACGAATTCGCTGATTGCAATGATTTTATCACAGTAAGTCAGTAGAACTCCTAAAAATATGAAAACGAAGTGACTTGTCCTTCTAAATTGCATATTTAGTCTAAATCGAGATTTAGAAAGAAAGAATTTATGATTGGCTAATTTTTTACCGTCATGAAAAATAAAAAGAATCCTTACAAGTGACTACTTTTAAAATTAAGTCTTAAGGACTTTAAAAAACGGGGGTGGGGTGGAAATTAGAAATAAAATTTAACTCTTTCGGCGCCAAATAAATAAACTCGACTTCTTTCGGTGGCTGTAAATACAATCCACAGAGACCCAGAAAGATTTTTATCGTAGGGCTTGACTAATTAAGCGGACGGAACAGATCAAAGATCAGATTGCACGTTCTGTGCAGTCTGATCTTGATCTGTGCCGTCCGCAAAAGTCCCTGTTTTCGCCTATGGCGCTGAAAGGGTTAAAGAAAAGTAATAAAAAATAAAGAATTAATAATAAGATACTGTGAGAACAGAATATTTTCAGCGCTTGAAATTCGTTTGCACTCGGAGATAAATACTGTTGGTACCGGATGTTTAATTGTGCGTTGTGCCTTTTTTTTCAGTTAGTTCACTAGTTTTAACTCTCTCGGTACGATAGCAGCTCCTGACACGGAACGGGTAATCATTCTTACCCGTTCTTATTTATTAAATACCATTCATTTATTCAAAGTGTGTTTTACGCCGCTTTAAATATTATTTCAGTCATATCGCGACGGTAGCTCACATATACATATGTATATGTATGTAGTTTAAACATATTTATTTTCCCTCAAGTTTATATGTATGTTCTAGGCTATGGCTCTGAAGTGTCTTGCCCAAAGACACTCCCACGAAAAACCGAATGCTTTCAGTGATGCTCGAACCCAGTGCCTCAAAATTACGGGTCCTACACTTTACTACTGAACCACGCAGGAACTCATGACATCAAATACCAGAAATGCACTAAAAGATGCATTGACTGAAGTGGCCCGATTAAATACAGTTAAAAAAGGGCGTTGCCAGTCAGATAAACAAAATATTTTGTAGTTTCTACCTTGCAAAGTAGTGTTACAAAATTATGTCATATTATATCCATCCAGTCACAACCTCTGGTATCCCCTTGCTTTTTCTTGATCAGCTTCGTTTAATCCCCACCCAATTAATCCTTTACGCTTTGCCACACTTACTTGTGTGATAAATTTCTCGAGTCTTGAACATCAGTATAATAATGGTTAATTTAGGAGCAGATACTGTTTTGGTAAAATTCCGTACAAAATTTGGCCGTTTGACAATAACAAGTTGCACATTACAATAAACATACAATATCAATTTCGATGATCAGTCACATTTATTGTCTTTTCAGTGAATTGCTACTCTCATTTGTGAAGAACCGTCAATCAAGCGAGTCTATAGACCGTCTGGAAGATATCAAAATCTTGTTTGACCAGACGCTGATTCGGTAGAAGTACCGTACACCAATCATATGTATGTTCATGTCTTGTTATGTCAGAATTTATTCTAATGGTGCATAAGAGTTTCTGTAAGTTAAAGAAAATATCTGATTCTGTATTTTCTTTCACGTGATATATTTGCTTACAGTATAGGCTGTAAGACTTGACCTGGCAGGGCGTGGGTAACCTTTGACATAAGTCGACCAGTCTCAAGCCAGAGTTCGGAGGTGGTCGTCGTAAACCTGCGTAATACGTGTATCATGATGCACTTCATTGACCCATTGCTTTATGGACATATGAAGTGCATATATGTAAAATTATCGTCTGAAAACATAGTTGAAAAAGTTACTTCTTGTCAAATACCATATTAATCGATTAACAGCCGAATACGGCTACTAACGATGATTTCCGAATTACCTATCTTACCTCATTCTAAAATGCAGTGAACTGTAACATAGCTCCACCCTGCCAGGAAAATTCCTAGTCTATACCAGTGGGTTAAGAGCGTCTTTTAAGAATGAAGGACCTAGTCCATGGCGCCATAGTACAGGTAGGATCACTCACAGTACATGAAAACTATATAGTTGAATACATGGGTGTATTTAGATTAGTATTTTGCGTGATAATGTAAAAGTCTTGAAGACAGTGGAATTGCTATTTAAAGAAATGTAACTTTTAATGAAAAAATTGTCAAAGCTAAAAGCCTTGAATGGAAATGCAGAGATCAAAATACAACGATCTCATATGATCGAAATACTTCAACTCAGCCGAGGCGGAAGTATTTATCAACAAGTAATGCCACAAGAAATGGAGATTTAAAAGATACATCTAAAAACGATTCGGTCTCTCTAAACTAAAATCACTGCTATCACAAAGCGTATCAAGTTGCTTGCTCGTGTGTCAAATCATACCGAAACAACATTTGAACAACACGGTGAATAGATGTTTTTACGTTTGAAAACATGTATATGCCGTTAAATTTGAAACTCGGTGACTGCCATATAAGTAGGATATAAAGGTCATATAGATTCAAGGGTAATTCAAATGAGCTGATAATGTATAAGCAATTCTACGGTTCCTGAAATAATCTCGATAAATGACCAACTGGGAATGGATAGGGACGATTTCTAATCGACTTAAGTAATATTTTCGAGGATTAGAGATGACACGTGGCAAGGAATGGATATGTACAATGACGTATATCGCATTTATTCATTGACCAATCACTAAACAGAATCTGACCTTGATTTCGTTCTATAATGTGCGTGACTTCTTTTAACCTGATGGCAACGTAAGCCAAATGGCTAAAGAAAAACTCTGATATATGATAATGAACACTTTACTTAGCTTCAGTCTATATAATCCTGCAACATTTAAAACCTTCGCAAAAAAAAACATGAATAGCATGTTCCAACCTGGTTTAAGTTGCATTTGCGGCCCTTGTCGACTTCCATAAGTCCCCTTACCCGTGTCTTGACTACTTAGGCAATCAGACTGCTTTTATCATAATGTTTCTATTGCACGCAAATGTCAACACTACAAACGTTTGGGTGCTCTCTGCTAATTCAGATGATTTGAATAGACCGTCTTTCCCAGGGTTACCTAGGAGTTGATGTTTTTAAGATTTTTGTCGGTGTTTAACTGGAGATGTTTATTTTGAGATGTGAACTATGATGAGGGATAGTCACAGCGCTCACGTACCGATGGACTCGCCTTATAACGCTAAAAGATTACACTATCAGTATTGTAGAGTAACATATTTAGGGAAGTGATAAAATATATAATGTGCGAGTGTTGCTCGAAAAATGCTGTATGCAGTCTCGAAAGAAAACTAGGTGTAATCTTACCTTGTGAGTTGTCAATGGCTAGACAATACACATAACGGCTTTCTCAGCAACGGAAAACTTCCGTAAGAAATTACTATGCTCACATCAGTATCACTATCTGATGTTACAATAAAATGTAATGTCAAACCCTTTGATGTCATTGTACGTCTGAACTACGATCGATCATGATAAAAAACCCATTTTAAAATATCAACTGAAACTAATCAGGGAAGGCGTTTTAATAATTGTGCTAAAAGAAATGCGTATGCAGCAAAGATTTAGAGTATGTAAGATACAAATTTCAACATTTACGCGTGTGGCTAAGAGGTCCAAGATGCTTGTACTCTTAGTGGTTAAGTAGCTTTGGTACAGTTTTAAACTGCTAGAAAGGGTCCATGATCTAGATAAAAAAAAAAAAAATGTCTTTAATCCATTGTCATAAGTCTGCTTTGACATCAGCTGTGCAATGCTTTGCACATGTGGGGCCTGACAAAATGGTATATTTGCGTCGTCAAAATCAGTCCTCGACGTCCAGATGCTTGATAGCTACCAAGTAGCATATTGCAGCTCGTATCGCCCAGTCACCAAAGGTATGTTAAGTTTTTGACAAAATATATGTCAATATTTACTGAAATCACCTACAGGTAGCAAAAAGTCATCCATTCTTCGCCTCTGGGTGAGCATGTACTAAACATGTACTATTATTCCACGGAATCCATGTAAAGAAAAATGCGGCTTTTAAATGATTTAACACCGATATTTTCGATTTACAAAATCTCCTAATATTTAATTTCATTCGAAGACAAAAGCTTGAAAAATGAGAAGGATATCAGATTTTAGGAAAACTAGAATGATTGTACCTATTACGAATTAGATATCCAAGAAAACAGTAATCAGTGAGACAGAACCGTTAACTAAGTTTAGAGAAAGAATCAATGAATATTGTTGTTACAAGAATACTGGAGGTTTCTCAGATAAAAAAAATAAAAAACGATAAAAAGAGGAAACTATGGCCAGACAGTTATAGGGGAATTTTCTTATAAGAAAATCTGAAAGATATTTCAAATTGAAAACTAAGTGTCTTGTTTCCACTAATTGGATGAGGCGAGAATGATGACAATAGACAAAATTCAGGACTGAAAGTTTGTCAGGGAAAGGTAACAATTCAGAGTTAATTGTAATCCGCAAAGTCACATGGAAGAGTTACAAATGCCTGATCAAAAGCAGGGAAAGAAAAATTAAAACGCCAAAAATAAGCAGTTAAGTCTAGCTCAAAAACTAGATCTTGCGGTAAGTAAATGTTCTAAATTTCTGAAATGGAAATAACAGTTTCAGTGCATAACAGATATTTGATCTTTTTCGATATTCCTGGCAAGTGAGGACCATCTTGTTAAGCGAAGATGTGATTTTTAGGTGGTGGGTCACCGTAGAAACGTTTTATCGTCATTTTTTTCGGTGCAGAACGTACATTCGATCGTTTTCGATATGCATGGCATGTTAAGCGAATATGTTATTTTTAAGTGGAGGGTCACCGTAGAAACGTCTTTTTTTTTTTTTTGAAATCTCCAAAATGATTAACTCTTTACCACAAAATGAGTTTAAATGGTCATCATCCAGAGTCAAAGCATTTACAAACGTCCAATTAAAGGTGGCTCAAATGATGCAACTTGCTAAAAAAAAAAAAAAAGATTGTGGAAAAGAGAGGCAATACTGGTTACCGGCATTTTGTCTTTTTCGCTCTATGTTTTCATAAGAGTTCTTGCTCAGGGTCGTTAAAATACGGAATTGTGTAGTAAAGAGTTAAGAAAGAGCCCTTTCAAGGGTTTCTACATCTTTGTGGTAGAGACATTGTTCATTGGAGCGGAAAGAATCTAGCATGTTGGGTAAAGATACATCCATATTCGTTTTCAACTAGATTGTTTAGTCATTTCATATGTATTTTATCCAGCTATAATCATAATTGTGTCTTTATGCGAAGTGTTGCATACATTACGATGGACAGAAAATGCATTTCATTTTCTGAAGGCCTTCCAAGAAATCACAGCAGTGACTTTTTTCTGTTTTAAATCGAAAATTTTCGATAGGTGTATTTGTCCAGCACACTGTATATATCGGTATTTTTTCTATGTTAATTCTGAACCATACTATAGTCTATCATGTTTTAACAGCGTTTTTCTCTCTTGCTGTAAAGATGTATCTTTAATAGGTAAATCACTCAAAATGTTTGTATGTATCTAGATATGTATGCCATTAGTTTTATGGGCCGGAGGTCTTTATACTTTGAATAAAATATTGTATTGTATTGGTAGAGGTGCCAGGAAAAATCCTGTACAAAGTTTCTTTAAAATTAAAACCCCTATAGCTGCCAAAAGTAAACAAATCGAGCGTTAAAATGCATTTAAATCGTACGATTCAAAAGTATGGAAATTATTGTGAAGGTGACAATCTATTTTTATACGGTCGGTTTAAGTGTTAGTTGCTTGCAGAAAAAGCAAATTTAAGAGTAAGTCAAAAGTTGCCAGGTACATGTAGCTCTACCCTTTGTTTACTCATTACCTGATAGTGAAATTTATTTTATTTTTCTGTGTTTCGACTTTCAACTGGACTAAGAATAATAGTTTGTCATCTTCACAATAATCTCAACATTTTTAAACGGTATGATGAAAATTCAAATGTATTTTTACGTCTGCTTTGTTAGCTTCTAACTGCCACTGGACAGTTGAACATTCCACTCATGGACAGTAACTGCGTTCGAGGAGAAGAACTTTTCAAACGTAGCTATCTCCCTTCCAATGCAATATAATATGTACCATTTTCATAATTCTTTTCTTTTATATTCTTACGCTTGTTTTAGCAAGATTAAAGCTCTTACTTATCGACAGTCTTGGCATATGCTACACACAGGAGTGATAGAGAATACCCCGGCGTAAAAATTGCACTTAAACAGCGGTATATCATAAAATTTTGTTTTAATGGGAAAAACGAACTGGGGACGCTCTCCATAATTATGGACATCTACGGTACAAGTTTCAATGTAGAACACCATTGTATGTGAGTGATTCAACGCATTCGAAAAACGATTCTTCGCACGATGTTTACTATATTTTATTAAGGTAATTACGAGCAAAATTTTCGTCACTTTTTGCGTAGCTCCAGAAAAAGAGTGTGTAAGTGCGTTTTACTAAAAAAAGTTCGTAAGTAATTTGTGCGAAAATTTTTGTGTAACTTTACGAGCAAAACAACAATAAAAATAAAACTGTTATAACTCTTACATAAGTGTGGCTGACAACAGAAGAGTTTGGGCTGTGAGTTTCCGTGAACTGGAAAACTTGTTACACGACATAAGTGAGATTTTTGTAAAGGAATAAATTTACATGTACTAACGAAAGATAGAACCCGATGGTTAAATGACATCATCCGGGACGCCATTCAACCAAAAAGAAGCCATGCTGTATACTCTGTGACATAGGCGAGTTTTAGAACAAGTCTCAATAATTAGACGTTTATGATGATTCCTTTTAAATTTGGACGTTTTTATTTAGTTCCTTTCGCTGTATAGCTATACCGGTCATTTTGTGTTAATTTTAGGAAACGTGAAACTCTCGAGAATAGGATGAATTAAACTTTTTTTCATGTTTAGCGTTTGAATCAAACACACATGTATTTGAAACGATGACTACTTAATATGCAAGCAAGTATGTTCAACAGCTAGTTTTTCCGCTTATTTGTGAAAATAATGATAGTTTAAACGTGCAAATATCTGTGCAAATATTTCTCCAAATCTTTTGGCGATCGTCTCGCTACCCGAGTGCGATCCGTCAGACTATAATCGCATCCTATGACAGCTATTAGTTTTAGACCTACATTACAATGAATTTTATCTAATGTTGTAAATCTAATACTTTTGAAAAACGCACGGCAATGAAAACACCAACCAGTTCAAAACTGGGTCGGTCTGTTCTCCCCAAATCACCACACGACACTAAACTTTAGATCTACCTTCGATCGCAAGATTGAACCAGTACGCTTTTTTTAGCTCACCTGAGCACATAGTGCTCAGGGTGAGCTATTGTGATCGGTCAATGTCCGTCGTCCGTCTGTCTGTCCGTCCGTAAACAATTACTAAAAAATCTTCTCCTCTGAAACCGCCTATCAGATTTCAATGAAACTTCACAGAAATGATCCTTAGGTGATGCACTTTCAAAATACTTCAAAGATTTGAATTCCATGAAGAACTCTGGTTGCCATGGCAACCGAAAGAAAAAACTTTAAAAATCTTCTTGTCCCAAACTGTAAGGGCTAGGGCTTTCATATATGGCATGTAGCATCATCTAGTGGCCCTCTACCAAAATACGTCTAATTATGGCCCTAGTGTGGAAATTGGCCTTATGTTGTGGGTTCTCGGATTTTACATAGAGATAAAGAAGGAAATCTTTACAAATCTTCTTGTCCCAAACCATAAGGGCTAAAGCTTTCATATATGACATGTAGCATCATCTAGTGACCCTCTACCAAAATACTTCAAATTATGGCCCTGGTGTCAAAAATTGGCCCTATGTTGTGGGGTCTCGGATTTCACATAGAGATAAAGAAGGAAATCTTTAAAAATCTTCTTGTCCCAAACCGTAAGAGCTAGAGCTTTCATATTTGGCATGTAGCATCATCTATTGGCCCTCTACCAAAATACTTCAAAATATGGCCCTAGTGTTGAAAATGGCCCTATGTTGTGGGTTCTCGGATTTCACATAGAGATAAAGAAGGAAATCTTTAAAAATCTTCTTGTCCCAAACCGTAAGGGCCAGAGCTGTCATATATGGCATGTAGTATCATCTAGTGGCCCTCTACCAAAATACTTCAAATAATGGCCCTAGTGTGGAAATTGGCCCTATGTTGTGGGTTCTCGGATTTCACATAGAGATAAAGAAGGAAATCTTTAAAAATCTTCTCGTCCCAAACCGTAAGGGCTACAGCTTTCATAAATAGCATGTAGCATCATATAGTGGCCCTCTACCAAAATACTTCAAATTATGGCCCTAGTATTGAAAATGGCCCTATGTTGTGGGTTCTCGGATTTCACATAAAGATAAAGAAGGAAATCTTTAAAAATCTTCTCGTCCCAAACCGTAAGGGCTAGAGCTGTCATATATGGCATGTAGTATCATCTAGTGGCCCTCTACCAAAATACTTCAAATAATGGCCCTAGTGTGGAAATTGGCCCTATGTTGTGGGTTCTCGGATTTCACATAGAGATAAAGAAGGAAATCTTTAAAAATCTTCTTGTCCCAAACCGTAAGGGCTAGAGCTTTCATATATTGCATGTAGCATCATCTAGTGGCCCTCTATCAAAAAACATCAAATAATGGCCCTGGTGTGGAAATTGGCCCTATGTTGTGGGTTCTCGGATTTCACATAGAGATAAAGAAGGAAATCTTTAAAAATCTTCTCGTCCCAAACCGTAAGGGCTACAGCTTTCATATTTGGCATGTAGCATTATGGTATTGAGTCTTCTTGCAAGCGGTTGTGGGAAAGAGGTTGATCACCATTATATCTTGAAAAGAGTCAACTCAATACTGATCTGCTAAAGTATTAATTAATTTCTTGAGCATCTCTGCAACAATTACAGTAAACTTTGCTTATTACTATATTGCTTAATACGATATATTGCTTATAATGACGTTAATCCCTTGGTCCCAACACGGTCTCTTTTTATAAGAATATACATCAGTTAAAACGATATTTAGATAAAACGATATGATTTCTTCGGTCCCCTGACTATCATTATAAGTGGAAACCTATTTTGGGCTGTCGCAGATGTCAACCCGTACCAGGTATGTGCCACTATTGGGAAACACTGAGTCTTTTAACTGCTTTCTGCAATTATTGTCTAATTGTTGCCACCTTTCATTTGCCTGTCTATCAAAAGGTCATTGCATATCTAATTTATTTTTGGACCTACTCATAAAAAAGGTATAATCACAATATTAAGACTGAATATCAAGGCCATATCTGTGAACGATGGCTTATATGCATTTAAATTTCCCAAACACATTTTGATAATTTACAATTTATATACACCAATAGTGTTGGATTTGGGTCTTTGTATGGGCAAAACATCTATTAAGCGACCACTCAAGGGACTGCCAAAATTGGTCACTGTAGAAAATGGTCTCTTAACGCAACTAAAACTTATTCAGATTACATGGAGTGGCAACATTTCTTGCACTCAAATAATACCTTACTTTCAAGAAAAACCTTTGTTGGTAATACTCATTACAATACTCTCACTAAGACGATTGTAATAAGTACTAACAACATAGGGTTTAGTTCAGTATAAAGGCTTTAATCCATGGGGCATTCAATTCCAGCTAGTCTTATATATTTCAACAGAGACATTGGAACTCCTATCGCTTAATAAAAGTGTTGGCTTAATAAACGTAGTCGCTTAGCTAAGCAAGATCAACTGTATTGCCCTTTGACAAATTGGAATTCATGAACAACTCTGGTTTCCATGTCAACTGCTGAAAAAAAAAAAAGCCTACAACTTAATTGGCAACAGTAGCACTCTACCAAAGTACATCGAATTGTGACCTTAGGAAAAAAAAATAAGTGCTTTGTTGTTGGATCCCAATTTCCACATCCAAATAAAAGATCTTTTAAAATCTTCTTTCATCCAAACATTAACCCTAGAACTTTCATATTCAGCATGGACTGGTGGATAGTTATGCCCCCGTAAGAGCGAGCATATAGTCGCCACTTCGTCTGTCTGTCTGTCCGTCCGAAATGATTTCTCAACAACCACTTGACGGCTCTTGTTTGCTAATAGCATTTACCAAATTTCTTCCTTGGAATCACAAAAAGTCCTTTGTAGTCACAATGTGGGATCAAATATGTAGAGTGTATTCTTGGAATCCTCCTGTTCCATATTGTATGGCCCACAACATATATTTAGCATGTGATTCTGTCTGAAAACCCACTATCAGCTCACCTGAGCATAACATACTCATGGTTAGCTTTTATGTATCCTTGAATATGCGTTGCCAAAATTCCACTGTTTATTATATAAGTATCATAATTCAAGCATAATCTTGATCCATCGCTCAGAATGTTTGTAAGGTTGTGAACATGAACATGAACACACTCAGCAACCACAATTCTGGCTCAGTCATACTCAAAATTTCTTGGATGTTTATAATGACCTAAGGACAAATCTGATCAAAATGGGGACAAGCTAAAAGCATCAAAATAGGGGATCTTGATGACAATTCCATTGTTTACACTCTAGGGCCTATAATTTCGACTATCATTTTCTTACCTGCTCTGATTGTTGGTATTGTCATATGGATGAATCACTTTCAAAACTAAAACATTCCAGCAAAAAACAAGAGGCAAGTGGCCATACCAATGACAGCTGAGTTGCATTTCAGGTGAGCGATTTAGGACCATCATGGTCCTCTTGTAATCATTATGACGTTACTTTGTCAAAAATGACGGCCTGGGGACATTCGAAATCCGATCGCAACGACATCACACAGTAGGGTAAAGTAAACGTCGCTGCAATTAACGAAAGTGCTTGAGAGGCATACCGGGCCGCTTTTTGCTTAGAGCGTGTGCGAGGTCTCGACGAAGCACCTTGCAAAAATAGTCTGCGTTGACTGTAGCGCCTTTCGGAAGTGCGTGCTGCAGAATCATCACCTGCATATCGGCAAACATCACAGACATTTATTGACCTCTACTCTTGCATACTCGGGCTTTCTAGGGAGGGGGTGATCCAGCGTTCTTCCACACTGCTGACGCCTCATATGGACAACGCCTCATCCCACAATGCAGGGGCCAGAGATCTGGAGCTGGCTTTACTTGGACTTTAGACCGTGTCCCATCCGCCTTACCCTCCCGACTTGGCACCATTTGACTTTGCCATTTTCTCAACCATAAAGGCACAACTAAAGGGTGAGAAGTTTCAAGAACTGCGAGTTGAAACACGTTTAAAAAAAACTACGAAGCAGTACAAGTCCGAGTGGTACAGGGATGTGTACAGCCAGAGGGTACGCCGTCACCGACGATGTACATAGGAGCAGACCAGGATTCTAAGGTGAGCATGATACGGAGTAATTGAAATCATTACCGCCTGAACCCAGGCTCACCATCGCAATTACTCATCAAGAGCACCGCATGTAAGTGCAGAGTTCGAAAAATCCACTCATCCGCTCGTATCCTTACAAAACAACAAAGTAATGATCGTTTATTTGTCCACAGCAGTGGTAAAACGGAAATGACTGCTTACACTGGGCATGCGTGATGTCCACAATGCTTGCAGTACTCGATTTAACAAGTCGGAGAAAAGATAATGATTTCACTATAATGTAAATAAGACAATTCTAATTTCCCGACGGAGTAAAACTATTGCTAACAAATTTTAAAATGGTTAAATAATATCAGTATAAAGAATGAATGAAGTTTTATGGCCCGTCTATATCAAAGGTCATATTGGGCGCACTTACAATTAATGCAATGCTTTTTATTGAATATACTGTAAGGTTACGAAATTAGCCTAAAATCTATACCGTGTAAACACTAAGAGCAAATAATTATACTGGCATTAAGTATAAAAAACAGATGGTCAATAGAACCTAATTACATCTTTTTATACAGATTTACCTCTTTCAAAAACTCAAAAATAAACTCGAAATTTACAGTATTAAATAAATTGTTCATACTGGCAACATGAAAAACCTGTCTCTTGCAGCACAATGTCTATGCAGTCTACAAATATATGTTTAACAGTAAGAGATGCATTGCAAGAAATACATTGAGGTGCTTCTTCTCCTTTGAGGAGGTATGAGTGCGTCAAATATGTATGACCAATGCGAAGACGGGCCAATATAATTTCCTCACGGCGACTTGTCCGCAACCCCGGAAGCCACTCGCCAAGAGCTGGCTTCACTGTAAACAATTTATTATTTTGGTTTACTGGGTCATTCCAGGATTGCTGCCGTACACTTTGAATAAAATCATTTACTAATGGCTTAAAATCGTTAAAAGGAACTTTAAAAGATAAAAATTTCTAGTGACAATGCCTCCTTGGCAGCTTTATCTGCCTCTTCATTGCCACTGATACCAATATGGCTAGGGAGCCAACAGAAAACAATATCTGCTTTTTCACAAATTTCGGACAATTTTTCAAGAAGACCGACTATTTATGGGTTATCTGTTTTCTCACCCTCAAGTGCTTGCATGGCAGATAATGAATCTGTAAAGATGATGTAGCGCCAGTAAGCGTCTTCTTGAATATGGTTGAGAGCAAGGTTGATCGCTTTTAGCTCCGCGAAAAAAATTGAAGAATTGTTAGGAAGCCGAAATTGGTATAATTCGCCATCGAGCACAGCAGCCGCAGCAACTTTGTTTTCATCTGTAGAACCATCTGTATATATCGCTTTGTAAAGGCAGTATTGTTCTTTTATTTCAAGGAATTTATTTTTAAAAATCATAGGATCTGTTGTAGCTTTCTAGTCTGAAGCAAGATTGTACATATAGGTTGGACTTTTAGAAGTCCATAAAGGAACTTCAGAGATTTTATGTTTCGCTACATCCTCAAGATCGCAATCAAGACAACTCATATCCGCTTCACAGCGCAAACTAAAAGGTGGTATGACTTTTTCTCTATTTTGAAATAATTGATATGGGGAATAAACGACAGCTTAGAGTCAAATAAAAGACCTAAGAATTTAAATTCATGGACAACTTCAATTTGTACTCCATCTAGTACAAGTTCTGGATCTAAGTGAAGTTTTCTTGACTGGCAGAAATGCATACATTTGGTCTTGGTTTTTGAAAATTTAAAACCATTTTCCTCTGACCATTTGGCTAAGTTATTCAAAACTTGTTGTAACTGCCGCTCAATAGTATGCATATGCTTTGACCTATAGCAAATGCAGAAGTTCTTAACATACAGAAAACATTCCACACCAGGACAAACAGACTTAACAATATTGTTTATTTTGACACTAAAGAGTGTAACGGAAGGAATGCTTCCCTGGGGAACGCCCATTTCTTGTTCATGGGGGTTGGAGTAAGTATTTCCTACCCTGACTCTAAACTAACGTTCATTAAAAAATGCCGAAATGAAATAAGCAAGGCGACCTCTTATACCGAAATCATGGATGTCGTTCATGATTCCATACTTCCATGTGGTATAATACGCACCCTCTAGATCAAAAAATACAGAAACAACATGTTCCTTTTTAATAAAAGCTTCGCGAATAAAAGTTTCGAAGCGAACAAAGTGGTCGAGAGTGCCTCTTTGTTTACGAAAGCCGCACTGGGCGGTAGCAATAAGTTTGTTTTTCTCTAGAAACCAAAATCAATATAAGGATGCATCTTGGTTTTGTTTTTTCTTTCGCATTATATGTAACGCATACGAATTTCAACTAAATTATTCATCGACGAGGAAATGCCTCGAGGAAAATCTAAGCGAATAGACCCATAGCGTATCAAAAATGTTTATATGTGTGTCGTCTGCTAAAGGCCAGGGGCCCGTTTCACTAAAGTGCGTACGCACGAAATTTCCGTAAGTTTTCACGTACGCAAGCGTCCAGTTTGAAAACCCGTTTCACTAAACTCCGTAACTTTACGCTTTACGTAAATTTTAGCGTAATTTTACGCCAGCTCAACCGTTTGCGTAAATCTCGATAACCTAGCGTAAGTGTCATGGCCGCCGTATTTGCTGCACTCGATGTGTTGCCTAATCGTCGCTGCGTTTTTAAAGAAAGGAAAGATCTACTGGAAACTTTAGAAGAAAACGAGATTTTGGAGAGGTATCGCATTGGTTCCAATGGCATACGATTCTTGGAAGGTCTGATAAGTTATGAGTGTGATCCCAGATGCAACAGAAGTCGTGCCTTGAGTACACGAACGAAAGTAAGCCTACTGCTGATTTTAATCAAAGTTAAACCGCGATTGTAACGTTATCAAATTTTGTCCAGTACAGACTGTTAGTTGAAATCTGCCTAAAAAGCTACTGGATTTACAGACAATTCGTTATTGCGGTCATATTAATGAGTTATTTATATCGGATCCGCTGGTAAACTTAGTGGCCAATATTGAGTGTTCCCCCCAACCCCTCCCCCGCCAAAAAAAATGGCGACGTGATCGGAAAAGATTCAGAGTTAATCTTACGTTTACCGTGCAATCCCAACTAAAAATTATGCCTCGGATGATTTGTCTGGGTATCGATAGTAACATATCACCGCGTGACACCATGGATACTTATGTAAACAGAATACCGGCGCGTAGTACGAAATGGCTACACACGACAGGAATATTGACACCCGATATGAAAAATCTCCTCGTACATCTTCTTTGATATAGGTACAGTCGGTGCCAAATATGCAAATCAATCAGAAAATGTTGAAGAACGATTTCCATCTTTTAAAGCATTTACTGACCTCAACTAGCGATGAAAATACGTGTTAAACTTAAAGTGGAAGGTAGAAGATAACCGAGTTGAGGACTGATAGATGAAATTTGAAAATCAGATTGCAAAAGATACTACACAAGACACAGTCGATGATTTAATCTGTCAGTTTGAAGAAGAAGGAAAAAAAAAAAACTTGTTAGCCTGATCAGTTTAGAGACCGTTGTTTTATGATATCTACCGTTTCTAGAGTAGATCTAAATCTTCTGCAAAGATTGTGGTTTTGTCGTGGGATATAAATTTGACAGTCATTGAAAAAAGGAAACCTATTGAATATAGATCCATTTGCAGTATCTTGATAGAAACACAGGAATTTGACATTCTATGATAAAAGTATAATTATAAAATATGTAAAAAAAATACCAGCAAAGGGGGAGATTTTTTTTTTTTCTTCATATTTCATCATTTATTTTGGATATAGAATGTCAAATTCCTGTGATAGAAATCAAGATTGTGATAAGAAAGAGCAAGAAAATTTGTGTTTGGAGAAAGAATGACAGACATGTTTGCTACAGTGAGCGGGTCAGTACATGGCGATTTTGAACTACAATCATCAATACTGATTAGGGGTTATGTTTTGGGGCTGTTTATTCTTAAGCCTTTCCCAAACAAACCCTGATTTTATGACCCTGAGGAATAAGCCTTTTGAAAATGTTGTGGGAAAAGGAGGAAATGATGGTAACCATCATTTTCTCCTTTTCCGACTATGTTTTCTACCCAGTCAAAAAAATTTAATTTTATTTCTATACTTACTTTGAATTTGTCGTCTGCAGCTGCATTTCACTTTGGAAGGGTCTAAAAGTGGTCATTTTGGAAAGCGTTAATTGGAGTGTGTTGACTAGTCACAAGCAACAGAAGTGCGAAGAGGGATAAGTATATTCAGACCCTTTAAAATTACTTTTTACCAGTTACAGCTAGACATTTTGGAACTGAACAGGGGAATTTTGCAAAGTGAATGCACCATACCGTGTGTTCAGAGCCTCAAATACCTGACAGAAAATACTTTCAGTCTTCTTAATAGACCCTTGCAAAGCAAAAGTTTTGACATAATTGAATGATATATTTGAAAAAATTGCTAGAAAAAAAGTTAAACAACATTTAATTTCAAAACAACCTTACAAATATTATATGTGAAAGCAGGACCTCACAACTGTAGACCACACTGAAGAGCTTTAAAACAATATTTCAAAACACAGTTCTAAAAACCAAAAGGCGATTTGAATCTAAACATTTGTGTATTTCTTTCCATTTTTTATATTTTCATCATTAAATTTGAATGGTAATCCAGAGAACATCATGAAATAAATTTGATGTTGGGAAACCAATTTTGGCCACTGAGTGTACCTTAATTGCTGTCCTGCCAATGTACAGTAGTGTAGATAGATAAGCTAGGAATTACTTTTTGTGCATAGATCTATTTTGAGATTGGCTGACTCATCTAGACTATAAACAACAACATGTATCTGAACATGAAAAATGTAAATCAAATTGATTTATTGATTATATCTTATAGAGGTTTTCAATTTTTACAGTTGCTTATTACACTGAGATATCTGACCAAAGGAGATTTCCTTAGTGAAATTGCTGACCTGCATGGTGTGAGCAGGAGTTCGGTATGCCGAAGTATAAAGCAGGTAGATATACTTTCCTGTTGATTGTTGAATAAAAACATTTGTTTTCATATTGGTGGTAACAAAGTGACATAACTAACATTTGTTCTAAAGATCTAATTCTGTTGACATGAAACATTAGAAAACGAACATTAATTTTTAGATTGGCCAAATGTGTGAATAAAAATAAACTCTACCATACAACAGAATTTTACAACTAGAATTTTATACTTAAATAACACATTTTAAGTTTTCTGTGACAATTTTTTGGTTACAGACAAGTTTGGTAAACTTGCTACATGCAGAGTTGACTGATTGGAGGTTTCGGTAATGAGGTAATTATTCAGTGTTAATGCACCCTGACAATTTTCACATTCAAAACTTGGCTTCCATTTCCTTATGTTATTGAAAAATAAAAATAGTCCTTATAGCTCGAAAGCAGTTTTACCTGAACTATATTTGATGCCCAAAAATCATTAGTAAAATGATGAACAAGTCAGTTAGATAATGCATGTGCAAACTGTCACAGTGCAAATAACAGTCTGCTTTGTTACTGATACTTCCAATTGTTTGATGTATAAAAAAAATATCATTTATCGTAACTTTATTGTTTTAATGTCTGTTTTGCAATCAAAATTAAGTCAGTAAATCATTCTAGAAAAGAACATTGAAAGACTAAATCTGTGATCTTTGATACCTTATTTACTGAATATGCCAAATTATTCCCTTATAGTACAAGTATTCTTGACAAGTAAGAGTTGGAATATTGTCAATATATATGTTTTCAAAAGCATGGATAAACATCTGTCAAAGGTATAAATACATCTGGAAGAACCTCAGTCAAACAAATACTCTTTTTTCCATTTTTATTTAAGGTTGTATCATCAATAGATAAAAATTTAGAGAACATCAAGTTTCCTACTACAGTGCAGGATGTTGCACAAACCAAGCTTGGTTTTTACCAACTTTCACGAGTGCCTAATGTAATTGGTGCTGTGGATGGAACACAAATCCAGATTATGGCTCCATCAAAAGATGAGAACATCTATATTTGTAGGAAAGGGTACCATTCAATAAATGTACAGGCAATAGTGGATAGTAAACTAAGGTGGTGTATTTCAGTATCCCTTTTTTACCCACATGTATTTGATTATGATGAATTATTTATATTTGCCAGTCTCTCAATTATGTGATGAATTTAAGTTAGGGGCAAGGTATGAAATAGACATACTGTATATAATCCAAATACTAAACACATGTACTTCTATATTAGTTTGAATAGCTCATTACCAAACAACAAAATTTTAGGCTTGTCCAATTCAAAAGCAGTTGCAGATGACAAAATAGAAGTGACTGAAAATTTGATATTTGTTTTGTGAAGGGTAGAAAACATTGTGGGAAAAGGAAAAAAATGCTGGTTACCAGCATTTTCTCCTTTTCCCACAATGTTTTCTAAAGGCTTCTTTCTCAGGGGCATTAAAAGTAGGGATTGTGTGGTAATGGGTTAAACTTCTGTAGATCACTCAAAGTTTAAATTGCCCTTGTCTTGAGCATTCTGTTCTAGATCTTCATTGTGGGCCAAAACTTGTGTTAAGGGCTAACACTTAATTGTTAGAATTAAGAACAAAATGTGACTAACATGGATTTTTCATGATAATATTTTTACCTTTGTCTTTGTTTTTCTTTTTACATAAGTAGTGAGTGATCTATCTCAGTTTTTGTCATCTCTATTAGGCATGTAGGAAGGCTGATTATAATTGTGTTGAAATACATTAGAGTCATGCTCTGTAAAAAGGGAGGGGGTGGGTTAATTTGCAAAAAGTATCATTTTATGTCAGGGTACACAGTCCACATAGGCTGACCTTGGTCAGACCTTCTTGCAATGTGTAAATTTTCTACATGTCCTAGGACCATTCTACCATATAGTTCAGTTTGTTGTCAAACAAAATGGATTTATGGATCCATATTTATGTGATACCTTACTTAGATAATGCATCAAGAAGATGCATCAAATATTATTTAGCATGGCTCATTTACAGGAACTATGCAAAAATCTTTTGTTTTAACCTTTTACCACATAATTCCCACTTTTAATGACCCTAAGAGAGCAGCCACAGGAACGTTTTGTTGAAAAAGGAGAAATTGCTGGTAACCAGCATTTTCTTCTTTTCCAACATTGTTTTCGATCTTCCTTATACGAAATTCAATTTTTCAACCACTTTTGCCATCTGCTTAAACTTTCAATCATGTGGTTTGGTAAAACCTAGCGCATTTTGGGTATTCCCTAGATGCTCGACCAATAGCTTTCTTTTTCTTGAAAACTATGGAGGTTAGTTGTTAGCAAATGAATTAATGATTTTATAATCCCATGAGTATTAAGGCTTTTGAAAACTGTGATAATGTTGTATTTTAGCAATTTTCAAAGGCACTCATCATCCCTTATGTAATATCATTGTGTCTTAATATTCAAAAGAATTTATAGCCATGCCCTTTCGCTGTACACCCCCCATGAGAGTCATGTACATAAATGGATTTTTTTTTTTATTTGTCTAGATTTACCAACATTAATGCTCGGTGGCCAGGATCGACACATGACTCTGCAGTTTTTGACAGCTGTAGTGTCAAACAGTGGCTCGAGGAAGTGAAGCCTGGTTGGCTTTTAGGAGATTCTGGATATCCCCTTTGTCCATATCTGATGACACCAATAGTAATGAATTTCTTTTCTTTTTTTTATCAATTATATGAAATTTCATACATGACTGATGAGTTAGACTTTTAATTTTGGTATGATTAAGCGCAAGCTTTACTACAACACGTGAATTAATTATATAGTTTTAAAGACTTTTTTTTTTCCATGACTTTATTGCTTCTAATCATTAAAGTTCATAAAGTATGTCGAGGCCAAATGCAGTTATGTGCATAAGCTAGTAAGCTTCTAAATTGGCCCATTCGTGCGTCGTTTTCCCAGTTTAATTATCGTCTTTGTAATAAAAGACTTTTTTTTTCCATGACTTTATTGCCTCTAATCATTGAAAGGTATTCTTTTGCTAAAATTGTCATCAAAAGGTGATCAGGATTATAAAGCAAGTTTCAGGATTTGGAACCTGGGTTTGATCCTCATTTGAAGTATTTGATTTTTTTGGATGGAATTGTCCTTAGGCAAGATACTGCATAGCCCAATCCAACTACTAGTAAAAACCGGGAAAGTCATTAAAAAAGCCAGCTATTACTGTGTTAGGACTGAAATAATTTTGAAAGCAACAGTCATATCGAGGCAACTGCTCATATATTAATATATTTTCTCATTTCCACCAGTACCGGGCCAGAGCTCTTGCCCAAGGACACTTCCATTAAAAACCCAGGGGATCTAGTAAAGCTTGAACCAGGTGCATCCAGATCACTAGTCCTTCACTTTACCACTGAGCCTTACAGGTCCCATGAATATAAGAAGTATTCTACCCTGACAGTTACAATATTCTGTATCTTTCTCATTGTTTCAATAAATTTACCAATATTTTCTTAAAGCTGAATCCACAAAATGACAAAGAAACAAGATTCAACGTGTTGCATTCAAGAGCTAGAGTTTGTGTTGAGAGGGCTTTTGGGATCTTAAAAGAAAGGTTTCGGTAAGTAGAGCGACGAAGGACTTTTCCAAATACAATGTTCTTACATAAAAATTATCAGAGACCTTTACCAGCTGAAATAATTGTTCATGTTCTATAAGTATCCATAGTATATAATGATAATTCTAACATGACACGCGAATTTGGCTCTATAAACACAGTGCAAGGAAAGCTTGGTAAAATCTGCGACAATACATGTAGAGTGACGTCATTCTGTATCTGTCAATCATTGAGTGAGTTATTAAATGGAACATAATCTTCATCTGTGTTTTTACTCTAAGTTTGAACTTGTTTTCCTTTCATTAAGAATTAGTCACGTTAGAATCGAAATAATCTTCTTTCTATCGTGGTATATCGTTCAATAAACCACGTTGTGAGTTATGAGGCGCAATGAATAAACCACTCGAGCTATCGCCCTTGTAGATTATTTATTGCGCCTCATAACTCACAACTGTGGTTTATTGAACTATATACCACGATAGAAAGAATATTATTTCTTAAATAATGCATAGGTGTTATTGCATGGATTTTTGAGACATACATGTATATATGTGGACGTCTGTTTGCCAAAAAATTTTGTCACCTCTCTGATTATGTTTATGTTGGAACCCAAATCATGTTATCAAAAGCAGTTGTATAGAGTCTTTGAGTAAGGCACTGATAAACCTAAGCCTAACATAAGCACCAATTAAAAAAAGTAAACCCTTCAATAAGTGAGCTATTGTGATGTAACAGAAAATACCATTGAAATCAGCAGAATATGAGCCAACTTCTACATGATTGGATTGTACAAAGTGTTGAATTTATTTCACAGGTCTTGTGCCATGGCTGTATGTTTAAGTTTTTGTGCATGAACCTTATGTCATGTCCCTATGTCTGTCATGCATTCCTGTGTGCATAAACTTTTATTTCAAACAACTCCTCCTCTGAAACTACCCATTCAGTTTTGATGATACTTCACAGAAATGATCCTTTACAGAATTTTTTGAAAGAATTTGATTTCTTCAAAACCTCTGGTTGACATGGCAACAAAACTGAAAAATATTGAAAACCTTTGAAAATCTTGTCTGAAACTGTGAGGCCAAGGGCTACCAGATTTGGCATGTAGCTTTATATAGTTGACCTCTACCAAATAAAAGCCCTGGAGTCAAAATTAACTCCGCACGGGGGTCACAAGCTTTATATGAGCTTACAGAGGGAAAACTTTCTTCTTCTACCAAACCATAAGGCCTAGGGCTATAAAATTTGGCATGTACCTTTATCTGGTACATCTTTAAAGGGTGCCCAAATTATAGGCCTGGGGTCAAAATTGGCCCCACCCCAAGGGTCACACGTTTTACATGGACTTTCATAGTGAGAACTTTAACATTTGTTCTTGTAACTAACCATAAGACCTAAGGCTTAACTTTCTCATGGGCCTAATGTTTTACAGGGCCTTTTATTGAGCACATTTTAAAAATCTTTTTGTTTGAGACCACTCACTCTAGACCTGTTTTATTTCGTATGGGCCTGTATCTTGTGGACCTCCACTGGTCAATTAATCATGGCTTTTACTTGGGTCATAACTTTCTCATACAATTTTACAGAAGGAAATTTTGTGTGTCTTCTAGTTTAAATCCAAATGGCCTATTAATGTAATATTTGGCTTGTATTGTTTTTGACTTATTAACCAGTGGAGTGATACAGGGCCATCATGGCCCCTCTTGTTTTAGATAATGCAAGTAGGGATGGACTTCTGTTTTTGTTGTAAATCAATATTGAAACAGAAGACAATTTCATAGTGAAAAGTCAAAAGTGATTCTGTTACAAGGTAGAAAACTTTTGAATTCCATACCTATGACAAGCTACATTCCTGCTGATTCAGCCTTAGAATTGAAAGTTCTGGGTCTTCCCATATATTGACTAAAAATGATACATATAATGGATAAGAATGTGTAAATAAAAAGGGTATTGCATGCATTTTTAATTGTATTCACTTTTGGATTATCATTTCAGGTGCCTCCACAAAAGTGGAGGGTGTTTACCTTTTACACCTGCAAAATGCATGCAGATTGTTAGTGTTTGTGCCAAGCTGCATAATTTATATATGGAATTAAACTTGCCACTGGATGTTGACGAGGGGGAAAATGCAAACAACAACAACAACGATGATGATGATGAAGCTTTTAATGGGCCAAATAACAGAACAGCAGTGGAAATCAGACAGTCCCTTGTGGATATGTTATGACTTTTTTTTTATGCTAATGCTCCCAAAAACGTAAACATCCAGTTGCCCTTTTGTCCATGGGTCATCTTTCTGCCCATTTATCACTTTTTTTTCCAGAACTTATCTCTGGCATTATCTCTTTACCAAATGACAGATTTTAAAACTAGTCCAAATTGAAACCATTTGCAGACAATAAAATAAATTTGTCTAAAAAAATTTTAATTTGTTTTAGGACAGGTAGAAAGCCATGTAGACAAGGAAAAAAAATTCTGGTTAACAGCATTTTCTCTTTTTCCCACAGTGTTTTCAAAAGCCTTCTCTATCCAGAGTTATTGAAACTTGTGTTTGTGTGGTAAAGAACCATGAATAAAACATGACATTTTGGTAGAGGGTAATGAGAAGAAGGGCAGAGCGCAAGAACTATACTATATTTAGGTATGGAATACAGTATTTTTGTGACGAAATGCTACATATATACCAAAACACAAGCATGTTCATTTAACGTTTAAGTATTTTAGGAAAAAGCCACAAAAATGCCAAAACTCAGTCAGTCTTCACTCACAAGTAATTCAATACTTCATTAACCCTTTACCAAACAATTCCTACTTTTTACGACCCTGATAGAAGCCTTTTGAAAACACTATGGAAAAAGGAGAAAATGCTGGTAACCAGCATTTTCTCCTTTTCCCACAATGTTTTCTACCCTGCTGAAAACAAATTTCAATTTTTGAGTCACATTCATATTGTTGTCTGCAAGTGCTTTTAATTTTTTCTAAAATCGTGTCGTTTGGTAAAGAGTTAATAAACACAAAAAATTGTCTTGTACAAACTTCAACAACAATAAGTAATGTAATTCATTTGTTAAAAAAAATTTAACATGAATACCACAACAACTGGTGTATGCCCTTATGTCTTGTGATTGGAGAGGTGTTTGATTTTTATTCAAAATATTTTATCCCATTCATCAAGACAATTGTTAATAATTCTTTACCATACAACAAACTTTTAGCCTTATCAAAATTTACAGCATTTGCAGTGGAAGCAATACATGTTGATAAAAACAGTAAAATTTGTCTTTGTCTATCACTGTGTAGAAAACACTGTGGAAAAATGAGAAAATACTAGTTACCAGCATTTTCCCTTTTTTCCACAATATTTTCAATAGCCATCAGTCAAAACTAAGCTTTGTGTGTTAAAGAGTTAAGCCCATCAAATCCTCATCTAGATAAGAATTTTGTGGATTCATTTTGATCAAGCCTATAATGAGCAATCAAACCCATTGATCAATATAGCATATTAAGCAGGCATGTTGAATTGGACAAATGGAGAAAAACTGAAGTGAGGACAAATGGAGAAAAAGTGAAGTGAACTTTCGCAAAACCAGTAGTTTGGAATCAAACCAAATTTGAGAGGGTTTTAGAACTTTGTAAGAAAGAATCCCTGCAGATGTCAAGAAATGTGACCAATGATATGGACTAGCTGTGTTGAATACGCAAGACTATGTCATCTAATGGCTGCTTTTCTTAAACTTAAAAGATGTATTTTGTTCATTTTCTTCATTTTAATAGAGTTCAATTCATGATGACACAAGTGATCTGTGTAAAATTCATGAGAACTAAACTGCTGCTAAAACCTTGTTAACAAGAGATGTATATTTCTAACATTGGTACTTTTCCTTTACTGATAGTTCGATTGCTTTTTAAAATCAATAGGCTTCAAACTACTGATAAAATAAAGCTCTATTTGCTCTCTTTGTAATTCCAGCAGCTCATCATGGTATCTTGTCTGGAGGACTGTTGGAAAAGAAATAAAATATAATTTCATTATTAATATTTTTTTCATTAGGTATTTAGAAACTTGAAAATAGTTACCTAGAGGATTTTACACATAAAATTATAAAGTTTATTCTAATATGACATGTGAAATTGAACCTAAAACCACAGCACAATGAAAGCCTGTTTAAATCTACGTTACTCTTTGTAGAGTGACATCATTCTACATGGAGTGCAACACACGAAAAGGTGCATTGTGACATTTGCGTAAAGTGTTGTCCCGGATTAGCCTGCACGGACTGCGCAGGCTAATCCGAGACGGTACTTTACGACTACATTAGATTTTGTGCTACATTAGACTTTTGCAAAACAGAAAATAACATAAAATCAGAAAGTGTCGTTTCGGATTAGCCTGAACGGACTGCACACACTGATCAGAGACGACCCTTTACGTAAATGTCCCAATGCCCCTTTTCACGTGTTGCAATCCATATAGAGTGAAGTCATTCTGTATAATGTAAGTCATTCAATGCAATATAATATGCATCTGCATTTTTACTTAAGTATGACATTATTTTCCTTTGATTAAGAGCTGGTCATGTTAGAATCGAAACAATCATCTTTCTGTTGTGGTTTATCATTCAATATACCATGTTGTGAGTCACAAGTCGCAATGAATTAAAACACTTGAGCTATCGTCCTCGTGGATTATTTATTGTGCCTCATAACTGACAACTGTGGATTGTTGAACGATAAACCACAATAGAAAGAAGATTATTTCTTAAACAATCTAGTGTTACCAAAACCCTTATAATAAACTGATTGGGTATATTAAACTGAAAAGCCAACAAATGTTAATGGAGTTTCCTGGATGAGAATTGGTGAAGCCATCATGACAAACATTAAACTATTTATGTTATGACAAATTGGTCTTCTTTTTTTTTTCAGAAAAGTATAGAGTAGAAGATCTATTTACATTTTTTTCTTGCACTGCATGCATTATTTTCGGAGACAGTGGGTCTGGGTCCTTTCCTTTTTTGTGGGTTATGAACTGGATTATCTGTTAAGAGAAGCAGAATGATCATAAATTAAAAAAAAGGATTTCTTAAAGCGTTCAAAGAACTAGCAGTTAGTAAATATATGTAAGAACTGCATGCAAACACTTTAGTTAGCAGAAAGATTAGGCACAAGGCATATACAGATGACAGCTCTGGTACATGATTGTCTGAATGGTCTTTACCTCTTTACCACACAACATAAATGTAGACTTATGATCCAAATTGAAAGTGTTTGTAGACAACAATTTGAATGTGACTAAAATTATGAAATTTGTCCCTGATAAGTAATAAAACATTGTGGGAAAAGGAAAAAAATGCTAGTTACCGGCATTTTCTCCTTTTCCCCACAATATTTCTAAAGGCTTCTTTTGTGGGGTCCTTATAACTTGGGATTGTGTGGTAAAGAGTTAAGGCAGTTTTTAACATTGTATCAGTTATATGGCAGCAGCAAGTGCCATTATTCTTTTTCTTCTGGAGTTCCAATTTAGTAGTTCTTCCCAAAATATTCTCTCTCAGCCACTGGCTGCTTTCCTACACAACCATTGCCAGCAGTTTTTGTCTTCCCATCCATTAGTTTTCCTGCACAAAACATGTCTTGGCCAAGTATGAAGGTATGCACTGTTTGATGGGATATATCAATGCAATGACTTGATGTGGTAAAGGTTTGTTGGCATCTAAAGAACCCCAGTATTTAAAAAAAAAAGTTTTGCAGTGTAACAAAATGTGCATCAAAACAACATAAAGTGTATCATAAAGATTCATTAGTGATTACTGGGAATTTGCTTTCTAATAATTATATGTACATGTATTTACCATCAACTTCTTCTGATTTTTCGTCAACCGTCTCAAGGTTTATGGTAACAACTGGAAATGAAAATAATTATATTATTTTTGCAGAGGCTTGTCATATCACACAGCCTGCACAAAATAATGGCTTTTCAACTGGAATGGACAGGACTGAGAAAAACATTGAAAGAAGAGGATAAGATGCTGGTAACCAGCATTTTCTCCTTTTGAGTCAATGTTTTCTAATGTTCAAAAGGTGAAATCGTTTAGTTGAGCCACATTTGTCATCTGCAAGCTATTTAAAAATTTGATGTAAGGTCAGAAGTTTTGATACCTGATAAAGGGTTAACAACCACACAATCGAAATTTATGGAATCATCATATTATTACATGAGAAATATGTTGAGCTGTTGTGATTGTTACAATGACAATTATCTTCATTGCTCAAACGACCAGATGTGAGAATGGTCCAAATTGATAGCATTTGCAGATGACAAATTAAATCTGGATTAAATATTCTGGTTCTTCTTTAACCCATTACCACACAGTCCCTACTTTTGAGGCCCTTGAAAAAGAAGCCTTTAGAAAACATTGTAGGAAAAGGAGAAAATCCTGGTAACCAGCATTTTCTCCTTTTCCCACAATGTTTTCTACCCTTCACAAAATAAATTTCAAATTTTCAGTCACTTTCATTTTTTCGTCTGCAAATGCTTCCTATTTGGACAAGCCTAAAACATAGTTGTTTGGTAATGAGTCAAACTGATAGATGCTGGTTATTAACATTTTCTTCTTTTTCTGCAATGTTGATGTGAGCCTCTTTCCTGAGAGTGGTAAAAATTCAGGTATGTTTGGTAGTGTTAAATTACCTGGTATGACTGAGCTTGCATTAACTCTTAGGTTAATATTTATTAAATGCACTGATAAGACCTCAAAACTATTGCCTCCATTTAATAGTTATGAACATAGTTACATGGGTGGCAGCACGATGAAAAATTAGAATTATAATCTTACCTTCATTGAGAGGTAAACTCTTAAAAGTATCAACTCCCCCATCAATCCCATGGATTGCTTCTTTAGGTAAAACTTCTATCATCTGAAATTAATGTGATACCTTATTGATAATACATGTATTATACATTTTGCTAGGACCAAAAATATGCCCACAAAGGCTATTAAAACAAGTAAAATGTAATGAAATTAAACAAATATTTGACAAACCTTTATTTTGACAATTTGTTCTTCTTGGTTTGAACACAGTATACATGCAGACATAACCTTTAGCAGGCTTATTGCAGCATGTTTGAGTAGATGAGTTTTGAAAAGATGGCATACTGAGGTTTTACTTGTGTTAATCTTTACTAAACAATCCTGAATTTTGACAACAAAGGAAAAAGAGTGGGAAGAGGACTGAATGCTGATTATTTGTAGTTTACCATTTTTCCACAAATTTTTCACCATTTTACATATCCTACTAGTACTAGATCATGTCAGCCAGGATAAGTATACAATGTAACATTATGTTGCTGTTTGATATAGAGTTAAGCACCTTCTCCTAAAAACATACTTTCACATGCATTCATGTATTTGATTCAGAAAAAATATATGAAAAGGGTGTTTTGACTCTGTACCAAACAACAAAATTTTAGACCAGTCCAAATTTAAAGCATTTGCAGACAACAAAACAAATGTGACTGTTAAAGTGAAATTTGTTTTGGAAAGGGTAGAAAACATTTCTTCATGAGCATTTTCTCCTTTCCCCCAATGTTTTCCATAGGCTTCTTTCTTAAGTTTACTGAAAGTTTGGATCATGTGTTAACCCATTACCACACAATCCCTACTTTTGATGCCCCTGAGAAAGAAGCCTTTAGAAAACATGGTGGGAAAAGGAAGAAATGCTGGTAACCAGCATTTTCTCCTTTTCCCACAATGTTTTCTACCCTTCACAAAACAAATTTCAAATTTTCAGTCACATTTACTTTGTCGTCAGCAAATGCTTTCAATTTGGACAAGTCTATAATATTGTCGTTTGGTAATGAGTTAAAGGCTTAATTTCACCTTCTTTGATTTTTATTCATGAAATGAGGGCTCAACTTTATATTCATAAAGATACTTATGAAATTCAATTAGTTGCCATTTTATTAATTGCCAAATACATTTCCACACAATTATTATCCTCTCCATAACTAATATTCTATTACTAATGTTTTTATTCTAATGATTAATATTTTGTGTTGACAAATAAATGGTATTCACCACTTGTAAATGTAGATCCACTGATATAGTTATTATTTATGAGAATGAAATAAAAATTATAAATACTGTATGATGCTTTTGTTTCATTTTTCATTTAGTATTGCATTGAGAACTAGTGAAATTAAAAATTGCCTTTATTTCCCACGGATTAAGATCGCACGCTGGGGGCCCACCACCAGTCCCACAATTGTGTCGCACCCTCGCCCTTTCCTTTTTCTTTGCTGCTACTTTCAGGTCGCTGACTTTTTTTTTGGCCTCTTCCAGGGTGCGCCCTACTTTGCTTGTACTATTTACCCTGAAAATTCATAACAAATGCTTATGTTAATTCTAGTGGCTGATGCACATGTACAATAATAATAACTATCTCAGAATTTCCTGACATGCTGATTCTTACCCAATGAAGATTAACCCTTTACCAAACAAACTCTTGTTTTTATGACCCAGAGAGAGAGAAGCCTTTTGAAAACATTGTGGGAAAAGTAGAAAAAATGGTAACCAGCATTTTCTTCTCTTCCCATAATGTTTTCTACTCTTCTAAAGTTAATTCTGAGTCATGTTTATTTTATCATCTGCAGATACTTTTGATTTGGACTTGTCTAAAATTCCTTTGTTTGGTAAAGAATTAAAATGATACTGTAAAGACCTGAAAAAAATTTGATACTGTTGGAAAATTTGGGTTGTTTGTACCTAGCCCTTTGTAGCCCTTATCTTACACAAAATTTTCCTTTGATAAGCTGATTCTGGATGTTTTCAAAATGGCAAGAGTGTTACTGTGTGTCAAGAGTATTTTACATGGAACATACAGTTCACTCAGTGTGATAACTGAATTGTAAAAATTGATTCGGTTCCCTGAAATTGCCAAAGTGTACATCTACTGAATGGATCACCCATTTTACGACACATAGGTATGGTAAAGTCCGACATTACACCTGCATAATGAAAAGGCCGCTGTGAATCCGATAGGTCAGGCTCATTGAAATGTTGTTTTTTTGTAAAAACCCATACAGATTGGATTTGTTGTGTTTAATGAAGGACGACAATTGACTTGTAAAACACACCAAGCGGAGTTTCAGTTCCTTTCCTTGTGATTAAGTTCATATGCAGTGAGGCTGCCATCGCGATCGTGGCCATTGTGTTGAATTATGATTTGATAATTTCGGGTTTTTTTTGAAAACCAAACCATTAAAAACCACCGCCCCCACGAACGCTGAACTGAAAAGTAGTCTGATGTAAACCATAGAACAACATTGAGTTTGTCATCAGTTCTATCGAGGAAAATGATTTAAAAAAAACTCACGAATCCAGAACGCCTTCCCATGCCGCTTTCTTTTCCGTGGCGGTTATGTTGTAGGAAAATTTACTTTCCAATAATTTATATTTTTCGCTGTATGCAGTGGTCAGCCTAGTGATCTCCTCCTGTGTCCAATTAGCTTTTCTTTTTGTTGTTTCCGTCATTTTCAGCCGCGTAGAATCCTATAACTTTGTTTACACAGTCGAACTGACAGTTGGCGCGCACGCGGACTAATATGACGTAGGAGCACTTGTTACGAAACAATCTTATCTTCTTTTAGAGAGTATTCGAGCGTACGCATTTCGTACGCTGTGGATTGCGTACGTCGGTATTAGTGAAACGCCGTACGTAAAAACTTACGACATACGTAAGTCGCTTGCGTGCGCAAAATATTTGCGTAAGTCTACGCACTTTAGTGAAACGGGCCCCTGATCCTCAAGTATTTTATTTGGTAATATTCGTGGTTTTTTTTTTACCATCTTGACTAAAAAGCAGGGTCGTCAATAAAAATATATCTATTATAACATTATCTAAAATGTATTTTATTCTTGTAGGTCTAAATAGAAAATAATTAATTTCATGATAGAAGCATTGCACCCGAAAACGATCACATTTACAGATTATCAAGCGAAATCTGATAAGAGCAGTAAAGAAGAAAAGACAGGATGGTGTCTTGCTTTTACACTCCTCTATGGTCACTAAAGCGACACTTAGTTGTGCACTGAGACTCTGATGCATCCTGCATATTCACCAGAACCAGCTCTGTGATTTCTGGCTTTCTCAGCTTTACAGGCATTGCTGCGCAGCAGTAGGTTTGTTGACGTTGATAACCTAACCACAGGCTACCGGCCGATCGGGTATCCATCTTTATATATTATGAACATTTCGTCGGTTAAATTCGACGCCCTTTCTGAAGGTCATATTCATAGTAAAGAACGGAGACGCTTAAATAAATGAAAAATAAAATACGTTCATTTATTACATTCAGTTGAAATATACATGACCAAAACCACTTTGAGATTTTTTTTCCATACCTTTTCAACCTGTGGCTCCGCTCTCCAACCAATATCTGTAACGGACATTTTACTTAAGCAAAAAAATAAAAAACTTATCCTCCTTTTCTTCTGTCAATGTAGTCTGTCGAGAAAAGGGAAGCGTACCTGTAAGACTACAGTGATTATGTGACGTCACGTATATACGAGGACTGTCCGATAAATTCGTGGAATCTTGCTTATAAAATTCACGTTTCTTGATATTCTAAGCTAAAAATTTGTCTTTCGTAGTATGAATATAATATAGGCTTGATTTTAAAAATTCTGCACGTTTAAAACATTTCAAACGCAAAATATGCGTAACCATATTAACCAATTTAATGCGCATTGCCGGTCTCCAATTTCTTCCGATTTGAAACATGTTATTTTGCGTAAAATGCACATTAAGAGATGTGTCAAAACGGCGCAAGTTGTGCAGACGGTCAAATAACATCATAACGGCATTTCCGTAAAACATCATCGCTGTTGCACTTCCAGTTACTGTAATAATATAGTTTTTGTCTCTTCAGTGGTAGGTAATTTTTGACGTAGTGACGTCTTCCATGGATGTTGAAATACGGGCAATTATAAAGTTTTGTGTCGGACTTGGTAAAACACCAAAACAGACCATAGAATTAATTTTGGAGTTGACAACTTCAAGTTCCCGTAGTACTTCACTTGTCTACAAGTGGCATGAGCGATTCAGGAATGGGAGAATATCGCTTGAAGATAATCCTCCTGAAGGACGGTCAGGTAGCGTAATGGTGTCAATTTTAGATAGTCTGCGTGACAAGGTTAATAACGACCGGTGCCTACGTAGTGCTACAAGGAATGCAATTCAAAATTTCAAACCATTATCGGTGATTAGTTTAGAAAAAACATTTAGCATGTAGGTGTCTAGGCACATGAAATGTGTGAATATTCGAAGGGATTATGTAGAAAAAGTACGCAGTATCGTTGACGTTACTTTTATACGTACGGAATCCGGCAATGTACATTTACATGTGTTTTGTAATTCTCTGTTGGAAATGTACTTCTATATGAATTTGAAATTGGGAGGATATTTTGAGCATAAATTTGTCAATATGTTTGCAAAACATGATCTTAATTGGTCAGCAACAAAATTCCACGAATTTATCAAACAGCTCTCGTAGGTAGCGAATTAATTACGTTCAAAGCGGGATGTAAATATATTGATCCACGCGTCTTATTTTATACTTTTTGGTAGTTTATCGAGAAATAAATGTGGATTGTGGTTGGATAATTTGACGGTTTCGACTACTGAATTTACTGATTGGATAAACTCACTGGTACGGAACTACTTTACGCATCTTGAAGTTCGACCTCCAGGAAAACAAGGCCAATCGACGCCGTTTAAACCTGCCACTGTCAGCAGTGGCTTTCCTCATAGTTCAATTCCCAACTGTTAATTTCATGGTCCAGTTACCCTAAATTTTAAGAGTTCTGTATGTGAAATCTAAACCCTGTCACAAATCACAAAGTAAATATGAATAGCTACGGCACGATTGGACCAGGTCAATGTGCTACTCCCGAGAGCTTTCTTTTACTTCGTCGTTTTAAACGCATCAGATCTATTTCAGACAGTGGTTGAATAAGTAATCTAAAAAGTTCACACCTTTTTAAAATGTTAAAATCAATTCTGGTAAATTCATATTTATATGCTTTGTTGATTTGTTGTGCGACGTCAATGTCATTAAATGATGGACAGTAATGACACTATGGCGGAGGGATATATTTTCTGCTTTTGTTTTCAAATTTTGTTTGCATACAAGTGACACGGGACCGTCGTATAGGTGTACCCGACGTTGCTCCAATTTAATAAATCGTTCGCTAGAGGACGAGTTATGTCAATACACATGTGCCTGGTCATACATAGCCGATTTAGAGCCTTTGAAACTGATTTTATTGATACGTATGGATGAATTCCGATCAAAAATGTTTTTCCGAGCAGTTCAAGCATACTGTTTTAATGAGGGAAGTACGATAAGTGACCTTTAGAGTGGATTATCCAGTATCCCGACGTCATTAGTTTTTGTCAGTCGTACTTTTTCGCCACTGATCTTGTTTTTAAGTTAAAACCCGAATGACGCGATATTTCACAGCGTTCACGCGACTTGTCAACAATGTAAACATCCTACCGTCAAAATATTGCCGAAATGGAAGTACGAAAGGTAAGTATTAACGGAAAATACTAGATAAACGTATTTCTAGCCACATTTTACTATTTCCTAATTTGCCCCCTCTTTTCTCATTCTTTTTGTCATTAAAAAACGGAACGAAATTTCGTTTGACAGTTTATGTCACAGCAGGTCGATCGTGTGACGTCACGAAAACGTTTCATGGAAAAATATCTATACTGGTCATTCAAAATATAAGCAACAGTACTATCAATGAAATTGTACGTTGAGAGAACATCTTCAATAATTACATTAGTAATGTTTGTCTTTTTACTTTCAATTTCAGTAAAAAGATCCCAAAAGAGAAAAAATATAGAAAGTACAAGATATCTAGACAAAGCTTATCATGCTGTGAAATATGGCATGCCAGTCGACAGAGCTGCCAAATGACTTAATGTAATACCAATATCAACGTTAAAGAACAGGGTTCAAGGGAGAGTTAGCATAGATGTCATAACGTCTGGGCCATCGTCCTTTTTTATTTAAAACAAGAGAGTATACTTTGTAAACACCAACCAACAATGGCTGAGGTTGGTTATGGATATTCGAGACAAGAAACCCTCAACCGTGCTAAAGATTATGCAATACACCTGTGGTTACGATACAATCTGGCCTGAACTCCGGGTAGTTAAGCCAAGAAGCCTTGAAATAGCAAGAGCTAAGTCTACTACACAATCATATCGAAGAATTACACTCAATAATAAAGATCATTTGATGGTTAAGCCTGAAAGAATATTACACGTTGATGGGAAGGGTTTAAATCTTGAGCATAGGCCTCCAAAACTCAATTCAGGCAAGACATACAACGCGCAAGCAGTAACTGCAGGAATGTTAAAAATGTTACTTACCGGGATTGTAAATGCTGTTGGTCTTCAGATACCTCATTTTGTTTTTCCGGGTAAGAGAATGTTATATACATTCTTAGAAAATGTTACAGCTGGGGCAGGTGGCACAGTGTTAACAACTGGTTGGTCAAATACTGAAATATTTGAAACTTACATGAAAGACCCCCAGTCCAAATATCTTATATCTTCCTGACAGATTCTTAAAATAAAGTTTTTTTTTTTTTTTCTTTTTATGATGGAAATAAAAGTCATGTTTCAATTCCTTTGATAGAGTGGGCTAAGGGAAATAATATAGTTTTGTTTGTGTTGCCTCCTGACTGCAGCCACATACTACAATCGTTATATGGCAGTTGCTTCGGCCATTTTGAAGTATCATGGAGTGCTGCCAACCATACACATTTACGACATTACGAGAGTCAGGAGGTAGTGTACTGACAGGATTTGAAGTTTGTGGACTTGCTCCTAAAGTTTATTCAGTTACACTTGCACGTCATAATATTAAAATTAAATTTAAGCGATGAGGTATATTTTCCATTTAATCCATCTGTTATTGAACCATCAGTAACTGCACCTTCAATGGCATACCTCTTATCGAAGAAACTCGAACTAAACCTACAAATACAGACAACAATGTCCCTGATGCTCGTGAAAGTGTCTTGTTTCTAAAGGTGATGTTTTGAAAAACATTGCTAAACATAAAGTTAGAAAACGCTTAGTAAAATTGTTTCGCGAAAGGCTATTACGGGAGAGTTGTCGATGCATTTAAAGAACACAGTAACAACCAGCAAGTAAAACGTAAAATAAAACCCCAAGTTTATCACTCCATTTAAGGACCAGAATAAAAATACAGACAGAAAAGTCAATGATAAAACTTGTTCACAGCCAAAGACTGGTACATGCAGGGTATCACTGGGGTCCCTATGAGGAAGATAAAGACAAATGACCGGGTAAAAGTGGTTGAATTTAAATGTAAAGACAGAGACGCTATTGAAATTGATGAGTCTGATAAATATATTATTTGCAAAGAGTTTACACCAAAAGATATTCATGTTGGATACCTTCTTAGAAAATGTTACAGCTGGGGTAGGTGGCACATTGTCAACTACTGGTTGGTCAAATACTGAAATATTTGAAACTTACATGAAAGACCCCCAGTCCAAATATCTTATATCTTCCTGACAGATTCTTAAAATAAAGTTTTTTTTTTTTTGTTATGATGGAAACAAAAGTCAAGTTTCAATTCCTTTGATAGAGTGGGCTAAGGGAAATAATATAGTTTTGTTTGTGTTGCCTCCTGACTGCAGCCACATACTACAATCGTTATATGGCAGTTGCTTCGGCCATTTTGAAGTATCATGGAATGCTGCCAACCATACACATTTACGACATTACGAGAGTCAGGAGGTAGTGTACTGACAGGATTTGAAGTTTGTGGACTTGCGCCTAAAGTTTATTCAGTTACACTTACACGTCATAATATTAAAATTAAATTTAAGCGATGAGGTATATTTTCCATTTAATCCATCTGTTATTGAACCATCAGTAACTGCACCTTCAATGGCATACCTCTTATCGAAGAAACTCGAACTAAACCTACAAATACAGACAACAATGTTCCTGATGCTCGTGAAAGTGTCTTGTTTCTAAAGGTGATGTTTTGAAAAACATGGCTAAACATAAAGTTAGAAAACGCTTAGTAAAATTGTTTCGCGAAAGGCTATTACGGGAGTGTTGTCGATGCATTTAAAGAACACAATAACAACCAGCAAGTAAAACGTAAAATAAAACCCCAAGTTTATAACTCCATTTAAGGACCAGAATAAAAAAAGCAGACAGAAAAGTCAGTGATAAAACTTGTTCACAGCCAAAGACTGGTACATGCAGGGTATCACGGGGGCCCCTATGAGGAAGATAAAGACAAATGACCGGGAAAAAATGGTTGAATTTGAATGTAAAGACAGAGACGCTATTGAAATTGATGAATCTGATAAATATATTATTTGCAAAGAGTTTACACCAAAAGATATTCATCTGAAATCATTTTTCACAGTAGTGAACAGGGCTTGTGATCTTTGTTAAGGCTTGGTTCATCTTTTTTTTTATTTGCTCGTTTGAAAGAGTGACAAGAGGTGATACAATTTGTACCCATTGGGTAAAACCATGCAAATAATTTCTATTAAAAAACAAATCATTTAAAACCGTAAATGTTATTTTAAATTAAAAATTTTACTGGAGCTTTATAATATGAAGTATTCAACTTTGTATGTTTAACTTACCGTATTTCACCTAATTAACGCGCCGGGGAAAAACACCGACATGGCGCTCTTATTTCATAGCCACTTTCCCGAAATTTAAGTGTTAAGTACGGCACTTTGATCCGGGTTTTAGTCAGTGCCGTGTGCAAAGGCATCACCGTTTGGGAAAAAAAAAAAAAAAAAAAACTCGCTGTAATGCAGAATATAATATTTACAACCGATCATGATTTATTTGGACATGAAATATCACGATTCACGATTAATATTGGACACGGGTATTCGATACTTCACTTTCTTATGATGTTTCCAAGGTAGTTGACAAATTTTGTGTTACCGGAAGTTTTTAATGTTACTGGAGGTGTATGTGTATTCGGTTAGTCAGGTGTTAATGACATCGATCTGTAAAGTAATTAGGATTTTAAGGTAAGGTCGGGTGTGGGTGTGGGCTGTCCGGAGGCCCCTGGAGAAAGAATTTCTGGGTAATATTCTGGTCTGCTTGAAAAGAAACAAATTTCATACAATGTTTCTCAATATGCTGCCTGCGAAGGATACTGTTTGGCCAGCTTGATTCCGATATCGTTCCATCACCTCCAGGAGATCACCTTTCTCATGAACATCATAGATCTACGGTAATATTTTCACTCGTAGCTGCGCCACTCGTGAAAATATTAACATGATGTTCACTCGATGAAATAAACTTCTATCTTTCACCGAAAAAAAAAAAAAAAAAAGAATTCTCTATATTTTAGAACTTTGGGACCCATCGAAAAAACTTGGACAATATCTTAGGATGCCACAGAGCTCAAACGTTAAGGAAATACCATCAAAACAATTTTTTGTATGCTTCACCATCTAAAAAATATAAGCAGGTAAAGTGAAGTTTTTAACCTCAATAGTTTCCTTTGATGTCACGAGTAATGACCTCATTTTCACTTAGGACGTATGTACCCAGTTTTAGAATTGAATGTTGGATTGATCTAGCGTCTTGGTATATTGTTAGTACTTTATGCCAACAGACTAGAACATAGGCACGCTCGTTATATAATAGCCGGCTTGAAGATTTCAATTCGTTATACCCTCTTTGAAAAGTTGTTTCCTATAAAGATGCTGACCAAAATGTTACGAATAATGCTGTCATTATGATTTTGTGATGATCTCTTACCAGGCCACTGTATCTTTTGTTTACTTTTTGCCTGGTTTTAAAATTCATTTTTCTGTCAGCGACTTACACTTGGACCGACCACACAATGGCAGATTGTTATTTTCACAATATGTTCCGTACTTTGAAATTAATTTCTCTGCCAGCAACTAACGCTTGGACAGAGCTTACAATAACAGACTCATCTTCACAATAATTTTCATAATTTTAAATGGTGTAATTTAAATTTAAATGCATTTTAACACCTGCTTTGTTTACTTTTGACAGCTATTGTTACTTTAAAGAACTGTGATACTTTTTAGACCCAATTTACGCTAATATGAACTGAGAAACCCAAATTATAAGGTGATTCCCAGTCAAAAGGAATCCTGGCTACGTTGATCGATAAAAATATGGAAATAAACACTGCATTTGCAAACACTAAGCAGATAGTTAAAGTAGTAAAGTTCATTTCAAGAATAAAATTTCTACGTCAGATAAAGACCATTGCATAATCCTTATTTGCATAAGTATGACATAACGAAGGTATTTTTACCTTTAGGCTGCTAAGCCGGACTCAAAGACATTTTGTGGACAGTGTAGATCAAGATCAGACTGCACAAGATGTGCACTCTGACCTTGGATCTACACTGTCCGATAAGGAGATATATATCCCCGAAAAAACCTTTGAAATAGCAAAATTTGGGTATTTACTATCGGCTTGAAAGTTTCATTTCACTTATTTAGCAGGATAAGGGTTAAGTTTCACGATATCTTCTAACAGACATCTCGATTGATTTTGAGTTAAGACGCAGATTTTTTCGGATGCGTTTGGCAATTTACGCAAAGTATTGTATCGCTAGACGAGATTGTGGTCAAAAATAAGTTGCTAGTTTGGAGTGATTGATAGTTTGTATAGACCTATTTATTTTACATTGGCTTTAAAACAATGCCCAGAACTTTAAAAAATAATCGTTCTCGATGACTGTCCAGGAAACCCGAGCCAATACTCGTGCTGCGACTTTGATACTTCCAAAGGGTTGACCTGCTCGCCACGTTACTTTAACCTGGGACTTTTTGATGTGAGGGACCTGTACACTACTTACGCCAACACTGTTATCGGCAATTGTTAATTTCAGTTACACACAAAGTGACCCAAAGTTTCCCACACTTCAGTACTGAAGGTAAACAAATACACTGTGCCATCTGAAATAAAGATATGCCTATCCGAGTCAACTGAACACCCTGCTATTATTTGTGTTGGTCTATCGCCATGGTTTCCACTTTGATAGGGATTAGAATTGCCGTTATTATTGAGCGAAACACTGTCAACTATACTTCCACTTTCCACGATTTGAAGATTAGTTCCTCGAAAAAGGTAAGTTTGGGATCCCGATTGCAATACTGCATCATAAGAAGGCACAGAAGTCGATTCCTCACTGTCGGATTCTGAATCCGATTCCTCACTGTCGGATTCTGAATCCGATTCGTCACCATTATCACTGAAGAGATTGGTGGTAGATTCGGTTGAAATAAAACCAAGTGAGTTTTTGTTGTATTTCCATGTGTCAGCTCCTGTTAAAAACATAAGGCATGACAACAGAAGACGCTCAAAGCATGGTAATGCCTAACTTTACAAAATGTATGTTCTCTCAATAGCCTTAGGCCAAAACAAAATATATATGTGGTTCCTATTACATACTTTTGATAATTAGGGTTGGTAGGTAGAAAAATGGTTTTAATTTTTCACAATATTTTCCTTAAACATGTGTCTTTGTTTCAAATGTTATAAAAGTTATTTTATCATACTGTCCTGTCCTGTGTAAACAGTTGATATTAAAGTGTTATTTCACTATTGCCCGGCTTTCTTTCTTCCTTTGGCCTTATCACATTGATGTGTTTGCATGGTACTAAGAGCTGTTTTTTACTTTATTATTTAAGTTTTATCACAGCTGCCAGTAGACCTATCCATGTGTTTCTGAAGTTTCTTTTACAGCTCTTCGAACGACATTCTTTCCAGGTCACTGGCTGCTTTCCCACATTAACGTCTTTGAAGCAATGTTCAGGGGTAAAAGAGGAAGAAACCTATACAAATGACTTCCATCAATCGGAAGGAACTTGGCTAGGCTGGGAATTGAACCAGAGTTTCAGACACTTTTAAAGTTTTACCAATTGAGCTAACGCGCTGGGCTTGCCCATTACAAATTTGCTCAAAATGCCAGCGTATTGTTATGATAAAGACATAATATTTTACACCTTATTTCTATTTGCCACTTCTGCTTGTCTTTGTCTCGTTAAAATGGAAGAATACTGCAGAGTGGAACCTTGAAAGCTCCTTGTAATTACTACCAAGTACATGTCTGAATTAATACAGGTGAGCCATGTTCTGTGAAAAGGGGGGTTTGATGCATCTACAAAAAGTATCGACTCAGGTCAGCCTGCACAGTTACTATTAGTCAATTTTCTACGTTCCATTATTATGTTATGACTTGCTTAGTATCATACATCACGGAGAAGCATTAACTCCCTTTTGCTAGATCGCGGCTTAGATGAAATAATATACGTTATGCCCCATAATGTGTTGCTACTATTTCATATCGTTCATATCCGTATTATAGTTTTTGTTTTGAGTTATTAGAATTAATATTCACAAAGAAACATTAGACATTAAAACAATATTATGTTGGTTAGAATACTACAGTAGAATTCTTTCACTTACTAAAAACATCCTGTATTCCTTGTTCCTGGGAATGTCCTCGAGCAAGACACTTCAAAGCCCTAGACTAAGTACTGGTGAAACCAATAACATACATAAATTAGTGAGGTTTTGATGTAATATGACTGAAATAATGTTGAAACACCATTCATCCAATCAGTCTGAATCAAATATCAATAGTTTTGGGTGTTTGAAAATCGAACATGTGCATTTTAAGCCCTTCGTGTTTCTTTTTGTAGATATATCAGGAGTTGTTGCCCTTAGTAATGTGACAATAGTGTATGTAGAACATTTTTAAGTTTCATTGTTGCAATAGTGGCGGTTGCTTATAAAAAAAGCAATTGTCAATTTTCCTGTTGTGGCTTTCTGAATCGTTTTCTAAAGTCAGACTACAACAAGTTTGTACTGTAATGGGTAAAATTATGCATAGCATGAGGACTTGTAATTTTTCCTGAAGACTTCCATTCAAGGGTCTCGTGTAAAGTGTGTTTAGTAGCATAGGGTATTAACTTTTATTATATACCTGAAAAAAATCCGTCTCAATTATATGCGTCGCAGGCAGAAAAAATAGCACAGACGACAGAAAAAATCCGTTTCTACACACTGTAAAATACGGTTTCAAATATGGTATGATGACCTACCTCACGCGCGGAAAACGTGTATATCGATTCGCAAATTGTTTGGTCGAAATGTTACTCTTTATTATTCATCCACCATTCATAAAAAACCGAAGTTACTGGCTACCTTACCATTACTGTTTTCGGCGCAGCTGAATGTGCTGGCTTTTGACCTACTTTTTGGTACTGATACAAAATGAAAAGATGGTAATTTGCGATTTGTCAAAAATGTGCACATCTTCATTCGGCGGGCCCCTGCTGGCATATTTGCTCATACGATTATGAAACTACTGTTAACAACTGCTGCTAATCGATACCCCGTGGCCTTGATTCATACCGTAGCAAAAGAATGTAGTGGAGAATGATTTTTTTTCTTGTACTACGTAGAAATTTATATTTTCTTAAGCGTTACCCAATAATCCAGTAAGGAAAAATTGGCTATTGCTCGTGAGGTTACTTTTCATTATTTTACCCCATATTGAGCCGCAAAAGAGTTTTCAATATCCATATTCCAGTATCTGTAACGCCGTCTATCTTCTTTAAAGATATTTCTTGTTTCCGTTTGCCGTTATCGAATAACATGTCATTAATTGCAATATTTTGTCTTTGAAAGTAGTAGGTACATAATAAAGGGAATATTATGTTGTAGTAGCTTTCCTGGTGCTTGTATTTACTTGTCGCTTCGTAAGAAAATTTGACATCTCGCTCGAACTTCGGTATCGCGCGATATCAAATTTTCTGACGCTGCTCCAATTAAATACAAGCACTAGCAAAGTTACTACAACATAATATTCCGTATATATTTTAATTTTTAAAGCTGACCATGCGAGATCTACATCATGAGTGGATTAATCCAAAGTACGAGGAACAATGCAATTTTCTGATAATGTCTATTTCAGGGTCTCGTACAGACATGTATGTGGACCATAATGAGTTTATTTGTATCAGAGAAAAAATCCTCACGTTTTGTTTATGAATACATTTTTTTCTTTCTTCTTTGTCTAAATAGTAAAAAGAGGACACGGTTGGAAAGGAAACAGCTGTATGTAAAATGCAACTGCTAATTTTTTAGTTTTTTTTTTTTTTTTTTCTTTATTTTTTTAGCTCACCTGAGCACGAAGCGCTCAAGGTGAGTTTTTGTGATCGTGCGGCGTCCGGGTCGTAAACATTTACCTTGTGTCCACTCTAGAGGCCACATTTTCAGTCAGATAGTCATGAAACTTGATCAGAATGTTTGTCTTGATAAAATCTTGGACAGGTTTGAAAATGGGTTACGTTGGGTCAAAATGTAGGTCATTTAGGCTAAACCTTAGAAAATCCTTGTGTGCACTCTAGAGGCCTCATTTTCAGCCCGATGCTCTTGAAACTAAGTCATAATTTTTGTCTTAAAATTATTTCTCAGACAATTTGAAATTGGGTCATGTTGAGTCAAAAAGTAGGTCACTGGGCCACATCTTAGAAAAACCTTGTGTGCACTCTAGAGGTCACATTTTAGCCTGATACTCATGAAAGTAGGACAGATTATTCATCTTCATAATAATCTCGGACGAGTTTGAAACTGGGTCTTGTTGTGTCAAAAAGTAGGTCACTGAGCCAGAAAAACCTTGTGTGCACTCTAGAGTCCAAATTTTACGCCTGATACTCAAGAAAATAGGTCAGATTATTTGTCTTGATAATATCTCAGACAATTTGAACTTGGGTCATGTCGGGTCAAAATGTAGGTCACTTGGCTAAATCTTAGAAAAGCCTTGTGCGCACTCTAGAGGCTACATTTTCAACCGGTTACTTATGAAACTTAGTCATTAATATTGGGTTATGTCCCGTCAAAAAGTATGCCACTGAGCCAAATCTAACAAAAACATGTGTACACTCTAAGAGGCCACAATTTCAGCCTGATACTCATGAAACTTGGTCAGAATGTTTGTCTTGATGATATCTTGGACAAGATTGAAATTTGGCTATGTCAGGTCCAAAAGTAGGTCACTTACACTCATGTGTTGTACATTATTAAAACCAGGATCTCTTCAGCTTTATCAACTGTAGATGACTTTACTGAGGTGAGCCCTTTAAGGCCAATGGTCCTCTCTCTTTTTTTTTTTTTTTTTTAATTTTTTTAATTCATCTACCTATTTTGTTTGTATTGAAGTTAAATATCACGATTCATGTAAATGATTGTAGTTTAATAGTTTTTTTTGCAGACGAATTCGTTATTGTTTTGTTTTTATTGAATAACAACTGATGGCTTTTTCAATATCATTTAAACCTCTGATATCTCGGTTGCTGTTCCTTTTGCCACTGGAAAATCAAGTTATGCAAGCTTTCAATTTCTTTACACCTTACGCCAATTTCAGCGTTCGTCATTGTACTGATAAATATGGAAAGAATTTGTACTTGTCGTGCGTTAGGGAGGCTGCCTTTTGATGTTTAATAAAATGTATCTATCCGTTACAGCGATTATGTCACGCGACGTCCCTTTTATTTGATAACGCAGTAGTTGGGAATTAAAAAAAAAAAATGTTTAACGTTGCGTGGCATCTGTCTGACCCTAGCAATTTTACGTGTACTCATTAATTATATAAATCTTACAATAGTGGAACAAACGACGTCTGTTGAAAACGGATATCAGATATCATGTGTCATCTTTAATGAATCATGATGCATTAGTCGATAGCATAGCATTGATGCATGCTCTGATAAGGGGGCTTAATGCATTTACGCAGTCTGACCCGAGTCGAAACTTTTTACTATTGGTCAATTTTCTTCATGTCAAAGGACCTCGTGATTCAGTCGGTAGTTATATAAAATAGATTTTATGCATCCATAATTATGTGATGAATTGCTTGGTATCATGCATCACGGAGATGCATAACCCCCTTTTGCTACAGCACTGCTCATTTTCGTTTTATCAACTGTTTCACATACCCTTAACAAAAGAGGGATTCCATTAAACTCACTTTGAATGGTACAATATTTTCTATGTTACCTTTGATAAGATATATGTATGATGTATCCTTGTAGCCTGCCATTAGCGGATACGAAACCTCAGGAAACAAAGAAGAAATGTCTGATACTTGGTTTACTGTCTTTGTCAGTTTATCAAAAGAATTGTATGACATCACAGTATTGTCTATGAATACGTATATCACGTCATCTAAGCACACTAAAGCATCGACAGTTGACGGACACGGCTGAGGAGTCGTTGTAGTAGCAGTGGTGGTTGTTGAAGACGACGTGGTAGTTGTGGGTTCTGTTGATGTAGTTGGTGTGGTTGTTGTTGATGTAGTCGTTGACGTTGTTGTTGTAGGTGTTGTCGTAGTTGTTGTGGTACTAGTAGTGGTTGAAGAAGTTGTACTCGTAGACGTTGTACTTGAAGTAGTTGATGTAGTTGATGAGGTTGAAGAAGTTGTTGTTGGAATTAACACAGCCTTTAAACACAACAGTGAGAAAATGATTAAAATGGTGAAAAGATAATAATTGCGTGATAGGATACAGTTCACGAGCGTTGCTGCGCACCCGAATACAGTAAAGCTTGTTTGGCTCAACATAATACTCATTCGCTTTGATTCCCTCAGGATTGAATACAGTGCGCAAAGTGAGTAACACAAAAAATTTAAAGGGCGATATTTTGTGGAAAAACATAGATGTTATTTCGCTAATTTTCAGTGCTTTTCGTGAGATTCTGAACGGTCGCGAAGTAACTTGTTAATCACATTTTAAGTCAGTATGTAGGTACAAACATTTCAAATACTGATTGTCAAATGAAAATATTGAAAGGCTGCGTATTATAGCCTACTTCATTTAATATGATCCTGACCGTTATGCTGAATATATAAGTAGGCATATAAATAGAACTCCCGACTATTATTCGGGAAGTTTAGTTCGCATTCGCTGAAGTCGCGGAAGACTTTAGCAAGTTCTCCGTTAGGTACTTATAAACACAGGTAAGCAATTTAATTCGCGCATACTCTACGAAATATTTCCGTGGCCATTCGGGACATATGCCGAAGGCAGCCCAGTGCCACACCGATTGTAAAATTACAGTTCTAATTTATGTAAACGATGTTGACCCGGGCCAGGTTAAATGATATGGGCTTTACTTAAAGTATCTATAGAATCATTTTACTTTTATCCACAGAAGTAGGTGTATGATAGCTATTGTGATGTACACTTCTTACGTTACAAAAGAATACGAACAAACTGGAATATTGCAGTTCAAAGATTTCACAATTTACACTGTTACTTGTTGGATAATGCGAATCGAACTTGCACATTGTGTCTTTCAATATTTCGGGGCACGATAAGAAATCTAAACATCATCTCGAACTATTGTAATTCCTCTCAAAAGAACATAATCAGTGTATCTAATGGTGCAAAATTTCAAAACATGTTGATCACATTCATGCGAGAAATTCCGAGCAATTTGGCTATCTCCAATAAAGCACATTTCTGTCTATATATTAAAACAAACAAAAAAAAAAAGGGGTCAGAAGACATAAATAAAACTCTAACAGAAATGACTAGCAATTATAAACAGAAACTACAAACCTGATATGCCGCAAGACAATTCTCCTTAATGTAGATAAAAGCCCCTTCCGTGCTTATGTTAGCACCCTGAGGCACAAGATCGGTCTGTAGAATACACTGACATGTTCTTGATATCACAGTGTTTGTTGGTGTCGGCCGGATGTAATTAAATCCGGATGGATTTGTTACTTTGGAACACTCTGTGGAACAGCCTAGTAGACTTTGAGTCGTAAAAGCTTCTTGTGATACATTCCAAAGACCATTTTCTTGCACTTGTAAATACTTGGTTATAGCAACGGAAAGTGTTCCAACAATGTGTGAAATAGATAAAACAACTATTACGCTGCTATAAGGAAAACTCCTTACAGAGATCATTCTATAACGCTTAATCATTCTATGGCGTTACTAGATTCCAGATGCTCAAAAACGTATCCAATAAATTCACTATAGTCACAAACCAAACAGGTGGCTATAATGTAAATACATTTGTGTTCAAACAAACTCCAAAGCAAGGTGATTTTCCACGTGTCTGAGTTTAAATCTTTCACCGTCCAGTAAAAAAGAGCATTAGTTAGATTCATTTCGATTGTGCCTCTGGAAATGGAGACAAATTTTGGTCATAAATTACCAAGAAATATGAAAAAGCGCGCTGTTAGATCTTGATCAAGCTACTTTTTCGGAAAACGGAACGAAACATTTTATCTGTTTTTTATAAATAAATCTTTCTAAAGAAATAACTATCATCTCTGAAAAGAAATTGAATTTTTTTGTTAGTGAATAAGAAAAAAATAAATACGACCTCCGCGTCATATGAAGATTCATTTATATATTGAGAGAACCCACACTAGTAAAAGCTAGATTTGTGACTGCGCGCAAGATCGATCATACTCTATCACTGTCACGTTAATCTCTGATCCTAGTTTATTAAAAAAGCATTGTATAGACATAAACCATTGTCTGTGAAAAAGGGGTACAATGCATCTGCAAAAAGTATCGACCAGGTCAGCCTGCACAGTTCGCGCAGGCTGACCTGAATCGCAACATTTTTGCTATAGGTCAATTGCCTGCATGTCCAAGGACTGTTCTACTTGATAATTCAGTTGATTGTTAGACAAATTAGATTTTATGGATTCATAATCATGTGATGCCTCGCTGCCATCACGGAGAAACATTAAACCCACTTTTCTCAGAACATGGCTCAACATACATCTATAGGTGTACTTCTCTTCTATGGCAAATGATTCTCCCATTGCAACGAAGAGGTACGTCAAGTCAAAGCCGTTCAAAAGTATATGACGGCTTGCTTGGCTTGAGGGATTGCGGAGAGGCATTGAGCACCTATTTGCCGGAGCATGTCTCATATACATTATTGTATGTTTTTTATAAGAACATGTTTTCTTTCATGAAGTTATTGTAAATACGTTTAAATGTTGGTAAATACGTTTATATGTTTAAAAATGAAACTAACACTGCTTAGTAACATCTTATGTAAGGTATGGTGGGGGATGACCACGACCCCCACGTACCCATTGACGTGGTAAATAAAGCTAAAAAAAAAAAAAGCCGTTCTTTGACATGTTGAAGCGGCTATACGGAACTTTATCCTGCCACATTCTAGGATCTCAACTGATGGGAAAAAAGCTCTTAACCCTTTACCACACAATCCCAAGTTCTTGTTCTTACGATCCCTAAGGAAAAGGACTTTTGAAAACACTGTGAGAAAAGGAGAAAATGCTGGTAACTCGCATTTCTCCCTTTTCCAACAATGTTTTCAACCGTTTCAAAGCTTTATATATATATTTTTTTAATTTGTGCAACATTTTATTTGTCGTCCGCAAATGCTTTTAATTTCGACCAGTTTAAAATTTTGTCGTTTGGTAAAGACTTATGAATACACAACTGACTTATCTCTAGTTTTGCAATGACCGTTACCCTGATATTGTTACCACAGAAAACCGTACAAAACAGTTACTGACTAATTTTCTTATCCTACACATTTTGCGTGGCATGCTGCAATACACGCCAAGACGATATAAAATGAACCATGCTCTGTGAAAAACGGGTTTCAGGGCCCTCTCTTCTTCACTTGTCGTTCAAAGCATTATTTAATCAAAGAAAAATGTTTTAAAACGACTGGAATACGTTTTTTTTTTTTTCCTATTCTCCTGCCTCAATTGTTTATTCGAGCTTTTAACGATTTTATTGTGAATTTAAGAATCATAATGATATACACAAAGTTATCAGTTCAGTGTTTACATTTCTTTTTATATAAAAATTACAACCAAATGTCCACAGTTTCAATCAGATGCTACGTGCACTTTTAATAATTGAAAAAAAAAAACCGCACACAATCGGAATTATTTTCTCCGTGAAACTCCAGCTCTGATATCAACAAGACAGGATATTAAAGCATTTGTTTCAATGGGTTTCTAGGGTATATTATGGTGTTATTAATCCTCAGTCACAATACAGTTCTAACAGCTAGAATAGACAGTCTTGTTTTTTTCCGCTCTTAACTGCCAATAGTGCTATGTTTTCCGTTTTTAACAATAACCGTTCTGTGATAAATTTTATAGACCAGTGTATTGTTGGCTATTGCTGAATTTATGACTCATAAAACAACTGGTTCTCATTGTTTGAATGAAAGTAACATTGATATACACTTTTTAATTCCATGTATTGAGCGCTATAAAAACGAGCAGTGTGGCACTTATTTTAATTGGTTTTATTTAAAAAAAAAAATTCTGCCTCGGGTTCCGACATGCTACGTTTCATGTTTCGAAAGGCGGGCTGAAGATGAAATATAATAATTGATCATTGAAAAATCGGCTTCATCCTGCATTACTTACCAACAACGGCGGCGCTTTAACTCGAGTCTTAATGGCAGTCCTTGGCATTTTTGATCAGTATAAGACTGCATGGAGGTTTAATGATTTATACCAGATGTCTTTTTAATAAATAAATAAGTTATTTCGTTGAAATGATTTCCACCGCCGGAAAAAAAAAAAAAAAACTTCTTGATTAAGCCCCCTTTTTCCATGGCATGGCATTTACGGACAACGCAAAAACCATATCCCTTCGGCGCGGGATAATAAAGGCAACAATATTGTAGTATTTCTTTTATTTGTCGTTCTTACACACTTCATTTATTAAATCATTGGTGTAAACTTTACCGTAACCCCCTTCCCCCCCCCCCCCCCCATATACATGTATTCCTTTTTTTTTTCTTTTCATGTTACCCGAACTCACATAAACTGGATGACCCCCAAAAAATCACAATAGAATTGAATTTGCAAACTCTTGGTCTTTTTCAACCAGTGATGTAACAATGATGTGACATAAATAATTTGAAACTTAGTTCTTAAATCGACGACAGTGGTAATCACCTGTCCATATTGACAGCATTGCGAATGACAGTTTATTATTACTATTATTATTACTTCCAAATGAAGGGATTTGTCTATAATTGGGTAGAAAACTTTGTGGTAAAAGAATAAAATGTCGGTTACTAACATATTTTCCACAATGGTTCAAACTGTATTTTCTTTAAGTTCACTAAACCACGGGATCGTCTGTTGATTGATTGAGAGGCTATTGATCTTGTATAATGAGAAAAACATGTCCTTGTCTTCCCTTGCAGGAAACAACCATATCTAATTTACAAGCGTAGGCCTTTTCATATCTTTAAAAGCAGTATGACACACGAACAAGGTTTAAGTCTTTTCAATCTAGTGTTCAACTCTAAAATGCATCGATGTCTTTTATTCAGCTTATCAATATCGGATGCCATTAAGGATTTAATTCGTCTAGAAACACTGATCTTTTCTTTGATGCCCTATATTTTGGCGTTGTATAACGTTTTTAATAAACATGACAATAGAATGGTCTCATATATTTTGTAATTCCTACCGATCAGTAAGTTCTATCTTACTTAAAGTTTCACCCTATGTGCTGTTGGTCCGCTGATCTTGGTCTAGTCTCTTTGACTCTCAATTTACAGTTTAACATTTTCTGTTCTTATTCTGACCTTTATCAAACTCTTTCGTTGTTTATGACGCTAAGGAACGCTTTGGAAAGCATTGTAAGAAGAAGAAAATGCTAGGAAAAAAAAAAAAACACACACACACAAGATTTTCTTGTTTATCCTAAAATTGTTCAACCATCTCAAAGATAGATAGAATAGATTGTTCTATTGACTATGTGGTCGTCTTCAAATGCTGTTAAATGGCCGGTTCTAAAATTGTGTCATCTGGTCAACAATTAAATCAGTAAATCTGGCATAATGCTGATTACTTTCAAGACAAGTTTACGTTACTGCAAACCTAACATTTGTGCACTGTGTAAAAGGCATTATTTGTAATTGGTGTGCACGATCGACCGGTGTCCCGATAAAAGGCAAAGATAACCATTCTACAGCGGTTATCATGTAACTATCATTGTTTTCTGTGCAATTAAGCAGGTAAACACGTTCTTATCTTACAGTTTCTCAGATAAACACTCGTTTAAGAGAACGATTACGTGACGTCATAGGTCAGAGCACTGTTTTTTTCCAACACTAGGATAACACAGTGTAGGACCGGAAGTATGCATTGTATGTGACTTGGGATTCTGTACAGTGACGGTCTGTCACTTGGGTGTTAAAAATTGTTCACAGGATAATCAAGCTTGTGCTTTCTCATTTTCTTTGACACCGCCCGGGTAGCTCAGTGGTAAGCGTATCTGATTCGTGACCTGGTTGTTGCGAGTTCGATAACCAGTTGAGGTAAACTTTCTTTCCGGAGATTTTTCGCCTCTTACCTCTGATGCATGTAAGAAAAGTAGTCAGTGGCTTTGGAAAGAAAGTTGTGTCAGTACTGGTTTGAGAAAGCCAGGAAATACATTGGTGCGTCACTAACCGCCATGATATTACCTGAGCTGTTAAAATGGCGTTAAACTAAATACAAACCAAACCAGTCATTTATTTTGATATAATCATAAAATATACATACCCAGTTATCTGTTTGTTATGTATAGACCATATCAGGAATACGTATGTGTGCTGTGAACCTTCCTTATAGCAATAGGGATGCCTTGATCAGTTGACCGTGCTAAATATACAGATGATTTTGTCGGAAAACAATGCCTTTTTATGCGGTTATTCAACGTAAAAAACCGGTTTTCTTAACGGAAAATATATAAACATTTTCTTTATTCATATTTTTGTAAAACCATGTTAAGGTTTGGTAACAAACTTGACTACAATCTTCTTTATCCTTCGTTTAAAATGGTACGTTGAGAAATTTTCGGTTGTAAAATCAGCCGAGATCTATTAACCGCTTACAAGTGACTGTACAAATTTCTTTTCTCTGAATGAAAAAGCACCAACTTGACTTACCGCGTAAATGTAATTCTTAACACCAAGTGACAGATCGTCACTGTACAGAATCTCAAGTCGCATACAGTGCAAACTTCCGGTCCTACACTGGGGGATAAGCTACAGTTCATTTGTTAAAATCGATCATGGTTGCCCACTTCGTCATTTTCTTTAAATATTTCCATCTTGACATCTTCATGTAGTTGGTGCATGTGTATGTAGGCTTCTACGTAACCACTTTTCCGTCATACATACACTTATGTTGAAAAAAGTGTGTCGGTCTAAAAAAAAAAAAAATCCAGTTGTACATCTCATAAGTTACAAAAAGAATCTGATATTTGTTCTTTGGGGGAAAATTTACATAAACTCTTTTAGTAGAAAAGGCTTGACAAAAGTATTTGATCAATGCTTTTTTAAAAGAGGGCTTAATGCATCTCCGTGATCCATGATTCCAAGCAAGTCCTCAAGTAATGATGGCTCCATAAAATCCATTTTGTCTAACAACAGACTGAGTCATGAGATACACTTGTTATTTGACATGTTGAAAATTTACAAAAAAAAAAAAATCGGCCCATGTCAGCCTGCGTGGACTGCGCGGGCCTACCTGGATCCATACCTTTTGCAGATGCATTAAGAGCCCCCCCCCCCCTTTTTTTTTTTAACAGCGAATGACTTTTTTGTTTCCTTTTTAATCCAACAGTTAGATTTTTTTTTAATTTCGTAGGGTTTAGCCAGAGATAAAGTCATAATTACGCCAAGCATAAGACAGACTTGGCGGGGGATAAGTTTTAAGAGGTTTTAAATCAAGTCTCCCACCCTTTAATCTTTTATTCGATATTTATTCCAATGTAAAGTTTTGTTTTAAAGCAATAGTGTTTCAGTGATGTTTTCTTTTATATGTATATAATGATTGCGAGCACTTCAAAATAGAGAAAAGGTAGAGTGAAAGCTCGGTGAAAATTTACGAATGAAAACAGGTAATCTTGACTGTGTGAAACATGGACCTCTATTACGGCTTTAAAAGAAATTGTTTTCGTCACAAACACGTTTGTGAAAATGACGTAAATTTTCAATTCTGAATTCTAAATTTTCAATGGATATGAGAATGTAGGTTAGAGATTACGTATGATCAGTTTCAGCTTTTACAGCAAGTTTTCTGTGAATGATGTCTGTGGCAATTATTTATTACTCTCTGTAAAGTTTTGGTGATTCATTCAAACTCATTAAAACAGAATACTTGTGGTTAATCAAAGAATAATTTTATTTTCTAAAATCATACTGCATTCGTTTGAATGGCGTTTAACGCAATTTTCAATGTTACTTCAGGTTATGACTCGGCGGACAGTGAAACTATCCATGTTTTCCTTGGTTTTCTTTTACCGGTACCTCGCAAAATATCTTTTCCCAAGCCACAGGCTGCTTTCCCACATAACCATCGTGGAAACAGTGAAAATCATATTGTAGCACAAATGAAGTCCAAAGGGTCTCTTTTTAATAAAACTTTCCCGTAAAATCAAAACTTGAAAATATGATTGTGTCGATATTTTACGATTTATTCCAGGCAGCTTGTACCCTCAATTCATCTAGATTCTTCGTTTGTGCCTACACCAGTTATAAAAATGAGAAGAATTCCATTGTTATTGCTCATGTTACTGACCTTCATTGTAATTATCTTTTACAAATTCAATTGAGCTGCTCCTTTGCAATAGGGAGGTTTATGCATCTCCGTGATGCATGATACCAAGCAAGTCAGCATATAATTATGGATCCATAAAATCCTTTTTGTTCAACAACCGACTGACTCATGAGGTACGCTGGTCCTTTTACGTGCAAACAATTAATAGTAAAACGTTTTGACCGAGGTCATGCAGGACTGCGCAGGCTGACCTGAGTAGATGCTTTCTGCGAATTCATGAAAGCCCTTTTCACAAAGCATGGCTCAATTATAGTTTTGCTATGTGTCAGGAAATATCATACATCTAATATGTAACAATACAAGACAAGGGTAAGATATGATTATTATAATAAGAATAATAATTTCATTTAGAGAAGAAAACGTGTTAAGACAGCTGATTTTCTACATGGCCTTCTTACACCAAGACTTTCACCACCTAAATACGAGCTCAGCGCGAGCCAGCGCACATAAACACACACACAAACATGTATTCTTTCGGTACATATACAGGTCAATGTAATGCTTGGGAAAAAAGTTAATCATCTCATTGGCTCGTTTAACGGACAGACACTCATAAGCTACTATTTAAATACACACACAAAAAAAAAAAACTGCTTTACTTTCTCCTTAAATGTTATTAGTCGAGGTTCACTCCTAATTTTTAGTTGGAATATCATTCCAGAAGCTCACACCGTAATAACTAAAACTGTCTGTTTATATTTTCGTTTAAGGTTAGTTAAATCTAGATCATTGTTTGTCTCAGTGCATAATGAAAGATTAAAATTTCTGGATACGTGGATTACGTCTAACTTATAGTTTGGTGCATTATTAAAGGTTTGTAGATAAGCACTGCAGCATGCTATCTTGCATCTGTTCGAAAACGATAGCCAACACAATTCTTTAAATGATTCAGCTGATGGTCACCCAGGTGATTTACGGGTTTGCCGAGTATAAGTTTAGCAATTCGTTTCTGAAGGGTTGAAACCTTGTTAACAAAGCGCGTGTTATTTTCCCCGCAAATTATACAAATAGTAGTCCAACACTGGTAATATTTAGGAGTAGTAAAACAGTATTTTCGTTTCCATTGTTAAATAGATTGTAAAATCTCTGAAGTGATGTTTTATTTTTTGGTTCTTTACAAAAAGGTCGATTTGAGAATGCAAGTTTAATTGGTTATCTATATAGATACCTAGAACCTTTTGTCTATAGACATTTTCCAGCGATAAACCATTAATTATAGGATTTATGTTTCTTTCAGATTTTATGTTATGTTTTGAACAAAGCAATGTGCATTTCGTTTTTTAGGGATGCAAAGACATGTTATTTATTATACACCATTCTTGTACGGGAAAAAGGCTTTCCTTAAATTTATTCTGTATCGTCATCTGTTCGAAACCTGATTTGTACGTTGCGGAATCGTCTGCAAATAAATCTATATCTACTACAGGACATGTTAACGCCAGATCATTGATGTAAATAAGAAATAAGACAGGTCCAAAGATAGAGCCCTGAGGAACCCCGGATTTTAAATTCCCAACCTTTACTAGGTGTCTCCTGATATACAAATATGACTTGATGGGATTGTGTGCTGTAAAATGTTATGATTTCAGTTTGTGTTACAGGAATTGGTGATCAACTAGGTGGAAAGCCTTTCTAAGGTCTAAAAATATTCCTAATACATCAGGCGATCTCTTAGCACTTAACTGAAACTTAATTTCTTCTAACATTGGTAAGAGATGACGTGTATTTAAGCTTGAGATATGCATTAACTTCATTATGAAGTAAAACGCGTTCTCAACGTACTTATCATTTTGACTAGATGATTGAGTGTCGGTATTTAATAAGCTTTTATGTCTATCGATTGAATGATTTTATTCAGTGTGCTTTGTCGATTGGTTACTGCGAGTATTAATATTTCCGACACACAGTTCTTGGTTTTCAAACAAACTACATCTACGAGGAAGATCGTCCCAGGAAGTACATATGGAATCTAAACGTCGAAAAATATTTACTTTCAAAGTCAAAGTTACCTTATGTCGGGATCTTCAATCCCTTTGAGTAATCGCTATTTCAAAATAAGTATTAATTTTGTCAAATACGTTAAAAGTATCAATTGTATCGCTTATGGAGTATCTTTCAGATTTGTGCTGGTGCCAGCTTATCTCAAATCTGGGATTAAAATGACTTTTGTGTTGTCTATATCTACAGCGTTTTATTTCGTATGGGTTATTTTGACAAATAAAACAATATTGTTTGTATCTGTCGACGTAAATCCACGGAGCCCATCTTCTACCCTATCGTGCTTGTGTTTGCATGCTATTGGTAAATGAAGTGTTATGAAATCACTTATATTGCGCACGGTTAGCGTGAGTTTCTTTACTTCGTAAAAGCAAAGGCACTATTTTGTTCAAAAACGATAATAAGCTACTTTTTCCCTGGGGTGCAAGATGAATTTCGTAACGGTAGTATGAAATCCGATCTGGTACTTCTGTTGCCATAAACGAACGATGGAAAACTGTAAATCCATTTTCCCGGTCTCTGTTCACATACCAGTTTGATAGTATCGTTCAGTATCTTGTCGTGGACAGGCAGTACAAAGAAGTACTTCACCTTCTGAGGATAAGAAAAGGACCAACTCGGTCAGATCAATGAGCACATTGGCAATAGCTGTTTTACTTGCCGCATCATTGCAAAAAATATGATTCAATTTTGTAATATTTTAAAATCTTTGTTCGCAACATTCTTGAAATTCAGATATTCTTCGACATTCTTCTTGGACATTATTTTCAGGCCCTCTTAGCTTTATCCTTTTCAACGAAATATCCGATTAGTAAGGACTTCCCTAGAGCTTTGGTTGGGGTATGTTCTCTTGGCGACAGTTTCTTCGTTACCTTCATTTTCGTAGGTGTTGATATCTATCTGAATTTTAAGACCTGTATTTTCTTTTCGCGCTTCAACTCCCTGTTCGCTATTGTTCTCGAAATATAATTTCATTTTCAGTGTTAGACATTTTTAGTTCTTTGGGACTCGCGGAATTTTTAAAAGCCACACATGTTTTACTATTGACTTTTTCTGTGGATATATCGTATTGCGAGAGGATTGGGATAGCTTGAGACGTTAATTCATTGAAACATCAGCACGAATTACAACTCTTTTCGCGTGAGATATTATTATTTCCTCAGTAGTACAATTCTGGCTGCTGTTGTTTTTCACGAGGAACCCGTGTTCTGTTGAATTTGTTTTTTGACATTTAAGAGTGTCATTAACATTATTGGGGCATTCGTATGTTATATTTGTTTCGTCTTTCTTCACTCTGGTCAAGTTTTAGTTTTGTAAACCATTCTACTGTAGAGACGAGAGTCTTTGATTCGATGTATAGCAATGTTCTCGCTGTGAGTCACTATTTTGTGCAACTGGAGAACATGAGCGAAGATTTTTTTCTAAATGCTTCAGTTACTTCAGATGTGGATGTCGCATTACTCTCAAGTCTTGATTCCACAATTTTAAAAATTTTTGGCAAATTCTTTTGCATAAATATTTTAATTCTTTTCCATTTACAAAACCACTACTGGTCGTAAAATAGATATACAGTGTATATAATATGCTTTATGATTATTGGAGGATAATTTACATTTTGTGTCTACTAAGGTGCCCTTTCCGTCATGCGCTGGAACTCTTTTACAACTAGGTTGTACATCAGGGGAAGTAAAGATATTCATCTATTAGCAAAGAGGAAGTTAAGATATTAATCTATTTTGAAAAAGTAAAGATACTAAAAGTGTTAAAGGTGCAAACTAATTAAATTACAAGTTTCCTTGAAAATGTCTTTTAGTAGTCAAACTGCTCACTCCTTTACTAACTGCAGATAATACGAAAATTATGTTAAGATTTTAGTTCAAAGAGAGCTATTGTGATAAGTAAAACTCTTTATCGTTTGTCTGTCCGTTTGTCATTTCTAAATTGTTACCTGCAAGCAACTACGTTATCATTTTGCAATCTTGCAACTGATTACTTTTCAAAAAATTATGAGGAAAAGAGAATTGCAAAATATGATGCAGTGATGCATCCAGAAACTTTAAATTGTGGGGCACATGCCCCTTTATTCTAACAAAAATGGGGAGCACTCTGAAAATGGGACACTTGATTTTTCAGAGATGAAAGAATAATTGATTAAAGGATTGCTACAATAAATGTTTCTGATGCATCCTACAATGATACATCCCATACAAACATAAATAATTGAAATGTTTGGTACTCAATATAGCTTAGGCTAGCACTATCACCAGTATTCTGGGAATCTGAATATGATGATAATATGCACACAGATTTCACCTTACTAATCAAAGATTTGTAACAAATAATATTGTCCATAAATTTCAAATTGTTCTATATTCCCCAAAATAATAGTATTTCCAAACAAGTAGAAAAGGCTTAGTGTTTAAGGGTCCATATATATTGGATGCAATGTCTTTTGCCATAAAATACACTGCTTTGAAAGCTACTGTCAAGGATCCCGATTTTTATCATCCAAATTCTGACAAAACGATGCCATATTTTTGCCATTTCCTATATCAAAGATCGCTAATTTGTGCGCTGGTAATTACAAGTGTCGATGTTCATAAATTAGAGTTGCCATTTTTAAATGCGTTTGATTTCCCGTCTCAATACACCATTTCCAAATCATCTAATTTTTTATCATTCGTGTCCAGCCAAGGCCGACTATCTTTCCAGCGTGGAAGGAACAAGTATTTCCTTTTCTTTCATTCAGGTGATAACCCATTTCTTCTTTAGACACAGCCTGATCATTTTCGATCGTATTTTCTGTAACAGATCCAGGTCTTCTCCACGGTTTCCCGAAAGAATCCAACAAGGTTCTATCTGTCGCCATTTCCGAAGATGACTCGCGAAATTTGACGACTGACATTTTTATCCAATCAAATTCATGGGATTTTATGCACCATTCTAATTTATGATGTCATCGAATAACGTCATCGGGACATTCCAGGGAAATCCGGTGACCTCTACACAAGTAACAGTCTTTTCCCTTACTCTAGCAATGTCCTATAGTTTTTAGACGGAATAGTTTTTTGAGACCGCGCACTGTGCTTTTAACAATGCGCACATTATAGTAAAAATGTGGCATTTAGGGCGCATAGTGTTTAGATTTTTGGGGGGCATTCTCGGAAAGAAAGGCACAATGCCGCACGCTGGATGCATCACTGATAATTATATCATTTGGTCCCAATTTTCAAATTTGAATTGATGGGAGTTCTTTATTCATGTTGCAAAGGTTTATATCTTTCATCCTGAGATCTAACAATTTCGACTTCCCGCATGAACCCTAGAAAGCAACCTGGTAATGTACATTTTCACATTTTGGTATAGATTTGGACTCGTTTGTTAGCAGGATGGGTCTCCAGTCCACCTGATCTTCAACATGGCCCTCGTTTCCTAGCCAAAACTGGTTCAAACACATGCTCTGTGACAAATTTAATGCATCTGCCCCCCCCCCCCCCCACCCCGCAAAGAAAAAAAAAAAAAAAATGACTTGAGTCGAAACTATGTGCTTTTTGTAAATTTTCTGTATTATCCAGGGACCATTCTACCTCAGGATTCAGTCGGTTGTAAGGCAAAATGGATTTTATGGATCCTTAATTATGTAATGACTTGCTCGGTATATGCATCACGATGATACATTAAACCCGCTTTTGCCAGAGCAAAGCTCATATGTAAAGACTGTAGCCACAATATACTGCACAATCATTGTGTCAGCTTGAAAGTTTGCAAGCAAGGACATTTCACTTCTAATCGATAAAATGCTTAATGAAATTAATACCTGTATAATGCGATTATAAAGTACACATGCTCTGCGAGACCTTACATTGCTAAAAAATTCAACTCGACATTTCAATCACTACATAAGAACCAGATATCTTAACTCGAGGTTGTTTTGGCAAAAATGTCTTGCAGATTAACGGGAAAAAGGAAGAACAAGACTTACGACCAACGGTTAGGCAGCATTTTCAGTGCAGTCTGATCTTCACATACCATGTCGTCAAAACACAGCTTTAAACGAGTAGAGTTACGCAGGCCTTTAAAAGTACAAGTCTTCAATAAACTGATATGATCCTCTAAAACCAAGTTTAGTAATCTGCTAATCTGTGTCGTAACGAGTATGAAAAGAAAACTGGACAATGAAGTTTTTCCGTTACGAAGATTAATTCAGAAACATGGAGCTATATTTTAACCCTTTACCACACAATCTCTTGTTTTTAGGACCCTGATGAAAATAGCTTTTTTAAAACATTTTGGGAAAGGTAGAAATTGCTGTTAACAAGCATTTTATCCATATCTATAATGTTTTCTACCCCTTTAAAGACAAATACCATCATATGAGCCTAATTTAAAGTATTGTCTCCAAATGCTTTTAATTTAGACAAGGCTACAATTTTGTCATCTGGTGAAGGATTGAGGACAATAGACGTACCTGGGAGGCCATTTCTAAATTAAAGTGCAAAAAATTTATAAATAGAAGACGGATGCCATGTCTTTTTGTTTAAAAGTTCTTGATATATGTTCACCATTTATCACTATGGTGTCCGTGGTTGTGGGGCAGGGCGTCGGCTTCCATTCCCTGGAGCCGGTATCAACTTTGGGACTGTTCATTGGCCCACACATTCGGCGCGAGTACTGGCGTAGTTTCCAGGAAGCAGAATCGAGGGAGATTAGTATAAGTTGAAAGACCTTGTTTCTCAATCCATGAAATTTGAAATAAATATAATTACACTGTACCATTTATTACTTCATTGCGCATATCTTTATACTTTCCTACTGTTATCTTTTATAAAAAAGTCATGAATTGTGCATATCTGCAGTCTTAAGCCTTAAGTTTTGATAGTACATGTAGTTATGTGTTTGCAGCATTTGTTATGATAATATGGTTACTTTCAACGTATTGCACTACGATTGAGCCATACTCTGGCAAAATGGGAGTTAATGCATTTTCATGATGCATGGTACTAAGAGAGTTATCTCGTAAATATTTATCAATAAAATCTATTTTTTCTAACACCTGGCTAAATAATGGGGTAGAATGGTTCTTGGACATGCTGAAATTTGACCAAAAGCAAAAAGTTTCGACACAAGTCAGCCTGTGCGGACTGCACAGGCTGTCTTGATCGATACTTTTTGCAGATGCTTTCAACCCCTTTTTCGCAGAATATGGCTCAATTATTTTAGTGTGTGTGTATGTGTAACATTTGCATTAATAGCCTTTTAATCAAAGACTGTGTGTGTATACATTTTAAACTCTTTCAACATTGTTATGCTGTATTTATTTTGATAGGCCTAGACGCCGTTATCATTTTGACAGTATCACTCATGATAATATTTACCTCAAAACCCAGGTCACACATGATATTGACTTACTGCGCAGCAGGATTCTCTTCAGAAAAAGGAAGACCACCACAATGCCAGCTAAAGTACATGGACCTAAATACTTTACGTTATTTTGTACTACAGGTTGTGTGGTACATTTGCATTTAAATTGTAATTTAAAAGGCTCAAAAAAGGCCAAAAGTAAGCAGTGGGAGTTGCAAATTCAATTAAATTTAATTCATACCATTTAAAAGTATGGGCACTCTTTTAAATATGACAATCTGTTATTGTATGATCGGTCCAAGTGTTAGTCAGTGGCAGGAAAATGAATATAGTATGATTTAAATTTAAAAACATTTTAACATCCCAATTGTTCACTTTTGGCCGCTACTGTGACTTTAATATAAACATGCAAGCTACATGACCAAAGCTGTCGATGCGTCATAATACAACATTTATTCATTACATTTCTGTTGTGCCTAAGTTAGCCGTGCTTCTTAGAAGCAAAAGCTACGTTACAAAATCGTTGATTTTTGCAAGCTAATAGCCTTTTTAGACCTTAATTTGAATGTGGCTAAAATACATGTAGTAAAGTTTGTCTTCGATTGGGCAGAACATATCGCTGGAAAGGAAAAGATGCTGGCTAGTTACCAGCATGTTCTTGTTTTCCTATATTGTTTTCAAAAAAGCTTCTTCCGTTGAGTCGTTTAAATATGACCGTGTTTGAAAAAAGAATTAAATCTTGATTGACTGTCAACTTTTTCACGTTATACAAGTAGATTTTCATTAAATTTTGATCATCCGCTGCAAGTATGACTCAGGGAGTAGAGAGTCGAGCGAAAGCTTTGGAAGTCATATAAATAGAGGATTTTTTTTTTCGGTGAAAGATCGAAATTTATTTAGTGAACATCATCGGTAATATTTTCACGAGTGGCTGCCACTCGTGAAAATATTACCGATGATGCTCACTCGATGAAATAAATTTCGATCTTTCTCCGAAAAAAAAAAAAATACTCTATTTATTTCATGCTTCTAACCCCTATTTCGTTGGAACTTAGGTCAAAATCCAGCACAGTTGTTTTCGGTAATTTCCCGTGGCATAACCCCCTCACATCACAACGCATTACAATATTGCGTAAAGCGCGAGAAATATAGCCGTAAATTACGTCATATTTCCCTCCATTTAAATGGCACGTAGGTAACTAGGGCGCGGGAACTACCATTTCTTCGATTGAAGAGTTAGAAAATATAAACTCGGTATTTTCACTGGTCGTAACTATGAAATACCAAACCATAACCCTCCCTTATTTCTCGATAAACTCCCGAAAAGCATTAAATAAAATTTCATAAAACCATTTTCTTTACGACTTATTGTTATCGACCAGACAACTAGCTACTTTCCAAATGTTCCCGTGTTTTAACTATCCCGACTTTTGTCGACCCTGAAAAAGAAGGCTTTTGAAAACAATGTGGGAAAAGGAGAAAATGAACCATCATTTTCTCCTTTTCCCACGTTTTCTACCCCTCTCAAAACAAGTTTTACTTTTTGAGTCACATTTATTTTGTCGTCTGCAAATGCTTTCAATTTGGACTCGTGTAAAATTTTGTCGCTTTGTAAAGAGTTAACCGACCTTGATGGGGGGAAATTTTTGAAGCATTCCGAAAAAAGGGGAAAAAAAAATGCTGACATTCACGATACATTGTTTTTATTTTTATCCTTTCAAAGACATAACCTATTATTTCAGCCCCATTTAATTTTACCTTTATCAAACGACAAAGGTAGACTAATCCAAATTGAAAGCGTTTGCAGATGACATAATAAATGAAAATTAAAAATAGAAATTCGATTTAGAAAACATTGTGGGAAAAGGAGAAGTGCTGGTTACCAGCATTTTCTCCTTTTTCCCACAATGTTTTCAAAAACTCTCTTACTCAGGGTCGTCAAGTCTGTGGTAAAGGGTTAAAATGATTTGAGCAAGTGTTATCGATACGGACAGTTCTGAAATGTCATCTGGTAAACAGATACAATCGAACCAAGTGAAAATCATTCCGAGATAAACAATCTGCAAGCGAAAATCAAACAAAATAATTGATAAGATTTCGCGGGACGAATATAAACTGAATGCTATAAATTTAACTTCTATGAGATTTTTTTTTTGCCGGAACAGTTTTTGTTTTGCAATTTCTGGCTCCGTCATTCACGCTGAACGTTTCCAATTAACACGGCAAAGATTAGGAATGCAATTAATCGGATCCATACAGCATTACTGCAAATGCATTTGATGCGTCAAATCTTCCTATTATTATTGATGTGTTATTTTTAAAGTTTCGATTCAAACGTTCAAATATCGATAAACAACTTGCTTTTTTTTTTTTAAATTGAAATATTGATGTAGTTCCATTAACAAATACCCATATCAGACATTTCTTTTTTTTATATAGCAGACCACTAAAGTCTTTTGAAAACATTGTGACAAAAGAAAAAAAATGGTCATCACCACCAATTACTTCTTCTGCCACAATATTTTCAAAGGATGAAAACCATAACGGTTATTTATATTGATGGCCCACAATTGAAAAGGACGTTTTCGAAGTTCTCTAGCCGTACTTGCATCAGGAGATAAAGGGTGTATGGTAGAATCTGCTAGGTACAGAAAATATTCCTAGAAATGGGATCGCCCAGGTGATTGTGATGCTTCATGCCCTGCCCACAGAGCGATCAGTCTTAGCCAATCAGGTGCTTAGTCTTGGATTTTAGAATCAAATGAGTTAAAGAGTCGTTGATAGTTCGGCTGTGGTTTCCGTTTACAGAAAATATGAAAAAGCGATAGTTTCAGACGTATTGTCATTAACAAATACTGATATCTGTTTTCATACGACGTAACAGCTCAGTGAATTGAATGGTGTTTCACGCCGCTTTCAGCATTATTTCAGTCATATCACGGCGACAACACACATATTCATGTATTTCCTGGGTTTCACCAGTACTAACTAAGCCTCTGAATTGTCTTGCCCAAGAATACTCCCACGAAAAACCCGGAGGATTCAGTGAGGCTCCAACCTGGAACCTCCAGGTTATGAGTCGTAAAATTGACCACTGAGCCACGCAGGACCCCTCCTCTCAATTGAACACGTAGATTTCAGTGATGTGTTCGAATTATTGCATATTCCAAAAGTTATTTTCATCTGTATGCTCTGTAATCTCAAACGAAAAACATGGCTGAGTTCTCTCTTTTCAACCAGTTGAGGGTCATGCCATCTCTGAACCCCATTAGCTAAGCGAGTAACACATAGGGCTAAAATTTCATGGGCTCCTGGTTAGCCTCCTTGCTCGATCGATTGTGTTACAAGATTGAAAGCAGCCAGTAGCTTGGGAAAGAGTCTGAAGTGTCGCTATGGCTGAAGAAGTACCAAGAGGTCATAGATAAGCCCTTGACCGCCGTGTTATTGTTACTGAAATAATACCTGTAAACAGATAAAAGAGAATATCAAGCTGTGAATGATACATGCAGTGTAACATTAGTGACTCTTGTCATCACAACAATTTCCGGTCATGGCACCCTCGCCTTTAAGTTAATTGTGTTAATAAATAAAAGAATGCTGAGCTTAACCTGCAAATATTTGAGTCTGTATAAGTAAATGGCACTCGAATGAAATATAAACATCGTTAATAATTAATGTGTTTACTTTAAACAGACAGTTAGCTTTTAATTAGAAAGCATTCATGCTTGAATTAGAAAAAAAAAAATAAGGTAAATAAACCACGAAGTGCATTGAGTATAAACTTAGAGGTGAAGGACAACTGTACAGTGTGAATAGTCCCGTAACATTAAAGTGCAAAGGGCATTTTTTGTGAGCAGAAGAGACTATTCTTGACTATTCTTGCAATTGTAAGATCGTTTTTGGCACATTTTTGTTCTGTGAGACCGAACAGTGTAAACCAAAGATCAAACTGTGAACAAAGAAAATTTACCTACATAAGGGATATATTCTTTCAATAAATTCGGTTACGTGAAAATGTATTTGCACGACCAGGACAGTCAAGTAAAAGTATATTTGAGCCACCCTCTGGCAAAAGGCGGCTTAATGCATCTCGGTGATGCATGCCACCAAGCAAGTCATCACATGATCATGGATAAAAAAAGTCAATTTTATCTAACAACCGACTGAATCACGCGGTTAACTGGTCCTTGAACCTACAGAAAATTGACCAATAGCAAAAAGTTTTGGCCTAGGTCAGCCTAGGTGGACTATGCAGGCTTACCTGGGTTGATACCTTTTGCAGATGAACTAAGCCCCTTGTCATAGAGCATGGCTCATTTCTAGGTAATTATACCGCATAAGCAAAGAGTGTCATGGGAACAGTTCTAGCCCTACACATGTAAGCAAATTGATGTTTCTTTAGTAATAAAATGCCGCAGAAATCTAACATTTTTTTTTCATACAACAGCATTACTTTGACAACACATTTACTTGTCACTAGCTACAGCCTGTTAGCTCAATGACTGCTAAAATCAGGGTAAGTGCAGAAAAGAGGCCTGCAAAATTGCTAATATCCTCAACTGACCAAGACCCAGACTTAAAATCCTCAATTCAATTTGACGTTCTTTTTGAGACTTATCAATGGGAAAAAAAAAAGGTTAAAATGATGGTTTAGGAAGTGGTAGAAACTCGTGCAGGGATGAAATTCTGTGTAAACTTAGGGCATAGTCCGTGTGGAACGTTAAATTCATTAAAAGAAGCTGGAGTAAAGCCACAATTGAAAAAAACTCTGCAGTTTTTGAAGTGTTATGCGTGGTTTCGAAAACGACGAAATAGTATTGATCCGACAGACAACACCGACATAATATAGATTTTAACATAACACATAAATTCAGCTCTATAAACAGTGCAACGGAAGCGTGGTAAAATTCTATACATAATGACGTCATTCTATATAAAGTAAGTCGCCTATGGCTGTTCCATGTCTCCACCCTCAGATATTTTGTCAATGAAAGTCACCTGACCTACAAACAAATCGTCATTTTCGACGAAGGAGATAGGAAAGACTCAAGGATTTACCGATATTTAGGGTTTTTGATAAAAATTGACGATGATTGAACTATTGAAATATTACCAGTAACTATATGCAAATCAAGTGTCATTTCGTATTTAAGACTAACATCAAAATTGACCGTTGTTGCATTGGAAATGTGATTGGAAATGGGTGGAGAAATATTTAGAGTATTTGAATTGGCTGCGATTCTAATGCTTGACGATACATTTATTCTTCTTTGAAAGGGAGAAAAAAAATTGTTAAACTGCATTTTTTTTTATGCCTAAGGTTTTATTGAAATTTTGATTTTTCTTCAGGGCATTTGGTTTTACTTTGTTTTTTTAACTGCAAGGGAATTAATCTGCATCCGAGTTTTTATACTAAAAATGAACTTGATTTCCTTTGATCAAGAGATGATCATGTTAGAATCGAAATAATCTTTCAATAGTGGTTTATTGTTCAATAAAACCACGCATGTGAGTTATGAGGTGCAATGAATAAACCACTTGGGCTATCGCCCTCGTAGTTTATTTATTGTGCCCCATTACTCACAACCATGGTTTACTGACCGAAAAAACCACGGTAAAAAGATTATTTGTAAATTACGTCTTAATGAAATGACGTTAATGTCGTGGCGTGCTCCGGGTAGCCTTTATGATCATTGTAAAAGGAGTCGTAACATTTTCGACTTTAAATCATTTTTTTTTAAGCTTTCCAGTTTTGTCCGTGATGAACAGATCTTAAACATATGAAAAAACAAGTGTAATAGCACGAATAGTTTTAAATCACATAATCCACGAAATGTTTGCTCAGCTCCCTTAGTTCTACATTTATAAATAATTGTTACGCGGGACAGATGCTATGAAAACAGAGCAATCTGCATTTAACTAAACTTTATAGAAATTATATGAGTCATGCTCTGGCAAAAGGGGGGCTTAATGCATTTCCATGGTGCATTGTACTAAGCAAGTAATCATATGATTATGGACCCATAAAATAAATTTTGTCTAACGACTGACTGAATCTATAGGAAGAGTGGTCCATGGACATGCAGAAAATCTACCAATAGCAAAAAGTATCGGCCTAGGTATCAGCTCTGCGCAGCTGACCTGGGTTGATATTTTCTGCAGATACATTAGATCCCCTCTTTACACAGCATGACTCATATGTTTATGACGCCGCTTTTGTCTCGCCGACCACTTTTGCAAACAAACGCGACAGAACGGCAATTTGTCTTCTTGTCACACAATTTCAAACGGTCAAGTTATACTGTTTAAGTCTTCTCATAATTATGTGAATAAAACACCTTTCTTAAAAAAAAAAAAAAAAAAACTGCAGATTTAAAATGTCGACTACAATTCCTGCTACACATTTTTATCCCCCGCCGAAAAGGCGGCGGGGGATATGGTAATAGTCTCCGTCCGTCCTTCCGTCCTTCCGTCATTCCGTCCTTCCGTCCCACATTTTTGTCCGGAGCATATCTCCAAAAGTATTTGAGATATCAACTTCAAACTTCACAAGTGGATAGATCTCATTAAGGAGGCGTGCAGTGTACAAGAACCATTACTCTATCTTCAGTATTTTTGGAGTTATTGCCCTTTGTACATTTTTTTTCTGGAATTTTTGTCCGGAGCATATCTCCAAAAGTATGAAAGCTAGGAACTTGAAACTTCACACACATATAGAACTCATTGAGGAGGCGTGCAGTGCACAAGATCCATTACTCTGTCTTCAGTATTTTTGGAGTTATTGCCCTTTGTACATTTTTACTTTGAATTTTTGTCCGGAGCATATCTCCAAAAGTATAAAAGCTAGGAACTTGAAACTTCACACATATATAGAACTCATTGAGGAGAAGTGCAGTGCACAAAACCATACCTCTGTCTTTAGTATTTTTGGAGTTATTGCCCTTTGTAAATTTTAACTTTGGATTTTTGTCCGGAGCATATCTCCAAAAGTATAAAAGCTAGGAACTTGAAACATCCCACGCATATAGAACTAATTAAGGAGAAGTGCAGTGCTAAAGAATCATAACTCTATCTTCAGTAATTGTTGAGTTATTGCTCTTTGTAAATTTTCACTTTGGAATTTCGTCCGGAGCATATCTCCAAAAGTACAAAGGCTAGGAACTTCAAACTGTATACACTCATAGAATTCATTAAGGAGAAGTGCAGTTCACAAAAACCAAAACTCTGTCTTCAGTAATTTTTGAGTTATTGCACTTTGTTAATTTTTACTTTGGATTTCTGTCTGGCGTATATCTCCAAAAGTATAAAAGCTAGGAACTTGAAACTTCACACACATATAGAACTAATTAAGGAGAAGTGCAGTGCACAAGAACCATAACTCTATCTTCAGTATTTTTGGAGTTATTGCCCTTTGTAAATTTTTACTTTAGATTTTTGTTCGCACATTTCCCATTCTTGGCCAAGTTTCATACTTATGGCATAAACACAAAAAAGTTTTATAACTCTTGTATGCATTTTAAAAAGAAAAAGTGTCTTTTTTTCTTTTTCAGAAACTTCAATATTGATTAAGTTTTAATGTTTTGTAGTTATTATATCATGTTAATGCCAACTTTCATAACTTGGACCTGTATTTCAAAAAAGAAAATATGCTTGTTTTTTTATCTTCACTTCAAGCTCTTATTTCGGTGCTGTGTTAGAAAAAGCCCAATCGGCGGGGGATCTGGTGCTTGACAAGCACTTGTTTTTTTTTCAAATACAATTTAAATCCAACTGACGCTCAAAGGACATACTTTCGAGTTATTGAACGTTTGATGAGTCAAAAATCGACATATAAAGGATTAAATACCAAAAACTATTTCCTGCATTTACTTTCGATTAAAGTTTTTACTTTATGTAAAATAAATTTGATGCCAGGTTCGTACATGTATCTTGTACTCTCCCATCGCAGATTGTACTGCACTAATTAATACGCCACTGACCCAGAAGTAAAGAATCCTTAAAATATTGCAAGCTCAAGGTTATCTTAGCCAGGATTGCTCTAAAACATGTCGGACGGTGTAGGTGCTAGGTCTGACTGCACGTTTTGGGCAGTTTGAACTTGATGTACACACCCTATGAAGGTATTTAGCGTTTCTTCATGCCTATGAGGTACCTGTCTGTATTCGGTCAATGAACGCGATTTTAATGGACATGAAACGTATTTAATATTAAAGAACGTTAATTGGAAATAAGACACGATTATGCAATACCAGGAAATACTTTTGTACCGACAAATCAACGTCGGTGATTCTCCAATGACAGCTTTGATTATTAAATGGCCAGGCTTTGTCCCGAAACAATCAGACTGTGGTCCATTATTTGCGTTGTCTTGCCTTTTTGATGATGTAAATGCTTTGTTAAAATTATGTTCATTTCAAAGAAGAAAGCGGTGGATTCACGTTATTGTTTTCTAATTATGGCGATGCTATAGCACTGTTCATGCGCAGAGATTTACACAGTTTTACATACTTTGTCTTATTAAAATACTGTACAAGCTATGACAAAATGGTAAGGCAATAGAATAGTGACACGCAATCCACAATCTGTCGTCATAAGCAAATATGTCGATGGCCTTAGCTTTGAACATTATACAAAACCTTACGTCATGACAATCAACATAGGTAAAGACCAGATGTAGCAAAAAGGGATTTTCAAACCCTTGTATTTCCCTGAAACTTGAATTATGCGTGGAGCATACAGCAGGTGGTTTCAACTCATATTGTTGATGTTGATGTGCAGCACCCGAATTTCCCAACTATTTTTTAAAAACCTTCTCAGGGTTATTCTTCAAGGTTTTCTAAATTTGTAAGTAATACAAGTTCTGATTAGCTACACCATTTGGTTTCAAATTTATAAAAATCTTAGGGAATAAGACAAAGAATGCTCTTAGAATGGTTGGTGAATACGGCCCCTGGATTAAGTTTTTTTTTTTTTTACGTTTAGGTAGGTCATAAAATACACCAGCATATTTAGATATCTAACGTTCGTTTCACTCGGTCTTAGACGATAACATTTTACACTGGTTCCCATTGAAATTAATATGCAGATACAATACATGTTTGAGATGGGGAACGAAGCACGCCAGCTCAGATTTACCATGTGAGAAATTGAGGCTAAAAAATCTGATTCTGGGGTACCTAACATTGTAAAATCATAACCTGGAAAAACAGTACTATTAAGAAAGCATTTTATTCACTTTGGCATCAAGGCATGACTAAAACGTTAACAATACGGGAACTTACACAACTTGGACGATAAATATGTAAAGAATCCACCATTATCATAACACAATCTAAAAAAGAGTGTTAAAACAGACTACCCTGAGGCATGCGTAAGTATATGCCATATATGTATCAGTTCTACCAAATAGCGTCAACAACCGTCAACAAGTGCCATGGAAAGCTCAGAAGTACCATGAAAACTCTTGTGGTAATTTCTTCGAATAGGATTGCTTTATTTGTCTAGATATTACTTAATAATACTTCTCACTTCGTTTCATTTTGACATTCTATTGAACCCCCTTCCCTCACACACACAAAAAAGATAAATTTGATGTTTGCTCTAAGATTTACATGAAAGATACCTCTCAGCTCTTTCAATGTCTGCTTGCTTTTACTCAATTCTTCCTAGTAACACTACGTGCTTATTATTTGGTACAACAGTTAATTTGAATGAGTAGAAAACACCGAAAAAAAACGTTACCAGTATTTTCTTTATCTGTCCACAATATATTCAAAACTTACCTGTGAGACCTTGTTTATTTGTTGTTTCTTTTTTCTTGTCATGAAAGCCAAGATACTGCACACAACTCTTTTTTTTAAAGACTATGATTATGACCTTACACTAGTTGTTTGTATTTTACAATAAAAAGATATGTGAATGGAATACCTTGATAATCCGCCATAATCTTGCGATAATTCGATCTATAAACATACATGTAATTTTTTAACAAAAAAGCTTTTTCCAGGATAATAACGACAGAATTGGTGTATTTAATATTTTAAATTCGTTTTGCTAAAAGAGCAGCTGTTTGTAACAACCAAGTAGTCTGTGTCCCACAGTTTTTCAAAAGATGTCATGATGGAAACTTAAGGTCGCTTGTGCATGGAAACGCTGTTTCTACTATATTAACAAATAAACTATAATTACAATGTACATGTACATGTATATATGTACACAAACTCTGTTCCCTGAGATGCCATGCATAGATGCGTAACATATTGTATTTACATTCTATTACACCACCATCATATGCAAACTCCAATTCACTTTAGTACGAGGGGCAAATTCTTGTTAGTAGCAAATGCTACATTTCCCACATCACTTTCCAAAATTTCTTCTACCATATAAAAGAATATTGAGCAATAACATGTATATGCAAACTTTACAAATGACAAGCATTAAAAGTAAGAAAACATTGTTTTAATGGTATGAAACTGTTTGGTATAAGCAAATGCCCGTTAAAGGTTAATCAAAAGAATAAAAAGAAAAAGAGCGTTTGCATCTAAAAACCTGAAGTATAGTAAGGTTGAAGACGAGTATCATTCTTTGCTAATCCGCCCTGCTTATAATGACTTAGAACATTTTTTTAAGATCATACATGTAATGGGGGGTATGTTTAAATTAATCCACCTCTCGAACAGTAAAAATATCGGGGTATTAAATCCTACTAGATTTTTCTACATCAAGGCAAGTGAAAAGTCGATGATGAAAGGATTTTGTTAACGTACAGTATGAAAATATACATCAAGACATGTTATCAACAAAACTCGATAAATTTTTCTCTTCTCACTTGCCTACGAGTTAGTGTAGAGCAAACACATAATTTGATTTCCAACAATATTTCTTGTTCATTTAATTTTCTTATCTTTCAGTACGTAAAGACGTAAAGAAAGGAAAACCTTTTGTTTTGATCCAAGATCGGGATATAATTACATTTATGAACACCAAAATTCAATATATTAACGACTAGCGAAGTCACTCATAGAAATATCAATTTTGATGTTTACTCGGTGACCTTATAGTTTGAGCTTAGACCTAAACAAATAATTGTCTTGAATATCATAGCCTATATTTTTTTTATCAAGTTTGTTGAATGATATATACATGATTCTTCCCAACAGTTCAGTGGCCTACAACACATAAAACAACAGTTATTGGTGATTAATATAAAAAAAAAAAGATCAATAAGCAATGATTTATATGCCCTGCTAAAAGGTAGGCAATAGCGACATATTGTTAGTCTAGGCTTTGTTCTACCATACTTCGTAAATCAAAATTGATTAAAGTTCAGTTATTTCTGTCAAAATGGATAACAAAATGACCGTCAGTAAATCAGAACTGAACCTTGTCGGTCGATGGTAATTATTGTCAACCCTTCTCCAGCCTCAAATTGGTGAGAGGCGCTCTGGGAAAATAGGGTTTAACCCTTATCCTGCTAAATAATTGAATGAAACTTTCAAGCCGAAAGTAAAAACCCCGATGTTCCTATTTCAAACTTAATTTTTGGAGAAAAATATTTCATTATCGGACAGTGTAGATCTGAGATCAGACTGCACGTTCTGTGCAGTCTGATCTTGATCTACATTGTCCGCAAAAGGTCAGTGAATCGCATAGTAGTCTAAGGATTAATGCATTTCCGTACGTCATTATACAAATCAAGTCATATGATTATGGATCCATAAAATCCATTTATGCTAACAACCGATTGAAGGGTGGGGGGAATAAAATGGTCAAAGGACATTCAGGACAATAGCAAAAAGTATCGACACATGTCAACCTTCGCAGGCTGCTGCTGTTTGCAGATGCAAACCCGCTTTTCACAGAGCATAACTCGGGTAAATACATGTATATTGACTAAGATATTCAAATTTTACGACTTGGTCAGAATATATATAGAGGATATTTGTTTTTTTCGGTGAAAGATCGAAATTTATTTCATCTCGTGAACATCATCGGTAATATTTTCACGAGTGGCGCATTTTTTTCGGTGAAAGATCGAAATTTATTTCATCTCGTGAACATCATCGGTAATATTTTCACGTGTGGCTGCTCCACTCGTGAAAATATTACCGATGATGTTCACGAGCCACTCGTGAAAATATTATCGATGATGTTCACGAGATGAAATAAATTTCGAAATTTATTTCATCTCGTGAACATCATCGGTAATATTTTCACGAGTGGCTGTGCCACTCGTGAAAATATTACCGATGATGTTCACGAGATGAAAGCAGCCACTCGTGAAAATATTACCGATGATGTTCACGAGATGAAATAAATTTCGATCTTTCACCGAAAAAAACAAATATTCTATTTATTTCATGCTTCTAACGCCTTTTTTTTTTTTGTCGAGACTTCCATAAAAGTCAGTACAAACTCCCCGTGGTCGGTATTCTCACTGGTCGTACCCGTGTAATATCGAAAAATATTTTCACCGCTATTTCTCGATATCCTACCGGAAAGCATGAAATAAAACATAATGTTCTGTGAAGTCTAATCAAAATCTATATTGTTCATAGAAAAACATTAGTCTCGTATGAAAGTAGGCTTCAATTTCATCCAACCGGTCCCCCGTCCCCCATCTCTACCTCATCTCTCTCTCTCTCTGTCTGGAAATAAGAATGCCAAATCGAAAGAATCATCAAACTAATTTGTTCAATTCTGGACCATAGGCATTCAATAGACACACAATCTCAAATTGTCACGTTGAAGAAGACTGTCGAAGACGAGTCAACCGTAAAGGAAAAAGTCGCTGATATTTTGAAGACCCATTGATTCAATTCGTTTGTCTATGGCTCCCTCCGTCTTCATTAGCTCCCTCTGTCTATGTCTGTCGCTCTCTGTCTCTCTCCCTGTGAATTCAGATAGCTCAATCGAAGGCACTAAGGGCTTACAAAGCAATGGATTGGAGTAACCGTACCCATATCCGGAAAAATGTACAACTCTGATATGTGGTCAATACAAATACAAATACAATCAATTTCTTGTCACCGATTAACTTCTCCCCGAGTAAAACCGTCATTGAACGAATGAAAACACTTGCATAATAAAACTTAATAAATGAAGCATGCACGAAATGCCAACATACTTCAGCTGGTAGTCCTGAAACATCTATATTTTTCAATATAAAGCGGCCTACACTCGATCAGTTTGATTGTCCGTAATATTGCAAATACATAATTATTATTGTCAATAATATTGAAAGTGGGTGGGTAACATTGCAGACTTGCGCAACAGATTTACAAATATGTACTGGCACAGTTATTTGTTGGAAAATTGTCAGTTACACCCATATACCCCAAATCCATTGGGCGGCGATTCCCCTGCGCTCATGGCGATCATTGGTGCTTCTCCAAAATCATCAAAATCGCCAAAGAAGCGCCGACATGCGCAAAATTTTGGGACTTGAGCGTTTTGAGGACGCTTACAGTACACCTCAATCACGATCTCGCTGCGCTGGTCACGCCGTTGTTGCGTTTTTACGGCGCTTGAGGTCTCTCCAAGACGCTTTTACTACGTTTTCACTGCGACAAGGGCTTCATGCTACGCTTAGTCTGTGCTTACTAAGTTTCTGTTGCAACCTTGCAAGGTCGCAACAGAAACTTAATAAGCACAGACTAAGCGTAGCAACCTAAGCGAAGGGGCTGTACTTCTTTCACGCTTTTTGATCGTTTCTCGGCGGTTTAACTGCTTTTGCAGCAGCTGACTATCAGCCTTTGAAGAAAATGATTCGAATTGGTCCAGTAGCTGTGCTCCTGTTTGGATTAAGAACAATATGTTGATAAGGCTTGGTGTTGAGAGACATAGGAAGAGGGCGAAAAGGTTTTGGGTCCGTCCATGGTTGTCTGCAGAATTTGTTCATTATTACTAACTTATGAGATAACCCAGGTTAGATCTAAGGAGTTTTACCGAATGGTGGCCAAATTCTAGATGGATACAGCCACCTAACAAAACGATTGTGGCAAAAAGGTATGCGCACTATTATTTAGGAAAACTCAATTCTACTGATCGGCGATTCTGCTACGCTTCGAAATTTCGGTCAAAACGCCGTGAATCGTAGCAGGAACGGCAGCAGCGTGGTAAAGAAGCGTATCGGAAGCTGCATGATTGCCACCTTACAGTGCTTGTTTTGGCCTTACTCAAAATTTATACAGCGTAATCGCCACAGACACGAATCGCCATAAAAGCGCAGTAAAACCGTAGCAAGATATCCATGCACACAGCAGTATCGTAGCCGAAGCGCCAGTAACGTGGCATTAGCGCAGTCGTATCATGCAAAACTGTTGATATTTGTCCAACTTCAGGCCTAGTTCAAGTGCCTTTTTGAAGTTGGTATAAATCTTTCGGATTCTAGGGCAAACTTTGTGCAAGATCTCGCTAAACATGACAGACTCCATTCACATTTAATTGAAAAATAAAGTTCTATTTTCCATCCTGAGTATTCTCATAAGTTGGTTATATTGACCAAATCGGAGCCTTCTCTCTGCAAAAAAAATCATCGACAGACCCAAAACATTTTCGTCTTTCTCTGTCTGGCTTGTCTCTCAACACCCAGCCTTATCAATTTCTTGTTCTTGATCGCAAGCTGGAGCACAGCTACTGGAACAATTCGATCCATTTTCTTCGAAGATTGATGGTCAGCTGGAGTTAAACCGCCACGGCCGATTTCAAATAGAAACGTTTAAAAAAAGGGCAACAGAAACGCAGCGCATGCGCTTAGGTCGTAGTAAGGTCGCAGCAGCAAACATAGTAAGCGTAGACTAAGCGTAGCCTGAAACCTCATGCCGTAGTGGAAGCGTAGTAGAGGTGTCTTGGAGAGACCTCAGACGCCATAGAATCGCAACAACAGCGCGACAGGATCGTGACCCGCGCAGCGAGATCGCTATTACTATAAGCCTACTGGAAACTCTTAAGTCCCAAAGCTTTGAGCGTGACGGCGCTTCTTCGGTGATATGGAAGGTTTTGGAGAAGTACCGTGAGCGCAGAGGAATCGCCGCCCTGCAGGATGGGGCTAGAAATGTTAATAATGATGACGACGTGTGGGGCCGCTTTAGCAATTATTTAGTTAGATTTATTGGCAGATATAGATATACTTTATGACAAGGTAAATAGGTTTTGTTGAGCACCAAAAGACAATCTGCTAACATGCAAACATGCAAGATGTGCAAGTAACATATGAATTCAGTACAATGCTGAAAATTATATGTAATGCAAATGATTTTAACGACTGAATCACTTCCTTTTCTATTGGAAACTAAATTTTGGTGATCAAGACATCAAGTTTTCCTTTGTTTTGTATAGTACAAACGAAGAAGTTGTTTTTTTTTTTCATTTCAAATGAAAAAGAAGAAGAAAAAAAAAAGAAAAAGAAAATGGTCTGCGAGTGTACCATTAAACATCAACGATTTCAGTGAATCGTTAAAAACAGCAATGTATTTATTTACAGAGCATGTTTGAGCCGAATTACTGCGTTGGATACAACAGGGGGTGGGTGAATGGGTGTCGTAATCAAGGGAGGTAACCTGATTTTTTTTTCCAAAAGAGAAATGCACCAGAGTTATTGCTCTTAATATGCCCCTCCCATAAATAACAAAAAGGCCACGTTTTGCTTTCTTTGCTTACTGTATTTAATGCCGTTTACAACATCATTTCAGATATATCGCGTTGGCCTGAGTACATATCCATGCTTTCCTGGATTTTCCTTCCACCAGTACTTACACAGTATTCTTTCCAAGCCACTGGCTTCCTTCCCACATGACCATCGTCTAAACAATTATCAATGGCGAGAGAGGAATGAATCCTGTCAAAATGACTATCTTCAGTCCTCGGAAAGAAATTGGCCAAGTGGGGATTCTAAGTGGCGACTCTGAAGATGTGTCCGTTACCGACTGAGCAACCGAATTCGGCACCATGTTTTGCAATTAATCCATTACGAAACAAAATTCTGACATGGGAAAAATGAAAACCATTGCTGGTAAACGGGGGCATTTTGTTACAACTGAAAGTTCCTCTTCTCAACATGCTGTTTCTAAAATGAGAACTAGAAGAGCAATGCTACTTATAGACGATGAAGGCGCCTAGTAGTGTGGATTACTTGCCCTAACACTATATTATCGTTACTTTTGAAGTACGGCGGGGTACCAAACTAAACTTCTAGCTGAGGTACTATTGCGGACAAAAAGACTGAGCCATCAGTCATTCCAGTAGAATTAAGCCATGCTGCATTTACAAAAAAAAAAAAAGAAAAATCGACTCAGGTCAGCCTGACCTTGGCATGTCAAAGGACCAGTTCCTTTCATGCTTTTCGGTGGATTATTGGGCAATAGTAGTGGGGAATGGTTTGATAATTTCACCGTTTCGACCAGTGAATTTACCGATTGATAAGCTCACTGGTACGGAAATACCGAGAGCTCCCTTGTATTTTGCAAGTCCCATCAAAAAGGGGGTTAGAAGCATCAAATAAATAGATTTTTTTTTTCGGTGACAGATAGACATTTATTTCATCTCGTGAACATCATACGATAATATTTTCACTCGTGGCTGCGCCACTCGTGAAAATATTACCGATGATGTTCATCTATGAAAAAAAATCGTTCTTTCACTAATATTTTTTATTTGTTTGACTGCGATTGCAAAATAACTGTATTATAACGAATGATACCGTAATATATGTACATGTATGTTAAACTTAGACGTGTGAGGGTGCACAGAGACGTAGCTACCCTTCCATTTACGGGATTCAGGGATGGAAGGACCGGATGACATACCCCTAAAACATTTTGAAAACCAAGATCCATACATTATGAGCTTTCTCAAGACGATCTGTAGTGCTGTATTTAAGCACTGAATATCAACAATATAACCCTGTACCAAACAACAAATTTTTAGAATTGTCCAAATTCAAGCCATTTCTTGACGACAAACAAAGTGTTAAAAAAAGCCTACAAAATATGTCTTTTAAAGAGTAGAAAGCATTGTGGAAAAATGGGAAAATGCTGGTTACCAGCACTTTTTCCTTTTCACACAGTGCTTTGGAAAGTCCATTCCTTGGGGTCCCTTAAAGTCGGGATTGTGTAGTAAAGGGTTAAGAAACATAAATCGACCGAAACATACTTCAGATGGCAGGTTTTTTTTTTTTTAATAGCCTACTTTATTTTACCTGATCCTGACCTTTATTCTGAATATATAAGTAGGCATATAAATAGAAATCCGACTATTATTCGCGAAGTTTAGTTTGCATTCGCTGAAGTTACGGAAGACTTTAGCTTTGTCTCCGTTTGGTACTTATAAACAAATGTAAGCAATTTAATTCGCGCATACCCTACGAAATATATGTATCTCCGTGACCACTCGGGACATATGACGAATGCAGCCCCGTGCAATGCCGAAGGTAAAAATAGAAGTTTATTTTATGTACATGATGTTTATCTCGGTCAGGTTACATGATGTTGTTACACTCAAAATCATGTGGATTCAACCGCATACTCTGTGATAGAGAGCTACGCACCAGGGATACCATTCACTAACTAAACTGCGTAGATTTACGCGATCTTTTGGAGATTGAAAGTGCACACACTCGATCCCTGCTTTAATTACCAAAAGGTCTGAGCTGGCGTAAAGTTATGTAAATATTTACTCAAATCGTGAAGTTATGCAGTTCAGTGAAACTTGTTTTCAGACTTGATGCTTGCTTACCTAAACTGCAAACGCAAATTTCGTGCGTGCGCATTCAAGAGAAAGGTATCCCTGGCGTTCATGTTCAAACAGTGCGTAAGTCGAACAAGTATATATTTCCCAAATCTACCCAAATCTTCTCCAAAAAGACCTTGGAAGATTTGGGTATTTCGTGCTGCCCAGGAGGGGGGGGGGGCACGAAGTTCCCAAATCTTCCCAAATCTACTCAAATCTTTTCAAAATCTCCCTTGATGTAACCAATACCATTACAGAATGGGCTAAAGTAAATAAATTTCGAACTACTATCTGATAAAAAGATATAAAGTAATTTATATTCCTGTTTTTTTAGGGTCTTCTTATTATTCCCCGACAAACAAGGGGCAGGGGGTATAGTTTTTGCTTTGTCCGTCCGTCCCTTTGTCCTTCCGTCCCTTTGTCCGCCCGTCTGTACGTCCGCTTGTTTGTCCGTCCGGACAGATATCTTCTAAAATCCTTGATAAAAATTGATGAAACTCCATACATGTGTTACTTATGATAATCCGCCGATATACTTTTTTTTTCAATATTATTTTAATGCCATGTCATGGGAAAAGGGGGCTTGATGTATATTTCCTTAATGGATCAATATCTCTTTAACTAATGGACACAATTTTATGAAACTTCATATTTATATTATTTATCATAAGTCACAGACAATTATACTTTTATTTTATTTAATGGAATGCCATGTGGTGGAAAAAAAGAGGCTTAATGTATAATATCATTATGGGCCAAAAACGAAAAGGCCACGTGTACATGCAAAACACAATATCTCTTATATATGTTTCTATCAAAAAAGGTCTTTTGCTCCGAGGGATATCATAATGTTAAAATGGCGTTAAACTCCAATACAAACAAACAAACTTAAATAGATACGTAAGATTTGGGAGAGATTGGGGTAAGACCTGGGACAAATTTTGGTAGATTTGGGTATGATTTGAGTAGATTTTGGAAGATTTGGGTATTTCGTGCCGCCGAGAATTACTAACGTTTTATACACTTCGCATAATTATTTAGAAAGAACTTCTGTAGGCCCCATACACGGACGTTTCCGTTACGCTTAATCATACTGAATAAAAAGCATCGATCGATGAATCCGATCTTTTGCTTTGGATATAAAGTGATTCATTTAAAGAGGTATAGGCCCACAGCTGAACTCTTTACCAAACGACGAAATTTTTTACTTTTCCAAATGGAAATCATTTGCAGGCGACAAAATAACTGTGACCCAAAAATTGAAATTTGTTATGGAGAAGATAGAAAACACCGCGGGAAACGGAGGAAATATTGGTTACCAGCATTTTCTCCTTTTCCCAAACTGTTTTCAAAAGGCGTCTTTCTCAGGGTCGTTAAAACACGGGATTGTGTGGTAAAGGGTTAAACAATTGATTTGATTTCGATGAGACAGACCAAAATTTGCCTGTAGGATGACCCCCGTCTCACCAAAGACACAAAAAGGTGACGGTTACCGCTGATAAGGGTGTGTTATACCATTGTCACGTGATCAAAATATTCGCGTGCAGCTCGTGCGTTTACTCGTGTTCATTTCATTGGCTATTTAGACCATCACTGAGCGTTCTGGTGTGTTTTAGTGACCCGCGTAAAATGTCGGCCAAAATATTGAAGCAAAAGGATGAAAAGCACTCTGGATTGCTCAAGGAATTGCACTCGATACCTGTGGTAGAATCAGCAGCGAGTTTTGTGGAGAATGCGAAGAAACAGAGCCGTGTCGTGAGAACAGGATTGGCCATTCTTGAATTCAGTTTTTCACCAGTGCTCAGTAGATTTACCCTTGGCTCACGTTTGTGTAAGTGCTATCTCTTTCATTTATTCTTTGTGTTTATATCACTTGCCCAACTTTGGATTACTTTATGTTTAGTATGCACATGTCAGTCTTCCCCATCTCCCCCGAGTCTATGTGTCGTTACATTGTTCGCACCTGGCTTATAAATAAGCATATGCCAGTATTTTTTTTTTTTTTAATTTCATTAAGTACATTGTCAATTTCATCCTATTTCTTTTCGATGGAAAATATCGCTATTTGGGACAGTGTAGATTAAGAACAGACTTCACAGAAGGTGCAGGCTGATTTTGATTTAGTAACACAATCAGCAAAAGTGCGTTGCTTTGCGCTTAGCGAGTTAAAGGTGTTCAAATACCACTCGGTTTGGCGTATGTAATGATTCTGAACCCTAGGTTACACCCCTGAATATTGTAACATTGGTATGACAAAGCAATTTCTTGTTGAAGGCACTTCTCAGAAAATGTGCAGTTAAGTAAAATTTTTATTACCCTCAAATTATTCTTATTAACCCTTTACCACACGAGAAAAAAATCAGACTGGTCCAAATTGAAAGCGTTTGCAGACGACAATTCCAGTGTTGCTCAAACGGTGCAATTTTCCTTTGATAGGGTAGAAAACATTGTGGGAAAAGGAGAAAATGCTGGTGACCAGCATTTTCTCCTTTTCCCACGATGTTTTCAAAAGGCTTCTTTCACGGGGGCTTTGAAAGGCGACATTGTGCGGTAATGGGTTAATTTACTTATTTTTTTTTTTTTTTTTTAATACTTTTGGTTGTTTATTCCAATTTACAGCAGAAAAATTAAAAAAAATCTTTATATTTTATGGTCAGTAATGACTTGGGGTTTGGTACATGCCATTTGTAAACAAATTGTGGAATAAGGAGTATTGCTTACTGTAAACAATTTTTTTGGTGCCAGCCAATATGCTTTCATTAATGGTCTGTAGCATATCAGAAACAAATAGTTGAGCATTATAGAATTCAGTGTCCTTGCGCCCTCTTTTAAATCCAACACCACAGATGTTTGAATTGTACATCTTTGAAAAAGGCAGCATTCAACCCTTTATTAGACAAAAAAATTTTGCACTCTACCAAATTGAAAGCATTTGCAGACGACAAATTAAATGTTGCTCAAATGATGATTTCTGTCTTTGATTGGGTAGAAAACCATGTGGGAACAGGAGAAAATGCTGGTTACCATCCTTTCCTCCTTTTCTCACACGGTTTTTAAAAGCCTTCTTCTTTAGGGTTGTTAAAAGTCAGGATTGTGTGGTAAAGAGTTAACGCTTCACGAAATGACAAAGTTGTGGACTAGTCCAACTTGATGGCATTTGCAGACAATAAATTAAATGTGGGTCATATTCATCAAATTTGTGCCTGAAGGAGTAGAAAACATTGTTGGAAAAGGAGAAAATTTGGTTACCAGCATTTTCCCCCTTTTCCAAAACGTTTCCAGAATTTTAATTCTTCAGGAATGTTAAAAAACTCAGGATTGTGTGGTAAAAAGGTTATAATCATTCTGGAGGAAGGAGAAATTATAACCAATAACAGAACATTTTTTTAAACAACCAATAAATACATTTTGGACCTTTATGTAAGGTCTTAAAGTTGTTTCACGAGGGGGATTTGTCGTAAGTTCTCCTGAAATAAACCTACATGTAGCCTAGTGGTTGTCAAGCACTAGAGTGACATAGATAAGTAAACTATCTGTGCGATATGACTTAAATATTGTTGAAAGATTCATAGACTCCTGTTCAAACTTACAACTTTATTAAATTTAAAAAAAAAAAATGTTTTTGACAGTTTCCAGTATTGACTCAGTCGCAGAAAAGGGCATAATATCATTGAAGGAGAAATATCCCAGTGTTACACAGTCCCCAGAAAAGGTAAGCTTGTTACAGCTCTTTGAATTATGGGTTTATGGGTCACATACCAAATCAGTGAGAAAGTCTTCTTGAGGGGTCCATACTCAGAATACTTAGAATGCTTAAGAAATGTAACAGGCTTTTTCTGGTATCAAAACAGTTATCTCCTCTTCCTATCTAAAGTTAAAGCACAGCTTTTACTTAAGTTGTAAGTGTTTCTCAGCCTCATATCACAGCTTATCACATCTGATCCTTGCTCAAGCAATAGAACAGTTTATTTAGCAATTTGTCCTTTTCCAAGCTACAGGCCACGAGTCCCTTATCTTTTATTCTTTTCTCAAGCTACAGGTCACAGTTAATGTATGTTCTCTTTACGTTACCCAAGCTATAAGACACAGTTTATATATCTCTTCCTTTCTCTTAAGCTTCAGGCTGTGCAGCCCAGTTGTCTTTTACGTTCTCAAGTGGCAGGCTAGCCTGGCATTCAGACCCTAGACTGATACCAGTCTAGTGGCTGGCTTCTGCTTGTTTATCACCTCTTTCTCCTCATGCTACAGTGTGCATTTACTCATTTCTTCTTCCCTTCTAAAGCCTATGGCCACAACTAAAATATCTTCCATTCTTCAATTACATGACACAACTTATTTATATCTTTCTTTCTCAAGCTACAGGACACAGCTTATTCAACTGTCCGCAAGACTGTCCGTGCTGTGATGGGTACCCCACCAGGCAGACTTGTGATCGCTGGACTTGACTGGGCCATACAGAGATCAACAGGCACTCTCAGAAGACTGAATAAAACCAAGCAAACCACAAATCCAGACAAAAATATTGCAAAGGTATCTTAAATTCAAAATTTTTGTAAAAAGTCAGATAGCACATGGTTCAACGCTTTAACCCTTTGCCACACAATCCCTACTTTTTACGATCCTAAGGAAGAAGACTTTTGAAAACACTGTGGGGAAAGGAGAAAATGCTGGTAACCAGCATTTTCTCCTTTTCCCACAATTCTTTTTACCCTATCAAAGAGAGAAATCATCATTTTATCTGCATTTGATTTGTCATCTGCAAATGCTTTCAATTTGGACCAGCCTACAATTTTGCCATTTGATAAAATGTTCAATCAATCCTCTCTGTAATCCCGAAGCCATCCAAAACTATTGTGGTTTGGTGGTAAAGTATAGGACTCGTAACCTGGAGACTCCGGATTCGAGCCTCACTGGAAGCACTAGGTTTCTCGTGGGACTGTCCTTGGGCAAACCACTTCAGAGCCCTAGCCTAGCACTGGTGAAACCCAGGACATACATGAATGTGTGAGCTGTTGTCGTTATATGACTAAAATAATATTGAAAGTGGTTAAATCAATTCAATAATTTGATTCAAATACATATCTGATGATTGTTTGATCCATTTAATGAATTTATGAGTGTTGTGTTATTTTTTTTCAACAATTCAAACAGATTCAGAATTTAACCCCCATACCACACAATCACAACTTTAAACCCTTTACCGAATGCCAAACTTTTAGACTTGTTCAAATCCAAGGCAATGAAAGTTTAAATATGGCTCAAATAACTTAAGCCCGCCCGGGTAGCTCAGTGGTTAGCGTGTCGGACTCGTGACCTGGTAGTTGCGAGTTCGATACCCGGTTGAGGCAAACTTTCTTTCCGGCGATTTTTCGCCTTTCACCTCTGATGCATGTGAGAAAAGTAGTCAGTGGCTTTGGAAAGAAAGTTATGTCAGTACTGGTGTGAGAAAGCCAGGAAGCACATAGGTGCGTCGCTGACCGCCATGATATGACCTAAGCTGTTAAAATGGCGTTAAACTCCAATACAAACCAAACCAAATCAAATAGTTTAAATTTCCTTTGGAAGGGTAGAAAAAGGAAATATAACATCGTAGGAAAAGGAAAAAAATGCTGGTCTCCTTTTCCCATAATGCTATCAAAAGCTTTCTTAATCAGGCTTGTTAAAACTTAGGATTATGTGATAAAGGGTTAACACCCCTGTGGAAGAAGGCTTTTGAAAAGATTGTGAAAAAAGGAGAAAATATTTGTATCCAGCATTTTCTCCCTTTTCTGCAATGGTTTCTCTATTTTCAAAATAAAAAACCCACCAGTTATGCCCCACTTTATATGTCGTCTGTAAATGGTTTGGATTTGAATAAGTAAAAAATCTTGTCATGTGGTTAAGAGTTATTTCCAAACTGTATCATAATTGTAGAGTTTTAACTGTTCATTATTTCCAATTATTTCCAAATATTGATTTCTCTTTTCCAAGGTCACTACAGAACATGCATATGCTTCAGAAGACAGTGGTGCTTATGAGCCAGAAGAGAAAACTAAGGTTAAGGAGCCACAATCAGCACTTTTTGCTCTAGCTGAAGAGGTGTGTGTTGACTTTTAGCTCACCTGCTCATGTAGTTTGTTTCTTCCTTTAGTGTTTAACCCTTATCCTGCTAAATAACTAAAATGAAACTTTCAAATCGATAGTGAAATCCCAATTGTTGCTACTTCAAAGTTTTTTTGGGGGAAAAAAATAACGCTTTAATGGGCAGTGTAGGTCAAAGAATCAGACTCTGTGTTCTGGGCAGTCTGATGTTGATATACATTGTCTGCAAAAAGTCTTTGAGTCGTGCTTAGCAGGCTAACAGTTAATGACCATCTACATGTATCAGGCGACAACATTTAAGCCTTGTCTAAATGGAAAGTGTTTGTAGACAACAAATTAAAAATGGCCAAAATGATGAAATTTATTCTTGATAGGGTAGAAAACATTGTGGGAAAAAGGAGAAAATGGTGGTTACGAACATTTTCTCCTTTTCTCACAATTTTCCCTATCCTTTCAAAGATATACTCTGTAAGAAGAGCTGTGCTCAGTTTGTTGTCTACAGATGTTTTCAGTTTGGACTAGTCTAAAATTTTGTAACCTGGTGAAAAAAAATCTAGATAAGATACATTTTATCTTGCAGGACACGGTGCAGTCTAGAATCTACAAACTTGGTGTCATCTACCCACTTGAAAAGCTGGTCAGTATTGTATTAATAACAATTTAATCAGTTTGATGCCAAAACGCATGTATTCTTGTTTGTACTCTACAGAATTTAATTTTTAAGCCTAGTTTAACCCTTTACCAGACAACAAAATTTTAGCCTTGTCCAAATTGAAAGCATTTGCAGACGACAATTTCGATGTGGCTCAAATGGTGCAACTTTCTTAGATACGGTAGAAAACATTGTGGGAAAAGGAGAAAATGCTGGTTACCAGCATTTTCTCCTTTTCCCACAATTTTTTCAAAAGGCTTCTTTCCCAGGGGCGTCAAAAGGCGGCATTGTACGGTAAAGGGTTAATTACCTAAGGACAAAATTTAATTTTCAACCCTTTACCAAATGACAAAATTTTACACTTGTCCAAACTGAAGGCATTTGCAGACAACAAATTAGATATAGCTCATATGATAGGATTTGTCTCTAAAAAGGGAAGAAAAAAAACATTTTTGGAAAAGGAGAAAATGCTGGTTGCCAGCATTTTCTCTTTTTCCAAAAATGTTTTCTAAAGGTTCCTTTTCTCAGGGTCATTAAACTTGGGATTAAGTGGCAAAGGGTTAAAGGCTGTGTTTTGAGTGGGCCCTCATGTCCTTTCATCCTTTGTGTTCACCCAGATGGAGCACTCATTGCTGAGTGGTAATGCTATTACATTTTTAATTTAGAGGCCGAGTATTTGATCCTCTGTGGTCACCTTGGAGAGCCCTTTGGTCAGGCAATGCAAAGTCCAAGCCAGGTGTTGTTGGATACATTTACATGGGTTGCCTGCAGTTATAACTGAAACACTGTTTAACCCTTTACCACACAATGCCGCATTTTGACGCCCCTGGGAAAGAAACCTTTTGAAAACATTGTGGGAAAAGGAGAAAATGCTGGTAACCAGCATTTTCTCCTTTTCCCACAATGTTTTCTCCCCTATCAAAGAAAAATTGCACCATTTGAGCCACATTAAAATTGTTGTCTGCAAATGCTTTCAATTTGGACAAGGCTAAAATTTTGTCGTCTGGTAAAGGGTTAAAGCAGGATAAAAACCAACCAAATTTTTACCTCGAATACCAACTCATGTACATGTAATATCTTACATACATATAGTACAAATAGTGTTGCACCCCCAGTGTTTTTACTGGTTTTGATTTTCTGGCGTTAATGATATGAAATGGGGTGAAAATTAGAATCTGGCTGCTGCAAGGACACAATTACATGGGTTGCCTGCAGTTATAACTGACATACTGCTGAAAGCAGGATAAAACACCCAACCAAAATATCAGATGGTTTTACACATCTGGAAAATAGTAGAAAAGAATACAGTGTTGTTCAATTTTTTTGACAAGACACACATATCTTTCTTTATGACCAACTCAGATTAAGAACCCATCTTGCAAGAATGGCCATAATTTTTGGACCACTTGTTTTGCCAATACCTGAACAGAGCCTCTGTTTCAATTTTAAGACTACCTATGTACAAAGAAATTCAGACGGAAGGAAGTATTGTCTTTAATTAGTGCTTCTATTGTATGTTTTTTTTTAGGTTTCCATTTTGAGATATATTAGATGGTATCTAGGCGGAAGTAAGAGAACAGAGAAAAGAGGTCATGGTGGTGGGGAGACGTCAAGACATGTCGCAAAAAGAACGGTGAGTTTTCAGAGAAATTGAAGTACTAATGGCATTAAATATCAATGTTCGTATTGTGGATACTCCAAGAAAACATGTGTCACAAAAATAGATATTGCTGTTTACAACTAATGTATATCTCACAGCTGTATGAATTCACAATATACATGTGGTGTGGGATTCGTTTTCCATTTTGTTTTTTTGTTGTTTTTTGACAGGAAAATTTACAAATTAACTTTTTCATCTATTACAGATAAAATCTCCACGGAAACGACTCCAAGTGGACATGTGGACGAGAGTAAAGCACTCTGCTCTCAGACTTCTTGGACTTAGGTCTAATACTCGTATACTTGGTGTGCTGTTTAGCAGTGCATGTAAGTTTTCTTTTATGGATTCAATACTTTTTGCTGATGCATTAAACCTTCTTTTGGCGGTGCATGGCCCATATAGTATCCATTTCTTTCTCATAATATTGCAGGCAGTTTTAATTTTGTGAACTTCTTAGAAATATTTTAAAACATATTTTTGACTCTATATATATATATATATATGAAAAAAAAAAAACATTTTTAGTTTTGCACTGTTCAATTTTTTAAAATATTTTCCCATAGTTAGCCTTGAAATGTTAAATCCTTTGTTGTAGTTTTATTTTATGTCAGAAGGAAAATGTCCAAGTTCATTCTCTTTAACCCCAAGGCTGCTAAACACGACTAAATGACTTTTAGCGGACAGTGTAGGTCAAGATCAGACTGATCTTGGATCTACACTGTCCAATAAGGAGATGCTTCTTCTCCAACAGATACATTTGAAATGGCAAAAATCAGTTTTATCATTGGGTCGAAAGTTTCATTTCACTTATAGCAGGATAAGGGTTAATTGACTTTTGCTATATCAATTGTGTAATTGAGCCTTAACTGTTGAATTGCTACTTTCTGTCCCCCCCCCCCCCACACACACACAGCCTGCAAAAACTATTTATGAAAACAGTATGGGAAGAGGAGTAATTTCTAGCAGAAAGCAGATTTCTTATTTTCCTTGAAGTTTATTTATGACTAAAAGAAAAAAAAAAAGATACTTTCCTTGCTTCTGACGGTTCTCCTTTGTGTTAAATTACCGCAACTCCTTTCCAAACAATCCTGTTTTAATGACCCTGTGGAAGAAAGTTTTTGAAAACATTAAGAGTAAAGGACAGAATGCCGGTAACCAACATTTTCCCCTTTTCCAACAATGCTTTCCACCTTTTCAAAGACAAATCCTATTACTTGAGCCATATTGTATATGTTATCTGCAAATGAGTTATGCTCTGGCAAAAGGGGGCTTAATGCGTCTCCATTACCAGCATTTTCTTCTTTTCTCACAATGCTTTGAAAAGGCTTCTTTCTCAGGGTCGTTAAAACTCGGGATTGTGTGGTAAAGAGTTAATTTAGTTTCTAGTATGTCTCAAAACAAACGGTACTAATGTGTCAACAATTGATGTCTTATAGCCAATGAACCTCTAAGCCCTGGGAATGCTGAACGCAAGCGTCCACATGATGAGATACTTACAGACGAGACATCAGGGTCTGACGATGATGACATTGAGGATTTCGACTTCGATAATTATATCTCTGAAGATGATCCAGACTATGAGGTAAGCCTAAGCTTTTACCACACAATTCAAGTTTTAATGTCCCCCGAGAAGGAAAGCTTTTGAAAACATGGGAAAAGGGAAAATTTGATAACCCCATCCATGAACAAAGTTCAGTTTTTGAGTCACATTTGTTTTGTCGTCTGCAAAGGGTTTAATTTGGGTGGCAAGTTGTTTTGCAAAGAGTTATCCCTTTACCAAAAGTATACTATGTTTTTATACCCCCCCCCCCCAAGGAAAAAAGCTTTTGAAAAAAATTGTGACAAAATGAGAAAATACCTAGTCCAGTAACTTGATGAAAACATAGTATCATGTAGTGAAGGGTTAAACACGCTGGAAATGAGGATCATTCATTTTTTCATAAACTTGGGTTTGATTTAGAATGCATGGTGAATAGGGACCCGGTTTGCAAGTTTTCAAAATACTAAATCCACAAATATTCTGTCTGTGGTTTGAACAAAGTCATTGCATGGGGTCCTCCATGACTTCCTGGATTTAACTCGTTACCAAACGACAAAATTTTAGACTGGTCCAAATTGAAAGCATTTGCAGACGACAACATAAATGTGATTGAAAAATTAAAATTTGTTTTGGTAAGGGTAGAAAACATTGTGGGAAAAGGAGAAAATGCTGGTTACCAGCATTTTCTCCTTTTCCCACAAGGTTTTCAAAAGACTTCTTTCACAGGGTCGTTAAAAGTCGGGATTGTGTGGTAACGGGTTTAAAAGCAAAGGTTTTGGGTTTTATCCCTGTTGCTTGTGTCCAATAAAATTACATGGTGCACCAAACTAAAGCCCCACCTTTGAGCGTTTGAGACCCACAAAATACATAAGGGAATGATTCTTGGTAAATCACGTGACAATAACACCATTATACCCCCAGTGGACAAAACTGTAGAAGATGCACTTTAAAAACCTTTACCGCTTGCCATAAAATTTTGTAAATACTTTCTAATGGACATTTTCAAGCTGGGTCAAGCTCTCATGATCGCTATTGCGAAGGGAGTAATTCCTCTCTAATGACTGAGTATGGTTTTTGTGATGCTTATGTTGGAGAGGAGCCAGGATAGGTACTGTGCTAGGTACTATGTAGATGTTCACCAGGAACAAATGAATGTGTTTGCTGGCAGTTATAATATTACTAACATGGAGCTGTACACCGCATGTAACACTAAGCAAACAAATTTCTGGATACATGTAGCTAGATAGACAGATTTCATTCCACACTGAAATATGATAAGATATCTGCAACAAGACATACATGTATAGAACCACATTATCACGTGGAACAAATTGGAAGGAGATGACTTTGAAACCATGTAAAATAGGGATATCGGTACACTACATGAGCTGAGTTTATTACATAAATAAATGTACCTACATGTATCAAAGAACTCTCATGTGGACAGAATTGACATGCTACCTCATTTAGTTATTTCTAGCTTGGCTGCTTTCGAAGAAAACATCGTGATATTGTCATAGCCCCGGTGTCTTGTGGATCATTGTCGTCTTCTGCATTGTCGTGCAAACCTTTGACATTTTCGAAAACTTTTAAATTTTATATTATCATCTCTGTCATTACTGAAGATATTTTCTTCAAACTTGGACTAGTTGTTAACTATCAAAAGGGAAACCCATACAACAAGGGCAGGTAACCATCGAGATATTTTTGACCCAGTTATGCTCCTTTTTTGACTTAACCCTTTCCCAAACAAGCCCTGGTTTTCAAGTGTCTGCAGCACAAGTCTTTTGAAAACACTGTGGGGAAAAGGAGAAATTGCTCGTAACGAGCAATTTCTCCTTTTCCCACAGTGTTTTCTACCCTTATTGAGAACTTTCTACCATTTTCATCAAATTTAATATTGTCGTCTGCAAACTCTTTCGATTTGGACCAGTCTAAATTTTGTCGTTTGGGAAAGGGTTAAGAATTTCAGGAAAACCAACTGCAGCTAAGCTTTGGCACCCGCATGCGATACTCTGTAAACCTTTACCAACAATTCCAAGTTTTAACAACCCTGAGAGGGAAATCTTTTGAAAATATTGTGGGAAAAGGAGAAATTGTAGTAACCAGCATTTTCTCCTTTTCAACAATATTTTCTACCTTTTGCAGACACAGTCCCATCCTTTTTTCTACATTCAATTTATCATCTGCCATTGCTTTCAATTTGGAGAGGTCTAAAATTTTGTTGTTCGGTAAAGAGTTAAACCTGTACTTAACAATCCCAAACTTGAACAGGTGTTTGGAATGAAGCTTTAGAAAACCTTGTGGGAAAGTAGAAAATGCTGGTAACCAGCGTTTGCTCCTTTTCCCACAATGTTGTCTTCTTCCCCTTCAAAAGTAAATGCAATCATTTGAGCCACATTTTGTTAGTCACCTGCAATCACTTTCAAATTGGACAAGTGAAAAATTCTGTTATCTGGTATAAAGTTTATAGCCCAAAAACCTTGTGTTATATTAGCCTCAAGACATGGACTCGGGTGAGGAATCTGTTGATACATCAGAAGGTGCGAGTGAGAGCGACTTTGAAGATGTAGTGCAGGAAGCACTGGCAGAGGGATGTAAAAAGGTATGTGCAGAGAGGCATCTTAGAAGCAGGGAGAGTGCCCACCTTACAACAATTCAGGAGGCAGAGGAATCATTTTGACCCCTCTACAAAATTTAGATTGTTTTTCATTTTGATTTAGACAGTGAAATAACTAATGAATAAATAAATAATGAATAAATAAATAAATAGCCAGTAAAATAACTATTTTTCCTGTGTAAAAGTATATTTAAGTCTGAACCATCGGCCCAACCACCATATTGCAAGTTGTTTCGGTGCAGTCTAATGGTGACTACACTGTCCACAAAAAGTAGGCTAATTATGATGGATGCTTTAAATATATTGCCAAGCCCCCGTAGCTCAGTCGGTAGCGTACAGGACTTGAGAACAGGAGGTTGCTGGTTCGATCCCCGACTTGTCAAATTTCTTTCCGAGGATTGATGATAGTCATTGCGATAGGATTCATACCTCTCTCACCGCTGACCATTGTTTCGACGATGGTTATGTGGGAAAGCAGCTAGTGGCTTGGAGAGAATATTGTGCGGAGTGCTGGTAAAAGAAACACCAGGAAAGCACCGATAGGAGCACTGGCCACCGTGATATAACTGAAATAATGCTGAAAACGGCGTTAAAAACCATACAGTCAATACAATTTAAATATATTATGCAGGTCCAGTCACATTACATAGTAAGTCAGCTAAGCCCAATGGCACACCTTGTACATGTAGCTCACATTGTTCCAATATACCATAGTAAGATCAAATCACATAGATCTACTCAATATTTGTTCGATCTCTTGCAGAAACACATATCCAGGGTGAGGTAATTTTGACTGAATGCCATAGTTCATGTTGAAATGCATAAGGCTTATCTCTGTGACGCCCGTGAGAAAATCGACATGCTTCCAACACGCTTGTCTGATCTGTCTTGAGGCACAAAATACTGTCTCGTCTTGCGGCACACAAAACTGTCTCCTTGCGTTTCAGTAATACCCATTACTACAATGGTCATACTTTGACAAACTTAACACTAGTGTTAAGCAATGCAGTTATTTTTAACCAATGGATTGTTTATTTTCAAGTGCAATGAACATTTCGGGGAAAAGAGCAGTTGTTTGTTGCTGGTATCTGCTTTTAAAAAGATATTCATTGCGGCAGTTGAAATGTCGTTTCAGCTGTATGAGAAAGCACTACATCTGGAACAAAATATTTGGAAGTCTCTTCCAATTTTCTTTGTTGCAGGAGGACTGCAGAGATACGCGTAAAAAAAGAAATGGAAAAAGCACAACACAGGGACCGCGGACGACAACAGCACCTAAGGATATCAAATCTACTGTGCCATCGGACAAGGGGTCAATGCCAGAATCCAGAAAAGTAACACAAGATGGTAAGACCACTGCACAAGACACAAAAAAACCCAAGGAACAGTCTTCGGCAGCTATACAAGAATCCAAAAATGTCCCACAAGAGCCCAGAAAACTTAGTACAGATATTTCTTTTTCCCCGAAAGACGTTCAGAAAGCGAAGGGTACTGTCAAGAATGTAGGATCACCGGACGGCAAGAAACCTCAACCTGGCAAAATTGAACAGAAGGGTAAGGAAGGCCAACCCAAGCCTGATGGTAAGAATCCAACAGTTTTACTTCAAGATGTGGGATTGGATACACATCAAAAGAAGGATGCAAAGAAAGTTTAGTGGTTCTAATGTTTAAGCACAACAGAACTATACCTCAAATCATGCTGATGTCTGAAGCAACATATCAAGTACATGTATAAGTCTTTGATAAACTTCATTCATTTCTTGTTAAACATATACTTTTTTCTCACTCTGATCTTGTTGCTTTTTGTTTGTTAAAATTTGTCATTTATAGCGTTCCTTTGTTGTATGTTCTCATCATTTATCAGCCTTTTTGTGTCGGTTAGTGTATTGGACTTTTCATTGTCTGCGAGTTTTCAGATCTTGGAGATGAAGAGTCTCTCAAAATACGTGTCTTTATTCGTCATTGACTTCTCAAACTAAAACCGAATAAATTTGAGTTTACTTGTGGTCTTTTCCTTTCTTCAGGTTTTACCTCACCTGAGCACGAATTGCGGAAGGTGAGCTTAAGTGATCCTGTTGTGTCTGTCTTCTGGCGTCTGTACGTCGTCAACTGTTACCATGCACCATGTGAACGCTCTAGAGGCTACATATTCACTTATTAAACTTGGTCAGAATATTTGTATTAATGATATCTCGGTCGATTTCAAAAACAGGTAACGTCTGGTAAAAAAACTAGGTCTCGAGTTCTAATCTTCGAAAAACCAGTCCATGGTCCTGCAAGGCTCAGTGGTAAAGTGAAGGACTCGTAGCCTGGGTTTTTCTTGGGAGTGTCCCTAGGCAGGACACTTCAGAATCCTAGCCTAGCACTGGTGAAACCCAGGACATGCATGAATAAGCGAGGTCATGTTAGAGAATAACACTGACTATACTTCGAATTTTGTTCTCAAAGATACATGAGCTCAGGTGAGCAATCATGGCAACCATGACCCTCGTGTCTTTTCTATCTGGAAAAATTGAGTAAGTGTCGAAAATTGAATGCACATTTTTTTTTTGTCGAGGAACAAGATCAAAATACGTGAAAGGTCAAGGTTACTTTTTGTTCAAAATAGCTCGACAAAGCGGACAGTGTAAATCAAAGAACAGAATGCTCATATTGTTTAATCATACCTTGAACTACGCTGGCTGCAAAGGGAACCTATCTTATAAAAGACACTGAGGATTAAGTGATGGAAGTGCCAGTTTCACCGTCTATCATTTGTCATATGGGAAGGGAGGTAAATCTGAATGAGAGACCAAGCGATTTTATAGTTGTCATACTCTAACGAATTTCAAAGACGGTGTTTTGACTGACTAGAAAACCAGGTACCAAATTTACCATCCATTCAAAGTTGGGTCCTAGTCTAATCTTCAAGAACATTTTAATTTCAAAATAACACAGTTTCTGAATAACTTTACCGAATGGTTGAGGTAATCACAAATTGTGTTACTTTCTAAATCTAGAATTAGAGTTAGAATGCAGTTAAAAAAAAAAACTGTCCAAGAAGTATAAGCATTTGATGAATGAATTAAAGAAAAAATGGCATGTTTTGACGGAGATTTAATTGTTAGTGAAAGTTTTATGAAAAAAAAAAAAAAGTAAATTTTACAAAATAGCAGAGATGGTCCATGCTCTGTGAAAAGCGGGTTTAATACATTAGCAAAAAAAAAGTATCGACTCAGGTCAGCCTGCGCGACCCGGGTCTCAACTTTTTTGCAAACGTACAACAGAGATGCATTAATCTCCGTTTGTTTAGCACATCTAATGTACATACATGAGCAATACAAAGCTTTGCTTTAAAGCTGATCCTACGCGGGCATAAAGCACCTTCTTGATCTATTTTACCAAGCAAATCATTATGTAATCGTAGATCCACAAAATCCATTCGTCTAACATACGACTGAATCGTGGGTACATTGGTCCTTTGACGAGCAGAAAATTTACCAGAAGCAAAAAAGTTTTGACCCAGGTCAGCTTTCACGGACTGCGCAGGGTGATCTTGGTCGATGGTTTTTGCAGATGCTTCAAGCCTCATTTTAACCTTTTATCACACAATCCCGACTTTTAACGACCCTGGGAAAGAAGTCTTTTGAAAACATCGTGGGAAAAGAAGAAAATGCTGGTAACCAGCATTTTCTCCTTTTCCCACAATGTTTTCTACCTTGCCCAAAACAAATTGCAGTTTTTGAGTCACATTTATTTTGTCGTCTGCAAATGCTTTCAATTTAGAAACGCCCAAAATTTTGTCGTTTGGTAAAGAGTTAACAGGGTATGGCTCATACGTATGTACATATTACAGCAGTCAATCAATCAGTTACCAATCGATTATGAGGCATCGACAAGTAACGTCATTAGTGCACACGAAATAGAAGTTCAACCACTAAAGTTAGTAAGAAAAACGAATATTTCAAACTTTTTAGATCCGGGAAAAATATCACACAAAATACAAATATTATGTAACTGTTACTTGATCTAGATGTAACCAAATGCAGACGACCAGTTTGTCTTGCCAGGGATTATAATTCTTGAGAAACAATTACATGCACGTAATCAAAAGAGTCTGGCATGCGTTTTTGTCAATTTTGATATATATAAGATCTTACCCGAGTTGGCATTTGAGGTCAAATTTTAGTAAACTCATCGACAAAAGTGTTGAGATGAGCTTAGTTACCAGTTTTCTGTACTCGTTTCATTAACTTTTATCTCAAATGGCACCTCATGTTAGATTCTATTTATCTCAAATGCCAAGTCATGTAAGATCTTATGTATCGAAATTGACAAAAAGGAAAAAAGAGATGTGAAAGATGTACGAATATGCTCATTCTGAAGTTTAATTGTGGGCAAACGGGTAAATCGCCATTAGGTCTACAATCAGTTGCTATTTTTTTCCATAATAATAAAAAAAATATTGCTATATGTGCAGTTGCTTGTTTTAACCATCAGGCTGCTAAGCACGACATAAGGACCATTTGTGAACAGTGTAGATCAAGATCAGACTGCACAGAACGTGCAGTCTGATCTCTGATCTACACTGTCCGATAAGGAGATATTTAAAAAAAAAAAAACTTTGAAATAGCAAAATTTGGCTTTTTAATAACCGGCTTGAAAGTGATTTAACTTATTTAGCAGGTAAAGGGTTAAAGAAATGAATCCTTTTCCCACAATCTTTCCATAAACTGTTCTATTCAGAGACTTGTATTTGTACAGTAAGTGACTGAACATGGTGTACGCAATTTCCTCAAGAAGTGTTTAGACACACCACAGTGTAGAATTTGTTTAAACTTCTGCTTGTCATCTTCATTGTCTGCCCTATAACCATAAAAGATAAACACCGCCTCCAGGAAACGTTCAAATTCTTTCTCGTTCATGAGATGAAACCTCCTTCCAGTAAAACTAATTTCATCCACGTTTTCAGCACTGTCCGTCATGTGAGCGAAAAATGTCCGACACGTGGGTGGGGTAGCTGGAGGTTGACACTTTCTCATCACTTCGTCAACGATTGATTGTTCATGCTTCACTGACGGTGAGGTGAAACACAGGAAAATCAAAATGTTATGCCTGTCACCTAATACTTTATCTATCCATTGGAACTTGTTGGCAAAGATTTCGTCTTGGATGGATTTGTCGAATACGCAGCTGCTTGGAATTCTTCCGTTTAAAGACAGGATCCTACGGAGGCTGTCCATACAGTCTCGCGTGAAAGAATCGAATGGGCGGGGAAGAAAGAGAAGCCTGTATTGCTCATCGGTTCTGTGAAAGTGGGCGTGTTTAGGGAAGTGTGTTGACACGGGGCTGTCCCTTTTTGTATGATTGTTTAAAAGCGCTGAAATGAAACAAAGATAAACTTCTCCCTTAGGCAACTAAAATTTCCAGGCAAAGGTAAAAAAACGAAGTAATGTCTTTTCAAAGTTCTTTTCGATAGAAAATTTGTCTGGGGCAGTGTAGACTAAAGTTCAGATTGCACATTCTGTGCAGTCGGATCCCGAACTACACTTGATAGCAAAAGCACATTGACTCGCACTTAGGACCCTAAGTTTCATACCGTTCTCAAACCGGAACATCCCATTTCGTGCCTGTAAAGTCTATCGCTGTGATAGGTAACTTCGTTTACTTTTTCATATATAGTTAATCCTTAAGCTGCAAAGCGCGACTCATCGGCACATTGCGGACAGTGTAGATCAAGATCGGACTGCACAGAACGTGCAGTCTGACCTTGGACCTACACTGTCCGATATGGATTTCTTCTTTTTTTTTTTTTGTGAAATCATCTTTGCAATATTTTGGATTTTACTATTGGGTGGATATGTTCGTTGTATCTATTTAGCAGTTTGAGAGTTGACATAACATTCAGACTGCACTGACAGCAACTGTCTCCTTTTATGTTGGTAATCGGGTAAGTTCGTATTGGCTTTTGTAATTGACCGTGCCCGCAATTTCAAGATTAAAGCACAGGCCGACGCCAAATACCAGGACCAATCTGAATCACCGGATTAAGTCTTTACCAATCGAGAAAATTTCAGTCTGCTGCAAATTGAAAGCATTTGCAACCGACAAAATAGATGTGAATGAAAAACTGAAATTTTATTCGGGAAGGGTAGAAAACATTGTGTGAAAAGGAGAAAATGCTGGTTACCAGCATTTTCTCCTTTTCCCACAAAGTTTTCAAAAGGCTTCTTTCTCAAGGTCGTTAAAAGTCGGGATTGTGTGGTAAAAGATTAAGGGCATTTTTGTAAGTTAATTGCAAAATTCTTCTATATTTAAGTTTTCTTCAATTGACGGCATCTCTGTCATTTATCTGAGTGAAACATTCATTTCGCGCAGTTCGATAGCCGTAAAATTTCATTGACATGAAAATTAAAAAAAAATATTCAAAGCTACAGACTAATAGTACTTTGTGTAGTTAAAGGGTAAATGTTAAAGAGTGCCGAAATGAATACCTAAACTTCATTGAAAACGGTTTCTTAAAAAAAAAAAAAAAACGGCAACGAAAATAAGTCATTAGTGACGAATCTGACACTGAAGTAGCCAATCAGATCGACTTATTTATGTACTGACCCTGATTTGGTAAACAATCCTAAAATTTTGGAATTAAATGGCATTCTTGTGTTGTTCGTGGGGAACACGAGGTAACTTGCAACATCACCCACTCGTGTGTGAAAACTTTAACCGAAAGAATAAACAACAGAATCTGTCTGCGAAAAAGCATTATCTCCCGCTAGATGGCATTCTACAAATACACATCTATCTAATTTGGGCATCCTGAGTACAGAAGCGAAGTAATTTTTCAGAACAACAACCGTGACTTTGAATTTCAAATAAAATAAACGTTTATCAATAAAACGCCACCTGGTGCCATTCATTCAACTATGATCGGCTAACATGTAACCTATGCACCGACCATTTATTAAAACAGCCTCTACATGCTTTGGTAATAGGCTAATAGCTTCAATATAAGCCCTACTTTTCCCAGGTATACGGGGGATGGGTGATGCGTCATAGCAGACAGGTCGAATCTTCAAAGAATATGACGTGCGCAGACAACGGCGAAAAAGTAAAAAAAAAAGTGGGGAGAATAATAAATACTGGCAACCAGAACTTTCTCCTTCCTCTGGAAAATTCGAAAATTGGCGGTTTCAAAAACAATTTTCAAACAATTTTCGGCGTTGTTATAGGTGTCAGAAACGTGACACAATCGCGAAATCGTTGGATTAAAAATCAGGAAGATTCATTGTTACTTTACCCGCTTGCAGTGCTTGATTATGACTGAAAACATAAACGTAAATAGAAATACTTACTGAGACTAGGCTCACCACCAATCGAGACGGTCTCTGCAATGGAGATTACCATTATACATCGGCCACGCCCTTGCAAAAGGGGGCTTAATGCATCCCCGTGATACATTACACCTATCAAGCCATCACATAATTATGGATCCATAATAGCCACAGTTGTTATAGCAACCGACTTGATGATGAGGTAGACTGGTCCTTGGACATACAGAAAATTGACCAATAGCGAAAAGTTTCGGTCCAGGTCAGCCTGCGCGGACTGCGCAGGCTGACCTGGATCGATACTTTTCGCAGACGCAATAGGCATCCTTTGTACAGAGAGGATGGATCACGTGTATTGCAACTCTGGAGATCTTTGAGAACGGCGCTCTTGCAAATCACATGACAGACTAATTATGCATCCTCAAAATCCATTTTGTCTAACACACAGCTGAATCATCAGGTACACTGGTCCTTTGAAATGCAGAAAATTGACAAACAGCAAACGTTTCGACCCGGGTCAGCATGTTCAGGCTGACCTTGCAGATGCAGATGCATTTTAAAACCCCCTTTTCACAGTGCACGCTTATAGGATCTGAATCAAGTCGGCGTTTGAGATTAAATTTTGTTGAAAGAGTGTTATAAAGGTGCCTATAGCGAGATTGATAACATTTTGTCTTGACGAGTTTTATAGATCTATAATTTTATCTCAAACGCCAACAAATGTCAGAATCTTTTAATGACATGAGTGTATAGATCTAGACCTATCTCAAGACTTACTTGAAACTCATTATTACAAACCTAGATCTATATATTCACGACTCACTGCCTACATTCGGCCGGAGCTTAAACAGTATTAATAATAATTACTTGATCTTAAATCTAAAATTAACACAAACTTAAGCTAGACCACAATCAATAATCTCACAGTTTAATAGACCGGACACTTTGTGTAGGACGCTGTATTTGGTAGTAATGGCACGAAAACAAGATATTAAGCAGATGACGTCACATAGTGCTCCTATAACAAAGTTACAACAAATTCCATCTATTTAAGTTCCTTGAACGCTTGATGATTGGGTGGAGGCTTAACCCAACAGGTGTCTATAGCGGGGGCGTATAAAGTATTGTCTAGTAAATATACATGTATCTCTCTATTACAAAAGTTTAAAGATTCGTGTAACCGCTATAGTGTTAGATTAAATATTTACAAAAACCCGTATTTTCAGGACCTAGTTTATCTAGTTAGATCTAGTATCTTTTTGAAAAGCCTTTTTGAAATGAAAGAAAGTCTGGTAACCAGTGATTCTGTTTCCAAGAATGCTTTTCACCTTTTAAGGGAAAAATCTCATGATCTGAGTTCCATTGTTTTTCTGCAAAAAATGCTTTCAAGTTTGGCCAATCTTAACGTTTTAGGAATGATGACGATTGAAAAAGTAGATCTATTCCTTTTTTTTAATTTGAGAATGAAGCATCTTGCACTAAGATTTAGCATCAAACAGAGAGGTACGACGCTAATTAAGCATTTGAGCCTTAATAAACGAAATAGGTAAAACATCTGTTATTTAAGAGGCCCAGTCCAGAACTATGTCAACGGATTGTTCTGATCAAGGCATTTCAAGAAATATCGGTCAGTTTAGATTTAAGATCAGGGTCCGTATTCACCAACCATTCTTAATAATATTCTCAGTCTTATTCTTAAGAATTTTGTCCAAGTTTGAGAGTAGATGTAACACAACTTAAGCCAATCAGAAGTTGTGTTACTTTCTAAATCGATAATTAGACCAAGAATGTTCTAAAGAATGGTTGGTAAATACGAACCCTGCAAGGCTGGAAGTTACCAACAGTTCTAAATTTCATCATAGTCTTATTCTAGATTTAGTAAGTAACGCAATTTCTGGTTGGCCAAACCATTTTTCTTAGTAAATCAGGAATTGTGTTACTTTGAAATTTAGATGAAATTCTTGATACTTGGACTACGAGTGTTATTGGAAGTGGTTGCTAAATACAGGTCCCGGCGATTAGATGTCTTGTGTGAATTTAAACGGGCTGCAAAAGCAACTAGTATTGCCTTTTAGTGCCGAAAAGGTGACATCTCAGAAACAATATTACTGTGTTGGGAAACCAGCATCTAATCAAATTGATCTTTGTTAACGGAAGGAGTAATACACACATTTTCTGATAACCACGCCCCTTACAATGTCTATATTTGGAAATAGAATTCGTTCGACTGTCGGCCATTCGAACTTTCTACCAGACTTGTCCCTCATGAAGGCAGTATTATCATTTAATTTACCATCTTTCCTTTCTGTATACGTAGGCACATATACACTCTGTTTTTAACCCATCGTCCAGAAGTGAAAGCTTTTCTTGTATTTAGTGTGGTCATGTGGCTAATAATGAAATACATGATATTTTAAGGGAAAACACGCACTTTGCAGAGGACGGTTTTAAAAACATTTAACATGTTGCCACGTTAACAGCGTTAGGGAAATGTTCAAACGATAATAATAATTTGTGGAAGTGAAAAAGTGAATAAGAAACTTCGTGACCATACCTCTATTGCCACAGCAAATCGATCGAAGAGTCCAAGCAATCTTTTTTCGCTTCACAACTGAGGGGAAAAAAAGCGTGAGAAATTAACATTTAACTCAAAACCTTTAGATAAGGACATTCTGCATGTGCAATAAGTCATTTTTCATAAAATTACCACAAAGAAGAGATTTCTGGCAAAAAGAAATTTTTTATCAAAACTTCAGGATCCGTATTCACCAACCATTCTTAAGAATATTCTTGGTCTTGTTCTCCAAAATTTTCCAAATTTGAAAGTAACACACCTTCTGATTGGCTAAACCATTTGGTTTAGCCAATCAGAAGGTGTGTTACTTTCAAACTTGGAAAATCTTGAAGAATAAGACTAAGAACGTTCTTAAGAATGGTTGGTGAATACGGACCCAGATCTACTTAAACTTATTTGATGGTGGCTCTTTGAAATTTGCAAGAAGGTTTTAAAATAACACTTGTCTGCTGCGAAATTGTTTCCGGAGGTAATGCATAGTTATTGCAGTAATGTTAAAGTACTGAAAGCACTATGACCTTGTCACCTACATACGCACAAATTTTCAATACAATAACAATAGACGAATGGGGTACCATGTATTTTTGAATATTTCTTTATGAGTATTTTAATACATACATCGTTTATGAGATTTCCTGAAGTACCATTATGTACTTGCCCAATCGAAAGTCCAAATGATTTAACTCTTACCATCACCATTAAGCCTTTACTAAACAATCCCGTAGTTTAACGATCCTGAAGAAGAAGGCCTTCGTAAACATTGTTTAACATGGAGAAAATGCTGGCAATCAACGTATCTCCCTTTACTCTTAATGTTTTCTAACAATTCAAAGACAAATCTCACCGACTGAGCCACATTTAAATCGTGCTTCTGCATGCTTTTTTTATTTGGACGATACTATTTATTTTTCCGTGTTGTAGAGTAAAACTGTTTCTGATTGAACGTTAGAGTACATTATTTCAGGCTCCGCTAACTCAGTCGGTAGCGTACCGGACTTCAGAACAGGGGGTAGCTGGTTCGGTCCCCGGCTCGGGGGCCAATTTCTTTCCGAGGAGTGATGATAGTCATTGCGACGGGATTCATTCCTCTCTTACCGCTGACCATTGTGTCGACGATAGTTATGTGAGAAAGCAGGCAGTGGCTTATGAAGAATATTGCGCTAATTACTGGTAAAAGCAACTCCAGGAAAGCATGGATAGGTGCACTAACCGCTGCGACATAATTGAACTGAATGTTGAAAACGGCATGAAAAACCGTATTAGTCACTATAATTCAAGTATTTTCTTTCAAATAAAACAAAGTCAGATAATCATTATTGATAGTACTCACAGATAAATGCAACAAAGCATATTATCACAATGATTACAGCTGATACACTGCTACCAAAAAGAACAAAGTCCATAAAGGAACAATGGCTTATATTTGTGTCACATGACGTATTGTTACTATCCCTGCTTTGCGCTATATTTGCTTCCTTTGCCCCTCTCGTTGAAGGAATCGTTGTGCTGCCACCTACAATTTAAAATGGACGTAACGCGATCTTTAATTTGACAAATAGAAATGAGGGTCAGTACTAATATGCACATGTGTAAACTGTGAAGAGAGTTATGTCTATAAGTCAGCCGTTAGCTACAGGCTTTGCTTGTGCCGTGCTTGGCGTGATTTTTGTTTTTGAATCATTATGCCAAAGCGATATAATGACTGATATCGCGTTTTCTTTGCTAACTGGTTTTTCAAAGACATACAAAATTGAGTCGTGCTCTTTGAAAAGGGGGCTTAATGCATTGGCAAACTGTATCGACCAGGTCAGCCTGCGAAGTCCGTGCAGGCTGACCTGGGCCGAAACTTTTTGCTATCGGTCAATTTCCTGCATGTCCAAGGACCAGTTTACCTCAGGATTCAGTAAGCTTTTTTGACAAAATGGACTTTATGGAACAATGATCATCTGAAGACATGCTTTTTTCATGCGTCGTGGAGATGCATTAAGCCCCCTTTTGCCAGAGCAAGACTTTTTTTTTCACTTTTAAAAGTATCTTTTAAACGACAAATCCGATCATTGCCGCCACATTCAGTTTGTCCAATGAAAATGGCAGAGTCTGAGATTTTGTCGACTGGTTAACTCTTTACCACACTACAAAATTTTAGACATGTCCAAATTGAAAGCATTTGCAGACGACAAAATAAACATTACTCAAAAATTGACTTTTCTAAGGGTAGAAAAATTGTTGGTTACCAGCATTTTCTCTTTTACCAACAATGTTCTCAAATGCCTTCCCCTTCAGGGTCGTTAACATGTCTGGACTGTTTGGTAAAGGATTCGAGGTTAAGAATATTCACGGTAGTTTGTATAGACCAGAGGCTGACAAAGCAGAATAAAAAACAGGAAATTTATACTATACTATGACACAAAGTATCTGTATATTTCAATTTAAGTCTTTATAGCACAATTCCGAGTTTTAAAGAAGCCTTTTGAAAACATTGTGGGAAAAGGAGAAAATGCTGGTAACCAGCATTTTCTCCTTTTCCAACAATGTTTTGTATCCTATCAAAGACAAGTTCCATCATTTACTCACATTTAATTTGTCGTCTGCAAATGCTTACAATTTGGACAAGTCTAAAATTTTGTCGTTTGGTAAAGAGTTAAATGATACGTACAAGAGGTATTAAGAATGTTAAATACGCGCATAAATCCTTTAGCGAACTATTCCGTACCTACAAGACTCTGAGAAAGAAAGGTTTAGAGTCATCGTGGGAATAGGAGGAAATGCCAGTATCCCGCATTTTCTCTCTCCTTTTTTTCCTCCACAATATTGTCACCCTTGCAAAGATAAATATCATCAATCACGCAACATTTAACTTATCGTCCGCAAAAGCTATCAACAAGGAAGAATCCCAGATTTTGTCTTCTGGTTAAAGATACATCTATACTCGTTTAAGCCAGTTTTTAACCCATTTAATCTTTATTTTCATCAAACTATAGTTATTCTTTTATCTCTATGCCAAATGTTGCCCTTGACGGCTGCAAGGTTGCATGGATTACGACGGATAGAAAATGCGTTTTAGTTTTTGGAAGCCCTATAAGAAATCTCTTTTGTGACGTTTCCGGTTTTAAATCGAAGATTTCCGATATAATTATACATTTATCCCTTACTCCATATATATCGGTAATTTCTCTGTGTTTACAAGGCTAATTCTGAACCATTCTATACTTTATCAAATTTTAAAAATGTCCTTTTTGTCTGGCTGTAAGGATGTATCTTTGAGGGTTTACGGTTTACAGACAAAGGATATCTAAAAACATACCTATGCAGAAAATGGTAACTGTTTTAAAGTATCCACAAAATTGGTTTTCTCCAAACTCGTCTTGGATTTTGAACTAAAAGTAAAATCATCAACAATTTGGCTATTTTTAACACAATCTTCAAAAGCGTTTTATTTAAAGGCCCAATAACGGCCAAAAGTAGACAAAGCGGGTCTTAAAATGCATTTGAACTTAAATTGTACCTTATAAACGTCGTATGTAAATTATTGTGAAGGTTACAACTTGTTACTGTACAGTGGGTTCAAATGTTAGTCGCTGGCATAAAGACGAATTTTAAAAACAGGTAAAAACTAAACCAAAAATAGCGCGACATGGCGTCTTTTGACCTACTTTTAATATTCATTTTTCTGTCAGCAAGTAACATTTTGACCGATCGTAAAATAATAGACTGTCATCTTCGAAATATTTTCCATACTTTTAAATGGCATGATTTATATTTCATTGCATTTTAATACCTGCATTGTTTACTTTTGGCACTAATAAACATGCAGTGTCTATTTAACATTGGCTAAAAAACAAGCTCTTACAACTTATATAAGTCATTCTCGATGATTATTTCCTGGAAACCTTACCCAGTGCAAAGGCACTTTACGTCAGATTTGTAAAGAGGTTTTTTTTTCCTGATTCTAGTAGCTCAGTCGGTAACATACACGCTTAAAACTAGGGTTGGTTCAAATCCCCAGCTTGGCCAATTTCTTTCCGATGAGTGATTATAGACTTTGAGACAGACTTCATACCTCTTACTGCTGTTTATTATTTTGATGATGCTTTTTGTGGAAAATCAGCAAGTGGCTTTCGAAGAATATTTTGGTTACAGAAAACCAGGGAACGAACAATCTAAAACATTACCCAATAAAAGTGACATAAAAGAGAAATACTTTACTATTCATCATACAAACCCGAGTTTTAAAAGCCTTGATGAAAAAACTTTTGCGGCAACAGCAAATATTGCTTGTAACGAGGTAGCTACTTTCCTCTTATATTAGGAAAAAATATCTGAAGTACTTGTCCAATTGTCAAGAATGATAAAACTTTGCAGTATAATAAATTCGTTGTCCCGTCAGGTGGCAGGGCACTTGGAAACTTGTTAACGGATGTAGAGAATCCTGTCGCTGCCTTGCCTTTGGCTCGAGGCGACATGATTCGCCACAGCCGTGAACAAGTTTCCAAGTGCCCGGCCACCTAACCGTACAACGAATTTATCATCCTGCAAAGTCTTACCATAGCAACTTCTATTCCAGTGAAATTTACCTGTTTGATGGTTTAAGAATCGACTATGCTTACAAAATCGTATTTCCCTTCTGAGTACCCCAATAAACTGAATACTGATGTCACTGTAAAAACTGACGCCTCTGAAACCTAGGTAAAACGTGCAGTTTGATGCATTGCAGTCACTGCGATAGACATTCGACATATCTTTATCTAAATATGGATTTAAACAATTCCAAGGTAAGTAAATATTCGTTTTATGATTTGTTGGCAAAAGAAAACGATCATTAGTTGCTTAAAAAGACCATTATTTTATTTTTTAACGTTACAGTGTATGACCTTAGACAACGATTTGTTTACATACCGAGGGGATGGCTGGTTACAACCTCGTGAATTTATTTTAGAATGACAACAAACGATAATAAATTTAACCATATTCATTTATATTAAAAAATAACCATTCTTTCACCTTTAATGATAACTAGTAATAATATAGTGTATTTGTCTTATGGGCGACTCGTATCGATCGACTCCGCCATCATGGATTTTGCGTTGAAGTGTGTACATGTCTACGTGGCCCTCGACAGGGAATCTGTGCTGTTCCCTGGGAGCTGCCAGGGTACAGCGATACGTTTTCTGAGCATATTATCCAGTCAGATCGCGAGAATTTTCTTTCCAGTGTAATAAGTCTAACTGTCAAGAATTTTCTAGATTTGAAAGTAACAAAACTTCCGATTGGCTAAACCAAATGTTTTAGTCAATTAGAAGTTGTGTTTCTTTTAAAACTAAATTCTTCCGCTTAACACTAAGAACATTCTAAAGAATGGTTGGTGAATACGTGCCCTGTTTGCATTCTCACATAAAATAATAAACACTACGAGTTGAACGTCTGGACAGGAAGATCAACCTGTTGCAACAGCTTTCATGAATGCTACCAAAAGTAGTTTCGTCATGCTGATTTCGAACTCACAACCTTTGATTAGCTCACAGCTTTTGATTACAAGCCCACCGGACTTCAGCTCTATGGCCAAAGTCAGCTTATCAGAAGCAAAGGCGCAGAGTCCATAACGCACAATATGCAAAGTGCGAAATGCTTAAAAATGGGAACAGGCGGAACATTCTTGTTTCACTTTATTGAACAACTCTATCCACATTATTATGCCTAAAACTGCTTAAAAATGATTTTCCAACTGACAATAAAAAGCTAAATATTGCGATTTCTCATCAAATTTCCTTTCGATGCAAAATTGAATATATTGGACAGTGAAGATCAAGATAAACTACACATCCTGTGCAGTTTGATCTTGATTAACACAGTCCAAAACAGCGCCTGTGTCGCGCTTAGCAGGCTTAGTTTGACATAGCTCTCTCGATTCGGAATGCTTAATGATTCCGTGTCAGTACTGGTGTGAGGAAGCCTGGAAAAACATGCGTAGGTGCACTGACCGTTGTGATATGGCCTAAGGTGTTAAAACGGCGTTAAAATCCAATACTAACCATACAACAAATTGCTATTTACTTGGACATTTCTGTCCAGTTTTTGTTGTACATTTATATCTATACCGTATATACACTGTAGTTAATCGTTGATCGAGTGTCGCCTGGTTAAAGTTCAACCATAAGAACTTTTGGTAGAGCAGGTACAAACCACGCTTCGATAGTAGTTTATCTCTGTACGATGACGCAGAGCCCCCAGTTTTCACGTCCCTGAAGAAGAATGCTTTTGAAAACTTTGTGGGAAAAGGAGAAAGCGCTGGTAACCCAGCATTTTCTCCTATTCCTACAATGTTTTCTACCCTTTCTGAGACGAACTTTGTTATTTGAGACACACTTGATTTATCGCCTGCACATATTTTCAATTTGGACATGTGTAAAATGTTTTCGTTTGGTCAAGAGTTAAGCGGTTACATGGTATGACATAGATATACCTGAGTTACCCATTCTGTGTTTTTGTTTTCTACTTTTGTTTGTATGCAAGTGACACGGACCGCCGTTTAAGTAGGCCTATACTAGATGTTTCATTAAGACAAAGAATGATGCGCTTACAAAAACAGTGAGATTGTATCGTCCTTGCTGAAGGTTATCACCAAGCTTCATCGTAACACTTGTCGAATCAGTCTAAAATAGAGAAAAGAAAAACACTCTTAGACCACGATTCCGATAATAGATAGAGAATACGTGCATAGTGTTGTCGTATATCAAAACTATCTTACGAGGTTGTGAGAATTGATAATTGTCGAGCCTTGGCGAGTATTTTTGACATACGACAACACTATGTGCGTATTTTATTTATCTTTTAACCGTCAACGTCTGATTTATTGGCGTTTTATTATTTCTAACAACGACAAAGACGATTTTAGCAGTAATGTGAAGAGGATATAGATATGGATTAGCAGTAACAATGACGTCATGAATGATGTGGACTACGTCACAAAAAATGCCGTTTACCCGCAGATAATTCATTCGTATTCTATAAATATCCGTGGCATATCAAAAATAAATATTGCATAGGTACGTGTATTATTGCATTGATATTCGGCAAAAAAAAAAAAAATCGAGTAAGTTGTCCATTTTCCCAAGTGCCCTTTTTTCTTAAAATTGTAAGCTAAAAGGCATAAAAAGTCATCTTCAGATAGTGTGATACTATTAGAGTGACATGACCTGTTTCCATTTTCACCAACTATTCTTAAGAACATTCTTTGTCTCATTCTCCTGGGCCCCGATTAGCTAACAATTCCGTTTGGAACTTTCGAAGGTCAGGGTATACAAGGAAAATCATTTTTGAACCCATCTGCAACGGTAACTATGTTTATTTTTCCATTTTCGGTTAAATATTATCTCTGAAAGGGGACAGGGATAAATCTTTTCTTCGATTTCGTTGCACACCTTGTCTTATTATATAAATTATAGAGGCAGTCGTCAATGTACTATTTATAGTAACAGTGTCCGCTAAGGAAAATTTCGTAATGCCATAATAGACCAATGGAGTTTCAGAGGCCTATGGTAAAACGCAATACTCGGAGTTACGAAAAGACTTACGAAGTTTTTAAGTTACGCTTGCGTAAGTACTTTAGTAAAACGGTCCCGATAATTTTTAAATTGGTTTAGCCAATCAGTAGTTGCGTTATTTCCAAATTAGGAAAATTCTTGAGAATTAGACTGGGAATGTTCTAAAGAATGGTTGGTGAATATGGACCCGGAATTCGTTTGCAACATTTTTAGAAAATCTTCACAAAACTATAATTCTTTTTCCAGTCTGACAAATGGTTATAAAATCAAGAGATATACAAAATGGCATGAAGAAAGCATAAGGATTGTCCTTTTTTTTTTTTAAATATTTCGAAATTACACAAGGAAAACTTGAGGAATGGCCTTCGTTTTTTTTTTAATATTTCTTTTCTGTTTATTTTGCTGTTTGCCACGGGTGAGCCATCAGTGCCAAACATGGGATCCATAAATATATCTCAAACACACAAAGTAGTTAGTTTCGCGGATAAATGAGTCGGTAAAGTCGCGAAGTATGGGTTCAAATGTCACGGCCTTGAACGCTAGCGATGTCAGCTATTTATTGTAGTGTTATGTTTTTTTTTCTTCGGAAAATCCTAACCAAATATCAAATGTCATCAAAAACATGCAGTGAAATGTACAGTTAGACACAGTTTTTAGCGACTAAAACATAAAATCATTTGAGTTTATCAAAAGAAATCTAGATAAAAGATAATATATGTATAAGTCGTGCTCTGGCAAAAGAGGGCTTAATGCATCACCGTATTGCAATTATACTGAGCAAGTCATCATATAATTGTGGATACATAAAATCTATTTTCTCCAACAACGAACTGCATCATGATGTACCTTTGAAATGCAGAAAATTGACCAAAAGCAAAAAGTTTCAGCCGAGGTCAGGCTGACCTGAGTCGATACTTTTTACAGATGCATTAGGCACCCTTGAGCGTGGCTCATATTCTTATGCAAAGAAGGGCTTTTCCGTAGGATATTAAAAGAAAATGTCTCTTGTAGACACGTCATCATCATCAACATCAGCATCAAAAACAACAAGTATCGGTCCGTCCGTCTGCTCTTAATGTCCGTCAGTTTTGATAGCGCTTTTCTTGTCGGAGTACTTCGTAGCTAAGTGATAAAGTGTATGACTCGTAACCTGGAGGCCGCGGGTTCGAGACTTACTTGAATCACATGGCTTTTCGTGGGAGTTTCCTTAAGCAAGACACTTTAGAGCCCTAGCCCAGTACTGGTAAAACCCAGGGCATACATGAATATGTTACCTTCGCCATGATATGACTGAAGCATAAAAAGTGGCGTAAAAAAAGAAACAATCAACTTTTTGTCTTTGCTAGATGCATACGTTTAACCCTTAGGCTCCTAAGCGCAGCTCAGAGACCTTTTGCGGACAGTGTAGATCAAGATCAGACTGTACAGATTGTCCAGTCTGATCTTGGATCTACATAGTCCGACAAGGACATATTTTGCCCCCAAGATAACTTTTAAATAGCAAAATTTAGGTTTTAACTATCGACTTGACGTTTTCATTCAAGTTATTCAGCAGGATAGGGGTAAAGACTTGAATCAGTGCCTTACTTCATTAACTTGATATGGTATGTCGTCATACAAGGGGTTTTCACAAAACGCACATACAATTGTCAGTCTCCAAATGATGGCTTTACTTGGTATCTTCATCTGGTCTTTACCGCCACAGTAGAGCATATCTGCATATAATGGTTCTACCTTATCACAGACGGACGGTTCACATAAACCTGAAAATACGTCTACATGTTTACCAGCCACGCTCTGAGAAAATGTGATTTAATGTATCTCTGTGATGCATTATATCAATCACCTCACATAATTACAGATCCCTAAAATTCATTTTGTCGAGCAAATGGCAGAGTCCTGAGGTAGAATGGCCCTTTGACACCCAGAAAAAATTATCAATAGCAAAATCTTTCGATTCAGCCTATACTGGGTCGATATCTTTTTAAATAGATGCAGCAAACCCCATTTTCATAGAACAAGTCCCATATGTAAATATAGGTACACTGTCCAATGGCGGTACAGTACAAATAGTGTGCCACCTGGTAAACGTGAAGCCACCGTGGTCTTTAGGTAGAACAGCAGATCCGCCCTAGCTCAGTCGGTAGCCTATGGGACTTCAAGGGGGTCACTGGTTCAAATTCTCAGTTCGGCCAATTCTTTTCGAGAATTGACGATAGTCGTTGTCGCAGGATTCATTCTTCTCTCACCGTTGATCACTGCTTCGACGATGGTTATGTGGGAAAGCAGCCAGTGGTTTAGGAAGAATATTGTGCGAAGTAATGGTAAACGAAACTACAGGAAAGGATGGATAGTTCCACTGGCCGCCGCGTTATAAATACATGAAATTGTTAAAAGACGGCATTAAACACCATACAAACAACTTCTAAAGGTCGGTCAGTTATGGGTCAACAATTTAATCGATTTCTTAAACAGTTAAATTTATGCCGAAAAACCGAAATACTTATACATGAACATGTTGTCCAAAATTCACATTCCTGGGTCCGTATTCACCAACCATTCTTAAGAACATTCTTGGTCTTGTTCTTCAAAATTTTCCAAATTTGAAAGTAACACACCTTCTGATTGGCTAAACCAAATGGTTTAGCCAATCAGAAGTTGTGTTACTTTCAAACTTGGAAAATCCTGAAGAATAAGTCTAAGAACGTTCTTAAGAATGGTTGGTGAATACGGACCCTGAGTTATAATACCTATTATCTATCACATTTGAATCTTGGCACATTCTCAGTTTAACAATGCCACATTATACAATAAAGTCGAAAAGGCACCTTTTCGACTTTAATGTATAATATGGCACTGTTGAACTGGGGAAACAAATATACAGCGGCATTCTTTTCGTCCGTTTCCGTGAAGATCCGCTTTATATGGTTTTTCCTACGACAGTTGAGAAATTGTATAAAATAGTTATCGTTAACTACTCATTTCGAAAGACGAGTCTTACCGAAGTTCGTTTATAGATTATGCAGATATCTCAGATCGTGTTAACCAGTCCAGTATATTTGGTTCGATTCCCACGACTGGCCAACTGAAAATTGCTGATTATCTTTCCGATGAGACGTTCAATCTAGGTCCGGGTGCTGTACACCGAGTACGTTTCAGAAAAAGGCGTAACTTGGGATTGCTTTATCTTGCACTATCCCGCGATACATAACTAACAATCTTCTGAGGGCATCGCGCATGCATGTGCACCCGGCGGTGATATTGGTGTTGTAACAAAAATACGTGAGATGTCACCCATGTGGGGTTTGGAAACCAGAGGCCCTAGGTTCGATTTCCACAAATAGCACTGGTCGAACTCACTTTTTGGCATGGCACACTTTAGCTTATGGATGGTGTAAGTGAAACCCAAGAAAATCGTTAACCCTTATCAAATGAAAAAAAAAAAAAAAAAAAGACTAGTCCCTAGTCCACATTCAAAGCATTTGCAGAAGACAAACATATATACATGTACATGTAATTAAAATGGTTGGAGATGTCTATAAAAGGGCAGAAGATAGTATGGGAAGAGGAAAAAATGATGATTACCAGCATTTTTCTCCCTCTGTCACATTTACTTAAAAGCCTTTTTCTACAAAGTCGTTAAAACGTGGGACTTTTTGGAAAGGAATTATTAGGTGAGATGCTGTGAAAAGCGACATTGACATTATGGCGATATGATGATTGGAGCCTGGGCGAGACAGTTATCAGTTCTCACAGCCGACTTAGATTTTTTTTTATCTACGACAACACTATGTACGTAGTCTATTTATCTTTTAACGTCTGAATTGTACTCATTGTTAAAAGTATGTGAAAAATATTGCTGACAAATACATGCTGAAAGTTCATTTCTATCGTGAACTCTCATTGTAAAATGGCAATACCCACATATAGTAGTATGGATAGTAATTAAACGTCCGAAAATTGCTTTTGATCATTCTATTTGAGAAAACGCGGTAAACAGCCATTCAAATGACGTCACAGGCAGAAATTACGTAGAAAAATCATCGGAAAGTAGAGTATCGTTCTTTTTTTCGCGGGGTCTCTGCAGTAATCGTTATCATAATCATTATCTTCCGCTAGGTGGCATTTTTCAAATACATCATCTATCTGATATGGGCATTCTAGGTAGAGAAACGGACAATGTTTTTTTTAAGGCGGGAATCAATGCAACAAATTTCAAAATAAAATATACGTTTACTCTCTAAGACCTACCTTGTACGATTTATCAAGCCATGGTTAGCTAGCATACAACCTATGCACCAGCTATTTATAAACATAAGCTTCTATAAACTTGGGAAAAAGCCCCGATATAAGCCCAGCAAGTTGGGGACGTTACTTTTGTTTTCAGTGTGTTGCACAAATCCCGGTTTCCCCATGTCTGTGTACAGAAACTGTTGACAGAGACTTGCAGTAAACAGTTGGTATTCTAAAAAAGTATTTTTCCCATTTGAAATCATTTCGTCTTCTAAGAAATTTGTAGCGAAAGACTGGCTTGGTTTTTCCACAGACGTATTATTTATTGTCATTTTCGCCTGCACTTTTTAAGGGGCAATTTACGCACCGCGTTTTGATATTTGTCCATTTTTATCAAGTGATGCGTCATAACAGACAGGTCAATCTTCGAAGAATTTGACATGCGCAGACAACGTTATCATAATTATTTGGAAATACATTGCATTTATAAATGGTAAATGAAAGCAGGAGACACTGGAAGATATTGTTCTATAAATATCCGTCGTGTATATATATATATATATATATATAAAACTATAAATATCCGTGGTATATCAAAATAAATATCGCATAGGTGCTATTTCATTGATATCCGGCTAGTTGAAAGATAAAAGACCATTCAAAAAGTAAACACTCACCTCTGTTATGTAACATTGCGCCTCCAGAGTACGTGTAATTCTGAAGCCTCTCTTCTGAATTTAAAAGAATCCTCATGTAGAATACAACGCTGATGTTCTCTGTTACGTTTTGTCGGAACCAACATGTCTACAAATAAACAACTCCTGATTATTGATTGATTGTATGTATGGTGTTTGAGACCGTTTTCAACATTAATTCAGTATGCTCGTATATTTCAGTAAATCGCTGCATAGATCTATGCTTCCCTGGAGTAACTTTTTACCAGTGCTTCGTACAATTTTCTATTAAAACCGCTAGCTGCTTTCCCACAAAACCATTGTCGAAACAATGTTCAGCGATGAAGGAAGAAGGAGTCTATCTCAGAAGGAGACTATCTCAGTCCTCGGAAAGGAGTTGCCGAGCTGGCGATTAGAACCGCCTGGTTTCAACTGCTGTGCATTGCCGGGAGCTACCGGGCTAGGCAAGCCTTGATTATTTAAAGCTGCTAACAAGTGGATTTTGACTCCATTTTCTCGTCCTTCCCGCGGGTATTCAATACGGCAATATGACTAACTTTATGTCAAGTATTTGATGTGGTAATATGAATGATATCTTTGTTGGTCGGGTATTCAACAGGGCAACATGAAAAATAATATGGTCGTGTATTCAATGTGGTAATATAATTTACGTGTTGGTCGGGTATTCAGTAGGGTAACATCATTAACATCATGGTCGGATATTCAATGTCACTAAATAATTTACGTTTTGGTCGGATATTCTGGGTAACATCATTAACATCACGGTCGGATATTCAATGTCACTAAATAATTTACGTTTTGGTCGGATATTCAATATGTTAATGTGATTAACGTTAAACTCGCGTATTCAAAAGGTTAAAACGATTAATGTTACGGTCCGGTTTTCAGTAGGTACATTTAATATCATTGAAGTTACGGTCATATAACCTGCATTTTCTCCTTTTCCAACCATATTTTTATTCCGTTATAGCCAAATCCCACCATTTGAATAACGTTTCATTTGTTTTCTGCAAATGCTTTGTGTTTGGACAAGTCTATTTTTTTTTTTTTTTTTTTTTTTAAATTTTATAAAGAGTTACGACACTTACAATTGAGGAGTTAGACTTCACTGTTCTGAGCACAGATAAACTAAAACAAGTCAGGGAATCAGAACCTGGTGTTAGTGCAACTTGCTTCATGCATAATGTAATATCTCCCTTCAAACCTGCAACAAATACATGAATTACATGTACAGTCAAGCTGTCCAACAATATCTGTTACCATTTCAAAGAAAGAAGTGTTTTTTTTTTTTTTTTTTTCATTTGTTGGAAATTTTCAATTGTTTATATGCCTAAGTAAACATAAATAGAAATAAGTTTTTAAGGCTGAATTCATAGAATACTCGATATCAATTATGGGACGACGGAGTAATTTGCCTCAACTTGTGATTTAAGATGACATCGTGCACTAGTTTCGATACTTAGATTATCAGAATTAATTCTTTTTCGCAATTCTGCTTAAATTACAACAAAGCGTTACCCAAAAAGAGAATAGATGTCTAAGTAGCAAATAAGACAAAATAGGATGAAGAAAGTGAAAAATAGAATGGCTGTGAGGGTCCATAATTATCATCATTCTTAAGGATATTCCTAGTCTTTTATCCAAGAATGTCTAAATTTGAATGTAACACAACTTTTGATATGCTAAATCTGGATGCTAAAACTAAGAACGTTCTTAAGAATGGTTGGTGAATACGGACCCAGGTGTATAAATACTGAAACTTGCTTTTGTTAAATATTATATCTCTTGCTTCTATTAAACTTGTAATTTAGAACTGCGTAGTCCGCGCAGGCTGACATGGATCAAAATCTTTTGCTATTGTAAATTTTCTGCATGCCCATGGACCATACTAACTCTTGATCTCGTCTGTTGTTGGATTTTCTTTTTCTTTCTTTTTATTGGTCCATGTGACGACTTGCTTAGTATGATGCCTCGTGAAGATGTAGTAAACTCCCTTTTCTTAAAGCACGGCTCAATTATGAATGAATAGAGCACTGAATTCTATCTATCTGCTGAATTTATTCGATGAATAGGATAATCATCAGTTTTGAAAGAGTAACTGTTGACATGCAATTTCCCACTCAAAATTATTACGTGTGTAACAGTGACTGGTTTAGAAAGACGCCTTATTGAAATACAAGCTTTTTTTAAATCGGTCTTATTAGGAATGCTTTTATTTCCCGTGAATTAAAGTGAAATCAGCCGTTCGAAGTCCAGTCAGCCAATGTCCATCCACAGAAAATGGTAATCGAAGGTTTGCATGTTCGAATCCCGTCGTGGCCAAATTCCTTCCGAGCAGAGAGAAATGCACAGTGCTGGTTAATGAGACACCTTGAATGCTTGAATAGACGCACTGGCCGTATTGATTAATTAAATTGAAACGCATGTTACTATTGGAAACGATATAGAACACAAAACAAGAAGTTCAAAGATGTAATACCTGTATGTAAGGGTAGGGTCATCTTCATCATATGCTTACTCGCACAAACGTCGATACTGATTTCTCCGTCAGTGTTTCCCTGCCACAACTGAACAGCTAAAAATAGATAGTATTAGCAGCGCTCTGTGAAAGCAAACTTTACTAAAACTTCACAATACATGATACCAGTATACCAAGCAAGTTCTTGCATAAAATTGATCCATGTTGTCTAACAACCGGCACAATTACGAGGCACAATGTCTTTTGCCATGCAAAAGATTTACTAAAAGTTTCGACCTACGTCAGCCTGCGCTGACTGCGCAGGCTGACATGGGTCGATACTTTTTTTGTAAATGCATCAAAGCACATTTTTTAGAGCTTGACTCGGATGTAAAACGTCGAACTTATCACATGTCGTACAGGTTTATAAAGTCGTTTGACTTCGACTTACGCAATGGGAATAGCTCAAATACTAGGGAATGAAACTTGGAAACTTGTCAGTGACAACTTTCAGGATACTTAAGTATATGGGCTCGATCCGATGGCTGGGAAACTAAAAATTACAAACAACCCTTGTGGTATTCGGGTACTTGAGGTACTCTGATTTACATCGTTGCAGTAAATACCCTATGTACTTTGATTTAGAGGTTGTTGTTGTAATAAATGGTTTCCGGTCAGGCAGCCGTCGAATCTAAGACAGTCTTTATTTTATGTGTCAATCTATGGTTAAATTCTGGGTCTGGTGGACAGACACTACAGAAAATTGGCGACGAGGATTTCTTTCAACCCTCTGAAGCAGGGTGGCATCGAATTTCTATGATATACAACAATTACCAACGTTCGATGTGACGGATTCGGCTGGGATCGCCACGAGGTGGAAAAGATGAATTCGGGCCTTTGAGCTGTATGCCGAAGGGGAAGGTATCAAGAAGGCTGAACAGAAGCGTGCCTTACTTCTACATTCTGTTGGGATGTCTGTACAAGACATATTTTTTACATTACCTGCCGACCAAGACGATGATGAAGATGTTTATCACATGACAAAGAGAATCTCAGATGAGTATTTCACGCCGTTATGTAATGTTCCATACGAGAAACATGTTTTCAAAAACCTCAAACAAGAAGAAGGGGAAACTATTGAGCAATACATTACACGTCTTAGGATAAGGGCTGAAACATGTGAATTCGGCGGAACAGTCGAAGAACAGATTCGAGACCAGGTCATCGACAAATGTAAATCAAGTTTGTTGAGACGTAAGCTTTTGGAAAAAGGTAGAAACTTGACATTGGAAGAATTGAGAGAGGTGGCCAGAGCATTTGAAGAAAGCGAATCGCAGGCTAAGGCTATTGAAAGTGACGGAATAGCTGTGAGTCACGAAGTAAACAAATTGGCGCCGAAAGGAGAAAAACATGCACATTTTATTGAATGTTACAGATGTGGACTGAAAGGCCATAAATCGAATGACAAGAATTGTCCAGCTAGAGATTAAAAATGCAGAAAATGTAAGAAAGTCGGACACTTTGAGAGAAAATGTCGAACTAGGATGGGGAAAAAACACAAAGAAAAAGGAAAACAGGTTCAACAAGTGAATACTGTACCAAGTTTAGACCAAGAGTATGCATTTAGTTTGTATGAAACCAAAAGTAAATTGAAATCTGTGGTTATAAAGGTAGGAGGAGTTCCGTTATCAGTTATAGTAGACTCTGAAGCAACTTGTAATATTATAGGTAGACAAGAAGACATGGTGTTACTTGAAAAAGCAGAACATTATGTGTGTATCTGAACAAAAGATGTTACCAATCTATGCCTATGGAGCAGATAATCCATTAAAGACACTTGGAACTTTTTTCAGCTACTGTTGAATGAAATGGTTATTCTGATAAAGCTGAATTCATTGTTCTAGACGGTAATGGTCAAAGTCTATTAGGTACAAATACGGCAGAATCCCTTAAATTACTACACATTGGATCTGTGAATGCTATTGGAACCGGTTTGTCTACAAAAGAACAAATATTAAGACAGTATCCAGAACTTACCACAGGGTTACGAAAGCTGAAGGATTTTCAACTAAAGATTCCCATTGACACCACTGTTAAACCTGTTACTCAACCACTGAGACGTATTCCATATCACCTACGTGATAGAGTTAAAGCCAAGTTAAATGAACTTCAAGAGTTTGATATCATTGAACCAGTAAATGGTCCCTGTCCATGGGTATCTCCCATAGTGTGTATTCCAAAAGGGGATAATGATATTCGATTGTGGCTTGATATGCGCTGTGCTAATGTAGCCGTGCAGAGAGAACGACACCCTATTCCAACTATTGATGACGTGATGCAAGATTTCAATGGTAGTCAAGTGTTTAGTAAGCTAGACATTAAGTAGGTTGGTTGGTTGGTTGGTTGTATTGGGGTTTAACGCCACTTTAACAGCTAAGGTCATATCATGGCGGTCGGTGACGCACATGTGTTTCCTGGCTTTCTCACACCAGTACTAACACAACTTTCTTTCCAAAGCCACCGACTACTTTTCTCACATGCTTCAGCAGAGGTGAGAGGCGAAAATACGCCGGAAAGGAAGTTCGCCTCAACCGGGTATCGAACTCACAACCACCAGGTCATGAGTCCGACACGCTCACCACTGAGCCACCCAGGCGGGCGACATTAAGTGGGCGTATCACCAAGTTGAATTAGAACCTGAATCGCGTAAAATAACTGTGTTTAACACACATAAAGGGTTGTACCAATATAAACGTTTGATGTTTGGTATTTCATGCGCGCCCGAGATGTACCAAAAGGTAATGCAAAAAGTATTACAAGACTGTGAAGGATGCCACAATATTCTCGACGACATTATAGTCCATGGGAAAACCCAGAGTGAACATGACAAACGACTACAATGTGTACTTCAAACTTTGAGAAAAAATAATGTCACTTTGAATGTTGATAAATGTCAATTCAATTTGTCAAAATTGAATTTTATGGGTCACACTTTATCAGGTGATGGTATTGAGCCAGCTAAGTCTAAAGTAGAAGCTGTTCTAAATGCAAAAGCACCCAGCAATGCTTCAGAAGTCAAAAGTTTTTTGGGTATTGTTAATTATTCAGCAAGATTCATTCCCAACATGGCAAGTGTTACAGCACCTTTAAGAAAGCTCTTGAAGAAAAATGTTGATTTTGTATGGGGACAAAGTCAAAATGATTCTTTTGAGAAGCTAAAAAAGTTACTTGCAGAAGCTGGAGCACTATCTGATTTTGACAAGTGAGCTAAAACTCAAGTAATTGCAGATGCATCTCCTTATGGCTTAGGAGCAGTTTTGATTCAGTACAAAGATAATAAGCATAGCATTATTAGCTATGCTAATCGCAGTCTGACTGACATTGAGAAAAGGTACTCTCAAACTGAGAAAGAGGCTTTAGCACTGGTTTGGGCCTGTGAAAGATTCCACATGTACCTCTATGGTACACAGGAACCTTTTGAATTGGTCACAGACCATAAACCATTAGAGTTTATATATTCACAAAGGTCAAAACCTAGTGCTAGAATCGAAAGATGGGTTCTTAGATTACAAAGTAAAATATGTTAAAGGTTCTGAAAATATTGCAGACCCATTGTCCAGATTGCTGTCACAAGAGTCTCAGTGTGAAAATGACTCAGACTGCACCAAAGATGCTTAAGCATATGTATATTTCATTGCAAAAGAAGCAACTCCTATTGCTATAACAACCAGTCAAATAGAAAGAGCATCAGAGTATGATCAGGAGTTACTCTCTGTCAGAAAACATTTATCATCTGGTAAATGGCATGATTTGGAGTATAAAGAATATTTACCTGTTAGAAATGAACTGTGTATGCTTGGTAAATTAGTATTAAGAGGTACTAGAATAATTGTTCCTGGTTGTTTAAGGAAAAAAATTTTGGAATTGGCTCATGAAGGACACCCAGGCATTGTAAGCATGAAACGCAGACTACGATCAAAAGTATGGTGGCCTGGCATTGACAAGAGTATAGAACAAGTTTGAAAAAGTTGCCATGGTTGTCAAATTGTTTCCCAACCAAGTAATGCAGAACCAATGATTAGATCTGAGTTACCCTCCGTAGCATGGGAACATGTTGCAGCAGACCTTATGGGTCCACTTCCATCAGGAGAATACTTGTTTGTTATCATTGATTATTACTCTAGGATTTTTGAGGTAGAGATAGCAAAGTTGACCACTGCTGAAAAACTAGTGAATTTATTGTCAAAGGTATTTGTTACACATGGATTACCTGTTAGTATCAGAACAGATAATGCACCTCAGTTTAAAAGTTCAGTTTTCCAAGAATATTTGCAATAGAATGGTATTCAGCATAGAACTAGCACACCATTTTGGCCTCAAGCTAATGGCGAGGTTGAGCAACAGAATAGAAGTCTGTTGAAACTCATTAGAATTTCTTTTGCAGAGAAAAGGGATTGGAAAGCAGATCTTTTAAACTACGTGTATGTGTATCGTAGTATACCACGCTCTGTGACAGGTTTGTCACCTGCAGAAAAATGGTAGGAAAATGAGAACAAAAATTCCAGATTTACAAGATTTGAATGTTGATGATGTATGTGTTCGTGACAGAGATCATGAAAACAAGATGAAAGGAAAAGATTACAGTGACAAAAGGCGCAACGCCTCAGAAAATAGTGTGGAGAAAGGAGATTTAGTATTGTTAAGAAATGAAAAAAAGAACAAACTTTCCACTCAGTTCAAATCTACACCTGTTAAAGTGGTTGATAGGAAAGGTAATCAAGTTACAGTGCAAACTGATGATGGTGTTCAGTATGACCGAAATGTCACATTTGTAAAGAAGTATGTTCAACAGAAGAATGATGGTATGATACATCATCCTGTTGTGGAAAATGCAAGTCAGTCTAGTACCCAGTATCAGAGTGATGAGTCTACTAGAAGATCAAGTAGGATCAGGAAAGCTCCAGATAGATATGGAGATTGTGTTATGAATTATTAGGTTATAGGAAGCCTATCAATTTCAAAAAGCAAAATTTTAATTAACTGCTATTTGGAACTGATATGTTTCAAATGTGAGATGGTTATTTTGGGCTTTAATATGTACAGTGTTGTATTAGACAAAAGTATTGACCTCTGTATTTGTTGTAGAATCATAAGACATGATTTTATTTTAACGTAAAGAATAAATTGTTGTATTCATACTGAATGTATGTGACAAAAGGGGAAATTGGTTAACTCCCTGGTTGAGTTAAAGTTTTAACTTGACAATAGAGTTAATACAAATTCATTTGCTTATTACTTGAAACATAGCGATTTTTGGCAGTATCAAATTTAAGTCATCCATATATTGAGCTAATTACTGTTTAACTGAAAGTCTAAAATTATCAATTTTCTTTATGATAAGGAAGTGATGTGGTATTCGGGTACTTGAGGTACTCTGATTTACATCGTTACAGTAAATACCCTATGTACTTTGATTTAGAGGTTGTTGTTGTAATAAATGGTTTCCGGTCAGTCAGCCGTCGAATCTAAGACCGTCTTTATTTTATGTGTCAATCTATGGTTGAATCCTGGGTCTGGTGGACAGACACTACAACCCTCGAAAGAGATTGTGTTTATATATATGGTGCTGATGGCAAATGGAAGTTTAACCCATCTCCGACATACATTTTACCAAGGGAGTCGTCACACAGCCTATTGATACATAAAATCATGAGGTAGAATGGTCCTTGGACATGCAAAAAAATTACCAACAACAAAAAGTTTCGACCATGTCAGCCTGCGCGTACTGCGCAGGCTGACATTGGTCGATACTTTTTGCTGATGCATGCATGAAACCTCCGTTTCACAGACTATGGCCCAGATATTTGACACTGAAAGCATCAAGTTCTGGGCCAGAGGCACAAGCTGAGAAGTAGCAACCAAAACTTGACAAACCTTTCACTTTTCTGTGTGTCAGGGGTAAAGACTCACGTTTGCCTTCCTCCTGAAATGTATGATGGGGAAATGAAATAACGCGTTAGAATTATAATTCTATGTCGGAGAGAGTGAATCAACCAGGCTATGCAATACGTTAAGTCTGATCTTTAAACTCCATGCTCCTATTTCCTATACGCGTGAATTCTGGATCGGGGCATTTTTAGAGATACCCGTCTACGGACAAAATTTATTTATCCGATGTGGTGTCTGATCTTGGATCCACACAGTGCAGTATTTTGTAAGATACATTTTCCTCTTGGCCAATCAGACTGTTTCTCTTGTAATACATGCGAGGGAACATAAAAAACAAAAAACCTTATGAGTCTAAGGCAATTATTCCCTTCAGAGAGTAATATCTCGGTCCGTATTCACCAACCATTCTTAAGAGCATTCTTCGAGATTTTCTAAATTTGAAATTAAAACCCGCTGACCACTCTTTCGACGATGGTTATGTGGGAAAGCAGCCAGTGGCTTGAAAAGAATATTGTGTGGAGTACTGGTTAAAGAAACTCCAGGAAACCATGGATAGGTGCACTGTCCGTCATGATATAACTGAAATAATGTTGAAAACGGCGTTAAACACCATACAGTCATACAGTGAAAGTAAAACAACTTCTAGTTGGTTTTGGTTTAGTCAATCAGAAGTTGTGTTACTTTGAAATTTAGAAAATTCTGGAGAATAAGACTGAGAACGAGGTAAGCGAATACGGACCTCGATGTCCATGGCTACTGATTGCAAGTCCGATCATATTACTGGCTGTAACTATTTATTTACAACAAGTTGTTGAATGGACATACCCAAAATGAGTTGTCAAAATGGACAAAACTGAGTACAGAGCGGTGACAAGATTTCTGGTCCTGGAAGATCAGTCTACCACCGAGATCGAAAAGCGATTTCACTGCTGTATATGGGGATTCTTCGCTTCTTCTGCATCTATCAAATGCTGCGTGAAAAAATTCCAGCGCGATAGGGAAAGCTTAGAGGATGACGCCAAGTCAGGATGATGATGAGCAGAGGGAGTGATTTTGATTTCAAAACTGAAAATATTAATTATTCTCCACTAAACCCTATGTTATGGGTACTCATTAGAATCGTCTCGTCGAGACGATTCTAATGAGTACCCACAACATAGGGTTTGGAAGAGAAATAATGTATTTAGAATACCATAACTCCCTCTTATCTGGAGTTCTGATGATGATCTGACTGCTGGTGTGGAGGGCTGGTTATAGGACCAAGATATAGGGCCTATACCTCTACAGATCGTGCTTCAATGGCTGAAAAACACGACGGATTTGTTTGTATTGGAGTTTAACGCTGACCACTAAGCTACCCGGCCGGGCAAACAAGTTGGAACAAGTGTGTGGAGTTGGGAGGGGGAACTATGTTGAAAAATGAAACAGTTTGAATCTGAATAACTTGCCTTTTCTATGGGAGGCTCAGAACTTTTTGAATTCCCCGCGTATATATATATATATTCATTAATAAACAACAATAAGCCTGAACATAGGTGTTAAATGAGTAGAAAAGGTATTTGTTTAAATATCCATGTAGGGATCGAATCAAATTCTATGACGTTTGATATTTCGGATAGTCTTTTAATTGATTGAGTTCACGAGACTAAACAATAAACGTGTGCTTTTGACAAAAAACACCTTGCATTTTGTGCCTCAATAGCGTGCGTTAAACCCCTTCACAGTTGACGATTCAATTGTTGAAAGGTCATCTGCATCTCAATACCTGCGGTGATATATATATATATCACTCATGACAAAGAATTCAAACTAAACATGATCGATTTATGATAATTCACGGAGAATATATATGAGCTATTCTCTGTGAAAAGGGGGGCTCAATGCATCTGCAAAAAGTATCGATTCAGGGCAGCCCGCGCAATCCGCGCAGGCTGACCTGAGTCGAAACTTTTTGCTTTTGAAAATTTTCTGTATGTCAAAGGACCATTCTACCTCATGACTTAGTCGTTTGTCAGACAAAATGGATCGATAATACTGTGACAACTTGCTTGGTATTATCCATCACGGAGATGCACTAAACCCCTTTTTGCCGGAGCATAGCTCATAATAATGCGCAGTTTTAAGTTGGTACACGGTTAAGAGCTATTTAACTCATTCAACTCCACCAGATGACAAAATTTCTGACTAGATCTAGTCAATATTCAAAATGCTTGCAAACCACAATATTTAATTAGCTCGAATGGTTAGACTTGTCTTTCAAATAATGGAAAACATTGTTAGATAGCCACCAGCATATTCTCCTTTTCCAGCAAAGTTTTCAGCGAGCTTCTTTCTCAGAGTCGTGTAAACCTTTTCCATAAAATCCCTAGTTTTAATGCCCCTGAAGAAAACGGCTATTGAAAACGTATGCGGAAAAGGAGACAATGTTGGTAACCAGCATTTTCTCCTTTTCCAACGGCATCTAGGCTGTAAAAGAAAGTTGGTTCATTTGTTACCACTTTCGAAATTTGCCGTCTTGCAGGCGCTTTAAATTTGGAAGAGTCTAAAATTTGTCATTTGGTAAAAAGTTAAACTCGGGATTGTTTGTTTATTCCTTCAGCACCAAATATGTGAGCCAGGCTCTGGGAAAAGGGGGCTTAATGCATCTCCGTGATGCGTGATACCAAGCAAGTCATCACATAATTAGGGACCCATAAAATCCATTATATGTCTAACAAACGACTGTATCATAAGATAGACTTGTTCTTTCACATACAGAAAAAAAATTACCAGTAGCGAAAAGTTTCGGCCCAGGTCAGCCTGCGCGGACTGCGCAGGTGGCCTGGGCCGATACTTTTCGCAAATGCGTTAAGCCCCCTTTTCACAGAACATGGCTCATATAAACTTCAACTTCTCCGACGGCTTAAAATACCATCCATTGAAACTGAGAAATATAGGATCTGATACAGGTTGGCGTTTGAGGTAAAATTTTATTAAACGAGTCTAGAAAAAATGTTATAAAGCGAGCCACTGGCGAGCTTTATAACATTTTTAGACAAGCTTAATAAAAAAAAAAAAAAAAATAGATCTACCTCGAAAGTCAACGAACATCTGATTCTTTGAAAAAGACGAATTTTGTTTTTTGCATAATTTTTTGTTAAAAAAAAAAAACCTCGAGAAAACGAATTATTATCTCTTGGGAACTAGATAATTACAAAAAAAAAACATGTCACCTCAGTGCCACCGTAATTTATAGATTAGAAGATTCAAATCATCTATGCACATGTACGCGTTGAAAAAAAAAAAATCACTCCTCTGAAATACGTACAAAATGACGTTACAAATGACGTCACGCAATTCTGATATCAAACTTGTATAAGATAAGAACATTCGTAATGGGTATATTGCACTGAAAACAAAGGAGGTTATATGATTGAATTTTTTACCTCAAAGGTTTGACAAAACAAGCTGAAGACATAGATCAATGACCAGATTGCACGTTCTGCGCAGTCTAATCTTTGATCCACGCCGTCCGCAAAAGTCCCCTTTTTCCCTATGGCGCTGAAAGGGTTAAAGAGTGAATTAAAGCCATAAAAAAATACAAACCTTTTGCATGCAAACTTGCAGTTGAATATTGCTGACATCCGATCCATCGATTAATGATGTTATGAAACTTAAAATGAGCACTGTGAATTTCAATAACATTTCCATTTTTTTTTTCGTTTCCCTCTTCTCTATAAAAACACGTCGAACTTAAAGACTGCCACACTGCAGAAGATATTTAGCGTCTTAAATATCAGAATCTTTAAAACAAGGTACGTTTGTCATCTTGTTTCATCAGATTTTGCTATCGGAACATAGAAAAGGTTTCTAGTCTCATGAGTTTCCGTTTTATGATTTGTGGTTCTAAACGGTGTCTTTTCTGTGCTCACGAATGTCAATTTCTCCATGAATTTCTGGAGCTTTATCGTCATGTGTGATTCTTCTAGATATCTTAAACTCTCACTGGTCAAAAATATTCCGGAAACTGCGAAGAAGGCAAGGGACAAAATCTCCGAAGGTTGATAATTCTGTTTTGTTATTTTTTTTTTTGGTTAATGTTACATAAAACAAAACATTCACATAGGAAAAAGACACATAATATCACCCGATACAAACTGTACAATAATTGTGAGGTGATGTCGTTTAGATATCTTTCAGGCCGACCTGCCCTACAAAAAATCTTTAATTGTTCAGAACCAAACACCGTTAAGCTATTCAAACCGTTTTTAAAAGTACTTAATTCACTGTAGTGTCCAGGCCGATTTCAAAACCCGCCAAAACTTGTACAAATCAATAATACAAACGGCAAAAAAATGTTAATAAAAAATAACCTGTTTTATGGAATATGCTCGGAAAGAAAAAAGAGGGAAAAATGGGAAGTCGTAACCTTCGATTGTTTCCTGTGGCACATAGTTTAGCCATGCTCTGGCAAAAGGGGGCTTAATGCATCTCCGTGATGCATTGTACCGATCAAGGCATCACATAATTATGGATCCGTTAAATCCACTTGAAATACTGTTGAAAACGACGTTAAACACCATACAATGAATAAATATTAAATTCACTTTGTCTAACAACCGACTGAATCATTAGGTAGACTGGTCCCTGGACATACAGATACATGTAATTGACCAATAGCGAAAACTTTCGGCCCGGGTCAGCCTGCGCGGACTGCGCAGGCTGACCTGGTCGATATTTTTCGTAGATGCAATATGTCCCTTTTTTTCCATAGGGCATGGCTCATTTTCAAATGCAGTCAAACGCTAGACAATTAGTCACAGTTTTGACCCCATACCAGCTAAATAAATTAATTGAAACTTTCCAGCCAATGGTAGAAAAAAAATATTGCATTTTTTATTTATTCATTTATGTATTTATTTATCTTTTTTTTTGGGGGGGGGGGGGCGATATCTTTTAATCGGACAGTGTAGAATCAAGATCAGGCTGCAAGTTGCTTGCAATCTGATCTTGATCTACACTGGTCACAAAAGCGCATTGAGTCGCACTTAAGGTTAAAGCAATGGTTTCAATGTTTATCAGATGACAAAATTTCAGACATATCCACATTAAAAGCAGACTTGCTCGGTATAATACATCGTAGAGACGTATTAAATCCCCTTTCGCCAGAGCATGGCCCACTTATAGGGACTGGGATTTGAACCCACAATCCCTCGATTATTAACCACACATATAAGAGTCTCTTCAAAAGGTGTTTGGATATCGAAACAAAAAACACGTTCTGAACAATATCTAAAATCTGCTAGCCTTAAAAACCCAGTGCCTGTTTCATAGGACCTAACTCTTGGCTGCCTGTACGCCAAAACGCAGTTGCGTACACTTTGCTAAAAAAGACACATTTGTCAAAAGAAAACGTCACCAGAGGCCACCAAATAGCTTCTGCAATTAAAGATATTTCTGGGGGAAGATCTTGGGAAATCGCCCCCCCCCCCCCCGGCATTCCTTTGGTATTCTCGGCATTCCTTTGGTATTACTTTTGCGTACAACTTATTTTGGGCTAACAATGCCCGTGATACATACCATACACTGCACATTCTCTGTGCGTTCTTATCTTGATCTATGCAGGCGTTAAATCCCATGTTTTCGCCAATGGCGCTGAAATGTTTTAAGGAATGCAGCAGATCTTCGTTTTCGAAATTTATGGAAAGAATTTTCATTGACAGAGCATTTACTTGTAACAACTTTTGTTAAATGTTTCGTGAAAACTTAGACACGGATGGTATTGACAAGATTTTACTTTGATGAAAAACACCCTAAAGGTCCTATAGCTGCCAAAAGTAAACAATGCGGATGTCAAATGCATTCAAATTCAAATCATACCATTTAAATATATGTACATAATCTTGAAGATGATAATCTTTTATTGTGCGTTCAATCCAGTTGTTAGCCGCTAAAAAAATCAAAGCGGTGAAAGCGCTGCTGAGGTGGGATGCGTTCAATCCTGCTCAAATCGAAATCTAACTGTTGTATCAAACAATAAGCACAAAGTGCTACAATAAAAACTTGGGTAAAAACAAGCAGACATTTAAAGAGTTGAGAGGTATTTCTCCTATAAATCTTAGAGCAAACTAACAAATTTCTCTTTTTTAGTGTGTGTGAGGGGAGGGGAGGGGGTTTCAATAGAATGACAAAATGCAACGACGTGAGAAGTATTATTGAGCAATATCTAGACAGATAAAGCAATCCTATTCAAAGAAATTACCACAAGAGTTCTCATGATGTTTCTATGTTTTCCATGGTACTTGTTGACGCTTCTTGACGCTATTCGATGGAACTGATAGATAAATGCGTATACATACGCATGCCACATGGTAGTCTGTTCTAACACTCTTTTTTAAATTGTGTTATGATAATGGTGTGAATGGTGTATTTGTTTACATATTTATCGTCCAAGCCGTATAAGTTCCCGTATTGTTAACGTTTTAGTCATGCCTTGATGCCAAAGTGAATAAAATGCTTTCTTAATAGTACTATTTTCCGGGTAATGATTTTGCAATGTTAGGTACCCCAGAATCAGATTTTTGGGGTTCAGTTTCCCACATGGTAAATCTGAGCTGGGATGCTTTGCACACCACCTCAAAAACGAAATCTAAAACTGTGATAAAAGTTGCCCGGTCGCTCTATCTTTTGTTTACTTTTTACCTGATTTGAAAATTAATTTTTCAGCCAGACTAATAATACTAGGACCGACCGCACATTAACAGATTGTCATCTTCACAATGTACTTTTAAATGGTACAATTTAAATGAGCCATGCTCTGTGAAAAGGGGGCTTAATGCATCTGCGAAAAGTATCGACCCAGGTCATCCTGCGCACTCCGCGCAGGATGACCTGGGCCGAAATTTTTCGCTACGAGTAAATTTTCTGTATGTCCAAGGACCAGTCTACCTCATGATTAACCCTTTCCCAAACGACAAATTTTGGACTGGTCCAAATTGAAAGAGTTTGCAGACGACAATTTTAAATTTGATGAAAATGGCAGAAAAGTCTCAAAAAGGGTAGAAAACACTGTGGGAAAAGGAGAAATTGCTCGTTACGAGCAATTTCTCCTTTTCCCACAGTGTTTTCAAAAGACTTGTACTGCAGACACGTGAAAACCAGGGCTTGTTTGGGAAAGGGTTAAGTTGGTTGATAAAAAAAAGTGGCTATTATGGATCTATAAATATGTGAGGTCTTGCTTGGTACCATGGATCACGGAGATGCATTAAGCCCCCTTTTCCCAGAGCATGGTTCAAATGTAGATGCATTTTACCGCCTCATTGTTCACTTTTGGCAGACATAGGCTCTTTAACTTTTTTTTGTTCGAAGTCTCTGACAGCCTGCCATAGTATGGCTAATTGACTATTTACCGTCTGACAAAAATGTAAACTTGTCCAAATTGAAATCATTAGCAGATGACATTTGAAGTATGGCTCAAATAGTACACTTTGTCTTTAATATAAGGTATAAAACATTGAGGAAAAAGGACAAAATGCTGATTATCAGCATTTTCTCCTTTTTCCAACAGTATTTTAAAAGGCTTCTTTCTCTGGGTCGTTAAGACTCGGGATTGACTGTGTGGTAAAGGTTTAATTAATAACAATATAGTATGAAGAGATTAGAGTATAAAAGGATAAAGAATAAGGTGAAAAAGTCAATGAAGGAGGGGTGGATGGATTCGTCAAAAAACGGTGGATGTTTATCCGAAAACGACATACTGCGCTTCTGCGCTTGAATGTTGATTGATTGATTGAATGGTGTTTCACGCCGCTTTCAACAATATTTCAGTCATATCACGGCGACAGCTCACATATTCATGTATTTCCTGGGTTTCACCAGTACTAGGCTAGGGCTTTGAAGTGTCTTGCCCAAGGACACTCCTGCGAAAAACCCAGCGGATCCAGTGAGGCGCGAACCCGGGGCTTCTAGGTTACGAGTCCTGCACTTTACCACTGAGCCACGCAGGACCCCTGCTTCTGCGCTTGAAAACTTTTGAAAACACTGCAAGGATAACGAGCACTTAGTATTAACAAGTAATACATCGTTTTCCATCAGTATTGTACATACAAGATCCGTTGAAAAACTGTTTTTTTTTTTAAATCTAAATCCCTTATGCAATTTGTATGGGTTTTAGTTCCTAGAATAATCGGCTCTGAAATGGGCTACTCGTTATCAGCGAGTTCCATCTTTTCACGATCTTGGGGGAAGAAGGCTTCCAAAAACATTCTGGGGAAAGCATTCTATGGTGGTAACAAGCATTTTATCCCCTCAGTCCAGAATGCTTCTATAACCTTGTACGGACAAATCCTATAATTGCAGCCACTTTTGCATTTTGACACCGGCAAATCCCTTCATTATTGACAAAACTTTGTACGGTATAGAGATAATTATCTAGAGGAATCAGATACAAAATTGTCATTGTTCACCTGTTTTTGTGAATACCTTTGCTGTACAGATGTATATCGCGGACGTTAACCCTTAGATTGCTAAGAGCGACTCAAGGACCTTTTGTGGACAATGTAGATCAAGATCAGAATGCAGAGAACGTGCGGTCTGATCTTGGATCTACACAGTCCGATAAGGAGTTATTATTCTTCCAAAATTGACTTTGAAATAGCAATATTTTGGTTTTTACCATCGGCTTGAAATTTTTTTTTTTTTTCACTAATTTAGCGGGTTAAGGATTAATGTATTCATTAATAGTTCTAAACTGAGCATGTGCTTTTTTTAATTTTTTTTCTTTTTTTTAATTGTGCCATGCTCTGTAAAAAGGGGGCTTAGTGCATCTGCCAAAAAGTATCAACCCATGTCAGCCTGCGCAGTCCGCGCAGGCTGACATGAGTCGAAACTTTTTGCTATTTGAAAAAATTTACTGTTCTACATGTCTAAGGACCACACTAGTTCCAGATTTCAGTCGGTTGTTGAACAAAACGGATTGCATGAATCCCGAATTATGTGATTATGTGCTTGGTATAATGCATCACGGAGATGCATTAAGCCCCCTCTTGCCAGAGTATGGCTCATTTATAATGTTATCTGCCTTGGATTTACCACTTGCTCATTACCTCTTAATTAAAAACAAAAAAAAAAAAAAAAAAAAGAAAATGCATCCCACGACACTGTGAAAATAATAATAATAACAATAAGAAGAAGAAGAAGAAGAAGGATTGTAGACACGAAATAAAGTTCTGTGCCGTCTGATCTTGGTCTATACAATTTGCAAAAACACCGTGTCCCTTAAAATTTTAACTCTTTACCGAACGACAAAATTTTAGACTAGTCCAAATTGATTGAAAGCGTTTGCAGACGACAAAATCAATGTGACTGAAAAACTACAATTTGTTATAGGAAGGTTAGAAAACATTGTGGGAAAAGGAGAAAATGCTGGTTACCAGCATTTTCTCCTTTTCCCACAATGTTTTCAAAAGGCTTCTTTCTCAGGGTCGTTGAAAGTTGGGATTGTGTGGTAAAGAGTTAAATAAATGAAAGACAAACTACCAATCGATAGTAACAACCGCCATTGTTGCGAATTTTAGAGTTCTTCTCGATGTAATAATGTCACTTTTTCGGACGGTGTAGATCAAAGATCAGACAGCTCGATCTGCGCGACCTGATCTTTATCTACAATGCCATGAACAGCCATCTATTTTGGTTGAGCAGGCAAATGATTAAGCTCTTCCTGGCTTCTGAAAAATAAGCGGAAAATAATTCTTTAGCTTTGATGAAATTATATACAAACGTAGCGACAAAGGTCGTCAGTTTCTCACAGAAACGTCAATGATGTTAACGCTTAGGCTGCTAAGCACGACTGGACGACTTTTTGCGTACAGTGTAGATCAAGATCAGACTGCACAGAACGTGCAGTCTGATCTTAGATCTACTCTGTCCGATAACGACATGTTTCCCCCTAAAAATACCTTTAAACAGCAAAAAGTGGGTATATACTATCGGATTAAAAGTTTCATTTTACTTATTAAGTAGGAAAAGGGTTAAATATTTAAAGGTATTCAGATTTTCATAATTTATTTTAGCTCATAAGATAAAGTTTGTCCATGAAAGGACAGGAAAGTTTATAGTTACCAGGATTATCTCCTTACCCTTTATGTTTTTAAGTATCTTCTTTTTCAGGGTTGTTAAAATTCGACATTTTATGGTAAAAGGTTACACGGTGATATCGTGTCACTCAAAAATTTTAACAAATTTCCAATTGTATGAACACGGACTGGGTGTTATAGAATTCGGAATCTTTGTATGAGTATTTTTAATGTAAATATTATTAGTATGATTCAATCAACCTGCTTATGGGTTCTATCTTGAGTCCACCTGGTTTAAAGCTTGCTAAGTGACACACTATTGCCATTAAACTATAAGGAGCAATAGAAATCTATAAATAAACACTGTGACGGAAAGCTTATTGTGTGTGATAACATAATAAAAGATGGCATCATTGAGCTGAGACAAGTTATACTCCGGCACGCGATTCGTCCGCTTCTATGTGCACCCGTTTTATGTGGTTTTATCAGGGTCAGACAGGACACTGTACAAATAGTTAAAGGGAGCTACTCAGATTTTTACAGTCTCGTCTAACTTCAAAAATGATCGCTGAAATGTAATCAGTAAAGAAAGACAACAGAAGAAAAAGATAAATTTCGTTTGTATTTCCTTAACGGTATTTTAAGATTTTGTGCCAGAGTTTGCAGAGACTTGTGGAAATGTCACATGACCAATAACACGCGTCGATTACGAGCATTCGTAGTCAAATCAGTATCATGACGTCATATCTGATGTAATAAAGAAGACGGAGTTACCGGTTGTGAAACGACCATCCCGTAATTCAAATGCCAAATATTGCGTCTCTTTATTGAATATAATCGTCGAGAGTATCCGATTGCAAAGAAAAACTTTATCTTATCGTACTTAAGTGTATTTTACAATAAATTTTGATTTACGGCACGAAGACTGAACAGCCCTCTTTAAAGTAAACAAGTCAGCCCGGAAGACGAACCTCACCGGCAAAATAAGGTTCACGGAATATGATGTCTCGGTTGAATCTTGTCAACTCATATCAATGTATATGCAACATGTGAAAGATGTTTTTCTTGACCATGAACAACTTGTGAGTGATGTCTTGGAAGGAGACAACAAAGAACGTTATTATGTCTTTTACCAGTCAAGAACATTACAGACGTGTCCATTTGGAAGGCATTGAAATTTACAGATGAGAAGTTACATGTGGCCAGAACAACGGTATTTGCCTCAGAAAGGGTAGAAAACAGTTTTTGGAAAAGGAGAAAATGCTGGTTACCAGCATTTTCTCCTTTTCGGAAAACGTTTTCAAAAGTCTCGTTCCCAGGGGTCGTTAAAACACGGGATTCTTTGGTAGAGTGGAAGTCAAGGGAGCTAACAAGATTCATCATACACTATGATATTTCAAATAGAGTCCTCGGTCCTATTCGTATTCAAATAAAATCGTGACTGTAGGGGAAGATAAATAATAAATATTGATTATGCACAAATACAATAAATAGATCGATAGGATATCGTATCGATTTTATCATATGACCCGACTTCTATTGTCATCACAGTTCATAGCCTTGGTCTATGTCCTTTGGTTTAATAGATCAAATGCAACTTTATACTCTTGCAAAAAAAATATAGAATGAAATCTAAACCGTTCTGACCCTTTTGGCATAGGTATATATATGAGACATGCTCTGTGAAAAGGGGGCTTAGCTCTTTACCACACGACAAGAAATGTACTTTTTCAAATTGAAAGCATTTGCAGACAACAATCAAAGTGTGGCTCAAATGATAAAATTTGTCTTGGATAGGGTAGAAAACATTGTGGGAAAAGGAGAAAATGCTGGTTACCAGCATTTTCTCCTTTTCCCACAATGTTTTCAAAAGGCTTCTTCCCCAGGGTCCTTAAAAACTCGGGATTGTGTGGTAAAGGGTTAATGCATCTGCAAAAAGTATCGATTCAGGTCAACCTGCGCATTCCGCGAAGGTTAACCTTGGTCAAAACTTTTTTCTATCGGCCAATTTTTCTACATGTCAGAGGAGCAGTTTACCTCATTATTCAATCGGTTGTGAGACAATAGGTTTGAGCCACGCTCTGGCAAAAGGGGGCTTAATGCATCTCTCTGTTGATGGATAATACCAAGCAAGTCATCACATGGTCATTGATCTATAAAGTCCATTTTGTCTAACAACCGACTGAATCATGAGGTACACTGGTCCTTTGACATACAGAAAATTGACCAATAGCGAAAAGTTTCGGCCCAGGTCAGCCTGCGCGGACTGCGCAGGCTGACCTGGGTCGATACTTTTCGCAGATGCATTAAGACCCCTTTTTACAGAGCATGGGTCATTTTATGGATCCATAATTATCAGATGACTTGAATGATATACTGCATCATGGATATGCACTGAAACCCCCCCCCCCCTTTTTTCCCTGGGTGTGGCTCAATTATGGAAGCTATTCAGTTTTAAACGACTGTATACATGAACTTAAAATGGATCTGTTTAAAAAAAAAAAAAGCCAATCCACTTTACTTCTGTACAAATTAATATTTTGGTCTGCATTTGATACGTCTGGTGAAGTCTAAACTTTTGTCGTCATATATACAGTTAAGCCACTGAGACAGAAAATGCAAAATTTTATCATTTCTATATACACGTAAGTTTGGTTAGATCTATTTGTCTCGAGAATTGTTTTTACGTTTAATTTTGTCAGTAACTTGCACGGTGTATACATGGATGTTGTTCGAAACAAATTGTGATGTTTAAAGACACGAAAGCAACCAAATCACCAATGCAGGTATTAAAGTGCATTTAAATTTAAATCATACCATTTAAAAGTATGGACAATATTGTAAAGATGACAATTTGTTATTGCGTGGTCGGTCCACATGTTAGTCGCTGGCAGAAAAATGTATTTTAAATTCAGGCAAAAAAGATGGAGTGACCTGGCAGGTTTTAACCTAGTTTTGAAATTCACCTTTTCTGCCAGCGACTAACACTTGCACTGATTGTACAAAAACAGATGGTCATCTTCACAGTAATATCCATACTTTCGATTGGTATGATTTTAATCTTAAAGCATTATAACAACGGTGTTTATATTTGGCCCCTTATGTGCCTTTAAATTTTCACGTGGCACAGACAGCATTCTCATCCCACAGGTGACCACCTTTACAAACATCAGAGTTCCAGATAGAGGGAGTGATTTTAATTTCAAAATTGAAAATATTAGTTATTCTCCACTAAACCCTATGTTATGGGTTCTCATTAGAATCGTCTCATCGAGACGATTCTAATGAGTACCCACAACATAGGGTTTGGAAGGGAAATAATGGATTTAGATTACCATCACTCCCTCTTATCTGAAGCTCTGAAACATTGTGGTAAAGAAAGAAATAGCTCGTGAAGAGAAATTTCTCTTTTTGCCATAACGTTTTTACATGTATTCTTTTACTAAATCTAACTATCATTCTTACTTGGATGTTTTTGAAGCGGTCGTCTGCATATTTATTTCGGGGGTCAATAAGTTAAATACCGTAAGCAATCTTTTAATCTCTGATCCGGTTATGATACGTAACCTAATACATAATTGGTTATTCTGTTATTGTAACGGGCTTATTCATATATGCGAGTCATGCTCTGTAAAAAGGGGATTTAATGGATCTGCAAACAATATCGATTTATGTCAGCCTGCGCATTCCCTGCAGGCTGACATAGGTCGTCACTTTTTGCTATAGGTAAATATTGTGTATGTCCAAAGGACCATTCTACCTCATGATTCAGTCGGTTGTTTAGGTAAAATGGATTTTGTGGATCAAGAATTTGTTATGACTTGCTTTGGTTAAACCCCCTTTTGCCATAGAGCGGCTCATATGATTAGAAATATTGATTGAAAATTATATATCATTTTATCATTTTGTCAAATCATAGCGTCTGTCTTTTTTCGTGTCTTTGTTTTGTTTGTTTGTTTATTTGTTGCTATCTGTTTGTTTGTCTGTCTGTCTGTTTGTTTTGTTTGTTTCTATCTGTTTGTTTGTCTGTCTGTCTGTTTGTTTTGTTTGTTTATTTGCTTGCCTGTTTGTTTGTTTGTTTGTTTGTTTCTTTCTTTCTTTCTTTCTTTCTTTCTTTCTTTCTTTCATTCTTTCTTTCTTCCTTCTTTCTTTCTTTCTTTTTTTCTTTCTGTGCTGTATTCGTTTGTTTTATTTGTTTGTTTTCTTTCCTTCCTTCCATCCCTCCCTCCCATACTTCTGTTTTTTTTTTTCTTGCTTTCTCGTTTGCTCTTTTGTTTGTTTGCTTTTTCTCCCTCCCTCCCTAACTTCCAAACTTAGCTGACACTAAAATTGAATTAAACTTATCAGGAAGGGGTAAACTGTCTCTAAATAACTACAAATAGAATTGATATAATCTTTCTTTGATTGAGGTACTCTCCCCCCTTTTTTCAAAACATCAGAATGATTGCATTTGATTATTCATATATTTGTGAGTGTGTCTTTAAGATAATTTTATTATTCAATACCTATCTGCAATATTCTTACCCAAGTTTTGAATAGATAGATATGATAAACGTCCCGTCGGCTCAGATTTCATTTGCAAACATTTTTATTTATGATATATCAAAAAAATACCAGTCTTTTCGTACAATGCATTGCAATGAACCCTTTTACCAAACTACCTAGTTTCTTCAAGACCTTGAGGAAGAAGGTTTTCAAAAACATTGTGGGAAAAGAAGAAATTCATTTTCCATCTGCTAACCAGCATGTTCTCCTTTTCGAACAACATTTTCTATCACTTCAAAGACATATTCCACCATCTGGGCACCAGCTAATTTGTCGTCTGCAAAAGCTTTCGATATGGAAGAGTCTAATTTATTGTCGTCTGGTAGTGTTAACTCTAATCCTACTAAGTAAGATGAACGAAACTTTCGAGCCGACAGTAAAAAACAGAATAATGCTTTTTTCAAACCTGTTTTTTGTAGAAAAGTATCTCCTTATCGATCAGTGTAGATCCAAGATCAGACTGCACGTTCTGTGCAGTCTGATCTTGATCTACACTGTCCGCAAAAGGTCAATGAGTCTCGTTTCGTAGCGTAAAGGTTAACTCTTATTTTAGATTTGTACATCATTTCCAGGTGGCATATTAACATTTTCTAAAATTATTAGGTTTGTCTTTAAAAGGATAAAGCATATTGTGGGAAAAAGACAAAAAACTGGTTACCAACATTTTCTCCTTTTCCTATAATGTTTTCAAAAGCTATCTGTCTAAGGGTCGCCAAAACTCGTAATTGTGCGGAAGAAAAGTTTTAAATCTCAACGCTCGCTATACCGACCGTCTATCGGAAAAGGAAGTTCGCCAAAGGTATTCCGAATTGCAGTGAACGTTTTGTATTTGGCTGCCTGCTAACAGTATGTGCTAACTTGTTTCAAAATAAAGTTGTGGATATTTTTTTGATGAACGCTTGACCAGACTGAATGTCAAAATGAAGCTCAGATTGTGTGTTTTTGTTTTAGTAATGGATATTTGTGCTTTCTTGGGCCTTCCCTGCGGTATGTTTACAATTATTTTTTTCTTTTTCATATTCCTTGTGAACTTTTTAAATAGCGAACGTTACTCTTGTATGGTTAGATATCAACACAATTCTGTGAATGATATTTTTGATCTACAGAAAATTATTATAAGTGACGAAAAGGGGATAATAACTTTTTCCTTGCCAAAGACGACAATCTTTTGTGGACAGTGTAGATCAAGATAAGACTGCACATAACGTGCAGTCTGATCTCTGATCTACACTGTCCACTACTTAAGACTAGATTATGACCAAACTGTTCCTTCTTCTTGCAGTGCAACACTATTTGTAGCCATTAAAAAAAGTAATTCATTTATGAAGAAGTGAAAGAGAAAACTAAAAACACTTTGGGAGAAGGGGAAACTGTTTGTTACAAATATTGACAGCTCGAATCCTTATTTTAGAAAACGAATTTTTGTGTATCAAACATGAATGAAGTGCCCTGTCAACAACATAGGCAAACAACAACAACAACACATTGTCATACAGTCTGGTTTCCCCTGCCAGAGCAAACTTACATGTTAAGTAACCAAAATAGTGTTTTCACGACTATTGAAGGTGTTTGAAAATATCGTGGAAAACAAGAAACTCTTGTGACAAGTATCGTCTTATTTCTTCACATAACGCTTTCTCCCCTGTCAAAGTAAGATCACATTATTAAGCCATATAAAATGTGTCATCTGCAAGTGCTTTCAGTCATTATAGAGTCTAATAATTAATTCGTTAGTTGGCGCAAGTGGTACAGGGGAAGAGCATAGGCCTCTTACCCAGAGGTTCCGTGTTTGAATCCCGTACTAGGGAGCATCTTCCCCCTTTTCCACAATGTTTAAACAAAAACCCATTCTTTACTGGGATATGACTCCTTACAAGATGACAAAATTTTAGTCTTTTCAAATTGAAAACATTTGCATACGACAAATCGTTTGTAACACAAAACATGAAATTTGTTTATATAGGGTAAAAAACATTGTTGGAAAGGCAGAACATTCTGGTTATCAGCATTTTCTCCTTATCCGACAATGTTTTCAAAACTTTTTTTTTTCCCCAGGGTCGTTAAAAGCCAGGATTGACTGGTAAAAGGTTAAAGCATGGGATTGTATGGTAAAGGGTTATAACATTGATAATTGCTCTTCTGAACTTTTGAAGACTAGAAATGTAGATATGAGAAAGGTACCAGTGGCTTGGAAATATAGCTGGCAACGATAGAATGGTTGCAGAAAACATGGGCATTTCACATTCTGGGTCCTTACTCTGTTACCAATCATTAAAACATTTCTGATCTTATTGTCAAGAATTTTCTAAATTTGAAAGTAAGATAATTTCTGATTGGCGAAACCAAATGGTTTAGCCAATTAGAAGTTGCCGTACTTTCTAAATCTAGAATAAGACTTAAAAGGAAGTTAAGATAGTTGGGTAGTATGGACCCTGTGTCGAATGAAGACATTTTTTTTTTTTTGTTATTAAACTTGTTTCCCCTTGATCAAGTGTTGGTCATCTAAGAATCGAAATAATTTTATTTCTATCGTGGTTGGTCGTTCAATAAACCGCGGTTGTGAGTTATGAGGCGCAGTGAATAATCGACTAGGGCGTTCGTCCTTGTAATTTATCAATTGTGCCTCATACCTCACAGCCGTTGGAGGAATTACTAAACAAGCCAAAGGCTCATGACGTTTACTTTCTGTACCTTTTTGTCGTGGCCACAGGAAATACATTTCAGCCATGCTCTGGCAAAAGGGTGTTTAATACATCTCCGGGATACATTATACCAAGCAAGTCATCACATAATTATGGATCCATAAAATCCATTTTGTAAAAGAAACAACTCAGTCCTGAGGTAGAACGGTCCTTGGACTTGCAGAAAGAAAATTTACCAAGAGCAAAACGTTTCGACGCATGTCAGCCTGCGCGGACTGCGCAGGCTGACGTGTGCCGATACATTTTGTAGATGCATCAAACCCCTGTTTTTCACAAAACATGGCTCATTTAAGAGGAATGAATAGCAAATATTCCCTTTTCTGAAGCAAAGAGCCAAGAAGTCAAGAATTGCGATTTTAATTTATTGTCAATGTACCAATAAGTTACTGGTCTGGTGTGACGCCATATACAGGACAAAACAAAACAAAGCTCGACTGTTGAATCTTTCGACTTCTAAGTGCGACTTAATGGCTTTTTGCGGACAGTGTAGGTCATGATCAGACAGCACAGAGCGTGCAGTCAGAATATAGAACTACAATGTCCGATACGGTGTGATGTGGCAATTGCAATGATTGGTGTTCAACTATTTGTTGGACATTTCCAAGTTATTATGCTGTAGTTTAACCCCTTACTAAGTAAGATCAGAAGAAATAACGCTTCGGGAGAAAAAATATTTGGGAAACGAAGATAATGTTGATTAACAGCATTTTCTCCTTTTCCAACATTTTTTTTCCTTTTCAAGGATAAATCACCTCGGTTTAGCCCTATTCGGGTTACGTATGCAAATGATATCAGCTTAGTTTGTTTGTATTGGAATTTAAACTTAGATCATGTCAATGCGGTCAGTGTAGCTAAGCATGTGTTTACAGGCTTTCTCACACCACTACTGACACAACTTGTTTCCAGGCCACTGACTACTCTTCTCACATGCATCACAGTTGAGAGGCAAAAAATCGCCGGAAAGAAAGTTTACATCAACCGGGTATAGAACTCACAACCACCAGGTCACGAGTCGGATACGCGATTTATATTGGGCAAGTCTTGTATCATTAGGTAAAGAGTACAGGGTTACTTTTTTTCGCAGCAGATGGTTATTCACGCCTGATGAATTCTAAATGGTTAATTAGTCAATACTGACAATTGTTATCAAGTCAAGTCAAGAATCCACCTTTTCAAAAAACAAGGTTTTGATTAATTATTGCATTAGCAAACTACGGAGTTCTGAGCCTGCAACATTGAATCTCGCCCTGGATAGGTACAACAGTGGAAGGATAATTGTGTTGTGTTCGCTTATGAAAATTATTCATGTGGCAAAAAATAAAAGAATAATGCAGGTATTAAAATGCATTCAAATTTAAATCATGCCTTATGTCAATACTGTGAAGATGACAAATTGCAATCGTGTGGTCTCTCATGTTAGTCGCTGGCAGAAAAATGAAATTTAAACATGGTCAGGCAAAAAGTAAACAAAAGATAGTGCGACCTGGCAACCTTTAACCTAGTTGAGGTGGGGTGCAAAGCATCCCAGCTTAGATTTACCATGTGGGAAATTGAACCTACAAAATAAGATTCTTGGGTACCTAACATTGCAAAATCATTAACCTGGAAAAATAGTACTACTAAGAAAGCATTTGTCCAGATATTGCTTAATAATGCTTCTCATGTGGCTTCATTTGGACTGTCTATTGAACCCCCTACCCTCACACACAAAAAGGAGAAAATTGTTATATATTTTTTTGTTGTTGTTGTTCTGAGATTTATAGGAGAGATATCTCTCACCTGTTTCAATATCTGCTTGGTTTTACTCAATTCTTTCTAGTAGCACTACGTGCTTATTGTTTTGCACAACAGTTAGATTTCAATTTGAGCAGGATTGAACGCACCCCACCTCAGCAGAGCTTTCACCGCTTTGATTTTGAAATTCATTTCTCTGTCAACTACGGAATCCTGTTTCCGCCAAAGTCAAAAAGTTGAAAAGTCGAAAAGTTGAAAAGTCGAAAAGTCGAAATTAGCCGATTAAAACTTCCACTTTTCTAGTTAGGACTAATTTTTCGTAGGATAAATTGGCCGCGTTATTATTCTAAATGTACACCGGACATTCTTTTCTAACTTCAGAAGTGCCTGGATTTCTTTGTATGTGTAATTTTGCATGAAATAACAGCGTATGTCGTCGTCCAGAGTCATGTTTCGATTCCAGCATTTGTATTCGACTGGGTCCAAATACGAAGGACCGGTGACACAGGAATTTTTACCCCTACACCGGCTCCAACATTATTCGGTGCTGATAAACAAACATCCCGTGATAATCAGTCCTAACTAGAAAAGTGGAAGTTTTAATCGGCTAATTTCGACTTTTCGACTTTTCGAGTTTTCGACTTTTCTAGGTCGAAAAGTGGAAGTTTTATTGACAATTGTCTTGTGAAAAACTTCCACTATTCTACTTTTCGACCTAGCAGTTTAACGCGAAAAGTTGAAGTTAGTACTTCCTAATTTCTACTTTTCTAGACAAACGTGAGGTCGAAAAGTCGAAAGTTTTTTGACAATTGTCAGGTCAAAAACTTCAACTTTTCGACTTTTCGAGGTAACTTTTTTGCTAGAAAAGTGGAAGTTAGTGTGCCTAATTTCTACTTTTCGAGTTCCTCGTAGGTCGAAAAGTGGATGGCGGAAACTGGATTCCGTAGTCAACAACTAACACTTGGACCGACTGTACAAAAGCAGATCGCCATCTTCACAATAATTACCATATTTTGAAATGGTATGACTTAAATCTAAATGCATTTTAACACCAGAATTGTTCACATTTGGTCGCTATAGTGCCTTTAACCCTTAGGCTGCTAAGCGCGACTCACTGACCTTTTGCGAGAGATATCTTTCCTACAAAATGCCTTTGCAATGGGAACATTTGGGCTTATTCTATTGGTTTAAAAGTTACGCTTCTTTTATTTAGCAGAATAAGGGTTAAGAAATATGTCACCTTTCACAAGTATATGATTTACGTATATGATTATAGAGGATATTTGCCTTTTTTTCGGTGAAAGATCGAAAATTATTTTATCGCTTGAATATGATCGGTAATATTTTCACGAGTGCCGCAGCTGACCAGGGTCGAAACTTTGCTAATGTTCAAATTTCTGCATGTCGAAGGACCAGTCTACTTCATGATTCAGTCAGTTGTCAGACAAACGGATTTTATAAATCTATGATTTTGCGAAGTGTTTGGTATAATGCATTGCGAAGATGCATTTAACCCCCTTTTCCAAGGGCACGGCTTTGTGTACATGTTTTAAAACGTGCACATTGATGCTTCCTCATTGTGTTACACAATATATCTGGCATCTGTCACCGGTTGACTCCATGATGATATATTACTTAAATAACACATGTTGAGTCCCTGTTGGTTTGCTTTGTCATTGTTGTAGGGGATCTCAAGTTCCAATAACGGTATAAATAACTTCAGCTCAAAGCACAAAACGAAAATTCATTGAATTTCAAACAAAAAAATGTGGCTATAATATTAGACTTTGCAACATATGGGAAATTATAAAGTTTTCACCTAACTACTGATGAAGGTTAGTCGCTAAAGAAACTTGACCCTCTTCGGTGGCTTTAATACGATCGAATAAAACTTTAAAACATGTTCATCTTTAACTCTTTACCAAACAATCCCTCGTTTTTTACAACTCAGGGAAAGAAGCCTTTGATAACATTGTGGGAAAAGGAGAACATTTTAGTAACCAGCATTTTCTACCTTTCCCGAAATGTTTTCTATCATTCCCAAGACAAAATCAATGTTTGAGTCACATTTATATTTGGACGAGTCTAGAATTTTGTCGTTTGGTAAAGAGTGAAGGCTTGTCAAAGCAAGCAGAAGGTACAGATCGAATATCAGACTGCACAAACTATGTAGCCTGGTCTTGATCTATGTCGTCCGCAAAAGCCCTGGTTTTACCAGTGGTGCTGTTGTCAAACGGAATTATCTGATACAAACTAAATAATGAAATTCTCTGTAAATCGCGACGGGTCAGGTCATTTTGATTAGAGTTTCTAAGAAATTTAAAAGATAAATCAGTTCTTTAGCAAATTTTAACCGTGATTCTTAGATTGTGCTGATAAAAACTGGCATGAAAGTATTTAAAAAAATAGTCTCTGTTACCACTACAATCACTATAAATTCTTATTAATCTTTAACCTACTTAATAAATAAAATGAAACTTATAAGCCGATAGTATAAACCCAAATTTTGCTATTTCAAAGGTGTTTTTCGGGGAAAAAAAATCTCCTTATTAGACAGTGTAGATCCAAGATCAGACTGCACAGTATGTGCAGTCTGATCTTGATCTACATTGTCTGCAAAAAGTCCTATGGTCATGCTTAGCAGCCTTAGGGTTAAACGTAAAAAAACACACGAGGAACTGGAATTTAAACAGACAGACATGTAAATGTTCACCGTGATAGCAGAACATGTCTGCACTGATTTAACAAATAAGAAGTAAATGTCATAGTGTGTAAATATCACTTAGGTTTTTTCTTCAAACTGTAAAGTATGTGGAAATTAGGACACACGTCCTTTAACCGAATATACTTCCGGTGGCAAGGAGACATTTTCTATGTGTTTAAACTTTCAGTTATGCTCCTAACTATTAGCAGTTAGGAATGTACGAATATCCGCATAGGTAATATTCGCAACTCTTCAAAGTGATTAGATTTTTTGACTAAACTCGTAAAAAAGAATTAAAAAGATACCATTCTTTGGAACTGGAGGTTTGTGTATGTTAGTTTAAACACATACACGAACCTCCAGTTCCAAGGAAACGTATCTTTTTTATTCTTTTTTACGAGTTTAGTAAAAAAAAAATCTAATCACTTTGAAGAGTTGCGAATAGTACCTATGCGGATAATCGTACATTCCTAACTAATGCAGTTAGGAGCATAACTGTATTAACTTACAAGTACAAAAAACAATCAGTAAAGCTTTTTGCACATAATTGTATAAACATTTTTGGGTATGATGGTATTCACATGGAAGACTGAGTATTGTAGCCTGTTCAACTTGAGTCTGGGAATTAAAGTAACAAGAGTTAAGACCCCCCCTCCCCGAACTCTAGGATGATTGTGCATAGACCATCATCCCCTGGGACGATTAAATAACTGGCAATACAACTATATGGTGCTTTCTGCTTGTTTTATTACCACGCTATTACGCAAATGGATCTGTATGCCGCATTTCACCGCCTTCATTGACACATTTTGTTCAACAGACAACCAGTGGCTGGCCGCAGACAACTTTGGGAAACATTTTGACATAAGGAGAAATTGCTCATCGGGATTAATTTCTCCCTGTGCCATAGTGTTTTCAAATGTATGCCTAAATTAATCTTTAATTCCTGTTGTTGATTTACGATTTTAAATGGGGGTATTAAGAGGCAACTGTTTCTAGATAAGGATTTAAAGCAACAATGGAAGAGATAGCCTTTCTGCATTATTACGGCTCGATTTCGAATTGTTGTTGTTATTGTTGATTTACCCTTTTAGTGCTACATATATGAGACATTTTAAGTTTGGAAAAAAGATTATTATTATTATTATTTCTGTGTCTTCTAAATCTCCTGGTTTTAAACAACTTTGGCTGAAGTTGTAATGTGTTTCGAAGCATTTTTACTATGGAAAATTTATTCAACTCATTGAAGGGAGGTAATTACGATTATGTTGCAGGACCTGAATCCGGTTCTTTTTCGGCGTAGCTGAATGTGCTGGCTTTTGATCTACTTTTTGGTACTGATAAAAAATGAATGAATAGAAATTTGTGATTGGTCAAGTATGTTGACATGTTTATTCTAAGGGCTCTTGTGGTAAAAAATGTAGACATATTTATTCTAAGAGCTTCTGCCTATTTGCTGACAATTTACGCCGTCTATCTTGTTTAACCCTTTCAGCGCCATAGGGGAAAACAGGGACTTTTGCGGACGGCACAGATCAAGATCAGACTGCACAGAACGTGCAGTCTGATCTTTGATCTGTACCGTCCGCCTAATTAGTCAAGCCCCTACGATAAAAATCTTTCTGGGTCTCTGTGGATTGCATTTACAGCCACCGAAAGAAGTCGAGTTTATTTATTTGGCGCCGAAAGAGTTAAAGATACTACTTGTTTAAAATGTAAGCCGCTGAACGTGTTCATTTTTTTTAAGTGACAAGATACCTGATTAACAGACATCTAAAACAAAAGTTAGTCCACAGACACAGTACTTTAAACAAACCAAAATGTCTTTTTGAAAGCTCGCCTATTAGCAAACCGAAACTCTTGTCCGCGACCTACAGGAATCATACACGACATCCTTATAGCATTGTAAATTATTTTCCTGGAATTTCAATCGACTCCGGCCACAAGAAATAGTTGAAAATATTGCAAATGTAACTCGTCATCGTGAATCTCAAATAAATCTTTGACTTGAACCTCCAACCCCATGAATGATTGATTACAAGAGGATTATACTGGAATTTGTATTTACTGCATAAGAACTTTCCACGAGAGTGTAACATGCAAAGCAAGAGATAAAAATATGTCTGTTTTGTGCGTAATATAATATTTTAGTTCAAAAAGTGTTCGATTAGCTGTTTAGTTCTGTGTATATATAAACTTGACCTTTTTCAAAGGCTTAAAAAGAAAAAAAGTACACTAAAAGTCAAACGTTTTTGTCTTATAGGCACTACCAAACAAGCGAACGGTATAGATTTAAGATCAGACTACACGTTCTGTGCAGTTTGGTCTTGATCTTTGAAGCTGCAAAAGCCCCTGATTTCGCCTGTAGCTATAAAAGGGTGGTTGTTCGTGTACAGCGGAATAAAGAGGTCAGGCGTAATACGTAAGACCTGTTTAAATATATCGAAGCATCCATATAGTAAGGAACGTAAATATTTAACATTTCTTGAACAATATTCCGCCGGGAGGAGAGGAATTTGGTTCAACATTCGTGACTGTGCAAAAGAACCAGACGTTAAACAGAAATTATTCCTTATTACAAATTCCCTCTACTCAAACGCTTTGACCCTTTACCGTACGATCCCGTATCTAGCGACCCTTCATTGTCACAGGATTCATTACTCTCTCACCGTTTCGACGATGGTTATATGGGAAAGCAGCAACTGCCATTGGAAGAATATCATACAGGAAAGCATGGATAGGTGAACTGTCCGTCGCGATACAACTGAAACGATGTTGAAAACTACGTTGAACGCCAAACAAGAAATTAATCCTTTATCGACCCCAAGTAAAAGAAGCTTTTGAAAACATTGTGGGAATAGGAGAAAATGCTGGTTACCAGCATTTTCTCCTTTTCCCAAAATGTTTTCTCCCACCTCCCCAATTTCAACGCCAAATTCCATCATTTGAGCCACATTTAATTGTTGTCTGCAAATGCTTTCAATTCTGACAAGTCTAAACTTTTGTCGTGTGGTAAAGATTTAAGTGCTTGTTTGAGAGGAATGCCCCGAGACAGGAAAAACGCTCTTCTTCGGTTATTTAGTTAAAAATGATAAATTGATTCTCGTTTGTCAAGATTACGATCTGTTGTCGATCAGTTTCAAGATTTCTGATCGTAATGATCTGTAAGGAGACCCATTTTCAATCATCAGTCTCGAAAATGGGACAATTAGGTGAATTTTTAAAATACATGTTACTAACCAGTTCCTCAAGAGGACAGCACCTTGAAAGAGTTTTGTGCATACTGCTGAAAAAAAAAATAGCGTTCATTTTATCAAAGGTCGTATGCTCATTCTCGTTGTAAGGTCATCAATAGTATGAGCCAGGCTCTGGTAAAAGGGGACTTAATGAATCTCTGTGATGTATGATGCCTAGCAAGTCATCAACTTATGGATCCATTGAGTCGATTTTGTCTAACAACCGACTGAATCATGAGATAGACTGGTCCTTGGACATACAGGAAATTGACCAATAACAAAAAGTGTCGGCCCAGGTCAGCCTGCGCGGACTGTGCAGGCTGACCTGGGTCGATACTTTGATACTTTTTTTTTTTTCTCAGATACATTAAGCCCCCTTTTCACAGAGCATGACTCATGTTTTTGTTCTCGATCCTATAGTGTATGTGTAAGAATCACACCCTTCGATACTTTTTAAGATTTTGGCTTGTCGTGAGATATCCTTGGATAAGCAGGCGTAAATTCTTGTTGTATGAAAATCGCAGGATTTAAATTTTACAGTATGATTTTCATAAACGCATGACCATTGATACGACGCATTGCTTCAGGAATGCATGGAAGGATGGCATCAACCGCCATGGTACAGCTGAAATACTCTATTGTTGAACGTTGTAAACAGACCACGTGATAACACTTAGCTGCCTATGAAAGAAGAACCATAGGCCACTGAAACTCCATTGGTCTGTTACCGGACAACGAAATTTTCCTTATCGGACACCGTTACTATAAATAGCACATTGGCAACTGCCTCTATATTGTATATAGTAAGACAAGGTGTGCAACGAAATCGAAGAAAATTTTAACCCCTGTACCCTTTCAGAGATAATATTTTACCGAAAATTGAAAAATAAAGCTAGTAACCGTTGCAGATAGGTTCGCAAATGATTTTTCTTTTGTACCCTGACCTTCGTAAGTTCCAAACGGCTCTTGCGATCAAGCTATAGCTCTGATCTGAAAATTTTTAAAAAGCCTCCACATTTTCCGGATCGCCATGCGCTGACGTCACACAATTTATAATCCCGCAGCGAATTATAACTAAAATATTTTTTTCAAACAAAGATCTAAAATTCTTTTATATATTGATGAACTTATCAAATTAATATTCGTCTGTTATGACTTATCTTTTCATCTAATCCAGTATCACGATTTTCATCTTCCATTTCGTATATTTTCAAATGCGTATTTACCGTTTATTGGTCAAAAACGTTGGCGCGTCTTTTGATAGTAAATTCACGTGAGTTATAATTCACTGCGTCATAATGAATTGTGTGACGTCAGAGCATGGCGGTCCGGACAATGTAGAATCTTTTTAAATTTTTTAAGATCAGAGCTATTTCTTGATCGCAAGAGCCGTTTGGAACTTTCTAAGGTCAGGGTACTCAAGAAAAATCATTTGTGAACCCATCTGCAACGGTAACTAAGTTTAGTTTTCTGTTTTTGGTTAAATATTATCTCTGAAAGGGTACAGGGGTAAAAATTTTCTTCGATTTCGTTGCACACCTTGTCTTATTATATACAATATAGAGGCAGTTGCCAATGTGCTATTTATAGTAACGGTGTCCGATAAGGAAAATTTCGTTGTCCGGTAATGGACCGATGGAGTTTCAATGGCCTATGGAAGAACATAAAAAGTTGTATAGCAGACCTCCAGATAAGAGGGAAAAATAGTATTCTAAATCCATTATTGCTCTTCCAAACCGTATGTTGTGGGTACTCATTAGAATCGTCTCGATGAGACAACTCTAATAAGTACCCATAACATAGGGTTTAGTGATTGATATTTTCAATTTTGAAATCAAAATCACTTCCTCTATCTGGAGTTCTGGTATAGTGAGGTAATAACAAAACTGGACTGGCGTATTGTCAAGACCTCCACGAATGTCATGCAAAAAGCAGCAAAATGAACATTAAGCAAACAATGCTAAGGATGAAAAAACTGCAAACAAAATTTAATTAATTTGATGGTCTTTAACTCTCCAACTCGGGGCCAAATTTATTGATTTCTTTTGACGGCTGAAAATACGGTCTACTGAAAATTAGCAAGATTTTTAACTTAAGAGGCTTGACTAAACGAGCGGACAGTATAGATCAAAGATCAGACTGACCGTTCTGTGCAGTCTGATCTTGATCTATACCGTCCGCATGAGCAGTCCTGTTTTCGCCTTTTTCGCTGAAAGCGTTAACCGTTTTCGGAACCAAATATATAAACTTAACCTCTTTTGAATGCTGAGTATACAGTCTACTTAACTCTTTACCAAACGACAAAATTTTAGACTGGTCCAAATTGAAAGCATTTGCAGACGACAAATTAAATGTGGCTAAAATGATTGCATTTGTTTCTGAAAGGTTAGAAAACATTGTGGGAAAAGTAGAAAATGCTGGTTACCAGCATTTTCTCCTTTTCCCACAATGTTTTTTAAAGGCTTCTTTCTCGGGATCGTTAAAAGTCGGGATAGTGTGGTAAAGGGTTAAACGTAACCCTTATCCTGCTAAATAAGTAAACTGAAACTTTCAAGCCGATAGACAAACACCCAAATGTTGCTATTTCAAATGTATTTTTGTGTAGAAAGATATCTCCTTATCGGACCGTGTAGATCTAAGATCAGAGTGCACGGTTTGTGCAGTGTGATCTTGATCTACACTGTCCGCACAATGTCAGCGAGTCGCGCTTAGCAACCCAAGGGTAAAACGGTTGTTTATATCACAGGCTCGTACTGTTACAAGATCCAGGATCAGGCTGCACGTTTTGTACAGTCTGGTCTTATTCTATGCTACTTGATTAGGCCGGTGTTCAGACAAAATGGATCCAGATGCGACGACTTGCCCAGTATAGTGAAATACAATGTATTGAACCTGCCTTTTTTAAACGCACATTTAAGCCATGCTCTGTGAATAGGGGCTTAATGCATCTGCGAAAAGTATCGACTCAGGTCAGCCTGCACAGTCTGTATTTGCTATTGGTCAATTTTCTGCATGTCCAAAGACCACGATTCTACATCATGATTCAGTCGGTTGTTAGACAAAATGGATTTTATGGATCCATAATTATATGATGGCTTGCTTGGTATCATGCACCACAGAGATGCATTTGGTCCCCTTTTCCAAGAGCGCAGGACATATACATATACATGAGCCAGGCCCTGTGAAAAGGGGGCTGAATGCATCTGCGAAAAGTATCGGCCAAGGTCAGCCTTCGCAGTCCGCGCAGGCTGACCTGGGCCGATACTTTTCGCTATCGGTCAATTTTCTGTATATCCGGGGACCAGTCTACCTCGTAGTTAAGACGGTTGTTTCAAAAAAAGAAAGTGGATATAATGGACCCAGAATTATATGATGGCTTGGTTGGTAAAATGCATCACGGGGATGCATTAAGCCCCCGTTTGCCAGAGCATGGCTCACATATATTCTTCTCCACAATATGATAAGGATCGCACATGACTGAGGGTGAAAAAGTAAGATCTTTCATCTTTTTTTCCCCCCTGCAAAACAGAGAATAAACGTGATCAAAGACAGCATTTATCATTTATATCAGATAGTGATGGCTGAATGATACGGGAGGAAAAAAAATAGCTTCTGTAAACCCACGCGTTTCTTCACGCCCATGCAAGAAACGATTCTTGAAAACATTGTGGGAAGAGTGCTTTTGTACTATTTCACACCCCGAGCACTGGTACCTCGGTCGGTAAATGTGCGGCTTACAATCTAGGAGTTGTAAGCCACTACCGTGATACAGACAAATAAGTTGAACGAATTTGGAACACTATTTTTTTTTATTATATATGCTAGAGGGATGTATGATTGAAGGAGAGTGTGTGAGAGGGAGGGGGCAAGAAGGAGAGAGAGAGAGAGAGAGACAGACAGACAGACAGAGACAGACAGACCGACTGACACAGATAGACAGGAAGGGAGGGGGGTAGAGGACTTACACACACCCAGTGACCCAGTGAGGGACGGATAAACAAGGAGGACAATAAGACAGGGAACAATACAGAAACGCAGACATCTTGACGGGAAAGTGGAGAAAAAGATGTTTTCAAGTAAAGGACAAATTTACCAGTTGACATGCGAAAAGTACATTTTCTGTAATATCACTGTGACTTGCTTCCCGAAATTCATTACCTCAGTCAGCGGAAATAAACTGATTATCTTTTAACATGAAATAGTCAGTCTGGAAGAGATTTTTCCCTACCCAAAGATCAAGAGCATTTTGTTGTTAGCCTGTCTTTCTATTTTTCATTTTTCGGTTTGTTTTTCTGGATAACCTTGATTTCCGTAAATTTACTGTTAATTATTGTCACGTTGAACTTTTTCCCAAACGACACAATATTAGACTTGTCCCAAATCAAAAGAATTTGCAGATCTTTGACAACGTAAATGTTGCTAAAATGGTTGGATTTGTTATTGAATCGATAGAAAACGCAATGTTGGAAAATGAGAAAATGCTGGTAACCAGCATTTTCTCCTTTTTCCCCATAATGTTTTCAAAAACCTTACATGCGAAAACATTGTGACAAATGAGGAATCGCCAGTTATGATAGACTTCTCACTTTGTCACAGCGATGTCAAGACGGATCTGCTTCAAAACGAAAAAAAAAGTTGGCGTTTTGTTACTCTTTCAGCCCCAAAGGCAAACAACAGTGGCCTTATCGGACAGCATAGATCAAGATCAAACTGCAGAGACCTTGCTTAGTGAAGTTTAAGAGATGAGAATCTCGCTCTGTTTCATAGGGTTCCATCTTCAACAGTCGAAAAATGTTGAGTTTATATGAGTCAACTTTGTGGAAATGGGGTTTAACCCTTATCCCGCTAAATAACTGAAATGAAATGTTCAAACCAGCAGTAAACCCCCGAATGATGGTATTTCCAACTTATTTATAGGACGAGAATATCTCCTTATCGGACAGTGCAGATCCAAGTTCAGACTGCACGTTCTGTGGAGTCTGATCTTGATCTACGCTGTCCGCAAAAGGTCAGTGAGTCTCGCTTAGCAGCCTAAGGGTTAATGGCCAGTTTAAGCCCGAAATAAAGGAGCAAGATATTGCAGTGCCAAGGGCTCTTCTATGCTGTATGACCTTGACCTGCACCAGTGGTATGCCGAAATGCAACCTAATGTTGTCCATGGTCCGTATTTACCAACCATTAGTAAGAAAATTCTCAGGCTTATTTTCAAGAATTGTTCTCAAATTGAAAGTAACACAACTTCTCATTTGCCAAAACAATTTGGTTTAACCAATCAGAAGTTGTGTTACTTTCAAATCTAGAAAATTAATGAGAATTAGAAAAAGGATATACATGTACTTAAGAATAGTTGGTGAATACAGATCCTGAGGTCGTAGAGTTCAGCCAAAAGACAATTTTCTTACAACAAAATGTTTTTTACATACTGTTTTCTGCAACACACACACAAAAAAAGGCGTTTCCTGGAAAGAATGAGTACATATTTCATTTTTATTATTAATGCTTATATAAACATTTACATTTAAAAACCATTTAAATAAAATCTTTTGAGACCTTAAATTATATCCTGGCAAAAATCTACTTGTTTTACATTCAAACCCATTATTCAAAATTTGTGAGAACCATTGTAAAAAGAAGTCCAGACTTGTGTCTCTCGACGGTCAGGCACCGAGTACCGCTTTTTTGTTTACATTTAAATCATAATTCTGATATAATGCTTAGCTTAACGGCACCATTGATTTCGTTTTTTGCACAGTGCAGATCAAGACGAAGAAGAAAAGAAAAAAAAAAATAATAATAATAATTGAGCCGAGCTCTGGCAAAAGGGAGTTTAATGCATCTCCGTGATGCATCATACCAAGAAATTGATCACATACTTATGAATCAATAAAATCCGTTTCTGACAAACAGTCACTAAATCATGAGGGACACTTGTCCTTGGACTAGCAGAAAATATACAACGACCAAAATGTGTAACGAACAGGCTTGCCAAAGCAAGCTGACTGTATAGCTCCAAGGTCAGTCTGCCCGTTCTATGCATCTAGGAGTTATACCGTCTGCAAAGCCACTGTTTTCGCCTATGGCGCTAAGGACTTTTAGGGGTTGACATGTAATCCAGTTTACAAGTCATAAATCCGTCCAACGCCAGAGGCAACTAGAATTGAGCCACACAATGGCAAAAAGGGGCTTAATGCGTCTCCTTGATACATGATACGGATCAAGCCATCACATGATCATGGATCCATAAACTCTATTTTGTCTAACAACAGACTGAATCACGAGGTAGACAGGTCTTTTGACATACCGAAAATTGGCCAATAGCGAAAAGTTTTGGCCCAGGTCAGCCTGCGCCGACTGCGCAGGTTGACCTGAGCCGAAACTTTTGGCAGATGCATCAAGCCCTCTTTTCACAGAGCATGGCTCATATACTTTTGCTGACGTTGTAGAATAAGATCAGATTGCAAACAACCACAGTCTTGTCAGGTGTCCATGCCGTCTGCTTCTTCAACCTTTACTATGACAGTTTCAGCAAAAAAAACTAAATACTTTGTTCATTTAGTTACAGTAAAATTTGAACGAATGTATTCGAACCAAATGAGGAAAAGGGTTTCTTTTGTTCACTTAGTTACATTAAAATTTGTAGAAGTGTATTCGAACCAAATGCGAAAAATGTTTCTTTTGTTCACTGAAATACTTTAAAATTTCTACAGATGTATTCAATCCAAGTGAGGAAAAAATGTTTCTTTTGGTCACTTAGGTACATTAAAATTTGTACAATTGTATTCAGGCCACATAAGAAAAATGTTTCTTTTGTTCACGTAGTTACATTGAAATTTGTAGAAATGTATTCAAACCAAATAAGAAAAATGTTTCTTTTGACCATTTAGTAACATCAAAATTTGTACAACTGTTTTCGAATCAAATGAGACAAATGTTTCTTTTGTTCACTTAATTACTGTATTCAAACCAAATGGGGAAAAAATGTCTCATTTGTTCACTTTGTTACATTAAAATTTGTACAACTGTTTTCGAACCGAATGAGAAATATGTTTCTTTTTGTTCACTTGTTACAGAAAAATTTGTTCAACTGGAACCAAATGAGAAAAAATGTTACTGTGTCAACCTATAGTTACATCAAAATTTGTAAAACTGTATTCGAGGCAAATGAGAAAATGTTTCCTTTGTCCATTCAGTTATATTAAAGGAGTCTTTAAATTTTGCTGCAAGAAATGTATATTTTTTCAACCACAGAATGTCTTTGAAGGTCATTTTTGTCAGATCATATCACAAAAGATTGGACAATGCAGATCTCCTATCCGACTTCGCGCTACAAGCATGTTAATTGAAATCTGGATATGATCTACTAAGTCACCAAAAGTAACAAATGTAACATATAGCAACTGAAGAGTAAAGTCATTGGGACATAGAATTTTTTGGTTATTATCCTCTCAAATCCACAGATAATTTTTTCTCTTTCGGTCTCTAGGATTTCTTTCTTGTAATTTCCTATGAGAGTAATTTATGCGTCAAACGTTTTCAATATTTACGGCACTAGTGACGTAATTTAACGTCATTCCAAACAATTGTTCTCTATACCCTTAATCTGCTAATTAACTCTTTCACTACTAACTCCAGAAATTACATGTTTTTTCCGAGCTCTAAAAATAGATTTCCACTGCCATTTAAAACGACATTCATCATAGTTTAAAAATAGAGTAGCGGACAGCATAGATCAAGATCAGACTGCACGTTCTGTGCAGTCTGATCTTGATCTACGCTGTCCGCAAAAGGTAGTCAAGTCGTCATAAGTAGTGAAAGAGTTAAGTGAAATGGAACTTCAAGCCTATACTAACAGTCCAAATTTTGCTATTTTAAATGTAATTTTGGGAGAGAAAAAATATCTCCATATCAGTGTAGATCAAGATCAGACTGCACTTTCTGTGCAGTCTGATCTTGATCTACATTGTCCGCAAAAGGTCCTTGAGCCGCGCTTAGCAGCCGAAGCGTTAATACAATTCCTACTTATCAAAAACTGTGGGTCCCTATTCACCAACCGCTTTTAATAGCATTCTTGGTCTTATTCTCTTAGATTTCTAAACTTGAATGTAACACAACTTCTGATTGGATAAACCAAATGGTTTAGCCAATCAGAAGTTGTGTTACGTTCAAATTTAGAAAATTCTGGAGAATAAGACTAAGAATGCATTTTTAAGAATGGTTGGTGAATAGGGACCCCGATGCTCTTAACAAAAAAGGTAGACGCACATGAGGCTGTTTTTCCCTGCATTTAGATCTTGGTTTCAGCTAATTCAAAAATAGCCAACAATCCACTTACATTTATGCATTCTACCCAATAGTTTAACTCCTACACAAACGACCATGTTTTTGTTTTTTCCAAATTTGAAATATTTAGTGACGACAAACTTAAATGTGGTTTGAACTGTGAGGGAAAGGCTCAAAATGAACAAACACGAATAGAAATAACAAAAAAAAATGTACAATGGTTTCCGCAACGCTCAGTAACACTAATTGATTCCGTATAGCATTTCATGTAGGCTGACTTCCGTCTCGATGTAAATTGAAATGCAACACCAATAAGGTTTCTTTTGGTGCTCGATTTTTTTTTTCAGATCGGTATATTACTCGTTGGAAAATGTACCTGAAAAAAGTTGAAATAATGTTGCTTTTTAATTTTCCATTTTCATGTAGAAAGTTGAGGGCAGGAACAGGATTCCGTAATAATAAAGATAAGCAAATTTAGGAGACAAACTCATTAATATTCATGGCAGAAATCTGTTCTTGCGAGAATAAATAATACTGACGCGGTCTGGCAACTACACAAGACAGGAAACAAAAGTAAATTGTTATTTGGTCCGATTTCTTTTAGTCTCGTCATACTGAACCGGTCTTCTTGAACGTTGAAATTACTTTTGTTTATTTCGACCATCCATGTTTGTTTGTAAATATTTGAGCTGCGCTCTGGCAAAAGGGGTTTGAATGCATCTCCGTGATGCATTTTTTAAAGCAAGACATCACAAAATGATGTATCCACAAAATCCAGTTTGTCTGACAATCGATTTAATCATGAATGGTTCTTGCCTCTTGGACATACAGAAAATTCACGAATAGCACAGAGTTCTATGTTTGATTCACAATTATTTTGTCGTCTGCAAAATCTTTCAATTTGGGCAAGTCTAAATTTTTGTCGTTTGAAAAACTTTGACAGTTTTTCGTTATTCGGTTGTTGATAACCGATATATGTACATGTGCACACGTGTGCACCGAATACTGTATACGTGAATAACTACATGTATCTACGCGTGTCGAAAAATTTGCGTATTACCAATTACGGACATTTTGCGTACGGAAATGTTTGCGAATTCAAGACACTTGTTATTTCTTAGTATATTTGTGGCAAAATATATTGTGGCAAATATAAAATACGCGAACAGAGAAGTTTGCGAATTTTTCAAAGTCGCGAAATCGCAAAAGTTTCCTTCGGCGAAAAAATTTCCGCTTATACTGTAATGGTCAAATATACCGTAATCAATGCCATTAATGATATGACCAAGCAGTATTCCAGGAAAGTGCATGTGAATATCATCCGGACGATTTAGCCTTTTTGTATGTGCAACTTATATTGTATTTTTGACGAAACGGGGTAGAGTCGTCGGACATTTTGAACAGTATGTTGAATTTATTGTCGAGTCCTCATTTTTTCTTGAAACGTTCTCTTCTTTGTACTATGGCGGGGAAAGAAAGGAATAAAGCGAACTCACAGTCTCCATACTTTCGACGCGTGAGGTGTCATAGATAGTTACGTGCCTAATGTGTTGAAGAATTCTAAGTTTTTATGTTCAATTTTCTCGCTCCACATGAATGCTCTGGTCTGCAATGTCACGCCTTTGTTGCACCACAGTTGTGTAAGCTGCTTCGTTTCTACTTAAAGATATATTTATACTCGTTTTCAACCATTTTTTTACCCATTTTATCTTTATTTTATGAAATTCTTATCATTCTTGCATCTTCCTGCCAAATGTTGCCCCTGACGGTTGCAAGGTTGCACAGATTAAGATGAAATGTATTTCATTTTCTGGGGCCTTTCAAAGAAATCGCTGTTGTCATTTCCGGTTTTAAATCGAAGACAAATCTCTTGAGGTTCTTCACCTTAAACCATATATATATAGGGAATTTATCTCTATTTACACAGCTGACTAATTTCTGAACCATTCTACACACTATCATTTTAACAGTTTTTTAACCCTCTGGCTGTAAGGATGTATCTTTAAAGGAGGTAAATATTTATTCTATTTCCCTTTTGCGTTAGCCTTATCTTATTTGAAAAAAAAAAACAAAAAAACTTCGACTGCCCTCACATTCTTCAGACGAATTAAGAAAGACCACTGAGTTAGGTCATTTGTTTGTTGTTGTACAAATCAGAAACATGACAAACCCACCTGCTTGGATAATTCCATCTCAAGATTTAAAGGTCATACGTGAAATACAGTCACTACACAGAAGTGATCTGGGTTGAAGCGAAATCGGTGTCTCTGTCCTTTCCTCCGCACAATCGATAACAATTCGGAAGAATCAGGTTGTAATGCAATGACGTAGTTGCTTGAATATGCGCCGCGCTCTGGCAAAAAGGGGGCTTAATGCATCTCCGTGATGTATTGTACCGAGCAAGTCATCGTATAATTATGGATCCATAAAATCCATTTTGTGTAACCGCCGACCGTATCATAAGGTGGTCTGGTCCTTTGAAATACAGAACATTGACGAACAGCGAAAAGTTTCGGCCCAGCTCAGCCTGCGCGGACTGCACAGACTGACCAGGTCGATATTTTTCGCAGATGCATTAAGCCCCCTTTTCAAAGAGCATGGCTCATATATTTTCCGTCTAGCCCATCGATGGTGGAACTAATCCTTCTTTGAAATTATCCAAATAGTATACATGTATACTGTTAATGGAAACGAAACAAGATTCAATAACATTCTCGGTATAACCCGCAAGAATTTTTTTGAAGTTCAAAGTGACGCAAATTCTGATTGGCTAAACCAATGGTTTAGCCAATCAGAACTTGCGTTACTTTTTAAAACCTAGAACAGGACTACGAATGCAATTTACCCTTAATCTGCTAAGCGCGACTGACTGACCTTTTATGGACAGTGTAGATCAAGATCAGACTGCACAGAACGTGCAGGCTGATCTTGGATCTACACTGTCCGATAAGGAGATATTTTTCCCCAAAAAAACAACTTCGAAATAGCAAAATTATGGGCTTTTTCTATCGGCCTGAAAGTTTCATTTTAGTTAGTTAGCAGTTTAACCCTTTCCCAAACAAGCCCTGGTTTTCACGTGTCTGCAGTACAAAACACTGTGGGAAAAGGAGAAATTGCTCGTTAACGAGCAATTTCTCCTTTTCCCACAGTGTTTTCTACCCTTTTTGATAACTTTCTGCCATTTTCATCAAATTTAAAATTGTCGTCTGCAAACTCTTTCAATTTGGACCAGTCCAAAATTTGTCGTTTGGGAAAGGGTTAAGGGCTAAGAACGGATGGTGTAAACAGGCCCAGATATGCATTGCAACCATTGTAAAATGTAAAGATTTTAAGTGCATATTCAAGTTCTGGTGATTTTATTATAACACCCCCCTTTATCTCTCTTTGTTGCGGTATTCAATAGATCCCATTTAGCTCGTACGGTAACACTTCTCCTCAGAAGTCAGACGAAGTTGCGTGACGACGCAGTCTCTCTATTAATCTCTATTTTCTCGGGAATTATACCCGCCTATGAGACAAGAAACACTCTTAGTCCTTTTGACACCAAAGGCTGTTTAAGGTGCACCGCGGACATTGCAGATCAATATTAGACTGCACATAATGTGCCCTCTGATCTTGAATCCTTATAGCCCCCGTTTTATTTCTGGAAACTCTTATTCCAGAATAATAGAAACTGTATGACATTGGCCTTCTTACAGACTAAATATATCAAGTTTACGAATGATGTGCCTAGAATGTAAATAGCCATCCACGTAATTGATGCGACAGTAACACGAACTATGGTGAATAAATTTCAGGTTTCTTTTTAGGTGGAATTTGTATTTAAAACAGTCAGAGTTATCCAGGGATGATAGAGAGAGAGAGAGAGAGAGTCAACAACAGCAACATCAGGACCGAGACAGCTAGCTCAGTCGGTTGCAAATAGGACTTGAGACCAGGGGTCGCTGGTTCAACCCCCAGCTCGACCAATTTCTTTCCGAGGATTGATGATAGTCATTGCCACTGGATTCATTCATTCCCCCTCTCACCGCTGATAGGGTAAAAAATTACTTTTCAGCTTCTCTCACTTGTGTAACTATATCTTATTATTTTGCTATCATTGTTGTTAACATTATTTTATTCCATGACGCATGACTGATTTTTCATAACATGATATATGTAAGTGTTTATGACTATGAGCCTTTGCGCTTTAACTCTTTACCAAACGACAAAATTTTAGACTGGTCCAAATTGAAAGCATTTGCAGACGACAAAATAAACGCGGTTGAAAAACAGAAATTTGTTTTGGTAAGGGTAGAAAACATTGCGGCAAAAGGAGAAAATGCTGGTTACCAGCATTTTCTCCTTTTCCCACAATGTTTTCAAAAGGCTTCTTTCTCAGGGTCGTTAAAAGTCGGGATTGTGTGGTAAAGGGTTAAGTCAGAATAAAGATTCTGTTTTGTTCTTCTGATCATTGTTTCGACGATGCAAATGTGGGAAAGCAGCCAGTGCCTTTTGAAGAATATCGCGAAAGAACTTGGAAGCATAGATAGGTGCACAGGCTTCCGCGATACATGTAACCTGACTAATTTTGAAAACGACGTTATACAAAAACAAGCAAGCGTTATCAGGCACGCAAGGATCATTTATCAAGTATTAACCCTTAGGTAGCTAATCGCGACCCACGGACCTTTTGCGGACAGTGTAGATCAATGTCAGACTGCACAGAACGTGCAGTCTGATCTTGGATCTACTCTGTCCGATAAGGAGATATTTCCCCCAACCTTCGTAACTTTGAAATGCCAACATACTGGTTTTTACCATCGGCTTGATAGTTTCATTTCAATGATTTAGCAGGATAAGGGTTAAGTTGGATACAGAACAGAACAGAAGTTTATAAATGACTTGTACACAGGATAAATCGTCAGTGATACAAATTGACATGACAACTATACTCTTTCACATAGATCAAACAAGGCAAAGGACTGTACTTAAAAAGAAAAGAGCAGTAAAATCAACAATGAATGAATGTAAGATACTGAAAAAAAAAAATCATCGGACGATTTGAAATTATGGTTTGGCGAGTAAGTCAAAGAAGGAAATGCTATGATACAATACATAGTAATACCGCCAGTAATTTTCAAAATTACTTTTTCATTTCTGATTGCAATTTTTTTCGCGAGAGGAGTGCTTCCTTAACTCTTTACACACCGTCCCGACTTTTAACGACCCTAAGGAAGAAGCCTTTTGAAAACATTGTGGGAAAAGGAGAAAATGCTGGTAACCAGCATTTTCTCCTTTTCCCACAATGTTTTCTACTCAATCTAAGGCAAATTCCATTTTTTGAGTCACATTTAAATTATCGTCTGCAAATGCTTTCAATTTGGACCAGCCAAAATTTTTCTCGTGTGGTAAAGAGTTCAGAAAGGGTGCAGTGCCACACAAAATTTTCTTCTCTTTCGATTGAAATAGACGGGATAGTTTACACATAGAGGGTTTTCTGGTAAAGAATCTTGATAGGAACTTTTTTTTTCTAATTGTAACAAAACTTGGACATAAATGACCGTATCTACCAGATTGTACAGGTCATGAATGTGCAGGCAATCTAATTCTGGTTATATAAAATTTGATGCCATAAGGAACTACGTCCAAATAGTATTCATACAGTCGACCAGGGATGCACTTCTCAGCAATAATTAATCTAAATCCATCGACCATCTATCGGTAAATATGTCCCAATAAATCTTGAATAAATGAAATGAAACTTTCAAGCCAGTAGTAAAAACCCTAATTTTGCTATTTTCAAAGGTATTTTCTTGGGAAAGATATATCCCCATCGGACAGTGTAGATCTACGATCAGACTGCACGTTCTGTGAAGTCTGATCTTAGTCTACGCTGTCCGCAAAAGGTCCTTGAGTCGTGATTAGCAGCCTAAGGATTAAAAAGTATGGAAGCATCTGAATCACAACAACAACAAAACCTATCCCAGTTTTTTTTTTTTATTATGAGAAGTGATTGTATCCTTTACAATAGTTTTAGCACAAAGCCCAGTGCACCAATCCACAAAGATATGAATCTCCGAAAAAATTACTCAAAACTGATTACGGTAACCATTCCTTGATTTTTATCACAAATTCTTTCAAAACCGAAAGGTTTGAAAATCGGTATTGTTGCAGAAAATCTGCACTAATTTCCCTGGGGCGTAATTCGACTTCCCAAGTTGGGCGGAATGATTTCTCAATATGGCTGTGTATCAGATGAAGTGTACAGATGTAAATTTAGAAAAAAATGGTTTATGAGCTTGTTTTGCAGTTAGAAAATAATACTACGGATGTATATAATGTATGTATTATTTTAACCATTTTTACCCCTGTTGTGCTTAAAATAATCAATGGCAAAAACCATCCTTTAGAATCTACTTTAGAATCTACTTAAGGATATTAAAGTGGTATAGAAATGCTTTAAGGCTCACGAGCGGCCAAAAGTGATCATTTCGGGGGTCAAATTGCAAGCAATTCAAGTTATTCCATTTAAAAGTACAGATATCATTTTGAGTCTGCCAGTGTGCTACAGTACAGTCTGTGAACGATCCAGTCACCGGTGGACAAATAAATCTCAAAATTAGAATTGAAGTTGGCAACTTTGATTCTAGTTTTACTATTCATTTTCCTGTGGGTGACTAAAACTTTCACAGGCAATATTGTAAGTCATTGACAGACTCCACGGTGGGTAATACATAACGGAGCCTCTGGCTCAAACAACACAAACACCAACACTCAGCCAAACACTTTAAATAAGTTATCTGTTTAAGAGAAAAATCAACTGCTTTCAAAAGCCCGTATCTTCACAGTATGGGTTGATTAAAACACCTATGTACAGGGTGTTTCATAATATGTGATGCACTTTAAACCAAATGTCTCTTTTATGTGAGAATGTCTGTAACAGTGAAAAATGTATCATATTAAAAGGAAATGCTGTCCAATTTTATAAGTGTAGTTTTACCCATTACACTTACCTATTAAATATTTAAGCAACGTTTGAAAACAGGGTCCGTTTACATCATGTACTCAAAATGACGTCAATTATGGCGTCGCACCATCTCCAAACGTTTCATGAAATTTATCATCACATTATTGCACATGTCACTGGTTATCTTTCTGATTTCACGTCTGATGGACAGTTTAAGCTCCTCTGTTGATTTCGGCTGCACTTTGTAAACTCTGTCCTTGAGATGAACCCAAAGAAAGAAATCCAAAGGACTGAGATCCGGAGAGTGGGGTGGCCAAGGGCGTTCCGTCTTCAGAGAGATGAATCGTGTGTCAAATGTTTTTCAAGCCATTCAAGAACTCTCTGTGCGGTGTGTGGAGCGGCACCGTCTTGTTGGAATCATGTTTGTGTCATATCAACCCCTTTCCGACGGAGTGCAGGCAGGAACTTGTATTTCAGAAGAGACAAATAGCGTTCACTGTTAATGGTCTCGGTGTTTCCGTCTTGATCTTGGAAAAAGAATGGCCCAATTATTCCTGTAGAGCTAATGGCTGCCCATACCGTTACTTTCTCAGCATGACATGGTTTCTCTACAAAAATGCTCTGTCTGACATCTGATCAGAGGTGATGGTTCTGTTTGTTTAACTGTTGATCCAAGAAGAAGTGAGACTCATCACTGAACCATACGTTTTCAAGAACCTCAGCATTGTCTGTCATCCAAATGGAAAAATCAAGACGTTGGTTGACATCACTGTCTTTCAGATGTTGGAGCACTGGTATTGTATACGGTGATAAATTTTTGGATCGAACCTTAGAGCCCAGTACACAATTGTCACAGTGGAGGGATTTGTAACATCAGAAAGAACCCCTCTTACCGACCTCTGTGGTGTTTCACTAGTCACCTGCTTCACCTCTGCAACATTCTCGTCACTCCTGCTCGTCCTAGGGCGACCCTGGTTATTGTGTCTCTGGTCCAGTACACTTCCATGCTGCTCAAACCTTTTTACTACTCTGCTTACTTGTAGCCTGGTCACCCTCCTATCGCCAGGGTACAGTTGCCTCATTCATCTGGTTACAGCTATGATAGAACGGTGTTCATAGTACAATTTTATATCTTGACACTTTTCCATGGACAACGCCATCTTGAAAATAACAGTTAATAATGACGTCATGACGTCAACGTCTTCTCGTAATTTACGTTGCATACAAAATGGTGAAGTGTCTAGTTTATTATAGTACAAGCATTGTGTTTATAACTATAGTATCAGTGAAGCAACAATTATTTGAAAGTGCATCACATATTATGAAACACCCTGTATATTGTCTGATAAGAACAGAAATGTGTATTAGCACACTTATGTATAAAGATTTTTCATGATTGTTTATTACATTTCCTCGATATTTTACAAAATGATACAAATTGCCACAATTTTTTTTCAAAAGTCTCCAACTTGCAGGAAAAAGTCGTATCTTCACAGTAATGGGTTAATTAAAATATCTATATATAAGGTCTGATAAGTTACATAATCTTTGTATTAACACCTGTACATAATCTTATCTTTTGTCACAATGTTTTTAAAAGTCAAAGTGAAAGAGCCTCACTTTTCCGTATTAATCATTACGTGCAATGTAACAGCCTTCGTCATAAGGTTCTCAAAAGTGATAAAATGCAAGAACATAAATGTGTATTTTCATAGTTATTAGTCTCTAAATGTGTATCTTATTTTTAAATTTAAAAAAAAAAAATGTACGCTGTCGGAACAAGAAAAAAAGTCTCTTTAATTTAGAGATGGATTTATCACGGAACATGGGTATTAGTTAGGATGCAATTAATTTAGTTTTTCATGCAGTGTACAACCTTGTCAAAACTTGTCGAAAGCTTTCTACCAAATTTACTTTGTATAACGATACAAAACATTACAGAAATTAAGATTCATAGTTTTTAAAGCACTCTCACACTTTAAGGTACTAAGTAATAATGTCCACTTAATCACTTAAGATATTGTTTTTTCTTCAATATTTGTATATTAAAATATGTCATATATATTGCATGCTTTGTAATTAATTGTCATGACCATTGAGCTTGAATGCTTATGTGTCAAAATAAAATGTCTGTTCTGTTCTGTGTGGCCATCCGAAAGTTCGCTCTCGGAAGAAAGAGTTTGGTAGACATTCCCGAGGGCTTTGCTCAGTATCCTTTGTTTATTTCAACGGTAAAATATCACAGAGTTCGAGAAGCATTCCATTTCTCTCTTTAATATTATTCAAAGAAGAGAAATGAATGAAAATAACAAGTATCTACCCATCGCTTTTTTTGACAGACGGGTTGTTTTCGAGCTATAACTTCGGAGCCGCACGTCCCGGAAGTTCAACTCAACATTTTAAGTGTGGAGCCAGCGGCTCCGTTATATAGATTACCCACCGTGGACTCATAATAATACCCATACTTTTAGATGACATAAATTAAACTTGTCTGCAAAGTGACAACCTACTTGATTACCTTTGGCCGCCTTAAATAGTAAAATAGTCATAGAAGAGTATAAATCAATATCAGACTGCACGGACGTGTGGTTTTCTTGTTTTTCTCTTGGACTTCTACTTTATTAGAGGGGAATACACTGTTTTGCATCGACTTTTGTAAACAATATTTGGCGAGCCGGGTATCAGGTTAATTATTCCAATATTACTACCCGTGTCCGTTGCCGACCAGGCTTCAAAGTCTGGTGTACTCTGTGAACTTGGCCCGTTTTAAAGTAACGCAATATCTGATCGGCTAATAAAACTCGTTTAGCCATTCAGAAATTGCGTTACTCTCTAAATCTAGAGCAAGTCTATGAACGCGATTCAGAATGGTTGGTAAATACGGTTCCTTGGCCCGTATTCACCAACCATTCTTAAGAACGTTCTTGGTCTTATTCTCCAGAATTTTGTAAATTTGAAAGTAACACAACTTCTGATTGGCTAAACCATTTGGTTTAGCCAATCGGAGGTTGTGCTACTCTTAAATTTAGAAAATCTTGGAGATTTAGACCAAGAACGTTCTTAAGAATGGTTGGTGAATACGGGCCCTGATCTTTATCTGCCGAGCATTATAATAACTGAACGAGGCTGTACATCTAGATATATATGAGCCGTGCTCTGTGAAAAGTTTAATGTATCTGCAAAGCCTATCGAAAGGTCAAAGCTTTCTGCTGTTGGTCAATTTTCTACATGTCAAAGGACCATTCTATCTCATGATCCAGTCGGTTGTTAGACAAAATGTATCTCAGGGATCCATAATTATGCAATGACTTGCTTGGTACAATATTTCACTAAATGCACTAAACCCCTTTTACCAGACCGCCGCTAGAGTGAAGTTCCCTTGTGTGTTTTTATTTGTTTTTTTTTTTTCTTTCTTTGGTATTTCTGTTTTTTTTTTTTTTTTCCTATTGGACTGTTAATTAGATTGGTAACACAATAAACAAGTATCTTCTACAATATTTCTGAACTGTGATTTTTTTTTTTTTGTTTCATATCGTAACAAGAATAATTGTCTCTGGTAAGAATTAAGATTTTGCAAATTGGAAACAATTTGTTTGTCTGGCGTTAATTGCGAAGCAAGCAGTTGAGTTACCGATTTCATTTCCCTCCGACAGACTTTGAGCAGACGATTTTTAATACATCGCTCTAAAGTACAGAAAATTAAACGAGCCATATAAATAAAAAAAAAAAGAAAAAAAAAAAAAAGCGGATGAGCCATGCTCTGGCTAAAGGGGTTTGACCCTTTCTCAAACAAGCCCTGGTTTTCACGTGTCTGCAGTACAAGTCTTTTGAAAACACTGTGGGAAAAGGAGAAATTGCTCGTAACGAGCAATTTCTCCTTTTTCCACAGTGTTTTCTACCCTCTTGGAGAACTTTCTATCATTTTCATCAAATTTATAATTGTCGTCTGCAAACTCTTTGAATTTGGACCAGTCTAAAATTCATCGTTTGGGAAAGGGTTATTGCATCTCCGTGATGTATTATACCAAGCAAGTCATACCATAATTGTGGCGCCATAAAATCCATGATGGCATGATGATCCTTTGACATGAAGGAAATGTACCAAAAGCAAAAGGTTTTGGCCAAGACCAACCTGCGCACTCTGCACAGGCTGACCAAGGTCGATACTTTTTGCAGATGCATAATATTCCCGTTTTACAGAGCGTGGCTCATATCAACAAGTTTTCAATAGGACGATCTTCCTGCTTTGCCACCAATTTCTAAAGTGACTTCTGTAAGACGAAAAAGTCGTCTTGTGGAGAAAAATTGTTCATCAGATACTGTAGGCGGCATTTATTTGATGTATTAAAAGTTGCAATTTATAAAATTGTAATCGGTTTATTGCTAAAAAGAAAAAAGAAAGAAATAGCCATTATTCCAATTTCGTAACAAAATATTTTTAGAAACTGTGTAGTGCAGCTATCTTAAAACTCGTATAGGTCAACACCGTGCGATCTTGTCCTGATTGAATTAAATGTATTTATCACATAAATCTACCCTGTTTTCAGTGTAATATACGCATTACGAATTTCTTTCTCTTATACAGGTTTGACAAAAGAATTCTGTGACGTCATTTGTGGCGACCTTTCGTACGTTTTTCAGGGTTCTAAGTGAATTGGCTTTTGAATGGAAATTAACACATGTGCATAGACGGTTTTGCATCTTCTAATCTATAATTTGTAAAATATCGTCATGTGATAAAAATAATCTGACATTCCTTGGCTTTTGAGGTAAAACTTTATCAAACTCGTCTAAATATGTTATGAAGCTCGCCAGAGGCTCGATTAATAACATTTTTCTAAACTCGTTTAATAAAATTTTATCCCAAATGCCAACTTATGTCAGATTCTGTATAACTTAAGACAGGGAAAACAGACAAAAAACATTACTTTTAAAATTACCTTTTCCCCCTCTCAAATAGTCGTACAAAATATCTGCAATGGTAAATCTAATTTTTAGATGCATTATCTACAGTGTCAACTTAACCCCTAGGATGCTAAGCGCGACCCTACGACCTTTTGCGGACAGTGTAGATTAAGATCAGACTACACACAACGTGCAGTCTTATCTTTGATCTACACTGTCAAATGAGGAGATATCCCCCCCCCCCCCCCACATAAGTTTGAAATAGCAACATTTTGGGTTTTCAATATCGGCCTGAAAGTTTCATTTGACTTATTTAACAGATTTAAGGGTTAAGAAACTGTTTGAAACCCCAAACAGTCATTCCTAGTTTGCCAACTGGGACATAAAATTGATGGATAATTATCGCTTCAAATCGACAGGTTATTGTTTTTCGGTTTCAAAGATTTCTTTCTTGTAATTCCTAAGAGAGACATTCAAACGACGTTCAGTATGAACGGCACTAATTTCGAAACTAAAGGTCACGCCATGCTCTTGTTTTCTATGACATTAACCTCTGAGTGAATTGTTTTGCCCTTTGCAACAGACTGCTTATGAAACTATCGTTACGGAGGTTCTATCGTTTCGCATTATTAAAACCAGGTCTGAGGAAGACGCAAACTGTAGTAGGCAACGATTAAACTATACGTCCTTAACTCTGTCACTACCAAGTAAGTAAATTTCACTTTTTCAACTTTCAGCTTTCAAATATGGTTCTGCTTCAAAACGAAGCGATAGTTCGGTCATAATCTAGAATAAATTGGTGGACAGAGTAGATCAGAGATCAGACTGCACGTTCTGTGCAGTCTGATCTTGATCTACACTGTCCACAAAAGCTTCCGCTATCGTTAGTGGTAACAACAGCGTCAAATCATGTACATAACACCATCACAAATCTGAGAACATAAACATAAGCAATGCAAAAGATATAGAACCGACACAATAAATTTTACACTCAAATGTGTTTTTTTCCTCATCTTTAGCTGTTTTCGATGCCCTGGTGTCGTCGTCTGCGTCGCGGTCGTCGTCATGTAAAAACTTTGTCATCTTATAATATGTCTGTTATTACTGTTCAAAGATATTTAATTCAAACTCGGACAAATCGTGAACTATCAATATGGGAACCCATACGACAGGAGCGGATAACCATCAAAGTATTCTGACACAGGTATGCCCCTTTTTCGACTTAAAAATTTTCACTGAAAATCATACAACTGCAAACGAGCGTTGGCATCCGCATCCGGTGCTCTTGTTTCACTTTGTTTCTTTACAAGTTTGATCTGCTGAAAAGGCGTCCGCAGAAAGAAACGACTGGCCTTAGCAGTCCTAGACTATGTAAATAACAACATCGCATATCTGAGACAGGAAAATAAACAGCGCAGAAGACATAGTGCCGACAGAATAACCTTTACACTCAATATGTTTATGTCTTTGTATATATTGATGGTCTGTCGATACCAGATAACATCTAAAGCAAATATAAACGATGTAATTGCACTGGTCAAACACCACTACCGACCTTCCAGGCTCACCTCTTAACTACCTTTGAGGAAAATAATGTTCTCTTTTTAGATTCACAAACCATTTCTAGTTTCATTCTTAGTCTTATTTTAGATTTAGAAAGTAACACAACTTTTGATTGGCGTAACCAAATATTTTAGTCAATCAGAAGTTGTGTCACTTCAAATTTAGAAAATTCTTGAAAATAAGACAAAGAATGTTCTAATTAGGATCCTGATCTTTGGTCTAAAGTATCTGATACTTTTCGAAATATTTTGACCATATCTCCAACTATATTTGAATGTTTGTGTTGTCTTTTAGCGGACTTATTATTTCATTGATTAGTGTCCAAGGACTGATATTTTTGGAATGTATGCAAAGGTATCACAGGAAGTACTTGGTTGAAAATACGAATAAATCATTTAATAAATTTTCGGAAGTAGCTTATACAAGGTACTTGTATTTCGCTTATTTGAGGGCGTTCCTTTATTAAAAGACACATTCCGAGTAATTTTTCGAAGTGGCTTACATAATTTATGTTAGAACCACTTTTGTCTTGAAAACTTTACTACAATAGTGTTTCTAACTAAAGTTACTCGTTTTTCGTTATTTGAAGGCTTCCTTTATCCCCAGCCTCATTTCGAATACCACTGGGTGCATCAAATACACTGCTAATGACACCATACCGCTAAATAGTTCCACATCGCCATTCTGAAGCAGTAAATTTAGATAGCAGATATTACAAAGCCGACCCCAACATCTTCAAATCCAACAATATAATCTATAAGCTTAGCTTCCGTTCTGATCCATTTCTACCATGTTAACTTTGTTATTTAATTGGACTTCTTTTTTCTGTATATTTCATGAATGCTGAATGAAATATGTTTAAGTATTTATGAGTATCTGCATCTGATTAAAGAGCTACGGATACAGATGCAGGAAGTAAGCATGTAGATCCCACACTTGTCCATTCTTCAAGAACTAGGGCTAAGGAAAAACGCCTTGGCAAAGACAATTTCTACATGTATCGTTACGGCTTTAGCAGTACTAATAACTGGGCATATTATTATTAAAGCAATGGACAATGTAAAACAATTGACGTTCAAAAGCAGTTTGGTACAATTAAAAAACCTACCGAAAGATACAAAGGCGACCCTGCAACGAAAGCAACCAATGGCATTGAGCACATGTCTAGGGATGTACCCCTTACAAGACGAAATCATTTCAGATTCGTCTGTATTGAAAACATTTGCAGACGACAAATCAAATGTGGCTCAAAAAGTGGAATATGTCTGTGAAGGGAGTAGACAACACTGTGGGAAAAATAGACAATGTTGGTGACCAGCATTCATACATATAATTTTCCCACAATGTTTTCAAGAACATTAGAGTCATGCACTGTGAAAAGCGGGTTAAATGCATCTGCAAGAAGCATCGACTCATGTCAGCCTGCACATTCTGCGCAGGATAACATTGGTCGACACATTTTGCTATTCGTAAATTTTCTGTATGTCCAAGAACAAATCTTCCTCATGATTCAGTAGGTTGTTGGACAAAATGGATTTTATGGATCCATAATTATGTAAGGACTTGCGTGGTATGATACATCACGGAGATGCATTAAGCCCCCTTTCGCCAGAGTATGGCTAATTTTTCTTCAGAGTCGTAATAAGTGAGGGATTGTTTGGTAAAGACGTAAGGTGAAGATCGAAAAGTCTTATGCGAACGCGGTATAAAAAATGATTGTGGTATTTGTTTACTAATACTGGCTCATTAAAAACATAAACATAGGTCATAGGTTGTGAATATAGTTGTTAATTTACATTTCCAGCAGTGTATCTGCTACCCTAGTACAGAAGTCAGGCCGTAGGACTGTCCATGAAGCGATTCAAATGTGATTGATTGATCCAGGTGGACGGCAGATTTATCGCGTTCAGTTTATAGTTACGAGCAATTTATCAGTCGTCGGGTTACTGACAGCTTTACAGTACAAGCAGTCCCTAAATGTTAGAAGCCATACAGAAAAAAATACAACAAACAAATGCTAAAACAAATCAGTCGTACAGACTAGATATGGTGTAAGTGGAAAAAACGTTTGCGGAAACTAATTGACTTGTAGAAGACAGCCAGCGTTGATAAAGTGAAGTCGTGATTTATTAGCAAATATAGATTACATAATCTTGCAATCTGTCTTGGAGAGACAAAAACCTTCGGGCACCCAGCCTCTTGCATTCCTTCGGTAAATCGTTTTTTTTTTAACCATTACTGTAAATGGTAAATCTATTTGCTTATGGTGACTTTAGGTCGAAAGAGTAAGGTGAGACACTAAAGTAAAAGTAGTCTGTTGGATTCACAGTGTCCAAAACTCCTTGAGATATGCTGATATAAAAAAGCTGTTGAGATCGGATAACCAGACTGTCATTTACTAATCTGCCATGCTTTCTACAAAGGATACGTCCTTACAGCCAGAGAGAAAAAGAACGCTTTAAAGACTTGATAAGCTGTAGAATGGTTCAAAATTTAGTCAGCTGTCTGATGAATAAAGTATACAAAATGGTGTAAGGGATATATACATATATCGGAAATCTTCGATTTAAAACCGGAAACGTGACAACAGTGATTTCTTTGATGGCCTCCAGAAAATGAAATGCATTTTCTATCTGTCGTAATCTATGCAACCTTGCAACCGTCAGGGGCAACATATGGTATGAAGATACAAGAATGATTATAGTTTGCTAAAATAAAGGTGAGATGGGCTAAAAACTGACTGAAAACAAGTATAGATGTATCTTTAATGCATCTGCACAAAGTATCGGCCCATGTCAGCCTGCGCAGTCCGCGCAGGCTGACATGGGTCGAAACTTTATTGCTATATGGAAATTTTCTGCATGTCCTAGGACCACTTCACACCCAGATTTAGTCAACCGTTAGACTAACTGGATTTTATGGACCCCTAATTATGAGATGACTTGCTTGGTATAATGCATGAAATCCCCTTTTCCCCATGCATTGGCTCATAAGCTTTCTGCTGGTTGAATATTTTTGTTTTTACTGATGGTATAATTCGTTTATGCAGAGAGTTTGGCGTTTATCCTCGCATCGACATTGTTTCAGTCCTATCACGGCGACAAGCGCACTATACGTCCCTAGAATTTTTGTTACCAGTTCACAAGACGTCTAGGCCACTGATTATGTTCCCACCTGACAATCGTCGGAAAAATGGTCATAAAGGTTTAACCCTTATCGTGCTAAATACGTTAAATAAAACTTTCAAGGCGATAGTACAAACACTAATAATGATATTTCAAACTTTTTGTTTTTTTTTTCGAGAAAAATATCTCATTATCGGACAGTGTAGATCCAAGATCAGACTGCACGTTCTGTGCAGTCTGATCTTGATCTACATTGTCCGCAAAAGGCCAATGAGTCGCGCTTAGCAGCATAAGGGTTCAGTATAAAGTCAACCGAAAAAAAGCTGTTTCCTCTGATAATAGTTAATGTGTACGATTTTAGCCTTCACCACACTATTCCGAGTTTTCGCGACCATGAGGAAGAAGGCTTTAGAAAACATTTTGAAAAAAAAAAAAATGAATTGGAAACTGTTCTCCCCCTTCCATTATGTTTTCAACTCTCTTAAAGCCATAACTATGCCATCATAGATACATCATTAACTTGTCCCTTGTCCCGAATGTCTGCAAATGCTTTGGATTTAGACTGGTCCAAAATGGTGTCGTATGGTGAATCACTGCAAATATGACAAAAAAAGGAGCACTTGTTTTCGAAATGTACTGTCAATGATTTAATACAAAGACCACCTCTGCAAGCACCTAAACTAGTTTTTGTGCATTTATAAATATATATATATAATGCCAAAGCGACATCTGGTTCGATTTGCTTCAAAGAGTAAAAAATTGTGCATCTAGCATCAAAGATTCTCTTTTTTTGAAGTGGATATTTTGAGATTTAATTAGGAAGTGGGGGGGGGGGGGGGGGGTTTGATTGTTAATGCGTTCCTTCCAACTTTTAGAGACTTTTTCCTTAACATGTTCAAGAGTTCGCTGTTGCTATGTGCTTTAAGAGATGGTTTTGTGATAAAAAAACAACAAATGCTCGACCTTCGTTCACAGCGCTAGTTACGTGTGAATGTCCTTGGGCAAGGTTATATAGCTTCGTAGCTCGGAACTTATGGTCACGTGAGGTCCTGCGTGGCTTAGTGGTAAAGTGTAGGCTCGTGACATGGAGGCTCGGGTTTCGAACCTCATTGGATCATCTGGGCTTTTCGTGGGATTGTCCTTTGGCAAGACACTTTAAAGCCCTTACCCAGTACTGGTGAAACCCAGGAAATACGCGAATATGTGAGCTGTCGCCGTGATATGACTGAAATAATGTTGAAAGCGGCGTAAGACACTATTCAGTCAATCAATCAACTTATGGTCGCCGTGATACAAATAACTGGCACACATTTGAAAGCCACAACTGGATTCAATTTCAATTAAAAGAAAACTTTTTTAATTTTTTTTTTTTTCACGAATTATCTTTTTACTCAACTTTTAATAATTTTTAGCTATTATTAATGCAAATGTGTTCAATGAAAAAAAAAAAGAGAAACGAACAAAGCGGGGAAGAGAGGTAATGAGCAAAAAAGACACGTCATAAAACTGTCAAAATGAATCAGAACTGACTTTTGCTAAATGCACCGACCGCTTTTCATTTCATTTCTAGACCTTTGCTTTGAAAACAGAACTAAGAGTTGCAAACCAGATGCGCTCCATTAAATTTTAGAACAAAGGTTTAAACCGTTTAACTACTAAACCGCATCTTTAGACTCTCCGACTTCCGTTCTCGACAGGTTTCTTGGATCATGGCCTATCTTCACAAACAATTCTTTATAACATTTTTAGTCTAAATTGCACGAATTTCCCAAAATCTGAAAGGAACACACTTTCTGATTGACTTGGTTTAGCCAATTAGAAATTTTATTACTTTCTATAAGTATAATAAGACTAAAAGTGCAATTTAGAATAGTTGGTGAATGCGGACCCTATTTTGGTTTTCACACATTGATACCACATTATGTAAGCTTTACTGGATTTCATTTCGATGGGTGAGTGCAGCACTATCCTAAGTGCCTATACAAAGTATAGGCACTTAGGATAGTGTTGCACTCACCCATCGATTTGTGTCTATAAGTCAATTCCTCAAAACGCTTTTTGATAATGGTAATTAATAACCCATTAGAAAACATCAACAGCTGATGGCTTTGAACAAACTCTTGTAAAGTTTAGTAATCAACATCTGTAAAGTTTAGATGTATAAGTGGGAATTGAAACATCATGGTGAACGAAGACATTGCTCGTTTGCTTCAAAGAAAGTCTGATGCATGACGATAATGTCTATCAGTGGTAAAAATCATTCAGAAGGATAAATATATTTTTTCCTGTAAGCACCGCAGGCTGCTAAGCACGATTCAAGGACCTGTTGCAGACAGTGTATATCAAGATCAGGCTGCACTGAACGTGTAGTCTGTACTTGGATCTACACTGTCTGGTAAGGTAGTTATTTTTTTTCCTCAAAAAAAAAAAAACTTTGAAATAGCAACATTCAGGTTTTTACCATCGGCTTGAAAGTTTCATTTAACTTGTTTAGTAGGTTAAGGGTTAACATTCCTGTAAACTTGACTTTCTATCTCATGCTGCTTAAAGTTAAAATGTTACTTACAAATTCGGACATAGATCTAGCGTTTGTCATTTTTTTTTTTTTTTTTGGTGATCTAAGTCCTGTCAAATGTTACGGTGGTTTACATGGTTACCCCTAAACAAGTTGAGCAATTGGCTAGGGTCTGTATTCACAAACCATTCTTAAGAATTCTTAAGAATATTCTTAGTCTTGATCTTCAAGAATTTGAAAATTTGAAAGTAACACAACTTCTGATTGGCTAAACCATTTGGTTTAGCCAATCAGAAGTCGTGTTACTGTCAAATGTAGAAAATTTTGGAGAATAAGACTTAGGTGTTTATCTTTTTTTCTTGTCTGTGAATGTAGATGTAGTCGTTCGGCTTGCCTTTGCTTCGAAAGTGCATACCAGTTCAAGAAATATGTATCATGCGCGAATAGGGAAGTTTTACAACTGTTATACTCTACCACCGATGACGGTAGCATAGTTCCCTACATTCACCAGAACAGAATCATTATCGGACAAATTACATCCGTGTCCGTAATTTCCAGCTTTTACGACATTTTGTTGTTCTTCGGGAGACTATGGACCTATTTTCGCATTTCATGACCCAGTATATATATTTCTGTACGTCCATATGCCTCGCTAATACCGTTGGGATCATATACAATACTGACTTAACGAGGTAGTTAAAAGCTTGTATGGAGTTGCTCTCTTTACACTGGCCAAAAAAATCCATATTCTGATGTGAAAGAACTTTACTGCTGTGTATAATCAAACATAAATACACATTGACATAGAACACTGTCCCTTTTACCATCCAATATCATTTGCTCATTTTGTTTGTCCTTTCAACTAATTATATGACAAAATTCAGATATTCGAGAGGTGGATGGGTGTATTTCGGAGAAACAGAGTTCGTATTCACCAACCATTCTTAAGAAGACTTCATATCTGAGATTTTATAAATTCGAACGCAACTTTTAAAATTTAGAAATTTTTAGAGAATAAGACTACAGATGGTTGGTGAATACGGACCCAGAATGTTCGGTGAATACGGACCCAGGCTGTGAAATATCTTCCTAGTAAAGACTGCGTGGCTTACTTCAACTTTTTTTCTTCAATTTTGTCTTTTTAAATGAAATAATCAACTAACTTTCATCGTTCACCAGTTGATTTTGACAGTAGTATAAGTATGCCTTTGCCATCAATGATCACGAGCCTGAACGTCCTTACAAAGAAGGAATTTTTTTTTCATAAGATCTTGAGAAAAGAAGAAAATACAGGTATTCTTCCCTCTTCCCACAATGTTTGCTACCCTTTCATTGATCAGTCCAATCATTTGAGCCATATTGAACTTGTCGTCTGCAAATGCTTTCAGTTTAGACCAAGATTTAAATTTAGTCGTCTGGTAAACATAAAATTGTTGTATCGCACTAGTTATGTTGTGGTTACATACTTAGTAATCAATTACACCTTGGTATGATATTCGGGTTTACCTTTCTCGAAACTGCGTACGCACGAAATTTGCGTACGCAGTTTAGGTAAGCAAACATTAAGTCTGAAAACAAGTTTCACTGTACTGCATAACTCTACAATTTGAGTAAATATTTGCATAACTTTAGACCAGCTCATATCTTTGGGCAAAGCAGGGATCGTATGTGTGTATATTCAGTCTCAACAAATTTGCATAAATTTACGCAATTTAGTGAAAGGTACCCCAGGGGCGTAGCTAGATCGAAATACAGTATACGTAAAAGTAATACTGAAGGTATCATCCGAGGCGCGAAGTGCCGAGACGGGGAAGGCGGACTACCCAGGAGAGTCTTGAGAAGGCCTCCCCCAAAAAAGGCTTGATGGTATTTAGTGATTTTTTTTTTAACCGAAAGTGTCTCCCTTTTCTTTTCTTTTTTATTTTGCAAAGTGTTCGCAGCCGCGATTTTTTCGTACAGGCAAGTACGCCTCTGATATCTATACTAAAGCTAGGCTTGCTGTACCATGCAAGCATGGCTTTGGTTTAACCCTTTACCAAACGACAATATCTTTGATTGGTCCATATTGAAAGCGTTTGCAGACGACATTTCAGGTGAGCCTTTAATGATTATTGTCTTGTTCAGGGTGGAACGCGTTATGGGAAAGAGAAACAATGCTTTCAGCCACCATTTTGCCCTTTTCCCACAATATTTTACATGCCCTTTTCCTCGATAGTGAAAACACGGGACTGTCTCGTAAAGGTTTAAGCTCTTGACGTGTAATACTTTGCTAGCTTTCTTATTGGCATCCCAAAAGTGTAGCGTCAGCATTAGATAATAGAAACTATTTTAATACAGCAAAAAATTAAAGTTGTAACAAAATTTCTTCCTGATTAGAATCATGCAGATATTAACTTTATCTGCATTTTCATAATAGGAACAAACATTTCACTACTTTAAGCGAATTAAATTAAATTGAACTAAAGTGTTTTGATTTTTATATCTAGCTTAAAATATACGCACTTGCACCGACTGTTATGAAAAAAAGCGTCCTTCGCGTTAAGTAGTTGAATGGACTGTTTATAGCTGAGGCACTTGTGTTCCATAGCAGAAGTAACTTCCTATATAAACACAATCCGTTGTCTAACTAGTTTTTGGTTTGATTGGCAGAAAGATGCTCGTTTGATTCTGAAATCTATATACCGTCAAAAACCCATATTGAATGTTGGGCGTTTTCTTGTTTGTGAATCATGCTCTGTGAAAAGGGGTTTAATGTATCTGCAAAAAGTATAGACCCATGTTAGCCTGTGCAGTCCGTGCAGGCTGACTTTGGTCGAAACTTTTTGCACTATGTATTTGTTTTTTTATGTTTAAGGACCATTCTACCCCATGATTCAGTCGGTTGTTAGACAAAATTTATTTTATGGATCGACAATTATATGATTTCCTGCTTAGTATAATCCATCACGGAGATGGATTAAGCACCCTTTTGCCAGAACATGGCTCATTTCATGAATTTTATCAAAACCATATTCTTTTAATATCTCATGTGGAGTGAGCACGTGTCTAGCAGTTTCGCCATTCATGTGGTTTTGGACAAGGGGGCATGTCATAAAACCAATACTATGCTCCTGAGATACAGGCAAGAAAGTCATTCCCATTTTTGTGAATGTATGCCTTTGCCGGGAACAGAACGCACGATCTTTGATACACCATACCTATGTCCTTACTGTTGCACCGTGCGAACTACATTGTGTTAACCCGACAAAGTACTGGCCAATTCTTTTGCTGGTACAACTATCGTGGGGTTCTTAGCTTGTATGATAATTGCTAATATACATAATGTTTTCTTTCCAAGAACATTTTCTCTACGTGTCGACACAATGTTAAGCAGTGAGGGATCAAAGACTCGTCAAATTGCCAAGACGTCAATAAATACTCAGACGCAATTTTGACCAAACGGGTATTCGCACTTACTACCCTCTGCACTACCACTTTGGCCGTTGGGGCTCGGCCAGCCAAAAGGTATTCACATGTTTAAGTCTTTACCACACAATCCCGACTTTTAACGACCTTGTAGAAGAAGACTTTTGAAAACATTGTGAGAAAATGCTGTTAACGAGCATTTTCTCCTTTTCCCACAATGTTTTCTACCCTTTCAATCCAAAATTTCATCATTTGGTATACTTTAAATTTGTCGTCTGCAAATGCTTTCAATTTAGACAAGTCTAAAATTTTGTCGTTTGGTAAAGAGTTAAATAGTACTAACACGTCTGAAACAGACAGTATCCATTATTCCGTTGTACTCATGATAACCACTTGTCAACAGAAAGAAGAAATGATCGATTCATGGAACTCGTTACCAAACGACAAAAGTTAGGACTGGACCAAATTGAAAGCATTTGCCGACGACAAATTGATTGCTGCTAAAATGATAGTTTCTGTCTTTGATGGGGTGGAAAAAATTGTGGGAAAAGGAAAAAATGCTGCTTACCAGCATTTTCTTCTTTTCCCGCAATGTTTTCAAAAGACTTCGTCCTCAAGGTGGTGGTGTAAGCTTTAATGTTACAGCTCCCTTTTCTCATATTCTGCAACGTTCTATGGTCGATTGCCTTGTTAGTGATTTAGTTTATGAACTCTTATTTTAAATTGTCTTTACTGTAAAAATAAACCCTTATTTTGAGGGGATATTCACCGTCATGTTCCGTATGTCGCTCACTAATAGAAGAAGACATCATGAAAGCGAGATCAAGATTTATCCATGACAATAAAAGTTTTTTACGTCACTGCAGAAGACAACTTTACAAGACAATAGGGAAAGCTGTGTAATTGTTTAATCTAAGTCATATTTACCATGTCATTTTAAGTACACACATTCCTTTCTTTTAAATGTTTCTTATTTTTGCCAAGTTGGCATTTTTTCAATAGATCTAAACTAGCCTGAATGATGATAGTCTTAACTCGGTTCTAGACAAGGGTGTAAATGCCAACTTAATCGAGGAATCCACTTTTGACAAAGGCTGACCGATTCTCCGTGTCTTTTGGACAGGAAAATTATATGATCAACATGCAAACCTGAGATAGACTGCGTTCTGAGTATATTGACCCCACTGACAAATTTCAGATCGAGGCAATCTATACATAAAAGTGCCACCTGTGTCTGTATTCACCAACTGTTCTGAAGGGCATGGTTTAACCAATCAGAAGTTGTGTTACTTTCAAATTTAGAAAATCTTGGAAATAAGACTTAAGAATGTGTTAAAGAATGCTTGGTGAATGCGGCCCCACATGTTTTTGTTCGAGTTTATTATTTATAAGGTATTTATTGGATCATTGTATTAAGCAAGAAAATATCTTTGGAATCAAATAAGGCTTTTATAACCAGCAGCTTCGTGTCTTTTCCAGACGGCATAATACTATACTTGTCAAAATTGAAAACATTTGCAGACGACAAAGGGTAGAAAACACGATGGGAGAGGAGATAGTGCTGGTTACCTGTATAGTGCCCTTTCCTATAGAGCTTTCAAAAACGTTCCCAAACGTCGTTAAATCACGAGATTTATAGGTGAAGGACTACAGATCCTCCTTTATGCTGCAGAGAAATTTCTCGCGATCTGATTGGATAATATGCTCTGGACATATATTAAGTACACTGGCAAAATCCACGGAAAAGCAATTTCCCTCTCGGGGGGGCCCCCTATACTTCATTACACTTTGAACGCAAAATCCAAGATGTCGGCATTCGGCATACAATGATCAAGTCCCTCGGCCGTATCACGTACCTTGATATGCACCAACACGGTACATGTCTTCGCCAGAAGCACACCGTTTTACCGTTATTGAAATTATAAGGCTCCTCTTCGTTCGTTCTAAAAAAAGGAAAACTTGAGTCACAATTTTCTATCGATATCTTTCCTAGAATATTTCCGTCGGCAAACAGTTTGTACATTCAAATTTTTAGCGTGGTTTATCTATTCCGTGGAGAGTTTTCACAGACTGGTCGATAGATGTGAATAACTTTACCGTGGTTGTTCATGTTGTTGCTAAGCGATTTACTGGGGCGCCGCCATATTTGATATCATGTGAATGGTAGTTCAAAATGTCAAAATGTTCAAATTGTCTCTCTAAAACAAGTAGAATCTACACGGGGTTAAAACAAGCAATCCCTTTCTCATACAAAGGAATTGTGGAGGTGTCAAAGGTCATTTCTTGTATCGTTGAAAAAATAAACCAGTGTTCGTTTGAAGCAACTAACTGTCGTATACTTTTGCTAAAAAATCATAAAATGAATAATTACTCACCTTGAACTTGTTTAAATCCATGTTAAATAAAAATACGTTGGATGTCTATCACTGACTTATGCACCAAACTGCATCTTTTATACAGGTTAGTGACGTCAGTTTTTAGTGACGTCAGGTTTCAGTGCGTTGGGGCACTCAGAAGGGAAATTAGATGTCGTCAGCGTACTCTATTCGAGAGACCATATAACAGGGAAATTTTAATGAATACACGTTGGAATAGTAAAACTTTGCAGTGTAATAAATTCATTGTACGATCAGGGGACAGGGCACTTGGAAACTTGATCAAGGCGGTTGCAAATCATGTCATCACCGCGCCTTCGGCTTTGGGCGACATGATTCGTCTCTCTCAAGATGCAAATTAGATAAACTGTTCCGAAGTGTTTAAGTTTTTGGATTAGAAATATCGGATGACGCAGTCTGTCTCCTACACCAGTGCTCGAGCTAGAGCGATTTCGTCGTATTCGTCCGGTTGGTTTTTTGAGCTATCAATTTTTTTTTTTGCTATCATACAACTTTATTTTGCTTGTACTCATCATTTTTTTCCAAGCTGACATATTTTACCTCCCTGCCCCCTTTTCTCTGGAAACCCCAAACCCGATAATTTTCTTCTTGTAATCTTATTCACCGCCTTCTAAAAAGATTTACCAGAATATTTCGAAAATGTCTTTGGAAGATATAGAGTAATCAAAAGGCAATTTTCATTCCGTCAGTAAAGGTTAAGGCCTTTGTTGCTTAACAAGGAATAATTATGAGCCATGCGCTGGCAAAAGGGGGTTTAATGCATCTCTGTGGTGCATTATACCAAGCAAGCCATCACTTAATTATATGGATCCATATAACGTCTTAATCCTTAGGTAGGTTGGTCCTTCGACATGCAGAAAATTTACCAAAAGCAAAAAGTTTCGAACCAGGTCAGACTAGGCAGGCTGACATGGGTTGATAGTTTTGCAGATGAATTAAGCCCCCTTTTCACAGAGCATGGCTCTTATAATTTCAACACAATATCATAATGACTGTCTCCATAGCCTAATTTGAAGAGCCAGCTTTGGTTTTATTGGTTGCGGTTTCGAGCTGCACCGGTGACTTTTTTTCACCGTGTGGGTTTTTCTTTTCCTTTCTAGGTTTTTTTTCTAAGCTATGGGCTAACATATCACGTCCTTCCGACTTTTTCCTTGCAAAATATCAGTTTTCTCCACCTCCTGCCCCTTTCAAGAATGGTAAGCAGCGAAACATAAAATATTGTTTGCTGATAGCCTGTATGGGATGACACGACTGAAAAACAATCATGTATTACTTCTGGAATTTTGTGCAGGAATACAGAAAGGCAACGTTGAATAACTTTTTACCAGATGAGAAAATGTTAAACTAGTCCAAATTGAAAGATTTGCAGACGACAAATTAAATGTGACTGTAATAATGTAATTTTTGTTTGAAAGAGCAGAGAACATTGCTGGTTTCTAGCATTTCCTCCTTTTCTCGCGAAGTGTTCAAAAGGCATTTTCAGAAGGGTCGTTAAAACTCGGGATTGTCTGGTAAAGGGTTAAAATGGCGTTTTCTACTAAACAGTCAAACATGCCGTAAGAATTGATTATTCACATTTGATACAACGAGGCGACGAGAAGGACAGGCAAGTTTTAAATGAAAACGGCGAGTCAGGCATTTAGAATTGAATTTCAACGTTTGAGAAATATCTCCAGGGAAATTAGAGGTGTTTATTTGAGAGAAAGTGTTATGACTCCTTTCTGTGATCCAATTTGTCATCAAACAAGGAGAGAATCTTTTAAAAAATGCTGTTCCACTCCACAGTTACCATTGTTCAAGCTTTTAAAGTGGGTACGTTTTTGATATTGATTGAATTGTGTTTCACGCCGCTTTCAACGCCTAGCGGTAGCTCAGTGTTTAGCGTATCTGACTCGTGACCTGATGATTGCGGGTTCGATACCCGGTTGAGGCAAACTTTCTTTATTGCGATTTTTCGACTCTCACCACTGATTCTTATGAGAAAAGTAGTCGATGGCTCGGAAAGAAAATTGTGTCAGTGCTGGTAGGAGAAAGCCAGGAAACACATACGTAGGTGCACTGACCTCCGTGATATGACCTAAGCTCTTCAAACTGCGTTTAACTCCAGTACAAACAAACAAACAGGGTCCGTATTCACCAACCATTCTTAAGAATATTATTGGTCTTGTTCTCCAAAATTTTCCAAATTTGAAAGTAACACACCTTCTGATTGGCTAAACCATTTGGTTTAGCCAATCAGAAGTTGTGTTACTTTCAAACTTGGAAAATCTTGAAGAATAAGTCTAAGAATGTTCATAAGAATGGTTGGTGAATATGGACCCAGGTTACCAGACCTACACTTAACCACAGAGCCAAGCAGGACCCACATTTTTAATAAATATTGTAGGGAAATGTAGCCATCGCTTGTGACAAACGTTTGCTTACTCTTCCTCTAAATTCTTTTTTTAATATTGAAAAAAGCAGTCCCTTCTATTCGAATGTTTTAACTTTACTTTCACATATCCTTTAACCCTTTACCAGACGACAAATTTTTAGCGTAGTCCAAATTGAAAGCATTTGCAGACAACAATTTCAATTTGGCTCAAATGGTGCAAGTTTTCTTTGATAGGGTAGAAAACATTGTGGGAAAAGGAGAAAATGCTGGTAACCAGCATTTTCTCCTTTTCCCACAATGTTTTCAAAAGGCTTCTTTCCCAGGGGCGTTAAAAGACGTCATTGTACGGGAAAGGGTTAACCTTTCAGCGCCTTAGATGAAGTATAGGGGAACGGCATAGATCAATATCTGGGTATATAGTCACCAACCATTCTTAAGAACATTCTTAGTCTTATTGTAGATTTAGGAAGTAACACCACTTCTGATAAGCTAAACCAAATGGTTTAGCCAATCAGAAGTTGTGATACATTCAAATTTCGGAATGTCTTGGGAATGAGACTAAGAATCGTCTTTAAAATGTTTGATGAATACGAACCCAGAGCGCACAGTTAAAACATCGCTGGAAAAAATATTCAGTGGTCAGCAAGGAATGAATCCAATGGCAAAGTCTCTCGCCAATCCATGGGGATCTGAGATTGGAGTTTTGCAACTAGAGCTTTGCCGGATTTACCGATTATGAAAATGCCTTGAGCCAGTATATATAATGTATATGAGCTATGTTCTGGCAAAATGGAGTTTAATGCATCTCTATGATGGATTATACCATGCAAGTCATCACATAATGATGGATCCATAGAGGATATTTTTTTTTTTTTTTTTTTTTCGGTGAAAGATCGAAATTTATTTCATCGAGTGAACATCATCGGTAATATTTTCACGAGCGGCGCAGCCACTCGTGAAAATATTACCAATGATGTTCACTCGATGAAATTTGCCACTCGTGAAAATATTACCAATGATGTTCACTCGATGAAATAAATTTCGATCTTTCACCGAAAAAAAAAATATTCTATTTATTTCATGCTTCTAACGCCTTTTTTTTTTTTTGTCGAGACTTCCATAAAAATCAGTACAAACTCCCCGTGGTCGGTATTCTCACTGGTCGTACCCGTGTAATATCGAAAAATATTTTCACCGCTATTTCTCGATATCCTACCGGAAAGCATGAAATAAATTGACTCTATTTTGTCTATCAATCGACTGAATCATGTTATAGAATGGCCATGCAGAAAATTTACTTCTATAAGCAAAAAGTGTCGATCGTCTCCATACTTATTCAGTGAAGCGGAGACGGGGCCGAAATGCCCCAACTTGTGGCTCCCAAACCCGGATGTTCCGATCACGGATGATCCGATCTGAAGACCCTGCCAGGCAGGGAGTTTGACTAGGGCGGAACGTTTGTCAAACGAGATCGCAGGTGTCCTATGGTGAGTGCCGAGAGGGCGGAAACCTCTCCTGGAGCAAAAAGGCAAAAGCTCACTTGATTTTGATTTTCAGAACGAATACAGACTGTGAAAGCACGGCCTGTCGATCTGTGTTCGATACTTTTTGCACATGCACTTAACCCCCTTTTCACCGAGAATGGCACATATAGTATGGTTGTATCGGAATGTGGATACTGATAATAGCTAAGGTTAATTCATTTCAGATGCCCGGCCTATTGCCAGCATTCAGTGCCGTATCTGGACGGTCGGCTTATTGGGCGGTTTGCCGTTAGATAGTAATGTCAATTTCAATGCGCGGGCCTAAATGTGGTTCGCCTGTCACTCTTCAATGAAAAGTGCATTTATCTTCTCTCTGTATATTGATTATACTTTATTCTTGAGACAAACAACACAGTAATGCAGACTGTATGATAATCGCATCAATCTTGGACATTGAACTTATCGTCCTACATTATGTTTGGAGCTTCTACATGCATCCAAGAGCATTCGGCAAACCTCTGTGATCCAATGATCCCCGGCTGTATAACGTAACTTGATCTCCACCTACACGGTACATTTCTTAGCCGGAAATATGCCATTTTACCGTTCTAAAATTGCAAAGCTTCTATTAAAAAGAAAACATGAGTTACAATTTTCTATCGAGATATTTCTAAATTCATTTCCGTTGATAAAAAGTTTGTACAATTAATTGTTAACGTGGTTTATCGAATCTGCTGAAAGTTATCACCGACAGATTTATAGATGTGAATAACTTCACTATGGTTCTTTATGCCGTTGCTCATCGATTTACACGGGCGCCGTGTTTAACTCTTTACCAAACGACAAGATTTTAGACTGGTCCAAATTGAAAGCATTTGCAGACGACAATATTAATGTGAATGAAAAAATTGAAATTTGTTTTGGGAAGGTTAAAAAACATTGTAGGAAAAGGAGAAAATGCTGGTTATCAGCATTTTCTCCATTTCCCACAATGTTTTCAAGAGACTTTTTCTTCAGGGTCGTTAAAAGTCGGGATTGTGTGGTAAAGAGTAATGATCATGCGACTGGCATTATTTCAAAATGGAAACCTCCTTGACACGGGCAAGTTTAGATGTAGTAACGGAATCGGCAGAGCTGTGAGGAGTGATTCAAGAGATGAAATGTATTGCAAGAGTAGTTTCAGATTGATGAGAGGCGGGGGGGGGGGGGGCGCTAAAGAACTGTTTGTCGCTGCAATATCAATGTCATGTAATTACGTTTGATCTATATTGTCCGCAAAAGGTCCTTGGGACGCGCTTAGGGGGCTGAAGGTTAATAAAACATTAAAAGGAAAAATACACATCAGAACGGATTTTAGCTTCACTGGTATGATTTTATATAAACCAAATTCCCAAGAGTCAAGGCAAAATCTAGTGCACAAAACATAACTCCTCAATAAACGGTATTTCCCGATAGAAACAACACAATAAGCCACTAATGAGTCAATTAGAGCGAGAACCAAACATGAAGGTGGGGAAGATGTGCAGATAAAATACGATGTGTCTCGCTGGACAGTTATCTTTCTGCTATTATGAGAGTTTGTTTGGAGTAAATAGACAACTTTAACAAACAGTCCCCTATTGTAAAGGTCTAATAGCGGCCAAAAAGTCAATGAAGGTGTTTAAAATGCATTTAGCCATGCTCTGGCAAAAGGGGGTTTAATGCATCTCCGTGATGCATTATACCAAGCAACTCATCTCATAATTATAATTCCATAATATCTATTTGCGTGCCAATAAATCACAACGTAGAATGGTTCTTTAACATGCAGAAAATCGACCAATAGCAAAAGGTTTCGACCCAGGTCAGCCTGCGCGGACAGCGCAGGCTGACCTTGGTCGATACTTTTTGCAGATGCATTAAGCACCCTTTTCACAGAGCACAGCTCATTTGAATTTAAATTGTACCATTTAAAGATACGGAAAATATTTTGACGATGACAATCTGTTATCGCGTGCTCGGTCCAAGTGTTAATCGCTGGCAGAAAAATAAATTTTGAAATCAGGCAAAAACTCAAACAGTAAGCAACAGATAGAGTGACCTGGCAAGTTTTAATCTAGTTTTGAAATTAATTTCTCTGCCAGCGGCTTACACTTGGACCGACCTTACAATAAGAGATTGTCATTTTCATTTTCAAAATAGTTTCCATACTTTTAAATGGTACATAAATTTTAAAGCAATTTTAACACCCGCTTTGTTCACTTTTTGCAGCTGTTATTGAAACGACCCTAAAGAAGAAGAAGAATCTTTTGAGTCCCTGAGCAGTCTTTAGGAAGCCTAAGAAAACAAAAAAGAAATGGACTGTTGCTAAGAAAAAAATTACGGTTATGCTCTGTAAAATGGGAGTTTAATGCATCTCCTTCATACCTTATACCAAGCAAGTCATTACATTATTATGGATCCCTGAAATTCATTTAGTCTAACAAACGACTGAAATCTAGAGGTAAAATTACCCTTGGACATACAGAAAATTTACTAGTAGCAAAGATTTTCGACCCATGTCAGCCTGCTCAGCCCGCGCAGTCTGACATGAGTCGATACTATTTGCCGATGCATGCATGCATCCTTCTCACAGAGTATGGCTCCTAACTTCAGAAAGTGGTGTTGAACCCCATTCAGAGAAACAAACCATCCACAGCTGGTTACTTAGACTTGTATCAGTCCGTTAAATATAGCATTTTCATTTTAAAAAAATTCATAAAACAGCAGAACAAATACACTCATATAATGTTCTCAAGGTCTGATTTAACGTGTATTTTAGATAAAGAGCAAGTAACAACATATATTCCTGAGGGTTTACAATAGTTGTGTACCTTGTTTATTAGAATGACTCAAATGCAGGGCCTGAATGCCAGGCTACTGGTTACTCTGTGCCCTAAATCCTTTAAGCTACGTACCGTTGATAATTTGTCGCATTATCAAAGCCAGGAAATTCGATTATCTCATTCTTTGAATGACTTAATGGGAAAACCCGATTAGATTATAAACAAACAATCTGGTCTTTCGCGCCATGACCGAGATGAAGAGTTGAAGGGAGTGTTTTTTTTCCCTCAACTCTTTACCAAACGACAGAATTTTAAATTTGTCCAATTTGAAGCATTTGCAAACAACAAACATATATATGGCTCTAATTATGGCATTTATCATTGAATATGATCCATGCTATGTGAAAAGGGGGCTTACGGCAACTGCGAAAAGTATCGACCCAGGTCAGCCTGCGCTGTCCGCGCAGGCTGACCTGGGCCGACATTTTTCGCTATTGGTCAATTTTCGGTATGTCAAAGGATCAGTCTACCTCATGATGGGGTCGGTTGTTAGACATATAATGGACTTTATGCATCTATGACCGTGTGATGACTTACTTTGTATGATGCATCACAGCGGTGCATCAAGCCAACCCTTCCCACAGCACAGCTCATATATAGAAAACTTACCAGCATTTTCTCCTTTTCGTCGAATGTTTTTTTGTTTTTTTTTTAAAGGACAGTTTCTTCGGGGTCTTTACGGGATTTTGTGATAAAGGGTTAATAAGTACATATACTTTTTATATTTTCAATGACAACGCCTTCAAGATATATTAAACTTTATGAAGAAGGGAGGCAGGGACGAACGGACAAGTGGGGTTGTAATTCAGCAGTTTGATGGCTGATTGCAACAATGAAAACAGCATTTAGACTGACGGACAGAGGAATAGTGTGGTACTTTCGACCTCAAATGCAGTAGTCTCAAAGAAAGAAAAACCAAGGTTAAAGGATTACACGAAAGGTCTATCTGGACCCAAAAAATACTAGCTTTGACCTGAAACTTTATTTAAAAGTCATTTCTCATTTCTGAAGGATAACATCAAGAGCAAGATGAGCAAGCAATCTGAAATGGAAGGCGCTGGAATGATTACGGGTGTTTAAAGTTTCGTTGCTTAAACAACTGATATATTATTCGAGTTATAAGTGTCTGTATCATCCATAACAGAGGCTTTGCTTTACTTGACGTATTTGTTCATTCATACACCGACTTTTCCCACTTCCATGAAAATTCGGAGAACACCCTTATCGGTTATGTTAAATATAGATAGATAGAGCTGAATGAATAACATTACCCGAAACTATCTAATGGATGGACAAGCATGCATTAGTTACGTTCATTCAAAGACCGATTTATCATTTGCCGACCGCTTAAAGAATTCTTGCATACATCAATCAAAGCGCTGAAGGCGCTGAGGGCCTGGGCATCAGAACGGGAGAAAGAAATAGGAAGATGAGGCCCAGTTTGCTATGGTTCGAAATGGTCATGGGCCGAGATGTCATATCTGGACAATTCTGACAGGAAGAAATAAGGCAAATATATACCAATCAAATACAAAGTTATAACTTCAGACACGAGGTGCACAGAAATTTGACGAAAATTAAAATCTTACCGAGGTTTTGAGACAACTTTTTTCAGAGAAAGAGCACACCGTCTGCGTAAAATACGCTATCATTCTTTATCATTCACATGGTGTCTAGAAAAAGGACAAACGAACGATCCCGAGACAGCACTCATCACAACTTGGTCAGTTACGTACCTACAGGGTGTTTCATAATATGTGATACACTTTAAACCAAATGTCTCTTTTATGTTGGAATGTCCGTAACAGTGAAAAATGTACCATATTAACGGGAATTGCTGTCCAATTTTATAAGTGTAGTTTTACCCATTACACTTACTTACAAAATATTTAAGCAACGTTTGAAAGCAGGGTCCGTTTACATCATGTACTCAAAATGACGTCCATTATGGCGTCGCACCATCTCCACACGTTTCATGAAATTTATCATCACATTATTGCACATGTCACTGGTTATCTTTCTGATTTCACGTCTGATGGACAGTTTAAGCTCCTCTGTTGATTTCGGCTGCACTTTGTAAACTCTGTCCTTGAGATGACCCCAAAGAAAGAAATCCAAAGGACTGAGATCCGGAGAGTGGGGTGGCCAAGGGCGTTCCGTCTTCAGAGAGATGAATCGTGTGTCAAATGTTTTTCTAAGCCATTCAAGAACTCTCTGTGCGGTGTGTGGAGCGGCACTGTTTTGTTGGAACCATGTTTGTGTCATATCAACCCCTTTCCGACGGAGTGCAGACAGGAACTTGTATTTCAGAAGAGACAAATAGCGTTGACTGTTGATGGTCTCGGTGTTTCCGTCTTGATCTTGGAAAAAGAATGGCCCAATTATTCCTGTAGAGCTAATGGCTGCCCATACCGTTACTTTCTCAGCATGACATGCTTTCTCTACAAAAATGCCTGGTCTGACATCTGACATCTGTTTGTTTAACTGTTGATCCAAGAAGAAGTGAGACTCATCACTGAACCATACGTTTTCAAGAACCTCAGCATTGTCTGTCATCCAAATGGAAAAATCAAGACGTTGGTTGACATCACTGTCTTTCAGATGTTGGAGCACTGGTATTGTATAGGGTTTTAGTTTTAGATCGAACCTTAGAGCCCTGTACACACTTGTCACACTGGAGGGATTTGTAACATCAAAAAGAACCCTTCTTACCGACCTCTGTGGTGTTTCACTAATCACCTGCTTCACCTCTGCAACATTCTCGTCACTCCTGCTCGTCCTAGGGCGACCCTGGTTGTTGTGTCTCTGGTCCAGTACACTTCCATGCTGCTCAAACCTTTTTACTACTCTTCTTACTTGTAGCCTGGTCACCCTCCTATCGCCAGGGTACAGTTGCCTCATTCTTCTGGTTACAGCTATGATAGAACGGTGTTCATAGTACAATTTTATGATATCCTGACACTTTTCCATAGACAACGCCATCTTGAAAATAACAGTTAATAACGACGTCATATATGACGTCATGACGTCAACGTCTTCCCGTAATTTACATTGCATACGAAATGGTGAAGTGTCTAGTTTATTATAGTACAAGCATTGTGTTTATAACTATAGTATCAGTGAAGCAACACTTATTTGAAAGTGTATCACATATTATGAAACACCCTGTACATCTAAACATTTGATCAACGATCACCCCGAGGTTTGTTAATTGTCTCTAATACTGTTAAGCGCACGAATTTGCAGTTATGAATAAGCTCAAAAGGGCCCAAAATTCTCAGTCAACACTTTCGTACGTTTAGAATCGCACATCTATCAATTTTTTTTTTTTTTGTGAAATTAAACCTTAATATATGATGTTCAAATCGAAATATTTCTATTATTTTAAGGGATCGTTTATTTCAGCCTAGTGAGATGGCTTGCAGGCGGTACTTTTTACTTTTACTCGGGTTTTTCCGTAAATGTTTGGATGGAGTTGAAATTTTGGTATACGATTCCTATGGCCTTGGGCTTGGACAGCTAAGACCAGGCCAAAACCAACTTTATCGTAACTTGAACTTCTGGGTCCGTATTCACCAACTATTCTTAACCCTCTAGTGCCCACCGTTGCATATGTGCAACACATTTTATTTCACGTCCGTATCACAATCTTAATTCAATATTTGACCCTTCAGTACTTTTAGTCCTGATTACTTCAATGTTTACAACATTGAAGCATGATGACATCATTATTACAAACTCATGACATCGTTCTATGACATCATCAAAATGGCTTCCTCCACTGTGGGCTGGATGTGGTTTTAGGGAGAAAGCGGAAAAACAATTTTCATCAAACACGGTAGATGTTTTTTTGTAACAATAGTGCAAGGTAACAGTTAAAAGCTTACTTAAGACAACTGAATACTTTGTTTTCATTTCAAAAGCTGAATTAATTCATAATATGAATGTAAAGTCCTGCGTTGCATATATGCAACAGGGGGCTTGATGTTTACCTGTTGCTTATATGCAACATCGGGAATTAAAGGAATAAACTTAAGAATATTTTTGTAAGCTTTTAAAAATGATTCCGAAGTAATTTGAGAAAAGAAAAATAGTATCAATATGCTCAAAAATGTGATCTAAAGTCTGTTTCAACCAATTATATTCAAGTAATTTGCTTGTTTTATTACCTATGATGACGTAATATGCATTGCAGTGAATGTTGCATATCTGCAACGACAGACATAAGATGCATAAATGATACGATTTTAACTCTTTCCCAGATAAGCCCTTATTATTACGGCTGTGGGATACATTGTTTTTGGAAAACACTGAGAAAAGGACAAAATGCTCGTTACCCTTCTAGAGAAAAAAAAACTTATTGTTTGAGCCACAGTTGTTTTGTCTTCTGCAAATACTTACAGTTTGGACGAGTCCAAAAGTTTGTCAACTGGTAAAGAGTTAATCAGAAGTATTCACTGTTTCATAACTGATCAAGCCAACATCTATTTAAACAGTTTAACCCCTAGTCAGACAAACAATACCAGTACCCGAAGAGCAGTCATGTGGAACGTTTGTTTTTATAATCAAAGTCTTTTTTTTCCAATTATTCATTCAGAATATGTAAACAAAGGCATCAGCAGTTGCAAGGGACTTATTACTGGCAATAAATTACACAAACTGTGACTTTGAGGAGCTGTGTTAAAGTTCTGGAGATTGGTATAAAATCTCAAAATCTGTTGCAGATGGTGGTGGTACATATTCCTGTTTTAGCACACCCTCATTGTCACGGTTATCAATGCCTGGCTATGGTACAAGAGGCATTGTGGAATTTTGCATAACAAAACCATTGAAACTCTGTGCATTCATAAATGATTTGCAACGGTTACCTGTCCCATTGAATGTAGTGTTGAGTGACTAGGTGTTAACAATATATGACATATGTTGTCACTTCTGAGGTATTTCTTATTTATTTCATGCTTTTCGGTAGTCTATCAAGAAATAATGGTGGGCTGTCCAACTCTGTCACCACCAGCAATAGCAACAAACAAAAGATCAACCAAGAGGCCAATCGATGACTGCAGCCAAGATGCTGTGGGTCACTTTCCCGTGGGAGATTTAAATACTCAGCCTTCCCAAAGTGTTTGAGGTGTGATGTTCTTTTAGGGCTTAACAAAGACAGAAACTACCTAACTGCATCTCACATGTTCTGACTTTACGGTGTTTTACCCCGCTTTCAACATTATTTCAGCGATTTCACGGTGACAGCTCACATATTCATGTAGTTTCCTGGGTTTTCACAAGTACTAGGCTAGGGCTGTGAAGTGTCTTGTCCAAGGAAACTCCCACGAAGGGCACAGTGGATCTATTGAGGCTGAAACCCGGGGCCTCGAGTTCATGAGCAGGCACCCTGCATTTCACATGTGAAGAACAAGAAAAGTTCTCAGTGAAGATAAATGTTGATTTATTTCACATTGATTGATTGACTGATTGATTGATTGATTGATTGATCGGTTGGTTGATTGATTGATTGATTGATTTGAGTTTTATGCCATCTTCAACTGTATTTCAGTCATATCACAGCGGTCGTATAACGGCGGTCAGTGCACCTATCCATGTTCATGTGCTCTTGGTATTTCTTCACCAGTACCACACACAACATTCTTTCCAAGCCACTGACAGGTTTCTCTTAAAATGTCCATTGGTGAAAGATGGATGAATCAGGAATTTGAGATTTGCGTCATGTCTGGGTTCGATACCCACTTGTGGCAGTCGGTCAAAGTAGAGTGGCCTTTGTTAAGGCACATCCTTTCTAGCCCTGGTACTGGTGGATCACCAAGGAAGCATAAATAAGTTAACTGTTACCATAATATAACTGAAATACTGTTGATCTGGTGTAAACCAAAATAAATAAATACAGATAATCTTGAATTAGATTGAGAGAGACTAACAAATTGAAATTTCTTGAATTTGATTGAATTAAAGCATGTTAATTATGTTAAAATCATGATAAATAGTTTTCTTTGTTAAAGAAATAAATGTTAAAAGACAGCAGAATAGTTTACTTTACTTAAAGAATAAAAAATAAAATATGTTGCATATATGCAACATTTTTTCAGCAGCCCACTGTTGCATAAATGCAACATGTTCTAAAATCTAGAAAATACAACATATCACTTAAATCTAACCATTTATTAATATAAACCTTTCCATAAAGCCAAAATACTGAATTAAATAATTTTTGAATTGATATAAAGGGGTTTGGGCACTAGAGGGTTAAAGATATTCTTTGTCATATTCTCAAGAATTTTTTAAATTTGAAAGTAACACAACTTCTGATTGGCTAAACCAAACGGTTACTTTCTAAATCTAGAATAAGACAAAAAATATTCCATAAGAATGGTTAATGAATACGGACCCTGGTCAACACCAATCAATATAGAATTAATTACCCTAGGATGTTATGGGGACAATTTTCCCGACTAATTTACTGAGGAGTTGTGAGGACTTATGTACATATTAACTACAATTTTCCTCGTCACTGATTTTCGTAATGTAAGACATATTGGAAACGGCAATAGTAGACTGTGGATGCTGAATGTAAAGTAAGGCGTTGACTTTTTGTACACGAAGAACAAACTTTGTGTTTGGTCACCATGGCTTTTTGGCCAAGATTGTTAAGTAACGCATACAAAAAGAAAAAGAAAAACATCTAACTATACATTCCAAATCATTTAACCCTTTCCGAAACAAGCCCTGGTTTTCACGTGTCTGCAGTACAAGTCTTTTGAAAACACTGTGGGAAAAGGAGAAATTGCTCGTAACGAGCAATTTCTCCTTTTTCCACAGTGTTTTCTACCCTTTTTGATAACTTTCTGCCATTTTCATAAAATTTGAAATTGTCGTCTGCAAACTCTTTCAGTTTGGACCAGTCCAGAATTTGTCGTTTGGGAAGGGTTAAGAGGTATATCAAATTGATTCATGCTATGGCAAAAGAAGGTTTAATGAATCTCCACGATATCATATCAACCTAGACATAACATGGTTATGGATCCGAAAACTCCAGTTTGACTTAACAGTCAGTTGAATGTTGAAGTAGAATGGTCCTTTGGCATGCAGAAAATTTACAAATAGCAAAATTTTTCGACCCAGGTCAGCCTGTGCGGACTGCGCAGGCTAACCTGAGTCGATAATTTTTGCAGACGCGTTAAACCAACTTTCCTGTCCGAAGAGCGTGACACAATTCTATTATAGATTGTCAGGACATTATGAATTTGCAGCAGTTAGAAGGCACATTACCCAAAGTCTTGTTTTAAGTTACAGGACAGTATGACCCCCTCGACAGTTATTTTGGAGCAATAACAAGTTCTCATTGAAATAGTACCCTGCGAGAAACGATGAGGTGCAGGATTCGACCTAGGTCAGCTTAAGAAGGTTCTCTACTTCTGTTGACGCAGTCTCAATCCCAGCAGTTCTAGTATGACTACATATGGTCAACCAGAGCCTGTTTTCACAATCTTAAAATTGTCGAAGGATTTCGGGTGGGAGTGGGGGAAGCTTACTCCTTTCTGTTAAGTTGTGCTAATTCGTTTCAGAGCGCAAAGTAAACATCCTAGGCTTCTTTTGCAGCTGTCGAATACCTTTGACAGTTATCTCAGTTGTGCAAATGTGGCTCGGGACGAAGAGTAAAACCTCCTAGCCGATAACACATTTTCGTATTGCAGCTATCGCACACCTTCGACAGTGATTTTGGCACAACAGTGCGCTCTCGTGGACGATAAGTCTCTGTAAATAACGATGAGGGGCAGTATTCGACATAAACGTTAACCAGAGACTGAACATTGCCGTATTCTTGATGTTGTCGAAGAATGGCGGGAATGGGAGGGTGGGAAAGCTTACTCCATTATGTTAAGTTGCGCAAATTTGTTTCAGGGCGAGAGTCAACCTCTTAGGCGATAACATATTTCGTCTTGCAACTGTCAAATAATTTCCACAGTGATTTTGGCGCAACAACGCGCTTTCATTGACAATATATGAGTCTGTGAAGAACATGATTCGACGTAACATCAAATCAGAGCCTGCTATCGCAATCTTACAACTGTTGAAGGGGGGGTGCATATTCATTTCTTTTCAGTTTCGCAAATGTGGCTCCGGAAGAAGAGTAAAGCTCTTAGGCGATAACACTATTTCGTTTTGTAGTGTCGAATACCTTCGACAGTTATTTTGGCGCAACAACACGCTCTCGTTGAAGACATGTCAACCGGAGCTTGTTGTCGCAATCCTGTAACTGTCGAAGGAGGGAGAAAGGGTTATAATCATTTTTATTCAGTTGTGCAAATGTGGCTCAGGACGAAGAGTAAAACCTGTTAGGCGATAACGCAATTTCATCTTGCTGTATACTTTCAAAACACTTTTCCTTTCCTTACAATAAAAACTGAACCATTCATTTTGGACCAGGCTAAAATTTTGTCTTGTGGTGAAAAGGTAATCCTTTAAAGAATACATGGATCCGTGGCGATGAGATAAACCGACTTCCTTGGTTACCGTCGTTAAGGGCTCACAAACAAATGCAGTAAATACATATACAGTGTAGCAGAAAGGCTACTTAAATCGTGCTGTCAAGCCTGTTTCTTTCGATTAAATTCCGGAAAAATAATCTTTTTCATATGTTTCTACCGATGATGGATTCTTGGCAAGAAATATATGGATACTTGAACTTATTTACACAATGATTTGTACAAAAAGTGTGAATTTCAGGGGCTACGGACAATGTAATGCATGTGCCAGCAAAGTTTTGAACTTCTACGAGAAAGAATGAAACAACTCATAATCCTCTGCAGTTTTGCTTAAAAATAATAGAATTAAAGATGATTAATATTTTGTACGCCTTGTTAGGTTGTCTCAACATCGTATTCGATAATAAATTACACTATATTACAAGCATTTTGAAATATTTATAGACTGTCTCATTCAACAGAGAGGTGGAAGTCTGAGATATGTTTAAATTTCAAGTTAAGGGAAAATGGTTGCCTGACGATTTTAAAAAAGTGTACAGTGTGCTTTCAATTAACAAACTTGTTAATATCATTGGCGGTAGTTTGTTTTATCTTATGATATACTGAAGACAACGGGTGGTCGAGTGGATTACAGCGACAATCAAACACACATCTTATCAGTTAACAGTTTACCGACATACCCTTTGAAATGGCAGATGTGCTGATCCACCTAAATATGGCTAAGGCAAAAGCCGATTTAATTAACATAAGTTGCCTTTTGAGCTAAACTTCCAAAACTGTACACAACAGAACTTGCTCTGTTTCATAATTGAAATGTACATGTACCTTTAGTAAGAATACACGTAAATGGACTTAATTTAAGTAGCAGCTGGTTTGAATCCAAGAATAAACTGCATTTTTTTTTTTTTTTTTTAATTCTGATCTGTATCTACACATTCAGCATTCTTCACGCACCAAGGGTTAATGTTAACGTCAAACTTTAACATTGATGACACGTGCCCTTTTTGGATGTGCAGATGTTATTAAACAAGATTAACTATTTGAGTGAACGTACTTTTTCTGTATTAGTATTTCATATATTTTACCTTTGTTTTCCACTGTAAAACAGTTTAAGTTTTTTTCGGAGAGTTTCAGGAGGAAAAAAAATTAACATTAATTAATCCATTGCGTAATATAGCGTTGATCAAACTCTTTGCTCATGTCCCATTGTCAATCATAATCATAATCCACACTTATAATCTCTACGTATATCTCACGTAAGCAGTACACGATCGCAAAGCACATCTTTTAAACCTTTTCCTAAAATTCAAGCGTTATAAACACGCATAATATCGCACTTCTCCGTCATTAACAGTCGCTTGTTTGTGAGCCGAAATGGCAGACAGCAAGGCTGCACATCGGGCCAAATAAATGCGATGACCTGATTAGTCGAATATCGTTTTCCACGGATCCATGTATAACACTAACAGGTATTCTTTTAAAGAATAACCCTAAGGTTGTGCTGACCAGATGACCTACATTCTTCGCACTGTGGTCGCTGATCAATTTTGTTTGCGGAAATTGTCTGCGACTGTCAAATTGTCTTAATTCTACCAATTAAATCGATTATCTGTCATTAATCGTTAAAGTGGCCAAACTGTATACGACAGTCTTTGTGCCAAAAATAGGTTTGTGGAATTTATTTCTTAACCTGCTAAATAACTGAAATGAAACTTTCAAGCCGATAGTAAAAACATGTATGTTGCTTTATCAAAGTTTATTTTTTGGTGAAAAAATATCTCCTGATCGGACAGTGCAGATCCAAGATCAGACTGCACGTTCTGTGCAGTCTGATCTTGGATCTACACTGTCCGCTAATGGTCTTTGAGTCGCGTTTAGCAGCCTAAGGATCTTTATAGCTATTTCATGCCGTAGGAGAAAAGAAACAGGCGGCGATATTTAACCTATTACTGCATTGGCTTACATAAGAACAGACATTAGTGGGGAAAAAAAAAAAACGCACAATAGAAAAACAGTTATAAAATAACTGCATAAAAAATATTCAGTGAAAAGAAGCATTAGGTCATAAAAATTTCTCCTTTTCTCCCATTGTTTTAGATATCGTTTTGCATTTCAGTTTTGCTTTATATATACGTAAATAGTAAAGTACTAGGTTAACCCCTAGGCTGGCAAGGACCTTTTGAGGACAGTGTAGATCAAGATAAGACTGCACGTTCTGTGCAGTCTAATCTTGGATCTACATTGTCCGATAAGGGATAAGGACATTTAAGCCCCCCCCCCCCCCCCCACTAAAAAAAAAAAAAAAAAAAAAAATTGAAATAGTAACAGTTTGGTTCTTATTATCAGCTTGAAAATTTCATTTAACTTACTTAGCAGGTAAAGGTTAGTGTATCTGACTCCTAACCTTGTGGTTGTAATATCGATACCCGGGTTGAGGCAAACTTTCTTTCCGGCGATTTTTTCACCTCTTACCTCTGATGCATGTGAGAAAAGTAGTCAGTGACTTGGAAAGAAAGTTGTGTAAGTACTAGTGTGAGAAAGCCAGGAAAAACATGAGTAGGCCCACTGACCGCCGTGATATGACCTAAGCAGTTAAAACGGCGATAAACTCCAATACAATCAATCAATCAAGCAGATTAGGGTTTAACAGTCTATCATTTTACCAATAGACCGACCATGACAGTTCCTTACAGGTTTTGAGCTTTTGGCGGTACTTGAGGTTTCCCTGTGATTGTCAATGCCAGCTTCTCACACAAGATTGATTAGACCTCCCTTAAGGAGAGGCATAAATCTATCACAGGGTCTTTAATTTTCCCAACGCAAGAGTTTAATTAATCACGAATTACTCTATCCTTTTGAATCTAGACTTTACTGAATTTGTACTCGCTTACAGATACATCGTTACTCGTTTTTAGCCAGTTTTTAAGCTATTCCATCTTTATTTTAAGACAGTTTTTAACCCGTTTTAGATCTATTTTATTAAATTATAATCATTCTTGTATCTTCATACCAAATGTTGCCCCTGACAGCTGCAAGGTTGCACAGATTACGACTGCTAGAAAATGCGTTACACATTTTGACAGCCTTTAAAGAACTCAGTTGTCGTTCCCGGTTTGAAATGAGAACAAATCCCTTGAGTTTCTCTATCCCTTACAAAATTTTAGGAGTTTTTACGGTCAGTCTTTGTTTGTTTCATAACTAGTGAGATTTATAAAGGTGAGAGAGAGAGAGAGAGGGAGAGAGAGAGAGAGAGGGAGAGAGGATTTCGTTGAAATAATGTATGATTTATGACAGGAAATTCCTCATTATTGAAAGACAATTTATGTCAAACTTAATTTGCGTAGCAGGTATAATCTTCACGTTCTGATGTGATTTAACAATCGAAAATAGGAGCAAAAAATCTCAGATTGATAATTTACCAGGAAAGTCATCGATTTCCTTGCCAGAAAGCCACCCAAGCTTAAGTCTTAATTTAAATTTGTCCTGTTATACATTAATGAGTGTCGCTCTGGGAAAAAGGTGTGTGATGCGTCTTCATAATTTACGAGTAGGCTACTTAACAAAGCAGAAAATTGCACAATGTGGACTCATGTTGTTTAATATCAAGCAAAAGCGCGAGTTAGAATGGTCCTTTAACATGCAGAAAATTCACCCATAGCAAAAAGTTTCGATCCATGTCAGCCTGCGCGGAGTGCGCAGGCTGACATGGGTCGATACTTTTTGCAAATGTATAAAACCACCATTTCACAAAGCATGACTCGTAAATTATTTGGGATTGTATATATATACACATACGATCCCTGCTTTACTCTGGTGTAAAGTCATGCAAATACTGACTCAACTCGTTAAGTTATGCAGTTCAGTGAAATTTGTTTTCAGACTTGGTGTTTGCTTACCTAAGCTGCGTACGCAAATTCGCGCGTACATGGTTTAGTGAAAGCAGTCCTGGTTACTTACTAGCGGCTTCATGAATCATCCATATCTTCTAAACTGCCAAGGGAATAAAGTCTCTTTTTCAAAGGTCTGTAATATAGCTAAAGGATATATTTTTCATCGTTTAGCATCAGGTAGCGGACGTTGTAGATCTAAAATCAGACTGCACGTTCTCTGCTGTCTGATCTTGATCAACGCCGTCCCTAAAAGCTGTTTAAGTTGCCATTTTCAGTACAACAGTTAAACTGTCTAGTGAATTAGAAACATTCAGCTGCTTATGGTGAAAAACCAAAGTATTGCGAATTCAAAGACCATTTTCGGAGGAGTCGGGGGTGGGGGCAACCGTATCGGACATTGTAGATCCGAGATCGGACATTGTAGATCCGAGATCAGACTGCAGGCTCTTGGCCTTTTCTCAGCCACCACCATACTACCTGACAGGTATGCCATAATGTTTAAATATCGTCCAAGTTCTTGTAGTAAGAGTATGAGGCACACCATAGGCCTCGCCATCATCACTATAGGTAGCTTCTTGCTCCTCCAATCAAATTGTTAGCCACATTGCTGCTTTCCATGAATAGCTTCTTAACATTTGCATTTGCCTGATTTCGTTCATAGTGTCAATCTTTGAGTTTAAAGAAAGATTGAATGCCCTATATTCGTTTGGCACATGTTTGCAGTGTTCCAAAACACCTTGAAAATCGAGAGATACCTCATTTTCATGGCTTGCACAAAACTTTTGACAGTCACAAAAACTTATACATCTATATACTCTAGTGAAAACTTCAATACTTTGCCAAACCATATTCAATAAACATATCGCTAATGCTTCTTGTGCAAGCTTTTTAGTGCTGTGTACACTATTCCGTAATTAGCAAATTTATTAGTATTACTTGTTATTCTGCCGACGCTTGCAATACACTACTATCTCTCAGATACTGAACGCTAAGTGTTTGGTGTCATTGTTCAGTTTTATTAACAAACTGTGTTTTGGAATGAATTACGTTATTCTTCCACTCTAATACCAAGTACTTTCATATTCGTCTCTGGCAAACACTCTCTCTATGTATACAATACATGAAGATACTGTCAAGTACTTCTTGTATAACCTGTAATAGATGGGAAATATGAACTCATCTTGCCAAAATTTTCAATCAATAGAAAAGACAGAAGTGTGTCAGTTTCAAGCAATATGAAGGAAAGAAAGTCCATCTGTTTGATAATATGGAAGCCAAGAGAGAAATAGATCAAGTGCACTTTTTTTCAACAACTTTTTCCAAAGATGTTGACCCTTAGGCTGCTAAATTTTGCGGACAGTGTAGATTAAGATCAGAATACACATAACGTGCAATCTTATCTTGGTCTACACTGTTCGGTAGGGAGATACTTTTCCACAAAATGACTTTGAAATGCCAAATTTATTGGTTTTACTATCGGCTTGAAAGTTTCGTTTCACTTATTTAGCAGGTTTAGGGTTAACCGAGAAACATATACAGACTGACTTGTACATTAAAGATTTAACGAGAGCCCGTATTAACCAACCATTCCAACAAGCATTTGTAGGTTAGTTCCACTCAAAAGTAACACATTTTCTGATTGGTTAAACCAATTTGGTGTATCCAATCAGAAATTGTATTACTATGAAACATAAGAATTTCCTGAGATAAAGGATTCAATGTAGAAAGGTTTGTAAATACGGCCCAGACATTTTTGACGCATCAATGCGGTGTGGGTGATAACCTGTTGACATGGAGAGAGCAGGGAATATTTGTCACTCTCAGGTGATATTTTCGTCTTGAAAATGATAAATGAGAGGTGAAAAAAAAAAAGAGATGACTTTCTGGCTTTGTTTTAGGAAGGATTAGTTACAGATATTCATAAAGTGTGAAAGCAACTAGTGCATGTATAATTGTAAAACTTGTATTAAATCATTTAGAGGCCCAGAACGAGCCAAAAGTATATAATGCTGTTGTTTTAAAATGCATTTGAGCCATGCTCTGTGAAAAAGGGGGCTTAATGCATCTGCGAAAAGTATCGACCCAGGACGGACTTTTCGCTATTGGTGAATTTTCTGTTTGTCAAAGGACCGTTCTATTTCATGATTAAATTGGTTGTTAGACAATGTGAATTTTTTGGATCTCTAATTATGTGATGTCTTGCTTGGTACAATGCAATACGAAGATGCATTAAGCACCCTTTTGCCAGAGCACGGCTCATTTAATTTTTAAAATCAAACCATTTAAAAGTAGACAATATATATTTTAAGACATTATTGTGAAGATGACAGTCTGTTATTGTACCGTCGGTCCAAGTGTTAATCGTTGGCAGGAAAATGTATTTTAAAATTAAATAAAAGAAACAGAGTAAAGAGCGACCTTGAAACTTTTAACCTAGTTTTGAAATTCATTTCTCTAATTTTTTTCCGTATTAGCATTCTTACTGAAAAAGCGCACACAGTAGGGCGTTGTCACATGCGGACATGCGGTGCTCTTGTTTTGCACTTACGTGTGACATGATCTTCACATTAATTTTCTTACACATACAGAGAAATTCGTGAAAATATAAAAAAAAAACATAACAAAAACATAACATTTGGACAGATCTCGGATCACTCCCTAATAAAGTAAATTACTGGTCCGAGATACATTTTGATCCTTTACTAGTCGAAGCAATTTGAGAGTCCCGTATTTTGTACGTATTTGTAAAGAAAACTTAAATCAACCGACGGAATTTATTTTTGAAATGGTAGAAAACAGTGTTGAAAAATTAGAAAATGCTGGTGAAGAGCATTTTTTCCTTCTTTTCTTCCAAAGGAAAAAGGCAACTGCCTCGGGGTCGTAAAAACAGAAGATCGTTTGGTTAAATGTTAAAAGTATGAAAGACTATCGTGAGACCCGCAGCCAATCCCTGCATCCCTTTAAAACGTCGAGCTGATGGATTTACAGCAAATGTTCTCTCCAATCCGCGATTCCTTGTTTGAATTCCTTGCATCGACTCCGCTATTGATGCCAGATGCTGCATTTGCAACAACTTTGGACACGCAATACAAGCAGTAACAAGCATGAATTAAATTCCGAATCGTATTCTATAAATTAGACTTCACACATTTATATTGGGAGTGATCTACTAATGTTGCACACCCGTTAGAAAAAAAAAACAGAAGTAATTTATATGTTTGAGGAAACAGACTCCTAAAAATTTTCGACAACCTGTAATATATGTCTGTCTGCAGTACTAAATGGAGATGATCGATGGTCTGGTAAAACTAATGGAAGATAGAACTATCAAAGTCAATGCATCTGTGTTTGACTGACATCCCAGTATCTGGTGCTGATTATGCTAAATTTTATGTTAGTCTGCATTTGTATGATGCATACATAAACGTGCGCGCATTCAATCAGTTTATTTATGAGCCATTTTCTGGAAAAAGGGGGTTTAATGCATCTCCGTGATGCATGATACCAAGCGAGTCATTATGTATCATAATTATAATGGCTTCGTAAAATCCATTTCGTATAACAACCGACTGAATCATGAGGTCTTTTGACCTGTGGGAAATCAACCATTAGCAAAATGTTTCGACACAGATCAGCCTGCGAGGACTGCACAGGCTGCCCTTGTCGATATTTTTTGCAGAAGCATTAAAACCCCTTTTCACAGAGCATGGCTCAAATGTAAAACAGCATAGACTTTCGGTAACTTTTTTTCTCAAGACGAAGATACTGCATTGCTAATTGGTTGAGATGTAGCTTTAGAAAGAAATCAAGGGTACTTGGTGCAACGCTTAAACACCGTGTCCTCTGACAAGACGCCTCAGAGCCCGAGGGTAGTGCTGATAAAATCCATGTGATACATGAATAAGTGGCCTGTCGTCGTAATGTGACTAAAACAATATTGAAACTGCCATTTAATCAGTCAATCAGTTACACGAACCAATATTTATCACATAACCTCCCTTGTTTTCAGTGTAGTACAACCATCATTCGGCATACCTCGGGTGATCCGGTGATCAAATCCCTCGGCTGTATCACGTAGCTTGATATGCACCTACACGGTACATTTCACACATCTCCGGAAGCACACCGCTTTACCGTAATCGAAATTGTAAGGCTCCTCTTTAGAAAGAGCACGTGAGTAAATTTTCTATCGTTATCTTTCTAAGAGTATTTCAGTCGGAAAACAGTTTGTACATTCAATTTTTAGCGTGGTTTATCAATTCCGTTAGGAGCTTTCATCGACAGATCGATAGAAGTGAATAACTTCACAGTGGCTGTTCATGTCGTTGCTAAGCGAACTACAGGGGCGCCGCCATGTTTAAGATCATGTGATTGGTAGTTCAAAATGGAAGTCTCCTTTATACAGACGAGGTTAGATGTAGGTACGGAATCGGCCGAGTTGTGACGAGTGGTACAACCATTACGAATTTTCTTATCTTACACACGCTTGAGTTTGTGACGTCACACAGGAGCGTTTCATGACGTCATTAGTTAAAAGACTGTGCTCTTGCCCGTTAATTCCAGACACGAATTCCCCGATCTATTTGGCTGAAAAATCGATGACTGTGGTAGAGCCAAGGTTTGAATTATTTTCAGATTTAAGACTCAGAAATTGATGTATTAAACTTGTTTAAAGAAAATGTTATTGGACTCGCTAAAGGCTCGCTTGATGACATTTTTTTCTAGACTTGTTTCGGAAAACTTTATCTCAAACGCCAACTTATGTCATATCCTATATATATCGAATTTCCTCTACACAATGACTTTTTCTGTTATGTTATATAACTTGATTTTTACAGTGCTGAATAAATGAAATAGACAATCTTAATCAAAACAAAGGACAGATATTGCAATTTCAAATCCAATTTTATCAAAATATTTGGAAGAAAGCAGCGGATAATGTGGATCCAAAACCAGATTGCACATTCTGTGTAGTCTGATTTTGATCTGTAGACTATCCGCAAAAGCGACTAAGGAATTAAACTGTGTAACTGTTAAGACATACGATCTAGAGACTCGATATTCTGAAGATTTGATTACCTAGAACTATTAACTCAGCGGGGTTGAAAAGGGAAGTCTCCTTAGATGTATGGAGAATTCATGTAAATGACCGTCCAACCCTTAGGCTGGTAAGCGCGGCTCAAGGACCTTTTGCGGACCGTGTAGATCTAGATCAAAGATCAGACTGCACAGAACGTGCAGTCTGATCTTGGATCTACACTGTCCGATAAGGAAATATTTTTCACCCCAAAAAATAACTTTGAAATAGCAATGTTGGCGATTTTACTATCGGCTTGAAAGTAAAGGGTTAGCGCTTTTTAGCGCGAAATGTATAAACTGAAATTACAACCCATCAAATTTCAGGAAAGTGTTATCTGGAAGCCTTGGCTGAGAAGGCAGATGATATAGACCTACGACCAGATTGCAGTTTTCTGCAGTCTGAACTTGATCTATATCGTGGGCAAAGGCCCCTGTTTTCGCCTATGGTACTATAAGGGTTGGTTACCTCTTCAGAGCCAAATATAATTATAAACTCGAAATACAATTCAGTGAAAGTCAGGCTTTTTATCTCAACCCTTTACCACACGACAAAATTTTAGCCTTGTCCAAATGGAAAGCATTTGCAGACATGGGAGAGCCATTGGGGCCGGGAATTATAACTTATTTTTTAGAGTGGGGCCGGGAAATACACTTTGCCCAGACAACAATTTCAGCGTGACTCAAATGGTGCAATTTTTCTTTGATAGAGTAGAAAACATTGTGGGAAAACGAGAAAATGCTGGTTACCAGCATTTTCTCCTTTTCCCACAATGTTTTCGAAAGCCTTCTTTCCAAAGGGCATTAAAAGGCGCCATTGTGCGGTAAAGGGTTAAAGGCTTGACGGAGCAAACAGACGGTATTGCACGTTCTGTGCAGTCTGATCTTGATCTATACCTTGCGTAAAGGCGCCTGTTTTGCCAAAGGTGCTTTTAAAGACTTTAAAACCCCTTAGCGCCAAATTTATTGATTTGACCTCTTTCGACCGCTGAAAGTACAATAAACTGAAACTAGGACAGGCTTTTGTTTTATAGACTTGACTGAACAAGCGGACAGTGTAGATCAGAGATCAGACTGCACGTTCTGTGCAGTCTGATCTTGATCTACATGTAATATGCACATAAAGAAAGTATTATATAAAGGTATATTTCCGTTATACACAGGCAAACCATCATCGGTATTTTGTTAGATAGCTAATGAAAAATTGGTATTGTCGCGCATCGATTATGTAGCCAAACGAATATAAACATTTTAATTATTTAACACCAAATGACTTCATCCTTTTTATATCGGGATTTTTTAAGAGCTAACAAAAACCTGTTTGAAAATCTTTTACAGGCCTAACATTTTAAAGGAAAGAGCGTGTCAGTTCGGCTTTCTTTTTTTAAATTAATATTGAAACCATGGGGTGGGGAAGAGAAAGACAGAGAGAGAGAGAGAGAGAGAGAGACAGAGGGAAGAGAGAGTTAGGGGGACGATTGCATCTTTGAAGCGACTGCTCTTTTTTCCCTAGTAGTATTTTTAATTTCTTTCTCTTACACAGACGCAGAAATTCTCATTAGTATGCTAATGGTTTAACCGATAAATGGGCTGATACACGAGCTTATTAGATTAATCGCAGATAAGACCGATGGTGAATCATTTCATCTTTCTATTTTCATTATCAAAGATCTTCGAATATTCAGCATTTATTGGTAAAGTCCGAAGTGCAGACTAATCCGTGTTAACGCTTTCATCGCAAGAGGCGAAAACAAGGATTTTTGCGGAAGGCAAAGATCAAGATCAGACTGCACAGAACGTGCAGTCTGGCAGTCTGATCTTGGATCTACGCTGTTCGCTTGCTTAATGTTTAATCAAGCCTATGAGACATATAGGATTTTCTCTTGACTCGTTTAATGAAATTTCTATCTTAAAACCCAACGAATGTCAGATTCATTTTTATCACGTAACGATATTTCACAAATTAAAATCAGAAGATGCCAAACCATCCATAGATGCAGGTGTGGTGATATCGATAAAAAAAATAACCCATTTTATTTCATGCTTTCCGGTAGGATATCGAGAAATAGCGGTGAAAATATTTTTCGATATTACACGGGTACGACCAGTGAGAATACCGACCACGGGGAGTTTGTACTGATTTTTATGTAAGTCTCGACAAAAAAAGGCGTTAGAAGCATGAAATAAATAGAATATTTGTTTTTTTCGGTGAAAGATCGAAATTTATTTCATCGAGTGAACATCATCGGTAATATTTTCACTCACGAGTGAAAATATTACCGATGATGTTCACTCGATGAATTAAATTTCGATCTTTCACCGAAAAAAACAAATATCCTCTATCACTTCTATGAAATACGTACAAAATGACGTCAGAAATGACGTCATACAAATGTTATATCAAACACGTATTTGATAAGAAAATTCGAAATGGCTATATTACACTGATAACAAAGAAGGTTATGTGATAGAAAAGCCCCTTTCGCCAAAGTATGGCTCATTTTTTCATCGAATATGTCGAGTTTATATCATTGACGATGAACACGTTAAATCATCTAGTAGCAGGATATTCTATTCATATTTTTTATAATCATTTTGCTCTGCGGAGGTTGGTATTCATATATTCTTGAAGCATGTTTACGTCCCTTTTTCTTACATACTGAAAAAAAAAAAACTTTTCCCCCAATTTCCGTTTTCTGTGAAGTTACCCATTTTATAATGTCTCTCTGGCTCATACATGTAGATCTATATGGGGATACTAAAACAGAAAAGAGAGAGAGACAGAACGAAGATAATTTGCCTTGTTTTAGCCTAAAGCACCGTATTTATACCTTTGAAATGGATCCGAATGTTTACACTATATTAAGGACAGAAGGTCATCAAAAAGGTTTAGGGCTTTCTCAAAAGACATCGACCATGGTGTCAGAAAATCAGAAGCTAAATTGAACTTTTAAGCAATTATTTTGTTGTTGTTGTTGTTGTTTTTGTTTGTTATTTTACGGCGACTGACATTATTTCAGTCACGAATATGCGACAGTTTACAAATCAATTTTACTCTACACCTGTTGAAACAATACCAGTATATCAGTAAAAATATTCTGACCTCGACTAATGCTAAATGCTGTAGCATGAGCGCGAGACGTTCCTGTCCCTTTTTTGTGATCTGTGGTATAACCCGAGTTCGAACTGCCCTCCTTCCGCTCTCGAAGCGAACTGCTAAACCTTAAAGCAGCCGATGCTTCATATTTAAAGCACAAGTGGTTAAGACAGTCAGACAAATTAACGAACTTTTGATGGGAGGGAGATCTTGTCCTTGGTAACGAGCGTGTTGCAATTTGTGTCTATGAGTTTTTAGGGAAGTATGTCCCAGTCGGGAGGTTACATTTGTGTCAAAGTTGTTTGGAGTTTATATATACATGTATATATGAGTCGTGCTTTGTGAAAAGGATGTGTAATGCATTTGCCAAAGGTATTGACTCAGGTCAGCCTACGCAATTCGCGCAGGCTGACATTGGTCGATACCTTTTCTTTTGCTACTGGTCAATCTTCTGCATATCAAAAGACCAGTCTACCTATGACTCGGTTGGTTGTTAGACAAAATGGATATGGTATAATGCATTACAGAGATGCATTAAAACACCTTTTCCCAGAGCGTCACTTATATATTCTAACCTACATACACAAACTCAATCCATGATATATGAAGTACCAAGGTACACACGTTACCTATATCACAGTGCTGTTCTTGTTACGGACACTTGAAAAGCTACTTCAGTTCTTTGAATGGCTACTTGCCGAGTGTAAGTGGCGTGAACCTGTTCTGTTAGAATCATTGATAAAACTTTAAGTACCTCTGTCTGCCATTGAACCAGAGTTACTATTTCTTTCGTCCCTGTGATTGGAAACTTTAGAAAACTGTGGTATAAGGAGAAAATCCTTGTAACAAGCGATTATTGTTGCTCTTTTCATGCAATTATTCAGAATATATAACCTCTCAATCTTTTCTTATCTGTCAAACATATGTCCTCTGTTTAATTAAAAATTGCAATTGTAAATGAAATGCTTATTTCCTTTCTTTTTTCTTTTAAATTCAAAACTAGACTACACAATAGCACATTGATATATGTCTGAAATACATTGCTCCTGAGAAAAAGAGGGTATAAAGGGGATTTAAACAAAACTGGCTTCTTATAAAACTAATATATCCTACTTGACCCTTAGGCTGCTAAGCGCGACTAACTGACCTTTTGCGGACAGCGTAGATCAAGATCAGACTGCACTAAACGTGCAGTCTGATCTTGGATCTACACTGTCCGCTAGGGAGATATTTTTCTCCAAAAATAACTTTGAAATAACAGTATTCGGGTTTTTACTCTCCGTTTGAAAGTTTTACTAAATTATTTAGCAGGATAAGGATTAAGATATTTTTCTCTGCAAGCGTAAAGCAAGTGGATAGTTGTATGCAGTAAAAATATGAGGTTTTGGCGTTTTGAATGGTGGGATGGTTGTTTTGCAATCGGGAACGCCGTCTATATTCACAAGACCAGATGTGACGTCATCATGCCTATATATTGTAAACTATTCCGCCGGATCGATGCCGTGTACCCTTGTGCCTTGTAGCCATCCCAAAAACATTTGTGCTATTCTAGTACGAAATCAAAATACATGTACATGTATACCTCAGAAGTTCACTCATCACTTTTAAGGGAATGCCATTTATTTGCACTTTCCTACACTTTTTTTCCTATTATCCATTGAAATTTTGCAATCCATTGCCTAAATGATTTTGGTTGATAAAACACTTTTGAAGTTTAGTATTATTGTGAAAATATGAAGAGCTATGGTAAGCAGAGTTCTGATAGTTCAGTTGGAACGTACAGGTCTAGTATTCTGGGTGTTAATAGTTCGAATCCCGGGGCGATCGATTTTATTCGCCGATTGTTTGAAGTCGCTGAAAATGGATTCTGTAAACATGCACTACTGAACACATTTTGGCTTTTATTTATGTTAGACAGCAGCCAATGGCCTAAGGTAGTGTTGCAAAGAAACTTTCAAACCTCATTACGGCGTACACTGACCTGGTCCATCACTGAAATATTGTGGAGTACGGGTTTGAACTCTAAACAAGCAAACAGAGACCATATTTTTTTTAAGAGTATTTTTCTCGTTTCAGTGGAGGGAACAGACAACCAGAATTACTGTGGTTCCAGGTTTAAAGACCTGCCAGACTCTGAAATGACCGAAGAACAAAGATTATTATACAGACTCATGCGAGGCTACGATGCCGCCACCAGACCAGTCTTCCAGGCTACAAAACCGGTGATAATTAGGCTAGGGATCTCCCTGACCCAAGTTCTCGATGTGGTATTGTTTTACTGTTTTATACTATCATTTGATTTTTTTTATCAGTTCAATGAGCAGCATTTAATAAAAACGCATATCGGATGGATGACAGAAATTAGTAACAATAGCCAAAGGTGATAACAGGGTCCGTATTCAACAACCATTCTTAACCATAATTGTTTTACTTTCAAATTTAAAAAAATCTCAGGTATAAAGAATAAAAAAATTCAGTTAATACAGCCCAAAAGCGGAGTAAAGCGTCATTCTTTGCTAGCGAAGATGTATTTCCACACGACTCTTTCAGCGTCAAATACAATGTATATGAACTCGACCCTCTATCGACAAGACAAGCGGACGGAATAGATCAAAGATCAGACTGCACGTTTAGTGCAGTCTGACCTTGATCTGTGCCGTCTTCAAAAGACCCTGTATAAACATGACCTCTAACGACTCTTGAAAATATGCCTCGTCAAACCTCAGATAGATTTTTTGTTATCTTAAAAACTTGACTGAACAAGCGGACGGTATAGATCCAATATCAGACAGTATGTCCTGTGCAGTCTGATCTTAATCTATGCCGTTCACAAAAGCCCATGTTTTCGCCAATGGCGTTGACAGGGTTTATCATCATTCATGTGACCTTTATGTTGTTGTTTGATTTCAGGACGAGAAGAACCAGATACTCACCACCAATGTTTGGTTAGATCAGGTAGATATCGTCTGAGATTTCTTGTCATAATTATTTGACATTTCTGTCAGAGTGTATAAACATCGTAACGAGTTTCACGTACATGTACTTGAATTGAAATTCCAGCCTAAGTATTAAATTAACGTATAATATTTCGAAGCACCCGAAGGATCTTGATTGATTTAGGTACATAAGAACTTAAGGAACCATGCCGGCGGAATGTTAAAATATCTGTATATTAAAAAACAGGTAAATTTATTATACTAGTACATGTATATCAGTTGGGATGCTAAGTGCGACTCACTGACCTTTTGCGGACTGTGTAGATCAAGATCAGACTGCACAGAACGTGCAGTCTGATCTTGGATCTACACTGCCCGAAAAGGAGATATGTTTTTCCCCCAAAACTACCTATGAAGTAGCAAAGCTTTGGTTTTTACAGTCTGCTTTAAAGTTTCGTTTCATTTATTCAGCAACCTATGGGTTAACGGTATGGCGACTATTGTATGTCTTACGATCTGTTAAAGCGTGATTGGTCAAGTTTCCAGTCACTGGCAGAACAGGAAATATTGAAACTTGAATTAATTTTGGCAACATTAATTCCTCTTTTAATAGTTATTGTTTCTGCCAGTGACTGGAACTTTGACCAACCGTACTGTAACAGATCGTCAAATTTATGATAACGGCGATGATTTTAGTTGGTATGAATGAAATTTATCTGTATTTTTTTTTACATAGAATTGTTTACATTTGCTCTAATAGGCCTTAAATGCACAGTTATGCTAAACTGAACGGCCCACCGTGGCCCAGTGGTTAATGTATTCTTTTTTTAAATTAGGAAATCTTTGTTGTTCGATTCCCGGTCATGAGATGGAGCCCTCAGGCTTTCTTTTCTGTTTATTATATTTAATCATAATATCAATATTTCTTACTGAAGTAATAATGAAAATTTAACTCTGAATACGAGCTCAGGTTGTGTACGTGTTATTTACCTTGGCCCTGCCATGTATTTGTTTCCTTTCTAGGAATGGATTGACGAGCGGTTGGTGTGGGAGAATCTGACAGAATTTTCGATGATAAATATGCTAAGAATACCATGTGACCTGATTTGGTTACCGGATATTGTTCTATATAACAGGTGAGTGGACTATACTCCAACATAACAGTCATGTTGTGCAACGACTTAACTCACACAGTGCATCAGTTTTGTCTATTTCTCGGAAGTGACGTAAGTGGTTAATGAAGCAGGAGCGTCCCACGACCGTGACTCATTTCCTTTTCACATCCATTGAGACGGCGTGGTTACTAAAAATGCACGATGACTACTGGCTGACGCTATCCGTATATAAACATGGCTACACGATTTCCGCGCTTAAACGGCTATGGTACTCTAAATACGTAATGACTCGCTGGTAGGACGCACTTGACGTCTTTAACCACCTACGCCACTTCCGGTAGAGTGACGCAATTGCAGTTACGTTGTTCGACGACTGAAGTCAAATATAATACGTTGATTAAATAATGAATTAATCAAATATCTCTTTGAATTCAATCTTTGTTATCGGTGTCCTCACTGACGGACTCATTTTACAAAACACTCTTACGATGACCCTGAAACTTCTTACATGTACTTGAAAAACCCATCAAAAATTGTGACGGTTGGTAGTTATCTTTTCCAAATTTTAACAGGATGTACGGAACCGAGAGAGACAAAATTTTGGCATTAAAACGACAGCCCTGAAGCGGAAACTGTACCGTGTATTATACCGAAAATTACGCGAGGAATGTGTCTCGAGAGCTAAACGGCATCGGTTAACCCTTTGGCTGCTAAGCGCGACTCGGGCGCCTTTTTGCGGACAGAGTAGATCAAGATCAGACTAAACAGAACGTGCAGTCTGATGTTGGATCTACACTTTCCGCTACGGTATTTTTTGACGTTGAAATCAACTTTAAAGTCGCAATATTTTGGGTTTTACTTTTGAGTGGAAATTTTCGTTTCATTTATCAAGCAGCTTAAGAGTTAAAATAATCTTTAAGACTCCTGAATTGATCAGCATTAAGAAGTTCATGTATTTAAAAGGAATCTTTCTCGCTTTTAAGTAAAGATTTTCCTCGGATTTAAATACCTGATAATGACACTTCGATCTGATAAGTGACTCTCTCCCGGGTTCAAAAGCGGTTCATATGAATTTTCATGTTACTATAATGGTCCTTTCTAATCTTTAGCAAGCCGTCATAATCCTGAATGTGCTGCGAGAAGTCGGTTATGACTTACCATCTATAGAATATAACCAGTGCAGTTGACGAGGAATGTCAAAATTGCCGATTGAAGTTATATCTGCACAAACACAACTTTCCATGTCTCTATATTTGTCAGCTTTGGAGAACATTGTTGGAATAGGGGCAAAATTTGCTCGTTTTCCAAAAGTGTTTTACGCTGAACTTAAAATGAGGTTTTACTTTTTCTTTGTGTCTTTTCTAAAAGCACTTTGGTTCGTCTAAAACAAAGTGGTAATAAGTTAACTGCTTCCAAGATACTCATTGAAAGATTTTTTTTTTTGTTTTCTTTTCAGCGTAGACAACCACAATAAAGGCTACATGAAAAGTCTGGCTATGGTACAGCCAAACGGAAACGTATTCTGGCCACCAATCGTACGCATGCGCAGTTCATGTAAAATGGACATCACTTATTTCCCGTTCGACGATCAGATTTGTAAATTAAAACTGGGCTCTTGGGCATACGATGGATATCAGGTGAAGTATCTGTGTTTTGTATCTGGCATTTTACCAGACGGTCTCTTTATTTTTTTAACGATTTTTTATAAAAGAGCTTTTGAATACACCGACGGATGATGAGAAAATATTTGCAAACAGCATTTCCTTTCTTATGCACGACGTCAGCTACTATTTCAAAGACAAATGAACCATGCTCTGTGAAAAGGTGGATTAATGCTTCTACGGAAAGTATCGACCAGATCAGCCTGCGCAGTCCGCGCAGGCTGATCTGGGCCGAAACTTTTCGCTATCGGTCACTTTTCGGTGTGTTCAAGGACCAGTCTACGTCATGATTAAGTCGGTTGTTAAAAAAAAAAAAAAAAAAGTGGCTGTCTTTGATCCATAATTATGTGATGGTTTGATTGGTATTATTCATTACAGAGATGCATCAAGCCCCCTTTTTTCCAGAGCATGGCTCAAATCCTATCATCCGAGCCCTGTGTAATTGCTTTCAAAACAGACTTGTAACACATTTTGTTTTCTGGAAATGACTTTCAGACGGTTACATGAATACCTAAAGAAAAAACGCCTTTGTTGACAGAAAAATCGTATGCTTTACTCAAGGGTAAGACAGGTTAAATATCCACATCGTAGAGCCCAATCTTTCGTGACTTAGAAGGTTTTGGTTAACGAAGGAAATTTCGTTACAACCGTATAGATTTATTTGAATTAATCGACTATTTTCTTGGAAGCTTTTCATGATGTCACCTTGGCCCCCCCCCCCCCCCTTTTTTTTTTTTCAAAAACTTGAGTTTTGCCACTGTGACATTGATTAGATATCACTAAGCTAAGAATTCGATTTCACTGATGTAGTGGATAGCTTTACGGGGTACAAACTCAATAAGCAGCCTTGGTTCGTATTCACCAACCATTCACGAACCATTCTTAAGAACGTTCTTGGTCTTATTCTCCAAAATTTTCTAAATTTGGAAGTAACACAACTTCTTATTGGCTAAACCATTTGGTTTAGCCAATCAGAAGTTGAGTTACTCTCAAATTTAGAGGCTGTGTTACGTTCGTTTTTGGAAAATCTTGAAGAGTAAGATTAAGAATATTCTTAAGAATGATTGATAAATACGGGCCCAGGACTTGATATTGTAATTCCTTCGTTCTGTATAAAATAAACACAAAAAATAGCAAAAATAGACAAAAGAAATGCTGCAATATACATGTATATAAATTCTGAGCGTGTTCAGCACATGAAATAGTGATTCTGAAATGGAGTTCAACCGGTTTAGAGCACTGAAAGATTCGACTGTAAATAAACGTATTCGGTTGATATGTCTGTCGGGTGCCTAGCTATTTGTCTTCTTGGCATGTCTAGCGCGACAGTTGGTCGTAACAGATGTGCACCGCAATGTGACTCAATTTCTATCTAACCTTCCAATTCGTCAAATTAAAGAAAAACAGCAAAAAAAATGAAACCCGCTAAAAAACGATCAAAATTCAAACAGACAAAAATCATGACACAATTAAATTATGTACAGGAATGCACAAACTAGTTTTCGGAAGTTTAATCCAATTAATTCCCGCTGCGTCTTAGTAAGGACAGTAGCAAATAATGTAGACTTGGATCTCACTCCACAAAACGTGGCATTTAACCCTTAGGCTGTTAAGCAAAACTAATGGATCGTTTGCGGACAGTGTAGATCAACATCAGACTGCACAGAACGCGCAGTCTGATCTTGGATCTACACTGTCCTGCAAGAGATACTTTTCCCTATAAAATACTTTGAAAAAGGAAATGTTGGGTTTATATTATCGACTTGAAAATTTTATTTAACTTATTTATCGCGTTATGGGTCAATCCAAGACTATGGTCTTTGCTAGAGGCATAGAGCTATCTGTCTGACATACCTTTCTGTACTAGATCCTATTGCAGTGAAGAAAATTGTGGGGTTTTTTTGTTGTTGTTTCCCCAGAATTATTCAGGATTAGATGTGTCAAAGGATTAATGCATTTTTCAGCATGCATCTAATGAACGTAACAAGGGTGTATTGCAATATTATCAGTTGTATTCTTTCTTTCATCAATTTAGGACGTTTTGAATTCCATGTCCATTAAATGTTACTACGAGAGTTTTCAATTAAGTACGGAGCGCACAATGCCTTTTCACTGAGAACCATTGTTGCTAATTTATCTGGAATTAAGCACCCTTACGGCGTCAAATAACGTATTTCCACTAGCGGGCTGCAGACGACCCCCCTTCTCTCTCTCCCTTTCTCTCCCTCTCTCTCTCTCTTTCTGTCTCTCTCTGTCTCTCTCTCTGTCTCTCTGTCTCTGTCTCTCTGCCTGTCTCTCTCTCTCTGTCTGTCTGTCTCTGTCTGTCTGTCTGTCTGTCTGTCTGTCTGTCTGTCTCAGCAAACAACCATAGAAATTTTGGCAAGGGTGAAAATTTGTTCGTAACGAGTAATTCCAGAAAATTTAAATGTATCCATTTTTTTCTACGGAATTAAAAGGATCGGGAACCCATGTTTGTTCTTTGGTTTAACTTCTAGTTTCACATAACTTTTTTTTTTTAAGATGGATTTATAGTGTCTGTTATTAGTTTTCTCATTTGACTCAAGGGCCAATGAAATATATCATTTTGTTATTAATATATGGGCCGTGCTCCGGCAAAAGGTGGTTTTGTGCATCTCGTGGATCATTATACCAAGCAAGCCATCACCTGCTTGTGGATCCATAATAACCACTTTTTTTAAACAACCGACTGAATCATTAGATAAACTGGTCCATGGACGTACAGAAAATTGACCAATAGCGAAAAGTTTCGGCCAAGGTCAGCCTGCGCGGACTGCGCAGGCTGACCTGGGTCGATACTTTTCGCAGAAGCATTAAGCCCCCTTTTCACAGAGCATGACTCATATTATTATTCATTTCATCCACGAGATATGCAGCGTTCCGAAGATTAACTCTTTACCAGACGGCGTATTTTAGACTTGTCCAAGTTGACAGAAATGCGGAAGACACATACATTATGGCTAACACAACGGAATTTATTTTTGAAAGGATTAAAAAAAAAGAATTTAAAAATAAAGAAGAAAATATTATTCACTAGCATCTTCTCCTTTTTCCTACAATGCTCCCCCGGTTTTTAAAATATGGAATTGTTCGGAAAAAGGTTTTACCCTTAACCTGCTAAAGTGAGTTAAATGACACTTTCAAACAATAGTAATAATGCAAATAATGTTATTTCAAAGTCATTTTTTGGCGAAAAATATCTCCTTATCGGACTGTGTAGATCCAAGATCACAACGTGCGAACGTGCAGTCTGATCTTGATTTACACTGCTGGCAAAAGGTCCTTGAGTCGCCCTTAGCATCCTAAAGGGGTTAATTAAGTAGAGACGCGGTTAATTCATACAGCATGTCAATTGAAAAGCATAGAGTTGCGAAGGAATTCCCAGGCGATTTTACATACCTTGCTTGGCTGCACAGGCACAAATAGTGTCTGGGAATGCCTGACCGGCTTTTCTATAGAAAATTGTTTGAGTAAGGACAGAATCAAGTAATTAACACTTTACAACTATAAGTAATAAAATCTTAACACTAGTCCAATAGTAAAAAGGGAACAATTGCAGTGTCTGAGATTTGTGATTTGAATATATAGGTAGTGGTGTTCGTGGTTGTGGGGTAGAGCGTCGGTCTCGTGACAATTAGGTCCCGAGTCCGATACCCGGGGGCAGGTGTCAACTTTGGGACTGCTTATTTGCTCACACATTCAGCGCAAGTATTGGCATAGTTTCCAGGAAGCAGAATCAAGAAAGATTCGTATAAGTTGCAATAACTTGTTTCTCAATCGATGTTAAAATAAATATTTTTAAACTAATATATAGGTAAATTAAAGCATAAAGAATACAATTGTTTTTGAAGATATCATTTCAAGATCAGACTGCATGGGTGTGCTCGCTAATCGTAGTCTATCCAGAGGACTTAGAACATTGGAGTAGGTGCTTCGGATAAAATCGCTTAAATCTTTACCAGACGATAAAATAGACTGGTCCAAATTGAAAGCATTTGCAGACGACAAATTTAATGTAGCTCAGATAATGGAATTTGTCTCTGAAAGGTAAAGGAGCATTGTCGGAAAAGGAGAAAATGCTGGTTTCCAGCATTTTCACCTTTTCCCACAATGTTTCCTAAAGACCTCTCTGTTAGTGTCGTTAAAACTCGAGATTGTGTGGAAAAGAATTCGTTAAAACTCGAGATTGTGTGGAAAAGAATTAAGTCTGCATCAGACGATAAAATATTAGACTCGACCAAATACAAAGGATTTGTAGACACCAAATATAAATGAGCTATGCTGTATGAAAACGGGGCTAAATGAATCTGCAAAAAGTATCGACCCAAGTCAGCCTGCGCAGTCCGCGCAGACTGATCTGGACCCAAACGTTTTTTGCTTTTAGTCAATTTTCTGCAGGACCGGTGTACCTCATGATTCAGTCGGTTGTTAGACAAAATGGACTTTATGGGTGCATAATTATGTGACGACTTGCCTGGTATCATGGATCACGGAGATTCATTAGGCCCCTTTTTGCTAGAGCATGGCTCAAATGTGGCTCATGTGATGGAACATGTCTTTGCAAGAGTAGATAACCCTCTTTTTCTTGGCCGTTAAAACTCGGGACTATTTAGTAAAGGGTCAATTAAGCTAACACGTAATGCCACAGTTATATCGCCTTCCGCACACACGATCCTTGTGCTTCTTGCTATCCGTAATAGCGGACTACGGGAAATACTGTAGACCAAAAAAAGACGTCGCAAGACGCCACGTCTTATCCAGATCCATATTGCTGGCCTTGGAACAGATTTGTTTCTGCAGCATGCAGATGTGTAGGCACTGTCAGTAGTGTAGATTCATATCACATGCCTCACAATGCAGCGTCTGGTCCTAGTCCAATGCTACACGAGTCCAAATTTTTCTACAACGATGACATTGGGCGTTGAGAGTTCTCGCTGTCTCTATACAAGATCGAATTTTCCGTAGAAATAGTGTCAACATACATATTGGCTGATCATGGTCTGTTTCTTTGCAAACGAAAGTCGCGGTTGGCAGAATGAGGCAAAGAGGCCGACGTGCAAAGATAAAACACTCACTGTGTTCTGTAACGATAGTATATGAAGCTAAGAGTCCCCGCCGTCTCCACACAAGATCAAATTTCCGGTAGAAATAATGTCAATAGACGCCTGGAATATTTCTACCACCTGGGAATAGCCTCCATTGTGACGAACCCGATACAAGCAATGCAAATTATCCATCGCTCCATGTCGCCACGTTTGTTGAATAGAGTAACGCAAATACGCATATAACCTTTACCCATGGGCGAGAGGCGAATGCGAGACATATGGAAAAAAACTATATAATTGACCCAAAGCAAATAACGTTTCTTTTTTAAAAGAAAGGGAAAACAGCTTTCTGGTACATTTTGAAAAATATTGTGGTAATAGGGGCAACTTCTTAAAATAAGTAGTTTCTGTTTTTGCCCGTCAATGTTTTCAAAAAGCAGATAAATTCACGGACGAAAATCAAGATATTGTTGTGGTAATGGGATGCCATAAAGTGAATGCGATTGTCTTGTAATTCAGAACCATTAAAGTTGAATGTTGTTCGTTACGATACATGCTATTACCTCCCTATAATGCACAGATCAAAGTATGCAAATATATTCAAACTGTATAAAACAATTCAGTATTTTGATGATATTATAACAATATACGAAATGCAACGTCTTAATTAGAGCAAACTGATTGTTTTGTAAAACGAATACATTTCTTAATTTAAAGGATGTGCTGGTATGTTAGGAACTGTAATCTCGAACATTTGCAGTTAAGTGTTTCTAACAGAAAAGAAAATCTTACAAAATGTCCGACACTGTAGATCCAAGATCTGATGTTACATTTTAGATCTTTACTGACAGCAACAACAGCGTACGTTGTCATCTACAGCTACATATGAGCCATGCTCTGTGAAAAGGGGGGCTTAATGCATCTGCAAAAAGTATCGATCCAGGTCAGCCTGTGCAGTCCGCGCAGGCTGACCTGGGTCGAAACTTTTTGCTTTTGGTAAATTTTCTGCATGTGAAAGGACTAGTCTACCTCGTGATTCAGTCGGTTGTTTTTTTTTTTTTACAAAATGGATTTTATGAATCCATACTTATGTGATGAATTGCTTGTTACCATGCATCACGGAGATGCATTAAACCCCCTTTTGCCAGAGCATGGCTCATATCTTTTCATCGCTAGAAATGTGAACATGACCTCTTTCGACAACTAGAAATACAATCCACAGAAAGATTTTTTTATCTTATAGGCTCGACAAACCAAGCAGGCGGTTAAGATTAATTTTTATTTCATGCTTTTCGGTAGTTTATCGGGAAGTAATGGTGGATTATGATTTGATATTTCATGGTTTCGACCAGTGAAAATACCGATTTTATATTTTCAAACTCTTCAATTGAAGGCGAAAACACTAGGTCCCGCGCACTAGTTACCTAGGTAATCAGCGCTTGCCATTCAAATGGAGGAAAATGTGACGTAATTTACGCTATATTTCTCGTAATACATGTATTGTAATGCGTTGTTATGTGAGGGGGGGGGGGGGTACGCCACGGGGAGTTACCGAAAACAACTGTAATGGATTTTGATGAAAGTTCCAACAAAATAGGGATTAGAAGCATGAAATAAATAAAATATTTGGGTTTTTTTTTTTTTTCGGTGAAAGAACGAAATTCATTTCATCTCTTGAACATCATCGGTAATATTTTCACGAGTGGCTGCGCCACTCGTGAAAATATTACCAATGATGTTCACTCGATGAAATAAATTTCGTTCTTTCACCGAAAAACAAAAATATCCTCTATTCCTCCCTGCGCTATTGTGGTCAGAATTACCATTATTATACAGCAAAGAAATTTTTCGCGATCTGATTGGATAATATGCTACGAATGTATATTACTGCCCACGGCAGCTCCAGGGAACAACAAAGTTTTCCTGTCGGGATCCCCGTAGAAACTTGAAATGAACACTTCAACGCAAAATTCAAGATGGTGGCGTCGAACCGAAGCGAGCCGCCCAATGGCAAGTTCTCCATGTCATTAAGGGTAACCTTTGGTGGTTGTCGTTAAAGCGGAAAGAATGGACTGTTTTTGAAAATTCATAAAAAAAAAAGAATTTATTAATTTACATTATTATTTGATGTCATTATAAAACAAATACACGGGGTTAAAACGAGCCACTCCTTCGTGATGCGAAGAAATCATGAAGGGTCAAATGTCATTTATTGTAGCATCAGAATAAATTTTAATATGAAACAACTAATGGTCGTTTACTTTTGCCAACAAATAATTAAATGAATAGTTACTTACCATGTTTACATGAAAGTATGTCGAATCGCAGTGACTTTAAGTACTGACCTGCACGTTTTACACACTTTTCAGTGACGTCACCATTTGTATAAGGGCAGAAAGGAAATTCAATTTCGTAAGCGTTCTCGATTATTGAGACCATAAAAAGGGAAATTTCACTGAATACACATTAGAATGGTAAAAGTTTCCAATATTATTAATTCGTTGTACGGTCAGGTGGCAGGGCACTTTGAAACTTGTTCACGGCTGTGGCGAACCATGCCGCTACCTCGCCTTCGGCTCGGGACTACAGGCGTGAACAACTTTCCAAGTGTCTACCACCTGACCATACAACTAATACAGTCTCTATTGGTAAAGGGGCTGCACCATTGTCTCTATTAATGGCAATGCTCCAACATTGGTTGTCTATCTTTTTCGGAGCCCCCATTCACCAACCATTCCTGATAATATTCTCGGTATAATTTTTAGGAACTTTCTAGATTTCAAAGTGACATAATTTCTCATTGGCTAAACCAAATGGTTTAGCCAATTAGAAATTTCGTTACTTTAAAAATCTGGAATAAGATTTTGAGTCCAATTAAGAATTATTGTTGAATACCGGCTCAGGCGACTTTCCTTTAACTATTCATGAAACTTTCGATTCTAGGATGCTTTTCTTTTTAAAACAAATTATGAAAAGAGATTTTTTTTTCTTCGTTCTTTAACCACAGGTTGACGTTACTAATCGGACACTTAATATTGAACTGGCAAACTTTGTAGACAACGGTGAATGGACTTTGATCGCAACCAAAGTAAAAAGAAACGTCATCTTCTACCCATGTTGCCCTGAGCCATTTCCGGATGTGACGTTTTACATTCATCTGCGCAGGCGCGTTTTGTATTATTTCTTCAACGTGGTGATCCCTTGTATGTTGCTATCGTCCTTGACCTTGACTGGCTTCTGTTTGCCGCCAGATAGTGGAGAGAAAGTAACTCTTGGTTTGACGGTCTTATTGGCGTTTTCTGTGTTCATGTTACTTATTGCAGAAAATATGCCGCCGACGTCTGAATATGTTCCTTTAATAGGTAAGTGCGAGTTAAGGAAAGAAAACCTTGTCTTATTTTGCTTTAACCCTTTCCCAAACAAGCCCTGGTTTTCACGTGGCTGCGGTACAAGTCTTTTGAAAACACTGTGGGAAAAGGAGAAATTGCTCGTAACGAGCAATTTCTCTTTTTCCCACAGTGTTTTCTACCCTCTTTGAGAACTTTCTGCCATTTTCATCACATTTAAAATTGTCGTCTGCAGACTCTTTCAATTTGGACCAGTCTAAAATTTATCGTTTGGGAAAGGGTTAAGTATTGTCCGCACCCTGGGAAAAAGGAGGTGAATGTATCTCCATAATGTACTGTACCAGGCAAGTCATCACATAGTCATGGATCCATAAAACCATTTTGTCCAACGACCGACTGGATCATGAGATAATTTGTCCTTGAACACACAGAAAATTGACCCATAGCAAAAGGTATAGACCCAGGTCAGCCTTTGCTTTTTTTAAAAGGATGCATTAGATCCGCTTTTCACAGAGCATGACTAATATATTTTTCTACTATACATTTCCTTTTCATTTATTTCTCTAATATCTCCACTTTTTAGTCCAAAGTTCTCGTTTATACGAGCTACAAGCGATGTTTGCTGCACAGAATATTTCAGACATGTTAGCCAAATGCTTTGCATAAAAGGCAATGATTTTAGGGATATGAAAACATTGTTTTACAACAGCAAAGAAATGAGTTTGGAAAAGAGAGCAAATGGCTGTGTTGAAAAAGCTGTCAGAGCTTTCCGGAGAGAAATAAATCGTAATTGTATACACAAAAATATCGGTAGAGAAGGGGAATAACCCACTATAATACTTACGACCTGACATTGCTGTGATTGTATACCCTGATTTTCTGCCAATCAAGAATATTTCTTTGTGAGTGTGTGTGTGGGGGGGGGGGGCGGGAAGGGGGGGGGAGGGGAGGAGAAGGAATATGCATAATATACATGTAAATGTTGAAGAAGTTTGCTTCCTTGATTAAGGTCTATCAAATGATAATTCTTTTTTCAGTTAAAAAGCTTTGGCTAACGATCCAGTGACGATTTCATTGATAAAACTACCCATTTATCATGCTGCTTAAGCCAGTAGAACAGCTGCTGCATTATTTTCAGTGTTTTCAAATAAGCTTAGTTTCAGCTAAAAATAAGAATCATTCGTGTTTTTTCTCCGTCCTTTTTCGAATATTCCTGTATTCGATTAAACAAGAATTTCTGCATTTTGTACTTTCAGGTATATACTTAACCATCATAATGGCAATGAGTGCGTTGTCTGTCGTTTTCTCTGTGTTTGTGTTAAACTTCCATCATCGCGGCAGTTGTCGGCGAGGACCTCCGGCTTGGCTGAAAGCCTTTGCTCTATTCATATCCCGTGTTTTGTGCTCGAGGGTACACTTTAGTGATAAGTCCGCACATCTGCAGCAAATGTCGTATACTTTAAATCACCAGTCAAACAACGACTATAAATCACTATTGACCAATGAAATTCGAGACATCGATACCACGTGCTCTCCCAGTAATGGGTACCCAAACAGCCAAGAGCAGAACAATTCACAAAAGCATATTCAAATACATAAACAGCCATGTAATAAATGCTCATCCCTAGAGGAAGATATTCTAGGGTATTTCAATAAAGTGTTATCTGGATATGAACGTTCGGCGGAAGAAATGAGGGCCGTTAATGATTGGCAAGAGGTGGCAAGGATGATGGACAAGACTTTGTTTGTGTTATTTCTTTTGATTACTATTTGTTCGACCTTTGTTTTATTGGTGATATGTCCGATGAGTAAGAATATCGACATCGACTCTGCAATGCCACACATTTGATTTTATCACATAATATAATTTGGCCTATTTAGCATTGGTTACAGTGTAATATAACCATTATCCGAATTTTCTATGTTTACACACGTTTGTGATAAGAAATCGTACGATGTCCTTGAAGAATTACATTACGTCATAGGCCGAAGCATTTGTATTTTTACGCCTTATTTCTCAAAGATTGCTTGCTTACAGGATTTCCTGTCTATTTCACTGTGAAAATCTATGGTCGTTAGAAAGCTATTTCTTTTTGTCGTTAGATTTACAACCCAGGAATGTTATTGTGTCAGCTTAGTCCATAGAAATTTACCTATGCGCATATACATTGTAGACCTTTCATGTACTTGTGTGATAGAAATCATTCGTCGGCCTTTGAGACACAAACAAGTGAGCCATGCTCTGTCAAAAAAGGATGCGTGTAACCAAGCAAGTCGTCACAATATTAACCCTTATTGCATGCTTTCCGGTAGGATATCGAGAAATAGCGGTGAAAATATTTTTCGATATTACACGGGTACAACCAGTGAGAATACCGACCACGGGGAGTTTGTACTGATTTTCATGGAAGTCTCGACAAAAAAAAAAGGCGTTAGAAGCATGAAATAAATAGAATATTTGTTTTTTTCGGTGAAAGATCGAAATTTATTTCATCAAGTGAACATCATCGGTAATATTTTCACGAGTGTTGCACCACTCGTGAAAATATAACCGATGATGTTCACTCGATGAAATAAATTTCGATCTTTCACCGAAAAAAACAAATATCCTCTATTTATCCTGCTAAATACGTGAAAAGACACTTACATACCGATAGTAAAAACCCAAATTTTACTATTTCAAAGGTATTTTTAGGGAGAGAAGTATCTCCTTATCGGACAGTGTAGATCCAAGATCAGACTGCACGTTCTGTGCAGTCTGATCTTGATCTACATTGTCTGCAAAAGGTCCGTGAGACGCGCATAGCAGTCTAAGGGTCATGGACCCATAAAGTCCATTTTGTCTAACAACCGACTCAGCCATGAGGTAAACTGGTCCTTGGACATGCAGAAAAATTACCAATAGCAGGCTGACCTGGGTCGATACTTTTTGCAGCTGCATTAAGCCCTCTTTTCACAGAGCACGGCTCATTAGTATTAAATGAGTAAAGATGTTTTTGAACATCCCCACAGAGCTCCCTAAATTACATTTTTATTTCTGTAGACTTTTTGAAAAAAAAAAATTGACAAAGTTTGAAAACAGCATTTTTTCACACAGTGTTGCTATTCTGCTTATGCTTATGCTATCGTGCGTGTTTCGCTGTTACCAAAAATTAGTTGCAACAATAATGCCTCGCTAAACATGACAAGGTATAAATCTTACCTGTGGATGGTTTTTTTTTTTGTCTTTTTTTTTTTAATTTTATAACTTTCAGTATTAACTAATGCAAAGTCAATAAAATAAATTTAATTGTCTGAATGGCGTTTTCCGTACCTTTCAGTATTGCTATCATACCAGGGCGATAATCTCACATCCCGTTTATTCGCACCAGTGCTAGGCTGGGGCTTTTCAGTGTCTTGCACTAGGACTGTTCAAGGGAGCCAGTGACATTGGATTTGAATACGAGAGCCTTATTTTAAATCTTTGCTACTGTATGAATGGGTAGATGTGTCTTGTAAAGTCGCATGGCTAAACTTGTAAATAAGAATTTCGATTGAGCGGCGCATGATCAAAGTTAAAGTCACCTAGGTCATGATTTAGTTATTAACCCTTAGGCTGCTTATCGCGACCCACCGACCTTTTGCGGACAGCGTAGGTCAAGATCAGACAGCACAGAACGTGCAGTCTGATCTTTGATCTACACTGTCCGATAAGGAGATATCTTACCTCCAAAAATACCTTTGAAACAAGACAGTTTTGGGCTTCTACTATCTACTATAAAGTTTCATTTCTTTTATTCAGCAGGATAAGGGTTAAGTGCATTTTTGTGATATATTATATACCAAACAAGTCATTATGTAATTATGCAGCCATAAAATCTATTTTGTCTAACATTCCACTAAATCATGGCGTAGAATGGTCCTTTGCCATGCAGAAGATTTAAAAATAGCAAAAGGTTTCAACCCATGTCAGCCTGCGCGAACTGCGCAGGCTGATATGGGTGGACACTTTTTGCAGATGCATTAAAACCCTTTTTTACAGGGCATGGCTCAAATGGAGTTGATTTGATTGGACAGTTCATATAAGCACCCAAAACATAGACTTATGTAACATCATTTGATAACCCATTACTTGTGACTCTGGCCAACACTATGTTTTGACCAACTCAGAACGTCAGGGTGAATGCTCGCAGCTGACATGGTAAAATCATTGTGTAAATTGTGTAAGACAGCTGATTGTAAAGAAATAAAAACATCTATGAAGAAAACCATAATAACATTAATTTTTTTGGCAACCTGCTTCAATGTTAAAGGAACGTTACTAATACGTTTACCACGTTGAAATAGTATACTTGAATAGGAATGAATGTTGCCATTCTATTTGTTGGAATGGCGTTAAATGCCGTTTTCAAACGTTTTTCAGTTGTATTAAGACATCAATTTACTTACTGACTAACATGTATCTGCAAAAGATTAAGGCTCTGCAACATTTTGCACAACGACACTGAAAAGCCACTTACAAGCAACTACAGTTCGGACCGACACCAGAACCTCCGCCACTGCCTAAACGACAGAACTTTGAAGTACCCCTAAAAAACGCTAGAGTTTTTCGTTGACACGTCTCCGGGCCTGCAAAGCTCCATTCTAGTAACTGTGAGACCCATGAAACATAAATATGTAGGCTATCGTCATACAGTGACGTGAGCGCCGTCAATTCTAGACAATAAATGAGCCATGCTCTGTGAAAAGGGGCTTAATGCATCTGCGAAAAGTATCGACTCAGGTCAGCCCGCGCAGTCCGCGCAGGCTGACCTGGGCCGAAACTTTTCGCTATGGGTGAATTTTCTGTATGTCTAAGGACCAGTCTACATCATGATTAAATCGGTTGTTTAAAAAAAAAAAAAAAAAAAAAAGTGGCTATTATGGATCCATAAGTATGTGATGTCCTGCTTGGTATCACGGATCACGGAGATCCATCAAGCCCCCTTTTGCCAGAGCACGGCTCAAATATATCAGTTGATGCTGTACTGTGCTTGGAACTCTGGTCTTTGCTACATGTACTTAATTGCTACTTGTACGTAATTGTACAGGGATAAGTATTTCATAAAATACCCAAAATCTCAAATCTGTGACAAAGCCAAATACCATGGCATTAGGACATGTTCCGGGGTACAAATACAAATATCGGTTTTTTTTTTTTTTTTTTTAAATCTTGACAAAACGACAAAATTTTAGATTTGTCCAAATTAAAGGGTTTTCGACAAAGAAGACGTATCTCAGATGATTGATTTGTCTCTGGAAGGGTAGAAAACTTGTGGGAAAACTTGCGGTTTCCAGCGTTCTCTTCTGTTCCCACAATGTTTTCCAAAGCTGTCCTCTTCAGGGTTGTTAAAACTCAGGATTGTTTGATAAGTGGTTAATACGTTGTGCTCCCTGTCTTAGACACTTTCAGATTTGTTTGCATGGAAATTATTTAATCAGAATGAATAAGAATCATGGGGAACCGTAGAATATTACGGGGGTTTAGACACACTTACATTTCCTACTTTACATTGTGCGAACGAAAATGGTGCTTTTACAAAATCGCTGTTGCTAACACGTTACTCCTTAAAATACAGCAGAATCTTCTTTGCAATATTATTATAAAATATGGAAACTCGATACTTAGTTACGGTTTGATACATGGATAAGTGTTTTGTAAATGAAAAAAAAAAAAAGTCAGGAAGGAGCAGTGGCAGACGTCTAATGTATCACATGGCAGCGGAATTACTGATGTTTTCCTTTGTTTTGGGTTACTTTAATTACCCGGTAGTTCAGTGCCGATCGATGACCTTACTTCACCGGCCTGATGGAGGTTAACACATCGAAATTCCTTGCCGGGTTTACATTCTGTAGTTTGTATCTTCTTCTTGTATCTGACTGATGTTGAAAGAAGATTGCCGCAAATTTTATTTAACTCTTTCGGCGCCAAATTAATAAACTCGACTTCTTTTGACAGCTGAAAATACAATCCACTTAAGCGAAGAAAGATTTTTATCGTATAGGCTTGACTAAACAAGCGGATGGTATAGATCAAAGATCAGACTGCACGTTCTGTGCAGTCTGATCTTGATCTATGCCATCCGCAAAAGTTCCTGTTTTCGCCTATGGCCCTGAAAGGGTTAAATTATTGACTGATTGAAAATGCCGTAAGCAGTTTTTCCCTTAAAATGAGCTGTGGTATGTAAGAACGTTGCATATACAGGTTGCTCTTCGCTGCTGCACTGAAACTGACAAATTCTGAAAAAAAAAAGAAACACTAACATGAGTACTTCCCTTCATCTGGCTTTGCAGCAAATTACATTTTCCGTCAACCAACAAGGCCACGTATGACTGCGTTCCGTGCTCTTTCATGGTAAATGGTAAAGGGAAAAAGAAAATAAATATCTTGAAACTGAAACGCAGATCACAAATGGCACGTTAAAGGTCGGAATCTTCAGGTATTTGCCCAAAATCTTAACTGTTACATATTACTTTTTATCACATAACTACCCTTTTTCAGTGTAATGCAGCCATCACGAAAATTATAATCTTGCAAGCGTTTGAGATAATCAAACAGTTTTGAATTTAGTTAATGCCCTGTAATCATATGCCTTATTTCAAAACATTCCTGGTCAAGATTCCTCTGTAGAATTAATTGTCAAAATTGATGATCGTGACAAAACTGCATATTTTATCATCTCTAGATTCAAAACAAAACCATTATGTGCAAGCTTCTTTGGAACTATTTATCGTCAAGGATGTAAACATCCTTCAAATCAGCCAATAGTCTTCTTGTAAATTTACGTTGTCTGCGCATGTCATATTCTTCGAAGATTAACCTGTCTCCTATTACGTAATCCTATCCTGTACAGGATAATTATTAATACGTGGCGCGTAAATTAAAACTCAGCAGTAGCAATGGAGAAAATGGCTATATACTATACTTCTGCGAAAAAATCGCTTCAAATTTCTTAAAAATTTAATTATTTCAACCGAGAAAGAAAAAGTTTTTAAAATATCATTTTTTACTGCAAATCTTCGTATAGAGATTCTTAATATAGATTTCATGAAACTCAGAATTTGTGCATCTGGATTTTTCCAGACTTATCAACAAAAAATGTACCAGGGCTAGTTCCCGGGCCTATAAAGGCATAGGTAAGGTGAATCATACGAGGCAGTGTTTTATCGAGGAAACGTTTATTCTATTTTGAAATGGGCCGCATTGATTTCCGCCTTCAAAAGTTGTCCAGTTCTGTACCCAGAACGCCATTATCAGATTGGTATGTATTTGAAAAAAATACCACCTAGCGGAAGATAATGGTAAATTTCAATACATGTACAAATACCCGTGAACCTATGTTTAAAAACATAATGAACTATAATTCTTGAGATGTAGTCAGGTGATTAAAAATCTGACATTCGTTGGCTTTTGAGTAGACTGGTATCAGTCCGTTAAATAGAGCATTTTCATTTAAAAAAAAAGTCATAAAATAAAACTGCAGAACAAATTCTCTCATATAATGTTCTCAAGGTCTGATTAAAGTATTTTAAATAGATAAAGAGCAAGTAACAACGCATATTTCTGTAGGTTTTACTATAGTTGTGTACCTTGTTTATTGGAATGACTCAAATGCAGGGCCTTAATGCCAGGCTAGCTTTTGAGGTAAAGTTTTATTAAACTCGCCCACAAAAACTGTTCTAGACTCGTTCAATGAATTTTATCTCAAATGTCAACTCATGTCAGACCCTAAAATTTGATATACTATTACTGAGAAGTTACGAGCAATTCCTCCTTTTTCCACAGTGTTTTCAAAAGACTTGTACTGCAGACACGTGAAAACCAGGGCTTGTTTGGGAAAGGGTTAAAAAGCTCTGCGAACACAAAATTTTATCGACCCTCTTCTCCAATGCAATTAGATTTTTTACCGTTTATGAGGAGCACAGAGTTTAAGTCGCAGTTTTAGAACAATTTGCCACCTTTTGTCGGCTAATTACATTTACTTTTTTACTGAGAAACGAAACGAGACCTCTCATTACTTGTAAGACTCCCCCTGCTTTCCCCCCCCCCCCCCCCCCCACCCTCCGCCCTGGAAAACAATAATAGAGGTTTCATGGAGTCTATATCACCATATCACATTGGTTCTTTGTTTATATTTATGCTGTTGGTATGTTAGTTGATTTTTTTTTTCAACCGAATGTTTAGCCAATCAGAAGCTGTGTTACCTTCAAATTTAGAAAATTCTGGAGAATAAGACTGAGAACGTTCAAAGGAATGGTTGGTGAATACAGACCCAGATTTCGGGATTCGACTTCTCCAGACATTGCTGGAGAAAAACTCACTTCGATTAATCTTTTATAAAAGCTCACACAGCTATTCCTTACCTGGGCTCCTCAATTATCAACTCTGTCATTGTCGAGAAGCAGCCAGTGTACTAGTGAGGATATTCTGTGTTGGGACTGCTAGGGAGACCTCGGGAACACATAAGTAGGTGTACTTATCCTTGCAGTACAACTGCAATACTGTTCAAACCGTTTTTTTTTTTACATAAAGGAATTTCACTATCTGTTGTACCTTTACCAAGTAAGGCCCTATTTTTTTTTACAATTCTAAAGAAGAAAGCTTCTGAAATTGATAACCAGCATTTTCTCTTTGTCCCACGATATGTTTTACTCTTTCAGAGACAAACATCATCGTTGAGCTACATTTATTTGAGCTATGCTCTGTGAAAAGGGGCTTAATACATCTACGAAAAGTACCGGTCCAGGTCAGCCTGCGCGGTTGACGCAGGCTGACTTGGGCCTAAACTTTTCGCTATTGGTCAGTTTTCTATTTGTCCAGGGACCAGTCTACCTCATGATTCAGTCGGTTGTTAAAAAAAAAGTGGCTATTATGGATCCATAATTATGTGATGACTTGCTTGGTACAATGCAGTACAGAGATACATCAAACCCCCTTTTGTTGCCTGCTTCTGCTTTTGATTTGGATAAGTCTAAAATATTGTCGTATAGTAAAGAGTTAGGTGGTTGCAAAAAAAAAAAATGGGATGAATAGACTCTGCAAGGCCATACAATTCTTTTGACAACAAATTTCTAGCTTTCGTTAGTTTTCTCTCATTCGTAAACAATACATTCATCTAGCTTTCGTTAGTTTTCTCTCATTCGTAAACAACACAATCGTGTGTAAGTACTTCAAACAAGAAAACGGAAGAACAAACAGTTTTGAGGGTGAAAAAAAAAAAATACTTTTCATCCTTGAGTCGAAGCCGAACCTTTCCTAATTATACAGCCTGTCCTTCTTTGCGAGCAGCTGTATTTGTCACGTGCTCTAACTAGCGTCATCGGCAATTGTCACGTGCTCCTTCGGGTTGAATAAACCTTTTTTTCTTTTTTTTAATTTTTCATTTTTTAAAACATAAGTGTCCTGTTTATCCTAATCAATACGCGCCCGATTATGCCAAGACAAAATAATGTATATGTATGGTTCCGGTTCCCAGACAGTGTTTAGTTTTTACGCCTGACACTAAACATTTCTTTTTACAGTCGGTCGTATATTTTAACATAACATAATGTCCCTTATTGACGCTACCCAGTTTTTTCCTAACTAAAAATGGTTTACCAGATGGCCAATCAATCGATAAATTTGAAATCTATCAGCTGGAATAAACTTACAGCATCGAAATAATTACTTCACAAATCGATGTCATTAACACCTGACTATTCGAGAATAAAAACACTCCCAATAACTTTATAAACTTCTAGCTATACAAAATATGTCAAGTAGCTTGGAAAAGCTTCAAGAAAGTCAAATGATAGAAGAACAGTGTCCAATACTAGTCACGAATGCTATTTAATGACCAAATGAATCATGATCGGCAGTAAAATCGATATTCTGCATTAAAAATACATCCTTACAGCCAGAGAGAAATAAATGCTTTTAATTGTTGATATTGTGCAGAATGGCTCAGAATTTAGTAATCCAGTAACCTGTGTAAGCAAAGATAAATTACCAATATATACGGTGTAAAGGAAAGAGAAACTCAAGGGATATGTCTTGTTTACAACCGGAAACGACAACAGTTATTTCTTTGAAGGCCCCAAGGAAATGAAATGCATTTTCTATCCATCGTAATCTGTGCATTCTTATAACCGTCAGGGGAAACATTTGGCATGAAGATACAAGAATAATTGTAGTTCCATAAAGTATAGATGAAATGTGAAATGGGTTAAAAACTGGCTGAAAACCAGTATAGATGTATCTATAGATACAGGAGGTTTCTCAAATAGCGATCGCTTCGAAGTCGGCATTGACTAAAACCTGGACGGTAATGTTATCGTCGTCCTCGGAAAATTCTCTGTCGTTTTACCTCCATCAATCACCCCGTGCGTTAAAAAGAGGCAATTTGGCATGATTGAAGAATAAAAAGTGTGTCCTGGTACTGCATCTGAAGATAAGAGATCACCTGAACAACAATTACCTGACATAGTAGTTCTAAATCTAAATCAAAGGGCTATGAAACAAATGTAAGCCAAGCAAAAGTAAAATGACACTTTTATATCAACTGTTTATACGGGACAGTATGACAAAAGAACGTCCACAAGATCTGAAACTAGAGCACATGTTTTAAAAAAATATTTTGGAAAAATAAAATAATTCTCTTACTACCAACCCTACTTCCCAAATCCGGAACCACAAATTTTTGTTATAGCCTTAGACAGAATGATTGACTGAAACAGTTAAAACCCTTTACCCCACAATCCCAAGTTCTAACGACCCTGACCGAAAAAACTTTTGAAAACATTGAGGGAAAAGGAGAAAATGATAGCAACCATCATTTTTTTTCCCGTTTTCCCACAATGTTTTATACTCTTCCTAAGGCAAATTTCAGTTTTTTAGTCATGTTTAACTTGTCGTCTACAAGTGCTTTCAATTTGGACCAGTCTAAATTTATGTCGTTTGGTGAAGAGTTAAGATCGAGGAAATTAGTTCGATTTTTGCATAGGTAATTTAACAAACACCTGCCTCATGATGCATACGAGTAAACGTACCCAGCGTTTGTTTACAGCTCGATTACGTCATGCAACTTTACCAGAGTCCTTTACACGACTTGTGTACATGAACATATAGGTCGATGTGTATTGTTTATGTCAGCTGGAGAGTGACATTTAGCCATTCAGTGTTTTATGGAATCTATATACTTGTGTTCCGATCTAGACATGATTTCATCGTTAATTAGCGTTTTCTTTTCTTTCGGATTTCTTAGGTGGAATTTGTGAAGTGTGTTGTAGGACTGTGTTTACGCATGCCCAGCAAATCACGTGAGTACTCTTAAAATACATTTATGGTATACCGTTACTAACGGGTTTAGGAAAAGTGCGGGAAATTCTTGTAAAAATGACGAATTCTTCTTGACCTTGTTCTTTAGCAGAACATTCCTGTTATACCCTTCATCAAAACGAAATGAATTTATTTGTCGATTTTGAAAATCTACTTTTATTTTGCGTTTTCGCAAACGGGTTTAAAGTCCCTTTAACATGTTTCCTTTGAAATTCAGTGTGACTCAAATGATGGAATTTGTATCTGAAGAGGTATGCAACATTGTGGGAAAAGGAGAGAAAGCTTGCTTCAAGCATTTTCTTCTTTTCAAAAAAAAAAAAACTTCTACCCCAGGTTCGTTAAAATACGGGATCGTTTGATAAAAGTTTTCCGAACAATCCAGGCTTTTATATAACGACCCTGAGGAATACGGCAATCGAAACTATGGGAAACAAAAAGCTGGTAATTAGCATTTCCTTCTTTCCCCAGAATGTTTTCAACTTTTTGAAAGAACGTTTGGTCACATTTAATTTGTCGTTTGCCGATACTTGAAAATTTGCCTCTATTTTGTCGACTGGTAAAGAGTTAATTAGCTCTTCACCAAACGATTAGGTTTAAGACTTGTCCAGATTGAAAGCATTTGCAGACGACAAAATAAATGTGACTCCAAATCTTAAATTTGTTCTTGGAAGGGTAGAAAACATTGTGGCGAAAAGGAGAAAATGCTAGTTACCAGCATTTTCTCCTTTTCCTCACATTGTTTTCGAAAGTTTTCTTCCTCAGGGTCGTTAAAAGTCGGGATCGTTTGGTAAAGTGTCAATTAATAAACCACAGGTGCAAGGAGATAATTTGAAGGACGTAACGTAAATAGTCTGGGAGTATCAATAACAACAGACTTGCCTAAGACCAGCGCGATTCCAGTATCAAGTTAACAAGCTATCAATTTTATGATTATTTCAAAGGTCACTGATTTTTTTTTTTTTTTTTTTTTTCAAGCATGAAACATCTTTAAAGATACATCCTTACAGCCAGAGAGAAATAACGCTGTTAAAATTTGATAAGAATGGTTCAAAATTTAGTCAGCTGTGAAAACATAGATCAATTATCGATATATATTGTGTAAGGGATAAATACATACGTATATCGGAAATCTTCGAGTTAAAAGCGGAATCGTCACAACAGTGATTTCTTTGATGGCCTCCAGGAAATGAAATTAATTTTCTATCAGTCGTAATCTATGCATCCTTGCAAGCGCCAGTGGCAACATTTTGCACGAAGATGAAGGATTACAGTTTGATAAAATAAACATGAAATAACTTAAATACTGGCTAAAAACAAGTACAGATGTATCTTTAAGAGGATCAATGTTCCAAAGAAAAGAGAGCCCCTGTAAGTATAATTATAGTTTTGTGGTATTACCAAAGGGTATTTTGCCATCGATTTCCTGTTAAAAATGCCCTACGAAAAAAAAAAACTATTTCGTTTCTCCCTAGCGGATTATACCATCTACTTCAACTTCACCATTGAACTTTCAAATATTTGAGCAATCTTCTGTGAAAAGGAGGCTTAAAGTATCCCTGTGATGCACGATACCTGGATTGTGATCACATTATTATACATCCGTAAAATCCGTTTTGTATAACAACCTACTGAATCATGAAGTATGCTGGTCCTTTGACATTCAGAAAATAAACTGATAGCAAAAAGTTTCGACCCAGGTCAACCTGCGCGGATTGCGCAGGCTGACCTGGGACGATACCTTTTTGCAAATTCATTAAGCCCCTTTTTTCACAGAGCATGACTCATTTGTGAAGTGAATATAAGTAAGTAAGTAAGAGACACCAAGATTTTGAAATGTCAAGTGTGTATTGGTTGGTACCTCTGACAAACTATCAGACTCTTTATCTAAAACTTTGCTCATTCCGTCTCTGGGTTTAAATCTTTTATCAAACGACAAAATTTTAGACCAGTACAAAATTGAAAGCATTTGTAGAGGACATATTAAATGTCAATCAAAACAAAAAATTTGTCTCTCAAAGGGTAGAAAATATTGTGGGAAAGGAGAAAATGGTAACCAGCATTTTCTCATTTTCCGGTAATGTCTTCAAGAGCTTTCTTCCTCAAGGTCGTTAAAAGTCGGTTTTTTTTTTTTTTTTTTATATATAAAAGTTTTTTTTTTTTTATGTTTTAGATATTTCCAATTTTACTAATTATGTTAGAGACAATAGAGAATTTTCTTTCGGTTAACAAAATATTGTTTACGACTTTTTAAGACCCTGCAGTAAAGTGCTGTGAAAAAGTCGTGAAAAAAAGACCAGTTGATTGCAACAAGAATATGCTCATGTTTGAAAATGTTTTGATATAGCGATTCGTAACAGTTTAAGTTTGTCAAAAATTATACCTGCATTTATTCTAACTCTTTACTAGACAAAACATTTCCAGAATTGCCTAGAAAATTTACTGTTGACATACTAAACATTTATTCAAACGATGGAACTTGCTGTACAGGGCAGAAAAAATCATGGTACCAACGTTTTCTCCTTCATCCTAGATGTTTCAAAGGCTTTCTTCCTTAGTCTTAAAACGATTGTTTAAAGGCTCAGTGGCTCCCAAAAGTAAACAATAGTTGGTAAAATGCTATTGAATTTAAATCGTAGCATTTATTGTGAAAATGACAATCTGTTATTGTACGATCGGTCCAAGAGTTAGTCACTGGCAGGGAAAAACTTAAAACTATGCCTAAAGTTGCAAGATCTCTTTATCTTTTGTTTAGTTTTCACCTGGGTCTGTATTCACCAACCATTCTCAAGAACGTTCTTTGTCTTGTTCTCCAGAATTTTCTACATTTGAAAGTAACACAACTCCTGATTGGCTAAACCAAATGGTTTAGCCAATCAGGAGTTGTGTTACTTTCAAATGTAGAAAATCTTGGAGAATAAGACTAAGAATATTCTTGAGAATGTTTGGTGAATACAGACCCTGGTGTCAAAAATGATTTTCCTGCCAGCAACCAACACTTGGACCGACCGTCCAATAACAGATTGTCATCTTCACAATAATTGCCATACTTTTAAACTTGGATGCATTTCAACACCCCGATTGTTTACTTTTGACCGCTACTGTGACTTTAAGAAAGGGCTTATGTCATGAAGATATTAAATCATATCAAGTACTTACAAGTAAACTTTCTCTATCTACCTTCTTTGCAGAGGTTATCCTTTACCCATCAAAATATTTGTTTCATGCCCTGTGAAAAGGAGGTTTAAAGCATCTGCTAGGCTGACAAAGGTCGAAGCTTTGTTTGCTAATGGACCATACCCTGAAAGTTAGAGGACCAGTCTACGTCATGATTTAGTCGGTTGTTTCACAAAATGAATGTTGTGAATACATAAGTTATGTAAAGACCTGCTTGTTATAATGCATCACAGAGATGCATTTAGCCCCTTTCCTAAAGCTTCATTCAATCATAAGGGTCTGCCATTTAACCCTTAAGCTGCTAAGCGCGACTCACTGACCTTTTGCAGACTGCACTGTCTGTCTATGTCTTAAGTGTTTTGGTCAAAAAAAAGACTCGAAATTCCGGTATAAAGAAGTAATGTTATTGGTCAGAGAGGTATGTTAAGAGTTAGATACATCCTTACAGCTAGAGAGAGAGAGAGGGAGATAGAGAGAGAGAGAAAACGCTGTTAAAACTTGAAAGTGAGTAGGATGGCTCGGAATTTGGTCAGCTGTAGGAATATGGATCAAGTACTAATATATATAGTGTAAGGGATAGAGAAACTCAAGGGATTGGTCCTCATTTAAAACCAGGAAGGGCCACAGTGATTTCTTTGAAGGCCGCCAAAAGATGAATTTTTTTTTTTCTATCCGTCGCAATCAGTGCAACATTGCAGCCATCAGGGGCAACATTTGGCATATATATACAAGAATGATTATAGTTTCATAAAAGAAAAAAAAGATGAAAAGGGTTAAAAACTGACTGAAAACGAGTATAGATCCTTAAGAAACGAAAAGACTTGCGTTACCCAGTAAATGCGTTTTAAATGTTCTACCATTAGACGACGGAAGTCGGGAGAAATCGAATACAATTCGGTCTCTTTCTTGGTCTTATGGCTGAAAAGAAAGTGCTCAATTTACTTTCGTAGACATTCCAGACTTTGTTTGTCTCCTAGCAACCGATTTGAAAAGTGTATATACAAGTAATTTCCATTGTACTGTTTAGTTTTGCCTTTTATGACATGCGTAGAACAAGATCTTGTTACCTTGTTGTTTTCTTTCATCTATCATTTCTGTGGTTTTCTTGTACTTAAACCTTAAACCATAGCAACTAGCAACTGTTGTTTTGGCTGAGTACATGTATATGTATTTTAAACCCATTCTTGTATATACGATTGTTGCATGTATGGTACCGACCTGAATAGAAACAGGGTACAGAGACAAGCCATTGAAATAGATTTAAAGGAATCCCGAGATATTCTTGAGAAAAATTATGACCCTAAGTGGTAGCCATTTACTTGGCACAAGTATAGCGTTCTCATTTAGGAAAAGATGTATGAAATGTAATTCACGTGTTTAGAGATGGATCCCAGCTTGAGCCTAAGATAGTGTCTGGTGTCACTAGCTGAGCGCCAGATAGATGACCTAGGAAGCACAAATACCATGTAACTGCGCTGTCTGGAACAAAAAATCGATTTGGTTGCATTGATATATTAGCAAATTTCCATGGTTCTGTTCTCTTTTGTCTTTTATGTCCACAACAGGACAACGTCTCGTCTTAGCAGACCATTTTTGGACAAATTGTTTTCGTGTTCCCGCCCATCTAGAGATGAACTGGTAGGAAACCCAGAGGTTGCTTTGCGCGAATCTCTTACCAACTTATGAATACCAACTTATGAAATAAGCATGGTATACACTGTCGATATCATGTGAACCATGCTCTAGCAAAAGGGGATCTTTGATTGATGGCTGACCTACAATATTAAAGTGTTCACATCTGTAGAGCTTGAAGAACGCGAATTTCTCATGCCTTGTGAGGAAGAATGAAATATTGCAAATGATTCAAAATGCCACCGAGTATATGTTTCTAAACAAAGCGATGTGGGAAAAGCTACAAAATGTCGACATAAACATATTTTCATGTAAAGTACAAAGACAGAGAGCCATGCTCTGGCAAAAGGAGGTTTAATGCATCCCCGCGATGCATTGTACCAAGTAGGTCATCACTTAATGGTGGATCCGTAAACTTTATTTTGTTTAACAACCGGCTGAATCCCGAGGTAGAATGGTCTTTGGTCTTTGCCGAAAATATACCAAAAGCAAAAGGTATCGACTCAAGTCAGCCTGCGCAGTCCGCGATACACGTGCAGAAGCATTAAGCTCCCTTTTCACAGAGCATGGCTCATAGTAAAAGGCGAACGAATTGAATGGTACATCGTTAAATGTAAGATGTCAAGATCGCAATTGATACAAAATAACAAAAGGGAATTCTTTTTACGGAAGAAAAAAGTACACTGTAAATGATAACAAAAATTACAAAAGGGATAACTTTCACAGTTCACCGTTATACCTTATTTCCGTTAGATGAGCTAAATAGGAAATGCAAGGCCATTGATAAATTAGCCAAGAACCATAGGTCAGTAGAGTTATGTGTTTTTGCCAACAGAAGGACAAATTTAGGCATTATATACGCGCTGTTCATTTATCAGTCATTCCATTTCTCATTTAGAGATGTTCGATTTTTCTGTATTTCGGTTTACTGGTGTTGCTAAGGTTTCCTTTACGTCTAGCGAGCAGAGATTATACTGTTTCCTACAGTAAAATGTAAGGTTATTTGCCTGTGTGATTGTTGATATGGTGTGTTACGTCTTTCTGAACAGTTTATCAAGTATATCTCGACCGCCTATATGCTATAGCTATGCCTTTTATATTTGTTTGTTTGGTTGGTTTGGCGTTTAAAAACGTTTGAAGAGGTCATACCACGGCGGTCAGGGCGCTTACGCATGTGTTTCCCGGCTTTCTCAAACCAGTACTGACACAACTTTCTTTCCAAGCCACTGACTACTTTTCTTACATGCATCAGACGTGGCGTTTCTTTTGTTACAAAACCACCAGTTGTATATCGATACGAGAATCGACGGAACAATGATTAGCGATTACCTCATTATTGAACGACAAAATTTTGGACTTGTTTAAATAAAAAGCATTTGCAGACGACATATTGAATTGGGCTCACATGATTGTACTCGTCTATGAAAGGTAAGAAAACATTTTGGGAAAAGAAGAAAATGCTGGTTACAAGCATTTTTTTTCTTTTCCCACAATGTTTTCAAAAGCTTTCTTACTCTGGATTAAAGATCAAGGAATCGTGCTGTAATGACTGTCAGAATCCTAGACAGGAATATTGCCAGAGCCGGCTTTGAACTCGCAACCTTGCCAGTAACCTATGAGCTACGAGGACTAGCAGTGATAAGTAGGAAGGAAGAAATACAGAAAGAGTCGGTCTCTGTGAAAAGGGGTTTCAATGCATGTGCAAAAAGTATCGACCCATGTCAGCCTGCGCAGTCCGCGTAGGCTGACATGGGTCGAAACATTTTGCTATTGGTCAATTTTCCGTGTGTCCAGGACCATTCTACCACTTGATTCGGGTCGGGTGTTAGGCAAAATGGGTTTTATAAATCCATAATAATGTGATGACTTGGTTGGTCAAATGCATCACGGAGATGCATTAAGCCCCTTTTCAGCAGAGCACGGCTCTCAAAGTATTGATGTTGGCAAGCCGAAAGATGAAGAAGAGTGGGGAAAAATACTGGATATCATGATAGCCAATGCAACGTCGTTTTCAACAATATTTCAATTTTGTAACTTGGGGCGACCACAGCACATATCCAGACGCGTTAATACATGTATGCAGTGTTCTTTGACAGTTTACCAAAAGATAAACGACAGACTTATGCAAAATGGAAGCATTTATAGACGACAAATCAAATGTGTCCACAAGTTGATTGTTTAAAAAATGGCGTTTATACTCTTTTGTAAGCTCTTCTTCCTGGCGATGGACTACATTTGGGAAGAGTTTTGGCTCCTTACCCTGTTTCGTCTTTGACTATCTGCTTCAAGTGACAAACTTGATACAACAACTTTTGATCTATAACATCCATATAATTTCGCATTTCCATAATATATTATATGTAGTTGTTTATTTCAAGATTGACGTCATTTATGACGATTTATTAACAGCACAATGTCCGAGACCTGTATTTGGTGCACAGTAGTCTGGTACCCCGCCGTACTACAAGAGCACGTCAGGCAAAGCGCAATAATGGCGGCCCCCGTTGGTAATATGCAGAGGAGACGGGATATTGTTATTTTACATGATCAAATCGGATCATGGGCTGAATTCAAAACAGATCGCTTGCAATAAAGTAGTGGCAGTGAATCTTTCAACATGTCGTTCTTATTTAGCGAGAAAAACTACATATCAGAAATGCTTTAAGTATCCGAAATGTCAATGGACCTATATAACGTCCGAAAACAGGGATACTTTTAAAATGATTCATAGTCAAATTTATATTCATACCATGCCCCAACAGCACGTTTTAGACTCGGCAGTGTATTTTTTGTACAAAATGTATTTCATTTGATCTAACTGATCAAACTGGATCACATGAAATTGGGGAAAACGGGGAAGCATGTGGGGGTACGCTTGAGGACACCTAGGAGGCCGCCATTATTGCGCTTTGCCTGACCCGATAACGTAGGGGCAGGTAATCCAGACTAGGTGCACAGGTGTTCATTTACATGTCGAACATCAAAATTACAAAGGTCTGAGAGTGATGTAAACGTCTTACAACAAAAAATCCTGTATGTTAACGACCCTGGGGGAAAAAAAAAACTTTAGAAACCATCTTGGAACAAAGAGAAAATGCTGGTAACGAGCACATTCTCTTTTTACCACTATGTTTTGTATACTGTCAAAGAAAAAACAAATCCCATCTTTCGGGCCATGATTTACATGTCGTCTGTACTCTGTAAGTGCTTTCTTTTGGAATAGATGTAGCCTACAATTTTATCCTCTGGTAAAGAGTAAAAAAGAAATTAGCCATGCTCTGTGAAAAGGGGTTTAATGCATCTGCGAAAAGTATCGACTCAGGTCAGCCTGCGAATTCCGCGCAGGCTGACCTGAGTCGAAACTTTTCGTTATCGGTCGATTTTCTGTATGTTCAAGGACCAGTCTATCTCATGATTCAGTCATTTGTTTAAAAAAAAAAGTGGCTACTACCGATTTATAGTGATATGATGGCTTAATTGGTATCATTGATCACGGAGATGCATTAAGCCCCCTTTTGCCAGACCATGGCTCAAATAAAAGCTTAAGAATTCTTAGAAGTGGCAAAGCTAATTATAGATACACCGATGAATTGTAGACTTTTTTTAGTGTTCTGTCAAATATTGTGAAACGAACGGAGTCGAAATCTTATGTTTTTTTATTGTTAAAAAAAAAACCCTCTTTAAATAGGCGGTTGAAAATTAAACTGTTTCTGGAGCTTTTTATGGATGCTGTGTTGTAATTGTAATCGTATAATCGTAGAATTTTTAGTGAAGGACATGAAATTGGTATAGCAAACGAAACCGCACAACAATCTTGAAATAGAAAATAAAGACACTTGGAAAATTTCGATATTCGCAGAGCCAAACGACTACCTCGGACCGTTTTCAGATGACGATCTTTGCTGCCGTCGTGATACTAATTATGTTTTCCTTTCGTTCTCATTAAATCATGATTTAGCGCAAGTTATATTGTATTTTCTCAGCATGTCACACAAGCCACGTGATCAAAATCGGATATCCTTGAATCGTCTTTACCTGAGTAATGTAAAAATATGCCCTTCTAACATCCACTTTATTTTGTTTCCAGATAACCGTTTTTAGCTCCACTGGCCGAAGGCCAGCGAGCTATTGTCATGGCGTTGTGTCCGTCGTCCGTCCGTCCGTTCGTCCGTGCGTGCGTCCGTAAACTTTTTCTTTAAAAAACTTCTCCTCAGAAACTATTGACTGGATTTTTACCAAATTTCACAGGAATGTTCCTTTGGTGGTCCTCTTTCAAATTCCTTCAAATAATTGTGTTCCATGAAGAATTCTGGTTGCCATGGCAACCAAAGTAAAAAACCTTTAAAAATCTTCTCCTCCCAAACCGCTATTTGGATAGCATTATTATTTTGCAGGAATGTTCCTTAGATACAGGTTTACAGACTTCCTTTAAAAAAAAATGATCTGTCAAAAAAACATGGCTTTTATGGGAGACTCATTTTCCTTTTATGGTATAAAGTAAAATCTTTGAAAAATTTCTTCTCTAAAACTATTCATTGGATTTCATTGTTGTTTTGCAGGTAAGTTCCTATGGTGGTTGTCTGCCAAATTGTTTCTATGGTGGTTGTATACCAAATTCCTTTTTAAAAAAATGATACACCTAAAAACACATTTCTTTTTATAGACAAGGCTTATATTTCAAAAAAATGTTCTTCTCCAAAACTATTTATTGTGTTAGTTTTATCGACTAACAAAGAAAAAGGAAGAAAATTGGATTGACTTGACCTAGTCAGGGCTGTCCTATTTAAGCCCACATATTTTCCTTGGTATTAAGATCACAATTTACTCCAATGATATGCTATTAGTTAGTACTAGTAATAAAATATCACTGGCCATAAATAAGATAAAAGCTTGAGCACCTTTCACAACTTGAGCTTTTCAATTTTGCCTTATTACTAAGCCTGAGTAACCATGCCAAGATAAAAAACAAAAAGTATTTTAATAACAAAACCCCCATGTTGTAGGTACTTTATAGTCCTTTTGATATAGAACAAGAGAACCTCTGCACTTTTATTAGTTCTGGTAAAGGTTTGTTGACCTACTAATGAGTAAATGCAGAGTGGACAGAAGGGGTGTAAATCCTGGTGACCTGGTACAAAATGGGACAGGGCTTTACATTTGTGATAAGACATTAATGTTATCCAGTCAAACTGATCCCGCAACTTCAGTACACCAGAATTAATCTGTGCCCTGGAGCAGGATATTTGATTTATGTAAATGCATTTGTAGACCATTTTGTGTTGTTTGCCACAGGAGACATTCTAACTTTGACTGTGAAAAGTTGATTATTAGGGATTAGGTGTTCATTGTATGCCAGCATATTTCATTCTATCTGGTGTATTGGTGTAAGTAGATCTATATTGCTATAACATTCATTCATTTGCCCTCCTAGCTGTTCTTTTAGATTACCCCTTTACCACACAATCACAACTTTTAACGACCCTGAGAAAGACATATTTTCTATATTTTGATGTTTCCCCACCCAAAATGGTTTGTGAAAGGACCTGTTGCAGACAACATATCTTCAAATTAGTAAGACATATATAAAAAAGGATAGAAATTATTGTGGGAAACTAAGAAAATGCTGGTTACCATTTTTTTCTTCTTTTCTCACAAGTTTTTTCCATACCTTTTTTCTTCAGTGAGCTAAAATGCAGGATTGAATGGTAATTGTTAAAAACTTCTTTTCGCCATTATAGAAATATCAGGCCTGTGGAGTGATACAGGCGCTCAAGCGCCTCTAGTTACAGAGAAGACCAGAAATGACTCATCTGGTATTTAAGGCTCCGTTTAAAAACAAGTTTTCTGCTATATGATGTAGAAATGTCACTTATTCGCGTCTTTCTTAGGTTACACTGGTATTAGTCTGACGTACGTAAGCGTCTTGCACAAGGACAACCAGCGAAAACCAGCATCGCCGTCATAGATCTTGCTCAGAACCCCTTAACAACAAATCCGTAACCTTAGTTACTGACCCAATTCTTTTATCACTGGAGAATCGATGAGATTAATATATTGACTATCAATCCAATGAACTTACCTTTATGTACAGAACATGAGCAGCAGCATATGAGCGTTTTCTACTTTCAACGGTTGGACACGTTGTCTGTCTTGTCTTAAAATAATCACACAAGAATGTACATGTGTATTATGAAACATTTTATTCGTTTGTCGATGAAATTTAACCTCAGGGAAATGGCAACAATACGCTTGAAATCTTGAGCATAACTACATGCAAAGAACCTTTAAACGCAAAAAATATGGAAATGTGATAGACTTTTTTTTTTTTTACCACGGTCTATAAATCTCTTTCACTGCCAATGTCGCCTTGAATAGCTTTTGCGGACGGCGTAGATCAAGAACAGGCTGCACAGAACGTGCAGTCTGATCTTGGATCTACACCGTTCGCCACCTGATGCTAAGTTTTGACAAAAATGGTCTTCCTTTTAAATGAAAAATTACGTTTAGATCTTTGAGAAGAGCTGACTTTATTTAGCTGGCACTAAAAGAGTTAATACATGGATGATGACTATACTTACTCTATCAATGAGGGCCATTACTGTAGATAAAATTATCTACCTTGCCAGATAAAGACTAAAGGTAACCAAATAACAGATTGGTCCTTTTACCTGTATTCCTTTGTTTTTATCCTTGATTCTTTAGGGGATATTGCGATAACAATAATTTGATTTATGACATTATGTAAGGTCCCCATGTAATTTCAAAGCAAATCATGTTCTCAATTATTAGAGGAATCCATATATCTCGACTTGTAAAACAATCTAGTCCGATTTTCCTGAGATATTATCTCAAGAATATATTTGTGTAGTGCAAGAAAATCAAGGATAAAATCCAAGTAATCCCCTGATCAGGACCGATGTAGTAATGGAGAGGAATTAAGGGAAATAACTGAAGAATGGCTCTCATTGGTTAGCGTCTTGTTGGTCAACAGAAGCGCGGTTCTTGAAAAGGATGTAAAACACTCTAAGTTCTTGAAAAGGATGTTAAACACTCTAAGTTCTTGAAAAGGATGTAAAACACTCTAAGTTCTGGAAAAGGATGTTAAACACTCTAAGTTCTTGAAAAGGGTGTAAAACACTCTAAGTTCTTGAAAAGGATATAAAACACTCTAAGTTCTTGAAAAGAATGTAAAACACACTAAGTTCTTGAAAAGAATGTAAAACACTCTAAGTTCTTGAAAAGGATGTAAAACACTCTAAGTTCTTGAAAAGAATGTAAAACACTCTAAGTTCTTGAAAAGGATGTAAAACGCTAAAAGTTAAAATTTGCTTTATTAACTCATATACATATATATGCAAGAGATAAAGCCCAACCTGTTTGCAATTATGACGGAACAGTTATCTGATTAACCCTTTACCACACAATCTCGACTTTTAACGACCCTTAGGAAGAAGCCTTTTGAAAACATTGTGGGAAAAGAAGAAAATGCTGGTAACCAGCATTTTCTCCTTTTCCCACAATGTTTTCTACTCTGTCAGGGAGAAATTTCCTCATATGGGCCAACTTTAATTTGTCGTCTGCAAATGCTTTCGATTTGGACCAGCCTAAAATTTTGTCGTTTGGTAAAGAGTTAAATCTTTACCTAGGCTGAGAACTGCAACCTCAAAATGCTGAGCACAAGACAGTATACCTGAAGATAAAAAACAGAGTCCACGGTACGTGCAGTCTGACCATCGATCCGTGCTCTCTGACAGATTATGAGAAACCGGCAAAATGACCTTAGGATTGCATAAGAATCGTATTTTCTTCTGCCTGTACACGAAGATTTAATTTTACATCATACAGTGTTGCACTTTAAGAACAAATAACACATCACTCATTTAATCGAGGGTTCTTGGGATTTATACTTTAATTTTGTCAATTTATCTTTGTTTACTTTGCTGACAGATACACAGGCAAGGAAAGTTTCAGGTGTTAAATAAATTCTCGGACAAGCTGGTACCTCTGTCTTACAGTCTAGACTTGATTAACCCTTATCCTACTTTACTAAGTTAAATGCAACTTTCTAGCCGATAGTAAAACCCAAATAATGCTATTTCAAACTTATTTTTTGAGAAAAAATATCTCCTATCGGACAGTGTAAATCCACAAAACACGCAGTCTGATCTTGATCCACTGTCCGCAAAAGGTCAGTGAATCGCGCTTAGCAGCCTAAGGGTTAATTACCTCTTGAAGCAGACGACTTTCAAATAATTCTTATTATATTATTAATAATCAGCATGATGGTGTATGGTACAACACATTAATATAGGTGAAAACAACGTGAAAAAGTGATTGGTAAATATTTTTTCTGATATCACTATGTTGGTACCAGAACTCTGTTGCACGATGCAAAAAGTCAGCGACTGAAGTTAACCCTTTCCCAAACAACAAATTTTGGACTGGTCCAAATCAAAAGAGTTTGCAGACGACAATTTTAAATTTGATGAAAATGGCAGAAAATTATCAAAATAGGTAGAAAACACAATGGGAAAAGGAGAAATTGCTCGTTACGAACAATATCTCCTTTTCCCACAGTGTTTTCAAAAGACTTGTACTGCAGACACGTGAAAACCAGGGCTTGTTTGGTAAAGGGATAAAGAGTTATGTAGTTCAAAAGTGATTGGTAAATCCAGTTGCATGCATGTTTATCGTTATTTAACCAACATATTTATATACATATATTAAAAAAATCTTACGAGAACAAACACACTTAACATGATTAACATAATATAAATGAAATTGATTGTATTGATTGATTGTATGGTGTTTAACGCCGTTTTCAACATTATTTCAATTATATCGCGGCGCCCAGTGCACCTATCCATGATTTCCTGGAGTTTCTTTTACCAGTATTCCGCACAATATTCTTTCCAAGTAACTGGCTGCTTTCCCACATAACCATCGTCGAAACAATGGTCAGCGGTAAGAGAGGAATGAATCCTGTCGCGATGACTATCATCAAGCCTCGGAAAGAAATTGGCCAAGCCGGGAATCGAACCAGCGACCTCCTGTTCTCAAGTCCTGTACGCTACTGACTGAGCTAGGGGCTTGGCACTATAAATGAAAACATAAATATAAACATGACTTGTTACGACTGAGATAATGATAAAGTCGGTAAAATTAAATAGAATTGAGTCATGGTCTGCGAAAAGGAGGTTTAATGCATCCTCAAAAAATGTCAGCCCTGCGAAGTCCGCAGCGGACTGGATCGAAAGTGTTTGCTTTGGGTCAATTTTCTGCAGGTCAAAGAACCTCCATACCTTCTGATTAAGTAGTTTTTAAGCCAAAATGGATCCACATAATGCAAAAGACTTGCGTGATAAATTGCTTAATGAAGGTTCATCAAACCATTTTTTCCCAGAGCGTCGCTCAGATTGAGCCATGCTCTGTGAAAAAGAGGCTTAATGCATCTGCGAAAAGTATCGACTCAGGTCAGCCTGCGCAGCCCTCGCAGGCTGACCTGGGCCGAAACTTTTCGCTATTGGTCAATGTCCACGGACCATGTGATGGCTTGATTGGTACAATGCATCACGGAGATGCATTAAGCCTCCTTTTGCCAGAGCACGGCTCAATTTTTGAGATACCGTACTGATGTTTGATAAAGTAAATATGGCGCAAATACAATATGAACAGATTTTTCTGGATCTTTCATTTAGAAATTTGATCGAGTGTTATTTCTTTCTTTCTTTTATGCCAGCAGGACACAAGGACATGTTAATATCAAATGAATAAAAGTCAGGGTCGGTATTTATCTACCATTCAATATTCATTTGAGTCATACTCTGGCAAAAGGGGGCATAATGGATATCCGTGATGTATGACACCAAGCAAGTCATCACATGGTCATGGATCCATAAAGTCCATCTTGTCTCACAACGGACTGATTCATGAGGTGGACTAGTCTTTGGACTTGCAGAAAATTGACCAATAGCAAAAGGTTTCGACCCTGGTCAGCCTGCGCAAACTGCGCAGGCTGGCCTGGGTCGATACTTTTTGGCAGATGTATTAAGCTCCCTATTCACAGAGCATGGCTAATTTCTATTCATATCAGTTTTAATTCTTAGGATAATCATCTTATTGGCTGAAATAGAACTGTCATCCTGGCCAATCAGCTTGACTTTTTTTTAAATAACCTAAGTTGAAATTGCAAGTAAATACGGTCTTAGTTCTTACATTAAGCACCTGCTTATTATACCACGCACTGATTGGAAATAAGGCTCTTTAAATCACAAATAGATTCACTGTTTGGCTATGGCAAATATAATAGCCATGAATGCAAATCCAACAAATGTACACGATATCTTTTTTACATCCTTATTACCATCTAATTCTTTAAATAGAATGTTTAAGAAAATTATATAAAATATAGTTCCGGTTGCTAGACTCTGTAAAATCGCATTTGGAACATCGACGTCAGTGTACAACTGCGCACCTGCAGAAATTGCAATACCAATTACAATTCCGACGGCACATAGTATAGAAAAGGAACTGATAATAAATATAATGGTAGCCGGCCGTTCATTATTCCAAACATATTGCATACCCATGCCACACGACAAAATTCCTCTGTGGATCGATATGGCTACACACATAACCCAGACGTCACCTTCCAGGGCTTGGAGCCCCAACGCCATCCCTTCGAATACTCCGTGGAAAGACAAGGCAGTAATCAAAAGCACCGAACGAATTTGACCTTTGCTTTCGTCGAATCTACCTAGTTCAGTTACAACGGTTTTAACTTCTAGATCAGTTAAAGGAGCAGGTTCAATTTCCATATCAAATCTATTAGTACTAACCATGTTACTTGTCACATTCGGGTTTAGATTATTAACAGGTGGTGCACAATAGCAATCCTCCCTTAATTCACGATTTTGAAGTTGAATATTTTCTTGGCTATGTCCTCCATTTGAAAGCGACTTTAAACTCGTGCATTCAATTTCACAACCATTTATTTTTGGATCCTCTGTGGTAGGAATAAAGTCTTGATCAAAACTATAGCTATCTCTGTCAAATGTTGGAAAACATGATTCTTCGTGAAATTTATAATACAGGAACCTTATCACATGTTCTCCGAAAATAACGCCAAAAAATCCAGCAATCGTCAACAGCTCGGCCACTGGATACTTTGACCTGGATCCAAGCTGATCCAACACGGCGTCAATTTTGTTTCTAGTTTCCGGTATCAAATGCAAAAAGCAAGCCCCAAGGAATACCCCACCAGAAAAACATTTAGCACCACAGATAATGTACTCGAAAGTTCGCCTGCGTTTTATCAATGTTTTACCGAAATGTTTCACAAGTCGACATGGGAACAGCCCACATAGTACTGTCAGCGCAGTAATAATTACTGTACTTAGGACCTTGGCTACAACTACATCCATATCTACGGACCCTGTCCCGTCTCCAGACATTTGTGTTTCTCTCGCAGATTGGATAAAAAGAGCAAACTTGTCACGTTCAAGTATATCATGTGATGATATTAAAGGAAGATCAGTCGTAGTTTTTTACCGATGTTGTTCTTCCTTTGGCGTTAATGGACTTTCTCCTGTCTGAAGGTACTATGAGCACAAAGGTATATCGCTAAGATTTCTCTGGATGCCAAGTGAGCTTTGTTGCATATTTTGCATCATAACTTTAAGAGTTACTCTCGATCGAATGTTATATAAAATCGTTAATCATACGAAAAACAAATTACACTTTTACACATAAAAATATTTCCTTGCCAGTATTCACAATTCCTCGCTTTAAACTGTCCTTACCAAGAAAACGACTGGAAACACTATCTGAGATAGACTTTATTAAATTCCAGACTACACAGGCACATATACACCTTTGTCCTTTTCAAGCTTTCTAGGTAGAATTAAGCCGCATCTGTTTTACAATGAACAGTAATTGTCGTGTGTCGCGTGTGATAATTAAATATCATTTAGTTCTAAAGGCGACGTGGTGTTAGGAAAGAGCAATAAAACAACGTTTTAATTCACCTTTACGAGACTTTGCTTTCAGGAGCTTGTTGTTTGATAAATACAACCAATAGATCAAGTTCCCCAGAAAATACGTCTGCGATGAAGAATCAGCGCTATCCTTGCTCAAAGCAGAAACTCAATCAAAGAATACAGTCATCTGACAGGCATAACGTGGATGATCCTCCTTCACTCTATAGCCATTGTACACAACGCTGCTGATAGTAATAACTTTGTAGTCAGTATTGGTAATTCTCCTCATTATTTTGTTTCTTTTTGTCAAACTTGGTAATATTGAGGAAAACGTTAATTACCTATTTAAATTGCTCATCTGATATTGAGAGAAAATCAATGCTCTATGAAGAATCCCAAATCGTTTCCGCTCTTGTTCAGTCGTGTGTTTGCAGTGAGACGATGATGATTTAGTAAAGCTTGTTTTACTCTACCTTTTTCCCTTGAAAAAACTGTAATTTACTGTTTATGCGTGAGGAAAGTGTAAGATCGTACTGTACTATACCTAGGATTGACGACAGCAAATTTGATTAGTTTCCTCTTTCATTTCCTTTCATTTTGTTTTCCTAGCAGATAGAAGTCAATCGGTGTGATATTTCGAATCCTCTGTAGTATTCTGTCAACTCATAAAACACGCCTTGTTACTTGTTTTTCTTTCGCCTTATTCAATAAGTACTGTTCAAAGTCTTTGAAATAGTTGACATTATTTGGCTTTACAGCATTTCTATATCTTTCTTGCTGTTTATTGTTGTTGGTGTTTGAAGTTTTCCTTTTGGTTTTCTGGTCACGATGAATGGCGGTCACGTGTTATCGTCAGTTTAGGTCAAAGTTTGGTGCAATTGTTTCATAGCTGTCCAGGAGAAAAATCTGTAGATAAGCCTTCTTAAAAATGTACTCCTTTAATACTTGTTGTGAATCGCTCAATTGTCTAGTAAATGAGTATGACTCGGATAAACTTAACTTCTTTTAGTGAGCTCTGTTTCCTCGAAACTACCGTCTTGTGAACTTCAAACCATTGTTTATTTCTTTCGGGTTGGTTACAGCCAATCTGAAATATCAAAGAAAATATACACCATGTATATGAGCCATGCTCTGTAAAAAGGAGACTTTCGTGTTTTTGCAAAAAGTATCGACATGTGTCAGCCTTCGCAATACGCGCAGGCTGACATGGGTCGAAACATTTTGCTATTTGTAAATTTTATGCGTGTCCACGGACCATTACACCGCATTATTCAATCGATTGTAAGATAAATTACATTTTATGGATCCATAATTATGTAATGCCTTGTTTGGTATCCACCAACCATTATCTCTTCATTTCTTAATCTGTTTTTTTTTTTTTTTTTTTATTATTATTAAATAAATCTCGAAAGTCACCAAATTTCTGATTGGTTAAATCAATTATTTATCCATTCAGCAGTTGCTTCACTTCTGAAATTAGACACTTTTTTTTAAATAATACAAATCATAATTGCTTAGATTCTCAGCCTTTTATTTTCTTCTAAATAGATTTCGAAAGTAACGTCATTTCTGATTGGCTAAACCAATGGCTCAGTCGATCAGAAATTGCTTTACTTTTGACATTATACTTTTTAAGAATAACACTAAGACTTCAATTTAGAATGATCGAAGAGTCTGGGTCCTGAATTCGGCGCTCGCGCTAGCGGCACTTGCTTAGGCAAGGTACTACAGAGTTACTTCCCCATCCCTTGACCCCAGTATATCAATAGAACCTAGCCTCTTCTGTCCTTCTACAATCTAAACCCAGGAAGGACATTAGTAAGATATCTGTTGCCATGATATTATTTAATGAGGTGAGGTTCCTTAGCGGCCTATAACTATTAAACAAACAAACAGTTGTCTGATCACGATATCACTTTGAGAGCAATATCTCAAACATCAAGGTCCGTATTCACATACCGTTCTTAGGAACATTCTTAGTCTTATTCTCCAGGATTTTCAAATTTTGAAAGTAACACAACTTCTGATTGGATAAACCAAATGTTACTTTCTAAATCCAGAATAAGCCAAGACTGCTGTGAAGAATGGATGGTAAATACGGTCCCAGATTGCATGTACAGTGCGCAGTAGGCCACCTTCTATACTGTCCACAGTAGAAATAAGTGTCTTTGACCACGTGGGGTTAGCCATTTTTGATTAATACAGATAATGAATGGATTGAAGCAACAATTGTGAAGTATCTACTTTTTCAAAATCCAAAACTGCATAATTGCGAGTTTTTTTCGCCCCTATAGTTTAGAGCTTTCGAGAAACAGTCTGTGAGAAGAACCAATCAAAAACAAGCCGTTGTTGCTTCCCCATACCTTTTTTTATACAGAAGAAAAACGACATTTCAATTTTCTTTAATTATCTGCCTTTTGTGTAATTTGTATAAGCTTTTTTGTTAGGTCAAAAATAGCCTGTTCAGTGATGACTTATACTGGCAATGCTGAACTGCAATGTTAAACCCGATACCTTATAGGCTTACTTAAAACAGTATGAACAAAATAAGAAATGAGTAATTGCATAGAACTTGCATTGATTAAAGCCCAAATGTTTACCTAGTCTGTTATCTCTTAGGCTGCTAAGTGAGCATCACTGACCTTTTGCGGACATTGTAGATCCAAGATCAGACTGCACAGAACGTGCAGTTTGATCTTGGAGCTACACTGTCCGTTCAAGAGATATTTTCCCCAAGAAATAATTTTGAAGCAGCAATAATTGTCGTAACAGATTCATTTTAGGTATTTAGCAGGTTAAGGGTTATTCGCCGGGGCGAAACGCCCTATCTGTACTTCCGGTTGACCTCGGTAACAGTAGCAGGGCATAAGGGAAACTTTCAGTCGTTCAGCCCGATGGGCGGAAACAGGGTCTTGGCCGGACTGCACAGATCAAGATCAGGCTGCACACTAATTTTGGATCTCTATCTCCCGCTTCTTTAGCCAAGAGATAAGAAAAAGATCTTTCTGAGGTACAGTGGATTGTATTTTTTTTTTTTTTCAGCCTTCGAAAAAGGTCGAGCTTAACTCTTTACCGGCTAAATAGGTTAAATGAAATTTTCAAGCTGATAGTAAAAACCTCAATGTTGCTACATAAAAGTTAAATCTGGGGGTAAATATTTCCTTATCGGATGGTGTGGAACGTGCAGTCTGATATTGGATCTACACTGTCCGCAAAAGGTCAGTGAGTTGCGCTAAGGGTTAAATATTTGGTGCTGAAGAGTGAAAGGACTGAACCAATTAATTGCATGTTTTCATATCGGCTACAGTGACAAAGACAAGGTATTTGTAATGTTAAAGTCGGATCAGTTCTGCTCATACGTGCAAAATCGATGTTATTGAAAAGCCCCTTATACCCTTTTTTGTAATACGCTTTATTCTATCATTTCGCATATAGAAGTTGATCTAGAAGGAATGAAATACATGCATTCGTGAATAACGTTTGTCAAAATATTGACATGGTAATGGAAACAGTGTGGCAAAATTGATAAATTGCTCCTACGAAACAATTTTTCCCTTTGTCACGATGCTTCTTTTTTTAAACCAGTCTTCTGCGACTGTGCCAAAGGTGTGTCTCTATAAAATAATAGGCAAATGCGATTATACAGAGATGTGCCACTAAGCACAGTATCGCGTATCAGTGAATGACGGATAACGTAAGAGCCTATCGAATATGAAAATCGGCGTTGTCTACCCGATAATGTTATTCTCTCTCTCTCCCCCTCTCTCCCTCTCTCTCATATGGAAAGCAGCGTTGTCTACCCGATGATGTTATGCTCTGTCTTTCTGTCTGTCTTCTAAAATTTCCTGGAAGGACTGAATGATTTCTTTCTTTCTTTCTTTCTTTCCTTTCTTTCTTTCTTTCTTTCTTTCTTTCTTTCTTTCTTCTTTCTCGCATTCATTTTCTTTCTTTCTTCCTTTCTTTCTTTCCTTCCTTCCTTCCTTCCTTCCTTCCTTTTTTCTTTCTCGCATTCATTTTCTTTCTTTCTTCCTTCCTTTCTTTCTCTCTCACTGTCTCTCTTAGTCACTCTTTCTCTTACATTCTCTCATTTTCTAGTAAGTACCGCAGATTCAGATCTCTATGTCTCTCTCTGTGTGTCTCTCTCTCAGATAAACAAATCCCATCGTATTAGAGCCATTTTTAATTTGTCGTCTGCAAATGCTTTCTAAATAGACGGGTCTAAATTTTTGTTTGACTTGTTAGCGGGTTAAGCTTTGGAATATGACAGATTAGGGTAACCTCGTTTCAAAGACGCACGCTACAAGCCAGAGAAAAAAAAAATGCTGCTAAACCTTGAAAGTGTGTAGAATGGTTCAGAATTCGATCAGCTGTATAAACATAGATAAGTTGCTAATATATATGGTGCAAGGGATTGAGAAACTCAAGGGATTTGTCCTCATTCAAAACCGGAAAATACAACAGTGATTTCTTTCAAGACTGCCAGAAAAATGAAATTCATTTTCTATCCGTCGTAATCTGGGCAACCTTGCAACCGACAGGGACAACATTTGGAATGAAGATTAAAAATTAATTATAGTTTGATAAAATACAGATGAAATAGGATAAAAATTGGCTAAAAACGAGTATAGATGTACCTTTAGGCCTTGAAATATGATGGATAGGATAACCTCGTTTTAAAATCCAATTTACCTCTAATTCGATTAAAAAAAAAAGAAATTGACAACTTTATCTCAGACTAAATTCTTATCAGATTTTAAATTCCAATGGGAAATTGGAAATTTCAGTAATCAACAATAATCATCTTATCAACAAGTCTAGCCCGTAACGACAGATATAACTCTCCCCTTTCCTGTACAAGCTAAAATCAAACCTATATTGTACGGAGGAATACCGTTATCATCATCGTGCTATCGAGGATCGCGTTTCAAATTAACCCTTTCCCAAGCAAGCCCTGGTTTTCACGTGTCTGCAGTACAAGTCTTTTGAAAACACTGTGGGAAAAGGAGAAATTGCTCGTAACGAGCAATTTCTCCTTTTCCCACAGTGTTTTCTACCCTTTTTGAGAACTTCCTGCTATTTTCATCAAATTTAAAATTGTCGTCTGCAGACTCTTTCAATTTGGACCAGTCCAAAATTTGTCGTTTGGGAAAGGGTTAACACATTTGAAGGCGATGGCCCTAATGGTATTCCATAATATTGACCGTTTACTGAGGGGAAAAAAAAAACATTAACTCTTTACCAAACGACAAAAGTTTTAACTGGATCAAATTGAAAGCACTTGAAGACGACAAATTAAATAAAGCTCAAATGATGATTTCTGTCTTCATAGAGTAGAACACATTGTAGGAAAATGGAGAAAATGCAGGTTACCAGCATTTTCTCCTTTTCCCACAGTGTTTTCATAAGCATGCCTTCTCTTTCAGGGTCGTTAAATCTCGGGATTGTGTGGTAAAGGGTAAAATATATATCTATACTTGTTTTCAGCCAGTTTTTAATCGTTATTTTATTAAACTCTAACCATTCTTATATCTTCATACCAAAATCTTGCCCTTGACTGTTGCAAGGTGGCATCGATTTCGACCGATAGAAAACGCATTTCATTTTCTGGAGGCCATCAAAGAAATCACTGTTGTGACCTTTCAATGTTCAAATCGAAGATTTCTGATATGTGTATTTGTCCCTTACACCATATATATCGGTAATTTATCTATGTTTACACAGCTGACTAAATTCTGAACCATTCTATAGTATATCAAATTTTAATTGCGTTTTTCATTTCTCTCGGACTGTAAGGAAGTATCTTTAAGACTTCTCCAATTACAAAGCACTTGCAGACGACAAATTAGATACGGCTTGAATGGTGGGATTTGTTTGTGAAAGGATAGAAAACATTGTGGGAAAAGGAAAAAATGCTGGTCACCAAACAACAAATCGGTAAATCTAGTTCGTAACGTTACTTTTCCCTTTTTATCTCTTTATCACGCAATCCCGAATTTTAACCTCCCTGAGAGAGAAGCCTTTTAAAAACATTGTGGGAAAAGGAGAAAATGCTTGTAACCAGCATTTCTCCCTTTCCCACAATGTTTTCTATCCTTCCCAAAACACATTTGGAATAGTCTGAAATTTTGTCATTTGGTAAAGAGTTATACAAAGCTAAAATCAAGCTGGTATTGACCCCTTTACCCAAAGATAAAATTTAGCACTTCTCCAAATTGAAAGCACTTGCAGACGACAAATTACATGTGGCTTGAATTATGGGATTTATTTGTGAAACGATAGAAAGCATTGTGGGAAAAGGAGGAAATGCTGGTTAACAGCATTTTCTCCTTTACCCACAATGTTTTCAAACGCTTCTTATTTAGAGAAAATCGTTAATTTAACCGTTATCCTGCTAAATAACTTACCTGAAACTTTCAAGCGGACAGTAAAAGCCCAATTATTGCTATTTCAAAGTTAGTCTTTTGGGAAAAATATCTCCTTATCGGACAGTGTAGATCCAAGATCAGACTGCACGTTCTGTGCAGTCTGATCTTGATCTACGCTGTCCGCACAAGGTCTCTGAGTCGCGCTTAGCAGCCTATGGGTTAAATCAAATGATGGGACGTGTCTCTCAAAGAGTAGAAAACTTAAGTACTGTTAAAAAAATGAGAAAATGCTGGTCACTGTTCCTGTTGAAATGATGTCTTTTACGATTAGGTTTCTTACATCATACAAAAACAATGTTGAAAAAAGAACAAATTGGCAGTATGTGCCGACTGACATGAATCGAAACTTTTCGCTATTTATAAATCTTTCTTCATATCAAAAGGGTCCTGCGTTGCTCAGTGGTAAAGTGTGGGACTCGTAACCTGGCGGTCCCGGGTTCGAGCCCCACCTGGGCCCGTATTCACCAACCATTCTTGAGAATATTCTTAGTCTTTTTCTCCAAGATCTTCAAGTTTTGAAAGTAACACAACTTCTGATTGGCTAAACCAAATGGTTTAGCCAATCAGAAGTTATGTTACTTTCAAATGTAGAAAATTCTGGAGAATAAGACTAAGAACGTTCTTAAGAATGGTTGGTGAATACGGACCCTGATCCGCTGGATTTTTCGTGGGAGTGTCCTTGGGCAAGACACTTCAGAACCCTAGCCTAGTAACTGGTGAAACCCAGGAAATACATGAATTTGTGAGCTGTCGCCGTGATATGACTGAAATAATGTTGAAAGCGGCGTAAAACACCATTCAATCAATCTTCATATCAAAGGGCTTTTCTACCTCATGATTCAGTTGATCGTTAAAAAAATATTTTATGGATCCATAATTATGTGATGACTAGCTTGGTATCATGCATCACGGAAATGCATTAAACCCCCTTTTGCCTGAGCATGGGTCAACTATTTGTGACAACGTTTTCAAGAGTTATTAAGTGCAGATGGCTAAAATGTCTAATTGTCTTAAATCATATCATTCGAGTGTTCCTGTTGAATTTAGGTTGCCAATCAAAAATAATTGATATTTACCGACGGTTGCTTAATGATAGAATAGATTCACAATCTACGAGCGCACGTCAAAGACAAATTGATAATGAAAATGGAAAATCCAATTAGAATGATAGAAAATGATACGTTACGAATGAAGCGCCCCGGCGGCATAAAAAGGGCTTGCTCTTCGTAATACGTGGATATGTGATTCATGTTTTACGCCGTACATATCTATGGAATGCCATAGCAGAAAATATTCAAGATATAAAAACACTATCAAGATATTTAAAATATTCAATCAAGATAGTCGCAATTATACCAAAATGATATATAAATTTGATATAATATTGATTGAATATTTTAAATATCTTGATAGTGTTTTTATATCTTGAATATTTTCTGCTATGGCATTCCATACATATCACGTCAACCAGTATATCTATCTAAGCGATCCTGATTTTTCTATTAACTCTTTATTCTAAACATATGAGTCATGCTCTGGCAAAAGGGAGCTTAATGCATCTCTGTGATGCATGAAACCAAGCAAGTCATCGCATAAAGATGGACCCATAAAATCCATTTTGTCAAACAAATGACTGAATCATGAGGTAGAATGGTCCTTTGACATACAGAAAATTGACCAATAGCGAAAAGTTTCGGCGCGGACTGCGCAGGCTGACCTGAAACGATACTTTTCGCAGATGCATTAAACCCTCTTTTCATAGAGCATAGCTCATATTTATTTTTACATCGATTGAGACAGAAGCTCTTGCAACATATATTGAGTTGTCTCGATTCAGCTTTCTGGACACCACACCAGTACACGCGCCAAATGAGTGGGTCAGTGAGCGGTCCCAAAGTTGACACCCACTCCCGGAAATCGAACTTCGGACTTAATGATTCAGATTGTGAGGCCGACGCTCTACCTCATGACCACGGACACCACATGTCCCCTTTTCCAAAGACCATGGCTCAAAAGTAGTTGTCGTAAAACTCTACTTTATTTATAAGACAATAAGAGTGAACTAAAGTACAAAACAGATTTTTAAAAGCTACTGACTACTTTCTAACTTATTAAGAAATTTGAAAGATCATTAGGCAAGCAAACGTTGTCCAAGACGTACAATACTGTATTTGCTTCAGTAGTTCAACAATGATTTCAGAGAAAAAAAAAACTCCATCTTAGATTTACAATACATGTAATATTACATTTCATTTGGAGTTTTCTATATCAAGACTTCATTGAAGATTCTCAGCATGTCGAAGAGATGCTTTTACAGATATTTACACCTTACATCTATACACTATCAAATAAAAGTGGACATTGTCGATCATCAATAATAATAATAATAATAATAATAATAAATGCAATATTTAAGAATTGTTTTCCTCCCCAGGATATATTTAGACAGACTAAACAGTGTTTAGCCCACACCAGACTGTATATTCTGTGAAATACCATTTAACTTTGCACTTTTCTTAGAAGCACCTATAGCAGTTCTCCAAATAGCAATGGCTAATAGACTCAACAGGGGACAATAGATTTCTATAAATACCAAAATGAGTCTTTGTTTAGTCTATTCTTCTTACTGTCTCCATTGGCTCTCTATTGTTTACCGTTTCTTTGAAAGTGACTTAAGCTGTATCCTAAAAATAAAACCGTTGCCATGGTACATAAAATAAGACATAGAAACCAAACTTTTGAATTACGTTTACTTCTTTGTTCGTATTAAATGCTTTCATCAATCCTTTTACATGTATTTATGGAATAAAGACACTGAAAAAAAAAGATGTTACTGCATGCCGAAGACTTATTTCGACCCGTGAAGTTGTTAATAGTACCAGCGGGTAATGAGATGAATTAAATTTAATCTTTAGGTTGCTAAGCGCGACTCAATGACGTTTTGCGCACAGGGTAGATCCACATCAGACTGCAGAAAACGTGCAGTCTGATCTTGAAGCTACATTGTCCGATAAGGATACATTTTCCCCCACAAAAAATAGTAAAATAGTATTTTTTTTTTTTTTTTTTTTTATGTATTATCGGCTTAAAAGTTTTATTTAACTTATTTAGCAGGATAAGGGTAAAAACATTCAACATGTAGATAACATACTGGGTAAAGCAAACAAGCAAGCATCTTGATTTAACCCATATGATCGAAAAGGAAAACGAATTTTTTGAAAACCAAGAAGTTTACCACATATTGTACTATCTAATTTCTTTACAAGCACACTTTCTCTCTTTCAGTCCGCCCGCCCATTGAATATGACATTTCTTTTTTCAAAACCCTGTAGGAAAAAGAGCATATTTTGATGAGCAGTTGCTTAACAACGCTCTCCTGATAATTATAAACGAGGTCTCCGTATTTCCCCCTTTTTGCAATGTGTCATAGTTTTTCGATTAATAATGATAAAAGTCTGAACAGAATCAGGTGTACTCTCGATGCTGTAATCGACCAAGTCCGGTTTGCGAACAGGGTAGCTTAAGATCAGAACGCAAGCAATATTGTAAAGTCTTATTTGGTGCAAACAAACATTGCCATAGAAATATGCTTAACTAACGATCACGCGGTGGACATTTAACTTGAAATAATTCTATTTTTTCACTTAATTATTCTAAAAAAGAATGATAGTAATAAAAATACGGTGTCTTTGAATTTGCAGCCATTGGTGCCTCTTAACCCTTTACCACACAATCCCGGGCTTTGACGACTCTGAAGAAGAAGGCTTTTGAAAACATTTTGGGAAAAGGAGAAAATGCTGGTAACCAGCATTTTCTCCTTTTCCCACAATGTTTTCTACGCTATTAAATACAGAAACCAACGCTTGAACTAATTTCATTTTGTCGTTTGTAAATGCTTTCAATTTGATAGCGGCCAAAATTTTGTCTTTTGGTAAAGAGTTTAATAGTTGCATTGACAAATTGCCATCTAAAAACTTAAAGAAAACTATTTTAAAAACAATGTGGCGATAAGATTGATTGATTGATTTTATGGTGTTTAACGCCGTTTTCAACATTATTTCAGTTATATCACGGCGGCCAGTGCACCTATCCATGCTTTCCTGGAGTTTCTTTTACTAGTACTCCGCACAATATTCTTTCCAAGCCACTGGCTGCGTTCCTACATAACCATCTTTGAAACAATGGTCAGCGGTGAGAGTGGAATGAATCCTGTCGCAGTGACTATCATCAATCATCGGAAAATTGGCCAAGCCGGGGATCGAACCAGCGACCTCCTGTTCTCAAGTCCTGTATGCTACCGACTGAGCCTACGGGGCTTGGCTCATATCCAATCAAAGACAGAAACCAAAACTTGAACTATTTTTAATTTTGTCGTCTGTAAATGCTTTCAATTTGACAGCGTCCAAAATTTTGTTCTTTGGTAAAAAGTTAGATAGTCGCATTGACAAGTTGCCATCTAAAAACTTGAAGAAAACCATTTTAAAAACAATATGGCGATAGGAGAAATTACTCAAATAGAAAAAATACCTCTTTGTCACATTTTTCCCACATGTAAGAAGTAATAAATGCGTTTTTCACGTGGATTATTAATATTTTACAGAAAGGTTCTCAAAGTTATCTGCTGTAATTTTTTTTTCCTGGAAGTAATTAGTTAAAACTTGACTATATTTAACACTGATGGGTATTTTCTAAAGTAACACTGAGGTTAAATGAAACACTGCCCTTTAACCTTTTTTCATACAGTCCCGAGTTTTCCCGACCTTGATAAAGAAGGCTTTTGAAAACGTTGCGGGAAAAGGAGAAAATGCTGGTAACCAGCATTTTCTCCTTTTCCCACTACGTTTTCTACCCTTTCGCAGACATTTTCCACCACCTAAGCTACGTTTAATTTGTCGCCTGTTAATGCTTTGGATTTGGACAAGTCCAAAATGTTTCCGTTTGGCATACAGGGTTAAATAAATACATGTACTCTTTTTAGTACTAACTATACAAAGTCGACCCCTCTGGATGTCTGAAAATACATTCCACATAAAAGCATTAAGATTCATTTATCTCACAGGCTTGACAAAACAAGCGGACGGTATATATCCAGGATCAGACTGCACGTTTTGTGCAGTCTCATCTTGGATCTCTACCATCCGCAAAAGTCCGTGTTTTCGACTGTGGCGCTTAAGGATTCAAGGTGCTAAAACTTTCCAGACTAATTAAATTTTACACCACCATGGCATCGACCTAGCACTTTTTTCACACTTGCAAAGCAGCTCAAAAATCAAGTTAAGTAATTTGCTCTTGCAGACGGCGTTTTGTTTATTATAGTAGCCGCTTTAAAAAAAAGAAAACATTGTGACGTCAAAGGAGTTGCATATGATTCTTTAGCCACAGTATTTTCACAAACATTTATTTACTTGAATATAAAGCTGATGATGCATATTTCAACTCTTTACCAAACGACAAAATGTTAGGTTTGTCCAAATTGAAAACTTTTGCAGACGACAATTTAAATGTGACTTAAAAGCTGAAATTTGTTTTTAGAAAGGTAGAAAACATTTTGGAAAAAAAGAGAAGATGCTGGTAACCAGCATTTTCTCCCTTTCCCACAATGTTTTCAGAAGGTTTTTTTTTTCTCTCTCCCATAGTTGTTAATAGTCGGGTTTAACATGACAGCTATATAGTATAGGCTTTAAATGACAGCTACAGAGTCTTCTGCTACAAACTGATAATCCCCTATGACGTAGATATATGTATCATAATACGAGCAGATTTCAAGCACAGTGTAATTTCTGTATAAAAAAAAACATTCGATGAAATTCAAAACTGATGAAAAAAATATCTTAAATAACATACATAATATATGAGCCATGCCCTGGCAAAAGGGGGCTTAATGAATCTCCTAGATGAATAATACTTAGCCAGTAATCACTCCATCATGAATCCATAATAGCCACTTTTTTTAAAAAAAACAACCGGCTTAATCACGAGGTAGACTGGTCCCTGGACATACAGAAAATTGACCAATAGCGAAAAGTTTCGGCCCAGGTCAGCCTGCGCGGACTGCGCAGGCTGACCTGGATCGATACTTTTCGCAGATATATTAAGCCCCCTTTTCACAGAGCATGGCTCATATATACTATGCATTCGTATTTACATGTCAAACATACTCGATTGTCTCAATGTAGTGGCTAGTTAAAAGACAGACTTGGAATTGTATTAGTTGCCAATTTAATTTTCTTTGACGTCTTGAAATTCCTATTGTCTGATGAGATATATATTTAATAAGTTATAAAAAATATGCATATCTCTTTGTTCTGGTCTATCCACTTTAAGTGAAAACCGGCTCAAAGTTTTTAAAGGAATACATTCCTGTGCGACCGACCTTGCAAATGTTCATTTACTTGCATCAAAGTATTAGGAGTATTCCCCTCAAAAGTCATCAAAGTATCACGAGTATTCTCCACAATAATCCATTGCTATCCATAGCGGATAGCCGTACTTAATTGTAAAATTAAACAAACTGTTTGATTCAGCGAAAGGTTTTTAATGGTAGTTTTTCGCATTCAGAGCAGGCAATTTAAATAGCAATAACATAACATAACATAACATAATCTCCATTCGGCATTAAATATACACATATTCATAGCCAATACAAATACAATAAGCACGAGATGCGAAAAGAATGTATGTAGATATACAAATTGAAAAAAAGTACGTGTCGGTAACACATGAAGTAATTCATGTTTTCCGAAGGAAACATGGGAAGACAGATACTGAATAAGTTAAAAAACAAATAAATGGCATGTTAACAGTTGGACTTCTAAACCTATCGGCTGCTAAGCGCGCCTCACTACAGTATTACAAACGATAGAATTTTGTATGATATATGTCGACAATGAATGATGTATGTAATTTTTCTTCTTCTTCTCCTTCTTTCAACTATTATAATTGTTGTAGTACTAGTATCATTATTATTGCTCATTTTTTTTTTTTTTTTTTTTTCATTATTAATGTATTCAAACTTTTTTTCAGTTTAAACAATTCCACTTTTATTATCTTTTAACACAGATATGCACACTAAATGACCAAAGCTGTCGATGCGCCATAAAACAACATTCATTCATTCATTCTTTTTTCAAGCACCCGATATAGTAAGTTAATAATGTACAATTTACAGTGTTTGAAGGTAAAGAAACTGTATAAATTGTCCCTTAGAAATTACTGTGAAGATTGCAATCTGTTATTTTACGGTCGGTCATAGTGTTCGTCGCTGGCAGAAAAATGAATTCTAACCATTTACAACACAATCCCGAGTTTTAACGATCCTGAGAAAGAAGCCTTTTGAAAACAATGTGGGAAAAGGAGAAAATGCTGGTAACCAGCATTTTCTCCTTTTCTCACAATGTTTTCGATCATATCAAAGACAAGTTCAGTCAATTGAGCCACATTTAAATTGTCGTCTGCAAATGCTTTCAATTTGGACCGGTCTAAAATTTTGTCGTTTGGTAAAGGGTTAAGAAGATAGAGCGACCTGGCAACAGACATTCACGTTCACAATACTTGCCATACTTTTAAATGGTATGATTGAAATCAAAATACATTTTTACACCCCCATTGTTTACTTTTGGTCGCTATTGGGGCTTTAAGATATTGTCTTCCCTCTGTCGCAAAAACTCTCTCGCCAAAAGAGGAACATGCGTGAATGCCGCGCTCGAGATCTTGTTAATACGAACTCGCTAGGATCCGTTCATTACGAATGCAGATTAGAAACGCACTGTGTTGAACGTTGCAACATGGAAAATAGGAAATTAAGAAATATTGCGACCGCTCAGTTTGACTACAAACTGGAAATCAAGATAAACCTTTATCTTTATGAACAATCTTTCTCTAATCACAGTGATGACTCATATCAAAGGGAAATTTACTTTGCACCCATTACTGCGCAGAAAATCAAATCTCAAGCAATGAATTTTTGGTTGTAAAACAAGTTCTAACGTGCATATTAACACTTAAGCTGCTGAATAAATGAGACGCAAATTTCTACTCAATACTAAAAGCCCAAACACTGTGGTTTCAAAGTTGATTTCACCGGAAAGAAAATACCGTATCGGACAGTGTAGATCAAAGATCAGACTGCACGTTCTGTGCAGTCTGATCTTGATCTACACTGTCCGCAAGAGGTCAGTGGGTCGCGATTAGCAGCTTAAGGGCTAAAGAATCTTATTGATTGCTTCATGGAACCCAAGACCAACCATTCTTAAGAACATTCTCGGCCTTGTTCTGAAATTCTTATTGGCTAAACCAATCAAGGGAAAAATTTGGCACGAAGATACAAGAATAATCATAGTTTGATAAAATATAAATGAAATGGGTTAAAAACTGACTGAAAACAAGTATAGATGTATCTTTAACGCTTAAAAAGAAACACAAACCAATCGGAATTTTGCAATTCAAAAAAAATTAAAAAATGGTAATTATCCCTCTTCCCTGTAATGGACTTTTCCTAGACTCGAAAACAGGTGACACAAACATGTTGCATGAAACACTCAACGTTCATGTTACAAGGAAAGTCATAAATTGTTCATTCAACACTGTTTTAGACTTTGAGTAATTGAATATTCCTTCTTGTTTAACGATGTCTACAGTTTGATTTCCCATGGCGGTTTTAACCCATAACCCACCTCGATACAGGCCATATATGGATTAATCTTAAAATTGTTAAGTATCGCATATACAAAAAAAAAAAGAAAATATGAAGGAAATGAGATGGCGTTTTCAATGTTATGGAAAACATCGTTAGAACTGGAGTATTTGTTTGTTACAAGCAAATGCTCCTTTTCCCACAATGTTTTTCAAAGCTGACACCTTCAGGGTTATACAATAGTCGTACTTGTTTTAGTGCTGGGCTGTTAAAACAACACAAAACATCATGGAATTACATTATCAGCTTTCAACATAGACTTATTGATCCTTGGGTTTTTTGGCTCATGTTATTAAAAAAGCTCCTGAAGGGTTTCTGTTTTCTGAACCAGTCAGATCATATGAGCCATACTCTGTGAAAAAGGGGTTTAAATGCGTCAAAAAAAAAAAAAAAAAAAGTATCGACCACAGGTCAGCCTGCGCAATCCGCGCAGGCTGACCTGGGGCCGAAACATTTTGCTGTTGGTCAATTTTCTTCATATCCAAGGACCAATGTATCTCATGATTCAGTCGGTTGTTAAGTAGAATGGACTTCAGGGATCCATGATTATGCGATGACTTTGTTAGTATAATGCATCAGGGAGATGAATTAAACTCCCTTTTGCCAGAGCATGGCTCATATATGGTAACTTAGTTACAGGTATATACAAGGTAGATCCCTGGCAAGGCTTGCACTAAAAGTAAAAAATACAATTTGAGCACGGAAGACTTTCAAATCCACTACAAATTATGGGGTGTGAAATATCTCTGAAAAGGAGGCTTAATGCATCTGCGATAAGTATCGATTCAGGTCAGCCTGCACAGTCCGCGTAGGCTAACCTGGGCCGAAACCTTTTGCTTTTGGTAAATTTTCTGCATGTCCAAGGACCATTTTACCTTAGGGTTCAGTCATTTGTTAGAGAAAACGGATTTTATGGATCCATAATTATGTGATGACTTGTATGGTACAATGCATCACGAAGATGCATTAAGCCCCCTTTTGCCAGAGCGTGACTCATATACAGTGATACTTTGAAAATAGATTGCAAGCGCATTCCAAATCGTTTATCATCAATACGAGTATGGTGGGTGGGGGGGGGGGGTCCTGCGCATTTAACTCTTTCTCTTTCGGAGCCAAATAAACAAACTCGGCTTCTTTTGAAGACTGTAAATGGAATCCACTGAGTTTCCGGAAGATTTTTATCATATAGGCTTGACCAAACAAGCGGAAGGTATAGATCAAAGATCAGACTGCACGTTCTGTGCAGTCTGATCTTGATCTATGCCGTCCGCAAAAGTCCCTGTTTTCGCCTATGGCGCTGAAAAGGTTAAGAACAACCTGGCAAATGGAATTTCGTCCATAAGCTGCACCCACACCTTGAAATAAACATGGCCGTATATATAGACATGCCAAAGCATGTGTCGTCTCTCGATGAAGCCAAATGTAAGTTTAACCCATACCCTACTAAATAAGAGAAATGAAATTTTCAAACCGCTATTAAGAACCCGAATAATGGTATTTCGAACTTACTTTTAGGGAAAAAAAAAATCTTCTTAACGTGCAGTGTAGATCCAAGATCAGACTGCACGTTGTGTGCAGTCTGGTCTTGATCTACACCGTCCGCAAATGGTCATTGAGTCGCGCTTAACAGGCTAAGGGTTAACAGACGCAAGAACAGGAAATGCATATTTCACTTCCTGTCGCTGACACTCCCTGTATTTTTATCATTGTAATCACTAGTTGTTTTTGAGTACTTAAATGGAAGTCAGAAAATTGGATTTCGAATGGGTATGGAGATGACATCTTTATCCGAACATAACGGTTACGTGCAGCCAGCATGCTAGACGTTTTAGGGTGAAATGAAGCATCCACTTTATCCCACTAGTATATTTTGCGTAAGACGGGGTTGGAAGTAAAGTAACATCAAAGGCTTCCGAAGTGTCATGATTAACCCTTTACCACACTATCCCGAGTTTTAACGACTCTGAAGAAAAAGCCTTTTGAAAACATTGTGGGAAAAGGAGAAAATGATGGTAACCAGCATTTTCTCCTTTTCCCACAATGTTTTCTAACTTCCAAAATTAAACTTTAATTTTTCAGTCACATTTATTTTGTCGTCTGCAAATACTTTCAATTTGGAGAAGTCTAAAGTTTTGTCGTTTGGTAAAGAATTAACCCTTTCCAAACGACAAAATTTTAGACTGGTCAAAATTGAAAGTATTCGCAGACAACAAATTAAAGGTGACCCAAATGACAAAATTTGTCCTAAATAGGGTAGAAAACATAGTGGGAAAAGGAGAAAATGCTGGTTACCAGCATTTTCTCCTTTTCCCACAATGTTTTCAAAAGGCTTCTTCCTAAGGGTCGTTAAAACTCGGGATTATGTGGTAAAGGGTTAACTGAAAGTCAGGTCCGGCCGGGTACCAGCCAGTGCTCCGCTTCCTACCAGGGCGTTACTCTAGCGCACTACTCCGCTTCATACCAGGGCGTTACTCTGAGTTCCTAGGGATGGGGGTGGGGGCTTGGCTGTTCCTCTTAGCCCTGGCCTCCTTTCTTAACCCTTAGAAATAAAACTTTCAAGCCGATAGTAAAAACCTTAATATTGCTTTTCCAAAGTTATTTTTTCAGTAAAAAATATCTCTTTATCGGACAGTGTAGATCCAAAGATCAGAGTACACGTTCTTTGCAGTATGCAAAAGGTCGCTGAGTCGCGCTTAGCAGCATAAGGGTTAAAAATCAATCTTGATCTGTTGATTAAAGACATGTGGAAGAAACTGGTGTTTCTTTAAAAAGAAGAAGCAACACTGGCTGTTTGCCGTCAAGATCAACGTACCTTTCGAAACCAAATCCTGGCGTGAAATTCAAGTAGAGAGCGTTGAGAAATAGCAAATAACAAGCATTATCCTTTTTTTTTTTCATTTCGTTTTGCGCTGAAGATTTAAAATTTACAATAAAGTTTTAAAAGTCGTGATGGTAATGCTAGAATGTGCGAAATACTTGTAAGCAAATGTCAAAAATACATGAAACACATGCATGCTCTGGCAAAAGGGGTCTTAATGCATCTCCGTGATGCATGATACCGAGTAAGTCATCACATGATCATGGATCTATAAAGTCCATCTTGTCTAACAACCGACTGAATCATTGATTCACCGAATAGATTGGTCCTTTGACATACAGAAAATTAACCAACAGCGAAAAGTCTCGGCTCAGGTCATCCTGCGCGGACTGCGCAGGCTGACCAGAGTCGATACTTTTCGCAGATGCATTAAGCCCCCTTTTCACAGAGCATGGCTCATATGCAGTTTTTCACTGAAAAAAAAAGAAGTTTAGCTAATGCCACTACACAGTCCCCCTTAACTCTGCTCTTTATTTCAACCATTTACTAAGCATTTCCATGTTTAACACATCTGAAGAAGACGACTTTTGATTACATTGTGAGAAAAGCAGATAATCCTGGTAACCAGAATGAGATCTATTCTTCATAGAAAATTCCCTATAGGCAACATTAAATTGACCCATGCTGTGTGAAAAGGGGGCTTAATGAATCTGCGAAAAGTATCAACCCAGGTCAGCCTGCACAATCCGCGCAGGCTGACCTGGGTCGAAAGTTTTCGCTATTGGTCAATTTTCTGTATGTCCTAGGACCAGTCTTACTCAAGATTAAAAAGTGGCTATCATGGATCCATAACTATGCGATGGCTTGCTCGGTATCACGGATCACGGATGTGCATAAAGCTCCTTTTTGCCAGAGCGCGGCTCAATTTAATTTGCGGTCTGCAATTGCTCTGAATTCGGACAAGTCTAAAATTCTATCGTAGTGCTAAATACTATTAAAGTTAAAGTAACAATAGCTGCGAAAATTAACAAAGCTGGTAATAAAATGCATTTAAAGTTAAGTATCATTTAACAGTATGGAAACGTTTGTGAAGATGAGAATCTGTTATTGTATGGTCGGTCCAGGCGTTATTCGCTGGCAGAAAAATTAATTTCAAAACTAGGTAAAAAGTTGCCGGGTCACTCTTTTGTCAACGTTCTGCCTGATTTTAAAATTCATTTTTCTGCCAGCGACTAACATTTAGACCGACCGAACTATAATATGTTGTCATCTTCACAATAATTTCCATACTTTTTAATGGTATAACTTAAACCTATATGCATTTTAGTACGGCATTGTTTACTTTTGGCAGCTACTGTGCCTTTAAACACTATTGTAATTAAGTACCATCGTAAGATAAACGTTTCTCGTATTGATTTACGGCACCATTTTCGGCATAAAGAAATCAGACAAGTTATTACCTCCGTCAAAAGCCCGTATATAGATCAGTGATTTGGCTGTGAATCTCTGACGGGGAGCACAAATATAGTCCATTAACATGGTCAAAAATGTACTGATTTTCTTAGAGGTTATTTAAGTGCAACAGACACTAGAATGGTCGTGGAAAACTGATAGACAGACAGACAGACGGACAAAAAAGACAGACGTTTGGGCCTGAAACATCCTCTTATCCGCTTGTAAAGCGAAACTTATAAGTACAACACATTTCTTAGTTGTTCAAGATTGTATTGTTGGAGCAAAAGGGGGTTTAATGCATCTCCGTGATACGTTATACCATGCAAGTCATCACATAATTATGGATCAATAAAATCCATTTTGCCTAACAACGGACTGAATCCTGAGGTAGAATGGTCCTTGGACATGCAGAAAAATTACACATACCAAAAAGTTTCGCTCCAGGTCTGCCTGCGCGGATTGCGCAGGCTGACCTGGATCGATACTTTCTGCAGATGCACTAAATTTATCATTTTTGTATAACGATACAAGAGGCCCATGATGACCCAAACTACTCTACTTAGCATTTTACTGGAAAGGAAATCCTGACATTTTTTTTTTAATAACTTCAATATAAACACCATGCAGGGGGTTTGAACCTACGATTAATAAACTTTTCAAGTAACACAGTATATCCAAATTTACTCTTATCATTCGAAATGACATCTTTGATCTATTATACCGTCGAATTATCAAGGTCGGACTTTGAATAGAAGAGAAAATCTTACATTACCATAAAGCAGTTCCCAAAAATTCCGTTAAAAGATTAAGTGTCACTAAAAAAACAGTTTATAGGAGTAAGAAGCCATTACATTTCTCAGATTAAACTATGAAGAAAGCCCGGTAAAAGAGGAGTATTATGTCAGTCAAGTATCCGTTTGTACACCATGTAGCAAGCTGTAGTGGTAAAGTGATATACCACAATCCAATATTCCTTGTTTAACTTTTGCCAAATATGAGAACATTTTTTTCGCTCAAAGACAGAGGCTCAAAGATAGCAATTTCGAAGCCAATATACAAACATTTGAGCCATGCTCTGGCAAAAGGGAGTTCATACATCTCTGTGACGCATTATACCAAGCACGTCGTCATATGATCCATACATCCATTTTGTCTAACAAGTGATTAACCCTTTACCAGACGACAAAATTTTAGCCTTCTCCAAATTGAAAGCATTTGCAGACGACAATTTCAATTTGGCTAAAATGGTGCAATTTTTCTTTGATAGGGTAGAAAACATTGTGGGAAAAGGAGAAAATGCTGGTTACCAGCATTTTCTCCTTTTCCCACAATGTTTTCAAAAGACTTCTTTCCCAGGGGCGTCAAAAGGCGTCATTGTGCGGTAAAGGGTTAAGTCGTGAGGTATACTGAGCTCGTATTCACCAACCATTCTTAAGAACGACCTTAGTCTCGTTCTCCAGAATTTTCTAAATTTGAAAGAAACACAACTTCTGATTGGCTAAACCATTTGACTTAGCCAAGCAGAAGTTGTACTACTTTCAAATTTACACAATCTTGGAGAACAAGACTACGTAATGTTCTTAAGAATGGTTGGTTTAGCCAATTAGAAGTTGAGTTACTTTCAGATTTACACAATCTTGGTTTGGTTTAGTTTGTATTGGAGTTTAACACCATTGTAACAGCTTAGGTCATATCATGGCGGTCAGCGACGCACCTATGTGCTTCCTGGCTTTCTCACACCAGTACTGACACAACTTTCTTTCCAAAGCCACTGACTACTTTTCTCACATACATCAGAGATGAGAGGCGAAAAATCGCCGGAAAGAAAGTTTGCCTCAACCGGGTATCGAACTCGCAACCACCAGGTCACGAGTCCGACACGCTAATCACTAAGCTACCCGGGCGGGCTACACAATCTTGGAGAGCACGACTAAGAATGTTATTCAGAATTGTTGGCAAATACAGACCCTGGTCCTTGGCCTGCAGAAAATTGACCAATAAGGAAATTTTTCACGTCAGGTCAGCCTGCAGATTCATGGCTCATAATATATATCTTTGAAAAGGGACACTGTAGATCCAAAAGCGGACTGCACTTTATATGTTGTCTTGATTTCGATTAACACTGTCCACAAAAAGTAAAAAACAATATAGCTTGAATGACACTTCAATGACTGATTGTAAGCGCCTTTGTTACAGAACACGATACCAACGGCCTCTATGGACAACACAGATCGAGGCCGAAAGGTACAAACTGCCTGATCCTGGATCTACTCTATTCTTACAAGATTCTGTTCATAACAGCTTAACGATGAAACCTAGTATTTGATCGAACCTATACGCATCTTGACCAAAACAACTTCAAGCCTCAGCTGTTCAGCTGCAATAAAAACAAATCACCCGCCTGAGTATTTTTGATAAGAGACCTATTATATAAAGAGAGTTTTAAAAAAAATCGTCTGGAGTGGAGAACTATTAAAATAATGACGGAATATTGACCGTTTAGCATAAAACAAGATATTCAAAGGTATCGGACACATCAGATCACTGTACAGTACAGTGTGGCGCTATCCCAACGTAAAAACGCGGACTAAAATCCGAGACAGTGCGATAATCTCTCGTTAGGAGCAATAGGTCATGTTCCCACAATGTTTACAAAAGTCGTCAGCTTCAAGAACAATGACCGAAACGTAATTATAAACAGTTCATTAGAAAATACACTAAACTGCGAGGCACTGCCCGAGAGTTGTAAAGCACATGAATCCACTCTGACGCTTTGTTATAGTTTATTCTACGTAAAACAGGCGACTTTGAAAAACGTCCGAGTCTCACAAGGAAAATAAAAAATGAATCCTGACTTAGTAAATTAATACATTTGAAAACATTTTGGCAAAAGGAGAAATTGTTCATTAGTTACAATTTTGGTTTAGCCACAATATTTCCAATATTTTTCCAGTGATAACTGAACTCGAACTAAAAAAAAATCCCGTTCTGTCAATGGTAAAACGTCAACACGTATATGAAAATGAAAATATTGGTGAAAAAAGAGAAATTACCCGTAACGACCAATTTCTTCTCTTGCAACAATATTTTCGAAAGCAGTCCAATGCAAAAAGGGGAAAAATCGTAAATCAACAGTACTTTTCCAAATTACTAAACACACAAATTTCGACACTCTTTTCAAAGTATAATGAAGCACTATAGCACAGGTTTCATTATGACCTTTCGTTATAGCTTACTCACGTAAGTGCCAAGACGATAATTTAAAATGAAAATATTGTTGCAAAGGGAAATATTGCTCGTAACGAGCAATTTCTCCTTTGCAACAATATTTTCGAAAGCAATTCGATTCAGAAAAATCGTAAATCAAAAATATATTCCGAAATTCCAAACACACACGCCATCGAGTCACTGCACAAGAGATATAAACGCTATCCCAAAGGATTCATTATGTCGTTTCGTATTATAGCTTACTAACGTAAGTGTTCATACGCTAACTCAAAATGAAAATATTGTTACAAAAGGAGAAATTGGTCGTAACGAGCAATTTCTCCTTTCTCAACAATATTTTCGAAAGCGATCTTTTGAAAAAAAAATAAATAAATGAATTCGTATAGCAACAATATATTAAAAAATACCCAACACACAAACCTTCAGGATACTGCACAAGAGATGTGAAGCCCTATCCCACTGGATCTGTTATGACGTTTCGTTATAGCTTACTGACGTTAAGACGCTTATTTAAAATTAAATAATGTTGCCAAGGGAGAAATTGTTTGTTACGAGCAATTTCTCCTTTTGCAGCAGTATTTTCGAAACCAGTCGTACAGCAACAATATATTCCAAAATACCAAACACACAAACCATCGAGACACTGTACACGAGATGTGAAGCGCTATCCCACTGGATCCATGATGACGTTTCGTTATAGCTTACTCGCGTGTAATTATTCTACGTTTTCTAAATCAATGCGTATAAAAAGTGCCCGGGGAATTGTGAATATTGTAAATTGAATAAAAGGTTTTCATGGACAGGCACCGCGAATTTAGATCTTTATTTATCCCTCCAATAGATCCGTGTCATTTGGGAAAATGCAACGCGTTAACAAACCCTTCAGTCTGTCATACGCTTCTGTTGATGTATTTTTCAGAAGCGCAGACCAAAATCAGACAGCACATAAATGTGGAATGATCTTGGTTCCTATATAAGAGGTGTTCGTGGACAAGCACGGCATATTTAGATCTTTATAAACCTCCGATGTATCCTGGTCATTTTGGGAAAGTGCAACGTGTTAACCAACCCTTCATTCTGCCATACGCCTCTCTTGGTGTCTGTTGCGGGAAGTGAAACCAAGATCATAATGTACATACAAGCAGTTTGATCTTTGTTCATATAAAAGAAGGTTTCAGAGACATTTACTGCGTATTTAGTGGTATGTCTGCTTCTCCGACAGATCCGTGTCATCGGGGAAAATGCAACCTATTCACACCATTTGGGCTTGCTGAATTTGTCGTCTGCAAGTGCTTTCAATCTGGACAAATCAAGAATTTCGTCATTTTGTAAAGAGGTACTCGTAACTAACTCATCATTCTGCTATACGCTACAGTACAACTGAGATGACGTATATTGGCTGGACGTGTAGATAAAGATCAGACTGTGTATACGTGCAGTTTGATTTTGGTTCATTGAATTAAGTTTCGCGAACGCGTCGGGATATTTAGATAGTTAGGATTTATATTTTCATAGAGAATGCAACTTATTGACACGATTACGTTCCGAAATAAATTTGCTTTGTTGTGTTTGTTGGAGATTTTTTACAAGCACTTCGCACAATAATCTTCCCAAGCCACTGGCTGCTTTCCTGCACAACCATTGTCGAAACAATGATCAACAATGAGAGAGGTATGAATCCTGTCGCAATGACTAGCATCAGTCCTTGGAAAGGAATCGATAATATGAGGATTCGAACCAGCGTCCCATCTGGTTTCAGATCATGTGCGCTACCGACTCAGCCACTGGGCCCGGCGAAACAAATTTGGAGTAAATGAATTAAATATGAATTGCGGTAAAATGCGTTACTGCAGCTGAAATCATTGTGATGAAAGGAGAAATAGCTTCAACGAGCAACTTTTGAAGCTTTTCTTTCCAAGGTAGTCTGCTGTTGAACAAACTACGTCATCTACAGATAATCAATGGATAAACTTTAGATGTCTACTCGTATATAGTTGAAACTATTGTGCCTTGAAGCTGCATCATCATCATTTTTTTTTTTTCTTTGACTGAATGCAAATTCAAAGAAAACCTTTTGATGTTGAGTTTCAAGGCTGCCGTTTGAAGCAGTGTTCAATAGCATGGATAAAGATCAATCAACATGAACTGTGATGTCTGATCTTATCTTCAGTCTTTGCTATAACACGGATAGCTGTGAGTAACATCTCAGTTACCAATTTCTCTCCTCCATGTGTAACTTAAACTTGTCGACTTTTCCAACGGGGAAAAAGAAAAATACTTAATAAAAGTAAATTTATTAGCTAATATTCATTGGAAGACAGTCTGACAAAAAAGGGATAAACTGGTCAAAATCGTTAAACTTCTCCTTTACTTGCAGGGTTTTCAAAATTAATATGTTGCATATAGAAGAATCAGTGCATTTTACTAAGGGTATTTCTATGAAAGAGAAGGGTCAAGTGAGAAACATGAAACCATAATTAATCCATAACTGTAAAAGTTCTGCTTTTAGTGCCGTGCACTTTAAACTTCGGAAAGCATTGTTGGAAGAATGATGCTTGAAACACTGCTCGTATTCCCAACATTGTTTTCCATACAATTGAGAAAAAAAAGTATGCTCCTTTCATTTGATTGTTTCGTTACAATATAAAGGTTTTTTTTAATTGCTACATGTGGATGCAGCATGTGGGTGCACCCACTCAAAACTTCTTAGCGTTTGGAAGTGCATGAAAGATATAAAAAACCTGCAGTATTCAAAAATCTTTTCAAATAGGTTCATAATTGAGAACAGATTACTCTACGCATATGCACTTTCCACATGCGCCTTACCAATCAGTGCTTCGAGCGTTTTTATTGTTAGTGAATAAACAGTCTGTACAGTAACGGGTTAAATACTGTAACAAACCGATGTGCCCAACATTCGCATGGGGGAAAAGCCAAGAATGCATTTAAATTCTTGAATTGAGCCATGCTCTATGGAAAAGGAGCTTAATACATCTGCAAAAACTATTGATCCATGTCAGCCAGCGCAGACAAAGGTCGAAACTTTTTGCTTACGGTATTTTTTTATTGCATGTCAAAGGACCATTCTACCGCAGGATTCAGTCGGTTGTTGGACTAAATGGATTTTATGGATCCATAATTATGTGATGACTTGCTTGGTATAATGCGTCATGGAGATGCATTAAAGTCCCTTTTGCAAGAGGATGGCTCATTTATCTGTATAAAGTGGCCTATAATTCGTAGACGGGATTAAGTCCTTTACTTCCGGTCGAAAAGCAAAACTCTAACAGGCTGAACACCTGGCCTAAAGGCTTTAAAAAAATGTATAAAAGTATTGCTTATGTACATTTACTACAAATTTCAATACCATACTTGAATATTTAGTCATTTGCATGACGAAGGCAAGACCAGATATCATGACTATGCATTCGATTGGCTGAGACAGAACTTCTCAGCAAATCAGATAGCTTGTATTGTAATTTATAGGTAAACAGATATGGCAATATTTCGAAAGATGTAAAGAAATTATATCAGCCAACTAAAAGATCATTTTACTAATAAAAGTGAAAAAGCATTCTATGTCTTACATATTTCTTTGAGATAGATAAAAATGTCAAAGTCCACAAGCTGTAAGTCAGTATAATAGCATAGAACATTTGATTTTACACTGAGTCCATTCCGTTCACTAATTTTTGAAATTTTATGTACAAAACAACGTCGAAATTTAACTGTTCAGCTGGGTCCGTATTCACGAACCATTCTTAATTGCATTCTTGCATTCTTAGCCTTATTCTAGATTCTAGAAAGTAATACAAATTCTGATTGGCTAAACCATTCGGTTTAGCCAATCAGAAACTATGTTCATTTGAAAAGGTACAAATCTGATGAACCATTCTTAATTGCATTCTTGCATTCTCAGTCTTACTCTAGATTTTAGAAAGTAACACAATTTCTGATTGGCTAAACCGCCCGATTTAGCCAATCAGAAACTGTGTTCCTTTGAAAAGGTACAGGGTGGTCCAATAAAATGTGAACAGTTGTGTGGGCTTGTCATTTCCAGGAAAATTCACATTCCTTTCTGAACTTCAGGTGAATTGTAGCTGAGACATTAGATTTTTGTTTCCAAGCAACAATGGATCCAGCAATTCGATATTCAGTGCAGGAGAGGATCAAGATCATGGAGGCCTATTTCGCAACTAAGTCACTCATCCAAACACAGAGACAATTTCGTAGAGATTTCCCTGGCAGAAATGCTCCAACCAGAGCCACTATTCTGCGCCTCTTGAATAAATTTAGGGAAAGAGGAAGTGTTCAGGATAAGAATCAAGGTCACAGTGGACGACCAAGGTCTGCTAGGACTGACTCCAACATCGACAATGTGAGAGAACATTTGGCAATGTCCCCAAGGAAATCCACAAGACGTTTGTCGCAGGAGACTGATCTGTCCAGGACATCCGTTATGAGGATAATGCACCAGGACCTTCACATGTTTCCGTACAAAATACAGATTCTGCAAGCTCAGACTGCTGCAAATAAGGCAGAGAGGCTTGCATTTTGTCAGAGCATCAGTCGGCGAATTGAAGACCACTCTAACTTTCTGGACTTGATTTTCTTTAGTGATGAAGCACACTTTCACCTTAGTGGACATGTTAACAAACAGAACATGCGATTTTGGGCCCAGGCCCAACCTCATGAACATGCGCTTAGGCCACTGAGTGTGGAGAAGGTCTCAGTGTGGTGTGCCATAGGGCGCAATGGCATAATCGGACCGTACTGGTTTGAAGATGATAATGGACGTCCAGTAACGGTGAACACTGAGCGATACGTTGAGATGATGCGGAGGAAATTCATTCCAGCTCTGAGACGAAAGCGTGGGGTTGACATGAATACAGTGATCTACCAGCAGGATGGGGCAACACCGCATACCTCCAATGTCTCCCTAGAATACCTCCGCCATTACTTCCCCGGAGATAGACTGATCTCTCGTCGCACGGACAACCCTTGGCCTGCTCACTCCCCAGATCTGTCTCCTCCAGATTTCTTCCTCTGGGGGTACTTAAAGGAAAGGGTTTACCACAACAATCCGCAGACAATAGATGCACTAAAGGAAAACATTCGTCGTGAAATCAGGAGAATTCCATATGAGATGTTGGACAGAGTTATCAACAACTTTAATGTCCGTGTCGCAACCGTAATTCAGAGACGAGGTGCTTGGATTGAACATCTGATTAATTATTGAACTGCGCCCAGAAATGGTGTTGTGAGGAAGGAAAAACAGTGCCATACAAAATTTTCATCTTTGTATGAGATGTTTCAGGTGGAAAAAATGACGTGGAAACCATGCAGTAGAAATCACAGACCTTCAAAACTGTTTACATTTTATTGGACCACCCTGTACAAAACTGTTGAAATTTAGACCAAGCATGCTATCAATAATGGTTGGTGAACAAAGGCTGAGGTCTTTATTACTGGCTAAAAATATCCATTTTACCTAGTTAGCAATCTAACAGTTAATGTATAAGCTATTGGCATTCGAAAACAAAGAGGAAAAGCCCATTTCGGTTAAATACTGCTCCGAAACACTAATGGAGAGATCAACAAAAGTGATATGTACGGCAAATAGTCTCGCGGGAACACTCAAACCCGCTCTTCTCTAAGTTATGATGGAATTTTGCAATATCGTTTATGGAGATAAAAACATTTTATTGTGAATAATGTTAGAGCATATCAGGGTCATGTAACGATCTAGTCAGGCTGCATTGTACAACATATTGATATTGATTAACCTAAAGTGGAATATTGATTGCTAAAAAGCAGGCTATTGATTAATTTAGAATTTGAAATATACTTGAACTGAAATGTTTTTTTTTTTTAATTCAAGTCTTCACCAAGTGGAAAATCATCATCATCATCATCACCATCACCATCATTTTTTTCTACATTATTACTACTACTACTACAAATATTAAGGCTGCTACTTCTACTGCTGTAAGAAACAAGTGCTCCCTTTCTTACAAAATCTTCAAAAGCAGTCTAAATGAGAATGGTGATAAAATCTGCTTTATACTTTAATTGTAATGGATCACTAACGTAAAAAAAGTTCACAATGATGCTGCTGCTATTACTATTACGACTACTACTACCACTGTAGAACTGCTGCCTCTCTCACAAATTCTTCAAATGCAGTCTTTACCCTTAACCTGCTAAATGAATTAAAACTTTCAAGTCGATAGTAAAAACCCAAGTATTGTTAATAGGTTTTTTTGGGGGGGTGGGGGGGGGTGGGGATATCTCCCTATCAGACAGTGTAGATCCAAGATCAGACTGCACGTTCAGTGCAATCTGATCTTGATCTACATTATCCGGAAAAGGTTCTTGAGTCGCGCGTAGCAGTGTTAATAATAAGGGAGAATTCATATTTGAAATGGAATTTGTTATCTGACAAGTAATCGACAATGATCACGGTCTAGACAAGTCAATCCCATATTCAAACATGTTATTTATTGCGATTCGAATACAGTTTTAGGGATTTCAAACATTTCCCTACGGACAGCATTATCTATTATGCGTACGACAGGAGGTTTCTATTTAAATATATAAATCATGGAACTCTTTTCCTGGTGGTCTCATAAATTACCAAGCATCCAATACATCTAATATATACTGTATCTCTGCTTGTTAACGAAAGTAAAATAAGTTTTTTTGGGCGAAGCTGAATGTGTTGGCTTTTGACCTACTTTTTGGTACTGATAAAAATGAATAAATAGAAATTTGTGATTGGTCAAATATGTAGACATGTTTATTCCAAGGGCCCCTGTGGTAAAAATGTAGACACGTTTATTCTAAGAGCCCTTGCCTATATGCTGGCAAATTTACGCCGTCTTTTTTAAAGATATTTCTTGTTTTTAATTGTTTGTTTTGGATTTTATGCAGTTTTTTAATGGTTTTTAGTTATTTCAAAAGTGCAAGTGCACATGCATTGGGGATAGGAGAAAACCTGTTTAGGTGACTTATTAGAAAGATAATCACACTAAATTCATGCACGTTCATTCCATCCAGGACATATTGGTTTGCGATTCCTAGTCTTCTCATAACGAATATGTTTATGGTTTCTTTTTTCAGTTTGTCTGGTCTCATAAATTAAACCCCCTCTAATCTATCACTCAGTTCATCAACAGAAGTAGATCTACACCTGCGTTGAAGTAGATCTACACTTGCGTTGAAGTTTGTTTCGTTCTGAAAAAAAGATACAATCACTTGCAGAATACCAGTTTCAAAACCATGAACACAAAGGGAGTGTTTTCCTTTACACTGTCTATATTATCACTGATATTTTCATACAATACAGTTTCTTTAGTAAATGGATTAGTTCATGAACGAGTTCATCTATTATTAGTTGTACGGGTTGGTGGTAGGGCACTTGGAAAATCGTTCACGACTGTGGCGAATCATGTCTCCACCTGGCTTTCCGCGGGGTGGGGGGGGGGGGGAGGGGGTTACATGATTCGGCAAAGCCGTGAGCAACTTTCCAAGTGCCCTGCCACCTGACCGTACAACGATTTCTTGGCAAAAGTAAATGATTATTAGTTGCTTCAAATCATAAAAAGAATCGAATGCTCTGTGAAAAGGGGGCTTAATGCATCTGCAAAAAGTATCGACCAGGTCAGCTTGCGCAGTCCGCGCAGGCTGATCTGGGCCGAAACTTTTCGCTATTGGTCAATTACATGTAATTTTTCATGTATGTCCAAGGGCCAGCCTTCTCCATGATTCAGTCCGTTTTTAGACAAAGTGGATTTTATGGATCCCTGATTTTGCAATGCTTGCTTGGTAGTTGATACAACGCATCACGGAGATGCATTTAGCCCCCTTTTTGCCGGAGCATGGCTCATTAATATATCTGAGTTCCAGTGAATTGTATTATAAACCGTAGAAAGAGTTGATACATTCGTCTAAGTCAACTATTGCACACCATCGAGTTATGCTCGGAAAAACATGTCGGTTGTACACCGTTATTGTCTTAACCCTTTACCACACAATCCCGAGTTTTAACGACCCTGAGAAAGAGGCCTTTTGAAAACATTGTAGGAAAAGGAGAAAATGCTGATAACCAGCATTTTCTCCTTTTCCCACAATGTTTTCTGTCCTTTTACAGACAAATTTCATTACATGATCCGTATCTAATTTGTCGTCTGCAAATGCTTTCAATTTGGACAAGTGTAAAATTTTGTCAAGTGGTAAAGGGTTAATGGGAGATTCAAAATTTCTAATATTTATCGGCCACAGGGTTGGTAGATACAGGGGAGCACATACAGACATCATTATTGAAAACTCAGACAAAATAATCATAGAACAAGCCCAAAATGTCAGTTATAAAAAGACGTCATTCGTTATCTAACCCTTAACCCCTATCCTGCTACATGAGTTAACTCTTTAACAAACGACAAAATTTTGGACTGGACCAAATTGAAAGCAATTGCAGACGACAAATTAATTGTAACTGAAATTATTATTTCTGTATTGGATAGGGTAAAAAATATTGTGGGAAAAGGAGAAAATGCTGGTTACCAGCATTTTCTCCTTTTCCCACAATGTTTTCAAAAGGCTTCTTCTTCAGGGTCGTTAAAACTCGAGATTGTGTTGTAAAAGAGTTAAATAAAACTTTCGATCCGATTGTAAAAACCCGAATACACTGTAATGATATGCCAAACTTAATTTTTGGAGAAAAAATATCAGTGTAGATCTAAAAGCAGACTTCACGTTCTTTGAAAATTAGTTAGCAAATCGCGCTTAGCAGCCTAAGGGTTAAACCGCTTAATTATATGTTGTATTGGCTGAGTAAGTAAAAGTTACCAAATACCCTACCAAGGTCAAGGCCAAACTTTCTGACACGATATAGGACCGTGTATCTGTTTTCTTGGAAAAGCAACCATTAAAGTAAGAAAAACTGCCAAAACTAATCAAATCGGATGTTAAAGTGCATTTCAATTTAAATTTATACCATTTAAACGTATGGAAATTATTGTGAAGATGATAATCTGTAATTATACGATCGATCCCAGAGTTAGTCGCAAGCAGAGAAATTAATTTCAGATCTAGGTTAAAACCTGCCAGGTTACTCTGTCAGTTGTTTACTTTTAAGCCCACTTTTAAAATTCATTTTTCCATCAGCGACTAACACTTGGGCCGACCACACAATTACATACTTTTAAATGGTATGATTGAAATTAAAATGAGCCATGCTCTTTAAAAAGGGGGATGAATGCATCTGCGAAAAGTATCGACTCAGGTCAGCCTGCGCAGTCCGCGCAGGCTGACCTGGGCGGAAACTTTTCGCTATTGGTGATTTTTCTGGTTGTCCAGGGATCAGTCTACCTCACTATTCAGTGGGTTGTCGGACAAAGTGGATTTCATGGACCCCTAATTATTTGATGTCTTGCATTTTCTCCTGTTCCCACTGTATATGCCAAGCCCCCGTAGCTCAGTCGGTAGCGTACAGGACTTGAGAACAGGAGGTCGCTGGTTCGATCCCGGCTTGGCCAATTTCTTTCCGAGGATTGATTATAGTCATTGCGACAGGATTCATTCTTCTCTCACCGCTGACCATTGTTTCGACGATGGTTATGTGGGAAAGCAGCCAGTGGCTTGCAAAGAATATTGTGCGGAGTACTGGTAAAAGAAACTCCTGGAAAGCATGGATAGGTGCACTGGCCGCCGTGATATAATTGAAATATGGTTGAAAACGGCATTAGACACCGTACAATCAATCAATCAATCAACCTTTTCCCACTATGCGTTCTGACTTTCCATAAATTTATTTATTTATTTTTTAAGTCATCTGTATTTCGTCTCTTGTAGATATTTTCAAATTGTTTGATACAGAGTTCATGAGTAAAATAATGTGTTAGATGCTTTGTAATCCATCAGAAATATAGTGCCAATAATTCAAGATCTAAAGAAAAATCTCTTTTTCCCACAGTATTTTCTCTATTTCTAAAAACAAATTCAGTCATTTCAGCGGATTTAGATTTGTCGTCTGCAAATGCACTCAAATTGGACAAGTCTAACATTTTGTCGTCATGAAAAGAGGAAAGAACAGAGATCAATCCTTATAAAAGAGCTTCCGGTTTCCTAAATCTACTATCTAAACACACAACCTCAAGACTAATTTACAAATTAATTTTCGTTATGCCATTTTTTACTGTAAGAAATTAGTTTCGCGGTACGAAAATATTTATACTTGCGATTTATTGTCAAATATCCTCATTTTCGTAAATAATTTACAACATCTCTCCATGGGAGGCCAGTTACAAAATGTACCTCATAATTCATACCAAATGAGTCATGCTCTGGCAAAAAGGGGTATAATGCGTCTACGATACATGATACCAAGCCAGTCATCATATGATTATGAATCAAATAGGTCCATTTTGTGTAACAACCCATCGAATCATGAAGTATTCTAGTCCTTGGAATTGAAGAAAATTGGCCAATGGCAAAAAGTTTCGACCCAGGTTAGCCTGCGCAGATTGCGCAGGCTGACCTGGGTCGATACTTTTTGCAGATTCTTTTCACATGGGTATAGCTCAAATATCTTCACGTTTAGCAGGGGAGTAGATCCTAAGTGACACAAAATATGATCCTAAAAACCGTTCAAAATGAAATTTATGATTCGCCAACAAATCTGAGAAAAAAAGTAAAAAAGTTCAAATGTGTTGATTCTAGTTTGAATCTCAGCCTTTTTTTTTAAATCTATCTTCAGAGTTGATGGGTCTAAACCTTAATTCCGAGACTGGCCTTCTGATTGGATAACTGGACAAATTTCTGTGGCAATGGCAATGTGGGTCAAATTATCTCGCCTGTCAGATAAAGACTAAAGGTAACCAATTAACAGACTGTCCTTTTACCTGTAATTCTTTGTTTTTATCCTTAATTTCTCTAGGGATGTTACGATAAATATGAACCATGCTCCATGAAAAGGGGGCTTAATGCATCTGCGAAACGCATCGACCTAGGTCAGCCTGCGCAGTCCGCGCAGGCTGACCTGGGCCGAAACTTTTCGCGATTAGTAATTTTTTTGTATGGCAAAGGACCAGTCTAAATCATGATACTGTCGGTTGTTAGAAGAAGGGGCTATTATGGACCAGTAATTAAATGATGGCTTGGTTGGTTCAATGCATCACGAAGATGCATTAAGCCCCCTTTTGTCAGAGCATGGCTCATATATACGATTTATGATGATATTTAATGTTCCCGTGCAATTTCAAAGCAAATTCCGTTCTCATTCACCAGAAAAAGCGAATCCATTGATTTGTAAAACAATCTGACCAGATTTAGTTTAGATATTACATCAAAAATATAACTGTGTAGTGCAAGAAAAACCAAGTAACCCCCTTATCAGGACCAATAAAGTAGTGAAAAGAAATCAAGGGAAATAACTGAAGAATGCTTCCCCCCCCCCCCACCCCACCCCCTCGTATTGGAGGTTAAGCGTTGAACCTAGATAATGATTATCTCGGAGTACTTCGGGTTAGTTTAGAACATTGCTCTATTTATAACTGCACTTTACGTCATTCATATCAGCCATGATCTACGGAAAAAGGGGATAATTAATCTGCAAAAAGGATCGACCCATGTCAGCCTGCAGACTGACCTGGATCGAAACATTTTGCTTTTATTTAATTTTCTGCATTTCAAAGGGCCACTATAACTCAGGATCCAGCCGATTTTTAGACGAAATAGATCCATACCATGTGATGACTTGCTTGAAATAGGGAATTACGAAAATATATATATATGAGCCATGCCCTGTAAAAAGGGCCTAATGCATCTGCAAAAAGTATCGACCTGACCTCCTGCGCAGTCCGCGCAGACTGACCTGGGCCGAAACTTTTTGCTATTGGTCAACTTTCTGCATGTCAAAGGACAAATCTATGTCATGATTCAGGCTGTTGTTAAACAAAATGGATTTTATGGATCCCTGCTTGGTACCATGCAATATGAAGATGCATTAAGCCTCCTTTTGCAAGAGCATGGTTCATATGCATTTAACCCCCCTTTTGCCAGATCCCCAATCACTTATATTTTCTGTTTGTGGACGGTTACATTCTAGGCTCTATCTGCTGTATAAGTTTAAGTTTCTGTATACACAGATATTATTAATGTGTTGAAAGTGTTAGCGTATTTTGATGCGAATACATGTAGATAGTTGTTTAGGAGTATTTCGGTTGAAATGTTGGATGGGACATTCTGCAAACTGTCTATAGAATGTCCAATGTAAAAAGACGAACTCTGTGCGGACATCTGACATCAAACATCGTAAAAAATGGCAGGCGAACAGGTAATCGGAACAACGAAATGTAATATTAAGACTAGGGCTTTGATTTTAAAGATTCATTCTTACAGCTGGAGATAAAAAAAATACATATAAAATGTGAAAGACTGTAGAATGGTTCAGTATTGGTCAACTGTGTAGATATGGGACAATTACCGATATATATGGTGTAAGGGAAAACTATATATATCGGAAATTTTCGATTTGAAACCCTAAATTTCACAACAGTGATTTCTTTGAAGGCCTTCAGAAAATGAAATGCATTTTTTATGCGTTGAAATCTATGCAACTTTGCAACCGTCAGGGTCAACATTTGGCACGAAAATACAAAAATGATTATATTTTGATAAAATAAGGGTGAAATTGGTTAAGAGCTGGCTGAAAACGAGTATAGATGTATCTTTAAATCCAAAAATGATTTGAAAAAAAAAAAACCACATTAGAATACCAGAAAAGTCAATATGTGACGTCATGCCACTTTGCCTGGAACCACACTGTTGCAATATTGATTGATATTTTGCGGATCTATTTGCACATTTCGGAAATTACTTCCAATTTCAGTTTATTGAGGCAATTAACTCGGTGCAGAGAGACTGTTTAGCTGATCATTTATCTTTTTAACAGTCACTTAGACAATTATCGTCCAGCGTATGATTGTGATTCAGTGTTTTAACCCTTCGGCTACTAAGCGCGACTCAATGACCTTTTGCGGACAGTGTAGATCAAGATCAGACTGCACAAAACGTGCAGTCTGATCTTGGATCTACACTGTCCGATAAGGACATATCTTTCTCCGAAAAAATATCTTTGAAATTGCAAAGTTTGGCTTTTACTACCGACTTGAAAGTTTTACTTCACTTACCCAGCAGGATCGGGATTAATCTTTCACCAAACTATCCCCTTTTTCATGACCCTGGGGCAAACAAAAACATTTGAAAACATTTTTGGAAAAGGATAAATGCTGGTTACCAGCATTTTCTCCTTGTCCAACGATGTTTTCTTCCCTTTCAAAGGTAAATAAGCACATGCTCTGCGGAAAGATGGCCTAATTTATCTACAAAACGTATCGACCCATGTCAGCCTGCGTAGTCCGGGTAGGCTGACATGGGCCGAAAATTGTTGCTATTTCTATATTTTCTGCATGTTAAAGGACCATTCTACCTTTTGATTGAGTCGGTTGTTAGATAAAATTGATATTATGGGTCCATAATTATGTGATGGCAGGCTTGTTATGACACATCACGGAAATGCATTAAATAGCGCTTTCCCTCTTTCTTTCCCCCCCCCCCCCCCCCCCCCCCCCCCATTATGCCAGAGAATGACTCAAATCTAATCATCTGATCAATATTTATCGGGTCGTCTGCATATGCGTTCAATATGGAAAATTTTAAAAAATGCAAAGTTTTGTCGTTTGGTGTAGCTTCAACATAGAGATGTTTTTGTCACATAACCTCCGTTGTTTTCAGTGTAATATGCCCATTACGAATTTTATACACATTTGATTTCAAAATTGTGTGACGTCATTTAAGACGTCAATTTGAACGTATTTCAGAGAAGTGAAGGCCTTTGATCTTTTATTTGTGACGTCATTTTGTACGTATTTCAGGGAAGAGAATGTTATTTTAATGGAAATTAACGCGTGTGCATAGATGGTTTTTCATCTTCTGATCTATGATTTGTGAAATATCGTTATGTAACAAAAGAATCTGACATTCTGACGTTGGCTTTTGACTTAAAATTTTATTAAATCCGTCTAAAATGTTACAAAGCTTGACAAAGACTCCTTAAGTAACATTTGTCTAGACTCGCTTAATAAAATTTTTATCTCAAGTGCCAATTTATGTCAGATCCTATATATCCCGTAGTACAGGAATAGCAGATTTGATGTACTCCTCACACACAGAGAGACAGTGATTGGCTATAAACAAAACTTGGATCAAAATTGGTCCGCTGCAAGACGAAATAAAAGATCTTTTCAACAAAATATTGATGGTAAGAGTCCTCATTGTTTCGCATACCGTTGAAAGATGACAATTTCAATTCGACTTACTTTTCAAGATTTCAATCATCGCTGGAAAAGTAGCAGTTGATGTGTCTGAAAACACATGTAGTAATGGGTTTCGGGATAAAGAATTTTGATCCCACGTTTTAACCTTTACCCTACTAAATAAGTTACCACTTAAGCTGCTGAATAAATGAAACACAAATCCCTATTCAATACTAAAAGCCCAAACATTGAGGTTTCAAATTTGATTTTGACGGAAAGAAAATACTGTATCGGACAGTGTAGATCAAAGACCAGACTACACGTTCTGTGCAGTCTGATCTTGATCTACACTGTCCGCAAAAGGTCAGCGGGTCGCGATAAGCAGCTTAAGGGTTAAATGACACTTTCAAGCCGATAGTACAACCTCAGTATTGTCATTTCAAAGTTATTATTATTTTCTTTTTTTTTTTTATGGGGGGGATACCTCACTATCGGACAGTGTAGATCTAAGATCAGACTGCACGTTCTGTGCAGTCTGATCTTGATCTACACTTTCCGCAAAAAGTCCTCGAGTCACGCTTAGCAGCCTAAGGGTTACGAAACAATAGCGTTAGCAACGTTTCCATATTGCCGTCATAGATTTACCCACAAATAGTCCTTCAGAGACCCGCAGAATGAACATGGCCACATTTTTCGCCAATCGAAAAACACTAACTATTTGTTTCAGCATACCAATACCAAGAAGGAGGTCAACACAACAAAATTTGCCAAAAAATTAGAAGTCTTGTTTCGAGCATGAAACGTGTAGGCACGCACTACTGTAACTTTTCTTCTTAGATTCTTGTGAAAAGATCTGCCTTCTTTAAACGCAGTTTCCATATAATACAGACAGTCTTGCGCGCGAGAGTATCTTGTTACCCATATTTGATACCCATTTGACGAATGTTTTACGATAATGTTCATCTACAATTCTAATATATTCGTAAGAAAGCAACTCTTCCCCGAGAGGGTTTGACAAATTGTACGAAATTTTGAAAGAATAACGAAAGGCAAGCCGTAACAAAAGTTCAGGGTCCGTATTTACAAACCATTCTTGAGAATATTCTTAGTCTTATACTCCAAGACTGCCAAAGGTCCTTGTGTCGTGCTAAGCAGCCCAAGGGTTAAGTAGGAAAGAGATACCAGACCGAAAGAAGGCATGATGTTAATAAGGACTCTGTCCAAAAACGCAAATAGATCCATCTACACGTATCGACCATTTATAAGTGTCATATGATACTGTTTAAAAAATCCGAATGTAAAATAAGTAGAACATTACGTGAGTCTTCCGGTTTCTCAATATTTTTTTCTTTTTTCTTTTTTCTTTTTCTAAAGAGAACCAGAATAGTAAACTTTCACTATAGGTTTTTCTTGGGGGGAAAAAGGGGGGTCACTTTCGTTCTTGTGGCAACAAGAGTTTACTAAGTTTTTAATTATCATTTTTTTCCCTTCAAGAATGAAGATAATAATAGGAATATTTGATTTGTTTAAGTTTGGCCAGTCGGATTTAGAGAAATTCTAAATGTAAGTGAACTCACGCAGACGAAAATATATGGGCACGCACAAAGGACGAAGGACAATGAAGGTCGCCGGCCTTCAGGCAATGGAGCTAAAAACAAACCAAACTAAGATTCTCTATCATCGTAAAAAGAGTACTTTTTAGACCTGAACGTCATTTTTTTTTTAAACTCTCTACCAAACGACTAAATTTTGGACTCGATCAAATTGAAAGCATTTGCAGACGACAAATTAAATGTTGCTTGAACGGTGGAATTTGTCTTTGTTATGGTAGAAAACATTGTGGGAAAAGGAGAAAATGCTGGTTACCAGCATTTTCTCCTTTTCCCACAATGTTTTCAAAAGTATTATTTAGGGATTGTGTGGTAAAGAGTTAAACAAGTTTTTGCCCTGATATTTTTGACCTCCCCTATCCAGTATACGTGGCTAATAAAGTTTACAAAAAAAAAAGATATTTTTGACATCTGAAATATTTATTCCCTTGGCGGTTAGCAGTTTATATTTATTTAAGTCATTATTTGGGGAAAGGGTGCTTAATGCATCTGCATGGACGAATTATACATTGCACGTCATCACATAATTTAAGCTCCATAAAATCCATTTATGCCAACAACCGACTCAATTATGAGGTAGAACGGTCCTTGGACATACAGAAAATTTACAAATAGCCAAAAGTTTTGACATATTATGAGCCTGCGCGGACTGCGCAGGCTGATGTGGGTCGATGCCTTTTGCAGATGCATTGAACCTCCTTTTCACAAAGCATGGCTCATTTGTATAAAAGTGTATTTGAAAATCCATATTTACAGATGCAAATAGACAACTTATTGACAGACTTTAACCCTTTGAGCGCCATAGGCGAAAACAGGAACTTTTGCGGATGGCATAGATCAAGATCAGACTGCACAGAACGTGCAGTCTGGTCTTTGATCTATACCATCCGCTTGTTTAGTCAAGCCTATACGATAAAAATCTTTCTGGGTTTAAGTGGATTGTATTTTCAGCTGTCAAAAGAAGTAGAGTTTATTTATTTGGCGCCGAAAGAGTTAAAGCAGAGGAAACCATATCCGTACATTAGACACGAAACTTTTTGCAGTTGGATGTCTGCTTTCAGTTACATACAGGTTGTTCGGTTTTTTTTTACTTTTTATCGTCTTCATAAGATGGCGTCAGTTGTAAATTTCGTTTACTGGCAAGTCTTCCGAGATTAGATAAATATGTTTTTTCCTGTGACTGTAGAAAATTCCGATGCAATCAGGGATACTTTTGATACTCGTTTAAACAGAGTAGCACACGTTCTAGATCAAGATCAGATTGCACTTTCTGTGTAGTCTGATATTTAAGTACGTCCGTCTCTAAAAAGAGCCATGCTATACAGGCAATAGCCACGAAATGATTAATGTTTACAATGATTGGGCTTTACGTTGCTTTCAACTGTTTTTGCCTTTTTTCCAGTTAACACCATATTTATTCATGATCAGAGTTACATAATATACATAAAGGTAAAGTTAAAGCCGATAGCGTAGATCCAAGATCAAACTGCGCTTTATCTCCTGACTTATCTTTGATCTTTGCCGCCCACAAAAGCCACTTTTTCCGCCTATGGCGCTGATACGGTTTTGAGTTGTCTTTTGAGAAAAATTGAGCCGTGTTCTGGCAAAAGGGGTCTTAATGCATCCCCGTGATGCACGATAACAAGCAAGTCATCACATGATAATGGATCCTTAAAAGCTACTCTGTCTAACAACACGAATAAATCATGAGGTACACTGGTCCTTTGACATGCAGAAAATTGACCGATAGCAAAAAGTTTCAGCTCAGGTCAGCCTGCGCGGACTGCGCAGGCTGACCTGGGTTGATACTTTTTGCAGATGCATTAAGCCGCCTTTTCACAGAGCATGGCTCAATTAGCATATCCACTGTTAAACGTGTGGAGTAGGCCCATGTTTCCAGAAAGGGCCTTTTTCCGAAAGATGAACCATAACGATTGTTTAAAAGAAAACCAAACGTGCGACACGAGGAACCGCTCCAACCGAATTGTTAGCCAAGATATGCTTTGATACCAAGTGGAAAATATTTTCAATATTTTTCACATAATTTCTGATATTTCTAGGAATCAATGAACTATCATTATGCAAATCGCAAGCATTGTTCACGCATGTTATATCGTTCAGGCGACATCTCCCAGGGGGCGCTTCAATCTTTACAGTCGTAAATAGAGGTTGTATTATTTTCGTGCTGATATATGGAATCAGTATTCAGCAGAGGTTGCGGAGGGAATTGGAAAAGCATAATGGATTCTTCAGTTAACATTTATCCTGCGCTAGGCGACTATAGAGAAATATTATGGAGCGTGTGGACCAAGATCAGACTGCACATACGTGCAGTCTGATCTTGATCTACATTCTCCGTTGATACATTGATAGTGTCAGTAATATAGATCTAGGCATTGTTTAAAAAGGGAAACTTAAAACAACTTTTTTTTGGTGGAAGTCGTCGATGTATGTTCCACTGAATGATGGCTTGACAGTTAGTGTTATTCACTATTAAACATAGTTTATTGGTTTTAGATCATGGCTTTGATCTAACACTTTCTCTGTCAATGATTTCTAACTGTAACACGTTATGTATGTGGAACGGTAAAAGATATTTACATTGCTCTGTGAAAAGGGGGGCTTAGTGCATCTGCAAAAAATATCGACTCATGTCAGCCTGCGCAGTCCGCGCAGGCTGACATGAGCCGAAACTTTTTGCCGCCGGTCAATTTTCTTGATGTCAAAGGACAAGTATGCCTCATGATTGAGTCTGCTGTTAGACAAAATGGATTTTATGGATCCCTAGTTATGGGATGACTTGCCTGGTATCATGCATTACGGAGATGCATTTAGCCCCCTTTTGTCAGAGCATGGCTCATATACATCTATATACGAGTTGAAAATAATCAGTGATAGATTCATTTTTTTTTTTATAATGTCTAACTTTTCCTTTCGTTTAAACCTGAAGCTGACCATACAATAGAGTAAAGTTACAAACTGTAAAATTGTCCGGCTTTGAGTATAAGCTTTTATCTTGCTCTGTGCGACTTTGGATACATTTCATAGAAAATGTAGATTACGATCAGTCTATACGTACGTGCAGTCTGATCCTCGTGCTTATTCTTTACTTTTCTTTGCAATGGATTTGGCCACAAATTCCCGTAAAATGCCAATAAACTTAAAGCGACATATTTTTCATAGTCAACTGCAATAATCCTAAGGCTACTAAGTTCGATTCAATGAACCATTGGTTATGTACAATGTAGATCAAGCCCAGGCTGCACAGAGCATATAGTCTGATCTTCGATCTCTTCTCTGCCTGATATGATGAGATTTTTCTCGACACAAAGAACGTTGAACTCACAGTTTAACCCTGTACCAAACGACAATCTTTTAGAGTCGTCCAGATTGAAAGCCTTTGCAGACGACAATTAATATGTAGATGAAACTGTAATATATGGCTGTGAAAGAGTGGAAAACATTGTGGGAAAAGGAGAAAATGCTGGTTACCAGCATTTTCTCCTTTTCCCACAATGTTTTCAAAAGCTTTCTTTCTCGGGGTTGTTAAAACATGGGATTGTGTGGGAGAGGATTAAGGGCAATTTCGGGAGGGTTTACGTGACTTGCGACCAATACGATTAATTCCTTTCTTTCTTATGAAAATCCTGGAGTTCCGATCGGAGAGGCTAAATAGCTCTTTACCAAACGGCAAAGTTTTAGGATTGTCCAAATTGAATGCATTTGCAGACGACAAAATAAATGGGACTGAAAAATTGTCATTATCTTTTTTTTTTTTTTTTTCGTAGAAAATGTTGTGGGAAAAGGAGAAAATGCTGGTTACCAGCATTTTCTCCTTTTCCCACAATGTTTTCAAAAGCTTTCTTTTGTCGTAAAAATCTAGGGATTGTTGGGTAAAGGGTTAAACTAGGGATCAATCGTAGATACAAATAACCATGTGGATTGCTGTGATCCGGTTACCCTTGTCCCATGCCGAAAGAAATAGCTTAACATATTTTTAAACCCGTAAATGTATTAAGGCTTGGCAGAGAGTTTGATTGATTGATTGTATTGGGGTTTAACGCCGTTTTAACAGCTAAGGTCATATCAAGACGGTCAGTACTACTACGCGTGTGTTTCCTGTCTTTCTCACACCACACTCGTCACAACTCGGCGGATTCCGTACCTACATCTAACCTCGTCCGTATAAAGAAGTTTGCCATTTTGAACTACCAATCACATGATCTTAAACAAGGCGACGCCAATGTAAATCGCTTAGCAACGACATGAACAACCACGGTGAAGTTATGCACATCTTTCCATCGGTCGATGAAAACTCCCAACGAAACTGATAAACCCTGCTAAAAAATTTAATGTACACACTGTTTGCCGGCGGAAATATTCTTAGAAAGATATGTGACTCATGATTTCTTTTTTCAGAGGAGGCTTACACCTTTAATAACGATAAAACGGTGTACTTCTGGCGATGAAATGTACCGTGTAGGTGCATATCAGGCTACGTGATACAGCTGAGGGACTGGGATCACTGGATCACCCGAGGTTTGCCGAATAGCTCACACCAGTACTGACACAACTTTCTTTCCAAGTCACTAACTACTTTTCTCACATGTTTCAGAGGTGAGAGGCGCAAAATCGCGTGAATGAAAGTTTGCTTCAACCGGGTATGGAACTCGCAACCACCACGTCACGAGTCAGATACGCTAACCAGTAACCACTGAGCTACCCGGGCGTGCTTCAGCAGAGAGAGACTAACAAATAGATATGATGAAAAAAGGACAGATTGATAGATAGAAGGACAGGTTGACTGAAAAATGAAATAACAAAAATGCGTTAGTTTCGAGTTGTAATCGGTTATTATCATTTAACCCTTTACCAAACAATCCGGAGTTTTGATTCGAAAGAGAGGGCATTTGAAAACATTGTGGGAAAAGGGGAAAATGGCGGTAACCAGCATTTCCTCCTTTTCCCACAAAGCTTTTAGTCGCTGCCAAAACCATGTTCATTTTTTTTTTTGTCACATTTATTTTCTCATCTGCAAATGCTTTCAATTTGGAAGTCTAGAATTTTGCTGTTTGGTAAAGAGTCAAAGATACATCTATACTCGTTTTCAGCCAGTTTTTATACCATTTTATCTTAATTTTATGAAACTATAATTATTCTTGTACCTTCATGCCAAATGTTGCCTATGACGGCTGCAAGGTTGCACAAATTATGACGGATAGAAAATGCATATCATTTTTTGGCAGCATTCAAAGAAATCACTGTAGTCGTTTCCGGTTTTAAATGAAGACAAATCCCTTGAGTGTCTCTGTCCTTTGCACCATATATATTGTTAACTTATCTATGTTTACACAGATGACCAAATTCTGAGCCATTTAACACACTTTCAAGTTTAAACAGCGTTTTTTTCTCTCTGTCTCTCTGTCTCTCTGGCTGTGAGGAAGTATCTTTAAGCGTTTTATCGGCGTCAGAATGCTAAAGGTTCCTAAGCCATATAGAATATCTAATTTAGTTGTAAGATGGACTGAGAGGGCACTCCATCACCGTACCGACGTTCCTTGATGTAACGATTGATCTCGGGTCCGATAGAGTGGTTATTTGACCACGATGTATAACAAATACGGCGTAATTCGGACTGACATGGCGGATAATGAATTATTCCTGCAGAGTAAATAGTCTTCAAGCATTGTTGGGAAAATGATAGGTCAGAACCGATCGTTTCCGTGAAATTGACCCTTAGACTGCTAATATAACACCACTGTAAGCGTTTGCACACCGTGTAGATCAAAATCAGACTGCACAGAATGTACACTGTCTGACAAGGCGCAATATTTCCTAGAGCTAAAGACTTTGACATTACAACGTATAGATGCTAAAGACTTTGACATTACAACGTATTGGCATCTTCCTATAGCTGGAATTGTTCTATTAGTTTATTTAAAGCAGTTTAAGAGTCAAACAGAAAACAACAGCCGAGCAATGGAGATAACGTTGGAAATTCTCTCTGTATATATACCAGAAGCCTGTTAAACGGTCGTGTACCAAAACAGTAAGGTCGTCCACATGAATAGTCGGATGATGTTGATCAAAGATCAGACTGTCCACTCTAGCTGACAAAGCCGTTGTTTGGTCGGAAGTGCGCGAATTCCTCCAAGTAAAACAAAAAGTAGCAGACTAGTACAGTAGAATGAAAGAAAAATCTGAACAAGAAATATCTTTATAAAAGACAGACGGCGTAAATTTGCCAGCAGAGAGGCAGGGACCCTAAGAATAAACATGTCTACATTTTTTACCAATCACAAATTTCTATTTATTCATCTGCTATAAGTACCAAAAAGTATGTCAAAAGTCAGCACATTCAGCTACGCCGACAAACACGAGGCCGGGAAGAAATCTTGCGTCGATTTCCTCGGAATCTGTCTGGCCCGAAATGAGAAATAGATAGCAAGATCAACAATAAAGTAAATGACGATAGGGTCAAAGTGAATCGTCACTCATTACAAAATATACTAAACGGAAAAAAGAAACGCCATGTAAACATGTAATACTGCGAAATGAAAAGTGTTAATTTGTTTGATTCAATATACTGGTTTATTGCTAGACATAACATTTTCCTTTGAATGGCCAAAAATTCATTGCAATATGACTACAGTTTTTAGATTTGTTTTTGAACCGTGCTCTGGCAAAAGAGGAGTTAATTCATCTCCGTGATGTGTGATACCAAGCAAGTCATTGCATCATCATGCTTTCATAAAAATCCACTTTGTCTAACAGCCAACTGAATCTGGACGTAGAACGATCCTTTGGCATTCAGAAAATTTTACAAATAGCAAAAAGTTTCGACTCATGTCAGCCTGCGCGGACTGCGCAGGCTGACATGGGTCGATACTTTTTGCAGCTGCATTGGGCCCTCTTTACGGCTCATTTGTGTTTTATCGTGAGCGGTTCAGTAGTTATGGGGTAAAATGTTCACCCTGCGTTACTTTTTCCGTTTAGTATAAGATGCAATTACTTTGGAGTTTACCAATTATTTAACTCTTTACCAAACGGCAAAAGTTTAAATTTGTAAAAATTCAAAAAAGTATTTCACGTGCTTCAAATAATGGGACTTGTGCTTGAAATAGATGAAAACAATCTGGGTAAAGGAGAAAATGCTAGTTACCAGCATTTTCTCCTTTAAAAAGAAAAATCCTAAAAACAAGGAACTACATTCACGAAGTATACATGTGAGCAATGCTCTGGCAAAAGCGGGTTTAATGCATCTCTGTGATGCATTATGCCAAGCAAGTCATCGTGTAACTATGCACTCATAAAATCCATTTTGTCTCAATGTGGATGCTTTACTATACGATATAACAGAGATACTGCAAACAACGCCGTAAACTCTTCATCAGAAGACAAAAATTTTGGATTCGTCCATATTGTGAGAGCTTGCATACGACAATAGAAGTGAGGCTCAGGGCCGCCTTTCGCTAAACTGTGTAGATTTACGAAAATTGTCAGATATTGTATATATAGAGATACATGTACATATACGATCACTGCTTCACCCAAAGGTATGAGTTTGCGTAAAGTAAGGCCAATATTTTACGAAAATCGTAAAGTTAGGTAGTTTAGTGAAACTTGCGTTCAGTCTTGATGCTTACTTACCTAAACTGCGTACGCAAATTTCGTGCGTACGCATTTTAGTGAAAGGCAGCCCTGATGACCAGGGTTGTCTATGAAAAAGTGAGAAAAGACGGAGATGTATACCGGTATTTTCTCGGTTTTTTTTTACACTGGTTTCACATGCCATCCTCCTCATCGACAGGTAAAGAGTTAACCTTCAGGCTGCTATGCGCGACTCAAGGTCCCTTTGCGGACAGTGTAGATCAATAGCAGAAGGCTTAGAACGTGTCCGATAAGGAGATATCCGACCCCATTCCCCCCCCCCCAAAAAAAAAAGTTGGAAATAGTGTGGTGTCCGTGGTTGTGAGATAGAGCATTGGCCTCTCGGCCTCGTAATCAAAAGGTCCTGAGTTCGATACCCGGGAGCGTATGTCAACTTTTGGACTCTTCATTGGCCCACATATTCGGCGCAAGTACTGGTGTAGTTTTCAGGAGGCAGAATCAAGGGAGATTTATATAAGTTGTAAGAACTTGTTTCTCAATCGATGTAAAATAAATATGTTTAAACCAAATGTGAAATTTTCGTTTCACTTCTGTAGAAGGATAACTGTCAAATGCAACTGCAAATCTGTTTTCAAAAATCCTTGCTACGGTTTCCTTTGTCTTCTAAATAATAAAACGAAACATAAAACAAAGAAAAAAACGAGAAACAACACATCCATCGATAATTACCCGCGATGAAGAACAGTGAAGAAACATTGAAAATCAAATCAAAGTTGACACAAAACAATCTAAACACACTTCCATGGCTGAACAAAGCTTATTACAGATGTGGGTTTTGTAACACCGTATCTTACAATCGAACCTTAAGCTGCTAAGCGCGATTCAGTGGGCTTTTGCGGACCGTGTAGATCAAGATCAGACTGCACAGAACGTGCAGTCTGATCTTGGATCTACACTGTCCGACGAGATAAAAAAATTTCCGGCGAGTTGAGGTTCAAAATCGCAATATTTTAGATTTTTCTTTTGGCAAAAAAAGTTTATATAAACTTAAAGAGGATATAAAATAAATCATAATCTCTTAAAAAAATCTGAGAACAGTTTGTGAAAGAGACCAGGGTACGTATTCACAAACCATTTGGTTTAGCCAATCAGATGTTGTGTTACTTTCAAATTTAGATAACCTTGGAGAATAAGACTAAGAACTCTCTCAAGAATGGTTGGTAAATACGGACCCCGTTTTTACACCACTTGTCTGTCCATAGTCCAAATGTATTTTTAGATGCTATAGATGTACAAGTACATTATAAGAACGATAGCTATAATTTACAAGGTGGTGCCCGTTTTTCTGTGACCAGTTTACATCGTTCCATGACCCCTTTGTCTTTCTCATTGAGGCTATTGAGCATCATACCTGCGGCAAGGCGTCCAATAGCGTCACATGACATGGCTGCATGACCATTTCCTCCGATAGCTACGCCAAAATTATCGTTGACCTTGTCAATATAAGGTCTTCCAGTCGCTGTTACCATAGTTACACAAGCGTCGCTGTGAAATGTTTTGAACTTGAGACCTGTGGAGAAAGTATGAACATTATGCAGCAGATACGTGCCCATTGTCCTCACTCTGCACGATCAGTTATCACTCTATACTTCATTTTTTTATCCATAGTTCCCTTTTTCTTGAGGTAGTGATTTATTTAAATGTTTAGTGAATTTTGTTTTAACCCTTTCGGCGCCAAATAAATAAACTCGACCTCAATTGACGGCTGCAAAGACAATCAAGTGGAAGTCAGACCGATTTTCATAGCATAGGCTTGACTTAACAAGCGGTCAGCATAGATCCAAGATCAGACTGCACGTTCTGTGCAGTCTGATCTGGATCTGTGCTGTCCGCAAAAGCCTATGTTTTCGCCTCTGGCGCTGAAAGGGTTAAAAACGTTTCATGGTACATACTTTATAACGTAAACGTGACTGATTAAGGAGAAAAATCCTTTCCTTTTCACTACTAGTATGTTGCAATCTTAATATTCTTCATAAGTTGAAGATGATAATTCCATTCGAAATTTTTAAGTCAAAATATTGAGATTTCAAAGTTTTTTTTTTTTTTCCCGGCAGGAAAGTCTGCGCAAAATAGACAGTGCCGATCAAGATCAGACTGCACGTTCCGTGCAGTCTGATCTTGATGTACACTGTCCGAAAACGCGCCTCAGCCTAAGTATCAAACTAAACCTAATTTTATGTTCTTTGCTACAAGACATGTATATTTAGTAAATAAATAAATAAATAAATAAGTGAAGGTTATGTCAATAGTTACCCGTGAATATAGACTTCAGAAGCTCTGTAAGATTGTGTACCAGTTTAGGGTCTCCATTACCACAGTACCAATGTGAAACTTCCTTAATGTCTAAATACCTGTCGAGAATATCGTCCGAATGTCCGATCTTTATATAATGTTTCCCTGAAATCAAAGGAAAAAAAAAAAACACACACACAAAAGAGATAGATCTATAGGTTTGGTATCATCAACAAAGACTTTCGCCTTGTATATGACACCTGCACTCTGCAAGACGTCTCAAGGCGCACATACATGTTAGCATTTTTTTCTAAATCAGACAATGGTTTAAGAGATATGTGTATGGACACGATTTAGGAGCATGTGACCTTCGCGTTCCCCTTCCTTTCCTTCCCCCACCCCCTCCGTTTGTGACAGTAACACTTCAATCAGCCTGCCTTCTGAAACTTAATCTCTGTACTACGCCTCATCAAAGTGCATGCATGAGATTTTTTCAAGATCAGTTCAGGGATTCATGGGATACAGAGCTGACATGAAATAGTTAACGGACGGACTAATGAACAGACGGGCCGTTGAACCATTATCTTTTGCTAGGTGGCATTTTTCGAATTCATTACCTATCTGATATGGGCATTCTGGGTACAGAACCCGACTATTTTTTAAGGCGGCAATCAATGCAACGAATTTTAAAATAAAACATGTATACGTTTACTCTCTAAAGCTACTTTGTACGATTCATCCAGCAATGGTTCTAGCATATACCCGATGCACCAGCCAGTTATAAGCATAGCCCTTATAAGCTTGGGAAAAAGCTCCGGTATAAGTCCAGCAAGGTGGGGACGTTATTTTTGTTTTAAGTCTGTTGCACAAATCCCGGATTTCCCTATGTCCATATTTAGAAACTGTCTACAGAGATTTGCAGTAAACAGTTGATAATTAAAAAAATATTTTCTCCGTTTGAAATCATTTTGTTTTTTTAAGGAATTTGTAGCAAAAAAACTGGCTTGATTTTTCTACAGACGTATTATATATTGCCATTTTCCGCCTGCACTTTTTAAAAGGCAATCTACGCACCGCGTATTAATATTTGTCCTCTATTTGTCCTGTGATGCGTTATAGCAGACATGTAAAATATTCGATGAATATGACATGCGCAGACAACGGCCGTTGAGCTAAAATAGTGTTGTTGATACAGCGTTTATTCCTATAAATAGATGCATAGTAAATTTATAAAGTGTGTAGTCGAGAAGCTGTTGCTATTAAAAGACTTATACGCTAGATTACTCAATTACGATAAAATTTTGAATACTTTTTTCCATTGTTTGTATGTGTTCTTTTTTTTTTTATTTTTATGGAGTTCAATGTGGTTTCCACTATTATTTCAATTATGTCGTAGCCTCTGAAAGTGATTAGTAAGTTGTGGGACAAATGTGAAACTGTTTTAATCACTAGCAAGATACAAAACAAAACGAAACTTTACATCTCGTTTTAACTTGCTCGGTGCATTGCACCATCACACGGGATCCAGATTTTTAAATTCTCATTCGGATGACTATGAGTACTGTTAGTTGACCAACCGCGGGAATCGAACCCATATTCTCAAGTTTCAAGATTAGAATTTCTGTGCTCTAAGACGTGCTTATCCGGCTGAATCGATAAGTGAAGTTGAAAGAGAGGGATAAATCCTGTCTTACAGAAATTCGCTACCAATGGATTAATAGCCCTTAGCTTTCTTCACTGCTGAAATACGATCTTATTGATACATGCAAGAAAGTTGGATTACCGTCTGGGTATTTGTTGACAGAAGAACTGTAAAAATGAACATTTCCATCTCTATTACGTGGATAATTTTCATACCAGCCATCCCCGCCTCGGCCGTGGTAACATATGGAAGGAAATGACCTGCAGTGAAAACATTAAAATGGAACCATGACCCTTGACTGGCTTGAGCAGACACGGCGCAAAACTCTTTTTACCGGAAGCCAGACACTTAACATATTTGAACAATCTATATTTCACAGTATGCCTATATGGAACCAGTCTGAGTTTCAACTAATTCACATCTTACTTTATAGTTGTCTATGAACTGAATCCAGCTGTCTCTAGAGCGTGTAAAGACATCTGTATATACAAATGTAATCATTATCATTGTATTTCCTTTCAGAAGAAAAATTAAATTAATAATACTTGAGAAAGCTAAACTACCGCACGGTTTCCAGGTCAGCGTCGTCAACTTCTCCCAGCACCACAGTTTGAGGTGAGGCATGGAACTTTGGGAAAACATTCCTAGGTAATAGATTTCTATGCATAGTAAACACATTAGTAGTCAACAACACTCTTCTAGATTGGGGGCTGGTGCCTCGTTCTGTTCGAAGCGTGTAACCAGTTACGCCATCTTGATACACTTCCGTTATTTCACACACTACGTCGCGAATGACGTCACATCCGTGCTTTGAAGCGACAAGAATTTCTGCATCGACCAATTTGCGAGGATTGATCCAACCGCCTTGCTCGTCAAATAGCGCATTGTCGTCATCAGCAAAGTTCATATATCCAAGCTTTTCACGTAAATCTTCTCTTCCAAATCTCACAAAATCTCTATTTGTATGTTTATCTAAGTATTTCCGGCAACCAATGGACATGTACCCAACTGGATGGTAAAAGTTAATACCTGCGGAAAAATAAAATAAGCCATGCTCTGTGAAAAGGAGGCTGAATGCATCTGCAAAAACTATCGCCCTATGTCAGCCTGCTCAGTCCGCCAATAACAAAAAGTTTCGCGCAGGCTCACCTGGGTCGATACTTTTTGCAGATGCATTAAACCCCTTTTCACATAGCATGACACATGTTTTTATTGTTGTTACAATCTTGTTACAATCTTGTTAACAAAAGCTGGTTAAATTTTGATTACCGGATTGTTCCTCCAGATTCCGGAAGTTCTCTATCGCAGCTCTGGCAAGGTCAGCCCAGAATGAGTCAATGTGTTCTGTACGACAAACTGTGCGACCGTTATCATAGTGTGTGCCGAATATCTCGTCCCCGCGAGTGCTCGAACGTTGCTGAAACAGAGGATCGTTCATAACCATATTTCTGTCATATTTACTAGGCGGGTCGGCTGGAGTTATTATAGTTTGGCGAGCCTCTTGCAATTGAATGTTAGTAAATTTATACAAATTTGATGGTGTATTTATCACACAGAAAGAATATTAGATAATCACAAATACTATTTAATCTTAGCCTGTATGCTTTTTGCTATCGTTATAAATGTGTACGTATACAATTAGATTATTCCAATAGCAGTTGTACAAATAGAGACAACCCAAACAGCTTAGTTTCTTAAGTATGATTGATTATTGCATAAAATGTACGTTTCCGGGCCGTAAGCATGTAATAACGGGGAAAAACCTGACGTTAACGGGAGAAAACGTGTACTAATCAGCAAATTCACGCGCCGTTAACGCCCGGCTTTGTACGTTCAACATCCTCGATCCGAGCCTAATTTGTAAACGATGCCTCATGAGAACGTTTGTTCTTGTCACACATCCAAGACTCCAACCAACAAAGCTATACGAACTTGTAGCATATTAGATCTTTGTTACGGCTTGTCCTTGGTGATTTTTTTACACCACGAAATGTTACCCAGTTGCTAAGTATTATCGAGATCTGAGCAAAAAATCAATCGTAATGCACTCTACATCTAACCCACTTTCTTAACGTGGTCGGCAATTCCTTCGCTAGATATATCCCTTTGACGTCTTTCAGTTAGAGAAATTTCATATCTACTCATTTATCCTAGTTGTAATCGATCCAAAACTGTGCATTATAATAAAAAAAAAGTCCAGTATGTATTAAATATCATTAGAGGTGAATTACTGCGAGAGATCGAAACAATGGCGTGTGGCCCTTCACTACGCGTAACAGAAATTTCATCGTCGAATTCCGGTTTTGACCGGTATAAATCCGGTACATTTTAAGTCCGTTCCTTTGTAATTCTGTGGAAACATTTTTTGCTTTCGTTGTTAATTATTGCTGAAAAACATATTGTTTTGAAATAATAGCGTTAATTCACGTTTTTTCGGTCGTTTACATTCGCAGAGGCCCTCGAAACGATTAACTGTGTACCAAATGATCCATCACTTTAATTTCTCTGAGGCCTACTTGTTGCTTCTCTGTTTTAACACTTTGCCGCAAGGCAAAATTTTAGACTTGTCTAAATTGAAAGCGTTAGCAGACGAAGAATTTATTGTAGCTGATAAATTGTGATTGTCTGTGAAAGAGTAGAAAACCAGGTGGGAAAAAGGAGAAAATGCTGGAAACACTTTCCCACACAACAAAATTTTAGACTTGTCTAAACTGAATGCATTTGCAGAAGACGAATTAAATGTAGCTGAAATGATGGTGATTCTCTGTGAAAGAGTAGAAAACCTTGTGGCGAAAAGGAGAAAATGCTGGAAACCAGCATTTTCTCCCTTTCCCGTAAGGTTTTCAAAAGGCTCTTTCCTCAGGGTTTTAAAAACTCGGGATTGTGTGGTAAAGAGCTATATAACTGAAATTTATCCACTTTTTGGTAGCGGCCAAATTGTCCGATATACAACGTGGGGGGAATGCTGGTTACCAGCTTGTTCTCCTTTTTCCACAAAGTTTATCAACCCTTATCAAAAGCAAATCGCAGCATTTTAGGTATATTCAATTCGTCGTCTGCAATTCGTTCAAAACGAACAAGTCTAAAATTTTGTGGTTTTTTTTTTATTTAATCGATATACCGTTCGTTCGAATAAACCAAAAAAATTCACCGTTTATACGAACCTTCCTTTTTGAACATGGGGCTTAACCCTTAGGCTGCTTATCGCGACACACCGACCTTTTGCGGACAGCGTAGATCAAGATCAGACTGCACAGAACGTGCAGTCTGATCTTTGATCTACACTGTCCGATAAGGAGATATCTTTCCTCTAGAAATACCTTTGAAAGAAGAAAGTTTTCGGCTTCTACTGTCTACTATAAAGTTTCATTTCATTTATTCAGCAGGACACGGGTTAATGCATCTCCGTGATGCATGATACAAAGCAAGTCATGACAGTATTATAGAGCCTCTGAATCCGCTTTGTATAACAATCTATTGAATCAGAGGGTGCACTGGTCCTTGGGCATGCAGAAAATTTACCAAAAGCAAAGTTTCGTGTCGGTCTGCGCGGGCTGACCTGGGTCGATGCTGTTTTGCAAATCCATTAAGCCCCCTTTTCACACAGCATGGCTTATGTATGTATATGTGATATCTTACCTTTGGTTCCTCTGGGCCAATCAGACAAACTTTCACCTTGGAAGATGTCGACGCATGGCGAGCGGCTGCTGATCCGATCATTCCAGCGCCAACGATGCACAGATCGTATTGGAATCGCCTCTCCTCACACATAATCCTTTATTTATTGATTTACTTACCTGTTAATTCTAATGTTCACAAATATACATGATTAACTTTAATTAAATTTTAACACATGAAAAGTTATGCCTAAACGAATCTATATTTAGCTAGACGATAAATTAGCCTGCTAGATTTAGTAACCAGCAATTTCTCCTTTTGCTACAATGTTTTCTGAATCGGTCTGCTATTGGACAAAAGACGTCGTCCAAGGTAATAAGTTGATAAACCAAATCCATTTAACAAGACTTTAAAACTAATTGTATCAATGCATACACACGTACAAAACGTTGCTATTTATTTACATCATGCTGAAGGTCAATGTCATTTCGAAGGGAAATAACTCTTAGATTTGCGTTATTATTTCTTGCATGGATTGTAGTTCCTAGACCGGTAAAAATACGTTCACCTTCCTCCCTGTCGATAGCGGACAGGACTTGAAACCAGACCATTGCTGGTTCGAATCCCCGGCTGGGCGAATTTTTTTCCAAGGATTGATGGTAGTCATTCCGACAAAATTCACTCCACTCGTCCTCGACGATGGTTAATTGGGAAAGCAGCCAGTGGCTTAGACGAATAATTTGCAAAGTACTGAGAACCCCATCAGATCCCACATAAAAGGGTACGAACTTTACGGAACGACATCTGGTTCCGAACTGGTTTGACTCTTTGCCTCACAAAAACGAATTTAACGACCCTGTGGCGACAAGGCCTTTGAAAATATTGTGGGGAAAAGGTGAAATCGGCATTTTCTTTTTCCACATATTTACTACCTTTTCAAAGACAAATCCCGTCATTTGAGCAGAATTTGATTTTCGTCTGCCATTTTGTCAGTTTGAGCACGTCTAAAATGTTGTCATCTGGTGAGGGGTTTGAATATGTTATCACTTTCGTTCGGATTATTTAACTCTTTACTAAACGACAAAATTTTGGACTGAACCAAATTCAAAGCATTTGCAGACGACAAATTAAATGTTGCCAAAATGATGATTTCTGTCTTTGATAGAGTGAAAAACATTTCGGTAAGAGGAGAAAATACTGGTTACCACAATGTTTTCTAAAGCTTTCTTTATCAGGGTCGTTAAAAGTTGGGATTATGTGGTAAATGGTTAAATACTCGAGTTATTTCATTATCTGACTCCATTTTATCATTTGTATAAAGATTACACACACCTTCATGTGTATACATGTATGTGTACAACGTGACATATGCAGATATTGTAGATTTATAACATTTTTGTATGTTTGTAAATATGTTTGGACGGCATAGAAGGAAAACGCATAATTTGCCCGACCCCTTGATAAAAATAGAATCCGAAGGGTATGACGGGAAATATAAAAAGTAAGTAGTACTATGGTTTTTAACTTTTTACCAAACGACAAAATTTTAGATTGGTCCAAATTGAAAGCATTTGCAGACGACATACAAAATGTTGCACAAATTAGGAGATTTTTGTTAGAAACGACTGAAAACTTTGTGGGAAAAGGAGAAAATGCTGGTTACCAGCATTTTCTCCATTTTCCACAATGTTTTCAAAAGTCCTTTTCCTTGGAGTCGTTAAAACTCGGGATTGTGTGGTAAAGGGTTAAACCATAATAAAGTCGAACAATTCACTCAGATTTAATGCTGTTATGATTTTACAATCTTAGTACCGGTGCCATTTGGAAGGTTACAGCTCGTCGACATGCAAACGCCAATAAATCCTCGGCGAATTTCGTTTATTCTATGTACCCTGCTGTCAAGCAGATGTGTAACAAGTATTGAAATTGTTTTTTTTTTTTTTAGAAAAGGATGGCGAAAAATATAATGAAAAAGGAGTCCATCGTAACGGGCATATTTCAGGAAAAGGAGCTTGATACCATATTTTGACACCACCCCCACCCACTTTAAGGCTGTACTACCCACAGTCGCAATCGATAGGCAACCAAAAGCTTACCTGTTTTATATGACGACAGCAGTCGCAATAGGTACCTGGCACAAGTCGCTAACAAGTCATAATATAATATGACATCGCTAAGCAGATAGCTAGCTAGAGCTAGAGCATCTATTGTTTTACTGAAGGTAATGCTTCAACCCAGAACAGAGTCGGTTATATAGTGTGTCCCTGCGTATGAAATTACAAACGTTAACAATTAAATGAGCCACGCTCTGTGAAAAGGGAGCTTTATGCATCTGAAAAAGGTATCGACCCAGGGCAGCCTTCACAGTCTGCGCAGGCTGACATTGATCGAAACTTTTTGCCATTGGTCATTTTTCTGCACATCACAGGACCAGTCTATCTCATGATTCAGTCAGTTGTTAGACATGGGTCCGTACCTTTTGCAGATGCCTTAACCCTTTCCAAACAAGCCCTGGTTTTCACGTGTCTGCAGTACAAGTCTTTTGAAAACACTGGGAAAAGGAGAAATTGCTCGTAACGAGCAATTTCTCCTTTTCCCACAGTGTTTTCTACCCTTTTTTAAACCTTTCTGCCATTTTCATCAAATTTAAAATTGTCGTCTACAAACTCTTTCAATTTGGACCAGTCCAAAATTTGTCGTTTGGGAAAGGGTTAAACATCATTTTCACAGAGAATGGTTCATTTAGAATGGCAGGATAACACTATCTTGATATTGCAGAACACCACGTGGAGGTGATGACAAGTTCCACTGGGACATCTGGTTAGTTCTAGCTCTAGAGAACTGGATTTTCGATTTTGGTCGGCCAATTGTAGCCGTAAGTACTCTTTAAACATGAAAATTGTTCATGCTTTCAAGCAATTCTGAAATTGGAGTTAAGTTTCCACTTCTATCAACGGTCAGTTTTTATCAAATGAAAGTTTTACCATTCTGTAGGCATTTTGATAAGATTGATATAAAACATGGAATAAAATCATCAAAACTATCCAATAAAGGGATGTTAAAATGCAGAATAGGTTTTCAATCTTATGGTTCTGTCTAAAACAGTTATCCGACCTTACATTTTTCACTTTAATTATTTACCAAAGAATCCATCGTTTTACAGACCCTTAGATAGAAAGCTTTTGAAAAGATAGTGGCAACCAGCATATTTTTCCTCCCATAAACAAATGTAATCAATTAAACAAAACTGACCTTATCGCCTGGAAATGTTTTCAATTTGGACAAGTCTCGTATTGTCGTCTGGTTGAGAAGAGCATTGACTGATGCTCTTGCAGTGATTAACCGGAAGTGAAATGCTTCATCATGCTAGTTTCATCAAAATTCACTCTCGCTGTGACTTTTAAAGCTCAAAAGTCATCTGCTGAGTTAATTAGCTCTTTTAAGGAATTCTTACTCATAGGAAGGCAAATGACACCTGTCATTGTAATATATTAGTTAATGTTTACATTACATTTTTCAGTTATTTGTTCCTCTGGAATGGACACCATTGAACAAACCGAGTGTTGGGGACTACTTTCATATGGCCTACAACATTATAACTCCTTTCTGTATTCTGAAGGTAGAGTTGCATGAAACCCTTTTAAACTTTAAAATCGTACTCAAGTCAGCCTGAAGATTTAGTGGAAATTATAATAGGACCCTACGGAACGTTTCCGATATTTTCTAGAAAATATGTCATCATTTTAACAAAGTGAAAGTATTTATTTATTTATTTATTTATTTATTTATAAGGTTTTTTTAAACCCTCTTCAAAAATAATCCAGATGGCGACTATCCATATGATTTTTATCTCAACTGTAAATTAAGTGTTGATATCAGTCGGTAAGAATTTAATTAAAATCTTTGACATAATGTTATCATTTAACATGATGTATTCGATTATAAACAAAAGAACTACTTTATATGATCTACCTTACGGATTTAGTTTGGGTGTAGTAAATCTTGGACAACAAATTAAGTACCTTTGACAACAAATTAGATATCGAACCAAGCTGGTAAAGGTGGTACTGCATGAGTGTATTGTTTATTTAAGCTGTAAAAAGCAAACACTGTGGAGCCGCATCAGACGCTGCAAAACACCTGGTCGCTGGTCCAGCTTCATAGCATTTGCCATTTGAAACTGAATATATATGGTTTCCAGCATTTTCTCCTTTTCCCACAAGGTTTTCTAACCTACAAAGAAAAAAAAACATGTTTTGAGTAACATTAAACTGTTGGTCTGCAAATGCTTTGAATATTTTGGCAAGTCTAAAATTTCCTTGTGCGATAAAGAATTAAAACATGTCCATTTCTACAGCTGCTGGACAGATCATCGCGAAAGGTGTCACAGACCCTCGTATATCTATCAATCATCACATTTGTGATGGGAGCCAGTATACATCTAGTGGGAGACAGCATAGATCACAGACTGGTCCATCTTGGGTACCAGTTTCACCTTTCTGTCAGAGACAATCCCATTATGCAAAACTTGGAACCAGCCGAACTGGTAGGTTACAAAAGCCATTTATGTTTCACAGGTATAATGAATAAAGGTACAATCGCTTCCAGAGATTGCAGACAATAACTGTTTCAATACCAATTGCTATTGACCTCCACTGACATTAAGATAATGTCTCGAACCAGATCTTGTAGCCGTTGGAGCTTGTATTGCTATAGTGCAGAGAAAGCATTTACAATGACATGGTAGAACGTTTGCTTATTTTCCGAGAGGCTAACCTTTGATCCCCGCCCTTTGAAGGTTCTCAATGACTGGTGACAATTTTTTGTCTCAAATATGCTTTAGACAACAAAACCTGTACGACGAAAATAATATGATAGAGACAACATTTGACTGCTATGAAAAAACTGACTCCCTATATACATTTGTACCCGTAAACGAAAATAAGAGTATACGTTTGTTTATGATATATAAGGAAATAGAGGATTTATTTTTCCATTGAAAGATCGAAATTTATTTCATCAAGTGAACATCATCGGTAATATTTTCACGAGTGGCGAGTGGAAAATATTACCGACGATGTTCACGAGATAAAATAAATTTCGATATTTCACCGAAAAAAAAATTCCATTTATTTCAAGCTTCTAACCCCTATTTTGTTGGAACTTTCGCCAAAATCCAGTGCAGTTGTTTTCCGCAATTCCCCTGGACGTACTTCTCTCACATAACAACGCATTTCAATATTACTTAAAGTGCGAAAAATGTAGCGTAAATTACGTCATATTTCCCTCCATTTGAATTGCACGCGCTGATTACCTAGGTAACTAGTGCGCGGGAACTACTGTTTCCGCCTTCAATTTTAGAGTTAGAAAGTAGGCCTATAACATTGGTATTTTCACTGGTCGTTACCGTGAAATATCAAACCATAAGCCACCATTATTTCTCGATAAACTACCGAAAAGCATGAATTAAACTGTGATATTGTTTTCCACACTTAAAGTAAGAGCGCAAAAGTACCACAAGTTGACTGCTTGTTTCAACACTGTGGCCAGCTTTAGTACTTGTTATATGAGGGATGCTGGGGGGGGGGGGGGGGGGTAATACATCTCTTTGTAATGCATCATACAAAGCCAAAGCCATCCACTTTGTCTTAAAACCAGCTGAATCACGTTACAGAATGGTTCTTTGACAAGCAGAAAATTCAAAATAGTTGCGACCCAGGTCAGCATGCACGAACTGTGACCTGAATCGACACTTTTTTCAGACGCATTCAAATCCCTTTTCACAGTGCATGACTCAATTATATTTTGGATTATCGTTACAGATAGATTCATTTGAATTGCTTTATTCATACGACGAGGAGATTGGCCATCTAATGTGGTATGTAAATACTAAAAGTCCCATCCACCTTCATATACAAAGATAGGTAAAGTTAGCCACTAGTAGCCAGCAACTAGTAGCCAGCTACTTGTTCAGGTAAAGCTAGCTACTAGTAGCCAGCTACTTGTTCAGGTAAAGTTAGCTTCTAGTAGCCAGCTACTTGTAGCCAGCTACTTGAGCTGGTAAAATTGGTTATTTGTAGCCAGCTACTGGTAGCCACCTTCTAGTAAGCAGTCACGTGTAAAGGAAAATCTGGCAATTCGTACCAAGCGACCAATATATAGGTTATTAAAATGGAGGTTTTTATTAGTTCCCTAAAGGTACAAGTAGCTGGCGAACCAAATGTCGACGCTTTAATCGAAATGTTTTTCTTCCATCCAGAATACTATATAAATGCATCAGAAAAATCAAAAACAAACAATTTCCTGTATTAAAGGGTCAAGCTGCGAGATCTGTCACTGGGATTTTTTTTTTTTCACATTTGTTGTTAATTAGGGATTCAAAATGTACAAGTAGCTGACGAGATTAAGACAGACATTTCAAAATATTTCAAAGAATCACATTCACTGTACTACGGAGAAATTGAAAATATCATTTTCGATTCATTCTTAATTATTAAAGGGGCCAGCTACTCGTCATGAAAATTGGGACATTTTTCAATTTCACTTAGAAAGGAATTCAAAGGTACAAGTAGCTGGGGAGTCTAAGAGCTGTTTTTGTAATTAAGTGCTTGTTTTGATTAAAGTAGACTATAAATGCGTCAGAAAACTCAAAATTGAAGCATTTCCGGTTATTAGAGGGGCCAGCTACTTGATATAAAAACGGGATAACTTTGCAATTTAGCGAAATCATGATTTAAAATGTACAAGTAGCAGGCTATATTTAGAGAGATTTTTCAAAATATTTCAACGAATCATATTGAGGATACTTAGGAGAAATTAAAGATATCAAAATCAATCAATTTTTAATCATTAAAAGGGGCAGCTACTTGTCAGGAAAATGCGGATATTTTTCAATAATACTTAGTGTGAAATCAAAAGGTACAAGTAGCTGGCGAGCTTAAGAGCGAATTTTGAAATTAAATGCTTGTTTTGAATAACAGAGACTATGAATTTATGAGAAAACTCAAAATTTAATCATTTCCGATTATTAAAGGGACTAGCTACTTGACTGAAAAACGGAACTACTTTGCTGTTTTTCGAAATCATGATTTCAAATGTACAAGTAGCAGGCTAGATTTAGAGAGATTTTTCAAAATATTTCAACGAATCATATTGAGGATACTTAGGAGAAATTAAAGATATCAAAATCAATCAATTTTTAATCATTAAAAGGGGCAGCTACTTGTCAGGAAAATGCGGATATCTTTCAATAATACTTAGTGTGAAATCAAAAGGTACAAGTAGCTGGCGAGCTTAAGAGCGAATTTTGAAATTAAATGCTTGTTTTGAATAACAGAGACTATGAATTTATGAGAAAACTCAAAATTTAATCATTTCCGGTTATTAAAGGGGCTAGCTACTTGATTTGAAATCTGTACAACTTTGCTGTTTTTCAAATAATGATTTCAAATGTTCAAGTAGCTAGCGAAATTAAAAGAGATTTTTCAAAATATTTCAACAAATCTTTTTTGGGACACTTAGGAGAAATTAAAAATATCAAAATCAATCTATTCTCATCCATTTAAAGGGCCATCTACTCGTCATGAAAATGGTTTTTCAATTTTACTTAGAGTGAAATCAAAAGGCACAGGTAGCTGGCGAGCCTAAGATCGATTTTTGAAATTGAGTGGTCGTATTCAATAAAAGATAGAATAAATGCACCAGAAAACTGGAAATTGAAGCATTTCCGGTTATTAAAGGGGCCAGCTACTTGATCTGAAAATGGGACAACTTTGCACTTTTGCGAAATCATGATTAAAAATGTACAAGTAGCTGGCTAGATTTAGAGAGATTTTTCAAAATTTTTCAACAAATCATGTTTAGGATAAGTAGCAGAAATTAAAAATAACAAAATCAATCCATTCTTATTCATTTTAGAGGCCATCTGCTCGTCATGAAAATGCAGATATTTTTCAATTTTACTTAGAGTGAAATCAAAAGGTACAACTAGCTGCTGAATAAAAGAGACTATAAATGCACGAGCAAACTCAAAATGGAAGCATTTCCTGTTATTAAAGGGGCAAGGTACTCGTCACGAAAAGGGGGACATATTTCAATTTCACTCAGAGAGGAATTCAAAGGGACAAGTACCTGGCGAGTCTGAGAGCTGTTTTTAAAATTAAATGCTTGTTTTACATAAAGGGGATGATAAATGCACTAAAATAGTCAAAATTTAAGCATTTCCAGCTATTAAGGGGGACAGCTACTGATTTAAAAAAGGAACAACTTTGCTGTTTTTCGAAGTAATGATTTCAAATGTACAAGTAGCTACCAAGATTAAAAGACATTTTTCAAAATATTTCAACAAACACTTTGAGGACACTTAGGAGAAATTAAAAATATCAACATCAATCCATTCTTATCCCTTTAAAGGGCCAGCTACTCGTCATGAAAATGCGGATAGTTTTCAATTTTACTTAGAGTGAAATCAAAAGTTACAGGTAGCTGGCGGGACTAAGAGCGAATTTTGAAATTAAATGCTTGTTTTGAATAACAGAGACTGTGAATGTATAAGAAAACTCAAAATTGAAGCATTTCCGGTTATTAAAGGGGCCAGCTACTTGATTTGAAAACTGGACTACTTTGCTGTTTTTCGAAGAAATGATTTCAAATGTACAAGTAGCTGGCGAGATTAAAAGAGATTTTTCAAAATATTTCAATAAATCTTTTTGGTGACATTTAGGAGAAATTAAAAATATCAAAATCAATCAATGCTTAATCATTTTAGGGGCCAGGTACTCGTCATGAAAATTCGGATTGTTTTCAATTTTACTTAGAGTGAAATCAAAAGGTACAAGTAGCTGGAGAGCCTAAGAGCAAATTTTGAAATTAAATGCTTGTTTTGAATAACAGAGACTGTGATTGTATAAGAACACTCAAAACTGAAGCATTTCCGGTCATAAAAGGGACCAGCTACTTGATCAGAAAATGGGACAAATTCGCACTTTTGCAAAATCATGATTTAAAATGTACAAGTAGCTGGCGAGATTTAGAGATATTATTCAAAATATTTCAACAAATCATATTGAGGACACGTAGGAGAAATTAATAATATCAAAATCAATCAATTCTTATTCATTTTAGGAGCCAGCTACTCGTCATGAAAATGCGTATAGTTTTCAATTTTAGTTAGAGTGAATTCAAAAGGTACAAGTAGCTGGCGAGCCTAAGAGCGAATTTTGAAATTAAATGCTTGTTTTGAATAACAGAGACTGTGAACGTATAAGAAAACTCTAAATTGAAGCATTTCAGGTTATAAAAGGGGCCAGCTACTTGATTTGAAAAGTGGACAACTTTGCTGTTTTTCCAAGTAATGATTTCAAATGTACAAGTAGCTGGCGAGATTAATAGGGATTTTTCAAAATATTTCAACAAATCCTTTTGGGGACACTTAGGAGAAATTAAAAATATCAAGATCAATCCATTCTCATTCATTTAAAGGGCCAGCTACTCGTCATGAAAATGCGTATAGTTTTCAATTTTTGTTAGAGTGAATTCAAAAGGTACAAGTAGCTGGCGAGCCTAAGAGTGATTTTTGAAATTAAATGCTTGTTTTGAATAACAGATACTATGAATTTATCAGAAAACTCAAAATTGTATCATTTCCGGTTATTAAAGGGGCCAGCTACTTGATTTGAAAACTGGACAACTTTGCTGTTTTTCGAAGTAATGATTTCAAATGTACAAGTAGCTAGCGAAATTAAGAGATTTTTCAAAATATTTCAACAAATCTTTTTGTGGACACTTAGGAGAAATTAAAAATATCAAAATCAATCCATTCTCATCCATTTAAAGGGCCAGCTACTCGTCATGAAAATGCGGATAGTTTTCAATTTCACTTAGAGTGAAAATCAAAAGTCACAGGTAGCTGGCGAGCCTAAGAGCGAGTTTTGAAATTAAATGCTCGTATTGAATAAAAGAGAGTATAAATGCACGAGAAAACTCGAAATTAAAGCATTTCCGGTTATTAAAGGGGCCAGCTACTTGATTTGAAAACTGGACAATTTCGCACTTTTGCGAAATCATGATTTAAAATGTACAAGTAGCTGGCTAGATTTAGAGATATTTTTCAAAATATTTCAACAAATCATATTGAGGACACGTAGGAGAAATTAAAAATATCAAGATCAATCCATCTTTTATTCATTTAAAGGGCCAGCTACTCGTCATGAAAATGCAGATATTTTTCAATTTTACTTAGAGTAAAGTTAAAAGGTACAAGTAACTGGCGAGCCTAAGAGCGATTTTTGAAATTAAATCCTTGTTTTGAATAACAGATACTACGAATTTATCAGAAAACTCAAAATTGAATCATTTCCGGTTATTAAAGGGGCCAGCTACTTGATTTGAAAACTGGACAACTTTGCTGTTTTTCGAATAATGATTTCAAATGTACAAGTGGCTAGCGAAATCAAAAGAGATTTTTCAAAATATTTCAACAAATCTTTTTTGGGACACTTAGGAGAAATTAAAAATATCAAAATCAATCCATTCTCATCCATTTAAAGGGCCAGCTACTCGTCATGAAAATGCAGATAGTTTTCAATTTTTACTTAGAGTGAAAATCAAAAGTCACAGGTAGCCGGCGAGCCTAAGAGTGATTTTTGAAATTAAATGCTCGTATTGAATAAAAGAGAGTAAAAATGCACGAGAAAACTCGAAATTAAAGCAGAAAATGGGACAATGTACCTTTTGATTTCACTGTAAGTAAAATTGAAAAATATCCACATTTTCATGACGAGTAGCTGGCCCTTTAAATGGATGAGAATGGATTGATTTTGATATTTTTAATTTCTCCTAAGTGTCCCCAAAAAGATTTATTGAAATATTTTGAAAAATCTCTTTTAATCTCGCCAGCTACTTGTACATTTAAAATCATTACTTTGAAAAACAGCAAAGTTGTCCAGTTTTCAGATCAAGTAGCTGGCCCCTTTAATAACTGGAAATGATTCAATTTTTAGTTTTCTTATACATTCATAGTATCTGTTATTCAAAACAAGCATTTAATTTCAAAATTCGCTCTTAGGCTCGCCAGCTACTTGTACCTTTTGTTGTCCCTCTAAGTAAAATTGAAAAATATCCGCATTTTCATGACAAGTAGCTGGCCCCTTAAATGGATGAGAATGGATTGATTTTGAGATTTTTAATTTCTCCTAAGTGTCCCCAAAAGGATTTGTTGAAATATTTTGAAAAAAATGTCTTTTAATCTTGGTAGCTACTTGTACATTTGAAATCATTTCTTCGAAAAACAGCAAAGTTGTCCAGTTTTCAAGTCAAGTAGCTGGCCCCTTAAATAACCGGAAATGATTCAATTTTGAATTTTCTTATACAGTCATGGCATCTGTTATTCAGAACAAGCATTTAATTTCAAATTTTGCTCTTAAGCTCGCCAGCTACTTGTACCTTTAGATTTTACGCTAAGTAAAATTGAAAAATATCCGCATTTTCATGGCGAGTAGCTGGCCCTTTAAATGGATGAGAATGGATTGATTTTGATATTTTTAATTTCTCCTAAGTGTCCCAAAAAAAAGATTTGTTGAAACATTTTGAAAAATCTCTTTTAATCTCGCCAGCTACTCGTACATTTGAAATCATAACTTTGAAAAACAGCAAAGTTGTCCAGTTTTCAAGTCAAGTAGCCGGTCCCTTTAATAACCGGAAATGATTCAATTTTGAGTTTTCTTATACATTCATAGTATCCGTTAATCAAAACAAGCATTTAATTTCAAAATTCGCTCTTAGGCTTGCCAGCTACTTTTACCTTTTGATTTCACTCTAAGTAAAATTGAAAAATATCCGCATTTTTCATGACGAGTAGCTGGCCCTTTAAATGGATGAGAATGGATTGATTTTGATATTTTTAATTTCTCCTACGTGTCCCAAAAAAGATTTGTTGAAATATTTTGAAAAATCTCTTTTAATCTCGCCAGTTACTTGTACATTTGAAATCATTACTTCGAAAACAGCGAAGTTGTCCAGTTTTCAGATCAAGTAGCTGGCCCCTTTAATAACCGGAAATGATTCAATTTTGAGTTTTCTTATACATTCATAATATCTGTTATTCAAAACAAGCATTTAACTTTAAAATTCGCTCTTAGGCTAGCCAGCTACTTGTACCTTTTGATTTTAATCTAAGTTAAGTTGAAAAATATCCGCATTTTCATGACGAGAAGCTGGGCCCTTTAAATGATAAGAATGGACTAATTTTGATATCTTTAATTTCCCGTAAATATCCTCAATATGATTCGTTGAGATATTTTGAAAAATTTCTCTAAATCTAGCCAGGTGCTTGTAAATTTTAAATCACCATTTCGCAAGAGTGCAAAATTGTCCGATTTATATTAAGTAGCTGGCACCTTTAATAACTGGAAATGCTTCAATTTTGAGTTTTCTTACGCATTTATTGTCTATTTTATTCAAAACAAGCACTTAATTACAAAAATAGCTCTTAGACTCTCCAGCTACTTGTACTTTTGAATTCCTCTCTAAGTGAAATTGAAAAATGTCCCAATTTTCATGACGAGTAGCTGGCCCCTTTAATGATTAAAAATGAATTGAAAATGATATTTTCCATTTCTTCGTAGTACAGTGAATGTGATTCTTTGAAATATTTTGAAATGTCTGTCTTAATCTCGTCAGCTACTTGTATATTTTAAATCATTAATTAAAAACAAATGTAAAAAAATAATACTATTGACAGATCGCGCAGCTTGACCCTTTAATACAGGAATTTATTTGATTTTGGTTTTTCTGATGCATTTATATAGTATTCTGGATGCAAGAAAAATATTTTGTTTTCGGCGTCGACAATTAGTTCGCCAGCTACTTGTACCTTTAAGAAACTACTAAAAAGCCTCCATTTTAATTACTTATACATTGGTCGCTGGGTACGAATTGCCAGATTTTCCTTTTATAAGTGACTGCTTACCAGAAGGTGGCTACCAGCTCAAGTAGCTGGCTACTAGAAGCTAACTTTACCAGCTCAAGTAGCTGGCTACTAGTAGCTAACTTTACCTGAACAAATAGCTGGCTACTAGTAGCTGGATACTAGTAGCTAACTTTACCTATCTCATATACAAAGATCAAATAAGGAAAAAGTTTCATTCCTGTAAGAGGTGGTAAATTTGTTTTAAATGTGCTATGTGTGTAAGCTAATAAGGAATCAATGCTTGGAGATTTATACAATTTTGGTGAATGTTTTCAAGTGAAAACTCAATGGTGACACTTGAGCTACTGAAGTGTTTCAACCAACAAAGCAAATGTGATTCAGATTCAACTCTAACTGCTACAAATGCGAAAACCCTTTTCATCTCTTTATTCTCTTTTTGGGCGCTGTTAAATTAAAATTTCTTACCAGGTATTTTTCCTTGGGCTTTTTTCCCCCACTTCATGACCAAAGTCATCTGAAAAGCCAAACTAATTGAGCCATGCTCTGGCAAAAGGGGGCTTAATGCATCTCCGTAATGCATAGTACCAAGCAAGTCATCACACGATCATGGATCCATAAAGTCCATTTTGTCCAACATTCGACTGAATCATGAGGTAGACTCTTCCTTGGACATACAGAAAATTGACCGATAGCGAAAAGTTTCGGCCCATAAGCACACAATATGATCATGCAACATGCCTTGTAATAGAACAGAACGGACATTTTATTCATACTTATACATAGTGCATTGTCTTGTCAAGATATAATTTTTTCAAGTAATAATTAAAAGTTTTGGTAACAGAACAAAACAGTTATGAACGAAAGTAGTGAAATTTGAACATAAGCAGTTCCTTTTACAAGAACTACTCTACATAATGTTTACTTCAAGCTGTCGGGTTCAAAATAAGTAACAAGCAGTGGTAAAAGGAAAAAAATCATAGCAAGTGGCTTACGAGATATCATCTTCTTGATCACAGTTATTTTCTGCTCCAGGTACATTCCGTTTTTCATCAGTCTGTTCCTGTATTTTATTGGTTGTTTCAAATCGAAACAAAGCCACATGACAACAAAGATAGGCGCTGGTTGGTGGCTATTGTTGATATTTAGCGCTGTGTATTACTGGTATGTTCTTTTCGCTTCATTCCTGCATTCATCCTTAACTTTTAATACAAGCTGTCCCATTATTATTATTAGAAAAGAGGTGCATCTATCCATGCGTTTCTGACTTTTTTCCAATATGCTTGACATTCATGTACTTCCAAGCCATTTTGCTGCTCTCCTTTTTTAACGAAGTCGAAACGTTCAATCTTTTAAAAGCAATGGAAGAGGAATGCATCTTGTCGAAAAGAAAATAATCAACTATCCAGAAGAGTATGAGCAAGCTTGGATTCGAGCTTGCAACCCTGCCTTAATTACTAAAGCTATGTATAATGAAGAACTAGAAGTTTAAGTTAGAATTCGAAACACAGTCAGTTTTAAGTGATATTTCCAAGTTTAATCATTCGCTGATGATGAAGAGTCTTATCACTGGGACAAGAAGTTCTCATCGTTCCCTTTTCATTTCTTTGTAAGAAATTTTGCGTCAATCAATTACAAATTCGTACAAGCTTGTATAAATGGGGACTATTAAAGTCCGCATTGCTACAAGCTTGTACTAATTTGCTCGCCACACCCTTACTCAAAAAGCCATGTGCTGTTTCAATATTGTATCATTATTCTTGTATTTAAGGTATCTGGTTACAGAAGGACAGATTTTCTCGGTTTACAGTCTGACTTTCATTGCCATGGTTGTTGTTGTCCTTGTTGAGAAGGCAAAAGGTCACGTGATGGACGTCAATGGACGTTTCTTATTTTACACCTTTGGTGTGACTTTAGTCCTCACCATTATATGGGTAGCGTTTTTATGGAATGACGCCGTGTTACGGAGGAAATACCCTGGTGTTATATACGTGCCGGAGCCCTGGGCTTATTATACTTTGTATTTAAAAGAGACGCCTTCTATGTAGTTCCCCTTTACAAAGATTCAAATGTCTTAACCCTTTACCGCACAATTTTAACGACAACCCTAAAGAAGAAAGCTTTGAAAAACATTGTTAGAAAATGAGAAAATGCTGGTAACCAGCATTTGTTTCTTTTCCAATCGTATATTTTCTACCATGTAAAAGACAGAAATTATCATTTGAGCTACATTTACTTTTCTCGTCTGCAAATGAATTGGGATTTCGTTTAGTCCAGAATTTTGTTGTTTGGTAAAGAGTTAAGTCAATATCGTTTTAGTACTCTTTACAAAGGGCTCAAACTTGACATACAAAAGCTTACTGATTATCTCGTCTTCTTATTTGCCATTCAGTATGTCATTTTACGTTCCCATTAGTAGAACATCATTGTTTTAAATCATTGTTTGACAAGGAGGAATTGTTTATCACAAATAACTGCCTTTTTACCCACTATGTTTCCATACTGTATAAATAGCTTGTTGTTTGTCTTAAAGCCTCTATTCGTTGATATAGAGGATATTTGTTTTTTTCGGTGACAGATCGAAATTTATTTCATCGACTGAACATCATCGGTAATATTTTCACGAGTGGCGCAGCAACAAGTGACAATATTACCGATGATGTTCACGAGATGAAATAAATTTCGATCTTCCAACGAAAAAAAAAAAACAAATGTTCTGTTTATTTCAAATTACGCCATATTTCCCCCTTGTTGAATGGCACGCGTCATTAACCGTGTTAACTAGTGCGCGGAAGCTACTGTTTCCGCCTACAATTAAAGAGTTAGAAAATATGAATTTGGTATTTTCAATGGCTGTAACCATGAATATCAAACCATAATCCACCATTAATTCGCGATAAACTACCGAAAAGCATTAAATAAAGCGTTATATACCACAAATATGCAAGTTATTGTGCTTTCCGTCTTCACCGAAAGCTGAAATTAGGCACTCAATCTTAATATATTAATATCTCTGAGGTCGTAACACTGCATCACGAATTCTTCGACAGCAATCTAGTTCGTCTTCCAGATAACGCTTTTTACCACGTGCTTATACATGCACAATTCAGGGTATCCAACGTTTTGAATGGGTCATGTTCTGGAAAAAGGAGGCTTAATGCATTTGCAAAAAGTGTTAATCTATGTCAGCCTGCGCTTTCTTCGCAGGCTGACCTGGATCGAAACTTTTTGCCAGCGGTAAATAATTTTCATGTCAAGGACCATTCTGTTTCATGTGTAAGCCAGTTTTGGGGGCAAAATTGATCAGTACTATGCGACGACTTGCGTGATATGATACTTGACGAAGATAAATTAAACCCTCTTTTCCTAAAGCACCACTCGTGTTTTAAGGGCGAGACTCTTAGTGATTTAATGGATTGGAACTATCCAATCCACAAAACCACTTAGAGTCACACCCTTAGCGGATTGGAACTATCCAGTCCACAAAATCACTCAGAGTCACACCCTTAGTGGATTGGAACTATCCAGTCCACAAAACCACTTAAAGTTACACCCTTAGTTGATTGGAACTACCCAGTCCACAAAATCACTAGGAGTCACACCCTTAGTGGATTGGAACTATCCAGTCCAAAAAATCACTTAAAGTCACACCCTTAGTGGATTGGAACTATCCAATCCACAAAACCACTTAGAGTCACACCCTCCATGGATTGGAACTATACAGTCCACAAAACCGCTCAATGTCACACCCTTAGCTGATTGGAACTATCCAGTCCACAAAACCACTTAGAGTCACACCCTCCGTGGATTGGAACTATCCAGTCAACAAAATCAATAAGAATCACACCCTTAACTCTTTAACAAACGACAAAATTTTAGAATTGCCCAAATTGAAAGCATTTGCAGACGACAAAGTAAATGTGACTCAAAATTGAAATTTGTTTTCGGAAGGGTAGAAAACACTGTGGGAAACGGAGAAAATGCTGGTTACCAGCATTTTCTCCTTTTCCCACATTGTTTTCAAAAGCTTTCTTTCTCGGGGTCGTTCAAAGTCGGGATTGTGTGGTAAAGGGTTAAAATATGAGTGGTGCTTTAGAAAAAGAGGGTTTGATCCATCCTCGTCATGTGTTATACCACACAAGTCGTTGCATAGTATTGATCAGACTGCAGTTTTCAAACATTAGAATATAGTATAAATTCAGCTTTTCTATTTATTTTATATCGGTTTTGAGAACAATTTCTTTCTACCTTTATTAACCCTTTCAGCGCCATAGGCGAAAACAGGGGTTTTTGCGGACGGCACAGAACGTGCAGTCTGATCTTTGATCTGTACCGTCCGCTTGATTAGTCAAGTCCCTATGATAAATATCTTTCTGGGTCTCTGTAGATTGCATTTACAGTCACCGAAAGAAGTCGAGTTTATTAATCTGGCGCTGAAACAGTTAAAGTAACGATAGCTGCCAAATATAAACAAAGAGGGTGTAAAAATGCATTTAAATTAAACTATACTATTTAAAAGTATGGAAATTATTGTGAAGATGACAATCTGTTATAGTACGGTCGGTCGAAGTGTTAGTCTCTGGCAGAGAAATTAATTTCAAAACAAGGTTACAAGTTGCCAGGTCGCTCTGTGTCTTGTTTACCTTTTGCCTTAATTTAAATTTCTTTTTATTTCTGCCAGCGACTAACACTTAGACCGTTCACACAATAACAACTTGTTATCTTCACAATAATTTCTGTACTTTTAAATGGTATGATTTAAATTCAAATGCATTTTCAGCCCTGCATTGATTTTTCGGCCGCTATTTATGGTGGCATATTTCTGCCGCGAGATACGAGATAGCTATCGTGATAATTTTAGAAAACTTTCACGATAATTCGAAGTTTCCCGGAAATTTTATCTAGATAGTGAAAAGTTTTCTGAAAAAAATATCACGATAAACTTTGTTATCTACAAAATTTTATGTTGATTATTTCTCATTTGTGCACGAAACTGACATCGAGGTAAAATTGTCGCCATACTTCTACCCGTTTCTCGATATCTATAAATAGAAAAATCACCATTTGGATGAACTCGGAAGTTTTTCACTGTACAGGAGACAAAGATGATCCGAAACCGTATCTAATTATAGATACCGTGAATGTCAGTTGTGGGCACGAGCTTAAGAAAATCGTGATAACAGTTAGAAATATCGCGATATTTTTATCGTGAAACTTTTTGTTATCTAGATGATATTTCCAGGAAAGTTTGTTTTATCGCGATAGTTCTCTAAAATTATCATGATAGCTATCTCGTATCTCGTGGCAGAAATATGCCACCATAGCTATTGGGTCTTTAATCCTTGTCGATTATTTCTTCCTGGAAACCTAGCCTGTACTCGCAACCTGATGTTGGTAGTTCCAATAACAAGCTTTGCTCATCGCTGGAATTCAACTTAGAACCTTTGATGTGTGATACCAACGCTCTACACGTCCACTTCCATATCTATATAATATCTGGCAAACTAGCCTTACGGATTGTATAAACTGGTCCTTTCTACAACCTGAAAATGTATATATAATCTTATAGCCCTGGCAGTTAAAGGCTGATGTTAAAGCTATATCCTTACAGCCAGACAGAAAAAAACGCTGTTAAAACTTGAAAGTGTGTAGAATGGCTCAGAAATTTGTCAGCTGTGTAAAACACAGATAAATACCATATATGGCGTATGATAGAGAAACTCAAGGGATTTGTCCTCATTTAAAACCGGAAACGACAACAATGATTTCTTCGAAGGCTGCCAAAAAATGAAATGCGTTTTCTGTCCGTCGTAATCTGTGTAACCTTGCAGCCTTCAGAGGCAATATTTGGCATGAAAGGCAAAAATGATTATAGTTTCATGAAATGGCTGGATACGATGATAGATGTATCTTTAAGAATTTTTGTCACATCGGCCTCATTTGTCACAACATTCCCGATGAGTTTCTTTTCACCTGTCGAAAGTCCACATTACAAAAGCAACCATCCATTTTATTCTTTTAATGAAGGTCTATGCCTTCAGAAAACAGAGGTCGTCTACGGAGGGAAATCTGTCTATTTTATAATGTTGATGTGGATTGATGAGAATTTTCGGAGTAGCTTAATGGTGACGGTTGCGTGATTAAAGATATTGAAATGTGTATTTCTGAATATAGAAAGATATACAACTCCAAACACCTGGGTTCAGTCAATTTACATGACAAAACTACCACAAAACATGTAAAAATCCTATAAGTTACTATGTGTTTTATCAATGATACAAATATTTTTCTTTAAAGCCCTCATACATGCATGAGTACAATCACGCTAAGATGACTTAAATAAATCTTAAAACTTTATGAACGGTCACGTCGCCGAGATCTGACCGACATACATGTACGCAATTCACCAACGAATTCCATTGAAAATGCACCAAATCAAATGTCAATCTTTTAAAATATGCATGCAATCAATAGAAACAGACTTACTTGTAACAAACATAGTTCCTCAGTCGAAAAATCTGTAAGACGAGATGTAATTAACGATTTATCCGAAACCGTGATTCGTCGTCAGCTATATCAAAATGGACGACCTGCAAATTAGATGTCGACTGCTTACGGAGTGGAAAAATGGTTTATTACGTCTACAGCACCCGCGAAAAACACGAGGATGAAAAAGGTTGCACTGGGATAAGTACAGTAGAGATGAACCAGATTACGTAGATCACCGACTTCATTTAAATATAAGCAAACATGTGCATCTTGTTAATGACAGCTTGTTCAGTCCATGACCTTGTAAATATATTCTTTCTTCAAATTGGAGTGGTAGAGATTTTGTAGGTCATGTCAACATCGTCAATTTTAGTAGAATTACGATTTCTGAAACAGATCGAAATAAATTTTGTGGGGCCGTTTTTTTTTTTTAAAGATCTAGGTTTAGATCTGGATCACTCTCGATGGCAATAGACAAGCGATCTTATGATTTCTGGTCTAGAGACTGTGTGTGTGGCCTTTACCAGACGACAAAATTTTATACCTGTCCAAATTGAAAGCATTTGCAGACGACACTTTCAGTATGGCTCAAATAGTGCATTTTTTTTATTGATAGGGTAGAAAACATTGTGGGAAAATGAGAAAATGCTGGTAACCAGCATTTTCTCCTTTTTCCACAATGTTTTCAAAAGACTTCTTTCCGAGGGGCTTTAAAAGGTGGCATTGTACGGGAAAGGGTTAATCACCTATGCACAAAGCACCTCTCATTTAGAGGTTTACTTTCTTTATTGATAAGAATTTCCCTTTTGATAGTAAACAGTTAGCTCAATATTCATGTACCTTCAGATTTGACAAAGATATAAGAAAATGTCAAAGTTTTTGCAAGACGACGAGACAAGAAAGAACTAAAGAAGTTACGGAAAATCTTGATGCCAAAAATAATCATCCTATTTAATTCATAAGTATACGAGTGAATGATCTAAAAACTTATCTAAATTAATCCTTAAAATATTTATGAAGTTTGATAGGCTGGTAGGAGGCTGACAAAAATGTAATTTGTTCAGTACTGTGTACAAGAAGGTTGGGACAAACAAGCAGGTAAGTGCGAAAAAGTCCACGGACGAAAAAGTCTGTTCCAAAAGCAGATACCAGCTGAAACGGTAACTAGACTGGCGGAAACGTTCTAAGTTGCACGTGCAGAATACTGCTGTAGACATTTTTTTCGTTTTAAAAATCAAATACATCTATACGATCAAGCAGAGCCAGTCCGAAAGGTATGCAGACCCATTTGATGAATCGTTAGTGAATTAAAGATGACCAACAACAGTGAAAATTTTAAACAAAAGGGGATTTTTAAGCGTCCTTTCCTAGCCCACCATTTTTGCATACAGTTCCGGGCTTTTTCGTCCCTAAACCAGTTCGATCCTTCTCACGTTCGTCTCTCGGCTCGTGTGCCCGACATTATTGTACTCTACTATTTCGACCGAAATGAATTTAGGTGAAACATGAATTAGATAATCAAGTAGGCCAAACATTACCTTCAGACCGAAGGCGTGCTTCATGGGTGCAGCTCCCGTTACACAAAATATGCACAGATGTTAAAAAAAATTCCACTATCATATAAATGTAGATTTTCAAGTATTAACTTTTCCCTAGATCTTAACACAGTTTAAAACTAAATGGATGGGCTAAATTGATGCACTGATGACTTAGAAATTTCTGTATGTTTTACCTGCTCCCGCTCCCATTGGCACTTCGTGTCTCAATGTGCGTATTATACTATAAATACTTTAATCCTGGCTACCACTAATCACTATGGCTCTGATTTTATTTTTGCGATTGTTACTCTGCTAGCGGAGACACAATCAAATAAATAACATTGGAGCAAGCCTCTGAATTTGGTCTAATTAATCCAAGATCATATACATGTATCGAAGAATTTTAAAAAAAATAAACATGGATGAAAAAGACCACTATGACATTTTCATCATTGACAGTCTGACTTTCCTTTATTAATTTTGAATTCCACTAGCCTGTCTTTTATAAATTCTACAGGCATATACTTACATTTCGTAAACTACACATGCAGTATTACCATGTTAACATTCGCAACGCACACAGTGACTGTATGTAAAAATAACTTGAACTATTCTATCCTACATCTGGGCATTCAGTGATTATATATGTTTTTGTCTTACTGACAAGTGTTGGAAGAGCAATCATCATTAGCACATTTTGGCTTGCTGCAAATTATTATTATGGATGGCTATACCACTAGTTAGTAATTATTATTGTAATACCCCCTAAAATGAAATCTTATCCCCAGATTTCAGCCCATTGCAACAGTTAGAATCCTTGTCTATAGCTAACATTACAAAAACATGTACCATTGAAATATTTTCCAAACTTTGTGTTATTTTATATTTCTATAGTTCTTTATATTTTTGGAATGCCCGCATGCATTTTCAAATCAAAACTGGCTAACTTAATTAAGACTAAGTATTTCCGTAAATAAAAACTCAAGCTGATTACATAAAGTTTGGAAATATACTATAAATTGACAGTAAACCACTCAGTGTTCCCACTGAAAATTTTATTTGGGGGTTTTGTACCCCCTACAATTGAAAAATGGGGGTATAAGAAAAAAAATGGGGGTACAAATTAAAAGAGAAAAATTAATATGCCCACAACTCTAAATTGTTTACTTAATGCCTCATTTTCGATCAGATGCAGAACAATCATATAGATCTACTATGTAAATATACATTTTTAAACGTAACTGACGCTTAAAGAATTGTTTGTCAAAGTGTTAACTAGTAGTCTTTATGCTCATCTTTTCACATGCCATATCTACATTAAACATTGTAGAAGTCTGACTGAAGACTGCTCTTTCAATATGCAGTGTTCCCACTAGCTTTTTATTTCAGGAGTACACACTTACCCCTTGAGTTGTGGGGGGGGGGGGGGTCTAGATTTCATATTTGATTTTGAGATTATGACAGTAATGATTCTGAAAGCAATCAATACAGATGATTTGCACCAAAAAAGTTCGTTATATCAAGATATTTGTGGAAATTTACAGCTTACACCTATTAAAAGCTGAAAAGACAGTAGAAAGTGACTGTGATCGGACAATGTAAAATGGAGCATTTTGTTGTGTCATGGGTTCCCGCGTTTTATGGACCGATCAATCTTTCATGTCCGTTCATTTATGGATAAGTCTTTCTGCATGAATTGAATTCTTTTTTCTACATTTTGAATGGTTCTACAACTAGTGTACCTTGCTCACCTACGGGAACCCGAATTCTGAATTCCGAAAGCGTCTAAAGTAGGCCTATATTTCTGAGATATTCCAAATACAGGTTTTCAGACGAAAGACGTTGACATCGACAAAACGCTTTTTTATCGACTGCGTTAAACAAAGGAGAGCTGAAGTAAGGATTTATTTGGAAACAAACGAGTCCCAGTCTGCAATATTATTGATCGCGATAATAAATACCGAGTACGCCGATCATGTAAATATTCTATAAATAGAAAGCTGGAAATCCTAAATGTTTCCGATGATTTATATTTTCTGCAAATCGCACTTGCGTGAGCTGTTCTATGCAGGTGTTTCCTACTTTTTTTGTGTGATCTTCCGTATTTTTTGTGCGTGATTTCACGTATAGGTTTGTAATTTTGTACGTGTTTTATTTCATTTATACGTGTTTCACGCACGATTTTGCGTGATCGGGAACTCTGCCACTAATCCATTATTGTACTAAAATGATATAACTGCATTTAGGTCTACAAGCACATTTTTACATTTTTCCACATAAAAACTCCATATATTTATTGAATATTTATGAAGATTGACATACCTGCTTTTTGGGGAACTTCAGCGTATCTATCTATACTGTACTAGATTCAGTTCAGTATCTATACTGCACTAAGTTTGGTTCAGCTGAGATGAACAAACCAAGGCAAACAAGCCCAGAGGTAAGAAAGTCTGAAGTTCTTTGACCGATCTTTGATTTAATGATGATGTTTCAGCATTTTAATGTTGGGGTCAATAAATCTCATATGACAAACTATTGATGCACTTAACATTAACAAATGAAGGCTACAGTCAAAGCGCCCCCAACTGAATGCATCCTCATCATGTGGGCAGAGTCCAATGGATCATTGGAAACTATTTCTCGTCCAGAGAACAAATGAACTTATTCGTATTAAAAGTATTTTTAGATAACAAATTATGATTCAAACAATGGAATTTGTCTTTGAAAGGGTTTAAAACATTTTTGGGAAAGGAGAAAATGCAAGGCAGTTTCTTTTCCAGTGATGTTTTCAAAAGCCATGAGAAAAGGGTGGACCTATTTGGTGAAGGGTACATGAAATATATTTTTGTTGCATGCACTTGAGTATAGGGGAAAGTAAGTCCACAAATTTCTCCAGAATGTTGTAACCCTTTACTAAACAACAAAATTTTAGACTGGACCAACTTAAAAGCATTTGCAGATGACAAAAATTAAGTTCAGCTTGAATTGTGAGTTATGTATTGAATAGGGTAGAAAACACTGTGGGAAAAGGAGAAAATGCTGGTTACTAGAATTTTCTCCTTTTCACACAATATTTTCAAATGGCTTGGCTCTCAGGGTCATTAAAAGTCGGGATTGTGTGGTAAAGGATTAAGGAATAATAAAACTGAAAAGTAACACTTTGTGCCAATCTAGTTAAAAAATTATTGTAATTTATGAAATGGTTTTCTGGTTTAACGATGTACCACACAATCCTGAATTTTAATGACCTGGAGTTTGACGCTTTTTGAAAATATTGTGGGAAAAGGAGAAAATCCTGGCAACCAGCATTTTCTCATTTTCACACAGTGTTTCCTAACACTACCACCCCCATCAGAGACAAGTGCCATCATTTGAGTCACAAAGTGTTGTATGTAAAAAATGCTTTCAAATTGTACAAGTGTAAAGATTTATGACCCTTAGAAAGAAGATGGTTAAAAACGCATAGTGGAAAAAGGAGAAAATGATAATCATATCTAGCATTTTCTCCTCCTACAATGTTATCTTTACTCTGTTGGAAACAGTCCCATATTTGAGCAGCATTTGTTTCCAAATTCTTTCAATTAGAACAAATGTAACAACAATAATTGTTGTCAGGTAGAGAGTTTATTTACTATATCTTATTTACTTACAGGTGACATGAACATGTTTCCAGATTGGTTATTTAGAGGTTCTGAGTCTGTTCCACACTTGCAGCAGTGGTATTCATGGGTGTATCCTGGGGAATGACTCTGCAAAGCCCTAATCTACGCTTGATGAAACCAAGAAAACAGATGGACAAGTTAGCTATTGCCATGATATAAGTGGTATGCTGAATGTGCTGTAAAACACCAGGTGGAGACAAGCCTGTGACTGGTTGGAGATAAGAGGTACACATACAAACTTTTTTCTAAATAATGAAAGTTCCTTTTATGCTCCTGCTGTTTTACATGCAGGTGGCATATAGTATCCCTGCTGTCTGAAGTTATATCATGGACGTCCTGTTGCCTTATGGTTTCTGTTTGTCATTTTTGAATCCATTTTGAATGAGAATGATATCTTAAACGCTGGTAAATAATGACCAAATATAGGTCATAGGTCAGGAAACTGGAGTTCAGTCTGTGATAAAATCCACCAATTGAAAAATTGAATTTTTTTTTACTCGTACAATAAGGCCTCCGGCCCCAAATACAACATAGCTAGTATAATATGTTTGCAAGTTGTGTCCAGATTGGAACTACAGAATAGAGTCTAATTACAAATGGCTGAAATAGGTAAAAAAAACAAAAGTGTGTTTAATCTGTTTCAGATATTCTGCAACAGCAGCACATAATGTCCATGTAACATTTATATGTTGATGTTGCGGAACATCTGAAGGTCTTTACTTATTTCTCAGTCTCTTCAGCTGATTAGACACTATCGATGGGGAACGATTTTTTCTTTATCTGTTATTTCTACAATTTTGGAGACATAAATGGCTACTTTTCATACTACGGCGTCGTTAGTTGATTGTAAAATCCGTAAGGATCTCTACTTCCAGAATACCAGTTATATAGATAGCGGTTTCTTTCTATATTAAATCTAGAACATACAAAAAATACATCAAATTATTAAGTAAGTTATGACAAGTTTTCAACTTCATTTTTTGTATAGTGCAGATTTCTGTTTGTAATCTGCTGAAATATTATGATACCAGATTTGATACCGGATGGAATACTATCATCGCTCAGCCTGGGTACCAGGTCAGTGTGTGATAAACATGCAGTCTGATTTTGAACCTTCTCAGGCTGCCAAGGCTACTATAGTTATGAAACTGCCTTGAAACAGAACATAATGGTTGGTGTAGATCCAAGGTCAGTCTGCAGTAAATATGCAGTCTGATCTCTTGTGTGTAAAAAATTGAAGTTGTCTGTGGAAGGGTGGAAAACTTTGTGGGGAAAGGAAAAAATGCTAGGTACCAGCATTTTCTCCTTTTCCCACTTTTTTTTTAAAAGTCTTCTTCCTCAGGGTTGTTAAAACTCAGGATTGTATGATAAAGAGTTAAAATCAGTGTGAATTTTGCTTTCTATTTTTAGGAAGACAATGTGATGTAGAGATCGGTATCCAGCTGAATCTTTCCAGCTAGGAGTATTGGACTCTGGAGTGAACATTTATCCTGTTACTTTCTGAAAATGAAAAGAATTGTAATTTCAAAGCCGTTTTGACCTATGTGGAAATTTATTAGATCTGCAAGAATTGACTTGTCTTAAAAATATGGCTTTAACCCTTTACCACACAATTACTACTTTAAACTACCCTGAAAAAGAAGCCTTTTAAAAACATTGTGGGAAAAGGAGAAAATGCTGGTAACCAGATTTTTCTCCTATTCCCTCATTGTTTTCTACCCTTCCCAAAACAAATTTCAGTGTTTTAGTCACATTTATTTTGTCGTCTGCAAATGCTTTCAATTTGAGTCAAGTCTAAAATTTTGTGGTTTGGTAAAGAGTTAACCTACTAAAGTTGGTATACAATTTCATGTAGAATCCTCTAGTGGAACTTTACCAAGATTTTTTTCAAAGTATTGGCATGGGTAACCCTTTAACGCATAATCCCAACCTTTAACTACCCTAATAAAGAGGCCTTTTGAAAACATTGTGGGAAAAGGAGAAAATGCTGGTAACCAGCATTTTCTCCTTTTCCCACATTGTTTTCTAACCCAACCAAAACAAATGTCAATTTTTGATTCACATTTATCTTGTCGTCTGCAAATGATTCCAATTTGGACAGGTCCAAAATTTTGTCGTTTGGAGAGTTTTAAAAAAAACCCTACCCCTCCTGGCAAAAGGGGGGAGGGGGAAGGGAGTGTTCACAATTTTTATGCAGGCTTATATTGTGGAATTTTTAAAAAATCTTCTTTTTCCTAACTGAAAGGCAGCATTTGGCAGACCTCCACCAAGAACATTTTCATGATGCCCCACTGGGTCAACAACAGCCCTTTGATGTCAAATAGTTTTGAGTAGGCTTGTACATACTTATTTTTCCACCTTTGTTTTGAAGTGTTTCATGACAATTAACTGATTTCTTTGATACAAGTAGTAATCTTTGAAATGTGTACCAGGAAATACTGGTAGCTGCATTTTTGGCATGTATGAATCGAGACCAGGCTGCACAGAACAGGCAGTCTGATGAAGTATCTACATTGCTGTCTTTATCTTGATTTAAATGTTCATGTTCTGTTATCTGTTTATGAAACAACCAAAAATAATGTTAAACTTGCTGGTAACCATCCTTTTCTCCTTTTTGCCACAATATTTTCAAGTCTTTAATGTTGCGAAAACAGGCTCCATATTCACCAACCATTCTTGAGAACATTCTTTGTCTTATTCTCCTAGATTTTCCTAGTTTGAAAGTAACACAACTTCTGATTGGCTAAAGCAAATTGTTTAGCCAATCAGAAGGTGTGTTACTTTCAAATTTGGAAAAATCTAAAGTATATGACTAAGAATGTTCTTAAGAATGGTTGGTGAATATGGACTCAGGACTTTATTGAGCACTCTGAGGGATTAAAAATGTAGTTACATGTATATGTAATTTTAAAGGTGGAAATTTAAGACTACGTAAAATGCACTTATATGTTGATTTCATTCCTTCATCTGCAATTTTTTTTACCTGCGGCTGATGAAAATAATGTAACAAATTGATTGAATGCTTTCACGGAGGTTTCTGTCCATTTGTCACAATATTTTCAAGACTTTTGTCAGATTAACTCTTTTTATAAAACAACCAAGTTTTAGTCTTATTTCTGTTCAAAGCATTAGCAGACAACAAATGTTGGTCAAGTGATGGGATTTATTTTTGATAATGTTGGAAACACTGTGAGAAGAGGAGAAAATGCTGGTTACCAGAATATTCTCCTTTTCCCACAACATTTTCAACAAACTACTAGAAAAATAGTCTGTAGAAAGAAAGAGATAGTGCAATTTCAAAATGCTGTTTGGGCTGACTATCGCAAAAAATGTTGAAATAGGATAGTGTAGATGAAGATTACACTGCCTCCTAAAGTTTGATCTTTATCTACATAGTCTAAAAAAAAACTGTTTCACTCTTTCCCAAACAATCCTAACTTTTAACAACCCTAAGGAAGAAGCCTTTTGAAAACATTGTGGGATAAGAAGAAAATGCTGGTAACCAGCATTTCCTCCTTTTCCCACAATGTTTTCTACTCTATCTAAGATAAATTCCATTATTTGAGTCGCATTTAAATTGTCATCTGCAAATGCTTTCAATTTGGACCAGTCAAAATTTTTCTCGTATGGTAAAGAGTTAATGGAAGGGAGGTATGAATATTTTTTACCAAATTTTTAATACACATATTCTAGATAGCTTTTATTCTTTTTCATCTGTTAACTCTTAGGTCAGCTTTCACACTTAAATTGCCCTTGTGGCCAGTGTAGATCAAGATCAATCTGCACAAAACTTGCAGTCAGATCTATGATCTGCTCTCTGCATTGCGGAGACATTCTAGACAAACATAGCCCTGATATTGGATTTATGAAGATTTTTGCTCTGGACTGCAGATGTGTGTTTAGTTTGTTTTTAATGGTTTAATCCTGTACCACACAATCCTGAATTTTAACAACCCTGACAGAGCATGGTCTTAAAAATATTGTGGTAAAAGAAGAAAATTGCAACCAGCTTTTTCTCCTTTCCCACAATGTTTCCTAACCTGTCAAAGATAAAACCTGGATTTTAGCCACATTTGTCATCTGCAAATCCTTTCAACTAAAACAAGTTTAAAACTCTGCATTAAAATTTTGTAAATACATACTGTTGTAACACTCTCAACCCTTTACCACACAATCCCGAGTTTTAACAACCTGAAGAAGATGCCTTTCGAAAACATTGTGGGAAAAGGAGAAAATGCTGGTAACCAGCATTTTCTCCTTTTCTCAATGTTTTCTACTCTTTCTGATACAAATCCGACCATGTGAGTATCATTTTATTTGTCGTCTGCAAATGCTTTGAATTTAGACCAGTCTAGAATTTTGTCATTTGGTAAAGAGTTAAAGGCCCTATAGCTGCCAAAACTAAACAGTGGGGTAGTGAAATGCATTTAAATTCAAATCATACCATTTAAAGTATGGTGATTACTGTGAAGATAACATTCTGTTATTGGATGGTAGTCACTGGCAGAAAAATGAATTTTCGGACCAAGTAAAAAAAGTACATGTAAATAAAAGATAGAGCAACGTGGCAACTTTTAACCTAGTTTTAGATTTCATTTTTCTGCCAGTGACTAACACATGGACTGACTGAAGACAGGAGTCCTTGGAGTTATTGTCATTTGTTATTTTACATTTAGGATTTTTATCCAGAGCATAACTTCCAGAGTGTGAAAGCTACTGACTTAAAACTTTAAATACAGATAGATCACATTGAGGACAAATGCAGTGCACTAGATCTGTAACTCTGTCTTCAGTATTTTTGGAGTTTTTGCCCTTTGTTATCTTAGAGTTTTGTAAGGGCCTAACCAGAGGTTCAGAATCATTACCCACTCCGAATCGAGAGTGCTATTTCACCCTTTGGCTGCTAGGTGCCAGGCAATGCACTTTTGAAAGCAGTGTAAATCAAAGATCAGACTGCTCGGTCTGTTCTTGATCAACATTGTCCCAATAAGATTTTCCAATGAAAAGAAGTAGGATGACATCGCAATATTTAGCTGTTTACTATTGGTTGGAAATTCGATTTTTTTTTTCCAGCAGTTTTAGGCTTAAGTTTGAAGATGAAGTTGTTCTGATACTGAAAAAAGAAGGCTCTGCTTGTTTCAGTTGTTTCTATATTATGCAGTTGCATATCATGTGTTATGGACACCATTGCCTTTGAAATATGGCTTCATTGTTCTGAATTAGGCACTGGCTTTATAATTGTTGCTGTCAAAAAAATTTGATTCCATTTTTATTGTTGTGTTAACTCTTTACCTCACAATCCCGAGTTTTAAGAATCCTTAAAAACAAAGCTTTTGAAAACATTGTAGGAAAAGAAGAAAATGCTGGTAACCAGCATTTTCTCCTATTTCCACAATTTTATCTACTGTACCAAAAAGAAAATTCAATTTTTGAGTCATTTATTTTGTCGTCTGCAAATGCTTTCAATTTGGACAAGCCTGAAATTTTGTCGTTTGGTGAAGAGTTAAAAGAGTTTATTTTTATTACCTAGTACCTGCTTCAAAATGTTTTGTCTCCATTCCTTTACTTTTGTCTGTAAGGTTTAGGGTTTGCAATTGTCCAAGTTTTTGGTATAACCCTTTACCACATAATCCTGACTTTTATTGACCCTGAGGAAGACAGCTTTTGAAAACATTGTGGAAAAAGGAGAAAATGCTGGTAACCAACATTTTCTCCTTTTTCCACAATGTTTTTTATCTTTTCAAAAACAATTTTTAATTTTTGAGTCACGTTTATTTTGTGGTCTGCAAATGCTCTCAAGTTAGATATATTTTAAATTTTGTCATTTGGTAAAGAGTTAACCCTTTCCCAAATGACAAATTTTAGACTCTTTCAAATTCAAAACATCTGCAGATGACAAATTCAAAATTGGTACAAATGAGCTTAAGGTAAAAAAAAACATTGTGGGAAAAGGAGAAGATGCTGGTTACTAGCATTTTCTCCTTTTTCCACAAAGTTTTCAAAAGCCTTGTTTCACAGGGTCGTAAAAACCTGGGATTGTTTAGAAAAGAGTCAAGGTGGTGGGGTTCAGGATGTCAGTAATGTTGTAAAAACTTAGAATTTTGTTCAACTCTTTACCGCCAAGCCCCATAGCTCAGTCGGTAGCGTACAAGACGAGAACAGGAGGTCGCTGGTTCGGTCCCCGGCTTGGCCAATTTCTTTCCAAAGATTGATGATAGTCATCGTGACAGGATTCATTCCTCTCTCACCGCTGACCATTGTTTCGACGATGGTTATGTGGGAAAGCAGCCAGTGGCTTGGAAACAATATTGTGCGGAGTACTGGTAAATGACACTCTAGGAAAGCATGGATAGGTGCACTGGCCACCGTGATATAACTGAAATAATGCTGAAAACGGCGTTAAACACCATACAATCAATCAATCAACTCTTTACCAAACCACAAAATTTTAGACTTCAATAATGAAATTTTGTCTGAGAGGGGTATTACAAATTGTTAGAAAGAAGAAGGCGTTGGTTACCAGCACTTTCTCCTTTTCCCACAATGTTTTCAACAGCCTTCCTCTCCAGAAGCCTAAAAATATGGGATTATCTGGTAAAGTGTAAAGATTATACTCTAAGAAAAATTGTTGTCTTAACCCTTTACCAGATGACAAAATTTTAGCCTTGTCCAAATTGAAAGCATTTGCAGACGACAATTTCAGTGTGGCTCAAATGGTGCAATTTTTCTTTGATAGCGCAGAAAACATTGTGGGAAAAGGAGAAAATGCTGGTTACCAGCATTTTCTCCTTTTCCCACAATGTTTTCAAAAGGCTTCTTTCCCATGAGCATCAAAAGGCAGCATTGTGCAGTAAAGGCTTAACCCATTACCACACAATCCTGACTTTTTACTGAGAAAAGAATCTTTTGGAAACATTGTTGGAAAAGCAGAAAATTCTGGTAAACAGCATTTCTTCCTTTCCCACAAAGTTTTCTACCCTATGAAAGACAGTTTTCATTATTTGGGTAGCATTTGATTTGTTGTCTGCAAATGCTTTCAATTTGGAGAAGCCCAAATTTTTTTGTTTGGTAAAGAGTTAACAGGCATTTACTCATGTTTCCATACTGTTTTAACGTTTTTTCCCCATTATTTCTTTGTTAAGTAGTTGTTTTGATTTTAACCTTTCTCATACCAGCAATTGTTTTTAAGCCTTAACCACACAATCCTGACTTTTAACGACCCTAAAGAGGGAGGCTTTAGAAAACATTGTTAGAAGAGGAGAAAATGCTGGTTTCCAGCATTTTCTTCTATTCCCACAATGTTTTCTACCCTATCAAAGACAAGAATAATCATTTGAACTACATTTATTTCAACATTTTCTCCTTTTCCCAAATTGTTTTCAAAAGCCTTCTTTCTCAGGGTCGTTAAAACTCGGGATTGTGTGGAAAAACATAAAGAAAACCCCATGTTTAACCTTTTACCAAACGACAAAATTTTAGACTGGTCCAAATTGAAAGCATTTGCAGACGACAAAATAAGTATAACCCAAAATTTGAATTTTGTTTTGGGAAGGGTAGAAAACATTGTGGGAAAAGGAGAAAATGATGGTTACCAGCATTTTCTCCGTTTCCCACAATGTTTGCAAAAGGCTTCTTTCCCAGGGGCGTCAAAAGGCGTCATTGTGTGGTAAAGGGTTAATTAAATAGGCTATTGAACACATTGTGGAAAGTGGTGAAACTGCTGGTAGGTAGCATTTACTCATTTTCCTCTATACTTCCAACCCTTTCATAGACAAATAACATCACCCAGCCACATAATTTTTCGTCTGCAAATACTTTCAGTATGGGCAAGTCCAAAATTTCATCATTTGGTAAAGAGTTTTTTTTAAGTATATTCTGTATTGTTATGAAGTAATTGTCTTGATTTTAATCTTCCTTAAGCTGGCAATTGTTTTTAACCCTCTACCACACAATCCTGACTTTTAACGACCCTGAAGTGGAGGCTTTAGAAATCATTGTTGGAAAAGGAGAAAATGCTGGTATCCAGAATTTCCTCCTTTTCCCACATTCTTTTCTACCCTATCAAAGACCTAAAATTCAACATTTGAAGTGCATTTACTTTGTCATCCACAGATGCTTTCAATTTGGTTAAGTCCAAAATTTTGTCGTTTGGTAAACCATTTACTACTCAATCCGGAGTTTTAATGGCTTTGGGCAAGACAGCTTTTGAAAACATTGTGGGAAAAGGAGAAAATGCTGGTAAGCAGCATTTTCTCCTTTTTCCACAATGTTTTCTAGTCTTTCTTAATAAAGTCCCATCTTTTGTTCCACATTAAATTTGTCGTCTGCAAAGGCTTTGAATTTGGACCAGTCCAAAATTTTGTCGTTTGGTAAAGAATTGAACAAAAAAATGTAGAGGGGTTCTTGAAAACATGATGGAAGAATGGTATATGTGCTCTTAACTAGCATTTTCTCTTTTCCACATTGTTTTCTACCCCTTGAAAGACAATTTCCATTGTCATAGCTACATTCAATTAATGGTCTTTCAGTCTGGAAAAGACCAGCATTTCCTTGTGTGGTTGAGAGATAATGAACAAGCTTCAATCTTTTTTAATGATTTTATTTCAGACTTATGTATTTGTCATCTTTTATTAAACACCTCTGTATTAAAATTGAAAAAATCAAACACACAGAGTAGTAAAAGGTAATTTTCCTGGGTCCCACGATCGCCTAATCAAGTGTCTTTCTTGCCCGTTCTCTATCCGCTGTTGTTTCTCCATCCAGCTGCCTTTCTCTTTTTCCTCCCCTCTCTGCGCGTTTTTTTTCTTTTCGGTCAAGCGTGCCGTCTCGATCTCGGTTCTTCGGGTCCCGAGTCGACTCCCACTACCATTACACCACTTTGGAGCCTATAAGAATGAGGTTGTAGTTTCTATTTGAATACAATGTCTTGTAAAAATCATTGAAAAAAAAAAAGTTATACCGGAAGTATTGCTACCGGAAGTCTCGCTATAAATGCCGGGTGAGTTAAGTTCTAAAATCAAAATTTTCCATCAAACTTGCCCTTGTTTTTCAACAACAGCTGAGAGAAAGTTTTTAAAAACATTTTTGAAAAAGAAGAAAAATGTTTGTAACCAACATTTTCTCGATTCCTACAATGTTTTTTCTTTCAAAGAGAAATCCTATCATTTGAGTCATACTTGACACACTGCCAGACGACAAAAGTTTAGCCTTGTACAAATTGAAAGCATTTGCAGACGACAACTTAAATGCGGCTCAAATGATTGGATTTGTTTCTAAGAGGCTTGAAAACGTCGTGGGGGCAAAGTAGAAAATGCTGGTTACCAACATTTTCTCCTTTTCCCACGATGTTTTCAAGTGTCTAACTTCTCAGAGGCGTTAAAACTCGCCTTTGTGCGCTAAAGGGTTTATTTGTCGTCAGCACAGCCGGTTATTGTCGACGATTCTTTTTGTGCGTGTGCCATCTAGTGAAGCGTTCACTTCAACTTTAAATACAAAACTCAGCACCTCCACAATCAAACTGCTATGCAGCAGATAACTTTGAAAATATCCTTGTAAAATGCTCATGATGACGACATCAAACATGAATGCTCATGAAAAAGATTGTGACAAAAGGAGTTGTTCAGCCTGTGTCCAGGCGCCAATAATTTCTTAACAGTTTACCAAACGACAAAGGTGTAGACTTCACCAAATTCAAAGCATGTGCAGACGACAATTTAATTGTGACTCAAATGATGGAATTTATCTTTGATAGGGTAAAAAAAAAAAACAAGGTTGGGAAAGGAAAAAAATGCTGGTTACCGGCATTTTCTCCTTTTTCCACAATGTTTTCAAATGGCTTCTTCCTTAAGGTCAATAAAACTCGGGATTGTGAAGTAAAGTGTTAACCCTTTCCCAAATGACAAACTTTAGTTTTGGACTGGTCCAAATTGAAAGAGTTTGCAGACGACAATTTTAAATTTGATGAAAATGGCAGAAAGTTCTCAAAAAGGATAGAAAACACTGTGGGAAAAGGAGAAATTGCTCGTTACGAGCAATTTCTCCTTTTCCCACAGTGTTTTCAAAAGACTTGTACTGCAGACACGTGAAAACCAGGGCTTGTTTGGGAAAGGGTTAAAAATCAGTCCTTATCACGGTCTACGTAGATCTTCAGAAATAATCTATAAAACTGTGATGTTTTCTATTTTGCTTTTCAGGACGAAGTAACGCCAATATTAACAGAAAGGAAAAATGATCAGACTGGATTATGCAAGTATGGTGTTAAAGGCCGTTTTCAACATTATTTCAGTTATATCGCGGCGGCCAGTGTACCGATCCTAGTCCAAATATTTAGACGTATACATGCTTATTTACCTTTCAACATTTATCATCGGACATTTCACATTTTATTTTTCTTATTGCATGTAACGTCTAAACGGGTCCCATTCAGTTCAATGTAGCAAATCCGATCTCTCTAAAACCAGTATTATAACGAAAGAGAACTTCATTTACCTGTAGGAAGAACTTTTTTTGAAAATATTCAGCCGCTGTCTTGATAAATAATGAGCAGATTCATTCAGAATTCAATAAAATCACTCGCAAGTGGGATTGCCGACACAGTCGCCGCCATGTTTTTCAGTCATGCAGACGGTTGCATAACAAATAAGAATTGACGTTAAGTTTATGAACGAAATCTATTACAATAATCAAACAAGACCGAAGCGAACAAAATTTCGTTTTAAAAAAAGACATAATACCATTCTGTAAGTTGCATTGACCCGCACATGACGTTTCATTCGGAACAATCATATCTCTTCCACGGCAATTCATAACAAAACAGAGTGGTGTTGAATCGGAATGGATTTAGCTCATAAATAGGCAAGTTTTGGACAAATATCCTTTTTCAATCGAGAAATTATTCATTTATCTTACTTCTGATGTAAATTTTATTGAACAAGTTCACTTGAAGGTATCCAAATTTGCTGTTCAAACAGCGACAAAATTCGATGTCGGAGTTTGCTAAAGGAAACTATGAAGGAGCCGATAAGACCCTACGTACACGATGAATGTCAGAATGAAAAATAACGTACGTAGGGGCTTATAAATAGGACTATACCGATCCATGCTTTCCTGGATTGCCTTTTACCAGTACTACGCACAATATTCTTTTCATGCCACGGGCTGCTTTCCCACATAACCATTGTCGAAACAATGGTCAGCAGTGAGAGAGGAATGAATCCTGTGGAAATGACTATCATCAATCCTCGGAAAGAAATTGGTCGAGCCGCGGATCGAGCCAGCGACCTTCGGTTCTCAAGCCCTGTACGCTACCGACTGAGCCACCGGTGTTTGGCAATCAGACTGGAACCCAGGCTGTCGTTATGCTGCTTTCAAAAGTACAAGCATACCATTGCGGCACTTTGCATTCATAACACAAAATTCTTTATTCAGCGTAACCTTTTGGCTTCTGACCGCGACTCAAGGACCTTTTGCGGACACTGTAGATCAAGATCAGACTGCACAGAATGATCTTGGATCTACACTGTCCGATAAGGATATACTTTTCCTTTCCCCCAAAAAACTTACTTTGAAATTGCAAAATTTGAGCTTTTACAATCGGCTTGAACATTTCATGTAACTTATTCAGCAGGATAAGGGATAAAACCGCACTTGCATGTTTATAGCTTACAATGCAAGCGGCAATTACTAGTCCACACGCTCGGAAAACAATGACTTGCCTAGACTGCCATTATCTGAGAAATATGAAAAAGTAAACATTTTGTTTGTTTATTTGTATTGGAGTTTAACGCAGGTTTAACAGCTTAGATCAAATCACGGCGGTCAGTGCAGCTATGCATGTGATTCCTGGCTTTCTCACACCAGTGCTAACACAAATTTCTATCCAAGCCACTGACTACTTTTCTACCATGCGTTAGGGGTGAGAGGGAGAAAGATCGCCGGAAAGAAAGTTTGCCTCAGCCGGGTATCGAACCCGCAACCACGACTCGTATAGCTAACCACTGAGCTACACGGCTAAGATTCGTCCAAATTCGAAGTATTTGCAAGAATTCAAATATGTATAAAATTATAGTATTTGACTATGTTAGGGCTCTGAAGTGTCTTGCCCAGGGACACTCCTATGAAAAGCCTTGTGCTTCCAGAGAGGCTCAAGCTTGGAGTCACCAAGTAACGGTGGTTCATGACGCTCTCAACATTCTATTCATATCACGGCGACAGCTAAATGTCCTCCTTCGTCTCACAGGTACTAGGGTGGGAAGGTGGGATTGAGGTATTTTGCCCAAGGGCACTCGCTCAAAACCACAATCCCTCGCTTGGAGATCGAACCTATGACTGCCAGACTGTGAATTCTACACTTAAACTACCTGGCCATGCTTAGACCCTTTGACAGAGCCAGGAACCCCAACTAATGTTTAACGTCACCGAATGAGCCACCCGTCTCGGCATCGAACTCACAACCCCTAAATTTCAAGTCCTGTTGTCACCAACTGAACGACCGCGGCGGGCTCGGCCATCGAACTCGCAACTCCTACATTTTCTAGTCCCGTACTATTCCGACTGAGCCCATCACGACCACAATCATTTAATCTCGTTGGGGATGGGTGGGGTGAAAAAAAAAGTGACGAAGACGACAGTATGATGATGATTACACAAAAAATGACGTTTAAAAATGAGATGAGGAAAACCACAGCAATAAATTCACCCACCTCGATGTTTAGTATTATCCAGAATTTATCCCTTAGTTTAATAATCCTTCAAATTAAAAAAAAAAAAGATATCACATTGTCTCATGAACAAATGTTTTACACAAGTAGCTAACACACTAAACAGTGAATACAAAACATGTCCAAATTAAGCACGGGGAAAGTCTGCAACTTGGTGGTTTGCGGTAACGGGGGGCGGGGGGGGGGGGGGGTATGGCTTGGTATATATCTTTGAGCCATGCTCTGTGAAAAAGGTTTAACCCTTTATCACATGATTCCACTTTCATCGACCCTGAGAAAAAGAGTTTTTGGAAACATTGAGGGAAAAGGAGAAAATGCTGGGAACCAGCATTTTCTCCTTTTCCCACAATGTTTTCTACCCTTCATAGAACAAATTTCAATTTTTTTGGTCATATCTATTTTGTCGTCTGTAATTACTTTCAATTTGGACTATTCTAAATTTTTTTTCATTGATAACGAGTTAAAGTACTTGCAAAAAGTACCGACCCATGTCAGCCTGTGCTGTGCGCTGTCCGCGCAGGCTGACATGGGTCTCAACCTTTTTCCATGGGTAAATTTTCTGCTTGTCCGACCAGGACCACTCTACTCATGATTCAGTCGGTTGTCAGACAAAACTACTTAGAAATTATGGATCTATTATTATCTGATAGGTAGTTGCTAGGTATGATGTATTACTAATATCCATTTAGTACCCCTTTTCACAGAGCGTGGCTCATATATCTATTATCCCGCGGGTGAATATGCCTGCGCAGGCTACCCTGGGTCGATAATCTTTGAAGATGCATTAAACCCCCTTTTTCGCAGAGCATGACTCATATATGAGTCATGATCTGGCAAAAGGGGGCTTAATGCATCCCCGTGATGCCTGATACCAATCAAGCCATCACATAATTATGGACCCATTGTAGCCACTTTTTTTAAACAACCGACTTAATCATGAGGTAGACTGGTCCTTGGACATACAGAAAATTGACCAATAGCGAAAAGTTTCGGCCGCGCAGGCTGACCTGGGTCGATACTTTTGGCAGATTTATGAAGCCCCCTTTTCACAGAGCATGGCTCATACACACACATATATATAGAGAGAGAGAGAGAGAGTAAAATTAGTGTTGCACCCCCTGTGTTTTTTACCGGGTTTGATTTTCTAACGTGAATGATATAAAATTGGGTCGAAATTAGAATTCGGCTGCTGCATACACTAACAGACTCGTCTTTTGCCCATAAAATGAACTAAACTGAGGTATCCCTTGACCTCATGGTAAGTGGGAATCTTTTGCCTAGATGTTGCTTTCAAATTTAAGAAAAACGAGAAGCGTTTAAGTTTGGTTAAAACAGGGAATGTAATGTCGAAACAAAACTTACGACAGGTTGAAAGTGACCTGCAGAGAATGGACACACAAAATCAGGCAATATTGCGTACTTCCGCCCGGGGCATGCAAAACAGCTTGCAGTCTTTGTCTCACACCTCTCACGAGAGGTTGAAACAGCTCGATCAGTAGCTGCTGCCATGGGGTTAAGGGATACCTCAGTCCATTCCATTTCAGAGACAACAGACTTGTTTGTTCTTGTATACAGCAGCCAGATTCTAATTTCCAACCCATCTCATATCATTCACGCCAGAAAGTTAAACACGTTCAAAACACTGGGGGTGCAACACTAATTTTGCTATGTATGTATATATATATATATCAACAATTATGGATCTATATAGCCTAACAGCCGACTGGACCATGAGACAGTATGGTATTTGGACTTGCAGAAAATTTACAGAAAATAAAATTTTCGACGAATATCAGCCTGTGGAGATTGCACATCCTGGCGCACGTCAATGCTTTTTGTAGATACATTAAACCCCCTGTTCATAGAGCATATACAGAAACTATGCCTTATATAGAGTCCCCACAAACCAGTCTTAACATTATTCTTATCCAATTTTCAAGAATTTCCTAAAATTGAATGTAACGCAAGTTCTGATTGGCTAACCCAAATGGTTTCGCAATCAGACATTGAATTAAGAAGTATTTCTAAACCCAGAAAAAAAAAGACAAAGAACGCAATTTTAAATGGTTGGTGAATACATGCCCAGAAGTACTTCTCCACATGATGCAGATCAGATTTCGATGAATTTGGAGTGAATGTAGAGAATACGTACATAGTGTTGTCGAAGATCAAAAATATCTAACGAGGTTGGGAGAACTGATAATTGTCGAGCCTTGGCGAGACAATTATCAATTCTCACAACCGAGTTAGATATTTTTGATCTACGACAACACTATGTACGTATTCTATTTAATCACACTCCTTATCATGGTATCCGTTTTCCTTTTCCAATAATATTTTCTCCCCTTTTCCTAGGCAATCTGCATCATATTAGATAAACGTAAAATGCATCCAGTGACCGAAATGAGTATCTCAGTTTTGCACCTCTTCATGATTATAAACGTCTGGGTCCGTATTCACAAACCATTCTTGAGAGTGTTCTTAGTCCTATTCTCCAAGATTTTCTAAATTTGAAAGCAACACAACTTCTGATTGGCTAAACCGAATGGTTTAGCCAATCAGAAGTTGTGTTACTTTCAAATTCAGAAAATTCTGAAGAACAAAACTAAGAATGTTCTAAAGAATGGTTGGTGAAACAAGACTCTGATGTGTTACATGTACCTTGAAAATAGTACAGAAGTTCTAAATTCTCGCGTGAATCAATCATTATTATACCTTTGTTACTTATATAATCCATCTAGTTAGATGGACATTTTTGGCTGGTCTGTTTCCAAAGTGTTCGCTCCTATCTCCAACAATATTTAAGAAATTTTACAGAAGTCTTGGCTCGGCCGGGTAGCTCAGTCGTGACCTAGTAGTTGCGACTTCGATACCCGGTTGTGGCAAACTTTCTTTTCAGCGATTTCTCACCTTTCACCTCTGACGCATGTGAGAAAAGCAGTCAGTGGCTTGGAAAGAAAGTTGTGTCAGTACTGGTGTGAGAAAGCCAGGAAACACATGCGTAGGTGCACTGGCCGTCGTGATATGATCTAAGCTGTTAAAAACGGCGTTAAACTCCAATACAAGCAAACTGAAGTCTTATATTCTAACTGAAAAACACAGGTCTACGCAACGAAATCGACAGAAAGACTTCCATAGATCTCGAGAGATCAAAACTATAATCAAAATACTGAAAGTACTGACAGACTAATAGATGTAGAATAACTGTCCCGACAAACGAAGCCGAGTTATGGACAATTACAACAAATTCACGTGTTATCTAAAGCATAAAACGTGTCTATAAAAAAAATAAACATTGTGGGAAAAGGAGAAAATGCTGGTTATGCTCTCAAAAACTCTATTGCTCAGGGTCATTGAAACCTGGATTGTTCAGTCAAACAACAAAATTTAAAACTCCTCAATATTAAAAGCATTTGCTTTGCAGACTACAAAAAAAAAAAAAAAAAACAACTAAGTGTTTAAAAATCAAATGATGCATTTTTTGTCTGATAGGGTAGAAAAACTGAGGGAACATGAGCAAATGCTGGTTATATATGCATTTTTGCCTTTCCCTACAATGATTTCAATAGTTTTTCTCTTCAGAGCAGGCTTGAATGATAAAGGGGTTACCTCTTCACCACTCTGCAATATTTTAGACCAATCCAACCTGAAAGCATGAAACCCGGAAGATAAGGATGCTTACGTCACTCCCTAGATCAGAATGATACGCAACCACGGGGCTCAAAAGACAAGAGTACATGGTTATGTGTGCTGGCTGTATTGAAGTATTTTGAAGTGCTATAACACAACTAGAACATTGTAGGTATACACTACAATATTCTTTCCATTTTCCTTTCATCTTATACAAAAACGTAAAGCTCGAGCGTGCCTTCACGTACATATCTGTATGTTAAACAACCTGTTGCTACATTTTTTACACAACATCGAAATTCAACCTTACCGTATACACCATATACTATACATGTACATAGAACTAAAAACTAAAAGACAACCATAGAAACTTCGACTAATAGAGTAAACAGTTTAGAAGCAAGTTCATACAGATTGTTATTGCAGATTGCCTTTGAAAAATATCAAATGGTCACATATTCTTTTCAACACTTACATATTCCAACACCGCAACGTATTCTCACATGTCAAAGACATCAGTTATCTTTTCATCTGCATTTAATTTGTCGTCTTCAAATGCTTTACATTTGGACAAGTCTAAAATTAAGTTATTTGTAACTCTTGTCAGCATAATACCTGCTTAGGAGAAAATTAGCGGATGATAAGTTAGCCCGTAGGCTGCTAAGAGCGACTCACGGACCTTCTGCGGACAGTGTAGATTAAGAGACTCCACAGAACGTGCAGTCTGATCTTGGATCTACACCGTCCGATAACTTTAAAATACTAAAATTTTGGTTTTTACCATCGGCTTGAAAGTTTCATTTAAGTTATTTAGCAGGAACTGGGTTAAGTGATGTATACCTTCAACAGGGAAGGGAGTAGAAACTAATTACAGTTGGTTGAAATACATATATATTTTCCTTTAAGAATACAAAAAAATTAGGAAATAAATACGTGTTTTCCATTGTATTGGAGTGAAACTCGTGAGAATTTGTGAGACTATTTCGACTAAGAGGAAAATTGACTACCTTGTTGTCAAGATTAACGAATAATCTTATCGGCAACTTTCACGATAAAGCCCACTGTGTAAAAGATTGATTGTAGGAAACCGACATAATCTTACAAAGTAAATCGAAACTGGGGAAAGTTTTACCAACAATCAACAGTAACTCGCTTTTTCATTAGCTCGGCTGTTTCCGGGGAAAACGTCGAAGTATTGTCGTCTACGTTGTGCAAAAAAACTTTGACATTTTATACCATCTCTCAGAGCTCCAGATAGAGGGAGTGATTTTGATTTCAAAACTGAAAATATTAATCACTCTCCACTAAACCCTATATTATGGGTACTCATTAGAATCGTCTCATCGAGACGATTCTAATGAGTACCCACAGCATATGGTTTGCAAGAGAAATATTGGATTTAGAATACTATCACTCCCTCTTATCTGGAGGTCTGATCTCTGGTATTACTGAAGATATTTACTTCAGACTTGGACTAGTTTTTAACTATCAACAAGGAAACCCATACAACAGGGGCAGGTAGCCATCAAAAATCTTTGACACAGTTTAGCCCCAATTTTCGACTTCGAATTTTCACTGGAAATCAAGCAACTGCTGCCAAGCGTTGGCACCCGCATGCGGTGCTCTTGTTTTAATTTTAAGACTAGCAATTTTATTTGCAGAGACAGGACATTGCCGCCAATCAAACTGCTAGCATAAGAATATAGAATTAGAACATCATTGAGATTTGTTAATAAACGTGGCCTTTAGTTTCGGAAAAATCACTTCTTTCTTGTCTATACGTACATATTTTCTACTGTTGATTTATCTCCCTTCCTCCTTTGTCCGTTTCTTTGTTGCTTTTTATGTACATCAGCCCGTTAACCTTAATTTTTTCTTCTCTTTCTTTTTCCCTTTGTATCTGCTTATTTTTTTTTTGTATCGTTTCTTCCACCTACTTCACCCCTTCACACTATTTCATGCTCTGTTTTAACCATTAAGCTACTACATAATAAATTGAAACTTCCAAGCCGATAGTATAAATAAAAATTTTGCTATTTCTAGAGCATGTTTTGAAAAAAAAAAAAAAAAAACATGTCCTGATCGGACAGTGTAGATCAAGATCAGACTGCACGTTCTGTGCAGTTTGATCTTGATCTTCACTGTCCGCAAAAAGTCACTAGATTGCACTTAGCAGTCAGAGTTAATCGAATATCAAAAATGCATCAATAAGAATTCAAAAGCCTGCAGTGGGCAGTTAAAAACGTTGCAGGAAAAGAAGTAAATACGTGTACATGTACTCCTTTTTTCCAAGAATTGCGGTTTCAATGCAAATTAGGGAGGATGTTTTTCTTTTCTTTTCAGTTTACCATACTCTGTGAAAAGGGGGATTTATGCATTTGCAAAAGGTATCGCTTCGGGTCAGCTTGAGCAGTCCGCACAGGCTGACATAGGGTCGAAATTTTTTGCTTTTGGTAAATTTTCTGCATATCCAAGGACCATTCTACTTCAGAATTCAGTCGGTTGTTAGACAAAATGGATTTTATGGATCCATAATTATGTGACAACTTGTTCAGTAAAATGCATCACGTCGATGCATAAAACTCCCTTTTGCCAGAGCATGACACATACATTTTCACCCATATGTGGCCCGTAACATGGGAAATGAGACCTTCGGACATTTGCGTAAAGTGTAGTCTCGGATTAGCCTGCGCAGAATGCGCAGGCTAATCCGGGACCGCACTTTACGGCTACATAAGATTTCCTCATACAGTAGACTTTCGTGAAACAGAAAATCGCACAAAAACGGGAAGTGTCGTCTCGGATTAGTCTGCGCAGTCCGCGCAGGCTAATCCAAGACGGCACTTTATGACTACATAAGATTTTCTCATACAGTAGACTTTCGTGAAACAGAAAATCGCACAAAAACGGGAAGTGTCGTCTAGGATTAGTCACAGACTGCATAGGCTGATCTGCGACGTCACACTTTTACGTGTATGTCCGAAGGCCCCTTTTTGTATGTTGCACTCCATGTGATAGGTGCTAGTTTTAACACTTAGGCTGCTAAGCGCGACTTATTGACCTTGGCGGACACTGTAGATCAAGATCAGACTGCAGAAAACGTGCAGTCTGATCTTTGATGTACACTGTCCGATACAATATTTTTTTCCCGGTGAAATAAACTTCGAAATCTCAATACATATATTTGGGTGTTTGCTATTGAATGGAAATTTTGATTTCATTTATTTAGCAGTTTAACCCTTTACCACACAGTCCCGACCTTTAACGACTCCGAAAAAGGAAGGCTTTTGAAAACATTGTGGGAAAAGGAGAAAATGCTGGTAACCAGCATTTTCTCCTTTTCCCACAATATTTTATAACCTTCCGAAAACGAATTACAAGTTTTCAGTCACATTTAATTTGTCGTCTGCTGATGCTTTCAATCTGGACTAGTTGAAGAAATTTTCGTTTGGTAAAGAGTTAATGGTTAAGAGAGTATGAAACTTGTCTGTAAAGTTTCGAGTTGAAAAAAAAAAATAGAAGAAGGCCAATAAGGGCACTAAAAGAGTTTAAACAGTTTCTGTCTATGTAAGAAGAACTGTTCAAGCATTATGTTAGGTATCATTTAAGATTTCAAGCCCGTGCATAGTTTTATCTCGCCCGAGATAGAGGGCTTAATATCTTGTACATATAGATAACATTCAAAGTCAACACATTACCCGTACAAATACAAAATTGTCCATACCCTGGCCCGCTTTTGAATTAAAAAAAAAACCTTGTGATAAACATAGAAACGCCTTGTTTTTATACAATCATGCCTTTTCCTACGATAATTTCTTTATCATGAAATCACCCAAAAAAGACATTAGTTTGTCTTACTTGTACAACATTGAAGTTTTTCATGTTATGTTATCATAGTATTCAGGTACATATCTAAATATTAATTGGACGAATTTGATTATGTTATCACAATTGAAGGCAACTATATCAGCAGACATTGAACAAAATTTGAGGAAAATGCACCGTCGATATTAGACCCTTTTATGTACAGAAATAATGGATTTTTCTTAATGCAAGATTTTAGACTGTGAATGGCCGAAATTACATAGAAAGTCTTTTATCTCTTAGCCTACCATTACACGACGTTTTTCTGTATTTTTTCCGGAGAGTTTTAGATCAAGATCAGCCTGCACATACGTGCAGTCTGATCTTGATCAAAACTCCCCGCTTTTCTGTTGATAGTCCAATTAATGTACTCTCCGATAAATGACATTAATCCTTAACCTGTTAAATGAATTATGTGAAACTTTCAAGCCGATAGTAAAAAGAGCCCCTAAATGTTGCCATTCCAAACTTATTTTTGGGGGAAATACATCTTCTTATCGGACAATGTAGATCCAGGATCAGACTGGACAGAACGTGCAGTCTGATCTTGATCCATACTGTCCGCAAAAGGTCCTTGAGTCGCGCTTAGCAGCCTAAGGATTAAAACTTTTACGATGTTAAGATCTTGAATGACCGATATTATATTGACAGTCTCATACGACTTCCATGCGTGACGGTTGGTGTTCTTGAGGAGTTCATAGATCAATTCAGACTACTTCTATGTGCATTCTGATCTGAACGGTTTAGCCAATCAGAGGTTGTATTAGTTTTTAAAACTAGTACTGGACCAAAAATGTTCTAATGAATAGTTGGTGAATACGGAACCTTGAAGCAACCATCGAGAATTATTATTACAGGATAAGGGAACTTGTTTCACAGTCAATGTAAAATAAATAGGTATAAAATGTACCTATTTCAAAGCTTCCATTAGCAGGGTTCACTTTCAGTTCTACCAATCTACTGTAATGTGTCCTGATTTCGCAAGTGTTATCAGCAAAACCTCCGTTTAGGAAAATCTGGCTGGGAGGTAGGGAGGGCCGTTTCTTTGCTATCAATAACGGGTGTGTTCGAAATGCTGATTATGACTCGATAGGTTTGGTCATTTTGTACGGAAGCCCACAAGGGATAACATCAACGAAAACATTATGTTCAACGCGACAATATAAGCGCAAATCTTAACGAATGACCAGGGAATAAAATTTTGACGTTGCCTAGAAGACAATTCAAATACGATTAAAATGACTAAACAGTCCGTGAAAAGGTAGAAACACTGTGGAAATCTATTCTGGGTCTTTGAAATTCAGGATTGTTTTGTAAAGAGTTAAACATATTCATGAGTGTGGGGAGAAAAGAAGTCGCACTTACACGGAAAAAAAAAATCATAAGACACGTTTATTTCAAAGTATGGCTTCGCAATATTACCAAGTAAAAGAGTTATTTGAGTTATCATGAGATATGTTCACGCTTACGCTAGTTAAACTGGCATCTATCAGACTTGGAAGATTCAATATCAAATACTTTCTGATCGAATTTAGCAGTCAAATCATCTAGTTCATTATCAACTTTATTTGACGAAACTCGAGCATCAAAGACCACTTTACTCTTTAAAAAAGTGTTGAATTCAGTGGGATTACTTTTTATCGCAGAGTATTGCTCAAGAACTATTTTCATGAAAACAGTATGTTTGGGCTGCTTTTTTTTTTTTGTGATTTTGTAGAGAAAGTATTGGAAAGCAACCATTGCCTTGGAATAAATGGTAAAAAAAAGAACAATAGTTCACGCGTAAGTGCACTAGTTACCGTGATGGCGTTCAAATACTGTTGAAAATTGGATAAAAATGCCAACACACAGAATCAAGAATATCGCTAATTTGTAGTCTTGTGACCGCTATATATACCACAATGTCAGCAATCCATCATGGCACTAATGTACGTCCGTAGGGTAAAGATAAAAGTTGTACTCTGTTTTCGTGCTTTCACCCATTACCAAATAAATACGTACTGTTTTATCCAAGGAGAAAACAACTTCAGAAAACAGAGGGAAAAGGGGGCAGTTATGTGCTACAAGCTACTGCTCTTTTTCCCAATGTCTAGTCCGTACCATATGATACAGCACGCTGTTTCTTCAAATACTTTTCTGTTATAGCACGTTATCCTTATAGAGGTATAAGCAAAATTGGCCTGTAAGGTAAAAAGGGACAGTTTAACCAGTGATTCATTTCTGTCTGTATCTTACAAGTTGCAGCGCACATGTGACATGTTTTTTATTGCCAGTGACAGGATACCATCGCACGGGAACATGGGATTGCAAGAAAAATCGCTTGTTGTGGTATTAGTTTTAAGTCAGGTAAGAAATTTGTAGTTTATCATAAACATTATATAACATAGAACAAGCAGATGACACTATGTTTAAATATTTATAGAAACAAAATAATAGTTTTGAAATTAGCCTGAAATGATACTGTTTAAATTCTGCGAAACGACAAAATTCTGGACCTTACTAAATTCAAAGCATTTGCAGACGACAAATTAGATTGGCTCAAGTGGTGCAAGTTGTTTGTGAAAGGGTAGAAAACATTGTGGGAACAGAAGAAATTGCTGGCAACAGGCATTTTCTCCTTTTCCAACAATTTTTTCGAATGCCTTTTCCGATAACGTTTTCAAAATTCAAAAGCTTTTTTTTCCTAAAAATTGCCAAAACTCGGGATTGTGTGGTAAAGAGTTAAACTACTGCTTTATACAAAATTCTTTATACAGGATAGTCATAATAAGCTTTGAAACAAAAATATCATTTAAGATTAATTTCAACACCATTTTTCATTTCGATATGTAAACAGTGAACAGAATTCCACCATATTGTTATGTCGTATTGAAACTTTAGCTCAAGGTTTTAAACTTATCATTCTAATGTCATTTTTCAACGTTTTCAAATTTATAAATTGGTATCAGTGCTTTGAATTCTTATCGCCTACTTTTGGAAATTATAAAAAGCTTACAGATAAAGTCATCTATATATTTTATAATAATATGAATCAAAGATATTGCATGAAAAATATCTTTGATACGACGAAATAGCAGTGTTAAATATATTTCATACAAGATGCTCATTTCGCTTGATGTTAATGATTCTTACTCTTATTTCTTTATCAAACAGCACATTTTTAGATTTGTCCAAATCGAAAGCATTTGCAGACTACGAACTCAATGCGGTACAAATGATAGAATAAGACTTGAATAGCAACTTCTCCTTTGTCACAATGTTTTCCTGGCATCACCCGCATTGGTTGACACAAGCTATTCTTATCCATATGTCTTTGTTTTCTTCGATTGAGTTTTACTTTATCAAAAGATTTACAGATAAACAACAGAGCTCCAGATAGTGGGAGTGATTTTGATTTCAAAATTGAAAATATTAATTATTCTCCACTAAACTCTATGTTATGGGTACTTATTAAAATCATCTCATCGAGACGATTCTAATGAGTACCCACAACATAGGGTTTGGAAGAGAAATAATGGATTTAGAATACTATCACTCCCTTTTATCTGGAGGTTTTTGTAAAATACACACGATTTGAATGGAATGATAAATCCATATCACTATCCATCCATCCAGTACTTCATACAGATTAAACTCTCTCTCTCTCTCTCAACGGTGAAACATGTGTCGACGTTAAACCCTTTACCAAATAATCCAGAGTGTTAGCCACCCTATTGAAGAAGGGCAATTTGTGTTTTCCCACTGTGTTGCCCACTACACAAAACGTGCAATCTGATCTTGGATCTACACTGTCCGATAAGGAGTTGTTTTACTCAAAAAATAATTTTGAAAAGAAAAACATTATTTGAGTTTTTACTATCGGCTTGAAAAGTTTCATTTAACTTATTTAGTAGGATAAGGGTTAATAAAGCAGTATTCAATTTGTAGTCTGCAAATGCTCTGAGTTTGGACTGATCAAAAATTTTGTCGTTTGCCAAAGAGGGCGCCGCTTTATGGAAAAGTGGTGAACGAAGTAATACATTATTAAACTGTATATCGACGCATGAAACCATGTTCCGACGCCTCGGTATTTTAGAAATGAAAAGAACAGTATATTTAGCCGTCGGTAATCACTACAAAGACTGGCCAAAATTTGTTTGGCAACTACGGCCAGGTAAAATTTAGTTTTATTTATCAGTAAAAAGAAGTCAAATGCCCGTAAAAAAAAACCCAACACAAACCATCACTGTAAAAACCAGTTTCTTTTCTTAATGAAATTCCTTTTAACTTGGTCACCAGTACATTTGAAAAAAAAAATGTTTTCATGATTCTAAGTTCATTTGCGACAAAAAAAAACCTACTCAGTGTATGCTAAACACGAAAAGTATGCAAGTACACATTTCATGTTATTTATAGGTGCAATATTGTTATATTTTCTTCATCCATTTCAGTGAGTGATTTCTTTAACAGTGTCAAAAAAACCCTAGACTGTTCTTCACATTGCTTTTAGAATCTGACTACAATGACCAATGAAACCAGGAATTTTCATGAAATGTGTAAATGTCAAAATTGGACAAAAAATCTAACGATTCAATTAGCATATATATTATACGGACTGCTCGTAAGTAGCCTATTGCTATCATTGACAAAAGGACATTGACTTCTCAAGCTCCCTATCGAATTCCTGGTTATCTACTCTTGTGTGTTGGTTGTTCCATTCTTGGACAAGCACAGCGCCAGGCTCCTGCACACCTATTTTGGATGGACTTGAAAAGCTGACATGCGAACCTGCAACTCATTCCACATAAGGAAATGTATCATGCACTGAATTTGCATTGACAGGTACATAAGTTATAAGAAGTCTGTATGGAAAAACACTAACTTCCATAAAAATAGCCTACCCAACCCGCCACCCCCCCCCCCCAAAAAAAAAAAATGTCATATGTTTTTCAAATGCAAAGATTATGTCAGTGAATACAAGCAGGTCTAATCAAGTATCATTCATACCAAATATCAATGCACTTTTACAAAGAGTCCTTTGGCATGAAGATTTCCAAATCTTGGAAGCAGAAAACATTTTTTCATTGGCACGAAAGGTAAAGTTCTGGAACAAAAAACTAAACGATAGAAACCTTAATTTATATTAAAAACCAAACTCATCTGAGCATCGCTATTAATTTCAAAATAAATCACTCACCGAAGACTGAACATTTTCTTCCCAAAATCTTGAATACCCAACACTAATCATGTAATGGTACAGTTTGATAATCAAGGAAGGTAAATTGTAATATACTATGTATCTGTTATAACGGGAGTTATTTCTCTTGATCAGAACAATTAGCTTAAGTCATTTTGACTTCATGTACTGCAAGAAGATTTTTAAAGTTTTCGTTCTGTAAGCCTTTGTGAGAAGTGTTAACCACCAGGCTATAGTTTTAACAATCTTGCTACAGGTCCTCTAAATGAAGCTACATTCAAAATTTTGTAAACCTAGACTTTTATACCATGGCTATAAATGGGATATTCTTGGTAAAGGTCTACTATATGAGGTAGCATGCCAAATTTGGTAGCCGTATGCATCTCAGTTAGCATCAAAATGATTTTTTAAAGTTTTCACTTTATAAGCCCATGTAAAACTTGTGACCCCTGGGGTCCGGCCAGTTTTGACCCCAGGGCTATAATCTAAATTATATTAGTAGGGGTTTACTAGATGATGCTACATGCAAAATTTGGTAGCCCTATGCTTTATGATTTGAGAGAAGACTTTTAAAAGTTGCACTGTATAAGCCCATGTAAAACTTGTGACCCGCGTGGCGGGGCCATATAACTTGAAGAATTTGTTAGAAGTATATTAGATGAAGCTACATGCCAAATTTGGTAGCTCTAGGCCTTTTGGTTTCGGAAGAGAACATTTCTAAAGGTTTTCAATATTTTTCGGTTTTGTTGCCATGGCAACCAGAGTTTTTATTGAAATCAAATTTTAAAAATTCTGAAGAGGGCCAAGACAGGATCATTTCTGTAAAGTTTTGTTACGCCTTCGTGGACTAGACAGACGGACAGACGGACGGACAGACAGGTTTTACTCAGTCGACGTCAAGGTCAAGGCGTGGTAGAAAACAAAGGGATAAACTAAAAGTGGACTCCAAATAAAATCTAAGAATTTGAACCGGAAAAATAAAAGAATACCACAGGCAGATATAAAATTTACAGAAAAAAATAATTTAATTTACTGAGGTTAATCTATACATATAATCTTGAGCAAAACAACAATTTTCAATATCAATAACCTTAACAATACGTCAGGATGCAAAATACATGTAAATACAGTTGAATATGGTATAATCCTATTTTCCTAAACTTTTACGCGTGACAAAGACAAAATAGATCTAGGATGCTTCTTATAACATAAAAAATACGATTAATTCCAAATAATCAATGAAATTACTCCTAAGCAACTGTTTGTGCCGAAAAGAGTTAAGTTAAATAGTTTACTGTTATAAATAACAAGCTTAATTTCGGATTCAAGCCAAATAATAATAAACGGGTGCTACCAAAGAAAACAAAATGTGGAGTCCTCGAATCCCGAAAATGCGGGGTTTATATAGCAAACGCTTCCCGCATCCCGAAATGCGGGATTCACGCATTTCCAGCATCCCTCAACTGCTGGATTCACGCAATTTCAGGATTCCCACAACTGCGGGAAGAATAAAACTGCATGCAGCCCAGTGATCAGAAGAAATTGCCAAATAAGGAACTCTGCAATGTGCTCTCAGACAAATAAATGGGATATTTACATTGAAATATTACGTTAAGGGGAAGTTTTAAGCCTAAAACACAGATTTACCTCTATGGATAAAGGTTAAAAAGTTTTCAGCTTCAGTACGTTGCCAAGGGTAACAATCCCAAGATGCAACTCGCACAATAAACAAACCAAAATGGCGGCCGACCTGGTTATCTGCTGTGTCCATCGTAAAGCTCTAAACCCAGACAGACACGTGCTGACAATCAGGAAAGACACACAAACAGGTCATAAAATGAAAGGAAGAAATCACTCGGTAGGTCTGACAGATGACTTATCTTGCATAAATGAGACAATTGGGATAGATTAGACGCACTCAAAAACATCCGTACTCAAATAGAAATACGACTGTGAAACCTGAGCGCTACATTACCCCCCTCTCAGCATGACAAAGCTCCGACTGTCATGCTAAAATTTGCAGAAACAGAACATTTTAAACTAGATAATGAATTTATACCATCTAGGGGTGGTACTGTCCCTTTAAGAGTAAAAAGTGGCAGTGCCCCTTTAAGGCATAATTTCCACAACAGGGTCTATTAAGGGTGTAGCTTCAGTTTTCACCAATAATTTAAATGACTTAAAGGAAATGCTCAAGTGTAATACTTAGAACAAATATATGAAATTCACAAACAATTTTACACAATTAATCTAAACCATCACTTAAGCACAGTGTCCATCACAGTTCTTTGGATTTATAAGTACCGGAAGTATCTATATATACTTGAGCACTCAACTAAATTAAATCGCACCTTTTGATTTGACTTAAAAGATCACAGTTATTTGCTACTATTCACTGTTTAAACTTGCTCAACTTAGATTAAATGTCCTTTCATTGCTTAATTAAGTAAAATTAATGATCAAATTAACACCAGTATTCATTAAATGGGAAACAGTCTTTGCTTAATGCAATAAGGAAATTAAACTTTAGCCTCAATACTATGGCACAGTGTCACTTCATTTTTTTTTTTTTTTTTTTTACTCAGCGTTGAAGATGTATAAAATATAGATTGTCACTCGTAACTAATGAATAACTAATGTTTATCAGGAATGATTAATTGTCCATTTTTATAACCGCAGAACAGGTTGTACGGGAAGACATGTGGATCCAGGATAAAGGGCCAATCAAAAGTTGTCTGGTTTTAGTGGCGTTGTCTTTTGTTTTCAGGGCACACCCTCCCAAGAACTGACTTCATACTGTGGCCATCATGATTCTCCTTGTTCTTTCTCTTCTTGTCCCCTCCGTCATTATCAGATTCGTCACGGGAATGGGTCTGGGAGGGTTTGGATTTCTCATCGGACAGCTTCCTCACCAGCCTGGTTAAATTGTCCAGCGTGTCCCGCATACTAAGGGTGGTCTTCTCCAATACACGAAGGGTCCTTGTGTTGCTGTCTATATTGTCTGCCATCTTTGTGGCAAGTGTCTGGATAATTCCAACCCAAGCCGGCGTCTCGTCCTGTAGTGTACACTGGGTAGTGGCCGTTGCAAATGATGTGGTAGGCCTTTGTGGGGTTATGGCGGGGGTCGAGGTTTCAATGTTGCCCAGGAGTTGAGGTAGTATGTTTTCTTCCTCAGGCTTCTCGTCCAACAGTGGGGTTGGTGGGACGGAAAGGTACCCGATCCTAGGGGTGTTAAGGGTTGGCCCTGGATTGACACAATTCATCATGGCTCCCTGGGTAGTTGTTTGAGGCATCTTCGCGGGCGTGTAGGCAGGGTCATCGGGCACTTGTAATACAATCCTCCTCGGTGTTCCGTTTGCAGGTGGCACATTAGGATGGACCAGACCGCTCAAGTGGCTAAAGTTCTGTGTCAGTACAGCTGACTGCCTGGGAATCGAGGCTGGTGGCATACTTGAGGCTTGACTGGCTGCAGCACTCGTCTGTTTTTTTAGGAGTGAGGCAAGGAAGTCTGCTGACACCTGCATGACAGTATCAGACTGTCTGGGCTTGCTCACTTTTTCTGCCACCTGTGGACCAACTGGTGAGATCAGTGTGGTGACATACGCCTCCAGACTGTCGAATGACTCGTCTAGTCCAGTTGACACTGCCACGGTTGGCTCCTCTTCATCAACTGGGCAAGTAATCGTCGCACTGGCAGGCCTCACTCTCTGCAGGAAGATGTTGTGCGATTCTTCCTGAGACATTGCCTCCATGTCGCTGTCTCCCACTACATATGGATGGGGGTTCCTTACTAAGTACGGGCTACTGTCAATGATTCCCTTTTCGGTTGTAAGCATCTGGTGCCTCTTGTACTTCGACACGTGCTGCAACAGCTGGGACTCCTCGTTGCATCGGAAAAAGCACAAGGTACAATAGTATGGCACCTGGTCCAGCGAAAGATGATACTTTAGGATGTGATCAGCCACCCGGTACTTTACGTCTACCATCTGGTTGCCCATCTTGTTGCATCTGGTGCATCTGTAGGCTCGTCCCTTCTTTTTGGCTTTCTCGGAGTCAGATCGTAACATTGTGTTCTTCGGACTTGGCTATCTGAAAATACAGAAGATTGGACAACCAGGATTACCAATCAGTAAGTAATTCTTATACTAATTGTAACCTTCATTTTCGTTTTAGACTTCTGCAGAATTTTGACTTTACGGTTGCCACCCTGAACAACGTTCACAAGGCAAGTTGAATTTTGTTTCTATTCCTGATCATGCTCAACAAAGTTATTGCTAACGGTTTAAAGTGGAGGATTACACCATACCCTGATACAAGACTCAACAGGTAACAATAGAGATATTAATAGTTCAAAAACTGTCATTCTCTCACAATATTTTCACCATAATCATAGTGTTACTAGTGTTTTGTCTTCTGGAGTCGCTGCTAATTCAGCTTGATGGTTGACATCCACTTTGGATTCTTACTGCCCTCATATGGCTTTAGTTTATCATGGTGGACAACCTTTTCTTTACCACTTTTATCAAGGCATAACACGAAGTTAATATCTGATAATCTTTTGGTTACAATGAATGGTCCTGCATAGAGTGGTTGGAGCTTCTCTGTTACTCCCAGCTTTCTCGCTTCAGAAAGACACCAAACCTTATCACCAACTTGGTAGTTATGGAAAGCAATCCTAACGTCATGTAAGTCTTTACTTCTTTTTGCGGAAACTCCCAGATGTCGTCTCGCAATCTCATAGGCTGTTTGCATTCTAGTTCTTAGGCTATCAATGTATTCTCCGCACTTGACCTCGGGTTGACCCGCTTGACCGCAACTTTGAAATATTAGGTCGGCTGGCAGTCTTATGTTTCTTCCTAAGGCCAACATGTTTGGGGTCACGCCAGTTGACTCATGTGGAGAAGACCTATAAGCACCAGCAATACAGCCCAGGTGAAGGTCCCAACTCTCTTGGTTCTGACCAAGGTAAGCTTTTATCATTCTTACTAGTGTCCTATTGAATCTCTCTGTCTGTCCATTGCCCTGAGGATGTCTAATGCTAGTGTGGGTCTTGTTGATCCCTAATATCTTGCATAATTCTTGGAATACCTTATTTTCGTAGTTTCTTCCCTGATCACTATGAATTGTTAACGGGCAACCCCATCGAGATACGAATTTGTTAAGAACTTCATTAGCGCAAGTCTCGGCCGTCTGATCTCTAGTTGGTATGACCTCTACGTACTTAGAGAAATGGTCGGTAAGTACCATTATATACCTGTTACCACGCTCGGTTACTGGAAGTGGTCCGATGAAATCTGTGGCGACTGTATCCCATGGAGCACCAACCCTAAGGCTGCCCATTGCGGCTCTTGGTGTTCTCTGGGGCCTTTTATTGCAGGCACAGGTGTCACACTTTCGTACATATGACTTGACATCCTCACTCAAATGGTACCAGTAGTATCCCTGAAGTATCTTACCTTTTGTCTTTTTACAGCCTAGGTGACCACCCATCAGTGCGTCATGTGAGTGTAGTAGCACATCACTCCTCAGCTGCATAGGGACAATCAGCTGCAAATTGTCTTCCAGACCAGCCTTACAATAAAAACGCTTAAATAATACACCATTTCTTACCTCCAACTGGTCCCACAGCAACCAGTAATGCCTGCTTGCCGGGCTTGCGGTCACCAAGTCTTTAGCCAAGGGCTTATTTTCGCCTTCTTTAGCTAACAGCAATGGTCCGATGCTTGGATCTTGGAGCTGCAATTCCCTTACCTTTACTGCATTCTTTACCCAAAACCATTTGCCTCTGGTAACCACGGTTATTGGAACGTGGGTAACGCCTGTGCTTGTTGATGGCACGCTTTCAGTAGGGGTTGTTGTCTTACAAACTTTGCTTTTCTCGGATACTCTTTGTGCCGCTTCCTCCCTTTCAGCCCTTTGATTCTTGCCAGTATTAGACAACCCTGACCACTGCATTAGTTCTGCCCGTCTCCGGCATTTTTTGCAAGGACCGCATTTTAATGGCTTCATTGTGTCTACGTCTGCACAGTTGCATTCTTTTGGGTTTTGGCATCGAGACAAAGCGTCACAGTGACCCTGCTTCTTTCCTGCCCGGTATTCAATAGCAAAATCATAGAGCGACAGTATTTCAATCCATCTAGCTACCTTTCCGCTTGGTTCTTTCATGTTAAAAAGCCAAGTGAGTGCTTGATGGTCACTTCTTACAAGGAATCTTCGGCCAAGAAGGTACTGTCTGAAGTACTCTATGAAAAATCTTACCGCAAGCAGTTCCTTTTCTGTGATGCAGTAATTCTTCTCAGCTTTATTTAACGCTCTGCTTGCATAGGCTATTACCTTCTCTTTTCCATCCTGTTTTTGTGACAGAACTGCCCCAATCCCACAGCCACTGGCATCAACATCAAGAATGAAATCGTCGCCTTTATTCAGGGGATATCCCATTATGTCTGAACTCACTAATGCTCTTTTCAGAGCATCAAATGCTGCATCACACTTTTCATTCCATTCAAACACTTTATCTTTCTTTGTAAGGTCAGTCAATGGTTTTGCTATTTTCGCAAAGTTTTTGATAAAGCGGCGATAGTAAGAGCCTGTCGCTACAAACTGCTTCACCTGTTTTGAGGTCTCAGGTTTAGGCCAATCAAGGATTTTGGAAACGTTTGTTGGATCCGGTCTTATACCTTCCTTGGACACTCCATGGCCAAGAAATACCACTTCGGTTTGTAGCATACTGCACTTTTCTGGTTTGAGCTTCAAACCAGCTGCTCTTATTCTCTCAAATACTTGTTCTACTCTATCCAAATGTTCCTCAAGAGTTGCACCAAACACAATGATATCGTCAATGTAGATGAGACAGGTTTCCCACTGCAAACCTTGTAACGCTAGTTCCATAGTACGCTGAAATGTTGACGCACTATTATTCAACCCAAAAGGCATTCGCGTCATTTCGAATTGACCAAATTTACAGCAAAAAGCGCTTTTGGGTATATCTTCCTCCTTCAGAGGAATCTGAAAATATCCACTTGTAAGGTCGAAGCTACTGAAATAGGTCGAACCTGCCACCGCATCTAAACAGTCCTGTATCCTTGGTAGTGGGAATCCGTCTGGCTTAACTAATGCATTGACTCGTCTATAGTCCACACAAGGGCGGATGGCCCCTGACTTCTTTTTCACAAGGACGATAGGCGAAGCCCATGGGGAAGTACTCTTGCGAATTACACCTTTTGCCAACAGATCTTCTATTGCCTTCTTCTCTTCTTCAGCGTATGCTAGTGGTACTTTCCTCGGTCTTTGTCTGATTGGTTCAGCATCCCCGGTCTTAATCTCATGCTCTGTTAAATTTGTAAGGCCGACATCCCATTCTCCCTTTGAGAATATATCTTCATATTCTCGGAGTAGTCTTGCTACCATAGTCTTCTCAGATTCTGATTTTCTTTCTACGGATTTCTCAAAAAGGGCTTTGAGGTGACTAGGTACTCTTGTACCTTTGGTGTTACTGTAACCTTTGTCATGCTCAAGTTTACGGCCTTGGTCTACTTGTATGCGCTTTATACTAGTATAATTTTCAGTTTCATGCGTATACTCATTTTCTGTGATGACACTCACAATTCTATCTATTCGCTCGGCTTTCCCAATCACAGCATCCTGTCGCAACTTCACTTCACTGGGAAAGGGATTCAACACCCGTACCTTGCAGGTAGGTGTCTTATTTATGTCCACGACTGTAGCTGCCATCTGTAGGGGTATCCCTCTTTAAATGAGTCTGTGGCTTCAACAATGAAATCACCGCATAGCATATCGTCGTCTTCCGTTCTTTCCACAAGAACATTAACGACAGTCTCAGTAAGACCTGGTAGGACTACATCATCTACCATTGTCACTTTTCTAGGACCCCGTCCTTTCTTCTGTTTAATACAAGGGATTTCTTTTCCCCTCAATCTAATTACATTCTTACTAAGAAGAATATCTGCCTGGCCCTTCTCTTCATCCCCAAGAATATCGTACCCTAGGAGCACTTCATCCTCAATATTGGCTACTATAGCCTCTGTCATGACCTCCAATGGCCCAAGGGTAAGTTTAAAGGTAGCCATTCCCCTTTCTCTTATAGGAGATCCCCCAGCCCCTTTCAAACTTGAGGACTTCCCCAACTCGGGCCTGTCCCCCTTGTCCATTCTGTCATACACTTGACTTGCTATAATAGTCCTCGAAGCACCCGTGTCTGCTGTAAAGATAACTGGTTCATTCTCAACGAACCCTTCAACATACAGGCCATCCAACAGGCCACCGGCTTTATCTTTACCTCCCCCAGACCGTTGCTTCGCAGCACTTTGGTACTCTATATTCTTTTGGCCTTTTGTCTTTCTCGCATCTAATTGGACCTCCCTTTGGCCGCAAGGGCTGGTCCCTGGTCGTTTAAAGGCAGCTTACTCTGTCTAGTGTCTGTCATAGTTCTCAATCCGTCATCTTGATTGTTTCTTGTACTTCGGAAAGGACACTCTTTTATAAAGTGCCCCTCCCTATGGCAAGCGAAACATTCTCGCTTTCCGGCTTTTAGCCTATTATTTGTAGAGTCACTCCCTTCGAGTCTCTCTACTCTTTTCAACAATTTCTCCAGTAGCTCTCTGTCACTCAATGACTCCCCTTTAGTTGGGTTTTTGTTATTGTGCTGAGTTTTTTCCATTTCACCCTGTCTCGGTTTGAAAGGGGCTCTCTTAACGGAGTTAGATAGCTTTGCATCCTCCTCTTCAGTTGACTCGTAGCCACCCGTACTATCCTCTTGGTATGTGCGTTTCGTGTTTGAGCGGAATCTCCTTTCCCTCCTGCACTTATTTCTAATTTGTATAAGATTGACTGCGTAGTAAACAGCTTCGTCGATATCTCTAGGTTCCTTATTGAATTCTACCTCGAAGCTTATTTCTTCGTCGTATAGGCCGTCTAAGAAGCGGCGAACGAGATCTTCATCCCTGGTTCTTCTATCGCGGAACCCATGCGCTTTGTCATACAATCGCTTTAAATCCGCTGCATAATCTTCAACTGTCTCATTTGGTTTCTGGGTGCGCTGGCTAAACTTTGCAGCAAAAGAACGGGCAGTTTCAATTACCCGGAACCTGCTATTCATTTCGTGTACTATGTGCTGGTAATCATTTAGTACCTCAGGCGCCAGTTGAGTGAAAACAAATTGGGCTGCGGTTCCCTCTAGCTTTGGTGAAAGCTGGTCTAGCCTTTCTTCATCTGTCCATCTGTACCTAGTGGCAATCACTTCGAACCTGGCTAACCATGTATGCCAGTCTTCTTTGCCACTAAATGGAGGGAACTTCACTTGAGTACAGCCTGGTCTGAGCCGCTGACCCTGATAGAAATTAGATAAATGTGTGTTACTATGCCTGCCAGGCATGTTACACTGGTCGGACGGTCCGTCGGCACATCCGTGCATGTCACCATCCGCCTGAGCCCCTCTGCCTCTACTCTGTCTCCCGGACCAATTGTCTCTCTCGTCTTGATTTGAAATCTCCCATCTATTTTCTTGGCATCGCATACCCGCATCAAGGCTCGAACGGAAGTCTCCAGAGCTATAACGCCACCCTGGTCCGCTAGAACCAGGTGTATTTCTGCTCTGATCACTGTAGGTGTTATTATTCATATTACTAGTACCCACTGTACTTTGATCCTTAGAGGATTGGATTTGGGTATTCTTCAATAATTGCAACTCACGCACCACATCCTTCAGCATTGAGGCCATGCTGCCTACTGTCTCTCGTACATCAACATCCTCACCAAAACCAGACATCGGTTGGCTGGTAGCAGTACCCTGTGTTATCATGGACCTACCTTCGGGTTCCACGTCCCCTGCTTCGGACTCTTCACCCTGGTTAGGTGGGAGTCTGAAGCTTATCTCACTATCGACCTGCCTCGGACTACTCATATTAGCTGATAAACTAATGTAAAAAAAGATTACCAATTTGTATCTACAATGTAGGCCTGTGCGGATTCAGTTTCTAGGCAATTTGGGTTTGAGTATCCTTCTCACCACTGGGTACCTACAGCATAGGGGTAAATACCAGTCTAACTTGTCTAAGTCGCCTTATAGGATGGCTATGTATATGCTTAATCTCAATCAAGTGGATTCGTCTCACTGGATCTGCTGTATGGAAAAAGCAAATCCCACTTCTGACACCATGAAATATGTTACGCCTTCGTGGACTAGACAGACGGACAGACGGACGGACAGACAGGTTTTACTCAGTCGACGTCAAGGTCAAGGCGTGGTAGAAAACAAAGGGATAAACTAAAAGTGGACTCCAAATAAAATCTAAGAATTTGAACCGGAAAAATAAAAGAATACCACAGGCAGATATAAAATTTACAGAAAAAAATAATTTAATTTATTGAGGTTAATCTATACATATAATCTTGAGCAAAACAACAATTTTCAATATCAATAACCTTAACAATACGTCAGGATGCAAAATACATGTAAATACAGTTGAATATGGTATAATCCTATTTTCCTAAACTTTTACGCGTGACAAAGACAAAATAGATCTAGGATGCTTCTTATAACATAAAAAATACGATTAATTCCAAATAATCAATGAAATTACTCCTAAGCAACTGTTTGTGCCGAAAAGAGTTAAGTTAAATAGTTTACTGTTATAAATAACAAGCTTAATTTCGGATTCAAGCCAAATAATAATAAACGGGTGCTACCAAAGAAAACAAAATGTGGAGTCCTCGAATCCCGAAAATGCGGGGTTTATATAGCAAACGCTTCCCGCATCCCGAAATGCGGGATTCACGCATTTCCAGCATCCCTCAACTGCGGGATTCACGCAATTTCAGGATTCCCACAACTGCGGGAAGAATAAAACTGCATGCAGCCCAGTGATCAGAAGAAATTGCCAAATAAGGAACTCTGCAATGTGCTCTCAGACAAATAAATGGGATATTTACATTGAAATATTACGTTAAGGGGAAGTTTTAAGCCTAAAACACAGATTTACCTCTATGGATAAAGGTTAAAAAGTTTTCAGCTTCAGTACGTTGCCAAGGGTAACAATCCCAAGATGCAACTCGCACAATAAACAAACCAAAATGGCGGCCGACCTGGTTATCTGCTGTGTCCATCGTAAAGCTCTAAACCCAGACAGACACGCGCTGACAATCAGGAAAGACATCACAAACAGGTCATAAAATGAAAGGAAGAAATCACTCGGTAGGTCTGACAGATGACTTATCTTGCATAAATGAGACAATTGGGATAGATTAGACGCACTCAAAAACATCCGTACTCAAATAGAAATACGACTGTGAAACCTGAGCGCTACAGTTTTATCGAATTAGATGAGTAGTTCCAGAGATGTTTGAAGTAAAAGTTAACGCAGGAACGGAAGGTCGGACAGACGCACGCACGCACAGACACCGGGCCATGACATAAGCTCGTTGGCCTTCGGCCAGTGGAGCTAAAATGAGGGGGAAAAGGCAATTACTGACTTGGTTAATTTTCATTATTTCTCTTGATACTCAATTTAAAAATATCATTCTCCGCTATCTATTACGCCATCTATCATTTTACTTCAAAGATTTCTTGGGTTTTTTTTTACCAAAGAACGTAGCTTATCTCTAACTTAAAGCAAATATTGTTTCAATCGATTTTAAATAGAGTATCTTTTTATAACAACGAAATCGATTCAGAGATAAGGATTAAAGAAAATATGGGCTGACGGTATGTGTTAACGTAATTCGTTCTACAGCGACGCAAAAAGCTGACACAGTTACAACAAAGTCGCAAAGCTATTACGTCGAAATGATATCCCCAGCCGAAAAAAAAGCCCCCTTTTTCATGGCATGGCAGTAAATAGAAGAAAAAAAAAAAAACAAGAGAACCATGATGGTCCTAAATCGCTCACCTGAAATGCAACTCAGGTCAACACCATAATGCTACATGCCAAATATGAAAGCTCTAGCCCTTATGGTTTGGGACAAGAAGATTTTTACAGATTTCCTTCTTTATCTCTATGTGAAATCCAAGAACCCACAACATAGGGTCAATTTTTAACACCAGGGCCATAATTTGAAGTATTTTGGTAGAGGGTCACTAGATGATGCTACATGCCATATATGAAAGCTCTAGCCCTTACGGTTTGGGACAAGAAGATTTTTAAAGATTTCCTTCTTTATCTCTATGTGAAATCCGAGAACACACAACATAGGGCCAATTTCCACACTAGGGCCATTATTTGAAGTATTTTGGTAGGGGGCCACTAGATGATACTACATGCCATATATGAGAGCTCGAGCCCTTAGGGTTTGGGACAAGAAGATTTTTAAAGATTTCCTTCTTTATCTCTATGTGAAATCCGAGAACCCACAACATACGGCCAATTTCCACACTAGGGCCATTATTTGAAGTATTTTGGTAGAGGGCCACTAAATGATGCTATATGCCAAATATGAAAGCTCTAGCCCTTACGGTTTGGGACAAGAAGATTTTTAAAGATTTCCTTCTTTATCTCTATGTGAAACCCGAGAACCCACAACATACGGCCAATTTCGACACTAGGGGGCCATTATTTGAAGTATTTTGGTAGAGGGCCACTAGATGATACTACAAGCCATATATGAGAGCTCTAGCCCTTATGGTTTGGGACAAGAAGATTTTTAAAGATTTCCTTCTTTATCTCTATGTGAAATCCGAGAACCCACAACATAGGGCCATTTTCAAGACTAGGGCCATAATTTGAAGTATTTTGGTACAGGGTCACTAGATGATGCTACATGCCAAATATGAAAGCTCTAGCCCTTAAGGTCTGGGACAAGAAGATTTTTACAGATTTCCTCTTTATCTCTATGTGAAATCCAAGAACCCACAACATAGGGCCATTTTCAACACTAGGGCCATAATTTGAAGTATTTTGGTAGAGGGCCACTAGATGATACTACATGCCATATATGAGAGCTCTAGCCCTTATGATTTGGGACAAGAAGATTTTTAAAGATTTCCTTCTTTATCTCTATGGGAAATCCGAGAACCCTCAACATAGGGCCATTTTCAACACTAGGGCCGTAATTTGAAGTATTTTGGTAGAGGGTCACTAGATGATGCTACATGCCAAATATGAAAGCTCTGGCCCTTACGGTTTGGGACAAGAAGATTTTTACAGATTTCCTTCTTTATCTCTATGTGAAATCCGAGAACACACAACATACGGCCAATTTCCACACTAGGGCCATTATTTGAAGTATTTTGGTAGAGGGCCACTAGATGATACTACAAGCCATATATGAGAGCTCTAGCCCTTATCGTTTGGGACAAGAAGATTTTTACAGATTTCCTTCGTTATCTCTATGTGAAATCCGAGAACCCACAACATAGGGCCATTTTGAACACTAGGGCCATAATTTGAAGTATTTTGGTACAGGGTCACTAGATGATGCTACATGCCAAATATGAGAGTTCTAGCCCTTACGGATTGGGACAAGAAGATTTTTACAGATTTCCTTCTTTATCTCTATGTGAAATCCGATAACCCACAACATACGGCCAATTTCCACACTAGGGCCATTATTTGAAGTATTTTGGTAGAGGGCCACTAGATGATACTACATGCCATATATGAGAGCTCTAGCCCTTATCGTTTGGGACAAGAAGATTTTTAAAGATTTCCTTCTTTATCTCTATGTGAAATCCGAGAACCCACAACATAGGGCCATTTTCAACACTAGAGCCATAATTTGAAGTATTTTGGTAGAGGGCCATTTGATGATGCTACATGCCAAATATGAAAGCTCTAGCCCTTAAGGTTTGGGACAAGAAGATTTTTAAAGATTTCCTTCTTTATCTCTATGTGAAATCCGAGAACACACAACATAGGGCCAATTTCCACACTAGGGCCATAATTTCAAGTATTTTGGTAGAGGGCCACTAGATGATATTACATGCCATATATGAGAGCTCTAGCCCTTATCGTTTGGGACAAGAAGATTTTTAAAGATTTCCTTCTTTATCTCTATGTGAAATCCGAGAACCCACAACATAGGGCCATTTTCAAGACTAGGGCCATTATTTGAAGTATTTTGGTACAGGGTCACTAGATAATGCTACATGCCAAATATGAAAGCTCTAGCCCTTAAGGTTTGGGACAAGGAGATTTTTAAAGATTTCCTTCTTTATCTCTATGTGAAATCCGAGAACCCACAACATAGGGCCATTTTCAACACTAGGGCCATTATTTGAAGTATTTTGGTAGAGGGCCACTAGATGATACTAAATGCCATATATGAGAGCTCTAGCCCTTATCGTTTGGGACAAGAAGATTTTTAAGGATTTCCCTCTTTATCTCTATGTGAAATACGAGAACCCACAACATAGGGCCATTTTCAACACTAGGGCTGTAATTTGAAGTATTTTGGTAGAGGGCCACTAGATGATGCTACATGCCAAATATGAAAGCTCTGGCCCTTACGGTTTGGGACAAGAAGATTTTTACAGATTTCCTTCTTTATCTCTATGTGAAATCCGAGAACCCACAACATACGGCCAATTTCCACACTAGGGCCATTATTTGAAGTATTTTGGTAGAGGGCCACTAGATGATACTACATGCCATATATGAGAGCTCTAGCCCTTATCGTTTGGGACAAGAAGATTTTTAAAGATTTCCTTCTTTATCTCTATGTGAAATCCGAGAACACACAACATAGGGCCAATTTCCACACTAGGGCCATTATTTGAAGTATTTTGGTAGGGGGCCACTAGATGATACTACATGCCATATATGAGAGCTCGAGCCCTTATGGTTTGGGACAAGAAGATTTTTAAAGATTTCCTTCTTTATCTCTATGTGAAATCCGAGAACCCACAACATACGGCCAATTTCCACACTAGGGCCATTATTTGAAGTATTTTGGTAGAGGGCCACTAGATGATGCTACATGCCAAATATGAAAGCTCTAGCCCTTACGGTTTGGGACAAGAAGATTTTTAAAGATTTCCTTCTTTATCTCTATGTGAAACCCGAGAACCCACAACATACGGCCAATTTCCACACTAGGGCCATTATTTGAAGTATTTTGGTAGAGGGCCACTAGATGATACTACAAGCCATATATGAGAGCTCTAGCCCTTATCGTTTGGGACAAGAAGATTTTTAAAGATTTCCTTCTTTATCTCTATGTGAAATCCGAGAACCCACAACATAGGGCCATTTTCAAGACTAGGGCCATAATTTGAAGTATTTTGGTACAGGGTCACTAGATGATGCTACATGCCAAATATGAAAGCTCTAGCCCTTAAGGTCTGGGACAAGAAGATTTTTACAGATTTCCTTCTTTATCTCTATGTGAAATCCAAGAACCCACAACATAGGGCCATTTTCAACACTAGGGCCATAATTTGAAGTATTTTGGTAGAGGGCCACTAGATGATACTACATGCCATATATGAGAGCTCTAGCCCTTATGATTTGGGACAAGAAGATTTTTAAAGATTTCCTTCTTTATCTCTATGTGAAATCCGAGAACCCACAACATATGGCCATTTTCAACACTAGGGCCGTAATTTGAAGTATTTTGGTAGAGGGCCACTAGATGATGCTGCATGCCAAATATGAGAGCTCTAGCCCTTACGGTTTGGGACAAGAAGATTTTTAAAGTTTTTTCTCTCGGTTGCCATGGCAACCAGAGTTCTTCATGGAATTCAAATCTTTGAAGTATTCTGAAAGTGCATCACCTAAGGATCATTTCTGTGAAATTTCACTGAAATCTGTTGGGCGGTTTCAGAGGAGAAGATTTTTGGAGTAATTGTTCACGGACGGACGGATGGACGGACGGACGGACGGACGGACGGATGGACGAATCGACAACGATCGATCACAATAGCTCACCCTGAGCACTATGTGCCCAGTGAGCTAAAAAAAGGGCGTCGAAAAAAAATAGGGGGGGGGGGGAACCCGAGCAGAGCCCAAATATGACCCAAAAGAGATAATTTTAACAATTTTTATAAAGGGTCACCAAATGATGCTACATGCAAAATATGAATGCTTTGGCCCTTATGGTTTGTCACAAAAAGATTTTAAAAGATTTCCAACTTTAATTCTATGTAAAATAGTGTGCGCCCGGCCAGAGCCCAAATACGACCCCAAAGGGATAATTATAACAAATTTTGTAAAGGGTCACTAGATGATGCTACATGCAAAATATGAATGCTCAAGCCAATATGGTTTGTCACAAGAAGATTTTAAAAGATTTCCTTCTTTGTTTCCATGTAAAATAGGGTGTGCCCTGGCAGAGCCCAAATATGACCACTGAGGTTTAATTTTCACACTTTTGGTAGAGGATCATCATATAATGCTGCAAACCAAATATGAATTCTCTAGGCATTATGGTTTGTCAGAAGATGATTTTTTAAAGATTTCCTTCTTTGTTATTATGTGAAATAGGGTGCGCCCGGGCAAAGCCCAAATATGACCCTAGGGGATTAATTTTAACAATTTTGGTAAAGGGTCACCCAATGATGCTTCATACAAAATATGAATGCTTTCGGCTTTATGGTTTGTCACAAGAAGATTTTTAAAGATTTTTTTCCATTTTCAGCCATTTTGTTGCCATGGCAACCACAGTTTTTCATGGAATTAAATTCTTTTAACAATTTTTGTAGAGCTTCATCCAAGGAACATTCCTGCCAAGTTTTATCAAGATTGGCCATCTGGTTTTGGAGGAGAAGATTTTTAAAGAAATTGTTAACGGACGGACGGACAGATGGACGGACGGACGGACGGACGATGACCGGTCACAATAACTCACCCAGAGCACTTCGTGCTCAGGTGAGCTAAAAACTTGGTAGAGGTCCGCTAGGAGATGCTAGATGCCAAATATCAAAGCTCTATGCCTTCCAGTTTCATAGAAGAAGAATTCTAAAGTTTTCCTTCTTTGTTCCTATGTTCGAAACTTGTGACCCCCGGGGCGGGGCCAGTTTTGACCCCAGGGACATCATATGAACAAACTTGGTAGAGGTCCACTAGGAGATGCTACATGTCAAATATCAAAGCTCCACGCCTTCCAGTTTCAGAGAAGAAGAACTTTAAAGTTTTCCTTCTTTGTTCCTTTATTTGAACTTGTGACCCCCGGGGCGGGGCCAGTTTTGACCCCAGGGGCATCATATGAACAAATTTGTTAGAGGTCCACTAGGAGATGCTACATACCAAATATCAAAGTTCTACGCCTTCCAGTTTCAGAGAAGAAGAATTTTAAAGTTTTCCTTCTTTATTCCTACGTTTGAAACTTGTGACCCCCAGGGCGGGACCAGTTTTGACCCCAGGGACATCATATGAACAAACTTGGTAGAGGTTCACTAGGAGGTGCTACATGCCAAATATCAAAGCTCCACACCTTCCAGTTTCAGAGAAGAAGAATTTTAAAGTTTTCCTTCTTTGTTCCTATGTTCGAAACTTGTGACCCCCGAGGCGGGGCCAGTTTTGACCCCAGGGACATCATATGAACAAACTTGGTAGAGGTCCACTAGGAGATGCTACATGTCAAATATCAAAGCTCCATGCTTTCCATTTTCAGAGAAGAAGAATTTTAAAGTTTTCATTCTTTGTTCCTATGTTTGAAACTTGTGACCCCCGGGGCGGGGCCAGTTTTGACCCCAGGGACATCATATGAACAAACTTGGTAGAGCTCCGCTAGGAGATGCTACATGTCAAATATCAAAGCTCCACGCCTTCCAGTTTCAGAGAAGAAGAATTTTAAAGTTTTCATTCTTTGTTCCTATGTTCGAAACTTGTGACCCCCGGGGCGGGGCCAGTTTTGACCCCAGGGACGTCATATAAACAAACTTGGTTGAAGTCCACGAGGAGATGCTACATGCCAAATATCAAAGATCCACGCCTTCCAGTTACAGAGAAGAAGAATTTTAAAGTTTTCATTCTTTGTTCCTACGTTCGAAACTTGTGACACCCAGGGCGGGGCCAGTTCTGACCCCAGGGGCATCATATGAACACACTTGGTAGAGGTCCACTAGGAGATGCTACATGCCAAATATCAAAGCTCCAAGCCTACCAGTTTTAGAGAAGAAGAACTGTAAAGTTTTCCTTCTTTGTTCCTATGTTTGAAATTTGTGACCCCCGGGGCGGGGCCAGTTTTGACCCCAGGGACATCATATGAACAAACTTGGTAGAGGTCCACTAGGAGATGCTACATGTCAAATATCAAAGCTCCACGCTTTCCATTTTCAGATAAGAAGAATTTTAAAGTTTTCATTCTTCGTTCCTATGTTTGAAACTTGTGACCCCCGGGGCGGGGCCAGTTTTGACCCCAGGGACATCATATGAACAAACTTGGTACAGGTCCGCTAGGAGATGCTACATGCCAAATATCAAAGCTCTACGCCTTCCAGTTTCAGAGAAGAAGAATTTTACAGTTTTCCTTCTTTGTTCCTATGTTCGAAACTTGTGACACCCGGGGCGGGGCCAGTTTTGACCCCAGGGGCGTCATATGAACAAACTTGGTAGAGGTCCACTAGGAGATGCTACATGCCTAATATCAAAGCTCCACGCCTTCCAGTTTCAGAGAAGACGATTTTCAAAGATTTCCTTCTTTGTTATTATGTGAAATAGGGTGCGCCCGGGCAAAGCCCAAATATGACCCTAGGGGATTAATTTTAACAATTTTGGTGAAGGGTCACCCAATGATGCTTCATACAAAATATGAATGCTTTCGACCTTATGGTTTGTCACAAGAAGATTTTTAAGGATTTTTTCCATTTTCAGCCATTTTGTTGCCATGGCAACCACAGTTTTTCATGGAATTAAATTCTTTTAACAATTTTTGTAGAGCTTCATCCAAGGAACATTCCTGCCAAGTTTTATCAAGATTGGCCATCTGGTTTTGGAGGAGAAGATTTTTAAAGAAATTGTTAACGGACGGACGGACAGATGGACGGACGGACGGACGGACGGACGACGGACGATGACCGGTCACAATACCTCACCCAGAGCACTTCGTGCTCAGGTGAGCTAAAAACGTATATCGCGGACTATCATATTACTACACATCTATGAAGTTCCATCAATTTTCATCATGGACTTTAGAAGATATCTGTCCGGACGGACCAACAAACGGACGCATAACGCAAAAACTATGTCCCCTCGACTTCGGCGGGGGATAACAAATTTGAATACTTGTTTGATTGTGGATCAATGCCATTCCTTGCGACAGCAATGTAGAAGAATAGCATCAGCATCTCATATCGGAGCTCCTGGGCCCAAATAGAGTCAACCTTTGTGAATATTTAGGAACACTAGCCTGAATGCTGGTTTGGTTAACAGCCAAGGGCGTAGCGGCCATTACGCACAACACGCATGTACGTAATTGTAGAAAAATGGGAACAGGCCAAACATCCTTTTATCACTTTAAAAAACGAGTCCATTTATATAATTCAGCCTTAAACTGCGCAGAAAAATGAAACGAGAATTTCCAACCGATATTAAAAGGCGAAATATTGCGAGTTCATCCTATCGCTTTTCTATGGAAACCCCCAATGTCCACTGTATCGGACAGTGTAGATCAAGATCAGACTGCACGATATGTGCAGTCTGATCTTGATTTACAGTGTCCGCAAAAGCGCTCGTTCTCGCGCTTAGCACCCAAAGGGCGAACTAGCACTCTCGACTCGAAGAGCGTAATGATTCTGTACCCCTGGATACGCCACTGACAACAGTCACCAAAAGAGACTCATATAACTTGTAGAGTCGTACAAGTTATAACCGATGACGAATAAATTAGTTTAAATTCATAATAGCGTTTAGAATCATCCCAATTCCCTTCCATTCTAGTGAAACTGTATTTTAAGCCGCAGTTTCGAAAAAAAAAAAAAAAAAAGAGAACTCTTAGTATTTAGGGGAAGAATTCGAAGTCAGCCCTCTACATGTACTACTAGTTAACCTTCGACATACGCTCTCTCGCTCGTAAACATAGGTGTGAAGTTTGTTTGTTTTTTTTTTTTTCTTCTTCTTAACCCATAGTTTTATATCTGCCTTAGTAACAAGAATTTTCTGAAAGGACGAGTGGCGGAGCAAGCCTCTGTTAAAGCTTGTATTGATCAATTGTGTTAAGGTCTTTTGAAGAAGTCAGTATTTCGTGGTGATACAGAAGTGATTCCTGTTCAATGATTTCAGTCACTGTAATCATTTTTGACACAGATCGTTTTCCGAATCTAAAATTCGAACTCGAAGCTGCTTCATAATTTTACCAGCTTTCGTAACTTCTTTCTTGCTTAGCCATTAGGCCTGGTTTAAAGGAGATATGAAATTAATAATTTTTTGTCAAGGAATGATATTGAGAAACAGGTACCTCAGAATCAATAAACAAGCCATTGAAATCTTTTACAGATCAAGTGTAACTGTGGTGCTTCAACGACAGCCTCTCCAGTCAATCGAATTGGTATATCTACACTCGAAACATCAACAACAGTGCCAGTAACGATAGCAAGGACAAGTCAAAATACCACAACATTATCTACTTCCAATGCAACATCACCAACATCTAACAAAACATCATCGAGGACAGTCCAACCAGTAACATCAGGTAAAGCACCGCTTGAAAACACAGTTTTGGGCGTCAGTACAATAACTTCAATACCAGGAAATCAAAATGGACAAACGTCCTCCATAGCTTTTACAAAAACTCAAAGACCTGTTATTCATGAACCAAATAATGTCTCTACATCAACGAATGTCTCTACATCAACGTCATCAAAAGCTGTGACAATTACAATATCACAAGTCTCCAACACTTCAGAGGCCCAAACTACGTCAACAGCACCAGAAACTACCAATGAACTTGATGCATCAAGTCTATCGACAGAAACACCTACTACTTCAGTATCTACAAATGAAAGTACTGATAATTCAACCAATAGTGTTATATCTGCAACCACAGAGACTTTGCCAATAACACAAACTTCTATGTCAAGTGGAACAGGCACAGCGCTTTCGTCGAATACAAATCCATCTTCAATAGCGTCAACTAGAATATCTAATACACCCAACAGGGTATCAGTCACACCTGGTGCAAGCAAAGATAAAGATGATTCAGGTGGATCATTTGACAAAGAGCTAGTCATCATATTTAGTGTCGCAGGTGGCTTAATTATTGTTGTCATTATAACAGCTTGTATCATCAAAACTCGAAGGAAGAAGCATCAAGAATCCTTCATTCTTGGTAGTAACACTATTGAAATCAAATCATCACAGTTTTAGCAAAATGTTAATGTCAAATTGGATTCGAATCTTGTATCCATTTGTTTATCTGAGCGACGATTAATCTTATCAGTCGCACAGAAGGTCAAGCACATCTTTTGTTGTTTTTACAGAAAGTAAAACGTACAATGTGGCAAAAGGTTTTGGCCTAGGTCAACCTGCGCGGACAGTGCAGGCTGACCTGGGTCAATACCGTTTGCAGATGTATTAAGTCCCCTTTTAACAGAGCATGATTCACATGTAGATATATCTGTATTTTGCTTTATTGACTTTATAAGATTGTTTCGAGTATTTTGGTGCTGTAACTGTCAAAGTAGATTTCTTCAAACGATGGAATCTTAGCAGAGACGGCGGTGAAACGCATGGTTTTTTTTTCAAAATCATGAAAAAACATGCAGATTCAATCAACTGACATACATGTAGATAAATCAACACCTGCAGAAAACATTTTAAATCTTGCAGTGGACCAGTGGATTTTGAAAATAAAGTTGGTGAAAAATGTCGTCAACATCATGTTCCTTGTGGAAACTTCTGGTATGGAGCGATATTTCCATTTGCAACTGCTTTTACTCAAGTATTCATCTTACCTTACTTCATGCTGATTATTCATACTTTGCACATAATTATCAATATGTAACAGGAGGTCGCTGGTTCGATCCCCGGCTCGGCAAATTTCCTTCCGAAGATTGATGATAGTCATTGTAACAGGATTAATTCCCCTCTTTCCGCTGACCGTTTTTTCTACGATGGTTAAGTGGGAAAGCAGCCAGTGGCTTGGAAAGAATACCGTGCTTAGTGCTGGTAAAAGAAACTCCAAAAAAGCATGAAGAGATGCACTGTCTGCCGCGATATCGCTGAAATAATGTTGAAAACGGCGTTAAACACCATATAATAATCAGTCAATTTGCACGGATGTTTTCAAAGTCGTCTGTTGCAAAATTGTTTTCGACATAAAGTGTTGGACAACGGCCAAGGAAAACAATAAGGAAGTTTATTATATTCATGTACCTGAAAAATTTCCGGCTCAAGTACATGTACATGCGTCACCACGCGGATAAAATAATATACACGATAGTAAAAAAAATCCTATTTACACACTGTGAAATGCGGTTCCAAATATGGTATGATGACGTACATGTACCTCACACGCGGAATACGTACATGTATTCGCGATTTGATTAGTCAAAGTACTACTCTATAATATTCATCCGCCACTCATAAAAAGGAAGTTTCTGGCCACTTTATCATTATTTCTTTTTTTCCGTTTACCGTTATCAAATAAAATGTCAAGAATTGCAAAATTTTGTCTTTGAAAGTGGTAGGTATATGATAAAAGGAAATTTTATGTTGTACATAGCGACTTTTCTGGTGCTTGTATTTATTTCTCGCTGCGTAAGAAAATATTGACATCTCGCGCGATATCAAATTTTCTCACGCTGCTCGAATTAAATAGAAACACCAGGAAAGTCACTACAACCTAATATTCCGTTATATTTGGCTGAGGATGTAATATAGGGATTAAGTTTTTTTTTTGCCTGGTCCAGGGTAGGTGTTAGTACTCGGATGGATGCCCCAAGGTGCATATAGATCTAAAATACCGCAGCCTTCCTGTAACAGCACTATTTCTACTGTTATACATGTATGACCAGAGCTCTGTTAATCCTTAATCTGCTTAATTAAAACTTTCAAGTCGGTAGTTAAAAACCTATATGTTGCAATTTCAAACGTTTTTTTTTTTTTTTTTTTCTTTTTTTTTTTTGGGGGGGGGGGGTAAAGAGAGATATCTCCTTACAGTGCAGATCCAAGATCAGACTGCATGATTACATGATTATAAATGGCTAGTAGATAGGTTATACTAGCTAACCATAGCTTGATGAATCGTACAAGGCAAATTTTAGTGAGTAAATGTGCATTTAAGTTTGAAAGTCGTTGCACTGATGGCCGCCTTGAAAAGTAGCCCGGTTCTGTACCCAGAATGCCCATATCAGATAGGTAATGTATTTAAAAAACGCCACCTAGCGAAGATAATGCGTTTCGGAGGACCTTCCCTGACATTGAAAATATAAATGATATATATAGCCTGTATAAGCACGACAAGGACAACGTTGTTTCAAATATTTTTTTCCACAAACCTTATGATAACGTCAAACCTTTACACGAATTTGCCGAGTAGGGACATTGTGCTTGTTTATCTAACACATAGACACAATTTAAACAGCAACGCTCAGCCAAACAGCTACCTGGCCGGGCTGTTGGAGCACTAGTTCAGTAAGCAATCTGTTCAAGAGAAACACCAACTGTCTTATGTCGCCATAGATCTAAACGTTTCCTCTCGGAAGAAAGCGTTTCACAGACAATCCCGAGGGCTTTGCTCAGTATCCTTTACGTATTTCAACGGTAAAATATATTAGCGGTCGAATAGCATTCCATTTCTTCTTGTTAATACCATGCAAAGAAGAGAAATAAATGAAAACAGCGAGCACCTACCTGACAGACGAGTTGTTTACGAACTACAACTTCGGAGCCACAGGTGTCCCGGAAGACCAACACAACATTTTAAGTGCGGAGCCAACGGCTCCGTTTTGTAGATTACCCACCGCGTAATGGAGTTTTGCTGTTTTAACAGCCTAGGTCATATCACAGGGGTCAGTGCACTACATGTACACATGTGTTGCCTGGCTTTCTCACACCAGTATTGACACAACTTTCTTTCAAGCCACTGACTGCTTTTCTCACGTGCATCACTGGTGAGAGGCAGAAATTGCCTGAAAGAAAGTTTGCCTCAACAGGGTGTCGGACTCGCAACCACCAGGCCAAGAGTCATATACGCAAACCACCGAGCTACCTGGCCGGGCTGTTGGCTCACTATTTCAGTCAGCAAATGTATGTGGACTCTACATGCATCTGCATGTTCTGTAATCTGACCTTCATAGCTATTCATACTCTCTACAAGAATACATACAGTTGAAACAAAATAATGAAGACATAACCTTTTTAACATACATTCCATAGTTTCTACAAGCCTTGGGAAAAAGCATTTTTAATACAAAAAACATTGGGGGGAAAGAAGAAAATGCTGGTAACCAGCATTTTCTTCTTTTACCACAATGTTTTCTACTCTATTGAGCACAAATCCAGCATTTTAAGCCACATTTAATTGGTCGTGTGCAAATGCTTTGGATTTGGATAAGTTCAAAAATTTCATTGTTGTGTAAAGAGTTAACTTAAATAGATTTCCAAATATGAACTGCAGTAAAACACTGAATTTCAAGAGCTGGGGTCAGAATATCTCACAATATTCTTGGTAGAGGTCTACTATGCCAAACTTGGTACCCCTTATGCCTTACAGTTAGGATCCAAAGATGTTTGAAGTTTTCACTATATGATAAAAATGGATGCTAAATACATGTAAGTGTGATGCTTTTAGCATGGGATAATGCAATTTCTAGGCCATTTTGGATGGAATATCCTGGAAACAGCATACAGTGTGGATGAAAACTATGAGTGTATATTCTGTGCATTCTGATCTCAATCTACAGTGTCCTCATACACAACTGGAACTGTAATACTCATACCAAGACTTAAAAGGTTCCATAGGTGATTCACCAATTCAAGTCCTGGGGTCAATAAATAAAGAACACTTGAAGTTTCATTGCTTAACAGGACTCTTCCACATACATGTATGAGTACTACCCAAGCAAGTATGAAATTATTGTCTCCCATGTAATTACTTGTATTTAATGCCATTTTCAACCGAATATCAGTTACATGGAGTGTCTTTACCTGTACCATGCACAAAACACTCTTTAATCTGACTGGTTGCTTTTCAATGTGCACAAAGTCAAAACAATGTCTTGCTTAGAGTGATTTTCATCAAGCACCGATAAAGATTTGGGCAAGTTGGGACTCAAGTTCAAATCCTTTTTACTAACACAAGATGTTACAACCAAACTACTGGACTTGATTGTCTGTAAAAAAAATTACAAAACACAAATTTGGTATGCAAATATTTATCATTATTATAAAATGCATAGACAGACAGATAAAATAGTTTAGTAATGTCACCAAAATGAATAAAATAAGAGGGACGTAATGGCCCTGGTTCGCCCACATGGTATTTGAGAAAAAGATCACATAAAGACAATTTCAAATACAAGCAATCGGACAAAGTATCATAAACCATAGATAAAAAGTATGACTTACCTGTTATGGCATTCAAGCTTTTTCTCGGATATGACTTTGTGACCGACCTGTTTACTCACTGAGACCAATTTTCAATATCATCAGAGGTATCATCAAGATAAACAATGGTAGTATTCTGAATGCTGACTTGAGTATGTTGCCTAAAGACCATGCAAACTATTTTTTTAAGATCTGATCTGGTGACCATTTGCTATAATAAGGCAACATACTTTTTAAAAACTTGTCTGAGATATCATCAAGACAGTCATGCTAATCCAAGTTTCAGGCATATAGTGCAGAAAACTTGATGTCTAAATGAGTTACACAATCCTTACATAAATGATTTGACCTTATGACCTATTTTTGGCCTATTCAAGTTGGCAATTTTCAAATTTATGCTTCAAGACAAACAATATAAACCATACAGAAGGTTTTCTTAGATTTGGTTTATCAGTCTGATGAGTACCAAGGTCTCCAATTTTCAAACAAAGGGCACTCTTGTTCTAAAACTGACCTGGTAACCTATCTTTTGACCTGAGAGGAACTGTTTCAAGAACATAGCACCCTAGACACTCTGATCAATTTCATAAACATAGGACTGAAAAAATGTCTATGTATAGAGTACACATGTTTTCCTTGAACATGTCCTTGTGGCCTTATGTGACCAATCTCCCCAATCATCACACAGATTATTAAGACCAACACATTCTGACAGTTTCATGATCACTGGACTGAAAACATGGTCTCAACAGGGATTTTTTCTGAGATTTGAACTGATGATCAATTTTCTTAAAAAAGGACATACAATTTTCATACAAATCAATAACATACACACCAACAATTCTATCAGAATTGTTGAACTGAAAATGACATTGCATCTACAGCACACACTACACCTTTCTAACCTGTCAACCTGGTGGCCTACATGTACTTTCAACATGCTATAATCCTGTTTTTAAACTTGTTCAAGACATGCTAAAGACATGTTCTGAGCAACTTTCATGAATATTAAACTAAAATGCTGGACAAAATATTGTTGCCTTTAGAGTGGACATACACTAACAGTTGATGATGACAAGTGAAACAAGACACATAACAGACCATTGAAACAGCATGATCACAAAAAGCTCACTCACAGCACGCTGTGCTCAGGTGAGCTAAAAAGCTCGAAAAATGAAAATACAAGATTAACCTTTAAAAAAATTGATAAGAGCAAAAAGCGATTGTAAGTTTCACGATAAGATTCCTGGTTGATTTACAAAATTAAAACATCCATAAAAAATTTAACTATAATCTTATGAGCTATTCTTTAATCCTTTCCCAAACAACAAAATTTTAGCCTTGTCCAAAGTGAAAACATTTGCAGGTGACAAACTAAATTTGGCTCAAATGGTACAAGTTTTCTTCGATAGGGTAGAAAATATTGCGGGAAAAGGAGAAAATGCTGGTTACCAGCATTTTCTCCTTTTCCCCCAATGTTTTCAAAAGGCCTCTATCCCAGGGTCATTAAAAGGCTTCATTGTGGGGTAAAGGGTTACGCCAGGAAGGAAGAATCTTGGAAGACAACAATACAAAAAGCTGACAAACAATAATTACATGTACTTACAACAACAGCAGACAGACCTCAATAAGCAAGAAACAAGCAAATGTCTGAGCATTCTTTTATATGTAACAAATACAATAAAATCACCACTAGTCAAGTAATTACGTTTTTTCATGTATATGTGTATATCAGTCTTTAATCTGCTAAATAAGTGAAATGAAACTTTTTTTTAGCCGATAGTAAGACAACAAATTTTGCTATTTCAAAGTTATTTTGGGGGGTAAGAATATCTCCGTATCGGACAGTGTATATCTAACATCAGACTGCATGTTCTGTACAGTCTGATCTTGATCTACGCTGTATGCAAAAGGTCTTCAAGTCATGCTTAACAGCCTAAGGGTTAAAACTCAAATTCACATGTATCATGACATAATGAAAACTATTTCAATAGTGAATTAAAAATTATCACATAACCAAACTATGCAGTATACCAAACACAAATTTTCTTATCTTACACACATTTGAGATATATATAATAGGGTGTGTAACATTTCGTCAAAACCCACATTCGTCGAAAACGATCCCAAGCCCTGACCCTTACCCTAACCCAGATGAATTGTGGCCCAAATCTCCTTCCCAGACAGAGCTTTCCATGACATAAATCTAGAAATTTAGCAATCGGTATTTTATAATACATGGATTTCAACGAAGCACATTTTCGACGAAATGTCGTACACCAATATAATATGAAGCTAGCGGTCAAAGCTATGTACTCAAATGCGTTATCCCTAGGACATTGCCCAAACAGGTGGTTTCCTGTTAACCCTTTACCAAATGAAAAAATTTTAGTCTGGTCCACATTCAAGGCATCTGGAGATGAAAACTTTCATGTGGTTCAAAATGATGGAATTTGTTTTTGACGGGGTGGAAAACATGGTGGGAAAAGGAGAAAATGCTGGTTACCAGCATTTTCTCCTTTTCCCACTATGTTTTCAAAAGCTTTCTTTGTTAAGGTCGTGAGAACTCGAGATTGTATGCGAAAGGGCTAATTCAACCTTCAAAAATCAATGACCATGACATATCAGTGATTTGTTTTACCTTCAGACTTTGAAAAAAAAAGTCATTTTGTATAAGCCTCTTTGGAACTATATTTCATCTCAAACATACCTTCCTGCCAAAGAAGTCACTATTATCCATGGAAACTTTACTACACAATGTATATGCAAACCTATGCTTGAAAGGTATTTGATAAAAAGAATATGGCAATTGTTGGCTTTGAAGGTTGACCATTATTTTAACTGCTAAATTATGTCAGATTCTAAACATGTTCAAACTAAAACAATTGAGTCATGCTCTGTGAAAAGGGGGCTTAGTGCACCTGCAAAAAGTATCCACCCAGGTCAGCCTGCACAGTCCACGCAGGCTGACCTGGGCCAAAACTTTTCGCTATTTGTCAATTTTTTTTATGTCCAAGGACCAGTCGACCACATGATTAAATTGGTTGTTAAAATAGTGGCAATTTTAGATCCGTAAGTACGTGATAGCTTTCTTGGTAGTATTATGCATCATAAAGAAGATGCATTAAGCCCCCTTTTGCCAGAGCATGTCTCAATTTTAAATGCCAACTTATGTCACATTCTAAACATGTTCAAACTAAAACACAAAAATTATAATTATTCTTTTACCAAAGTTTCTCCAATAAACTTATACATTGTATACACTTTAAAAAGGCTAATCTTTGTTGTTGGGGCAAAAAGGCAAAGGGGAGAAGGGATTGCAAAGCAATTGTAAAAGAGCAACATAATTCATGTTTTATATCATGACATAGTGCAACTTGCAGATGACCTAAAACTTTACAAAGCAAATGTTAGTCTAGTCCAAATTGAAATCATTTTGCAGATGACAAATGAAAAGTGGTTCAAATCATGAAATGTTTTTGTAAAAGAGTAGAAAACATTTTGGGAAAAGAAGAAAATAGTGGATACCAAAAGTTTTCTTCCTCAGTATCATTTAAACATCAGGACTGTGTGGTAAAGGGTTAATACATCTTGTAGCAGACCATTCTTTGGATTGAGTGAATGGGGATTTTATGTCACTTTCAACATTATGTTAGTCATACCACAGTGAAAGCTTACTCATTTATGTGTCCTGGGTCCAAATTCACCAACCATTCTTTATATATATTAATAAGAACATTCTAAGTCTTATTCTAAAGAATTTTCTGAATATGAAAGTCACACAACTTTTTACTGGCTAAAACCAGATGGTTTAAATAGCCACTTAGATTTGGTTTAGCCAACCAGAAGTTGTGTTTCTTTCAAAATCCATTATTAGACAAAGAATATTCTAAAGAATGGTTGGGGAATACAGACCCTGGATTTCTGCAGTATAAGTCTAGACTCAAAAGTGTCTGCTGCAGTGTTATATTTCTTCAAACGTTGAACCAAATAATCCTGGGTTTCTAGGACCCTGAGGAATAAGGCTAATGAAAACATTGTTGGAAAAGGAGAAAATGCAGGTAACCAGCATTTTATCTTTTTTCAAGAATATTCCACTCCCCCATTCAAGGGACAAATTCAACCATTTGAGTCACATTTGTCATCAGCAAATACTTCAATATAGAAGAATTTCAAAGTTCTTTTTATGGCAAGGAATTAATCAAAAATATTTTCTATCACATATTTACACAAAACCTGCTTTATGCTTATTGTCCTACACTAAGTGTACACATTAAGCTTTAAAATCTTATTATGTTCCCAAATGGCAAAGATCCACAGTCTAAAATATAAATCTCAAACTGAACCAATCCAGTTTTGTCTCTTCTCTCTGTCAATGACAGTCACTCACTCTTCCTGGGGCTGAAATATGTTCAAAACTCAATTGATTGAGGTTGGCTTGAGAGACATATCTCAGGATAACCTGACAATTTGCACTCTGCCAATTTCCACATACAACATGTATGTTCAAATTAATAAAAAACACACACACACAAAATACTCATTACCACCTGCGGACAAATTATTTTCCATGTAGCAGATAACTTGATATAACTTATAACAAGCACTTTTTTCCTTTTTTGTGGAAAAAAAAAAGGTTTCAAAGATAAAACATTAAAATGGCTTATCTTGTCTGAAGCACAGCAAAATGATAATCTTTTAATTCCATTACAAACAGTTATTAGTAATCCTTTTTGCACTTGGAATAATTGGCATTTTACACACAACCATTTTCATACAGCTTTTTCTGCCTTGCACTCAAAGGCACTGGGATTTTAACAAACTTTGCCTTCAATACATAAGTAACGGTGTACAACTGTAAGTTACCCGAGCACCATACACGAGCCCCTATCATTCGTCAGTATTTTTCAAATATTTCTAAACTAGGATGGAAAAGGTTCTTCATTTCATTGTGTTCTACAGTAATTCATCTTCTATCTGATATATATACTAGAACAAATGGATAACTATTACATGAGTAATTAACCCTTTCCCAAACAACAAATTTTGGACTGGTCCAAATTGAAAGAGTTTGCAGATGACAATTTTAAATTTGATGAAAATAGCTGAAAGTTCTCAAAAAGGGTAGAAAACACTGTTGGAAAAGGAGAAATTGCTCATTACGAGCAATTTCTCCTTTTCCTACAGTGTTTTCAAAAGACTTGTACTGCAGACATGTGAAAACCAGGGCTTGTTTGGGAAAGGGTTAAAGTGAAACCTTTATGAGATGGACAAATATTTAAAGAATCAAAGATGCAATATTTTTTCACCATTTTTTTTTGCCCCCAACTAAAGGTAAACAGTCACATACTTACATTATTTCCTTACAAAATATTAACTTTCTCCTCCCCAAAGAAATATAACCCTGGTCAAAATCTTAAGGTCCTTTCAAGCTTTTTTTCCCTAACTTTATTGGCATCATGTTCAGCAGAGTAGCACCAGCTTTGCAGTTTTTGGCGAGGGCAATTCCAATGAAGACCCCAAAATCTAACTCCAGAATCTATCTAGCAGGTTTAGAGAAGAAGTTTTTTAAAACTAAAAATGACACACAAATGCAGAAAAAGACTGATAAAAAAAAAAAGCTCACCTTTAAGCACTTGGAGCTTAAGTAGGCTAAAAATGTACAAAATTTTTTCAGACACTATACATGTATACATATTCACTTATCTCTTTATAACAAATTCATTATGCCATAAATTGAAAACAACAATCAGAAAATTGGCACCTTTACTATTATGCTTAAACAAGCAAAAATTACAGCATTAAAAGCTATACCTTTTCTAAGGCAAGATATTGCAAATTAGATTATATCCATCTGGATCATGGCATAAAATTATGCCCAAATTACATAGTTATGAATTGTTGTCTTACTTTGAAAGCAAGTTTTCAAGTAAGGTACCATTTGCTGTAATAATCTCGCCTAGTCAGGCCACACTACCCTGCATTTGTCAATATCCAAAGGTATTCAAGTGTCCAAGGCCATAAATTTTGGCTCTTATCAACAAATATTTGAATTATTTCTTTTAACTCTTTACCAGACGACAAAATTTTCAATTCATCCAAATTCAAAGCACAAGTAGACAACAAAAATCTAGCTCAAATGCTGAGATCTGTCTGTGAAAGGGTAGAAAAAATTGAAGGAAAAGAAAGAATAGCACCACATGCTTATGCCAATGCTGGGCTGCAGTTGCTTTTAGTGAAAGTTCTAAGTCCAAAGAGGGGCAAAACTTTGTCAAAAATTTTTTGATGGTTACCTACCTCTGTTGAATGGGTTCCTCTTTTGATAATATTAATCCTTAAAGCGCATTTCACTAATATAATTGCCTTTGCGGCCAGTGTAGATCAAGATCAGGCTGCACAAAATGTGCAGCCTGATCTTTGATCTACACTGTCCGCTATGTTAAAACACTACAGGTAAAAGGTAGCCATGAATTTGCAATTGTATCAGTTTTATTCTAGAATGAAAATGACCATTGGGTTTATTCAGCGCTTTAAGGATTAACAAGTCCAAGTTTGAAGTAAATATATTCAGTAATGACAGACATATTAAAAAATGTAAAAGTTTTTGCACACCCACACAGATGACAATTACAGGGCTATAATAATACCTTTACATTTTTTTCAAAAACAGTCAAGCTAAAAATATTGGTTACCAGCATTTTTTTTTTCTCCCTCAATGTTTTCAAAAGCATTCTTGGTAAGTGTGGGTAAAGCTCAGGATGTTATGGGAAGGGTTAAATTCATTCAAGAGATAAATTACACATGCATACTAAATTATGCCATGCATACAAAGTTCTTGAACTAGTGAATCTAGGCTAAATTCAACAGGAACAAGAGATGTTTGTAAAACATGTATGCCCCCCTAATGGCATCCAATTCTAAATATAACATGTGATTATAAACTGTTAAGTTCAAAGTGTAAAAACGAACAAAGGGTAATTACTCAAAAATTATTAACGATAAATTAACAATTCTTGAGCACTGCACTTCCCATTTATGTGAACTATCAACTTATAACGTTTCATGATTTTACCTCACATACTTTTTGAGTTATGCTCCGGAAAAAAATTAAGTACGAAAATCAACAAAGGGCAATAACTGCAAAAATATAATGGGCAGAGTTATGGTTCTTGTGCAATGCACTTCTCCTGAATAAGATCTATCCACATGTAAAGTTTCAAGATGATATCTGAAAAACCTTTTGAGTTATGCTCCGGACAAAAATTAAGTATGAAAATCAGCAAAGGGCAATAACTCCAAAAATATGATGGGCAGAGTTATGGTTCTTGTGCACTGCACTTCTCCTTTATAAGATTAATCCACCTATGAGGTTTCAAGGTGATATCTGGAATACTTTTTGAGTTATGCTCCGGACAAAAATTAAGTATGAAAATCAACAAAGGGCAATAACTCCAAAAATATGATGGGCAGAGTTATGGTAGTTGTGCACTGCACTTCTCCTTAATGAGATCTATCCACCTATGAGGTTTCAAGATGATACCTGAAATACTTTTAGAGTTATGCTCCGGACAAAAATTAAGTATGAAAATCAACAAAGGGCAATAACTCCATAAATATGATGGGCAGAGTTATGATTCTTGTGCGCTGCACTTCTCCTTAATGAGATCTATCCACCTATGTAGTTTCAAGATGATACCTGAAATACTTTTTGAGTTATGCTCCGGACAAAAATGTGGTCTACGGACCGACCGACCGACCGACAAGTGCAAAGCAATATACCCCCGCTTCTTCGAAGGGGGGCAAAATTACATGGGAATAACAATATACTGTATACCATAGTCACTGAAAGTACATTTGAAGGAAGAAACAATAACTACAGGAGGGCAATGATGGCCCTGTGTTGCTCTACTGGTTTACACAATGAGAAAACCATATTTGGCATAGATAGTGATATCTATCCGTAATTAGTCTGTCGATGTAGTGTCTTAAAGCAGTAATAAAAGTATCCAAATGACCAATTTAAAAAAAAAAATTCTAATCTTTTAATATTATGCAATGAGTCCTATTTATTCTGAAATGCAAACGCCTGTCTGTGTGAGGTATACAATAGAAGTATAATTAAATAAATTCTGAAAAGCCTGCTTTTGAAAGTACTCTCTAAGATTGCATTTTAATCCATATGAATTTATATGTCATCAACATCATTTCTTATTTTTCAAACATCAGGATGCCACAAAGGAGTATGAAAGATATGTTTCCAAGGATTATCTACATAAAATATTCTTTATGTTGAGTAGATTAAGTGAAAATTGGGCATCTGATTTGTTTTTCTTTTGTTTGGCATGAAGAGTGAAGTTTTGGAAAAATTGCATCAATGTAACATGGATCCTGCAAAAAGTTCTGTCACAAATTGAGTTCCATCTCAGGTATTATGTAAACCTCTTCACTTCACTTACATGTAAGTTAAGTATTCCAAAGCTAATGATATCTATTCATTTCAATTTCAAACAGAAATTAGCCATGCTCTGTGAAAAGGGGGCTTAATGCATCTGTGAAAATATTGACCCCGGTCAGTCTACACAGTCTGCCCCATAACAAAGTTGGTTGTTAAAAAAGGTGGCTATTCTTGATCCATAATTATGTGATGGCTTTATAGGTATAATGCAACACAGAGATATATTAAGCTCCCTTTTGCCAGAGCATGACAATACATGAAGTCATGTCCATTGACCAGTTTACATGTCACATGGCAAGATGGGATAAAAAATGAAATTTGTAACTACATGTATATTCAATACTACACCAGACTTGAAATAGATTCAATGCAGATATTTGATGAATTGTGGGGCATATATGGATGTAACTGAGGCCTTTTCCATGCAAAAGTTTTCAGGTGGGATAAGGCTTTTAACTCTTTACCAAACAACAAAAATTTGGACTGAGCCTAATTGAAAGCATTTGCAGACGACAAAATAAGTGTTGCAAAAATTTCTCTCTTTGATAGGGTAGAAAACATTGTGGGAAAAGGAGAAAATGCTGGTTACCAGATTTTCTCCTCTTCCCACAATGTTTTCAAAAGCTTTCTTCCCTTGGGTCGTTAAAAGTCGGGACTGTTTGGTAAAGAGTTAAAGCAAGGGAATCACCTGAAGCAGATGATACCCATTTTAGTAGGTTTAAGACCCGTCTGTCACACAGGCTAATTTTGCTTGTGTAAAAGTTGTTGTCTAGCAGGATGTGTGACTGTCGGTGAAAGAAATCACCAGTTGTACTGGCATATCAGACGGCAGTAAACAAACAATATGAAAGATCATTTGCACCTGAGAAAGGTTAGTGCCAGGTGAGTACACCAATGAGGTGCTAAGGACTCAATGCCTTATATATGCCTGGGAACTCTTTAAATGGTACAAAAGCTTGGACAGTCAAGTTACTTCTAATTCATTAACAGCTGATGATAGTTGGCTTATGCCTAATTTATTTACAAGTGATTATAAGCAGGAAGCAAAATAATTAAAAATACCCCTGTATTGCCAGGAGAACATTAAGTTTGAAAAAGATGTATGCAGTTTTCCTCAAAATTAGTGGACCAGGGTCCATTTTCATTAACCATTCGTAAGGATGTTCTTTGTCTAACTTTCAAGAATTTTCTAGATTTGAAGGTAACACAACTTCTAATTGGCTAAACCAAATAGTTCAGCCAGTCAGAATTTGTGTTACTTTCAAATTTAGAAAATTCTGCAGTGTAAGTCTAAGAACATTCTTAGGAATGGTTGGTGAATACAGGACCAGATGTTCAACAGCCTTTTCAAAGTGGTCATAATGTCACAAGGCAATTTTACAAGATCACTGGATAAAGAAAGTTCAACAAAAAAGAAACATGCAAGTGAAGGATGATCTGGAGTCTGTCTTCAAGGCTGCGGTTGCTTGATTTTAAAGGAACATTGCAAGTCAAAAAAGGGGCATAACTCTGTCAAAACTGTTTTGATGGTTATCTGCCCTTGTTGCATGGGTTCCCTGTTTAATAGTTAATAACTTGTCCGAGTTTGAAGTAAATGTCTGCAGTAATACCAGAGATATTATATAATGTCAAAGTTTTAAAGAATTGTAAGTCGAAAAATGGGCATAACTGTCAAAAGTATTTTGAGGGTTGCCTGTCTCTGTTGTATGGCCTCCCCTTTTCATGGTTAAGAACCTTTCCCAGTTTAAGTTTAAAGTAAATGTCTTCAGTAATAAAAGAGGTATTATAAAGTGTCAAAGTTTTTTCCAGGATGACAACACAGACATCGATGACACCCCAGCTACCACAATACTACAGTGTTTTCTTAGAAAACAGCTAAGCTAAAAAATTGTTAAAGACAAATAGTATGAAGGTTTGTAATAAAAATAATTGACTAAACATGACATGTAAGAAATCAAAACTCAGTGACAGTACTTTTTCAGGTCCTCATTTATACACTTATCTTGATAGATCTCTCAAGGAACTATTTGTCAATTTTTGGAGAAATCCAACTTTGTGTCATTAGAAAATTGGTTTATGCAATTTTTCACTACTTTTGATTTTTTGTGATGACAGCTAGAGTTCTTCATGAAACTGAATTTTTTATGGGTATTCTACAGAAGACCATTGCAAGATCATTTCTGTGAGGTTTGTCAAAAGTACTTCAGTAGTTTCAGAGGAGAGGACATGCCTAAAATAAAAGTCAGCACAGAAACCAGATCCATGACATACACCATGCCACTGTATCAGCTTGCATCCTTTGGCCAGTGGAGCTTAGATTTTAAACAATGCAAAAAAAATGTGCTGTTCATCCACCTAAGAAAACTGGATAATGAAATGAGTCATGCTCTGGCAAAAGGGGGCTTAATGTACCTCCTTAATGTACTGTATATACCAAGTAAGTAATCACATAATTATTGATCCATAAAAGCCACCTTTTTTTAGTAATCGACTTAATCATGAGGTAAACTGGTCCTCTTAGTAACTGACTTAATCATGAGGTAAACCAGTCCTTTGACAAACAAAAAATTGACCAAGAGCGAAAAGTTTCAGTCCAGGTCAGCCTGCGCAGTCCGCGTAGGCTGACCTGGACTGAAACTTTTTGCAGATGCATGATGTCCTCTTTCCACAGAGCATGGCTCAAATGAAACAGTCAAAACAAAGTTATGTTAGAAAGCCAAAGTGCTGTAAACTCACCTTGGAAAATGTGGCTGCTGAAATATTGACTCTTTACCAAATGATCCAGAATTTTAATAACCCTGAAAACATTAGGTGTATGCAAAAGAGAAAACACTGCTAGCCAATATTTTCTCCTTTTCCAACCATGTTTTCTGACCTATGTATCTCGTGCAAATTCCAGAATATGAGCCACATTAACTTTGTCAACTGCATATCCTTCCAATTTAAACAAGTGTAAAACTCTGTTGTCTCATTAAGAGTTAAATCCAAACCAAAGAATAATTTTCAAGTTATCACCGTGCCACGACAGAGGAATACTAATTTTTCAAGAAAACAAAAATAATGAGCCAAAAATTCTTCATGCACATAACTTTGAATAGGTTAGGACCTTGAAAAACACACACATAACTTTAAATGGCTTAGGACCTTGAAAACCACACACATAACTTTATATGGCTTGGGACCTTGAAAACCACACAACATAACTTTAAATGGCTTAGGACTTTGAAAACCACACACATAACTTTAAATGGCATAGGACTTTGAAAAACACACACATAACTTTAAATGGCTTAGGACCTTGAAAACCACACACATTACTTTATATGGCTTGGGACCTTGAAAACCACACTCGGAACTTTAAATGGATTAGGACTTTGACAAAAACAACATACATAACTTTAAATGGCTTAGGACTTTGAAAAACACACACATTACTTTAAATGGCTGAGGACTTAAAAGCCACACACACAAATTTAAGTGGCTTAGGACCTTGAAAACTACACACATTACTTAAAATGGCTTAGGGCCTTGAAAAACAATACATATACCTTTAAATGGCTTAAGAACTTAAAAACCTATGTATCAAATAATGTGCATCATTGGTGTTTGAGGCATGTCTAAATTTATTCTATCAATAAAATTTAATCTTTTACCACAAAATCCAGAGTTTAAGCTACCCTGAAAAAGAGAGCCTTTGAAAACAATGTGGGAAAAACACAAAATGCTGCAAACCAGCATATTCTCCTTTTCCCACTGTGTTTTCATGGTATCAAAGGAAAATTCCAACATTTGAGCCACCTTTGATTTGTCATGTGCGAATTCTCTGAATTCGGACAAACTTGTCTTGTGGTAAAGTGTTAATGATTGCCTTCTTATATTGGGTTGATTATCAACAGAACCAAGCCATGTAATTGTCTCCTGCCAAAAGAAATCCAATCTTGTCAAATAAAAAAACAAATGAGCCTTGCTCTGTGAAAAGAACATTTAAAGCATTCTGCAAAATGTATCAACACATGTCAACAGTCTGCTCAGGCTGACATGGGTCGAAACCTTTTGCTCCTTGGAAATTTTCTGCATAACCAGAGCTCCAGATAGAAGGAGTGATTTTGATTTCAAAATTGAAAATAATAATCACTCTCCACTAAAGCCTATGTTATGGGTACTCTTTAGAATCATCTCATCAAGATGATTCTAATGAGTACCCACAACATAGGGTTTGGAAAAGAAATAATGGATTTAGAATAAAATCACTCCCTCTTATCTGGAGGTCTCATAACCAAGGAACACTCTACCTCATGATTCAGTTGATAGTTATGAAAAATGATGAAAAATGGATTTTATGGATCTGTAATTCTGATGTCTTGCATCGCAGAGATGCATTAATCCCCCATTGGCCTGAGCACCACTCAAATTCATTGCCCCTTCCAATACTCAGATAGTAAAAAAAAAAAGCTCATAGAATTTTTATATTAAATCTATACATAAACTAAGATACCTGTATGTACCTCTTCTACAAAGCTTCATGAAAATACCTTCTGCATATTGAAGCTTTATACACACTATAAAAATTTAACTTTTTTCTCAACTAAGTTTGCATATAAGCATACATGATGAGAATATAACATATAAAACCCTTTCTTAACTCTTTACCACACAATGCCGTCTTTTAATGACCTTGAAGAAGAAGCCATTTGAAGATGTTGTGGGAAAAGGAGAAAATGCTGGTAACCAGCATTTTCTCCTTTTCCCACAAAGTTTTCTGTCCTTCCAAAAAAAAAAAAGAAAAAAAATTTGAGTCATATTTATTTTGTCGCCTGCAAATGCTTTCAATTCGGAAATGTCTGAAATATTGAGGTGTGGTAATGGGTCAACATCCAATTGCAAATAGGACATCAAACTCAGAAAAGTAATAAACTAAACCTGGAACATTTCTTTTTTTTTCTGATGCATATATCAACAATTTTTCCAAGCACATTTAATTCTTTCTATCTCACTCATCATTCTTTTTAATGCCCAAGTTTTCAGCAGTTATTAACAGTAATGTCTTTTTATAAAAAGCTGCTTTTTGCGTTAGATTTAACTGAGTAGCAATTAAAATGTAAGTGACAATAGGCCTAGAGTCAGAGAATAAAGCAAATCCTCTATAAACATGAAACCTACCTGAAAATGGCCAAAAGATTTGTAGGTATGCACCCAAAGAATAATATTGTGTACTTTTGCATCCAAAGGCATAATCTATACTTTCTACCTCATTTAGTCTTACAAGAAAGGTAAATGAGTTTTATCTTTAATAGGAAAATACTGCAGAAACATTTCCTGCCACTTGTATCAATAAGAACTGCTTATACATGGACATTTTTTCATAAGCTTGGTCTGTTCAGTCAAAACATTAATTATGGTAACTGAAATATTTCAGTATTGTATATTTGTAAATGCAGAGGTTTTGCTTTATGAAAAAAAGAGCATAGATGTTCATAGCAATTGCTGTTCTCCAAACTACAATCCCCTTAACCAAACAGTGCTCAATACATACAAAATACATGTGAAAAAAGTTGTGCCAATTCTTGGAATACAAGGCAATTCACATACAGTTGTTCATTGTTCCAAAGAATAACAGACTTTAGATAAAACCAACTTTACCCTTTCCAAAACAAGAAATGTTAGACTCTTCAAAATTGAAAAAATCTGCCATTGACAACTTTCCTCTTGGTACAAGTGAAAAGAAGTTTTCTGAAGGGATAGAAAACATGAGAAATAAAGAAAATGCTGGTTATCAGCATGTTCTCCTTTTCCAACAAGTTTACAAAAGCCTTCATATCCAGAGTATTTAAAATAGAGCATTATTTGGCAGGGTTAAAGTTGCATTTGCAGGTACTGTTGGGATCAAGATCTGACTGTGCAAAATGTGCAGTCTAATCTTATATCTACACTGTCTGCTTTATAGAAGCACTCTTTTCAAAACTGATCTTGAAACAGTAATGTAACATTCTCTTTCTTTTTCATTTCTGACTGAAAGTGTCCTTTTTTATTTTTTTTTTTTAAACAAAGATCATACTTTAAGATGGAACACTACAAATGGAAGGTTTTGAAAACAAAGTGAGAAGATCAGAAATGGATTATTTCAAACAATTCCTTTTTTTCCCTAAAAACGTCAACCATATCTAATTGAAAAAGCCCAACTAATTTTCCAATCAACTACTTCTCCTTTTTGGTCTCTAACAGATGTTGATTTTATTTGAAACAAGCTAAGCTATTTTACTAGTATCATTCTATTCAATGCAAATAAATGCTACAGAATATCAAAGTATTTAAGTAAGTTAATAAAATGTAGTGCAATAGTAAAGTATGTGACTTAATTCCAAGAAAGCACCTTATTCCAAGCTTCAGCACATACACACAATCTAGTGTTGACATAAGTTTGTCCTAGTATCTATATGACCTTGGTGTATACCTGCTGGTATAGGAGGAGCCTGTGTACAGAGATGAACCTCCTATATAACTTCCATAAGATGATGTTCGGCCTGGCCCTGATGAGTAACTCCCAAGGGATGACACATAACTACTTCCTGTACTATTACCACTCCCAGTGTTGCTTCTACTCTCTTCTATGCTACTGCTTCGTACATATCCAGTACTGACAGATTCAGGTTTGGTTTCAATATATCCATAATTTGAAATCCTAGACGTAATAAGACCTTCATCTTTACTGTTAAATGTTATATTTTCATTTTCTTTGTTTTCATATTCTTCTTTATTGATAGCAGGCTCAGTTGCGTATCTCTTGAGACGTATATAAGCATTGTACTTATCTTTTATATCACTACTCTTTGTACCTTTTTTGACTAGTTCTCGTAATTCTCTAACATCTTCTTCTTTTTCAATGAATGCTTTCATTTTTGCATCAAAATCATACTCTTTCACTTCAGCAGTATTCCTTGCCATGTCAATTAATGTTTGCTCCCTCTCTTCCAATGCTTTTCTTAATCTGTCAAATGATTCTTTGATTGCATTAACTAACCCTTCATCTCCTCTTTTGAAATTATCTTTTGCAGTTTTGCATTGCTCTTTCTTATCAAGCAGTGACTTTGCTTCATCTTCCATTTCTTTCACACCTGTGGACAAAGCCAGATCATATTTCTGAAAAGCACTTTGAAGATCAAGCACCATTTTATCCTTGGAACACTGTTTGTGGTCAACAACAATACAGTCTCTGCATATGCTACATTGGCACTTTTCACAGAAAAAGTTCAGAGGCTGTGAGACATGTTTGGGACAGTAATTAACAGACTGTTTATCAGTAGCTCCAACAAAGTCCAAGAGCTGGATGATACGATGGTCTGTAACAAGCTCTTGCAGCCCCTCCAGTGTACTTACAAAGCTGTTTCCACATGTCGGGCATGTCACTGTGACAACATACACTAAATCTGTGATCTCCTTAGGTGTCAACCTTCGTCTCTCTTCTTCCTCTTTCCAATAGAAGTTAACTACACATGCTAAACAGAAACAATGGTGACATGGTAGTAGTCTTGGAGACCTGTCAGTATGATTGAATCTCTGTTGACAAATACTGCACCTTAGAAATCTTGCCTCAAATACGTTCTCATCAAGAACAATTTTGTTTTTCCCAACTGGTTCAAAGTTTTGCATAGCTGTAAGAAGAAATTATACTTTGGTTGTTAAATCCTATAGGAGGAAAGTTGTAATTTCACTCTTTACCACATGACAAAATTTTCTCTTTAGTAAGGATATATGCCACAGTACATTCCTACAGACCTTTTTTTTTTTCATTTTCACTCATACGATAATTTAAATGTTGTATGCAGAATAAAAAATTGAATAGAAATTCATATGGTAAAGAGCAAAATACAAAGATACACAGTTATTCAAGGCAGATAACTATTGTCAAAATTTCAGAAAACAGGCTTTAATTTCAAACCTAAAAAAAGTTCTTATGGTAACTAATACCGCTCAAATAAATGATTATTTATTGGCATATAGTGAAAAAGATTAATCAAAACAATTAAGGCCCTAGACAGATCACAGTAGCACCTAGAAATGTTCCAACATGTCAACAACGACTTAATTTCTGATCATTTTTCTGCAATATAAAAAATCAGACTTGTTCCAATTTTGCACAGAAATAGTTCTTTCTAATATCGTGTAAAAAATAAAGTAAAAAAAGGTGTATCAAGTGGGACATTTTTAAGAGATACAGGGCATTTTTAAGAATTATAGACAAATTAATTACCTTCCGTTATAATAAATGTCTACTTTGGCACAATTTGGTATCCCAATTATATTATATATAAATCTCCCATTTTTCTTCTGTGCCTGTGATTTCCACATTTTTAAAAAGCAACCGAAAATTACAGATGAAAATATACTATCTCTCTGTCATAGTAACCCAATGGAATAATATAACAGAGTTACAAAAAGGAAACAAGCGCAAACCGGTGAGCAGAGAAAACTGTGGCATATATCCCTAAAGCAAATTTTGCACACAACAAATTAGATTTGATTCATACAGTGTAGTTTGAAAATGAATTGGTAGAAACAACAGTATGAAAAAGTGTAAAAAAGAGAACTTGCAGGTAACCAACATTTTCTCCTTTTCCAACAATGTTTTCTACCTTTTTAAACTGAAATCCCATCATTTCAGGTGTACTTAATTTGTTATCTACTAGTACTACTACTCTAGACCAGTCCAAAATTGTGACATTTGGTAAAGACTTACTTAGCATTCTATTTTAAGGGTCTTAAAATAAAGTTTCAGTCAAGAAAGTGTTTGACTTTTTAACAAGCAATCAAATTTTAGATTTGTCCAAATTCAGAGCATTTACAAAGGACAAATTCGATCAAGTAATGAGGATTGTCTTTAAAAAAGAAGCAAAACTTGTGGGATAAGGAGAAAGTGCTGTTTATAAGCATGTTCTCCTTTGCTCATGATGTTTTCAAAATTTTTGCCCACCATGTTTTCATAGGCAAAATTTACCAGTATTTTCTCCTTTTCCCACAATGTGTTCAAAGGTATTCTACCTCAGAATAGTTAAAACACAGGATTGTTTGGTAAAAGGCCTAAAACCTTCCTTTAACCCTTTCCCACACAATCCTGACCCTGAAAAAAGGAGCCGTTTGAAAATACTGTAATAAAAGGAGAAAATGCTGGTAACTAGCATTTTCTCCTTTTCCCCTTTTCTCCTTTTCCCCACAATGTTTTTTACCCTTTCCAAAACAAATTTCAACTTCAAATTCACATTTATTTTCGTTGCCGGTAATTTTTTTCAATTTCAACCTGTCTTAAATTTTGCTAAAGAGTTAATTGTATGTTTCAGCTGAGGGCAAATACCCCCATTTCATAACTTATGCACCAAAGCGCGTCTTGCATCATTCCTTGTTATCACTTTCATGAGTCCAAGAATAATACTGGAAGAAAACTTTGACAAGACATTGTTCAGCCAGGAGTCATTATTCCTCTACCATTCTAATCTGCTTTCTAATCCAAAACTATTTTTTTTTTTTAATTTCAAAGAAAAACTATCTCTGATTAGCCTAAATCATTTGGTTTACACCAGTCAGAAAATTGTACTTCTGTGTTCAGAGTTTTACTATACCTTGGCTTCATATTACAAAGTCACTGTCTGTCTGTCTGTCTGTCTGTCTGTGTGTCTCTCTCTGTGTATCTCTCTCTGTCTCTCTGCCTGTTTTGCTGTCTGTTTGTTTGTTTATTTGTATGGTGTTCAAAACCATTCTCAACATTACTTCAGTTTTATCCCAGTGGCCATAGCACCTATGCTTTCATGGAGTTTTCTTTTACCAGTACTTCTCAAAATATCTTTCCCAAGCCATTGGCTGCTTTCCCACACAACCATGATCGTCCAAACTATGATAAGCAGTAAGACAGGATTGAATCCTCTCACAAGGACTATCATCAATTCTCAAAAAGAAATTAGCCAAGCTTTGGATTCCATTCAGCAAGCTCCTGAATTCAAGTCCTACACCCTACCACCTTCACTACCAGGCTCAGCTCATCTTCTAGTTTATCTAACCCTTTACCACACTATCCAAAATTTTAACAACTCTGAGGAAGAAAGCTGTTGAAAACATTTTTGGGAAAAGGAGAAAATGCTGGTAACTAGCATTTTCTCCTTTTCCTAAAATGTTTTCTTCTCTGTCAATTATTTGAGCCACATCTACCAGTAATTTATCATTTACGAATTCTTTCAATTTGGAGATGCCCAACCACCAAGCTACCTGGGCGGGCTATCTAAGTTTACTCCTTTCCAAACAACAAAACATGGAAAAATGAAAGCATTTGCAAACAAAGAATTAAGCCATGCTCTGGCAAAAGGGAGCTTAATGCATCTCCATGATGCAATACACCAAGCCAGTCATCATATTATTATGGATCCATAAAATCTATTTTGTATAACATCTGACTGAATCAAGAGGTATGCTAGTCCTTTGACATCCAGAAAATTGACCAATAACAACAAGTGGGCCATGATGGCCCTGGATCGCTTACCTGAGTCAATAGGCAAAATTTCACTCCAGGGTCATAATGACCCAATTTAAAACTCATCTGAGATATTATTAAGACAAACATTGTGACCAACTGTCAGGTCAACTGAGCTGAAAATGTGGCCTCTGGAGTGTCCAAAATGTATTTCTTCAATTTAACCTAGTGACCTAGTTTATGACCCTATAAGACCATATTTCAAACACATCCAAGACATTATCAAGACAAACACGCAGACCAATTTTCAGGGCAATTGAGCAAGAATTGTGGCCACCAGAGCACCCACAAGATATTTCTTTAAATCTGACCCAGTGACCTGGTTTATACCCTATGTGACCCAATTTTTTACTCATCCAAGATTTTATCAAGACAAACATTCTGACCAAGTTTCACAAGTATCTGACTGAAAATGTGGCCTCTACAGCCCACACAAGGTTTTTCTAAGATTTGACCTAATGACCTAGTTTTCGAACTCATCCGAGAATTTATCAGGACAAACATTCTGACCAAGTTTCACAAGTATCTGACTGAAAATGTGGCCTATAGAGTGCACACAAGGTTTTTCTAAGATTTGACCTAGTGACCTAGTTTTTGACCCCACATGGCCCAATTTCAAACTCGTATGAGATTTTATAAAGACAAACATTCTGACCAAGTTTCACAAGTATCTGATTCAAAATGTGGCCTCTACAGCCCACACAAGGTTTTTCTAAGATTTGACCTAGTGACCTAGTTTTTGACCCCACATGACCCAATTTCAATCTCATCCAAGATTTTATCAAGACAAACATCCTGACCAAGTTTCATGAGGATCGGACTGAAAATGTGGCCTGCTCTAGTGTACACAAGGGTTTTCTAAGATTTGACCTAGTGACCTAGTTTTTGACCCCACATGACCCAATTTCAAACTCGTCCGAGATTTCATCAAGACAAACATTCTGACCAAGTTTCATGAGGATCGGACTGAAAATGTGGCTTCTAGAGCGTACACAAGGTGAAAAGTGGACGACGGACGACGCATGATGCACGACGGATGCCAGACAAAGCATGATCGCAATAGCTCACCATGAGCACTTTGTGCTCAGGTGAGCTAAAAAGTTTTGGCCCAGATCAGCCTGCGTGGACTGCACAGGCTGACCTGGATCAATACTTTTTGCAGATGCATTAACCCCGCATTTAACAGAGTATGGCTCAATTAAATATGACTCAAATAATGGCATTTGTCTTTGAATGGCTAGAAAACACTGTAAGAAAAGGAGGAAATGCTGATTACTGCCATTTTCCCTTTTTTAAATAATGTTTCAAATACTTTTTTTCCTCAAGGTTCTTAAAAGTCTGGTTTGATGGAAATATGTGAAAATTCACAATGTCCACCAAAGCAGGTTCCAGTGCATTTGGCAAAAGAAATGTAAAGATCCACCCTACAGGTTATCTTATATTAATCTTGTAACCTTGAAATTATTTTAGTATATCAGTAGTTTAAACATATTTATTTTACATCTACTGAGAAACAAGTTCTTACAAATTATACTAATCTCTCTTGATTCTGCTTCCTGGGAACTACACCTGGGTCCATATTCACCAACTATTCTTAAGAATGTTCTCAGTCTTATTCTCCAAGATTTTCTAAATCTGGAAGTAACACAACTTCTAATTGGCCAAACCAAATGGTTTAGCCAATCAGAAGTTGTGTTACTTCCAAATTTTGAAAATTCTGAAGAATAAGACTTAGAACGTTCTTAAGAATGGTTGGTGAATACGGGCCCAGTACTTGCGCTGATTGCAGGGCCAATGAACAATCCCAAAGTTGACATCCGCTTGAACTCGGGACCTTATGGTTACAAGGCCAACACTCTTCCTCACAACCACCAAACACCACCACTTATATGAATATTAGGACAATCAAGTGTCATAAGAAAAAGAATTACCTGCAATCTGACTTTTAAATTCAATGAATGGATCGAATTTCTCAGAGAGATCTCTTGATTTTTCTTCTACAAGGGAGTTAACCCCTCTATATCAGATGTTATAAAGGCATAGTTATCTTTCTTTGTACTATCTTTCTTTGTACTAAGTCGCAACTCTTACCTGCAAAGGTTTGCTTGGAGTTTGGACTCATTACTCCAGGCTTAAAGTTTGGGTCTACTGTCACCTTTTCTGTTTCTGCCATTGTCTTCTTCTAGTGATTATTTTCCTGGGAAAGAAATAATTTGATACAATTTCGATGGCACAATAATACAATTACCTATTTTCGTACCTCATATATATGTGATAATAATTATATTTTCAGCCAACAACTTTTGAAAACATTGTGGGAATAACAAAAATCTCCCCTTTTGCCACAAATTTATTGCATGTCTTGTATACCAAGCCCCTATTTTCTTCTAAAAAGGGCCATGGCAGTATCATTCCTCTGAAGTTTGGTCAAAACTGGATGGCTAGTTTCAAAGAAGATGTTCGAAATAAAAGTTAATGCATGCACACACAACGGACACAGGGCCGTGACACAAGCTCACTAGCCTTTGGCCCGTGGAGCTAAAATGGAGAAAATGTTAATAATCAGTATTTTCTCTTTTTCCCACAATGTTTTCTACCCTATCTCAAATAAATTTCTATTTCTGAGTCACATTTATATTGTCATCTGCAAAGCTTTCCGTTTAGACTAGTCTTAAATTTTGTAGTTTGGTAAAGAGTAATGTCGAATATGAAATAAACAGAAATTGTATGACAATCCCAGTGGAAGTCAACCATCCCATATTTATATTCATGAATGTATCAGGGATACTGCAGGGTGTGAATTTATAATGCATTTAACCCTTTACCAAACAATCTGTGTTTTGACTACCCAAAGAAAAAAGGCTTTTGAAAACATTGTGGGAAAAGGAAAAAATGCTTGTAACCAGCATTTTCTCCTTTCCCAACAATATTTTCCCCTTTAAAAAGGTGAATTCTGTGAAGTGCACCACATTCTGTCATCACGTTTTGTTGTCAGCAAATGATTTCAAAGGAATGAGACTAAAATTTTTTCTTCTAGTAAAGAGTTGACCCTTTACCAGACAATAAAACTTTGGACTTGTCCATATTGAAAGCATTTCAGACAAGGTTGTAAATGTGGTTCAAATGTTGAAATTTGCTTTTCATTGGGAAGAACATATTGTGAGAGAGCAAGAAAAGGCTGTTAAGAACCATTTTCTCCTTTTCCCACAATGTTTTCTACCCTTCCCAAAACAAATTTTAATTTTTGAGTCACATTTATTTTGCTGTCTTCAAATGCTTTCACTTTGGAGTAGTCCAAAAATTTTGTTGTTTGGTAAAGAGTTAAAGTACCCTTTACGACACAATCCTGATTTTTAACGAGGCTTTTGAAAACTTTGTGGGCAAAGGAGGAAATGCTGGTAACCAGTGCTAAGTCAAGTATTTCTATAATCTGACATACACTATTTAAAATCACCCAGAAATGGACCCCCCCAAAAAATGTCTATAATGGCAGTGTTCTTATACACCAAAATGCCAGAAAGAATAAAAAATAAAAGATGCAAATAAGCTATTCATTTTAGTCAAATTTCACTGATCGCTTAACTTATACATCAAACATCAGAAAAATTGTGGAGTTTTTCCAATATACTTGTACATTTTTTCCATGCCAAACTTGACTAAAAATCCCTCTCAAAGCAAAAGATTGATTGATTAATTGTATGGTGTTTAACGCCGTTTTCAACATTATTTCATTTATATCGCGGCGACCAGTGCACCTATCCATGCTTTCCTGAAGTTTCTTTTACCAGCACTACGCACAAAATTCTTTCCAAGCCACTGGCTGCTTTTCCACATAGCCATTGTCGAAACAATGGTCAGCGGAGAGAGAGGAATGAATCCTGTCGCAATGATTATCATCAATCCTCGGAAAGAAATTGGCCGAGCCGGAGATCAAACCAGCAACCTCCTGTTCTCAAGTCCTGTACGCTACCGACTGAGCTACGGGGCTCGGCTCAAAGTAAAAGAATAGCTTTAACGAATATATAATAATACAAACAGGGCCTGAACTCTTTACCAATTTACATAATTTTAGACCGGTCCAAATTGAAAGCATTTGCAGATGACAAATTTAGTGTTAAACAAATTATAAAATCTATCTTTGAAAGGGTAGAAAACATAATGGGAAATGGAGAAAATGCTCGTTACCAGCATTTTCTCCTTTTCCCACAATATATTCAAAAGGTTTCTTTCTCAGGCTTGTTAAAACTCAGAATTGTGTGGTAAAGGGTTAATATTGATCTTTAGAGCCCAGAATAAAACCAATGGCCATTTATTTACGGTGGCCATTTGCACAGGCCATTTACACTGTCTGACTTGCATCAAAACTTTTTGCTACTGGTTAATTTTCTGCACTTAAAAGGACCATTCTTTCTAATGGTTCAGCCCTTTTTTAGACAAATGGATACATAGTACATGATGAATTGCCCTGTATAATCGACAACCATAGTGCATTAAACTGCTTTTCCCCAGAGCACAACTCATGTAACAAGGTTGTAATAATGGTGACAGGATATACACCTAAATGAAAGGTCAAAGGTCACACCAGTTCCCCTTGGGACAGATATATAGACTGATATGATCAATACAAATAAATGACATTAATTCATATAATCGTACAAATATGACTTTTTCCATGTCCCTGCAGATGATTGACAATAAAATCATTATGAGAAAAAGAAGAATTGCTTGTTATAAGCAATTGCTCCTTTACCCAAAATGTTTTCCATTCTGTTGAAACGAGATATTTTTCCAATCCTAAATGTTTGTAGCTATTAAGATATGAATGCTTGAACTCAAAATAGCCTGTGCAGTGAAGGGTTAATATCCTTGCAACTATTTACTTATTATTATTTGATGATCAATTTAACAAAAAGTATCATTTTTAGCTCCACCTGCAGAAGGCCAGTGAGCTTATGGCATGGCCCCGTGTCCGTTGTGCATCTGTCGTAAGACTGTTCATGCGTCTGTGCTTACATGCATGCCTTAATTTTTATTTCAAACATCTTCTCTGAAACTACCCATCTAATTTTGACCAAACTTCACAGAAATATTCTGCCATGGTCCTCTTCAGAATTTCTTGAAAGAATGTGATTCCTGTAAAAACTCTGGTTGCCATGAAAACAATACTGAAAAATATTGGAAATCTTTGAAAATCTTCTAGTCAGAAACCATGAGGCTTAGAGCTACCAAATTTGGCATTTAGCTTTATCTAAGGAACCTTTATGATTCTTCAAACTATAGCCCTGGGGCCAAAACTGGCCCCGCTCCGGGGGTCACAAGTTTGACATGGGCTTATATAGGGAAACTTTACAAACCCTCTGGTTCTAAATCATATGGCCTAGGGCGGATACCAAAATTGGCCCGTATCTTCATCTGATAGATCTCTACTAAAAGTCTTCAAATTATAGCCCTTGGGCCAAAACTGGCCCTGCCCAGAGGGTCATGAGTTTTACATGGGGTTATATAGGGAAAACTTTAAAAATCTTCGGGTTCTTAACCATATAGCCTAGGCCTACCAAAAGTGGTAAAGTGCTTCACCTATTGGACCTCTTTTAAGTTTCTTCAAATAACAGCCCACCCCCAGGGTCAAAATTGGCCCTGTCCCAGGGGTCACAAGTTTTATATGGGCTTTTAGAGTGAAAACTTTAAAGATTTTGACCCTAACTGTATGTGCTCACTATCAGTTGTGAATAGCTAGTCCGTACTACGTTATTGGTTTGACCTGAATCAAATACTGTCATACATTTTGAAGCCATCCTTGCTCTTTACTCATTCTACTTTCAGCTAACTAGTACAGTTGGATCTCAATTTTGTCACTACCTCATCTACAGTCCTTATACACATGTACATACAGAACTAAATCTTATATCAGCAGAAAACCACATCAGACTGATGGATCCAATTGCCACTCCTTAATGAAATTCTGTAGATTGAATAAAATAACAGTTACTGCGTGTCCCGCTTGGCAGAGCAACTTTGACTTTCCTTGCCCTTACTAACTCCACTAACTAGTTACCGGTACATATACATGTACATGATTACATGTGATGGAAATTGTATTTTTCATTACATCATATCATAGTCTAATACTGCGTTCCACAAATCTGCTTGTCAGGACTTTGAGTCCTTTGATTACTTCCTGTTTACTTCCTGTTTACTTACTGTTATAAGACCATGGGTAAGCTTTCATCTCCTATTGGTCCTTCTCTTATTATTATTCCTCTTTCTTCTTTACCTCACAATCTTGAGTTTTAACGATCCTAAGCAAAAGAGCTTTTGAAAACATTGTGGGAAAAGGAGAAAATGCTGGAAACCAGCATTTTCTCCTTTTCTCACAATGTTTTCTATCCAATCAATGACAGAATTAAGTCATCTTTTGAGCTTAGTTTAATTTGTCGTCTACAAGAGCTTTTAATTTGGTAGAGTCTAAAATTTTAACGCGTGGTAAAGAGTTATTTAATATCCAAGAACAGTTTAGAATGAACTTTAGGGTATAAAACCCTGAGGAAGAAGGCTTTTGAAAACAATGTGGGAAAAGGAGAAAATGTTGCTAACCAGCATTTGCTCTTTTTCCAACAATGTTTTCTAATCTATCAAGTACAGATTTCATCATTTGGGCTACCTTTAATTTTTTGTCTGCAAATGCTTTCAATTTGGACCAGTCTAAAATATTGTCATTTTGTAAAGGATTAAACAACTTGTAAAGGAATTTTTTAGCTGGAGACATAACAACTTCATCTGGCCAGGAGTTCCAGGAATCATCCAATGTAATACTGAAGATGTTCTTACATAGTTCTGTCTGTGGGATTTTTTGAATAATTCAAATGGATTGCCTCTTATTGACTTGGTTCTTGCTTATTGGAGCAAATCCTTGTTTGATATTAAATCATTTATCCATAAAGTATCTTATGTACCATCTTCGCAAGCCAAGGTGACGATCACTACGTGGATCTTACCCCTTGGTTGATCGAGTCAAAAGTTGTAAGCTTCGAGATACTTGTAATCATTGGTTGCAGCCAGGAATGAAAGCACCAATGAAATAAAATGTTACATTTGCTATCCAACATCAGCAGAACGTAAATAAAAATGGCGACCACAGGAGAAATTTGTCGAAAATGCCGGGAATTATTACCAATAAAATACAGACAAACAATATTTTCTTCACCATTCACTGTCATAAATCAAATGAAGTTTTAGGATACATCCCAACACCAGATGATGGACTGTCAAAGTAGGTGTGTGGCTTTTGCTTCGCGAAACTTAACAAGATTTCGAAAATAGATTTTGATAAATCATGTCAAGTTTGTGATCTGAAAGGCAGTCAATTGTTGGCGAATTACGAAGAAAGCATGCTGAACAAACTATCAATTGACCAAACCTTATTGGCCAATTATCAAGGACCCCCATTAATACAACAACACTGAAGCCCTTAATAGATCATCGCCAAACACCTAGAAAGATAAAAAAGCCTCTGGCCATATTTAACGAAATGCTGAAAGAGTTATGTTATGTGACGTTTGATTGGTTTTCAATGACGTCAATATATAACAATTAAAATCCATCGGTGCGTCACTGTGCTAACAAATTTCGACTCAATCAGCCAAAGGGTAAGATCCACGTAGTGATCATCATCTTGGCTTGTGAAGATGCTTATATACATGTACCTTATCTTTTACCCTTTCAAAGACAAAATCCCATCATTTCAGCATCCTCTTCTTTCCACAAAAAGTTTTTCACTTTTTCAAGATAAATCTCTTCATTTGAGCCATCTATTTCATTTAATCTTAATCTGCATATAACCCTTTACCAGACAGAAAAATTTTAGCCTTGTCCAAATTGAAAGCATTTGCAGACGACAATTTCAATGTGGCTCAAACAGTGTAATCCTTCTTTAATAGGGTTGAACACATTGGAAAAGAAGAAAATGCTGGTTACCAGCACTTTCTCCTTTTTCCACAATGTTTTCAAAAGGCTTCTTTCCCAGGGTCGTTAAAAGGCGGCATTGTGCTGTAAAGGGTTTAAATGCATTTCACAAGTCTAAACTTTTTCTATGTAAGACACTTACTTTAGAATATGGTGAGTTAAAGTTGACCAGAAGCAAAAGATTATAAGTACACATAACCAGAGGATTTGTTTGTATTGGAATTCATATATATTATTACCCTTTACCAAACGACAAAACTTTAGACTTGTCAAAATTGAAAGCATTTGCAGACGACAAAATAAACGTGACTCAAAAATTGAAATTTGTTTTGGGAAGTTTAGAAAACATTGTGGGAAAAGGAGAAAATGCTGGTTACCATCATTTTCTCCTTTTCCCACAATGTTTTCAAAAGGCTTCTTCTTCAGGGTGGTTAAAACCTGTGATTGTGTGGTAAAGAGTTAACACCCATTTTATCTGCCAAGGTCATATCACGGTGGTCAGTGCACCCACACATGTGTTTCATGATTTCTAATACCAGTACTGACACAACTTTCTTTCCAAGTCACTGACTACTTTTCCCACATGAATCAGAGGTGAGAGGCAAAAATCGCTGGAAAGAACGTTTGCCTAAACCAGCTACTGAAGTCACAACCACCAGGTCACAAGTCAGATACACTAACCACTGAGCTACCTAGGTGGGCCATAAATAGAGGAGGCTTAGCCCCTTAATCTACTACTGCACAGAACAAACACTCCTGTGGCTGACAGTGTTTAACTCTTTACCACATGACTAAATTTCAGACCTGTCCGAATTGAAAGCATTTGCAGACGACAAAATAAACATCGCTCAAAAACTGAAATTTGTTTTAGGAAGTGTAGAAAACATTATGGGAAAAGGAGAAAATGCTGGTTACCAGCATTTCCTCCTTTTCCCACAATGTTTTCAAAAGGCTTCTTTCTCAGGGTCGTTGAAAGTCGGGATTGTGTGGTAAAGAGTTAACTCTTTACCAAAGGACTAAATTTTAGACTTGTACAATTTGAAAGCATTAATTTTGCAGACGACTAAATAAATGTGACTCAGAAAATAAGATTTGTTTTTGGAAGGGTAGAAAACATTGTGGGAAAAGGAGAAAATGCTGGTTACCAGCATTTTCTCCTTTTCTCACAATGTTTTCAAAAGCGTTCTCTTTTAGGGTCATTAAAACTCCGAGTTGTGTGGTAAAGGGTTAAACAATTCACAACTTAGACATTGTGGGCAAAGGAGCACTTCCATGTGATTTCTCCTCAATGTTGTCCATGCTTCTATAAATAATAAGGCAATTTATTTATTTCAATCATCTGTCCATTGCATAATTTGTAATCCTTTTTTGGAATTCTAGCTTGGGTTTTTATTAATAAATACTTGTTACTGAAATGGACATTTTGAATCCATAAATAACTCACATGACTGTAATGATGTCATTGGTGTTTTCATCATCATACCACATCAACTATCTGACAGCATCTAATAAGGATCAGACTAAATATTCTGTGATGAACCCCCATTTAATTGCCTATGTTGACAGTGTAGATCAAGATCAAACTGCATAGCCTATGCAGTCTGATCTTAATCTAGACTGCCCTCCCCAAAACTAACTTAGCTTGGGTTATGATGATAGTGGTCGATATAGAACAGAGCTAGCTAGGACATGTTGAAATACATGTACATTCAAACAAATGTAGACTCTTAACTACACAATCCCAAATTTCAACAACCTTGAGAAAGAAGACCATAGAAAACATAGTGGGAAAAGGAGAAAACCAGCATTTTGGTAACCAGCATTTTCTACTTTTCCCACAATATTTTCATCCCTTCTAAAACTACATGTATTTGCACAATTTCAACCACATTTTTAATTTATTTGTCGTCTGCAAACGCTTTCAAAATGGATAAGCCCAAATTTTGGTGAATAACCCTTTACCGCAGTATGCCATCTTTTAACGAACCTGGGAAAGAAGCCTTTTGAAAACATTGTGGGAAAAGAAGAAAATACTGGTAACCGGTATTTTCTTTTTCCACAATGTTTTCTGTTCTATCAAAGAAAAGTTGCACCATTAGAGCCACACTAAAATTGTCGTCTGCAAATGCTTTCAATATGGACAAGCTAAAATTTTGTCGTCTGGTAAAGGGTTAAGTAAAGAGTTAATCCCAGAAAACTTCAGAATTTACTCAGAATACGTGAGACTAAAACAAGGTTTTACAATCATTGAATTAGGACGGGGCATCACTGATCAATACAGGACAGAAATTGAACTCCATATTGTTGTTCAGTTATAATACAGAACACATTTGCCAAGAATGGCAAGATGTCGAGTAATTTACTGACACAGGTAATTTACACGAAATTAATTTTTGTCAGTAAAAAAATGCGGTCACCAACCTGTTTACTATCACAATTTGTCCAGTTATATCCCGTTCCCCTGGCAACCGTTGCTTCGATATTGTCCGGTGATATATCTTTCTTGTTTTAACCCATAACTGCGAGCGACATTTCGTTTATTTATGTCCACATTTGGCAAGTCTAACACCGGAAGTCTCCCCCAACGCATGCGTCGTTATAGGACGGTTTTAATGTCGTCTGCCTTCACCATTTCGCGCTTTAACGATTTATTCATGATCCTTTGCAACAAAACTTGCCTTGTTATTTATTGACTCTGTTATATATATGATATTGAACTGAAAATTTTGCATTCTTGACCATATATCGAAGAAAAGCGATACTGATATTAAAATTTGGTGAGAAAACAAGGAAGGGAATGATACCATCGGCGTTCAAAGGCCTGGTAGCAGGCGACAACCGTATTTTTTTTTAACAAAGTAAAGTTGCTAAACGAGTTAAAATGTATTTATATGTCCCTTAATTCTAAATTTGATCAATTTCTCTTCGCATACCGTTTGGGGAAAGCATGGAAATCAAACACAACGTCATGTAGGTCTAGATTTAGCTTAGCTCCAGACATTCATCTCGTTAACTCCAGACATACATCTCAAATATTGGGTGTAAACTTGCCTTTTTGCGTTCGTTTCAAGCTGTTAATATTTCTTTTTTAAATATTGAAATACAGGTGTATGGCCAAACCTAAAAAACACGTCATCGTTGTCGATGTCGGTATATACATGCTACATATGCATAATTTCAGCTGTATGAAAACGAACGCTTTACATTTTGTAACCCTATCGCTGATTCGGTATTGTAACAGTTTGACCCTTCGGCTGCTGAGCGCGACTCAAGGACCCTTTGCGGACAATGTAGATCCAATATCAGACTGCACAGAACGTGCAGTTTGATCTTGGATCAATTTACCCCTCTCCCCTCCCAAAACATACCTGTATAAAAGCAATATTTAGGTTTTTCTGTTGTCTTTTAAGTTTCATTTAACTTATTCAGCAGGTTAACCCTTTCCCAAACAAGCCCTGGTTTTTACGTGCCTGCAGCACAGGTGTTTTGAAAACATTGTAGGAAAAGGAGAAATTGCTCGTAACGAGCAATTTCTCCTTTTTCCTACAATGTTTTCTAACTCTCTTCCATTATTATCAAATTTAAAATTGTCGTCTGCAAACTCTCTCAGTTTGGAAGATTCGAAAGTTTGTCGTTTGGAAATGGGTTAAGGATTAAAATCATAGAACATTTCTCAACAATTTGTCTCTCAGGCTATGGGATATGCGTTAACCCTTTACCACACAATCCCGACTTTTAACGAACCCAAGGAAAAAGTCTTTTGAAAACATTTTGGGAAAAGGAGATAATGTTGGTAACCAGCATTTTCTCCTTTTCCCACAATGTTTTCTACTCTTCCAAAAACAAATTTCTATTTTTGATTCACATTTATTTCGTCGTCTGCAAAAGCTTTCAATTTGGACTGGTCTAAAATTTTGTCGTTTGGAAAAGAGTTAAGGGTTGGGACCGTATTCACCAACTATTCTTAACCCTTGTCCTGCTGAATAAAAGAAATGAAATTTTAAAACCGATAGTGTAAACCCAAATTTTGCTATTTCAAAGGTATTTTTGGAGAAAAGATATCTCCTTATCTGACAGTGTAGATCCAAGATCGGACTGCACGTTCTGTGCAGTCTGATCTCGATCTACACTGTCCGCAAAAGGTCAGCGAGTCGCGCTTAGCAGCCTAGGGATTAACAGTTTTTGTCTTATTCCGAAAAATTTTCTAAATTTCAAAGTAAAGCAATTTCTGATTGGGTAAAGCAAACGGGTTAGCCAGTCAGAAACTGCGTAACTTTCTAATCTGGAGTAAGGACTGTTCAAATATTTTCAGGCTTGGGGAGTTTGCAGATTTATGAATCAAATACCAAACTCGAGCGCTAGCTTGCTTTCCTACCTGTGAAAACACACTCTTGCAAAAATTTAGATAAAAGGAAAAATTGCTACCTAGATGAAACTGCTTCCTTGTTGAATAAGGTTGTTCAAATGTTACCTTTTGTTTTCCTTTCAAATGTTCTCGTACACTGGTTTAATTGTGAAATTTTGATTGATTTTTTTTATTGGTGTTCTACGCCTTTTTCAACATTATTATTATTCCAGTGATATCACGGCGACAACTCGCATATGTATGTTTGTCTTTGGTTTCACCAGTACTAGGCTAGAGCCCCGAGGTGTTTTGCCACAGGATGCTCCCACGGAAAAAGTCAATGTTTCCAGTGAGACCTGAACCCGGGGCCTCCAGATAACGAGTCATTCACTTACCTACTGAGCCACGCAGGACCCCCAAATATGAAATTTGAAATATCATCGCGATATTTCAAAAGCTTCGCGAGGATTGTTTAAATGCCGTATGTTTGTTATGTTTTCAAGAGACGTGACAGGGCGATTAGTCTTCAGGTTCAAGGCGAGATATCACCTTCAAGAAAAGACAACCACGTGGTCTAGAGACCCAAAGTAAGAACGCTTTTGAAAATACTGTAGGAAAAGGAGATACGCTGCTAACCAGCATTTCCTACTTTACACTCAGTGTGTCCTACCTGGCTTTCCAAAACGAATCGCATAATTCTAACCCTTAAGCTGCTTATCGCGACCCACTGACCTTATGCGGACAGTGTAGATTAAGATCAGACTGCACAGAACATGCTTTGATCTACACTGTCCGTTACGTTATTTTGCTTCCGGTGAAATCAACTTGAAAAACGCAATGTTTGGGCTTCTACTATTAAATGGAGATTTTCGTTTCATTTATTCAGCAGCTTAAGTGTTAACCACAGTTTATCCACATGTCGTCTACAAAAGCTTTCATTCTCGACTAGCCAAAAGCTTGGTCTTCTGTTAAGGAGATAATCTGACGGCTATTGGAATCCGCAACGTTTGTCAGTCATTCTTAATGACTAAGTCTTTTTTCAAAACCCATTTTACAAATCACACAAAGGTTCGATTTGTGTTTGTTTTCCTAATGAATGAGAGAATTAAATACGTACTTCACACACCTGAAAGTTATACAAAAAAGGGTTTCTTTTCTTATCCGGACGACAAAATTTTTGTCGTCCTCCATATTCAAGGCGTCTGACAAAATTATTGGAAATCGGATTATTAGTTATGTCTTCGAGACAATTGAAAATATTGTGAGAAAAGGGGAAAACACTTGTTACCATCATTTTCTCCTTTCCCCACGATGTTTTTCAAAATCTTCACTCCATGGGTTGTAAAAACACGGGATAGGTGGTATACAGGGTTTAAATAGGTATTTATATATGAGGATAATAGCCCACGGTGTATCGCTTAATAAACAACCGACACGCCCACTCGGCTCGGCGTAGAGGCGCAAGTGGGAAACTACCTAAAACGTCCGAAATATAACGCACGTCCCCTCTTTCTGCTTTAGAATCTCCGAAAGGACGAATTTTCATTACTGGTGCGGTATAAAATAGACAATTACTTTCAACAAAAGGACAATTTCAGAGGCAGGTGCTCCTGTCGATGTTTTTAATTCTTCACAAATTGACAAATATTTAGACTCGCCCATATTGAAAGTATTTGCAGGCGACAGTTTTTATTATTAAAAAACCTTGTCTTTAAAAAGGTAGAAAACGATGTGCGAAAATGAGATAACACTGGTTACCAGCATTTTTTGTCAAACGACGTTTTCAAAAGCCAAAGTCGTTAAAACAGGTATTGACTTGTAAAGAGTTAACATACAGAGCGTAAAATGTCGCGATGGTGTACAACAGAACAGAATCTTTATTTTGACTTAACCCTTTACCACACTACAAAATTTTAGACCTGCCCAAATTGAAAGCATTTGTAGATAACAATTTAAATGTGGCTCAAATAATGTGTTTTTTTCTTTGCTAGGGTAAAAAACATTGTGGGAAAAGGAGAAAATGCTGGTTACCAGCATTTTCTCCTTTTCCCACAATGTTTTCAAAAGGCTTCTTCCTCAGGGTCGTTAAAAGTCAGGATTGTGTGGTAAAGGGTTAAAGCACAAAGTCTTATAGTCACAAATATATACATTACATATATGCATGTTGTGAAAAGGACAGTCATGTATCATGGAAGAACATAATACTAACATTGATAACAAAATAATCAAATATAGTTACCCAGTATATATATATATATATATATATATATATATATATATATATATATATATATATATATATATATTATATATATATATATATATATATATATATATATTGTGTGTGTGTGTGTGTGTGTGTGTGTGTGTGTGTGTATATATATATTATAGTTAGCCCGCCTGGGTGGCTCAGTGGTGAGCGTGTCGGACTCATGACCTGGTGGTTGTGAGTTCGATACCCGGTAGAGGCGAACTTTCTTTCCGGCGTATTTTCGCCTCTCACCTCTGCTGAAGCATGTGAGAAAAGTAGTCGGTGGCTTTGGAAAGAAAGTTGTGTTAGTACTGGTGTGAGAAAGCCAGGAAACATATGTGCGTCACCGACCGCCATGATATGACCTTAGCTGTTAAAGTGGCGTTAAACCCCAATACAACCAACCAACCAACCATATATTATAGTTAACGGTCCTGACGATTTAAAGGTGCTTATTGGCTAGGCTGTTTTCGAAAGAAACGTTAAGGTAATAGCATAGCCCACGACGTTTAAGGTAATAGCATAGCCCGGTCGTCGTCTGCGTCGTCGACGTTGACGTCGTTATGGTGGTGGTGATGCGAAAACTTTGACATTTTCTCATTATAAATTATCTGTGTTCTTACTTCAAATTTGAATAAGTTATGACCAATCAAGAGGGTACCGGAAGAAGGTAACTCACAAAAAACATGACACAGTTATGCCCCTTTTTTCGACTTAGAACTTTCGCTGAAAGTCGCGACAACTGTAGTCGAGCGTTTGCACGCCAAGCGATGCTCTTGTGTGTGTTTTGATCATATTGTATGTATGTCCTGATTCTCTTTTTCTTTTTCACCAAACTAAAATTATCAATTTCTCACTTGGAATCAAGTTAAACTGTCTATTCGATACGGGGTGTTTTCATTTTACTACTGTTTTACTTCGATTTAATCGGAATATTAGGTATACCACAGCGACAGCTCCCTTAATCATGTCTTTCATGTTTTTCACCAGTATTAGGCCATGTTCTGCAGTGGCCTGCTCAGGGACACTTTCATGTGGACAGTGCCACCAGCGGGAATCGAACCCAGAGAACCTTTACCACTTAACCACGGAAGGACTATAACTGTTTCATCGAGATATTCTTGAACATTAACCCTTGTAGTGTCAAATGAATGAGACATGCCCCGTTAAAAAGGGGACTAAGTGGATCTGCGAAAAGTATCGACCCAGGTCAGCCTGCGCGGCTCGCGCAGGCTGACCTGGGCCGAAACTTTTCGCTATTGGTCAATTTTCTGTATGTTCAAGGACTAGTCTACCTTCTGGTACAGTCGGTTAAGACATAATGAATTAATGGATCCCTAATAATGTAATGTCTTGCTTGGTACAATGCATCATGGGGATGCATTAAGCTCCCTTTTTGCCAGAGCATGTCTCAAATGAAAAGTGTATCCCCAGTCAGTATCAGAGATGCCTTTATTGCTGTTTTTAAAGGAATGTCTGCTAAAGAAGCGACCAGGGTAGATTCAAGATCAGACTGCACTTTCTGTGCATTCTTATCTCGATCGACACTGTCGGCTTTAAATCTGGGTTTAGCCACACAAATGTTGGCTGTAGAGTTTAGGTAAGAGACACCATACCGTATATGTGGGATTTACCCCTACTTCACATGAAGCATTTTAACACGTTAGGTATGTACATGTACCACACAAGTATGACTGGTACGCCCAGCCTGACAGTGGATAGCTTTGAAAGGTGGGGAAAAAGCTATTGTATGTTACAAACAATTTCTCCTTTTCACGTGGAATTCTCCATATCACTCAAAATATTGTTGTCCTTGTCGCCACATAATTAAGCCTTGCTCTGGCTAAGGGGGTTTTGCATTAAACATATACAAAGGAAGTCGTCACCTAATTATGGATCCATTAAATCCTTTATGTCTAACAATCAACTGAATCATGAGGTAGAATGGTCTTTTGAAATGCAGAAAATTGACTAGAAGCAAAAAGTTTCGACCCGGGTCAGCTGCGCCGACTTCACAGGCTGACCTGAGTCTATACTTTTTTGCAAATGCATAAAAACCTCTTTTCACAGAGCATGGCTCAATTTTAGTGTGTATCACATCTAGTAGTAGCTGGTACGTCTAAAAGTGACGTGAAGTAATGGGTAAAGCCATATATATATATATAAACGTTGAATTTCAACAAAAATCAACACCGCCATCACCAGTTTACGCTGACTCAGTAATATTATGGATGAAGTGAACTGCGAAATTGATTTTCAAAGCGCTGAAGGTATTGATATTGTGAATGGAGTCGTACGTGGAAATAAGTCACCAAGTTCACGAGTTATTCAATGAAGTTCAGGAAATGAACATATTCGTTTTCCTAGCATGGGTGTACATTTACTGCAAAACCGCTGTCAATGAAACATCTTTAAAAAATGATTATACACGTACCTTAGTTATACCACCCTTCGTGATTTTGTTGTGTTTAATATCATTTTAATATCGTTTGACAGGATTCGCGTTTGTCAACAGGAATAAGATAAAATATGTTTTGTCGAAGGATACTAAGACTGGAAGTGGTGCTGACGGAAAATTTTATTCATACATGAACTTAGTAATGATTTTATAATCACCTTTCTAAATGGACCTACATGTATGTACGAATTTTTAATTTAAAACAAATTTCTTTTGTGGTCCCAGGAAAGCTGACCTCTATGTTCCTTGCTTGATATATGTCTGCATGAAAAAGGTGACTCTCGGGCAGGGCCAAATTCGTTTTTCTTTTCGTGCGTTTTCATGGAATTCATTTAATCCTTAATCTGCTAAATAAGTGAATTGAAGCTTTCAAGCCGATAGTTAAAACCCAAATTTTGCTATTCAAAAGGGGATGTTTTTTTTTTGAAAAATATCACCTTATCGTGCAGTGTAGATCCAAGATCAGACTGCAGTTTTGTGTAGTCTAATCTGGATCTTCACTGTCCGCAAAGGATCCCTGAGTCGCGCTTGGCAGGCTAAGGATTAATTTGTACTTTCAACACCACTCTATGAAAGCAACTGACTATTTTCTCACATAAACATAGTTGAAACGACGATCAAGCGCCGATTGGTTTATTTAACCGTGTGAGCTGAAGAAGCGGGGCGAAAAAATTAAGGTAGGGTACACAGCTTTTTGCGAAGATATTTGAAAGTTTTTCTTTTTCAAACCTGTGTTTTAGCTTCTCTATGCTATTCCTGTTACACTCTTGAAAACATTTTGAATAAAGTCTCGCAAACAAGCAATTTGCGTGATTTGAATTTGCTCAGTGGAGGAGGAGGAGAAGCTTCCAACACTTGATGACGTCACAGGACGGGTGCCAGACCAAAATCCGAATTAACACTTTACCACACAATCCCGTCATTTAACTACCCTGTCGAAAGAAGGCTTTTGAAAACAATGTGGGAAAAGGAGAAAATGCTGGTAACCAGCATTTTCTCCTTTTCCCACAATGTTTTCTACTCTTTCGGACACATATTCCATCATTTTAGCCACATTTAATTTGTCGTCTGCAAATGCTTTGAATTTGGACAAGTCTACATTTTTGTCGAGTGGTAAAGAATTAAAAGCTCCTCGAGAACCCTTTATGCCAAGGTAAGTAAAACTATGATCTAAGAGAGAACAGAAACCATCATATGATCTGCTGTCTTTAATTGACTATGAAGCTAATCAACTTTAAATAACTACTCTACTGACTTTTTACCAAATTCGACTGAGTTCAATCTTTTGCTAGCAATGCTTGTTTTCCACAAGTCGTAATATCTGGAAAAATAAAATGCCCATGTACGTACATAGTATATATTATATTTGTGAGTCGGGGTGGGTGTTCTAGCTACCTTACTTTCTTATTTCTTTAAATAAAAACCTATTTACTCTCGACATGCTGAATAAAGGCAATCAACTTTTACAATCAAGATCACAGACCCAAACACACGTGATCGACGTTCTTTGAAAAGGTGGTTAAATGCGCCCACATAAAGTATCGATTCATGTAAGCTCGCGCAGTCCGCGCAGGCTGACCTGAGTCGAAACTTTTTGCTACTGATAAATTTTCTGCATTCAGAGTACAATTCTATCTCATCGTTCTGTCGATTTTTAGACAAACTAGATCTGGGTTATGTGACGACTTGTTTTGTATAGCCTAACGCATCACGGAGGTGCATTAAACCCCATTTTCCCAGAGCGCCGCTCATGTACATGTAAATCAATTTCAAGACCTTTCTTGCCAGAGTATAAAATATGATGACATGAAGCAAAATGGTAGAGGCAACTGTTAGTGATAAGTATCCCTTTTTCATTACACTCAAGAAAACAAATCGTTTACAATGGGATTACAGACTTCTTTATCTTTGTTCCATGGTAGTAAATGATAATATTCAAAAGGAAACGAGCCGTGTTCTGTTAAAAGGAGGGTTTATGCTTCTGCAAAAATAATCGACCCATGTCAGCCTGCGCAGTCCGCGCAGGCCGACACATGTCGTTACTTTTTGCTACTTGCGAATTTTCTACATGTCCAAGGATCATTCTACCTCTAAATTCAGTCGGTTGTTAGACTTAACCCTTTACCACACAATGCCGACTTTTAACGACCCTGAGGAAGAAACCTTTTGAAAACATTTTGGGAAAAGGAGAAAATGCTGGTAACCAGCATTTTCTCCTTTTCCCACAACGTTTTCTACCCTATCAAAGAAAAATCGCATCATTTGAGACACACTGAAATTTTTGTCTGTAAATGTTATTAATTTAGACAAGCCTAAAATTTTGTCGTGTGGTAAAGGGTTAATAGATTTATGGCTCGTATGTGATGACTTGCGTGGAGATGCGGGAAACCGCCATTTCTAAGAGCACGTCTCAAATGTCGTGTTGCATTCCCACATACTGCAACATTCATTTGGGAATATTGACCAGTACCGGCTTATGTACTGTAAGATACTGTTATTAGTAAATATGTAATGTATATATATAGATAAGGTAAAATGCATGCTGAATTATATATGAGCCATGCTCTGGTAAAATGGGACCTTTTAACTCTTTATACCAAACGACAAATTCTAGCCCCTCCCAAACTGAAAGTATTTGCAGACGACAAATTTGAAAGTGGTACAGATGAACCTAAGGTTTTTTGACATGGTAGAAAACATTGTGGGAAAAGGAGAAAATGCTGGTTACCAGCATTTTCTCCTTTTCCCACAATGCTTTCAAAAAGGCCTCTTCCTCAGGGACGTGAAGATACGGGATTGTTTGATAAAGGGTTAATGCATCGCTTTAGTGCTTCATATTAAGCAAGTCATCACATGCTAGTAATTATGGATCAATGAAATCCATTTTGTCGGACAACCAGCTGAATCATGAGGTAGAACCGTCCTTTGACCTGCAGAAAATTTACCAAAGCATAAAGCTCCGACACTGGTCAGCCTATGCGAACTGCGAAGGCTGTCCTGGACCGATACTTTTCGCAGATGCATTAAACCCCCTTTTAATATAGCACGGCCCGTATATTATGAAGTCATAATGAAGATATACATAGCTAACAAAATGAAAGTTCTTGTCGGTTACTCAGCTTTAACTAGAATCATACAAATAATCATTTTCATAGTATTAATTACGATAAATTAACGAAAGAGTATTACAAGGTGGAATTACGAGGTAAAAATCACTCTTCGTTTCACATTTGAAATTCTGCTCGTATAGGGATTCTTTTATTCACAGTTTAACCCTTTCCCAAACAAGCCCTGGTTTTCACGTGTCAGCAGTACAAGTCTTTTGAAAACACTGTGGGAAAAGGAGAAATTGCTCGTAACGAGCAATTTCTCCTTTTCCACAGTGTTTTCTACCCTTTTTGATAACTTTCTGCCCTTTTCATCAAATTTAAAATTGTCGTCTGCAAACTCTTTCAATTTGGACCAGTCCAAAATTTGTCGTTTGGGAAAGGGTTAAACAAACTTTCCAGGAAATACTGTAAGCAATACTCTTAACAAGACGACAAAATTTTTGATTCGTCAGAATTAGAGGCATTTGCAGACGACAATTTAAGTTTGGCTCAAATGATGGGTTTACTCACTAAAAGATCAGAAAACAATATGTGAAAAATGGAGAAAATGCTGATTGCCAGCATTTTCTCCCTTTTCTACAATATGTTTCCTTCCGTAGGATAGTTGAAACATGGGTTTGTTTGGTAAAGGATTAAAAGCACCTTTGATGAATCACTCACTAACGATCTGGCCAAGTAACTTTCTCATAGAGTTTCTTAAACGAAACAAAAATTGTATACATATGCAGAAGTTTAAGAAATAATCACAGATTCACTTAAGGGCATATGCCACAGTTTTTTCTTACGAAAAGTTTTTTTTTCATCTTCGCTCAGATGATAATATAATGTATGTTGAGTAAAAACTGAAAAGGTTTATGTTTAAATCATATGTTGCGATGCAAAATACAAAGATAACAGTTCTACAAAGGAGATAACTCTTGTCAAAATTACAGAAAATAGCCTTTAATTTCAAATAAAATAAGGTCCTTCAAGTAACAAATACTGCTCAAATAAATGATTTTGCTTTGAAATGTGATAACTGCCAATAGTAAAAAAAAGAATTAATCAAAAGAAATAAGACACCAGACAGATCAGAGTAGCGATTAAAAGTATTCTAACGTGTCAACACAACCTCATTTTCTGATCATTTTTCTGCATTGAAAAAAATTTTTCAGAGAACATATATTTTTAAAATTTTGTACAGAAATAATACTTTCTAGCATCTTGTAAAAAACTTTTAAAAACGTATATCGAGCGGTGCATTTTTAAGAGATACTGTGCATTTTTAAGAGTTATTGACAATATCAATTACCTCCCTTTACAATTAACGTCTATATAGGCGTCATTTGGCATCCCGATTATTTATAAATTTCCCACTTTTCTTCCGTGTCTGTTATTTCCACATTCTTAAAAGGCAATCGAAATATTACAGATAAAAATATTTCTGTCTCACTTTCATACTAACCCAATAGAATATAATAGAGTAAAAAAAAATTAACGCAACAGAAATGTGCAGAACGATGCGCTGAAAAAACTGTGACGTATGCCCTTAAAGCCAAAGAACTACCAGCAAGACTAATTAAAGGAGGAAAAAGAATATTTGCACGCATCTCTAGTAAATTTTCTACCAATGACATACTTGATATATATACATGTAGTATTAATATGAAAGACGTATTGCAGTGCAACCCCATCGTACACAGACAGGTTTTTACTTCCCTTTAGTAGATCAATTCTGAAAGCATTGTGGGCAATTACACATACTTATTACAAGTAACTGCATCTTTCTCCAATGTATTCCATAAAATGAATAAAAGAAATTTTCATTTTGATATTTCTTCATTGTGTCAGTTCAACAATTTAGTTGAATGCCTAGAACGTATTGTCATGGATTAAATATCATTCTGAAACTGTGTGTACAGCTGCTATTTTTTGCAATGTGGTTAAATGCATTCTTATGGAATCAATCAAACTTAAAAGTAACGTCTCCAAAGCTAGATATATTTGAACGTATACTGTTTTCTTGACGGCTATTGAACTGGAAGCTTACTGCAAAATCTTCAGAGGACTTGGCAACAGGTATATCTGGTTTGTCGTCTAACACTTCACGTGCACCTTTATTGAAATCAAACAAGTTTAATAAATCTCTTGTCTCTTTGGTTTGTGTTAGTTTCGCTGTTTGCTGTTTAAGTTCAGCTTCTCTCGCTGAAATCTGTTTCATGCAGTCCCGTAACAACGTTCTCTTCTTGTCTATTTGACGTTCAGAAATATCGAACAGTTCTCTCTCTCTTTCGTCGACTGAATCTCGTATCCGATCAAACGTTTGTCTGATTTGAACAGCGAGCTCGCGTTGTATCTGCTCAACGTTATCAAACGCTTTTTCTAAAGCATGACGTTTCTCTTCCAGCGATTTCCTCTCCTTATCGATCTCACCTAAAGTTTTATCAACAGCTGGCGAGTATTTCTTCATGGCTTCATCTAGATTAACCACCTCGTGGCCATTTGCTTCTTTGTGGTCAATAACGGTGCAATCACAACAAACCGGCGCCATACAAGGTTCACAGAAAAAGTTCAGAGGTTGAAGTTGATGCTTGGAGCAGTAGGCCACCTTGGCTTTCCCTATTTGTTTTATGAAAGATACTAGTTCTAGGACCGTGTGATCATTTGGCAGTTTTTTAATGTCATTTGTTGATACAATAATCCCTTCACGACAAGTTGGACAGCTAATCTTGACCGCAACAGGCATATTTCGAAATGCAGAAGTGAGAGTTTGCCGAAACTCCCCTTCTACTCTGAACATTTGTTGAAGACAATCTAAACAGAATGTATGGTGGCAAGGAAGCATCTTAGGCAGTTTTTCTCCGTCGTCGTAACTTTCACGACAAATCAAACACTTCAGAAAGGTATCTTCGAATCGCTCTTCGTCTAGGACAAGATTCCGTTTTCTTGTGTCCGCGATATCGGCAGTTGGGATAGGAACACCAGTATCCATCATGTTATCTGGAAATATGAAACCAACTACGCGTATTTATCATAATGTACATGGGATCGTTTTCACCAACCATTCTCTGATTTAGAAAGTAACACAACTTCTGATTGGCTAAAGCATTTGCTATAGTCAATGAGAAGTTGTTTTACTTTCAAATTTAGAAAATTCTTGAGAATAAGACTAAATTCGTTCTTAAGAATGGTTGGTAAATATGGACCAGAACTGCGTTCACCCTTTACCAAACTATCCAATGTATTAAGGAACTTGAGAAAGACGGCTTTGAAAACACTGTGGCAAAAGGAAAGAATTATTTTTTCTCACTTTTCCAGCAATGTTTTCTGATTTTGAAAGACAAATTCAATCGTTTGCACTACGTTCGAATTGTCGTCTACAATATGGTTAACATTTTTCACATCTGCTGAAGATTTAAGTGGAAATAAATTATTTTAGCGCCGAAAATGTCGTGGCTTTAGCCACCCTGATAAGTTCTGAAAACCACGTGACGAAACGTGAAACGAGATAATGTTTTCTACCATGATATACATAATAAGTTAGTCTTTAGTTTCGATCAGTCAGTCTCAACCAAGTGTGTCCCCGGTTTCACTAGTACAAGGCTAATACTCTGTTGCCTGGGTTCCAGTCCGATCATTTTTTCTCTTTTACATTCGGACTTTACTTTTTCAAAAATGACAAAGTAAAGCCCGAAAATAAAAATGAAAAAAAAAAGACCGGACTGGAATCCGGGCTAAATTATCTGAGATATCGTACCCAAGGACACTCGCTTGAAAACGACCAGCTCCTCGAGTTAGCATCAAACCTAGGACCTCCTCAGGTTTCGAATTTTACATCTTCACCACTGAGCCACTCATGTATGCATGACTAAAGCAGGATTTACCTACAGTATGCTTATTAGACAAAAATACAACTCTTCATGGTCTGTATTCACCAACCATTCTTAAGAACATTCTTAGTCTTATTCTTCAGATTTTTCCAAAGTTGAAAGTAACAAACCTTCTGATTGGCTAAACCATATGGTTTAGCCAATCATCAGGTGTGGTACTTTAAAATTTGGAAAATCTTGGAGGATAAGACAAAGAACGTTCGTCAGAATGGTTGGTGAATACGGACCCAGATTCCTCGAACTCCACGTTTCAGATGAGCAGGCATACCTATTCAAAATCAAATCCCATTTCTAAAGAAGTACTTTTATTCTATTCCTTTTCTTATTCTACATGTACTCACTGTCCAATAACAAAATTCATGTTATTCAGTGTCTAGATTTAGGAGATCTTGAAGCAATCTGCACTAACACTATCGATTTTAGATAGTGTATTATTTAGTGTATGCAGAGTACGACCAATATTTTCCCCCATTGTTTGCATAATAATGAAACTGTGATGCAAAGATTTATGCATTTTTTTTTTTATCTTGATCTCTGACTCAGAAAATATGCATTTCTTGCCTAAATATTGATCAACGGCAGATAGTTCTTTCTTTTGTCCCCCGCTAAAGTGCCCATTTTCAAAAATCAATCTCTCTCTCTCTCTCTTCTCGTTGGTTCTGCTCTATCTTTTCGAACTTAAATTCTCTCAGTCTCCGTCCCTGGCTACCTCCTCACTTTATCTGAATCTAACTCGGTCTGTCTGTCCGCCCGCCAACGCGCCCGTCTTTCCGCCCACTCGCCCGTCCGTCCGTCCGTCTGCCCGCTCGTCCGCCCGTCTGTCCGTCCGTATGGCCGGACGGCCGGCCGGCTGACCGTTCGTCTGTCCGGCTGACTGTACATCTGTCTGTCTGTCTGTCTCTCACAGTAAGTTCATGTCTCTTTCTGTCTGTCTGTTTATCCCGTTCTCATACAAAGATGCAAAAACTAAGCACACAACATCCACTCCGCATTGCTTGCATGTTCTTCTACACATGTACTCAGAAGCGAAGAGTGAACAGTAACTAACCTTCCTGTGTCATCTCGAACTGTTTTAGCTTTTCTTCCAACCGTTTTTCCTCACTGGTCATTTTTGTGGTTATTTTTGTTACTTATGGCCTTTTTTTGTCCCTTTTGTCTCATCAGCCGTGTGGATTTTGTCGAAACACTTTGGATTTCAAAAACGTTGTTTTCTTTTTTTCTGAAATGAGAGTTTGAGTGTAGATCAACAAACTGCCTCCGACCTAATTTTCAAAGACAAATCCCATATTTTTCTTTTAAGCTAAGGTACATATAATTTGTGGTCTGCCAATGCTTTTTTTTTTCACTTATATGGGCGACTTACGTGGTTTTGTGGACTGTGGGGATCTACGACCACACTGCACGTTCTGTGCAGTCTGACCTTGGATCTTCGACGTCCACTAATGCTAAATTATGACCAAACAGATCTTTATTTGTACAAGGATTATACGTTTAGACAGTGAAACAAGTCGGATTAGTTTAGCTGGTAGCGAGAGAGCTGATTATGGATAGGCCTAAAATTTTGTCGTTTGGTAGAGTTTAACTTTACCGTGCCAAAAACAATGAGAACTTGATATTAAAAGTCAGTAAATGAGGCCCAAATAATAGATTGTCCCAGTAGTTTCTGTCGTATGCAGTCTGGGTACGTATTCACCAACCATTCTTAAGAACATTCTTTGTCTTGTTCTCCAAGATTTTCAACATTTGAAAGTAACACAACTCCTGATTGGCTAAACCATTTGGTTTAGCCAATCAGGAGTTGTGTTACTTTCAAATGTTGGATCTTGGATCTACATTTTCCCCTTACAATTGTTCCATATTCTTGCCGAACCCTTATCCTGCTAAAAAACTGATATGTAACTCTCAAGCCGACGGTAAAATCCCAAATTTGACTATGTTAAAGGTATTTTTTAGAGAAAGATATCTCCTTATCGGACGGTGTAGATCCAAGACCAGACTGCTCGTAATGTGAGGTCTGATCTTGATCTGCACTGTCCACAAAAGGTTCTTGAATCGCGCTTAGCAGCCTAAGGGTTAAAATAACAACGGCTGTTTTTCCTACTTGGAAATTTCTAATTTATTCATACAACGCTCTGGGTTTTAACAATTCCGCTTTCCTCAAATCCGAACATCTTTTATATTACATCCTTAAAAGATTTATATTCAGCCAATAACAAAACGTGTACACAAAAAATCTACAAATCTCATCCACACAGAAATGCACATATCCTTCTCAAATGACTTACTTAGGTATGCCTTTACACTAGAAATCCACATACAAAGACGAAACAAAAATAGCGCACTGTACCACCAATCTTCCCGCGAAAAATGAAACGGAGAAAAATAGTCCAAACGGAAAATGAACATTAGTCATGTGACGTTTATCATGTGACAGTGACAAAATTCTGGAGGGAAAACGCCTGTCATTTGACAGATCCTATTTGTCGATGAGAAATGGTTCGCCACTTTCCTTTTCTTTCGGCAAAATATGCTGTATCTTTACCTTTACGGTAAAACTAAATGTTATTTTCGTCTACAATGTGGACCAAGATCGGACTGCCTTTTGCGGACAATGTAGATCACGATCAGACTGCACAGAACGTGCAGTCTGATGATATTGGATCTATGCTGTCCGTCATGTTTCACAATATCCTGACAATAACACCCTTGAGATATCAAGGTTTAGATCTTCCGTTCCTGAATGAAAAAGTCCATTTGATTAATTTAGCGCTCGAAGGGTTCATGTATATACATGTTTTGCATGTACACTACCTGTATACAACACGACAAAGAAGTAGTAGACTTGTCCATTGTGAAAGAGTTGACTGTCGATGAATGAAATGATAGGATTTATAATTCAACGGATAGAAAAAATAGTGGGTTACCAGCATTTTCTCCTTGTCTACACAATGTTTTCAAAAAAGCTTCTTTCTCAGGGTAATTTAAACACGGGATTGTACGAAAACGGTTAAACCACAATATTAACCCTTAAAGCGCCGAATAAACCAAAACTATTTTCAGTAGAGAAATAAGACCCAAATAATCACAATTTCAAAGTACATGTAGCTCTAGTCTGAAGTGTTTCAACAAAGCGGACAGTGCAGATCAAGAATCAGGCTGCACGTTTTGTGCAGCCTGATACTGATCTACACTGGCCGCAAAGGCAACTATAGTTGTGAAAGGCGCTTTAAGGGTTAATTTTGCGCGGTATAAAAGTTTTCCTAGGCTAACCGTGAACGCGGGAAAACATGGCATGATCTACAACAGGGGAATCGGCATGGTGCGTTAAATTCATCTCAGTAGAAATTCTCATTCAATGGCATTTGCCACCTATAGACGACTCTTTTAGACCAGGCCGAATAGCTCAAGTGGTAAAGCGTAAGACCTGTAAACGTCAAATCTCAGGCCATATGAGGGTTCGAGCTCCACGGCTGGCCATCTAAAATTACTACTAGTCTTTCGCATAGGACGTTAAACGGAGGTCCCGTGTGATGGTGCTATACACCGAGCACGTTAAAGAACCAGGCGTATCTTGGGATAGGTTTGGTTCTGTAGCTTGCACTGTTCCCCATAACAAACTTCTATGGCGTCGCCCATATGGGCAATCGGTGGCGACGATAAATAAACTCTACGTCAACCAATCAGACAGCTCTTTTTGTCTCACAGAGAATGTTGAACGCATTTTGGCAAAAAGAGAAATTGCTCGTGACAAGCAATTTCTCGTTTTGCAGCATGTTTTCATGCATTAAACCTAACACGTACATGTCAGGGGCGTAGCTGCCTGTACGCAAAAAAAAAAAAACGCAGAACTCGCCTGTACGCAAAAATCCCAGAACTCACTTTGCGTACAATTTGCAAAGAGAGGAAGATAGAAGAGAAAGCCGATTTTGCCAAAAATCGTCACCAAAGGCCACCAAAATAGTTTCTACAATTTAAAAATTTTTCTGGGGCAGGCCCTCCATAACCTTGTTGGAAATCCTCCTTCCCCCACCCCTTGCACTTCATTATATGAGAAAAGAATATGAAGGCAAACATTTAAATTTTGATGGAAATTTAGAAAATTTTGGGTGTTAAAAAAAAAACAGGGCTCAGAGAAACCTCTGAAAGAAGTACTTTTAAAACCAGCGCTACAAAGCAGACAAACAATTTTAGATGTAGTTGACAGGGCGAAAGAAATAGGAGCAGCGATCTAGCGAGCGGGAGTTCAGTTCATCTTCGTGATGCATTATACCAAGAATGTCGTAACATAATAAGGGGTTTATAAAATTCAGTCTGAAAATTGACTGAATGGGGTGGGGGGGGGGGGGGAAGGCAAAATGGTCCTTGGCTATGCAGATAATTTGCGGATAGCAAAAAAGTATCGACCCATGCCAGCCTGCGCGGACTGCGCAGGCTGACATAGGTCGACGCTTTTTTGACTGATTGATTGATTGTGTGGTGTTTAACGCCGTTTTCAACATTATTTCAGTTATATCGCGGCGGTCAGTGCACCTATCCATGCTTTTCTGGAGTTTCTTTTACAAGTACTCCACACAATTTTCTTTCCAAGCCGCTGGTTGCTTTCCCACATAACCATCGTCGAAACAATGGTCAGCGGTGAGAGAGGAACGAATCCTATCGCAATGACTATCATCAATCCTCGGAAAGAAGTTGGCCAAGCCAGGGATCGAACCAGCGACCTCGTGTTCTCAAGTCCTGTACGCTACCGACTGAGCTACGGGGCTTGGCTTCGACGCTTTTTGCAGATGCATTAAGCCCTTTTATTTTTCACAAAGCATGACTCACTTATTATACGCTAGTTCATCAATAACATAATCAGTTGGATTAAAATTGTTTCCTCATAAGAATATACCGGATTATCCCACGCAAACCACTTGAATTACATGTAATACTTTCAAATTCCTTTCTATTTAAAATAAATACTCGTTAATCCTGTTTATCTTTGGGCTGGAAGTTTTGTTTTTGAAAAATTAAAGCTCTGTTCTTAGTGCGCAATCCAAGGCCATAAGCATACGAAAATATTTTAAAAAACCACTGCTAAAATAGCAATTGCTTTTTTTTTGCACCTATTACAATTACATAATTTCTTATGCTAGATGTGAAACAACACAGGATTCACTAACAATCACATTGTCATTCCATTCAGTTTTCTAGTGCCTTCGGATTATTAATAATGGACCTCTGACCCAAACTATAGAAGGCATAAAACATATTTTATAATTTTGCTGAAAGTACTACACATGCATGTCATTTTGCTGTCACACTCGAGACGTGCCTGGAAAAATACAGTATTTACCTGGCCTTCATCCTACCACACGAACTCCTACAAACCTACTTTTGCTATCCCAACAGTTTGCTGCAAGTAGTTTCTTTTTATCCCCAACTTATCTTCAGCTTTCTTAAGAAAGGTACAAAGTAGCCACAGCTGTCATGTTGGTCCCAAACACCAATGTTGATCCCAAGTTCTAACACACAGCTGACAACCCATCCTCGTTGACCCAGTTCCGATGTATTCCGTAAACTACATTCGTCGCCCCTGGGTTATCTCGCGTATGTTTTCTTGTTCTCATGGATTATTCATGGGGCATTTTGATTGGTAATCTCAGTTTTTCAGTGAGAAAATTTAATCTATTTTTATCAACCATATGCCATCATTTCTATTTTTACCTCGTCTACAACCAATCAAATCGATGAATGTAGTTTACGGAATGCATCGGAACTTTGTCAACGAGGATGACGTCACCCCTGCTACATACCCCAAAGGACTGCAACAGCACGCTGTATTTCTGAATATTTGCCTTCGTATACATGGATTTGAAATGTCTGCCCTGGATTGTCGTAAGGCAAATGCCACAGAAGGAGGGCCCACCAGCGGCCGCCATATTCTTTCATAATGATGCGAGTTTTACCCGGTTAGTTCATAACAACGGAATAAATGTGTTTATCCTCCACTACAAGAGAGTATCAATATGTTATCGACAATTCGATTGGCTATTGGGTGTAATTTGCAATCTTATGAATATTCATAGAAACGACGGTTTCTCAATTGAATGTCCCAGGGGTGATGAATGGTAATACTTCACACCTGGGTTAACGAGGGTGCTGACACCCATATTCAAGGCGCTTTTAGGAGATATGTCACAGATTTCCCTGCACACTAGATTTCCCATGTTTCTTATTGGTAAACTATATTATATTCCACTGGGTTAGTATGACAGAGAGATGGTCTATTTTTTACAAAAAAATATTATTATTATTAAATTACAAAGTTTATTTTTTATCTGTAAATTGTAATTACGTCGGTTACTTTTTAAATGCACGGACACGGAAGAACAAGAGGACCATGATGGTCCTATATCGCTCACCTGAGTACTAAGCAGTACAGGTTAACAATGAAGATAAATACCAAATACTGAAGTTCAAGGCCAAATGATTATGAAAGAGAGACAACTCACAACTTTAACAGAGGTCTAGGCCTTTGGTTACCCAGAAAATTTTCTTATAATTGCACGAAAGATACCCAAGTACAAACGTCTAAGCCCCGCGGCTAGACCTGTAATGATCCCAGGGGCATCTTGTGTGCAAAATTTCTTGAGCTCCGCAGGGTGATGCTTCATGCAAAGTATCATAGCTCTAGGCATTTTGGGTTTAAACATAAAGATTTTTCAGTTTGCATTATATATACATGTAGATGCTACAGAGTAAACTAAGTCAAATACAGCAACTTTAATTGAAGGGCAAATAACTCATGTTGTTTGGGTCTAATAAGACCCATAATCAAAACCCATCCAAGATCTTATGGTCATATAAATTTTTACCAAGTTTGGTACTGATTGGTATAAATTTGTAGATGCTAGAGTGTAAACAAAGTCAAATATGGAAATTTTGTCCAATTCAAGGGCAAATAACTCTGGATGTTCTGGTTCAATTTGACCCATAACTGAACTCTTCCGAGACCTTATGGGAATATATATTTTGACCAAGTTTGGTACTGATTGGTCAATATTTGCAGATGCTAGAGTGTAAACAAAGTCAAATATGGCAAATTTTCTAATTCAAGGGCAGACAACTCCGACAGTTCTGGTCTGATTAGATCCATAATTGAACTAATCTGAGATCTTATGATCACACACACTTTGACAATGTTTGGTGCTGATTGAGTAATATTCGTAGATGCCAGAGTGTAAACAAAGTCAGATTCAGTAATTTTTGCAAATTCAAGGGCAAATAACTCCTGATGTTCTGATTGGATTTGATCCAAAATCGAACTCATCCGAGACCTTATGGGCATATACATTGTGGCCAAGTTTGGTACTGATTGGTCAATATTTGTAGATGCTAGAGTGTAAACAAGAAGATTTTTAAAGATTTCCCTCTTTATCTCTATGTGAAATCCGAGAACCCACAACATAGGGCCAATTTCAACAACAGCGCCATAATTTGAAGTATTTTGGTAGAGGGCTATTAGATGATGCTACATGCCAAATGTGAAAGCTTTAGCCCTTACGGTTTGGGACAAGAAGATTTTTAAAGTTTTTTTCTCTCGGTTGCCATGGCAACCAGAGTTCTTCATGGAATTCAAATCTTTGAAGTATTCTGAAAGTGCATCACCTAAGGATCATTTCTGTGAAGTTTCATTGAAATCTTTTGGGCGGTTTCAGAGGAGAAGATTTTTTAAGTAATTGTTCACGGACGGACGGACGGACCAACGGACAGACACACGAACGGATGGACGGATGCCGGACAACGATCGATCACAATAGCTCACCCTGAGCACTGTGCTCAGGTGAGCTAAAAAGGAAAACATGCTGGTTACAAGTATTTCCTCTTTTTCCCACAATATTTTCAAGAGCCTTATTTCTCACAGGTGTTAAAACTTGGGATTGTGCGGTAAAGGGTTAAATAGAACAAGACTTTTAAAAGTTCATGCTGTATACCTTTATGTCCTGTTTTGACCCAGGGGCATCATTTGAACAAAATTGGTATAAGTCCACAAGGAAATGCCACATACCAAATATCAAAGCTCTAGGCCTTCTAGTTTCAGACAAAGACATTTTTAAAGTTTGCTCTATATCCAATTTTGCCCAAAATTGTGACGCCTGGAGTGAAAGGGTTAATTCAATTCTTTTAACAACTTTGGTAGAACTTCACACAAGGTATATGCCTGTCAAGTTTCAACATGACTGGTTTAGGAGGTTTAAAGGAATTGTGGAAAGACAGACGCTGGACAAAGACGAATCACAATACCTCACCCAGCACTTCATGCTCAGGTGAGCTAACGAATAGGCCTAACCAATGTCTGTGGCTTGTGATAAACAACATAAAGATGAAGTTTCATAACATTTTGTCCTGTAGTTAAACAGATATTAATCCATAATGAAAATATATGTGAAGCCCCCTTTTTCCATGACATGACATTTAATCAAAAAAGCTAAACTAATGATATTGGCGGACTATCATAAGGAACACATGTATGAAGTTTCACAAATTTTTGTCCAGGATTTTGAGTTGAAGATACATGTATATTGATCCTTAACAGAAATATGCATGAAGCCCCTTTTTCCTATGAGACAGTATTCGATATCAAAAAGGAAAAAAAAAAAAAAAAAAACAATAAATATCAGCAGACATCATTAGGAACACCTGCATGAATTTCTATTAATTTTTGTCAAGGATTTTAGAAGATATCTGTCCTGAAAGATGGACAAACAGATGGTCATTGGTCCATGACGAAATTAAACATTTAGCCCCCTTTTTTCATGACATGGTGTTTCATGAAATAACTAGAGGCGCTTGAGCGCCTGTATCGCTCCACAGGCCTGATATTTCTATAATGGCGAAAAGAAGTTTTTAACAATTACCATTCAATCCTGCATTTTAGCTCACAGAAGAAAAAAGGTATGGAAAAAACTTGTGAGAAAAGAAGAAAAAAATGGTAACCAGCATTTTCTTAGTTTCCCACAGTAATTTCTATCCTTTTTTATATGTCTTACTAATTTGAAGATATGTTGTCTGCAACAGGTCCTTTCACAAACCATTTTGGGTGGGGAAACATCAAAATATAGAAAATATGTCTTTCTCAGGGTCGTTAAAAGTTGTGATTGTGTGGTAAAGGGGTAATCTAAAAGAACAGCTAGGAGGGCAAATGAATGAATGTTATAGCAATATAGATCAACTTACATCAATACACCAGATAGAATGAAATATGCTGGCATACAATGAACACCTAATCCCTAATAATCAACTTTTCACAGTCACAGTTAGAATGTCTTCTGTGGCAAACAACACAAAATGGTCTACAAATGCATTTACATAAATCAAATATCCTGCTCCAGGGCACAGATTAATTCTGGTGTACTGAAGTTGTGGGATCAGTTTGACTGGATAACATTAATGCCTTATCACAAATGTAAAGCCCTGTCCCACTATGTACCAGGTCACCAGGATTTACATCCCTTCTGTCCACTCTGCATTTACTCATTAGTAGGTCAACAAACCTTTACCAGAACTAATAAAAGTGCAGAGGTTCTCTTGTTCTATATCAAAAGGGCTATAAAGTACCTACAACATGGGGGTTTTGTTATTAAAATACTTTTTCTTTTTTATCTTGGCATGGTTACTCAGGCTTAGTAATAAGGCAAAATTGAAAAGCTGAAGTTGTGAAAGGTGCTCAAGCTTTTATCTTATTTATGGCCAGTGATATTTTATTACTAGTACTAACTAATAGCATATCATTGGAGTAAATTGTGATCTTAATACCAAGGAAAATGTGTGGGCTTAAATAGGACAGCCCTGACTAGGTCAAGTCAATCCAATTTTATTCCTTTTTCTTTGTTAGTCGATAAAACTAACACAATAAATAGTTTTGGAGAAGAACATTTTTTTGAAATATAAGCCTTGTCTATAAAAAAATGTGTTTTTAGGTGTATCATTTTTTTAAAAGGAATTTGGTATACAACCACCATAGAAACAATTTGGCAGACAACCACCATAGGAACTTACCTGCAAAACAACAATGAAATCCAATGAATAGTTTTAGAGAAGAAATTTTTCAAAGATTTTACTTTATACCATAAAAGGAAAATGAGTCTCCCATAAAAGCCATGTTTTTTGACAGATCATTTTTTTTTAAAGGAATTCTGTAAACCTGTATCTAAGGAACATTCCTGCAAAATAATAATGCTATCCAAAGAGCGGTTTGGGAGGAGAAGATTTTTAAAGGTTTTTTACTTTGGTTGCCATGGCAACCAGAATTCTTCATGGAACACAATTATTTGAAGGAATTTGAAAGAGGACCACCAAAGGAACATTCCTGTGAAATTTGGTAAAAATCCAGTCAATAGTTTCTGAGGAGAAGTTTTTTAAAGAAAAAGTTTACGGACGCACGCACGGACGAACGGACGAACGGACGGACGGACGCACGACGGACACAACGCCATGACAATAGCTCGCTGGCCTTCGGCCAGTGGAGCTAAAAACAAATAACTATTGTCTGTGGCTTGCAATAAACAATAAGAAGATGAAGTTTCATGATATTTTGTCCTGTAGTTAAAGAGATATTGGTCCACAATGAAAATATACGTCAAGCCCCCTTTTTCCATGACACAGCAATAACTGGTCCTATTAGACCTACAATCAAACTCATTCGAGATCTTACGGTCATATATATTTAGACCAAGTTTGGTGCTGATTGGTTATTATTTGTAGATGCTAGAGTGTAAACAAAGTCAAATATAGCAATTTTTTTAATTCAAGGGCAAATAACTCCAGTTGTTCTGGTCGGATTACATCCATAATCGAACTCATCCGAGATCTTATGGTCATATACATTTTGACCAAGTTTGGTACTGATTGGTCAATATTTGTAGATGCTAGAGTGTAAACAAAGTCAAATATAGCAATTTTTCTAATTCAAGGGCAAATAACTCCAGTCGTTCTGGTCCGATTACACCCATAATCGAACTCATCCCAGATCTTATGGTCATATACATTTTGACCAAGTTTGGTGCTGATTGGTTATTATTTGTAGATGCTAGAGTGTAAACAAAGTCAAATATAGCAATTTTTCTAATTCAAGGGCAAATAACTCCAGTTGTTCTGGTCGGATTACACCCATAATCGAACTCATCCGAGATCTTATGGTCATATACATTTTGACCAAGTTTGGTGCTGACTGGTCAATATTTGTAGATGCTAGAGTGTAAACAAAGTCAAACATAGCAATTTTTCTAATTCAAGGGCAAATAACTCCACTCGTTCTGGTCCGATTACACCCATAATCGAACTCATCCGAGATCTTATGGTCATATACATTTTGACCAAGTTTGGTGCTGATTGGTTAATATTTGTAGATGCTAGAGCGTAAACAAAAAAATGTGGACGGACGGACGGACGGACGGACGCCGACGGACGGTGAGTGATCACAATAGCTCATCCTGAGCACTTTGTGCTCAGGTGAGCTAAAAATGAAGGTCAAAGGGGGAATAACTCAAAATTCGTTCTAGGAAGAGTTAAGGTTCTTGTGCAATGCACTCTGTAATTTTTCAACAATCATGCATACCAAATTTGAAGATGTTCAGGCTAGAGATGAGACATGTTCCGGACAAACAGAAAATTCTGTAAAATGACGATCAAAGGGAAATAACTCATAGACAGTATGAGGTAGAGTTACAATTCTTTCACACTCCACTCTGTATTATTGCAACACACACAAAAGCCAGGTGTCAAGTTAATCTGACAGGAGATGACAAAGTTATGCTCCAGACAAAGAACTATTTTAAAGAACTTTCTAATTCAAGGGCAAGTAACTCCAGTCGTTCTAATCTGATTACACCCATAATCGTACTCATCCGAGATCTTATGGTCATATATATTTTGACCAAGGTTGGTGCTGATTGGTTAACAATTGCAGATACTAGAGTGTAAACAAAATTAAATATAGCAATTTTTCTAATTCAAGGGCAAATAACTCCAGTCGTTCTGATCCGATTGGACCCATAATCGAACTCATCCGAGATCTCATGGTCATAAGTATTTTGACTGAGTTTGGTGCTGATTGGTTGATATTTGTAGATGCTAGAGTGTAAACAAAGTCAAATATAGCAATTTTTCTAATTCAAGGGCAAATAACTCCAGTTGTTCTGGTCCGATTACACCCATAATCGAACTCATCCGAGATCTTATGGTCATATATATTTTGACCAAGTTTGGTGCTGATTGGTTAATATTTGTAGATGCTAGAGTGTAAACAAAAAAATGTGGACGGACGGATGCCGACGGACAGTGAGTGATCACAATAGCTCATCCTGTGCACTTTGTGCTCAGGGGTGCTAAAAAGCTTAACTAATAATATTGGCGGACTATCATAAGGAACACATGTATGAAGTTTCACAAATTTTTGTCCAGGATTTTGAGTTGAAGATACATGTATATTGATCCTTAACAGAAATATACATGAAACCCCTTTTTCCTATTAGACAGTATTTGATATCAAAAAGGAAAAAAAACCAATAAATATCAGCGGACATCATTAGGAACACCTGTATGAATTTCTATTAGTTTTTGTCAAGGATTTTAGAAGATATCTGTCCTGAAAGATGGACAAACAGATGGTCATTGGTCCATGACGAAATTAAACATTTAGCCCCCTTTTTTCATGACAAGGCATTTCATGAAATAAAAACAAATAACTATTGTCTGCGGCTTGCAATAAACAATAAAAAGATGAAGTTTCATGATATTTTGTCCTGTAGTGAAAGAGATATTGGTCCACAATGAAAATATACGTCAAGCCCCCTTTTTCCATGACACAGCAATAACTGGTCCTATTAGACCTACAATCAAACTCATTCGAGATCTTACGGTCATATATATTTTGACCAAGTTTGATGCTGATTGGTTTAAATTTGTAGATGCTAGAGTGTAAACAAAGTCAAATGTAGCAATTTTTTTAATTCAAGGGCAAATAACTCCAGTCATTCTGGTCCGATTAGACACATAATCGAACTCATACGAGATCTTATGGTCATATATATTTAGACCAAGTTTAGTGCTGATTGGTTAATATTTGTAGATGCTAGAGTGTAAACAAAGTCAAATATAGCAATTTTTCTAATTCAAGGGCAAATAACTCCACTCGTTCTGGTCCGATTACACCCATAATCGTACTCATCCGAGATCTTATGGTCATATACATTTTGACCAAGTTTGGTGCTGATTGGTTAATATTTGTAGATGCTAGAGTGTAAACAAAGTCAAATATAGCAATTTTTCTAATTCAAGGGCAAATAACTCCACTCGTTCTGGTCCGATTACACCCATAATCGAACTCATCCGAGATCTTATGGTCATATACATTTTGACCAAGTTTGGTGCTGATTGGTTAATATTTGTAGATGCTAGAGTGTAAACAAAAAAATGTGGACGGACGGACGACGGACGGACGGACGACGGACGGACGACGGACGGACGGACGGACGACGGACGCCGACGGACGGTGAGTGATCACAATAGCTCATCCTGAGCACTTTGTGCTCAGGTGAGCTAAAAATGGGAGATTTATAAATGATCGGGGTGCCAAATCACTCGGAAATAGACGTTTATTATAAAGGGGGTAATTTGTTATGTCAAAAACTTTTAAAAATGTAACATATCTCTTAAAAATGTCCCGCTTGATATACTTTTTTAATTTTTCTACAAGATATTAGAAAGCTCCATTTCTGTGCAAAATCTAAAAAAAATCTGTCTTCTGATTTTTTTCTCTTGTAGGAAACTGATCAGAAAATAAGTCTTCGTTAACAGGTAAGAACATTTCTAATTGCTACTGTAATCTATCTAGAGCCTCAATTCTTTCGATTCATCCTTTTCACTGTTGGCAAATATCACATTTCTAAGAATAATCATTAATTTCAGCAATATTTGTAACTGTAAGAATCTTTTGGTATGTTTAAAATCAAAGCCTATTTCTATAATTATGACAAGAGTTATCCCCTTAGAACAACTGTATCTTTGTGTTTTGCTCTGCGACACAAGATTTTGTTTTCATTTTTTTTTTTTTACACCGCATACATTATATCATCATCTGAACGAGAATGAAAACAATCTGTCCGTAGGAAGAAACTGTGGCATATGTCCCCTAAGCCTTTGTGTCGTCCAATGCAGGTCAAGACGACTTATATATTAAAGATTGTTTGATTGGTTAATTGTATGGTGTTTAACGTCGTTTTCAACATTATTTCAGTTATATCGCGGAGGTCAGTGCACCTATCCATGCTTTCCTGGAGTTTCTTTTTACCGCACAATATTCTTTCCAGGCCACTGACTGCTTTCCTACATAACCATCGTCGAAACAATGGTCAGCGGTGAGAAAGGAATGAATCCTGTCGCAATGACTATCATCAATCCTCGGAAAAAAAAAACGGCCAAGCCGGGGATCGAACCAGTGACCTCCTGTTCTCAAGTCCTGTACGCTAAAGACTGAGCTACGGGGCATGGGTACATGTTTAAGACTACTTTCCCAAAATACATAGTTTTCGAACGCTGTACGCAAGAAAAGTTTTTATTTTCGAAAATCTTGCCCTTTATCATGCCAATAAAAGCTTGCACGCTTGAGCTTAAGAACATTACCACACTGTACCAGATTTTACTTTTATGTAACCCTGAGCCCCACATAATGCATGTTTTACATCTGTCTGTAAATCTTTTTACAAAACGTCTTGAAGATTCGATTTTTGAATCCTAATGGGGGTGAAATTTAATCTGACCTTGTCAGTACAAATCATTATTTGCCCTACTAACAAACCGTAAAGACAAATACTACAAGTGGGACAATATTTGGAAATTCTTAGTTGTAAACATTTAATGCAGATAATCTTCTTTAACTCTTAACCAGATTGCAAACATTTAAACAGGTCCAACTCGAACGCATTTGCAAAAGACAAAAATAAATGTGTCTCATCGATGGAATTTGTCTTTGATAGGGGAGACACCACAGTGGTGGAAAAAAGGACCAGCTACCAGCACTTTCTCCTCTCAACAACCTTCATGCTCAGGGTCGTTAGAACATAGGATTGTTTGGTAAAGGGTGAAATATGACTGCACCTATGCTGTGATTTATTTTGTTGTCCTTGTAGAATATTTTCACTGAGTTGGTATATCCGTTGCTGGCCGATAATTTCTACATAGAAGGTTTTGTTTGCGTAGCTGACTAAGCTTGCTTTTAACCTACTTCTTGACATCGATATACTGGAATTAATAATCAGTAATTTGCGATTGGTTAAAAATATGGACATATTAAAAATTTTCTTATGTGCCCCCCCCCCCCCCCCCCCCCAAGACCTATCTGCGAGCAAATTTATGACAACAGTATAAAAAAGCTTTGGTGCCGCTAATATTTTGAAAGCGTTACCCTATATCCCATTACTGTAAATCTAATGGAACAATTCACTTTTCAAAGATGTGCAAAAAAGAATAGGAAAATGAAGCAATTGCTTTTGAGGTTACTCATCACATTTAATTACAAAGAGTTGTAATATTCCTATTCCAGTATCGCTTACGCCGTCTTTCTTTTTTAACTCTTTCGGCGCCAAATATATAAACCTGTTCTCTTCCAATGGCTTAAAATGCCATCCATTGAAACTGGGAAAGATCTTTACTTCATAGGCTTGAAAACACAATCGGACGGCATAGATCAAAGATCAGACTGCACGTTCTGTGCAGTCTGATCTTAATCTATGCCGTCCGCAAAAGACCACGTTTTCGCCTATGGCGCTGAAAGGGTTAAAAAGATCTTTCTTGTTACATGTACTACATATATTTCAACTGCTGCTATGCTGGTTCACTTTCAGTCTGGACAAATGTCACAAATTATCCCTTTTATTTGAACATCCAGACACGAAATTTTCGGACATCATGCCAAATACAGGGCGTCACGTCCCTATTCACACGCCATGAATATTAATCACTTCGAGTTGATAAAAGCAGTGTGCGAGAGAGAAAAGAGGATAAACATAGTGACATCTTTAGTCATCAAACATTCTTTTATATATTAGATTGTCGGTGCACAGGGAGACGCATTTAATCCGTACAGTGCAAAGGTAATGGAAGGCAGGTTTTCAGTCAGTTTGTTTGTTTCAGTACGGTATTACAGATCGTGTCAAAAGAATTTGAGCCCGCTCTGTAAAAACAAAAAGGTTTAATGCATCTGCGAAAAGTATCGATCCAGGTCAGCCTGCGCTGTCTGCGCAGGCGTACCTGGGTCGAAACTTTTTGCTTTTAGTCAATATTCTACATGTCAAAAGACCATTCTACCTCATGATTATTCTGCATGTCAACGGACCATGTTTCCTCCATATTCAGTTGGTTTTTAGAAAAGAAAACTGGATTTGACGGATCCATAAATATGTGATGACTAGCTTGGTATAATGCATCACGGACATGCAATAAATCCTCTTTTTTCCAGAACGCGGCTCTTTTCTTAAGATTTCACCAGTGATAGGCTGGAGCTTTGCAGTATCATGACCAAGAGAACTCCAATGTTACCCAGAGCGAAAAACTTACCAAATTATGTCTTTATTTGTATAACTTTTTCTAGGTTTGAGCTCTCTTGCGCCATAGGCCTACTCAAGGAAAAAGCAAGTGAGACCTATGCCACTAGCGCGGATCGGACACGGATTTCCTCGTTATAAAAGCCGGTCACCATTTACAACTGAACCGCATAGAAGCTTGGGACCTTATATTCACTCTAAACCAGATTGCACAATATTTTGACTGATCCGTACTGAAAGCATGAATTCAGAATGCAGAAAGCAAACTTTAACGTGAATACAATGATGGGACTTGTCTTTGCAAAGACAGATAACATTGTGGGGAAAGGAGAAAATGCCGGTTACCAGCATTTTCTCCTTTTCCCACAAATGTTTTCAAAGGCTTCCTTCCCAGGGTCGTGAAAATACGTGACTGTTTTGTAAAGGGTTAACTTATGATTTCACGTTGTATGACATCATACGAGAATTACCAATACCGAAGTCACTGAATCATTGCACTGTCTGTATGAAAGATAATGTACCAGACATGTTAAAAATACTCCATGCTCAATGCAAAGGAGGCTTAATGCATCTGCAAAAAGTATCGATTCATGTCAGCCTGCGCATACTGCTCAGGCTGACATGGGTCGAAACTTTTTGCTAGTGGTCAGTTTTCTGCGTGTCAAAGGACCAGTGTACTCATGAACCCGTCGATTGTTATACAAAATGGATTTTACGGATTCATTCGCATGTAAATTAATGACCTGCTTGGTATAATGCATCACGGAGATGCCTTAAGCCCCCCTTTGCAAGAACATGGCTCAAATACTTTTGTCACCAGGAAAATCCATCTGTATGTGAATCGGCTTAAAAAAGAAGGCGTAGCGTTATCATGGTAAATGTATCTAGCCTGCAATCTGATTGATGTCTGTTCTTGACCTACCCTGAACCTAGCAATGTTCTTAAAATCCACAGACTTAAAAATAGATATGAACAACACTACACATGATTTGTACGTTTGTCTTGTGCTTAACGCCGTTTACAACGTTACTTCCGTAACAACGCGGCGCCGGCTAGTGACTTAACCTGTCTGCTGAACCTGGCGTTGTTCTTAGATTTAAAGAGTTAGACTTTAGAGCAGACATGAACAAAGCTACACGTTTACATGGTATGTATGTTTGTATGGTGCTTAACGCCGTTTTCAACATTATATCAGTTACAATGTGGCGGCTAGTGACTTAACCTGTCATCTGAACCTAATGGTGCTCCAAGAGTCCAAAGACCTTGGAGCGGATATGAAACAAAAAACATACACATAATTTGTATGTTTGCTTTACGCTGCTTTCAACATTGTTTCAGATACATCACGGTGCATCTACTCTCGTGCATGCTTTCCTGGAGTCTCTTTCACCAATACTTCGCTCAGTATTCTATTCCAGCCACGGGCTGCTTTCTCATATATATACTGTCAAAACAATGTTTAGCGGTGCGACAGCAATGGATCCTGTTGCAATGATTATCATTAATCATCTGAAAAGAATTTGGCCGAGCTAAGAATCGAGTCAGCAACTCTTGGTTTCACCCCCTGCACACTACCGACTGTTCTCTAGGGCTCGGTAAAGCCGCACATGAATAACCAATTATACAACACAATGTAAGACGTCTAGATGACATTATCAGTTCAACTTATTTTACATACTCAGTATCGATCTCTTAACCCTTCCCAAACGACAAATTTTGGACTGGTCCAAATTGAAAGAGTTTGCAGACGACAATTTCAAATTTGATGAAAATGGCAGAAAGGTCTCAGAAAGGGTAGAAAACACTGTGGGAAAAGGAGAAATTGCTCGTAACGAGCAATTTCTCCTTTTCCCACAGTGTTTTCAAAAGACTTGTACTGCAGACACGTGAAAACCAGGGCTTGTTTGGGAAAGGGTTAATCAGAAAGCAGCGGTAGATAGATAAATGTTACAATATCGACAATTTTATGACTTTAGTGTGTCATCCGCATTGTTGTCGTCTTGTACGCTATAATCACACCCTTGATTCTTTACAAAACGACAAAATTTCAGACTTGTCTGAAATGAAAGCATTTGCAGACGACAACTTAAATGTGGCTCAAATGGCGCAATTTTTCTTTAATAAGATAGAAAACATAGTTGGAAAAGGAGAAAATGCTGGTAATCAGCATTTTCTCCTTTTCCCAAAATGTTTTCAAAAGGCTCCTTTCCCTGGGCTGTTAAAAAGTGGCATTGTACGGTAAAAAAGTTGATCAACTACTGTACGCCTAGTGTTAACGTTTCTTTACGCAGGTGCAGTTTAAAGTCCTGGGGTATCTTTCACGAAACTGCGTAATTTTTTAACCCTAAGGCTGCTTATCGCGACCCACCGACCTTTTTGCAGACAGCGTAGATCAAGATCAGACTGCAGAGAACGTGCAGTCTGATCTTTGATCTACACTGTCCGATAAGGAGATGTCTTCCCTCCAAAAATACCTTTGAAACAACAAAGTTTTGGGCTTCTACTATCTACTATAAACTTTCATTTCTTTTATTTAGCAGGATAAGGGTTACTAGAGTGTATAGATACACATACGATCCTTGCTTTACCCAAAGGTATGAGCTGGCGTAAAATTATGCGAATACTTACTAAAATCGTAAAATTATGCGAATACTTACTAAAAGGGTAAAGTTATGCGAATACTTACTAAAATCGTAAAGTTATGCGAATACTTACTTACTAAAATCGTAAAGTTATGCGAATACTTACTAAAATCGTAAAGTTATGCGAATACTTACTAAAACCGTAAAGTTATGCGAATACTTACTAAAATCGTAAAGTTATGCGAATACTTACTAAAACCGTAAAGTTATGCGAGTACTTACTAAAATCGTAAAGTTATGCGAATACTTACTAAAACCGTTAAGTTATGCGAATACTTACTAAAAGCTTAAAGTTATGCAGTTCAGTGAAACATGTTTTCAGACTTGATGCTTGCATACTGCCGTCCGCAAATTTCGTATGTACGGAGTTTAGTGAAAGGTAGCCCTGGGTTACCTTTAACTAAACTGTGTACGCACTAAATTTGCGTACGCAGTTTAGGTAAGCAGATATCTTCCCCAAAAAACAACTCTGGAATAACGAAATTCCGGGTTTTCCTATCGGCTTGACACTTTCATTTAAGTTTTTAGCAGGTTACGGTTTAAAGCCGAAATTGGTTTGACTTTGGGTCTTCAAGCTTGATACACACGATCAACAGGAAGTCTTGCTGGTCCCTAGTTTGAGAAACAAGTAGACAGTTGTTCTTCAGTGACCTAGATTCTTTAAACTAAGTGCGAATAATCACCAAGGAGGTGCAGATGATCTCCTTTAATTTTGAGGTTTGTTGGTCACATGCATAACCTGAGCTCCAACTCTATCATTTTTTCCCTTTCATATATTCGGTCGTTACTCCGTCAAAACGGACGGCATTATCTTCCGCTAGGTGGCATTTTTTAAATACATTACCTATCTGATATGAGTATTCTGGGTACAGAACCAGACTACTTTTGAAGGCGACAATCAAGGCAGCGACTTTCAAAATAAAATATTCATTGACTCACTAAAATCTACATTGTACAATTTATCAAGCCACGGTTTAACTAACATATAACCTATGCGCCAGCCATTAAATAGCCCCTGTAAGCTTGGGAAAAGGCCCCGGAATAAGCCCAGCAAGGTGGAGACGTTATCTTTCTTGTCAGTCTGTTGCACAAATCCCGGTTTTCCCCATGTCTATATTTAGAAACTGTCTACGGAGATTTGCAGTACACAATGGTATTTTATAAAACTATTTTACCCGTTTGAGATCCTTATATTTTCAAGAAATTTGTAGCAAATTGGCTTGATTTTTCCACATGCGTATTATTTACAACCATTTTTCTCTTGCTATTTCGCGTATTAATATTTATCCTATACAGGATAGTGATGCGTCATAGCAGACAGGTCAAATCTTCTAAGAATAATGACATGCACAGACAACGAAACTGACGGTAATAACTAAGGAACTGGTTGACACTTTTGTCACAGATCTGTAGAGACCATGAAAGGAGAACACGATAACGAGTGATTAAAAGATTTTTACAGCCTGGACCCAGGCTATCACGGGCCATGTGTCGACCTCATTCACTCAATTTCACTCAGTTTCCGATGCTTACTAAATAAAAGAGAATTTGTACGGGAAGTCTGGATTGTAAGACGCCACTGTAACTTTCGTCGAGGTTTAGCATCAGGTAACGTGCATTGTAGATCAAGGATCAAAGTGCACGTTCTGTGTAGTCTGGTCTTGATCTTCGCTATTCAAAGTTATTTATTCGCCATTGGCAGTAAAAGAGTTACAAAATAGCATGATACATTGACAAGTCACTAAGTGGGGTACACAGTGAGCCAAGCTCTGTGAAAAGGAAGTTTAATGTATCTGCAAATAATGTAGTTACGATCGAGGTCAGCCTGCGATGAGCACGCAGGTTGACCTGGGTCGAAACTGTTTGCTCTCTGAAAATTTTCTGCATGTCCACGGACCAGCCTACCTCATGATTCAGCCGGTTGTTGGACAAAATGGATTTTATGTATCCATAGTTATTTAACTCTTTACCACACAATCCCGACTTATAACAACTTTGAGAAAGAAGCCTTTTGAAAATATTGTGGGAAAAGGAGAAAATGCTGGTGACCAGCATTTTCTCCTTTTCCCACAATGTTTTCTATCCTTTCCGAAACAACTTTCAATTTTTCAGTCACGTTTATCTTGTCATCTGTAAATGCTTTGAATTTGGACCAGTCTGAAATTTTGTTGTGTCGTAAAGGGTTAATGACTTGCTTGGTATAATGTATCACGAAGATGCATTAAACCCCCTTTTGCTAGAGCATGCTTCATATTTATCAGAGAAATCTTGTATTATTCTATATGGACCAAGACCCTTCATCTCCTCAACGTCCTTATAAACTGAAGCGTTAAGGATGTTGACTCTTTACTGGATGGTGTCCTGCGTGGCTCAATGGTAAAATGAAGAATCGTAACCTGGACGCCGCGGGTTGGAGGCTCACTGGAAGCCCTCGGCTTTTTCAAGGGAGTGCCCTTGGGCAAGACACTTCAGAGTCCTAGCCTAGTACTGGTGAAGCCCCGGACAAACAAAAGTAAGCGACTTGTCACCGTATTATGACTGAAATAATGTTGAAAGTGGGGTTAAACGCCATTCAATCAATCAATCAATCAATCAATCAGTCAGTCTTTACTGGATGACAAAATGTTAGACTTTTCCAACGTGAAGTAAGTTGCAGCAGATATATTAGATATGCCTCAGATGATGGGATTGTTCCTAGAATGAGTGGATAAAGTACTGGGAAAAGTAAAAATGCTGGTTGCCACTATTTTCCTCATTTTCCGACAATGTTTTCAAAAACGGTCTCAAAACTTTCTTCTGTAGGGTCGTATAAATACAAGAGCAGGGGAGAAACAATCACAAAATAAAATCAGAGGTACCCTTCGGTTCGCATGTTCACCGCTGACCATTGTTTCGACGATGGTTATGTGGGAAAGCAGCCAGCGGCTTGGAAAGAATATTGTTCGGAGTACTGGTAACAGGCACTCAAGGAGAGCATGGATAGGTGCACTGGCCGCCGCGATATAACTGAAATAATGTTGAAGACGGCGTTAAACAACATACAATCAAACATACAATCAATCGGATCGAAGGTAAAAGCCGATACGCTAACAAGTATACAGAGCCACCATCTCTGTATGTTTACTTGTTCAAAAAAAAATAGCATAGATCTATTGCCTATGATTGGAGCCAACAAAGTCATACATAATTCACTTTCAGTGCCTTAAATAAGATAAATACAAAACAGGAAACGCAACCGACAATTCAATCAGACATGCATACATTAACGGAAATCTGTGTTTCACCTTACCTAGCAGACGAATCCAGGCTTACTTCCAACTTAGCTGTACACACTCCTCATGAGCAAGTTGCAAAGCACGGTAGATCTACTGAAGCTGACGAGTGTCGCGAACCTGCACTAACAACAAAGTACAGCACTCTTGCATGATTAAAACAACTAAACATGGTATGAATCAACCTAAACATATATGTGTGAACCTAGGTCATGCAATTCGGATGTAACGAGAAATCCGATTGGTTTAGCGGCCGATATAATGTCGCCATACTTGAATTGTCATATATAATGAGCTAGGAGTGTGTAATGCGGCTTTAACACGAGGTTCCGCAGGGGCCTTTCGACGATGAAAATAGCTAAACATATGTTTACTAAGTTCGGTCTATGAAAATAAATATCTTTGGCTTAAAAGCTTAAAGTACATGTTTTTTTATCGACTGTTGAAAAACATTTTACTTACCAAATACCAACCCTATCTATTTACTGTTTCAAAGATAAACACATAAAGAGTCCAATATGTATGTATGCATGCCCTTTTTTGCTTTCGAATAACATGTATCTAGGCTTTTAAACCTTTACCAATAATCCCGAGTTTTAACTAGCTGTTGTAAGAAAGCTTTTAAAAACATTGTGGTAAAAGGAGAAAATGCTGGTATCCAGCATTTTCTCCTTTTCCCACAATGTTTTCTATCAGCAACACGAAATTCCTAAATCTCCCCAGGGACTATATATACACGTGATCCCTGATCTCCCTAAATCTACCCAAATCTTTCCCAAATCTACCCAAATTTGGGTAGATTTGGGAATTTCGGGCTGCCCTTTCCTACCCTTCCAAAGGCCAATATCACATCATTTGAATTAATTTAATGTGTCGTCTGCAAATGCTTTCGATTTTGACAAATCTAAAAAGTTTGTTGTTAATGTAGCGTTGATTATGCTGAAAATAAACTTTCCCGTAGATTCTTTGTACGAGCATCACCAATATTGAAACTAAAGGCACAGGGAGTTTTGCCAGGTCCCTACTAAACTCACCCTTCCAAAAACAAATTAAAATAGATCTATATTGTTGACTGGTGGAGAAAAAAGAATTCATGTACTATTCAGCATTCAAATTCTATGGGGGGGGGGATTAGTACAAGTTACTAGTAACCTGGCAACACTCTTAGTGCTCATGAGTTAAGAGGATTAGAATATATACGTGAAAACCTCGAACCACAAAATATAAAATTTTGCTTTTCCAACTAACTTGAATAGTAGTCCATCAGTTGTCTCTTCCAACAGCAAGATTCAAGAACTATAAAAATAACTTCAAGGGAAGCTATCCAGGATAACAAAGTCTTGAGTATGTATTTACAGTACTAACTAAACGGATGATTTATCATAAGCTTGCCTACCAAATGTTTTGCAAGCAATAGACGTCTTTTTGGTATAATGTCACTCCAAAAGAACAGAAAGATCCTATTTGACATTTGTTATATTCACATCGTATGAGGATAAACATATACTAAATGTCATAGCTGTAGAAAGGATTGCAACATAAGTGGGACTATCAGATTTCAAGAGTTATTTTCGCACTCAAAAAATGCAAAATTAGGCTGCCCAGTGCACCCTTGCCTGTCAACATGTAGGATAACTATTTTCCTGAAAATGAAACTACAACGATTAGTCTGCTAATCTAAAAATACAGCTGCAAGTCTCCTCAACAACAATTACAGCCAATAGTCTGCAAACCTAAAAAATAAAGTTACCAGTCTACTATTCTAAAAATACAACCGATAGTCTGCTAATCTACAAATACAGCACTAGTCTTCTTAACAACAATTACAGCCAATAGTCTGCTAATCTAACAAATAAAGCTGCCAGTCTGCTATTTTACAACCGATAGTCTGCTAATCTACAAATACAGCTGCTAGTCTGTTAAACAACAGTTACAGCAAAGTCTCCTCTAATAAATAAAGCTGCTAGTATGCTATTCTACAAATGCAACCGATAGTCTGTTAATCTGCAAATACAGCTGCTTGTCTGTTAATCTACAACTACATGTAGAACAGCTAGTCTGGTAATCTACAAATAAGGCTAATAGTCTGCTAATCTACAAATACAGCATGTCGTCTGCAAATCTACGACTACAACGGCTAGTCTGCTCATCTACAACTACAGCCACTAGTCTGTTAATCTACAAATACTGCTGCTTGTCTGTTAATCTACAACTACAACGTCTAGTCTGCTAATCTACTAATACAGTAGCTGGTCTGCTAATCTACAACTACAGCCAATGGTCTGCAAATTTACACCTACTAATCTGCCCATCTTTGTATAAATGCATAGATATTGTGGATGAATGAAAATCCTTAACTCAGCCCAGGTCGGGTAAACACGCAAGAATCAAAACAGTGCGTACAATGGACTGTAACCCGTTATTCACGTACATCTTCTCCTATGGTCAAGATGCTTTATACAAGTTTCTTTAGCAGATGCGTAGGCAGGAGGGTACATGCTGAAGGGTGTTCATACATGATTTCTACAACTGTACTTGCTTAAGCAGCAAATTTAAACCTGGTAAATCACTTTTTACTATGACCCATCAACATACATGTACAAGTATACATGTATATACATACATGTAAGTTATACATTTATAGCAAAGCTTTTGAAAACATTGTGGGAAAAGAAGCAATAGATCATAAAAAGCAAATTCCTACATTGATATCCGTACCATTGAATGAAAATACACTAAATATTTTTCCTTTTAACCTGATGTCTTGTAGGTATTTGTGGTTTCTCTAAATGTCGAATGTATGGTTAACACGAACGTGACAACTATTTAATTACCTGTTCAAGTGTTTGCATACGTTATATGCAACACAATACTTTTCCGCAACAGGACACTCAAGTTGTGTGTGCACATTATACGTTGGAAGACACGTTGAAAGTCACAACAGCAGCAAAAAGTAAAACAATGGGGTGTTAAAAAGCATCTAAATTTAAATCATGCCATTTAAAAGTACATGCATGGAAATTATTATGAAGATGACAATGTGTTATTGTATGGTCGGCCCAAGTCGCTGGAAAATGAATTTAAAAACCAGTCAAAAAGTAAACAAAAGATAGAGCTGCTTAGCAACTTTGAACCTAGTTTTAAAATTCATTTTCTAGCCTGCGACATACACTTGAAAAGACAATACAGTAACAGATTGTCATCTTCACAATTACTTCCATACTTTTAAACGGCATGATTTAAATTAAAATGCATTTTAACACCCCCTTTGTTTACTTTCGGAAGCTGTTCGGCTTGAATCGTTAACTGTTGCCGTATCCATTGCAAAATGAGTGGGTGGGTGGGTGAATGAGTGAGTTGCAGGTGTGAGGAAAAACGTATAAGATACATATATTTCCTTTCGGTAATAATATTGTATAAATTAATGTGTGAAGATTTTATTTCAGATTCATTTTTTTTACGAGACACTATGTAGCTATGCAACTAATTTAAAATGCGTGGAATCTTTTGATAACCAAATGGAAAAAAGAGCATTTTAGTAACAAGTGTCAACCATTCATGAATATTGGAATTGTCATCCTTCATCGTAGTTGTCTTTTTTCTTTTTCAACAAGGGACATAACTTCCGTTTGATAAATGACAACAAGTTCACGGTTATCTTTCTTCGTTTACATTTTGAGGTAGCTGTATTATACCCTTTTAGCCCCTAAAATTCGTCGACTCCGACGATTTGATCAATTTAGCAGGATAAAAATTCAGAGTATTAGCATGACATATTAGATTGAAGTCGAGAACCATTTCTACAAAAGAAAAAAAAAATAAAAACAAATATTCTAAATTTCAATATTAGCAATGCATCGGATTGGCTGAGTTGTTCCATTTTGAAAATGACAAATAAAAAGATCCTATACCTTCCAAAAGTAAACAATGCGAGTGTTAAATAGTCTTGATTACCTGCCCTAACACTTAGGTCAGGCAAAGCACAAATATGGAGGCCTTCATGGCGGCCTCAAGCGTGGCCCTTTATGTTTTCCTGTTTTCCGAATCTTGTGTGATCCAGTTTGATTAATGAATCGAAATGAGATCAATCTTGTACAAAATATACATTACCGGATCTAAAACGGGCTATTGTGGTATGGTTTTAATATAAATTTGATTATGAATCATTTTCAAAAGTAGCCCTATTTTCGGACGTTATATACATGTAGGTCACTTGACATTTCGGATACTCGAAGTATTTCTGATATGTAGTTTTTCCCGCTAAATAAGAACGATCATTAAAAAAAAAACTCACTGCCCGGGCTGAATCTGTTTTGAATTCAGTCTACAACCCGATTTGATCTAGTAAAATAACAATACTCCGTTACTGCTGTATATTACAAACGGGGGCCACCATTATTGCGCTTTGCTTGACGCACTCTTGAAGAACGGCGGGTTACTAGACTAGGCGTTAAAATGCATTTAAAATATACCATTTAAAAGTATGTAAGTTATTGTGAAGATGACAATCTGTTATTATACTGTCGATACAAGTGTTAGTCGCTGGCAGAAAAATTAAATCTAACCTAGGCTAAAAGTTGAAACATCGCTCTGTCTTTTATTTACTTTTTACCTGATTTGAAAATTATTTTTTCTGCCAGCAACTTTTACTTGGACCGACCGTTCAGTAACAGATTGTCATCTTCACAATAATTTACATATTTTTAAATGGTATAATTTAAATTTAAATGCATTTTACCATTCCATTGTTTTCTGTTGACAGCTATGAAGCCTTTATGCAATACCTATCTCAAACTTTTCGATGACAATATTGTTTTATATTTATTATAAAGAAAAAGCGAAAACAGGATGTCTTACTGGTTTTTTTACACCAATCCATGAACACCATTCTGTAATACCGGAATTGTCTTAACCTTTGTGGGGCTTAGCGCCTGTGGACAATGATGGAAACGTCCTACTGCACATTTAAATGTAAATAATATACAATATAATAAACGATATCAGTACATTATACTGATATCTACATTGCCTCATCGGTTAATATCGCCATATTTTTTGTCATGGCCATACTTCATTTGCTATAACGGAAAAATGTGTGGTTGATTAAGTATCAGTTACTTAATAACAGAACAGAACAGAATATTCATTAAGAGAACTTTAAAACAGTTCATCGCTTGGATACAAATTGTCAGATGTCTCTCTCGAGCTGTACTGGTAAAGTTTCAAGTGACTTTTTTACTGAAGTTTTCTTTCCCGAAATTCTCGCGTACACTTTTTATCCCAATGTTATCGCGTTTTTTCCGAAACTTTCACTTACATTCTTCCCCCCCACCCCGTCGAACTTTTCGCGTACACTTTTCTTCCTCCAAAATTTCTGCGTACACCCTTTCCACGAAATTTTTGCGCACACAAGAATTCATCCGCCATTCATATAAACGAAGTTACTGGCCACCTTACCATTATTATTTTTTTTTTCCAGTTTATGTTTTCGAAAAAAATGTCAATAATTGCAAAATTTCGTCTTTTAAAGGGACAGGTAGGAAATAAAAGGAATATTATGCTACAGTAGCTTCCCTGGTGATTGTATTTACTTCTCTCTGCCTAAGAAAATTGACATCTCGCTCGATCTTCGGTCTCGCGCGATATCAAATTTTGTCACGCTGCTCGAATTAAATACAAGCACCAGGAAAGTTACTACAACATAATATTCTGTATACGTGTATATTATCTTCTACTGAAATAGGACAAATTGGAATCGTATAGAGAAACCACCTAAATTTCCTGTATTTTCTGTGTAAGGCTAAAATAGCCATAATTTAATTAAACTCATTTGAAATTCTTAATTCCAAGACTAGGCAAGTGGACCCGTATTCATCAACGATTCTTTGTTCTACTTTTTTGTCTTATTCTAGAATTTAGAAAGTAACACTACTTCTGATTGGCTAAACCGAATTGGCTAAACCATTGGTTCATTACTTCAAAATAAGAAAATACTCGAGAATAAAGCTAAGAATGTTCTTAAGAATGTTGGTGAATATGGGCCTGATTGGCTGAGACAATTTGTTTCAGTCGATCAGATGGCTAGTCTTGAATAGATACAATATCTATAACCTTTGGTATCTAAGAACACAGAAAATGAAGGAAAAGAGACAAATGAGCTATGCTCTGTGAAATTGGTGCTTAATGCACCTACACCGAGTATCGATCCAGGTCAGCATGCGCAGTCCGCATAGGCTGACCTAGGACCAAACTTTTTGTTATTCGTCTATTTTCGGCATGGCAAAGGACTAGTATACGCCATGATTTAGTCGGTTGTTAGACAAAGCGGATTTTTTTTTTGGATCCCAAGTTATGTGATGTCTTGCTTGGTATAATGCATTACCGAGATGCATTAAGCCCACTTTTGCCAGAGCATAGCTCAAATATATTGTAATAACTACAGAGCACGTTATTAGATGCAGCTAGGAGCAGTTCATTACGGAGTATTCCTTCACGTTTCCGATGGCCGCTGGAACACAGGACTTCACGCTGCGATGTTTCTTTTCATTGCAGTCCTAAAACTCTCTCAGTATTTTAAACTATCGTAAAATCACGAAAAACTGTTCGTGTTGTTTCCGGAATCAAACGAATCGAGAACAATACGTCACTTCCTGTACACGAGACAAACACATTTCAGCATTTCCGGTATACATATTAGCGCTGATTTGTCGAAGAACTGTTTCTTAAGGCAAAATGGCAGACTATTAATGAACGCCAAGTTATTGTTAGAAAATGTAATTTACCGTTGCAAATTGATGAAAGAAACTCTGAATTCTTTATCATTTTTGTCAAATGAATGTCCCAATCCCCCTGAGCGCTAATCACAGCTTTGGTTGTTTTTGCGAACAGTGTAGGTCAGGAAAAAAAAAACTACACAAAACTTGCAGTCTGATCTTGATATTTGCTGCCCCATATTGGTACATACATTTATATTTTGACAAACGCTTCTCTAAAACAGCAATTTATGGATTCTTTTGCTCGCTCAACTAAACGCTTCCTTTTTTTATTTATTTATCTGGAAAGAAGATTATTTCTTGAATATAAAGGTTTCTGTGAAAGTTTTGTAAACCTATAAACTAATAAAGAAATTGATTTTAGAACAAAACGGGTTAGAAAAATAAAGCTTAGGTCAATTTCCCCTGAGTTTTCGTATCCATTTTTTAGCTCCTCAAAAACAGAATTAAAAAGATCTCCTTGGGGAATAAAATGTAAGTTTTTTTTTTTCAAACAAATCATCCAGATAAACCAATTACCGCACGGGCTAAATCTAACTCTTTACCAGAAGACAAAACTTTGGTCTTGTCCATATTGCAGGTACTTGCAAACGACAATTTGAATGTTTTTCAAACGATGGGATTTGTCTTTAACCCTTTCGTTGCCATAAGCGAACACGTGGAGCATTTGATGAAGACATAGATCAAGATCAGACTGCAAAGTACGTGTTGTCTTGTTTAGTCAAGCCGATAAGATGAAAATATTTTTTTCTGATTTAAATGGATTTAATGGATTTTCTCAGTCGTCGAAAGAGATCGAGTTTATAGAGCCATGCTCTGTGAAAAAGAGGGGTTTAATGCATATGCAAAAGGTACAGACTCATGTCAGCCTGCGCGGACTGCGCGAGCCGCGCAGGCTGATATAGGTCGAAACATTTTGCTATCTTTAAATTTTCTACATATCAAAGGACCGGTTTACCTCATGATTCAGTCGGTTGTTGAACAAAATGGATTTTCGGAGTTCATAATTATGTAATAATTTGCATGGTACAATGAATCGCGGAGATGCACTAAACCCGTTTTTGCCAAAGCATGGCTCATATACTTGGTTCTGAAAGAGTTAACAGCGTGCGAAAAATTGTATGACAGAGAAAGAATGCTGGTTACCAGTATTTTCGTGTTTTCCAGCTATGTATTCAACAGCTTTGTTTTGGGGTCGTAAAACACAATGGATTGATTGGTAAAAGGTCAATAAGTTATGAGTGAAATCAATTAGTTGAAGAAAATTACATTACTTTTTCTTGAAATGATATGAAAAAAAAAAAAAAAAAAAATGGGGGAAAAAGTCCAATGGCTTGGAAAAAGCTAAGAGATGAAATGCACGTCCGAAATATGTTTCCGGTACCGCTTTGGAATAAAACATAGGAGATGCTTCATAATACTTATACTATTGATCATAAGATCGCCAGTTTATTGCCATCTAGAGTGACCCAGATTCAGATGTGAACGAAAAACTCCATAGTCGCCAAATACTACCCCAAAGAAAGTAATTCATTCAGTTAGATATAGTTATTCTTTTAAATATGTCAATGTTAACATGAACTCCAAAATCTGTACCATTCCATTTTAAAGTACATCTACGTAAAAAGTCATAGACTGAACTTTTTTTTTTTATATTCAAGATGCTTGCTTATGTGTACATTAAGTCAGTGATCATGCAAATCAGACTCATCTTTACTTATCCCAACACAACCTTTGTATCCTCGTGTTTTTCGCGGGTGTTGTAGGTAGCACCTGGCTATAACTTGGTCCAACCGATAAGAAAGTAAAAAAGCATGGAAAGTTATATGAAAGTGATATCTAGAAAGTGTTAAAATGCTAAATTATCAAATTGATGTTTTATGTTTGGCTTTTTCAATCGACCAACAGAATTTTTTCGTGATATTTCCTATCGTGACAATTTAGTAAAGTGCCGGGACCGAACCGGGTCGGACTTTACAACTGGATTGGACGTGGTCAAACCGGATCGGACCCATTAACCGGATTGGACCGGATCGGACTTAATAACTAGATTGGACCCTTTTTCTTCAGTCTTGTGTGGACCAACCAAGTTTTATCTTTACCAAGGCCGCTTATTCTTCATTCGCTGATCTGTCAGAACTTTCAGTGCTTTGATTACTTTACTCCGCCTATTCCGGAAAGATATATCGTCGTTAGGAAAACTGGCTTTGCAAGATGAAATATATCTAAAAATGAATGAAAATTTCGTGTGTTTGTTGCTTTTATTTCTTTTTTAACATAGTAAATAGCTTGGTCGAAGGTCAGAAACAGCGTCATTTTGGAAAGCGGAAGCGGAAACACAGCTTTTTTCTTTATGACCAAGTAAGTAACTGATTTTTTTCCTCTCGAAAGTAATTCGTTTAATTATACTCAAGGTGGATATGTACGTATAGAACGACAAGCTAATGTGTCTGAAAATCCGCGACCCGGGAATTACGGGAGTCATTAGCTGGGGCGAGCTAGACGCTCTCAATTGTTTTTGTTTCTTGCAAGGGAAATAGTCCAAACGGTTTTATGGGCCCACTGACGTCATCTAGAAATGCAGACAATCGTTCTTCCTCTTGCCGCAGCCATTTTTTTTTTCCTCGAAAATATTGTGGCAAAGGAAGAAATCGCACGTTCCTAGTTTTCTTTTTAGCTCGGCTGTTTCGCAGAAAACGTCCATGTATTGTCATGGCCCTAGCGTCGTCGTTGTGCAAAAACTTTGATATTTTCAAAAACTTTGACATTTTATAGTATCTCTGTCATTACCGAAGACATTTATCGCAAACTTGGACAACTTGTTCGCTATCAAAATGGGAACACATACAACAAGGTCAGGTAACAATCAAAATATTTTTGACACAATTATGCTCTTTGTTCGACTTTGAATTTTCACTGAAAATCAAGCAGCTGCAGCCGAGCGTTGGCACCCGCTTGCGGTTCTCTTCTTTTAAATGTTTTCAAAAATATCAACAGAATAAAACCCTAAATCATATGAGCTATGTTCTGTAAAAAGGGGGCTTAATGCATCTGTGAAAATTATCGACCCAGGTCAGCCTGTAAAGTCCCCGCAGGCTGACCCGGGCCGAAACTTTTCGGTATCGGTCAATTTTCTGTATGTCCAAGGACCATTGATTAAAGTCGGCTTCTAAAAAAGGTGACTGTTATGAATCCATGATTATGGGATGTCTTGCTTTGTTCAGTGGACTACGGATAGGCATTAAGCCCCCATTTTGCCAGAGCATGGCTCATGTCTATTACGATGAATAGTTTATCAGGACATTTTCTAAGTCGTCCCTTGCAAACTTGTATCAAAATGTCATTAGATATTGTTTTACAAATAACAATCACGACAGACACATACAACAAATCGACTTTGGGAAACCAAAATACCACCGCATCTCCTTGCAGAGCATTATAGCTGCAAACAGAGGACGATGACCGCCATTCTGATGTTTCTATTTTAGCGGTATCCATATACGATGAATTTCTTTTTACAAAAGGCATTTTAATTTTAAACATACAATTTAAAAGTATGGAAATTATCGTGAAGAAGGTAATCCGTTAATGTAAGGTCGGTCCAAGTGTTAGTCACCGGCAGAAAAATGAATTTTAAAAGTAGGTCATGTCGCTCTAGTATATTCTGTTTACTTATTACTTGGTTATAAAATCCAATTCTCTGCCAGGGACTAACACTTGGAGCGACTGTCCAATAACAGATTGTCATCTTCAAAATATATTTCCATACTTTTAAAAGATATAATTAAATTCAAATGAGCCATGCACTGTGAAAAGGGGGCTCAATGCATCTGCGAAACGTATCGTCACAGGTCAGCCTACGCAATCCGCGCAGGCTGACCTGGGCCGAAACTTTTCGCTATCGGTCAATTTTCTGTATGTCAAAGGATCAGTCTACCTCATGAATCTGTCGTTTGTTAGACAAAATGTTTTTTAAGGATCCCTAATTATGCTATGTCTTCCTTGGTACAATGCATTACGGGGATGCATTAAGTTCCCTTTTGCCAGACTATGGCTCAAATGCATTTTAACACCCACACTGTTTACTTTTGGCCTCTACTAAGACTTTAATATATCTCCGTGATGCATTGCACCAAGAAAGTCATCACATGATTTAGGATCCATAAAATCTAATTTGTCAAACAACCGACTGAAGTATGAGGTAGAATGGTTTTTTGACGTGCAGAAAATTTACCAATAGTAAAGGTTTTGACCCAGGTAAACCTGCGCGGAGGGCTTGGGCTGACATGGGCCGATAGGTTTTGTAGATGCATTAAACCCCCTTTTTCATAGAACATACCTCATATGTATGTAGAGCAATATTCAGGGATATTTCTAATCGCTTGAGGTTTTGCTATTGTATAAATTGCTGACCAATCAAATGACAAGAACACGATCACGAGGGTCAAACCTGATGATGTTATTCGGACAGACATTGATATTTAGCTATTGTCGGCATAGCGACTGTCTGTGCGAAGGGTACTCTTTAGCATATTGTATACTTTCAGAAATATCACAAAACTCTTACGAGCATAGCAGGGGCCGAATAGATACATCTATATTTCTCTCTATGCGAAGGGTACTCTTTAGCATATTGTATACTTTCAGAAATATCACAAAACTCTTACGAGCATAGCAGGGGCCGAATAGATACATCTATATTTCTCTCTATGCGAAGGGTACTCTTTAGCATATTGTATACTTCCAGAAATATCACAAAACTCTTACGAGCATAGCAGGGGCCGAATAGATACATCTATATTTCTCTCTGTTTCAAAACAACTCAAAGTTCACAAGTACATGTCTCTACAAGAACTACAGATTACGACTACTAACATCGTTTCTCCGTACGACCAGGAATGGTACAAAGATGTATACAATCAATGAATCCAATGAGACAAGCCATGCAATGGACTTAATGGGGAATACTTTGAGAGGCAATGAGCTCCTCTAAAACACGACGTTCATCGCCCCGAAGATAACGACATCGTTGACGTCGTGTAAACCCGGTTGACGTACCCCGGGCTCATGGTAATGACTCTCTGTGAGAGCCTATAACTTCGCACAAAATCATTGGAACCAAACCAAACTCTGTGATAGGATTGCAAAATGATGTATAAAACAGATTGATATAATTTCTATCACCATTTCATTTATAGCATTGTAAAGTTGTTAAGAAAGTCTACGTTATTTCTGAAAATCCCGCTCACAAAGCACAGCACGGGCCCGATGAATACATTATTTATTTAGTTGTCCGGTAAGGTGGCAGGCCACTTGGAAACTTGTTCACGGTTGTGGGAAGCCGAAGGCGAAGTGGCAACATAAATCCCCGCAGCCGTGAACAAGTTTCCAGGTGCCCTGTCGCCTGACCCAACAACGAATTTATTATACTGCCAAGTTTTACCATTTCAACGTGTATTCAAGTGAAATTTCCGTTTCATTGTCTCATGAATCGAGTACTCTAACAAAATCGAATTCTCCTTCTGAGTGCCCAAAAAATGGCGTCACTGGAAACTGTGTACCACGTGCATTTCAGTGTATGAAGTAACATGGATTTAAACTACTTCGAGGTGTGTAAACTATTCATTTTATGATTTGCTGGCAAAAGAAAACGATCATTAGTCGCTTTTTCTTTTAGTTACTTCTGACACTTCACTGATTGTTTACATGCTCTTTTTAACCCTGTGTACATGCATTTGTATTTGGAAATGACAACAACTGATAATATATTTTAGAACTACTTTCATTTATTTTCAAAAATAATCCATTCTTTCCTATTTAATGATAACCTTCAAGGCAAATAAATAATGTCAAGGCGTGGAAATAAGTGATATCAAGGCATATTTGTCTCGTGGGCGACTCCCTACGATTCGATGCCGCCAGCTTGGATTTTGCGTTAAAGTGTTTTATTAGTGTATACGGGGCTCCTGACGGGGAAACTGTGCTGTTCCCTGGGAGCTGCTAATGGACATTAATATATATTCGGTGCATATTATCCAATCAGATCGCGTGAAAATTCTTTGCTGTATAATAACAACTTTTCTACGTGCTCTTCTTAATTTAAAATCTGGTTGACCTAGATATAATCAAGACAGCCAATCAGACGGCTACAATTGCAATTTAGAGATAGAATTGAATATCAAACTGTTGGTTAATACGGCATCAGGAGTAGAATTTTAAGATATGGAAAACGACTTTTTTTCTATAACAAGATGGCAACTTTGTGTGAAACTGAGCAATGTTTCTTTTCGAACAATGTTTTACAACTCTGTCGTCGGCAAGGGCACAAAAGTAGTACATGTATTTTCTAACAGAAAAAAAGTTCAACAATAGCCATGACATCAAAGTAGCTAATTGACTATAAAAACAAACCTTTCAATAGGGTGTATGAGCTTTGAAAATAAACTTGTACAATACGAATGATCAACATCGCCCGCACATGGATTCCTGTTGAAACATAGCAAAAAAAGAAACTCCTCGTTTCGAACTATTTCTCTCTTTTTTTTTTAAGGTGTTTTAAAAGGTGGTCTCCGTGGTCGTGAGGTAAGGCATCGGCCACACAACCATAAGGTTCCGAGTTTGATTCCTGGGAGCGCGTGTCAACTTTGGGACCGTTCTTTGCCCAACACATTCGGCGCGAGTACCGGTGTGGTTTGCAGGAGGCAGAATCGAGAGAGATTAGTATAAGTTTCAAGAACTTGTTTCTCAATCAATGTAAACTTAATATGTTTAAACTAAAGGTTAAACATCTATAGCAAGACGGAAAAAACTCTTCTGCATGCAGTAAAGAGCAAAAGTTGTACTGACAAAAGTTATATTGAGCTGTGCTCTAGGGAGAGGTTGTTTCATCCATCTCCGAGAGGCATGATACCAAGCAAGTCATCACATAATTGTAGATTCATAAAGTCCATTATGTCTAACAACCGATTTAATCGTGAGGTAGAATGGTCCTTGGACATTCAGAAAATTTATAAATGGCAAAAAATTTCAACCCATGTCAGCCTGCGCGGACTGCGCAGGCTGACATGGGTCGATATTTGTTTGCAGATGCATTAGACCCCTTTTTACAGAGCATGACTTATGTTATATTTGAACTTTCAAAACAAGACGTAAAACAATTATTGCAATACAGTCTGGGGCAAAAATGTAAAACGGTTGGCAATTTTTGTCACCAGACGACAAAAAAGCCCTCATTTTGTGTACTTCTGTAATAAAGCCGCCATTACATCGTCTGCAAATCGCTCTGAGACTATTACCTTGTTCCCCAAAGTTAACTGACGGGGGAAATTTCCAAACAGATTAACCTGTGGTTGAAACAAAACAATGATCAATATTTACAAATTATATCCCAGAATTGTCAAAATTATGGAGGTGCTTTTCTTTCCCGAATACAGTTCAATCTATCAAACTGTCTGAAAAAGTCGGGACGCAAAACTCATTAGTTCATTTTTCGTATGGTGTTCACACCAATAGAGGGATATAATTCGATTAAACCGGGGTTCCTAGACGCTCTTTCAACGCCATCTAAGCGCCAGAAGACATTGTTCGCCTTTTGTAGAGGAAGGCTCATTCCCAAACGTGTGGGCTAAACAGTTTATAAATTCTGCACAATTCAATTACAGGGGTTACGGATTAACGCCCGTGACATACCGCCATAATGAAACAATAATCGGCGTCATAGAGGAGGTGTTAAACCTTAATAAACTTTGCTATAGATAATTAAATCCAAGACGATTAATATTTTGCTGTTATGGTAATATATGACAATCTTGAGACTTATTTCTAACACGTTTAGATATCAGATGGAGACAAAATCGGCATCAGAAATTATCTAAAAGATTTTCTTTCTTTTTTTTTCTCATGCACCCGAGGACAATGAATCTAGTGCTTATTCATCTTTCACCCTTTACCACGCAACAAAATTGTAGACTTGTCCAAAATGAAAGCATTTATAGGCGACAAAGTAAATGTGACTAAAAAATGGAATTTGTATTTTGAAGGATATAAAACATTGTGGGAAAAGGAGGAAATGCTGGTTACCAGTATTTTCTCCTTTCCAAATTTTTTTTAAAAGCTTTCCTCCTAAGGGTCGTTTAAACTTGGGATTTTGTGGGTTAATGTCGAAGCGAAGAAAGAACATCCCGATGCCTTTGTTTTCTGTTTTGGAAGTGTGACCTGACAAAGTACATGCGCTGTTCAAGCTATTTCAGAGTTTTTCTTTTTTGAAAATATTTTAAATTAACCCTTTCCTATAGTAAACAACAATTTGTTGGAGCTTTCAAACCGAATGTAACTGCAAGACGACAAATACGGTATTGTTTCAAATGAACTGCAGATCTTTTTCTTTTAATGAGTTGTGGAAAAAAAATTGTAAACAAAAATTCAACGTTGAAAAATAAGTTAAAAGGTACTTGGTCTATTTCCGGTTTTTTTTTTTGTTTTTTTTTTTCAAAACTGAGATAGGAGCATTAGCCATGCCTTACCTTAAAGTGGCACTTAACCAGATTTCGTTTCGCAAATGTTCTAAAAAATCTTACGAAAGACGGCTATATACAGTGCAAAGACAGCTTTAGAATTAAAACATAGATAGAGCACCATATAAAAAAACACAAGGAATTGGCGAAATTTTTATATTTTTATTGTAAAAGTTCTTATGCCATTAGTAATGATATAATAGTTATTGCATATTACGGGATGAATAAATCTTAAACACAGATTAAGCACAGTTGGCTCGATGGCAATTTTCGATCATTTTTCAGGGCAGACAGTCACGTCCATATGATTTATCTTTCATTAACTGTCTACTACCCCCCCCCCCCCCCCTCCAAAAAAAAAAGCAGTCAAACACTGGTTTAAAGCCCCTTTAATACACGGAAAACTATACTTGATCCCTATATTGCAAACTTGCAAAAATAAAGGACGTCAATCGACCTTCAATGACATACGCATCAAGGGATTGTACCACTGTTGACGTTTTGTCCATTGTCGTCCTTTAGAAACAAATTTTTCGCACGGATAGACAAGCTGATACTTGTTAATGCAGTTAACTCTTTACCGCAGAACGCCGCCTTTTAACGACCCTGGGAAAGAAGCCTTTTGAAAACATTGTGGGAAAAGGAGAAAATGCTGGTAAGTAGCATTTTCTCCTCTTCCCACAATTTTTTTTTTTTCTACCCTATCAATGAAATAATGCAACATTTGAGCCACGTTGAAATTGTCGTCTGCAAATGCTTTCAATTTAGACAAAGCTAAATTTTTGTCGTCTGGTAAAGGGTTAAACGTTGATAATATGAACGTGATTGTGTCCGAGGAAACGCTACAGCTCCAATAATTAGTACACTTGATTTGCTGTACAGTTAACATTTAACCTGAGTATGTTTTGTTTAATCCTTTACCACACAATCCGGTGATTTAAAGATCCTAAAGAGGAACGCTTTTGAAAACATCGTGAGTAAACCAGCATTTCTCCTTTTTCCAGAATGTTTTCTGCCCTATCAAAGACGAATTCCAAAATTTGAGTCACATCTCATTTGTCGTCTGCAAATGCTTTCAAATTGGACAAGTGTAAAATTTCATCCTCTGGTAAAGGATTGGAATTTAAATGTAACGCCTATGACGTATACGAGTATGTGCGTTATGCAAGTGCGTTGTATTGAAAAAGTGGGATGGGCTCGAAGATGCTTTATGTTGTTTTAAAACATAAAGTTACTTAATTGTTAAACCTTAAAAGGGCAACACTCACAACTTGAGTTGATTTTACACAAAAATTAAACCAAGAGATGAAACAAACTGCACGAGACATTCAGTCCAATCTTAGATCTACATTTCCACTATTTTGTTGAATATACTGGCAAAATACTTATTGCATTTTTTTTTTCTGATGGATAAAATGTTTTTTTTTTTTCTCTTTGTTTCTTATTAAAAACTTGTGACCCCCGGAATGGAGCCAATTTTGACCCCAGGGCCATAATTTGAAGACCCTTTGTATAAGTCTATTTGATGAATCCTCATGCCAAGTTTGGTAGCCTAAGGCCTTATGGTTTAGAAACGCTAGGAAGTTTTCACTACATAGACCCATGTAAAAATAATAAGCCCTGGGGCTATTATTTTGACTCTAGGGCTATAATTTGAAGAATCTTGGTAGAGGTCCATTAGATAAAGCTACATATTAAATTTGGTAGTTCTAGGCCTAATGGTTTTGGACAGGAAGATTTTCAAATACTTTCAAAGATTTTCAACATTTTTCAGTTTCGTTGCAGTGACAAACAAAGTTTTTACAGGAATTCTGAAAAGGACTATGGCAGGATCATTTCTGTCATGCTTGGTCAAAATTGGATGGGTAGTTTCAGAGAAGATGTCTGAAACAAAAGTTAAGGCACGCAAGCGCGGAGAGACGCGCGTGTGACAGACACAAAGCAATGACGTATGCTCGTTGGCCTTCGGCCAGTGGAGCTAAAAAGGACTATTTGCCTTCTCGTTCGGATAAAGCTTTCAGAAACTGTTTACCTCTTTACCAGATTACCATATTCTAGACTTGTCAAAATTCGAAGCAGTCTAGACAAACTGACGACAGAGTAAATGGAATTCATATGACTCGAATGCTGGAGGTCCGTCTTTCTGCCTTTGAAAAAGCAGGAAAATATTGTTGGAAAATGCAAAAATGCTTCTTCCTGGAGGTCGTTGAAACAAGATATTGTTTGTCAAAGTAATTATGTTACATGTAAGATACTGAAGGTTGGAAAAGTAATGTGCCATGCTATGGTAAAAAAAGGGCTTAATGCATCTCCGTGATGCATAATACCATGCAAGACATCACATAATTATGGATCCATAAAATTCATGTCTTCTAACAACTAACTGAATCATGTGGTAGACTGCTCCTTGGGCATGCAGAAAATAGACAAATAGCAAAAATTCGGCCCAGGCCAGCCTGCGCGGACTGCGGTGGCTGACCTGGGTCGATACTTTTTGCAGATGCATTAAGTTCCCTTTTCAAAGAGTATGGCTCTAATGTTTAGTGACATTTTGTTGCCTTCAAGCACATAGAGGTTGTACTATTTCTTGACCTAAATGCGTTATGCAGTGACGAAGTTCTGACGCATGCGTATCTAAGCACGTTACCTTTTCAAGACGGACGGCCTAACCTTCTTTTAGCGAAAAAAATAAAATTTAAAGACCGATTTTTTTTTTGCCAAAGGAGAAAATTCTCCCGACGATATAACGAGCAATTTCTCCTTTTGTCACATTTTTTTTCCACTTGAATTCTTGCAAAAAAAAAAAGTTCATATTTCCTTATTTTACAATGAAGTTTATCCCTTGACCACACAATCCCAAATTTTAACGTCCCTTAGACCCTTAAAGAAACTTTTTGAAAACATTGTGGGAAGAGGAGAAAATGCTGATAACCAGCATTTTCTCCTTTACCCACAGTGTTTTCTATTCTTCCGAAGCCAAATCACAAATTTGGACAAGTCTAAATTTTGTTTCGTTTGGTAAAGAGTTATAAGTCGTTTGCTGCAAATTTGATTAGGACGTAATGTGTGTTATCACAGTCATTTCACCTGATGACGACTGCTTACGTTACTGCAATAGATCACGTCAAAGGTAAACGGATTTATTAAACTGAAGGAGTTGCTTTATTTTTTTATTTTATTTTATTTATTTATTTTTATTTTTTTATTTTTTATTTATTTATTTATTTATTTTTTTATTTATTTATTTTTTCTATTTATTATTATTTTTCCCATTTATTTATTGACATAAATGACATAATATATGTCTTTGGCCATTTATAACTGAAAAAGAAAGAAATATGGCGAAGACATGTAGATAAATACAAACAATAGTGCATATTAAACAAATTCTAAGTGTCCCAAGACTGACACTGGAGTTTTGTAGAACATTTTCACGAATTTTGTAAGAATTCATAATATAATTACACAAATTTACTAAAATTCTTTTGTTGTTTGTGGACATAATGTATTTGAATCTAAAGTTACTTGGATTTAATATATTTTTAAAATATTTTAATTCTGAGAGCTGAGTATTTCGCACAACATAAAAGAAAGTGATATTCGTTTTCAATACATCCACTGTTACAAATTTTACAAAATCTCTCCTCTCCTGGCTTATTTACAATACGACCAGCTTCAGTTTCTAGCTTATGTGAACTTAGTCTAAAAGCAGCAAATGTTTGAATAAATTTTATGTTTTGAAGATTTTCTAAATAAAACTCAAAGCAAAAATCTGTTTGAAATTTACATGGATAATTTTGGCATGTTATTGATTACTTCCGTCCAGTTCTGAATAAACTGATCTCGTAATCTTTCCTTGAATATTGAGTAATAGTTAAGTTGATTATCAAAAGCGATTATATATGGCCCGCAATATGGGAAATAATACCTTCGGACATTTGCATAAAGTGTCGTCTCGGATTAGCCTGCGCAGTCCGCGCAGGCTAATCAGGGACGGCACTTTACGACTACATAAGATTTTTTCATACAGTAGACTTTGTCCATTAACTTTTTGTCAATCAATCGCTGGTTTTTATGACCCTGAGGCAGATGCCTTTTGAGAGCATTGTGGGAAAGGGAGGAGAGGATGGCAACCGTTTTCTCCCTTTCCCTACAATGTTGGTAAATCAACTGGAACTAAATTTCAATTTTCGAGAAATGTTTATTTTGTTGTCTACAAGTGCTTTCAAATTGGACCAGTCTACAATTTTTGTCGTTTGCTACGTGTTTAACCCATTACCACACAATCCCTACTTTTGGCGACCTTGATAAAGAAGCCTGTAGAGGACATTGTGAGAAAAGGAGAAAATGCTGGTAACCAGCGTTTTCTCTTTCCCATAACGTTTTTTCTACTGTTCCCAAATTAAATTTCAATAAATTTCAATTTTTTATTCACATTTGGACTCGTCCAAAATATTGTCGTTTGGTAAAGAGTTAAATATTTGCCTATACTGCCATGCAGGCTTTCCCGATCGGACTTTACATTCATGCATGCATTAATTGACCATGTGAACAGTTATATTTGTTGTTTGAATATTATCATTTCCTCTTCCTGTACTTTGTTGTACAAGAGAAGTATAATAAAGTTATTTGTTGTATAGTAGAAAATCGAATAAAAACGGGAAGTGTCGTCTCGGATTAGTCACAGACTACACAGGCTGATCTGGGAGGGCACACTTTTACGCGTATGTCCGAAGGCCCCTTTTCGTGTGTTGCACGCCATATAATATAAGTAAGCCCTAAACGGTCAATGATATTATTAATTAGGCCTGACCAAGAAGTTTGATATATTCTGTTACATTGCCTATTGTACGTTTCATATAACAGAGTTATTTCTGCTCATGATTTTACACCAAAACTTAAGAGGTCGTTGTTTACAAATCAAATAGGGGTAGTCTCCCGAACTGCATAGGTTGGTGTTTGATGTTTCATACCAAGAATATACTTAAGAAATTTCATATGTAATTTATCAACATTTCTAAACTAGTAGAGACCCCAAATTTCTGCACCATAAAGCAAAAAAGGTAAACCATAGAATCGAAAAGTGCAAGTTTGTTTTTTTATATCTAATGAGACTTTATCAAAAACTAGGAGTAGACCATGATAAGCTTATATTACTTGCTCATGTAAACACCGCACAGCAAGTTGAAAAGTACCCGTGTATGAGAACTTAATACCCAAGTATGTAAAACTGTCAACAATTTCAACTACTTCTTCATTTATGCAAAAGTTAATATTAAACAAAGACTTGCGTTTTTCAAAAATACAATTTTTTGTCTTATTAATATTGATTTCCAGTTCCCATAACTCTGAATATTTAACAATACTATCAATTTAAGCCTGTAAACTGACTTGATTTGTCGTAAAAACAACTACATTATCAGCAAATAAGATCAGATATTTCAAAAGTAGCTCCAAACCTGAGTCTTTGTAAGAATCAAAATCAAGTTTTTCTGCATTATCGTTAATGAAAAGAATAAAAAGTAAGGGTGACAAAGGCTCTCCTTGTTTCAATCCAATTGTAATATCAAAAAAAGTCAGATAATTCAGACTTATTAAACAGTTTAACACATGCTTGAACTTTGTTATAAATACATTTGATGATATTAACCATTTTGGTGCTAATACCCAATTGTAAAAGTTTAAACATCAGCGCATCTAGATAACGGTGTCAAAAGCCCGTTTATAGTCAATAAAAATACACCAAAGCTTACGATTTTTAGATAAATTTTTTTTAATAATACATGTAGAATGTAGGATAAAAATTGCGTCAATGGTAGAATGTCCAGCACGAAATCCAAATTGGGTATCTGTGAACAAGGGCTGGTTTTCACACCAAGTGTTAATAATAATATTAATATTATATTTATATTTATTATTGTTATTGTTGTTACTATTATTTAAGTGCCTAATATAAAAACTCAACGGATGGATAATTGCAGGAGTTGCTTTACTCGTAATTATCATTGTTGTTGTTGTTGTTGTTGTTTAAGTGCCTCATATAAAAATTCAACAGATGGATAATTGTAGGAGTTGCTTTTATTATTATTATTATTATTATTACAGTGCCAAATACAAAAACTCAACCTTTTTCGACGGCTGAAAATATAGTCCATTGAAACTCGTAAAGATTTTGTTTTATTAAAGTAGTCTTGATTAAACCAAAGGATGGTATAGATCCAATATCAGACTGCACTTTCTGTGAAGTCTGATCTTCATCTATGCCGTGTGCATGGCTTAGAGCTGAATTCGTCTATGAGGTTGAAAGAGTTGGTATAGGGCAACAAGCATGTTGTTCATTACGGATTGTTCTTTACTGTCTCTGCTATCGAACTCTGTATCAGTATCGTCATCTTGTTACAAACTTCTTTTCCCTCTATCAGGTACACCAGGGCTCCGTTGGTTTACTCAAAATATTTGGGGTTATATATACATTTATTATATACATGTATTATTTGGTATGTGGCTTTATTTTGTGGACCTCTACCAGGATTAAAGTAATTATTGCTCTGTGGTAAAAAATAGCCCCACCAGTGGGTCAAAACTTTCACATGGGCTTTTACAGAGAAAACTTTAAAAGTCTTTTTGTTCGCAAGCATTTGACCTAGAATTGTAATGTTTGGTATGTATGGCTTGTGAGTATCAGCCAGTGGGGCGATACAGGGCCATCATGGTCATCTTGTTGTTGATTCCAGAGGGTTGTACTATTCAAAGTCTCCTTATCCAGTAGGTTTTACTTCCTTTTCATGTTCCTTAAAGAGCGCTTACCGTTATGCACTTTAGTGATACTTGTTTTTAGCGTTGATGCTTGCCGACCAAAACTTTTTACGCAAATTTCGTGCATACGCAGTTTATTGAAAGGCAGCTCGGCAGAAAACTTGACAGAATTTAGTTCCCGATTTCCTTTTTAGCGATGTGAAACTTTTTTTTCACAATGGCAAAACCATAATTGGTGTCCTTTGGGTACGAACTGGATTGTTATTGAAGTAAGAAAAGCTCACAAAAATACAAGATGGGTTGCGATCATATCGCGATATGAGCTAGCTAGAGGGCAAATGAATTTGCTGGTTTGTTTTGTGTTTATTTATCGTCACCATATGGGCGACCCCCGAAGACGGTTGTCAATCATTTCAGCAAGGGAGAGGGTAAGATACAGGACGAAAACTATCCTAAAAATCACGTTGTTTAGCACCTCAAGTTATGACTTTCTCTCTTTATTTTTTTACTTTAAATAAATTCGAATCACGAACAACTGGAATTTGTTTTGGACGTCAAGTTTTAGCGATATGTTTAGGTCCCAGACTTGATGGTGGCTGCAGGATTCTGAATCTTAACTCTTCATTTCTGACTTAATTATATACATGTACAGAATCATTCATGTTTGTCTGTCTGGCTTATTTTCACTAACTTATTCTTCACCCGTTGTTTCGTGAAGTCACTGTATCTTCTTTTTATTTCATTTGTGCACGATACTAGCTGGCCTATTACCATGCAACGCTTAAAATGCAGAGAAAACTTTAAATGGGCCATGCTCTCTGCAAAGACGGTGTAATGCATCTGCAAAAAGTATAAACCAGGGTCAGCCTGCGCAGGCTTACCTTGGCCGAAACTTTTCACTATTGGTCAATTTTCTGTATGTCAGAGGACCTCTACTTTATAATATAGTCAATTGTCAGACATAACGGATCCTTAATTACGCTATAAATTACTTGTTACTTTGACTGTTTTCCAAAAGACAGAATTATAGACTTGACCAAAATGAAAGCATTTCCAGATGACTAAACAAATTATATGGTCAAAAGGATGGACTTTTTCTCTGAAAATGCAGAACACATTGTTGGAAAATGAGAAAAGACTTGCTACCAGCATTTTTTCGTCCTCCCACATGATTTCAGAGCCTCTCTTGTTCAGGGTTGTTAAAAGTCGGTATTGTGTGGTAAAGGATTAACTATTTTTCGGCGTAGCTGAATGTGCTGGCTTTTGACCCGCTTTTTGGTACTGATAAAAAATGAATATACAGAAATTTATGACTGGTCAAATATGTAGGGCCCCTGCGGTCTAAAATGTAGACATGTTTTTTTTTTCTAAGAGCCGTTGCCTGTTTGCTGGCAAATTTACGCCGTCTATCCCTTTTAGAGATAGTCCTTGTTACTCTAGCACATGAAGTTGGTTCAGAGCACATTTGTTCTTTTGCAGAGGGCTAAATAGGAAGAGATCACTCCGTATGGACTATAATCAGGAGTTTGTCCTTTATTCACAATTTTGTCTACCTTTTCAGAAGACAAATCTCATGTGGACAACATCTAAATTGTCGTCTCCAAATGTTTTCAATTTTTACAAATCTGAAGTTTTATCGTCCGGTAAGAAGGTAATAGGAACCCTTTGTCGCACAAGGCTGACTTTTAACGACCGTGGGAAAGAAGGCTTTTGAAAACATTGTTGGAAAAGGAGAAAATGCTAGTAACCAACATTTTCTACTTTTCCAACAATATTTTCTACCCTATGACAGACAAAATTTTATGTTATGAGTAACATTTAATTTGTCGTCTGCAAATGCTTTCATTTTGGACAAGGCTAAAATTTTGTCGTCTGGTAAAGAGTTATAAGTTTACAAGATGATGGCAACACAAAGAGCACCCAGCCCGAAAAAAAAACCTCTTCCTCTAATTGCCGTGAGAATTTAACGATATGACATGCTTGATTAAATCATTCACCATTAACTAGCTATGTTTTGTTTTTAAAGGCGTTAGTTCCTCATTAATTAATAAACAGAGGTGTTTATGTCGACATCGCTCGAATTTTCGTCCAGATAAACAATTAAACCATTCCAGTCACGTGAGAAAAAATGTTTATCCGATTACCGGCTCATTTTGACATGCGCAGTTCATTTGATCATGGTCGCTTAAACGTTTGCATACAGGAGTTTCGTTAAATGATTAATCATACTATTTCACTTAATCTTTTTTTTCTAAATGATGGTTATAAAACGTAAATTTAGCCCCAAACATAGAAACAATGCGTTTTGTCAGCGATTCAAAGGAATAGTCGATTAATTATTCAGGGATCAATTTGAATAAACTCCTTTTATTCAAAGGGTGGATCGTTAAATTTGTTTCACAAAAGTACTTAAACCAATTGATAAACCATTTATGTGGTTTTTACAACATCTTCACTGACAATATAGGCTTCAACTTGTCCAACATGAATCATCGACTAACATGGTAGGTTATTGTTAACGCTTTACCTGACGACACCATTTTAAAGTGGTCCAAACTGAGAGCATATGCAGGCGACATATTCCTAGCATTTTCTCTTTTTCCCACGATGTTTTCATGAGTTCCTTTCCTTTGGGTCATCATATATCTGATTTGTGTGGTAAAAGGTTAACTTGTCGTCTGCATGTGCTTTCAAAATAAAATGAAACCGTCTTAAATTTTGTCATCTGGAAGAGAAAAAAGCAAGGCAACTTCAGACCCATTCAAGTTTTTATTAATTACAAATAAGACAAATATTTAATTTAAAAAAAAATAGTGTTTTTCAATTATATATGTTTTCTCTTAAAGTTTTGCCACAGTATCTTTCAAAGATGTTCCACTGCAGGGTCGTAAAAGACGTATTTTGTGAGGTGAAAGGTTAACTCATGTCCGCATGGGGTAATGCTGAATCAACCAAAGACTGGTAAAACAGACATGGCGTTAACCACATTTTGGAGAAAACGTCCATGAACTAGCATGTTGCATTAAAATGAGCCATGCTCTGGCAACGGGAGTTTGATGCATTTCTGTGATGCATGATACCAAGCAAGTCATCACATAATTTCGGATCCATGGAATCTCTTTTGTATAACAACTGACCGAATCATGAGGTATACTGGCCCTTTGACAAGCAGAAAATTGACTAATAGCAAAAAGTTTCGAATCAGGTCAGCCTGCGCAGTCCGCGAAGGCTGACCTGGGTCTATTCTTTTTGCAGATGCCTTAAGTCCCATTTTCACAGAACATGACTCAAAGTACTGTTGGAGGAAGCATATCAGGACAATTCCGCTCTTTTACTGCCAATAGCGATTCATCCAGCTGCTGCTGGCGGCACAATTCGAGATCAGACACCACAAAACGTGCAGTCAGATTTTCTGTCTATATCACCCGTTTATTTAATAAGGCCTATAAGATACAGAGCTAAAGGATCTGGCATGAGTTGGTGTTTGAGATAAACCTTATTAAACGAGTCTACAAAAAAGGTTACTAAACGAGCCTTTGGCGAGCCTAATAACACTTTTTGTGAACAAGTTAAATAAATGTTTACCTCAAAAGCCAACGAATGTCAGATTTATTTTATCACATAATAGTATAACAAAGAACTATGATCTAAAATGTTTTAAAACATAAACATACATATATAATGTGTAATGAAATTTACATGTAGCCTATTCGCTTCTTTGAGAGGTACGTTACGAACGAAAAATAGTTCCAAAGAGACTTGCATATAATGACTTTGTTTTGAACCTAAAAGTGATTGAATTCCCAACTTTATCATGATTACCAATTTTGACCGTTAGTTTCAGACAGAAATCTAGGTCAGCAAATCTTTTAGAAATGAGTTGTATGATTACAGAGTGTGGATCGAATACGGCACTATTTTCTTATCTCAAACGTTTGTAAGACAAGAAAATTTGTAAAGGCTGTATTACATTGAAAACAAGGGGAGCTATGTGAAAAAATCTTTCTGAGTGTTAGTGGAGTGAATTGAACTTATATATTTGGCGCTAAAAAACATTTAACCCACTGTATACCGTTTTAACAGTATGTCTTGGTAGAGGTGGAGTTGTGTTACAAAGAGGGCAAATTGTAGAGTAGCCATTCGATTGTGAGAATTTATTTTCATCAATAGCTGTGGTTACTCATATTAGGCACAATAGTAATATTTTTTGTAATATAAACACGACTTCAAAACTTTCTCATTAAATTAATTAAAGGCCATCGTTCAATAGTAATAGAGAATAATAATTGTTATCCGTGAATAGAGTCTGCTGTTCAAGAATAACTTACAAATTAATCACCCGACTGACAGTCGCGGTGAAAAATCCATTACTTGTTTATACAAAAATCACTTTAATCGAAAATAGTATCCATTAGAATCGGAATAGTTCCTTTTCGGTACATTCCTTTGTTCGGTTCGTTAAACACACCACACTGTCTGCGCAGAACAACTCGTAAAAACACTTCAATATTTGTTGTCTATAGAAAGGGGTCAATTCGGTTTCAATTAGTTAGTTTTTATCCATTTAATTTTGTCAAAATTATAAAAGAGAGTAAATGCGTTGAATATAATAACACTGTTTTTCAACAACATTTTTTTTTCTCTCGAATAATGAATACAAAAAAAATAAGAGAGAGAAAAATTGACGAGTTGAAAGCTTCTATTTAGTCGTACTCGAATGGATGACAAAAAAATCGGGTATTTGTCGACGCTTAGCTCGCCCGGCAATAAACAGACAAATTCGGTAAGTAACGAAGACCTAAATATTGCGATATGAAAAAATATGATGAGAATAACGTTAAAGAAAAATTGGACATTGTAGATCCAAGATCAGACTGCACGTTCCGTGCTGTCTGATCTTGGCTCTACAATGTCCGCAAAAGCCTGTAAAATCGCCCATTGCGCCAAAAAAGGGTTCATTAAAAGGTCGGCAGAAACTTGTATTTAGTTGCTTTTAAATTGATCCGCGTACCGCCGTGTGAGGCGAACTTGTTATACAACATATCTGATCATTTTGAGTTTATAATTCTAGGTGTATGTAAACATTGGCGTATGAATACATAAATGGTCTTCTAACCGGGGGTGAACAATGCACACCCAACTTGTAATGGATATATAGTCATTCTCGATAGATTTAAAAGGTCACCCACGAGGATTTTTTTTTTTTTCTCGTTTGTACTACTGTACATGTAGGGCGATTTGAGTTTGTATTGGAGTTTAACGCCATTTTAACAGCTCAGGTCATATCATGGCTGTCATTGACGCACCCATGTGTTTCCTGGTTTTCACACACCAGTACTGATACAACATTTTTTTTTTCCAAAGCAACTGACTACTTTTCTCACATCACTGTCGTCGTTTCCGGTTTTTAATGAGCACAAATTCCTTGAGGTTCTCTGTCCCTTGTACCATATTTATTGGTAATTTATCTCTGTTTACACAGTTGACCAAAGTCTGAGCCATTCTACACACATTCGAGTTTTAACAGCGTTTTTTTTTTTTTCTCTGGCTGTACGGATGTATCTTTAAATCCATTATGTCTTAACTAAAACCTGTGCTGTTGGTACCTATTCAAATTGTTACACCAAGAGAATTTTGATGGATACAAGCAACATAGATTTAAGTGAATAAATTAAAGTTTTTACAATACATGTATTTAAAGAAAAACTCCGCCCCTTTTCGTGCGTAGCTAAGAGTACAAAGATAGACGTGTTACTATCCTATGAAGCAGGAAGTCGTAGATCCGGGTACGTATTTACCAACCATTCTTAAAGATAGTCTTATGCTGGAAGAATTTTCTAAACTTGAAAGTAACAGAACTTCTGATTGGCTAAACCGAATGGTTTAGCATTCGGTTTAGCCAATCAGAACTTATGTTACTTTAAAATCTAGAAAATTCTTGAGAATTAGACACAGAATATTCTCAAGAATGGTTGGTGAATACGGACCCCGATAATCTTACCATTGTTTGCTAACTTTAAGTTCTAGTCCTGGCTTGACATTTTGGTCGGCTCCAAGTAAACTTTAAACTCGATCTCTGTTTTAATGCGATAATGCTTGTATGAAACAATTGCCTCCTGTTCTCACATTCTTGTTAGATCGACAGAAACTTGTATTTAGTTGCTTTTAAATTGATCCGTGTGTCTTACAAAATCGTTTTCGTGCCAGAAAAGTTGGGCGCCTTTTCCTTTACAGAGGTGGATACCAAGCACATGACCATTGGGTTCAATGTTCAACTCTTTACCAGATGACAAAATCTTAGACTTGTCCAAATTGGAAGTATTTGCAGAGGAAAAAAATAAATGTTGCTAAAATGATGATTTTTCTTTTTACTGTGACAAGGTAGAAAACGTTGTGGGAAAAGGAGAAAATGCTGGTTACCAGCATTTTCTCCTTTTCCCATAATGTTTCTAAAAGTCTTTTCTGTCAGGGTCGTTAAAACTCGTGATTGTGTGCTAGAGAATTAATTTGGTTCTCTAATTTCGAATGAAAAAAACAAACTCCGAAAATCCTGCCTTAACAGGACCTACAAAACAACTACTGATTACAGTTTCTGTCGTTAAAAAATCAAATTTCAATTTGATTCGTGATTTATCAAAAATAAAATGTCAAGTTTTCACAAATAGTTTAACTCAAGTAGGACAAATTAACGGTATTTATTTTAATGAAAAGTGACATCAAGTTTTCCTTCGTGATAGCAAATAGGTTTATTTAAACATTTTTATACTGTGATATAAACATCGAAAGCTATCAGTCATTCTATCCGATTTTAGTATTCTCTGGTCTGATCTCATGCGTAAAGTTCAAGAAATTGTATTATAACATTGGGTCTATTTTTTCTGTTTGTATTGAAGTTTAACACCGTTCTAATAGTTTAGGTCATATAGCGGCGGTCAGTGCACCTATGGATGTATTTCCTGGCTTTCTCGCAGTACTGACACAACTTTCCAAGCCACTGACAACTTTTCTCGGGTTATGCATCAGATTTGAGAGGCAAAAATCGCCGAAAAGAAAGTTTGCCTCAACCGGGTATTGAAACCGCTACCACCAGGTCATTTGTCAGATACGCTAACTACTGAGCTACCCGCCCATTTTTTTCCAAGGAGAGTAGTTTGAGTAGATTCGAATTTGATGTAAAATTGTGTGCGTTTTACCCTTAATCTGCTAAGCGCGACCCAAGGACCGTTTGCAGACAGCGTGGATCAAGATCAGACTGCACAGAATGTGTCCAATAAGGGGATACTTTTCCCACTAAAAAAAGCTCTTGAAAAGGCAATATTTCGGTTTTTACTATCGGCTTGAAAATCTAATTTAACTTATTAAGCAGGTTAAGGGTTAAATTATTATGTTTTTTAAAAGAAAAAATAAAAAAATTAAAAACATCGTCACAGAACTGTCTAACGTGAAATGCGCTTCTTCTGTCTTTTGTTCCGGATCCAGTTTGGCAAGTGGCAAATCAGTTTTCAGCAAATATTTCAGACACCGGAAAATTAGCCAAAGGAAGTTACCACGGAGCGACATTGCAGCGTCCCGCAGTGTTTTAACGACTTCTGGGATATTTTTGAAATAGCTCTCTCCTCCCTATATCCTTAGACACGCATTGTCATGCATCTTAAACCCTTTACCAGACGACAAAATTTTAGCCTTGTCCAAATTGAAAGCATTTGCAGACGACAATTCCAATGTGGTTCAAATGGTGCAATTTTTATTTGATAGGATAGAAAACATTGTGGGAAAAGGAGAAAATGCTGGTTACCAGCATTTTCTCCTTTTCCCACAATGTTTTCAAAAGACCTCTTTTCCAGTGGCGTTAAAAGGCGTCATTGTTCAGTAAAGGGCCAAAGCCAGTTAACTCAAGATGATGCTATTTGCGTTTGGAAGGCTAGAAAACGCTGTGAGAAAAGGAGAAAATGCTGGTTAACAGCATTTTCTCGTTTTCCCAAAATGTTTCAAAAGTTTTCTTTCTAAGGTTCGTTAAAATTCTGGGAAGTGTTGTAAAGGGTTAAATGAGCAAATCTAGCGCACACTGACAGTAATAAAAGCGAAATGAACTTACTCAAATTACGCACTTTTGTTCATTTACCACAGTGTTTTATCCAGACATTCTCCACAACTATTGAAATTACATGTAAATCTGTCGTTATTTCATTGTCTTTCTTCCCCTAAGAAATGTTTTCGAAAACTGGAGAAAAAAACGTTGCCATCGGGTTAAGGGTTTGAACACTTGACAATATGGTTGGGATGAACAGATCAGCATCGAATTTATTTTCAATTGACTGAGACATGTGTCTTGTGACCTTTTCCTCCCTCAAATACCTTTTGACGCGCCCATGTGTTAACTCTTTACCAAACGAAAAAATTTTAGACTCGTCCAAATTGAAAGCATTTGCAGAAGATAAATTAAATGTTGCCCAAATGAACGGAATTTTCTGTGAAAGATTTGAAAGCATTGTGGGAAAATGAGAAAATACTGGTTACCAGAGTTTTCTCCTTTTCCCCAAATGCTTTCAAAAGATTTCTCCTGCAGGGTCGTTAAGACTCGGAATCGTGTGGTACATGGTTCAAAGATTTTGCAAACATCATGGCAAATAGATAAAAATTTCGACACGAGCAATATCTCAGTTTGGCACAATGTTTTTGATTGTCTCGTTTTAGCGGTATCATCCGTGAATTTTGACTTTTTTTCTCTCTCCTTCAGTTTAAAACTGTCTGAAAATATAGATTTTGTTGGAATTAACGCTATAGTAATGCATTGTATAGGGCACATTTATTTACTCCCTTTCTTACAAAGAGATAGAGGATATTTGTTTTTTTCGGTGAAAGATCGAAATTTATTTCATCTCGTGAACATCATCGGTAATATTTTCACGAGTGGCTGCGCGCCACTCGTGAAAATATTACCGATGATTTTCACTCGATGAAATAAATTTCGATCTTTCACCGAAAAAAAAAAACAAATATTCTATTTATTTCATGCTTCTAACGCCTTTTTTTGTCGAGACTTCCATAAAAATCAGTACAAACTCCCCGTGGTCGGTATTCTCACTGGTCGTACCCGTGTAATATCGAAAAATATTTTCACCGCTATTTCTCGATATCCTACCGGAAAGCATGAAATAAATTCCCTTAATATACATATTAAATTGAATCCGCTGAAACTACTTCAAGGACAAACAAATAAAGAAAAACTGCCGATTTTTTTTTATCCCTAAGTTAATTCTCGATAAAAATTAGTGTTAAAAAAACCTACATCTTTTCATTTTTTCCGTTGAAATGGCGCTGTATCTTTACTCGTTTTCAGTCAGTTTTGAAATAACCCATTTCATCTTTATTTTATGAAATTATAATCAATCTTGTATCTTCATGCCAAATGTAGCCCCTGACAGCTGCAAGGTCGCACAGATTACGACGGATAGTAAATGCATTTCATTTTCTCCCCTCAAAAGAAATATCACTGTTGTTGTTTCTGGTTTTAAATTAGGACAAATCCCTTGAGTTTCTCCATCCCTTACACCATATACATGTACATTAATGATTCGTTTATGTTAACCCAGCTGACTAAATTCTGAGCCATTATACACACTATCAAGTTTTAGCAGCGTTTTTTTTTCTCTCTGACGGTAAGGATCTATTTTAAATTCGAAGGATAGGATCTAAAACTCATATCAGGAAATTTGTTCATCATTGTCATCCTTCCAAATTTTTTCAGGACCCCCGGAACACGCAAGTAATTGTAAAAAGCTCTCCACGTCCACTTAGGGCTGACACTAATGGTCAATTAGGCACTGTGGTCAATGGGAACACAATTGGAGAGGGCGACAGAGAAAAGTGACCCCTATTACGCAAGAGCCCATCTTTTAAAGAAAAAGCCCAAAGACCGCCCCGATGGTTTGACTGCATGCACGGAAGAGGGGTACTTGAAAAACTACCAAGATGTTCCGATTTTTACAACCCTTAACCACACAATCCCGAGTTTTTTAACGACCCTGAGGAAAGATGCCTTTTGAAAACTTTGGTAAACAGCATTTTATCCTTTTCCCACAACGTTTTTCTGCCTTATCAAAGACAAAAATCATCATTTCAGCCACATTTAATTTGTCGTCTGCAAATGCTTTCATTTCGTTCTAGTCCATAATTTTGTCGTTTGGTAAAGGGCCAACTCTGTACCACACAATCCCGAGTTTTAACGACCCTGACGGAGAAACCTTTTGAAAACTTTGTGAGAAAAGGAGAAAATGCTGGTAACCAGCATTTTCTCCGTTTCCCACAACGTTTTCAACAATATCGAAGACAAAAGTCATCCTTTCAGCCACATTTAATTTGTCGTCTGCAAATGCTTCCAGTTTGGTCAAGTCCAAAATTTTGTCGTTTGGTAAAGGGTAAACGTGTGCACGGAACAAGAAAATTGAATTAACTCTTGACCAGACGACAAAATTTCAGACTCTTCCGTAGAGAAAGCACAAGCAGACGAAACGACAAGACAAAAAGAAAAACCAGCAAAGACGGAATTAAAGCTTACCAGCATTTTTTCTCCTTTCCCTGCAATGTATTCAAGAGCATTGTTTTTCCTCAGGGTCGCTAAAATTCAGGATTGTCGGTTCAAAATTAAAACAAAAGCCAAGACAGCACAAACAATTTGATGGCTGCAATGAAAAGGATGCTCGAAACGGAACCAAGATGTTGCGAATTTTCAAACGTGTGGACGGTACAAGGAAATTGAATTAAGGTCGCGTTAATCTAATTGGAAAATGAGTCGCATTTATAAAAGAAAACCAATTAAATCCAAGACTGTCTACCTCGGAACCGTATACTTTAAAGAAAAATTTGATTACAATTTTTTGGAGGTGAAATGGCGAGAACTAACAACGGGAGCCATTTGTTTTATCTTCTACAAACGTCAGGAAAAGTTTCTGAGAAAAACTCATTTCGCATCGTTTGGAAATGTGACTCTGTTTATTTATTTCTTGTTCCGTTTCATACTATAATCATACTATAATCACATCATCTTAGATTTAAAAAAAAAGGCGACAGTTTCACGATTTTTTTTAAAATTTTGAACCCCTTCTACTCACTCAAAACCTCCCAAAAGATCGTAGCAGACTAGTTTCTTAACCCTTTCCCTAACAACAAATTTTAGACCCTTCCAAACTGAAAGCATCTGCAGACGACAAATTTAAAAGTGGTACAACTGAACTTTAGTTTTTTTGACAGGGTAGAAAACAATGTGGGAAAAAGGAGAAAATGCTGGTTACCAGCATTTTTTTCCTTTTTCCCATAATGTTTTTAAAAGGCTTCTTCCTCAGGGTCGTGAAAACAAGGGATTGTGTGGTAAAGGGTTAAATATTCTCGAAAAAAAAAAAAAAAAACATGGATAATTAACTTTAATTCAATTTTAATACATAAAAAAACGTGTTATGGCGAAAGGAAGCCAAATGCGTCTCCGTGATGCATTATACCAAGCAAGTCATCACATAACGATGGATCCATAAAAACCATTTTGTCTAACAACCAAATGGATCGTTAGGTAGAATGGTCCTTGGACATGCAGGAAAGTTACAAATAGCAAAACGTGTTGACTCATGTCAGCCTGCGCGGACTGCGCAGGCTGACATGGGTCAATACTTTTTGCAGATGCACGAAGCCCCTCCCCCTTTTCACAGAGCATGTGGAATTTGTTTTACAAAAGGAGAAATTACTCGTCATACTCTAGCATACTCTAGAGTGGTTTCCAAAATATTGCGACATAAGTGTGGTTTTTCAATCATTATCCATTCTTTATCTTTAAGGTGGTAAGACAATAATATACTACTCAAAATTTGATAAGGATCACTTATAAGTGATAACATAAGGTTGAAACGTTAAAATATTTGCTGTGATTCTGAAAATTTGTTCATTTGACATCAGCTTTGTGCCAAAAAAGGAATGAGCCGACAAACTGTTGAAGCGGAACAGCGGTTGAAACTTGGTAGGGGCAATAATTCGGGATAACACGGAAAGGTAATCAAATGAGGCTTTTTGGAAAAATCAGGTAGGGTGCCTGAATTTCGCTTTAGTATCGCGTGTGGTGGCCATTTGAATGGATTACTGCTCGGCATCGCCTTCTCATACTGCTAATAAGCCTTCGAATGGTTTGTTGTGGGATTCGAGCCCACTCGTCCAGTAGTGCCTGTTGGAGCTCTGGAACCGTGGTTGGCTGCACTGGGCCGGCAGATATTGCAGTCTGCAGCATGTCCCAGGCATGTTCAATTGGATTAAGGTCTGGGGACCTTGCTGGCCAGTCCATTCTCTCTATAGTTGCTGTCTGCAGGTACTCGTTGGTGACCCGTGCCCTGTGTGGACGGGCACTGTCGTCCATCAGAATGAAACCAGGGCCTATAGCACCGGCGTATGGGCGAACATACACATCTAAGATCTCATTGATGTATCGTGCAGCCGTCAATGTGCCGTTTTGAACGATATACAGGTCCGTTTTTCCCTGCATGCTAATACCCGCCCACACCATGACTGAGCCCCCGCCAAAACGGTCATGGTTAGCAACGCATACGGGTGCGAAACGTTCATTGGACGATCTCCATACCCGGACTCGTCTATCAGTGAAGTCCACACAAATCTGGATTCGTCAGTGAACAGCACTGGGGGCAGTCATTCAACGTCCATCTGACGTATGCGCGCGCCCATTGAAGACGTGCCTGGATGTGGTTTCGCGTCAACGGAATGCGGATTGCTGGTCGTCTGGCCCTCATGCCAGCTCTATGAAGACGGTTGCTGATTGTTTGCGTAGAAATTCTCACGCCAATGGCATTCTGCAAGTCATTTTGCAGGGCGGTAGCCGTAACAAAGTGCTGACGTTGCGCTTGGACGACAATAAAAAGGTCTTCACGCTGAGTTGTGACCCTCTCACGACCACCACCATGCCTAGACCTGACATTTCCGTGAGTTCGAAACCGTTCCCACATCCTTGCAACAGTGCTCTGGGACACCCCAAGGACACCCGCCACATGCCGTTGGGAACGCCCAACCTAAAGCATCCCTATCCCCCTATTCATCTCTTCGGCGTCAAGACGTTGTCTTATTCGTAAGTAAGCCATACCCAATGCAAGCTTTGAAATAAACGTTACCATGCACAAGCAAAGTTTGAATATAACGGATGTGTACATGAAGGTACATGCCAATGGCGCACCCTTTTTTCATTGGTATCACTTTTCCAGTGGATATCAAGCCAGGTACAGGTGAAAAGTCAATATCTACTGGACAGGTCAGGTATGCCATTAGAATAATCTACATGTATGAAAAAATCACTTATCTTGGGTTTACCATTGAAGAGATATTTAAGAAATAAAAAACGATCCCTATCAAATTTTGAGTAGTACATGTATATGTGAACCATGCAGTGAAAAGGGGACTTAAAGCATCTGCGAAAAGTTTCGACTCAGGTCAGCCTGCGCAGTCCACGCAGGCTGACCTGGGCCAAAACGTTTCGCTTTTGGTCAATTTTCTGTATGTCGAAGGACCAGTCTATCTCATGATTAAGTCGGTTGTTTAAAAAAAAGCGGCTATCATAGATCCAAAATTATGTGATAACTTGCTTGGTATCACACATTACGGAGATCCAATAAGCCCCCTTTTGCCACAGCATGGCTCATATGTTGGGAAAAAAAAATACATATGAGAACAATCTTAAATATCAATGAAATCGTTAACACAGGAGTTAATTCCTCGGGTTTCATTCATTCATTCATTCGTCAACCCACATACTCACTGACTCACAGACTGACTCACTCGCACCCTCACTCGGTCGCTCGCTCACTCACTCACTCATTCGCTCGCTCACTCACTCACTCACCAAATGAAACTTTCATTTTAATACATAGGATGAGCTATCCAGACTATCTGATGGTTTTTAGCGTGTTGCTTTGAGAAATTAGGTGTTGAAAAACGTCGAAATTTAATACAAGACACAAAGACAATTATTTGCTAAACTTTATGCAGACTACACATTAATTTTAACCCTTAATCAGCTAAAAAGATTAAAGATTTCCAACCAATAGCAAAAACCCATAGTTTACGTTTAAAAAATTTTGTTCGTCGGAGAAATCTCACCATATCGGACAGTGTAGATCCATGTTCAGACTGCACGTTCTTTGCACTCCGATCGCAATCTTCACCGTCTGCAAAATCCAAAAGAGTGAGTGAGTGAGTGAGTTTATTAGTTTAGTTAATTTAGTTGGTTTGTTGGTTGGTCGGTCGGTCGGTCGCTTAGTTGGTTTGTTGATAGGTTGGTTGGTTTTTCTCCTTTTCCCACATTGTTTTCAAGGGCTTCCTTTCTCAGGGTTGTTAAAACTTGGGATTGTGTGGTGGAGGCTTAGTTGTTTAAGCCTTACTGTACCAATTTACACCCAAGAAGTGACACCAAAACGATGATTCGTATTTTTGATCATTCAACTTTGGCCTGATAAACTTTAGGCCTGAAGCTGCTAAGCGGGACTCACTGACCTTTTGCGGACAGTGTAGATCAAGATCAGACTTCACAGAACGTGCAGTCTGATCGTGTAGCTACACAGTCCGATAAGGATTTCTAACGGGGAAAAAACTGAAATAACATTATTTGGGTTTTTACTATCGGCTTGAAAGTTTTATTTACATGTAACTTATTTAGCAGAATAAGGGTTAACTCTTTTCCAGATGACATCTTTTTATAATTCTCCAAAATGAAAGCACTGCAGACTACAACATAACATAAATGTGGCTAAAATGATGGGTGTTGCCTCATACAGGATTGAGAACATTGTGGGAAGAGGAGAAATTCTGGTCACCAGCTTTTTCTCCTTTGCCCACAATGTTTTCACATTCCTACGTTAGGGTCGTAAAAAACTTGGGGTTGCTTGGTATAGGGTTTATGGTTAACTTTTTACCACACAATAATATTTCAGACATAAAAAAAAAGCACGTGCAGACGGCAATTCAAATGTGGTTCAAATAAAAAGGTTGTCTATCAAAGGATGGAAAACATTGTGGGAAAAGGAGAAAATGCTGGTTACCAGCATTTTCTCCTTTTCCCACAATGTTTTCAAAAATGTTCGTATTCAGGGTCGCTTCAAGGCGTGATCGTTTGGTAAAAGGTTAATGACACACTTGCTCCCTCTTTTGTATTAATTTCATGAATCTTTAATTACTTTCTCCAGACAGTTTTTACACGTTTAAACTTAAAGATATATATTTCTTGTCCCCCTTTTTCTGTTCCACGTTTCGTACAAGTATCGTATTAATATGTTTCACTGCCTAAAAGGCCCACTACCGGGCAAAAGTAAACAATTCGGGGTAAAATTCGAGGTAGATTTAATTCATACCATTCAAAAGTGTGGATATTATTCGAAGTCTGACAATATCGCGTGTAGGCCTTTAAGGATACATCTATACTCATTTTCAGGCAGTTTTCAGCAAGTTTTTAACACATTTCATCCTTATTTCATAAAACTAATCATTCTTTATATCTTCCTGCCATTCTTTATATCCTCCTGCCCCTGATGGGTGCAAGATTGCACAGATTACGACGGATAGAAAATGTGTTTCATGTTTTGGAGGCCTTCCAAGCAATCGCTGTTGTCGTTTCCTGTTTCAAATGAGGACAAATCCCATGTGCTTTTCTATCCCTTACACCATATATATATTGGTAACTGATCTATGTTTACACAGCTGAGGTATTCTATACACTTTCAAGTTTTAACAGCGTTTTTTTTTTTCTGTCTAGCTGTAGGGATGTATATAGTACTCTTTATCACCCAAGCCATTTCAGAGACGTATGTACCAGTATGAAATCAAAGTCCCAATAATGGCCAAAAGTAAACAAAGCAGGTTTTAAAATGCATCTGAATTTAAATGATACCATTTAATATAAATGGAACTTATTGTAAAGATGACAATCTGTTTTTTGTACCGTCGGTCCAAATGGTAGTCGCTGGCAGTAAAAGAATTTTAAAATCAGGCAAAAAGTTCGCAAAACATGGAGCGGCATGGCAAAATTTGACCTAGTTTTTAAATTCATTTTCAGCCAGTGACTTAGTCTTGGACCGACTGTACAATAACAGAGACAGGACTTCAGCCTTTCTCCAGCAGTCATGTGTTTTACCACCATGACAAAGATACTATTTTTAAATGTTATGAGAAGAGAAGAAGATGCTAGTGACAATTATTTTTTTCGACCCTTTCGAAGACAAATTCCACCATTTGAGCACAAATACCTGTCACTCAGAGTAAAAACAAGACTACAGTGAAATATGAAAAGAAAGTGGAATTAAGGCAACGACAAGACACGTTCCGATCAACCGAGTGCATCTGCATTTACTTCCTTACCCAAACTGGGTTCCTGCAAGCAGAACGTACACTTTCAAAGGGACATGGTACAATTACAAAAGTCAGAGTTAAACCATTGGAAGTAAGGCGACGAAAACACTCGATCGATCAACCGAGTACTTCCTTACCCAAATGGGTTCCCACGAGACCTACTTATATCATTTATGCTGACGACGGACAGCGAACAACGAGGTCGAACAGTTGTAAGGGGTTGTCTCAAGATATATGAGAAACAAGTTCAGTGAGGCAAAAACATATATTCAAAACTATCGGTTTCTTTTTCGTCACTTGTACACAAAGCAATACAAATATGTATGATCTGAAATGACTTTTTATGTCACTGGTGCATCAAGTAAAAAGTAAAAGGTTGCCAGCGTGACTTAACTCCTTACCAGACGACTAAACTGTATACTTGTCCAAATTTAAAACCTTTGCAGACGACTAAAAAAAAATCTTCTACGTTGTTACTTTTAAAGGTGTCGGCACTATAAAGAAGTTTGCTTTCGTTTACAGGGGCGGATACGATAAAATGGAGTTGTTGCCTTTGCGTCCAAAGTTACTTCAGTTTTCTTTGTACCATTATAACTCTTTACTGAAATCTGAATTATCATATGTCGTCTGATATAAGCCAGAGTTTTGCTGACAGACTTCTTCTTTCATAATTTAGTTTTTAATGTACATTTGCAGCTTCAATTATGAACCAAAATGTTAGAAAGCTAATCCTCGCCCTAGTGTCTGTGCTTGTGAGGCCACCCTCACATGTCGTCCACTACTTCGAGTATCGTCAGTTATATTGTTTATTTATTTACCCCCGATTCAATGACTGAAGTTAGGAATCGGCCTTTCCTGGATTATAATATATCTCCATGCCAGGGGGTGGAATGTTTTCAGCTCATTTGCTGTACACAGATATCAGCTCTATTAAATAACTGGAGAAACACCAGAATAATTTCTTGATGAATGACATTGGGCTATCTTTGGAAAGAAGACACACGTTTGACGTGCGAAACCGAATTTTACAATTTTTTATTTGGTTAAGATGCTATCCGTGTTAAAGTGTGTTATGTTCTTTGTTTGACATAAGCAAAAATATTGTGAAAGGGGAAATAAGGGAGTTTATTCCAATATTTGAGAGAGATTTCGATCCCTACAAAAATGACCAACCATTGAAGAGTGAAAGGAAGTAAGAAGTAATTTGAACAAAATACAAGTTGCAGTAGGGGCTACAAACGGAACTTCCCATGAAATATATAGGCCACAAGTCGAACCACAAAAGACATATTATGCTGGTCACCGAAATTATCATGCGATTCATATCCAGATCATTGTTGATACACAATGAATTATTCGATAAGTAGAAAGTGGGGTTTTTAGAGCACCAGAATGATGCTCAACAGTTTATGATAAGGCGACAAATTGGTAGAGACCTACCATTTCGTCAGAGAAGAGAGATAGGAATAGTCATGTAAAGCTGAATTATGTTTTTTTAGAAAGAAAATACAGTTTCTATATAGTAAATGTCCTTTTTCTCTTTAGACTAAATGTACCGGGACAGCATTCGTTACATTAGAAAATACAGGGTTTGTGGTGAACATTCGATATGCGAGCTTAAATGTGATAGAGTTGTCGCAAGTGTATGGCGCCATCCTCGACCCGTCCTACCAAAGGTTGAAAAATGTGTGCCTCACTAGTTTGTCGGGGTAAAGAGATAGGAATAGTTATGCAAAGCTGAATTATGTTTTTTGGAAAGAAAATGCAGTTTCTATATATGTGCTTTTTCTCTTTAAATTTACCGGATCAACATTCGTTACATTAGAAAATACAGGGTTTGTGTTGAACATTCGATATGCGAGCTAAAATGTTATAGAGCTGTCGCAAGTGTATGGCGCCATCCTCGACCCGTCCTACCAAAGGTTGTAAGAATATGTGCCTCACTAGTTTGTCAGAGAAAGGGGATAGGAATAGTTATGTAAAGTTGAATTATGTTTTTGGAAAGAAAATACAGTTTCTATATATGTGCTTTTTCTCTTTAGACTAAATGTACCGGGACAACATTCGTGACAATAAGAATTAAAATAGCTGAATGAAAAAAGCAAGAAATGACATCACGACTTCGGTGGTATTCGACCGCGTGAAAACAAAGTAATGAAGCAGTACCTGCCTATCTTATCAGAGGGTCCAGCATAGCGTAGTGGCTATGACTAAGACTTGTAATCACGTACTTGGTTTTCACGCCTTCGAGTACCACCGATGTCATTTAGCAAGTCATGTAAGCGTCCCAACCTAGTAGTGGTGAAAACTGTGCCGTGATATTATTGTAAAATTATTTAAAAGAGGTGTAAGACACCAAATGAGTTTTTTATCCCTGAAACGATTCACATATGGTGCGCCTCTGTAACAAATATAATTATCGAATACTTTTGAGACAACCCTTACAACTATTTGACTTCGCCGTTCGCTGTCCGTCCTCGGCATAAATGATAAAGGTCTGGTTATTAGCCAGCACTACACAATGCCGCCTTAAGAAAAATAAGTAACACTCGTAGGAAGTACAAGAGTCGAAAAGTTTCCTTCCGACCCGCCATTCACTTCTCCACACTCGCGCTGTTGCTGTAGTCCAGACGAGAGGCGGTGTTGTCGATACGTTTCTTTCTCTCACAAACCCCATGTTGTGAATACCTATTAACGAGTACGAACATCACATAAGTATTGTCAGAGAAAACGATATTTTGAGCACTTTAGAAGTCAAAATAGTCCCTGCTTTCTGGACCGCTGCACATTATTAGTTGTACGGACAGGTGGATGGGCACTTGAAAACTTGTTCACAGCTGTGGCGACTCATGTCGCTCCGAGCACCACGGAGATGCAAGAGAGAGAGGTTTCTGCTTTCTCAACTCCATCTCTTCGTACAATTCTTGATAATCCAAGGAAAACAAAGAATTAACCCTTTCCCAAACAAGCCCTGGTTTTTTACGTGTCTCCAGTACAAGTCTTTTGAAAACACTGTGGGAAAAGGAGAAATTGCTCATAACGAGCAATTTCTCCTTTTCCCACAGTGTTTTCTACCTTTTTTGAGAACTTTCTGCCATTTTCATCAAATTCAAAATTTTTGTCTGCAAACTCTTTCAATTTGGACCAGTCTAAAATTTGACGTTTGGGAAAGGGTTAATTAGCTATATAATAAATAGGACTATCAAGTGGTTGTGCGTGGTATTAGAAATCGCTTACGAAAATGAGGTGTGATGCGATTGAAAAAAAAGAGTCCGAAGAATTATCCTACATAGAGCAATATTGAGAATGGCTTTTGAAAGCAGACCAGTTATTTCACACCATGGAGAGCGAAAAGTAGTTTTCGAACTATTCAGAAAAAATAAATTTTGAAAATGTTCTGCATTTCATTTTTCCCCTTTTTTGAGTGCAAGATTGTCGATAGAAGAGAAAGTATTTCACTGTTAGTATGCATTGAGTGAAAATTGTATGGCCAGGAGATCTCGTAAGCATCGAATTCGTGTAGATCCAAAAACACGAGCACGAGCACTGGTCAGCCTGCACGGACTGCACAGGCTGACCTGGGTCTATACTTTTTGCATGAAACCCCTTTTTCACAGTATGGCTCATTTCTAATAACATCAAACAGTCCTTCTCTTATTTCAATGCTCCTTATTGAATATTCACACAACACAAAAACAAGCAAATGTCAAATGACACATTCCCAGGAGTGTTTGGTAAGGTACAGGAGAAAACAAGCAGCTGCTAATTTCATCACCTACTCCTTTTTCTCTACTTCGGTATGTAAACAGTTTTGTTTTATACCCAAGTGATTTAATTTAACTTGATTCAAGGTATTGCATTGTACACTCTCTTTCTAGCGTGACTCGTAATTCCCTCGTAGGCAGATAAATTAATGGGTTGGTAATTAAAGAGAAACTGTTAATTAAGACTTGTTTCTCGTAGATTCCTGATAATGTGCCCAGTGATGACAATACGGTACGACAGCAAAGTCGTTATTGAATTGAAGGAACATAATCAAGTGTATACTAGCTCGCTTTAAAAACCCATTAACCTTTATCCTGCTCGTCTGAAATAATCCAATGATCCAACATTTGTTTAGAGTCCGTTGTTTATTTCAAATGCAATCTTTTGAAGTGTGACCCGTTACTAAAGAGGTAATTCTAGATACATTTTTACCACTTTAAAAAAGGATCTATTCAAAGGAAAAGTAAAGCAAAACAGTCTTCTGAACAGTATGGCAATCACTACTAGTAAAGAAGCAATTACTTTTGATACAAGAGAAGTAACAGAGCAAGTCTTTAAAAATTGGAGCTCCTATGAAACATTCCGATGAATCAAAAGCTGAGGATACAAATTATTGAACGACAGCAATATCTTTAGGAGACAAGCATTCCATTTTAAACATTTCATTGCTGTAGATACCGGTACTTACTTTACCTATCGTACAGCTACAGCAAAAGCGATCTCAGTGTATGATCTTCGTGACAATTTTCAGATCTGTCCAAACTTGTAAATGTTCCCAGTAAGGTCACTAACTATTTAATGAGGGGGAAATCATCTTATGAGTGAACACCTTCCAAAGACTTACCCACTTTGGTAAGGTTTATTGCATCGATTTTACGGAATTGCAAAGTCCACCATTAATGAAAATGACCGAATTACAACCACGCGTTCCCAGGAAATTACTGCGCCAACATCGCGTGCAGTAAAGAATTAAGTAGATCTATTTGTCTAGATACAGAGTAGAAACTAATTACAAACAGCGAGTTTAACGAGGATTTAAAAAGAAGCTTTAAATGTTATTTTCTCATCAAATTAATCACTGGCTTGGCGCGCTTTTCGTGATAATTAAACTAGATACGGACCCTCCGGCTTGTTTACACCGGGTATTATACCCATAAAATCTCATAGTCAGTATAATTCAAGCCTGAACATTCGGACTACACACCATGCATCGTAGTGAAATCTGTCTTGGGACATTCTCGAAAATCTTGATTTTCATCTACAAATGTCCGCAAAATGCTGCCTGATCTTGATTTACACTATCTAAACACAGACAGTTGTGCTTGGCTCTTTAAGGTGCTGACATTTATTTTGTCAGAGGAAAAACGATGACCGAAAGAAAGAACAAGAAGAGAGAATAAAATTTGGAATAAATTGGGCTTCATCTTTACTACATTCCTGGCTATGCATTTGACTGGTAACCTTTGTAATACAGAGGTTTCTGACTCGAATTTCTGCTTTGAACAAAGATATTTTCATATTTGCGAAAAACATTGCTTCATTTACATAAAGCTTTTCTCATGTCATAATCTTTTTATTTGGGAAAATCAGTCATTATCCTGAACGAAGATTCTGTGCTCTACCGTTAAAGCATGAAGAGGTATACCATGGAGAGTTGCGTGTGCCGAGATGTAATAGCCGTTTATAAAACTGTGGAAACTCCTTTGCCTACAAACATTTATATCCAGTTTCTGGATGTTCCAATGTAGATCCGGAAGCTCCATGGTAAGGCGTTCCACAAGTAATTTATTTGTTGTAGGTTTGAGTCCCGACTCGGCTTAAAATGCTTTCCGAGGATCAATGAAAATCTTTAAAAGAGGATTCATTACTCTGTCAATATGATTCTGTATCTGTTAGAAAACGGCCGGCAGGCTAGTTCTGGTAAGGTACCAACAGGAATGTGTTTCATATATACACGTATATATGAGTCATGCTCTGTGAAAAGGGGGTTTATATATATTCAAAAAGTATAGAGCCATGTCGGCCGCAAATTCATTTGAGGAGGAATCAACACAGTGTAGTACCATACATGCTCTTTAAGACAACTCCCTCGCTAATACATTCAAACACACAGAAGGGATATTATTTGGACGGAACAAATTGTTGAAAGACAAAAAGAACACTTCCATTAAGAAATGGTGAAAAACTTCAGGTATTTTTTTCCCTATTTCAAAAAGCCTAAAAGTTTTAGATTATAAGTAAATTCTATTCAGCGCCTTGAAGATCAGGAAGCGAAATACTTTTTGCCTTTTTTACTGACCAGAAAAGTACCTACAGTGACCGATAATTCAACAAATACTGTCTCCGCACTGTAAGAATTTTAATTATTGTTTCATAGTCAACTATGGCTTTTTGTAATATCTTCAACATTAACTAATGTAATGCCGTTATGATTAAAATCTGCCTCTAATTTCTCTAATGACTTCAAAGCGGATTACGGCCGTCTGTAAGCCGTATTTAAACCGAGGGTATCTATTTTGATAAATATTTCTCATTTATCACAGAAATATGCCATGGAAATGATGCGTCTTTATATTTTGTGATTTATGTTCTTTTCTAAACGACACGATATCAGAATCTCAACATGAAACATGATTCTTTTGGGTTTTTTCCATGGCAAACACTTTGTTTCAACCAACTATCGCATCATATCAAAGCTGTCTGTGCGCCAATCCAATGGCGTCATCAGTTGTTGTAGTGAACACACTAGCTGTGGATAAAATAACGTAATCCACTACTTGATTCAAAGCATGATCAAATGATACAATTTTAACCATTTGGCGGCTAAAATGAATTAGTTCGTATATCACAGCTGCCAGTGCTCAAAGCCAATGGCGTCATCAGTTGCTTTAGTAGACACACTAACTTGGGATAAAATAAAGTAATCCGGTACTTGATTCAATAGCATGACTAAATGGTACAATTTTAGCCATTCGACTAATAAGGCTATAAAACGGATTTGTTTCCAAATACTTTTGAGCCATGCTCTATGAAAAGGCGATTTAATGTATCTTCAAAAAGTATCGACCCGTGTCAGCCTGCACAATCCTCGCAGGCTGACATGGTTCGAAACTTTTGCTACTGGTCTATTTTCTGCACGTTAAAGGACCATTCTATCCAATCTTTCGGTCGGTTGTTAGTCATCATGGATTTTATAGACCCATAATTATGTGATGACTTGCTTGGTATGATGCATGGTTTAAATGAAAGCATTTCGTTTCAGGATTTTTCCGTTAAAGGCCTTTTTTTTTTCTTTTTTCGTTTAGGCCGACGATTAATGTTCGTTTACATTTTTCCGTTCATTTTTTTTTTATTTACTCCGCCATTTTCGTTCATTCATCCATAGTTCATCATATTTGCTTTCCAAATTTCCGCCCACAATTTTCCATTATTTCTGCTTCCTCTATATCAGTTGTCCGATCAGGTTGCGGGGCATTTGGAAACTTGTTTGCGACAGTAGCGAACCATGTTGCCCCAAGCCGAAGTTTCTAAGTTCTCTGCCACCTGAACGGCCAACGAATTTATGATACTGCCAAGTTTTACTATTCCAACGTGTATTTGGGTAAAATTTCCATGTTTTATGGTCTCACGAATCAAGTATGCTTACGAAATCGAATTTCCCTTCTGAGTGCCCCAACACACCGCGCATTGACGTCACTGAAAGCTGACGTCACTGCAAAATGTGTAAACGTGCACTTGAGAGCATTAAGTCACTGCGATTCGACGTACTTTCACTTTAATATGAATTTTAACACTTCAAGGTAAGTAACTGTTCATTTTATGATTTTTGGCAAAAGTAAACGACCGTTAGTTGCTTCAGATGACCATTAGTTTTTCTTAATGTAGCAATATATGACCTTGACACTTCACGGTTTGTGTACATGATGTGCAGTCTGACCTTGTCTACCCTGTCCGGTAAAGTGATAATTTTCTCCAAAAAAATAAAAAGTAACATGCTTTTTTTTCTACTATCGGCTTAAGAGTCTCATTTAAATTATTTAGCAGGTTAGACTTAACATAACCGGGGTGCGTATTCACCAGCCATTCTAAAGAACGTTCTTAGACTCACTCTCCAAGATATTCTAAATTTGAAAGTAACACAACTAATGATTGGCTAAACCACATGGTTTAGCCAATCAGAGGTCGTGTTACTTTCAAAAGAAAATTCTCGAGAATAAGACTTAGAACGTTCTTTAGAATGGTCGGTGAATACGAACCCAGACCTAGTTGCAGTCGAACTAAATATCAAAAAAATATTCCCCCGCGGCTAAGCAAATTAGAACGATGAAAGTCAGTATGCGACCGGCAACCAACTACTTTCCTGAAAACGCGTTATTATTAAAATCTTATTATTAGACATTTGACAGCGAGCAAACGATTTGTAAATGGTGCTAACCACGGGCTGGGAATACCAAACGAGTCCGGAGCTCATCAAGGGTCATTTCGCCTAATGACCAATTTTACACGAATTCACCGGCCGCAATTCCATAGCCGTGAAGGCTCGCATTAAAGCCGACTTCACACTTATTGTAATTACGTTACAATAAAAAATAATGGCGGAATAAAACGTCATCATTAGTTACCACTTGGAAACCGTTTGACAATAGTAGAACAATAATTTGAGATCATTTTTACGAGAGGCACGACATAAATCATCAATTTACGATAAATTATCCTAAACTACCGTTGAAAAGCTTGAATCTTGGACAATTTCCTTACTCATTTAATCGTATCTTTTAGACGATTGTAGCTATTTAATCCAATCAGTCAAGCGATTGCTTCCTGCGAGCGCTTACAATTCTTCCCGGGAGATGTAATTGTGGGAATGACGAGGAAAGATTCCGTAACGATCCTGATTGTTTGTTCGGGAACCACGTGCGAAAATCTAATGAAGGAAAATATTGACACTCCCCATAGGTTTTCTTTGGGAAAGGTATCCTCATAATTTGTTGGGAAAATAAAGTAGTTAACTTCGTTTTCGAGATTAACATCTACCGACTACATACCGATAAAACGGTCTAGGGAAATAATGACACACGCGCACTTTTAGAAACACTTTTGGGAAAAACAATAAAGTAATTCATCTTAAAACAATTTATGTTACTTTATAACCGTGGAACTATTTTTTTCGCGGGGAAGGATTTCTTTGTGACTATTAAGTGCAATCAAATTTGCGTTTTAAAATGTTATTCAATTTAGGTTCACAATAAATTGTCGAAAAATGCGATGAGATTTTATGCTGTCGTTTAAGACTTTATTACGCATCTCTTTCTTTCGCTAAATACCCTCTGAAAAATCTTTGAAGAAGACGACTTTGAAAATACCATTTTGAAATAGCTTTTAATCAACATGAATATAAGTGGTTTACCTGGATATATGAGCCATGCTCATGATGAATTATAAAAAGCAAGTCATCACATAATGATGGATTCATGAAATCCATTTTCTCTACTAACAGAATTTACGAGGAGTTTTCAAATATGAATGCATCTAAGCACCTAAAATTTGATTCTTCATAGGTTTCACTGAAATTTTTATGTTGTTCCATCAAAGTATTCACCTCCAATAGATATACAAAGTTTTAGTCTCCGGATCCGATCTTTGAAGGCATCATCATAGTCTTTTCAGGTATAAAATGAAGACACTGGAATATTGCAGAAACGAGGGGTTTGCGCTGAACACATTTTCGACCTGAAAGTTTTTTTTTTTTTTTAACTTTGGAAACAAAATAGAAATCACAAGGGACAAGGTCAGATGAATACGGAGGGTGGGGGAGCACAACGGCATTTTTCCCGCTTTAGAAAGTCTTGCACCTCGTACAAAAGACAATGACTGAAACTGATGGTTTATACACGTTGAAATAGAGTTGACAGAAAATGAATTCCAGTGTCTTCATTGTATACCTGAAAAGACTATGAAAATGCCTTCAAAGATCGGATCCGGAAACTAAAACTTTGTATATCTGTTGGAGGTAAATACTTTAGGGAAAAAATAAAAATTTCAGTGAAGCCTATGAAGAATCAAATCTTAGGTGCTTAGATGCATTCATATTTGAACACTCCTCGTATCATAAGGTAGACTGGGCCTTTGGCATGCAGAAAATTGACCAAAAGTGAAAACTTTCGGCCGAGGTAATTGACTGCGCAGGATGACCTGGTCGATACTTTCTTTTCACGGATGCATCAAGCCCCCTTTTCACACAGCATGGCTCATATTATAAAACATAAGACAAAGGGGAAGATTTCCGCTAAGAGTAGTTTCTTGTTATAACAAAATGTTTGCAAAAGTTATTTGTTGCAGGACAAAAAAAAAAAACCGTCTGGATGAGGTAACGTGCCAAACGATGCACCATTTACAATAGGAAATGCGTAATTTTCTCTATACGTATCTCTTTTACATGGTATTTTCACACTGTATGTGTATTGAACAATTTTAATGAAGATTAAGTCTACACCAAAACGGTACTAATTATGCATAGTCCCGGCTCACAATCATCCAAACTTGTAAATGAGCCATGCTCTGTGAAAAGGGGGCTTAATTCATCTGCGAAAAGTATCGCGGACTGCGCAGGCTGACCTGGGCCGAAACCTTTCTCTATTAGTCAATTTTCTGTATATCCAAGGACAAGTCTACCTCATGATTAAGTCGGTTCTGTATGGATCCATAAGTATGTGATGGCTTGATTGCATCAAGGAGATGCATTAAGCACCCTTTCGTCAGACCATGGCTCATATATTCACTGCTTCAAATTTTAAATCCAAGACTAGCAACCTGATTGTCTAAGACATACATAAACAGAGAACTGTCACCAGCAAACAATCCTGTCAAGTTGAGAGAAATTTCAGTAATGTTACCATCATATAAGAAAAGAGTAACGGTCCCAGAATTGATCCTTGTAGTACTCCTGTAGATAATTTATCAACACCTGAGACAGGAGTATTAACAAGCAGCTATCAGATAAATAATTAGATTATGTATTCTAACAGCGATCTATAAATGTCATTTTGTCTTGATTTAGAGTTGTCATTTGCAAAGTTCGTTAAGAAACACTGGCGATATCTTACAACACAATGCAATCATACTGCTTTTCTTCGAAAGGTTGACATATACGTTGAAAGTACACAAATGTGTATCATCCATTATGTTGTAGAATGACCTTGCAAAAATCCAAGCTTTTATTTTCCAATTTAATAATTTTCATTTCACAAAACCTGACGCTTAACACTATTGTTGTTTCGACTATGTTGATACAGGAAAACAGCAATGTAAAACTGAAAAGAGTTAGCTCGTGGTAACAAACTTGTAAGTAACCTTTACCAAACGACACCATGTTTTTACGACCTTGATGGAGATGACTTGTGAAATCATGGTGGGAAAAGGAGTAAATATTTGTGGCAAGTATCATCTCCTTTCCCTCAACGTCTTTGTCAATTCAAAAAGACAAACTCCATTCATTTCAGCCGTATCTGATTGGTCGTTCTCAAATGCTTTCTATAAGACGAGTCACTTCGTCATCTGATCCCGTATTTACCAACCGTTCTTGAGAGCGCTCTTTGTCGTATTCTCAAGAATTTTCTAAATTTGAAAGTAATACAACTTCGGAAGGCTAAACTCAGTGGTTAAGCCAGTCATAAATTATGTTACTTTCTTATTCTAGAATAAGACTAAGAATGCTCTTAAGAATGTTTGGTGAATACGGACCAAGGAATGCATTGATATGTGCATCCCGGGAGCTCTTACTGATTCACTGGCAGCCCCTACAAAACAGATATTATATTGAAAATGTCGCAATAACATCAAGAACAAACAATGTTTTGCGTTATTTTTATAAATTTTCGTCATTATTACTTGTTGACAATGAAATCGACCAAAAAAGAGTTTATTGCCTCGTATTGAAATTATTTGACAGTTGAAACAAAACTTGTCTAGGTAGTGAAAAAACGCAAATATGACTTCCGTAGACAATAGAAATTTAAACACAATAACATCCTAATGTGGCTTATTCTGAAAATGAATGATAAAATAGACACGTCTCGGATATAGAAACACTGTGCTTCATAAAATGGTTACGTTTAACTCTTTACCAGACAACAACAGTTTAGACTTGTTCACGTGAAACCAAAAATGCAGTCAACAAAACGAATTTGACTCAAGTAATGGAATTTGTCTATGGAAGGGTAGAAAACGTAGCTGGTCTTTAGGATAGTTGGTGTATACGGACCATTGATACAGATTTAGAGAACAAAATACACACAGAAACAAAATATATAATTGCAGCTATGGAAAAAAAAAAAAACAAATGTCAATGAAATTGTTCTCTGACAGGAAAAGGCAAATCTAATCCGGTTAAATATGTCGAATGGCTTTGTTTACCAACAATTTTACAAATTGTTGGAATTTCAGACATCTGACTTACAGGTAAAGAATGCTAAACACGTGGCTTGTCTTTGGGATAAAGATTAAGGACAAAAGTCAGAATAGATGATGAATTTGGTCCGTTGATTTTCAGTTTCAGAGAAAAAAAAAAAAGACATACAGAACCAATTCAGAGCTACCGAAAAGAAATTTCAACACAGCCTTTCTCTGAATGCAAAATGTGGTTAGATTTTTTTCAGGGTTGTGTTCAGCAACAGATCTATAATATTGTTTAGTATTTATTTTAAATTCCACGCTATTTGATTGGCTGTTACAGAACGCCTCAGCCAATCAAATGTTTAACCTTTGATATTTATTATTAGAGTTGTTACAGAGTACTGTCTGTCTATGCACAATTACAGAGAACAAAAAAGAAGCATCGAAACAAAATCGGGCGCAGTCAAAAAGACATATTAATGATATTGTTTTGTAGACGTGAAAATAAAGTAATTCCATGTAAATTTCGAGTACAGGGACTATATACACGAACAATTCCAGTTATCATTTCAGCTCTGAATTGCAAGACAAAGCTATCTTCTTTGCAACGGCAGAATGTCTCAGCCGATAAGATAGCAAGTCTTTGTAATTCAGAGTAACAATCAAATTTATACTGGTTGGTGAAAATGGTCTGTGGTTACACAATACAGACAGTCAGGGAGCAAAAAGAGACATATAGAGACTATCCCAAGCGGGAGTTAAAATGCTTATGACATTGTTGTCTGGGGAAGAAATGCAAATGAGCCATGCTCTGGCAAAAGGGGATTTAATGCATCTCCGTGGTGCATTATACCAAGCACATTATCACATTATTGTAGATCCATAAACTCAATTTAGTCTAACAATCAACTGGATCTGGAGGTAGAATGATCTTTTGCCATGCAGAAAAATTATAAACAGCAAGAAGTTTCGTGCCATGTCAGCCTGCGCGGACTGCGCAGGCTGATATGAATCGATACTGTTTGCAGATGCAAAAGGCCCCGCTTTGAAAAGAGCGTGGCTCAAATGATTTCGGGAAAAAAAGTGTCAAATGGCTGTATTTACTGACACTTATGAATATTGTTCTAACTCATCATTTCAAGATATAGCCATTTGATTGACTGAGACACAATCAGATGCATGCCTAGTCTTTGAAATTCGGAAAAAGAAATTGATATTGGAATAGTTGCAGAAGTATGGGCCAAGAAATACAGAGTAAAAAAAGATAACTAAAGCAAAACCGTGGATGACTAAAACGAAATGTCAATGACTTTGTTCTCTGAAAGGAAAAAACAGCTGACAATTCCGGTTAAATTTTGTCCGGGTCCGTCAGTAAGTAATTAGATGGTTTTGGCGAAGCACATTAGAAAGCTTTTAAACAATTTATACAATTACCAAGACAACAAGCAAAGACCATCACGGCCCATTTCCATGTCACTTCGTATTTGAAACCAATATGTCAGAGCGGTGACCAGGGAAAGCGGAGTTTCTTTTATATACGTTCCGGGTACAGTTTCCTTCATGACGAAGTTTTGCAAATTATTACAATGTTTCGAATCGGTTTCAAGTCTCAAGCAGACCATGGAAACATTGTTGTCATTTCATTCCATATCCTGTCAAATCTCTATTGTATGGCAATCAAAAGAGACACGTTCTGTTACGTTAATTGACATTTTATAGGGACTATAAAATTGAATACCATAACACAAAGAACCTAAAATTGCAGATCAGTTCAAACTGCATGTATTTGTATTTGTAGGCTGACTTTGTACAACACTCCCTGAGAAATACAATTGAGCTATGCTCTGTGAAAAGGGGCGTCTTAATGCATCTGCAAAAAGTTTCGATCTAGGTCAGCCTGCGCAGGCTGACCTAGATCGAAACTTTTTGCTAATGGTCAATTTTCTGCATGTTAAAAGACCATTGTAGCTCAGGACTCAGCCGAGTGTTAGATAAATGGATTTTACGAATCTATAATTGTGTGATGATTTGCTTGATATAATGCATCGCGGAGAATCATTAAACCTCTTTTGCCAAAGCGTGGCTTAATTCTTAGTAACCAAGAGCAGGTTATAAACAGGAGACATTTGGGTCACTGTACTGTCACAAATGAGAAACGCACAAGAAGACATTTCCGTCAAGTAATTGTCTTTGTTCGCCCCAACGAGACAGGGAATTTCTGCCTGGTTGCGTATTTAAGCTTCCATTGTGGCCTATTCTGTTGAATAAAGGAATTTTCTATCAACTCAACAAATAAAACAATTTCGAATTATTTTGCAAGGGGAGACATGGCTTATGTAATCTTAATTATAGTCATGATAAACAACCTCAAATAGCTACTGATCCAAGGGCAATGAGTTTGAAACTCGGCTCGATCATTCTTTTCGAACATTGATTATAGTAGCTGCGACAGAATTAATTGCTCTCTACCTCTGAACCTTGTTTCGACTTTTATTGTGTGGGAAGCAGGCAATGCAGAGAAGAACGAAGAGCACATACATGTACCTTGAGGTCATTGTTTGGTGCATGTATTCACCCCATGATACTCTTGTATCTGAATTACTGATGAAAAACAGCGTAAGAACGTTCAACAAACAAATGACAAAACTCACTTTAAACAGAAAAAAGGAAGGTACTGTTCTCAGTAAAAAGTAAGGATTTAACGGTGTGTTAATTGATGTTAGTATTTCTAAGCCAGTCAACATTTACGGAAAACCTCTCGACGCGTTAATTGAATTGGCCGTATAGCAGGAACAAGAACATAGAACAGCGGAGAAAATTTATTTCGCCACTTGCAATCAGTCTGACATCACTTTTCTCCAAGAAAATCGGTCTGTGTCCTTTAACCCATTGCTGTAAGGCCAGTTTCTACATTTGTTTGAATGGAATTTTTTTCGTCGCCTGAGGAGTGTTTTATGACTGTACATACAAAACGGGATATTTTTTAGGGAAAATGACTTTGATTGAATGACTGCAAATCATTGTTGGATACGGCTTTTTTTTTTCAGATAGTTGTTTCTTTTCCCACAGCGTTTTCAAAAGTTATCTACAGTAGGAGTCCAGTGACTCGGAATGTTGTATTGATTTATTTAGTGGAATGACTTTTAAAAACAAGGTTTTGCCTCAGGATATCTCGTTTTCAAACAAACAAACCAAAAAAAAAAAATAGGGAGGGGGGAGCTTGTCTTCGCCAAAAAATTTAAGTATTGTTCTCTTAACCCTTAGGCTGCTATGCGCGACTCACTGACCTTTTGCGGACAGCGTAGATCAAGATCAGCTGCTGCACAGAACGTGCAGTCTGATCTTGGATCTACACTGTCCGATAAGGAAATATCTTTTCCTCCCAAACTACCTTTGAAATAGGAAACTTTGGGTTATTACTATCGACTTGAAAGTGTCATTTCTTTTATACAGCAGGATAAGGGTTAAATCACTGGACTGGTCCTCGGTTTGGCTGAGACAATGGCGGAGTCAACCAGCTTTGTAGTCTTGGAATTTTTATTTGAACAACAATTAGATTTGTTGTTAAATATAGCCACCTGTCTACCTGTGTCGTTTCTTTCAATCTTTCTTAATATTCTCCGCTTGATTCTCCAGAACTTTCTAAATTTCAAAGTAACGCTATTTCTGATTGAATAAACCAAATAGTTAAGCCAATCAGAAATTGTGTTACTTTCTAATAGTAGAATAAGACTATGAATGCCGCTTAGACTGGTTGGTGAATAAAGGCCGTGTAAATGCTTTCTGTTCCTTCAGATTTAATTAAATTTCTATTATTACAATAATTTGGCCCGCAACATGCGAAATGAGACCTTCGGACATTTGCGTAAAGTGTCGTCTCGGATTAGCCTGCGCAGTCCGCGCAGGCTAATCCGAGACGGCACTTTACGAATACATTAGATTTTTTTCATACAGTAGACTTTCGTGAAAGAGAAAATCGCACGAAAACGGGAATTGTAGTCTCGGATTTGTCAGACTGCACAGGCTGATCTGGAACGACACGCTTTACGCATATGTCCGAAGGTATCTTTTCGTGTGTCGCACGCCATATTATCATGAAGGGTCAGGGAAATTAGTTTGATTTATTTCGGTTTTACCATGCGCTTGAAAAATTACTTGACTCTACAACCGTACACCACACGACAAAATTATAAACTTCTAGAATTCAGACGGTGGTCAAATCTTAGGTCTACATTGTAAGATACAGTGCAATGTATAGAATCACTGAAAACATTAACTGAAAAAGTCCTTTTGATTTGTTTTTTTTTTTATTTTTTCGTTTATTCAGCACTCCCGTTATAGCCCTTCTGAGCACTGAGCCACTTCGTGATTTTATTCTAGATTATATTGGACAGTATAGATCCAAGACCAGATTGCACCTTTTGCACAAAGACCGCTGAAACACTTTAATATGAGATAATGGTGAACAACTCTATAAGCTATTCATGTATCGCCAATAACTACATGTAGATAATAAAATTTGAAAATATTAACGTAACTCAGCAACATATTTTTAGTTTTGCTATCTATTAGTTCTTTTAATTGTCGTTTATAGGAAAAAATACAATGTTTTTTTTTTTTTAAATAAAATGTTAGTGATATTTACTGTGTTTTATAGAAAATTTAGAAAACAACATTAAAACAATTTTTCATAAATAATTTCAAACAAACATTTATCTAAAAATGAGCAAAAAAAAAATGCTTTATTTTTGTTCATTAACTCAATCAAATAGATGTAAATGATAACTTTAAAACAATTCTATAAGCATTGTTATTGCCTTGTCCTAGGCGAAATTAGCGCAAATACACGTTTGTTTCCGTTATTGACATCTAAAGATGATTTTTAAAAAGCCTTGTCGGGTATTTACATTGTTACGGGAGATCACTCCTTCCTTACAGCATAGCTTCTTCCCGTATAACATCAATACCTGACAACTGCGTTAAAAAGAATTCTCTTTAGCTCCGTGGTTAGTGTATTGGTCTTTTAAACCTCGATAAACGAGGATCTTTGCCACACGGGTTCGAATCCCAGCCGGACCGGTTTATATTTGAGCTATGCATTTCTTGCGAACTTTCATGTTCGTAAGAACATGTACAAAATTTTGCTGGCATTTGCTGATGTTGACGTCCTCAAAGCATAGTATTAGATCCCTCTATTGAAGTACTTAGAAGCTACTTCCACTTCGTTAACATTCATAATCTGTAGGATATGACACAAGTGGAAACTCTTTAACAAATGGTAATTTTTTGAACTAGACCAAATTCAAAGCATTTGTAGACGTCAGTTTAAATGGGGCTCAAATGATGGAATTTGTTTATGATAGGTAGAACACACATTGGGAAAAGGAAAAAAAATGCTGGTTACCCCAATTTTCTCCTTTTTCCATTTTGTTTTCAAAAGCCTCTTTTGTTAGAGTCGTGAAAACTAGGGATAGCAGTAAAGTGTTGTGGGGGGGGGGAGGGGGGGGAGTTGGCGAACTTAATAAAATATTTTTCCAAAATGGGGTTTTGATAAAGTCCTTAAACATCCTTATCCTTAAACAAATATCCTTAAACACTCAAACTGTTGTTTTTTTTTTTATCTGACAGTTGCCAGTTTCATCGATTTCATACGCTATGTACAAATGTTTGAAACACCACAGGGTCAGTCACTGATGCCACGGCGCCTGAGAAGAAAGGTTCAACCAGACACCGAGATCGCGTAATAGTCCTTCCTCGTACAAGAGAACTTCCACTGAAAGTGCTGAACAAACGGTTTGTGCCCATAGTCGACTATTTCTGCTCAAGCTGTAAGAACCGGTCTTAGGCAGGCTGCTTTGCATGCCAGATGACAGTACATCCTTTTCGGCCAACGACTGCTAATGAAACCAATAAGTAAACGGTTGGCACAAATGTTTCGAGTTAAGCAATGGCCACAATGCAATCAGGATTTAAATACGATCGAACTGTTTTGGACGACGACATAAAGTAACATGTTCGAAATCTGCTTTGACAGATGAACCCTGCAGTCCTACAGTGGGAATCTTATTGCGCATGTGGAACCAGCAATACTTTTTTTTCAGCTGTGAAGTTTTGTTCAGTATATTTATGTACACTAGAATATTTTGTTCCTTTTACAAGTACACAAAAAGGACAAAGAGTTGGTAACAACTATTTGTCTTCTTTCCACAACATTCTCTGTAATTCTGAAGACAAATCCCATACATTAGTCTTTTTCAAAAGCTTTCAATGTTGCAAGTCACAAGGTTTGACGTCTTGTAAAAAATAAATAAATTCAGTTGTTTGAAAATGAGATGATACGTACATGTATGTATCGCTAATTTTGTCTAAGTAATGCCTTTTCGACACTGTTTTTTTGTTATGTTCGAAAAAGACAATGTTCTTTTCTTTAATTCATTTTCTCCTTTTTGTCACCTTTAGTAGCAAGTGGCTTAGGAAGAAATTTGCTTTATAGTTATTAGAGCCAGATTTTCAAAATTACTAATTGCAAAAGGCCTTCTTTTGTCTTGCAACGGGCTACACATGAAAATTTTTGTTGTAAAAAGAGTAAAAGGATCGTATCGATGAATTAAATTTAGTCCTTTGGCTACGATGGCCTTAATTATTGTACCCATTATATAGCATTAACTTGAATGTCAATTTCACCATCCATATTTCACAAGATTGTTTTCAAGCTGTCTGCAGAAATTTTGGTTTTGTAGGCATTGAGTTAAAAAAAAATGAACTGTTAGTACATGTGTTTCTATTATCGAATTTTATAGGTTGATTCCTAAACGTCAAACACTGATGTTGTCGTTGGGGAAGACTTCTTATATTGACGTCAAATCGTGGAATAATGCATTATTCCTTGGAAACAATTATATATTTAATTCCAAGAAACGATACACACTTTTGATTGACGATAATTAAAATCTAAACTACATGACGTCATTGCTCTACGATAGAATGTAAGCATCACGTCTTCTGAAACAAAGCATTCAAAGGAATAATCTGATTTTTAATCCCCGATCATCGATGTTTTAGTCAATAACACATTTAGTCATCAAGCGGTGTATCCGTTAAGTCAGACAACCATTGTACCCCGTAGGTCTACTATATGAGTCTCTTACTGCAATGCAACAACAGCTGCTCATCGCCTGAACAAATCTAAGTTATATCTGTGGTATGGCGTTCCATTCCTCCTCCAGGTAACCATCTAGTTGAGGAGCCAAAGTTGATGGAGATCTACGTCTAATTCTTCCATTTTATATATCCCACAGATAAGATGCTTTACTGGGAAAGGTTCCGGGGTCTGTATTCACAAACCGTTCTTAAGAAATAGTTTTATTCTCAAACCATTTGGTTTAGCCAATCTGAAGTTGTGTTACTTTCAAATTTAGAAAATCTTGGAGAATAAGACTAAGAATGTTCGTAAGAATGGTTGGTAAATACAGACCCTGGATTGTTGAATGGTCAGAGTAGTACAACAAGTGGTGCTGCTGTCGGTAGGCCATGGTCATACGTTGTCCTGCAAGAAAATGTAAATTTTTGGTGTATGTTAATAAGCAGAACGTTACAAAGAGCCAGTATCTCGTCTGGATATCGCACTTCGGTCATATTTCCTCTGACAATGGTAAGTCATGACTGAAGATTGGAGGAAATTGCTCCCAAAACCATAACGCTGCCACCTGCGTATCGGCCCATTTCACGCACACGACGGTTCTGAAATCGTTCATCGTGTCGTCTGTAGACCCTGTGCTGTTCGCCATTTCGGTCTGACAGAAAATCCGACTCGTCGGTAAACAGCAATGTGTTCAATTGATATTGCAATCCATCGCATGTATCCTCCAACCCACTGCAGCCTGTTACGTCTATGGCGAGTAGCTTTTATATGGACACCAAGCTTTCGAGGCAATGCAGTAGCAAGTACCGATAAAAGCCTTTTGCATTGTAAGTGTAGCGTCCGTATAGAACAGGTCATTTCACACGACCGTCCAGAACGTGAGCGGTTTTTGGCAGTCGTAGTTGTTCTTACAGGTATCGGCCCGCTAGACGTGTAATCCGAGATTCCCCAATATGAGCTGCGACGTCCGTATAATGTCGACCTGCTTCTAGTATACAAATATCTCGGAGACGCTGGTATTCATCTAGGCTTTGGCATTTCAATGTGATCGTTTTTATCACTCTATTGTGGTTGTTTTTCTCTTGTGTTCAAGCACGTGCCCTACAAACCTCCTTTATAGTTTTCACGGAGTTGTACCTGATAATATGTGAATCAGATGTTACGCGCAAATAACAAAAAAGTGACTGTTGTACATTTTGATGTGCTGAATTTGGGTCTTTACAATTTTGTGGGATGATCACCAATTGAACGTGTTTGAAGTTGGACATGTTTCATGCAGTAGTATCTGCTCGTCAAGGGCAGCGTACCTTAACCAGACAACTAAGCAAGACTTTGATAGAAGCATGGGGTTGGGTCCATATTCACCGACCATTCTTAATTTCATTCTTAGTCTCATCCTAGATTTGGGAGCTATCAGCTTCTGGTTGGCTGAAAGTTTGGTTAAGCCAATCAGAGGTTGTTTTACTTTCAAATTTAGAAAATTCTTGAGAATAAGACTAAGAATGTTCTTAAGAATTGGTTGGTGAATACGGACCCTGAAGTCCATAATTTGCCGGTTTATAAGCAGTATGCAAAGGAGTTTGCAATCAGTTTTGTAATACATGTGGACACCACAGAGTTAGTTTAATTATTACTAACTATAATTCAGTCCTAAAAATCGCCACCTGCAAGTTTTCTTTTCTCAGCAAAGACATTGAATATGCCTTGTGTTGGCCCATATTCTATTTTCGCTACTAACTACTCTCCATTTTCTTGTTTGTTTTATCATTTTGGCACTTTAGTTATTTTCTAAGATAGTGGAATTAAATGGAAATGATTTAAAAAATATCTAAAAATCTCACCAAGAGCCGATTGCATAGATGATAAATATTGTGTTTAACCATGTACATTATTTGTATTGCATCAAATAATGTGATCGATGTGATGGGTTTATTAAACTAATTTACTCTTCAATGTGAACATTTTGCTGTACTTGTATAAAGCCAATTTCCTGTGCAAATTCGAATATTTCTACTCAGCTCTTGGTGCGCCGTACAATGGCGTCCCTTGTTTTTCGCACCTCAAATTTGACAACCAAAACGATGTCATACAAAACCCTTTTTCTTTCTGTTTTTTTTTTTTTAGTTTTATTTGCTATTTAAAAATCTTCTGCAGTTCATGATTCATTGGGTTGTTATAAAAAATGGATTTTATCGATCCATATTTATGTGATGACTTGTTATCTATCATCCATCCGGAGATGCATTAAGCCCCCTTTGCCAGAGCATGGCTCATATTTAAAAGCGGTCTGCAGCACGCTGTAAAACTTGCGTTCAAGAGGTTCTGGCTTAAATTTTCAGCGTCCTAGACTTAACATAGAGGCTTAAGCTGCTAAACGCGTCTCACTGACCTTTTGCAGACAGTGTGGATCAAGATCAGACTGCACAGAACGTGCAGTCTGATCTTGGATCTACACTGTCCGACATGGAGATATTTTTCTCCAAAAAAAGGTAAGTTTGTCATAACATTATTTAGTTCTTACTGTGGACTTGAAAGTTTTATTTATTTCAGCAGCATAAGGGTTAAAAATGCGGAGGGTATAAATCTAAAATCAGACGGCACGTAGCAGAACGTGCAGTCTGATCTAAGATCTCTCTATCCGCTTGTTTAGTCAAGTCTTTAGGATGTAAAAAAAACAACTTTCCGGGTTTCTATGAATTTCGAAAAATGTTTAGTTTATATACTTGGTGCTGAATAAGGTGAACTACATTGGATAAATAAAGCCGTCCTTTTGAGAACAGGGGAAAAGGTAACCGCAAAACTTCCCGCAGCTTACAGACACATTTTGTTGTCTTATTTTCTCACTCTTCCGTGTATTCAAATCCGATGTTACATCAAGGCAAGACGGCTACCCGCGAACTGTCAATCGATTTGTCACACTAAGTCCGATAGTTTAGTGTTATCCAATGCAGAACAGCGATCGAGATGTTGCGGTTGCTTTTCTTCACTTTTTTGCAGTTTTTTTCCCCCAACAGGAATGGGCAGGTATAATAAGTGTGGTGACCAGCATTTTCTCCTTTTCCCACAATGTTTTCTTCCCTATCAGATAGAGAAGTCATCATATTAGCAACATTTAATTTGTCGTCTGCAAATGCTTTCAATTCGGACTTTCTAAAAGTTTGTCGTCTGGTAAAGAGTTAGGACATTACTTCCTGACATTACTTCCTGAAACGAATCTACAACAGACAACGGTGAAAACGTCATTTTCAAGTAAACTATAATCAACGGAGATAAAGCTTTTATGCATCAGTACGTGTCATAGAACTCACGATGAAAAAAGGAGAAATTGCCTGTTTTACGTCTTCCTCCTGCTTGTAAATGGCCTGCAAGATGCGAAATAAGATCTTCGGACATTTGCGTAAAGTGTCGTCCCGGATTAGCCTGCGCAGTCTGCGCAGGCTAATCCGAGACGGCACTTTACGACTACATAAGATTTGTTCAAACAGTAGACTTTCGTGAAACAGAAAATCGCACAAAAAACGGGAAGTGTCGTCTCGAATTAGTCACAGACTTCACAGGCTGATCTGGGACGACATACGTTTACGCATATGGCTGAAGGCCCCTTTTCGTGTGTTGCACACCAAATGTTGAAGCAAATACTTGTAAATGGATTCTCAACTGTCTCACTGAGAGGAGAAAATGGACAACAGCTCTACTGACGGAATAATTCTGAGAGACAGCAGACTTAAAGATAGAGCGGCAGCTTCATGGATCAGGGCCAGTATTCTCCAACCATTCTTAAGAACATTCTTGGTGTTATTCTCTAATATTTTCTACATTTGAAATTGACACAACTTCTGATTGGCTAAACCAAATGGTTTGGCCAATCAGAAGTTGTGTTACTTTCAACTTTAGAAAATTCTGGATAATAAGACTTCGAACGTTCTTAAGAATAATTGGTGAATATGGGCCCAGGGGTCCTGTCGCTCTTATAGCATGGACACTGATTGGGCACTGATGATAATTTCAGGCAGCAACCATTGAGAAATATATTTATCTCAATCTTACAAGAAGTTTTGCTGTCGATGTAAACTGGTTCCCCTCCTCCCCCCCCCCCCCCCCCAACAAAAAACCCTTTTGACTAATTCCACAAAAACCTGTATCCAAAAAAGCAAATCCGATATATAAAGAGACATAGACGTAATCAACGCTTGAACTTCCAAATGTTGCATACTCATAATCAACATGTCATGTCATGGTCTCAAATTTAAGTCATTAGCTACTCTAAAATAATCTGTAGCAAACGACTATGAAATTGTTCTTGTAACATATAAACAACGAACAAAAGTTAGGCTTTATACACTAATACATTTTATCACAAAAATAACCTTTATTTCAGTTTTAAAATGTTCACATACGGTTAGTCAAAGCGCTGTAATCATACAACCCGTTTCTAAAACAGTGCTGGTCCAGATTGTTGATTATGATTGATGTTTTACGCAGCTTTCAATATTATTTCAGTCATATCACGGCGACAGCTCACAAATTCATGTATTTCCTGTGTTTCACCAGGACTAGGCTAGCTCTGAAGTGTCTTGCCCTGGGACTTTCCCACGAAAAACCCAGCGGATCAGTTGGGGCTCGAACCCAGGACCTCCAGGTTACGAGTCCCACACTTTACCACTGAGCCAGGCAGGACCCCGGCTGGTCCAGATTTCCCTGTGAAATTAATTTTCATAATTGACGATCGTGATAAAGCTTCCAGTTCTATCATCTTCAGATTCAAGTCAAAAACACTGTATGCAAATTTCTTTGAAACTATCTTACGTCTGAGATGTACACACCTGTCAAAGAAGCAAATAGGCTTCATGTAAATTTCAATACACATGTACATGTAGGTCATTGGTTTTTAACACACAATGAACTGTAAGTCTTAAACCTTTCCCAAACAAGCCCTGGTTTTCACGTGTCTGCAGTACAAGTCTTTTGAAAACACTGTGGAAAAAGGAGAAATTGCTCGTCACGAGCAATTTCTCCTTTTCCCACAGTGTTTTCTACCCTTTTGGGGAACTTTCTGTCATTTTCATCAAATTTAAAATTGTCGTCTGCAAACTCTTTCAATTTGGACCAGTCTAAAATTTATCGTTTGGGAAAGAGTTAAACATATTCCATTTGCATATTCTTATGAAATGTACATAATAATTTACAAATAATTCAACATTTGTCTGCAAAATGGATCAGAACGAAAGCAGAGCTTATAGTATTTTCCAAACTGGTGGCTTTGGACGAGTACAGCTATAATTCTTGAGATACAATTTTGTGACAAGAAGAAGCTGGCATTCGTTTGCTTTTTAGGAAAATTTTTTTATCAAACTTGTGGTCAAAAACTGTCATAGAGCTCGCCAAAGACTCACTGAATTACATTTTTTCCTAGCCTCTGTGAATAAAATTTTATTTCAAATGCCAACTCACGTCAGATCCTTTATGTCAAAAAATGAGATATTGCTCGATACGTGCAACTAGGGTTTTTAAAAACTTTGTTTTTTTTTTCTTAAGTTGTACGCTAAGAAACTCAAAAAGCTGGTTCCAGAAGGCTGCGAAGTAAGTCACAAATTGACAACTAAATGACCATAAGATTGTATCGAATCTGCGCCCTAAAGCTTGAGTTCTCAAGATACATTGGTCATGTTACAGTCTTTAGTTATAATAAAACGTCTTTGAAGTGGGTAGCAATAAATACTCATACAACTTAAAGCCTTCATTGAACAATCACGCGTTTTTACGAGTCTTATAAGAAGACTTTTGTAAACAATGTAGGAAAAGGAGAAAATGCTACTGACCAGCAGCATTTTCTCCTTTTCCTACATTATTATCTACCCTTTCAGAGACAACTGTCATCATATTTGGCAATTTTTATTTGTAATCTTTAAATCTTTTCAATTTTTTCCGTTTGGTAAAGAGCTAATTGCCGATGCAAAAACCACATTGTAAAGCATCAGTAGGCGGTACCATTACTCTATCAATTTCCCATACAAAACACAAAGAGTGCATCGTCTATTGGCCTTTATTGGAAAACGACTGTTGGAAATGGCGTGTCGTTTAAAGGCACAACCAATCAGAAACTCAGTAAACAAATACGTCGTTTGGAAGACAAATATTTAGAAATGTTTGCGTAGTTCGTTTTCGCCTTAAAAAGGAATCGAATTCTTTGACAATGATGACTTAATTGTCGCATGTATCTCTAGTCACATTGGAAGATTTTTGTGCAGGAGTTTTAAAGTAACCTTATACCCACAGTGGCGTGTGCCCAACAGTTTTGGAGCTTTCAGAGACGTTGGACCAAAGCTGTCCTTTTGGATATTCTATTCGTTAGCAATTTTACATAGGTGCATTATTTTGAACATTTCCCTAACTACATGAAGTAAAGCTATTTAAAAAGTGCAATTTTCGAAGTAAGGACATAAGGAAGAGATTCAGATGACATTTGTTTAAGTACTTCTCAAATGCATTTGTGTGAGATTGAAGAAAAAAAAATTTGGAAATTGTCAGGGAGCAGGAAATTTGCAAACCTATATGTACCAAATTTGTCCAGATTAGACTATGGCTGGATTAAAAAAGAAATAGTGCTTAACATAAGACGTTTTAAGTTATCGGAACGTTATCAGTAAATATCTACATATCGGAATCGAAAACTTTCACGAAAGGCAATAAAGTAGGGCGAATGAAAATGTGCAGTACAAACGGAAACAGTTCAGCAGCACTTCTTCCATTTGGAATGAAGTTAGCCGGACAAGCACCTTACTTGTCTTTAAGTTCGCCACACCTGGGTCTCGAACTACAGAGAGCGCAACTACAAGAGTATACACAACGTCTTCAACTTGGTTTGCGCTCATTTCCTGGACAGATGTCAAGTTTAAGCCACTTCTCCTACCATGGCCATCTGACAAATCCGTACCTACACCCGTATTTCTACAAGGACCCCCGGGCAAGGTTCATACATGAGGAGCCTAAACCCAACCACAGCTATATAGGTATGGTCATATCTGTTATCTATTTTTTTTTTCTTTTGTGTGTTACTCTCACAGCGCCGACTAAACCCAAAGGACATTTTTCGGTCAGAAATAAGACCCAGATACACGTAATTGCAATTTTATTTAAATAGTGCCTCAGCGAAGCGGACAGAGTAGATTCAAGATCAGACTGCACGTTTTGTGCAGTCTGATCTCGATCTGCACTGACTGCAGAAGCAACTATAGTTAAAGGCACTTTCGGGGTTAAAATGTCTAATCAGAACTTTGTTTCATGCTTTTGTGCAGCTAGGGTTTGAATTCAGACCGAATAGTGACAGAGTCTAGATGTTACACGAAACTATGTATAGTCTCATTTCATCAAATGGTCAACTGACAGCAAAAGGTAGATCGTCCAAATTCTTTAATTCACAAATACGCCAAAGAGCAGAGACACCAATAATATATGTGCAGAAAAAGGGCTTTGGAGTTGAAAAATTTCTGTGTATCAGATTTTTTGTTTTCCACCAGATGTTATGTCAGAACAGTATTTGCGCCTGTCTCTGTATGTCGTAGTATACAAACACATGTTAAAAAATTGAAAGATCATTTCAGGTAATTAGTATTCAAAAAGTCCAACAACAAACTCAAAAAATAGGAAACTATCCGTAGATTTTTGAGGATCTTAAAAAGGGGGGGACGAGCATTGCCTAGTAAGTTTTGACTTCAGGTACGAGTATTTACGTACGTTGCGCTGTGCAGATAGAAACCGTTAGATTCGGTTCAGCATCTATCAGTTGTACAAATAAAGAAGAACGCTATCGACCAGCCATATTACTGGAAATTGTAAAATTTCTAGGTCTGAAATATGAATAGACTATAAAAGTTTTTAACAGTACAGGCATAACAGTGTGCAGCATCGAATCATCCATTATCACAGAAGAAATAACAGGCATAGACTAATCCGATATTTTGGCGACCATCGCTAATGAATCAACCGATTATGCGCTAAATAAACTATATTAGCATCCCCAGTATTTCAAAAAAAAAAAGTCATTGTCTTTCGCAATTGCGTTTTAAGACTTGACGCGCCATTGGCTGAAACGAAGGCTCTTCATGTGGACGACATAGATCAAGATCATTGCCCGTGCTTATAAAACTTGAGTTCATGGTCAACTAAGTTTGTGCTCAAACTTGCAGTCTCATTTATACTTAAAGACGGGTTGAAAGTCTGAAATAATGACTTTGATTTCATAGACAGAGACATATAGGATCTGACATGAGTTGGCGTTTGAGATAAAATTTTGTTAAAAGAGCCTAGGAACGATGTTATAAAGCGAGCTTAACTTAACATTTTTTTAGACGAGTTTTATAAAATTTTATCTCAAACTCCATCGGATGTCAGATTATTCGTATCGTATAACGATATTTCACAAATTATAGATCAGAAGATGCAAAACTATCCATGTATATTTATGTAGGAGCGGTAATAAACATAAAAAAAAAAAATTCACACCTATTAAAAAACGTACCAAATGACGTAAAAAATGACGTCACACATTTGTGACACTAAACCTGTATAAGATTAGAAAATCCGTAATGGGTATCATTACACTGAAAATAAGAGAGGTTAGATCTATGTGATAAAGAGAAAAGTTCTAAAGTTTAGAAGTTACTCCATAAAAATTATCAAATTATTTTAAAACAACTTTGAAACACCATGCTCGGGTGAGTTCTGCACGAAAATGCGTTTTATAATCACTGACCTAAACAGCAGAGAATATGCAGTCTGATCTTTTATGTACACCGTCCTTTTGTTTAGTCAAGGTAGTTAGATGAGAATTTTTCTGATAATAAAGGACGGTAAAATTTTGACTGGTCCAAATTGAAAACAATTGCAGTTAACAAATAAAATGTTCCTCATATCATGGATTTGTCTTTAAAAGGGTAAAGGGTTTCCAGCATTTTTTTCCGTTTTTCCCACAATGTTTTCGAAAGCCTTCTTCTCTAGCGTCCTTACAACACTGTAAAACACTGGATTGTTTAACCCTTTCCCAAACGACAAATTTTGGACTGGTCCAAATTCAAAGAGTTTGCAGACGACAATTTTAAATTTGATGAAAATGACAGAAAGTTCTCAAAAAGGGTAGAAAACACCGTGGGAAAAGGAGAAATTGCTCGTTACGAGCAATTTCTCCTTTTCCCACAGTGTTTTCAAAAGACTTGTACTGCAGACACGTGAAAACCAGGGCTTGTTTGGGAAAGGGTTAATAGAGAGTTATAAGACTGTGTAAGTCAAAATGCCTCACAAATTACAGCACACTGTAAAATCTAATATCAGTCAGCATGTTCGGTTCCGTCTAATCATTAACTTTACCGTCAAACATAAAAACTTGAAAAATCTAGGGTTGTTTTGAGCAGTTTTACATTTCTTAACACATATCTAATTATGCAACTCTATCATATGAGGCATACGGGAAAAAATCAAAAGAGAAAAAGTCACACTAGAATAGAATAAGACTTGTAATAAAAATATGATAAATTGTAACAGAGAAAGAACATAAAATAAACTACATGTAGTTCAAAGTGTTTAAAAATTGTATTTTTAAGTGCAGCTTTAGCTCTCTGTTCAGTGCTCATGGCAGCACAGTAAAATATAACTTGCATTACCATGATTGAGAAAAGCTCGCCATTAAAGTAACAATAGCTGCCAAATGTAAACAAATCGGATGTTAAAATGCATTTAGTTTAAAACGGCATTAGACTCCAATACAAACAAACAAAGCCCGTTACGACAAATTTGCTGTGGGAGTAGACGAGAATGGTACTATCTTTATCACTAGTTAATGTCTGTTTGACTCCACGATATTCGAGTTATGTAAAGGCGGCAAGTCCACCTAGTGATGGGCTTCTAGTGTCAATGTCACTCAGAACCATTCTGATTTCAGATCGACACCAATCAAAATGAAATTCATTTTATTTAACCCTTTCCCAAACGATAAATTTTAGACTGGTCCAATTTGAAAGAGTTTGCTACGACAATTTTAGATTTGATGAAAATGACAGAAAGTTCACCAAAAGGGCAGAAAACACTGTGGGAAAAGGAGAAATTGCTCGTGACGAGCAATTTCTCCTTTTCCCACAGTGTTTTCAAAATACTTGTACTGCAGACACGTGAAAACCAGGGCTTGTTTGGGAAAGGGTTAATAAAAGAGGATTTATCCTGAATTTTATTCACAGGTAGATTGTTAACATTACATTTTCAAATTTCAGAGCAATAATATTTGTTCAATTTAAATATAATACCTAGTGACTTTGATTGAAAGAACAACGTTTTTTTTTTGAATGTACAAGAACAAGATTCCATTATTATCCTTTTTCTTTTTGTAAATATAACTTGGGCACAATATATAAAAATGATAAAAGAAAAATGGGAGGATAAGCGAAAATGCTTGACAAAAATACTGTAGAAATAATTTTTCAAAAAAAAAAAATCTTTCTTTTTCTAATGTGGCTTGTCAGAATGTGAATTCGACCAAACCCCCCAAAAAAAACACCGTTTCAGTTTGCCTTGTCGGATAGGGAAAGGGTGAATTTTAGAACACGCAAAGTGAACATTCAACAACATGAAAGATGTAAATTTCGCCAGTTCTCTCGCGCTTTTAATCCTTTTAAGCAATATAATTTCAACCTCCAAGACAGACAAGCTGATTGGCTAACTGAACGTCTTAGATGATTAGTCTTGAGATATAGTTATAGAATTAGAGCTATTTTTAGAACTAGAAAAAGAACTATAACTGTATAGCTGTTTTGCTGAATGAAAACTGTGGTATTTCTTGTCCTGAAAACATAAATGCTTCACAGTTAACAGATTGAGAAATGTATTCATACGCCAGAGAAGAGACATATTTGCCGCAAGGGGCTTTTGTAATACCTTGGGACAAATTTTGCATTGCTGTGGAGTTTTACTCGGTTTATTTCAAAGGAACTTTATCACATTTATCAGGAGTGTCGGGAATTATGAACTCTGTCTATTTAACAGTATCTCAGTTATATCATGGCGGCCAGTGCACCTTTCCATGGGTTTCCAGAGTTTCTGTAACTTTTTTTGCTCTAAATGAATAGATACCGTCGGCTGCTTTCGACGACCGAGAAAACAATCCACCGATAATTAAAAAAAAAAAAAGTTTTTATCTGATAGGCTTGATTTTAGAGGAAGGCGGAATGTGTAGATCCGAGACCAGACGGCACTTTCTTTGCAGCCTGATCTTGATATAAGCTGTTGGCAAGTTCACATTATTTTGGCATTATTATGCCACTGAAAGGGTTACTCTGTCTCTATGAACAACAGAATTATTCAAGCGCCTGTCTGCTTATCAAAATTTGTCCACACGACAAAAAAATGTAGACTTGTCCAAATTGAAAGCATTTACAGACGACAGTATATATGTGACTCAAATAATGAGATTTGTCTCTGAAAGGATTTAAAACATTGTGGGAAAAGGAGAAAATAATGCTTAGCAGCATTTTCTCCTTTTCCCACAATGTTTTCTAAAAGGCCTCTTCCAAAGGGTCGTTAAAACTTGGGATTGTGTGGTAATGAGAACAAGGAAATTTGAAACCATGTTCAGATGGAAGACAGGAATCAGTCTTGTCGCAATGACTTTCATCAATTTTCGGAAAGAACAATGGCCGTATGGGTATTCGAACTCAGAACCAACAATAACAGTAGTTGAACACGCCCCAAAAGATTTTCATACGTCAAATGATATACGTATCGTATCAGAGATAACGTCTGTAACAAAATGTGTTAATTTTTCAGATCAAACTTGAAAAATGAATTCCCAGAACTTTGACATTTGTGTTCGCCCTCTTTACTGAACTGGAGGTCAAAATCTCTAACAATTCAGAACACTGTTCTAAATCATTAATTCGAGACGCGCGTTCGGATTAGTTGAGACGGTGTTTTTCTTATCCAGTTAAACTGCTTTTCTTGGGAATTTGATGATACATAGAATGGATAGTGAAAACAAAACTTGATGATTAAAGCAACATTTAACCCGTAGGCTGCTAAGCGCGACTCAAGGACCTTTTACGGGGAGTGTAGATCGAAATCAGACTGCACAGATCATGCAATCTAATCTTGGATTCACACTGTCCTATACGTTTTTTCCCGCTGAAATCAACTTTGAAATCGCAATATTTGAGTGTTATCTATTTGGTCGAAATTTTCGTTTCATTTATTTAGCAAGTTAAGGGTTATGTTTAGCCACGCGAGAGCCGATTATTCTTTAACCCTTTACCACAGAGTCCCCAGCTTTAACGGCCTTAAGGAAGAAGCCTATTGAAGAAATTTTTTGGAAAAGGAGAAAATGTTGGTAACCAGCATTTTCTCCTTTTCCCATATGTTTTTTCTACCTTCCCAAAAATTAAAATTTAGTTTTTGAGTTGCATTTATTTGGTCGTCTGCAAATGCTTTCAATTTAGACTAGTCTAAAAGTTTGTCGTTTGTTTAAGAGTTAACCATTCACGACCCTGAGAAAGAAAGCTTCCGTAAATATCTAGAAACGAAAAACATCTTTAAAAAAAGATGGGTGGCGTAAATTTGCCAGCAAATTGACTGTGGCCCTTAAAGTAAACATGTCTATATTTTTAACCAATCACAAATTTCTATTCATTCATTTGTTATCAGTGACAAAAAGTAGGTCAAAAGCCAGCACATTCAGCTACGCCGTAAAATATGGTGCAAATGCTAGATTTTTTTTGTATTTTCTACTACTTCTTTGTGGATAAGTCTAAAATTCTACCTGCCGAGCCCCCCGTAGCTCAGTCTGCAGCGTACAGGACTTTAGAACAGGGGGTCACTGGTTCGATCCCTGGCTCGGCCAATTTCTTTCCGAGTACTGATGATAGTCATTGCGACAGGATTCATTCCTCTCTCATCGCTGATCGTTGTTTCGAGAATGATTATGTGGGAAAGCAGCCAGTGGCTTGGAAGAACATTGTGAGGAGTACTGATAAAAGAAACTCCGGGAAAGCATTAATAGGTGCACTGGCCGCCGCGATATACATGTAGCTGAAATACTGTTGAAAGCGGCATTAAACGCCATGTAATCAATCAATCAATCAATTATACCATCTGCTAGAGGATTAACAACTCGAACAAAAAAAGTTCGCATTTATCAAGTTGGCAGCGAAAGGTTCAAGCAAATGTAAATATCTGCACGTCCCTCAATCTTGCAATAATATTTCCTGTTCAAAAATGCATTTTTAAACACGCTAATTTGGGTTAATTTATGACGTTGTGATTCGGAATATCCTAGACTTGAGACGAATCCACAAATGGTTTGGCGTCAATTTTTAGTTAGATTTTATAAGACGCTAATTTAGATGGAATTAGTTTGACAATGTGATTTGGAATATCTTAGACTTGAGACGAATCCACAAATGGTTTGGCGTCATTCTAGTTCGATTTTATGTAAGCTGTACATTTTGTTCTGTAATACACAACGAACGAAATGATTATGTACTTTACCTGCAAAAGCACAACAGCGAAAAGCCACAAATAAACATGAATATTACGAGACATGGTTGGACGTGCCCTCGGCGCATATTCGGTTATCTCCGTACGCTGTCACCGAGTTCTGCCGATAACCATTACGAAATTAAATGGAGGCAAATTGAATTTTGTCTACTTATACATAAAACGTCACTGTGGTTCAGCGAAAAAGAAAATAGAAGTTGCTCGAGGACAAGCAGTAAATAGCCAACCAGCAATTGGCAGCTTTAGAAACATTGCAAGAAAAAAAAACTCAACAGCTTATTTCAAGCAATTGCTCCTTAACCCTTATCCTGCTAAATAAATTAAATGAAACTTTCAAGCCCATAGTATAAAACAGAATAATGTTATTTCAAAATCATTTTTGGAGAGAAAAATTTCTCCTTATCGGACAGTGTAGATTCATGATCAGACTGCACGATCTGTGCAGTCTGATCTTGACCTACATTGTCCGCAAAAGGTCAGTAAGTCGCGCTTAGCAGCCTAAGGGTTAAATGCAATCCAGACTACCTGAAGAAACTATAATATATAAAACCGTACGTTATTCAGTTTGTTGTTCTGAAATTTATAAGATAGAGAAAATGGACACAGACAGACAGACAGACAAAGGATGGAGGAAGGAAGGAGGGAGGGAGGGGAGGAAGAAAAGAAAGAAAGAAAGAAAGAAAGAAAGAAAGAAATACTATCCGGTGCACATTTCATACAAAACAAGGAAAGATTATCGTCAGAGAGTATGTCAGTTCCTTTGTCAGTTTGCCTTCGATAATAAAGTCACTAACAACGTCTACGCACTTATCATGCGTCATTTTCTTGTTTCAAAAATTAGTACCCGCGTTAACCATGTCGTACATTTTCCTGATTTCGCAATTTCGCGAAACAGATATAACTGTATTTAGTAAATAAATTTCGATTATTCGACGGTACAGTAATTCGAAATGCTCGTTATTTTCGTAGTTCTTTCATGCTTTCCACAAAACAGAGTAAAGGCTTGGATGCATGAAGAGCATTGAAGTTCTGAATGCAAAAAAAAAAACAATGCATGAAAAAAAATCAAATGTAGACCTGTAACATAGGAAATGTATATGAGCCCCGCTCTGGCAACAGGTGCTTTAATGGATTAGCGTGATGCTTTTTACCAAGCAAGTCATCACATAAGTATGGACCCCGTAAAATCTAGTTTGTCTAACAATAGACTGAACCATACGGTAGAATGGTCCTTTAATTCTTTACCAGACGACAAAATTTTAGACTCGTCCAAATTGAAGCATTTGCAGACGACAACATAAATGTGACTCAAAAATTGAAATGTGTTTTTGGAAGGATAGAAAACATTGTGGGAAAAGGAGAAAATGCTGGTTACCAGCATTTTCTCCTTTTCCCACAATGTTTTCAAAAGGCCTCTTTCTCAGGGTCGTTAAAACTCGGGATTGTTGGTAAAGTGTTAACACGCAGAATATTGAAAGACAGCAAAAGGTTTCGATCCATGTCAGCCTGCGCAATTTTTTTCTTTAACATATTGACAACGACTGACCAAATGTATTTGGTAAACACCGTTTTCAACATTATTTCAGTTATACCGCGGCGGCCAGTGCACCTATCCGTCCGTTCATGGAGATTCTTTACCAGTACTACGCACAATATTCTTTCCAAACCACTGGCTGCTTTCCCACATAACCATCGTCGAAACAATGGTCAGCGGTGAGAGAGGAATTAGTCCTGTAGCAATGACTATCATCAGTCCGCGGAAAGAAATTGGCCGAGCCGGGGATCGAACCAGCGAGCCCCTGTTCTCAAGTCTTGTACGCTACCGACTGAGCTACCGGGGCTCGGCTATTGACAACGAAGGAAGTCATATACAGAATTATTTTTTTCAATCCTAAAAAATGTAACGTTTGTGGTGGTACCAAACGATCAAAGGAGAGAAATTCTTTCTGAAGGTATCTCGCGCACTCTTCTCCCAATATTACGCAAAACGTACGTCATTAGGTCACTAGAGAAATTCTTTCGGATGGTATCACCCACGTATCTACAAATATTATAAACCAGACAGTAGGTCAGTAGGCCTCATAATAGGAAAATTCAAAGACTCCAGGCTACCAGGTTTACACAAGTTTCACTATTGACGAGAGTATATCCACCTTTTTGTGCGTCGTTTACTATATAAGTATCTTTAATTAGCAACTTCAATGAATGACGCAAATTTGTCACTTTATGGGAGAAACAAATTCGTCTTATTTTCCCTCATGTGTTCATTCCTCTGTCTATGCGCTAAATTGAATGGTTAATTTTTTATTTTTTTTTTTACGAAACGGAAAGAAAGGCTTAATTTGATACTTTGTCAAACCGGAAGCGGAAACTGCATCACCATTTACCATTTTTCTACGCTATAAACTCTAAATAAACAGTTCTACCTGCCTTCTCTAACATCTCCATCTATCTTTTCGAATACAAATTTGACCGTGTAAGTTCCTTTTCAAAATATCGCCAGTTTTGCCTCCAATGAGTATCAAGATCAGACTGCACAAAATGTGTAGTCTGGTCCAAGATTTACATTGTTCACTAGGCTGAGATTCTGGCCAGCATCAAGCAAAGATAAAATGGCAGCTATACCTGGGTGTGTTTTCCTACTTGAAAATTTCGAGTGTGTGTATGTAGCTCCGGGAGCGCTCGAACGACAAAAGTTTGGACTTGTCCTAAATGTAGACAACGTCATAAATATGAGCCGTGCTCTGGCAAAAGGGGGGCTTAATGTACTTCTGTGATGCATTATACCGAGCAAGACATCACCTAATTATGGATCCATAAAATCCATTTTGTCAAACAACCGACTGAACCATGAGGTAGCATGGTCCTTTGACGTGCAGAAAATTGAAAGATAGCGAAAAGTTTCGGCCCATGTCAGCCTGTGCGGACTGCGGAGGCTAACCTGGGTCGATACTTTTCGCAGATGCATATAGCCCCCTTTTCAGAGCATGGCTCTAATCTTTTCAAATGCTGGGATTTATCTTTGAAAGGAGAGAAAACATTGTGAGGAAAAACGGAGAAAATGACGTAGAAATTTTCACCCTTGACCTGTTGAAGGTCCACCTGTAGCCAAAAGTAAACGATTCGGGAGTCCAGCCTACCTTTAACCAAACTGCGTAGACTTACGCAAATTAATTGGGATTATATACATACATACATACGATCCCTGCTTTATCCAAAAATATGAGCTTGCGTAAAGTTATGCAAATATTTACACAAATCGTAAATTTATTGGGTTTAGTGAAACTTTCTTTTCAGACTTGATGCTTGCTTACTTAAACTGCGTACGCAGATTTCGTACGTACGCATTTTAGCGAAAGACAGCCCAGTTGCAGACGAATTTAATAGTTTATTATTGAAAAATATTGATATATAATTAGTCTAACAATAAAGTTACAGAAAAATGAATCTGAAAACTAGAGCTAAAGTTGCCATCATGCAGATATGCCAAACGCACGTCCATGACACCCAACACTTAGTAGTAAAATACAAGTTCAATTCTTTTTCAAATAATGACATTTTACTATCAAAACAAATACTTCTAAAATAAGGGTGATATAAAATACGGTCGTAAAAAGTGCTTTAAGTAGGCTAATTACACATTCCTTACCATAGTGCACGGTTATATATCACAGTTGAAGTTGATATCACTGCCAGTAGAGAAGAAATTGCTTAACATTAATATTTTTTATTCTGCTTAGAGTATTTTCCTTATCTTTACATAATTGTTTGTCCTGTTATTTGTGACAGATTTTTGCTTGGTTTGAAATAGCCTGTATCGATATGTCGTATAAAAGTGATTTGAGAAATGCGACTGTCCTAGATAATGACGTGAAAGCAACTGTTGAAAAGTTGTAAAAGAAATTAAAGAACGCGAAAACTAATGACGAGTCGACGATGAGGTCAAAAGTTAGAGCACAAGCTAATTTAAACAAACAATTAAGTCTTTTTGTCTCTAGATGGAATGATGCTTTCCCACGATCACTTAACCCCTTAAACAGACGACAAAATTTTAGACCTATCCAAATTGAAAGCGTTTGCAGACGACAAACTCAGAGTAGCTCAAATGAAAGTATTTTTGTGTGACACAGCAGAAAGCATTGTGGGGAAAAGAAAAAAAAAAAAGAGAAAATGCTGGTTACCAGCATTCTTCCTTAGGGTTGTTAAAATTCAGGATTAGGTGATTAACGGCTAAACAGTATTTGTAGAACACTGGTAAGTGACTATGCAGATGTGTTTTATTTCGAAAAAGATCAATTTATCAAATAACATCAAATCATACACAAGCATTTCCCAAAAGAGTGTCGGTACTATCTTTTATTACAGTACGCCATCGAATCATGTTTACCACAACGACTCTAAGGACGAGTTTGTTTCCTTTGCGATATGTACAAATCGGGATCACAGTTCCTATTCTGCACATTCTGATCTTGAGCTTCTCTGAGAAAAGATAATCTATTTTTAGTGAACAAGAAAGATTTAAAACTAATAGCACCAACGGTGAAATACTTACATCGAAAAACAGAGGAGTTAGTACTTTTTAGACTAGCGAAGCTAGTCTGTAGGCATCAAGATTGACCTAGTGTCAAAGTAAACAAAAAACCCCACAGTTGCCAAATACTGCCTCACAGAAAAATACTTCTTTCCGATATAAATCTTAATTCTTTTATGTATGACAATTTTGACAAAAACCACTAAATCTCTAACACCCCAATTTGAACATGTCGTCTTACAAAGTAATGAAGTGAACAAGATGTCATTTATAAGGTACAAGATTTTTGCTTATATGTAAATTAAGTGACCTATGCAAAGCAGAGAATCACTTTTTCCTACACCACTGTAACATTATGAATGAATCTATTAATAGATACACCTAGGTAACGTGTAGGAAATCCCAGTTACATTAACCCTCACTGGACAGGGAACCCTAGTCATTCCTTCAGTCAGACATTATTTAGATCATTGTGAACAGTTAAACTGTTATGTTAAACTGTTATTCTAGTCTTGAAAATTAACCCTTTACCGAACAATCCCAAGTTTTAACGATACTGGGGAAAAATCCCTTTGAAAACATTGCGGGAAAAGGAGAAAATGCTGGTAACCACCATTTTCTCCTTTTCCCACATTGTTTTCTACTCTTTTAGAATCAGGTTTCATCAGTTCAGCCACTTTTAATTTATGGTCTGCAACAGCTTTGAATTTGGACTGGCGTAAAATTTTTCGTTTTGTAAAGAGAGTTAAATAGTTAACTACATCTTGTGCTACTGGATATTGACTAATTGATTGTAAGGTGTTTAAAGCCGTTTTCAACATTATTTCAGTGATATTGCGGCGGCCAGATCACCTATGCATGCTTTCCTGGAGTTTCTTTTACCAGCATTACCGCGACTCACTGACGTTTTGCGGACAGTGTGGATTAAGATCAGACTGCGCAGAGCATGCAGTCTGATCTTGGATCTACACTGTCCTATAAGAGGATATATTATTTTTTTCCAAAATGTAACTTTGAAATAGCAATATTCAGGTGTTTACCATCGGCTTGAAAGTTTTGTTTAACATTTTTAGCAGGTTAAGGGTTAAACTTAAACTGGATTACAGTAAACCAAGAGCCCCTGCAGCTCAGTCGGTAGTGTACAGGACTTGGGAACAGGAGGTTGCTGGTTCGATCCCCGACTCGGCAAATTTCTTTCCGAGGATTGATGATAGTCATTGTGACAGGATTCATTTCTCTCTCACGTTTCGATGATGGTTATAACATAAATGTGGGAAAGCAGCCAGTGGCTTGAAAAGAATATTTTGCGGAGTAATGATAAAAGACACTCCAGGAAAGCATGGATATGTGCACTGTCCACTGCTACATAACTAAAATAATGTTGAAACAGGGTTAAACACTATACAAACAATCAATCAATCAAATTCGCTAGTCTGGCAGTACTTTCAGTACTTTGATTCATAACTTTCTCCATTGTCTCTATTTCCTACAAAACGTCGAACAATGTAGATCCAAGATTAGGCAGCACTGTCTTGGCAGTCTGGTTTTCATCTACGCTGTTCGCAAAAGTAACTATGATAGCCTTTGGTGCTGAATAAGTTACGCAGTTTCTCATGAAAATTCAAATTCTTCCCAAAATCAAAGGGATTAAGGTAACAAGAAAAACGGCTGGTTTTTGTCAAATTTCATCACAGCATTGTTTCCAGGCAAACAAATTACTAAGACGGCAAAGTAATGGCGTCTTTAAGTTTTATGGGAAACTAAACTTTTAATTTTCTCTGAAATTTTTTAACACATTTCCACACACACGACGATATTTTTTCTTTCGTCTTGCAGCTTACCTCTTTTGAAAATATTGTGATGGGTTATTTATCTTCTGCCATAATGTTTTCACATGCTCTGTGAAAAGAAGATTTAATGCATTTGCAAAAAGTATCGACTCAGGTCAGCCTGCGCGAACTGCGCAGGCTGACCTGAGTCGATACTTTTTGCTGTCGGTCAATTTTCCGCATGTCAAAGGACCAGTGTATCCCAGGATTCAGCCGGTTGTTGACAAAATGGATCTTATTATTCTATAATTATGTGATAACTTACTTGATTTAATGGATCAAGGAGATGTATTAAAGCCCTTTTTGTTCCCACCCTCCTTTGTTTTCAACCAACCAAATCCCAAATAGTTTATGGGATTTGTGATAACTTACCTATTTACTAAACGACAAAACGTTAAGAACAAAATGAAAGCTTTTGTAAATGACAAAATACGTTTGATCGAAACACTGAGATTTGTCTGTGTCAACAAAACGTTGATTAAGAACAAAGTGAAAGCTTTTGTAGATGACAAAATACTTTTGATCGAAAAACTGAGATTTGTCTCTGTCAGGAAAGAAAGATACCTCGGGAAAAGGAGAAAATGCTGGTTACCATGATGTTTTCAAAGCCCTTCTAATTCTGGGTCGTTAAAACACAGGACTGCTCAATATAAGGTGCATCAACAAAAAATTCTATTTCTTGAAGATTTATTGTCCTGTATATAAATTTCAGGTCTAATTGCGATGGCCATTCTTAGCTCAAGGGAAAAGAAACTGGTTTTAAGCGACATCTATCAGTGGATACTGGATAATTACAGTTACTTTAGAACAAGGTAAGTTACATGAAATGCAGCTGATTTTTTTGTTCTTACACTTGTGCAGCGCTCTGGTAAATTTGAATTTAATGCATCTTCTTAAAGCATTATACCAAGCATATCGCTGCATAATATGGGTCTATTTTATTTGAAATCTGGCTAAATCATGAAGAAGAATGATCCTTTGACATGCAGAAAATTTACCAATGACAAAAAGTATCGACCAAGGTCAGCCTGCGCGGACTGCGCAGGCTGACCCTTGGTTGATACTTTTTGCAGATACATTAAGTCATCTTTTTCACTGGGTGTGACTAACATGTATTTCAAATGTGCTTACAAGAGTATGCTAATGCTCATCTGAGTTTGTGCTCCATGTAAGTTTCGAAATGCTTCAGTCAGAAGGAAGAAATATATTAAGACTTAACAGCAGACGAAAAAGCTTTAAAAATGGTAACTCAATCCAGGTCGTAAATCAAATGACATTTGCTTTATGCTCATCTGGATTCACATCAAAAGGACTTGTGGGCATTTTTCACGTTTCATTTAAATACCTTTGTATTTTTATTTCTTCGTTTGTTTTTCATACGTTCAATCATTTTTCGGTCGTTTTCTGCAGTGTTCCATTTACATGCATGTTACGGCGGACCATTTAACCTCTGCAAGCCCTTTCCGGGCCTTTATTCACCAGCCATTCTAAATTGAATGTTTAGCCAAGTTCAAAATTTAGAAAATAACACTATTTCTGATTGGCTAAACCGTTTGGTTCAACAAATCAAGAACTGCGTTACTTCGGATTTTAGACAATTTTCGATAATGAGACAAAGAATGCAATTCAAATTGGTCTGTCAATGTGGCCCAAGGAGTTCAGCTATTGGTACCACACAAAACAATTATTCTAAGCCATTGGCTGCTTCCCTAATAAAAAGAAGGCCGATAAAATGTTCAAGGATTAGAGAACAATCGTTTTTGTCTCGACAACTTTCTTTTGTCCTCGATAGGAATTTTGGCCTAGCCGAGCATTGAACCCACAAAACCTGGTGCACTAGTAATGTGTGTTGACAGCCGTCGGGACTCAACTTCTTAGTTCTAACTGTGATCGATACCTTTTGCTATTGGTCAATTTTCTGCATGTCAAAGGACCTTTTTACCTCCAGATCTTATCGATTGTTGGACAAAATTGATTTCATGGATCCGTAATTACGTGGTGACTTGCTTGGTATATACTGCATCACGGAGATGTATTAAGCGCCCATTTGCCGGAGCATGGCTCATTTACAGAATATTATATTGAAGTAGCTATCGTGTATTTACTTCAAACTTATGCTTTTAAATCATGTTTACTACAACGACTCTCAGGATGAGTTTGTTTCCTTTGCGATAGGTACAAATCGGGATCACAGTTCCTATTCTGCTCATTCTGATCTTGAGCTTCTCTGAGAATAGATCATCTATTTTTAGTGAACAAGAAAGACTTAAAGCTAATAGCACCAACGGTGAAATACTTCCATCGAAAAACAGAGGAGTTAGTACTTTTTCATAACTTTCTCCATTGTCTCTATTTCCTACAAAACGTCGAACAATGTAGATCCAAGATCAGGCAGCACTGTCTTGGCAGTCTGGTTTTCATCTACGCTGTTCGCAAAAGTAACTATGATAGTCTTTGGTGCTGAATAAATTACCCAGTTTCTCATGAAAATTCAAATTCTTCCCAAAATCAAAGGGATTAAGGTAACAAGAAAAAGGCTGTTTTTTGTCAAATTTCATCATTGCATTGTTTCTAGACAAACAAATTACTAAGACGGCAAAGTAATGGCGTCTTTAAGTTTTATGGGAAACTAAACTTTTAATTTTCTCTGAAATTGGACAAAATTTATTTCATGGACCGTAATTACGTGATGACTTGCTTGGTATATATTGCATCACGGAGATGTATTAAGCGCCAATTTGACAGAGCATGGCTCATTTACAGAATATTATATTGAAGTAGCTATCTTGTATTTGCTTCAAACTGCGTGGGAAAATTTTATGTCTCGCGGGACTGAAGGTTGAAAGTTACTGCAACATAAAATTCTGTTTATTATATACCGACAAATTTTAACAGTAGAATATTACGTTTATGGCAAATTTTATTCGAAAATGATAAGAAATTAAAAACACATACCGGTTAAGTGGGTGAACATTTTTTTTTTTGGCGGACTGATATAATAACGGAAAAAAATTAACCAATCAAATTAGAAACGAAGCTGAAAGTAATCATCACGCGGAATACGTTATCGTACGAGAATTGTATTTCACAATAAGTATAGACCATTTGGTTTGCATAAAAACTAATGTTTTGATCGAATGCATTCAAATGAACCAACTTCTTCAATAGTTCTTTGTTACAATGCTATTTATTTACAAATACCATGCAGAAATTAAATTTTTAACAACTTTCTTCAATTTAATGCTCTTTAACATAGTAACATTTTTGGCATGTTTCGGTCTTGGCTACTGAAGAGTGACGGACAGTTGGAGAACAGCCATAAATAATAACAAATCATAGCAGAACCATGTGCTTTTTGTACTAATTTCATCTATATTTAGATTCAGTAAAAATAATAAGTTCACATCTAGCATAACGTTTCAAGCAGACATGTGAATTTCATGCTATACATACAATGTACTCCCCTTTAGGGCCATAGAAATATAATTATTTGAGCATAAAAATACCTTTATATCCTATTTACCCGTTAACAGATAGTAATTTTATCAATCTTCCTAACCATAAAGATGTGATACAAATTATCGATTATTTAGAGAATTGATAATATTATTTCTGAAAGAAAACACCGTGGGAAAAGAAGGTACGTGTATACCTACCAAGGTCAACTTCTGTTTTTCCGGGAATAATTCTTAAAAATAACTGAATTCAAACAAAGGAAAAGATTTCTAAGTAAAGATAAGGTTTTATGTACCTAGTTTTTCAATATGCTTGACCTCATGTGTAAATGTTTTCAAATTGACCGTGGGATGTAAATAGTATGCTGTTCTATTTGTTGCAGTCTCTCCACCATATTCAGGTGTCAAAATTAAACATTACCTTTAATGGACAAAACCTTTAAATAAAATTTTGAATTCTTAGGATATGTTTTCTCTCGTGGTTTTTGTAAAATGATCAAGTAGGTACAAAGAAATATGAAAAAAAAAAATAGAAAGATGATTGAGAGCCAAATGTTAGGTTTCATACCAAATAAATGGTCTATAGATACGATTTTTTTCCAGTTGGGTCCAATTTAATCTGCATGTGTTTGAGCGGGAACTTTTGTTGGTATACAACAAGATTATTTCCTTAAAGCACGCCAGTGACAACAAATTAGTGCATTGCATCTGCGGACAGTGTACATGTAGATCAAAACCAAGTTTGATTTAATATTTGATCTACAATCCCCAATACTTTGGTACAGTACTGTAGAAATTAAATAAGCTTTGGAAAATATAAAAAAAAAGAATCGCGAACTTTCCGTCACAGGGTGGACAAAATATTGGCGTGCTTGGTAAAGGTTTACACGCAGGCAAAGTTTGCAAGTGTATTCCTAAATTTGTCAACAACATAAAAGCGGTGGGATAAGAGCATAATGTTCGTCGTAATGAGCCAATTCTTCGTTTTTCAGTGTATCTACATATTGTCTGCTGCAGATTTGCTTCAGTCTATTATATACGGATTATTATGTTGTAGTAACTTTCCTGGTCCTTTATATTTAATTCGAGCATCGTAAGAAAATCTGATATCGCGAGAGACCGAAGGTCAGGCGAGATGTCAAAATGTTCTCACGATGCGAGAAGCAATTACAAGCACCAGGAAAGTTACTAGAACATAAAATTTCTTTTACTACATACCCACAACTTTCAACGACAAAATATTGCAATTATTGACATTTTAATGGAAAAAGTTAAACAAAATAACACAAATAATTTATAAGTCGGTTATAACTTCGTTTTTATCAATACCATCGCATAACATTTTGATAATTCAAATCGCAAATCAAATCATGTTTATTCCGTGCACGAGATACGTCATCATACCATATTTGGAACCGTATTTGACACTGTGTAGATGTTGAGTTTTTCCCCGATGTGTGTGTTATTTTATCCTTGTGCGACGTATTAAATACAAGTATATAAAATACAAGTATATGATAAAAGGTAGTATTGAAAGGTATTAATGACCACACATGTATAGGAATATAAAAGTTGTTCTTTCAATGCTATCAGTTAGTTTTTCCGCTTTTTGTGCACTCTTACGAGTATTTCTGTTACTACTAATAATTTAATTTGACAATTCCAGAGGACCTGGCTGGAGGAACAGCATCCGACATAACCTGTCTCTAAATGATTGCTTTATCAAGGCCGGTCGAAGTGCTAATGGAAAAGGACACTATTGGGCCATACATCCTGCCAACACCGAGGATTTCCAAAAAGGCGACTTCCGGCGCCGCAGAGCTCAGCGCCGAGTCAGAAAACACATGGGACTTTCTGTTCCAGATGACGACGACGATGACGACAGCCCAGCACCGTCACCCGTTACTGCGCAGGCGCAGCAGGCACTGCACTGGGATGTGGATAAAGTGATTGATTGTACTAAAGATGATCATGTTGGAACAGAATGCCATTCACCGATCACTGAGGAGAGAAATGCGAAATTAAACACTTCACCAATGTGTGAGAATAATGGTGCTTCTCCGGCGAAAAGGCCAAAGCGATTGTTTGACATGGAGAGTATTCTAGCGCCAGATGATAGCACTGATAAAAAATCTAACAATGATGGTGGTGATGAAAACACTCAGTGTAACACTCAGGAAGACATTGTCGCTAACACAGGTAATCCGAGTGGTTCTGATACTGACAATACAGATATCAAAAGACACGCTATTGATTTAACTCTTTCACGCGATATCGTGGACAATGAAAGATATATAAAACGACCATACAGTGGTATGGTATTAAACGGAAATGATGTTATAAAGTCGCCATCCTCTCATTCTCCCGTCACTTCCGGCAAAACATTACCCTACATCCCTCAGCTCATTTCCGGTATCCACCGAGGTGCTGAGCTTCAGAATCGTGTTAGTGCTTTTCGCAATGCCGGCGCCTACAGCTGGGCTTCTTTGTCAGGATATTTGTCAAGCTATCAACTGATGGCGCTGAGCAATCAAAATCAGACATTAATTCAGCGATCCGTCCTAGAAGGGGATTCAGGAAGTCGGTGGCATCAGCCTGCGAATAGTCTTGCTTCACAAGCTCTGTCGACGAAAGACCAGTCACCACAAAGTCAATCACACGATGAGTGAAAACGGTGAAAATTAAGATCCTCAGACCTATTTTTCTGCTAATTTAAAGTGGATATTTTTCATTGGTTAAAAATTTTCGTTTAATCTATGCTTAATAGGTCAAAATGAAAAATAATTCCGGATGAAAAAAAAAAACAGTTACAAAAATCTTCAGTCCCGATAGAGTTAAAGGAACAATAGCTGCAAAAAGTAAACAAAGCAGGTGTTAAAATGCATTTAAAATTTAAACCATACCATTCAAAAGTATTGAAATCATTGTGAAGATGACAATCTGTTATTGTGCGGTCGGTCCAAAAGTTAGTCGCGGGCGGGGAAATAGATTTTAAAACTAAATTAAAAAGCTGCCAGGTCACTCGGTCTTTTGTTTACTTCTTGCCTGTTTTGAAATTCATTTTTCTTGGACCAGCCACACAATAACAGATTGCCATTTCAATAATTTCAATAATTTATAATTTTAAATGATATGATTTAAATTTAAATGCATATTAACAGCTGCGTTGTGTTTTGGGTCGCTATAGGGCCTTTAAAAAGCAAAAATCAAGTGTCAACGACCGATTTTGAAGCCATTTGGACGAGCACGTACATAGTGAACTTACTATTAAAATGCAAAAATGAAACATTCGAAAAACATTCGATGGTTCCACAGGAAAATACATATGAGCCTGCTCTGTGAAAAGGGGGATTAATGCATCTCCCTGATGCATGATACCCAGCAAGCCATCACATAATAATAATGAATCCATAATAGCCACTTTTTTTTTTTTTTTTAAATAACTAACTGAATCATGAGGTAGACTGGTCCTTTTACACGTAGAAAAATGGCCAGCAGCGAAAAGTTTCGGCCCTGGGCAGCCTGCGCAGAATGCGCAGGCTGACCGGGGTCGATACTTTTCGCAGATGCCTTAAGCCCTCTTTTCACAGAGCATGGCTCATATATTAGCTTCCACTGGAACTACTCGTGGAAAAAAATGGGGATAACAGATACATCTCTTTACCTCTCTCTCAAAACTCTTAACTCTTTAACAAGCGACAAAATTTTAGACTGGTCAAAATCCAAAGCTCTTGTAGACAACAAATCAAATCTGCTCCAAATGATGGGATTGTAATAAAAAGGGTAGGAAAAATCGTGGGAAAAGCCAGATTCGCACAAATAACCCCAGAATCGACAGCCATTCACTTTACCAGAGTGGCTATTTATCTGTACCGTTGGATAGGCATAATTTTTGTAAATTATCCTTTGAAATCCAAAATTGAGAAAGTTTGAACCGACCACTAATGAGGGCCAAAGGGAATATTAATGAGCGACAGGTTAATTCTATTGAGTAATATTGTGAAACCGCTTTGACTTGTCACTACTTTGTTTCCGTGACTGTGTTCGGTTTTTTCCGATATTTGCCGAGGCTCCTTCTTAAAGGAGTTCAAATGTTTAAAATCCTTAGGCTGCTAAGTGCGACTCACTGACCTTTTACGGACAGTGTAGATCAAGATCAGACTGCAGTCTGGTCTTGGATCTAAACTGTCCGTTAAGAAGATATTTTTCTCAACAAATAAGTTTCATTATTCTGGTATCTTTATTATCGGCCTGAAAGTTTCAATTAACTTATTTAGCAGGATAAGAGTTGATATGTTCGTATAATAAACTGATCTGATCTTGTCGCTGTGTCTATGGTGTAGAGGTAAAATACCTGGGTCTGTATTCACCAACCATTCTTAAGAACGTTCTTTGTCTCATTCTTCAAAATTTTCTACATTTGAAAGTAACACAACTTCTGATTGGCTAAACCATTTGGTTTAGCCAATCAGAAGTTGGGTTACTTTCCAATGTAGAAAATCTTGGAGAACAAGAATAAGAATATTCTTAAGAACGGTTGGTGAGTACGGACCCTGGACACATGATCTCGAGGTAAACGTCCTATTGTCGTAAATATATCAGAGATAGATCTACAAATAGTTCACGTAAAAAGACGGAAAATTTATTGGAGAGGTCATCAGACCTCTCCAACAGTGGTGAGTTTAAAATGCAGACTGCCTCAGAAATTGCTGCCTCATTCCAGACTTTTTGCGAGATTGTTCTGATACACAGTCTGTTTCGTCATGGTTTTATAAATAAACCGAATCAAAAAGCTGAACTAGGAAATACACTTGATTTGCATTTATATGAAGGATTTCAAAAAAGATTTCTTATATTGATTTGATTGCGAATTACCTCTCCAATAATTGTAATTTTCCATTAAACAAGTAAATCTAAGCAAAAAGAAGGGGGGGGAATAGAATTTCGTTAAAAAAGATAAAGAACAGCGCGGGAAAAAATCACGCGACTTGAAAATGCGGGAAGGTCATGTGACTGTCATGTAATGCATAAGAGGCTTCGACGCAGCGTTAATCATTTAATGCAAAACTTGTTCTATACATGTACAAATATATATTGAAATTAAAAGCCAATAAACTATTTGAAAACATTGATGCTGACCTCTCCTGGCTTCTTTTTGAAAGAAGCCAACTTGTTAAATGACAAGTTAAAGCGGTTTCACTATAGTACTCGAAAGGTTTATCTTTATCGACAACTGGTTTCCGAGTTCGTAAACAACAAGGGTGACAACCTACGTCATAGCAGAGGTGTCGGAAACATTTTGAATAGCCGCCATTTTGTGCGCAAAGTGCAGATTAATTACTTTTAAAAAGATATATGTATCTAAAATTTACTTAGAATACCTACTTCATCTGGTGACGGTAAATATATTTGTCCTATTCGTGAAATCAAAATGCCATGAAACAATGTTGTAGCTCTAAACACTTCAACACAATTGAAGTGTATACGACATCTATTGTTAAATCGCCCATGTGTCACCGGCTTCGAAAATTGTGCGGAGGTAATTGAAAAATCAACGAAACTAATGAACAAAATATTAATGTATACTAACGAAGAAAGTTGTCAGGTACCATATGCACTGCTTTGTTTGGACAGATCTTCAATAACAATAATGTACAAGCTGAAAAACTTACCTTTTAAAGCGAAAATGGCGGATTTAAAATGTCTCCGATGACGTATGCTATGACGTAGGTTGTTACCCCTGAAACAAGATTGTGTTGGTGTGGTAAAGCAATTTTCCGTGAAGTATGAAATACATGGGCATTTAACTTGAATGAACATACCTCAGCCGGTAGTCCGGAATCCGAAAATTGGCAAGGTCAAGGCTATTTTTCCCCAGAAATATCTTCAAAACATTAGACAGTGCAGGGGTATGATTGAACTTCGTGTTCTGTGCAACCTGATCTTGATTTATACTGTATGAAAAGAAAAAATAAAACGAGTAGCCACAATTAGCAATCTTAAGTGTAGTTTCGTCAAGTTTAAAAGAAAGATGTAAATATAAACTTTTAAAAAGTACTCTAGGAAAAAATCCTTCAATGGCAATTTTGGGCTGTTTTTCACATGAAAAATCACCAAATACTGGTTAGTATACATTCACAATGGGGCCGTATGCAGCAACTATTCTTAAGAATATTCTTAGTCTTTATATCTGAGATTGTCTAAATTTGAAAGAAACACAACTTCTGATTGGCTAAACCAAATGGTTTAGCCAATCAGAAGTTGTGTTTCTTTCAGATTTAGAAAATTCTGGAGAATAAGACTAAGAATATTCTTTAGAATGGTTGATGAATACGAACCCTGATCTTGATCTAATCTGACCACGAAACCAAAACGTACCATGCGAACCACTTCTAGCATGTAAATGAAACGAACAATAGAAAGGCTCTACACTAATTCTTATTGCTGTGCATTTATATCGCACTGTTGTACTCTTTACTGAGGCAGCAGGCTTTAGAAGACATCCTGGAAATAGAGATAATACTGGCCATCAGCATTTTTCTTATTTTCCTACGATGTTTTCTGCCCACTTGGTTACTGAGCCATGTTGATTTTGTCTTCCGGAAATGCTCCATAATACGGACGAGTATAAAGTTTTGTCGTCTGATAACGGTTATAACAGTAGGATGTTAGATACCATACGAAAAAAAAAAAAATCAGATTAACTCAAATCCGAATCATTTGCAGACGACAATCTAAATGTGGCTGAAATTGTGGGATTTTTCTAAGAACGGGTAAAAAACATTGTTGGAAAATGAGATTTTGCTGGAAACCAGCACTTTTTCCTTTTCTCACGATGTTTTTAGAAGCCCTCCTCCCCAAGGTCGTTGAAAGTCGGGTTGTGTGGTAAAGCGTAAAGGGCATCCTTAATCCTTGACCTAGATCAAACTGGAGAAAAAAAACTGTCAATTTTTTTTTCCTAAATCGACATCAAATATTACGTTAGGCGGTAAATCGCTTAGATTTTGGGTATTTTCTGTTAATTTGTACATGTAATAGTGTTGATCGATAGTGAAATAAATCTATATATTAGTACAGGTGGTTCATTATTTTTCACCTCTGAGTATTTCTGCAATGACTTTGTTTAATTAAAAGATACCTAACGCAGATTTAATATTTAACGATAACCAGGCTGGGACTCCAAAGTAACAGTGCCATGAGACACTCTCTGATGACCATCGCTGCCGATTGCATCAAGATTTCCGTATTTTCGAAACCTGTATTCTAAGAGTCGTGAAAACAGGATTTTTCCGTGATGGGTTAACCTTTTACCACACAATGCTGACTTTTAACGACCCTGAGGAAGAAGCCTTTTGAAAACATTGTGGTAACCAGCATTTTCTCCTTTTCCAACAACGTTTTCTATCCTTTCAAAGTAAACTGGTGTCACTTGAGCCGCATTTAAATTGTCGTCTGCAAATGCTTTCAGCTCAGTCGGTAGCGTACAGGACTTGAGAACAGGAGGTCGCTGGTTCGATCCCCGGCTTGGCCAATTTCTTTCCGAGGATTGATGATAGTCATTGCGACAGGATTCATTCCTCTCTCACCGCTGACCGTTGTTTAGACGATGGTTATGTGGGAAAGCAGCCAGTGGCTTGGAAAGAATATTGTGCGGAGTACTGGTAAAAGGAACTCCAGGAAAGCATGGATAGGTGCACTGGACGCCGCGATATAACTGAAATAATGTTGAAAATGGCATTAATCGCCATACAATCAATCAAAGCAAATGCTTTCAATTTGGAAGGGTCTAAAATTTTGTCGTGTGGTAAAGGGTTAAGCAGCTCAAGAAACGCATGAGTATGTGTACTGACCCCGCGACATAGCTGACATACTGTTAACTCTTTAACACACAGTCCCGGGTTTTCACGACCCTGGTAAAGAAGGCTTTTGAAAACATTGTGGGAAAAGGAGAAAATGCTGGTTACCAGCATTTTCTCCTTTCTCACAATGTTTTCTACCCTATCATGGACAAATTTTGTCATTTGGGCTACTTTTTATTTGTCGTCTGCAAATGCTTTCGGTTTGGACCAGTCTAAAATTTTGTCGTTTGGTAAACAGTAAAACGGCGCTAAACAAGAAAGGGGGTTTAGTCCAGCTGCGTGATACATTATAGCAAGCAAGTCATCACATAATCATGGATCCATAAAATCCGTTTCGTCTGACAATCGACTGAATCATGAGGTAGAATGGTTCTTGACATACAGAAAATTTACACAAAGCAAAAAGTTTTGATTCAGGTTAGCCTGTGCGGACTGCGCAGGCTGACCTAGGTCGATACTTATTGCAGATGCAAAAAAAAAAAAGAAATTGACAGAGAATGACTCAAATAAATGTAATAAGAGCGCAAAATTATCCTAAATTGATTTTATCATTTTGCTCCACCATATCTAGTATTTCGGTGGTATGACAAATAATCTAATACAACCGATAAAAAAGAGAAAATATGACATTTCCTTAGGTCTAATAAAAGTCACTTTCTATAAGTACATAAGGCTCCCATTTAGAACTGATCATGACCTAGACATGGTTTAACCCTTTACCACACAGTCCAGAGTTTTAACGACCCTGAGAAAGAAGCCTTTTGAAAACATTGTGGAAAAAGGAGAAAATACTGGTAACCAGCATTTTCTCCTTTTCCCACAGTATTTTCCACCCTTCCCAAAACAAATTTCAATTACTGAGCCTCACTCTTTTTGTCGTCTGCAAATGCTTTGAATTTGGACTAGTCTAAAATGTTGTCGATCACTGACCATTTGCGGACAGCGTAGATCAAGACCAGACTGCACAGAAGGTGTAGTCTGATCTTGGATCTACACTGTCCGCTAAGAAGATATCTTTCCTCCAAAAATACCTTTGAAATAAGAAAGTTTGGGTTGATACTATCGATTTTGAAAGTTTCATTCCTTTTATTTAGCAGGGTAAGGGTTAATACGAAGAATTTATATTCAGTACACATCAAGGCCTAGAAATCCTTAAATTTTGCCATAACACAAATCTTTCATTTAGTACTGATCAAGGCATAGAAATCATTTAACTTTGTTAGTACACGTGATTTATATCTGCATGTAGCACAGATCAAGGCTTGGAAATCCTTAAACTTTTATTAATACACAGAATTTATATCAAGTACTGACTTAATCATCCTTACTATTTATTAGTACTGATCAAGACCTAGACATCCTTAAATTTTGTTTATAACAAAATTTATACTTAGTACTACTTATCAAGACCTAAAAATCCTCAAATTTTGTTTACACGCAGAATTTATATTTACATGTAGTACTGATCAAGACGTAGGAATCCTTAAATTTTGCTATTACACAGAATCTATACTCAGTACTGATTAAGGCCTAAAAATGCTTAAATTTGTTGATACACATGGTTCATATTTAGCACTGATCAACGCCTAGAAATGTTTAAACTTTTGTTAAAACAAGGAGTTTATATTAAGTATTGATCAAGACTTAAACGTCCTTAACCTCTGTTGATACACTGAATATCATATTAAGCACTGATAGAGACCTAAAAATCCTTAAATCTTAAAATTTTATTGATACTCAGAATTTATATTCAGCACTGATCAAGACCTAGATATCTTTAGAGTTTGTGTATTAACAAATTTATATCTAGAACTTCTAATGAAGCCGTACTAATTTTCAAATTTTGTTTCTACACCGAATTTATATTCAGTACTGATCAAGACCTAGTAATCCTTGAATTTTGATTTTACACAAATTTATATTTAGTACTGATCAAGACCTAGAAATCCTTAAATTTTGTTGATATACGTAATTTATATTTAGCACTGATCAATACCTACACTGCCTTAAATTTTTGTTAATACACAGAATTTATATCAAGACCTAGATATCCTTTTAGTTTGTTTGTCAACAAAATTTATATCTAGTACTAATGAAGACCTAAAAATCCTCAAATTTTATTAATACACAGAATTTATATTTAGTACTGATCAAGACCTAGAAATCCTTAAACTTTGCTTTTACACAGAATTTAAATTTAGTACTGATCAAGGCCTAGAAATCCTTAAATTCTGTTGATACTCATGATTTATATTTAGCACTGATCCAGACCTAAAAGTCCTCAATTTTTATTAATACACAAAATTTATATTTAGTACTGATCAAGGCCTAGACATCTTTATTTTTTTCTTAATACACAGAATTTATACGGACCGTTAGTTATGTTACGGGGCTCCGTGGAGATGGTGCAAGTTACAGGAAGGAAACCATCCTAAGTCAAGCCTGTTTCTTTAAAATGATCGGTGCATAGGACCGTCACACGAGACCTTGGTGTAACATCTTATGCGAAAGATAATTAGTATTTTTTGTTCGTTGGCTAGACGTTGGTGTCGAACCCTGCCAGCAGCATAGACTTAAAATATGGGCTTTTGCGGACGACAGATCAAGACCAGACTGCAACGAACAGGAGATCTGATCTTGGATCTATAGCATCTGCTTGTTTGGTCAAGCCTAGAAGAATAAAAGTTACTGAGTTTCAGTGTATCAAAGGGAGGTAATGTGTATTAGGTCAAAATACGATGTTCCTTTTCACAACGGTTTTAGTCTTTTTCTGGTCTGTATCAACTATGAGAAAAAAAAAAGTGTTTTAAAAATGCTGAAAAAGGTACTCAAAGATAGTAAGGAGTTCCACATTTTTACACAAATTCAGAAGCCCTCGGAAAAATAGAAGAACAGAGTGCGGTGATGTGATATGCATGTCACTATAGACCAGCCCCAATAGCTCAGGTGCATGAGAATTGTGAACGTTAAGTCTCGGAGCACCTGAGGGCATGGGTTCGATCCCCACGGATGGCCACCTGAAATTACTGATTGTGCCTCGAATTAGATGTTAAACAGAGGTCCCGTGTGACTGTGCTATACACTGAGTACGTTAAAGAACCAGGCGTAACTTAGGATGGGTTTCGTCCTGTATCCTGCACTATCCCCCGTAACAGTCATCTGGGGACGTCGCCCATATGGGCCAGCGGTGGCGACGATGAATAAACGAATATCAACCAACTACATGCAACCTCTTTCAACATATTTGCAGCAGGCTTCTTTGAAAACACGCTGGTAAAATATGAATATCCAAAGTAAATAAAAGACTGATATATAGATACACATCAAATATGTTTCAAAAGGTGTTTTGCTACAATATTACCGAAAGTTGTCCGCTGCAAGACCAAGTCCGTATTCATCATCCCTTCTTAAAAGAACATGCTTAGTCTTATTCTCAAGAATTGTTTAACTTTGAAAATAACACAACTTCTGACTAGCTAAACCAAATGGTTTAGCCAATCAGAAGTTGTGCTACTTTCTAGATCTAAAATTAGACCAAAAATGTTCTTACGAATGGTTGGTGCATATGGACCTTGGAAAAAGTCGCGTGCTTGTGGAAAGAAGTCAGTACAGATTCAATGAGATTACGATATTTGACTTTTTAACACTACCAAACGACACGTGTAAAGATAGATTTGTCCAAATTAAACTTGTCGGTAAACGACAAATAACGTGCGACTTAACTGATAGCATTTGTCTGAAGAAGAGTTGAAAGCATTGTGGAAAAATAAGAAAATGCTGGTTATCAGCATTTTCTTCTTTTTCCAATAATGTTGCCAAAAGGCTTGTTCTCCAGGGTCGTTAAAACACGTAATTGTTTGGTAAAGAGTTAAGCCTGAGCCTAACCATGAAAGCATTTCAAATGTTTTCAAATGAAATGCTACTTCAGTTCATAATGTTTCGCCAGTTGCTGTTTTATCATCTATCGGAAATCGACATAGAATTGGTCACTCTAAATAAACAATGCTTCCTCTCTCCAAATAGCAGGTTAAAAGGGGCGTGGCTATGCAAATATAAAACCATTTAATCATTTCAACGCAGATTGAACTCTTTACAGTGGTTGAAGCGATTCTCTTTCCCAAGCATTTCAACATCCTCGTGGTTTTACTTCTTCCAACAACTAACAACTTCGCTGCTAACTTTCAACTGTATTCCTCGACTCAAATTGTACCCACTATATTGAAAGAATTCCGTCCGTTAAACGATTCTATTATAAATTAGTATATAAAATTGCCTCGATATCAGGCATGAAGTGCGAAAATGTTTATCAAGCAGATTAAACAAATGAAACAATATGGGTTACCCGCATATAAAAAAGTGGGCTGTACAAAAAACTAGGAAATAAATTTCATCCCACCACTAAAACCGGGTTTCGCCGTATTGAAAAGAGACGTACCCTTTGATCTATTGAAAGATTTGGAACAATGCTGAGCAAATAATTTTGCCTTTTTAGTTGGTGACAGCAAGCAGTTGTATTCCATCTGTAAATATCAATATTAGCTCGAACCGATATCTAGTAATTTCAAACCATTATTATCATCCGTTTCATGTACTGAAATGCTTCAATATTAAATAATGTTAAAACATTTACAGTAAAACGAAATGGACACACAATTCAAAATATTATTACTTGTTTTCAGAGAACGAATTTTGCACTCGAAAACGATTTTACAGCATTTTATGGTTTTCAGTATAAACAAACATAGATACAATTTTGCTACAAGTTTACAGTTTTAACTCTTATCTTGACCATACGTGGCGGTCGATGGACTTTTCTGGAGGTGTGGAGAACAAGATCAACCCATACATACCTTAAGTATGATCTTCCTTAACTCATTCTACACATATTTCTTTGCACACGTTAGGATTTTCGGGGTTTTTTTTTGGGGGGGGGGCTTTAAAATCGAAGTCATCTAGTAATTGTTTAACTCTTTACCAAACGAGAAAATTTTAAACTGGTCCAATTCTAAAGCATTTGGAGACGACAAAATCAATGTGGCACAATATCAGAAAGTATAAACCTTTGTGGGAGAAGGAGAAAATACTGGTTACGAGCATTTTCTCCTTTTTCAATAAGTTTTCAAACACCTTTTCTTCAAGTCGTTAAAACTCGAGATTGTGTGGTAAAAGTTTAATTTAACTGTGTAAAGGGTTAGTCAACCTCATACGAAGATGTAGGACAATTATCAAAGGCGAGCTAACACAGAGGCTTTTTTTTTTTCAAAGTTTCTAATAGTATTTCAGTTATATCACAATAGCCAAGGCTCATGATTATTCATACATTGCTGGGTTTTCTGTTTATCACATGACCTCTCTTGTTTTCAGTGCGTTATAGATCTACCGATTACGAATTTCTTATCTTAACACGTTTGAGATAAGCATGTGTAACGTCATTTTATACTTCTTTCAAGGAACTGAGTCGGGTTTTTTTTTTTTCTTGATGGAAATCACCAAAACGTGAATGTGCGAGTTTAATTTGCGAAATCTGACCAAAAATTTATGAAAAATAGTTATATTGTAAAAAGAATATGTTATTCGTTGGCTTTTGGGATGAAATTTCATTATACCCATCTCATGTTGAGGTAAATTTTATCAAACTCGTCTAGAAAAATAAATACATGTACATGTATTTTATTTGACGGATTCATTTTCTGACAAAAAAAAATGGTTCAAGCAAGTTACAATTTGGAACCCCCCCCCCCCCAAAAAAAAAATATTATTTTTTGATTGTTAACCCCTATCCTGCTGAATTCAGATTATTGACGACGATACAAATAGATTTCCCCATCTATACCCATTTATTGGCACTGAATGCGTATAGTACTGATATGACCGAAGTTACTGATAGAACAGTCGAGATTGTGGAGGAAGATTAGACTGCACGTATGTGCAGGCTGATCTTGCTGTACACTCTCGACAAAATGCATCTATGGCAATATACAGCTAACGGTAGGATAAAAAATGAAAGCAATATCTTCTTATTCCACTATGTTTCCAAAATTGGTCTGTTCATAGATGGTAAAATCGTCCACGGGAGGTGATGAGTTAAATAGTTTTTGATTCCCTTTTACCGAGGGAGAGAGGACCCTAATTCCGAACAAACAGCACTGTAGATATTGGGAAAACATGCCGTGCGTCTTTTGTGCCCGACGGTGGGGACATGTGGCGCTTAAATATTGGGGCGGAGCGCTCCTCCTTAAAATGAATTACGAAGACATTAATTACACATCCCGACAATGATTACTCCCTGTGAACGGTTTCTAATGACAAAGACTGCTCCCCTTGAGAGCTGATAGCAATTGAAGCTGAGAAAAATAGAAGAGTGAATGAAACACGCTGGTGAAGAGTTTGCTGATAAAAGGGGGAGGGTTCAAATATGACAAAACTGTCAGGAGGTTCGAAGATGGAGTACCACCGGTCGTGAAGCATCTTTTGTACAAGGTGATATGTTTATTCACAGCAAAAACATCCGAATGTGGCCCAAAAACAGCGCTCGCCATCCGGTCAGTAATTGGACACGTATGCTCGGTTTCTTTTCTCCCTCGTTTTTTTTAGTTTGTTTTTTCTCTTTCTGCAACTTAGTTTCTGCTCCTGTCTGTCTGTCTGTCTCTCTCTCAATATGAGTCTTGGATATTCTTAAAAAGAGAATCCCATATGTTACGCACGTGTATTTTATTCTTGAAGTAAAGGCCCAATAGCGAAAAAAAAAAAAAAAAAAAAGAGAAAGCATATGTTAAAATGCATTTAAATTTAAATCATACTATTTGAAAGTTAGTCGCTGGCATTAAAATGAATTTTGAAATTAGACAAAAAGTAAACAAAGGATAGAGTGATCTGGCAACTTTTAAGCTTGAAATTAATTCTCCTTTTATCACAATGTTTCTTCACTGTCAAATATAATGTCCACCATAAGAGCCGCCCTAGTCATCTGAAACTTGTACAAGTCTACAATTTTATCCTATGGTAAACAGTCCATCCTATGGTTCTGAGCCTGCCTTGTAATACTTTGCGGTTACTAAACCCTTCCAAATAATTCCACTTTCAAACGAACCTATTTAGATATGAGCCACGCTCTGGCAAATGGGGGCTTAAGGCATCTCCGTGATGCATTATACCAATCTAGCCATCACATAATTAGGGATCTATAAAAGCAACCTTTTTTTTTAAATAATCGATTTTATTATGAGGTAAAATGGTCTTTGGACATAGAGAAAATCGACCAATAGCGAAAAGTTTCGGACAAGGTCAGCCTGCACGGATTGCGCAGGCTGACCTGATCGATACTTTTCGCAAGTGCATTAAGCTCCCTTTTCACAGAGCATGGCTCAGTTATCTTCGCTGCAAATCAAAATTTTTTGTCAAACAATGACAAATACATGTGTCACGGAGAGAGGTTAGATACATGTATATAAGCACCTCAAACCTGCCTTGCTGTTGATCTGGCTTTTGCAGCGATGCGGTTTGGTGCAGTTCTCTCTATGCACGTGATTATAGTTAGTGCCTGGATGGGTGACCAGTTCGTTGCACGTTACATTTGGTGGCAGCGGTGGGATAATGACAATTGCTGGATTGGAGTTGCCTTACCGTCTTATGCTGCCCTGGTTTATTTGTATATACATGTAAGTTTCGGGGTCGAGACTTTTCTTAGGGAAGAGTAATGTCACGGAGAGAGGTTAGATGTATAAGCACTTCAAACTTGCCCTACTGTTGAGCTACCTTTTGCAGCGATGCGGTTTGGTGCAGTTCGTGCCAGTTAAGCAACGTGATTATAGTTAGCCTGGATGAGTGACCAGGTCGTTGCACGTTACATATGCACTCCAAATTACGTTCGAATAACTCTACAGTTGACGAACACAAAGGCAATACTTTCCTTTGTCCCGTGACTTTCTTTTTCCATAGCAATAAATGTGGACCAAGATTAGTTAAGACATATGTGCAGTCCTGTCTTGGTATTTACTCTCGATTCGCATTAACATTTGAGCTACGCTCTGGCAAAAGGGGGCTTAATGCATCTCAGTGATGCATGATGCCAAGCAAGTCATCACATAATTATGGATCCATAAAATCCAGTTTGTCTGACAACAACTGAATCATGAGGTAAACTGGTCCTTTGATATGTAGAAAATTAACTGCGTATGCTAACCTCGGTCGATACTTTTTGCAAATGCATTAAGCCACCTTTTCTCAGAGCATGGTTCATTTTAAATGGTCTTTAATTTTTAGCGCCTTTTAGCCCACCTAACCACGAAGTGCTCATTGGGAGATTTTGTGATAGGTAATTTATCCGTCGTGCTTCGTGCGATGTCAACAGCGATTTCTTCTTCCGAAACCATCTCCAAGAAAATTTACAGATATAATAGCTGATTAAAGGCCCAGTAGCGACCAAAAAACCAAAGCAGGTGTTAAAATGCATTTAGATTGATATCATAACATTTAAAAGTACGGAAAATATTGTGAAGATGACAACCTGTTATTGTGTGGTCGGTCCAAGTGTTAGTCGCTGGCAGAAAAAACAAATGTTAAAATCGGGCAAAAAGTAAACAAACAATAGAGTGACCTGGCAGGTTTTAACCTAGTTTTGAAATTAATTTTTCTGCCAGCGACTAACACTCGGACCTACTGTACAATAACAGACTGTCATCTTCACAATGATTTCCATTCTTTAAAATGGTATGATTTAAATTGGAATGCATTTTAACACTTGCTTTGTTTACTTTTGGCAGCTGTTGTTACTTTAATACCTATAAAACACCCCTCAAATTATGTTTGCCATGTGACCGAGATGGCCATCGTTATATAGTTATCAAAAAAACTTAAGAAATGATCTTTCGGATGTCAGGTTGCTTTGCAGTTTTCGACGAAAGGATTTTTTCAAGTTGTCCGTACTGCACTTTATGTGAAACATATGACCCCCTCAACGGGGCTTTCTCTTTACCCTTGCAACATTATTTGAAAGAATCTATTACAGGTGACCTAGATAATACTACCCTCAAATCAGAAAGACCAGAGGCCCTGTTCCAGACAAGAAGATCTTTGAAGTGTTTCTTAAAGAAATAAATACAACGTATAACAACCCATAATTTAACCTACCCAAAAACTGTCTAAATGTAAACATTCACTAATGATTTTAACAAACTTTGTAATAATCTTGATATTGCTAAGCAATGCCATGTCTCAATGCCTTGTGACTTTCGGTTCTTCAGATATACATGTACGATATGACGTAAGTTGGCGTTTGAGGTAAAATTTTATTAAATGTTTAAGGTAAAAAGTTATTAAGCGAGCCTTTGATGAACGCAATACTATTTTTCTAGACAATTTTAATTCAGAAGAAAACATCTCAATGGCCAATGGATATCATATCTCAAGAATTACATTACAATAACTTGATGTATATGCAGCACCTACATGTATATTTATGAATGTGACCTACCCATCCGTTTGAGAGGAGTGTATATATAAGTTCGTAATTGAAATACTTTCAATAAAGGTGGTACAATTACCTAAGTCTCAATCTAAAATTACACAATCATCAGTTATTAGGCTTTAATCAAATGGAAAATCTTCTGTCTAACTTGATGTGGAAATAGTGGGAAGGAATATAAGGCTTTATTTGTTTTGTTTGTATTGGAGTTTAACGCCATTCGAACAGTTTAGGTCATATCATGGCGGTCAGTGACGCACCCATGTGTTTCCTGGCTTTCTCACACCGGTACTGACACAACTTCCTTTCCAAAGCCACTGACTACTTTTCTCACATGCATTAGAGGTAAGAGGCGAAAAATCACCGGAAAGAAAGTTGGCCTCATATAAGGCTTTAACAAATGACGTCACACAATTTCCAATATATAACGTCATAAAATCTTTAATCACATAAACTCCTTTTTTCGCAGTGTAATATACCCATTACGAATTTTTCTTATCTTTCACCGTTTGAGGAGATTTCTTGACGTCATGGGAACTTTATGTGACGTCATTTGTTACAGTATTGTATTCATGCGGGTTATTTCCGAAACACGTCATACAAAAATTTCCATATTAACTCAGAGGTAAAAATTGATGATTGTTGTAAAGCTTAAGTTTGTTTTTGGCCTAGGCTTGGCTTGCCAAGCCCAAGGCCATAGGAATCGTATACCAAAGTTTCAACCCCATCCAAGCATTTACGGAAAAACCCGAGTAAAAGTGAAAAGTACTGCCTGCAATCCATCTCACTACGCTGAAAGAAACCACTCCTTAAAATAATGAAAATATTTCGATTTGAACATCATAGTAACTCAGAGGTAAAAATTGATGATTGTTGTAAAGCTTAAGTTTGTTTTTGGCCTAGGCTTGGCTTGCCAAGCCCAAGGCCATAGGAATCGTATACCAAAGTTTCAACCCCATCCAAGCATTTACGGAAAAAACCGAATAAAAGTGAAAAGTACCGCCTGCAATCCATCTCACTACGCTGAAAGAAACCACTCCTTAAAGTAATGAAAATATTTCGATTTGAACATCATAGTAAGGTTTAATTTCACAACAGACTTCGATAGATATGGGATTTTAATCGTACGAAAGTGATGACTGAGAATTCTGGGCCCTGGTGAGGTTATTGATAATTGCAAATTCGTGCGCTTAACAGTGAAAGAAACAATTGGCAAACCTCGGGTGATTGTTGATCAAATATTTAGATGTAGGTACGCAATCGACCGAGTTGTGACGAGTGCTGTTGCCGAGCACTAATCGGGATCGTTCGTTTGTCCTTTTTCTAGACACCATGTGAGTGACAAATAATGATAGCGTATTTTACGCAGACGGTGCGCTCTTTCTCTGAAAAAGGTGCCTCAAAACCTCGGTAAGAGTTTTATTTTCGTAAAATTATTGTGCACATTGTGTCTGAAGTTATAACTATGTACTTGATTGGTATATAAGCCTTGTTTCTTCCTGTCAGAGTTGCCCAGATATGACATCTCGGTTCATAACCATTTCGACCCAAAGCAAACTGGGCGCATACAATATCAAATATGTATTAAAGTTCGCAACATGAGCCATTGAAAACAAGTTAATCTTTAGAGAACGATGAACTTTTAGACGTGTCTAAATTGAAGACATTTACGGAGGGCAAGCTAGATTTAGCTGAAATGTTAGTTATTGGCTGTGAAAGTGCAAAAAAACTTGTAGTAAAAAAGACAGCATTTTCTTCTTTTTCCAAAAAGTTTTCATGGGGCTATATCCTTAGAGTCCTTTAAACTCGGGATTATGTGGTAAAGAGTTAAGTAACTGGTGGGCGTTTTATATCGAAGATCAGACTTGACATTCAGTGCAATCTGATCTTGATCTCCATAGGTATTCAGGCTGACCTGGGTCGAAACTTTTTGCTTTTGGCAAATTTTCTGCATGTCAAAGGACCAGTGTACTTCATGATTCAGTTGGTTGTTCGACAAAATGCATTTTATAGAAATGTTCCTTGAGTAGTGTTGTATCATCCATATGATTTTATTCAACTGGTAGTCTTTAGTTCATCTGTTTACGAAGAAAACGTCAATCTATTGTCAAAGCCTATGCGTCATTGTCGTCGTGCAAAAACTTTGATATTTTATAATCTCTCTGTTATTCCTTTAGATATTTACTTTAAACTTGGACAAATTATTTACTGTCAAAAGGGGTACCCATATAACAGGGACAGATATTTTGACACAGTTACGCCCTTTTTTATTACTTTGGATTTTCATAACCTTTGACATTTTATCACATCTGTCATTAATGAAGATACTTACTTCAGAGTTGAGCTTTTCGTTAATTATTAAAAAGGGAATTTATATCAGTACAACAGAGGCAGGTAACCACCAATTTTTTTTTTTTTTTTTTTGGCAAAGTAATCAGTTAGGCCCCTTTTTCGACGAAGAACTTTTAGCTCAGTTGTTTTAAGAGGCATGGTATTTTTATAGCCCTAGTGTCATCATCTTCGTCTTTTGTGTCGTCATCATGTAAAAATCTTTGACATTTTACAACATCTTTGTTATTACTGAAGATGTTCAGTTCAAACTTGGAGAACTTGTTAACTATCAAAATGGAAACATAAACAATAAGGGTAAATAACGTTCAAGTATGCCTCTTTTTTCAACTTTGTGTTTTCAGTGAAAATCAACCGAGCATTGGCGCCCAAATGCTCGAATGCGGACGTCTTTTTATTTGTTGCCATAGGAACCAAAATGCAAAAATTAAAAGTAATACCTAAAGAAAATAGCCTTTAAAGACTTTGTGTTTTCCTTGTCATTGCTCAAAGGACCTGGTTACTATTTTAACTTAAAACTCGCCTTAGGCTGAGTATGGTAAAATGACTGTAAAATATGATTCATTGCTTCGCCACTGTGTATTTTTTGCACATTCCAGAAATGCTCCCTGGACATGTCCTCTTTCAGCAATTTCTTGCACGCTACTCATTTTGGTTTGTTACCATGATTTGTTGCCAAAGCAACGTCAAGGGAGAAAATAGGAAACAGAAAATCCTTTGAAAATTATATCCTTTCAATCCATAAAGACCATGAGGCCAAAACTATACAAAAATACTCATTATATTGGCCTTTACAGATTTATGTTTTTCCATTCTGTTGTCAGCTCCACAGACTGTCAGTGTGAGACATTTAGATTTTTTTTAGTCTGTACCATCGTGATAGCTGTGTTTAAGCCTGTATAAATGAGATAGCAACTTTGAGCTTCTGGGCCTCATCTCCATACCTCTTCACCCGTTCTGATGCCCAGGCTTTCAGCGCCTACAGCGCTTTGATTCTCTTTAGATCTAAAATGAAGAAGTCAGTTGTCCGCTTCTTTAGACCTAATTTTTAACGCCAACCTACACATGTGTAAAATCAGAGAGTTCGTCTCATTCATAAATAGATCTATGTGAGTTCCGCATGTATTTATCACTATCCTATGATTCTTGAGATACTGATATGTGATCAAAAGAATCTGACATTCGTTAGCTTTTGAGATAAAATTGTATCAAACTCGTCCAGAACAAATGTTATTGACTTACTACGCTCGATTGAGGCTCTCTTAATAACAATTTTCGAGACTCATTTAATAAAATTTTATCTGGGAGGCCAATTCATGCCAGGTACTAAATATCTCAAACATGTAAGAAAATTCGCAATGGCTAAATCACGCTGAAAACAAGGGAAGTGATATGATAAAAGAAGATTTCTAATGTCTTTAAAAGGAATATAGTAAAAGTGGACATCTTGCTCACATGAAATTTCATTGATATTATCAAAGAATTGTTTCTGTAAAGTTCGTTTAAAGCTTAGGCTGCTAAGCGAGAATCACTGACCTTTTGCGGACAGTGTAAATCAAGATCAGACTGCACAGAACGTGCAGTCTGATCTTGGATCGACACTGTCCGATAGGGAAATATTTTCTTCCTAAAAATTAGTTGGTAATAGCATTATTCGGGTTTTTTAATTCAAACATATTTTATTCATCAGTATATAACAATCTATAGCAAACAATATAATCATATTACACATATACTGAAGAAATGGATCAGAACGGAACCTGAAGCTTATAAAGTTCTCCAAATTCCGGTTAACGGTTATATTTTATGATGATTTCGATAAGAGAAAATTCAGAGTAAATAATCTAGAAAAACAACAAAAATAGAAGACAAAAACATCAAAGCAGAATGGTGTGGAGCGTTAATGGTAAAGATTTTCACTGTAGATATATATATATAGACTGAAGACTGTAGAAACGTCCAGCTTGACCAGCATCTCTTTTTCAAAAGGAGTAAATGGTGACATAAATCATAATTAATGAGAATACTAGAAGACGAAGTAAAACGACTAAAAGATAATGCACAAACATGGTTTCGCAATAAATAAAAAGAGGGAAAGTAAATGGCAGACATTCAACTTTAATGCGGAAACATATAACTTACGTATTGCTAGTAAGTTTTCTACTGTTACGGATATAAGTATGCACCGCACTAAATATTCTTTGATTATCAAGAAGGCTAAGATTTTCATCCCCGAAAAGAATAGTATGAAGATTAAGTGTTGTAATGCCATGTAGGCTTTGACTTAGACTAAATCTTAAGTCACGATAAAATAAACAGTCTAAAAAGTAGTGTTGCGTCGATTCGACAGCACCGCATCTACAGAGAGGTGATTGCACCAAATTTTTCAAGTACAGATGCTCATTAAGACTGCTACATCTGTTACGTAACCTAGCATAAATGACTTGCATTTTCCTGTCTCCAAAAAAGTAAAGCTTTCGTGAAGAGACAGGTAAAGTTAGCTACTAGTAGCCAGCTACTAGTAGCCAGCTACTTGTTCAGGTAAAGTTAGCTACTAGTAGCCAGCTACTAGTAGCCAGCTACTTGTTCAGGTAAAGTTAGCTACTAGTAGCCAGCTACTAGTAGCCAGCTACTTGTTCAGGTAAAGTTAACTTCTAGTAGCCAGCTACTAGTAGCCAGCAAATCAAGTAGCTGGCCCCTTTAATAACCGGAAATGCTTCAATTTTGAGTTTTCTTATACGTTCACAGTCTTTGTTATTCAAAACAAGCATTTAATTTTAAAAATCGCTCTTAGGCTCGCCTGCTACTTGTACCTTTTGACTTTACTCTAAGTAAAATTGAAAAAGATCCGCATTTTCATGACGAGTAGCTGGCCCTTTAAATGAATGAGAATGGATTGATCCTGATATTTTTAATTTCTCCTAAGTGTCCCCAAAAGGATTTGTTGAAATATTTTGAAAAATCTCTTTTAATCTCGTCAGCTACTTGTACATTTGAAATCATTACTTCGAAAAACAGCATAGTTGTCCAGTTTTCAAATCAAGTAGCTGGCCCCTTTAATAACCGAAAATGATTCAATTTTGAGTTTTCTTATACGTTCACAGTCTCTGTTATTCAAAACAAGCATTTAATTTCAAAATTCGCTCTTAGCCTCGCCAGCTTCTTGTACCTCATGATTTCACTCTAAGTAAAATTGAAAACTATCCGCATTTTCATGACGAGTAGCTGGCCCCTAAAATGAATAAGAATTGATTGATTTTGATATTTTTAATTTCTCCTAAGTGTCCCCAAAAGGATTTGTTAAAATATTTTGAAAAACGTCTTTTAATCACGCCAGCTACCTGTACATTTGAAATCATTACTTCGAAAAACAGCAAAGTTGTCCAGTTTTCAAATCAAGTATCTGGCCGCTTTAATAACCGGAAATGATTTAATTTTGAGTTTTCTTATACATTCACAGTCTCTGTTATTCAAATCAAGCATTTAATTTCAAAATTCGCTCTTAGGCTCGCCAGCTACTTGTACCTTTTAATTTCACTCTAAGTAAAATTGAAAACTATCCGCATTTTCATGACGAGTAGCTGGACCCTAAAATGAATAAGAATGGATTGATTTTGATATTTTTTATTTCTCCTACGTGTCCTCAGTATGATTTGTTGAAATATTTTGAAAAATCTCTCTAAACCTCGCCAGATATTTATACATTTTAAATCCTGATTTCGCAAAAGCGCGAAATTGTCCCATTTTCTGATTAAGTAGCTGGCCCCTTTAATAACCGTAAATGCTTCAATTTCGAGTTTTCTCATGCATTTATACTCTCTGTTATTTAAAACAAGCATTTAATTTCAAAATTCGCTCTTAGGCTCGCCTGCTACTTTACCTTTTGATTTCACTCTAAGTAAAATTAAAAATTATCCGCATTTTCATGACGAGTAGCTGGCCCTTTAAATGAATGAGAATGGATTGATTTTGATATTTTTAATTTCTCCTAAATGTCTCCAAAAAGATTTGTTGAAATATTTTGAAAAATCCCTTTTAATCTCGCCAGCTACTTGTACATTTGAAATCATTACTTTGAAAAGCAGCATAGTTGTCCAGTTTTCAAATCAAGTAGCTGGCCCCTTTAATAACCGGAAATGATTCAATTTTGAGTTTTCTTATACATTCACAGTCTCTGTTATTCAAAACAAGCATTTAATTTCAAAATTCGCTCTTAGGCTCTCCAGCTACTTGTACCTTTTGATTTCATTCTAAGTAAAATTGAAAACTATCCGCATTTTCATGACAAGTAGCTGGCCCTTTAAATGAATGAAAATGGATTGATCTTGATATTTTTAATTTCTCCTAAGTGTCCCTAAAAGGATTTGTTGAAATATTTTGAAAAATCTCTTTTAATCTCGCCAGCTACTTGTACATTTGAAATCATTTCTTCGAAAAACAGCAAAGTTGTCCAGTTTTCAAATCAAGTAGCTGGCCCCTTTAATAACCGGAAATGATTCAATTTTGAGTTTTCTTATACATTCACAGTCTCTGTTAATCAAAACAAGTATTTAATTTCAAAATTCGCTCTTAGGCTCGCCAGCTACTTGTACCTTTTGATTTCACTCTAAGTAAAATTGAAAAATATCCGAATTTCCTGGCGAGTAGCTGGGCCCTTTAAATGATAAGAATGGATTGATTTTGACACCTTTATTTTCCCCTAAATATCCTGAATATGATTCGTTGAAATATTTTGAAAAATCTCTCTAAATCTAGCCAGCTACTTGTACATTTTAAATCATGATTTCGAAAAAGTGCGAAGTTGTCCCATTTTCAGATCAAGTAGCTGGCCCCTTTAATAACCGGAAATGCTTCAATTTCCAATTTTCTCGTGCAATTATACTCTCTTTTATTGAATACGACCACTCAATTTCAAAAATCGATCTTAGGCTCGCCAGCTACCTGTGGCTTTTGACTTCACTCTAAGTAAAATTGAAAAACATCCGCATTTTCATGACGAGTAGCTGGCCCCTTAATTGGATGAGAATGGATTGATTTTGATATTTTTAATTTCTCCTAAGTGTCCCAAAAAAGATTTGTTGAAATATTTTGAAACATCTCTTTTAATTTCGCTAGCTACTTGTACATTTGAAATCATTATTCGAAAAACAGCAAAGTTGTACAGTTTTCAAATCAAGTAGCTGGCCCCTTTAATAACCGGAAATGATTCAATTTTGAGTTTTCTGACAAATTCAAAGTATCTGTTATTCAAAACAAGCATGTGATTTCAAAATTCGCTCTTAGGCTCGCCAGCTACTTGTACCTTTTGATTTCACTAAGTAAAATTGAAAAATATCCGAATTTCCTCGCGAGTAGCTGGGCCCTTTAAATGATAAGAATGGATTGATTTTGATACCTTTATTTTCCCCTAAATATCCTGAATATGATTCGTTGAAATATTTTGAAAAATCTCTCTAAATCTAGCCAGCTACCTGTACATCTGAAATCATGATTTCGAAAAACAGCAAAGTAGTTCGGTTTTTTAATCAAATAGCTAGCCCCTTTAATAATCGGAAATGATTCAATTTTGAGTTATAATATCAAAATGCGCTCTTAGGCTAGCCAGCTACTTGTACCTTTTGATTTCACACTAAGTATTATTGAAAAATATCCGCATTTTCCTGACAAGTAGTTGGCCCCTTTAATGATTAAAAATGGATTGATTTTGATATCTTTAATTTCTCCTAAGTATCCTCAATATGATTCGTTGAAATATTTTGAAAAATCCCTCTAAATATAGCCAGCTACTTGTACATTTTAAATCTTGATTTCGCTAAATTGCCAAGTTATCCCGTTTTTATATCAAGTAGCTGGCCCCTCTAATAACCGGAAATGCTTCAATTTTGAGTTTTCTGACGCATTTATAGTCTACTTTATTCAAAACAAGCACTTTATTACAAAAACAGCTCTTAGACTCCCCAACTACTTGTACCTTTGAATTCCTTTCTAAGTGAAATTGAAAAAATGTCCCAATTTTCATGACGAGTAGCTGGGCCCTTTAATAGTTAAAAATGAATTGAAAATGATATTTTCAATTTCTCCGTAGTACAGTGAATGTGATGCTTTGAAATATTTTGAAATGTCTGTCTTAATCTCGTCAGCTACTTGTACATTTTGAATCCCTAATTAAAAACAAATGTGAAAAAAAATTCCTAGTGACAGATCTCGCAGCTTGACACTTTAATACAGGAAATTATTTGATTTTGATTTTTCTGATGCATTTATATAGTATTCTGGATGGAAGAAAAACATTTCGATTAAAGCGTCGGCATTTGGTTCGCCAGCTACTTGTACCTTTAGGGAACTAATAAAAACCTCCATTTTAATAACCTATATATTGGTCGCTTGGTACGAATTGCCAGATTTTCCTTTACAAGTGACTGCTTACTAGAAGGTGGATACCAGTAGCTGGCTACAAATAACCAATTTTACCAGCTCAAGTAACTGGCTTCTAGTAGCTGGCTACTAGAAGCTAACTTTACCTGAACAAGTAGCTGGCTGCTAGTAGCTAACTTTACCTGAACAAGTAGCTGGCTACTAGTAGCTGGCTACTAGTAGCTAACTTTACCTATCTTTCGTGGAGTAGGTTTATCTACATTCAAACGGTATTTAAAAGATGACAGAGATTCTGTGTTCTTGATTCTATTTGGTAGGTTGTTCCAATCATTGATTACTGTTGGCAAAAATGAATTGCTATACAAGCTGGTTCTACATGCAATGTTTCTCAGATTATTTGGTCTTCGAAGATTATAGGTTGAAGAATCGCCGACCGTTGGCGGAACAAGATCATTGAGACAATTTGGAGCAAGTCCATTTAACATTTTATAGAAGAGAATGAGCTTGTGTTTTCGCCTTCTTTGACGGGTTTTTTACTAGATCGGTTTGAAAATTTCATGTCACTTATTTAATAGGATAAAGGTTAAAATTTGCCCATTGAATATACAGAAAACAACGTCTCATGACGCACGAAGGACATTACAACCTTCCACAAAATCTCAAGCGAATCAAAGACAATACAGTAAATCTGAACTTTTTGTCATCAACCGATTCCGTGTTTTGTACGACCTGCAGGAAAAGGTTTGAAAATTCGTGGAAGGAGAAGAGGAATGCCGGCAACAAGAACTGGTGTTTCAACCCTTTCAAAGACACACCTTAAATAATTGAACTACGGTGAATTTCTCGTCTGCAAAGTCTTTCAATGTGGAACGAGATTAAATTTTTGTAGTTTTGTAAAGAGTTCAGATACTATCGGCCGCGAACTAAAGTCTTGGAAGGAAGATGGCGTTGAAATGACAACAAAAACAAAGGAGCTAATCGAATTAAGTGTGGGAGCTTCGAGTGCACAAAGAAAATTTCGAAAACTGAAAAATAAATCTATTTGATTAGCCTTGTGCTATATGTGTTAGACGGGAGTAAAAAACCCTCTGGATAATTACACCATTCCGTGTTATGTTTTAATTAACCGTACTCGTGATGTTTCATTTCTATTTACCGAGCCTAGACCCGGGTCTTTCAAGTGTGAAAATAACACATCGTATCATTGAATTTCCCGCGGAAAGAAATCCCGCCATTTTGATTTATTGCTCCGCAGAGAATATTGTTCGCCTGGTGGGTTAAGCGGACACCTTAATGAAGTTCCTTCGAGACTGAATACCAGTCTAGTTCGCCATAATTAGTCGGGTTATCGTTCGTTTTTAATACCGGAAAGGGCAAAAGAGTGATTGGTTCTCTAATTGACTGTGTCGGTATCAATATCGAGGTTCGTGTAATTTTATGTAATCCGATCAGAATAAAATACAAAAAGACAGTTGTTTATTAAATAATGTAAACAGTAATTTAACTTGACAAAACGCTATCATTTATTGGTGGTAATTACAATCTAGGGCGTGGATTTTCCGTCAGTCTTTTGTTTTTGTACATCTGGCGTGAGAAATACACGATATGCTACTGCTGAGTCGACACCAATCTGTCTTAGCCAACTGAGATTTTTTTAACTGTTATTCAAGCGACTCTTAAACTACATTTCGTTTCAGCAAGGATCATTTACAACGTAAGACATAAACGATTGGAACCAGTATAGATATGCAACACAAAGCACACCCTAATGGAAATTAATACGGCTTAAGAAGATACTTGTATTACATTGAAAGGTGTTTTACGCCCCTTTCAACATTATTAGTCATATCACGGCGACAGCTCGCATATTCATGCAATTCCTGGGTTTCACCAGTACTAGGCTAGGGCTCTGAAACTAGTATTACAGAAGCAAGGAGAAAGCCACTTTGTTTACTGAATGTTTTACGCCACTTTGAACATTATAACAGCGACAACTCGGCTGTTTATGTATATGTAATGACACATTAATAAGACAAGAAAGACACAATACCAGGAGAGCTCAATGACTATCACAACAAAACAAAGTAGTCACCCTTCGTTGAATGATGGTCGACTCACTGTGACCCTTAGGTTGCTAAGCGCGACTAAAGGACCGTTTGCGAACAGTGTAGATCGAGATTAGACTACACAGAATGTACAGTCTGATCTTGGATCTACATTGTTCGGTAAGGAGATATTTACCCTCACAAAAATAGCCTTGAAATAGCAGTTTGGTGTTTTACTATAGGCTTGAAAGTTGCAGTTCACTTATTTGGCAGGTTACGGGTTAAATTGTACCAACTTTCGTCTGGATTGTGACCATCGAGCACAAAACCGTCGAAACAATAGGTAATGTACCAGCCTTTGCTAATGGTTTAATGGTGGAAAATGTAAGCTTTGCTGATGTCAACAAAGTGCTTAGGTATTTGGAAAATCCTAAAATAAGGAGTAAAGCTCACAATGCAGTGTATCAACTTATAAAGAACCCGCAAAGTTCACTGTGACAAGAAAGCCTAAAAGCTGATATTATCACTTGGCATTAGGTCCCGGTTAAGAGGTTAGTTTACAAAAAAAGAAGACAATAAAGGTAGGTTAGAACAGACCCTTATATATGGCACCAAACAATTCCATATTTTAACTCAAGTCAGAAGAGAACGGGACTGATGTGATTTGGCATCAAGCCGGTCATCCTTGGTAAACTATCAAGAGGTACAAGATTTGAGGTTGTGAGCTTGATGTAGACGTGAAATACCTAGATAAAATTAGTGATGCATCCATGACGAAGAAGAACGCACTGAAAACACTGAGAATACACCTGATACTGGCTTGTAAATTGGGATTATTATTCATGCTCTACCTTGAGTATGCGACTTATGGATGAGTTAAGTCTCTTGAAAAATGCCCCTCCATCTTCACACCTTTACGTCTTTATTTTGACTTATTTGTTGAAGGTGTTTACGCGTTTTCAGCATCATTTCAGTCATATTATAGAGACAACCCATATATTTAGGTATGACCAGAATTTAAACAGTGCTAGGCCAGGGCTTTAAAGTGGTTTTACCAGGAATACTCTTACGAAAAGCAAAATGTTTCCAGTCAGCGTCGCATCCGGGGCTTCCAGATTACGATTCTTGCACTCTTCCACTGAGCTTAGAAGGACCTCCGTCTCGATTTTGCATTCTTGACAAGAAACCTGGCTAATTTCTGTTCTGAATTGTTATGAGACCGAGTACAAAGCGCATTGATTGTTTACTTTAGTGGCCCTTGTTCAACTTCAGTCTCCTTACCAATTTTTGGAAAGTAAATGCCGAAACAATATGATGGCTGTGCTTGCTGTTTTGACGGTACAAGTAGAATGAAACTGTTTCTTAAACAGCAGAAATAATAGAAAATGACTCCTGGCTCCTGACCGATGCCAGCATAAATGGGACATTTTTTTTTTTTTTATTTTTTTTATTTTTCCTTGACCTAGAAAGTGATTGATTGTTGGTTTTGTTGTACCACCTCCTTTCAATTCGTCTATGTTAACCCAAAACTTTAACCCTTTCCCAGACAACAAATATTAGGCTCCTCTAAATTGAAAGCATTTGCAGGCGACAATCACCAAAGCGCATCGAAAGAAAAAAAAAAGGAAAACTTTGATGCTTCTGTTTGCTAAGAAGCATCTGGGGCGTTATCAAGCGGTATGGGATAGTTTAAAACTGGTTTAATCGCTTTCGGTAAATTGTACTGTATGTTTTGGCTGTGCACAGATAACTGGGCATATTTGATTCAGTGTTTGTCTTCCTTATCAGCAAAACAACTTTAGTTCTACACGGCTTGAAAAATTCTTAAAAATCATTACTTACCATAAGCCCGAATGATGTTATTTTCTCCTACGTTGACTGAGACTAACTAAAAGCAAACAAGCGGAAACCTTTGATGTGTGCAAGAAAAAGCCTGTGTCTATTGCTCTCTCATACCTACATGAACTTTTTATTAACTGCATGCAAAAGGTATTCGTGTTGAATCACGTGCTTATTCCCATCAGCTAAATACTAGTATCGAAGCGTCATTGAAAAAGAGACAATAGTTTCTACCAATGCACGCACCGATTGCCTGCTAATTTTTTACCGATGTTTGCTGCTCTCCAGCTTTAAGAACAACAAACATAAATTGGTAAAACTCAGGAAAACCTCTCTCCGTTATCCAGATCTCCCTCTGCGAAATATTTGTTCAAATAGTTACCCAAAAATCCTTTCTTTAGAGTGTATTTTTTAAGATAATCTGCTTGGAAATTTATTTGTTCTTTCTAAAACGATTATGGTGTAATTTGATTGCATCCCGTGTGAGCATTTCAACAAAACAAGAGTTTTCCTTGATCTAATTAGCACGTAATACAACGTGTTAAAAAATCTCCCATCTTTACTCTAGGCGGTACTTCGCCTATAAAAGTGAGCTAACTCAGTCCCTTTACGAGGAGCTAAACAGTTTATAAATTTCCACTGAAATCGATCATTCTATCTAACATGACAGAGAGAGAAAACGAAACAATAATTAATGCGATGTAAAAGGCTATAAAACTTGATAAGCCTCAGGTTTATAATGAAATTAACGGTTTCTACGATTTCACGGGTCTCTGTAGACGTCACTTCGTTCTTTGATTTATGTTCAGTGCTTCTCGGTGCTTGTTGTCTTTACTCATTATTTCCTTACTTCTTTACCGCGCGACAAAAGTTTGGTTTTGTTCAAATTGCAGAGCATTTGCAGACGACAAATTTGAAGTGGCTCAAATTATGGCATTTGGATTTTAAAACGTCAGAAAACATTGTAGGAAAAGGAGAAAATGCTGGGTACAAGCATTTTCTCCTTTTCCCACCACGTTTTCCTTAAGGACGTTACAACAAGGGATTGTTTGGTAAAGGGTTAAACAGGTTTGCAGCAGTCGACCTAAGAAAACTCGTACAGAATATAAATAATCATCATCACGTAAGAATCAATACGCAAATTACATAAAAAAAGGAAAAGTTTGCCGCCATTTTACCGTTGATCTAATTGTTTCCAAAAGTCGGCTGCTGCAAAGCACAAAATGTCGTCTGCAAGAGGTAATAAATTAAAGAAAGAATGCAGCTGCTCTAAATTGCTGTAAAAATATACTCTAGCAGTTTCATTCGTCACACCTTGAACCATTGTTATTTTTAGGTCTTATATTGACAGCTCTGCTTCCTTTGGGTACATGCAATTTTTATCACCTTTAACTCATTACAACACGACAAAATTTGAGACCAGTCCAAATTGAAAGGATTTGCAGACGACAAAATAAATGTGACTAAAAAATTGAAATTTGTCTTGGGAAGGAAAGAAAACATTGTGGGAAAAGGAGAAAATGCTGGTTCTCAGGGTCGTTAAAAGTCGAGATTGTGTGGTAAAGGGTTAAAGTCAAGTTGTCAAATAAATCAGACTTAAGCTGAATGATTTCCTATTTTCTTTCTTATTGATGGGCTTTCGATGTTTCGTGTATATACATTTGGTGTGCTTTTTGCTCTTATATTGAGATTTGTGTGAAATATTGAAATAAGAGTTCGTGAAACTACTCGTGCGAAGAGAGTGCATGCGGGGGGTCCTCTGCAGGTCATTGGTTAATCCTTAAACTGCAAAATAAATGAACTTTGAAAGCCGAAAGTCAATACTCGTTAATGATGCAGATCACATGACCAATATGGCCCCTCAATGTACTACAGCTGGCAAAAATCTTTTTAAAACGATCTACTCCTCCATACTCTGCAGGGATAATCAGTTTTTTGACCTGAGTACCATCAAGAGTGTTTAAACTTTAAGTGATTACCATAAGTCGAGCTCTTACCTAATTTTGGAGAGGTCAAACTGTAAATCGAGAGAAAACTATAAACATCCATGTATTTTAGTCTGGAAGCCCAAGGATTTAATAGTTAAATATTTCATAAATTATGTAGCAAAGCCCGATGGTTCGTTCACAAAGGTGTTTATATTTCGTCCCTTGGCCCATAGCCGTTTATAAAATTTTCCTTAACAAATTCTTCTTGTCTGAAACCCAAAAGTCCACAGTACTGATACATGTATTTTGGTTTGTAGTATCTCCTGATCATCCAATGTCAAATTTCTTCATATTGTGACCTTGGGGGTCAAAGATGGGACTCAAGGTTTAGTACAAAGTTATACTGTAGATTCTTGTTGGAAACCACCAAGGTCACAGTGTAAATGAGCCATGCTCTGACAAAAGGGGGCTTAATGCATGTCCGTGATACATTATACCAAGCAAGTCGTTACTTCATCATGGATCCATAAAATCTACTTTGTCTAACAACCGACTGAATTATGAGGTATACTGGTCCTTTGACTGACCACTAGCAAAATACTTTCGACCCAGGTAAGCCTGCGGAGACTGCCTGGATCGATGTTTTTATGGATGCATTAAGCCCCCTTTTTCACAGAGCATGGCTTAAGTATTTTGTATGAAATTTTCTTTAACCAAATCTATCTGTATCAAACTGTAAGGCACAGTGTGTTGCTATTTTCAAAGTCATCTGTCGCAAGTTGTTTAAGACGGTAATGTATTTAGCTTTTTCGTCCAAACCGTTCACATATTTCATGTTTTGGGGTCTTTTCTTGATGACGAAAATCTTGCCAACCGTTCACATATTTCGTGTTTTTGGTTCTGTCTTGATGACGAAAATCGTGCATATTTATGTTTTTGGGTCCTGTCTTGATGACGAAAATCGTGCCAACCGGTCACATATTTCATGTTTTGGGGGGCCTTTCTTGATGACGAAAATCGCACCAACCGTTCACATATTTCATGTTTTAGGGTCCTTTCTTGATGACGAAAACCGTGCCAGGTATTCATGTATTTCATATTTTGGGTCCTTTTGATTACGAAAATCATGTCAAACGTTCACATATTTCATTCTTTGGGATCCTTTTTCATGTCTAGGGACCGTTCTTGATGACGAAGATCGTGCCAACCATTCAAAGGTTTCATGTTTTTGAGTCCTTTGGTGATGACGAAAATATGCTTTGTCCGATTCCATTCGGACATTGGGATACCAACAATTTCTCCAGTATAAATGAGTATGTACTAGCCGAGCCCACAGCTGCATATTACATGTAAAACTAGAATAACTATCACTAAAGGTGATAAATACCCCCGCCCCTATATTTCATGTCACAGGGGCAATAACTCTGCAATGTCAATTTAGGGGCAATAACTCCGTAATCATTAGGCCAACACTCATGAAATTTGTGCTTTGCACATCTACTGCTCCTGGTGAATATCATGACAAATATTAAGTGAATAAGACTTAAACTGAAGGAATAGTTCTCTGGACAAGAAGTTTTGAGTAAATTCAGGGGTAATTAATTTGGCAAACATTTGAGAAAAATACATCTTGAACCTCTACTGTTCCTGGTGAATATTTATGCAAAGTATCAATTTAATTGGACACAAAACTAAATGAGTGTAAAAAAGTGCAGACCATGATCTGATAATATGTCTGAGACACAGCGGCTGGTCTGGATCCAAACTTGTTGCAAATGTCCAAAGGTGCCTTTTCGCATAATGTTGGCCAACTATACATATGACAGAAAAGACCTCCTTAAAGTGAATCAGACAGACACTGTAGGAGGAGTTGTCCGGACAAGCATTTTTAAGTCAAATCAGGGGCAATAACTCAGTAATTCTTGATGGAATTTTTACAAAACGTGTGTCTTGCACATCTACAACTCCAAATGGACACTTCTGCCAAGTATAAAGCGAATCGGACTGAAATTGTAGGAGGAGTTGTCCGGACAAGCATTTTAAATGTGAATCAGGGGCAATAACTCATTAATTCTTCATAGAATTTTCACGAAAGTTGCGTCTTGCACATCTACAACTCCTAATGAACACTTATGCCAAGTTTAAAGTGAATCAGACAGAAACTGTAGGAGGAGTTGTCCGGACAAGCATTTTTAAGTCAAATCAGGGGCAATAACTCAGTAATTCTTGATGGAATTTTTACAAAATGTGTGTCTTGCACATCTACAGCTCCTAATGAACACTTCTGCCAAGTTTAAAGTGAATCAGACAGAAACTGTAGGAGGAGTTGTCCGGACAAGCATTTTTAAGTCAAATCAGGGGCAATAACTCAGTAATTCTTGATGGAATTTTTACAAAATGTGTGTCTTGCACATCTACAGCTCCTAATGAACACTTCTGCCAAGTTTAAAGTGAATCAGACAGAAACTGTAGGAGGAGTTGTCCAGACAAGCATTTTCAAGTCAAATCAGGGGCAATAACTCAGTAATTCTTGATGGAATTTTTACAAAATGTGTGTCTTGCACATCTACAGCTCCTAATGAACACTTATGCCAAGTTTAAAGTGAATCAGACGGAAACTGTAGGAGGAGTTGTCCGGACAAGCATTTTTAAGTCAAATCAGGGGCAATAACTCAGTAATTCTTGATGGAATTTTTACAAAATGTGTGTCTTGCACATCTACAGCTCCTAATGAACACTTCTGCCAAGTTTAAAGTGAATCAGACAGAAACTGTAGGAGGAGTTGTCCGGACAAACATTTTTAAGTCAAATCAGGGGCAATAACTCAGTAATTCTTGATGGAATTTTTACAAAATGTGTGTCTTGCACATCTACAGCTCCTAATGAACACTTATGCCAAGTTTAAAGTGAATCAGACGGAAACTGTAGGAGGAGTTGTCCGGACAAGCATTTTTAAGTCAAATCAGGGGCAATAACTCAGTAATTCTTGATGGAATTTTTACAAAATGTGTGTCTTGCACATCTACAGCTCCTAATGAACACTTCTGCCAAGTTTAAAGTGAATCAGACAGAAACTGTAGGAGGAGTTGTCCGGACAAACATTTTTAAGTCAAATCAGGGGCAATAACTCAGTAATTCTTGATGGAATTTTTACAAAATGTGTGTCTTGCACATCTACAGCTCCTAATGAACACTTATGCCAAGTTTAAAGTGAATCAGACGGAAACTGTAGGAGGAGTTGTCCGGACAAGCATTTTTAAGTCAAATCAGGGGCAATAACTCAGTAATTCTTGATGGAATTTTTACAAAATGTGTGTCTTGCACATCTACAGCTCCTAATGAACACTTCTGCCAAGTTTAAAGTGAATCAGACAGAAACTGTAGGAGGAGTTGTCCGGACAAGCATTTTTAAGTCAAATCAGGGGCAATAACTCAGTAATTCTTGATAGAATTTTTACAAAATGTGTGTCTTGCACATCTACAGCTCCTAATGAACACTTCTGCCAAGTTTAACGTGAATCAGACAGAAACTGTAGGAGGAGTTGTCCGGACAAGATTTTGCAGACAGACCGACCGCCCGACCGACCGCATGACCGACCGACCGACCGACCGACAGGCTGATTCCAGTATACCCCCCACAAACTTCGTTTGCGGGGGTATAAAAACCCTAGCACATATGGTATAGTTTAAAAGCATTTGACGGAAAGGAAGATGTGAGGAAAGCATCGCAATATGTTTAGTATTAGGAACTGTTACTTTTCCTTCAATATTTTGAACAAAATGTGTATTGCGTATGGCGTGTGTACAAGTATTACTTCGTTGCTTGATAACAGTTTAAGCATTTACCACACAATCCCATGTTTTAACGACCCCGAGAAAAAATGAATACCCTTTAAAGACATTGTTAGAACAGGAGAAAATGCTAGTAAGCTAGCATTTCCCTTTTCCCACATAATTTCTAGCCCTTTGAAGACAAATCCTATCATTCAAGCCAAATTTGTTTTGTTGTCTGAAAATATTTCCAATTCCAACGTTTTGCTTTAGAGTTAATCAAAGACAATATTATTATTTTTCCAATAAAGGTATTAAAATATGTCGTAAATCTTGTCTAAAATCTTGGGTACCGTAAATGGGTCGTGCAAAGAAAAAAGCATTTGTCCCAATATTATGCCTTGCAGATGAAAAAAAAAATCTCTGCAATTTTTCGATAAAAGAAAATGACACAAAACAGTTCTTTGTCCGTCCCAGAAATAGATAACTCAATCAGAGTGATTTGAATGATTGGGTTATCTTGTGGCAATAGATTTGCGTGCCGAATATTTGTTTTCCGATGTGTATTCGAAAATATTTGCATACAAATTTTCGACTGTTTGCGACGATTATGGGCATTTCGTTTATTTAGTTGGTCTAACACGCAAATTTGTGAGAGGCTTTTCAATAGGGAATTTTCGAGGACAGATGGAAGCGGATTGTACTTCTGGTTAAATACAGCAACTGTTTTCTTCCTTCTATATCATCATCATCTTACGACCTTCGTCATTTTACTGATCTCGTTATCGTCATCCGTCATCGTTTTGTATCATTAGCTTCAAACTAGACATTTCATTGTTTGTTCTCTTTTTTCTTGTCAAACCCAGTATTATGATCATTGTAGTAAGTCATTTAAGTATATGACAATATTTTACATGTATATCTTCGGCAGTTATTTCCCCATACTTTATACGATAAGAACTTACATGTTCATGTATTTCGTTTGATATGCTGTGTTTACTGGAAAAAAAAAATAGAGTTTACAGACAGACGGACACAAATACCGGAGCCAGAAACACCGACAGACACAAAGAGGGATAGAGCGTCGGTTTCGTTTTCACTTCCTTTATAGTCGCGGAATATCTGACCCCCGAAACTGACTACGAAAGTCTCGTTTTCATTAATTTTCATAAGCTCAAGATTGACAGTGCCGAAACAATTGGGAAAAAAAAAAAAGACTTGTATTACCATCGAAACTCTTCAACAGAAAATTAGACCAGGAAAGTCCAAGTCATTTGTAACGTGTCTATTCATTGGTTAAAATATCTCCGAAGTGCCCTTACGAAGCCAATGAAATGTTTCATCAAATTATTAATAAGGACGAGATCGTGTCATCCAAATATTCCAAGGTACATAGGAAACGAAATGTGACGTAATCACTGTGTCATGGGAAAACGAAGATGAGTTTCTCAATAGAGTTGTCTGTCAACTCGTTCGGATTATCAGTTTAGGCTATCTGGCACACACTGAACATGGGCTAGATCTTCATATACCACAAGGTCTATAATATTTTTCTATACTTTTCTGATATGGTCCTTTATCAACGTTGTTCAACTAAATCTAATGCCCCTGGGGTAAAAATAGCCCTAACCCACAACAATACGACTCGCTTAACCCCAGCCCGAGGTGAAAGTTCAGCTTTAGCCACGAAGTTTTGTATACTGGAGGAAAAAAGTTCCTGTGCATGTTATATTATCCTGCCTGATATATGTATGTCCATTAGTAGTCTGGATTACCTGCCCCTACCACTACGTTATCGGTTCTGGCAAAGTGCAATAATGCCGGCCTCCTAGGTGTCCTCAAGGGGTCCTGCGTGGCTTAGTGGTAAAGTGTAGGACTTGTAACCTGGAGGCCCCGGGTTCGAGCCTCACTCGATCCTCTGGGCTTTTCGTGGGAGTGTCCTTGGGCAAGACACTTCAGAGCCCTAGTCTAGTACTGATGAAACCCAGGAAATACATGAATATGTGAGCTGTCGCCGTGATATGACTGAAATAATGTTGAAAGCGGCGTAAAACACCATTCAATCAATCAACCTAGGTGTCCTTAACCGTACCCCTGCATGCTTCCCCGTTCTCCCCAATTTCATGTGATCCAGTTTGATCAGTTAATAAAATGAGACCAATTTTGAACAAAAATTATATTACCAATCTAAAACGTGCTGTTGGGATATGGTTTAAATACAAGTTGGCTTCGTTAAAAAAGAAGCCAGAGGAGGTCGGCATTAATGTTTTCAAATAGTTAATTGGCTTTTAATTTCAACTGACTTTTTTTTGCATTCATAAGTTAATTTTTGCGGGATTCTTGCAATCCTGTATCCTAGGAGCAACTCTTTGTGTTATTTCGTCAAATCTACATCATTATAAATCCATAGAATTTTTGTATAAAACAGAGAAAAAAGCTAGAGTCTAGTCAGTTTTGAAAAATAAAACTGAAAACATACTGATCAACTATCTTTATAGCTATTTGTGCGTTACAAGTTTCTCCAGAGAACTCGTGTTCTCGAGATTAGGTACGAGTTCTCCAGGGTACGAATTCTCCTGATACAGTATCAAGTCACGTGATCTCGTCCCCCCTCGCCACCCCCTCCCCCCAACCCCTGCACGGTGCTCTTTCTCTTTTTTAACGAAATTCTTTTTTTCTTTGTTTAGATTTATTTGTTTACTGAAAAATTACAATTATTGGAGAGGTCATTTACAATCAAATCAATACAGTATAATAAATCTTTTTGGAAATCCATCATATAAAGAAACACGTTTTTTGCCTTTTCAGTTTTTTGATTTCGGTTTATTTATGAAACCATGACGAAATAGACCGTGTATCAGAACAATTTTGCAAAAACAAATGGATTTAGACAGCAATTTCTGTGGCAGTCTGTCTTTTAAACTCCCTACTGTTTGAGAGGTCTGATGACCTCTCCAATAAATTCGACTATGAATCATTTAAAAAGTAGCCATGTTTTCGGACATTATAGATGTCCATTGACATTTCGGATACTTAAAGCATTTCTGATATGTAGTTTTTCTCGCTTAATAAGAACGACATGTAGAAAAACTCACTGCCATGACTTTATTGCAAGCGATCTGTTTTGAATTCAGCATATGATCCGATTTGATCATGTGAAATAACAATATCTCGTCTCCTCTGCATATTGCCAACGGGGGCCGCCATTATTGGGCTTTGCCTGACGAACTCTTGTAGTACGGCGGGGTACCAGACTAGTCCATTAGCTGCACCCAAACTAAGAGATAAACATGGTCCTAAAAGTAGACATGCCAAAACAAGTGTTTTCTCCTTGGTGAAACCAAATACTGGTCTGGCAGACGTACGTCTTGGAAATGTACATTTCTTTTCCTGTCGCTGACACTCCCAGTATTTTTTTTTTTTTAAATATTTTGGTCACTCGTAGTCTTTGTCTACCTTAGTGGAAGTCAGAAAAATAAGTGTATGGACTTTAATGCGTATGAGAGATGTCGCGTTTATCCGAAAATGAGCGTCTATGTGCCGCCGATACGCCTGAAATAGTACGGTATCTCTATGGCAATGCAACCATAACACAGGGAGTGTTTCAAATAACACGCCCATTGTCAGGGTGACTCTTTATATTTACCAATGTCAGCACCTTAGGAAGTGCTTTCATCCCTTAGTTTTACAGTTTCTTCAAGCATACAGCCATAACATCACGTTCCAACAAATCAACCCTCGCCCATTTGTGGCCCGCTTAATTACGTAAACCCCCCCACCCCCCCAAAAAAATGCGGATACTCTTCCTTGGCCTGCTGTGTTGCCAGATCTTTCGCCCCAAGAGCATTTGTTCGAAGAAATTGAAAGACGTCTCCTAACCAACCTGGAACCGTGCCTGAACTCGAAGGAGCCTTATTTCGAAAATGAACCGAGCTGTTCGAGTGACTTCATTGACTTCACGATGTGTCGCCTGCATTTGCTTTCAGTTTGGACAGTTATATTTGAGCCATGCTTTGACAAAATGAGCTTAATGCATCTCCGTGATGCGTCATACCAATCACGCCATCACGTAATTATGGGTCCATAATAGCCCCTTTTTGAACAACCGACTTAATCATGAGGTAGAATGATCCTTGGTCATACAAAAAAATGACCAATAGCGAAGAGTTTCGGCCCAGGTCAGCCTGTGCGGACTGCTCAGGTTGACCTGGATCGAAATTTTTCGCAGATGCATTTCTTTTTGTTTGGTAAAGGCTTAGAATATTGAAAATCGCTAAACATCGACCATCAAATTTTTCTGTAACTAGGGTCCGTATTCACCAACCATTCTTAAGAATATTCTTGGTCTTGTTCTTCAAAATTTTCCATATTTGAAAGTAACACAATTTCTGATTGGCTAAACCATATGGTTTGATATGGTTTAGCCAATCAGAAGGTGTGTTACTTTCAAATTTGGAAAATTTTGAAGAATAAGTCCAAGAACATTCTTAAGAATGGTTGGTGAATACGGATCCTAGGTATTGAAAAGCTTTAACATCCGATTTGTTGCAGAAGATAGAGGACTAACCTGTATATCAATGTGCAAGCCGATCTGGTCTACATTCACGATTGGCAGAGGATGTAGGTTAATTAAAGGTGTAAGTGCTAAAGAAGTAAATATTATTTATGTAAGACGTTCAGCCTTTTTCTTCTTATTTACATAAAATCTTAAAATGTTGGAATCACCGCTTCAAGTGCCTGCTCGTTGAGTACATATTTCCCGGATGTTGATTGGAGATAATTCTCGATATTGTCGCCGGTAAATGATATTAACCCTTCATCTATTGATCCCGTATTTTTGCAATCCTGCGGGAGGATGCTTTTGAAAACATTGCGGAAAAAGGAGAAAATGCTGGTTACCAGCATTTTCTCCTTTTCCCACAATGTTTTCCATCCTTACAAAGAAAAATCCCATCATTTGAGCCACCTTTGGTTTTTTGTCTGCCAATGCTTTCAATATGGGTGAATCTGGGTCCGTACTCACCAACCATTCTTAAGAATATTCTTCTTGTTCTCCAAGATTTTCTGCATTTGGAAAAAAAAAAAAACTTCTGATTGGCTAAACCATTTGATTTAGCCAATCAGAAGTTGTGTTACTTTCAAATGTAGAAAATTTTGGAGAACAAGAATAAGAACGTTCTTAAGAATTGTTGGTGATACGGACCCTGACATTTTGTCGCCAGTAAATGATATTAATAATGTTCAATCGAAGTTCTCTGGGGATATTACTCGATTAAGGAGTTTCTTTATTTTCTGTTTCGCCTTACATTAGCCAAGAAGTAAAATTCAGGAGCTTTTAGTGTTGGTTCAAACCCATTAGTTTAAGCATACATGAATTAAATTCAATTTATAAAGTTTACATTCACGTTGATATTCTAGAAAATCCACTTACACGTAAAAGAATGAAACGAAAGCTACGCCGGTATAAGTTTGTAAAATCCTCTCCTATCGTTAGTTGTTTAACCCTTTACCACACAATCCCGACTTTTAACGACCCTATGAAAGAAGCCTTTTGAAAACATTGAGGGAAAAGGAGAAAATGCTGGTAACCAGCATTTTCTCCTTTTCCCACAATGTTTTCTACCCTTTCTCAATCAAAGTTCAATTTTTGAGTCACATTTATTTTGTCGTCTGCAAATGTTCTCAATTTGGACAAGTCTAAAATTTTGTGGTTTGGTAAAGAGTTAAACCCCCAATAGCTGCAAAAAAGAAACAATGCATGTGTTCAAATGTATTTGAATTTAAATTATACCTTTAAAATAACGGAAAATATTGTGAAGGTGAAAATATTGTGAAGGTGAAAATATTGTGAAGGTGAAAATATTGTGAAGGTGAAAATCTCTTATTGTGTGGTCTGTCCATGTGCTGGTCGCTGGCAGAAAAGTGAATTTCAAAATCAGGTAAAAAAGTAAACAAAACTGATAGAGCGACCTGGCAACTCTTAACCTAGTTTTAAAATTCGTATCTCTGACAGCGACTAACACTTTGGCCGACCATACAATAACAGATTAGTTTCCATACGTATACATGGTACGATTTCAAATGGCTAAAACCATTGTCTTTGGGAAGAAGAAAAAAAAAAAAAAAAAATGGATGGACAAAGGCAGATACAAAGACAAGACTGTCGGAATGTTTTGTTACGGAAGATTGACCAAATAAAGTGGAAGAACTACCTGCAGAACTCCAGATAAGAGGGAGTGATGGTATTCTAAATCCACTGTTTCTCTTCCAAACCCTATGTTAAGGGTACTCATTACAGTCGTTTCGATGAGACACAGGGTTTAGTGGAGAACAATTAATATTTCCAATTTTGAAATCAAAATCACTCCCTTCATCTGGAGCTCTGTTAACCTGAAATTTCAGAATGGAAAAATAATGTTGAAAACCTGCACATATATAACGTAAAAAGCCCATTTTTGAAGGAAAGGAAAAAGTTACTAGAAAAAAATTGTAGGGCAAAAACGGAGAAGGTTTACATCCAGAGCTCCAATTACGTGTAACGAGTCGTCTAACCTGTAAAAACATGTTATCCTTTAAACCAGAGATCACATATATAATTTACGATCCCTTTTTAAACTGATAAGAAATTAAATGATCATTTTTAGCTAAGGATAAACACAAAATAAGGCGATTTCAAATTTCTCTCTCGAAAAATCAAATAATTCCGGAGAGGGTGGAAAGATCATACTGTATAAGATCTTCCCTGCTGCCAAAGCGCGTCGAATTTTGACCTCCAAGGGAGGCTAATCCTATAAATAGAAAAAAAAATTAGTAAGGCAGTAGTCTCCCTTGATTAGTTTCCCCTCCATCTCTGTCTCTCTCTGTGTGTTTAAGACGGCTTTTTCTTTGTCATTTTACGCTAGTTTGAGACATAAATGTTTTAAGTTTCTCATTTTTCCGAAAATCCGTACGACAAAGATGTGGACTTTAAACTTCATGGTGTTCTCGATCAAAACAGCATTAACGTTTTTAAAATAAATAGAAGCCGGACATTAAACATCATCACGAAAATCTTTGTGCGCATGCGTAGTTTAATATTACTTATTTTGGATCTGACGGAAAACAATTCATCCGACTGCTGCTGACGTTTCAGCCAAATATTTCAGTTTTCTAACGAAAACAAACATGACTCGTAAGTAAAATGTTGTTTATTACGCCATATTCATCTTGTGAATTGTAAATACTCCCAGATAATGCAGAACATGGGTCAATATCGATTGTCCGACAAGGAAAAATATTTGGACTTTAAACATCTTTTTCTTGTTCTATTTTCAGTTAGGATAACTTTCTAAAATCGAAATTCCATCAATTTGTTGTTTCAACTTTGTTTAAATTTACCAACCAATAGAAGGCATCGAGTTCTGCATCATACAGCCTCGAGCAAAGCCCTCCCCTTTTTCAGCAGGACGCTGTAAACCCCCCCCCCCTTTCAGCTTGTCGAGTAACAATCCCTCCCTTGAAGGGAAACTCACACAACAAGGGCATGTAAACCAGAATTATTTTTGACAGTTATGCCCATTGTTCACCAAAATTTTCCATGAAATACAAACAATTGGGAGACTGGTTACCAGCATTTTCTCCTTTCCCCCAGTTTTTAATAGGCTTTACTCAGGGTTGTTAAAAGTCGGGATTGTATGGTAAAGGGTTAAACTATCATTATTTCAGGTGGAAATCAAAGAGAGAAATCTAGAGAAAAGACTGCCAAGAAGCAAAAGGAAGAACAGAAGAAGAAAGCTGCAGGAGATAAGGAAGGCAACAAGGGACTTACCTTGGAAGAGAGAAGACACAGGTTATTAAACCCTTTACCAGACAATCCTGAGTTTTAACGACCCTAAGAAAGAAGGCTTTTGAAAACATTGTGGGTAAAGAAGAAAATGCTGGTAACCAGCATTTTCTTCCTTTCCCACAATGTTTTCTGCCCTTTTAAAATTAAATTTCAAAGTTTGGGGCCCATTTATTTTGTTGTCTGCAAATGCTTTCAATTTGGTCAAGCCCAAAATTTTATAGTTTGGCAAAGAGTTAACTTTTTACCATGCAATCCCATGTTGTCTTTAAAAAAACATTGAGGGAAACGGAGAAAATGCTGTTAACCAGGATTTTCGCCTTTCCCCACAATGTTTTCTACCCTTCCCAACACAAATTTCAGTTTATGATTCAGATTTTGTCATCTGCAAATGCTTTCAATTTGGACAGATATAAAACTTTTATGTGGTAAAGGGTTAAATAATGCTTTCTTTCTGAGAAATTCCTGGATTTGAGCCACACTAGTTGTCTGCAAATTTAAGGTTTCATTACATGCAGGCTCCAAATATTGTTGTCTGGTAAAGTCACAGAACCTAGGATGGCATATTGGTTTTAATCCTGTTCCTGTCATATATATGCCATACATTAATGAGCCATACTCTTGCAAATGGGGTTTAATGCATCTCTGTGATGGGTTATACCAAGCAAGTCATCGCATACATAGTTTATGGACCCATGAACTCAATTTACTGTAACAACCAACTGAATCATTAGGTGGACTCCGACTGGTCCTTTGACATGCAGAAAATTTACCAACAGCAAAAGTATTGACCCAGGTCAGCCTGCATAAAGTGTGCAGACTAACCTGATGAGACACTTTTTGCAGATGCATTAAAGCCTTTTTTCACAAAGCATACCTCATTTATTGAGAACAAGAGAGATTTTAAATCAAGTTCAGGTTCAATTTTAAATCAACACCTTTATGATAGTCCAAGCTGTACTTCTTGGCAATAACATTGAATGTAGAGCAATTACTATGCTTTATCATTGTGTTTAGCTTTGTGTCACTTCCTTTTTTTTTTAATTGGATTCAAATGCCATTTTCAACATCATTTCTGTTTTATCAGTGTGGCCAATCCACCTATCCATGCCCTTTTTTTAAATGGATTTTTCTATCAGTTCATCATACAAGAATGCTTTACCACATAAAGATGGTCAAAACTGTGTGAACTGTTGGATGCAGTTTGGGTCCCAGAGTGTAGAAACGCAGTGGGAAAAGAAGAAAATGCCGATTACCAGCATTTTCTCCCTTTTCCACATTCTCACAAGCCTTCTACAGGGGCTTATGTAGTAAATGGTTAAATTTTGTATTTTTAGAGATGCAGAGATCATGAGACAGAAGCAGCTTGCTAAACAGGCCAAAGCAGAGGGGGCAACTGGGGGCGGTGCAAGTAAATAGTTAGCCCCGCCCTTCAAAACAATTAATCATTTACAGATAAAAGTGCATTCATTAAAGTTTGTCACAAAAAAACTGGAATAAGGAAAATTAGAAAAGACTTCTGATTTTAATGTATACTGCAGTTAGTGTGCATGATATTGAAGCTTTTTGTCTTTCTGAAAATTTGCAGGACTGGCATTTTGATGCTTGAGTAGCCTATAGCAGTAAATTGGTACAAGTTTTTTATGCGCGCTGTTGTACTTAATTGCAATTAAAACTTATTCAAAATAGCCAGAGGAAGATACTAGCTGAAAGCTGTTCCGGAAACTTACCTAATACTGTACTATTTTTAGGCCTAAAATTCTGTACAAATTACATAAAAGACATGCATTTGAAGGGTTATTTTTAACAGCATGGAAAACATTGTTGGAAAAGCAATTGCTGCTTCTCCCACACTATTTTTCAAAACAGTCAACTGAATGGGTGTAAAACTCCTTAAAAAGTAGCCACTGTGGTTCAAGGCATGCTTTGGTATTTACATGACAGGTTTTTTCCTTGTCTGCCATGTACTTGTGTTTCTATAAAACTTGGCCAATACCAATGGAAAACATTACATGGAAAAAAAAAGAAAAAAGATTGTAATTTCATCATTTGCTAAAATGTCTTGGTAGCAGTTTCTGTATCCAAGCTAACCCTTAGGCTTCTAAGCATGGCGTGGTGCTTTTGTGAACAGTGTAGATCAAGATCAGACTGCACAGTGTGCAGTCTGATCTTGGATCTACACTGTCCAATGCAGTATTTTTTCCCTATGAAGTCAACTTTAAAATTACAATATTGGTTTTTTTTTTCTATTGATTGGAAATTTTTGTTTCATTTATTTAGCAGCATAAGGGTTAAATCTTCAGAAAAGTGTTTGAAACTGGGTTATGATGTTAAAACTGCCTGTAGGTGGATACTGACCCTTAAAGCCCTACTCACAACTATACAGGCATCTGTAACCAGTGAAGACCAAGATGAGACTGCAGAAAACTTGTGGTCAGATCTTTGATCGAAGCTGTTTGCATAAACCTTTACCATGCAACAAAATTTTAGACTTGTCGGACTTGAAAGCATTTGCAGATGACAATATAACTGGGCCTCAAATGACGAGATCTGCCTTTGAAAGAAGACAAGACATGGTGGGGCAAGGAGAAAATGCTGGTTACCAGCACCTCCTCTTCACGCAGTATTTTCAAAAGCTCTTTACCTTGATGTTGTTAAATGTGGGATTGTGTGGGAAAGGGTTAACCCTTTACTGATGAATCCAGTGTTTTAACAATCCTGGGAATATATGAAAAATATGATCAAAAGAGGAGAAAATGCAGCTGGCAATGAGCACTGTCTCCCTCACCTTTTCTTTGCTTTAAAAGACTATTCCCATTAATTTTAAATAATTTCAGTTTCAGGGTTGCTCTTGTCCAGAATGTCTTCGCAAAGCAGACAGTTTAGATCAGAGATCAGACTGCACACTTTGTGCAGTCTGATCTTGATCTACACTGGTTGCAAAAACAATTATAGTTGTAACAGGTGATTTACCCCTTTAGCACACAATCCCTACTGTTAATGACCCTGAGAAAGAAAGCTTCTAAAAACATTGTGGGAAAAGGAGAAAATGCTGGTAAACATTTTCTCCTTTTCCTACCCTTTCCATATTCAATTTTAATTTTTGAGTGACATTAATTTTGTTGTCGGCAAATGCTTTCTATTTGGACAAGTGTAAAATTTTGTTGCATGGTAAAAGAGTTAAGGGTTAATATTGGCTATAGATAATTTGGGTCTGAATATACCAAATTATCTATAAAAGCTTTTATAACATATCTGTGTAAATAATTTGTAGCATTTGATCAGAGCTCCAGGTAGAGGGAGTGATTTTGATTTCAAAATTGAAAATATTAATCACTCTCCACTAAACCCTGCGTTATGGGTACTCATTAGAATCGTCTCATAGAGACGATTCTAATGAGTACCCATAACATAGGGTTTGGAAGAGAAATAATGGATTTAGAATACTATCACTCCCTCTTATCTGGAGGTCTGAATTTTCAGACCGGGCCTTTTTTTACAAATACTTCTAGATCCTTGAAAGTGCTTTCACTAGTAAGAAACTTTTATAAAGAAATACTCAACAAATGATGAAACTTTCAACTTGTTTATTGCGGTCCAGTGAGCACCTAGAATTTAAGTCTTTGCCAGACAACGAAAATTTAGACTTGTTTATAATGAAAGCATTAGCAGACAACAAAGTAAATATGACTCAAATAATGTGATTTTTAGAAGTAAGAGCAGAAAATATATGGAAGAAGGAGGTAATACTGGGTACCATCATTTCTTCCTTTTCCCACAATGTTTGGAAAGCCTGTTTCCTCGAGGGTCATTAGCCTATGGTATTGTAAGGTTAAAGGGTTAATACTTTAACTTTTTAAAAAAAAAAGTGTATAAATTTCAACAACAGCTTAGAGATATCTTAATGGATAAATGTGTGTCATAAAGAATTGTTCGTCATTACTATAAAATCTTAACACTTTACCACACAATCCTGCCTTTTAACGACCTGAGGAAGAAGCCTTTTCCCACACTTTTTTCTACTCTTCCCATAACAAATTTCAAATTTTCAATCACATTTATATTGTCGTCTGCAAATGCTTTCAATTTGGACCAGTCTAAAATTTTGTTGTTTGGTAAAGAGTTTAGCAGCTATATAAACTACAGATTTACAAACAATAGTGAAAATCCATAGTTTATGATTTAAAAATCTCAGTGTATCAGGCAGTGTAGATCAAACATCAGACTGCACATTCTGTGTAGTCTGATCTTGATCTACACTGTCCGCAAAAGCCCACAAAGTCGCACTTAGCAGCCGAAGTGTAAAAAAGCTAGGTTCAAATTATGATGGTAAAAATCCATACAAGGTATTTTGATTGTAACATTTATGTTTAATCTTTGTTTTCATCATACAATATTCACCATGGTGTATTCAAATAAATCTCATTTGTAAAACAAAAAAAGATTCTGTTCTTGTTTGTTCACAGTGTTTGTAAATATGTGATCAAACCCTGGTCACTGGAACATAAAAGTGGCTGCAGGTAAATGCTCAAGTTGTTGCTTTTTTGAGGAGCAGGAAAACTTCAGTCAAGGGACAATATCAGACAAATGCTTTCTTTGACCAAACTTTACAAAATAAACTAGAACTGTCACAAAGTGGACAAACACCCCCCCCCCCCCCCCCCCAGCACCTTGTCACAAAAGGAGCATTATCCAGAAAACAAAGTTCACCTGTGACCTGTGTGACCCAAAAACAACTGGGCATCTCCTTGGGTCATGAGGAACACTTGTATAACGTTTCAGGGTCCTAGGTCAAACATCTTGAGTTAGAGCATGGAAATGAAAAGACAGACAGGCAGACAGACGGACATGGTGAAACCACAATACCCACTTATACTTCATAGGTGAGGGGTATAATAAATAATTTTATAGTTTTGGGCCTTTACATTGAGTTCAAAAGTAACACTTTTTGGTAGTACTAAGTTTTATAGGAGAAGCACAAGCTATAAAAGAGGGCTTCAGCCATGACAAATTTTCAGGTATTAGAGGCTAGAGCAGTACAGTAGTTCCAGTAACCAAGTTTTGATTGTTTTGAAGGACACCCCCTTGCACAGATGTTTCAAATTTGGCAGTCTAAACTTTGTTGTTTGAGGAAGACTTAATGTAACAATAGCTGCCAAAAGTAATCAAAGCAGGTGTTAAAATGCATTTAAATTTAAATCATACCATGTAAAAGTGGAAATTATTGCAATGATGACAATCTGTAATGTACTGTCGGTCAAAGTGTTAGTCACTGGTGGATAAATTAATTTCAAAACTAGGTTAAAAGCTGCCAGGTCACTCTATCTTCTGTTCAGTTTTTGCCTGATCTTAAAATTCATTTTTCTGCCTAGGTCAAACATCTTGAGTCATTTTTCACTTGGACCGACCACACAATAAGAGATTGTCATCTTCACAATATTTTCCATACTTTAAAATTGTATGATTTAAATTTAAATGCATTTAACACCTGCATTGTCTTTTTGACCAGTATTAGGCCTTTAACTCTTTATCCAACAACAAAAGTGTAGAATTGTCTAAATTCAAAGCATTTTGCAGAAGACAATTTAAATGTGGCTCAACTGAAGGAATTTGTCTTTGTAAGAGTAGAAAACTTTGTGGGAAAAGGAGAAAATGCTGGTTACCAGCATTTTCTCCTCTTCCCACAATGTTTTGAAAAGGTTTCTTCTTGAGGGTCGTTAAAACTCAGGTGTGGTACAGAGTAAAGCAACACACACAGACATCTGATGGTCAAGGGACAGCGACAGCTCTTGTCCATACAGCTACTTTACAATAATCTTGACACGACCTCAAAGCATGAAGGCAATCTAAAATAAAAGAACAATATGCAGATGTAAAAGCAATCCACTGTAGGCTTGGCTTATTTTCTTAACCCTTAACCACACAATCCCAAGTTTTAACGACCCTAAGTTTGGTTTGTATTGGAGTTTAACACCATTTTAACAGCTCAGTTTATCGAGAAATAATGGTGGAACATGACAAACCCATGTGTTTCCTGGCTTTCTTACACCAGTACTTACACAGCTGTCTTTCAAAAGCCACCATTACATTTCTCACATGCATCAGAGGCAAGAGGCAAAAAATCACCTCAAAGAAAGTTTGCCTGAACCGAGTATCAAACTCACAACCACCATGAGTCAGATATGCTAACCACTGAGCTACCTGGGTGGGCCTATGGACCCTAAGGAAGGAACCAGCATTTCCTACTTTTCCCACAATGTTTTCAAAAGCCTTCTTCCTTAGGGATGTTAAAAGTCGGGATTGTAAGGGGTCAAATACTAATCAATGATACAGGTAGCCTCTGTCAGTAAAAGGGAAATAACTCATTTTTTTCATGATGTGTGTAACTTTTTACCTCCCTCCATATACCTTTCACTTCTGCCATACTTTCATGTTTTCAGCGGTAGGACAAATAGGAAAATATATGCCTTTCATTCGTAGTAGTTAATTTTCAGGTGAAGTAATTAGAGACAAAAAATTGGAAAGACTTGTCCATTTAAAAGCTTTTGACGATGAAAAATTGTATGTGTCTCATATGATGGGATATTTATATTTCATGCTTTTTGGTAGTTTATCAAGAAATAATGGTGGAACATGATTTGATAATTTTCACCGTTTTGACCAGTGAATTCACTGATTGATAAATCAATAAAATAAATTTCGATCTCTCACTGAAAAAAAAACAAATACCCTCTATATCTTTCAACTGGAAAAAAAAAAAAAAAGAAATAACCGCTATATAACTCTGTATCATTGAAAAATTAGAAAACAATGTTGGTAAAGGAGAAAATGGTGGTAGCCAGCATTTTCTCCTTTTTCCACAATGTTTTCAAGGTCTTTCGTTAAAACTCAGGGTTGTGTGGTAAAGGGTTAACGGCATGTTTTTTTTTTTTCTGAGGAAATAAAAATTCTCTGACCTCTGAAGGCATGTTTTATTTCCGAAGAAATCATTGTCTCTGGAAGATCAACTAATGTCAGTATCCAGTCAATCACCTGCAAAGAGAGGAAAAATCGTGTTACAAATTGTTACCTGGACAGTTTTACCCCTTACTGTACCAATCAGTTCAAGTACAGATTACCTAATCTGAGGCAAATGATAAATGTCTGTAACTTTTTAGCACACAATCCCGACTTTTGACGGCCCTGGGGAAGAAGCCTTTTGAAAACATAGTGGGAAAAGGAGAAAATGCTGGTAACCAGCATTTTCTCCTTTTCCCACAATGTTTTCTACTCTTCCCAAGACAAATTTCAATTTCCAAGTCACACTTACTTTGTCATCTACAAAAGCTTTCAATTCGGACTGGTCTAAAGTTTTGTCGTTTGGTAAAGAGTTACCTCTTTACCACACAATCCCGAGTTTTAACAACTCTGATAAAGAAGCCTTTTGAAAATATTGTGGGAAATGGAGAAAATGCTGGTAACCAGCATTTTCTCCTTGTCCGACAATGTTTTTTTCTACTCTACCAAAGACAAATTCCATCATTTGAGCCATCTACAAATGCTTTCAATTAGGATAAGTCTAAGTCTACATTTTTGTCATGTAATAAAGGGTTAACGTGTTGGAAAATATGTCTTTTTGGCATGTAAGGGATAAAACTTGAGGAAAAACGAATATCTTACAATATTTACAAAATTTCTTTTCTCAAAAATGGAAAAAGGAGTATTTGTGCTGTTATACGCAAACTTTACTGAAAAACTCCCTTGCTTACCTACTAAGGCAATTGTCGGTGGTATACATAACAATGACAGAATCAGGGATGTTTGGCTGGTATACATGTATATAGAGTAATCACAAAATGTCTGGCAGAGCTATAGTTGGCTTTGTTGATTATGATCAGACTGCAAAAAGCCAACACTATGATCTAGGATTTATTTAATACATTTTTCAGGAATTCTGGCAAAATATGTAGCAGTTATGATTTTTTTGAACAGCTGAGACTGTCTATTTCCCCTATATGGCACTTTATTGTTGAAGAAGGTTTCGAACAAATTTGTGTAAGTTCTTCTTTCCAGCTTTTGCTGACACTAGATTTAGATCAGAATGTACATAGATATTTTGTGAGATCTTCTAACCTAAACACAGCATTTGGTATAAAAATAGGACCTTTTCCTGACTGAACATGTTAATTCTTTACAAAGACTTACCCAAATTGAAACCGTTCGCACATGACACACTGGATGTGACTAATGAGATTTGTCTTTGACAGGGAAGAAAACACTGTGGGATTGTCTGATTCTTGATCCACACTGTCCATCTCGCCAAGACATTCCAGACAAAAGAAACCTTGAAACTGCACTTATATGGGTGTTATTTCTAGCCTGAAAATGTATGAGCCATGCTCTGGCAAGAGGGAGCTTAATGCATCTCCCTGATGCATTCTACCAAGCAAGTTGTCACATAGCTGTGGATCCATAAAATCCATTTTGTCTAACAACTGTCTGAATCATGAGTTAGACAGGTCCTTTGACATGCAGAAACCTGTGCAGACTGCACAGGCTGACCTAGATCAATACTTTTTGCAGATGCATTAAGCCCCCCTTTCACAGAGCATGGCTCATATATATTTTTTTTCTTTTTCTCTAGGGGCCAATACTGGAAACAATTCAACAAATCTTACCTTTGGCAGAATCTGATTCCAAGGTTCTTTCTCTAGGTTACTGATACAACTTCTTAAGTATTCCAAAGGTTTCACTGCAAACCTACAATCACAGGTTTCTTGTTCAAGCCCATCACGGCACCAGCTTTGTGGCAGAGTGGCTGGGCCAAGGACAGCTAGGTCTAAGTCAAATACAGCTGTGGCCATCTTACTGGTCCATGTACAAATTGCTGCAGCCACAATCTGGATAGCAAATTCTATGACCTGAAAGGAAAGAGAAACTGGCACATAGTCATACCATAGGCCACTGAAACTCCATTGGTCTATTACTGGAGAACGGAATTTTCCTTATCAGACACCGTTACTATAAATAGCACATTGGCAACTGCTTCTATATTGTATATAATTATTATATACAATATAGAAGCAGTTGCCAATGTGCTATTTATAGTAATGGTGTCCGATAAGGATAATTATATACAATATAGAAGCAGTTGCCAATGTGCTATTTATAGTAACGGTGTCCGATAAGGAAAATTCTGTTCTCCGGTAATAGACCAATGGAGTTTCAGTGGCCTATGGTCATACACAACATCTTGTAGATGATCTTTTCGTGTCTCCCAACAGACAGCTAATGAAAATGAGCCATGCTCTGGCATAATTATGGATCCATTAAATCTGTTTTGTCCAACAGCCCACTGTATCATGAGGCACACAGGTCCTATGAAATGCAGAAAATTAATCAAAACCAAAAAATTTCAGCAAAGGTCAGCCTGCATGAACTGTGCAGGCTGACCTGAATCCATACTTTTTGCAGATTCATTAAGACCTCTTTTCATACAGCATGGCTAAAATATAACTGCAAAGTAGAGAATATTAGTGACAAGCAATTTTCTCCATTTTCAACATTTTTACATGCATCTAACCTTTTACCGGATGAAAGAGTTTTAGACTTGTCCAAACTGGAAGCCTTTGCACGTAACAAAAAATTAATTTCCTTTGACTCAAGATGATAGGAGTGATAAAAAATAAACAAACACGGGAGATCTGAGTAATGAACTCAGAACATTTACATGTATTTTGTAGTTATGGCCTCTGGCCCATATTACATAGCATACAGTTCATAAATGTTTTGTTATCTCCCCTCTTTTTGCCCAATACAAAACTACAGTCGTTTTTTTTTTTTAAACAATAACTATATGGACAACAGTCATACATATGCACTTACACACACAAACACATAATATGAAATTGACAATTCCTAGATCAAGCACCCAGTCTGTTCAAGGAGCTATTTGGGGATGGGGGAAATACTTGTAGTGAGTATTTTCTCGACCCTCCACAATGTGCTTTCTTTCCATTTTTAAACTACAATTATTTTGTTGTCTGCAGATGTTTTCAATTTAGACTAGCCCAAAATTTTGTTATCTCATTATGAAAGCACATATAGAGTCATTTTGACAACAATTATATATACAATTGTTACACACAACAATAAATATATGGACAACGGTCATACACGCACACATATGCACACAAACAGAGATAATAAAATTGACAATTCCTAGATCAAGCACCCGATTTGTCCAAGGAGCTATGTGGGGAATGGGGAAAACACTCGTAGCGAGTATTTTCTCCAGCCTCCACAATGTACTCTACTACCATATGAATTATTTAAACTACAATTACTTTGTCGTCTGCAGATGTTTTCAATTTAGACTGGCTCAAAATTTTATCTCGATAATGAACACAAATACAAAATCATTTTGACAACAATTATATATACAATGGTTACACACACGTAGCTATATGCATGCACAGACACACATTTAAAATTGATAATTCCTATTTCAAGCATCCAAGCTATCCTTGAAGCTATGTGGGGGGTGTAGAAAACACTCGTAGCGAGCACAGTGCCACCGTCCACAGTGCCCTCTATTTTCCAGGGACTGTTGTCTGTAGATACAGATGCTTACAATTTAGACCAGTCCAAAATTTTGTTACGTGGTTAAGAGTTGGTATATAATTTTCTTTTGTCTTTTTTTTTTTTTCCCAGGGTAGCTATCCATAAATCATAATGATTGACATAATATTACAAGAAGATTCAATTCAACTTTACTGTCGGTCGTACATGTGTACACGTATAGTGGCGTTGCTCGCATGTGCAGATCTTCAGTGGATCTGCAAAATAATCGTGCGGGTTCATGCATAGATCTAGAGTCATTCATTCATTTCATTCATATACTCAATTGCAACCCGTTTGAAACATTGTGGAATGTGTGCTTGTAATGAAATAAATATGCATTTAATTTTACAAAGTAAAAGGGGACCCTTTACGCTAAGTAGCTCTTCCAGGATGGGTTGTCTTTAGTGATTTAAATGGCCTGGATCTGTTGTGTCATTTGCCTGGATTATTGGGATTCCTTCTGGAATATCAAGTGTTTACACATTTATGGATTACCGTGATCTGCGGATGTTGGAAATGACTATCATCATTATCAGATAGGTATTAGTTCCTGCATATCTTATTTAACTCTTTACCACACAATCCCTACTTTTAACGACCCTGAGGAAGAAGCCTTTTGAAAACATTGTGGGAAAAGGAGAAAATGCTGGTAACCAGCATTTTCTCCTTTTCCCACAATGTTTTCTACTCTTCCCATAACAAATTTCAAATGTTGAGTCACATTTATATTGTCATCTGCAAAAGCTTTCAATTTGCAGTGGTCTAAAATTTTGCCGTTTGGTAAAGAGTTAAACTTGTTCATGTGATTGTGTGTGCTTGTAAGTTTTACTTATAGAGTATGTTAACGTTAAAATAAGCATCCATAATTCTGGATCTGATTCTTTGTGTCTATTGTTTATATTCCAGGATGTGTTTTGGATTACAGAGGTCTTACAGTCACGTCTCCGATAACGATTTACCTGGAGCCCTGTACCTGGATTTTGGTATGTGTCACCCTTTATTTCTTTATTATGATCTCTATTTATTTATTGATTGATTTATTTATTGTTTTATATATTCATTAACCAGACATAGTGTAGTCTTCTATCCACTGAGGATTCATTAACTGCTTCTACTTGCAGACAATGTCATGGAGAATGAATATCTGACAATAAAATTCATTCCCATCTTACCTTTGGAGGTGGCAAAGACACCTGGTACAGGCCATTTGCAATGTTGCGTGTATGTCCCATAATTTCTAAGAGCCATTGTAGACGCTGTGTAACACGGGTGTGTTTACTGTCAGTCTGTGTCATCTTATAGAAACAGAGGCATAGATGATATAGCACTCTCTCCTGGTCACTACAAAACACAACAATTTATAGTTTTTGTTATTTCTACACTTTATGTGTTAACCCTTTACCAGAAGATAAAACTTTAGACTTGTGTGTATGGAAAAAACTTTCAGACAACACATTAAATGTAGCGTAAGATATGGGATTTATCTGTGAAAGGGTAGAAAAAAATAGAAGAAAATACTGGTGACCAGTATTTTCTCCTTTTCTTACACTGTTTTCAAAAACCATCTTGATCAGGGTCATGAAAACTTCACGTTGTGTGGCAATAGGTCAATGAAACAAAGAATACACAGTCATACATACTCACGTAATAATTTCGAGATATTCAATCGCAATAAATGTCAATCATGGTCTCCGTATAATAAAGATTCTGTCCTACCAGCATATATTTACACAGAATAATATCTAATACAAAGTATGTCCAACAGGGTGACTCATTGCCAACAATTTCATGAGTATTCTTTCTTTGGTGTCAATGACTTTTTCAACATCATTTTAATCATATGATGGCCATCATTGCTCCCACCTCTGCATTTCTTTAATGTGTACTTTATACAACACTTTTCAGAGCCATGGGTCTACATTGCTTAACTCTTTACCACAGAGAAACTTAGACTTGTCCAAATTAAAAGCAGTTGCAGACCAAAATTTAATTGTGGCTCAAAATATGGAATTTGTCTTAGATATGGTTGAGAACATTTTCTCCTATTCGCACAATGTTCTCATAAAGTTTCTCAGGGTTGTCAAAATTCAGGATTTTGTAGAAAATAGTTAACCCTTTACCACACAATCCTGAGTTTTAACGACCCTGACAAAGAAGCTTCATTGTGGGCAAAGGAGAAAATGCTGGTAATCAGCATTTTCTCCTTTTTCCACAATGTTTTCTACCCTTCCAAAAGCCAATTTTTATTTTCGAGTCACAATTGTTTTGTTGTCTGCAACATATTTCATTTTGGGCAAGTCTAAAATTTTGTCATGTGCTACATAGTTAAACAATGTTCAGAAGTGAGAGCGGAATGACTTTTGTTGACATGCCTATGATCAATCCTTGCAAAGAGTTACATGAAGTGGTCATGCAAACTCTTGACCTCAAAATAAGCTAGGGATCTTGGTCCTCATGAGTGAAAATCCAATCCAACATAAATTCAAACTTAATAAACAGTATACCTGTCTATATTAAAAGCAGCATCAATACAACTATTGAGGACAGCAATGGGTTGTTTCCCAGTACCAACAAGATAGCAGCGGATAAATGTACCCCTGATCACAGACTGGTTGTCTTCACAATCCCCATTAGTTATGTCATCAAACTGTTGGACTGGAACCTGCTCCAAACACTCAGAAAGAGCTTGCAGTACCGTTGTCTGAAAAATATAAATCAGAAATCAGTTTGTATCACTAGCACTGCTTAGTATTAAACTTTACCAAAAATTCTGTGTTTTCTCAAACCTGTGGATTAAGATTTTAAGAGGAGAATAGAAGGAATATTCAGGGCAAAGGACAAAATGCAAAGTTTTTTACCATTTCACAAAACAAAAGCATCATTTCAGCCACTGGCTCTGTCCTCTGCAACATGGTTTGTCATCTGGAGAAGAGTTAATATCCTCACTATTGCCAAGATATATCACCTGTTCGTATTCACATACTTCAATACCAATTCACATCAGTTTTTATTCACATACTTTAATGCCAATTCTCCTGTTTTAACTCACATACTTTTAAAAGTAACGATTCACCTCTGTTTATATTCACATCAATTCAACCAAATACATGTATACTTCAGTTTTATATTCATATACTTTCATACCAATTCACTAGCTTTATTAACATACTTTTATACCAATTCAGTTCTGTTTTTATTAGTATACTCAATTTTGTTTTTATTAAGATACTTTAATTCCAATTAACTAATTTTACTTCATACTTATTCACATACTTTCTAATAAATTCATCTCTGTTTTTATTGCCATGACTTCTTATCGAAAGACTTCAAGTCTTCATTCACATACACATACTTTCATACTAATTCACTTATGATTTTGTTCAGTAATTTCCTGTCTTTTCATATTCACATACTTTCATATCAATTCATTTCTGTTCATATCCAACAAACTTATACAAAATTTAGGTCTGTTCTTATTCACAATTTCATATCAATTCACTTCTGTCCTTATTCACATACTTTCAAACCACCTCTCTTTTGTCCTTATTCACATGTTTTTATTCACTTTTGTCCTTATTCACATACTTTTATACAGATTTACTTTTATTCTTATTCACATACTTTCATATTGATTCATTTCTGTTCTTATTAACATACTTTCATACCATTTCACTCTGTGCTGATTCATGTATGTTTATTCACTTCTGTCCTCATTCACATACTTTTATATCGATTCACTTGTCCTTATTCACATAATTCTATTTTTTTTTCTGTCCTTACTTACATACATTTATATCAATTCATTTCTGTCCTTAATTTCCTTATTTTTATCCTTTTTTACATTCTTATCAATCCATCTGTTTTTATTCATATACTTTCATATCAACTCATTTAGTTTCGTGTAACACAGTTACTTCTTACATACAATTCTTTCCTACCTGCAGCAGTAAATTTTCAAGAACATTGTGGCAAAAAGGAGAAACAGCTTATAATATAGCAATTCTATGTTTACAATAATGTTTTCACATGAATTCGTGGCTAATACTTTGCTGTGTATGTTTTAGAGGACAATTTCCAAAGACATAGTCTGCTGTAAGCTTATTTCCAGATAACGTTAAAGCTGTTACCAAACAATCCTGACTTTTAAAGACCCTTGGAAAATAGCCTTTTGAAATAATTTTCTCCTTTTCCCATGTTTTCTTCCCAGTCAAAAACAAATCCAAACATTGAACCATATTTAACTTGTTATCTGCAACTTCTTTCAATCTGAACAAGTCTAGAATTTTTTCATTTACCAGTCAATGGGTCCGTATTCACCAACTATTCTTAAGAGCATTCTTTGTCTTACTCTACAACATTTTCCAAATATGAAAGCAACACAACTTCTGACTGGCTAAACCAAATGGTTTAGCCAATCAGATGTTATATTACTTTCAAATTTGGAAAAATCTGGAGAATAAGGCTAAGAATGTTCTTGAAAATGGTTGGTGAATACAGGCCCTGTGTTTTCACGAGTAGGAGGAATGGCCTTTTGAAACATTGTGTGAAAACAAGAAAACCCTGGAAACCTTCATTTCTTGCTCTTGAAATGTCTATAACCCTTTCAAAGATGTATCTTATCTTGTATGCCACAATTTTTTGTCATCTGTAATTGTTCTCAGTTTTAAATTATTCAAAAATTCTTTATCAGGATCTGTGTTCACAAACCATTCTAAAGAACATTCTTTGCCTTATTCTTCAGGAATTTCTAAATTTAGAACCAACATTTTTGACTGTCAAACAAAATGGTTTAGCCAATCAGAATTTAGAAAATCTTGGAGAATAAGGCCAAGAATATGTTCTTAAGAATGGTTGGTGAATATGGATCCTGGTAATGAGCCATGTCAGCTTTTGAAAACAAAAACATTAGCTACAAACATTTATCTCCTGTTTGAGGTCTTCACAAACTTTGGTAACCATTTTGTACAGCATTGAAACAGTAGATTCTGGTGGATCTGCAACAGCTAATGCAGAGTTCAGTCCCTTTAATACAGCAATACAAAGTGACCTTCCTTCACTGGCATCAATTATGGCTAGATGACAGGACTTGTCAAGGAAATTCTGGAATACTGCTGGTGTCACTGATCTCATCAATGCATCACAATTGGATAAGATTGTCCATTGGCAAGCAATCTATAATAGTAAACATGGATATTCTAATACATGTATAGGACCAGTTTTTATATTAGAGAAAAAATGACCAATCAGCAATTTAGGTCAATATCCAATATTCTACCATTCCCTTACAGCTTGGTGGTAATACTTGGACTAGTAATCTAAAAGTTGAGAGTTCAAATCCTGGCTTGGCAAAACTCATGCCAAGGATGGCTATTAAGTCACTGAAACATGATTCATTCCTGTCTCAACCACAAACAGAGATTCTCTTTTTTTATTTGGGAAAGCAGTCTGTAATTTTAGAAAGAATCTTGTGTGCAGCACTGGTAAGAAAAAACTGTAAGAGTTCATGGATAAATGTTCATGTAAAACATGACATTAAACACTGAAAAAGCAAATCAAATATGTCCACAGCATTGACTGACAATATGAGAAAAACAGAACCAACAGTAACACAATTCTTGTCCTCTTTCTACTGTTTCTGCAGCCCAAATATAGAAAAGCTATGACAGAGTTGTCAGAAAGTTTTCACACAATGACACAGAAGACAATACCTTGCTATTTCCTTTAGCTCTTTTCCACATGATAAAATTCAAGACTTGTAACAACTGAATGCACTTGCAGAGGACAAAATAAATGTGACTCAAAAATTGAGATTTGTCCTTTGAAAGGGTAGAAAACATTATGAGAGAAGAAGAAAATGCTGGTTAACAACATGTTCACTTATTCCGACATTGTTTTCGAAAGTCTACATTCTCAACATCCTTAAACCTCTAGATTGTGTGGGAAAGTGTTAACCCTTTCCCAAACAAACCCTGGTTTTCATGTGTCTGTCTCACAAGTCTTTTGAAAACACTATGGGAAAAGGAGAAATTGCTCGTAACGAGCAATTTCTCCTTTTCCCACAGTGTTTTCTACCCTTTTTGAGAACTTTCTACCATTTTCATCAAATTTAAAATTGTCGTCTGCAAACTCTTTCAATTTGGACCAGTCCAAAATTTATCGTTTGGGAAAGGGTTAAAAGACAGGCAAGCTTTTAAAGTTATCTTCAGAGTATTATGAAATAAACTGTCACTTCTTCAGAGTATTATGAAATAATTGTCACTTACAGGAAGAGTATTGTAGAGAGGAGGCACACACCATGAGGACACAAACAGTGATGCAGAACTGGAGGATACACACTGTTTGAGGGCTAACTGTATACATTGTATCTTTACTTCTTCACCTGTTGATAAAAACTAGAGCTATCACTAAACGTGATCATACCCCCCAACAGCTCCTTGTCACAAAACAGATTGATGTCACAGGAATGCAAAATAAGTGACTGGAGAGTCAATTATACCAGAGCTATCACTGAAGGTGATGAATATCCTGCAATGGCTTCTTGCCAAAGAATTACTCTTTGTTACAGACTGAAGACTTGGAGAGAATAAAACTTACTTGATACATTTTTTTTTACCAGTTGGACAAATTGAGACTGGTTTAAATGAAAAGGTTTTGCAGACAACAAATGTCTTATCATGCAATGTTTTTGACCAGACTCTACATCTTACTTATACAGTATGGAAACTAACGAAAGCAATCTCCGAACCGAATCGGAACCGTAATAGTAACTGAACTGAACCGAAAGTAATAAACTTAAGAAAACATTGTAAAAACAGAAGCCATTGCTCACGATGTTTACAATGTTTTCCTTTTTAGTCATATAATACGGAATGCACTGAAACCGCAGCGAAGCCGAAGCGGAACCGCAAAAAATGTTGCTTTCGTTAGTTTCCGTACGGTATTGGTATCTATTTTAACACATCACAAGTTGAAGACTTGGAATAGTTGTGGAGAACGTAGTAAATGCTTGTAATCATCATTTTATTTTTTTCCCAAGTAACTGCAAAGATTAATCTTTCCAATTTTGTGGAGAAAGTGGTAAGTGCTGGTAATCAGCATTTTCTCCTTTTCCAAACATATCTGAAAGATTAATCTGTCTTATATTTGAGTAAACTTCCGATGAAAAGATGAAATTGACATGACATGACATAAGTGAAGTGACATGAAAACTTACTAGTGATGGTTAGTGATGGTAAGTCTACTGTTAACTATCTACAGGTGTAGGAATCTATCATAAGAGAATGACAAAAAAGGGCTTAGCTCTTGGAAATTTTATTTAATTAACTAAGAACAATTTATGATATGCACATCTTTGCTGAGTGCAAAGTCTATCCATGAAGTTTGAAAGAAATTTGTCCAGAATCATCAAAGGGCCATAACTCCATGAAACCTAAATAAACCATAACCAAAATAGGATATGCACATCTCTGCTTGATACTGAGTCTATTTGTGTAGTTTGGACCAAATCTGTCCAATAGTTGATGAGAAAAAGAGCGGACAAGAAATTTCATGAAAGGGCCATAACTCAGTGAAAAATCAATGAACCATAACCAACATTTCATATGCACATCTCTGCTTGATACTGAGTCTACCTGTGAAGTTTGAATAAGATTCGTCCAATAGTTTATGAGAAATAGAGCGCACAAAAAGCTACAGACCGACCGACGGACGGACAGCTGTGTTAAAAGTATTCTATCAAAAGTATAATTTATTTTCATCAATTCAGCAAGGGCACCGTCATAAAGAGAACGACAAAAAAGGGCTTAGCTCTTGGAAATCTTATTTAATTAACTAAGAACAATTTATGATATGCACATCTTTGCTGAGTGCAAAGTCTATCCATGAAGTTTGAAAGAAATTTGTCCAGAATCATCAAAGGGCCATAACTCCATGAAACCTACATAAACCATAACCAAAATAGGATATGCACATCTCTGCTTGATACTGAGTCTATTTGTGTAGTTTGGACCAAATCTGTCCAATAGTTGATGAGAAAAAGAGCGGACAAGAAATTTCATGAAAGGGCCATAACTCAGTGAAAAATCAATGAACCATAACCAAAATTTCATATGCACATCTCTGCTTGATACTGAGTCTACCTGTGAAGTTTGAATAAAATTCGTTCAATAGTTTATGAGAAATAAAGCAGACAAAAAGCTACAGACCAACGGACGGACGGACCGATGGACGGACGGATGGACCGACAAGCTGACTCCTATATACCCCCCCAAACAGAGTTTTGGGGGGTATAACAAGAGCACCATGTGTGGTTGCCAATGCTAGGCTGCAGTTGCCTCTAGAAATAGACTGACTTTCAGTGAAAATTGTACCTCCAAAAAGAGGCATAAATGTGTCAAAACTATTTTGATGGTTACCACCTGCCCCTGTTGTATGGGTTTCCCTTTGTCTTATAGTTAAAAACTAGTCCAAGTTTGGTGTAAATATCTTCAGTAATGATAGAGAAATTATAAAATGACAAAGCTTTTGAAAATACTTAACTCGAAAAAGGAGAATAACTGTGTCAACAAAAATTTGATGGTTACCTGCCCCTGTTGTATGGCTTCCCCTTTTGATACTTAACAACTAGTCCAAGTTTGAGGTAAATATCTTCTGTAGTAACAAAGATATCATGAACTGTCAAACTCTTGTATGATGACAGGACAAAGATGCAGATGACAATTAATGCAGGGGCTAATGACAATACATCAATGCTTTCTTAAAAAACAGCCGTTCTAAAAATAGAGAAACTGTTTAAGAGGTTCATGCAAACCTATCTTAATCCTCTACTACAAAACAACATTTTAGACTTGTCCAAATTGAAAGCATTTGCAGAGAACAAAGTAACTGTGACTCAAGAACAAAATTTGTTTGTGGAAAGGTACCAGCATTTTCTCCTTTTTCCACAATGTTTTCCAAAGCTGTCTTTCACAAGGTCGTTAAAACTCAAGACTGTGAGGTAATGGTTGAAAAGAGTATAAATACCATGCAAACATTAAAGCTTCTACTTGAATAACAAGTTTAATTTGGTAAACCATTAAAAACATTTGTGAAACCCGATTTCTGTCTTGAAAGCATACTTACTAAATGGCAATTTCATGAGAGGGGAGAGAACTCCTGTCCAGTTGAGAGGTGGTAGTGACCCAGTTACTTTGTCTTGTAATGTTTTTAAGCAAATTTCTACTTCTTCACTTTGCACATACTCTGGGCCTAAAAGATATGAACAAAAAGATTGCACAGTCTGAGCTATTTATTTGTTCTCTTTCAATAATAAGACATGAAAATGAAAAGCCCATCACCATAACATACATGTCCAAAATATGTCAATTTTAAGGAAAATCAATTTATAGATATTTCTATCTGTAAAATGTAATATGGTGTACAAAGCATTTAGTCTATTTTTTATGTGAAAAAGCTGCCATTAGCCTTGAAAGACTGTAAGGGGTATAAGCATAAGCATTGTAAAAGAACTTTAAGGGGTGCATTATGGGCGCCCTGGCTGCAATAGTATAATTGACAATGAAAATGACACTAAATCAAAAAAAAAAACATAAAGGATAGTGAGAGGACTCATGCTGGAAACCTACCTTGTTTACATGCTTGTATTAAGAAATCCACAATAGCTCTAAAAACACTTGTCTCAGGGAGGTAACTGAAGGTGGATGGAACTGAAGAACAGAAGCAAGAGTTACATACCTTTACAAAAGACGTTAGATATGATAAAGTGCACTAGTGTAAACCTTTTGTAAACATTATGAACAAAGCAGATATTACCAATTTAGAGCCACGCGGGAGAATTACATTGTTTCTGTTTGGATACACTGCAAGCAAAAGTGGTGGAATTTTGGCAAAATGCCAAAATCAATGGCTTTTTTTTGTCTTCTGTCCCTAATTTTACAGGATCTATGCCTCGTATTCCAGCAAAATTATGTCCAGGGTTCGCATTCATCAACCATTCTTTAGAATATTCTTTCTCTAATTCTCAAGAACTTTTGAAAGTAACACAACAAATAGTTTAGCCAATCAGAAGTTGTGTTACTTTCAAATTTCAAAAATTCTTCAGTATAAGACTAAGAATATTCATATGAATGGTTGGGGAATACAAACCCAGATATAATCATACCATACTGCTGTCAAAGAAATTTATATTCTTTGCAAAAACCTTGTCATGAAATTTAAGCAATGAAACTGAAAACATGTGCAGACGGCAAATTAAATGTGGCTCATACAATGGAATATGTCTTTAACCCTTTACCAAACGATAAAAATTTAGACATGTCCAAACTGAAAGCATTTGCAGACGACAATTTAAGTGTAGCTCAAATGATGCGGTTCTTCTTTGATAGGCTAGAAAACATATTGGGAAAAAGAGAAAATGCTGGTTACCAGCATTTTCTCCTTTTCCCACAATGTTTTCAAAATGCATCTTCCTCAGGGTCATTAAAAGTTGGCATTGTGTTGTAAAGGGTTAATAGGGTAAAAACCATTGTGGAAAAAGAAGATAATGCTGGTTGTTAAAACTAGGGTGTCTGGTAAAGTACAGGCAGGAGTAATATACCAGGAGTAATAAATGTACCTGTTGATGAACTCTGAGGAGCTGAATTTAAAGATAAGTACAAGTTGCCCAGCAACCAAGCAACAGAACCCTGTGTAATGACATCATCACATGATGTCATTAATTGACAGGCTGTTTTGATGACAGCATCTACCTTTATATCCGATGGCAAGTCTGCTGTGCCCTCGCTTACCTGAAAAAAAAAAAGAGAAATCTCTCTGCGCATGTTTGTCTGTCTCTGTCTCTCCAACACACAATGATTTCCTTCCCTGGTCCATATTTTGCAAACAGAAAGTTGAAAATGGCTCTTATTATGAAACTTGTCTTTGTAAAGGAAGAAAACATTGTGGGAAAAGGAACAAACACTATTTACCAGCATTTTCTCCTTTTGAAACAATGTTTTCAAAAGCTTTTATACCAAGGGTCCTTAAAAGTCAAGACTGTTTGGTAAAGGGTTAGTCACTTTTGAGCACTTCTGTTTCAGTAAATCCAACCTGAGGCTGTACTCATGATCATTATAATTTAACCCTTATCCTGCTAAATAAGATGAATAAAACTTTCAAGCCAATAGTAAAAACCCAAATAACGTTATGTCAAACTTAGTTTTAGAGAAAAATATCTCTTTATTGGACAGTGTAGATCCAAGATCAGACTGCACCTTCTGTGCAGTCTGATCTTGATCTAAACTGTCCGCAAAAGGTCAGTGAGTTGCGCTTAGCAACTGTCCACAAAAGGTCAGTAAGTTTTGCTTAGCATCTTAAGGGCTAAACACTACCACACAATCTGACATGCTAAATAAACTTACTGCCATCAATAGTTTTTCTGATCCAGTCATTGCCATTAAGCCAGCCATGGCTGCAAGTCTTGTCATTGGTGTAGACTCAGCATCATGTGACAATTTCATCCAATCAGAATACAGGGTCTGTGATGTTGTTGCTACAGTTGGATGTCTTCCAATTACTAAGCCATTACATAGTAACCCGAGGGATAACAGTACACCCAAATCCTGATTGAAAAAGAAATTTAACAACTTCTAAAACTAGCCCTATCATAACAAATGACTAATTGGCCCATGCAAAGTAACCTGATATAGAAGAGAAAAGCGGAAACCAAACATGCCCCATCAACACAATGTAACTCTTTACCAGAATGATGACTAAATTTCAGTCACATACATTCTGAAAGTAGCTGAAGATGACTAATTAAATGTGACTCAAATGAAAGGGTTTTTCTTCTGAAGGGTAGAAAACATCATTGGAAAATGCTGTCTACCTGAATTATGCCGACTACCTGAATTTATTCCTTTTCCCTCAATGCTTTTAAAAGCCCCTTTCCTGAAATTGTTGCCAAGCCCCCGTAGCTCAGTCAGTAGCGTACAGGACTTGAGAACAGGAGATCACTGGTTCGATCCCCGGCTGGACCAATTTCTTTCCGAGGATTGATGATAGTCATCGCGATAGGATTCATTCCTCTCTCACTGCTGACCATTGTTTCGACGATGGTTATGTGGGAAAGCACCAGTGGCTTGGAAACAATATTGTGTGGAGTACTGGTAAAAGAAACTCCAGGAAAGTATGGATAGGTGCACTGGCCGCCATGATATAACTGAAATAATGTTGAAAACGGCGTTAAACACCATACAATCAATCAATCAATCCTAAAATTGTTAAAACATGTGACTCTTTGGTAAAGGGTTAAAGGGTTAGTACTGACCACTTTTCCCACATGCATCAGAGGTGAGAAGCGAAAAATCACCAGAGAGAAAGTTTGCATCAACCGAGTATCATACTCGCAACCATCAGGTCACAAGTCAGATACACTAACCATTGAGCTACCCTGGCAAGCTACAACATTTTAGACTTGTCCATTTTAAAAGAAATCACAGACAACAAATTATGTCTCAAAACATGGGATATGTCATTTAAAGGGTGGGAAACAATGCTGGAGGTAAAATACTGATTTCAACAGGTAAGGAATTAACTCTTTACCACACAATCCCGAGTTTTATCGACTCTGTGAAAGAGGCCTTTTGAAAACCTTGTGGGAAAAGGAGAAAATGCTGGTAATCAGCATTTTCTCCTTTTCCAAAACAAATTTCAATATTTTAGTCACATTTATCATGTCATCTGCAAATGCTTTCAATTTGGACAAGGCTAAAATTTTGTCGTCTGGTAATGGGTTAAGGTGATAAGAAATGAAAGAAACATGTACTGGTTGCTAAATAGAATTAGCAAAATCACATATATTGACCTACTTAACTATTTACCACACAACCCCAAGTTTGAACAACCCTTAATACAAACGCTTTTGAAAACATTGTGGGAAAAGGAGCTGGTTCAGGTGGGTGATTGAAAAAAAAAAAATCTAATTTACTGCCCCTTTAAACCTTTACCACACAATCCTGACTTTTTAACAACCCTGAAGAAACAGGCTTTGGAAAACATCATGGATACAGAAGAAAATGCTGGTAACAAGCATTTTCCACTTTTTCCCCTACAATGTTTTCTACCCTTTTAAATATAAATTCCAGCATTTGAGCTACATTTAATTCGTTGTCTGCAAATTCTTTCAATTTGAACAAGTTCAAAATTTGTTGTCTGGCAAAGAGTTAAGATGTGAATCTAATTAGTATAGGTCATCTTGTTTTGTCACTTAACCTTTAGCGCACAATCCCGACTTTCAACTACCCATGAGAAAGAAATCTTTTGTAAACAATGTGGGAAAAGGAGACAATGCTGGTAACCAGCATTTTCTCCTTCTCCTTTTCCCCCATTGTTTTCAACTCTTCCCCCCCCCTCCCCCCAAAAATAATAATAATCACTTTTTACGTCACATTTATTCTATTATCAGCAAATGTTTTCAGTTTGGAATAATCTAAAGTTTTGATCTTTAGTAAAGAGTGAAGAGAAGTCAAAAACAACAAATGGGGCAAGGTCGTACCAGACTACTTCCTTTAATCTCACTTGACAGTTTGTCCAGAACTGCACTGGCCATTTCAATTTTCACCACATTCGAAATAAATCCTGTTGAAATTACCATGGCAACACTGATGCAACACACCTGAATAACAGAAAACTTCGAAAGTCATGACACAGTATTTAATATATTTTTTGGAAATGACTGAAAGCATCTTGCACCAGGTGACTTTGAAAACACAGTGACAAAAGGAGAAATTGCTTATAAAAAGCAACTTCTTCTTTGACTACAATGTTATGGGTAAAGTTTTATTTAAGATAATTATCTTTTACAAGGATCTTTTAAAAGCTCTGTGATGCAAGTTTGTTTCAGGATATAATAAGTTAACATGTACTGAATAGTTACACTTCCACTAGCATAAATCAGCAAGTCATGGTATATCTCAGTGTTAAGCGACCCTGATGATTAAGCCTTCTGAAAACCTTGCAGGAAAAGGAGAAAATGCTGGTAACCGGCATTTTCTCCTTTTCCCACAAGGTTTCTACACTTTCAACGACAACTACCATCATTTCACTTAACCCTTTCCCAAACGACAAATTTTGGACTGGTCCAAATTGAAAGAGCTTGCAGACGACAATTTTAAATTTGATGAAAATGGCAGAAAGGTCTCAAAAAGGCTAGAAAACACTGTGGGAAAAGGAGAAATTGCTCGTTACGAGCAATTTCTCCTTTTCCCACAGTGTTTTCAAAAGACTTGTAGCAAACACGTGAAAACCAGGGCTTGTTTGGGAAAGGGTTAAATTTAATATGGCATCTGCAAATACTTTCAGTTTGGATAAGTCTAAAACTTTGTCGTTTAGTAATTAGGGAGAAAGATTATGAGTAATCTTTATATCTATGAAAGATATCATAAAGTGACAAAGCAGTCAGCAACTCCAAGGTATCTGAATGTAAAGGAGCTGTGAATCCCAATTTGCACCCAAACAGGCTAGAGATATACAAGCCATGATCTGTGAAAAGGGGGCTTAATGTATCTGCAAAAAGTATCAACCCAGGTCAGCCTTCGCAGTCCATGCAGGCTGACCTGAGCCAGAACATTTTGCTACTGGCCAATTTTCTGCATGTCAAAGGATCAGTCTGCCTCATGATTCAGTCAGTTGTTTGATAAACATAATTATGTAATGGCTTGCGTGGTATCAAGCATCACACAGATGCATTAAGCCCCCTTTTGCCTTGGCATGGCTCATTCTTTTTTTTCAAATAGTGGAGGATAATCTCATATATACCTGATAGACGTCATCTTGTGTCTCTAGGCTGTGAAGTTTCTCTAGTAATTTCTCTGTCATAGATACTACATGAACCCTGGATTCTGTTTTACCATCTTGACATAGGGCACTCAAACACAGACCTAGTCCAATCATTGGACCTATTCTAACATTCAAAAATGAAAAATAAAAGGAACCAATTAGAAAATAGTACACCAGTGCACTTCTCTGTGCTTTCCTTGAGTTTCTTTTTACCAGAACTTTGCACAATATTTTTCTGACTAGCTGAGATAACCATTATCCAAACAACAGACGGCATTGAAAGAGGATGGCATCCTGCTGAACTGATTAATCTTTGAAAAGGCAAAAGCCAAACTTGAAATTTGAACTAGTGAACCCCTGCTTTCAAGTCCTTTGTGTTACCCACTGAGCTATTGGACTGTGTCTAAACCTAGAACTGTCGCAAAGCAGACAAAATACCCCCCACCAGCACCTTGTAACTGAAGCAGCAAAATCAGAGAAAACAAAGTTCACCTGTGACCTTGACCCTTGGCCCATGTGATCCCAAAACAGTAGGGCACCTCCTAGGGTCATGAGGAACATTAGTATAAAGTTTCAGGCTACTAGGTCAAATGGCTCTTGAGTTAAAGCACTGAAATGAAAACATGACAGACGGATTGACAGACAGACATACAGACATGATGAAACTAGTATAACCCCCTCCACTTCCTAGGTGCAGGGTATGATGTTGAAATTTAAGAAAGGTAGGTAAACTTACCCAATGACAAAATTTTAGACGCGCCCAAATTGAAAGCAGTTGCAGATGACAATTTAAATGTGGCACAAATGATAGAATTCGTCTTTGATAGGCTAGAAAACATAGTGGGAAAAAGGAGAAATGCTGGTTACCAACATTTACTCCTTTTACCCACAATGTTTTCAAAAGGCTTCTTCTTCAGGGTCTTAAAAACTTTAGATTGTGTGGTAAAGGGTTAAAGGGGGTAAAAAAAGGGGGGATTGTTGGGTAAAGGGTTAAAATACAGTCTAAAATCTATGAGCCATAAATATTATAAAGAGTACCTGTAGGAAGTGTTGGAAAAACAGCACTTTTCTAGAGCATCTATACCTTTCATTAGAGCAATAGAACCCTGAAAAGAAAATCAAGAAGGGCCATGATTGCCCAGTATCGCTCCACTGGCTTTTAAAGAAATACATGTACTTCATTGGAATTGACAAACATAAATCACGATAAGTCTGTATGGTAATAAGCTTACATAGCAACCCCTCTCCCCCTGTCTTTTTCCTTTTTTGTTTTCTTACATGCAAAGATGATAAATGTCAGTAAATACAAGTAGGTCTAATCAAGTACCGTTCATACTGAATATCAATGAGCTCTATATCAATGAGCTCTAACAATGAAGTGCTTTGATAAGAAGATTTCCAAAACTTTAGTAGCAAAAAACATTTTTTTTTCAGTGGCATGTATAGCAAAGATAAGGAACAAAAAACTGAGCAATACAAACCTTTTTTTAATAAATATTCAACTCACCTGAGCATATCAATTAACATCAAAATAAATCACTCTCACTGAAAACTGAACATTTTCTACCCAAGAAACTTGAAAACCAAACACCAATCATTAAGGGAGGTAAATGGTAACAAACTATGTATATCTGTTATAAGGAAACATGAGTTAGTTCTCTTGATCAATATATAAGGTTTATAGTCATAAATTATTGACCTCATGTACTTCAGGAATGTTTTTAGAGTTCTAGCTATATAAGCCTTTGCAACTCATAATACCTCCTGGGCTTACCTGAGTACTGTATTAAATCTTGCTACATGCCACCTAGATGAAGCCAGAATGCAAGTTTTGATAAATCTAGATCTCAGGGTTGGAAACCGGAATATTCTTTTAGCTTTCAGAGTATAAGCCCATGTAAAAACTTTTGGACCCCTGGGTGGGGCTAATTTTGACCCCAGAGCTATGATTATATTGACCTCAGGGTATAAGTAGTGATCCACAAGATAAGCTACATGCCAAAGTCAGTAACACTATGACTAATGGATAGGAACAGGAGGATTTTTAAAGTTTTCACTATAAATGGCCCATGTAAAACTCGACACCCCCAGGGTGGGGCAAATTTTGATCCCAGGGCTAATTTGAAGAGATCTTGGACAAGTTCACTTGATGAAGTTACATACCAAATTTGGTAGCCATAGGCCTTATGGTTTCTGACAAGAGCATTTTTAAAGATTTTCAATATTATTCAGTTTTGTTGCCATGGCAACCAGATTTTTTAAATTGGAATCAAATTTTTTGAAGAGATTCTTAAGAGAGCCATGGCAGGATCATTTCTGGGAAGTTTCATCAAAATTGGATTGGTGGTTTCAGAGAAGATGTTTGAAATAAATGTGAACACACACACGCACATACATGCATGACGGCCATAACATAAGCTCACTGGCCTTTGGCCAGTAGAGCTAAAAATTCTATGCTAATTTAGAACTTTTAGCCAAAAGAATCTTAAAAACAACTGTATTTTGGTGTTTTTTCCGTACTGAATCTCACTACTTTATTAATGTTGTGCTCTAAGGGTTGAAAAATGCATAATAAATTGGCTAAAATTACCTTCATGCCCTCAATGTCAGCAAAGCTCTCATTCACTAGTTTAGCCAAAAACTTTCCAAAGGCAATCCCCCTGCTAAGGTGAAGGACAGGTGGACATTCATCATCTTGGGGTTGCCCTGGCAACCATTCTATCAGCTTGTCCAGTACGGCATAAACATTTTCTGTAAAAAAATATAATCACAGAAAAAATAATACCATCATGAATTCAAATGCTACTTTACCCTTGACAACACAATCCCGACTTTAAATGACTCGCCATGAAGATGTAAGAAATTATTGTGGGAAAAGGAGAAAATGCTGGCAACCAGCATTTTCTCCTTTTCACTCAATGATTTCTACCCTTCCACAAACAAATCCCATCACATGAGCCAAATTTGTCATCTGCAAATGCTTTCAATACGGATGGGTCCAAAATTTTACTGTGTGGTAAAAAGTTAAGTGTAACATACCTTTTCAGCATTTACTACACAAACCTGAGTTTTACAGACCCTGAACAAGAGAACTTTTGAAAAGATTGTGGGAAACAGAGAAATGGTTACTAGCATTTTTTCCTTTTCCCAAAATGTTTTCCACCCTTCCTAAAACAAACTTTTGTCGTCTAGTAAAGGTAATTCTGTCATCTGGTAAAGGGTTAAGACTTTTAGGTAAAAGGATATAGAAATATTCAAAGATGACATACCCACATAATTGTTCAGAAGAATTGGCACCAGCTCTGCTGTAGCTAGTATACCAGCAGCTTGGGCTAGTATACTAGCAGGCAGTCTGTCATCCACTGATCTCTGCAATTAAAACACATCCGTAATCACTTGTTCAACCCTTTACCACACAATCTTGAGTTTCAACGTCCCTAACAGAGAAGGCTTTGGAAAAATTGTGGTGTAATTAGCAAATTCTCATTTTTCCACAATGTTTTCTACTCCTTCTGATACAAATCCCACTGTAATTGACACATGTCATTTGTCATCTACAAATGCTGTCTTTGGGCCAGTCAAAGATTTTTGTCATTTGGAAAAGAGTTAACTAACAAATAAATTATCCCATGTTTTAACAACTCTGAGGGAAGCAAGTTTCTGAAAACATTATAGAAAGAGAGCTTAAGCTCACTTGTAGCAATTTCACATTATAGAAAGAGAGCTTAAGCTCACTTGTAGCTATTTTGCACGAATCATCTACAGATGCTTTCCATTTGGAAGTGTCTACAGTGTGTCGTTTGGAAAAGAGTTAATACATGTGAAAATATCTTGGCAACAGAAACAATTGCTTATTTATTTCAACCACCATGTCTAACCACAATACTAATAAGACTGTCTGCTGTAGAGGAAAGTATTTGAAAACATTGTGAGGATAAGAGCAAGTCATGGTACACAGAGTTTCCTCCTCTTCCGTTATTCAGCCCTTTCAAAGATTGAATCCGCAATTATGGCAGCATTTAATTTATTAGTTGTAAATACTTTCAACTTGCAAAAATCAAAATACTTAGTTTATTGCTTAGGAAAGAATTTTAAATCAATCAAAAAGTTCAAATTTTCCTGTTGAATCTACCTGCTGACATAAACCAATCAATGAGGACTTTGGCTGATAGGTGAAATCAATAACTGACAAACAGCTGTCAATCACAGTCATCATCCAATGAGAGTGGGTCGTGTGATCTGTGATGTCATCAATATGGTGGCGCTCCTCCCTATCAAGACTGGCTACATATCTTTGTGTGCACATAGCAAGACCAGTAAGGGCCAGAATGGAATTAGCTTGTATTGATGGATTGCCTCTAGAAAAACAAATAGATTCAGAAATAGGGTGATTGTTATAAGTTCCTACCTTAGTACCAGATGACAAAAATTTATGTTGTAATGAAATCAAGGTCAGAATTATACATAACAAGAGGGCCATGATGGTTCTGTATCGCTCCACTGCCTTTTAAATAAATGTATTATGAACTAAACTGGCATTAACAAAGACATAATTCATAAGAAGTCTGTATGTAAATAAACTGTCATAGAAAAAAATAGCTAGCACCTCTCTTTCTTGAACTAAAATGGCATTAACAAAGACATAATTCCCCCCCAAAAAAGTTTTATCTTCTTCACATTCAAAATGTAAAAATTATGTCAAAGAATACAAGCAGCTGCCATTCATACCAAATATCAATGAACTAATTCTTGAGGCAGAAAATACGTTTTCAGTGGAATGAATGGTTAAGTTCTGCAGCAAAAAAATTGAATGATAGAAACCCTACTTTATGTTAAATATTCTGAGCATAACTATTAACATCAAAACAAATCACTCTCAATGAATAATGAACATTTTCTTTCCAAAGGAACTTGAATACCCAACACTTACCATGTAATAGTGCATTTTGACAATCAAGGGAGGTAAATTGCACACAATACATATCTGTAATAGCATGATTTATATCCCTTGATCAGTATATAAGCTTAAGTCATACTGACTTCATGTAATACAGAAAGATTTTTAAAGTTTTCCCTATTTAAGCCTTTTTGAATGCAGTGTTTTCTCCAGCTTTTCAGGAAAGGGGGCCTGAAGGGCCCCTTCATAATGTAGAAAGGGGGCCTTTTAATAAATTTGAGGGCCCGGATATTTTGATATCAAATGTTTTTTCAGGCAGATTACAGGACTGATACTTGCGTATCCCCACAAGATACAGACCTCAGGCCATTGTTATGATGCATATAAAAAAAAAAATCAATGTACAAATTTTTGATAAGTGAAAGTACATTGGCTGTCAAATTTTTATCTATTTTCTCTTAAAAATGGATATTTTGCAGTAAAATAATTTTCCACTTATCATGCAGTGCTAAAAAAAAAATCTGACAATAAGTTCTGCATTTCTGATGTTTACATTTAACCTTTGCCATTATGGAAAACTTGTAAACAAAAATTCTGCAAAGTCGATGTTATACACAAACAGACTGCCCATGACCTTGACAATCAGAATACTTGTACCTGATTGGCTGATGTGTTTACTGATGTGTTGACAGTGTGTTTACTCATGACGCACTGAGCTGTCATCAAGTGAGTAAATTTGACACTGGAATGTGTAGATAAATATTTTGAGTCAGATTTGAAGTGACAAATCATAAATATTTTTTGAGTGCACCCTTCAGGCCTAAAGGTGAGCTGAATTGTGTCTTTTTGGATTTTTGTGTGCTAAATACAGCAAGGATGCACACTGGAGAAAACACTGGGAATGTGTAAACCCATAGGCTATATTTTTAAAAATCTTGATACAGGTCAACTAGATAAAGCTGAATGCAAAGTTTGATAGCCCTATGCTATATGGTTAGGAACAAAAAGATTTATAAAATTTTCACTCTATGAACCCATGTAAGACTTGAGACCACTGGGATGGTGCCAGTTTTGACCTAGGGCTATAAAATTTGAAGAATTCTGGTGGAGGTCCACTGGACATGCGAAATTTGGTAGCCCTAGGCCTTGTGGTTTTGTACAAGAAAATTTTTCCATTTTGTTGACATTGTAACTTACTGTAGATGCCTTATGGGGCAGGGAAAGAAATATTGACAGACAGACAGATATAAGGACAGAGACGATCTGAGAACAGGCTGAGGGCATTTTTTGTAGTAGATAAAAGGAGTGTGCAACAACAGAAAATCTTACTTTGATGATTTCTTGATAACCTCAACAATACTGTCTCTCACCCTAAAAATAAAAGAAATCAATCTAAATTAATGAAAATACAGCTTGAGAGATTTCTTTCCTTTATTTGCTCTTTTTGTCATCTACATTTTTTTTGCCAAATCTAAACAGAAGTATGTTGCGTCTAAGTTCAAGGGGTGATAATTTTACAACCCTTATGCTAGATAATCAGAAAACAGTGTCTTGCAAATCTTCAGTCTTTGATGAATAGTTAGACAATGTTTAACCCTTTCCCAAACAAGCCCTGGTTTTCACGTGTCTGCAGTACAAGTCTTTTGAAAACACTGTGGGAAAAGGAGAAATTGCTCGTAACGAGCAATTTCTCCTTTTCCCACAGCGTTTTCTACCCTTTTTGAGAACTTTTTGCCATTTTCATCAAATTTAAAATTGTTGTCTGCAAGCTCTTCAATTTGGACCAGTCTAAAATTTGTCGTTTGGGAAAGGGTTAAATCAATGAGAGCAAAGCTGTAGAAGGAATTTGCCTCACATAATATATATGAGCCACACTCTGGCAAAAGGGGGCCTGATGCATCTCTGTGATTCATTATACCAAGCAAGTCATCACATAATTATGGATCCATAAAATCCTTTCCTTTCTAACAATCGAATGAATCTGGAAGTACATTGGTCCTTTGACATACAGAAAATTGACCAGTAGTGAAAAGTTTCAGCCCAGGTCAGCCTGTGCGGACTATGCAGGCTGACCTGGGTTGATACTTTTCGCAGATGCATTAAGCTCCCATTTCCTAAAGCATGGCTCATATTAACACAGTAACAGGTTTAAGTCCATACCAAAGCCATGCAGAAAGCTTCATCAATTCAGCTTCTTTTTCGTCAATATAATCCCTGTTTCTCTGTAAGTCTATTTCAGCTTTACGAGCCTGAAAGTGGACAAGTATCATTGCATGATGGGCACAATGCCGCCTTTTGATGCCCCTGGGGAAGAAGCCTTTTGAAAACATTGTGGGAAAAGGAGAAAATGCTGGTAACCAGCATTTTCTCCTTTTCCCACAATGTTTTCTACCCTATCAAAGAAGAATTCTACTGTTTGAGCCACAATGCAGTTGTCATCTGCAAATGCTTTCAATTTGGACAAGATTTAAATTTTGTTGTCTGGTAAAAGGTTAAGCCTAGATATATTTAAATAATCTGTTTTCCACACAAATGTCTTAGCTCTTTCACAGACAACAAATATTCAGACCTAATTTCATAATTTTTTGTGTGTTTTTTTTTTCATCAGCAAGTGAGGGTGTTGATATAACAGACTAAGTATCTATCATTATCATGGAATAAAACAACCATACTACAAATAAGGACCAGCCAATAGCATCAAGGTCACAACATGCCAATTTGTTGATGGTATGGCAATACACAACCATGTTTCAGTCTTTACCAAACAACAAATTTTAGACTCTTCCAAATTGAAAGCTTCTGCAGAGAACAAAATGGAAAACAATACAAATGAACTAAAATTCTTTGACATGATAGAAAACATTGTGGGAAAAGGACAAAAAGCTGGTTACAAGCATTTTCTCTTTTTCCCCACTATGTTTTCAAAAGCACTTCTCCTTCAGGGTTAAGATAGTGTGGTAAACAGTTAACCCTTTACCAAAGGACAAAATTCTGGACTGGATCAAATTAAAAGCATTTGCAGATGACAAATTAAATGTGGCTAAAATGATGGTTTCTGTCTGATGACGTTGTGGAAAAAGGAGAAAATGCTGGTTACCAGCATTTTTTCCTTTTCCCACAATGTTTTTATAAGTCTTTTCTTTAAGGGTTGTAACAGCTGAAGATAGTGTGGTAAAAAGTTAAGGGTCATCAGCTGCAAATCTGTTTTAGGACATAATTGAGTTTATATGACAGAGAAAGTACCTACCATCATCATTGAACCAAACAACCTTTCCACAAATAGGGACCATGCTGTAGGCATCAACGTCATCATGTGCCAATCTGTCGCTGGTATGGCAACATCGTTCAGGAGCGACTGAAACATCTGCTGGTAGTTTTTGCCATGTGACATGATGTAATGTAAGCGTGGTCTACCATCTCGGCTCACTGCTACCGGTGGGTCGTAACAGAACAACAGGCCAGCTAAAAAACACCAATGACCTTATAAACCATTTACCACACAATCCCCAGTTTCAAAGACCCCTTTTGAAAACACTCTGGGAAAAGCAGAACAGAACAACATAGCAGCTAAAAAATACCAAGGACTTCATGAACCCAGAAACTGCCGATCCCCAGTTTCAATGACACTGTGGGAGACAACTTTTGGAAACACTGTGGGAAAACACGAAAATGCTGGTATCTAGCTTTTTCTTCTTTTCTTACAATAGTTTCAACCCTTTCAGAGACAAGTTTCACCATTTCAGCCATTTCATTTGTTCTCTGCATAATTATACTTTCAATTTTTACAAGTCTAATTTTGTTGTTTGGTAACGAGTTGAATGTTGTCATTAACTGGCCAGCTTGCAGCAGTCCCAATTGCCTGTTTCCGGAATTCTACAATCAATCTCAGCATTTTTAAAGTGGCTTAGATGTACCATACATGCGCTAAAGTGATGGTCAAGCTTTCCATAACTTGCCAAAAGAAAGTGATATCCACGGATGATGACCTACTGCATGTGGAACTCACTTGCACCAAACAGGTTTTTTGCTATTTGTTCTGTCAAATGTGACAGAAAATCAATAAAATGTACATGGCGAATTTCACATATGCTGGAGGAATAGGTTGTGCAATGTTTATGACCTAGAAATAAAATTTGAAAAATATATCAGATAAAATTTTGGTGTTGCGTTCGAAGTTTCGTTTAGTATAGCAATACCTCCTTTAGAAGTCAAATCCCAAGTTTCGCACCATAATTAGTGAATAGGCTATAGGGAAATGGGATATAATCGGCTAGATAAATGAAGAAAAGTGTTACTGCCCATACTAGCAATCAAAGTGCACCAGTACTTTTTCCGGACAGAAAAGCATCATTTACTAAGTGACCCGACTGTACTCATATTAGCAGGTTATTAGCTTTTAGACGTTCTCTTCAATCATGACCCCCTGAGAGAAATTTGTATGGGACCATTTTAACTCCTTCTCTACTTACAACAACTTAAGTAGCTTTTGCAAATGGTGTAGATCAAGATCAGACTGCACAGAATGTGCAGTCTGATCTTTGATCTACATCATCTGCATGTTAAACTATGATGCAATTCATATTCAACAGCAGTGGAAACTTCTTTTTAGACCCCGAAAAAAAGGTGGAATTTTTCAAGTTAGAAATGAAAGAGTCAACCCTTTCAGTGCCATAGGTGGTAACATGGGCTTTTGCTGATGGCCTACATCAAGATCAGACTGCACAAAATGTACAGTCTGCTCTTGGATCTATACTGTCCTCTTGTTTAGTCAAATCTATAAAACAGAAGTGTTTCTGTGTTTCATTGATTTGTATCTTCAGCAGTGAGTAAAAAACATTCTCATCAAATGTATTAGCACAATTTTTGATCTGTCACATGAACACACATAAAAATAATGTGACAAAATAGGAAATTGCTTGTTTGGCGCAATTATTATTTCTTCTTTTGCCAAGAAGAAGTTTTTTTAAAGACTGTCTGAGGCAAGACAAAAAATATGATTTAACGAAGGTCAAAGTTTATACAAACACATCGATAATTCAATCTAATCTGCCTGTCCCTCTGGTTTCCACATAATATCAGGGGTTTTACAGTAGTCCAAACACTACTTCATGACAAAATTGGATTAACTCTTCATCAAACACCAAAATTTAACTGCGACTCACTGACTTTTTGCGGACAGTGTAGATCAAGATCAGACTGCACAGAATGTGCAGTCTGATCTTTGATCTTCACTGTCCAATATGGTGTTTTCTTCCTAGTGAAATCATTTTTGAACTCCTGATATTTGTTTTTTTAAATGTTGCGTGGAAATGTTCATTTATTTAGCACTTTAAGGGTTAAGACTGGTCCAAATCAAAAGCATCTGCAGATGACATATTGAATGTGACAAAGAAACTGATATTCCTCTTTGGAAGGGTAGAAAACACTGTTGGAAAAGTAGAAAATGCTAGTTACCAGCATTTTCTCCTTTTCCCACTATGTTTTCCAAAGCTTTACTTGTTAGGGTCAATAAAACTCAGATATACTTGGTAAAAAGTTAATACATTATTCTCTACAGACTAATTCTTTCTTCTTGAAGCATTTGAGCTACATTTGCCACTTGTTCTTAACATGGAAGAATATAAAATGTTGTTGTCTAATAAAAAGTCAAGGTGCTACTTTACCTGCAAGACCAGGCCTCAGTCCTGGCTGATTGGTGTTCTCATACTGTGTTTGTATAAGTGCTGGAATTGAGGCCACTGCTTTTCCAAGTCTTGCTGATGTCCCATGTTTGTATGATGATGAGTAATAAATTCCCCTTGGTAGATTCTTAAATTCTTTTCCAGCTAAAGATGACAGGAAACTTGCATATCCTGTAAGATTGATTGACAAATTCAGTCTTTTATTATATACCATTAGTTTTCTGGTTCACATATCTGAGCATATAAAATCAGACAAGACAGACCAAAATTTGAATCTACACCGTGTGCAGACTATTTTAAGCTGAGTTTCAGATTTGAATAGTCATTAACAGGACAATTGGTACCAGGACAGTTCATAATCAGGACAATTCGTACCTGGACAGTTCATATCAGGACAACTAGTACCCAGACAGTTCATATTAGGGAAATTGGTACCCAGACAATTCATATCAGGACAACTAGTACCCGGACAGTTCATATCAGGACAATTGGTACCCAGACAGTTCACATCAGGACAACTAATTACCAGACAGTTCATATCAGGACAACTGGTACCCAGACAGTTCATATCTGGACAACTAGTACCCATACAGTTCATATCAGGACATTTGGTACCCAGACAGTTGATATCCAGACAACTAGTACCCGTACAGTTCATATCAGGACAATTGGTACCCAGACAGTTCATATCAGGAAAATAGTTACTAGTACCCAGACAGTTCATATCAAGACAATTGGTATCCAGACAACTGGTACCCAGACAGTTCATATTAGGGAAATTGGTACCCAGACAATTCACATCAAGACAACTAGTACCCAGACAGTTCATAACAGGACAACTGGTACCTGGACAGTTTATATCAGGACAACTAGTATCTGGACAGTTCGTATTAGGACAGTTGGTACCCAGACAGTTCATATCAGCACAACTAACTACCAGACAGTTCATATCAGGACAATTGGTACTTGGACAGTTCATATCAGGACAACTAAATACCAGACAGTTCATATCAGGACAATTGGTATCTGGACAGTTCATATCTGGACAACTAGTACCCATACAGTTCATATCAGGACAATTGGTGCCCACAGTTCATACCAGGTCAACTAATTATCAGACAGTTCATAACAGGACAAATGGTATCCAGACAGTTCATACCAGGACATTTGGTACCTAGACATTTCATATCAGGACAACTTGTACCCAGATAGTCCATATCAGGAAAATTGTTACCTGGACAATTCATATCAGGACAACTAGTACTCTTGCAGTTCATATCAGGACAATTAGTACCCAGACAGTTCATACCAGGACATTTGATACCTGGACAGTCTGTATCAGGTTAATTGGTATCCAGACATTTCATATCAGGAAAATTGATACGCAGACAATTCATATCAGGACAATTGGTACCGGGACAATTCATAACGGGACAATTCATAACAGGACAATTGGTACCTGGAAAGTTCATATCAGGTCAACTGGTATCCAGACAGTTCATATCAGGACAACTGGAACCCAGACAGTTTATATCAGGACAATTGGTACCGGGACAATTCATAACAGGACAATTGGTACCTGGACAGTTCATATCCAGTCATTTGGTACCTAGGCAATTCATACTAGGACAATTGGTACCTGGACAGTTCAAATGAGGACATTTGGTACCCAGACTGCATATCAGGACAATTGGTACCCGACAGTTTATAACAGGAAACCTGGTACCTAGACAGTTCATACCAGGACAATTTTAACAGGACAATTAGTACCCAGACAGTTCATATCAGGACAATTGGTGCCTGGACAGTTCATAACAGTACAATTTGTACCCAGACAGTTCACAACAGGACAATTGGTACCTGGACAGTTCATACCAGGACAACTGGTTTCCAGACAGTAGATATCTGGACAGTTGGTAACTAGACAGTTCATATCAGGCCAATATGTACCTGGACAGTTCGTACCAAGACAGTTCACAACATGACAATTGGTTCCCTGGACAGTTCATACCAGGACAATTTTAACTGGACAGTTGGTAGCAAGACAGTTAATATTAGGACAATTAATACCCAGCCAGTTCATATCAGGACAATTGGTACACAGACAGTTTATATCAGGCAAATTGGGACCCTGACAGTTCATATCAGGACACTTGGTATCCGGACAGTTCATACCTGGCGACTGGTACGCAGACATTTATATATATTGATGTGAACCCGGAGAGTTCACATCAAGAAAACTGGTACTCTGATTGTTCATATTAAGACTAATAATAAAAGGAAAATTGCTACCCGGACAGTTCGTATCAGGAAATTTGGCTCCCAGACAGTTCATATCAGGTCAATTGGTACCAAGACAATCCATATCAAGACAACTAGTACCCTGACAATTCATAACAGGACAATTGGTATCCTGACAGTTCATTTCAGTACCATTGTTACCATGACAATTTATATAAGGACAATTGGTATCCCAACAGTTCATTTCAGGACAATTGGTACCCTGACAGTTCATATCCGGACAATTGGTACCTGGACAGTTCATAACAGGACAATTGGTACTCAGACATTTCATATCAGGAAAATTGGTAAACAGAAAATTCATAACAATAAAATTGATACCTAGACAGTTCATATCAGGACAATTTGTATCTGGACAAGTCATATCAGGACCATTGGTAGTCCGACAGTTCATATCAGGGGAATTGGTACCAAGACAATTCATATCAGGACAATTGGTATCTGGACAATTCATAACAGGACAATTGGTATTGGGACAGTTCATAGCAAGACAACGGGAACCCAGACAATTCATGTAAGGACAACTAGCACCCTGACAGTTGATACAAGGACACTTGGTACCCAGACAGTGCATATCAGGACAATTGGTACCCGGACTATTCATATCAGAACAATTTATACCCGGACAATTCATATCATGACAGTTCATATCAGGAAAACTGGTACCTGGACTATGAATTACAGGATACTGGTACCCGGACAGTTCATATCAGGAGAATTACTACCCAGACAGGTCATATCAGGGCAAGGGGTTACAAGACAATTCATATCGGGACAGCTAGTACCCATACAATTCATTTCAGAAAATGATATCCTGACCATTCACATCTGTAAAATTGGTACCCAGAAAATTCATAACAGGATAATTGGTACCCGGACAGTTCATATCAGGACAATTGGTACTCAGACAGTTCATATCGAAACAATTGGTGTCCAGACGGTTCGTATCAGAACAATTCACACCCAGACAGTTAACAACAGGACAATCGGCACCTGGACAGTTCATACCACAATTTGTACTCAGACAGTTCATACCAAGACAATTTTAATGGGACAACTGGTATCTGGAGTTCATTTCAGGACACTTCATACCTGCCAGTTCACAACAGGACAATTTGTACCCAGACACTTTATAACAGGTCAATTGGTACCGACACAGTTCATATCAGGACAATTTGTACCCAGATAGTTCATACAATGACAGTTTTAACCAGACAATTAATACCCAGACAGTTCATATTAGGACAGTTGGTACCTGGCCAGTTCATACCAGGACAACTGGTACCAAGACAGTATATATTAGGACAATTTGTACCCAGACATTTCATATCAGGACAATTGGTACTCAGACATTAAATATCAGGACAATTGGTACCCGGACTATCATTAACAGGACTATTGGTACCTGGACAGTTCAGGAATATTGTTCATATCAGGACAATTGGTACCAAGACTATTAATAACAGGACAAGTGGTACTCAGACAGTTCATATCAGGACAATTGGTACCATGACAGTTCATACTAGGACAATTGGTACCCTCACAGTTCATAACAGGACAACTGGTACCCAGACAGTTTATGTGAAAACAATTGGTATCCAGACAGTGCATATCATCAGGACAACTGGTACCCAGACAGTTCATAACAGGACAACTGGTACCCAGACAGTTCATATCAGGAGAATTGGTACTCAGACATTTCATATCAGGAAAATTTGTACCCCGACTGTAAATATTGGGACTATTGGTCCCTGGACAGTTCATATCAGGAAACTTTTGTATTTGGAAAGTTGGACAATTGGTACTCTGACAGTTCATATCGGGACAGTTGGTATCAAGACAGTGCATATCAGGACATTGGTACCCAGACAGTTCATATCAGGATGATTGGTACTCAGACAGTTCAAACCAGGGCAATTTTAACCAACTTATTGGTACCCAAACAATTTGTACTGGGACCATTGGTACCCAGACAGTTCATATCAGGACAATTGGTATCTGGACATTTCATATCAGGACAGCTGGTACCTGGACAGTTCATATCAGGACTATTGGTACCCAGACAGTTTATATCAGGAGAATTGGTAACCAGCCAGTTCATGACAGGACAATTGGTACCTGCACAGTTCATATCAGGACATTTGGTACCCAGTACCAAGGATGAAGCAGTCAAAAAACTTTTTGAAAACATGGCCACAAGAAAGTCACTGCTTGGGGTGAGCAGTTGCTCCTTTTCCTACAATGTTTCAAACCCTATCAATGAAAGGGCAATGAAAATAAAAAAAAAAAAAAAATGTTGTGTTTGTATGGTAATGGGATGAAAGTTTGATGTTAGATAAAAAATCTAAGAACACTTAACAGAGCTCCAGATAAGACAGAGTGATGGTATTCTAAATCTCTTATTTCTCTTCCAAACCATATGTTGTGGGTAATCATTAGAATCATCTTGATGAGACGATTCTAATAAGTACCCATAACATAGGGTTTAGTGGAGAATAATTAATATTTTCAATTTCAAAATCTATCACTCCCTTTATCTGGAGCTCTGACATAAAATATCACTTTTTACCTTCTTTACCCTTTTTCAAACAATCCCAACTGTTAACCACCCTGCTGAAAAAGGCTTACAAAAACATTGTGACAAAAAGGAAAACATGCCAGTAATCAGCATTTTCTCCTTTTCCTACCATGTGTTCTTTCCCTTCATTGATAGAAATCATCACATGGCTCATTTTTAATTTCTCTGCAAAACATCTGCAAAACTAAATTATATGGTTTCAATTTAGATAAGTCTTCAATTCCTTCATTAGGTAAAGATTTTAAAAAATTCAGGGCCAGCCTGCAATTCAAAATGTGAACTCCATGTGTCTCCTGACAAATACCATAATTGCCTTCTTTACTGGGCCAGATCATGCAATTTCTAGCCTTAACCCAATTACCTCCCTTTCATGTCTGGCAGTTGAAAAGGCCAATTTCTGCTCTTACAATCCTAAGCAATTGAATTACAAAGACAAAAACAGAATATGTTTAACATTAATCTGATTCTAAACCCTTAAAGCAACACATGAATGACAATAACATCTTCAGTCACAAAGCATGACCTAATATTCCATTTTAATCCTTTACCAGACGACAAAAAAATTTGAATTTGTCTAAATTCAAAGCATTTGCAGACAACAATTTCAGTGTGGTTCAAATGATGCAATTTTTGTCAGATATGGTAGAAAACATTGTGGGAAAAGGAGAAAATGCTGGTTACCAGCATTTTCACCTTTTCCCGCAATGTTTTCAAAAGGCTTCTTTACCCAGGTTCGTTAAAGGTCGGGATTGTGCTGTAAACCCTTGAAGCAACACATGAATGTCATCAACATTTTCCGTCAGGAATCATGACCTAACTTTTCCATTTTAACCCCTTTACAAACAGCAAAACTTCAGACTTATTCTAATCAAAAGTGTTTAACAATTAACCACACATTCCCAAATTTTAACTACCCTGCGGAGGAAGCCTTTGAAAACATTGTGGGAAAAGGAGAAAATGCTGATAACTAGCATTTTCTCTTTTCCCACAATGTTTTCTTTCCTATTAAAGACAAATTCCATAATTTGAAACACATTTAATTTGTCGTCTGAAAATGCTTTCAATTTCGACAAATATAAATTTTTCCAGTGTGGTATAGAATTAAAGAGTACAAGTTAAATTTAGCTGAAATAACATTTGCTTTTGAATGCTGTCATTTTCCCCTTTTCTCACAATAATTTCAAAAGCCCTCTTCCTCAGTCATTAAAACTCAAGATGTTGGGAAAGGGTTTGAGGGTTTTTAGACAAAAATATCTCAAATATATTGATCAGGATAGTTCTTTGATCAGAACTCTTATTCCCAGCAGTCTGATCTTAACTCTGCTGAATAAACCCAGCAGACATTTTTAGTTGAAAAATAAGACCAAAATAATTGCAATTTTATGGTTGTTTTTGTCTATAAAGATTTAGCAAAGCCAACACTGTAGATAAAAGATCAGACTGCACATTTTGTGAAGTCCAATCTTGATGTACATTGGCCGCAAAAGCAACTATAGTCTTAACAAACGCTTTAAGGGTTAATCAACCTTGTCCAAAGAAATTGAGTTATGCCTTTTTTCTAGCTTTGAATTAGTTCTACCTGCAGTACAAAAAGTACACTTTTCACCCTAATTGCTTCAAATTCATCTCTGTACAAGATGACAAAATTCTAAATCATCCATATTCAAGGCATGTGCGGATGGAAATTTGAATTTCTCTCCAATAACAGCATTTGTCATTGAAAGAATACAAAACAACGTGGGGGGAAAAAAACAAACAGCTGGATACAGGCCTTCTCTACTACTGATCTGACAGAGAAAAGCATGCACAATTCCTTCTTGAAAATACATGTCTTTAAAATTACATCACTTACATATTTTGTGGGCAAACATGTATTTAACACTTGACTACACAACAAATTTTTAGATTTGTCTGAATTGAAAGCATTTACAGACAAAAATTTCAATACAGCTCAAAAATCAAAACTTGTTTTGGAAAGTGTAGAAAACATTGTCAACAGCATTTTCTCCTTTTCCAAAAATGTTTTCAAATGCCTTATTCCGGTGTTTCTGCTAGCTCATAAATTTTGGGGGTCATCTGTGACTCGCTGTTTGGAATTTCGGGAGTCATTCAGAAATTTTACGCATCCTGGTCTTTAACCCTTTCCCAAACAAGCCCTGGTTTTCACGTGTCTGCAGTACAAGTCTTTTGAAAACACTGTGGAAAAAGGAGAAATTGCTCGTAACGAGCAATTTCTCCTTTTCCCACAGTGTTTTCTACCCTTTTTGATTACTTTCTGCCATTTTCATCAAATTTAAAATTGTCGTCTGCAAACTCTTTGAATTTGGACCAGTCCAAAATTTGTCGTTTGGGAAAGGGTTAACCTGTTTTTTTTTCCCACGTGTTGTTTACTTTTGCCAGTTTGTAGATGTCGCACAATGCTAAAAGTTTTAAATGACAGAGTGGTATTAAAGGTAAAAGTAGAAAACAATGACCCATAGAAACTGTCGTCTGTCATCCTGATTACAAGCAAGTCAGTGACCATTACCGAGAAGGGTCCAAAACGTGGACAAAAAGTTTATGAACGGATTCCATACAGTAATATGGACAAGACAACAGCAATGTCACACAGAATAATGTTGCATTTTAGACCCATTCAGTGTAAACCGGAAACAAATAATTCAGTGTTAGAAGCAGGTTTGGCATGATTTTGCAGTTATTATCTTGACGATTTTGTAAGATTAGATCTATTCAATGAATCAATACTTTATGTTCCTTTTTCATTTTGATTTATGTTGCGTCAAGGATTAATTTTGTTGCGTCAGACTTTCATTTTGCGCATCAAAAACCGACTTTCTGAAACATTGCTTATTCCTCAAGGTTGTTAAAACTCACTGTGTGGTAAAGGGTTATATTACATCATTATAGTGGGGCACCATGTATTTAACCCTTAGGGCACCGAATAAACCTGTCAGACATTTTCATCCTTTAAATACCACCCAAAAGACTGCAATTTCAGTGTTTAACCCTTTACCAAACGACACAATTTTAGACTTGCCCAATTTGAAAGCTTTAGTAAACGACAAAATAGATGTTACTCAAAAATAGAAATTCACCTTTGGAAGGGTAGAAAACACTGTGCTTTGAGGATTAAAAAAAGACCAACCTTGCAGCATGAGCTTGTCTTGATCCTGTAGCAGTCTGATATAGCATACACCTGGTGGGGTAGGTATAACACTGTCTATAGTGTCCTCTTCATTGTCACCCTGTTCAAGGGCCGCCTGTGCTTGAAGGACAAACTCTTCCACAATCTGTAACATTTTTTTTTTCATAGAATAAAAAACGTATCTTTTAAAAAAATGGTGATAAAAGCAGAAAATGCTGGGAACCAGCATTTTTTCCTTTTCCCACAATATTTCGAAAAAAGCAATCATTTTTTGAGTAACATACAATTTGTTGTCTGGAAGTGCATTCAATTTGGTGGACTCTGATTTTTCTCGTATGGTAAGGAGTTAACCCTTTACCACACAATCCCAAGTTTTAACGACGCACAGGGAGAAGGCTTTAGAAAACATGGTAGGAATAGGAATAAACACTGGTAACCAGCATGTTTTCTACCCCATCAAAGAACTTAGGGTCATTTGTATTACTTTCAAATTTGTCATCTGCAGATACTTTGAATTTTGAAGGGTCTAGAATTTTTCGTTTGGTAAAGATTGAGGACACTTATCTCCTTATCAAGCAATCATGAGTTTGAACAAACCTGAGAAAGAAGGCTTTTGAAAGGCAAAAATGACTCTTCGCAAAAGCTTGTGAGAATCTCATTAGATCATTAGCATGAGTAGACTATGTTGGGTCGAATCTAAATATGATGATGTCATGCTGATCTCATAAAAGCTGACACAGTTACCGATTGCAACTGCTACCATCCCCTCATTTAAACCTTTCCCAAACGACAAATTTTGGACTGGTCCAAATTGAAAGAGTTTGCAGACGACAATTTTAAATTTGATGAAAATGGCAGAAAAGGGTAGAAAACACTGTGGGGAAAGGAGAAATTGCTTGTTACGAGCAACTTCTCCTTTTCCCACAGTGTTTTCAAAAGACTTGTACTGCAGACACGTGAAAACCAGGGCTTGTTTGGGAAAGGGTTAAACCCCTGAAATTACCCCTGTTTTGCTGTAACTGTACTGTTCCTTTATGCTTGCATAAGAAAATATATTTAGATTTATTTATTAGTGGCTTGCAACAAATTTTAATTAACTGCGAACAATTCTAAACCAGTAAAAAACTTTGTGAAAAAGGAGAAAATGCTAGTAATCTTGAAAAGCAAATTCAATTAACTTAATATGTCCTATGCAAATGCTTTGAAAATGGACAAGTCTAAAAGTTTATCATGTGGTACAGAGTTAGCCCTTTACCACACAATCCTGAGTTTTGACAACCCTGAGGAGGAAGCATTTGAAAACTTGATGGGAAATGAGAAAATGCCGGTAACCAGCATTTTCTCCCACTATTTTTTACCATTTCCTTGCACTGAACTTGTCGTTAAAGCTACATTTGATTGGTTGTCAGCAAGTGCTTTGAATTTGGTCAAGTCAACAATTTTGTTGTTTGGTATGGAGACAACTCTGCCATACAATCCCAAGTTTTAATGACCCTGAAGAAACAGCCTCTTAAAAACCTTGTGGGAAAATGAGAACATGCTTGCAATCTGCATATCTCCTATTCCCACAATGCTTTCTACACTTTCATAGGAAATTTCCATCATTTCATATACATTTAATTTTTCCTCTATGCATACTTTTAACCTGGACAAGTCTACAGTTTTACTGTCTGGTAAAGTTTTAACCCTTTTTACCACACAATCCCGACTTTTAACGACTCTAAGAAAGAAGCCTTTTGAAAACACTGTGGGAAAACAAGACCTTGGTAACCAGAATTTCTCCTTTTCCTACAATGTTTTCTGCCGCTCCCAAAACAAATTTCAATTTTTGAGTCCCATTTCATTATTTTGTTGTCTGCAAATGCTTTTAATTTGAACTTGTCTAAAAAGTTAAAGCCATGTGGTACAGAGTTAACCCTTTACCAGACGACAAAATTTTAGCCATGTCCAAATTGAAAGCATTAGCAGATGACAATTTCAATGTGGCTCAAATGGTGCAATTTTTCTTTGACAGGGTGGAAAACATTGTGTTAAAAGAAGAAAATGCCGGTTACCAGCATTTTCTCCTTTTCCCACTATGTTTTCAAAGGGCATCTTTCCCAGGGCCGGTGAAAGGCGGCATTGTGGGGTAAAGTGTTTGGGATCCAGACAGACTTACATAAAGCACACTGTAAATTTTCAGTAAAGTGCACAAAAACAAAATTAAACAGAGAAATAGGATTTAAACAACAAACGAAAGAAAATTTCACCCATAAAATTAGCCATTTTACGTACAGAAAGACAGTTTCATTGCCTGGGAAACATCAAAACAATAGAAAAGAGTCTAAAGCGAACTTAATTTGGAAACTGTAACATGAAAACCTAGCAGAAAATTGGATTAAGAAGAATAAATTTTACATAAAATAGGACAACAAAACAGACTGAAACCTTGACTTGCTACTGAATGACAAAATTTTAGACTGGTCCAAATTGAAAGCTTTTGCAGAAGACAAAATAATTGTGACAGATAAATAGAAATTGACTTTTGCAAGAATAGAAAACATTGCTGGAAAAGGAAAAAATGCTGGTTACCAGCATTTGTTCCTTTTCCCACATTGTCTTCAAATGCCTTTTTCCTAAGGGTTGTTAAAAGTCCGCACTGTGTGGTAAAAGGTTAAACCTAAACTCTTCACTGCATGACAATATTTTGGACTAGTCCGAATAGAAGGCATTTGCAGACAACTGATTGAAAGTAGCCCAAAATTTAATGATGATTTCCATCTTTGACAGGGCAGAAAACATTGTGGGAAAAGGAGAAAATGCTGGTGACCAGCATTTCCTCCTTTTCCCACAATGTTTGCAAAAGGCCTCTCAATCAGGGTCGTTCAATCTCAGGACTGTTTGGTAAATGGTAAAACTTTCAACTAAGGCATTAACTGAATTTGCGGACAGTGTTGATCAAGATTAGACTACACAAAAGTTCAATCTGATCTTAGATTTACATTGTCTGCTATTTGTAGGTTTTCTGGCAAAAAAATGACTTGAAATATCAAACTCAAAAGACCATTTTATTCATCTGTGACCCGAGGGGTAGACAGCTATATTATCCCTTAGAGTGATGAGTAAACTCTATAGACATTTTCATTGTAGATATACCCTAATAAGACTGATTTCAAGGTTGCTGTAAGCAGTCTCTGCAGGCTGATCTAGATCAATACTCTTCATAACAAGAGCACAGCATACGGGAGCCAATGCTCGGCTGCATTTGCTTGATTTTCACTGAAAATTCTAAGTTGAAAGAGGGGCACAGCTGGATCACTTGTATATACTTTGGCTGCTGAGCAAATCATGAAAGCTTTGTGACAACAGTTACAGATTCCTCAATTTAACAACAGTTACAGATTCCTCAATTTAACAACAGTTACAGATTCCTCAATTTATCTAGGGTTAATTTATGTTAGAAAAAAGAATTGCTACAAAACCGGTCTTAATCGCATTAAGAATTATCAATGGTAAATCTTTCATAGAAACCTTACATGTACTTTGTGTTGACAAAAACAATTCAACCTAATGCCTACATGGCCAAATGAACCATAACAACATTTTTAGTCTAGAAAAAAGACCCAATTAACCCTTTACCACACAATCCCAAGTTTTAACAACCCTGAAGACAAGGGGCTTTTGAAAACATTGTGGGACAAGAAGAAAATGCTGGTAACCAGCATTTTCTCCTTTTCCCTCAATGTTTTCTACTCTTTCAAAAACAAATTTTAATTTTTGAGTCTCATTTATTTTGTCATCTGCAAATCCTTTGAATTAGGGCAAATATAAAATTTTGTCATTTGGTAAAGGTTTAATCACAATTTGAAGTTTGCTCTTTACCAGAATGTCTAAGCAAGGCAAACAATGTAGTAGAATGGTCAGACTGTATGTTTGTGTAGTCTAACCTTGATCGACAGTGGCTGCAAAGGCAACTTCAGATGAATTAATGCTTATCAGATGGCCGTGTACAGGTGCACTGTCTCCTAATTGCTTTTTGTGCAGACAAGTATTTTAAACTTAATCATTAACAAAATAATCCTTTGTTTTTCCAAACCCAAAGAAGACGAGCTTATGAAAACAGTGTTGGAAAAAACAAAATAGTGGCAAAAATTATTTTCTCCATTTCCGACAGGTTTTTTTTTATCATTTGAAAGCTTGTGAGAAAAAGCAATTTTTCTCAATTGCAAATACTTTCAATTTAGATATTTCTATTTTTTTTTTCAAATGCTATAGAGCTCATTCCAATCTTGATCGTAAGGTTTAATTGCACAGTCTAATACTGATAAATTTCATATAAAGTATAAAATACATAACCAAGCCTGTCTCTCCAGACATTCGCATCTGATACGAAAAAGATGTTGGCCTTTTTTGAGGACTACAATAGTTTTTCTAGCTCTAATCTAGAACTGTCGCAAAGCGGACAAATACTCCCCACCGGCACCTTGTCACTGAAGCAGCACAATCAGAGAAAGGAAATGATTTTCAAAACCAAGATCATAAGTGACCTTGACCTTTGACCCATGTGACCCAAAAATGATAGGGCACCTCCTTGGGTCATGAGCAATACTTACATAAAGTTTCAGGGTCCTGGGTCAAAACGCTTTTGGAAACAAAAACAAGATGGACAGATTGGCAGACAGACATGGTGAAACCAGTATACACCCCTCTACTTTGTAGGTGGGGTGTATAAAAAGTACCTAAATGAATGAGTTAAAGGCCCAGTAGTGACCAAATGTAAACAGTTGAGTATAAAGTGCAGATAAATTTTGTTTGTAACAAATAACCCTTGTCAGATGACAAAATGCTAGCCTCATCTGTATCAAAAACATTTGTAAATGGCTCCAAATAAGAGACTTGTCTGTAAAAAGGTAGAAAACATTGTGGTTACCAGTATTTTCTCCTTTTCTCACAATGTTTTCAAACGCTGTGTCAGAGTTATTAAAACTCAAGATTTTATGGCAGTTACCTTTATTATAACTCCGACGAAAGTGTGGGAAAACAAGAATTAACTCTTTACCACACAATCCCGACTTTTAACAACCCCGAAAAAGAAGGCTTTTGAAAACATTGTGGGAAATGGAGAAAATGCTGGTAACCAGCATTTTCTCCTTTTCCCACAATGTTTTCTTCCCATTGCAAAACAAATTTCAAATTTTCAGTCGCATTTATTTTGTCTGCAAATGCTTTAAATTTGGACCAGTCTAAAATTTTATCGTATGGTAAGGAGTTAATCCTGACTTTTATAGACCAAGAAGAAGAAGGCTTTTGAAAACATTGCTGGAATGGCAGTGTCTATTCTAGAAACTGAAAATGAGGGGGGAATTTCCCCCCTCCATCTGAAAAATAGGGGGGATTTTTAAAACATAGGCAGAACAAACTTTAAATAGATAGAAAAAGTATAACAGGTTTATTCCTGTCCAAACTTACATGTTAAAAGAAGTTTCTGGAATATCTTTCTCTTTTGAAAAATAGATGAGAACAAGACACTTGTTAAATTCATTCTTATTATTTTCTGATAAAACTCATTACATTAACAGTGGTCTAAGACGATATAAACTGAACCGTTTTGGACCGTGTTGTTTTGGAAAAGGGCCATTTTGACCCACTTCCTGTCAAAGAAGGTAACTTTAATGGGCATAATAATTATGTTTCAAAACAGCTTCGGCAATCATATCGTTTTATTAAAAACAGTGATATTTTCTGTGAGGCATGAGTCATTTCTTTGGTTTGGGCATTTTTCATTGTCTATTTTTTACATGGGACTCTCACACATTGGGTCTGAATTTTTGAGGGATCTGGAAAAAATTAGCATGAATCCCCAAATTCCGCATCCAAGAATAGACAGTGTGCTGGTAACCAGCATTTTTTTCCTTTTTCCATAATGACTTTTACCCTTTCAAAGACAAATAATCTGAATTCAAGCACATGTGATTTGTTATCTGCAAAGGCTCAGAGTTTGAATGTGTCTAAAATTTTGTTGTTTGGAAAAGAGTTAACAGATCGTCAGGCTTTCGTGTTACTATTTTTAGCCTAACTGGAATTCATCTATATAATTGCCATACTTATAGAAGGTCTGAGTAAAATTTACCTCTACTGCCACTATTGAGCCTTTAAGAGGGGCAAAATGTGCAATGTTTCCTATTAATCTTCTGCGATAAAGTCAATGTTTTAACTCTTTAATCACAAAATTTTGGGCCTGACAGCATTTTTGAGAAAGTTTGATAACCTTTAGGTTCCTTACACATGGATAGACTGCTTTTGAAAACATTGTGAAGAAAGGAGAAAATGGTTTAATCCTTTGCAAGAAAAAAAAACTTTTAGACTTGCCTAAATTGAATGCATTTAACTCTTTACCACACAATCCTGAGTTTTAACAACCCTGAAAGAGGAAGGCTTTTGAAAACATTGTGGGAAAAGGAGAAAATGCTGGTAACTAGCATTTTCTCCTTTTCCCACAACATCTTCTACCCTATCCAATACATAAATCACCATTTAAGCTACATTTAAATTGTCGTCTGCAAATGCTTTCAGTTTGGTCCAGTCCAGAATTTTGTCGTTTGCTAAAGAGTTAAAGACAACATATTTAATGTCTCCCAAGTAATGTGAGTTGCCTTTAAAAGGATATGGGAAACATTGTGGGATAAGGAGAAAATGCTTGTGATTTTTACGAAAGTATTCGTCCATGGGTCATTAAAAGTCTGGATTGTTTAGTAAAGCATTAATTTAGCATCTGAAAATAATCTTAATATGGACAAGTCTTGAAGATACATCTATACTTGTTTTCAGCCTTGTTTTTTAACTCATTTTATCTATATTTTATGAAACTATAATCATTCTAAATTTCTTATATCTTCATGCCAAATGTTGCCCCTTACAGATTACAACAGATGGAAAATGCATTTCATTTTTTGGCAGCCTTCAAAGAAATCACTGATTCTAATTTTAAATGAGGACAAATCCCTTACAACATAAAATATAGCCAATTTACCTATGTTTACACAGCTGACCAAATTCTGAGTCATTCTACACATTCTCAACAGTTTCAATAGTGTATTTTATCTCTGGCTGTAAGGACGTATCTTTAAGTTTTGTCATCTGGTGAAGAGTTGAATAATCATTGATAAATTTGTAAAGGAGGAATCTATTTGTATGCATAAATTGGGAATAATTGCTTGAAATAATGACCAGTTTAGGACCAGAAGTCTGATTTATTACATTTTATAGGGCCAATCTGTCTCCCTATTGCCGGTCTCCCTATTGCCGCCTTGATAAACCCTTAACACTTTACCACACAATCCCCAATTTTAACGACCGTGAAAAAGAAGCCACTTGAAAACATTGTGGGAAAAGGAGAAAATGCTGGTAACCTATCAAAGAAAAACCGCATCATCTGAGCCACATTGAAATTGTCGTCTGCAAATGCTTTCAGTATCGGCCAATCCTAAAATTTTGTCGTTTGGTAAAAAATTAACTCTTTCAGCACAAAATGTAGGTTTACCTTTTTAGACGACTCAAAATACAATCCACCAAAACTCAGCCTGATTTTAATCTTAAAGGACTGACAAAAAACTGGACAGTAGAGATTCTAGATCCAGAAAGCATGTTCTGTGCAGTCTGATCTTGATCTCTGTAGTCCAAAAGAGTGCTATTTGTTGTGTTTGGCTGTCTAACAAATAGGAAGTTCTAACCTTGTATTTAAAATGGGACAGTTTGAAATGTTCTGGTCCAAACTTGGACAAGGCATGGAATCCTGCCACAACAACTTTGGGATGTCCAGATTGGGTATACAACCACAGTCTTCTAACAGTCTCTTCAAGAAACACCTGTCAAAAAGAAAGCAAACTCCTTACCTTTAAAGATACATCTATACCCGTTTTCAGCCAGTTTTTAGCTTATTTCATCTTTATTTCATAATGCTATAATCATTCCTGTATCTTCATTGCATGTGATGCCCCTGGCGGTTGCAAGAAAGCATAGAAAACATTGTGGGAAAACGAGAAAATGCTTGTTAACAGCATACTCATTAGATGAAACTGCATATCAGATTTGGTAGCTCTAGGTTTTAGGGTTAAGAACTAAGGAATTTTTGAAATTTTCACTATATAAGCCTGTGTAATATTTCTGTGAAGTTTCATCAAAATTGAACGAGTAATTGCAGTAGAGAAGATGTTTGAAATAAAAGTTAACACACACGAGGGTGCATGACAAACACAGGGCCATGACATGAGCTTGATAGCCTTCTACCAGTAGACCTAAAACCAGCCATCTAAAGCAGTCATGTTTTCTTTTCTTTTTCTCCACCAATTAATCAGCAGGTCATATTACCAAGGATCAATCACTGAAAAGTAAGTAAGCTGTCACAGTTTTTCACATGAAGACTCATTGACTGATTGAATGGTGTTTTACGCCGCTTTCAACATTACTTCAGTTATATCACAGAGAGACAGCTCACATATTCATGTTTTTTCCTGAGTTCCATAAGTACTAAACTATGGCTATGAAGTGTCTTGCCAAAGGACACTCCCAAGAAAAACCCAGTGGATCCAGTATGGCTTGAACCTGGGGCCTCCAGGTCACGAATCCTATACTCTACCACTGAGCCATATCGGACCCCTTTCACAAGAAGAATTTTGTAGAGTTTCAAAATTACTGTATATAATGCTGACACTTTCTTTTGTGCAGGTTGTACATATATAAAGATCAACAGTAAAACAATCCATTTTTACAAAAAAAAAGAGACTTACCTCGTACGCTTTTGAACTAGCTGGTAACTGAGGTACTAGAGACAGCAGGTCACAGACCTTTTCAATCACAACTGGTCTGAGAATAAAAACAGTTACTAACTGTTACTTTCTTGTTTGCATTTGGGTTTAAAATCTTTTTAACAGCTTATGTCATATCATGGAGGTAAGTGCACCTACACATATGTTTTCTGGCTTTCTCACACCTATACACCAGTACTGACACAACATTTCTTTCCAAAAAAGCTGACTACTTTCCTAATATGCATCAGTAAGAAGCAAAAAATTGCCAGAAAGAAAGTTTGCCTTAATCTGATATCAAACTTGCAACCCCCAGGTCACTAGTCAGATATGCTAACCATTGAGCTATCCAGGCAGGCAACTGCTACTTTTTCCAAAAGTGTTGATTACAATACTGTGCAGCATGTGCTATCCAATCTTGGATCCACATCTTCTACTATCTGTAAACATGGCATTAACCCATTATCATACAATCCCCAGTTTTAACAACCTTGAAGAAGAAGCTTTTTTAAAACACTGTAGGAATGGGAGAAAATACTTGTACAATTCTCCTCTTCCCACCATGTTTTCTACCCTTTAAGACACTAATATCATTAGCTAAGCCATAACTATTTTGTTGTCTGTAAACAATTTCAATCTCAATGAGTCTAAAATTTTGTCATGTGGTACAGAGTCACACAATAATTTTATCTTCTTCAAAAACAGCAACAGATCTATACATAAATAAAGATTAAGTTCAAAATCAAAACCTTTAGACTGCCATATAAAACAAACAGACATTTTGGATTGAAAAAATAAGACCAAAAAAATTGCAAGTTTATATTTGCTTTTGTCAATAAAGATTTAGCAAAGCGGGCAGCGTATATCTTGATCTACACTGGCCATAAAGGCAACTAGTTGTGAAAGGAGCTTTAAAAGGTTGAAGGCCATAGCTCCTATAACAGTCAACCAATCATAATTGAACTATGCTCTGGCAAAAGGGGTTTAATGCATCTTCGTGATGCATGATACTAAGCAATTCATCAGATAGTTATGGATCCATAAAATCCATAATGAATCTGGAGGTATACAGGATTTCTGACATGCTGAAAATTGGCCGATAACAAAGAGTATCAACCCAGGTCAGCCTGCCTAAGTGTGCAGGCTGACCTGGGATAATACTTATTACAGATGCATTACTCCCCCTTTTCAAAGAGCATGACTCAATTATAAATGAAGGTAACAAGCTTCCATAGCAGATAGGCTCCCATTAAATTTTTCCCCGAATTGTGTCTACAAGTTTAACAAGAGCACCACATGCCGGTGCCAACACCCGGCTGCGGTTGCTTGATTTTTAATGAAAATTCTAAATTGAAAAAGGGGCATAACTAAATCAAAAATACTTTGATGGTTACCTGCCCCTGTTGTATAGGTTCCCCTTTTGATAGTTAACACCTAGTCCAAGTATGAAGTAACTATCTTCAGCAATTACATACATGTATATTATATAAATTCAAAGTTTATGAAAATGTCACTTTTGTTGCACAACAACACAGATGATGCAGACAACGCCAAGGTTTCGAACTACCTTGACATTTTCATCAAAAACAGCCGAGATAAAAATGTCCATTAAATACAGATATATGAGGTGTACAGATGACATGCAAAATACCATAAATTTACCTGGTTTCCTTCAAAAGTTTGTTTTCAAGAACTTTCCAAGTGGAAATGATGTCAATTACCTGGAAGTAAACAAGGAAGTAAACATGCACAGATTCAAACATGATAAGTTTTTACATGATTGAAGTTCAAGTTGATGGTAAAAAACAAAATTGTGCTTTTTTTTTTTTTTTTTTTTGGGGGGGGGAGGGGGGGAAGGGGTAAGAATATCTCGTAATTGGCCACTGTAGATCCAAGATCAGACTGCACATTCTGATCTTGATGTACACTGTCCGCAAAAGGTCCCCCGAGTTGCGCTTAGCAACTTACCTGCTAAAAAAACTGAAGGATTCTTTGAAAATACCTACAAAATATTGTCAAACCCTCACAGCACATTTTTGAGTAACCTCCCAATACTTTATAATGTGTTTGTGACTTAACTGTTTCTATGCTATAGTTAACCTATTACCACACAACCCCGACTTTTGATTACCCTGAAGAAAAAAACCTTTTGAAAACATTGTGGGAAAAGGAGAAAATGCTGGTAACCAGCATTTTCTCCTTCTCCCACAATGTTTTCTACCCTTCTCAAAACAAATTCCAATTTTTGAGCCACATTTGATTTGTCGTCTGTCAATCCTTTCAATTTGGACCAGCATAAAATTTGTTGTGTGGTAAAGAGTTAATGGTATATGAATGACAGTACTACCCTCAAGTGGATGCCAGCACTTGCTTTTTTAGTCAAAAATTAAAGCTGAAAAAGAGGCATAAATCTGTAAAAATATTTTGACAGTTACCTAGCTGTCATTCTGGTGAAGTTCTCCTTATTGTAGGTAACAACTAGCCCAAGTTTGAACTAAATACCTTCAATAATGACAGATATATAAAAAAAAAAAAATGTCAAAGTGTTTCCATGGTAACAGCAACAACTCAGATGCAGACAATGGGCTATATAATACTTCAACATTTTCTTCAAAATGGCCATGCTAAAAAGTCACCAATCAAAAGAAATGATAAAAACAAATGAGTCATCTCTGTGAAAAGGGGACTTAATGCATCTGCAAAAAGTGTCAGCCCAGGTCAGCCAGCGCACTTCTCACAGGTTGTCCTTGTTCAATACTTTTTGCTACCAGTCAATTTTCTGCATGTCCAAGGACCAGTTTACCTCGTGGTTCAGTCAGTTCTGAGATAAAGCGGATTTTATGAATCCCATTATTATGTAATGACTTGCTTGGTATAATGCATGACGGAGATGCATTAACTCTTTACCACACAAGGAAAGTGTAGACCAGTCCAAATTGAGAGCATTTGCAGACGACAATTTCAATTTGACTCAAATGAGGAATTTTGCCTTTGATATGGTAGAAAACATTGTGGGAAAAGGAGAAAATGCTCGTTACCAGCATTTTCTCCTTTTCCCACAATGCTTTCAAAAGGTTTCTTCCTCAGGGTTGTTAAAAGTCAGGACTGTGTGGTAGAGAGTTAAACCCCTTCGCATGGGTGTGCCAATGCTCAGCTGTAAGTGCTTGATTTTCTGTGAAAATTTTAAGTTAAAAACGGGCATAACCGTGTTAAAAAATTTTGATGGATAATGCCCCTGTTGTATAGGTTCCCCTTTTGATAGTTAACAACTTGTCCAAGTTTGAAGTAAATTATCATCAGTAATAACAGAGATATTAGAAAATATCAATGTTTTTGCAGGAAGCAGACAACAACATCAGGGCTACGACAACTAGAGCTATCACTAAAAGTGATCATACCCCCCACCAGCTCCTTGTCACAAAAGAGCTCTTTGTCACAGAATGCAGAATGGTTTCGTAAAAAAATAAGAGATGAAAAAAAAAGTGGGAAAAGAGTTATGGTACTTGTAAACTGCGCTTCTCATTAATGTGGTCTATCTGTATATGAAGTTTGATGTCACTAGCTTAAATGATTCAGAGTTATGCCCCGGACAAATATCCAAAGTTAAAACTTACAAAGGGCAATAACTCGAAAAATAAATGGAATAGAGTTATGGTTCTTGTACACTGCACTTCACCTTACAGTGATCTATCTGTGTGTGAAGTTTGAAGTCATAAGCTTCTATACTTTGGAAGTTATGCCCTGGACAAAAATCCAAAGTTAAAATTTACAAAGGGCAATAACTCGAAAAATAAATGAAATAGAGTTACTGTTCTTGTACACTGCACTTCTCCTTAATGTGATCTAACTTTTTGTGAAGTTTGAAGTTCCTAGCTTCTATACTTTGGAAGTTATGCCCTGGACAAAAATCCATAGTTAAAATTTACAAAGGGCAACAAGCTCAAGGGGAGATAATTAGGCAACCAATGGCAGCAAGGTCGTGAAAATTGCACATGCACAATTTCATATGTACCCAAACATTATGTGTAAATTTCAGTGCAGTACTTGAAAAACTGTAGGAAAAAAGCTCCAGACAAAATTGTGTCTACAGACGGACGGACGGATGGACGGACAGACTGACAGGCAGCCATGGCGATTCCACTATACCCCTCTCCACTTCATTGTGGGGGCATAATAACTTGTGTATTTTGCTAGAAATCACATGGGCATGACTGAGGGCTATGAAGTGCAGGTCCAGAAAAGAAAATAATTTTCTGGAGAATTTTAAAGGTTCCAACCTCAGACTGACAAATATGGTACAGAGCTTCCAGAGCCAATGCAGCAGCCGGGCCTCCTCTCTCATCAGTACAGGTATCTAGTATATCAGACAATGGGGCAAGAACTTCTGTACCATGTTGTTCTGGTCTGCAAGACAAACAGAATAAAAAAAATAGATAGTGAACAAATATTGTATATTATCATTGTTCTTTTCTTCCTCTCTATCTACAGAAGTCTACTTTATAAAACACTGTGGAAAAGTGAACACAATATTGTCTGTTTCATTGATCAAGAGCATTTTCTTCCATCTAAATTTTTTGATTTTCTGTCAGTTACACAGGTTTTTATTGGTCTTAAAGATACATCCTTACAGCCTGAGAGGAAAAACACTATCAAAACTTGATAGATTGTAGATTGGATTAGAATTTAGTCAGCTGTGAAAAGGTAGATAAATTACCGACATCAATTGTGTAAGGGATAAATACATGTACTGGAAATCTTCAATATAAAACAGGAAATGTCACAACAGTGATTTCATTGATGGCCTCCAGAAAATAAAATGTATTTTCTGTAGGTCGTAATCTATGCAATGTTGCAACGGGCAACATTTGGCATGAAAACACAAGAATGATTAAAGTTTGATAAAATAAAGATGAAATGAGTTAAAAAATTGGCTGAAAACAAGTACAGATGTATCTTTAAGATAGCCACATTAATAGGCTGGTTAACAATACAAGCCTGAGCTATACCATATGCTTAGGTATACCAGTATATTGTTACTAGATTTCTGCTTTTTATCAGAATATCTACAGTCTAAATATGACAATGTAGATTCAAGATCTGACAACACATTCAGTGTAACTTGATCTTGAAACAGCTAAACTCTTGGCAAGAGCAGCAGAATTTTAAATCCTTCTTAATTGCATGCATTTGCAGACGACAAATTCATTGAGGCTCCAGCATTTCCTCCTTTTCCCAGAATGTTCTCAAAAGCCACCTTTCCCAACTTCTTAATCTGCCAAATAAATGAATACAACATTTATCTCAGTCTAAAAGTATAATTATGTTGTTGCTTTTTGAAGCCGATTTTGGTTGAAGATTAGTATCAGGAAGCGGATGGTGTAGATCAAAGATCAGACTGCAGGTTTTGTGCAGTCTAATCTTGATCTATGCCATATGCAAAAGTTGTCCAAGGCGACATTGGCAGTGAAAGAGTTTTAGTTGTGAAAACAAGGTATTCTTTGGTAAAGTCAAGAATTAATACAAAGCTATGCAAGTTGTTGCCTGCAAATGACGAACATCAAACTTGGTACAGATATATCCCATGGCATAAGATCTAATTGCTTAACTCTTTCCCAAACAACAAATTTTGGACTGGTCCAAATTGAAAGAGTTTGCAGACGACAATTTTAAATTTGATGAAAATGGCAGAAAGTTCTCAAAAAGGGTAGAAAACACTGTGGGAAAAGGAGAAATTGCTCGTTACGAGCAATTTCTCCTTTTCCCACAGTGTTTTCAAAAGACTTGTACTGCAGACACGTGAAAACCAGGCCTTGTTTGGCAAAGGGTTAAATTTAGAAATAATGTGGCCTATCATTCAAACAGACAAGATCAAAAGACATACATAAGAGTAAAAGATCTCTACCTTTAGGGAATAGACATTAATCCTTTACTAAAAAATCCTGTGTTTTAACGACCCTGAAGAAGACTTCTTTTGAAAACATTGTGGAAAAAGAAGAAAATGCTGGTGACCAGCATTTTCTCCTTTTCCCAGAATGCTTTTTTATCATACTGAAGACAAACCCTGTGATCTGAATATCACTTAATCCTTTGTAAGTAAATGCTTTTATTTGGGATTAGTCTAAAATTTTGTCATATTGTATAGAGTATAGATGTTTTCAAAATCTATACAATATAATGCCTTTGAACAACAAATGACCTATAGAAATGGACCAAATCCACACAGGATCATTTCAGCACAAAAGAAGAAAATCCTGGGGACATATTCACAAAATTATTCGATGGACCAATTTCCACCAAGAAAAGAAGATCCTTGGAACATTCGATGGCCATTAAATGTAAAGTTTCAAGTCTTAATCCTGAAACAGCAGCATCCAACTTTATATGCTTTTTCCAACAGCCGAGATTGATGTCATACTGCACAAAACAGGCAGTTTGATCTTTTAATCTACATTGGACGCTACTTTGTTACAATACTTGCAAAAATTACCTTAAAATTTTTATATTTTAGCTTTTTTCCCCCTGATCTGAGGTCATTACTCCTGTTACAGCTGACCAATCACAACCAATAACAAGAGGGCCATGATGGCCCTGTATCGCTCCACTGGCTACTAAGTACAAACCATACATAGCAAACATTACAATCCAAGGCCAAATGGTTTTGAACAAGAAGACATAAAGTGAAAGCTGTGAACCCAGGGCTAGGCCATTTTTGACCACAGAGCCACATACCAAATAATTCAAGTCTAGGCCCTATGATTATAAACAAGAACATTTTCAAAGTTTCCTCAATATAATAAAGCCCCTGTAGATCAAGAGACACCTGGGGGAGGGCAATTCCAATCTTGGATCTACACTGTCTGATATGTTTCTTTTTCCTGGTGAAATCAACTTTGAAATCACAATATTTGTTTTTACTACTGATTGGAAATTTGAGTCACATTAGTTGAAAGCGAAAGGAAGAGAAATGGGCACAAAATTGCACCTACAGACAATAGAAAAACAACCTGCTTCCAGTATCCCCTTCCACTTCATGGGGATGTGGGGGGGTGTTAATAATATGAAAGTCATAAAATTTCTCACTGGCTTGACATTAGGTTTGTGCAGTCAATCGAGGCGTGTAATTAGAATAAAAATAATTAAATGGTTTGCTTATGCATATTCACCTGTGCTGACAAATCTCTTTAATAGCAGCAGCTTTAGCTATGAGGATATCATCTGTCACAGTTTCCATGGTAATGCCCTTCATCTTCCTGTCATCTTTTATTGCACTCAACAACATCGGAAAGCATCGACCTTGAACTTTCCAAAGGTCAGTCAGAAGTCTGATGGTAAGGCTCTTTAGTTTTGTGTTCAGTCCGAGGCTCTGTATCACTTTCAACACTGGTGGAACACAATACTGAAGAAAAATACAGTGAGAAAGCTGATAATCTTTGGTAAGGTTAACAAAGTCAGCTTATGTGATCTGCAGTGTAACAAAAATTATACAAAACAAAAAGGTTGGACAGATATATACTAAACTGAAAAAGAAATGCAAGGTAAGCATTTGGTACACTAGAACGAAAAGTGTTTGATAGACTGATTTAATATTTTGGTTATTGTTACACACAACATTTTTTGACAAATGGCCAAAATTTCATTACAATATGATTACATACTGACCAATTTTCAATAGATTATCTTGCAATGTTGAGTAGTTATTGCATAAAAGGTTTCTTCTACATTAATTTTCTTTTTCCTTAACTCTCAGCACTGGAAAATGAAACTGACTTTCTCCATTCCTAAAAAAGATGAAGGCATAGCAATTTATGTGTATTCTTGCCAGAATATCCCTCAAAATAGAGGAAATTAACTTGAGACAAATATATGTATCAGATGCCTCTGTCTCATGTTTGCATTAGCTAGATGATACCATATCTGAGCAGTAGGCTCTTTGAACCAAGTGTTTGTTGCAAACATCAGTTGTATGAATCATGACATGACAGTGAAATTTTACTAGGTTACTTACTTTATGTGTGGCAAGCTTTGGTAGGCCTTCCATTATACACAGTTTTGAGGTTGGACATGACTTCTTGTTTAGAGCATAGAGGAACACTGGCAGGAAGAGGGGTGCCTGAATGCAAAAACAATGAATCTCATTTAACCCTTTACCACATGACAGAATGTTAGACCCATCCAAATTGAAAGCATTCGCAGACAACAGTTTCAATGTGGCTCAGATGATGTGATTTTTGTTTGATTGGGTAGAAAACATTGTGGGAAAAGGAGAAAATGCTGGTTACCAGCATTTTCTCCTTTTCCAATGATGTGTTCAAAAGGCTTCTTCCTCAGGGTCGTTAAAAGTCGGGACTGTGTGGTAAAGGGTTAAGCTGAACCTTTTACCTAACACTCCCTTGTTTAGGTGAGATTAAAGAAGAGGACTTTGAGGATATTGTGGGAAAAGAAGAAAATGCTGGATTGCAGCAATTTCTTCTGATCCTACATTTCCTTTAGAATCTTTTTCATACAAATTTCCCAAAGAATGAAAAAAAGTGTCAGCTTTGTTGTTGGAAACAAATTTTGGTAAGAAGAAAATTGGTCAGGTCAAAAGTGTAAACAATAGGGAAAGTCGTTAAAAGCTGGAGTCATTTAGGAAAAGGAGAAAATGCAGGAATCCAGTAATTTCTCCTGATCCTACCTTTCTTTTCCAGCCATTTTAAAACAGATTCCCCCCCAAGAATGAAAAGAAGTTCCATCTTTGTTGTTGGTAACAAATCTTGGTCAGGAGAAAACTGGTATGGTCAGAACTGTAAATAATAGGGAAAAGTTGTGACACTTTATTGCTAGAGTCATTTGCATACCCCCATTCTAAAAATAGACAACTACATGTACTTGTGGTTTCAACACAGGAAATGGTGTACTGGTCTTCTTGTAGGATCAAAGCTTTTGCCCTTCTTTCAGCAATCCTTTACAACTAAATGCTAAATATTTATGCATGTATATAAAAAATTAACATTTCTACTGTCTTTGAAATCATTCCAATGCACTTTCGCTATAAATTTCCGACATCATATATCACTGAGTGATTTGGTAATGGGTTCTTGTGACCTAGATTGTTGCGACAGTCTACCTGTGTAGAGTATAATTATCAACTCCACTTTCTTGGTTGCCGCATAAATGTGCAGGGGGAAGATCGTATACGGTCACAAGACAAGCATCCTGTGATATCTGGTAGAAGAAGTGGACTGCCGCAAAATCCCAAAATGTATTTTCTATCCATCGTAATGTATGCAATCTCACAACTCTGCAAAATACCGACAGGGCGCTCCTATTTCATGGCCAATTTCCCAAAATTTAAGCGCCGTCACTTAGAGTAAGTACGTTACTTTAATCCAAGTTTTAGTAAGTGCCAAGTGCAAAAACGACTGCCATTTTGGAAGACTTACTGTAATGCATTAATGCAGAATATCGATTTTACTGCTGATCATGATTTATTTGGACATTAAAATTTCAACATCATTCACAGTTAGTATGGGACACTGGTATTCAATACTTCACTTTCTTAAAGTTTTTCCAAGTAAGTTAACAAATTTTGTGTTACTGGAAGTCCATAATGTTTTTGGAAGTGTATGTGTATTCGGATAGTCATGTGTTAATGACATCGATTTGTGAAGTAATTAGGATTATGTAGATGCTGTACCGGTAAGTTTATTTATAAAATATCAATCATTAATGATTTTCGGAAGTTTTTGTTAGAAAAGCTTTAGTGAAATTATCTTGCGTTTGGAAGTTTGCCATTCCAGTCATCGATTTTAAGATAATGTCCGGTGTTGGTGAGGATTGTCTGGATGCCTCTAGAGTATGAAAATATAGTGCGGTACTTCTATTAGGGAGGGAGTCTTAATCAGGTGTAATACACTATGTCTGCAAGTGCTTTCACTGTAGAATTTAGTCTCAAACTATGTCAACTGGTAAAAAGGTTAAACGGTATTTGATTAACTCTTTACCAAACAATCCCGAGTTTTAACGACACTGAAAGAGAAAGCTTTTGAAAACATGGTGGGAAAAGGAGAAAATGCTGGTAACCAGCATTTTCTCCTTTTCCCACAATGTTTTCTACTCAATCATAAACAAAAATCAACATTTGAGCCATGTTTAACCTGTTGTCTGCAAATGCTTTCAATTTGGTTGAGTCCAAAATTTTGTCGTTCAGTAAAGAGTTAACTAATCCTTTGCCAAACAATCCTTTATTTCAACACCACTAAGGAAAAAGGCTTTTGAAAACATTGTGGGAAAAGGAGAAAATGCTGGTAACCAGCATTTTCTCCTTTTCCCAGAATGTCTTGTATCTTAACTCTTTACTAGACGACAAAATTTTAGACTGGCCCGAATTCAAAGCATTTGCAGACGACAAATTAAATGTGACTCACTGAAATGGTTGGATTTGTTTCTGAAAGGTTAGAAAACATCGTGAGAAAAGGAGAAAATGCTTGTTTCCAGCATGTTCTCCTTATCTAACAATGTTCTCAAAAAGTCTACTTTCCAAAAGGCATTAAAACTCATCATTGTGTGGTAAAGAGTTAAGCTAGACAAGTCAAAAATTTTGTAGTCAAGTAGAGTTAAGGCAACCTTGATTTACAACATTATCAGGCAAAGTAAGACAGAAATAGCATCAGACAAAAAAGCTGATTAAAGGCTTATAAGCAATTAGATCATTATCTATTGAATATTTTTTGTAGCATCCACTTCTGATGGTTCTAATGAATCAAAGAGCCAGCTTGTCAACATGCAAAGTGGATGTCTGGCTAATCATGAAAGTGTTGTGATAAATGGCGGAGCTTCCTGTTTCAATTTGATGAATGATTTTGCTACAGATTACTCTAGTCATGTCACAAAAGCTCATAGGATGCCCACCCTCTGTTCCCCCCCTCCTTCTTCATGTCCTCTCTCTCTCTCTCTCCTTCTCTCCCTCTTACCCCCACTCTTTCCCTCCTTCCCTCCCTTCCACCTGCTCAAGTTTTTGTTGATTGATTGATTGAATGGTGTTGAAACGCCACTCTTGAAAATTATATAAGTCATATCTAGGCAACAGCTCACATATTCATGTGTTTCCTGGGTTTTACCAGTACCAGTCTAGGGCTCTGCCTAAGGACACTCATATGAAAAACCCAGTGGATCCAGTGAAGCTCGAATCTGGGCCTTGGGTCAAGAGTCCTACACTGTACCAATATGCTACCAGAACCCCTGCACAAGTTTTGGATTGACCAAGTACTAATTATCAGGTCTTGAATTTCTCATTCTGAGATAACTACCCAGAAAACAGGTCAACATGAAATATTCCGTGCAGACAAGTAATTACTAAATATATGATCTGCACTCTGGCAAAAGGGGGTTTGATACATCTCCATGCTGGATTATACTATGCAAGTCATCACATAATTATGCATCTTTAACGCTTTACCGCACAATGCCGCCTTTCGACACCCCTGGAAAAGAAGCCTTTTGAAAACATTGTGGGAAAAGGAGAAAATGCTGGTAACTAGCATTTTCTCCATTTCCCAGAATGTTTTCTACCCTATCAAAGAAAAGTTGAACCATTTGAGCCACACTGAAATTGTCATCTGCAAATGCTTTCAATTTGGACATGGCTACAATTTTGTCATCTGGTATAGGGTTAAAATCCATGTGTCTAACAGCCACCTGAATTATGAGGTAGACTGGTCCTTTGACCAACAGAAAATTTAACAACAGCAAAAAGCTCTGACCCAGGTCAGCCTGCATGGACTGCACAGGCTGACATGAGTTGATACTTTTTGCAGATGCTTGAAACCCCCTTTTCACAGAGCATGGGTCATATTTTGGTTTATATCAGCTTTACACACTACAACATGCTGATGGTTTCTTCCATCAAGCAAACAGATCATACTTTGTAAATGTTGTGACAAAAAAGCGAAATTGCACCTAAGCAACAAATTTTTCCTTTCCACACAATGTGTTCACATAATTATATTCAAGCATTCCACATAAGCAAACATCCATGATAATTTTGCAATAGCCCTTCCATATTTATCTGCTGCAAATTGGCGTGAAGAGGTGAACTGAAGCAAAGTCAGCAATTCTCTGTCATACAGAACTATAATTAACATTGTTCTAATTACTGTATTACAAGTTTACTTTGCTTTATCTGATGATTAACCCTGTGCTGTACAATATCATGTTTCACTGATCCTAAAAAAGCTTTGGGATTTGGCCTCAACTTGAGAAAAGAAAAGCAAGAGGGTCATGATGGCCCTAAATTGCTCACCTGATCAGAAAAATTGACAGACGGAATGCTATATAATGTAAGATATTCTGTTTTGCTAAGCTTAGCAGAACAGTCAAGCAATTTTGTAAAGACCCACACTAGGTGAAGAAGATGCTTGAGACAGTTTCTGTTTTAAGCTCTGGATGACATTTTGTTCAGCAAAGCAGACAGGTTTGAGCAACTGTATTACACAGAGAAGTGTTTTAAAGGTTTACCTATTTTTAGATCTAGTGGCCATCTTTTGTAACTATGCAGAAGTCTTTTGGCAATTTCAATGCAGGGTCTCATGAACAATTTTTGTGGAAGGTTATGAAAGGAAAATTTCCGTGAAATTGTTCCAAAATATTGCATCCAGGTTAGGGGGAGAACTTTGTTTCAAGATTTTTCCTTTCTATGCTTTGGCAGCCATCTTGTTTTGAGGAGCAGATCTCTTTTTTTTTTAGCAGTTTTGTTAAGGATTACCTAAGAAACATATCTGTGAAATAATCTTGAATTAAACTATGTAATTGCTTTGTAAATGGCCTACTCTTTAGTGCACCACACAATCCTGAGTTTCAACCACCCTAAAATAGAAGGCTTTTGAAAACATTGCCAGAAAAGGAGAAAATAATGGAACCAGCATTTTCTCCTTTTCCAACAATGTTGCCTACCTTATCAAAGACAGAAATCATCATTTGAGCTAAATTTATTTTGTCACCTGCAAATGCTTTCAATTGGTCCTGTCCAAAATTTTGTCGTTTGGTAAAGAGTTAAGCTGAACCAAAAAGAACTCTGAGTGTGGAGGGTTAAGTCTTGACCTTTTTAGACCAGTCCAAAAAAAAAAAGCATTTGCAGACAACAAAATAAATCTATTTCAAAAATTGAAAATTTGTTTTGGGAAGAGTATAAAACATTGTAGAAAAAATGCTAGTTACCTTAATGTTTTCAAAAGGTTTCTTTCTCAGGGTCATTTAAACTCGGGAGTTTTAACAACCCTCAGGAAGAAAGATTTTGAAAGAATAGTGGGAAAAGAAGAAACTGCTTGTATCTGAGAACTTCAGCTCATTTGTACCAATTTTAAATTTGTCATCTGCATATGCTTTCAATTTGGTTGAGTCAAAAATTTGTCATTTGGGAAAGGGTTAACCCTTTACCACACAATCTCAACTTTTAACAACCCTGAGGAAGAAGCCTAAAGAAAACATTGTAGGAAAAGGTGAAATACTGGTGACAAGCATTTTGTTTTTCTTTTTCCACAATGTTTTCTTCCTATTCAAGAATAAATACTATCATTTGAAAAGCATTTGAATTATCATCAGTAAATTCCTTTATATATATGGATGAGTACAAAAATTGTGTACAAAATTTTGCCGTGTTGTAAAGGGTTAAGACAGCTCTCATTATCTTACTAGATTACATTTATCATCAATGATTCCCCAATAAAACCCTCAACAATGTCTTCTAAGTAATGAAATCTAATGTTCTGGAAGAGTTATAAATTCTCCAATAAAAGCCTGATCTAAATATCTCATTTAGAGCTGTGACCCTTTTCCCTTCTTTGTTTTATATCAAGTCCACACATAGCTTTCGGCAGAAAACAACATATAACAGTGAAAAACAATTTCTACTTTTTTGATTTTCAAACATCATTAGCACAAACACTTTGTTGTGCCCCACCCCCTATACAAAAAGAATTAGGTAACATTTTTTTTCAAAAAAACTTGTTGGTCAATTGAGAGGATCCTATGGACAGATTCTATTAACAGAAAAGACTGAAGGCTCCATGGCCTTGTGAGTAAAGTTAATGGATTTGTGATTCTCACAGTCTTTAATCAGGTTTGTCATTAGGAATAAAGTATGTATAAAACTGTCAACCATGTTCAGTTTAATGTTAAAGGTCATTAACTGAGACCAACTGATGTATGCTTTGTAGAAAGATTAGACAGAAATATATGGAGGTTGAAACGAATTGAATTAAACTCTGCTTAAATGCTATCACATTATTTGTGCCATGCTCTGGCAAAAGGGGGCTTAATGCATCTCCGTGATCCATGATACCAAGCAAGTCATCACATAATTATGGATCTATAAAATTTGTTTCGTATAACAACTGACTGTCTCATGAGGTACACTGATCCTTTGACATGCAGAAAAACTGACCAATAGCGAAAAGTATCGACCCAGGTCAGCCTGCGCAGTCCGCTCAGGCTGACCTGGGTTGATACTTTTCGCAGATGCATTAAACCCCCTTTCTACAGAGCATGGCTCATTTCTTTTTCATGTATTAGCCCTTTATTCGATGAAAAAAGTTTAGATTTTTCTAAATTGAAAAAATTTACAAAATTAATAAAATAAATATGGCTAAAACAATGGGTAATATATGTATATGAGCCATGCTCTGTGAATAGGAGATTTAATGCATCTGCAATAAGTATCAGCCCATGTAAGCCGACGCAGTCCATGCAGCCTGACATTGGTCGAAACCTTTTGCTATTTGTGAATTTTCTGCATGTCCAAGGACCATTCAACCTCATGATTCAGTTAATTTGTAAGACAAATGGATTTTATTGATCCATAATAATGTGAAGACTTGCTTGGTATCAGCATCTATTGAACTCTCTTTTTGCAGAGCAGCGGTAATGTTCTTACTGCCCAAGAACAAAACAAGAGGGCCATGATGGCCCTAGATCACTCACCTGAGTAGGGTGCCTTAAAGGTATCTCTTTAATTTGACCAAGTGACCTAGTTTATGACCCCAGGTGACCCAATTTCAAACTCATATTTCATGAAGACAAACATTCTGACCAATTTTCCAGTCAACTGAGCAAAAGATGTGGCCTCTAGAGTGCCCTAAAGGTATTTCTTTAATTTGACCAAGTGACCTAGATTATGACCCCAGGTGACCCAAATTTGAATTGGTCTTGGACTTTATCGAAAGAAACATTTTAACCAATTTTCAAATCAACTGAATAATAAATGTGGCCTCTAGAGTGCCCATTAGCTATTTCTTTAATTTGACCAAGTGACCTAGTTTATGACCCCAGTTGACCCTAATTCAGACTCATGTGAGATTTTATAAAGACAAACATTCTGACCAATTTTCAAGGCAATTGAGCAAATAATGTGGCCTCTAGAGTGCCCACAAGGTATTTCTTTAATTTGACCTAGTGACCTTCTTTATGGTTCCAGGTGACCCAAATCCAAACTCATCTGGTATTTCATCAAGACAAACATTCTGGCTAAATTTCAGGTCATTTGAGCAATAAATGTGGCCTCCAGAGTGCAAACAAGGTATTTCTTTAATTTGACCCAGTGACCTAATTTATGACCCCAGTTGACCCAAATTCAGACTTATGTGAGATTTTATAAAGACAAACTTTCTGACCAATTTTCAAGGTATTCTTTAATTTGACCTACTGACCTAGTTTATGACCCAAGATGACCCAATTTTGAACTCAATGAACTCGTTGTGCTTAGATGGGCAAACAAACTTAGAAGAGAATCACTACATACCAAATATCAAAGCTCTACGCCTTCCAGTTTCAAAGAAGAATTTTAAAGTTTTTCTTCTTTGTTCCTATGTTCGAACTTGTGACCCCTGGTGCTGGGCCAGTTTTGATCCCAAGGCCATCATATGAACAAACTTGGTAGAGGTCCACTAGAAGATGCTACATACCAAATATCAAAGCTCCACGCCTTCCTGTTTCAGAGAGGAAGATTTTTAAAGTTTTCCTTCTTAGTTCCTATGTACGAACTTGTGACCCCCGGGGCAGGGCCAGTTTTGACTCCAGGGGCATCATATGAACAAACTTGGTAGAGGTCTACTAGGAGATGCTACATGCCAAATATCAAAGCTCTACGCTTTCCAGTTTCAGAGAAGAAGATTTTTAAAAGTTTTCCTTCTCTGTTCCTATGTTCGAACTTGTGACCCCTGGGGCAGGGCCATTTTTGACCCCAAGGGCATCATATGAACAAACTTGGTAGAGGTCCACTAGAAGATGCTACATACCAAATATCAAAGCTCCATGCCTTCCTGTTTCAGAGAAGAAGATTTTTAAAGTTTTCCTTCTTTGTTCCTATGTTCGAACTTGTGACCGCCGGGGCAGGGCCAGTTTTGATCCCAAGGCCATCATATGAACAAACTTGGTAGAGGTCTACTAGGAGATGCTACATACCAAATATCAAAGCTCTACGCCTTCCAGTTTCAGATAAGATGATTTTTAAAGTTTTCCTTCTCTGTTCCTATGTTCGAACTTGTGACCCCCGGGGCAGGGCCAGTTTTGACCCCAAGGGCATCACATGAACAAACTTGGTTGAGGTCCACTAGGAGATGCTACATGCCAAATATCAAAGCTCTATGCCTTCTAGTTTTAGAGAAGAAGGTTTTTAAAGTTTTCCTTTTTTGTTCCTATGTTCAAAACTTGTGACCCCCGGGGCGGGGCCAGTTTTGACCCCAGGGGCATCATGTGAACAAACTTGGTAGAGGTCCACTAGGAGATGCTACATACCAAATATCAAAGCTCTGTGCCTTCTAGTTTCAGAGAAGAAGATTTTCAAAGATTTAGCATTTTTTTCCTTTTTGTTGCCATGGCAACCAGAGTTAAGGGTGGAATTCAATTCTCTTGAACAACTTTGGTAGAGCTTCACATAAGGAACATCCCTGCCAAGTTTCATCAAGATTGGCCCAGTGGTTTAGGAGAAGAAGATGTTTAAAAAAATTGTTGACGGACGCCGGACTCCGGACATATTGCGTTCACAATAGCTCACCTTGAGCACGCTGTGCTCAGGTGAGCTAATAAATGAAAAAGGACTTCCTCAGTAAAGAAAACTGGCAATTCAAGCATTGGTCATATATTAACCCTCAGGCTGCTAAATGCGACTCAACGACCTATTTTGTACAATGAAGATCAAGATCAGACTGCACAGAACATGCAGTCTGATCTTGAATCTACACTGTCCGATAAGGCGATATCTTTACCCAAATATACCTTTGAAATAGCAAAATCTGGGTTTTTACTATTGGCTTGAATGTTTCATTTCACTTACGGTATTTAGCAGGATAAGGGTTATTGATTGATTGATTGTATGGTGTTTAACGCCATTTTTCAACATTATTTTAGTTATATCACGGCGACCAGTGCACCTATCCATGCTTTCCTGGAGTTTCTTTCACCAGTACTCTGCACAATATTCTTTCCAAGCCACTGGCTGCTTTCCCACATAACCATCGCATCGTCGAAACAATGGTCTGCCGTGAGAGAGGAATGAATCCTGTCGCGATGACTATCATCAATCCTTGGAAAGATATTGGCCAAGCCGGGGATCGAACCAGGGACCTCCTGTTCTCAAGTCCTGTACGCTACTGACTGAGCTACGGGGGCTTGGCAGGATAAGGGTTAAAACAACTGCACTGCATGCAAGTGCAAATGCTGGCTGCAGTTGCTTTTCAGTGAAAATTCTAAGCTGAAAAAGGGGCATAACTGTGTCAGAAATGTATTGATGGTTACCAACTCCTGTATGGGTTCCCCTTTTGATAGTTAACAACTTGTCCAAGTTTGAAGTAAATATCTTCAGTAAAAACAGAGATTTAATAAAATGTTATAATAAAATGTTCAAGTTTTTGCACAACAAAACAGATGCCACCACCAGAGCTATGACAATAACTTTATGTTTTCTTCAAAAATAGCCAAGCTAGAAACAATGGCAATTGTTAGTAAAAGAACTAAAATCATAATTAGTCTTCTTAAGGTCCTAGTTACCTGTGACGGTTGCTGCTTTGCAATCTCTATGATCCTGGCTACTGTCAGTTTACAGACACTTGTGTTGTCAATCTGTAGCAGCACGGCCACCAACAGGTTTGTGAGATTTCGAGGGATTGTTACCATACTGTAGGAAAACAAAGTGAAAAATTTATGAAGCTGACATGTACTTCCATGGTAGTTACGGTCCAGTCAGGAAAATTTGTTTGATCTGTTTGCTTGTATTGGAGTTTAACACTGTTTTAATAGCTTAAGTTATATCAAGTCGGCAGTGCACCTACGCATCTCTTTCCTGGCTTTCTCAAACCAGTACTGACACAACTTTTCTTTCCAAGCTACTGATGACTTTCTCACATGCATCAGAGCTGAGAGGTCATAAATTGCCAGAAAGGAAGTTTGCTGCAACAGGGTATCAAACCTGCAACCACCAGGTAATAAGTCAGATACGCTACACACTGGCCAAATCAGGAAAAACAACAATGTATCAAGAATGTCAACAATAATGGACTATGGAACGTGTATTTCTCGGCTTTCTCATTAAGTTAGCAGTATTTCCTAGCTTTATCATTAGCATCCCGGACAACATAGTAAGAAGCCCCACCTTGACCTATATCACTAAACCATAGCCATTTAACTCTTTACCAAACGACAATTTTTGTAATCGACCAAATTGAAAGCAGTTGCAGATGTCAAAATAAATGTAGCTCAAGTGATGGGTTTTTTTGTCTTTAATAAGGTAGAAAACATTGTGGGAAATGAAGAAAAAGCTGGTTACCAGCATTTTCTCCTTTTCCCAAAATGTTTTCAAAGGCTTCTCTGAAGGATCATTAAAACTTGGGACTGTGTGGTAAAGAGTTAATATGATGTCATGTTGTCTCACAGATATTTCTGACAATCATTGTAATTCTTTGGTACCGACACCCGTCTATAATCCAATGATTAATCCTTAAACTACCTTTCACAACGTAAGTTACCTTTGCAGCTGGCGTAAATCAAGATCAAACTGCATGACACTGTTCCTCATGATCTGACTCCACAAAATGTGCAGTCTGATCTTTGAACTAGTGCTGTTCACTTTGTTGAGACATTCTGGACAATAGCAATCATTACATTGCACCAATTTGGGTTTTACTTCTAGAATGAAAATATCTGTTGGGTTTGCTTAGCGCTCTAAATGTTAAAACAATTGCCATATAATCTAGCAGATAATCTAAATAAATCATCATGTTGGTTTGCTTTTAAAACCCCAGTCGTGGCCAACATGTAAACAATGAGTACCGTTCAAAAGAATGGAAACTATCGTACAGATGAGAATCTGTTATTGTCTGCTCAGTCCAAGTGTTAGTATCTGGCAGAAAAATGAACTTTAAAATGAGGTCAAAAGTTGCCAGGTTGCTCTATCTTTTGTTTACTTTTTTACCTGGTTTTAAATTTCTTTTTTTTTTTCTGGCAACTAACACCTGGACCATTTGTGCAATAACAGATTGTTATCTTCACAATAGTTTCCATACTTTTGAAAGGTATGATTTAAATTTAAATGCATATTAACACCCACTCTGTTACTTTTAGCTGCTATAGGGCCTTTAAGATCTAAAGAACCCTTACAAGTGATTTTGAGGGGTGGGATAAATTGGAGTAACAGGTAGGGGGAGATTACATTGTTCTCGTGCTCTGCAATCCTGAATTTTGCGAACGGTCTTCGGATCAATCTATGTGAACAGGAGCAAATGACACAGTAGCATCAGGTAAGGGGGCTTGCAGTACAAGACTGAACTGATAGGTAAAGCCTGGGTGAAGAGGCCTATTTCTAAGTCCAGAACATGTGCCATAGACATCTAATATGAAGGTAAGTGACCTTTATGTGGTTCTATGTTCCTAGCTAGAACAGAACCACCATCATATTCACAAACAACCAAACACAGAGAGGCTGCAATTGTGTTCTTTCTATACGGAAGGACAAACAACAATCTATGTTCAGTGCTCCATCTCACCAATGGTATCATAATTTTGCTGGTAACCTTGGTTTCTTAAGCTATATATTTGTCATAAAAATTGGTCATAACCATGCTGAAGATATCAAATACAGCACCTTCTAGATAATAATCTTTCTATTTACCTGCATATGGTGTGCTTCAGGTTACCAAGCCACTGTTCCAGGAACTGTGAGTCTGTAGTAAAAGCTCTAGCAAGCTGGACTATAGCCTGAGATGAATAAATTTCAGGTCCAAGTCTGTATATCATATTGTTGTCAGTACCCTGAAGCAGATTACATCATACTTAAGTTTTAAATCATGTTCATTTTGCAAATGCTTTCAATCTGGACTAGTCTAAAATTTTGTCAATTCGTAAAGAGTTAACCCTTTACCACACAATCCCCAGTTTTAATGACCTGGCAGAGAAGGCTTTTGAAAACATCATGGAAAAAGGAGAAAATGCTGGTAACCAGCATTTTCTCCTTTTCACATGTTTTCTTACCTTTTACAGACAAATTCTATTATTTGAGCTACATCATAATTTGTCATCTGCAAATGCTTTCAATTTGGTCCAGTCTAAAATTTTGCCGTTTGGTAAAGAGTTAATCCATTATAAAGTTCATTCAAAAAGCATTTCTTTAATCAAAACCACCTAATCAGACTTCCGGCAGACAACTTAAAAGCTTCAATGTAAAAAATAATCTGCATGGTTAAAGGTTTGATAAATAATACATGTTTCAAGACACATCTATACTTGTTTGTTTAAAACCAGTTTTTAATCCATTTCATCTTTGAAACTAGAATCATTCTTCTATCTTCATGTCAATTGTTGCCCCTGACAGTTGCATTAGGTTGCACAGATTACAACCTATATAAAATGCATTTCATTTTCTTAGGGCCATCAAAGAAATCACTGCTGTCATTTCGGTTTTAAAACAAAGACAAATCTCTTGAGCATCTTTATCCCTTAGACCATAAAAGAAAATTATATATCAGCAGTTTGTTTATGCAGCCGACTAAAATCTGAATTTTACACACCATAAAGTTTTCACCCTTTACCACACAACCCCGAGTTTTAACGACCCTAAAGAAAAAGCCTTTTGAAAACATTGTGGGAAAAGGAGAAAATGCTGGTAACCAGCATTTTCTCCATTTCCCACAATGTTTTCTACCAGTCCCATGACAAATTCCTATTTTTGAGTCACATTTGTCGTCTGCAAATGCTTTGAATTTGGACTAGTCCAAATTTTTGTCATTTGGTAAAGAGTTAACAGCATTTTCTCTCTATGGCTGCAAAGCTGTATCTTTAAACAATGGGGGCAAAGGAAGAATCTGCACTTTATGAGAAATCTCCTCCAATTCTAGCATTGTTTTCAAAAGTGGTCTTCTGTGGCAAGACCCAACAAAGTGATGTGAAGATGATAAAAGGGTGTATGGTATAAAGATAAGGGTTAATTTTCATCTTGTAATGCAAGCCACCCAGGAGACTACTGATCTTGTTAGAAGCTCAAGAAATTGTAACCAATGCAATAAACATGACATCCTAGAGTTTAAACTCTTTACCAGACAATCCAGAGTTTAACGACCCTTTGAGAAGGCTTTTGAAAATATTTTGGCAAAAGGAGAAAATGCTGGTAACCAGCATTTTCTCTTTTTCCCACAATGTTTGCTATTGTATCAAAGATAGAAATAATTGAGCTACATTTATTTTGTCGTCTGCAAATGCTTTCAATTTGGTCAAGTCAAGAATTTTGCCATTTGGTAAAGACTGAAATTCTTTACCAGTCAAAATAAAATTGCACCAGTCCATATTTAACCCATTAACTCTTTACCAAATGACAAAATTCTAGACTGGTCCAAATTGAAAGCATTTGCAGGACAACAAAATGAATGTGACCCAAAAATTGAAATTTGTGTTGGGAAGGGTAAAAAACATTTTGGGAAAAGGAGAAAATGCTGGTTACCAGCATTTTCTCATTTTCCCACAATGTTTTCAAAAAGGCTTCTTTCTCTGGGTCATTAAAAGTCAGTATTGTATGGTAAAGGGTTAACACATGACAAAATCATATACTTGTCCAAATTGATAGCATTTGCAGATGACAATTTAGATGTGGCTCAAATGACGAAACTTGTCCTTGATAGGGTAGAAACATTGTGGGAAAAGGAGAAAATGATGATTACCAGCATTTTCTCCAGTTCCCAAAATGTTTTTCAAAAGACTTCTTTCTCAGAGTTGTTGGAACACAGGATTGTGTGATAAGTAGTTAAAGCAGTTGCAGAGTAAAAATTAAATGTGGATCAAATGATGCAATTCCTCTTTGGAAGGGAAGAAAATATTGTGGGGAAAGAAGAAATGCTGCACGATAATTACCAACATTTCCTCTTTTTCCCACAATGTTTTCAAGAGACTTCTGCCTCATGTTCTTTAGCTCTTTACCACAATACAAAATTTTGGACTTGTCCAATTTCAAAGCATTAATTTGCAGATAACGTATTAACTCTTTACCAGATGGCCTTTCATCCAAATTGAAGGCATTTGCAAATGACATATTAAATGTTATTCCAAACATAAATTTTGTCTTTCATAGGATCAAACACATTGTGGAAACAGGAGAATATGCTCGTTACCAGCATTTTCTCTTTTCACAATGTTTTCAAAAGCCTTCTTCCTCAAGGTCATTAAAACTCAGGCTTGTGTGGTGAAGGGTTAAAAATCAAGATTGTTTGGTAAAGGGTTAAGTCTTTACCAGACATCAAAATTTTAGAATAATCTATGAAGTACTGTGCATCTGACATAATTACTCCATAAATTTCTTATTTACCCTCAGAGCCTGGAATAAACTTCACAGACATTATCAGTCTAGAAATAAAACATAAATGAGTTCAATTTCAATTTTGCTTTTTGTCCAGAATGTCTAAGAAACGCTGACAGTGTAGATTAAAGATCAGATTGCATGTTTTGTACAGTCTGATCTTGATCTAAACTGGCCGCAAAGACAAGTATATTTGTGAAAGGAGCTTTAAGAGTTTAGTAGATCTAGAATAAATATGAATCCAAGGTAGGTGTATGCAAATCTTTTTGATTTATTTTGCAGGTAATGGGGAAAAAAAAACTATGCCACATTTAAACATAGCATTTTGATATGACCTAAGTTTTTGCAGTTATTCAGGTACATATATATTCAACATCTTCACAAACTACAAGGAAAGGTGGAGAATAAATTCTTCACCGGGAGAAAATTTTTTAACTTGTCTTTACTGAAAGCATTTGAGCCATGCTCTGTGAAAAGGGGGTTCAATCCATATGCAAACAGTATCATTGATGGTATGGTTGATTGTGTGGCATTTAACATGGTTTTCAAAATTATTTCAGTTATATTGCAGCAGAAAGTGCATCTAAAATATTTTCCTGGAGTCTCTTGGACCAGTACTTTGCACAATATTCATCTCAAGCCACTGGCTGCTTTTGCCACATAACCATAGTCAAAACAATGATCAGCATTGAGAGGAACGAATCCCAACGCAATGACCATCATCAATCCTTAAAAAGCATTTTGCTGAGCATGGGATTCAAATCTGCAACCTCTGTTTTCAAGTCCTGTATGCTACCAACTACACTACAGGACATACGCAGGCTGAACTGGGTCGAAACCTTTTGCTTCTGGTCAATTTTCTGTATGTCAAAGGGTCAATCCACCACATGATAGTATTGGGTGTTAGACAAAAATAGACTTTTGGGACCCATCATATAATAATTTGCTTAGTTTAACTCTTTACCACTCAATCCCAACTTTAAACAACCCTGTGAAAGAAGCCTTTTGAAAACATTGTGGGAAAAGGAGAAAATGCTGGTAACCAGCATTTTCTCCTTTTCCCACAATGTTTTCTACCCTTCCCAAAACAAATTTCAAATTTTCAGTCACCTTTATTTTGTGGTCTGCAAATGCTTTCAATTTGGACCAGTCTAAAATTTTGTCGTTAACTCTTTACCAAACAACAAAATTTTAGACTCTGGTTGAAATTGAAAGCACTTGCAGCTTTAAAACTGAAATTTTTTTGGGAAGGGTAGAAAACATTGTGGGAAAAGGAGAAAATGCTGGTTACCAGCATTTTCTCCTTTTCCCACAATGTTTTCAAAAAGCTCCTTCTTCAGTGTCATTAAAAGTTGGGATTTTGTAGTAAGGTATCATGGAAATGCATTAAACATGCTTTCTTTTTACAGATGACAAATCACATGTGCTATCATGATCAAACTTGTCTTTGAGAGGGGAGAAAATATTGTGGGAAAAGGAGAAAATGCTGGTTACTTGCAATTTCTCCTTTACCCACTATGTTTTCAAAGGCCTTTATTCTCAGGGTTGGGAAAACAAATGGACGCATAGAAAAGGATTACCCCCCAAAATGCTTTTCGCAACCTTAGTTGCCTTTGCGGACAGCGTAGATCAATGAGCAGACCACATAAAATATGCAGTCTGATCTTTGATCTACACTGTCTCCTTTGCTGAGATATTCCACAAGCAATGATACTGAAATTGCATTTATTTAATCTTACATGCACTTCTAGTCTGCATATTTCTATAGGGTTTATTCTGTGCTTAACCCTTTACCAGACGACAAAATTTTAGCCTTGTCCAAATTGAAAGCATTTGCAGACGACAATTTCAATGTGGCTCAAATGGTGCAATTTTTCTTTGATCAGGTAGAAAACATTGTGGGAAAAAGGAGAAAATGCTGGTTACCAGCATTTTCTCCTTTTCCCACAATGTTTTTAAAAGGCCTCTTTCCCAGGGGCGTCAAAAGGCGTCATTGTGCAGTAAAGGGTTAAAGGATAAATAGAAGTTCATGCAGTCACTTAATCTTTATGCAGATGGAAGATAAAGTTTCAAATGCAATTATAGTTAATCACACAATCCCATGTTTTAACAATCCTGAGGAAAAGCTTTTGAAAACATTGTGGTAAAAGGTGAAAATGCTGGTAACCAGCATTTTTTCCTTTTCTCACAATGTTTTCTTCCCAATATCAAAGACAGAAATCATCATCTGAGCCATATTTAAATTGTCCTCTGCAAATACTTTCAATCTGGACAAGTCTATGTTTTTGTCATATAGTAAAGAGTTTACTCTTTACCAAATGAATAAAAAATAGACTCATCCAAATTGAAAGCATTTGCAGACAACAAATCAAAAGTGGCTAAAATCAAGGTATTATTCATTGATAGGGTAGAAAACATTGTGGGAAAAGGAGAAAGGCTGGTTACCAGCATTTTCTTCTCTTCCAAAATGTTTTCAATAGGCTTCTTTCTCAGGGTTGTTAAAACTCGGGATTGTGCAGTAAAGAGTTAAAGTGCTATGACATCTAAGATGAAATGAGGCTATCCTCAATGTCGCCTGCTGCAAATTTGCTTTACAAGGTACGGAATAAATAGTTCTAAGCATGCAAATGTTTTTCTCTATGCAAGTCTACGAAATTTTAGACTTCTCCATATTGAAAGCAATTAAAGATGAGTTGATAAATGATGGGATTTGTCGTTCATAGAGTAGGAAAACATTGTAAGAAAAGAAGAAAAATGCTGATAAGCAGTATTTTCATCTTTTCCCACTGTATTTCAACCCTTTCCCACGCGATAAAATTTAGACATTCCCAAATTCAAAACATCTGCAGACGACAATTTCAAAATCAATATAAATGAGCTGAATGTCCAAGACAGGATAGAAAACATTGTTGGAAACGGAGAAAATCCTGGTTTCAGGCATTTTCTCCTTTACTCACAATGTTTTCAAAAGGCTTCTTTCCCAGAGTTGTTGAAGCCAGTGATTGTGTGGGAGCGGGGTTAACCCTTTACAACACAATGATGACTTTTAACGACCCTGGGGAAGAAGGCTTTTGAAAAAAAATTGTGGGAAAAGGAGAAAATGCTGGTATCCAGCATTTTCTCCTTTTCCCACAATGTTTATTTCCCCATGATATAATATCAATTTCAATTATAATATCAATTAATAATTATCAATTTAATTCCTTTTTCCACAATGTTTTAAGAAGGTGCCTTTCTCATGGTTGTTAAAACAGCAGATTGTTTTAACTCTTTACCAAACGACAAAATTTTAGACTAGTCCAAATCAAAAGCATTTGCAGATAACAAAACAAATGTGATTGAAAAATTCAAATTTGTTTTGGGAAGGGTAGAAAACATTAGGGGAGAAGGAGAAAATGCTGGTTACCAGCATTTTCTCCTTTTCCCACAATATTTTCAAAAGGCTTTTTTCTCAGGGTCATTAAAAGTCGGGATTGTGTGGTAATGAGTAAAAGAAAAAGGCTTTAGAAAACATTGTGGGAAAAGAAGGAAATACAGCATTTGATTCGAGTTCACAGTACTCTGTCCTACGTAAGTAGACACTTTTTGCAGCATGAGCTAAACGTTCATGCATTGGCAGTCAAGGACAGATTATGCCGCTACGGTTGCTAATCAGATTTCATCGAAAATCTTATCATTCAGACAAATAGTTGATTAAATTACTACCTCCTAATATAGAACTGCAGCAGACATCTTTAATAGCAAGATTTATCCGTTTATCACACAATGTAAGTTTTAACAACCTTGAGGTGGATGGCCTTTGAACACATTGTGGGAAAAGGGGTAAGTTCTGGTAATCTCCATCAAGATTTAACCCTTTATCACACAATGTAAATTTTTATTCTTGCGGAAAGTAACTGTTGAAAACTTTATCAGAAAAGGAGAAAATGCTGGTTACTAGCATTTTCCACTTTTCCCTCAATGTTTTCAATCATTTTAAAAAAAAAAGTCCATATATCAGCAACAGCCAAGTTGTTGTATGCAAACGCTTTCAATTTGAAGATGGCTAAAATTTTGCCATGTGTAAAGAGTTAAGCCTTTTCCAAGACCGTTTTAGACTCTTCTGCAATTATAGCATTTGAAAATGAGACATTAAATATGGTTTAACTCACAACAAAATTTTGAATGGGACCAAATTGAAAGCATTTGCAGACAACTTAAATGTTGCTTAAATGGTGATTTCTGTATTTGATAGGGTAAAAAACATTGTGGGAAAAGAAGAAAATGCTACTTACCACAATGTTTTTAGAAGGCTTCTTCCTCTGGGTTGTCAAAACTCGGGATTGTGTGGTAAAGGGTTAAATGATGGGCGGGGCAAATTTTGACAGCAAGGCTTTAATTTGAACAGTTTTGGAAGAGGTCCACTAGATGATAACAATTACAAAATATTACAGTTGTATCTCAAGGTCAGGAACAAGAAGGTCTTTAACGTTCTCACTATATAAGCCTTTGTAAAAATTGTGAGTAGTGTGGCGTGGTCACGATTTGAAGAATTTTGGTAGAGATCCATTAGATAAACATACATGCAAAATTTGGCAGCCCTAGGTCTTACAGTTTAGAACCAGATGATTTTAAAGTTTTCACCATACAATCCAATGTAAAAATTGTGACTTCAAGGGCGTGGCTTAAGTTGACCCCATGGCTGTAATTTGTACAATCTTGATAGAGGTCTATTAGATAAAGCTATAGGCAAAATTTGGTAGCCTTAGGCCTTATGATTAAGAGCAAGATGATTTTTAAAGTTTTCATTATATAAGCCAATGTAAAAACTTGTAACCCCAGGGCTGAAATTTGAACACTCTTGGTAGAGGTTCATTTGATGAAGCTACATCCAAAATTTGGAAGCCCCAGGCATTATGATTTAGAACCAGAAAATTGTTTAAAGTTTTCACTATATAAGCCTAAGTAAAATTTGTGACCCCCGGGCAGGCCAATTTTGACCCCAGGGCTATAGTTTGAAGGAAACTTGGTAAATGTCTATGAGATGAAGCCACATGCCAAATTTGGTAGCCCTAGGCCTTATGATTCGGACAAGAAGATTTTTAAAGATTTACACTATTTTGCAGTTCTGTTGCCATTGCAACCAGAGTTTCTAAAGGAATCAAATTCTTTCATGAAATTCTGAAGAGGACCATGGTGGGATCATTTTTGTGAAGTTTGGTCAAAATTGGATTGGTAGTTTCTGAGAAGAAGATGTTTAAAATAAGAGTAAATGCACGGACAGACAGACGCTTGATGGACGTGGGTCCATGGCATAAGCTCGCTGGCCTTTGGTCAGTGGAGCTAAATACTGTTTTTGAAAGGGTGGTTAAAAGTTGGGATTGTTTGTTATAGGATTATGGTCCATACTTACCTTGTTACCCTCTATGACACTTCTCTTCTGTATGAGGTTGATAATCTCTGTTGCCATGGAAACCAGTGCTTTCTGATATGGAGAATTTGTTGTGGTTGAGGGTGCAGCAACTAGATTGATGGTAGCCATGTATACAAACCCACAACAAAGGGGTGACAGATCACATGCAGACTTCAAGGCTGACTTTACTGTAATTGGAAAATAAAATAATCTTTTTAACTCTTTTACCACACAATCCCTGCCTTTTAATGACCCTGAGAAAGAAATCTTTTGAAAACATTGTGGGAAAAGGAGAAAATCCTGGCATTTTCTCCTTTTCTCACAATAATTTCTACCCTCTCAGAGCAAATTTCAGTCTTTCAGCTACATATTTATTTGTCGTCTGCAAATGCTTTCAATTTGAACTAGTCTAAAACTTTGTTGTTTGGTAAAGGGTTAATTTTACTCTCATCTAAACTGAAAGCATTTACAGATGATAAATCAAATATTGCCAAAATGATATTAAGTTTTTTTTGTGCAGGCTGATCTGGGTCAATACTTTTTGCAGCACCATGACTCCACTTTTTCATAGAGCATGGCTCATATCTATATTTATTTTCAGTACAGAAATATGATAATCATGGCAGCCTGGGCATCTATACATACCCTTGTTACCAGTTTATATGCCAACACTGACTGCTCCCTACAAAAACAAGAGCACTCCATGCGGATGCCAATGCTGCAGTTACTTTTGGTGAGCATTCTAAGTTGAAAAAGGGGCATAACTGTCAAAATATTTTAAAAGTTACCTGCCCCTTTTGTATAGGTTCCCCTTTTGACAGATAAGAACTTGTCCAAGTTTGAAGTTTGATGACACAGACGGCAGAGCTATAACAAGACCTTGATGTTTTCTTCAAAAACAACTGAGCAAATAAAGTCACAACCAGGGGAAAAATGACTCATGTATCAATAACTCTCACCAATCATTTACGAGAATTTTGATGATCTTTGATTCAAACTCACAACCTCCAGATTACAAGCACTGTACCTTGCCACTGAGCCATCAGGGGCTGGGCTCTGCATATCAGCTTGCACAACAATCAAAATTACAGAAATTTTTGTTTATTTGTTTGTTTTTTGTTAATGCCGTTTCAACAATAAACAACATTTCTGTAATATTGCAGCCACATGTGCACCTATACATGCTTTAGTCAGTTTCTTTTACCAGAACTTTCAAACAACATTTTTCCTAAGCAGCTGGCTACTTCCCCACAAAAACATCATCGAAACGATGTTCTGCAGTAAGAGAGACCATGTAAATTAACCCTTTACCAAACGACAAAATTGTAGACCAGTCCAAAATGAAAGCTTCTGCAGACGAGAAAATTACTTGACTCAAAAATTGAAATTTGTTTTGGAAAGAGTAGAAAACATTGTGGGAATAGGAGAAAATGCTGGTTACCAGCATTTTCTCCTTTTCCCACAATGTTTTCAAAAGGCTTCTTTCCCAGGGTCGTGAAAACCTGGGATTGTTTGGGAAAGGGTTAAAGATTAGACTGCACATTTTGTACAGTCTGATCTTAATCGACACTGGCTGCAAAGGCAACTAGTTAAAAGTTTTGCTCGTCAGAGAAATCTCAATGTATTGGACAGTGTAGATCAAAGATCAGACTGCACATTCTGTGCATAAGCACAGCACAGCATAAAGCTTTGCTGAGCATCTTAGGTGTTAAACTTACCTAAGTTCAGTATGTTGACACTGTCAGAAGGATATGCTCTTAATGCAAGTTCACCCAATACAGACAGATTACAGTCACTTCCCAAAATCTGAAAAGACAGAAAACATCAATTTTAACATCTAAATTTACAAATTCTTCAGAAAACTTTCTATCAAAATATTAAGTATGAACTATGTCTTAACCCTTTACAACATGATAAAATTTCAGACCCGTCCAAATTGAAAGTATTTGCAGACGACAATTTCAATGTGGCTTAAATAATGCGTTTTTTCTTTGATAGGGTCAAAAACACAGAGGGAAAAGGAGAAAAACGCTGATTACCAGCATTTTCTCTTTTTCGCACAATGTTTTCAAAAGGCTTCTTCCTCAGGGTTGTTAAAAGTCAGGATTGTGTGTTAAAGGGTTAATACGAACTAAGGTCTAAACAAATTGAGAAATTGTTCAAGATAAGTGAAATTCTGAACTTTATTATCTACCATCCTGTTTTCTACCAATCTTCTAAATCAAAAGACATCTCAGTAAAATGAAAGATATATTTTAACTCTTTACCACACAATCCCAACTTTTAACAACCCCAAATAAAAACCCTTTTGAAAACATTGTGGAGCCCACAATCTTTTCTACCCTTCCTCAAACAAATTTCAATTTTTGATTCATTTTTATTTTGTCGTCTGCAAATGCCTTCATTTTGGACAAGTCTAGAATTTTGTCATTTGGTAGAGTTAAAAGTTCTACCCTTTTTCACCCCAGGAAAATGGATTTTTGAAAACATTGTGGAAAAAAGAGAAAATGCTGGTAGCCAGCATTTTCTCCTTTTTCCAAAATGTATTCTACCCTTCCAAAAACAATTTCACTTTCAGAGTCACAACTGCAAATTCTGCCAATTTGGACCAGTCTGAAATTCTGTCATTTGGTAACGAGTTAACTCTTTACAGAACAACAAAATTTTAGACTTGTCCAAATTGAAAGCATTTGCAGACGACAAAATAAATGGGACTCAAAAATTGCAATTTGATTTGGGAAGGGAAGAAAACATTGTGGGAAAGGGAGAAAATGCTGGTTACCAGCATTTTCTCCTTTTCCCACAATATTTTCAAAAGCTTTCTTTTGCATGGAAAAGGCTGCAAAGTAAACCTAAATTCCAAACTGGCTTGTATCAGTATACTAGTACATGATAAATCATCAGTATAGAAATCCTTAGAGTCCCATGGATAGTAAAATACTTACCGGCTTTTGCGCCTAGGTAACAATTCGAGTTCATAAATTTGATTAGCTGTGGAACCCAATATAAGGGAGTTGGTTTAAATGGGCAAATAGATCATGTAATTGGGTCAATTAAACAACATTTTTCCATTAGCTTCCACAAATATGGCCATAATCTAGTCTTGTTAAAATTCCTCTAGTACCATAATGTGCCCTAATTTGAATCTGATATCATGACAATACAAATGGCTCTCGCTTCTTACACAGAATTTGCAAGTCCTTTGGCCTTAAAGATACATCTATACTCCTTTTTAACCCTTTCCCAAACGACAAATTTTGGACTGGTCCAAATTGAAAGAGTTTGCAGACGACAATTTTAAATTTGATGAAAATGGCAGAAAGGTCTCAAAAAGGGTAGAAAACACTGTGGGAAAAGGAAAAATTGCTCGTTACGAGCAATTTCTCCTTTTCCCACAGTGTTTTCAAAAGACTTGTACTGCAGACACATGAAAATCAGGGCTTGTTTGGGAAAGGGTTAAGCCAGTTTTTCATCCATTTCATCTTTCAAATTCCACCAGAATACCAGTCTAGAGGCGGTTAGTAGTGCAAATTGAACACATTTCATCGAAGTAAAAATGAAGATCATCTGTTGCAGTTTTATCAGAAATCAAAACACACGTAAGGTCAGTATTTGGTAATGCACGAAATTTTAGACCCATGATAGTATCCACTTTTACAGAAGTAACAATTTTTGTAAGACAAAATCATGCATAGCATAGCCTTACCTCTGGCTTTACTTTTGCTACATCTAACAAGTTTCTGCAAAGAGTAACAATGCCCAGAGAATGCTGGTGACTTTTGACCAATAGACTAACAGCAATGGTGCCCAGACGTTTCCCATGGACTTCCTCCATGTCAGCCACATGACTCTGATACCAGCTTAACAACTGAACACTAAAGTGTGTGGTTTGTGCAACCTCCTCCTTTGATGTCACCTGAAAATATAATTTCCACCACAACACCATTTTTTTTTTTAATTGGATACATTATTACAGCACAAATATAATTTTTGAGCCCCCCCCCCCCCCAATCAAAAGAAGGAGTAAAAAAGGAAAAAAATATTAGCACAAAATCTCAGAAAGAATGGGAATGATTCTTGTCTTGTGACTTTAACCCTTTCTTCATCACACAATCCCCACTTTCAACAACCCTGAGGAAGGCAGCTTTTTTAAAACATTGTGGGAAAATGAGGAAATGCTGGTAACCAGCATCTTCTCCTCTTCATACACTGTTTTCTATTATTTTCAGTTTGATTTTGTTTTTAATTTAAAAAACACACACACAAAACTACATGTACTTGATTTGAGATATGTCACAGGATAAAGTAACTGACAGGGTGTTCTTGTATATTCCAGGACAGAAAGTTGATGCATGAGAAAACTCATTGTAACTTCAATACCAAATGGTAAAGCCTTTGACATTGGTACAAGATAAGGCATGCCTGAAGCCAATCCATTTTAATGAAGAACAGAATTAAATTTAGAAATCGAGGGCACAGTAGAATACTTTTGCTCATTTACCTCTAACTCTCTACCTTACGACAAAATTTTAGACTCATCCAAATTCATAGCAGATGATACATTAATTGTGTCTCAAACGACACAATATGTTTTCGGGAAAGGGTAACAAATACTGTGGGAAAGAGAAATTCTGGATACCAGCATTTTTTCCTGTTCTAACACTGTGATCAGAGTGTTCTTTTTCAGGGTTGTTAAATCTCAAATTGTGTGGTAAAGAGTTAAAGGGGCATTTTTACATGTTCTGCGCTGAATCAAAATTGCCTCTACAATTTTGATAGATACTTCATGTATTTTTCTTTGCAAGAATGAAGGTAATCCACTGTTACATTAAGCAACAAGAGGGACATGATGGCCCTTTATTGCTCCACTGCCTAAGAAATCAAATGTTAGATACAAGTAATTGGCATTGACAGTCATTAAACCGCAAGAAATCTATGTTGCAATAATCTTGCTAGTGATCTACTAGGTAAAACTACATGCCCAATTTGGTAGCCCTAAGCATTTATGGATAGGGACAAGAAAATTTCACAGCATTCACTAAATAAGCCCACATAAAACTTGTAACCCCTGAGAGCAGGCCAATTTTGACCCCAGGGCTATATAAATTTGAACCACGACCTCCCCTATCCAGTATATGTGGCTAATAAAGTTTACAAAAAAAAAAAATTTGAACAATCTCGGAAGAGGTCCAGGTCATAAAGCTACATGCATTTAACTTTAGTAGTCATATACCTTATGGTTAGGAAAAGGAAATGTTTGCCTTATAAGTGCATCCTAAACTCGTGTCCCTAAGCTTCATGTTGAAGAATATTTGTTAAGGTCTACTGCACAAAGCCAGATGCCATATTTGGTAGCCATAGCCCTTATCACTTTGGACAAGAAGATTTTCAAAGTTTTTGTGGCATTTTTCCAAGACAATGCCACTTTGAGTTCAATATGCTATTCTGAAAATCATGTATCATAGTTTGTGCAAAAGCGAAGGAAGTAAACCTAATTAAACTCAATTTTCCCCTGACAAATAAGTGTTTCCATTGCACTAAGATATAAAACTGAACATGGCATATTAGAATGAATTGGATTAAGCCACTGATTGCAGGAAAACTTCTTTTTTTTTTTAAATGAAAATAGCTTTGCCCACTGTAGCCTTCTGTTTGCGCAATGATACATACAATCTTTTTCTCCATTCTTGTATGTCCCAACACCAATTCATCACTGGGCTTATTCGCACGGGCTTCTTCGTCCCACATGATTGCATGCTACTCTATTGGATTCTGCATGACTATAAAGTTGGTAGTCTTTCAAGCGAATATTCAAGAGAATACTTGGAAATGTTTGTTTGTTTTTCAAATTATTAATTCCACACAATGACTCCCTTGACAAATGCTCCACTGGCAAATGCCACATCGGTGCTTTCAATGCTTTGATTCAATACTTTATCATTTTCTTGCCATGGCAACCATAATTTTTAAAATTCTTTGACAACATTCTGAAAAAGACCATGAGAGGATCATTTCTGTGATGACTGGTCAAAATTGAACCAAAGTTTCACAGAAGAAGACAAAAATAAATGTTTGCACACAATTGACACAGGACCATGACAAAAGCATCATGGCATCCGGCTAATGGAGAAAAAAAAAAAGTATTTAATTTTGAAATGTAAAAAAAAAATGCATGGGCATTTTGAAATGGGTAACTTAGTCTAAGTAACTTAACAGGACATTTACATATGACGTTAAATATATTTGAATGCAACCTATGGTAACTTACTAGGACGGGCAAAACAGTACATTTAAATTTAATGACACCCACAATTATGATAAATGGCACCAAGGTTTCAATGTAATCTTTCTTTCCCAGTAGAAGTCACAAACACTGTCAGATTATCTGTCCTTTCTTAATGAAAGAAAACATTAAACTTAACTGCTTTTTGTAACCAAGAAAAAGTTCATGACATTATAAATCATCCCTTCCAAAACAAGTGCCCCTTTCTCACAGACAGGTGCCTTATCAAAGTAACAATAGCAGCAAATAATAAACAAAGTGTGTGTTAAAATGCATTTAAATTTAAGTCATAATTATGTAAAAGTATGGGAGTCATTGTAAAGATGACAACCTCTTATTGTAGAGTTGGTCCAATTGTAAGTCGCATCATAGTTTCACACTGAAGGTATAAACACCTTCCAGAACAATCTAAGGATGACTCCTCTTTGAGGAAATCCTGGAAAGGGTAACATCAGTCACTGAGACAGAGTCTTATAAACTAGTCGAAGTTATTCCTGACTCTGAGACATCTGGCCATCCGATACAATCACTCGTCAGTTTCCTATGCATCTTGATGTACGATTGAATTGTCATATGGTGCGAGAAGTGTACAATGCCACTGAGCGAGCATACAGTGATAAAGTGTTCCCTGTTCCTGTAGCACCCAATGAATGGAGAGCCCCAGTCCAGTAGTTTTCAAAGACATCAGGCCCGTAAGAGATCATCAGGTTGAACTTGGTCCTCAATTGGAGGCACTGGTGGTGGTGCAGGGAAGATGGCTGTTGTGATTTTTGTTTGCAAAATGTAAACTTTCAAGTTAATTTTCAGATTGCAGCTGTTCTATGCTCAAAACATTGAGCATGTCCAGTCAGGCTGTAGTGCAGCACAATGCACCATAACATGCCAGATCTGTAAACCAGCACATGCCAGAATGTGCCTTGATAGAACGCAACAAACGGCTGAGCTTGCCGGAAGAACCCATCAATAATGCATCAAAATCTGGCAAAAACAGCTTCCTTGTCCCAACACAGGTCATCTCCGAGTCTTGTTACAGCCTATTGCCAGGAGTGCCATGGCAAATTTTTTGATAGTTTAGAAACCTGGCACAGTAACATTGGCAAAGGCAATCATGGTATGTCAAGTTTGCTTATTCCGTTCCTCTGCATTGCTTTACATCTATGTTGTTCAAAAGTAGCATAAAAGTCATAACTCAAAACCACACAGCCATTGTGTTCCTCGCTCTGATGATTTCTTGGCAGCAGAGAGAAGCATTTTAACTCATTTCTCTCTTATAGAAATATTTTGATAATCTGACAGGAATCATTATTCAATGTCAGTTTAAAAGCTGTATCCTTTCAGCTACTTTATATGAACTTTTTCCGTTAAAAGAAGGACCAAAAATGGCCAATGCCCTCACATGTTATCAAGCAAAATATTGAACAACAGACAGAGGAACAGCATTTTCTCCTTGTCTTCAAAAGCCTTTTTTTCCCAGGGTCATCAAAACACAGGATTACAGTTAAAACCTGTCTTGGCGCCCACCTCTATTAACCAAGCAACCTCTATTAACACTACCAAACGACAAAATTATAGACTGATCCAAATTGAAAGCATTCGACAAATTAGATGATGCACAAATTATGAAATTTTTCCTTGAAAGGTTAGAAAACATTGTTACCAGCATTTTCTCCTTTTCCTACAATGTTTTCAAAAGTCCCTTTCCTTGGGGTCGTTAAAAGTCGGGATAGTGTGGTAAAAGGTTAACTCTTTACCAAAAGAAAAAATTTTAGACTGTTCCAAATTGAAAGCATCTGCAGACAACAAACTAAATGTGATTCAAAAACTGAAATTTCTCTTAGGAAAGGTAGAAAAAATTGCGGGAAAAGGAGAACATGCTCGTTACTAGCTTTTTCTCCTTTTCCCACAAGGGTCATTAAAACTTTGGATTGTGTGGTAAAGGTTTAAGCAGGCATGTATTGCTTTCCCAGAGGAGGCAAAAATGTTGAAATGTACATGTACCTCGGTATAAAGCAAGCACCTGGCTTGGCAAGCACATTTTGCATGTCCTCTTGGTGCTAGCTTAACCCTTTACCAAACAACAAATTTTAGACTGGTCCAAATTGAAAGCATTTGCAGACAATTCAAATAAGGCTCAAATGATGAAATTTGTTTTTGATGGGGTAGAAAACAATGTGGAAATAGGAGAAAATGCTGGTTACCAGCACTTCCTTCTTTTATCACGTTTTGAAAAGCCTTCTTCCCTGAGGTCGTTAAAACTCTGGATTGTGTGGTAAAGGGTTAAAACAGGTTGTATTTTGATATAGGGTTAAGGTCAAAATATTGAACTTAACATATTGACTAAGCGAATTTTGAAAACATTGTACCTCAAGGAGGAATTGTGTGTAACTATTTCTTCTTTTCCAAAACATTTTCTGTTTTCTTATTTTCTAAAAATATTTTCATGTATCAATGCTCAACTGATGTAGAAAATCCATATTTCAGACAGATATTCTCGAAGGTCTCTGCCACAAATTGGCTTTATCACTTAACCAAACCACTAAACTCTAGATATGTCTGACTTGAAAGTATTTGCAGACAACAGGTTAAAAGTGTTCCAAATGATGGAAATTCGTTTTGAAAGGGTAGAAAACATAATTAGGAAGAGATGAAAATGATGGTAACCAGCATTTTCTCCTTTCGAACAATGTCTTCAAAGACCTTCTTCCCCTGTTTTGTTAAAAAATGAGATTGTTTGGGGAAGGGTTAATTAGGAAAAAAATTGCAATGAGGTAATGAGGTCAGGCAATTAAATCAAGTTATTCACTTTAAAAGCTTTTAAAAAAGTTACCTCCCCCTTTAACATCAAAGCAGCAACAGAACCTTCTTAATTGTTTCTTTCAAATTCAAGGCTAACCCTATAATTGCTAAATAAATGTAACAGACAATTTTCCCCAGCCCAAGAAATCCATACAATCAAAAATTTCAGAAATGCCTCCTCATAACATATAGGAAAATGTACACTCACAATCAGATTGCAAGTTCTGTGCTGTCTGATCTTGATCTACACTGTAAACAAGAAAAAGATAACCGTAACCTAGGCACTGGAAAGGTTAGGAATGAGATCCTAATGAATCCATGCAATAAAAAATTTCCAAAATGTCTCCTCTTCATAACATACTGAGAAATAAGCATTCAAGCTTAAACTGCATGTTCTGTGCTATCTGATCTTGATCTAGACTGTAAACAAGAAACAGAGCTGTATCCTAGGCATTGGAAAGGTTAAGAACAAGGATCTGAGAGGGAGAGAGATAAAAGATTAATGAGTTTATAATGAACAAATGGCAATACATGACAAAAAGTACTTTACCTCAGTGTGAAGAAATTTATCATTTTTGCTGGCTTAGAGTGTCTTAACCGGTCCTTTAAAGGTCCTTTCACGAATATAGTTGCCGGTTTGCGGCCAGTGTAGATCAAAGATCAGACTGCACAAGATGTGCAGTCTGATCTTGGATCTACACTGCCCACTTTGCTGAGACATTCTGGACAACAGCAACCTTGAAATTGCAATAATTTGATATTTATTTCTACACTCAATGTGTCTGTTTGGTTTATTGGGCACTTTAAGGGTTCAATCTTTACCAAACGAAAAAATTTTGGAATGGTTCAAATTGAAAGCATTTGCAGATGACGAATAAAATGTGGCTCACTCGGAGGATGGAGTTAGCCTCTGAAAGGGTAACAAACAGTGGGAAAACGAGAAAATGCCAGTAATTTCTGTTTTTCCCACAATGCTTTCATTAAGTTTTCCACTTCAGGGTTTTTAAAAGCCAAACTTGTATGGTAAAGAGTAAATCGCTTACCAAAGATTCCATGATTTTACGTAACAGCTTAAGAAAACATGGCGGGAAAAGAACAAAATTTTGGTACCAAGCATTTTCTCCTTTTCCCACAATGTCATATTTTAACCACACTTAAACTGTTGTCTGCAAATGCTTTCCATTATGGACATGTCTAAAACTTTTTTGTCTTGTGAAGATGTCGGATGGGAACGTGACATTTTTCAGAAGGTTAAAAAAAGAAAATGATTGCGATACATGCATCAAGGCCTGTTTAGTTAGATTATCTCAAAAAATGACAAACAAACACTAGAGCTAAGATGAGGCTTTACATCCAGTACTGTCTGAAATTGTTCTTTTGTTTGTTTGTATCAGAGTTTTACCCTTTACCACACAATCCTGTGTTTTAACGACCCTATGAAAGAAGCCTTTTGAAAACATTGTGGAAAAAGGAGAAAATGCTGGTAACCAGCATTTTATCCTTTTTCCACAATGTTTTCTACCCTATCCAAAGCAGAAATCATCATTTGAGCTACATTTAATTTGTTGTCTGCAAATCCTTTCAATTTCGACCAGTCTAAAATTTTATCATTTGTATCAGGGTTTAAAGCTGTTTTAACAGCTAAGTTCATATCATGGCGGCACCTACACATGTTTCTAGCTGGCTTTCTCACACCAGCACTGACACAAATTAGGCTGAAATTATACTACTTACTCCGTTAACCCTTTACTGCACAATGATGCCTTTTGACGCCCCTGGGAAAGAAGCCTTTTGAAAACATTGTGGGAAAAGGAGAAAATGCTGGTAACCAGCATTTTCTCCTTTTCCCACATTGTTTTCTACCTGATCAAAGAAAAACTGCACCATCTGAGCCACTTTGAAATTGTCGTCTGCAAATGCTTTCAATTTGGGCAAGGCTATAATTTTGTCGTCTGGTAAAGGGTTAACTCTTCACCAAACAACAAAATTTTAAACTTGTCCAAATTGAAAGCATTTGCAGACGTTGAAATAAATGTGAGTCAATGGTTTGAAAGACATCCATCTGAGAACAGAAAACATAGTGGAAAAAGGAGAAAATGCTGGTTACAAGCATTTTCTCATTTCCCACTATTTCTTCAAAGGCCTTCTTCCTCGGGGTCATTAAAAGTAGGATAGTGTGGTAAAGGATAAATATAGGGTTCCACCAAATTTGCTCATTTTGTAAAGCATTACAGTTAGCAAGAGCAGGTGTTTAAACAACAAAAAAAATCTTTATTTGCTCCAATTTCCACAATTGTTTGATCATCTGCCCATTACCCAATATTCCAGACCAAACTGATTACTGTCAATCACTAATAGAATGTCAAACAGAAACTAGAAGTGTTGCAGGTTGACAAATACCACCCATCAGTTATCAGTGAATCAGACAAATATACAGATGACCTTGACCTTTGACTAAATTTAACAGATATCATCAAAATATTAACCTAGGCTTGTCTATTGGACAGACTCACAGAAATACCATCATCATGATATTCCTAAGATTTCTTCATTGCGTATTATTTGTCTATGACCTTGACCTTCGATCAAGGCAGTATATGTAATACCAAATTACCTCCTCAAAAATTTGCACCAGGCAAAATTAGCCTTTAAGGTTCTATCCTGTAAAAGACCTGAGTATCATGGTTTGAATATCATTCAATTGAGTCATGCTCTGTGGAAAGGGGGCTTAATGCATCTGCAAAAAGTGCCAGGGTTGACCAGGGCTGAAACTTTTTGCTATTGGTCAACTTTCTGTTTGTCAAGGGACCAGTCTACCTCATGCAGGGTTCATTCTAGAAATGATTTTGATGGGGCCACATGGCCCCCTTGTCAGAAAAAAGAGGGGCCATCACAGAAAAGTATGGGCCACTTAAAAATAAATGTTAACTTACCTTGTATTTGCTAGACATGATGAAATATGCGAGATCACTTTCTATTCGTTGAAAGAAAACGATGGCAGCGATTTCGACACGCACCGATTACGCTGGTACCCGGTTACCAAATGTATCCAAAGTAAGCGCCCCCCCTGCGAAGATCGAAAGCAGGCTGCCAGCTCAGCGGTGTACAACAGCACTCTCGATTAGTTAACTAGTGCTTATCGATCGAGAAGCGCGAGATTTGAAAGCATGGGCGTATAATTGGCAGGAAAAACGTGCGCCGGATCGGCCCGTCTTTTAGATTTTGTGTGCGCCAAAATTGAAAAATATGCGCATTTGGCGCAAGGGCGCAGCCTAGAATGAACCCTGCTCATGGTTCAGTTGGCTGTTAAACAAAATGAACTTTATGGATGATCATGTGACGCCTTGGTATCATGCATCACAGAGATGCATTAAGCCCCCTTTAGCCAGAGCATGGCTTAATTTTTTTGTTTTCACATGCTTCTGACTGAAATAAACTTATGTCATCAGGTGAAAAGTTGGGGAAATGCTGTTTAATATGCCAATATGGTAGTAGATGAAATGAAATAAACAGATAATTAAGTCACCCTCATAAAAGTTCTAATCAAATTTGCAGAATGCAATTTACTATCTAAACTTATTATCCTCTGCAGAAAATGATTTTCCCCTTGCAGCCAACCTTAGCTTTGAAGACTTCGAGGATTAAAATGCTCTTTGGGCAACCCTTAGCAAAAAAAGTTCTTGAAAACAAAAGGGCCATTTGCCCTAAACTGCTCACCTGAGTACAGTAATCTGGGATTTATAAAGTTGAATAGATAACATAAGTGATGATGTCAACATATGCAAAAAAATACTCAGCGTGCAAATTAGGAATTAAGTTTCTTCGCAATAAAACACTTGTGTGTAGTACAGTAAGTTGACATGAGTGCAGCCCAAACTTTCATGAGAATTTGACTGAAAATATGCCTTCTAGAGTTTGCACAAGGTTTTCCTAAGATTTGTCCTATTTTTTAACTGTACTTGACCAATTTTTTGACTGCTTTGAAATACAGGACTATGTTATATACCTATAAATAATCCGAGTAAAACACGGATGTCATATTACTTTACAATACAACTCGATGGAAAATTTTTCCCTATCAGCCTAGTACCGTGATTTCGGCATCGCGAATAATAATCACAAGGTTGACTCGAATCCTGCATTGAAACAGAAAAAAAATGTACTGTTCTTGACAATGACAGTGAATAACATTACCACTGACTACCTTTTCATTGTTTAAGAAATAGTTTTAAGCCACAGTTGTTGTATATTTTCTTGTAGTGGCTTGAACAGCAACCACCAATTCTAAATGTATCCTGATCTATGCAGCCTTATCGTTATTTATGTTTATTCATCCGCCATTCATAAATATTGTACAATTAGGTATATATCTGTAATAAAATGTAGTTCTCAGATTTTTTGGTTATTTGTATTGACTTTATGAAGTTTCTTTACACTTATAGTGGGAGGTATATAATAAAAGGAGAATTACAACAGTCTGCATTTCTGCATGGTTGGATGATGTCTCGACCTTTGGTCTCATCCGATACGCATCTCTTTACACATGCAACTTAACATGATTCGACCACACAAAAATGCAGACTGTTATAATATTCCATATGTATCACCAAGATAAAAATATTGACAAACTTGCATGAGTAGTGGACTGAAAATGTGCCCTCCAGGGTGCACACAAGGTTTGTCCCGGTACATTATTTAAGTCAACGTGACCCATTTTCACACTCATCTTGGATGTCGTCGAGATACATGTGCATCATTTTACTTTAAACTGGCTACTATTGGGCCTAATAAACAACCCTGGGATGCCACAAAATGAGAACAAGAGGACCATGATGGTCCTAAATCGCTCACCTGAAATGCAACTCAGCTGTCATTGTTATGGCCACTTGCCTTTTGTTTTTTGCTCTGCATATAAGCCATCGTTCACAGATATGGCTTTCATATTCAGTCTTAATATTGTGATTATACCTTTTTTATGAGTAGGTCCAAAAATAAAATAGATATGCAATGACCTTTTGATAGACAGGCAAATGGAAAGTTGACAACAATTAGACAATAATTGCAGAAAGCAGTTAAAAGACTCAGTGTTTCCCAATAGTGGCACATACCTGGTACGGGTTGACATCTGCGACAGCCCAAAATAGGGTTCCACTTTTAATGATACTCAGGGGACCGAAGAAATCATATTGTTTTATCTGAATATCGTTTTAACTGATGTATGTTCTTATAAAAACAGACCCTGTTGGGACCAAGGGATTAACGTCATTATAAGCAATATATCGTATTAAGCAATATAGTAATAAGCAAAGTTTACTGTAATTGTTGCAGAGATGCTCAAGAAATTAATTAATATTTTAGCAGATCAGTATTGAGTTGACTCTTTTCAAGATATAATGGTGATCAATCTCTTTCCCACAACCACTTGCAAGAAGACTCAACACCATAATGCTACATGCCAAATATGAAAGCTCTAGCCCTTACGGTTTGGGACAAGAAGATTTTTAAAGATTTCCCTCTTTATCTCTATGTGAAATCCGAGACCAACAAAATATGGCTAATTTTCACACCAGGGCCATAATTTTAAGTGTTTTGGTAGAAGGCCACTAGATGATGCTACATGCCATATATGAAAGCTCTAGCCCTTACGGTTTGGGACAAGACGATTTTTAAAGATTTCCTTCTTTATCTCTATGTAAAATCCGAGAACCCACAACATAGGGCCAATTTCCATACTAGGGCCATAATTTGAAGTATTTTGGAAGAGGGTCACTAGATGATGCTGCATGCCATATATGAAAGCTCTAGCCCTTACGGTTTGGGACAAGAAGATTTTTAAAGATTTCCTTCTTTATCTCTATGTGAAATCCGAGAACCCACAAAATAGGGCCAATTTCTACACTAGGGCCATAATTTGACGTGTTTTGGAAGAGGGCCACTAGATGATGCTACATGCCATATATGAAAGCTCTAGCCCTTACGGTTTGGGACAAGAAGATTTTTAAAGATTTCCTTCTTTATCTCTATGTGAAATCCGAAAACCCACAACATAGGGCCAATTTCCATACTAGGGCCATTATTTGAAGTATTTTGGTAGAGGGCCACTAGATAATACTACATGCCATATATGAGAGCTCTAGCCCTTACAGTTTGGGACAAGAAGATTTTTAAAGATTTCCTTCTTTATCTCTATGTGAAATCCGAGAACCCACATTATAGGGCCATTTTCGACACTAGGGCCATAATTTGACGTATTTTGGTAGAGGGCCACTAGATGATGCTACATGCCAAATATGAAAGCTCTAGCCCTTACGGTTTGGGACAAGACGATATTTAAAGATTTCCTTCTTTATCTCTATGTAAAATCCGAGACCCCACAACATAGGGCCAATTTTTAACACCAGGGCCATAATTTGAAGTATTTTGGTAGAGGGTCACTAGATGATGCTGCATGCCATATATGAAAGCTCTAGCCCTTACGGTTTGGGACAAGAAGATTTTTAAAGATTTCCTTAGCCAGGAAACACATGTGCGTCACCAACCGCCTTGATATGACCTTAGCTGTTAAAGTGGCGTTAAACCCCAATACAACCAACCAACCAACCAATACAAAGATTTCCTTCTTTATCTCTATGTGAAATCCGAGAACCCACAACATAGGGCCAATTTCTACACTAGGGCCATAATTTGAAGTGTTTTGGAAGAGGGCCACTAGATGATTGCCAAATATGCTCTAGCCCTGTAACAGTTTGGCACAAGAAGATTTTTAAAGTTTTTTCTTTTGGTTGCCAACCAGAGTTCTTCATGGAATTCAATTCTTTGAAGTATTTTGAAAGAGCATGACCTAAGGATCATTTCTGTGAAGTTTGATTGAAATCTGATTGTTAGTTTAGGAGGAGAAGATTTTTTTGTAATTGTGAACGAACGGACGGATGGACGGACGACAGACATTGACCGATCACAATAGCTCACCTTGAGCACTTTGTGCTCAGGTGTGCTAAAAATACTGGTAACCAGCAAATTTTCAGTCACATCTATTTTGTCATCTGCATATTATGCTTTCAAATTGGATTAATCTAAAGTTTTGCCATTTTGTAAAGAATTAAATCCAAAATCAGTGCTACACGGGCTTAGTCTTTACGAAATGACCATATTTTAGACTTGGCCAATTTGAAAGCATTTGCAGACGACAAATTTCATGTCGCTAAAATGATGGTTATTATCTTTTGATGAATAAAAAATATTCTGAGAAAAGCAGAAAATGCTGTTAACCAGCATTTTCTCCTTTTCCCACAATGTTTTCAGAAACCATATTCCTCAGGGTGTGGTAAAGGGTTAACAAGGTTTGCTCCAGCCAAAATTCTGTGAATTAATTGCAAGATATTTAAATCACTGAATATTTGAATTTGAATTGCTGAGATTTCATTACACTGACTCTGGCATGCAATTATACAATCACCCAATATGCCTGCATGTGAGATACGTGACCTCTTTCCCCAAAATACCATGTTTTGTAGATCCTGAGAAAGACTACTTTCAAACAACATTGTACGAAAAGCTGGTTACAAGCATCTTCTCCCTTTCCTACAATGTTGTTTTTCCTTTTCAAAATGTTCTGCTTGGCTCAATAGGGAAGGTGTAGGATTTGAAAGCTGGAGGGCACTGGTTTGACCCTCACTCAAACCTCTGGGCTTTTGGTGAAGGTGTCCTAGGAAAAACATTTCAGAGCCCCAGCCTAATACTGGTCAAACACAGGACAAACATTACACAATTGAGCTGCGGCCATGGTATGAATGAAAAAGTGATGAAATCGGTCGGTCCGCCATTCCATCAGTCAGTCAACCAAACAACCCTTTTCGTGACAAATCCAATCACTTGAGTCAATTGTTGTCAGGAAAACACTTTCAATACAGAAAAGACTAGAATTTTGTTGCCTGGTAAAGAGAAAGAGATAAAGAGATAAGCAGCTTATATGATACATGCATAGATTTCATCTCAAATTTGGAGAACACAATTGAAATTGTTGAAATTGGTGTAAAACATCTATCAATCAATTAATCAGTCACTCAATCAATCAACCCTTTTCAAGGCAGATCCAATCATTTGAGCCACACTTGTACTCTGGAAAATACTTTCAATACAGAAAAGTCTACAATTTTGTTGATTGGTAAAGATACAGAGATAACAGCTTATATGGTAACAGCTTATATGGTAACTCCGTAAGTTCCATATCAAACTTGGAGAACATAATCCACACTGTTGAAATTTTTTGAAAACACCAATCAATCAATCAGTCTGTGAATCAATCAATCAGTCCTTAAATATAAGACAGATCCAATCATCTGAGTCAACTGTTGTCAGAAAAATACTATAAATACACTGAAAAGTCTAAAATTTTGTTGGTAAGAAGATAAAGAGATAACCAGCTTATATGATTACTCCATGAATTTCATCTCAAATTTGGAGAACACAATTTATAATGGTAAAATCAACATACCACCTTATGCCCCTATCACACTACGACACCGAATCCCACGAATGGACAATTGTTTGGATTCGTAGCTGAAACGTAATCGATTCATGAAGTTCTTAACTGAGTCTTATAGTTCGTAGTAAGTTCTTGCAGTTCGTGGGTCAGTCGGGAATTCGTGGCAAAAATTTTGAACTGTTCAAAATTTTGGTCACGAACTCCCGATAACAAAAATTTGTAGTTAATTCGTAACAAAGTCGTAGTGCATTCCTAGACATCATAACTGAATCTTAGTCGATTCGGATGCATTCGTAGGTATTTGTAACTAATTCGGGAATTCCGGAGCTTGTGACCCAACTACGAATTGACCACGAATCCGTCACGAATGTTGCGAATACATGCTGAAGCAGGTACGAAATAAATAAGAACTACCTACGAACTCACGACAGTATATTAGGTTGGTTGGTTATATTGGGGTTTAACGCCACTTTAACAGCTAAGGTCATATCATGGCGGTCGGTGACGCACATGTGTTTCCTGGCTTTCTCACACCAGTACTAACACAACTTTCTTTCCAAAGCCACCGACTACTTTTCTCACATGCTGAGGTGAGAGGCGAAAATACGCCGGAAAGAAAGTTCGCCTCAACCGGGTATCGAACTCACAACCACCAGGTCATGAGTCCGACACGCTCACCACTGAGCCACCCAGGCAGGCACGACAGTATACGAACCAGCCACGACTTCCAAGAATGGTATACGATTCAGCTAGGATTGCTAACAAAGGGATGGTTTAAAGCAATGTTGCATTTCATTTTATGTCATTAGCGTCTGACGATTGCGCGGGAAAACACCACGAATTCAAGGACTCATTGATGCAAGATGGCTAATAATTCGTGCATAGTTCACCAAAGCATTTTCATCTTCCACCCTCAGCTCCTGCATTAATTTGCTGTAGTGTCCAAATTCTAGTCTTCTAGTTGGTGTCAACCATGGACGAATCCACCAACCACGGTCTCTTCTCCTCCTTCTTTGGAGTATTCGCCTTCCAACTATCAGCAGCTGATGGTGATACTCCATTTGCAAAGCCAAAATTACGACTCTACTTCGATGAACATTCATGTTGAAAGTTACTGACAAGCAGGGGTACATGGCTTTTTATAACTATCTTGACAGAAAATATCAAGAATTGTCAAGAACAATCACGAATTTTCTTTTATTCGTGCATGATTCGTATATGCTGTTGGCATATTCGTAATTGATTCCCAAACTTTCATGCCGTATTCCCCCAATACATTCGTGTAATCGTAATGAAATCGTAATGAAATCTTGCAAGTATTCGTGCAATTCCAGCCGATTCTGCCGAACATTCGTAATGCTTCGTATCTGTGTCGTTACAGATTCGTAAGTCATCACGTGAAGGCAAGAAAATTCACGAAACTCCACGAATCCTAAATTTTATCAATTCGTGACAATTCGTGGGAATCGGTGTCGTAGTCTGATAGGGGCATTACAGAAGATTTATCATCGGAATTACTAAAACCAAAAAATCTATTCAGATTTGTAACTCACATCCATTTTTCATCTACTTCATTTTTTTTTTTTCATCTGTGCTGTGCAGACAGTTTAACCCTTTCCCAAATGATGAATTTTAGACTGGTCCAAATTGAAAGAATTTGCAGACGACAATTTTAAATTTGATGAAAATGACAAAGTTCTCCAAAAGGGTAGAAAACACTGTGGGAAAAGGAGAAATTGCTCGTTACAAGCAATTTCTCCTTTTCCCACAGTGTTTTCAAAAGACTTGTACTGCAGACACGTGAAAACCAGGGCTTGTTTGGGAAAGGGTTAAGCCACTTAACACTTTACCACACAATACCAACTTTTAACAACTCTGACATAGAAGGCATTTGAAAACATTGCGAGAAAAGGAGAAAATGCTGGTAACCAGTATTTTCTCCACAATGTTTTCTACCCTTTCAAAAATAGAGATCATTATTTTGGACTACAGTTTATTAATTTTGTCATCTGCAAATGCTTTGAATTTGGACAGGTCTAGAATTTGTCATTTGGCAAACAGTGGAAGGTCACTGAGCTTGTGTGCTCAGTCAGGAACGTACAGGGCTTGAAACTGAGTAAGTGGTTCGATTCCCAGCTTTATCCAGGCATGAAATCTTTACCAAACAACAAAATTGTGGACTCAACCAAATTGAAAGCAATGCTGACAACAAATTGTATGCATCTCAAATGATGATTAAAATCTGGCTTTGATAGGGAAGAAAACATTGAGGGAAAAGGAGAAAATGCTTGCTACCAACATTTTCTCCTTTTCCCTCAATGTTTTCAAAAGTCCTTTTCGTTAGGGTGGTAAAAACTCTGGATTGTGTGGTAAAGAGTTAATGCTAGTCATTACAACAGGATTCATTCCTCTCTCACTGCTGAATATTCTTCAGTACTTATGAACAGACATCCAAAAAATTGCCTCTTGCACGTCTTAACCCTTAGAGCGCCGAATAAACCTACGGGGCATTCTCGTCTAAGAAATACAACCCAAATGACTGCAATTTCATGGTTGCTTTTTTCTACAGTGGTTCAGGAAAGCGGACAGTGTAGATCAAAGATCAGGCTGCACGTTCTGTGCAGCCTCACCTTGATCTACACTAGCCACAAAAGCAACTATAGTTGTGAAAGGCGCTTTAAGGGTTAAGTTTCTTGTTATTAAATAGCTGCAGAGAGTTTCAGTATAACAGCAGGAAAATAAACTGAGGGATGTGGGACACATCATTTATACCTGTAGACATAATTTAACTTGCAGCTTTCAAATCTATCTTAGTCGTATCATTGTGACAGCTTACTTTTCATATGTATCTTAGGTTTTACCTGCTCTAGGCCAGGGCTCTAAAGTGTCTTGCCCAAGGACATCCCTGTGAAGAACCAAACCCTTTGAGCGAGGGGTCAAACCAACGGTCTCCAGGTTGCTAGTCCAACTTCCTAGTGTATAAATGTTGTTGTTACAGTATACAAAAATCAAAGTGCTGTAAGCACTGTAATCGGTCGACACTGAATAATTACAGTGGTTTGAAATCACAAATCAGATGGTAGACGTTTGAACTATGTATTGGACAAAATATCCTACACCATTACAAATGAGCTACGTAGGATCCCACTTTTTTAAACTGTCTTTTACAAATTAGTAGTTTAACGACTGGTTACAAAATAAGTTATGTTTGCCTGCCGACAGCAATAGAACGTAAAAGATATGTGACAATTCTGATCAGCGATACCCATTATCAAGTTTAAGATATCACTCATCATGAACATCAGTACCTACCAACCCTTTAAAGGAGTGAAAAAATACATATATTCTTTTCTGTAACTTTGGCAACTTTGGTAAATGTATTGTAACATATAAAAGCCGTATAACACATGTCTGCATTATAACTTTGGAATTGTTTACTTTTGGCTGCTTGTGGCCTTTCATTTTTCCATTTTGAACAAGACATCGTATTCATCTTGACAAACTGTCCTACTTATTTTTTAGCGGGCCAAATCGCCCAGTCCAAATGTCTGCTGGCAAATTTCTCGTACATTATACTTTCAAAGAATGTAGATACCCAATAGCTCCCTAACCGTCAACTCTTTACCAAATGATAAAATTTTAGACTTGTCCAAATCAAAAGCATTTGTACATGACGATTAAATGTAGACTAAATGATGATCTGCACCGTTGAAAGGGTAAAAAACATGGGAAAAGGAGAAAATGGTAACCTGCATTTTCCCCTTTTCTCACAATATTTTCAACTTCTTTCTCATGGGCATTAACAAAGGATAGTTTGGTTAAGAGTTAAAACACTCAGTTAATCGACTAGCCTTTTACAGTCAGAAAAACAATATCAAACATTAGGCTTCAATTTCATGGTCGTTTTTTTTCCCCCATATACATCCCAAATAAACAGACAATTAGATCTAAGATATGAACATCTCTGATATTAAACTGCATTGCGTTCAAAGGACAGTCTGATCTTTATCTTTTATTGTCTTCAAAAGCGACTTTACTTGTCCATAGCCAACACAGGTAATTGTATTTGAGTCATTCTAATCAGTAAGAGCATAACTGCGGTAACCTTGTTCTCTTTATATGAAATGTGGAAAGGATGACGATCGACCAATATGGAATAGCTGATGAGACAAACATGTTGCTTACATCTGCACGCTTAGAGCGCTAAATTGTTAAAATAGACATGTTAAGCTTAGAAAAGCAGCCTAAATCTTGCAGGACCATTGCTGTCTTGAGTCGAATAACTCGGAAAACTGGCATGACAGACCCAAGATCTGACTGCATGTTCTGAGCAGTCTGGTCTGAATCTGCACTCTCTGCAAAGACTTTTTCCCTGGTCCGTTGATTCAGATATGGAGAATATAACAGTAAGTGAGCTTATTTGTGTGACCGTTTCAGGGTTTTTTTTATCCTCGATGAAAATGTTCTATTTGACAAAATTTTGAAAATCTTTTAAATAGGTGAAAAACGCTGTGGAAAAAAGAGAACATGCTGAATACATACAGTTTTTCCAACTATATTTTCAAAGCCACACAGGATTGTTTGGTCAAGGGTTTACAAACTGATTCCAGTCTGTAGAAACTCACCAAGAAGAAACATGTAAGTGAGTGTGAAATGGTAGTGCCATGGCTGGAAGGAGAGGAAAAGGGACTGTGAAAACAATTCAATCCTTATCCTGCTAAAACATTGAAATGAAATTTCAAACCGGTTGTAAAACCCGAATAATTCTATGTCAAACTTGTTCTTTTTTGGAAAAAGAAGTATCTCCTTATCAGACAGTATACATCCAAGATCAGACTGCACGTTCTGTGCAGTCTGATCTTGATCTATACTATCCGCAAAATAGTCACACTTAGCAGCCTAGGGGTTAATACATCATACGCTGAAAGATGCGTAATCAGTCAGTATTGCAAATGGACAGTCTGGGCACTAAGGTTGCAAGCGATGAATCGCCAGTCCATTCTGAAAATGTTTACGTAATGGCCTCTCCGCGAGGGCCATAACCTTTACACAACTCTATACCCTTTGTCCCCACAGCTTCACACACTTCGCCTCGCTAACATTAAACGACCAATGGCCGGTTACTATTTTAAACTTACAGGTCTTACGAGTTGCATTTACATCAGTTTTCTCTTAGGCAGAGCAATCTAAATTTTCAAATTCTTGTAAAGCAATGTTTCCTGTTGCGATTTTATTCCTGTCAAGACCAAAATGACCTATTATCTTTTCAACACCTGCTACATATACGGAGAGCACTCGTCACAACTCAGCTGATCCCGTAACTACGTATAACTATCAACGGATCACTCGAAATTTGCCAAATGACATGGACAGCAGATGACTACAAGATGTGTTCACATCACTCAACACACTTGATTCGCACTCGTTTCATTCATAAAGTTGCTGCTAATTACTGACCATATTTCTTATAAACGTGTTGAAAGTAAACTGCTCCAGTTTTTGCTGGCCAGAGATTTTGATAATACTGTATTTACGACATACTTCAACACTAAACAAATTGTAACCGCCGTTTATTACATAACTGAAAAGTTATTACGGGATTACTTGACATTACTTAATGCCTGTTTACCGCTAATTACTATTCCTGCGCTTATCTGGGTCAAAAGTGCGGTTATCTGGGTCAAAAGTAGTTTTTGTAATAAGGTCATCACAGCAGGTATAAGCGTTAAAACGCTGTAAGTAAAAGCTGTTCCGAGTTGCAGTTACACCAGTTTGCCCTGAGTAGACGGGTTTCCGAAGTTTTCCATCTTTCTAATCGGTCTACCGCCCGATTAATAAGAGAAGGCATTAACCCTTTACCAAACGGCAAATTTTGGACTGGTCCAAATTGAAAGAGTTTGCAGATGACAATTTTAAATTTGATGAAAATAGCAGAAAGGTCTCAAAATGGGTAGAAAACACTGTGGGAAAAGGAGAAATTGCTCGTTACGAGCAATTTCTCCTTTTCCCACAGTGTTTTCAAAAGACTTGTACTGCAGACATGTGAAAACCAGGGCTTGTTTGGGAAAGGGTTAAATTTGATTAAGACAGCGATTTGTTTATGAAAGGATAGAAACATGGTGGGAAAAGGAGTCTTTACTGGTTTCAAGCATTTTCTCCTTCTCCACAACACTTTCAAAAGCCTGTCTACATACCAGGGTTGTTAAAACTAGGAATTGTGTGGTAAAGTGTTACAGTTAATCCTTGAAGCACCCTTCACTACTATAGTTGCCTTAGCCGCCAGTGTAATGAATGAATGAATGTTGTTTTATGGCGCACTGACAGCTTTGGTCATTTAGCGCGCATATCTGTGTTAAAAGATAATAAAAGTGGAATTGTTTCAACTGAAAAAGTTTGAATACATTAATAATGATAATGAATGAATGAATGAATGTTGTTTTATGGCGCATCAACAGCTTTGGTCATTTAGCGCGCATATCTGTGTTAAAAGATAATAAAAGTGGAATTGTTTAAACTGAAAAAGTTTGAATACATTAATAATGATAAAAGAGTTGAATTAAGCAGTATTATGTGTGACTTTAAATGATGAAAGGTTATGTGTAACATTTAATTTGCATAAAATATAATATTTATATAATACTGAGTGGCTGGGCATTCCCTGCCTACTCAAAGTTTTAAATGAAAAGGTTAAGACTGTGAATAGTAACTTAAAGGAAATGAGAGCTTAACATTGAGAAAAGTGTGTAACGAATGTAAAAAGATGGGTAAGAAACTAAAGAGCAAATATCACAGTTTATTGTAAATGCCAATCTCCTTTATGAAAGCGATAATAGATTCAACGTCAACAGAATCAAAAAGATTTTTTAAACTATCGACGCTGAAATACTTTGAACGAGTTGGCTGATTTAAAGTCAATGCAATCTAGTAGGATATGTTTTACAGAAAAGGATGCACTGCATGGAATACATTCAGGGGCATCCTCTCTGGTCAAGAGCCAGGAATGTGTAATACGTGAATGGCCAATTCGAAGTCGTGCAATTATCACTTCTTCTCGACAAACAGACCTGTAAATGGGGTACCATTCACCAAGGTAACGTTTAACTGAATGCAGTTTATTGAAAACATCAGCATCCCACTGGGATTGCCAAGAAGATTGGATATGTGTTAAAATAGAGGATTTAAAATCAGTGTGTGGAACTTTAAAATCTGAAATGGGAAGGTTAAGTGCAGATTTGGCAGACCTATCGGCATTTTCATTGCCTTTGATGCCTACATGACTTGGAAGCCAGCAGAACACCAATCTATTCATGGACGAAATTTGCGAGATCCTTTCAAGTAAACTACAGATTAAAGGATTCTCAAGTCGTTGATTTGAAAGGGCCTGTAATGTTGACAACGAATCCGAAAAGATAATGAAATGGTTGGAATTAGAATGTTCAGCTAGATTAAGGGCAAGATCAATTGCTTTAATTTCAGCAGAGAAGATAGAGGAGTTGTTTGGAAGGCGGCACTTTAAGCTCCTTTCTCCATAAACAGCGGCAGCTGCTACAGAATTTCCCTCTTTAGATCCATCTGTATAGATTGGTTTGAAGGAAAAATAATGTTCCTTTATCTCATTGTATCTAGCATGAAACACAGTTCTATCCGTGACAGACTTTTTGTCTGATGTAAGATCAAATCTGAATTCTGCACTGTTTAGAGTCCATGGAGGGATTTCAGAGATTTTATAGTCGGCAATAGACTCAGTGTCTATGCCAAGGTTATCTATAATGGGCTCCATGCGGATACCAAATGGAGGAATAACATTTGGTTTCCTTTCAAAAAGACGTTTATATTGAGGTTTAAAAACAACTTTATGAGTTGGGTTAAAACGATTTGACTTCAGTTTTAAAAGATACTGAAGTGAGAGTTTTTCCCTCCTGTAAGAAAGAGAAGGTTCGTTAGCCTCAACATAGAGACTATTGACAGGAGAGGTTCTAAAAGCTCCAAGTACCAGACGCAGACCTTCATGGTGTATGGAATCCAGAATCTTGAGGTAAGATTTACGAGCAGATCCATATACAATAGATCCATAGTCTAATTTGGAGTGAACTAAAGACCGATAAAGCCACAAGAGGACTTTACGGTCTGCTCCCCATTCAGAATGGGCCACTACCTTTAGAAGATTAAGAGCCTTCTTGCATGTCTTTTTAAGTGCAGTGATGTGAGGAAGGAAGGAAAGCTTTCTGTCAAAGATGACTCCGAGAAATTTAAACTCAGAAACGACTTCAATTTTAGTTTTGTCCAAATACAGTTCAGGGTCTGGATGAACACCACATAGATTACATAGGTGCATGCACTTAGTTTTGGACTTTGAAAATTTGAAGCCATTTTCATCGGACCACGTTTGGAGTTTGTTGAGACACTGTTGAAGTTGTCTCTCAATAATATTCATATTTCGAGATCTGAAGCATATAACAAAGTCATCTACATAAAGAGAACAGTCTACACCAGGACAGATAGCTTTAACTATATTGTTTATTTTTACACTGAAAAGTGTAACAGAGAGAATACATCCTTGGGGTACACCCATCTCCTGTTCACGGGTTCCCGAGAGAGTATTACCAACTCAGACGCGGAAAAGCTGTTCATCCAAGAAGGCTGAAATAAAAAGAGGAAGACGGCCTCGAAGACCAAAGTCATGTAAGTCTTTAAGAATTCCGTATTTCCAAGTCATATCGTAAGCGCTTTCAAGGTCGAAAAAGACAGATACTATGTGCTGTCTATTAATAAAGGCTTCTCTGACAAAGGTTTCAAAGCGGACAAGATGATCGATGGTACCACGCTGGTGACGAAATCCACTCTGTACATCAACGGTTGTTTTTCTCTAAAAACCAGACAAGCCTGTCATTGACCATACGTTCTAGGGTCTTGCAGAGACAACTAGTAAGAGCTTTTGGACGATAGTTGGCTGGGTCACAAGTGTAGATCAAGATTATAAGACTACACGATGCTGAAACACTAGAGAAAAAGCAACGTTCCACAAAGTTGCAGTTTTCAGGGTCTTATTCTAGACTGAAAATGTCTGTTGGATTTATCCCTTGTTTTTACTCTTTACCAGACGACAAAATTTTAGCCTTGTCCAAATTGAAAGCATTTGCAGACGACAGTTTCAATGTGGCTCAAAAGGTGCAATTTTTCTTTGATAGAGCAGAAAACATTGTGGGAAAAGAAGAAAATGCTGGTTACCAGCATTTTCTCTTTTTCTTTGTGTTTTTTTTAAAAGGCTTCTTTCCCAGGGTCGTTAAAAGGCGTCATTGTGCGGTAAAGGGTTAACTCTTTACCACGCGACAAAAATGTAAACTTGTCCAAAACGAAAGCATAAATGTGACCTAAATGATGATATTTGTCTTTCAAAGGGCAGAAAACATTGTGGGAAAAGGAGAAAATGCTGGTTACCAGCATTTTCTTCTTTTCCCACCATGCTTTCAAAAGCTTTCTTCCCCAAGGTCATTAGAATTCTGGAGTGTGTGGTAAAGGGTTAAGGATGAAAAGCTCTAACTGCCTATCCATATTTCACACAAACCTGATTGTAATCCCAGAACTATCATGCCATATCAGACTAATAATTACTCAAACCTAATAGGATTACATCACGCTATTAAGTTAATGATCTAAACATGTAACATTTCATGTGGGATGTTCATTACTTGTCTCCATCATTGCTTGTTGAGCTGCTCGGACAAATTTTGGACTGTTCAGACACATCTTAACCTTTTTTACCACGCGAGAAAAATGTTGCACGTGTTCAGTTTGAAGGCAAATGCAGATGACATATTAACTGTGGTGTCACAGAGTGGTTTAATAGGGAAATAGCACTTAATTCAAACCTGCCTTGCTGTTGAGCTAGCTTTTACAGAAATGCGGTTTGGTGTACTTCTCTCCATCATAGTTAACTCTTTACCACACAATCACAGCTTTTAAAGACCCTGAAGAAAAAGCCTTTGAAAACATTGTGGGAAAATGAGAAAATACTGGTAACCAGCATTTTCTCCTTTTCCCACAATGTTTTCTAACCTTCCCAAAACAAATTTCAGTTTTTGAGTCACGTTTATTTTGTTGTCTGTAAATGCTTTCAATTTGGACAGGCCTAAAATTTTGTCATGTGGTAAGGGGTTAAGCAACATGCGTTATGCCTGGTGCCTGAATGAGTGATCAGGCCATTGCATGTTAAGTTTGTGGGTAAAGGTGGTGACCTGGCCATAGCACATTACAGTGGATTAAAGGCCTACTAGCAGCCAAAAGTAAACAACTCAGGAGACAAATTGCAGGCAATTCTACTTTCATACCATTTCAAAAGATGGATATTACTGTGATAAAGGTAACAAGAGGACCATGATGGTCCTATATCGCTCACCTGAGTACTAAGCAGTATAGGTTAACAATGAAGATAAATACCAAATACTGAAGTTCAAGGCCAAATGATTATGAAAGAGAGACAACTCACAACTTTAACAGAGGTCTAGGCCTTTGGTTACCCAGAAAATTTTCTTATAATTGCACGAAAGATACGTAAGTACAAACGTCTAAGCCCCGCGGCTGGACCTGTAATGATCCCAGGGGCATCTTGTGTGCAAAATTTCTTGAGGTCCACAAGGTGATGCTTCATGCAAAGTATCATAGCTCTACGCATTTTGTGTTTAAACATAAAGATTTTTCAGTTTGCATTATATATACATGTAGATGCTACAGAGTAAACCAAGTCAAATACAGCAACTCTAATTGAAGGGCAAATAACTCATGTTGTTTGGGTCTAATAAGACCCATAATCAAAATCCATCCAAGATCTTATGGTCATATAAAGCTTTACCAAGTTTGGTACTGATTGGTATATATTTGTAGATGCTAGAGTGTAAACAAAGTCAAATATGGAAATTTTGTCCAATTCAAAGGCAAACAACTCTGGATGTTCTGGTTCAATTTGACCCATAACTGAACTCTTCCGAGACCTTATGGGAATATATATTTTGACCAAGTTTGGTACTGATTGGTCAATATTTGCAGATGCTAGAGTGTAAACAAAGTCAAATATGGCAAATTTTCTAATTCAAGGGCAGACAACTCAGACAGTTCTGGTCCGATTAGATCCATAATTGAACTAATCTAAGATCTTATGATCACACACACTTTGACAATGTTTGGTGCTGATTGAGTAATATTTGTAGATGCTAGAGTGTAAACAAAGTCAGATTCAGTAATTTTTGCAAATTCAAGGGCAAATAACTCCTGATGTTCTGACTGGATTTGATCCAAAATCAAACTCATCCGAGACCTTATGGGCATATGCATTGTGGCCAAGTTTGGTACTGATTGGTCAATATTTGTAGATGCTAGAGTGTAAACAAGAAGATTTTTAAAGATTTCCCTCTTTATCTCTATGTGAAATCCGAGAACCCACAACATAGGGCCAATTTCAACAACAGCACCATAATTTGAAGTATTTTGGTAGAGGGCTATTAGATGATGCTACATGCCAAATATGAAAGCTCTAGCCCTTACGGTTTGGGACAAGAAGATTTTTAAAGTTTTTTCTCTCGGTTGCCATGGCAACCAGAGTTCTTCATGGAATTCAAATCTTTGAAGTATTCTGAAAGTGCATCACCTAAGGATCATTTCTGTGAAGTTTCATTGAAATCTGTTGGGCGGTTTCAGAGGAGAAGATTTTTTAAGTAATTGTTCACGGACGGACGGACGGACACACGGACGGACAGACGGACGCCAGACAACAATCGATCACAATAGCTCACCCTGAGCACTATGTGCTCAGGTGAGCTAAAAAGCTAAACTAATGATATTGGCGGACTATCATAAGGATCACATGTATGAAGTTTCAAAATTTTTGTCCAGGATTTTGAGTTGAAGATACATGTATATTGATCCTTAACAGAAATATACATGAAGCCCCTTTTTCCTATGAGACAGTATTTGATATCAAAAAGGAAAAAAAAACAATAAATATCAGCAGACATCATTAGGAACACCTGTATGAATTTCTATTAATTTTTGTCAAGGATTTTAGAAGATATCTGTCCTGAAAGATGGACAAACAGATAGTCATTGGTCCATGACGAAATTAAACATTTAGCCCCCTTTTTTCATGACATGGTGTTTCATGAAATAAAAACAAATAACTATTGTCTGTGGCTTGCAATAAACAATGAGAAGATGAAGTTTCAGGACATTTTGTCCTGTAGTTAGAGAGATATTGGTCCACAATGAAAATATACGTCAAGCCCCCTTTTTCCATGACACAGCAATAACTGGTCCTATTAGACCTACAATCAAACTCATTCGAGATCTTACGGTCATATATATTTAGACCAAGTTTGGTGCTGATTGGTTATTATTTGTAGATGCTAGGGTGTAAACAAAGTCAAATATAGCAATTTTTTTAATTCAAGGGCAAATAACTCCAGTCGTTCTGGTCCGATTACACCCATAATCGAACTCATCTGAGATCTTATGGTCATATATATTTTGACCAAGTTTGGTGCTGATTGGTTAATATTTGTAGATGCTAGAGTGTAAACGAAGTCAAACATAGCAATTTTTCTAATTCAAGGGCAAATAACTCCAGTCGTTCTGGTCCGATTACACCCATAATCGAACTCATCCCAGATCTTATGGTCATATACATTTTGACCAAGTTTGGTGCTGATTGGTTATTATTTGTAGATGCTAGAGTGTAAACAAAGTCAAATATAGCAATTTTTCTAATTCAAGGGCAAATAACTCCAGTCGTTCTGGTCCGATTACAACCATAATCGAACTCATCCGAGATCTTATGGTCATATACATTTTGACCAAGTTTGGTGCTGATTGGTTAATATTTGTAGATGCTAGAGTGTAAACAAAAAAATGTGGACGGACGGACGCCGGACGGATGCCGGACGGACGGACGGTGAGTGATCACAATAGCTCATCCTGAGCACTTTGTGCTCAGATGAGCTAAAAATTTGTCTGATAGGGTAAAATATGTTGTTGGAAAAGGACAAGCTGCTGGTTGCGAGTCCCGGTTGAGGCAAACTTATTTCCAGCAATTTTTCACCTCTCAACTCTGATTCATGTGGGAAAAGTAGACTCCGAGACTTAGAAAGTTGAGTCAGTACTGGTGTGCGAAAGCCAGGAAACACATGTGTAGGTGCACTGACCGCCGTAATGTGACTTAAGCTGTCAATACGAAGTTAAACTCTGATACAAACAAACAAACTTAACTCTTTACCACGTGACATAAATGTAGACTTGTCCAAATTCAAGGCCTTTGCTGGGGAAAAAATAAAGGTGACTCAAAAATTTGTTTGTTTTGGGAAGGGTAGAAAACATTGTGGGAAAAGGAGAAAATGATCTTTCTCTGGGCCATGAAAACTCGGGATTTTGTGGTAGAGGCTTAAAGACCCAGACAAGGAGGGCTTTTGAAAACATTTTGGGTAAAAGAGAAAACGTTGATAATCTTTTCCAAAAATGATTTCCATCCTTTGACAGACATTATTTCACCATCTCTTGAGCCACATTTAATGTTGTCTGCAAATGCATTTTTTTTAAACCATTTACCACACAATTCTTACCCTCAGGATTGAGGCATTAGAAAGAATCATTGGAAAAGGGGAAAATGCTGGTTACCAGCATTTTCTCATTTTCTGACAATGTTTTCTCCCCATAAAAATATAAATCCCATTATTTGAGGAACATTTAATCTGCAAATGCCTTTGAATTTTGGCAAGTCTAAAATTTTGTCATATCGCAAGGGGTTAATGTGGGAGTGCCTAAAATTTGATCTCTGTTAACTCTTTACCAAACAACAAAATTTTAGGATTATCCAAATTGAAAGCATTTGCAGACGACAAAATGAATGTGACTACAAAACTAAAATTTCTTTTTTTTTGTATGATTGAAAACATAGTGGGAAATGGAGAAAATGCTAGTTTCCAACATTTTCTCTTCTCCTTTTCCCACAATGTTTTCGAAAGCCTTCTTTTCCCAGGGTCGTTAAAACTCAGCATTGTGTGGTAAAAGGTTAAAAAGTTTTACTGTCCATTTAATTTATCTAGCTCTCACTGTAAATGATCTTGTCAGGAATATGTCCCAATAAAAAATATCTGATTCAAAAACAATGCATCATTACTGTGTGCTAATGCATGTCCACTTGCAATTAACCCTTTACCGCACAATGCTGCCATTTAACAACCCTTGGAAAGAAGTCTTTTGAAAACATTGTGGGAAAAGGAGAAAATGCTGGTAACCAGCATTTTCTCCTTGTCCCACAACATTTTTCTACCCTATCAAAGAACAGCTGCACCATTTCAGCCGGAGTGAAATTGTCGTCTGCAAATGCTTTCAATTTGGACATGGCTAATATTTTATCGTCTGGTAAAGGGTTAATATCTCTTGTTTTGCAGCAGACCTCTTTCGACAGCTTTGTGATAAATAGAACAAGAGAGCCATGGTGGCCCGACCATTCTCCACTGCCTTTTTAAAAGATACATCTTTACTCATTTCTGGCCAGTTTTTTTTAACCTATTCCATCTTTATTTTATCAAACCATAATCATTTTTGTATCTTCATGCCAAAAGTTGCCCCTGACAGTTGCAAGCTTGTACAGTCGAGCCTCGTTTATCCGGCCACTTCTGTTTCCTATGAATGTTTCCGGATCAGCCGTATTTCCGGATCGACGAACTGTGATTGCTGGCATGGCATCCAAGTTAAGCTAGGTCAATAACCTCCATGTTGATAAGGGACACCGTGTATCGTAAGAATTACAACGGTGTATGTTTTACACAAGCACTTGTATACAGGTCATTAATGCTCCTACGATTGTTCAGGTTTATAAAATAAAGGGTGTCATAAATTTGCATTTTGCCTTTTTGTTATTTGTCTGTTTTTGTACATGTCTTTTTACTTGTACCTAATTACATGCACATGCATACCTATTGTGCAAATAGGTGCGCTTGTAAAGCTCGGCACATTTATGACTTTGAAGACACCATGAAAAGGGCGAAACAAAAGGAAAACACGATATGCACAGTATTTTAAATGTACATGACGTGTTGTCAAATTCCTGCAAAAGTGTTTTTTTGGATGGTCTTCTTTGTACTGACAAATGTCTTTTCACGGAAGTCGAAACTTCAACTCATCTTTTGCTGGTGGTGTAGACATTCTGTTGGCTTCTGATAGTCGTACTTTCAAAGTGGTAAAATGGCAAAGACTAATTGAGATTGATTGCCAATTGATTTGATATCGAAGACAGGCATATTTTCAATCATCTTTACAGTCTGTTAGGAGTAAAATATTTTCGAAAAACCTAACGAAATTTATCGTGTTTGGCGGCCATTTTGTGTGTACTTTGGGGAACATAAACACCTCGAGTTAACACATGAACCAAACTGGTTTTTTTTTTCCTATGGTTTACCATTTAAATTGAAAATATTTGTTTTTGAAATGAAGGATTATTGAATATGCAAGCAGACGGTATGTTCATATTTTAGTTTTGCGTTTAGTTTTGAAAGATAAGTTTAAACATGCCCACAAAATCTTTGCGGACATTTCAGTTATTTTTTTTAGCGATTGTTACTGTAATCAAGTAGATCCAGTAATAATTAAACAACAAAAGCGTGGAATTGTCACTTCAGTACTATGTGTATGGATAATCTGTTAAGTTGACAATTGTCGATGGCACGAGAACGTCATTTAACAGTTTTCGAAAACAGTACTAATTAACACGCGTGTTTTCAAAACGTGTGAAAATCGTCTGCAACAATTGACACTATTTAGACTGATACCCGTGTTATTCACGACGAACCAGTCCGAAATCGCTCGAAGCAGACTGTATTTATGATATTTATGATAACCAGTCCATGGTCCCGGGGAAAATAACAAGTCTAAATTGTGTGTAAACTAGTAGCCTGTTATCGATTTTTGTATTTATCGGACGGTTACGGGAGATACAACGGATACCAGTTTAAATTGTGTGATACACAGTCAGGCCACGTCCGGTTTCTTGGATAAAGTTTGTACTAATTTTTAACCCTTCGTTCCCGATTTTTTCATTCCGGTTCCGGAACGCGGATTTCCGGAATAAAAAGTAAAATTTGTACAGAAAATATCCGTTCCCTGATGTTTTGGTCCGGATCCTGAGATTTCCGGAATTATGGAGCCCGGATAAACGCGGTTCGACTGTATATAGATTACAACAGATAGAAAGTGCATTTCATTTTCTGGAGACCATTAAAGAAATCACTATTGTGACATTTCGGTATGATTGTATTCATCCCTTTCACCATATATATTGGTAATTCATCTATATTTAAACAGCTGACTAAATTGGAAGAGAAATAATGGATTTAGAATGCTATCATTCCCTCTTATCTGGAGGTCTGCAACAATCAGAAGCTTCAAACTGTACAAAATTCAATGGCAGTAAATGCTACATACAGTGTACTTTATAATTTTTAATTTCATATTACCACTAATTCTTGTAGCCCAATGAATACATTAATCTTCATGGAAATATCAATCAATAGAAAAACATATTTCAAGCTGTGAAATTTTTTAGGCTTATCATTACCCCACAAATGTCTGTTAGTGTCTATCCAAAATCTGACAAAATGTCAGGCAGAGGAGATACAAAAACAAACTGAACATGTTTTGCTTGTTTCCTATGAGCCATCCTTTTTGTTTGTTACCAGTAACTCTTTTACTAGATAACAAAATTTTAGACTGGTCTAAACTTAAGGCAGTTCCAGATGGCAATTTATACATGGCTCATATTATGAGGTTTGCCTGGGAAAGGGTTTAAAACATTGTGCGAAGAGGAGAAAATGCTGGTGACCATCATTTTCTCCTTTTCCCACAACAATTTCAAAACCCTACTTTCTTTGAGTCGTTAACACAGGATAAGTAAATTGAATGATGTTTTACGCTGCTTTTAACATTATGTCAGCATTATCACAGCAACAGCTCACATATTCATGTATTGCCTGGACTTTACCAGTTCTCAGCTTGGGCTCTGAAGTGTCTTGCCCAAGAACCCTCCCATGAAAAACCCAGTGGATCCAGTGAGGCTCGAACCCAGGGCCTCCAGGTCCCAAGTCATACACTTTACCACTGACCTGCATGGGAACCCTAGGATAAGTAAAGGATTTTACCCTTTACCACACAATCCCAACTTTTAACGACCCTGAAAAGGAAGGCTTTTGAAAACATTGTGGGAAAAGGAGAAAATGCTGGTAACCAGCATTTTCTCCTTTTCCCATAATGTTTTCTACTTGTCCCATAACAAATTTCAATTTTTTAGTCACATTTAATTTATCGTCTGCAAATGCTTTCAATTTGGACGAGTATACATTTTCGTTGTGTGGTAAAGAGTTAAGGGTGTTTTACATAGCTTTTAACAATATGTCAGTCCTATCACTGCAACATCTCTCATATTCCTGTCTATCCTGGTATCACCAATACTGAATACATGTACTAGGTTGCGGTATTTATAGGGTCTTGATCAAAGGCACTCCCAGGGTGGGTGTATATATATAAGATCTATTCCTCATTTTAAACATCTTTACAAGGAAAACCCCATACATAAATAAAATCATTATTGTTAGCATGATATATTCTTTAACCCTTTACCACATAATCTTACAGTGAACCCTTTATCACATGACAAAATTTTAGATTTATCTAAACTGAAAGCTTTTGCATGTGACATTATTTGAGGGGATTTGTCAAGGAATGGGTATGAAACATTGTGAGTAAAAGAGAAAATGCTGGTCATCAGCATTTTTTCCCATTCTCTTGATATTTTCAAAAGCCTTCCTGATCAGGGATTGTTTGGTAAAGGATAAAATGCTTTTGAAAACATCATGGAAAAAAGAGAAAATGCTAGTAACCAGCATCTTCTCCTTTCCCACACAATGTTTTCTACCCTCTTCAAAGACAAATTCTGTCACTTGAGACAAATTTAATATGTCATCTGCAGTAATTGCATATACTTTCAAATTCGGACAGGGAAAATATTTTGATGTCTGGCAAGGAGTAAGCCCTTTACAACACAATCCTAACTTTTAACAATCCTGAGAAAGATGAATTTCGACAACATTATGGTAAAAGGAGAAAATGCTGCTAATCAGCATCTTCTCCTTTGCCCAAAATGTTTTCTTCCCTATCAAAGAAAACCTCCACAATTTGAGGCACATTTAACCTGTCATCTGCATATGCTTTGGGATTGGACAAATCTCAGGCGGCAAAGAGTTAAGAATATTACTACAACTTTCATGCTGGGACTGACAGCCTCCCTATCATTTTGAATGATCTACACTGAGATCTCAGCAATGATGGAATAATGTAAATTTCATGTTAAAACCATAAACTCAATTGATTACATTTAATCTGTAAATAATTATTGATTGATCACATTCAACACATGTGCTGTCATTTTATTATTGTTTCCATATATATTTTTTTTTAGTTTTTCTGTTCCTCTAAAGCAGGGAGTGTGTATATGACTCCAGTCTTAAGCAATACAGAACATAATATACTTTATAGGATCTGACATAAGTTGGCATTTAAGATAAAATTTTATTAAATGAGTCTAGAAAAATGTTATTAAGTGAGATTCTCTTTATAACATTTTTAAACCAAGTTTAACAACATTTTACCTCAAAAGCCAACGAATATCATATCCTTTTTATCACATTGCTGTATAACAAGAATTAATTAGTCCCATAATGTGTTTAAATGTACAATGTGTAATGAAATTTACACAAAGCCTATTCGCTAAATCTTTGATAGGTATATTAGGAATGAAAAACAGTTCCAAAGAAACTCGCATATATTGACTTTGTTTTGAATCTACAAGTGATTAAATCTGCAACTTTATCAGGATTACCAATTTAGACACACACAGGAATGTAGGTCAGCAATTTTTTAGAAATGATGTGTATGATACAGAGTGTTGACCAAATACAGCACTGTTTTCTTATCTCAAACATGTCTGGGACAAGAAAATTCGTAATGGCTGTATTACACTGAAAACAAAGGGAGTTATTGTGATAAAAAAATCTTATTAGATGAGTCCAGAAACATATAACAAAGCGAGGCTCTGGCATTAGCTTTATTAACATTTTTAGAGCAGTTTAATAAAATTTTACCACAAAAGCCATTAAATGTCAGATTCTTTTATTACATAACAATATCATTAAAGATTAGAAGATGCATAGCCATCTATGCACAAGCGGTAATTTCCATAAAAAATAAATGTGGTTATGTCCACAAAAATAAGAGGGCCTGTCATGATGGCCCTGTATCACTCCACTGCCTTTATAATTGGCATTGACATTGCAATAATTGGTATTGGGTACATTACACTAACCCCATTTCCTGTCATGGGAATTTATGATGGGCTATATTTCAGAATAGTATATGTTACTCTACCAATACAAGAGAAGTATTATGGGGTTCTGATATCACTCATCTTGAGGCTTCATTCACCTACATTAAATTTACCCATATAATTATGTATTTTTCAATTATAGAGTAAATATCCACATGTAAGGATAAGTTTATTTATATTGCATTCATAAGAAAAATTAATAGAACCTATGTTAGTACAGTATTTACACCTTTTATGGGCGAGTTTGTCTTACTTGTAAGTATACATGTTCTGCAATGTTCAGTATTCATCCAGCAATGAAGCAAAGGTTCCAAGTCTTTTGTCGGTTTATGGCTTAAGAGCTATTTTGCAGGCTTCTTTCTTACACTGTGACTGTTAACTCATTTTTTCAGTGGGAAACAGTTTGCAAATGGCATGTATTTATGTCACAATAATGGAGTTGAATAATTTTATTATTAGTGGATTTCTATACCATCTAAGTATTTGAGAAAAGTCAATTTGCTTACATGTGGAAAGCTCAGGTCTGTTCATATAACATAAATTGCCAATGGCATATATTTACCTAAATGTACATGCAAGTAGACTTTTGCATGACATCCAGAGGTAGTGCAAATATTCATTTGCTTACTCTAATTTAGTTCAGCAGTATTCATACTTTTGTCGTAAGTAAATGTGTTCACATAATAACAGTAATTTACTTACATGAATAAATTCAATTATGTAAGTAAATGTGTGCCTGTGAATGTGGCCTTAGTTCTTGTTGTTTTAACCCTTTACCAGATGACAAAATTTTAGTCTTGTCCAAATTGAAAGCATTTGCAGACGACAATTTCAATGTGGCTCAATTGGTGCAATTTTTCTTTGATTGGGTAGAAAACATTGTGGGAAAAGGAGAAAATGCTGATTACCAGCATTTTCTCCTTTTCCCACAATGTTTTCAAAAGGCTTCTTTTCCAGGGGCGTCAAAAGGTGGCATTGTGCGGTAAAAGGTTATCAAGGCTATCTTTCACTACAGAGCCGACAATGTTGATCCCTTATGTGTAAACTGATCTTGGATCAAACTAAGGCTGTGGTTAGGACTTTAAAAGATTAAACTTTAAAACACTTCACCAAGCTTCTGAAATATTCTCAAAAAAGACCTTTGATAAAAACATTACTTATCAAGTCTAATTTCTCCCCAAATTAAACTCACATTTTCAATGGTGATAAACAATTGAAGCTGTTAAAGTAAATCTGCATTTAACAGCTAAAACACATTAATAGAGTAATAAAAGACCTTTACAACTAATAAAACTGCATGCTTCAATTTAACCATTGCATGAGAGCTCACTTCCTAGTTTTAATGAGAGGTTTTAAATTTGATTCACTCAAAGGAAACTAATGCACGTCAGTGTTTGAGGAAGTTTTAGGAAATAAAGGGGCATAACCTGAGCTTCAGAATCATTGCGCAGCCCAAAGTGCGAATCAAGAGTGAGCTAGTATTTCATCCTTTGTCTCATAATGCTGTGCAGTGCACTTCTGTGGACAGTGTAAATCAAGTTCTTGATATACATTGTCCCATACAGAGAGATTTTCTAAAAGAAAAAAAAAAGAGATGAAATTGCAATATTTGGCTTGTTACCATGGTTGAAATTTTTCATTTTTTAGCAGTTTTAAACTTTATTATGAAAATGAAGTTGTTCTATAAAGTGCTAAAAGAATGTTTCACCTAATCCCATTTTTTTTTGACATTACACACTTGTGTATTGTGTGTTATGGACTCTACTCCCTGGAAATCATCCCATTATTTCATCAATGTTTTTAAAAAGCCCCTACCTCAGAGTCTATAAAACTCAGGATTGTATGGGTGAGGACTAAACTTCACAAAACTGAACTTAACCCTTATCCTGCTAAATAAAACTTTAAAACGGATAGTATTAACCCATATTTTTCAATTTCAAAGATATATTTATTTGGAGAAAAGATATCTCCTTATCCAACAATGTAAATCTAAGATCTGGGTCCGTATTCACCAACCATTCTTCAGGACGTTCTCAGTCTTATTCTGCAGAATTTTCAAAATTTGAAAGTAACACAACTTCTGATTGGCTAAACTGAATGGTTTAGCCAATCAGAGGTTGTGTTACATTCAAATTTTGAAAATCTTGGAGAATAAGACAAAGAATGTTCTTGAGAATGGTTGGTGAATATGGACCCAGACTGCATGTTCTGTGCAGTCGGATCTTGATTTACAGTGTCCGCAAAAGGTCAGTGAGTCGCACTTAGCAGCTTAAGGGTTAAAAGACAAGAGAATTCTTTTAACTTTAATCAAACAATCACCAATTTTATTGACCCTGAGGAGTAAAACTTAAAAGGAAGACAACTTGAAGGACGAGGAGAAAATGTGGATAACCAGGGTTACTGTATTTCACCTAATTACTGTGCCAGGTTGCCATGCAAAACACCAGCAGGGCGACTTGTTTCATAGCCAATTTCACAAAATTTAAGCACCATCAATAACAGTAAGTATGGTACTTTGATCCGGGTTTAGTCAGTGCTAAGTGCAAAGTGATTACCATTTTGAAAGACTCGCTGTAATGCAGTAATGCAGAAAATCGATTTTACCACCTATCAGAATTTACTTAGACATTAACTACTATTCATAATTAGTATGGGACACTGGTATTCGATACTTCAGTTTCTTAAAGTTTTTCCAAGTTATTTGACAAATTTTGTGTGACTGGAAGTTTATAATTTTATTGGAAGTGTGTGTTTATTCGGCTAGTCAGGTGTTAATCAGATGTTGAATTGTGAAGTAATTAAGATTATGCTGACTCCGTACCAGTAAGTTTATATATAAAATATCGGTCATTAGTAATCGGTCGGGTGTGGATGGGGATTGTCCGGAGGCCTCTTGAGTAATAAATATAGTGGGGTTGCTACTATTAGGGAGGGATCCTTAATTAGGTGAAGTATGGTACGTTTTTTCTGACTGAAAATCTCTATTTTCTATAATTTATATTGGCACCCAGAAAGGTTAACAAGAGGGCCATGATGGCCCTGTATTGCTCCACTGGCTTATAAATATAAACCATAAATACTAAACATTTCAATTCTGAGCCAAATGGTTTCAAAATGAAGACTTACAAAGTTTTCTCTGTAAAAGCCCATGTGAAGGTTGAGACCCACAAGGCAAAGCCATTTTTGATCCCAGAGCTATAATTACTTGAACCCTGGTAGAGGTCCACAAGATAAAGCCACATGCCAAAATAATACAAGTCTATGCTGTATAGTTATAAATAAGGTGATTTTAAAGTTTTGTCCATATGAAGCCTCTGTAAAACATAAGACCCCTGATGCAAGGCTAATTTCAAAAAAAATAATCAAAACAGGAAGATTTCTTAAGTTGTCACTATGTAAGCCCATGTAAAACTTGTGACCCCTGCGGCGGGGCCAATTTTGACCCCAGGGCTAAAATTTTGGCCCGCTTGGTAGAGGCCCACTAGATATAGCAACATGCAAAATTTGGTAGCTCTAGGCCTAATGGCTAGGTACAGGAAGATTTTTAAAGTTTTCTCTATATAAGCCTATGTAAAACTTGTGACCCCTGGGGCAGAGCCAATTTTGACCCCAGGGCTACAATTTGAAGAAACTTGATAGAGGTCTACTACATAAAGCTACATGCCAAATTTGGTAGCCCTATGCCTTATGGTTTCAGACAAGAAGATTTTTAAAGATTTCCAATATTTTTCAGTTTTGTTGCCATGGCAACCAGAGTTTTTGAAGGAATCAAATTCTTTCAAGAAATTCTGAAGAGGACCATGGCAGGATCATTTCTGTGAAGTTTGGTGAAAATCGGATGGGTAGTTTCAGAGAAGAAGATGTTTGAAATAAAAGTTAACGCACGGACGGACGGACGGACGCACAACGGACACCGGGCCATGACATAAGCCCGCTGGCCTTTGGCCAGTGGAGCTAAAAACTCCTCAAACATTTGGAATAAGTAACAAAAGTACACATGGAATATAAACATGGTTTAGGGATTGTCTGCCAATCTTTGAAAAATAAATAAATTGAAACGTTTATTAGATTCTTTCTTGCCAACTTGTCTGTCTTACCCTTTAAGAATATAACCCAGCTCAGAAGCTTTTATGGATAATGTAGATCAAGATCAAGCTGCATGAAACCTGAGATTCTGATCTTAAATCTACACTATCTACCACTTAGTTATATGCTCTGCCAAAAAGGCCTTGTAAAAGCCATAAAATCATTATTTGTCCTGCTTTTTCTAATTGTAACGATCCATTACTTAACCCTTTCCCAAACAAGCCCTGGTTTTCATGTGTCTGCAGTACAAATCTTTTGAAAACACTGTGGGAAAAGAGAAATTGCTCGTAACGAGCAATTTCTCCTTTTCCCACAGTGTTTTCTACCCTTTTTGTGAACTTTCTGTCATTTTCATCAACTTTAAAATTGTCGCCTGCAAACTCTTTCAATTTGGACCAGTCCAAAATCTGTCGTGCGGGAAAGGGTTAATACAGCACTGTAAGGGACTGAAAAAGAACATTAAGTGCACGAACAACAGATTGTTTAAAGGCTTAATATACCACATTACAAACCGCATATGATTTTAATGCTTTTCTCTCACCTTTCATAAAGCCACTTTTGTTAAAAACATTGTGTCATATGGAGAAATTATAACTCATTACCATTAATGTCTCATATAGCTAGTATATTTACAAGTGTATAAATTTATTGTGTAAAATCTTGCTTCATTTTGATAATCCCTATTTTCCAGGGATAACCATGATGCATAAGATCTGAACCCAATTATAAACATTTCAAATGCAGGAATACTAATTTGATTTTAAAATCGGGCAAGATTCCAATAATCGTGGAAAATCTCACAAAAATGCACAATGCCTGTCAAATTACATTGTATTTAACATGCATTATTTTCCAATACAATTTTTTCCTTCAGCGATCCCTACAAGACTTTGTTCCTTATCCAATAATCATTATTGGTGTAACTCTTTACCACACCATCCTGGGTTTTAACGACCCTGAAGAAGAAACCTTTTTAAAACACTGTGGGAAAAAGAGAAAATGCTGGTAAACAATTTTCTCCTTTTCCCACAATGTTTTCTACCCTATCAAAGACAAATTCCATTATTTGAACTACACTGAAATCGTCATCTGCCAATGCTTTCAATCTGGACAGGTCTTAAATTTTGTTGAGTGGTAAAGAGTTAAAATGGCTACACCGAAGCTTAAACCTTTACAGAACGGTGAAATTTTAGATTTGTCAAAACTGAAAGCATTTGTAGAAGGCAATCTAAATGTGACTCGAATCATGGGATTGTCTTAGAAAATATTTCAGGAAAAGGAGATGATGCTGGTCATCACCATAATGGCAGCTGCTGTATAACAGAAATAATGCAGACAAGAGGGCTGTGGTGGCCCTATAAAGCTTACCTGAGTCTTTTTGATCCAAAATGACCCATTTACAATCTCTTCCAAGATATCAAGACAAACATTCTGACAAACTTTCATGAGTTTGGTCTGATAATGTGGCCTCTAGAGCATACACAAGCTTTTTCAAATACTGACCTGTTGATTTATGGTAGTTTTAGACCCAACATAACCTATTTTCACAGTCGTCCAAGATATCATCAAGACAAATATTCTGATCAACCTTCATTGGACTGAAAATGTGACGTACCTCTGGAATGTGCACAAGGTTTTTCAAAGATATGACCCGTTGACCTAGTTTTTTATCCAAGGTGATCTCTTTTTTACTTGCCCGAGATACCATCAAGACCAACTTTCATGAGTTATTGAAAATGCAGCCTCCAGAGAATACATAAGGTAAAAGTTAACAATGAAAGATGCAGGGTGGATGGCACATGACCCATGACAGACACTGCATCATCAAAAGGCTCATCTTAACCCTTTACCACACAATCTCGACTTTCAACAACCCCGAAAGAGACAGCTTTTGAAAACATTATGGGAAAAGGTGACAATGCTGCTAACCAACATTTTCTCCTTTTCCGACAATGTTTTCTACCCTTCCCAAAACAAATTTCAATTTTTGGGTTACATTTATTTTGTCTTCTGCAAATGCTTTCAATTTGGACCTGTCTAACATTTTGCTGTTTGGTAAAGAGTTAAATACTTCAAGCTCAAGCGAGCTAAAACATAGTGTACAACCAATACAAACAAAATTCTTTGAAGAAAGGAAATATTTCAGTGATAAAGTTAGCAAGTTAGAAAAGGTAAAGGTCGAAGCTCAGACTTCCATAAAAAAAGAAAAAATCACATGAATATTGTAGGCACAATATTCCACATATAACAGTCCCCATTGTTGTGAAATGTCAATAATTCAGAACTGTTAATCAAAGACGCATTCTTACTTTCTAAAGCGGCATCCTGATTACCGAGAAATCCAGCGTAAAGCTTTGATAAACATTATCTTAACCGTGTATAAAGAAATTGATCATTATATCTGATAGGACTTTGATTTCTAAAGCTGCCAACCAACCATTGTATGAAACTGAGATCTCATATTTCTAGTCCATGGAATTAACCCTTTACATGCTAAGCCAATGAAAAAGACACCATGCAGCCAAAAGACTTACTAGATATTTAACTCATTACTTAGTTTAACGCTTAGGCTGCTAAGTGCAACTCAAAAGACCTTTTTGCAGATAGTGTAGATCAAAGATCAGACTGCACAGAATGTGCTTGGATCTACACAGTCTAATATGGAGATATTTTTCCCTAAAAAATTCCTTTGAAATAGCAAAGTTTGGCTTTTTACTCTTTTAACCCTTAAAGCGCCTTTCATGACTACAGTTGCCTTTGCGGCTAGTGTAGATCAAGATCAGGCTGCACAAAACGTGCAGCCTGATTTTTGATCTACAGTGTCTGCTTTGCCAAAACACTGTAGACAAAAGCAAACATGAAATTGCAATTATCTGGGTCGTATTTCTAGGATGAAAATATGATAGGTTTATTTGGCACTCTAAGGTTGCGCTCTAAGGTTTATTTGGTGCTCTACGGGTTTTTACTATCAGCCTGAAAGTTTCATTTCACTTATCTAGCAATCATGTGTTTTAACCAGCCTGATGAAGGATGCTTTTGACCAGGATTTTCTTCTCTTTCAACACTCTCTTTGCACTTTCAAAGACAACTCCTATAATCTGATTCACATTTACTTTGTTGGCTGCAACTATTGTCTTTTTGAAAAGGTCAAACATTTTGTCACCTGACAATGACTTGGGGCACTGTCACATCTTACAGGTTATTCTTAACTCTTTACCAAATGACAAAATTTTAGACTGGTCCAAATTGAAAGCATGTACAGATGACAAATTAAATGTCGCTAAAATGACAGAATTTATGTTTGAAAGAGTAGATAACATCGTGGGATAAGGAGAAAATGCTGGTTGCCAGCATTATCTTCTTTTCCCACAATGTTTTCAAAGCCTTCTATCTACAGGATTGTTAAAAGTCAGGATTGTGTGGTAAAGGGTTAATGGATATCTAACAGAGGACAAAATTTCAAATCTCTTCATCTTGTCCGTTTCTCAGTCAGCAGATGTGTTTTTTGTTAGGCTAGGTCCATTTGATCCAGCAGAAGTTAATCCATGTACAAAACTTTAAAAAAGAATTTAACAGACAAAGGTCAACCAAGGTCATGATTTTTAATGATAATTGCACATTTCCATTATATGTATTTCTTATTTCTGGTAACCAAGATCTGGACATTAAAGCCTTTAAAGTGAAGGTATTTGCAGAATTTGCATAATGTAGTCTATCCCTAGAGAACTTTCCTGGCTCGTAAATCATTGGAGACATCCCAGACTCTTATTTGCTCTATTTCTGTCACAGTGACCTTGATCTTGACGTTGATCTTAAAATAACGGATAATGCATTGCATCATCTATATTTGTCATCTATCACCAGGAGAAGTTCTACAGTGGTAGCCAATAATTTTTAGTTATCATTGAATCAAGATTTAGAGGCATGGACAGACCTTAGGAGCCAAGCCTAGTAAAACCAGCAAGAGACTAAGAAAGCTAAAGAAGTCTCAGAATTCGAAAGCTTGAGCCTGTATTCACCAACAATTCCAGACTGCATTCCCAGTCATATTTTAGGTTTAGAATGCAATGCAATTTCTCATTGGCTAAGCCATTTGGTTTAGCCAAAAAGTTGCATTAGTTAAGCAAGACAAGGAATGCTATTAAGAATTGTTGATGAATACATGCTCTGGGTATAAACCACATCCTTCTAGCATGGTCTAGCTACAAACATCTGCACATGTATTTGAGTCATGCTTTGTAAAAAGGGGCTTCAATGCATCTGCAAATAGTATTGACCCATGCCAGCCAAAGGGTGGTGCACCACGGCTGACCTAAGTAGAAACTCTAAATTTTCTGCCTGTCAAAGTATCATCATTGATGCATTATACCAAGGAAGTCACCACTTTATCATGGATCCATAAAGTCCGTTTTTTCTAACAACTGACTAAATCATGGGGTAGACTGGTCCTTTGATATGCAAGAAGTTTACCAAAAGCAAAAGTTTCCGCCTAAGTCAGTCTGCACGAACTGCACAGGCTGACCTGGGTCGATACTTTTTGCAAATGCATTAACTCTTTACCACACAATGACAAGTTTTAATGCCTCTGGGAAATTAGAGTTTTGAAAACATCTTGGGGAAAGGAGAAAATGCTGGTTACCAGCATTTTCTCCTTTTCCCACGATGTTTTCTAACCTTTCAGAAACAAATCCTATTATCTGAGCCACATTTTTGTCATCTGCAAATGCTTTGAATATGGGGCATTCTAAAATTTTCTTGCGTAGTAAAGGCTTAAGCCTCCTTTACACACAGCATGGCTCATACATAATGTTTCTATTCCATTTTAGAGCACTATCTCTTTAAAAAATTGACGGCATTTGCTGACAATAAAATCCAATGTAGTTCAACTGATGGGACATGCCTTTAAAAATGTGGAAAACACTGTGGGGAAAGTATAATAATTTTCAAATGCAGTAACCTGATGGTGATGAAGCGTGAGATCATTTGGGTAAATGGACAGGATGAAGGCTCCAAATCTTAAAAAGAGCACCACAAGTGGGTGCCAACCATCAGCTGTAGCTGCATGTAGAAACATATTGGGCATTTTTGAATTCATGTTACTGTTCTAATCTAAATGAAAAAGGGGCATAACTGTGTAACAAAATATTTTGAGGGTTACTTACCTTATTGGTATGTATACCCCTTATGATAGTTCACAACTAGCCCCAGTATGAAGTTAACCCTAAGAGTGCTGAATAAACCCAACAGAAATGTTCATCCTAGAACTATGATCTGAATAAATGCAATTTCATAGTTGCTTTTGTCTACAGTGTTATGGCAAAGGAGATAGTTTAGAAAGTATGGAAATTATTGTGAACATGATCATCTGCTATTGTACAGTCAGTCCGACTGTTAGCAGCTGGTAGAAAAATGAATTTCAAAAGTAGATCAACAGTTGCCAGGTCATTAACTTTTGCTTACTTTACCTGGTTTTAAAATTCATTTTTCTGCCAGTGCCTCACACTTGGACAGACTGCACAAAAACATATTGTCATCTTCACAATCATTTCAATACTTTTAAAAGGTATGATTTAAATTCAAATGCATTTTAATGCCAGTAATGTTTACTTTTGGCCACTACTGGAGCTTTAAATTAAGTTTATGTCTACCTATACTTCACAAGCGATAGTTCACTTCAAATTTTTCACATATTACTAAACATCAACACAAGACTTGTTTTCTGGTCCATTTCCGAGCATATATAAAACTCTGACATTTGGTTCCCATTCAATGCACATGCAAAATGATATATATTTTACATTGAAACTATTTTACCTGCATTTCACTTAGCAGCTGTATCAGGTATGTGAAATATCTATCTCTGGAATGCTTCTCTGTTATCTGGGACAAGCTGTCAATCAGGGTGGTCTTCAATAAAGTTTTTATCATCTTGTACTTTTCACTTCCTGTGGGATCCAGCAACACAAACTTCAGGAAGGGATCCAGGCACTGAATTGCATTCTGGGATATGCTGACATAGAAAATACATTTTCCATATTGAATAGTACATTGTGACACAACTAATTTTTTCAAACTTGGTCTATGTTAACTTTACAGCCTGCAAAATTCAAAATTGAAAACCTGATTCAACTACAATAAAACTGTATTAATTATAAAAATACCTGTCTGGGAAAAGATCAGACATAAAATTGTATGTAATCCTACTTCACTCTGCATTTTCTGAGGATTCTTTCCTCTCCAAGGATCATTAAAACACCAGTGTGTTTGGTACAGGGTCAAACAGGGTCAAACATTTTTTTGTGTGTAGCTTATCCATAATTTACAAGGTTGTTTTCAAAGTCACCAATGCAAATTGGTTTCGTGGGGTGATGAGGTAAGTTGCCCGATTCAAATCTTTTCTAAACGATAAATGTTAGACTCATGCTAATTAAGAGCATTTACAGAGATAGATTTAAATATGAAATAATGGAATTTGTCTTTGAAAGGGTAAAAAAAAATGTGTGAAAAGGTGAAAATGCTGGTTACCAGCATTTTCTCCTTTTTACACAATGTTTTCAAAAGTTTTTTTTCTTCAGGGTCATTAAAACTCTGGATTGTCTGGTAAAGGGTTAAACTGAAATCTTCGAAACACCCACCTACAACCTGATGCTTAGGTTGACATAATCACATATATTTCATATTTTAAAATCTGTTTGAACCCACAGTTGTAAATCTAGCACTTTTTATGCCCATAATGTTTTCAAAAGTCTTCTTTCTTTAGGGTCATTAAAACTTGGGACTTATAAAGGGTTAAATTGAGATCTGCGAAACACCCACCTACAACTTGATGCTTAGGTTGACATAATCACATGAAATATCAATTTGTGAATATATTTCATATTTTAATATCTATCTGAACCCATCATTGTAAATCTAGCACTTTTCATGCCTCTGCAGTTGACAGGTTTGGAAACAAGAGGGCCATGATAGCCCTGGTTTGCTCACCTGAGTTAATAGGCGAAATTTCACCCCAGGGTCATAATGACCCAATTCAAAACTCATCTGAGATATTATTAAGACAAACATTCTGACCAATTGTCAGGTCAACTGAGCTGAAAATTTGGCCTCTGGAGTGTCCAAAATGCATTTCTTCAATTTGACCTTGTGACCTAGTTTATGACCCTATGTGATGATATTTCAAACTCATCCAAGATATCAAGACAAACTTGTTAACCAAGATTCAGGTGAATTGGGCAAGAATTGCCGCCTCTGGAGTGCCCACAAGGTGTTTCTGTAATTCGACCTAGTGACCTAGATTATGACCCTATGTGACCCAATTTCAAACCCATTCAAGATATCATCAAGTCAAACATGCTGACACATTTTCAGGTCAGTTGAGCAAAAATTGTGGCCTCTAGAACGCCCACAATACATTTCTTTAATTTAACCTAGTGACCTAGTTTATGACCTAATGAGACCAAATTTCTAAGTTATCCGAGATATCATTAATTCGAACATGTACACCAATTTTCAGGTCAATTTAGCGAGAATTGTGGCCTCTAGAGTGCCCACAAGGTATTTCTTCAATGTGACCCGGTGACCTTGTTTATGACCCTATGTGACCCAATTTTGAACTCATCCAAGATATCATCAAGACAAACATGCTGACCAATTTTCTGGTCAATTGAGCGAGAATTTCTTTCAATTTGACCTAGTGACCTAGATTATGTCCCCATGTGACCCAATTTTGAACTCATCCTAGATTTCATCAAGACAATCATTCTGACCAATTTTCAGATCAATTGAGCAAAACATGTGGCCTCTAAGAGTGCCAAGAAGGTGTTACTTTAATTTGACCTAGTGACCTATTTAATGACCTCAGGTGACCCAATTTCAAACTCATCCGAGATTTAAATTAATACAAACATTCTGACCAATGTTCAGGTCAACTGAGCAAAAGCTGTGGCCTCTAGAGTGTCCACAAAGTATTTCTTTAATTTGACCTAGTGACCTAGTTTATGACCCTAGGTGACCAAATTTCGAACTCATCCAAGATTTAATTAAGACAAACATTCTGACAAATTTTCAAGTCAAGTGAGCAAGAAATGTGGCCTCTAGAGTGCTCACAAGGTATTTCTTTAATTTGACCTAGTGACCTAGTTTATGACCCCAGGTGACCCAATTTCAAACTCATCCGAGATTTAAGCAAGACAAACATTCTGGCCAACTTTCAAGTCAATTGAGCAAAAATGTGGCCTTTAGAGTGCCCCCAGGGTATTTCTTTAATCTGACATAGTGACCTAGTTCATGATCCTAGGTGACCCAAGTTTGAACTAATCCAAGATTTCATCAAAACAAACATTCTAACCAATTTCCAGGTCAACTGAGTAAGAAATGTGGCCTCTAGAGTGCCCACAATATATTTCTTTAAATTGACCTAGTGACCTAGTTTAAGACCCCAGGTGACCCAAATTCGATCTCGTTTGAGATTTTATCAAGACAAACAATTTGACCAAATTTCAGGTCAATTGAGTAAGAAATGTGGCCTCTAGAGTGTCCACAAGGTATTTCTTTAATTTGACCTAGTGACCTAGTTTATGACTCTAGGTGACCCAAATTTGATCTCATCTGAGATTTCATCAAGAAAAAAACATTCTAATTTTCAGGTCAATTGAGCAAGAAATGTGGCCTCTAGAGTGTCCACAAGGTATTTCTTAAAACTGACTTAGTGACCTAGTTTATGACCCCAGGTGACCCAAATTTGAAATCCTTTGAGATTTCAACAAGACAAACATGCTGACTAATTTTCAGATCAATCGAGCACAAAATATGGCCTCCAGAATGTCCACAAGGTATTTCCTTAATTTGACCTAGTGACCTAGTTTATGACCCCAGGTGACCCAATTTCACACTCATCTGAGATTTAATTAAGTCAAATATTCTGACCAATTTTCAAGTCAATTGAGCAAAAAATGTGGCTTCTGAGCCCACAAGGTATTTCTTTAATTTGACCTTGTGACCTAGTTTATGACCCTAGGTGACCCAAATTCGAACTCATCTGAGATTTTATCGAAACAAACATTCTGACGCATTTTCAGGTCAAATGAGTAAGAAATGTGTCAACAAGGTATTGCTTTAATCTGACCTAGTGACTTAGGTAATGACCCAAGGTGATCCAGTTTCAACCTCATTAGAGATTTAATTAAGACAAATATTCTGACCAATTTTCAAGTCAATTAAGCAAAATATGTGGGTCTAGAGTGCCCACAACGTATTTCTTTAATTTGACCTAGTGACTTAGTTTATGACCCCAGGTGACCCAAATTCGAACTCATTTGAGATTTCATCAAGACAAACGATTTGACCAATTTTCAGGTCAACTGAGTAAGAAATGTGGCCTCTAGAGTGTCCACAAGGTAAATGTTGATGACGGATGACACACAACGGACGCCTGACATCAGACAACCACAAAAGTTCACCTTGAGCACGTTGTGCTCACGGGAGCTAAAAATTGTAGAAAAAGGAACAAAAATTGGTAACAAGCAATTGCTCTTTTTCTAAAAGTATTGTTCATAATGATGATTAACAATGTTTTTGTTTCCTTCACACATTTTTCATATTGGTAATTTGTACAACTTTTTGGAGCATCGAAAAAAGAACCTTGTGAGGTAATTGGTTGACTCTTTACCACAAGAAAAAAATGTAGACTTGTCCAAATTGAAAGCATTTGCAGGCAACAATTCAATTGTGCCTCAAATGATGGAATCTGTCATTGAAAGGATAGAAAACATTGCAGGAAATGGCGAAAATGCTGGTTACCAACATTCTCTCCTTTTCCCTGTGTTTTCAAAAGGCTTCTTCCTAAGGGTCCTTAAAATTGTGTGGTAAAGGGTTAAACTGAGATCTGCAAACACCCACGTACAGCTTGATGCTATGGTTGACATAATCACATGAAATATCAATTTGTACTTGTATGTCGTTTTCTTTTCTTTTCAAATTTACTTGAACCCACCCTCGTAAATTTAGCACTTTTTATGCCTCTGCAGTTAACAGCTTTGCAAAAAATTGTGGACACCAATTACTGGTAACAAGTAATTGCTTGTTTTCGAAAATATTGTTCATATTGATGATAAACAATTTTTTCCTTTCCTTCATATGTTTTTCCATTGGTAATTTGTACAAGTTTTGGAGCATCAAAAAAAACCCTAGTGAAGTAATGGGTTAAATGCTTCCGATAATTCAAACTCAATCATCAGATCCTAAAATGAAAATGAACAGAAACCAGGAATATTTGTTGTGACATCAAACTGAAAAATATTACACTAGTACCAGATTTACGGTATCAGAGGTACAGATATGAATAATGTTAACCCCTAGGCTGTTAAGCGCTACTCACTGACCTTTTGCAGACAGTGTAGATCAACATCAGACTGCACAGATTGTGCAGTCTGATCTTGGATCTACACTGTCTGATACAGAGATATCTTTCCCCACATATACCTTTGAAACAGCAAAATTTGGGTTTTTACCAACGGCTTGAAAATTTTGTTTTACTTATTTAGCTGGATCAGGGTTAATTAATATGTTCAGAATAATATCACTTTCAGGACTCAAATAACATCTTCCCACCCCCCCCCCCCCCACCCCCCCCACCAATCTGTCTAGGCATCAGTGTCATATTGCACATTTTGGCAAAATTTGGTTTTTACCAATGGATTGCAAATTTCGTTTCACTTATTTAGCAGGATAAGGGTTAATATGTTCAGACTAATATCACTTTAAGGATTCAAATAACCCCCCCCCTTCAATCTGTCTAGGCATCAGTGTCATATTGCGCATTTTCTTTTCCATTCGTCTCAAACTTGCCTTTCGACTATATGCTGCAATGTAGCTCCTTTACAGAGATAGGATTGAATAACAAGAGGGCCATGATGGTCCTGAGACACTAACCTGAACCTTTTTGACCCAACACAGCCCACTTCAAATCTCTTCTGAGATACCCAACAAACATTTAAACAAACTATCATGTGTATTGGTGAAAATGTGGCCTCAGGAATGGACACAAGCTTTTTCTTGGATTTGTCACAGTGACCTACTTTTTGACCCAATATGAACCACTTTCAAACTTGGAGATATCATCAACGTTAACATTTTGACTAATTTTCATGAGCTTTAGAGTGAAAGTGCAGCCTAAAGAGTGTACACAAGGTTTTTCTACAATTTGTCCTACTGACTGTTTTGACCCGATTAGACCCACGGTCTCTAGAGTGTACATAAACTTTTAAAAAGATTTAACTTGGTGACCAGGTTTTTGACCTGAAGCGATCAATTTTATAACTAGTCTAGGTCAGTATTGGACTGAAAATGTGACCAAACAAGTCTAGAGTGTACGAAAGTTTTTTGAAGACTTGACCTGGTGAACTAGTTTTTGAATTGATATGATCCATTTTCTAACATAAGATATTATCAAGACATTTTGACCAACTTTCATGAGGTATGGACTGAAAATGTGGCGTCTAGAGTGTCCACAATTTTTTTCTGAGATTTGACCTTTTAACCTAGTTTTTGACCTGATGTGACCCATATTTTAACCCATTCTAAACATCATCAAGAAAAAGATTCTGATCAAGTTTCATCAGTATCAGACTGAAAATGTAGCTTCTAAAACATACACAAATGATAATGCACCATGGAAGATATAATGTCATGCATAACGATGGACACAGCACTATCACAGCTCACCTTGAGCACTTTGTACTCAGGTGAGCTAATAATGTAACCTTTCTGAAAAACCCACGCAATGACACCAAATAATAGAAATAATAAAATTCCGAGACATACTGCTAATAAAAGCTATCTAAATCTGGCGGGACTTTTTTGAATTATTTCTTCATAAAACTGTCAGTGAGACTGAAATATCACGGAAAACAGGAAGACACTTCATTGAAATTTGCATGGTAGAATAAGTATCTAAGATGGACATATTAACCGTTTACCACACAATCCCGATTTTTAATGACCCTTTCAAGGAAAGCTATTGGAAACATTTAGGGAAAAAGAGAAAATGCTGGTAACCAGTATTTTTTTCCTCCTCCCACAATGTCTTCAACCCAACACAAAACAAATTTGAATTTTTGAGTCAAATCGACTTTGTCATCTGCAAATGCTTTCAATTCAGGAAAGTCTAAAATTTTAGGTGTTTGGTAAAGACTTAACAGAAAAAGAATAAGTCTAAAATTTTAGGCCTTTGGTTAAGATTTAAGAGGAGAAGAAATCCAAATCATTGCCACTTTGAAGCTATATGTATTTATCCTCTGTATTATGTATATTGGTAGTTTTTCTATGTTTACACAGCTAATTCTGAACCATTCTTCAGTATATCAAATTTTAGCAGTTTTTTTCTTTCTGGTTGTAAGGATGTATCTTTAACCTAACCCTTTAACACACAATGCCGCCCTTTAACAACCCTGGGAAAGGAGCCTTCTGAAAACATTGTGGAAAAAGGAGAAAACGCTGGTAACCATCATTTTCTCCTTTTCCAACAATGTTTTCTGCTCTATCAAAATAAAATTGAACCACACTGAAATTGTCGTCTGCAAATGCTTTCAATTTGGACAAAGCTAAAATTTAATAATCTGGTAAAGAGTTAAAGCTGTTACCTTTGGTTATGATTGGAGATGAAGATTGACACCTGCTCCAGTAATAAGGGCCAGGAATCAGCAGGTCTGTTCATCAGCACTGTTATAAATGGGTGGGGAGGGCTCCTGAAAATTATAAATGTCTTTCTTTAACCCTTTACCACATGGCAAAATTTTAGACTAGTCCAAAATCTAAAGCATTTGTAGATGACAAATGTGCTTTAAATTGTGGAATTTGTCCTTTAAAGGTTAAAAAACATCGTGGGAAAAGGAAAAAAATGCTGGTTGCCAGCATTTTCTCCTTTTCCCACAATGTTTCTATCCTATCATAGGCATGCTCTATCATTTCAACCACTTTTAATTTGACATCTGCAAATGCTTTCGATTTGGGTTACAAGTCTAAAATTTTCTTACCTCTTAGAGCGCCGAATAAACCTAACAGACATTTTCATCCTAGAAATACGACCCAAATAATTGCAATTTCAGTGTTTCAGCAAAGGGGACAGTGTAAATCAAAGATCAGGCTACATGTTTTACGCAGCCTGGTCTTGACCTAAACTGACCGCAGAGGCAACTATAGTCATGAAAAGCATGTTAATAGGTTAATTTTAGTACAGTCGTAAAAGGCACTTTAAGCGTTAATTCTAGTAACGAGTAACATGGCACAATGACAGACATAATGAACTTTCTGCCTTATTCTCCAGAGTACCCTCTTGCCAATGTGTTGACAACAATTTGCTTTAACCCATTACCACACAATCCCGACTTTTAACGACCCTGAAATAGAAGCCTTTTGAAAACATTGTGGGAAAAGGTGAAAATGCTGATAACCAGCATTTTCTCCTTTTCCCACAATGTTTTCTACTCTATACAATACATAAATAACTATTTAAGCCATACTTAATTTATTGTCTGCAAATGCTTTCAATTTGGCCTAGTCTAAAATTTTGTCATTTGGTAAAGGGTTAACCGAAAATATCACTGCAATATTATATTGTTCTGCAACAAACCAAGTTTGCTGGAAAATATGGAGAACAAAGAGGTCCCTCGAGCAAAAATGAAATATTTATATGAATGAAGCATGGAATCTGGAACCAATCCTGGCAGTATAGAAAAATGTCTAATAGCATAATGCTTGCATGCCTTAAATCCATTCACAAGATCTTTTACCAAACAAGAATTCCATTTAACTCTTTACCACACAATCTTGAGTTTTAACAAAAAAGGCTTTTGAAAACAAAGACGTAAAAGGAGGAAATAGTAACCAGCTGATGATTTCCTCCTTTACCCACCATGTTTTCTACCCCATCAAAAACAAATTGCATCATTTGGGCTACACATAAATTGTCATCTGCAATTGCTTTGGATTTGGACCATCCTAATATTTTGTCATTTGGTAAAGAGTTAAGAGTGGATTTGGACCATCCTAAGATTTTGTCATTTGGTAAAGAGTTAACCCTTTCTCAGACGACAGATTTTGGACTGGTCCAAATTGAAAGAGTTTGCAGATGACAATTTTAAATTTGATGAAAATGGCAGAAAGGTCTCCAAAAGGGGAGAAAACACTGTGGAAAAAGGAGAAATTGCTCGTTACGAGCAGTTTCTCCTTTACCCAGTGTTTTCAAAAGATTTGTACTGCAGACACGTGAAAACCAGGGCTTGTTTGGGAAAGGGTTAAGAGTTGTGAATCTTGAAAATTATGCAGATGACAAATCAAATAAGGCTCAAACTATGGGATATGTCTTTACAAATGGTAGGAAACAATGTCACCAGTATTTTCTCCTTTTCTAAATATGCTTTCAAAGGTGTCTTCATCAGGCTTGCATTAAACCCTAAATTGTGACTGGGTTAAGAAAAAGAACTTTTTAGAGGGCTCTAACAAACAATTTGAACAAGAGCACCACATGCACAGGTGCCAATGCTTGGCTGTGGTTGCTTGACTTTCGTTGAAAACTCGAAGTTGAAAAACAAGCATAACTGTGTCAAAAATACTTTGATGCTTACCTACCCTTGTTGTATAAGTTCCTCTTTTGATAGTTAAGAACTTGTCCAAGTTTGAAGGAGATATCTTCAGTAATAACAGAGATATTACAAAATGTCAAAGTTTTTGCACAACAATGCAGACTAATTGACACCAGGGCTACGACAAATTACCTCAACATTTTCTTCGAAAACTGCCATGCTAAAAATGGAGAAAATGCTTCACATGAGAATGGTGTACATACAAGTTTAACCATTTAAAACACAATCCCAGCTTTAAACAACCCTAAGGAAAATTGCTTTTGAAAACAAGTGTGGGGAAAGGAGAAAATGCTGGCATCTAGCATTTTCTCCTTTTCCCACGATGTTTTTCTACCATTTAAAAGACCTTGACCCAAATTTTATAATTATGTAGTCTGCACAAGTTTTTAAATTGAACAAGTCAACAATGTTGTTGTTTTGTAAAAAGTTTAGTCATATTTAGTTGAATTTTTTCTCCTTCTAAAGCCTTTCACAAATTCTGTATTTACTTCCATACAATTGATATGTCACATGCCATTTTTTTTTCTCCTTTTCCCACAATCTTTTTTACCCTTTCAAACATAAATTTCAATTTTTGAAACATATCTATTTTGTCGTCTGCAAGTGCTTTTACGTTGGACGAGTCTAAAATTTTGTCGCTTGGTAATGGGTTAAAAGTCAACTGCTGAGGGCACACTGGACACTCAAAGCATCATGTGTCACAACTTGGCCGATTCCGCAACTACATCTAACAAGTTCTCTATATCAAGGAGGTTTTCTTTTTGAACTGCCAAAAACATTATCTTAAACATAGTGGCACCTGTGTAAATCGATTAGCAACAGCATAAACAACCATGGTGAAGTTACTGATCTGTCGATGAAAAACTACCAACAGCATTGACGAACCATGTTAAAATTGAATATGCGAACTGTTTGTCAACAGAAATATATTTAGAAAGATTTTGACTTGTGTCTTCTTTTTTAAGAGGAGTCTTACAATTTTTAGAATGGTTATACAGCATATTTTCAGTGAAGAAATGTATCATGAAGGTGCATTATAATCAAGCTATATGATACAGTCAAGGGACTTGATAAACGGATGACCCACAGTTTGCCGAATGCCAAAGTATAACACTACAAATAACAGGCAACCACAAAAGCTACAGTGAGCATGTTTGAGCTCAGATGAGCTAAAACAAAACACAATGATAAATTACAGGAACAGGCCAGACTAAATATCCTGTGATACCAAAACGACAGCTACCATTTATCTTTGTTGCTGGAAAATTGATTAAGGAGAAATCATGGACTTGGTGTCACAGAAATCTAACATGCTATATATAGTTCTTGTTCTGATTACCTGTTACCACACAAATACAGTTTTTCACATACCTACACAGCTTTTCTTAATACTGAAAGGAAAGCAGCACCTGCTTGTGGCAAGCAGTTTTCATCTTGTCTTTTCCATACTTTTTCTTTATTTTATGTCAGTCATAATGTACTTCAGTTCAACCTTAACCCATTTTAACAAAGCAAACCATAGGAAAAAGACTGTTAAAAACAATGGGGGAAAAAGGAAAAATGCTGTTACAGAACATTTTTCCATTTCCCTACTTATTGTTTTGTAGCCTTTCAAAGAGAAATCCCATCACTCTGACCATCCAAAATAGCTCAAATGGTTGAGCAAGGGACTTGTGAATGACAAATCTAAAATGGAGCGTTTGATAGCTGGCTGACTAAATATTACTATTTAAGTCTTCAGAATGAGCCATTAAAACATAGGTACTGTGTGACAGTGCTATACAGGGACCATGTTAAAGAACTAGGTGTATTTAAGATGGGTTTTGTCCAGTATCTTGCACTATCCCCTGTAACATAAGTAACAGCCTTCTGGGGGTGTCGCACATATGGGCAACAAGTGATGACAATAAATGAAAGAAAGTCAATCACATTACTCTGCCCACATTCAAATAGTTATCAGCATTAATTATACATTCAATATGAAAAATGTCTGAAAACTTGTCCTACACTCTTCTGGTAACACTGTTCATTCTTTACCCCACAATCCTGAGTTTTAACAACCCTGAGGAGAAAGGCTTTTGAAACCACTGTGGGAAAAGGAGAAAATACTTGTAACCAGCATTTTCTCCTTTTCCCACAATGTTTTCTACCCTTCTCAAAACAAATTTCAGTTTTTCAGCCGCATTGATTTTGTTATCTTCAAATGCTTTGAATTTGAACTAGTCTAAATGTTTGTTGTTTGGTCAAGAGTTAACCTATCCTGTGTGTAATGGGTTCAAGTGTCACAACTGGAAAAATGTTCTAGGAGCTAACAAAGGAAATTATCCTCTCATATTCCACCATGTAGTCCATTATTCATTTCATGGCTTACTTACAAAACTTTACCTCACCTACAGATTCCTTTTTTAATGCGAGATGGTTAATTACAAATTTAGGAAAGATAAAGACCACTTGGTCCTTTTTCAACCCAGTTGACACATTACCATTTCAGGGATATAATTGTTCTTGTAAAGTATAGCAAAGGGGAAACACTATTAAAACTGTTTACCTTGTTACCAAACAATAAAATTTTTGACTAGTCCAAAAAGTGAGATTTTGCTGATGACAAAACAAATGTCGCACAAATTATAAAACAGTATTACAAATTTAGGAAAGATAAAGACCACTTGGTCCTTTTTCAACCCAGTTGACACATTACCATTTCAGGGATATAATTGTTCTTGTAAAGTATAGCAAAGGGGAAACACTATTAAAACTGTTTACCTTGTTACCAAACAATAAAATTTTTGACTAGTCCAAAAAGTGAGATTTTGCTGATGACAAAACAAATGTTGCACAAATTATAAAACAGTATTTCCATTTGAATAAAATTTTACAGCGTCCATGGGACCCAGTGCAATGGCGAAAGTTGAGTCCCATTGCGTTCCTTCTGAGTCCCATTTTTGCTTGCATAAATCGTCCATTTATTAAGGCCAACTTTGGTTAGCAAATACAAAGAAGAAGCTATTTCAAAATTGACTTCTTTATGGAACCTTTCGCAGATTTAATGTGCCGTGCATGCCAGTGACCATTGCTCGAAATAGTACAAATCTTACCTCACTATGGAACTTCTTTGAAAGTCCATGCAACCTGTACAAATCTTACCTCACTATGGAACTTCTTTGAAAGTCCATGCAACCTGTTCTAAAAACCTTATTTCTGCTTAGTTTAATAACAAATCAAGCACATCTATACAAATAGAGGAATAAAGATAAATTTCTCTTAGCATCTAATCATGGAAGGCAGCATCTTTCAGCCATTGGTCTTGGAAAGATCATGAATGCTTTTTTTTTTGCCCGGGAAACCATCTTCAGGAAAGAAATGCTAAACAACAGCTGTTTTCCTACGATCAGTTCGCCGGAAAAGACAATATGAGCACAATGCAGGCAACCCGTTAAAGTTGACAACAAAGAGATCTATTTATATACATGTATCTATTAATATCTTTCTTGTTTATATCTTGGCACACAAAGATCTATTTATAGACACTTTGGAATTCCAATGATCAGTTTGTACAAGAAATGTTAAATCTTCGTACAGGTATTTTGCATTGTTTTCGTTATTGATATAGATCTAGTTAAATCATGGTTTTGACTCATTTTTGACTGTGTCCTAGGGACACAATCAGCTTTGACATTTTGCGTCCACAGCGATTTTCATGCGTATATAGATACTTTTACGTCATAAACAGAAACCCTGTATAAAATTTGTCTTTTAAAGGGTAGAAAACATTGTGGAAAAGGAAAAAAGGCTTGTTACCAGCATTTTTCCTGTTCCCACCATTGTTTTCAAAGGTCCTTTTCCTAGGGTGTCATTAAAACTTGTGATTGTGTGGTACAGGATTAATGGCAACAAATACTCCCTGAGTGCACAAATAATTTACTTTTTTCCTTCAATCTGACCAAGTGATAATTTTTTATCCACAATTATAATGTTTCAGTGTTATACTTGGCCTAGATAATTTTACAGAATCCAACAAAGTATCTTTTAAACTGAATGGCTTAAATGTGTTTTATACATTTTAGAGGAGATTTTTTTTTTTATCTTACTAGCCTTTGACCCCCATAGGACCAAACATCCAGACAAAGCTTATTTGAGATGGGATGTAAAACTTCCCCATTAAAATTTCATTAAATTAACTTGAGGTAGGTTCTTTACAAAGTTTTTGACAATAAATGATCCAGTTTATCTATCCATGTTATCTGGGAATTATTGAGGCAATGAATCACAGAAAAAATTTGTGCTTAAAAAAAGATAATCTGGAATTCAGAATCTTTTTCATCATTGAGTATGCACAATTCAAGTTTTGACATCACCCTTATTACCAGTTTCAAAATTCATTGAGATATCACAACAAATAACATTCTAACAAAGTTTTGTATAGGTAACACATAAAGCATCGTTTCTGGCTTCTAAGCATTAGTTTTTTTGGCCTATTTCTTACACCTCATATGGCCTAGTTTTACTGTTGCTATACAACTAAACTTTTCATCAAACGACAAAATTGTAGAAGTAACCATCAATAAAAAGCATTTGCATATGACAAATTAAATGTAGCCCAATTATGATGACCTCTGTCTTTGATAGGACAGAAAACATGGTGGGAAATGAGAAAATGCTGAATACCAGCATTTTCCCCATTTCCCACAATGTTTTTAAAAGCCTTCTTCTTTGAGGTAGTTAAAACTCGGCATTGTGTGGTGAAGGGTTACAAGAGACTATCATCCAGTTTTATGGATCCCTACCCCTAGGAGATGGCAAGTTAACATGCATCATTAAAATAGAGAATTTGACAAGATGTTTTTTTATTTATTTGACCATCAGACCTAGTTTTTACCATAAATGAAATTACTTTCACATTTGAATGAGAGATAAACCCTTTACCATGCAATCCCGAGTTTTAGAGACTCTCAAAAAGAAGCCTTAGAAAACCCTGTGGGAAAAAGAGAAAGTACTACAGGTAACCAGCATTTTGTCCTTTTCCCATGTTTTCTACCCAATCAAAGACAAACTCTATCATTTGAGCTGAATTTCAAATGACGTCTGCAAATGCTTTCAATTAAGACATGTATACATTTTTCCTGTGTGGTAAAGAGTTTACAGAAAGAGAAATATGCACGATTCAAGGTTTCATGGAAATGGGATGAGAATTTCTGCCTCTTAGTTTCAAGAAGCCAGTTTTGAACACAGAAGTATCCCAACACACAACCAATGCCAGACAACAGTTGAGACAATCACAAAAGCTCATGACCTGAGCACAAGATGAGCTCTAGACTCATAGCAAACGATAATTTATTTGCGTCTGCATTGATTAGGAGCAAGAGACCAATAAACCCTTACAGTGCCAAATAAACCTAACAGACATTTCCATTCTAGAAAGATGAGCATAATAAGAGTAGTATCAAGGTTACTGTTGTCCAGAATGTCTCAGCAAAGTGGACAGTGTAGATCAAAGATCAATCTGCATGTTTTGTGCAGTCTGATCTTGATCTAAACTGGCCACAAAGGCAAAAACACCCTTCAAAGGTGCTTTAAAGGTAAGCAATATTGGACTCCTGGTTGTAACAAGAGGGATAGGTTTAATTTAATATTCCGCGTCTTCTGCAAAAGTATTTGCTTATTCTCTGCCTTTGCTCTCAATAAACTCCCATGAGTTTCAGACCTTCCAGTACTTTGAAATCATAAATCACACATGAAAGTAAATTGTATAAGGATTTAAAGGGAGTACAGGGGCCAAAATGTGCTAGACTTGAACACCATAAAAGTCTTACACAACAAAATGACCATTATATTGTTGTCTGCAGTCTCCAGGAACATATCATTAATCTTAAGTAAGTTTTGCAGTCAGTTTGTATATCAGGTTACAGTGGTTTGAAATCTCAAGATAGTTATGTTTGGCTTATTAGGAATGAAAAAAAATACTGATTTTCTTTTTCAACTCATTACACAATGTAACAGTTAGCTTTAGAAAACTGGGGATAAATGTATTAAGCTTTTGCTCCTTTTCCAATCATGTTTTCAATAACATTTGAATATACAATTTCTTTCACTCACCTGTTTCTTCTTTAGATGAACTTTCAAGAATGCCAAGGACTACCCAGTATCAGAGTTTGCTTAATAGGCCTTATTTCATTTGTCCCGACTGTTCAATCAAGACTGCCACATTAGCACTCACTAATACACATAAACTGTATAAAAGTATAGAAATAATTGTTAAGATGATAGTCAGTCTAAGTGTTATTCTCTGGCAGAAAAATAAATTTCAAAACTTAGGTAAAAAGTTGCAAAGTTGCTTTATCTTTTGTTAACTTTTTGCCTGTAACTACAAGTGACACTTGGATCAAACATACAATAACAAATTGTCATCTTCGCAGTAATTTTAATACTTTAAAATGGTACGATTTAAATCTGAATGCATTTTAAAGCCAGTATTGTTTATTTTGGTCGCCACTAACCCTTCAATTTTGAAATACTCCAAGACAGGTGACTGACTGCACACCTGCTAGGCACTTTTATGAAATTGTGGCAACATCAGTCTGAGGTAACATTCCCGAATGACTCAAGTGGTAGAGCTTATGATTTGTAAACTTCATTTAGTCTCGGGCCACTTGAGGGTGTGGGTTTATGCCCCACGATTGGCCATCTAAAATTACTGATAGTCTTTTGGATGAGAAGTTAAACTAAGGCTCTGTGTGACGGTGCTATACATCGAGCATGTTAAAGAACCAGGCATAACTTAGGATGGATTTTATCCTGTAAATTGCACTATCCCCCCCATAACATAAATTTAATAACAGCCCTTTAGGGGTGTTGCCGAGCCCTGGTAGCCCAGTCGGTAGCGTACAGGACTTGAGAACAGGGGGTCGTTGGTTCAATCCCTGGCTCAGCCAACTTCTTTCCAAAGATTGATGAAAGTCACTACAACAGGATTCATTACTCTGTCATAGCTGACCATTCTTTCGATGATGGTTATGTGGGAGAGCAGCCAGTAGCTTGGAAAAATACTGTGTTGCCCATATGAGCAACTGGTTATGATGATAAATAGAAGCAAAATAAAATCAAATCAACTCTGAAGTAAATCAAAGCAAAAATCATGTGGCACCTGGCTTCTTCAAAGGATTTTTCTATCAAATCTGCATGGTTGCTTTAAGTTTCTGACCTGGCAAAATCCAGTTTCAAATATGACCTGAATATTACTTAACTCTTTACCAAACACTACAGGAGCATACTGCTTCATATTTCTACATAAATGCTGTAAAGCCTAATTATCAAACTTTATGACACAAGCCTATTTCTAATGTAATTTCATGTCAAGATCATAGTAAAAAATCGCTATGGTGCATGTGACAGGTGAATTAATCTCTAATTTTATTCATTAACCTTTTCTCTGCTGGATACAGCTTTTAGATGGCTACATTGGATGGAACTGACTTGGACCAGAACTGCATGACAGTAATGTGTATAATATCTTGGTCTGTATTTAGCAACCATTCTTAATAACATGTTTAGTCTTATTCTCCAGAATTTTCTGAATTTAAAATTAACACAACTTCTGATTGGCTAAACCATTTGGTTTAGCCAATCAGAAATGGGTTATTTTCAAATTTAGAGAACTCTCGAGGATACAACTAGGAATGTACTTAACAATGGTCTGTGAATGTAACTATCCCATGGTCTTCAATCTACACTGTCTGATCAGTACTTTATTTGACATCTTAGTCCAAATTAACTTTGAAGTGGGAGCAATTTCGCTTTCTGTACAGCTCAAAGCAGCATATTTCTTTATCTTCAACATTCCACCTCACAAAAAAGTAAACTAGAGGCGCTTGAGCGCCTGTATCGCTCCACAGGCCTGATATTTCTATAATGGCGAAAAGAAGTTTTTAACAATTACCATTCAATCCTGCATTTTAGCTCACTAAAGAAAAAAGGTATGGAAAAAACTTGTGAGAAAAGAAGAAAAAAATGGTAACCAGCATTTTCTTAGTTTCCCACAATAATTTCTATCCTTTTTTATATATGTCTTACTAATTTGAAGATATGTTGTCTGCAACAGGTCCTTTCACAAACCATTTTGGGTGGGGAAACATCAAAATATTGAAAATATGTCTTTCTCAGGGTCGTTAAAAGTTGTGATTGTGTGGTAAAGGGGTAATCTAAAAGAACAGCTGGGAGGGCAAATGAATGAATGTTATAGCAATATAGATCAACTTACATCAATACACCAGACAGAATGAAATATGCTGGCATACAATGAACACCTAATCCCTAATAATCAACTTTTCACAGTTAAAATGTCTTCTGTGGCAAACAACACAAAATGGTCTACAAATGCATTTACATAAATCAAATATCCTGCTTCAGTGCACAGATTAATTCTGGTGTACTGAAGTTGCGGGATCAGTTTGACTGGGTAACATTAATGCCTTATCACAAATGTAAAGCCCTGTCCCACTGTGTACCAGGTCACCAGGATTTACACCCCTTCTCTGTCCACTCTGCATTTACTCATTAGTAGGTCAGAACTTTACCAGAACTAATAAAAGTGCAGAGGTTCTCTTGTTCTATATCAAAAGGACTATAAAGTACCTACAACATGGGGGTTTTGTTATTAAAATACTTTTTCTTTTTTATCTTGGCATGGTTACTCAGGCTTAGTAATAAGGCAAAATTGAAAAGTTCAAGTTGTGAAAGGTGCTCAAGCTTTTATCTTATTTATGGCCAGTGATATTTCATTACTAGTACTAACTAATAGCATATCATTGGAGTAAATTGTGATCTTAATACCAAGGAAAATGTGTGGGCTTAAATAGGACAGCCCTGACTAGGTCAAGTCAATCCAATTTTCTTCCTTTTTCTTTGTTAGTCGATAAAACTAACACAATAAATAGTTTTGGAGAAGAACATTTTTTTGAAATATAAGCCTTGTCTATAAAAAAATGTGTTTTTAGGTGTATCATTTTTTTAAAAGGAATTTGATATACAACCACCATAGAAACAATTTGGCAGACAACCACCATAGGAACTTACCTGCAAAACAACAATGAAATCCAATGAATAGTTTTAGAGAAGAAATTTTTCAAAGATTTTACTTTATACCATAAAAGGAAAATGAGTATCCCATAAAAGCCATGTTTTTTGACAGATCATTTTTTTTTTAAAGGAATTCTGTAAACCTGTATCTAAGGAACATTCCTGCAAAATAATAATGCTATCCAAATAGCGGTTTGGGAGGAGAAGATTTTTAAAGGTTTTTTACTTTGGTTGCCATGGCAACCAGAATTCTTCATGGAACACAATTATTTGAAGGAATTTGAAAGAGGACCACCAAAGGAACATTCCTGTGAAATTTGGTAAAAATCCAGTCAATAGTTTCTGAGGAGAAGTTTTTTAAAGAAAAAGTTTACGGACGTACGCACGGACGAACGGACGGACGGACAGACGCACGACGGACACAACGCCATGACAATAGCTCGCTGGCCTTTGGCCAGTGGAGCTAAAAACTCATTCCTAATGAAAGCATTTGTATGCAACAAATTAACTGTGACTCAAAAAATGGAACTTGTCTCTGAAAGGGTAATGTACAAAACTGTATTGGGAAAAGAGAGAATGTTGGTAACAAGCATTTTCCTCTTTTTCCACAATGTTTTCAAAAGCATTCTTCATCATATACAACATTATATAACATGTGATTGCTTGAGGAAGGATTAAAAACTGTCATTAATCCTTATCCTGCTAAAAAAGTAGAACGAAACTTTCAAGCCATCAATCAAAACCCAAATTTTGCTACTTCAAAGGTAATTTTTTGGGATTAGATATCTCTCTATCAGACAGACACATTCTGTGCAGTCTGATCTTGAGCTACACTGTCCAAAAAATATCCTTGACTCTTGCTTAGCAGCCTTAGGGTTAAAAGAATTATGCCTTGTTACCTGATATCATTAATAGCTCACAGAATCAAAAATCCTTTCACATAATTTCTGTCCAGATTACAGAGAAGCACTCAATCATACCTACAAATCCCTGTCATCCACTCTCAACCTGTTTACCTGACAACAGAATTGTGGGGAACCAGTCCAAATTGAAAGCATGTGCAGTCGACATAATAAATGCGAGTCAAAAATTTAAACTTTGTTTTGAAGGGGTAGAAATATTGTGGGAAAAGAAGAAACTGCTGGTTACTAGAATTTTCTCCTTCTTCCACAATGTTTTGGAAAGTCGTCTTCAAGCTCATTAAAACTTTGGATTGTTTGGTAAAGGGTTAACTCTTTACCAAATGACATATTTCCATGTTGTGATTTCAAAGACATCTTTGCACCCAAATGAAAAACCTTTGTCCAGATTTTCTACCATATGCAAAATAAATCTTTTTTAAAGTCCCTTTAATCAAGCCTCTATAAAAACAAGAGGGTCATTGGCCCTAAAGTGCTCACCTGACTAAAGTGAACTAGGATTGATAAAGCTGAACACATCCTGGTTGTGATGATGTAAATATGTAAGTGTTTAAAAGTGACCTACTTTTTGATGCAATGTGACCCAGCTTAAGATTTATCAAGAAAAGCATTCTGAGTCTCAGGCTTAAAAAATGGCCTCTTGAATGCACACAAAGTTTTTTCTAATTTGTCCCTGTGACCTACATTTTAACTCAACCTGACCCAATTTTATACTTCTCCCAGAAATTATCAGGACAAACATTCTGACCAATTTTCATGTCTATTAGACTGAAGATGTGGCTTCTATATTGCAGTCTTGACCTGACATGACTCAATTGCAAATTTGTCCAAAATATCAACACAAACATTCTGACCAAGTCTAGTGAGTATCAGACTGAAAATCTGACATTTTTCTAGATCTGTCCCAAATACAATGTAACCTGATATAACCTGATTCCATAAATTGAGATATTATCAAGACAAATATTCTGACCAAGTTTCATGAGTATCAGGCTGAAATTGTAGCCTCTAGAATACACACAAGGTTTTTCTAAGACTTAATTCTGTGACCTACTCATTGACCCAACATGACCCAATTCTGTGACCTACTTATTGACCCAACATGACCCAATTCCAAACTTGTCAGAAGTGTCATCAATACAAACATTCTGACCCAGTTTCATGAGCATTGGACTGAAAATGTGGCCTCTAGAGTGCACACAAGGTTTTTCTATAATTTGTCCTTGTGACCTACTTTTTGATCTGATGTGACCCAATTTCAATCTTGTCTGATATATCATCATGATATTCTGAGCAAGTTTCATAAATATCAAAATGTGGCCTTTGGAATGCGCACAATTAGTCTTTCAATGATTAAATCCCTGTGACCAACATTTTGATGCAAAATTACCTAATTTTGTACTCATCTGAGACATTATGAAGACAAACATTCTAATAAAGTTTCATGAGTATTGGACTGAAAATGTGGCCTCTTGAATGGATAATAAGATTTTCTACGATTTGTCCCAGTAATCCACTTTTTAACTTGAAGTGATCCAATTTCGAATTTGTCTGATATTATCAAGACAAAGATTCTGACCAAGTTTTATGACTATCAGACTGAAAATGTGGCCTCTACAACACACACAAGATTTTTCTAAGACTTAATTCTGTGGCCTATTTTTTCACATAACATGACCCAATTTTAATCTTGTCCAAGATATCTTCAAGACAAACATTCTGAATAAGTTTCATGAGTATCAGACTGAAAATGTGGCCTCTAGAGTGCACACAAGGAAATTGTTGACCCCTGAACAAGGCATGATGGACGACCCATGACAATGAACACAACAGAATAACAAAAGCTCACCTTGAGCGCTTCATGCTAAGGTAAGCTAACAAGTGTTCAAGTACCGACATGGACAGTAAATGTTAGGTACCCACTAAACCCAAAGCTAATTATTATTCATCATTACTGACACACATGACGGAAGATCCATGACAATGGACACAACAGAATAACAAAAGCTCACCTTTAGCGCTTCATGCTTAGGTGAGCTAACAAGTGTTCAAGTACCGACATGGACAATAAATATCAGGTACCCATTGAACCCAAACGCTGCTAATTATTGTTATATTTATCAAAATATTGCCACCCCCATTTCATGTTTTGCTCAATATGATTGACAGCATCCTGAAAGTGAAACAAGTCTTGCACTTCCTCTGTATTTTTAAACAATGTTGGCAAAAGATGTAATTATCCCTGCTTTTTGTACTTGTGTCAAATGGAGCTTGTTGCACTCACATGTTATTGTGATAATGTTTGCATTCCTTTATCCGTACTGACTGTGTCGAATGCAGTCTGTGGCAGTCACATGTTTTAATGCCAATATTTGCTTTCCTGTGTCAGAACTGACTGTGTCTGACATTTAGAAAGTGACAATGTTTGTATACCTTTTAAAGAACTGAGTTTGTTTGGGATTGTTGAGTAGGCAAATACATAAAGAAGAACCCTTCCCTGCACTATCCATCATTTGTTCCCTACTTATGAAGTTGGGACAGCTCTTGCTTCAAAACATGTTCAAAGTTATTCCATGTTAAAAATGCTTTGTTACTTAATGAATATTCTGTCTTTTTACATGAACTATTTATGTATCTCTGATAAGTTTACGTCAGGATCATATGTCCAGTAATTTTACCTCTACATCATGGACATGGTGACAAGATCAGTTCACTATACAAGTATTAAACAATTGAACTCTGTTTAGAATGAAGTAAATATCCAAAAACTGAACATACTGGTGGAAACAAAGTAGTGACAAGTTAAAGGCATGCTTCCCAACTCTCCCGATTTCGTCGGGAGTCTCCCGATTCAAGACAAAATACCCGATCACCCCGACAGACAGTTAAAAAACCCCGATTTGGAAAAAATCCGATATAAGGGTAAAAAAGGGTGTGATAAATTTGTACCCGAGGTACGTGTATATTATTCAAAATTTGCAACTCGTTGACACGTGTGTGTATTTCACGGTCAATCAGGTTCGTTGTCTATAAATAGGAATCAAGATACTGAGATTTATCGATTGATGATCGTGAACCAATCAAATTCGAGAACGGGCCAAGGTACTTTTCAGAGTAAACTAGCAGCCTGCGTTCGATCTTCTATCGGATGGCTGCGTGAGATTCAACGGGTACCAGTTTATTTTCAAAGTGGAAATCAAACGTCGTTCACCTGACGTTAGCAGGTAAATTACGTTCAAAGAGTATAGATCTATAAACACAAAATACCAGTGCTCATTGCGTCCCGGGACGCAGATAAAAATGAGTGAAAACATTAAGTTAATAATCATCAGAAACAATGAACAAATACGAAGTTTTAAACTCTTATTGCTCAGCGATCACTGGAATTCCAATTTACGTAAAAATAGATCGACCCGAACGTGATAGTAGTTTTATTTAAAACAATGATGTAGCAATATTCGACTGGTTACCGGCGATAGGGTAATATTGTAATGCTCAGGGCACTGATTGGAGGAACCAAGTGTTACCTAGCGTTACCGATGCTGACGTTTGCTTCCAGAATTTTTTCGTGTGAAGATTGCCTCCAGATTTTTTTTTTTTTTTTTTTGAAAAGTGCATTTTTTTTTAATTTTCTTCATGCTTTTGAGATATTTTACTGGTGATTTATGCAGACAAAAATGATACTCCAAGGGAACTCAATGGGACTTGACTTTTCTTTTCAAACAGTATGACAGCTTGTCCTTTTGATAGTTTACCAGCAATTCGAGCCGGATTATCTGAAGTTTATTCGATATACCTGTTTGCGATTACTGAGTATCAAAGAGAATGAATAATATAAGGATAAAATGTGATACTCTGTAGTCTATATTTCAAGCAAAGACATTATGGGTACAATACAAAATGGCAGAATATCTTTACACAATAAGTCAAAATTATATGATATACTTACAAAACAGTGAAAACACAATGGACAAAGTAGCATTTGATAAAAAACTTTACAGTGCTTCTTTACCACAGTCACTGCTTTCTATATAATATTCATGACTGTAATGACTGATTTTGTTTTAGCTCTAAATATTCACATGTATACATCTGAAAAACAATAATATTCAATGAAGAATAAAGTAAATAGATAAATCATAAACCTGACTTTTGTTCAATTGTAAAGTTATTTTGCCTAAAATGGTTTAAAAATGATCTTTAGAAGGACCTTCCGGTACGCCTCAAAAAGTCTCCCCCTTGAAACCCCCAATCTCCCCCTTTGAAACTCTCAAAAACCCCCTTTGGTGTTCGAAAAAGTTGGGAAGCATGTAAAGGGGTTTTTACAATAACTCCACAGCCAATAATTAGCAATACAATGGTTGAACTGTAACAACAGACTTACTGATATTTATCATCCAAATTGACCTGAGACAAAATTGATCTCCGCCCATTTAGTTTGGGTATTTTCATGCGTTGTACATCATTTCGTTGAAAGGGCATTTCGTCGAAATCCATTAAGTCTTAAAATACCGATTGCTGGATTCTTAGATTTATTTCTTAAAAAGCCCTGTCTGGGAGAAAGATTTGAGCCACAATTCATCTGGGTTTAGGGTAAGGGTCACGGCAAGGGATTGTTTTCGATGATCATGGTTTTCAATGAAATGTCGCAGATCCATATTCGTGGATGTATACATAAAGTTGTGATATGCTAGCATTTGAAATCACAATACATGCACTATGTACTTTCGAAATGATCAACCAAGCTGGTGGGTATCTGAAAATGAACAAAAAAAGGTCACAGACTATGCAGACGTCTCAGGTCAATCCAAAAGATAAATAGTATACCATACTATGGATACAGTCAACAGAATATTCAACTATATTGTTCGATAAAATTAAACCGAGACACTTGCATATTCAATTACCTTGTCCATACATTGGATATAATCCCATACATTGCACCCCAGGAACTTACAAATATGACACACGGAAACTAATAAAGTGTAAGTTTATATTGCAATATACTAATTCCTTACTAAACTGAATACTAACACCGACTTACTATTAACTCTTTACCAAACGACAAAATTTCGGACTCAACCAAATTGAAAGCATTTGCAGACGACAAATTAAATGTATCTCAAATGATAATTTCTGTCTTTGATGGGGTAGAAAACCTTGTGGAAAAAGGAGAAAATGCTAGTTACCAGCATTTTCTCCTTTTCCCACAAGGTTTTCAAAAGCCTTCTTTTTCAGGGTCGGTAAAAGTCAGGATTGAGTGGTAAAGAGTTAAATGTAAGAGGCAGACAACAATTAAAACATATCGCAAAATGAAAACACCAGCAGCACTAATTATTGGTCATAACTTCTTATCCCTTTTCAAGGTTTTACTGTACTATGAGAGTCTGTTTTGCAGTCTACCAAAACCAAATTACACAAAAGAAAATGATTTTAAACAAAAGAAAAAGTATGAAAACTGTCGCAGGTAAAGGATTTCAATTTGCTGCAATAGCTTCTCTAACAAGTTCTTGCTCATTTTCCGAGAATGTTTACGACTGCTGTCTTGTTTTCCTTTTCACGTAAAGATATATATCAGTCATGCATTGTGAAAAGAAGGCTACATACATCTGCAGAAAGTATTGATCCAGGTCAGCCTAAGCAGTCTGCGCTGGCTGAGCTTGGTCAATACTTTCTGCCATTGGTCAATTTTCTGCACGTCAGAGGGCCAGTGTCCCTCATGGTTCAATCTGTTGTTATATATAAAGAATTTTATAGAACTATAATTATGTGACAACTCCCTTGGTTAGCGTGCATCATGGTGAGGCATTAACCCTTTACCACACAATCCTAAGTTTTAACGACCCTGGAAGAGAAGCCTTTTGAAAACATTGTGGGAAAAGGATAAAATGCTGATAACCAGCATTTTCTCCTTTTCCCACAATGTTTTCTGCCCTATCAAGGACAAACTTAGTCATTTGGGCCACCTTTGATTTGTCGTCTGCAAATGCTTTCAATTTGGACCAGTCTAAGATTTTGTTGTTTGGTAAAGGGTTAAGCCCCCTTTTGACAGAGCATGACTCATATTGTCTGTTGCCTGGACTTCTTAGAATAAATACGAAAGTATCACCAATAAAAATATTGCAAATGGAAAACTTGCACCAAGTGTGCAACTATTGTCAATTTCCGCAATGTTGTCCAGTGATGTGTAATTTAGGGCCCAATGGGAGAGGTCAAATGATCTTTTTTCCGAGAAAGTGAGGTGAACTATGTGTCACAAAAAATTTCCCTGGGCAATATTCCAACATCAACAGAGATCATAAGTGACCAATCCAGATTTTGCGAAACAATAAAATAATCACTCGTAAAATTCTCGTTTACATTTCATATCATTTAACCCTTTACCACTTTTGAAAACATTGTGGAAAATAAGAGGGCCATGATGGCCCTGTATCGCTCCACTGGCTTATAAATATAAACCACGAAGAAAAGTCTTCACTATATAAGCCCTTATAAAACTTTGACCTCATGGCTACAGTCTGACTAAATGGGGAATATTGTATTAGAAGAATAACATGCCAAATGTGGGAGTTCTTGGCCTTATGGCTGGTAACAAGATGGTTTCTGAACTTTTCACTCCATAAACCCATGTAAAACTTGTGATCCCTGGTGCAGGGCCAAACTTGATCCTAGAGCTGTAACTTGGGCCCTCTTTGTAACTGTCCACTAAATAATGCTATAATTATATGCAAAATTTGGTAGCCTAAGCCTTATGGCTATGTACACCAAGATTTAAAAGTTTTCCCTATGTAAGCCTATGTAAATCTTGTGAACCCCCCCCTCCAAGTATGAGGCCAAATTGACCCCAGGACTATACTTTGGACACTTTTGGTAGACTCCAACTAGATCAAGCTAAATGCCAAATTTGGTAGCTCTAGGCCTTATGGTTTCAGACAAGAAGATATTTAAAGTTTTCTCTATATAAGCCTATGTATAAAACTTGTGACCCCTGGGGAAGAGCCAATTTTGACCCCAGGGCTATAATTTCAAGAAACATGATAGAGGTCTACTACATAAAGCTACATGCCAAATTTGGTAGCCCTATGCCTTATGGTTTCAGAGAAGAAGATTTTTAAAGTTTTCTCTATATAAGCCTATGTAAAACTTGTGACCCCTGGGGAAGAGCCAATTTTGACCCCAGGGCTATAATTTCAAGAAACACGATAGAGGTCTACTACATAAAGCTACATGCCAAATTTGGTAGCCCTATGCCTTATGGTTTCAGACAAGAAGATTTTTAAAGTTTTCTCTATATAAGTCTATGTAAAACTTGTGACCCCTGGGGCAGAGCCAATTTTGACCCCAGGGCTATAATTTGAAGAAACTTGATAGAGGTCTACTACATAAAGCTACATGCCAAATTTGGTAGCCCTATGCCTTATGGTTTCAGACAAGAAGATTTTTAAAGATTTCCAATATTTTTCAGTTTTGTTGCCATGGCAACCAGAGTTTTTGAAGGAATCAAATTCTTTCAAGAAATTCTGAAGAGGACCATGTCAGGATCATTTCTGTGAAGTTTCGTGAAAATCGGATGGGTAGTTTCAGAGAAGAAGATGTTTGAAATAAAAGTTAACGCACGGACGGACGGACGCACGACGGACACCGGGCCATGACATAAGCCCGCTGGCCTTCGGCCAGTGGAGCTAAAAAAGGAAATGCTGGTGACAAATTTCAAATTTTCAGTCACATTTTTTTTGTCGTCTGCAACTGCTTCCAATTTGGAGTAGTCTTAAATTTTGTTGTTTGATAAAGAGTTAACTCCATTATATCTAACAACCATCTGTATTATAAGGTAGAGTGGTCCTTTGACACAAAAAATTGACCAACAGACAAAAGTTTCGGCCAAAGTAAGCCTGTGCAGACTGCGAATGACAGGGTCAATACTTTTCGCAGATGCAATAAGCCCCCTTTTCACAGACCATGTCTTATTAATCATAATCTATGCAACCTTACAACTGTCCAGGGCAACATTAATTAAATTTTGGCTTGAAAATACAAGAATGATTATAGTCTGACAAAATAAAGATAAAATGGGTTAAAAACTAGCTAAAATCGAGTACAGATGTATCTTTAAGGATATGGGTTATCACTAGGTATTATTTGGTTCTCATGGAAATATTGTGGTCCACTTTATAAGAAATTTCTGGTAATAGTCTTACGAACATGAAAGTTCATAACAAATGCATAGCTCAAATACAAACTGTCCTGTCTGGGATGTGAACCCGTGCAGCAAATATCCTTGTTTATTGAGGTTTAAAAGACCAATTCACTAACCACTAAGCTAAAAAGAATTCTCCCTAAGGTAGTTGTCAGGTATTGATTTTATACAGGAAGAAGCTATGCTGTATTAGAAGGAGTGATCTCCCATAACACATCCCCACTTAACTCTTTACCAAACGACAAGATTTTAGACTAGTCCAAATTGAAAACAGTTGCAGACGACAAAATATGTGCAACTGAAAAATTAAAACTTGTTTTGAGAAGGGTAGAAAACATTGTGGGAAAAGGAGAAAATGCTGGTCACCAGCATTTTCTCCTTTTCCCACAATCTTTTCAAAAGGCTTCTTTCTCAGGGTCGTTAAAACTCGGGATTGTGCAGTAAAGGGTTAAGGGAAGTCATCATTTGATGACGGAGAGCCTTATTAGGCAGGAAGTCTATTAATTTGACAACAAATGGCTCAATGGCCAATAATGGGCAATTTTTTAGACAACAAATGGCTCAATGACCAATCCCAGATGAGCTCCCATCTTATGGCTGGGAATCAAACCCATGCTGCAAATATCCTGGTTTATAGAGACTTAAAAGACCATTACACTAACCACTGAGCTAAAGAGAATTCTCCCTAACACAGTTACCAGGTATTGATATTATACGGAAAGAAGCTATGCTGTAATGAAAGGAGTGATCTCCCGTAACAATTGGCAATTTATACATTTGTTACAATGTCTTCAAAAGGGCACTTGTGCAAATACAAAAAGAGTCACAAATTCAATAATGATGCCTTCTGATATAAGTTCAGTATATTATGCCAACACCCACATTACAATCACATAACTTAAATTCCTCCCACATTTTCATTTATCATGGGTAAATAATACTTGCCTCAAAGCCAACAAAAGGACAAGAAAATTTTGGACGTTTCATGTCTGGAAACTTCCTAGGAGACTGCCAAAATTATTCATATAAATCAGACAGGCTTTACTTTATGTAGGTCAGTGTATAAATCTCCTATCATTACCATGCTCACTTCTCTGATGTGAGGTTATTGTGTCCCTTCCTGTATTTGACATGTGAACGATCAGAATTTAGCCCCTAACGCGCCTTTCACAACTTTAGCCCATTACCACACATTTCTGACTTTTAACAACACTGTAAGAGAATGCTTTTGAAAACATTATGGGAAATGGAGAAAATGCTGGTAACCACAATATTGTCTACCTAGGGTGTCAAAATACTTCTGTTTATTTGTATCACTTTTGAAATTGTCGTCTGCAGGACCTTTCAATTAGGAAGAGTCCAGAATTTATTGTTTGGTAATTCTAAGGCAAGTTGCCTGTGCAGCCAATGTAGACCAAGATAAGGCTGCACAAAAGATGCAGCTTGATCTCTGATCTGCACTGTCCGCTTTGCTGAAACACGATAGACAAAAGCAGCCCTGAACGGCACTTATTTTGGTCTTATTTTTAGAATGAAAATGTCCACTCCTGGGTTTATTCAGCACTCTAAAGGTTAACCATTAAAGAGGTGAACATGGATTATTGCCAATAGTGTAGATCAAAATCAGAGTGCACAGAATGTGCTGTCTGATTCTGGATCTACACTGTCTACCAGTTTGCAAGAAATTCTGACCAAATAGCCTTGAAATTGCAGTGACTACCCTTTGGCACTGGCTGTCCATTTCATTTATCTTGCACCACTAGGGTTCACACGACTGTATAATAATCAATATCTCAAAGAAAAAATATACATATTGTGGCAGTTATATCAAGAACAATCCAGAAAAGAATAATCTTGTCCTATCAGCTTGTAGAAATAGGAAAAGTGTAAAAAGTAGGGGTATATATAATTATGACTGACTCTCAAGTATATCTGAAACTGGGAAATTTAGATTCTCACCAGTGTGTATATTATGATGGGACATTGATAGGACAATATCCATCAATCCCTACAATTGCAGAACAATACTTTGGGAACATTCTACATTTAAAGACAAGCCGCCTAATTTGTGTAAATTACCATTAATATTTAAATATCTATGGTTAGGAAGAAAATTTTTAGTAAATATGCCCATGTAAAACTAGCGACCCCCGCGATGCATCCAATTTTGACCGTAGGGCTATAATATGTAAAAATCTGGTAGAAGTCTATGAGATAAAGCTGCATACCAAATTTGGTAGCCGTAGGCCTTATGGTTACAGACAAGAAGATTTTTAAAGATTTTCAAAATTTTTCAGTTTTGTTGCCATAGCAGCCAAGGTTTTTACTGGAATCAAATTCTTTGAAATATTCTGAAGTGGGCTATGGCAGGATTATTTCTGTGAAGTTTCATCAAAATTAGATCGGTAGTTTCAGAGATGTTTGAAATAAAAAAATAAAATAAAAATAAAATAAAATAAAAAAGTTAATGCATGCACAGACACATGACAGACACAAGGCCATGACAGACACTCAGGCCTTTGGCTAGCAGAGCTAAAAAGGAGAAAATATACATTCTCAGCATATTTTTAACCAAAATATTTTCTACTCTTTCAGAAACAATTACCATCCTCTGGGCCACATTTAATCCCTCCTCTTAAATTGCTTTTAATTTGGGAGTCTAAAATTTTATCTTCCAGTAAAGAGGTGGGCACATTCAAAGCTGCTTGTCTTTCCTGAAGGTGTCCTGCAAGGCTCAGTGGTGACTCTTAGTGCCAGGTGCAGTCCTTATCTAAGGCCTTTTTTGGTTAGAGTATTCATGTGCACTTTCGAAATAGTTTCAGTCATTATAATCACAGTGACAGCTAGCCTATTTGAGTGCGTCCTTAGTTTCATCAGCTCTACACTAGGGATTCGAAGTATCTTGCCCAAGGACACTCCCAAATAAAACTTTCAGTGAGGATCAAACCTCCTGATTGCCAACCTTCATCTGTAAGCTGTGCAGGCTTGGATGATAGGACCTGTCTTTTGAAGAGTTTAAATCATTCTGGAAAAAGGAGAAATTGATGGTTCCAAGCATTTCCTTCCTTTCTAAGAATGTTCTTCAGATGGCTTCTTCCTCTAATAATTAGTGTTCCCTTGCTGAGATAATTATATCAAACAAGTTTTGAAGTATTCACATTATCGCTCTCATTTAGCTTTAAAAATAAGTAATAGAACCATAGTTTCAAGTGCTATGGAATGTCTAATGATTACATCTCACTCTTTACCAGACAACAAAATTCTGGACTGGACGAAATTCAAACATTTTGTAGATGACGAAATGAATGTAGCTCAAATGATAATTTCTGCCTTTGAAATGGCAGAAAACATTGTGAGAAAAGAAGAAATGCTGGTTACCAGCATTTTCTCCTTTTCTCACTATGTTTTCAAAGCCTTGTTCTTCAGGTACTTCAAAACTTTGGGAGCTTGTAGAATGCTTGAACTGTATACTTGTGTCTTATTAGGGTTTTTATGCCTCATTAGAAGTGAATGTTACCAGCATTTTCTCCTTTTCTCACAATGTTTTCAAAGCCTTGTTAGGGTTTTTATGCCTCATTAGAAAAAACTTTTGCTACTTAGCCCTTACCCTGCTAAATAACTTAAAATGAAACTTTTCAAGCTGATAGTTAAAACCTAAATATTGCAATTTCAAAGTAATTTTTGTGGGAAAAATATCTCCTTATTGGACAGTGTAGATCCAAGATCAGACTGCATGTTCTGTGCAGTCTGATCTTGATCTACAGTGTCCACGCTTAGCAGCCTAAGGGTTAAAATGATAGTTACAAATACTTTTTTTCACAACTTTTCCATTTGGGTTACTAAACTTTTAACAGTTCTGGAACTGGCTTTAATTATTTTTGCAGACAGTAAAGATCAAACTTAAACTGCAGTCTGATCTTGGATCTACACTGTTGGCTACTGTGTAAGATATTCTGACCAGGCAAACTTTGAAATAAAACTATGTTGGCTGTCTTTTCCTAAATAAAAAAAAAACAGGACCATTTCATTAAATCTGCACTGTAAAAGTTAAAATGTCTACCCACATAACAGTTACTGATTTAATCATCTCATTATTTTCAAGGTAACAGGCGGTTCATTTCATCAAATTCATCAAATTGTGAAAGATCTATATTCAAAAGGATTGAGATGTCGCCCACTTGTCTACAAGACCTTATAATGAACGATATTAAAAGCACACTAGAAGTGAAAAGTATACAATGCTGGAGTCAAAATACAGACATACAGAATATTATGTTGTAGTAACTTTCCTGATGCTTGTATTTGATTCAAGAAGTGTGACAAAATTTTATATTGCACGAGACCGAAGGTAGAGCAAGATGTCAAAATTTTCTTACGCAGTGAGAAGTAAATATAAGCACCAGGAAAGATACAACATAATATTCCTTATATCATATACAGTCAAACCTGTCTTAAGCAAGCGGTCAAGGGCCCTTCCAAAATCGCTTGCTTAAGACAGGTGCTTGCTTAAAAGAGGTCGATCACGCAAGATGTTCTCGGAGTTATCTTTTCCTAAACATTTATAAAGGGCTGGGGTACATGTCCATATACATTTTCGCTTCAGGGTCTGTTGAACCTGTGTTTTACCAACACCAAATTGTTCAGCTACAATCCGAGAACTCTTTCCAGACTCTAAAAGTCTAATCACTTCCACTCTTTGTTCTAATGTCAACACTTTTCTCTTGGTACAAGCCCTAATTCCAAATATGATGTTAACAGTCTCGAGTCAAAAATACAATAGACAAATCGTACGGTCAAAACATAAGAAATCTGCATCTTTGGTATAATCACCAATCAAAACAATGGAATGGTCGAAAGATGATTGGGCATAAAGATCAAACAGTCGTAGGTTTACTGGTCAATTAAAATGTGACACAGGCGTAATCGTCAATTAAAATTAATGTCATCAATGACAATTTCTTAAACACACCGGCATAGGTAATAACCTATACTAATTTGGGTGCAATCGGTTGTTAGGACAGTTTTCTTTAATCTTTTCTCACCTTTTAGAAGTAAGCAGACAAACAAGATGTCGAGGCAGCTACACGTACGTTACGTAATTTCAGATTAAATCGAAAGCAGAAAAACATTTTTGGTAGTCTGACTCAGGTAATTTACATTTGATTTCTAACTTCAAAATTTTTGACAAATCGGAATAATAGCTTACGAAATCATCAATTGCATCAAAATAACCCGTTCTAGAGGATATCAGGTTATATGCATACACCTGTTGATTGGCGACATGTGTATATATGATTGTTTGATTTTGACACTCTAGTTGTTAATCTGAAAACGGTCGGATGTGAGAAGTACACTAAGTGTGAAGTATAAGTTAGCAGTCCGACTTACGTTGGTTACTGGCCGCTACATACCAGGTTGTTTTGAAAAATGGGACACGATTTCGGCGGCCGTTGCGTGCGTTTTAAGGGTGCGTGTTGAATAAAGGTTCATATAGAGTAAAAGTAGTTGGGGGGACATTGAACTGGCCGTTAAGTGGAGGTTCACGCTGAATGGAGGTGGACGGATCACCAGGTTTGACTGTACCTACCACTTACAACGACAAAATTTTGCAATTATTAACATTTTATTTGAAAATGGCAAACAAAATAAAACAAATAATTGTGTAGTAGCAAGTAACTTCATTTTTATGAATGGGGAATGCATATTATAGTGTAACATTTTGACCAATCAAACGGCAAATCAATACATAAGTATTCTGCATGTGAGATATGTCATCATACCATATTTGGAACCATATTTGACATTGTGCAGACACAGATTTCTTTCTGTCGTGTGTCATATGCATTTGAGTCGGAAAATGTTTGAGTATATAGTAAAAAATAATTATTTCATACCATTTAAAAGTATGGATATAATTATGAGTCTGACATGTTCCAATAAAATCTGTCAAAGTTCCAGTCACTGTCAGAAAAATTTATTGCAACACTAGAAAACACTGGAAAACAAAAGCTGGCAACTTTTGTATTAGTTTTACAATACATTTTTCTGCCAGCAACTGGAAACTTTGACAGGTTGCACAATAATACATGATCAAACTCTATAAATATCCATATGTTTAAACAGTATAAATTAAAGTTAGCATTTGCAAATAAACTATTTAAAGGTTATTTCTGGCTCAAAAAAATAAATGGGACTTAGCTCTAAAAGGGTACGAAATATTGTGGGAAAAATGGGAAAATGTTGGTTTTCACAAGAATTCTTTCTCGTCAGGGTTGTCGAAACACAAATAGTATTGCAAAGGGTAAATCAGCGACAGGAGTCATGCTTGACTATTTCATAATAACCAAGTCTAATGTTGTCCTTATTCACATCATCTATTATGCATTGTTTATGAGAGATCTACATCTTTTTCTATCTCCATCAGGGGAACTACTTTTTTACAAGGTGTTGTCTGTGTGATCAGACTTATTGCAATCTGATGTATTCTGAGCATGAATATTTTATTTAGATCCTTCACCCATTACCAAACTATCTCAAACTATCTAAAAAATAAACAATCCTTAGGAAAAAAAGCATTTAACCCTTTCCCAAACGACAAATTTTGGACTGGTCCAAATTGAAAGAGTTTGCAGACGACAATTTTAAATTTGATGAAAATGGCAGGAAGTTCTCAAAAAGGGTAGAAAACACTGTGGGAAAAGGAGAAATTGCTCGTTACGAGCAATTTCTCCTTTTCCCACAGTGTTTTCAAAAGACTTGTACTGAAGACACGTGAAAACCAGGGCTTGTTTGGGAAAGGGTTAAACATTAAGGGAAAAGGGAGAATATGCTAGTATCCATAATGCTCTCTTTTTTTCTGCATTTCTGTGTTCTCAACCCTTTCAAAGAATAATTTTTCGATAAAAAATTAATTTGTTGACTGTAAATGGTCTAAATTTGGACAAGACTTAAATTATTTCATCTGGTAAGAAGTTATTATTACTGCGTTCCAAGACTAAAACATTTTTGCCTAATGCATACTGAAATCATATTTAAAGACAACAAAATGTGGCCCAAAAAGCCTCTCTTTTCCAATGTTGTTTAACCCTTTACCAAACAATCCGAATTTTTTGCAACTCTGAGGAAAAAGACTTCTGAAAAGATTGTGGGAAAAGGAGAAAATGCTGGCACTTGAATCCTTAAATTAAACTGCTCACTATCCCAGTACTCATTCTTTCCATCTGTACCCTCCCCCTTATTTCTCTCAATAACAACACCTCAAGCTGTAAGTAGAACTGGCAGCGGTATTCAATTAAACGTGATGGGAGTTCCAATCTATTTTCCCTAACCTGTCACCATGATGACCAGAATGTCAATGTTGATAATAGTGATAGTGCTGTAATTTCATTCTCATGAATATTTCTACTGAACTTTGTACACCAAAACAACTTCATCACTGTGAAGAGTTTTTTTTTCTGTATTTTAGCTGTAAACACAGCAACAGAGTCACACTCTGCATGCAGTGAAGTTGCTTCACCATCTGCGGCTAAATATTAAGCCAACATAATAATCCACCCTTGTTTTCAGCGTGAAATAGCAATTACAAATTTTCTTTTTTATACACCTGAAATTTTTCTGGCTCAAATACATGTGTCACACGGGGATCACATAGAACAGAAAAAAAAATCTGTATTTACACACTGTGAAACACAGTTCCAAATATGGTACTGATGACGTAACTCATGTGCAGAAAACATACATATTGATTTTAGATTTGATTGATTAAAATCTATCTATGAAGGTTCGGTCAAAATTTATCTATGAAATTTTTTGCCATTTATAAAAATGTAACTAGCTACTACACCATTGTTTGGTTTCATTCTGTTTACCAATTTACGAATAAAATGTCAAGAACTGCAAAATTTTGTCGTTGAAAGTTGTAGGTATGTAATAAAAGGAATTATTATGTTGTAGTAACTTTCCTGATGCTCGTATTTACTTTTGCCGCCTAAGAAAATTTTGACATCTCGCTTGACCTTTGGTCTCGTGTGATATAAAATTTTCTCACACTGCTCAAATTAAATACAGGCACAGGAAAGTTACTACCACATAATGTTTCATATTTATCACATATTCAAAGCTCCCTTTTTTTAATAGTAATATACCCAATTCTATATTTCTTATCTTGTACATGCTTGATATCAGAATTGTGTGACATCATTGGTGATGTGAAATGGTTGTTTGCATGAAAATTACCATGAGTGCATAAATGGTTTCGCATCTTCTAATCTGAATTTGTGAAATACTGTTATGTGATAATAAGAATCAGATATTTGTTGCCTTTTGAGATAAAATTTTATTTAACTCGTCTAAAAATGTTATAAAGCTTGCCAGAGGCTCGCTTAGTAACATTTTTCTAGACTCATTAATGAAATCATATCTCAAATGCCACCTCATGTCAGATCCTTTATTTCTTACACACCTTCGAGATCAGTAGGTCGGTATTCACCAATCATCTTAAAAACATTTTAAGTCTTAAACCAGAATTTTCTAAATTTGAACATAACACAACTTCTGAATAGAAAATCTTACAAAGTAAGAATATTCTTAAGAATGGTTGGTGAATATGGACCAAGATTTTGACTTCATAAGAGCATTAATATGTGAAATCATTTGTTTAACTCTTTACCAAATGACAAAATCTTCAACTAGTCCAAATTGAACGCATCTGCAGACGACAATTCAAAAGTGGCTCAAATGGTGGAACTCATCTTTGATAAGGTATAAAACATTGTGGGAAAAGGAAAAAATGCTGGTTACCAGCATTTTCTCCTTTTCCCAGAATGTCTTCAAAAGTCTTCTTCTTCAGGGTCGTTAAAAGTCTTGATTATGTGGTAAAGGGTTTAGCATTGTATTTTTGCCCTTTATTTCCTAAACACATCAGACAGCAATTTCCCTGTCAATTCAATAGTTATTGTCAAAATTGATGATCATGGTACAGGTTGTTTTATTTATAGATTTCAAATCAAGTAGTAAAATGTCGCCATCTTTGGAAATATTTTTGTCCTGAATTTACACTCCTATCATGGCAGCAAGTCATGCTCATTCCTGCATTATGTATATTGATCACATTGTTCCCTATACATACAATTCTTTAGACACCCATAAATATGCAGTAAACAGAATCTGTCAGCTGTATTGGCTTTTGAGATTAAAAAAAAAATTATTAAACTCTTCAGGAAAAAAAGTTTTTTGCTCAATAACACTTTTCTAGACTTGTTTATAAAATCTTGAATTAAACACAAAACATAATTATGTATGATTCTATAATAATATACTATGGCCTCGGTATGACAGTATATAAATACTGCACTTTTCAAGAGAAACATAAATTGAAAATGATCTATAAATATCTACACAAGTAGGAATCGGAACATGTCCCGCATATCAGATAAAACACTTCCTTTTCAGGTATACTTAGACATCAAATTCAAGCTTCTAGTTTGACCAATCAAAATTTGTATTAGATTTTCCACTTGATATATAGGATCTGACATTAAGATGTCATTGCAGATATTTTATTAAACAAGTCTAAAAGATGTTATAGAGCAAACACGTTTTTTGCCGACAAGTTTACAAAAACTTAATCTCTTAACCCTTTACCATACGAGAAAAATTTAGACTGGCCTAAATTGAAAGCATTTGCAGATGACAAAATAGATTTGACTCAAACAATGGAATATGTCTTGGATAGGGTAGAAAACATTGTGGGAAAAGGTTACCAGCATTTTCTCCTTTTCCCACAATGTTTTCAAAGGCCCTCTTCCTCAAAAGTCTGGGTTGTGTGGTAAAGGGTTAAAAACCAATGATGTTGATTCTGTTACACAAAACCATACATGTATTTGTGAGAATCACTAAAGACAAAACCAGGGTCACTCTTCTGAAAGCAGAATAAAATGATGTCACATTATGACATCACATAAATGCTTGTCTAACATGGGCGTAATATATACAGAATACTATGCTGTAGTAACTTTTCAGGTATGTAATAAAAGACAATTAATTCAAATATATAACAAAAGAAAATTCGTAATGGCCCTATTACACTGAAAACATGGGTAGTTATATTTGTTGTTTTGATTTTGTCGTAATTTCTTCAGAGTTTCCGCTGTTCAAAGTATTTTAAAACTACTCTTTGCAAATTTTACAAAAGTCCAACCACAAATACATATGTATAGACTTTTTTCTTGTAAACAAGAAAAAGACTGATGGACAGATAGACAGACAAACAGCACAACATGACAAGTTTTCCTGGCTTTTGCCCAGTAGAGCTAAAAACTGCAATAGGAGTACCCCATCTTTAACTGTTTACCACATGACGAAATTTTATGAGACTCATCCGAATTGAAAGCATTGGCAGATGACAAAATAAGGGTGACAAGAATGATGGGATCTGTTTTAGAAAGAGTAGAAAACATTGTGAGAAAAAGAGAAAATGCTGGTTACCAGCATTTTCTCCTTTTCCCATGTTTTCAAGACCCTTTCATCTAGAAGTCAATTCATTTGTTTGTATTGCAGTTTAACACCGCTTTTACAGCTTAGGTCATATCATGGTGGCCAGTGCACCTGTGCATGTGTGTTTCCTGGCTTTCTCACACCAGTACTGACACAACCTTCTTTACATGCTACTGACTACTCTCTCACATGCATCATAGGTGAGAGGTGAAAAAAAGCTGTAAAGAACGTTTGTCTAAATCAGGTATCAAACCCGCAACCACAGATAAGTACACTGAGCAGCCCTGTCATGCAGGGTCCGTTAAGCTCAGGACTGTGTGGTTAAGGGTTAAAAGGCAACATATTCTGTATGACCTAGCAGGCCATGTATTTTTCAGGGCCCTAATGGGACATGTGTCTTGATGAGTCCTAGACGGCTGTGTGTTTTCACACTGTTGCATCTGGGATGATTTTATTCATTGCATTATTGTGGGGTGGTAGGACACTAGAGGCATCAAGAGTTCCCGAAAATAGAGACACTGCATTTTAGCTGTAAGCATATTATGGGATTCAGTCAATTAAATATTTATGCTGCTGATACAGTAGACGGTAATAAGTCTGTCTCTTGTCCCTCCGGCACTATGAAAGATTTACACTTATCATCTCAAACCATGCCCACAATGAGACAACACATGGTTACATGTAGAACTGCAACACTCTTCCCCAACACATGTAAAATGGTTGGTTGATAGGTTTAATGTAAACAAACATAAAATAGATCAATAGATCAATAATGGTGTACAAAGTGACAGGGTCCACCCCCCACCCCCCCATTAAGTTTGGTGGTGGGGGATGTGTGTGTGTGTGTGTGTGGTGTGTGTGTGTGTGTGTGTGTGTGTGTGTGCGTGCGAGTGAGTGAGTAGGAGGAGAATATTTTGGCCTCCGAAACATTTATGTTCATGATTTTAACTATTTTTCTCTTTCTTTTAAACTAGCTACAAATCACTATATCAGCAGCCTGTGTATATTGTTATTTTTAAGAAAAAACTCAAAACAAACCTATTTAAACTCTTTTATGACTTCTTTTAAGACAGTTCCTGGTCAGAAACATTTTGTATAATTGTACTGCATATAACCCAGTTGTGTAGTTTTATCAGTCTTTAACCATTGTTTGTAGCAAGGTATTGTAATACTAGAAATTGTTTTAGCATGTTATGTTTCCCCAGTATTTCTGAATTTGGACAAATCTTTAAGGTTTAAAGTATATTTAGTTGTCAGCCTTTTACTGTTTAAATCTCCCACACAATTTTCATATTTCTTAAACATTTTATGTTTGTATTGTAAAACATCATTGAATACAACCATACTAAGAAATAGGTGTTAAACAAAACAAGTTGGCTTCTTTAAAAAAGAAGCAGGAGAGGTCAGCATCAATGTTTTCAAATAGCTTACTGCTTTTAATTTGAATATATTTTGGTACATGTAAACAAATAAGTAAGGCATTATATGATCGCCGCTGTGTAAAAGAAGAAACCTCTTCTGCATTACATGACAGACACGTGACCTTTTTCCCACGTTTTCAAGTCGCGTGATCTTTTCCCGCGGTGTTCTCTTTTTTAACGAAATTCTTTTTGTGTGTGTGTAGCTTTATTTGTTTAATGAAAAATTACAACCACTGGAAAAGTCATTTGCAATCAAATCAATATAACAAATCCTTTTTGAAATCCGTCATATAAAAACAAAACACGTCTATTTCCTATTTCAGTTTTTTGATTTCGGTTTATTTATAAAACCATGACGAAAGAGACTGTGTATCAGAACGATTTCGCAGAAAAGCATGGAGTTAGGCAGCAATTTCTGAGGCAGTCTGCCTTTTAAACTCAACACTGTTGGAGAGGTCTGACCTCTCCAATAAATAGATTTACCTCTACAAGCTGAAAATTTACTCTCTGGAATGCAAAAATGAGTCTTACATGAAGTTGTCCCAGCTGCTTTTTTTCAGTTTCCCTCCGTGATTAAAAAAGTCTATCAGAGACATTGATACATAGGATTGTTTGGAAAATAGTAACCCTTAGAGTGCCAAATACACGCCAAAATGTTCATCCTAGATATATGACCCAAATAATCACAATTTCATAGTTGCTTTTGTCTATGGTCCATCAGCAAAGTAGACAGTGTAGATCAAAGATCAGGCTGAAAGTTTTGTGCAGTGTGACCTTGATCTACGTTGGCCACAAAGGCTACTATAGTAATGAAAAGCATTTTAAGGGTTTAAATACATAAACCTCTCCCTCTTCTCTCTATAACTCTTCCTGACAGCCACAGCCAGACATATAAACCTATCATGAGGTGGGTATAATGGACAGCTGAAGGTTTATCAATAAGCAAATTTGGATGCATGATGCCCAAATAATAAGGTGGCAGACTGTGCCCAATCTTTGTCTGGTCATCTGTGGCCAATTGAGATATAACCCTGACGGCCTTGATATTTTATGTATTGGATAATTATAATGTTTCTTAGGACAGTTTCCAACTCAAAAGTCCCCTGCAACAGTTGTGAACAAGAGGGCCATGATGGCCCTGTATCACTCCACTGGCTTATAAATATAAACCATGAAGAAAAGTCTTCACTATATAAGCCCTTATAAAACTTTGACCCCAGGGCTACAGTCGGACTAAATGGGGAATATGTGTATTAGAAGAATAACATGCCAAATTTGGGAGTTTTTGGCCTTATGGCTAGTAACAAGATGGTTTCTGAACTTTTCCCTCCATAAACCCATGTAAAACTTGTGACCCCTGGTGCAGGGCCAAACTTGATCCTAGGGTTGTAACTTGGGCCCTCTTTGTAATTGTCCAGTAGATAATGCTATAATTATACAAAATTTGGTAGCCTAAGCCTTATGGCTATGTACACCAAGATTTAAAAGTTTTCCCTATGTAAGCCCATGTAAATCTTATGAACCTCCCCCCCCCCCCCCCAGCATGAGGCCAAATTGACCCCAGGACTATACTTTCAGCACTTTTGGTAGACCTCAACTAGATCAAGCTAAATGCAAAATTTGGTAGCTCTAGGCCTTATGGCTAGGTACGGGAAGATTTTTAAAGTTTTCTCTGTATAAGCCTATGTAAAAGTTGTGACCCCTGGGGAAGAGCCAATTTTGACCCTAGGGCTACAATTTCAAGAAACACGATAGACGTCTACTACATAAAGCTACATGCCAAATTTGGTAGCCCTATGCCTTATGGTTTCAGAGAAGAAGATTTTTAAAGTTTTCTCTATATAAGCCTTTGTAAAACTTGTGACCCCTGGGGCAGAGCCAATTTTGACCCCAGGGCTATAATTTCAAGAAACATGATAGAGGTCTACTACATAAAGCTACATGCCAAATTTGGTAGCCCTATGCCTTATGGTTTCAGACAAGAAGATTTTTAAAGTTTTCTCTATATAAGCCTATGTAAAACTTGTGACCCCTGGGGCAGAGCCAATTTTGACCCCAGGGCTATAATTTCAAGAAACATGATAGAGGCCTACTACATAAAGCTACATGCCAAATTTAGTAGCCCTATGCCTTATGGTTTCAGAAAAGAAGATTTTTAAAGATTTCCAATATTTTTCAGTTTTGTTTTCATGGCAACCAGAGTTTTTGAAGGAAACAAATTCTTTCAAGAAATTCTGAAGAGGACCATGGCAGGATCATCTCTGTGAAGTTTCATGAAAATTGGATGGGTAGTTTCAGAGAAGAAGATGTTTGAAATAAAAGTTAACGCACGGACGGACGGACGGACGAACGCACTCACGCACGCATGCACGCACGGCCGCACGCACGACGGACACCGGGCCATGACATAAGCCCGCTGGCCTTCGGCCAGTGGAGCTAAAAAGGGAAAAATTCCTTGTAGCAATTAAGTACTGGTAGTGTTTTGGCATTTTTAATTTTTATGGTCATATGTGACTCCTTGTTTGGGGGTCATTTAGAAATTTTATGGGTCATGGTTTTTCACCTTTCACCATGGAAACGTGTAAATTACTGCTTGAATATTTCTATCTGCTGCTTGCAATGAATTGAAAGAAATAACACAAACTTGACATAAATACCTGTTTCTTGAGTTGATGTGAGCCGATATTTTCAGAGCCGGTATCCCAACACAACATTTTCACCACATTTTCTTATCACAGCCATTGGCTTCAATTATGAAGTTTCCTTCCCATGTGTAGGTAATGCAAAGTTCTATGTATCTCTGAGTTTAACTCTTTACCAAACAAAAAAATTTTAAACTGGTCCAAAATGAAAGCATTTGCAGACGACAAAATAAATGTGACTGAAAAAATGAAATTTGTACTGGGACGGGTAGAAAACATTGTGGGAAAAGGAGAAAATGCTGGCAACCAGCTTTTTCTCCTTTTCCCACAATGTTTTCAAAAGGCTTCTGTTACAGAGTCATTAAAAGTCGGGATTGTCTGGTGAAGAGTTAAATGACAGTATGTTGTTACCAATGAATCAACTTATTTCTATCAGAAAATTTAGATGCTGCAAACCTGGGCTGCACAAAATTATATGGGATTGTATTAGACACATGTGCGATCCCTGCTTTACCCAAAGATATAAGCTGGCACACTCAAATTGTAAAGTTAGGCAGATTATTGAAACTTGTTTTCAGACTTAATGCTTACTTACCTGAACTGTGTACACATACTTTGTGCGAACACAGTTTCGTGAAAAGCAGCCCTTGAGAAGCAGCCATGTGTACAAGAAAAATGTTTATGAACTGAATCATCAGTAGTAGCGTGTGTGCAAAAATTTAAAAGTACTGAAGTCTGTCTTTAGTGTTGTACATTGCATTCATTTAACTTCAGTAAAACAGTGACAAAAATTAACCCTTCACAACACAACTCTGCGTTTTAACGACCCATACGGAGAGGGCTTTTAATAACATTGTGGGTAAAGAAAACAATGCTGGTGACCAGCATTTTCTACTTTTTCCATAATGTTTTCTACCATTTTAAAGATTATTTCCCCATTTGAGCAATATTTAAGTTGTCTGAAATCACTCTGGACTTGGACTAAAATTCTGTTATTTGGTAGTTAAGAGTTAAAGACACAATGGCAGCCAAAAGTAAACAATTTGAGAGTCAAAATGCATCCGAATTCAATTCATACCATTTAAAGTACGGTATGGACATGAGCCAGACAGTGTTTTACAGGGAAGCATATGAGAGTTCCAACCGCAGGCAGAAAAATTAATCTTAAAACTAGAATTAAAGTTGGCAATTGATTTACCACTCTGCTTGGAATAGGACCTTTGACAGAGCGTACTGTCGTATTATACATTGTCAAACTCATAAAAACATCCATACTTTTGATGTTATGAATTAACTTTACCTGTATTTTAACTCTTTACCACACAGTCCTGAGTTTTAACGACCCTGAAGAAGGAGGCTTTTGAAAACATTGTGGGAAAAGAAGAAAATGCTGGTACCCAGCATTTTCTCCTTTTCCCACTATGTTTTCCACCCTATCACAGACAGAAATCATCATTTGAGCAACAAATAATTTGTCTGCAAAAGCTTTCAATTTGGACCAGTCTAGAATTTTGTCATTTGGTTGAGTTAATCCTCAAACTGTCTTCTTCTCGCCACTATGGGCCTTTAACCATTTTACCAAGGATTTAACCCTTTCCCAAACAAGCCCTGGTTTTCACGTGTCTGGAGTACAAGTCTTTTGAAAACACTGTGGGAAAAGGTGAAATTGCTCATAATGAGCAATTTCTCCTTTTCCCACAGTGTTTTCTACCCTTTTTGAGAACTTTCTGCCATTTTCATCAGATTTAAAATTGTCGTCTGCAAACTCTTTCAATTTGGACCAGTCCAAATTTTGTCGTTTGGGAAAGGGTTAAGGCTGTTAAAGATAGTTTAGGAAAAGGACAAAGTACTGGCTACCAGCATTTTCTCTTTTTCAGACATAATTGTTTTGTTTCTCCATCAAAGACAAATCCTATCATTTTGTCGTCTGCAAAAGCTTTCAACAAGTCCAAAATATGGTCCTCCAGTAACTCTTTTCCACATAATCCCCAGTTTTAATGACAATGAGGAGGGAGACTATTTAAATCAATGTGGGAAAAGGAGAAGCAAATGAATGCTGGTAAGCAGCCTTTTCTCCTTTTTACCAAAATGCTAAGTTCTGCTCTATCACAGGAAAAAATTCAATCTTCTCAGTTACTTTTTATATCATCTGGAAATACTTCCAATTTGGACAACTCTAAATTTTGTCATCCTGTAAAGAGTTAAAGGCCCAACAAAAAAGTAGAAAGTAGACAAAAGTTAGAGCAACTTGGCAACTTTTTACCAAATTTTAAAGTCCATTTTTTCTGCCTGTGGCCAACACTTGGACAGACCATACAATAACAAACTGTCATCTTCATAAAAATTTCCATACTTTGGAATGATACGATTTAAATTTAAATGCATTTTGACACCCTGACTGTTTACTTTTGTCCACCATTGGCCTTCAACATACATCATCAATATTTCTTTGAGCAAGTACAGGTATGACCAGTTGCGCCTTTTATCCTGTAAGGCCCTTAGCTGCCAGTGTTTCAGGTGTGAAACAAGTTTAATTTTATTTATCACCCTTGGGACAAAAGATTTGCCAAATGTCGTGCTTCATAAATATCCATGGTGCATGGAAAAACTCAATAGCCAATCCAAATGTCAATAACATAGCTGAAACTACCTTGTAATAAATGTTACTTTGTCTTCTTCCATGGTTATTTACCAAACCACAAATTTTTGGACTGGACCAAATTGGACAAGACCAAATTGAAAGAATTTACATACAACAAATTAAATGTAGTTCATAAAATGACTTCTGTCTTTCATAAGGTAAAAAATATCGTGGGTAAAGGATCAAATGCTGGTTACCACCCCAAGAGAAACCAGCTATGCATCCAAGAGAAGATGCTCAGTTGGCCTATTTTTTGTATACCTTTATTAGAAAAAGAATGGAAGAGTGGAGAAGAAGCAAAAGAGAAGACATCAGACCTGCTAGGTGAAACCATGGTGAAGAGTTTATCGAAGGAAGCTACTGAGATGATATTCTCAACTTTAACAGAACTACTGAAGCACAAAGTAGTGAAACTTAATGAATTGTGTTTCCAAGTTCACCAAGATCACCTATGATGAACCACAAGGTCTGGCTCACCATGTTAAGGTCTATTACGTTGTACTACCTTCTACTACGATACCTGCAATCTACCACATTCTCTCAAGATTAACATTAAATTGGCATAATCATGGCAAAATTTTGACTGTCAAAAATTCTGTCACAATCTTTACACTATCCCAACAGTACTAAGTTTCCTCAAGATCAACACAATTCAATCCAACATTCCCAACAGGCTTATGTCACGCTTCTCTCAAAAAGTGGGCATAGTATGGCTTGTGTCCATCCTTAATTACTAGGCTCAGATTTGATGTTAGAAAAACAAAGAGCATTATCTCATGAGTGTTTAAGGAAACACAGGCTAAGAGCTTGACTATTTCCCTTAACTCTTTACCAAACAACAAATTTATGGATTGGACCAAATTCAAAGCATTTGCAGACAACAAATTAAATGTTGCTAAAATGACGATTTCTGCCTTCCATTTGGAAGAAAACATTGTGGGAAAAGGAGAAAATGCGGTTACCAGCATTTTCTCCTATTCCCACAATGTTTTCAAAAGCCATCTCATTCACGGTCGTTAAAAGTCGGGATTGTGTGGTAAAGAGTTAAGCAAACTGCTCTGCAGCAAAACACAGAGACCAGCAATTTCTACATCTCCTTTCCCACTATTTGCACCACTGTTTCCAAGCCCTTATTGTATTTGTAGTTTTTCTCTTCACTTCGCAAGTCTTGTACAGAAAGCCAAATATTTCGAACAACCCTGAAGAAATGGGATTTTTTTTTAAAACATTAAGGGAAAAGCAGAAAATGCCATTAACCAGCCTTCTTTCCTTTCCTATATGTTTTTCAACCTTTGCCGAGATAAATCCAACAATTACAGCAATATGTAATTTCACTTCTGCAAATGCCGTTAATTTGGAAGAATCTAAAATTGTTGTCATCTGGCACAGGAGTAAGACTGAAAGTATTTGCAGACAACACAGTGAATTTAAGTCATTCAAATGACAAGATTTGTTTTTGATTGGGAGACAAACCTGTGGAAAAAGGAGAAAATGCTGGTTCTCTTGTTTCCCAGAATTTTTTTTCTCCTACAAAAACCATCTTCTTCAGGTTAGGAAAAACACAGGACTGTTATGTAAAAAGTTATGTAGCATTTTCAAATAGCATGGATTATGATCAGATGATTTAAGTAACTGAGTACTCAGTTGCTCTTCTGATTGCGTACTTGATTACTCAAAAGGATATATCGGCTTTTGTCCAAATATCTGTAAGTATAAGTCACCATTGAGAAGTATAGGTCTAGTGTTATGAATGTACATTGACAGGCTGCATACCAATTAGACAGCAGGGAAATATACGTGAAAGAGTGAATTTTAAAACAGAAGTAGGAAAAGTAAGAAATGATCAAACACATGCAAAAACATTTTCATTTAGTAATTTGTTAATTTCATTCAGTAACACCTGTTAGTGTTTGTTTTCTTTACCTGGCAACAAGACTTAGTGTCTCTAATATTTACAAGCACTGTCAAATATAATCAGATTCAAGGTTATATATTTATAAGCTTCCAGAACGATCAGTTAGGACTGATGGACATCTTTCATTTTTGATTGTCTGTCAATTAGATGTCTGAATAACAAGCAGATAACTGAAGGCATTACAAATTAACATTTAATTACACCGGATTAAAGGGCCATAAGTCGGTAAGGTGTTACAAATAATTGATCCTTTACATTTCCTTTGTCATCTTTATCAATCTCTAAAATTTAAATGTAAAACAATTTCGAAAAGTCTGGTTTTCTTTTCTCTGGCCAAATACTCTAATACCTATATTGATAATCAGATGTTCAATCAGGTACTTGTTTGATGTCTTTGAAAAAGGCAATGCTTGGATTGCTCCTCCTGCCTGAAAATGTCAATTCGATTTATTAAGTGACTGAACCATTCATTGACTAGATTACAAAAATTTAGACATTTATCCCTGTTGGAGAGAAAAATTTGTAGACTGACAAATCTAATGTGTTGCAAATGATGGAATTTGTCTAAATAGTGTGAAAACGTTGCTGGAACAGGAAAAATTGCTGGTCACAAGTATTTCCTCATTTTCCCACAATGTTTTCAAGGGTTCTTCCTCTGGGACATCAAAGCATTGTACTGTTTGATAAAGGGTTAACGCTTTACCACATAATCCTGAATTCTAATGATCCTGAGGAAGAAGACCTTTGAAAACATTGTGGGAAAAAGAGAAAATGCTTGTAACCAGCATTTTCTCTTTTTTTATCTGTTTTCTATCCTATCTAGGACACATTTTGTCATTTGAACCAAATTTAATTTGTCATCTGCAATTGCTTCAATTTGGATTTATCTAAAAATTTGTCGTTTGGTAAAGGGTTAAGTGGATTTTCCTAATAGCAATTTGTATGCAAGAAACACCCAGCAAATTGGGTAAAATGGTCTCCTAGGTTCGCTTATAATTGTCATCTGAAGAAAACCAGCAATGTCACTTCTGAAAGAGGAAGGACACTCATGGTGACAATTGTTTACACTTTCGCCAATGTTTGCAGACCAACTTTGTAGCTCAAATGAACTGAATTGGTCATTTTGAGACAATTTATTTCTATTGGCATTGTTACTGGTCATCTATAACCACTTTAACAACGCCCATTCTGTCTGGACAATCCCATACATGCTTTATTCCATATTAAGTGTTTCAGGCAATGTTGCCATGGCAACCAGAATCTTTAATGGAATCAAGTTTTTCAAAGAAACTGTGAAGTGGCCCATCGAAATATCATTTCTTTGAGGTTTGATGAAAATTGGACCAATTATTCCTGACAAGAAAATATTTGAAATTTAAGTTAACACATGCACTGGCGGACACATGCAACTACATAGTCAACTATGCACAATAGACACAACACAGGGACATGACTGGCCTTCAGCCAGTGGAGCTAAAAACTGGCTTGTGGCAGGACAAGACGGTTGTCTGCCAGAAGTAACTACATGTAATTTAACCTTTAACCCTTTACCAAACAACAAAATTTTGGACTGGTCCAAATTGAAAGCAATTGCAGATGAAATAATGAATTTGACTCAAAAATTGAATTTTGATTTGGGAAGGGTAGAAAACATTGTGGGAAAAGGAGTAAAAAAAAAAAAGGCTTCTTTCACAGGGTCGTTAAAAGTCGGGATTGTGTGGTAAAGAGTTAAAGCACCAAATAAACCTAATGGACATTTTTATTCCAAAATGAGACCTAGATAAATGCAACTTCATGGCCTCTTTTTGTGTGTAGTGTTTTAGCAAGGCGACAGTGCAGATCAAAGATCAGACTGCATGTTTTGTGCAGTCTGATCTTTGATCTAAGCTGGACATAAAGGCAACTTAGTGAAAGGCATTGTAAGGGTTAAAATAAAAAAACTTGCATACCTGATACTGTAAGGACACACATACTGTTCACCTCTTCCTGTCTTCAACACAATCTGAAGCTGCAGTAGTTCTGATAAGCCCTCCACTATTCCCTGCAAGTTCCTGAAATCAGAATGACATAGTAACCATTTCATCCTTTACCAGACAATGCCAAGTTTAAACAACACAGAATGAAAAAGCTTTAGAAAACATTACAAGAAAAGTATAAAATGCATTTTCTCCTTTCCTCAAAAAGTTTTCTTCTCTTTTAACCCTTTATTACAATACCCAGGATAAATGACCCACAACAAAGAAGGCTTTTGAAAACATTGTGGACAAAGGAAAAAGTTCTGGTTTCCAACATTTTTTCCTTTTCCAATATGTTTTCTATCATTTCAAAGACAATTTTCACAGTTTGATCAATTTTATGTTTGTCCTCTGCCAATGGTTTGGATTTTGACAAGTCAAATATTTTGTCATTTGGTAAAGAGTTAATCCTCTGCCATTTATCTTACAGCAGAAATCTTTTCAGGACTGTCAGCCCTTTGATTCACAATTGAACTTTGAGGTAACTAGATTTGTGTTTAGCCTTCAGCAATTACTTGCAACAACTACATCTGCATTTGCCTGCATCTTTTATCGAGATCAGATTCTACAGAACATCCTGTCTGATCAAAATCAGAATCTGCATTGTCCAGTACCTATGCACAATCTAACAAGAGCACTGCATGCAGTGCCAAAGCTTGGCTACAGTCGCTTGATTTTCAATGACAAGTGTATGTCAAAAAAGGGGCATAACTGTGTCAAAAATACTTTGATGGTTACCTGCATTTACCGTATGTGTTCCCCTTTTTCCCCTTTTGATGGTGGAAACTAGTCCCAGTTTGAAGAAAATATCTTCCGTAATGACAGAGAAATTACAAAAGATCGAAGTTTTTGCATGACCCAGACAACGACAGCGTTATGACAATACCTGAAAACTTTCTTCAAAAAGGCCAAGCCAAAGAAATTGGTCATGGTTTGCAACATTTGAATCTTATTTCCTAACTAAAATTTTCCATTGCATTTATCTGTCATTTTACTGGTTAATTCTTTACCAGTCAAAAATTTTGTACACAGGTCCATATTTCAAGCATTTGCAGACAAGCAACTAACTGTGCCCCAACAAAGTGGTTTTAACCGTTTACCAAACAACCCCGAATTTTAACGAGCCTGGGAAATAAGCCTTTTGAAAACCATGTGGGAAAAGGAGAAATTGCTGGTACCTAGCATTTCTCCTTTTCCCCCAATGTTTTCTGCCCTTTCAAAGACAAATAAAATCATTTTAGTTACATTTAAATTGTGGTCTGCAAATACTTCCAATTTGGACCATTCTAAAATTTTGTTGTTTGGTAAAGAGTTAACTTTTTACTAAATGGTAAATTTTGGACTGGACCAAATTGAAAGCATTTGCAGACAAGAAATTCAGTGTAGCTCATAAGATAATTTCTGTCTTTGTAACGGTAGAAAACATGTGGGAAAAGGAGAAAATGCTGGTTACCAGAATTTTCTCCATTTCCCATGTTTTTAACAGGCCTGACTTCTTCAGGGTTGTTAAAACTTGGGATTGTGCTATTAGGAGTTAATAGTATCTTCCTCAGAGATGTAAAAACACTGGGCTTGTCTAATAAAGGGTTGAGGCATAAAAAGCTATTCCAATGCTGTTCTTGACCAACCATTAACTCTTTATCAAACAACAAAATTTGTTACTGGTCGAAATTCAAAACATGTGCAGACAACAAATCAAAATTTACACAAATCTTGTCTTAGGAAGGGTTGAAAAGATTGCGGGAAAAGAAGAAATGCATTAACCAGCATTTTGCCATAATTTTGCTAGTTCATTTCCTTGGAGGTCATTAAAATTGTAAAGTAAAGGGTTAATTAACTTATTATTTCTCAAGACTGAGTAATTAAATCTTTAGGAAGGTTGATTAAAGACCATCAAACTAATAGCTGACAAAATGACAAAATGGAAAAAAAAAAAGAGCTCCACTGGAAAATTACAGACTAATTTTGCACAAAACATGATAATACATTATGGGTAGTGTCGGATTTTAATCTGCATTGTCCACAAATCAAGTTTCCTTCAAGTAGAAATTTCATAACTTTAGGTGAAAGCAATGTCTGCATAACCTTCCCACACAAGACTGGACAAAAGTCAGTTAAACACTGTACGAAGTTTTATTTTTTCAAAGGTATTTTTGGGGGAAAGAATGTCTCCTTATCCGACAGCGTAGATCCAAGATCAGCCTGAATGTTCTGTGCAGTCTGATTTTGATCTATATGTCTGCAAAAAGGTCCCTGGGTCGTGCTTAGCAGCCTAAGGGTTTAAACACTGACAATCTGGCAAAAAAAGAATTGTTCTAGAATGGTCCAAACTGAAAGAATTTACGGACAACAAAATTAATCAAAAAATGATCAAATAATGACATTTTGTTTCAAAAGGGTAGAAAACATTGTGGGAAAAGGTTGATTGTTAATTGACTGTATAGTGTTTAACGTCGTTTCCAACATTATTTCAGTTATATCACGGCGGTCAGTGCACCTATCCATGCTTTCCTGGAGTTTCTTTTACCAGTACTCCGCACAATGTTCTTTCCAAGCCACTGGCTGCTTTCCCACATAACCACTGTTGAAACAATGGTCAGCGGTGAGAGATGAATGAATCCTGTTGTGATGACTATCGTCAATCCTCAGAAAGAAATTGGCCAAGCCAGGGTTCGAACCAGCGACCTGTTTTCAAGTCCTGTACGCTACCAACTGAGTGGGAAAAGGAGAAAATGCTGGTAACCAGCATTTTCTCCTTTCCCCATAATGTTTTCAAAAGCCTTCTACCCCAGGGTCGTTAAAACACGGGATTGTTTTGTAATGGGTTAAAGCACAGAACCTGTAATTTGGTGTTAAACTATAAGTGGAGAGAAGTGTTGAACAAAGTCTGTAGTGAAGCTATTCAGACTTTAATGGATGTTTTTATGGATAAGTTGATAAGATACATTACAGCTCTCTGTTTTAAGGAAATGAATCCCTGAACAACTTGTCATAAAATTCTCAAGGGAGGAAGAAAAAGATGGGATGTGGTTTTTTTAAGTATAAAACTTTTAACATACCACAGTCCATATATTAGGTTCTGCTTAGAATTCTTCATAGACTAAGAGCTGACTGCACATTCTGTGCAGTCTGATCTTGATATACACTGTCAATAGATTGAATGTCTACCATAAAAAATATTGGGTGTTTCCTATCTGAAAGCATCTGAGAGCAGGTGATATATTAAATGTGGCTAAAATGATGGAATCTATCTTTAACAGAGTACAAAACATGGTTGGAAAAGGAAATTATACTGGTTACCAGCATTTTCTTCTTTTCCCACAATGATTTCAAAGACTTCATTGTTCTGGGTCGTTAAAACTTGGGATTGTGGGATAATCAAGGTCAGAGTTAAGCCACAAAAGTCTTAAAGGAGAAAATACTGGCCACCAGGCTTTATTCTTCAGTGTTGTAAATAAAACCCTGGATTGTGGGATAATTTAGTGTAGAGTTAAGCCACTATCTTACAGAAATAAAAATTTTGGTCTGCTCTCATATCATTAGCACTGTTCTGTTCATTTCTTAGCATGGAAACAGTAAATGTTGAATGAAAATGTAAGAAATGAAATTTCCATAGAACCTTCTGCACTTCAAATTCTGCTGGAAGACATTATCTTCTTGCAGCATTCAACCTTGACCCTTTACCACACACAATCCCGACTTTTTACAACCCTGAGAACGAAGCCTTTAGAAAACATTGTGGGAAAAGGAGAAAATGCTGGTAACCAGCATTTTCTCCTTTTCCACAGTGTTTTCTACCCCACCCAAAACAATTTTTTATTTTTGAGTCACATTTATTTTGTTGCGTGCAAATACTTTCAATTTGGACTACCCTAAAATTTTGTCATCTGGCAAAGAGTTAAGTTGAACAAGAGCACCACATGAAGGTGCCAACACCAGGCTGCAGTTGCTTGATTTTCAGTGAAAATTCAAAGTTGAAATAGGGGTATAACTGTGTCAGAAATAGTTTGATCGTTACCTGCCCTTGTATGAGTTCCCCTTTTGATAGTGAAAAACTTGTCCAAGTTTGAAGTAAAAATCTTCAGTAATAACAGAGATATTGTAAATGTCGAAGTTATTGAAAATGTTACGGTTTTTGCACCACTACGACACAAATGATAACGTGAGGTCTGTGACAATACTTCGATGTTTCCTTCAGAAACAGCAGAGTTAAAAATGCTGTGAAACACAACGCATCATACCTTTCTACTTTGCAATCCTTGAAGACATTGGCTTTTCCTTCTGGTTTGCATGCCTGCATGCTTTTCTAAACTGTACAGTCAATAACCGATTAACCCTTAAAGTGCCATTTACAACTATAGTTGCTTTTGTAGCCAGTGTAGATCAAGATCAGACTGCACAAAAGGTGCAGTCTGATCTTTGATCTACACTGTCTGCTTTCCTGAAACACTACAGTCAAAAGTAAGATAATACATGTATTGCATTTATTTGGGTCTTATTGGTAGACCTAAAAAGTCTGCTATGTTTCTTCGGCGCTTTAAGGATTAAGATCAAGTTACTGATAACTGAACAAGTTAATGACGGTCAATAACAGACATTTATTATCCAATACAAGAATCAATGGTTGTATCAAAAGCTATTAGAGTTTCCGTTTGGTGCAGTGATCTACATCCACAATGCAAATTTATTGCTGTTTTTCAGGATGAAATAAGCCAGGTAATTACTGGTAATTGGCCTGCTGTCGATATGATGTCACAGTTACTGGTTCTTGTAACATGACAAATTAACTCTGCAATTATCCTCTTAGACACGCATTTGCATTGGTATTGATACCTTAGCAAGTGGCAATTTCATAAAATGTACAATGCTCTGTTAAAAGGGGGCTTAATGCATTTGCAAAAAGTATTGATCCAGGTCAGCCTGTGCAGGCCACGCAGGCTGACCCGAGTCAAAACTTTTTGCTATAGGGCATTTCTGCATGTGAAAGGACCAGTGTACTGTATAATTCAGTTGGTTTTTAGAGAAAATGGATTTTATGAATACATAATTATGTGATGACTTGCTTGATATGACACATTATGGAGATACATTAAACCCCCTTTTGCTGTAGCATGACTCAAATAAATGTACATGTATAGTCTCATGACCAGATAACAAAATTTTAGAGAAACTGAAAACTTTTGCAAACCACAATTTCAATTTGGCTACAACGGTGTAATTTGTCTTTGGATGGGAAGTTTATTTGTGGCAAAATTGTGACTTATCTGGTGGTGAAAAAATTCCGAGTAAAATAAAGGAATTCAACAACTGAGCCAAGGTCCGAGAGAATTATGGCTTACATATTATGCTGTACTAACTTTCCTGGTCCTTGTATTTGCTTCCAGCTTTGTGAGAAAATTCGATATTGTGCGAGACCGAAGGTTGAGCCAGATGTAAAAAAAATATTTATGCAAAGAGAAGCAAATTCAAGAACCAGGAAAGTTACTTCAACATATGTTTTCCTGTTATAACGTAACTACAAACTTCAACCACAAATTATTCCTATTATTGACAATTTTTTTTGAAAAACAGTAAATTAAACAACAAACAAACAGTTTGTTTTAACCTTTAACCTGGTAAAAAAGTGAAATGAGACTTTCAAGTCGATAGTAAAACCCCAAGTTTTGCTATTTCAAAGGTATTTTTTCGGGGAAAGATATCTCCTTATCGGACAGTGTAGATCCAAGATCAGAGAGCACATTCTGTGCAGTCTAATCTTGATCTACACTGCCCAAAAAAGTGCCTTGAGTCTTGCTGAGCAGCCTAAGGGTTAATAGGCAATAACTTCATATTTTATGAATGGCAGATAATATTCAAGCCTATAACTTTTTGACCAATCAAATCCTGGTGAATATTTAACTCTTTACCACACAACAAAAATGTACACTTGTCCAAATTGAAAGCATTTGCAGACGACAATTTCAATGTGGCTCAAATGATAGAACTTGTCTTTGGTAGGGAAGAAAACATTGTGGGAAAATGAGAAAATGCTGGTTACCAGCATTTTCTCCTTTTCCCACAATGGCTTCAAAAGGCTTTTTCCCCAGGGTGGTTAAAAGTTGGGATTGTGTGGTAAAGGGTTAAGCGTTAGATTTTGAAGGCCCATTAGCTGCCAAACTATCAGTGCAGATGCTATTAAATACATTTAAACTTAAATCATACCATTTAAAAGTATGGAAAATATTGTGAAGATGACAATCTGTTACTGTGTGGTGGTCCAAGAGTTAGCTGCTGGCAGAAAAATGATTTTTAAAATCAAAAAGTAAACAAAAGATAGATCTGGCAACTTCGGACCAAACGTACAATAACAGATTGTCATCCTCGCAATAATTTCCATACTTGTAACTGATGTGATTCAAATTTAAACATATTTTAACACTGGCTTTGTTTACTTTTGACTTCTATTGTTACTTTGACAAATCAAACTGCACACCAATCTGAACATATTTGCATCATCATACCATATTTGGAACCTTATTTGACACAGTGTACATACAGATTTTTTTCCGCATGCGGTACATTTAAGCTGGAAAATCAATACGTAATAATAAGACGTTACAGACAAGAAAAACTCACCTATAACTAAAGCAAGACTATTTTGTGAAATAATTTTTTGTGTGTTTATTACAGTCTGTCATTCTCAGAAACTACCCTAAGGCATCTTGATAAAATATTGTAGATATAAATCCAAAAGGAGGTGGTGGGGCGAGACACCTTATCATGCTATGTAAAACCTGTCCACATCATATTAGATTTCAGCTTTGGGCATAAATATGACCTAGACTCCAAGAAAGAGTTGTAATTTGTCTACGGAATATATCTGAATATTTTTAATGTAAAAGTCCCTGGGCATATTAAAATTTCCAAAAACAGGAGTTGATAAATAGAGGTAGAATTGCAAAGAATCTCCTGAGAACCTTACTTTTTCAGAGAATGCCAACAGTGAAGCAATAAGAGCAAATCTTGAGTTATTTCCCTTGATTCCTCTCCAGAACTACACTGGTCCTAATAAAGGAATTAGTTGGTTTTTATCCTTGATTTTCTTGCACTACACAGATGTGTTCTTGAGATAATGTCTCAACTAAATTTGGTTTGATTGTTTTACAACTTGATATACACATTTCTCTGATGATTGAGAGCAGAATTTGCTTTAGAATCACATGGGCCCTTACACATAATCATAAATTATATTTATCACAACATTTCAAATGGAATCAAGGATAAAAAGAAAGGAATATAGGAAAAAGGACCAATCTGTGAAACTTCACCAGCACTTGTGCCAAATGTATGGGCCAATGAATGGTCCCAAAGTTGACACCTGCTCCTAGGTATCGAACTTTACACCTTATGGTTATGAGGCTGAAGCTCTACCTCACAACCAAGGAAACCAACAAATGGCCAATTAGAAGTTGTGTTACTTTCAAATCTAGAAAACTGCTGACAATATGAATAAGAATGTTCTTAAGAAGGGTTGGTGAATACGGATCCAGACTGATTTTATTTATACATGTACTTACTTTGCATTTGGAACTTGGTTCAAAAATCCATTCTGAACATAAGTAAATTCTGCGCTGTTTTCTCGCAAAAGTTCGATCCATAACCTACAGGCATGACGTGCTACAACACTTTGTTCATCAGCCGTGTACTGCCAGAAGGCTTTTAGTTCTACAAACTGAAAATATAATGTAGTGAACAAGTAACCCTTTTATCAAACAATCCGAACTTTTAATGACCCTAAGACGATGGCTTTTGAAAACATTGTTAGGAAAAGGAGAAAATGCTGATAACCAGCATTTTCTCCTTTTCCCACAATGTATTTTTCTCTTTCAGACAAATTCCATGATCTCAGCAGATTTTTTATTTGTCAACTACAAATTCTCTTTACTGGCAAGTCTAAAAGTTTGTCATTTGGTAAACAGTTAACAAGCACATGTAGCAGGCTGGGGCTTTGTATTGTCTTGCCCATGGATGCTCCTAAAGGACCAGCACTGCTTGCTGAGACTGAACCAGGATTTCCTGATTGCTAATTCAATGCTTCTACCACTGATCCATCAAGAACCAGATAATATGAAGTGAAGTCATGAACCTTACAAGAAGCAATTTGGAGCAAATATTGATACAGAGAAAAATGTTGTTCTAGAATTATCAGGCATTTAAAGGCACACTAGTGGCCAAAAGCAAACAATGTGGGTGTCACAATGCAGACAAATTTAATTCATACCATTTAACCCTTTACACATGTCGGCACAATGCCGACTTTAAACAACCCTAAGGGAAAGAAACCTTCTTATAACATTGTGGGAAAAGGAGAAAAATGCTGGTAACCAGCTAATGCTTTCAATTTGGACAAGGCTAAAATTTTGTTGTCTGGTAAAGGGTTAAAGTATGGATACTAGTATGAATCTGACAATGTGTTAAGGTACAAATTCTGTCAAAGTTTCCAGTCACTGGCAGAAAAATGTGTGGTAAAACTAGAACAAAATTTGCCAACCTTAGTTCCAGTTTTACGATATATCTTACTGCCAATGACTGGATTATTTCAGTTACATTGCGCCAGCCAGTGCACCTCCATGCTTTCCTGGAGTTTCTTTTACCAGTACTCCGCACTATATTCTTTCAAAGCCACTGGTAGCTTTCCCACATAACCATCTTTGAAACATTGATCAGCAGTGAGAACCAGTGACTGGAACTTTGTCTGATTGTGCTGTAACACATTTTCAGACTGTTATTAATACACATACTTTTAAATGGTATGCATTAAATTTGTCTGCATTTTGACCTCTGACTGGTTTACATTTGGTAGCTAGTGGGCCTTTAACCAATATTTACTCTATCAATTAACATCCAAATGTGGACCTTCTTTTTCCTGGGAAAGTATGACGTCTTGATTAATGATCTTGACATCACACTTCATAAGGGGTAATGAAATCTGACACCTTGTTGACATCTCATTGGCCAATTCTTCATACTCTGACCTAGAAAAGAATTCTGCACAATTTGTCCATCAAAATAGTTTAGCATAATACCATCTGCGAAGTGAGAGAGGAATGAATTTCCTCACAATGGCTGTCATATACCCTTGGATAGGATGTGGCAAAGCTAATAAATGAAACAGCCACCCCTTGAGTTTGAAACCCTGTGTATTACTATCTGAGATACCCAGACTCGACCACCATTGTCTCCAGGGCAAAACAGAGGTGCTTCTTAGAGTATTGAGACCGATTGAATATGAGCCAAGTGCTGTGAAAAGAGGGCTTAATGCATCTGCAAACAGTATCAACTCATGTCAGCTTGGGCATTCCACTCAGGCTGACATGGGTCAAACCTTTTTGCTGAATGGTCAATTTTCTGCATGTCAAGGGACCGGTGAACCTCATGGCTCAGTGGGTTGTTAGACAAAATGGAATTTATGAATCCATAGTTATGTGATTGACTTGTGACTTGGCATCATGCATCACAGAGATGCAGTAAGCCCCCCTTTCCCAAAGCATGGCTTTTATAGTATGAACATGATTATAATGGCATGGCATTACCGTATCATAATTGAAGACAATTATAATTTTAGAGTTTGAAATGGTGCATAACACTTATCAAAATAACCACTTAGTCTTAACCAACGTTTTTGAGACAGATAATTCCACAAGATACCATGACCATTTGATTAAGAACTGGCTTGAAGCAGAACATAAGCTGAATCCTAACACAGCATGTCTAAAAGTTATAAAGGGAGTATCTTTGGCAATGTGAATGAAGTCTTTGCCAAACAACAAAATTTTAGACTTGCTCAAATTGAAAGCATTTGCAGATAACAAATTAAATGTAGCTCAAAGATGACTTCTGTCTTTGAAAGGGTTCTAAACATTTGGGACACAGGATAAAATGCTTTTTTGCAGCATTTTCTCCATATACCACAACATTTTTAAAAGCTGTCTTCTATGGGATTGTCAAAACAAAGAATTGTATTGTGAAGGGCTAAGTGTTAAATTTGAAGATCAATCTCCGCTAGTGGCATTGGTCACAAGATAGTATCCTTTGGTCAAACACTGTAGCAACCAACCTAGTACTGGTGATATGCAAGAAAGGCATATTCAGACAACTGTCATTACGATTTGACTGAAATACTGATATCAGCATACAAACTCTTTCACACAAACAAGGGTCCTGCATTGCTCAATGGTAAAGTGTAGGAATTGTGACCCAATGTTTGAGCCTCACTGGAAGCACTGGGTTTTTTTGGGGAGTGTCCATGGGCAAGACACTTAAGAGCCCTAGCCTAGTACTGGTGAGACCCAGGAAACACACAAACATTTGAGCAGTCGCTGTGATATGAATGTTAAAAGCAGCATAAAACACTATTCAATCAGTCAATCAATCTATTAGACAAACAAACAAGCAAAGAACAGAAAAATAAACAACAAAAGAAATAACTGATACAAGAAACAGGATGCTCAAAATAGTATTCTTAACCCTTTGCCCCGCAATCCCAAGTTATAACGACCCTGAGAAAGACGACTTTTGAAAACATGGGAAAAGGAGAAAATACTGTTCACCAGCATTTTCTTCTTTTCGCGCAATGTTTTCTACCCTATCAAAGATAGAAGTCAACTTTTGAGCTACCTTTGTCATCTGAAAATGCTTTCAATTTGGTCAAGTCCAAAATTTTGTTGTTTGGTAAAGAGTTAAGGTCATTGTGCTCTGGTTGGTCACAAAAAATCAAATGTAAACAAACAGATAGTTGGTTTATGTGAAGACAGCTTAAGACCATAGAATTACCATAACACTGCATTAAAACTGCTTCTTGTGTTCATTAGTATGTCATAAAACAGCAGGTTCCAGTCAGAACATGTCTTCCAACATGAAATATTCAAGAACATCACTTTTATTACCTGGTTTTTCTCTTCCTGACAAATAACATTGATTCTTATCAGGGGGGCTGATGCAAATCTTTACTGTGTTTCAGGATAACCTATAAATTTTTTCCCAGGCAAAATTACTTCCTGGTGGCAATTGCAATGCTTTTTTTGTCAGAATGTCTCAAAAAAATTTATTATGCCACAGTTTTCTCTGCTCACTGATTTGCACATGGTTTGTTTTTTGTAACTCTATTACATTACAATGGGTTACTTTGACAGTGAGATATCAGTGGTGGTATATTGGTTGCCTTTTAAGAATGTTGAGATCAAAGATGCAGAAGAATAATAGGAGATTTGTAAATGATCCTGATGCCAAATCACGCCAAAATAGACATTTATCATATAGGGAGGTATTGCTAATTCATGGTCAATAACTCTTAAAAATGCCCAGCTTGATATACTTTTTTAAAAAATTTTTAAAAGATATTAGAAAGTACTATTTCAGTGCAGAAATTTTAAAAAAGAAAGAGGGCCATGATGGCCCTGTATCGCTCCACTGGATAATATTTACAAACCATACACACCAAACATTACAACTCTAGGCCTAAAGGCTTCTAACAAGAAGATGATAAAGTTTCTATATTAAAGCCCATATGAAAACTGTGACCCCAGGGTGAGTCCATTTTTACCTATGATTACAATTTCAAGCTATAATTATGAGCTATAATTAACTGAATCCTGCTCGACGTCAACAAGATATAACCACATACCAAGTAATATAGGACTAGGCTGTATAGTTATAAACAAGATTTTCAGTTTCCTTAATAAACCATAAGGGGGTTTAATTCAATTTGAACAACGGCTAAATTTTTAACAAATTCAGAAGAGATCCACTAGATGAAGCTTTATGCCAAATTTGGTAGCCCAAGGCCTTACAGCTAAGAACAAGAAGATTTTTAAAGATATTTTACTATTAAAGTCCTTGTAAAACTTGTGACCCCTGGGACAGGGCCAATTTTGACCCAAGGGCTATAATTTGTAGAATCCTAGTTAAGGTCAATTAGTTGAAGCTTCATACCAAATTTAATAGCCCAAGGCCATATGGTTTAGAACCAGAATATTTTCAAAGTTTTTCCTATATGAGCCCATGTAAAACTTGTGACCCCCAGGGTGGTGCCATTTTTGGCCCCAGTGCTATAATTTGAAGAATCTAAGTAGAGGTCTATTAGATGGAGCTACATGCCAATTTTGGTAGCCCTAGGCCATATGATATAGAGCCAGAATATTTTCAAAGTTTTCCCTGTATCAGCCCATGTAAAACTTCTAACCCCCCAGGCGAGGCCAATTTTGGCCCCATGGCTATAAATTGAAGAATCTACGTAAAGATCCATCAGATGAAATTACATGCTCATTTTGGTAGCTCTAGGCGAATTATGGTTTAGAAGGAGAAGATTTTTAAATTTCAAACCCATATAAGCCCATGTAAAACTTGTGACCCCCAGGATGGGGCCAATTTTGGCCCTAGGGCTATAGTTTGAAGAATTAAGTAGAGGTCCATTAGATGAAGCTACATGCCAAATTTGGTAGCCCTAGGCCATATGGTTTAGGACAAGAAGATATTTAAATTTTTCACGATATAAACCTACATGTATGTCAATCTTGTGAACCCTCCCCCACCTGGGCGGGACCAATTTTGAGCCCAGTGCTATAATTTGAAGAGTTTGTGCAGAGGTCTATTAGATGAAGCTACATGCCAATTTTGGTAACCCTAGGCCTTATGGTTTCAAACAAGAGGATTTTTAAAGATTTCCAATATTTTTCAGTTTTGTTGCCATGGCAACCACAGTTTTGATAAGAATCAAATTCTTTGAAGAGTTTTTGAAAAGGGCCATGCCAGGATCATTTCTGTGAAGTTTCATTAAAATCTGATGGTTTTTTCCTAGAGAAGAAGATGTTTCAAATAAAAGTTGATGCACACAGGCACGGACGGACACAAGGCCATACCATAAGCCTGCTGGCCTTCGGCCAGTGGAGCTAAAAAATGTCCACAAAAATTTTCTAATGGCAGAAAATTATCAGAAAACAAGTCTCTGTTGACACATTAGAACATTCCTAATTGCAACTGTGATCTGTCTAGTGCCTTAATTCTTTCGATTTATACTTTTTACTACTGGCAAACATCACATTTCTTAGAACAATTATTTCAGCAGTATTAAGTTACTTTAGGTAACCTTTCTTTAGATTTGAAATTAAAGCCTACTTTCTGTAATTTTGACAAGAGTTATCTCCTTTGAAGATCTGTATCTTCGTATTTTGCCATGCACCATATGATTTTCATTTCATCACTCCATATACATCATATTATCATATGAGCGAAAATGAAAAAATTCTGTCTGTTGGCAAGAACTGTGGTGTATGTCCTTAAAGGACAGCACATCTTTCTTAGTATTTTCTTGACCTTCACTGTCTGCAAATACAACTTTTATTGTGAAATGCATTACACTTAAACTTTATAAACTTTGATTTTAAAATTAATAGATCTATTGTCTTGCATTTGTATCGGTTTCATTCAGTTTCATCCAAGTATCTTGTCTGCAAAGCAACAGGACACTATGACCAAACATGCATGTACTTGGATTTCTAGGAGTTGTGACCGACAATTATAATGCACTGCAGCAGGATATGTAAATCTTTTAGGCTGTGATACATGACCTCGATTACAGTGGTAAAGGCAAATTTGGTCAATGAGCCATCTTTCATATGTCATCTTCAGATGCTTTCAATTTGGACAAGTCTAAAATTTTATCATTTGATAAAGAGTCATCATAATAGTGTTGTGCAAATTCAGTTAAACAGTTTGGAAAAATGTTCTGAAAGTGAACTATGTATCTTAAGCAGATTTTTTACCTTTACATGTAATTGTGACTAATTTCTTGAACCCTGAAAGCGCTGGAACCAACTTAACTTGTTTTTGCTGACAGTGTAGATCAAGATCAGACTGCACAGGATGTGCATTCTGATCTCTGATCTACACTGTCAGCTACTTCAATACACCTTCTGGCTAAAACAACCTTGAAATGACAGTATTTCGGATGTTTTTCTTCACTGAAAAGGTTTATTTCATAAATTCAGCACGCTAAGGGTTAACACTGCTAACACTAATTCAAGTTGTACTATTTATTGTTCTGCCAGGGACTGGAACCTTGACTTACCCAACTTTAACAGATTCTCAGACAATAATCATCATACTTTCGAATGGTAAAAATGAACTTTACCTTTCTCATATACACAAAATTGTTTACATTTGACTGCTATTGAACCTTTACCAATACCTACATTGTGGGTTCTCATAAGACTTGCTTCATTGTTAAAATAAGATGATCACAACCCCAAAATGAAACCACACAGAAAGCAGCCAGGTGCAGATTCTGTGAGAAAAATTCTTACAAAAAAAATCACTATGAGCCATTCATGCAAAATGCTGATAAATTCTGACAAATTGATTCTTGAAAAGAAGATTAGTAAAGTAAGCTCAAAATGGGCATAATTGTGTTTGAAGATTCTATCAAACTGATGGAAAGATTTCTACTTAAGGACAAATTATATTGAACATGAACAAAGGATGACCTAAATATATCGACAAGAATTCAAATAGAGCTGATAATAGACTAATAAAGAATGGCCTGGGCCATTGCAGTCATGTTTTTAAACAAATCTAGATTTGATCAAGAAATCTTTAAGTGGTCCTTTATAGAATTAGTCATGCAAAATATGAATGAATTCTGTCTAAAAATTTTGATGAGAAGATTTTTAAGTCTTTACCACACAATCCCGACTTTTAACGACCCTGTGACAGAAGCCTTTTGAAAACCTTGTGGGAAAAGGAGAAAATGCTGGTAACCAGCATTTTCTACTTTTCCCACAATGTTTTCTACCCTTCCCAAAACGAATTTCAATCCTTCAATCACATTTTTGTCTTCTGCAAATGCTTTCAATTTGGACCAGTCTAAAATTTTGTTGTTTGGTAAAGAGTTAAAGATTACCCAATAGCTGATACAGATAAAACAAAAAAGACCCCTACAGTGGCGACCATGAATTAAACTTAACAACATTAGGTTATATCATGATATCTAAAAGATTCACTAAAAGGATCATCCATGCCAACTATAAAATAAATTCTTACCATTTTTTTTTTGAGATTTTAAAATATTTCTCTATGGCTTATAAAAAGGCAGTAAGCCAAGCCCATGACAGCAACAAGCTACATGTAATTGCTGACAGATTAACTATTCTAGTGCTGTATAAATGAAACAGACTTTCTCAGTACTAAAGGTGCAGATATTGCTATTTTTGTCAGAATATTGAGTAGAATATCTAGCACAGAAGAGGACAGTGTAGATCTTAGATCAGACTGCATGTGCAGTATATCTTGATCCATACTGTCCACATAAGCGATTAAATTCAGGTTCAACACTTCAAGGATTAAGATTGTATCCAACTAGAACTGTCACAAAGCAGACAAATACCCCTCATCAGCACCTTGTCACTGAAGCAGCACTACCAGAGAACGGAAATGATTTTCAAAACAAAGATCACCAGTGACCTTGACCTTTGACCCATGTGTCCCAAAAACAACAGGGCACCTCCTTGGGCCATGAGCAACACTTGTATAAAGTTTCAGGCTCTTTAGAGCTATTGAGTTAAAGCACAGAAATGAAAAAGTCTACAGACAAAGGGGTTGACAGACATGGTGAAATCCTACCCTCCTCTACTTCATAGGTGGGGGTGGGGGGTTTTATAATGTTATAAAAACTTGAAAGCAGTTTACCAAAGATCAGTCATGCAAAATTAGAGAGAAAGATGTACATGTATAAAGATTTTTCAACTGTTTCAGTTGTTTTGCCATAAAACAAAAGCTTTCTATAAAACTTTTTTTTTTTTAAAATCAAATCTACATATGTAGTGTTGACTATCATAACATTATCATTTGCTTTAGGCTGGGCCTGCACTAGCAGAGAAATAGAAGTTTTCAAACAAGAGAGCCATGATGGCCCTGGATCACTCATCTGAGTCAATTGGCGAATTTTAACCCCAGGGTCACAATGACCCAATTTAAAACTCATCTGAGATATTGTTAACACAAACATTCTGACCAATTGTCAGGTCAGTTGAGCTGAAAATGTGGCCTCTGAGGTGTCCAAAATGTATTTCTTCAATTTGACCTAGTGACCAAGTTTATGACCCTATGTGACCATATTTCAAACTCATGATATCAAGACAAACTTGTTAACCAAGGTTCAGGTGAATTGGGCAAGAATTGCCGCCTCTGGAGTGCCCACAAGGTATTTCTGTAATTTGACCAAGTGACCTAGATCATGATCCTATGTGACCCAATTTCAAACCCATTCAAGATATCATCAAGTCAAACATGCTGACAAATTTTCAGGTCAGTTGGGCAAAGATTGTGGCCTCTAGAACGCCCACAATACATTTCTTTAATTTGCCCTAGTAACCTAGTTTATGACCCTAAGAGACCCAATTTCTGATTGATCCAAGATATCATCAAGTCAAACATGTAAAGCAACTTTCAGGTCAATTTAGCAAGAATCGTGGCCCCTAGAGTGCCCACAAGGTATTTCTTCAATGTGACCTTGTTTATGAGCCTATGTGATCCAATTTTGAACTCATCAGAGATATCATCAAGACAAATACACTGACTAATTTTCAGGTCAATTGATCCAGAATTGTGGACGCTAGAGTGCCCACAAGATATTTCTTTAAATTTGAGCTGGTGACCTAATTTATGACCCTAAGTGACCCAATTTTGGACTCATCCAAAATTTTATCAAGACAAACATGCTGATCAATTTTCAGGTCAATTGAGAAAGAACTGTAGCCTCTAGAGCACCCACAAGGACTTTTTGTAAGTTGATCTAGTGAGACCTACTTTATGACCCTAGGTGACCCAAATTCAAACTCATCCGAAATTTCATCAAGACAAACATTTTGACCAATTTTCAGGTCAAATGAGTCAGAAATGTGGCCTCTAGAGGGTCCGCAAGGTATTTCTTTAATTTGACCTAGTGACCTAGTTTATCACCCAAGGTATCCCAAATTCGAACTCATCCGAGATTAAGACAAAGATTCTGACCAATTTCCAAGATAATTGAGCAAAGAATGTGGCCTCTAGAGTGCCCACAAGGTATTTTTTTAATTTGACCTTGTGACCTAGATTATGTCCCCAGGTGACCCAATTTTGAACTCATCCTAGATCTGATCAAGACTAACATCTGACCGATTTTCAGGTCAATTGACCAAAAACTGTGGCCTCTAGGGTGCCCACAAGGTGATACTTTAATTTGACCTTGTGACCTAATTTATGACCCCAGGTGACCCAATTTCAAACTCATCCCAGAATTAATTAAGACAAACATTCTGAACAATTTTCAAGTCATTTGAGCAAACAAGAGGGCCATGATGGCCCTGTATCGCTCCACTGGCTTATAAATATAAACCACGAAGAAAAGTCTTCACTATATAAGCCCTTATAAAACTTTGACCTCATGGCTACAGTCTGACTAAATGGGGAATATTGTATTAGAAGAATAACATGCCAAATGTGGGAGTTCTTGGCCTTATGGCTGGTAACAAGATGGTTTCTGAACTTTTCACTCCATAAACCCATGTAAAACTTGTGATCCCTGGTGCAGGGCCAAACTTGATCCTAGAGCTGTAACTTGGGCCCTCTTTGTAACTGTCCACTAAATAATGCTATAATTATATGCAAAATTTGGTAGCCTAAGCCTTATGGCTATGTACACCAAGATTTAAAAGTTTTCCCTATGTAAGCCTATGTAAATCTTGTGACCCCCCCCCCTCCAAGTATGAGGCCAAATTGACCCCAGGACTATACTTTGGACACTTTTGGTAGACTCCAACTAGATCAAGCTAAATGCCAAATTTGGTAGCTCTAGGCCTTATGGTTTCAGACAAGAAGATATTTAAAGTTTTCTCTATATAAGCCTATGTATAAAACTTGTGACCCCTGGGGAAGAGCCAATTTTGACCCCAGGGCTATAATTTCAAGAAACATGATAGAGGTCTACTACATAAAGCTACATGCCAAATTTGGTAGCCCTATGCCTTATGGTTTCAGACAAGAAGATTTTTAAAGTTTTCTCTATATAAGCCTATGTAAAACTTGTGACCCCTGGGGAAGAGCCAATTTTGACCCCAGGGCTATAATTTCAAGAAACATGATAGAGGTCTACTACATAAAGCTACATGCCAAATTTGGTAGCCCTATGCCTTATGGTTTCAGACAAGAAGATTTTTAAAGTTTTCTCTATATAAGCCTATGTAAAACTTGTGACCCCTGGGGCAGAGCCAATTTTGACCCCAGGGCTATAATTTGAAGAAACTTGATAGAGGTCTACTACATAAAGCTACATGCCAAATTTGGTAGCCCTATGCCTAATGGTTTCAGACAAAAAGATTTTTAAAGATTTCCAATATTTTTCAGTTTTGCTGCCATGGCAACCAGAGTTTTTGAAGGAATCAAATTCTTTCAAGAAATTCTGAAGAGGACCATGTCAGGATCATTTCTGTGAAGTTTCGTGAAAATCGGATGGGTAGTTTCAGAGAAGAAGATGTTTGAAATAAAAGTTAACGCACGGACGGTCGGACGGCCGGACGGATGACCGGACGGACGGACGGACGGACGGACGGACGCACGACGGACACCGGGCCATGACATAAGCCCGCTGGCCTTCGGCCAGTGGAGCTAAAAATGTGGCCTCTAGTGTGCCCACAAGGTATTTCTTTAATTTGACCTTGTGACCTAATTTATGACACTAGGTGACCTGATTTCAAACTCATCCGAGATTTCATCAAGATAAACATTCTGACCAATTTTGCAAGTCAACTGAGCAAATAATGTGGCCTCTAGAGTGGCCACAATCTATTTCTCTAATTTGACCTAGTGACCTAGCCTATGACCCTAGGTGACCCAAATTCGAACTCATCTGAGATTTCAACAAGACAAACATTCTGACCAATTTTCAGGTCAGTTGAGTACGAAATGTGGCCTCTAGAGTGTCCACAAGGTAAATGTTGATGAAAGATGACAGACATCGCACGACAGATGATGGACAACCAGAAAAGATCACCTTGAGCACATTGTGATCAGGTGAGCTAAACAAGAGGGCCATGATGGCCCTGGGTCGCTCACCTTAGTAGAGTGCCTTAAAGGTTTTTCTTTAATTTGACCATGTGACCTAGTTTTTGACCGCAGGTGACCCAATTTCAAACTCATATTTCATGAAGACAAACATTCTGAACAATTTTCAATTCAATTGAGTAAAAAATGTGGCCTCGAGTGCCCTAAAGGTATTTCTTTAATTTGACCTAGTGAGCTAGATTATGACCCCAGGTGACCCAAATTTGAACTGGTCTTTGACTATATCAAAAGAAACATTTTAACCAATTTCCAAATCAAATGATTAATAAACGTGGCCTCTAGAGTGCCCACTAGCTATTTCTTTAATTTGACCAAGTGACCTAGTTTATGACCCCAGTTGACCCAAATTCAGACTCATGTGAGATTTTACAAAGACAAACATTCTGACCAAATTTCAAGGCAATTAAGCAAATAATGTGGCCTCTAGAAAGCCCACAAGGTATTTCTTTATTTTGACCTAGTGACCTAGTTTATGGTTCCAGGTGACCCAAATCCAAACTCATCTGGTATTTCATCAAGACAAACATTCTGGCAAAATTTCAGGTCATTTGAACATTAAATGTGGCCTCCAGAGTGCAAACAAGGTATTTCTTTAATATGACCCAGTGAACTAGTTTATGACCCAAGTTGACCCAAATTAATGTAATGTGAGACTTTATAAAGACAAACTTTCTAACTAATTTTCAAGGCAATTGAGCAAATAATGTGGCCTCGAGAGTGCCAACAAGGTATTTCTTTAATTTGACCTAGTGACCTAGTTTATGACCCAAGATGACCCAATTTTGAACTCAATGAACTTGTTGCGCTTAGATGGGCAAACAAACTTAGAAGAGAATCACTGCATACCAAATATCAAAGCTCTACGCCTTCCAGTTTTAAAGAAGAATTTTAAAGTTTTCCTTCTTTGTTCCTATGTTCCTATGTTCGAACTTGTGACCCCTGGGGCTGGGCCAGTTTTGACCCAGGGGCATCATATGAACAATCTTGGTAGAGGTCCACTAGGAAATGCTACATACCAAATATCAAAGCTCTACACCTTCCCGTTTAAAAGAAAAAAAAATTAAAGTTTTCCTTCTTTGTTCCTATCTTCGAACTTCTGACCCCCGGGGCGGGGCCAGTTTTGACCCAGGGGCATCATATGAACAAACTTGGTAGAGGTCCACTCTGAGATGCAACATACCAAATATCAAAGCTCCACACCTTTCGGTTTCAGAAAAGAAGAATTTTAAAGTTTTCCTTCTTTGTTCCTATGTTCGAACTTGTGACCCCAGGGGCGGGGCCAGTTTTGACCCAAGCAGCATCCTTGGAACAAACTTGGTAGAAGTCAACTAGGAGATGCTACATACCAAATATCAAAGCTCTATGCCTTCCCATTTAAGAGAAAAAAAAATTAAAGTTTTCCTTCTTTGTTCCTATGTTTAAACTTGTGACCCCCGGAGCAGGGCCAATTTTGACCCCAAGGGCATCATATGAACAAACTTAGTAGAGGTCTACTAGGCGATGCTACATACCAAATATCAAAGCTCTACGCCTTCCAGTTTCAGAGAAGATGATTCTTAAAGTTTTCCTTCTCTGTTCCTATGTTTGAACTTGTGACCCCCGGGGCAGGGCCAACTTTTGCCCCAAGGGCATCATATGCATAAACTTGGTAGAGATCCACTAGAAGATGCTACATACCAAATATCAAAGCTCCATGCCTTCCTGTTTCAGAGATTTTTAAAGTTTTCCTTCTTTGTTCCTATATTGGAAATTGTGACCCCCGGGGCGGGGCCAGTTTTGACCCCAGGGGCATCATAAGAACAAACTTGGTAGAGGTCTACTAGGCGATGCTACATACCAAATATCAAAGCTCTACGCCTTCCAGTCTCAGAGAAGATGATTTATAAAGTTTCCCCTCTTTGTTCCTATGTTCGAACTTGTGACCCCCGGGGCAGGGCCAGTTTTGATCCCAAGGGCATCATATGAACAAATTTGGTAGAGGTCCACTAGGAGATGCTTCATGCCAAATATCAAAGCTCTATGCCTTCTAGTTTTAGAGAAGATGATTCTTAAAGTTTTCCTTCTTTGTTCTTATGTTGAAAATTGTGACCCCCGGGGCGGGGCCAGTTTTGACCCCAGGGGCATCATATGAACAAACTTGGTAGAGGTCCACTAGGAGATGCTACATGCCAAATATCAAAGCTCTAAGCCTTTAAGTTTCAGAGAAGAAGATTTTTTTAAATTTTTCCTTCTTTGTTACTATGCCCAAACTTGTGACCCTCGGGGCGGGGCCAGTTTTGACCCAAGGGGCATCATATGAACAAACTTGGTAGAGGTCCACTAGGCAATGCTACATACAAAATATCAAAGCTCTATGCCTTCTAGTTTTAGAGAAGAAGATTTTTAAAATTTTCCTTCTTTGTTCCTATGTTGGAAATTGTGACCCCCGGGGCGGGGCCAGTTTTGACCCCTGGGGCATCATATGAACAAACTTGGTAGAGGTCCACGAGGAGATGCTACCTGCCAAATATCAAAGCTCTACGCCTTCAAGTTTCAGAGAAGAAGATTTTTAAAGTTTTCCTTCTTTGTTACTATGTTTGAACTTGTGACCCCCGGGGTGGGCCAGTTTTGACCCCAGGGGCATCATAAGAACAAACTTGGTAGAGGTCTACTAGGCAATGCTACATACCAAATATCAAAGCTCTATGCCTTCCAGTTTCAGAGAAGATGATTTTTTAAGTTTCCCCTCTTTGTTCCTATGTTCGAACTTCTGACCCCCGGGGCAGGGCCAGTTTTGACCCCAAGGGCATCATATGAACAAACATAGTAGAGGTCCACTAGGAGATGCTTCATGCCAAATATCAAAGCTCTATGCCTTCTAGTTTTAGAGAAGAAGATTTTTAAAATTTTCCTTCTTTGTTCCTATGTTGGAAATTGTGACCCCCGGGGCGGGGCCAGTTTTGACCCCAGGGGCATCATATGAACAAACTTGGTAGAGGTCCACTAGGAGATGCTACATGCCAAATATCAAAGCTCTACGCCTTCAAGTTTAAGAGAAGAAGATTTTTAAAGTTTTCCTTCTTTATGACTATGCTCAAATTTGTGACCCCCGGGGCGGGGCCAGTTTTGACCCAAGGGGCATCATATGAACAAACTTGGGAGAGGTCCACTAGAAGATGCTACATACCAAATATCAAAGCTCTGCACCTTCTAGTTTCAGAGAAGAAGATTTTCAAAGATTATGCTTTTTTTTCCTTTTTGTTGCCATGGCAACCAGAGTTGTGGGTGGAATTCAATTCTCTGAACAATTTTGGTAGAGCTTCACCCAAGGAACATCCCTGCCAAGTTTCATCAAGATTGGCCCAGTGGTTTAGGAGAAGAAGATGTTTAAAGAAATTGTTGACGGACGACGGACATAGGGCGATCACAATAGCTCACCTTTAGCATGTTGTGCTAAGGTGAGCTAAAAAAGGTAACACATGGACATACAACAGACACAGGGCCATGAAATCAGGTTACTAGCCTTTTGCGAGTGGAGCTTAGCAATCAGACAGAATTTGAAGATGGAGGTTGTACGATGTTGGACACCATACAGTCCATGCTTCAATTCAAGTCTGACAGATTCCTAATTTGGTATTGATGTGTATATACCATTACTTTATGTACTTTACTCTGTGTATATACCATTACTTTTTCAAACAACATTATTTTTGACCCACCAAAATTAAAAGCGTCTACAAATGGCAAATATAACGGCCAAAATGATGAAATTTGTCTCTGAAAGGAAGAAAACATTGAGAGAATCAGAAAATGCTGGTTTATAGAATTTTCTCTATTTCCCCCAATGTTTTCAAAAGCCTTCCTCCAAAGAGTTGTAATGACATGGGATAATGTGGTAAAGGGTTAATACCTCCCTTGTACGGATGGTTCTGCAATTCAGTTTTTCAAGCCAAGCCCCAGATAGCTAAGTTGGTAACTTTACACAGCATGTAAACCTGAGGTGATGAGTTCAAATCTCAACTCTGCTAATCTCTGTCAAGAACTGTTGACAGTCCATACAACAGGATTTATGCCTGTCCAACTGCTAATCATTTTTTGGACTAAGTTTGAATGCCAAGGCCACCAGTTGCTTAGAAGTGCGTTTTGAGAAGAATTAGCATAGGAAGCTCTTAGGAACAAATGGCAAGGTGCAGTGGTCATCCTATTATGACCACAATAATGTTGAACAAAGTATCAATTGTTTAAAAACATGTTGACATTTTGAGAAAGTACTCGTATTAGCATTTCATTCATTTTTCTGTCTATGGAAGGGTTTTTCTTTGTCTGAAAAATTAACAATTAACTTTTTATGTATTGACATCAGAAAGTTGGAAACATCATGGTTTGCTGTGAATATTAGTAGGCCTAAATCCAGGTAATTTGGTATACTCCCACTAAAACAGAGAATAGAATGTTATTTATGTGCAACTTTCAATAGTATTTCTTAAAAGAAAATAGATAATTTTACAAAAATTTCAACCAAGTTTCATAAACCATGAGCAGAAAATGTGACCTCATGAAAGACATTCTTAGGACATTCTTTCTAAATTTGCAAGAAACACAACTCCTGATTGGCTAAACCATATGGTTTAGCAATCGGAAGTTGTGTTACATTCAAATTTCGAAAGTTTTGGAGAATAAGACAAAAAATATTCTTAAGAATGGTTGCTGAATATGGACCCTGATCTAAATTCATGAAGATAACATCAAACCCGTGCCCCACCCCTAGAGTATGAAACTAGGTACAGATTTCCATAGGAAATTTGGATGTATTTATGAATTTGCTACTTTTTTCAGGAGTGTCGCAAGGAATGTGGTAAAAATCAAATCCGTGCCAGAAGCTGTTGGCCATTAGTGCATTTGCCTTTGGATCTGTCTTCCAACTTTTGTTTATGAGAAGGAATATTTGAAAATTAGATATTAGAGCAGCTTCCAAGTACCTGCCTGGCAAAGTGTCTCTTCTTCACTCACATATTCAAAAAAAGCTTCTAGGCTTTCTTAAAGTAACAATAGCTGCCAAAAGTAAACATAATGGGTGTTAAAATGCATTTAAATCATAATCATACCATCTAAAAGTATGGAAATTATTGTGAAGATGACAATGTGTCATTGTACTGTAGGTCCAAGTGTTAGTTGCTGGAAGAGAAACTAATTTCAAAACTAGGTTAAAAGTTGCCAGGTCATTATATCTTTTGTTTACTTTTTGCCTGATTTTAAAATCAATTTTTCTGCCAGCGACTACCACTCAAGACTGACCACACAATAATAGATTGCCATCTTCACAATATTTTCTATACTTTAAAGTGGTATGATTTAAATTTAAATGTGTTTAACACCTGCATTGTTTTTTTGCCACTATTTGGCCTTTATTATTCTGTGAATTAATAGTTGGCATAGTTGTTTAAGGGATGTATAATCATGCCTTAATGACTTATACAAATTTGTTAAAGTTGACAAATGACATAATCAAAATCATGGAAAATTTGTGCTGTGCACTTAAAGTAAACATTTTTTAAAGAAAGATTTGGTGAAATATTTTACATATCTACAAACACTGACTTGTGAAGATCAAAATTAAAAATTTCATGGAAGATACAGTCCTTCTTCCTAATGCTCATCTTGAAAAACAATTTAAGTTGTTTGATAGAATCTGTTTTTTTTTTTTCCTCAATCCTCAAAATGCCAAAGATATTGTAATTCGAAGTTTTACAAGGCTTTTCTTTCCTCAGGGTAATATAAAGGAAATCATTCTCTCACAGAGAAAATTAGAACATCGTGTAAGTCAATTTTTTACTATATTAACTTGCTTGCTCGCCTATCCAAGACACAAGATTTATTTTTCACTTGAACTTCAACTCTCTCCTAAATTACATAGCTGAGTACCAACTGAACTATTTGAACTATAAATCTCCTTTTGATGAAAGGTGTTATCTTACAGGAAAAAAAATGTTATTTGGTCACACAATTCAAGAATCAGGTATACTAGTTTGTATATAATAATGATTCAAACAATGCTTCCATGTTCTTAAACAAATTAAACTTCTAAACTCTTGAAGGGGTCCATACAAAGACTATTAATGCTGATCTGCATAGGAATCAAAACTACAGTTTAGGAGAAAAAGCTGTCTTATGAGTTTCAATACCTTTCAGCTCTTGGTGGTATCAAATCTTTGAAGAACTCAGAAGAAGACCATATCATTCAATTTGTGTGAAGTTTGGTCAACACTGGTTAGCTAGTTTCAGTGTAGAAGGTGTTTGAATTAAGGTTAACACATGCACGTACATACTGATAAATGAAGACGGAGCTATGAATCGGCTCACTGCTTTTGGCCACTGGAGCTTATATTAAGACTCTGAAGACAAGCACAGGACATTTCATTTCTGAATTCCTGCAAAGTGTTGATTATTCTTGACTTTTAACAACATCAATGGCAACTTTAAGTGCTTCTTCCAAAATAGTAGATCAAGATTTGGTTATACATAGTCTGGTCTCTTCCAAGTTCAATAACATACATGTGTAACTGTATTCTGGCAGGACCAACCTTGAATTGGTTTATATTGGGTCTTTCATACTGAGTTTCTGAAGAATATCACTGATGAAGTACTTGCAGGGTTAAAGTTTAAAAACAATGGTTGCTCATTAATTCAGCAATTACTTTCTTTCCAGCAAGAGAGAAACAAACACCATATTGCCATGCAATAGTTATAGTCCCTGCAGGCTGATAAATGCATGATTTACTGTTTGTAATATTTGTGCTGCTGGGGGGGACGATAATCATCCTTTCCTTTACACAGATTTATTAACCCTTTACCAGATGACAAAATTTTAGCCTAGTCCAAATTGAAAGCATTTGCAGACGACAATTTCGATGTGGCTCAAAGGGCGCAATTTCTCTTTGATATGGTAGAAAAAATATGGGAAAAGGAGAAAATATTGGTTACCAGCATTTTCTCTTTTTCCCATAATGTTTTCAAAAGGCTTCTTTTCTATGGTAGTTAAAAAGTGGCGTTGTGTGATAAAGGGTTAAAGATACATCGGTACAGCCTGAGAGATAAAACCTGATTGACTGTAGAATGGTTCAGAATTTAGTCAGCCGTGTAAACATAGATACCTTACCTATGGTATATATATGACATACGGGATAAAAAAAAACAAAAAACAAGAGGGCCATTGGCCCTAAAGCACTCACTTGAGTAAAGTCATCTACAGTTAATAAAGCTGAAGAGATCCTGGTTTTAATGATGACAAACACATGAGTGTAAGTGACCTACTTTTGGAACCAATATGACTAAATTCCAAACGTGTCCAAGATATCATTAAAACAAACATTCTGACCAAGTTTCATGAATATCAGACTGAAAATGTGGCCTCCACGGTGCACACAAGGTTTTTCTAAGATTTGGTTACTTTTTGACCAGATGTGACCCACTTTGAAGCTTGTCCAAGATATTATCAAAGCAAAATTTCTGACCAAGTTTCGTGAGAAACAGGCTGAAAATGTGGCCTCTAGAGTAAAAGAAGGTTTATCTACGATTTGACCATGTGACCTACTTTTTGTCCAACACAACCCACTTTCAAACTCATCTGAGATATCAAAAAGATAAACATTCTGACCAATCTTCATCAGTGTTAAACTGAAAATGTGGCCTCTATGGAGCACCCAAGGTTTGATTTGGCCCAGTGACCTACTTTTTCACCCGACATGACCCAATTTCAAACTTGTCTGAGATATCATCAAGACAGACAATCTGACCTAGTTTCATGAGTATCCAACAATATATGTGGCCTCTAGAAAGCATACAAGGTTTTTCTAAGATTTAGCCCAGTGACCTACTTTTTGACTGGACATGACCCAATTTCAAACTTGTCCCAGATATTATCAAGACAAAAATTCTACCCAACTTTCATTAGTTTCAGGCTGAAAATGTGGCCTCTAGAGGGTGCACACATGGTTTCTCTAAGATTTGGCCCTGGAGTGACCTACTTTTTGACCCGACATGACCCAATTTCGAAGTCTTTAAACGACATGACCCAATTTCAAAGTTTTTAAAGATATTATCAAGACTAACATTTTGACCAAGTTTCATAATATTCAGGCTGAAAATGTGGCCTCTAAAGCGCACACAAGGTTTTTCTAAGATCTGGCCCAGTGACCTACTTTTTGACTCAACATGACCCAATTTCAAATGTGTCCGAGATACTATCAAGACAAACATTCTGACCAAGTTTCGTAAGTTTCAGGCAGAAAATGTGGCCTCTAAAGTGCACACAAGGTTTTTCTAAGATTTCACCCGGTGACATACTTTTTGACCTGACATGACCCAATTTTGAACTTGTCCAAGATATTATCAAGACAAACATTCTGACCAAGTTTCATAAGTTTCAGGCTGAAAATTTGGCCTCTAAAATGCACACAAGGTTTTTCTAAGATTTGGCCTAGTGACCTACTTTTTGACCAGACATTACCCAATTTCAAGCTTGTCCGAGATAATATCAAGACAAGCATTCTGACCAAGTTTCATGAGTATATGACTGAAAATGTAGCCTCTAGAGTGCACACAAGGTAATTGTTGATGCCTGGACGACGGACCACAGACGACGCACAACTGATGTCGGACACAGCATGATCACAAAAGCCCACGTTGAGCACTTTGTGCTCAGGTGAGCTAAAAATGTAAGGGTTTGTGGTTTCTTTGATGGCCTGCAGAAAATGAAATGCATTTTCTATCGGTCATATTGTGTGCAACCTTGCAACTGTCAGAGGCAACATTTGGCATAAAGATACAAGAATGAATAATTAGAATTTCATTGAATAATAATGAAATGGTTTAAAAAACTGGCTGAAAATGAGTACAGATGTATCTTTAAACCTTTATAAATAACCCCATGCTTTTAATAATCTGAAGAGAAGCCTTCTGAGAAAAACCAGGGAAAAGGAGAAAAATACTGTTTGCCAGCACTTTCTCCTCTGCACAGAATGTTTTTTATTACCTATCACTGATAAATCCAAACAACTGAGTATTGGAGAACATTTAGTACTTTTAACTCTTTATCAAACGACAAAATTTTAGACCAGTCCAAATTGAAAGCTTTTGCAGACGACAAAAAAAATGTGAATCAAAATTTGAAATTTGTTCTTAGAAGAGTAGAAAACATTGTGGGAAAAGGAGAAAATGCTGGTTACCAGCATTTTCTTCTTTTCCCACAATGTTTTCGAAACGCTTCTTCCTCAGGGCCGTTTAAAGACGGGATTGTGTGGTAAAGGGTTAAAACAAATTACTGCCTTCCACTGGGACAAGGTCTGGTATAAAGTTAACTCTTTAACCACACAATCCTGAGTTTTAACGACCTTGAGAAAAAACTTTTGAAAACATTGTGGGAAAAGGAGAAACACCTTTTACCATTACGTTTTCTGCTTAGGCTCTCAGAAGAAAATACCATCATTTGAGCCACATCTGAACTTCATGTGCATGTTTTCAATTTTGACAACCCCAACTTCTTTGTTGTTTGGTGAAGTTACATGTATAAGCAGTTTCCAGCAGAAAGTACAACTAACAAAAATTTAATATTTCTGAAGCTTGAGGCATAATAAATATTATTCAAAACAACCTTTCTTCTCTGAGATTTGTTAAAATTTGCATCAATAACAAGGACTCCTATATTACGTTAGTTTATTTCAATGCTAATTGTGTAAGAATAAATCTTAAGATAGCTGACAATAAAGATCTGAGATGAGACTGCACATTAGATGCTGTCCGATCTTGATCTAAACTATCTATGAGAGGGTTGAGACTTGGGCTCATACAATTAATCTCTCACCTCAGGAGTCGAGGCAGTCAGCAGCTTTCTCCCTGGTATTTTGTTTTTCACTTCATTGTAAAGCTTCTCTATTGCCTGCAAAGATAAAATCAAAGTACTGAAAGGTAGGCTATTTTCTGTGATAACGTGCCTCATGTTTTTCTTATATAAATTGTTAACCCTTAATATACTCTGGCGCCTTTCACCAACTTTGTTGCCTTAATGGACAGTGCAGATCAAGATCTGACTGTGCACATTCTGTGCAGTCTGATCTTTGACCCTCATTGTCGGCTTACTTAAAACATTCTGGACAAAAGCAACCTTATATTGAAACCATTTCGATCTTGTTTCTAGACTGAAAATGTCTGTGAGGATTATTTGGTGCTCTGAGAGTAAAGATGATGTTTCTTGGACATTTGATTATGCTTGTTTGTTTAACTCTTTACCAAACGACGATTTTTTGGACTGGACCAAATTCAAAGCATTTGCAGACAATAACTCAAATGTTGCTAAAATGTTGATTTCTGTCTTTGATTGGTTACAAAATATTGTGGGAAAAGGAGAAAATGCTGGCCACCAGCATTTTCTCCTTTTCCTACAATGTTTTCCAAAGCCTTCTCTTTCGGGGTCATTAAAAGTTGGGATTGTGTGGTGAAGAGTTACATGTAGTTTGACACCACTTAACTCTTTACCAAACAACAAAATTTCAGACTCAATCGAATTTGAAGCATTTGCAGATGACAAATTAAATGTTGTTCAAATGATATCTGTCTTTGATAGGGTAGAAAACATAGTGGGAAAAGGAGAAAATGCTGGTAATATCATTTTCCCCTTTTCCCATAATGTTTTCAGAAGACTTTATGCTCAGGGCCGTTAAAACTCGGGATTGTTTGGCAAAGGGTTAAACACTATTTCAGTAATATCAGGGCCACAGCTCACTTATCTATGACATTTCTGGATTTAAGCAGTACTAGGCTCAAGCTCTGCAAGGCCTTGCCTATGGACACTCCCATAAGTTACCAGTAGAGTTGACTATTGAGGCCAAAATCTACTATTGTGATAGTATTGACAATGGAAACAAGAGCGGCAAATTGTCACAAGATATGCCCGTCTTACCCCAAGTTGTAAAGTTGGGGCATAATAATGATAAAGGGGAGGTATAGAAAAATAGTAGTGCAGAATATTTTTTTTACTGTTGATTGAAGATAATGGCAGTGTATTTGTGTTGACGGAACTCTTGTTTATTATTGTATTACTATTAACTCTTTACCACACAGCAAAAGTTTGGACTAGTCCAAATTGAAATCATTTGCAGTTGACAAACTAAATGTAACTCAAAAATTGAAATTTGGTTTGGAAAGGGTAGAAAACATTGTGGGAAAAGGAGAAAATGCTGGTGCATAAAAAATAAGCAATTTATATTTCATGTGCACTGCACTACCCCTTGATGAGATGTATCCAGCCCTAAAATTTCATAACCCGAGGTAGTATAGTTTGAGAGATATGCATCATACAAAATTCAAGTTCGAAAAAAAAAACAAGAAAGGGCAATAACTGAAAAATTAAGCAAGCAAGAGTTGAAATTTATATGCACAGCACTTCCCGTTGATGGAATGTATCCACGCATGAAATTTCATATCCTTAGCTAGTATAGTTCTGAAGATATGCACTGGACAAAATTAAAGTTTCAAAATAAAGAAAGAGCAGTAAGTCAAAAATTAAGCAAGAGTTATGGTTCATGTGCACTGCACTCCCAGCTGATGAGATCTATCTACGCAGGAAATTTCATAGCCATAGGTAGTATAGTTTTGGAGATATGCTCGAGACAAAATTCAAGTATGAAAATAAGTCAAAAATTAAGGAAGGAAGAGTTATGATTCCTGTGCACTGCACTCCCCCTTAATGAGATGTATGCAGGCATGAAATTTCATAACCCTAGGTAGTATAGTTTTGGAGATATTTACCGGAGAAAATGCAAGTATGAAAAAGAAGAAAGGGCAATAACTGAAAAATTGAGGAAGCCAGAGTTATGATTCCTGTGCACTGCACTCCCCCTTAATGAGATGTATGCAGACATGAAATTTCATAACTGTAGGTAGTATAGTATTGGAGATATTCACCGGACAAAATTCAAGTATGAAAAACAAGAAAGGGCAATAACTGAAAAATTAAGGAAGCAAGAGTTATGATTCCTGTGCACTGCACTCCCCCTTGATGAGATCTATCCATGCATGAAATTTCATAACCGTAGGTAGTATAGTTTTGGAGATATGCTCCGGACAAAATTCAAGTATGAAAAACAACAAAGGGCAATAAGTCAAAAATTAAGGAAGCAAGAGTTATGATTCCTGTGCACTGCACTCCCCCTTGATGAGATCTATCCACTCATGAAATTTCATAACCCTAGGTAGTATAGTATTGGAGATATTCACCGGACAAAATTCAAGTATGAAAAACAAGAAAGGGCAATAACTGAAAAATTAAGGAAGCAAGAGTTATGATTCCTGTGCACTGCACTCCCCCTTGATGAGATCTATCCACGCATGTATTGGAGATATTCACCGGACAAAATTCAAGTATGAAAAACAAGAAAGGGCAATAACTGAAAAATTAAGGAAGCAAGAGTTATGATTCCTGTGCACTGCACTCCCCCTTGATGAGATCTATCCACTCATGAAATTTCATAACCCTAGATAGTATAGTATTGGAGATATTCACCGGACAAAATTCAAGTATGAAAAACAAGAAAGGGCAATAACTGAAAAATTAAGGAAGCAAGAGTTATGATTCCTGTGCACTGCACTCCCCCTTGATGAGATCTATCCACGCATGAAATTTCATAACCGTAGGTAGTATAGTTTTGGAGATATGCTCCGGACAAAGAACTGGACGCCGCCCGCCCGCCACGGGTGATCCCATAATACGTCCCGTCTTCGACTATTGCAATAGTATTGATATTGCCTGTTATTATTGCAATACTATTGCATGAATTTATTGAATTACACACATCAAATTTCACCAAATTGCATCTTGAAATCATGTTTTATACTAATACTTTCTCTGGGTAGTTTGAATTCTACCTTTAGTGGGAGTGCTTAATAAATTTCAGAAACTATTTTTTCCAAGTGCAGATGGTTCTCAAACAATTAAAGATAACTTTACATAAACTCTAAACTTTTGAAGAAGTCAACTTTTAAATGTGATTGTCGGATTGATTTACAGAAGTGAAAAGCAAAATATTGACAAATGCAGGTAGCTCATAAACACACCTTGTAAAAAAGTAATTATAAAGTAACTCTACAGTAAGCTTTTAAAGAAGTCAACTTTTAAATGTGGTGCAGAGCCCATAATGCTGAAAGACATTTAACTTCATGCATTGATATCTAAGTAGAGGTTCCATTAAATGTTCCATATTTTTTTTTTCAGAAACATTAGACAGAAAGTTTTTGAAAACACTATGGCAAAAGGAGAAAATGCTGGTAATCAGCATTTTCTTCTTTTTCCCACATCATTGAAAGTTAGGTGCTTCCTTTTCAGGTGGTCGGTCAAATTGTTTGTATTCCCGCTGTATTTCAAAATAGGTTGACATATCTTGTACCCCACACGTTTTTTATCTATTTGTCCATTTTCTTGTAATAAGCCAAAATGCTCCCAGACTTGTAATTTTCCCGATTTGTTTTTATTATTTCGAATGACATTGCAGTTGCTGATGCAATCTCCATGTTTTATGTTGCTAAGGAGAACGACCCTGTTTCATCCGCCGATAATTCGCCACATTGGCGAACAATATTTTTCAACAAAAAAAAACAGGTATTATGATTAAAAAAAGACAAAAGAGAGGTTAACTGAGAATCAAGCACCACAAATTAACGTCTACGAATGATACAACCATTAAAGTTGAATGGTGTAAGTTGTTTCCCACTCAAGTACAAAACCGACCAGGACGAAACATCCGACAGAATGAATACAGGAAGAATTTATCAGACAGTCGGCGACATTTGGAAGCTTTTTGGGGGCTATTTGAATTCTTTTGATTTTTCTCTTCTTCTTGTTAGTGAAACTATCAAAACTATCGATAGTCGAGGTAAATATCGGCGATTGTTATCAATTTTTAACTGAACCATCGATGCAGTTGCATCGACACGGTCGCCATCGGGATCCATCTATAGTCCGATGTATCGTTACACTCCTAGTTACCAGTAGTACAAGAAAGGCTAAAACCAAGATCTCCATCTCAGAAATCTACCACCTTAACCCCTGGGCAACACAGGACCCCAGAGGTTTGACTGATGAAAGACACAACAAATTATAACCTACCGTAACCTAGTTTTCAGTGCGTTGAAAAATTTTGATACTTTTTGAAGATTTTCAAAAAATCAAACCAGTTCAGCATTAAGCTTTTACCATGCAATCCCGATTTTTACCAACCCTGAAAGAGAAGGCTTTTGGAAAACATTGTGGGAAAAGGAGAATATGCTGGAAACCAGCATTTTCTCATTTTCCCTCCATGTTTGCTATCCTGTCAAAGACAGAGATCATCATTTAAGCTACATTTAATTTGTCTGCTGTAAATGCTTTCAGTTTGGTAAAATCCAAAATTTAATCAGTTGGTAAAGGGTATTTTTATACTATTACTAACAAGGTCAAAATCTTTGTTTTTTAGCACTTTTGCCAAAACTGTGAGAAGAAAGTCTCACTGAGCTTTAACCTTTTACCACTCATTATCCCATTTGAACGACCCTGAAAATAAAGGCTTTTGAAAACATTATGGGAAAAGCAGAAAATGCTGGTTACCACCATCTTCTCCTTTTTTCAAAGTGTTTTCAACCCTTTCAAAGGATCTACCTTTATTTGAACAATACATTGATTTTGTTGTCTGCAATTGTTTAAAATTTGGACCAGTCCAAAATTTTGTTGCCTGGTAAAGAGTTTAAATGTATTGAAACTAAATGCTTCTAATTAAAAACAAGAGCACATGAGCAGGTACCAATGCTTGGCTGTGGTTGATTTTTTGAGTGAAAATTCTAAATAAAAACAGGGGATTAACTGTGTTAAAAATGAGTCAACCCTTTACCACACAATCCCGAGTTTTAATGACCCTAAAGAAAATACCTTTTGAAAACATTGGGGAAAAGGAGAAAATGCCGGTAACCAGCATTTTTCTCCTTTTCCCACAATGTGTTCTACCCTTCCCAAAACAAATTTCAATTTTTGAGTCACACTGATTTTGTCTTCTGAAAATGCTTTCAATTTGGATAAGTCTAAAATTTTGTTGTTTGGTAAGAGTTAAGAGTTACCTGCCCTTCTGCTATGGCTTCCCCATTTAGTAGTAAACAACTAGCCCGAGTTTAAAATACATATGAACCATGGTCTGTGAAAAGGGCATTAAACCCTTTACCAAACGACAAAATTTTAGACTGGTCCAACTTGAAAACATTTGCAGATCCAAAATAAATGTGACTCAACAATTGAAATTTTGTTTTTGGAAGGGTAGAAAACATTGTGAAAAAAAGGAGAAAATGCTGGTTACCAGCATTTTCTCCTTTTCCCACAGTGTTTTCAAAAGGCTTCTTTCTCAGGGTCGTTAAAAGTCGGGACTGTGTGGTATAGGGTTAAATGCATCTGTGTGATAGATTGTACCAACCAAGTCATCATATGATTATGGATCCCAAAAATCCCTTTTGTCTTACAAACAACTGATTGAATCATGATGTGGAATGGTCCATTGACATGCAGAAAATTTACAATTAGCAAAAGGTTTCGACCCATGTAAGCCTGTGCAAACTGCTCAGGCCAACATGGGTGGATACTTTTTGTAGATGCACTAAGCCCTCTTTTCACAGCAAATGGGTTGTATCTTCAGTATTAAAAGAGGTATTGTTACGGTCCCGTTGGTACGAAAGACAGACTAGTGTAGACCTATATCGGAGTTTGGTAGAGTGGGGGCTGATCCCTATCTGTCTTTCGGTAAGCCCCACGCAAGGTGGATAGAATTTGAATACAACGCTTGGAAAAACACAGACAGCTTTTATTACATGAGTTGATAATTCACGAATTAGGTGAAATTAATATAACACCATTTAACATTGCAGATAGACTGATCTAAAGCGTTCAGCGTCACAAGATGAGCTCCGTGCATTCTACTATGTAAAACTTCCCTTCTATCTGAAACGGTCAATTTACACTTGGCGTATGCGTATTTCTATAGAGTCAAAGCAGAACGAAAAACTCGTCAGCAAAGATAAAAGCTGTATCAAAAGGAAATTATTCAGTCCGGCTCCCATAAAAAAACTATGGCTTGAGACTTCTCTCTCTTTCCCAAAGTTCGACACAATTTAAAAAGGATCTAAAATACTTTCTTACAATGTTTTGACCAACGAATAGCCGTGACTTCTCTTTTCAGTTCTCAGAAATCGAATCTTTTACTACCAAAAACGCGCTGCTTATATAGCAACCCTGACCAAAAACTGGTAGAAACATGGTAGATACCCCTTTTCTGGTAGCGACTACCAACCCTTGGTAGCCTGGCCACTACCCAAAACTGGTAGCTACCGACATGACTCTGGTCAAAATACCCGAAACTTGGTAGAAAGACCATCGGACCAAAATGCAAGATGGTGACGCTAAAAAACAGCAAGATAGGCTTGCCTGCCTCAAGTTTAAGTTAAATTACAAGTTAAACCAGACTAGCACACACACCTAACTGGAATTAAACTGATGCGAAGGGTTTAAATCACAATCTGGAATGGTGACTCAGCATACACTCAAGCGTATCAGTCCCACAATGCATTTTAAACATGGCCGATCTTGTGTAAAGTTTACAGTGAACAAACTTTTAAACTGCAACATCACTGGAATTACGTGCGCATACTAGACTAATAAGGAGCTAACTTGTGACAAAATACACATCCTTAAACAAAATAGTGATTCGTAAAGGATTAAAAATAATAACGAGTGATTTTTGCGGAGACATGAGGCTGAGAAATAAGATCAACAACTGACCCAAAAATAACTCATGCAGGCTATGTGGACACGGATAAGGAAATGAAATGGCATTTCACCGTTTGTTCTATATGCAGGCCGACTGGCTTTTCAATAATGTCTGTCTGCATATGCTATGAGTGGTGATATGCCTCATGCATCGCGCGAGAACCAACTCTTACAGGACAAGACTGAAAGTATGTCACTATTTTAACACTTTAAACTATCTTGCTAGTTGTCAAGCATCAAAGTTTTGCGAATACCAAAGATCCCGATCAGACTGCACATTATGTGCAGGCTGATCTGCATCCATCCTTTCCGCCTTGAATTTTACTGCACAAATAGTACACTATCGACTAGTGGAAGTAGACAATAAAAATGCTCTCTCTATCTACATCTGTATTTCCTACCAACAAGATAGGGCTAAACTGAAAGAATTAACTTAAAATGCCTTACTGCAGCAGTTCTACTTATTTACGCTAGATGTCAGTTCATAGTCCAGAGCTGGGGCGTTACAGTATTACAAAATGTCAAAGTTTTCCTCTGAAAGACAGGGCTCAGAAAACAGTAGCTAAAAAAAAGTGCTCTCATTGCCTATTTGACCTAAAAAGACTTACTATCTTAGCTGTTTTTTTAAGAAAACATCAAGTTACTGTCATAGCCCTCAGTGTCCTCCTGTGAAAACTTTGACATTGTATACTATCTATTATAACTAAAGATATTTACTTCAAAATTGGACAAGTTGTAAATTATCAAAAGGGAAACCTATACAACAAGAGCAGATAACCGTCAAAGTATTTTTGAATTATGCCCCCTTTTCAACTTAAATTTTCACTGAAAATCAAGAACCGCAGCCAAGCATTGGCACCCACATGCAGTGGTCTTGTTTATCACATCTGATGACATCAATAAAAGATATGTGAAAATGAGAGCGTACTGAATACTACTCACTCCTTGTGCTGTTTTGTCAAACTTAGATGGTCTTCTAGTATCTCGATGACAAACTGAGGAAAGTAACCTTCAACCCAGTTCAAAAAAACATTTTGTAGGGTTCAGCTCACAGCAAAACAACTGTTTCCTAACCCATAATGTACCTTTTGAACACTTCAAGGAGTGTTGAATTTCAATTGTTTTTGCAGACAGGGTAGATCAAGATCATACTGTACAGAATGTGTGCAAGAGATTGATTCTGTTTTTGTATAACGCTGCATTTATATAAATTTATATGATGTTTACCATGTTGCCGATTTCAAAACATCACAGAGCTCCATGATTTGCTGCATTTATTTTTTTTCTCCAAGCTCACAACAATCTGTCATCATGTTCTGTTATATTCTGTTCAGACCCCTCACGTTATCAGGTGCTTTTAAGCTCTGCTACAAGTTATATGAACAATTTGATGGAGATAATATGTCACGTATCATAATGAGTTATCAGCCACTTGTAATTCTGAATACCCAGGAATGAAAATGTGGCTATTATTTTTCAATATCATCTTGCTTCATCTTGATGCACTTTGTCCATCGCCGTTCTACTTTGTTTATCCCTTAAAAATAAAAGTGTTTCTCCTGGTCCCCAGTACTCATTTACTGCATCTGTGACACCTTCATTGCTTCCAAATTGTCTACCACTAACATTATTTTTCAGCTTTGAAAATAGATAGAAGTCAGTAGGGGCTAATCAGGAGAATATGGGGGATGAGGAGGGACTTTGAAGTCGCATTCAGATGGAGCAGCCATGGCAACTTGCGACTTGTGAGCAGGTGCATAGTCCTGCAAGAGCAGAATTAAGTTTGGCACACCCTTCTCCTGTTTACAGAGACTTTCTGGTGTAATCAAAGGTGTCTGAATCCTATTCTCTCAACCTATAACCTTCAATAAGATTCAATTATCAACTGATTGGGATTTGGTGTCAATGTATTGAATCTAAGTATATTGGCCTTGTACTCCTAAAACTTGCTTGAAGGGGCTTTTGCCTTATTTTCCATGGTCCTATTTACCTATGAGACTATTTATCTATTAGGTGGACATTACAGAACTGGGTCTGTATTCACCAACCTTTCTTAGGAACATTTTAAGTCTCATCCTTTGAGATTTTCTAAATTTGAAAATAACACTTCTAATTTGATAAACCAAATGGCTCAGCAAATAAGTAGTAGTGTTACATTCAAATTTAGAAAATTCTGGAGAATAAGACATGAATGGGCTTAAGAATGTTGTGTGAATACTGACCATAGCATTCTTTACAATGTGAAGCTGTGAGAATGCAATTATCATGTCACAAAGAAAGCGTAAATGTTGTTTCATATCGTATCAGCATCTTCGATCATTCAGTGTAAATGAAAGTGCTGAAAGGCCACTGACCAACCCTTAAAGCGCCTTTCACACGTTTGCGGCCAATGTAGATCATGATCAGGGTGCACAAAACATGCAGCTTGATCACTGATCTACATTGTCTGCTTTGCTGAATCACTGTAGACAAAAGCAACCATGAAATTGCAATCATTTGGGTTGAATTTCTAGGATGAAAATGTCTGATAGGTTTATTTGGCGCTCAAAGGGTTAAACTGAAAGTACGAAGATAGGTAACAAAACAAGGTAATGGTAATAATGGGTAATTGTTACAAAAACAAAATGATGACAATATTACCAGCAATCTTTTAACCCTTAAAGCGACAAATAAATCCAGCAGACACTTTCAATCTAGAATAAGACCCAGAGAATTGGGATTTCATAATTGCTTTTGTCTAAAGTGCTTTAGCAAAGCGGACAGTGTAGATCAAAGATCAGACTGAACATTTTGTGCAGTTTGATCTTAATCTATAATGGCCAAAAGGGCAACTAAAGTTATGAAAGGTACTCTAATAGTTAACATAAAAAAAGATGCTGATAACCCTTATCCTTTACCACAAAACAAAATTTTAGACTTTTCCAAATTGCAAGCATTTGCAGATGAGAAATTAAATCTGTCTGAAATGTCAGAAAAGTTCTTGGAGAGTATTAAAAAAAAAAGACATTGCGCCGATAGCGGCAATACTTGTTATGAAAATTTTCTCCTCTTCACACGATGTATTCAAACGCCTTCTCCCTCGGCATCGTTAAACTGCTAATTATTGAAATGAAAATTTTCATCCAATAGCAATAACCTAAATTCTGTAATATCAAAGTTCTGCTGTCAAAATCTTACTCTATCAGACACAATAGGTCAAAAATCTGACATTCTGTGCAGTCTATCTTGATCTACACTGTCCAAAATAAGGGCACCTTAAGTTCCCCTTACCACAGCATAGTGGTTAACTCTTTACCAAATGACAAAATTCAGACTGTTACAAATAGAAAGCAGAATATGTAGGCACAAATTTTCCTAAAATTATGGGATTTGGCCCTAAAAGGACAGAAAACATTGTGGGACAAGAGCGGCAAATTGTCGCAAGATACGCCCGTCTTACCCCAAGTTGTAAAGTTGGGGCATAATAATGATAAAGGGGAGGTATAGAAAAATAGTAGTGCAGAATATTTTTTTTACTGTTGATTGAAGATAATGGCAGTGTATTTGTGTTGACGGAAGTCTTGTTTATACACCTTATGTTGATATCCATAGATACGATAGTGTTGAATTTAAGCCTGAAAAATGACTAAGGACAATAAGAAAAAGTTAAGGAAGCAATAGTTATGTTTCTAATAATCTGAGATGTATGCATCACTGAAAATTCATATACATAGGTAGTGTAGTAAGAGAGATATGCTGCAGACAAAATTTAAGTATGAAAAAGAAGAAACGGCAATTACTAATAAGGAAGGAAGATTTATTCTTTGTGTGCACTGCACCCCATATGATTACAACAAACACAACTGTCAAATTTAAAGTTAATAGGTTTTAAGATGTGTAAGTTATGCTACCTGGATGCCTGTACGCCATGGCTGATCCCATAATACATCCTGTCTTGAAAGGGTGCATAAAAAATAAGCAATTTATATTTCATGTGCACTGCACTACCCCTTGATGAGATGTATCCAGCCCTAAAATTTCATAACCCGAGGTAGTATAGTTTGAGAGATAAGCATCATACAAAATTCAAGTTCGAAAAAAAAAACAAGAAAGGGCAATAACTGAAAAATTAAGCAAGCAAGAGTTGAAATTTATATGCACAGCACTTCCCATTGATGGAATGTATCCACGCATGAAATTTCATATCCTTAGCTAGTATAGTTCTGAAGATATGCACTGGACAAAATTAAAGTTTCAAAATAAAGAAAGAGCAATAAGTCAAAAATTAAGCAAGAGTTATGGTTCATGTGCACTGCACTCCCAGTTGATGAGATCTATCTACGCAGGAAATTTCATAGCCATAGGTAGTATAGCTTTGGAGATATGCTCGAGACAAAATTCAAGTATGAAAATAAGTCAAAAATTAAGGAAGGAAGAGTTATGATTCCTGTGCACTGCACTCCCCCTTAATGAGATGTATGCAGGCATGAAATTTCATAACCCTAGGTAGTATAGTTTTGGAGATATTCACCGGAGAAAATGCAAGTATGAAAAAGAAGAAAGGGCAATAACTGAAAAATTGAGGAAGCAAGAGTTATAATTCCTGTGCACTGCACTCCCCCTTAATGAGATGTATGCAGACATGAAATTTCATAACCCTAGGTAGTATAGTTTTGGAGATATGCTCCGGACAAAATTCAAGTATGAAAAACAACAAAGGGCAATAAGTCAAAAATTAAGGAAGCAAGAGTTATGATTCCTGTGCACTGCACTCCCCCTTGATGAGATCTATCCACTCATGAAATTTCATAACCCTAGGTAGTATAGTATTGGAGATATTCACCGGACAAAATTCAAGTATGAAAAACAAGAACGGGCAATAACTGAAAAATTAAGGAAGCAAGAGTTATGATTCCTGTGCACTGCACTCCCCCTTGATGAGATCTATCCACGCATGAAATTTCATAACCGTAGGTAGTATAGTTTTGGAGATATGCTCCGGACAAAGAACTGGACGCCGCCCACCCGCCCGCCACGGGTGATCCCATAATACATCCTGTCTTCGACGGACGTATAAAAATGAGAAAATACTGGTAACCTCTTTACCACACAATCCCCAGTTTCAGCAACACTGAGGAAGAAGGCTTTTGAAAACATTCCAAGAAACCAAGAAAATGCTGATAACCATCATTTTCTCCTTTTCCCACAATGTTTTCAGCTCTTTAGGGAAAAATTTCACCATTCGATCCACATGTAACTATTTTATTATCTGTGATTGTTTTCAACTTGGATTACATTATTATTGTTTGGTCGAGTAAAGTGGTTGAACATTACCTCAACTCTTATGTTCATGTAACTATGGAAATCTCAGACGGTGAATTATTGTATTAACCCTTTACCAGACAACAACATTTTCAACTGGTCCAAATCAAAAGCATTTGCACACGACAATTTCAATGTGGCTCAATATGGTGCAAGTTTCCCTTGGGAAGGTAGAAAACATTGTGGGAAAAGAAGAAAATGCTGGTTACCAGCATTTTCTCCTTTTCCCACAATGTTTTCAAAAGGCTTCTTTCCCAGGGTCATTTAAAGGTGGCATTGTGTGGTAAAAGGTTAAAGGGGACAAATATTTTACATGAAAGGATGCTAATATTGAATATTATAATGACTAAGCATCAGTCCCTAAAATAATGATGAGCAAGCCATGGTTTGAATGTTTGCTTGTTGGTGTGATATTTAATGTGGTTTTCAAGATCATTTCAGTCATATATATCATGGCAACCACTATGCATCGAATAATCCATGCCTTCTTAGAGTTTCTATTACTAGTAGTTTGCACAATTCTTTCCAAGCCACTGGCTGCTTTCCAACATAAAAGAATTGGTTCGAACTTACAGTTCCTGTGCCTTGCCATATTACTACTACTGCAAAGGCCTTGCAAAAGTTTTGTCATTTTTTTAGACAATATGGACAGAGATCATTGTAGATTGATTTTTGAAGACAGTTAGTCAGACTGCACAGAAGTGTAGTCTGGGTGCCTATTCACCAACCATTCCTCATAAAGTTCTTTTTATTCTCAAGAATTTTCTAAACTTGAACCTAATACAACATCTAACTGGCTAAATCGATTCCATTTAGCCAATCATATGCAAAAGTTGCGTTACATTCTAAATCTGGAATAAGACTAAGAATAAAACTTAGAAAGGTTGGTGATCTTCAGTCAACACTGCTATCTTGTGTAGAAATCTGGCCACAACATCCCTGAAATTAAATTGCTGTGGTCAATTTTCCAAACTGAAAAAGTCGACTTCATTTATCTGGAACTTAAAGGTGTTTAATGCCGCTTTCAACATTATTTCAGTCACATCATGGTGGCACTTGCATATTCATGTATATCCTGGGTTTTATCAGTACTAGGCTGGGGTTCTGAAGTGTTTCGCCCAAGGACAACCCCGCGAAAAACCCAGTGCTTCTAGTGAGGCTTGAACTGCCACCCGGGCTTCCAGGTAATGAGTCTTACACTTTACCACTGAGCACCACCCCACCCCTCCTGCAGGACTCCTTGGCACTTAATACAGCAACTTATCATAAAATAGACAACCATAAAAATGCACCATGCTCTGAAAAAAGTGGGCTTAATGCATTTGCGAGGAGTATCGACGCATGTCAGCCTGCGCAGTCCATGCAGGCTGACCTGGGCCAGAACTTTTCACTATTGGTCAATTTTCTGTATGTCAAAGGACCAGTCTACCTTATGATTATAAGTCGGTTGTTAGACAAAATGATTTTTATGGATCCATGATTATGAGATTGGCATAAGGCATCACGGGTATGCATTACAAAAATGAGCTGATTAGCACAAAGGTATATATAGCTACAGAAATGAAATGATTATCACAAAGGTATGGTTACAATAGGCAAATCATAAACACAAAGGTATGACATCAAATCCATTAACAGGTAGCACTAAATCCTTTTCCCCAATACAGAAACTTTTTCAGGCATCTGCTGAAGGACACTTACGAAAACAATGTGGAAAATGCAGAATTTTTTCAACAGGAACCAATTTTCAGCATGCAGACCATAACGCTTCCCTGATTAACTCTATAAGAAAAGTGAAATATGACCATATTATCTGCCCTTGTTCCCTTGCTGCCCCTAAAGAAGGAAACATCCGAAATTCATACTTTATGAATTTTACGAGTTTGAATATAAACAAGATGACATATCTCCGTTATGAAAGAGACTCATGGGAGTTTTTGCCATTGAATGCATATTAAAGAAGCCTCAAAACAACTATCGATGACAATCTAATGTTGCATAACTGTCTTGCTTCACACGACTTTGGGAGACATAAGCCAGCAATTTGTAGAGATGACCTGTAACTTAAGTCTTTGAGTGCCTTTCACAACTTTATTAGTTTTTTTGCAGCCAATGTAGATCAAGATCACATTTTGTGCAGTCTGATCTTTGGTCTACATTGTCTGCTTAGTTTTAACACTACAGACAAAAGCAATCATCAAATTGCAGTTATTTGGGTCATATTTCTGAGGCAAATAATGTCCTTAGGGTTTATTCAGCGCTCTAAGGGTTTAGTCTTTGAGTGTGTTTCATAACCACATTTGCTTCTCACGCAGCAGCCAGTGTAGATCAATATCAGACTGTACAGAACGTGAAGTCTGATTTTTGATTTACAGTGTCAGTTATGCTAAGAAACTTTGTGTCAAAAAGCAACCATGAAACAGCATTTATCGAATGAAAAATTGCAATTATTTGGGTTGTGTTTCTAAGCCGAATAATGTCCTTTGGGTTATTCAGTGCTCTTAGGATTTAGTCTTTGAGTGTGTTTCATAACACAAATACAGATCACCGAGACATGAGATGCATTATTGCGTGGGGGTGAAACATTGTGGGAAAAGGAGAAAATAACTGGTAACCTCTTTACCACACAATTATTCAGTTCTCTAAGAATTAAGTTTTTGAGTGTGTTTCATAACCACATTTGCTTCTCACACAGCAGCCAGGGTAGATCAAAATCAGGCTGTACAGAATGTGAAGTCTGATCTTGGATTTACACCATCAGCTATGCTGAGAAATTCTGGCAAAAAGCAACCCTGAAACAGCATTTATTAGGCAATCCCCCCCCGCCCCCTAAAAAGTTTTATTGGTTTATCTGGCACTCTAAGGGTTATCTCTTACCATGCTATGGGCAAACTTACACATATCTTTATGTGGTTTTAACAATCAATATAGATCAAGATCAGTCTGCACAGAAATGAAGTCTGATCAATGACCTTACTATCCACGAATTTCAGAGACAGTCTAGTTTAGTAGGTATAAGTGGGCAGAAAACATTAAGGTAATTCATTTTGTCAACAACTCCTAAAATTGTACCGTATCTCTTAAAATTGCACCACTTGATATCCTTTTTTCTTTTATCAAGACAGTCGAAAGTACTATTTCCGTTCAAATTTTGTATAAAAATCTGTCAGCTGAATTTTTTTTTTTTATTCCAGAAAAATGATCATGCCTAGGTTGACATGTAAGAACAATTGCAATAGCTACTGTGATCTGTCTCAGTGCTTTAATTCTTTCACTTAATCCTTTTCACTATTGGCAGTTATCAGATTTCTAAGAATGCCATATATTTGAGTAGTATCTGTAACTTTAAGAACCTTTTTGTTTTATTTGAAATAAAAGCCTATTTTCTGTAATTTTGACAAGAGTTATTTCCTTTGAAGAACTGTATCTTTATATTTTGCACTGCAACATATGATTTTCTTTTCATTTACTTAGTAACTCCCCATACATTATATTACTATCGGAGCGGAATGAAAAAGAAAATCTGTCCATAGGAAAAAGCTGTGGAATGTGCCCTAAACCAACATTTTGGACAATCAAATATTAACTACGAACTAATATTTCACACATGAAAATACTCATGTTTTCTGATGATCTATTGAAGGAGTGTACTGACGTAGTAGCAAGCTGGTGTTTTTTGATAAATATTAAATGATAATAAATCTAATTATGTTCCTGAAAATGACTCTCCCACATAGTGTAGTCTTGCGTCATATTACAAATACAGATCATCGAGACATGGGATGCATTATAGCGTGGAGGTAAAACTGTTCCGGTTTTCATTATACGTATCAATATTATCAATCCTTGTTCTTCACAACTTCTTTTGCCTGTAACTCTTTACCAAACGACAAAATTTTAGACTGGTTCAAACTGAAAGCAGTTGCAGACGACGAATAAAATGTGGCTCAAAAACTGAAATTTGCCTTTGGTAGGGTAGAAAACATTGTGGGAAAAGGAGAAAATGCTGGCCACCAGCATTTTCTCATTTTCCCAAAATGTTTTCCAATGCCTTCTTTGTCAAGGTCATTAAAATTTGGGATTGTGTGGTAAAGGGTTAAGGCAAGTGTTGATCAAAGATCAAACTACACAAAATGTCCAGTCTGATCCTTGACACTTTGCCGAGACAGTCAGGACAACAGCAACCTTGAAATTGTTGCTACCGGTATACGGGTCTTTTTTTCTAGACTGAAAATGTCTGGTAGGTTTTTTCGGTACTCTAAGGGTTCAAATTATGGACCTTCTTTCTTGGGCTCATGAACACATGTATCTTGCTTTAGCTCTTTACCAAAAGTCAAAATTTTAGACTAGTCCAAGTTGAAAACATTTGCTAACCAGAAAATTAATATGACTGAAAATGTGAAATTTGTTCTGAGAAGGGTAAGAAAACATTGTTTTGGCTCATGAATATCTTGCTTTAGCTCTTTACCAAACGTCAAAATTTTAGACTAGTCCAAATTGAAAACATCTGCAAACGAGAAAATTAATGTGACTGAAAATGTGAAATTTCTTCTGAAAAGGGTAAGAAAACATTGTGGAAAAAGGAGAAAATGCTGGTTACTAGCATTTTCTCCTTTTCCAACAATGTTTTCAAAAGCCTCCTTCCTCAGGGTCGTTAAAATTCAGGATTGTTTGGGGAAGTCAGTTAACATGTTCCTGTGTGTAACTGTCAATGCCTGTGCTGTCATTCAACTGCTTCTGCTTCTTGAAAATGGTATGGCATGTGAGCTAATATTGTCCAATCAAGTTTGAATGTCAACAGGTTAAGATATTAAACATTGAGGGAAGGCAATTCGAAGCAAAAAAAGTGTTTTAAATGAAAATCAATCAAAAAACAGAATTGTTCATAAATGAATAGGTTTTTCTTTTTTCATGGCCATGATAATGCCAAAGATATTTTAACATTGTTTCTCATATTTTTTCGCATTTAAAAAATGGACACTGCTTAACCTTTTACCACACAATCCCGAGTATTAACGACCATGAGGAAGAAGCCTTTTGAAAACAGTGTGGGAAAAAGAGAAATTGCTGGTAACCAGCATTTTTTTCTTTTCCCACAATTTTTCTTACCCTGTCAAAGACAAAAATTGTCATTTGAACTACATTTATTTTGTCATCTGCAAATGCTCTCAATTTGGTCGAGTCCAAAGTTTTGTTGTTTGGTAAAGAGTTAAACTGTGTCCCTGTGTCACTGACTTCCAAACCTCACCCAATTATAAACATTATAGTACTGTAAACATACAACAGAAACTAAAAATGTATATTTATGTTCAACAATAACTACACTATTTCCCTCTCTGTCCCTTTATAGTTGAACAATTGATCTTGTTAGCCATCCAGATGGCCCACCAGGGACCATATCCGTGCCCTTACCTCATCAAAACTAGTCCTGTCAAACGACCTAATCAAGTCTAATGCTTGCCAATAAGACCTTGTCATTCCATCACATCATGACTTCTCAGGTCATTGTTCAGAAACTTGATGCCATCAGGTCTTTGGAAAATGTTGTTTGAAAACTAGCAAATTGCTATTTGGTTTTCATTGAATGTTGCCAGTTGATAATACCAGAAAGCATTACTTCTTCTTGTACTTACAACTTAAAAATTTCTGCTTTTGTAACTTCTTACTAAGTGATAACCAAATGTGTGCAAAAAAGTGGGAAAACCCCAGAGACCAGCAATTAAGGTAAATCATAATTTGGACTATTATCTCAGGAAAAAAATAATGCCATTATACGAGGTTGGATAAAAAAATATGTGGACTTTCATTATAGTAACTTTTATTTTTACAGATGAGATGTAGTATACATAGTCATTATATATCAGTATTTTTCTACATAAGTACATGGGTACGGTAAGTCCATTGGGTCTCCCATAGCAACCATTCTTAAATGGTTAGTGTGCTAGTTACTGGTGCACTGTAATGATGTCAAGATGACGTTCAGACGTTGACTTCTTGCATTGTAAGTCAGGACTTCTCAAAGTACTCGCCTCTACACTCAACAAACTTCCTGTGTTACTCCAGCCACTTGATAAACACCTTCTGATACCACGCCGAGTCCAACTGACAAATGATATCATGCGCCGAGTATAATGTATGGTCCTCCAGCAACGTAAATCTGCATCCCTTGAGCTGTGCAGGGTTCTCTCCCTGCACCCGCCATTTTGATCTTAAGATTCTCACATACGCCTTAACTTTACTTGCTGTAAGTTCTAAACTACCCAACAGATGATGCTAAAATTTGCAACGACCTTACATATGACGTAATCACGTAAACAGACAACATTTAGTATAGTTTGGCTCCAATTTAGGGAGCCAACAGAGACATTAACAGTACGCAGTGCAGTCAAGAAATGGGCTGCACCGGGGGTACCTAACTAGTAGTACTTCAATAGTAGGTACCCCCAGTGCAACCCATTTAACTCTTTCACTACTAACTCCAGAAATTACATGTTTTTTCCGAGCTCTAAAAATAGATTTCCACTACCATTTAAAACGACATTCATCATAGTTTAAAAGTAGGGTAGCAGACAGCATAGATCAAGATCAGACTGCACGTTCTGTGCAGTCTGATCTTGATCTACGCTGTCCGCAAAAGGTAGTCAAGTCGTCATTAGTAGTGAAAGAGTTAATAGTAAGTAGGTTGCTATTATAGCTTGAATTCTGTTAAACACAAGTACAACACATCATGCAATGTACACCATAGGACTCTTGTAACATTTAATTATATTAATATGTGTGCAAAATTTTGTTGATTTATGTTGAGCAGTTTTAAAGTTATAATAAAAATCCACATATTTTTTTATCCACCCTTGTACTACTTTACCTTATAGACAGCTAAATCCATGTCCTTGTACAGTACATGTTCCCTTGTCAGTTGTCACTGTGTAGCTCGGCCAACTTTAAAGAAGCAATTTGGAAAAGGCTCTGATTAACCTTCTCCCCACCATAGGACAAGACAAAATGGGGACTTTTAAAGAGGGCACAGATTACGATCACACTGAATAGAACAATACCTTTTACCTGCATTTTCTCCTTTTCCCACAAGGTTTCTAAAGGCTTCTTTCACGGGGTCGATAAAAGTCGGGATTATGTGGTAAAGAGTTAAGCTAATTAACTCTTTACCAATTGCCACAAAATTTTAGGCATATCCAAATTGAAAGCATTTTGAGATGACAAAGTTAAATGTGGCTCAAATGATGGTATTTGTCTTTTACAGGATTAAAAACATTGTGGGAAAAGGAGAAAATGCTAGTTACCAGCATTTTCTCCTTTTTTCCACAAATATTTCCATAGTCCTTTTCATCAGGGTTGTTAAAACATATGGATTGTGTGGTAAAGGTTAAAGTCTGAATTTGGTCAATGAAAAAAAGTTTACACCAAATAACAGAAATGAGGTGCTAAAAGCCAGACTTGGAAATGTCATCAGAGATATAAGTGTGAAATCTGATAAAATGATTAATTCCTGTTTTCTGTGCTCAGTATGATTACATTTGTTTGTTTGTATCAGAGGTTAATGCCATTTTAACAGCTTAGGTTATATCATGGTAGTTGGTGCTCCTACACACGTGTTTTGTGTATTACATTTGTTTGTTTGTTTGTATCGGAGTTTGCGTCTTAACAGCTTAAGTCATATCACTGCAGCCATGTTTTTCCTGGCTTTCTCACACCAGTACTGACACAACTTTCTTTCAAAGTAACTGACTACTTTTCTCACATCCATAATAGGTGAGAGGCGAAAAATTTTTGGAGAGAAAGTTTGCCTCGATCGGGTATGTAACTTGTAACCACCTGGTCACAAAAGCTTACATACATCACTTGATAAGCCATCTCTGTACTGCAGGCATAGAAAGAAGTGCCCCATGTTGTCCATATTCCTTTGCAATAAAAATTACCACTTTTTATGCCTATAAAGTCAACAGCTTTTAACCCTTTACCACACAATCCCGACTTTTAAAGAGAAAAGCCTTTTGAAAACATTATGGGAAAAGGAGAAAATGCCGGTAACCAGCATTTTCTCCTTTTCCCACAATGTTTTCTAACTTTTCAGAAACAAATGCAATCATTTTAGCCACATATAATTTGTCGTCTGCAAATGTTTTCGATTTGGACCAGTCCAAAATATTGTCGTTTGGTTAAGAGTTAACCGCTTACCACACGATCCCAAGTTTTAATGACCCTGAGACAGAATAAGCTTTTGGTTTTCCAGCATTTTGTTCTTACCCCACAATATTTTCAAAAAGGCCTCTTTCTCCGGATAAAACTCAGGAATTGTGTGGTAAAGGGTTAAACTTTCCTCTGGAAGCGCTTCCATTTTATACAAGTCAAAAATTTTGTAGTTTGGTAGGAAGTGCTGCTTTCACAGAGCATTGCTTAATTAACCCTTTACCACACAATCCCAACTTTGAACGACCCTGAGAAAAAGGCCTTTTGAAAATATTGTGGGAAAAGGAGAAAATGCTGGTCACCAGCATTTTCTCCTTTTCCCACAATGCTTTCTAACCTATCAATGACAAATTTCATCATTTGGTACACCTTTAATTTGTCGTCTGCAAAATAATGCTTTTAGTTTTGACCAGTCTAGAATTTTGTCGTTTGGTAAAGGGTTAATTATGATACCAAAAGATTTACCAGATGACAAAAATTTAGACTTGTCCTAACTGGAAATGTTAGCAGATTACAAACGCAGCTCAAAAACAGGAACCAATCTTTTCTCCTTTTTCCACAATGTTTTCTAAAGCTGTCTTAATCAAGGTCCTAAAACGATAGAAATTTTTCATAAATAATTAATCTAGGTAGATCTAGATGGCTTACAAACCTTCGTCAGAAAATTCTGGAGTATAAAAATCAAGACCACCGCAGGTGCCAACACTCTGCTTCAGTTACTTGCTTTTTAGTGAAAAAAAGGCATAACTGTGTCAAAAATATTTCACTGGTTACCTGCCCTTGTTGTATAGGTTTCCCTTCTGACAGTGAACAATATGTCAAAGTTCCTTCAGTAATGACAAAGCTATTATAAAATGTCAAAGTTTTTGAAAATGTCTAAGGTTGCAAGATGACGCAGATGACGATACACAACAATGCCAGGGCTACAACAATACCTCGATGTTTTCTTCGAAAACAACTGAGCTAAAAATGGATATAAAAATTGAATGTTACACAAAAGTGTGTGTCTGGATTGATACTGCAAAAAGCTTTCAGATTATTATTTCTATTAGATGTTGTTGTGATAAATGAATGAATAATTATTATCAAAAATGAATAGATCTTGATTTCCTGAGTTAAACCCTTTACCATGCAATCCCGACTTTTAACGACCCATCCTGTTGCGATGACTATTATCAATCCTCGGAGAGAAATTGGCCAAGCCGGGGATCAAACCAACGACCTACTGTTCTCAAGTCCTGTACGCTACCGACTGAGCTATGTGGGAAAAAAGAGAAAATGCTGGTAACCAGCATTTTCTCCTTTTCTCACGATGTTTTCTACCTTATCCAGGCCAAATATCATCATTTGGGCCACCTTCAATTTGTCATCTGCAAATGCTTTCAATTTGGACCAGTGTAAAATTTTGTCATTTGGTAAAGAGTTAAACCTTTGACAAACCATTAATTACATAATTATGGCTCACGTGATAAGATTTGTCTTGGCAAGAGACTGTGGAAAAAGGAGTAAATAACAGTATTTTCTACTTTTCCAACAATGTTTTCAAAGGATCTTATCCTGAGGGGCATCAAAACACAGAATTGTTTAGTCATGGGTTAACCCTTTTACACACAATCCCAAGGAAGAAGACTTTTGAAAACATTGTGGGAAAAGGATAAAATGCTGATTACCAGCATATTCTCCTTTTCCCACAATATTTTCTAACCTTACAAATAAGAGTTTCAATTTCTAACTCACATTTATTTTGTCCTCTGCAAATGCTTTCAGTTCGGACAAGTCTAAAACTTTCTCAAGCGGTAAAGAGTTAAATGAGGGAAAATACTCCCACACGGTAATCCCACAGAATAAATGTCTTCTTTAGATCCACTCAACCAGACTATTCTTTTCTGCTACCGATGTCAAAGAAAGAAGAAATATCTTTACAAAAGATGAATAACCATGTCTACTTTTTTTACCACAGGGGCCCTCAGAAGAAACATGTTTACATTTTTGGCCAATCACAAATTTCTATTTATCATTTTTTTATCAGTATCAAAAAGAACCATAGGTCAAAAGCCAGCACATTCAGCTACACCGAAAAATATCAAATTTTCCAGTAAGTTCTGTTACAGACATGCATCATGCACATCTGCAATATATGTACAGTCCAGCCTCGTTTATTCAGGCACTTAATCTGTTTCCTATGAATGTTTCCGGATAAGCCGTATTTCCGGATCAACAAATTGGGATTTGTCATTACTTCCATGATGGGTTACCTCCATGTTGATAAGGGACACGTGCATCATAAGAATTACAATAGTGTATGTTTTACACAAGCACTTGTATACATGTCTGTATTACTCCTACCGTTGTTCAGATATATAAAATAAATAATGTATCACAAATTTGCATTTTGCATTTTAGTTATTTGTGTGTTTTTGTACATGAGTTTTCCCCTGTACCTAATTACATGCACATGCATACCTATCCTGCCAAGGGCTGTGCTTGTAAAGATCGACACATTATGAATTTTCAAAACACCATGAAAAGGGTGAATCAAAAAGAAAACAAGACATGCACAGTATTTTAAATGTACATGACGTGTTGTCGAATTTCCACGATAGTGGTTTTTTGGATGGTCTTCTTTGCACTGACAAATGCACTTTTCATGTTAGTCAAAACTTCAACTTCTTGTCTTTTGCTGGTTGGTTTAGACATTCTGTTGACTTCAGATAATCAACCATACTTTCAAAGTGGTAAAAATGACAAAGAGTAATTGAAAATATTGATTTCCAATTGATTCGATATGAAAGACGTGCATAATTTTTAATATCTTAATAGTCTGTTAGGAGTAAAATATTTTCGAAAAACCTAACGAAATTTATCATGTTTGGCGGCCATATTGTGTGTACTTTGGGGAACGTAAACATCTCGAGTAACACATTAATAAAACTTAACTGGTCAAATTGAAAATATTTGGGTTTGAAACCAAAAATTATTGAATATGCAAGTAGCAGGTAGGTTCAAATATTAGTTTTGTCTTCAGTTAGTGAAAGATGGGTTTAAACAAAATCTGTGAAGATTTCAACTATTTTTCTTAGCTATCATCACTGTAATCAAGTAAATTATCTAGTAATAATTGAACAACAAATCCGTCCAATTGTCACTTCAGTACTGTTGGTATGGATAAACTGTCAAATTGACATTTATAGATGGCACGAGATAGTCCCATAACAGTTTTCAAAAATACTTCTAATTAACATGTGTATTTTCAAAACGTATGCAAAACGGCTGCAACAAAACGGCTGCAACAAAACATACTAGACTGATACCTGTGTAATTCACAAGGCACAAATCTGAAATCGCTCGAAGTAGACTGTATTTATGATTACATGTACTAGTCTATGGTACCGGGGAAAATAACAAGTCTAAACTGTGTGATACACAGTCAGGCCACGTCCATTTTATCCTTCTGGCTTCACAGGATGCGGATTTCCGGAATAAAAAGTAAAATTTGTACAGAAAGTATTCATTCCATGATGTTTTTGTCCTGAGATTTCCACAATTATGGAGCCGGGATAAACGCGACTCGACTCAACTGTACAACAATGAGAGGGTTACAAGCTTCCCAATCCCAATCCCAAGTTTTAAAAACCTTGAGAAAAAAAGTCTTTTGAAAACATTGTGGGAATAGGAGAAAATGCTAGTAACCAGCATTTTTTCACAGTGTTTTTCTATCCTACTTAACTCTTTACCACACAACAAATTTTTAAACCAGTCCAAATTGAAAGCATTTACAGACGACAAATTAAATGCAACTCGAGAATTAAAATTTGTTTTGGAAATGGCAGAAAACATTGTGGGAAAAGGAGAAAATACTGGTTACCAATATTTTCTTCTTTTCCCACAATGTTTTCTAAAGGCTTCTTTCATGGGGTTGTTAAAAGTCGGGATTGTGTGCTAAAGGATGAAGACAAATTCCATCATTTCAGCCGTACTCAGCAAATGCATTGGATTTGGAGGAGTCCAACATTTAGTTGTGTGGTGTAGGGTGAACTGATTTTACCACACAATCCCGAGTTTTAACAACCCTGACAGAAAAGATTTTTGAAAACATTGTGGGAAAAGGAGAAAATGCTGGTCAAATTTCATAGCTTGAGTAACTATTATTTTTGTCATCTGCAAATGCTTTCAATTTGGACCGGTCTAAATTTTGTCGTGTGACAAAGAGCTAAGGACAATAATTGCAAAAGCAAATCAGTTCTTATTTGACACTTTATGACTTGCGGTGAAATGGAGGATATTTGTTTTTCAGTGAAAGATTGAAATTTACGTCATCGAATGAACATCATCGGTAATATTTTCACGAATGGCACAGCCACATGGTTTTCAAAAGCTTCATTTTTCAGGGTCCTTAAAATTTGGGATTGTTTGGTATCATTTGGTAAAGGGTTAAATAACAGAATTTGACAATAAAACTGGTAGAAAATATTGTGATAAAAAAAAAAATACTAGTAACCAGCATTTTATTCTTTTTCCACATTGTTTTTGGGAGTCATCTTCATCAAGGCCATCAAAATACAGAGTAGTTTGGTGAAAGGTTTAAGACCTTGAGACATTTTAAACCCCGTACAACACAGCCTTATTTAGGTTTTAACGACCCTTGGGAAAAGGCCTTTCGAAAAAATTGCGGGGGGGGGGGGAAAGAGAAAATGCTGGTTACCAGATTGCAAATGCTTTCAATTTGGACAAGTCCAAAATTTTGTTGTTTGGTAAAGAGTTAATGACCTATTGCTCTCTAGAGTCTGCAAGAAGGGAAAATAAGAATGAAACCCATTAAAAAAGCCATTAATTCCCTAACACAAGCAATCTTTGATTTTCCGGTCTCTTTGTGGGAGGTGCACACAATGATAACATTCTACACCAAAGATAAAACCTTTTGCCATAGAGGGATAAAAAATTGTTTGCTAAATATCTGCTCCTTTTCTTACAAAATTTTCCTACACTATAAAAGATAGTTAAAGATACATCTATACTCAGTTTTTTACTGAGTATAGCCAGTTTTTTACCCTTTTCATCTTTTGTTTTATTAAATTAAAATCATTCTTCTATTTTCATGGCAAATGTTGCCCCCGATTGACTGCTACAAGGTTGCGCATTCAAATACGACGATGGACCCTGATCCAAGTCAACACCAACCATAAAAGCCACTCTTTTATTACAAAACCTCCCTTGTTTTCAGTGTATTATGAATTTTCTTACCTTTTGCACGTTTGATATCACAATTGTGCGACTTGTCATCTTTTGACGTCAATTTGTATGTATTTCATAGAAGTGAATGGGTTTCTAATGGATAATATCGTATGTGCAACTACAGATGATTCTGAATCTTCTGATCTATAATTTGTGAAATATCGTTAGGTGATAAAAATTAAGAATCTGACATTTGTAGGCTTTTAAGATAACAATTTTATTAAACTTGTCTCAAGCAAAAAAGGCTCACTTACTAACATTTTTCCTAGACTTGTTTAGTAAAATTTTATCACAAACGCCAACTCATGTCAGATCTTATGTATCACCCATGGCAATGCAAGGGTTCAACATAAACCTTACAATAAATACATGTTCTCATTGTTTCCTATGACAGGCATGATTTATTGCTCTTATATTATCAAGAAAGTTCCACTCCATAATGAAACATGACACATATGGAGAAAAATATAAATCATTCCAATAACAACATAGCACAATGCATTATATTTGACCTATGCTCTGTGAAAACGGAATTTAATGCATCTTCAAAAAGTTTCAACCAAGGTCAGCCTGTGCAGTTGGCGCAGACTGACCTGGGTGGATAGTTTTTGCTATTGGTCAATTTTCTGCATGTCAAAGGACCAGTTAAATCCAAGCATGATTTAGTCATCACAAAATTATGGATCCATAAAATCCATTTTGTCTAACAACCAACTTAATCATTAGGTAAACTGGTCCTTTTAGTTGCAGAAAATTTTGCAATAGCATTAGGTATCAAAATTAATCAGATCAGTCTGTGTGGACTGGGCAGCGACTTCTATTTATACTTTCTGCAGACGCATTAAATCCCCTTTTCACAGAGTGTGACTCCTTTAGCTGTACATAACTATAAATTAAGAACTTTTAGGGTCATTGCCCATGGATAGATAAATAAATAAATAGGACTGGTAGTCTTTGATCTGAAATTAACCCATTGCAAAACAACCTAATGTTTTCTACGAGGAAAAAGGCTGTATAAAATATTGATGGAAAAGGAAAAAATGCTGGACACATGGGTCACATATTTTCCTTTTGCAGACATATTTTCTCCCATCTCAAACTCCACCAATGGAGCCGCATCATTCTACTTTGACACCTGTAAATACTTTCAAAATGGATGAGTCTTAATTTTGTTATGTTGTAAAGAGTTAACTCTACACCAAACAACAAAATTTTGGAGCGGCCCAAAATTGAAAGCATTTGCAGACGACAAATCAAATTAGCTTTAATAATGATTGCTGTTTTTGACAGTGTAGAGAACATCGTTGGAAAGGGGAAAATGCTGGTTACCAACATTTTCTCCTTTTCCCACAATGTTTTTAAAAGTCCTCACTTTCAGGGTCATTTAAACTCGGGACTGTTTGGTAAAGAGTTAATCAAGAAAGAAATTCAATTACAACAGTATGTTCACCTTTGATTCGTGCCTTTCACAACTCTAGTTGCCATTGCAGCCAGCACAGAAAATTGCCTTTGGAGCCAGCACAGAAAACAATTCCTGCAGTGACTGATCTTTGATATACAATGTCAACTTTGCTGAGATATTCAGGACAAAAGCAATCTTGAAAATGACATTATTTAGGTTTTATTTCTAAACTGAAAATATATTAGTTTATACGGCTCTGTAAAGGGGTTTTTTTTTTTTTACAAAATCTGTTCTTTTTTCAAGGATGCTGTTAATTAGACTAAAAAAGCTCTCCAGACACCTAATTAACAAAAATTGACAAGAAAGGAATAACACTCAAAATGAAAAATTCTTTCTTAAGTTTTTCTTTCAGTAATTATTATATTCTGAAGTGACATGTAACCCCCTCCCTCATGTCTGTTTCCTTTTTTTAACTTTTTATCAAATGACAAAATCTTACACTCGTCTAAATTGAAAGCATTTGCAGACGACAAATTAAATGTGCTTTAAATGAGATGATTTTTCTATGAAAGATTAGAGAACACTGTGGGAAAAGAAAAGAATTCTAGTTACCAGTATTTTCTCCTTTTCCAACAACTTTTTCGTAAGCTTTCTATGCGTTGTTAAAACTCAGGACTGTGTGGTAATTAATGAGTTAACCCTTTCCCAAACGACAAATTTTGGACTGGTCCAAATTGAAAGAGTTTGCAGATGACAATTTTAAATTTGATGAAAATGGCAGAAAGTTATCAAAAAGGGTAGAAAACACTGTGGGAAAAGGAGAAATTGCTCGTAACGAGCAATTTCTCCTTTTCCCACAGTGTTTTCAAAAGACTGGTACTGCAGACACATAAAAACCAGGGCTTGTTTGGGAAAGGGTTAACTTCTAGAAAGCCAAATAAACAAAATTTTCAATCAGGAGAAATAACAGCCAAACAATTGCAACTTCAATGTTACTTTTTGTTGTTTTAGCAGAGCAGACAGTGTAGATTCACGATCAGATCATATTATGCTTCATGAAGTCTGGGTCCGTATTCACCAACCATTCTTAAGAACATTCTTGGTCTTGTTCTTCAAAATTTTCCAAATTTGAAAGTAACACACCTTCTGATTGGCTAAACCGTACGGTTTAGCCAATCAGAAGTTGTGTTACTTTCAAAATTGGAAAACCTTGAAGAATAAGTCTGAGAACGTTCTTAAGAATGGTTGGTGAATACGGACCCTGATCTTGATCTACAAATTGGCTGCAACTGCAGCTATTATAGTCATGAAAGGTGATTTACAGCTTTAAACTCTGCAAATTGAAAGGATGACAATATGTTTCTACCCCCCCAAAAAATTAAACAAATGGAGAAATTGTTAAGCTGGACAAATTTACATTTGCCACAATGTTTTAACTCATGGTATATATTGCAGATTTTTATATCTTCTAGAAACTTGGAGCACTTTTGAAAATACACACAAGTTCAGGAACACTTGGTGGTCATGTCATAATCAGCAGATGGCTTTTTTCGTCTTAGAACAGTCATTCTTTGGTAAACATTTAAGCAAAAGGAAACTTTACAAGCAACAGCAATTTTCTCTTTCGCCAAAATCACATGTATTAGAGCCATGCTGTAGCAAAAGGGGGGTTAATGCATCTCAGTGATGCATTGTACCAAGCATTAGTCATTATAATTATAGATCAATGAAATCCATGTTGTTTAATCACAGACTGAATCATGTGGTAGACTGGAGCTTTGACATGCAGAGAACTGACCAGTATTAGCAGAAAGGTTTGGCCCAGGTCAGACTGCGCTGACTGCTCAGGCTGACCTGGGTGGAAACCTTTCGCAGATGCATTAAACCTCCTTTTCACAGAGCATGCCTCATTTGTACGTTCAACCTAAATTCATCTTGATATTCCGTATCTAAAGGGGGTGTTTTCAAGAATGTCTGTTGCAAATTTGTTTCAGAAGTTAATTAGGAAACAGAAATGAGGGGAAAATTAACCTTTTCAATGGGTTGGCAGATTTTTTTTCCCCCGTCTTACTAGAAAATGGAATTACCTAATCTATTCAAACATTCTTACGATCAATCACTGTTTACTACACCACCATAGCAAATATTTTAACATTTAACATTTTGGTTTAGCCATTCAGAAATTGTGTTACTTTTAAATTTAGAAAATCTTGGAGAATAAGACTAAGAACGTTCTTAAGAATGGTTGGTGAATACGGACCCTAATTTTCTTATTAATTGTTAAAAGAGGCCTTTAGGTATCTCATGATCATACCAAACTTGATTTGACTCTTTACCAAACGACAAAATTTTATACCAGACAGAAATTCAAAGCACTTGCAGATAACAAAATAAGCATTGCTAAAATGATGTTTTTGGTCTTTGTTAGAGTACAAAACATTGTGGGAAATGAAGAGAATGCTGGTTACCAGCATTTTCTCCTTTTCCCACTATGTTTTCAAAAGCTTTCTCTGTCAGGGTCATTAAAAGTCTGTGTTGTGTCGTAAAGAGTTGAACAAGAACACAGTATGCTGGTGCCAAACATCTGCCTTTGTTTTTTTTTTAAATTAGTGAAAATTCTAAGTCAAAAGGGGCATGACTCTGTCAAAAATATTTTGAAGGTTACCTGCCCTTCTAGTGTGGGCTCATTTTGAAAGTTAAAAACTAGCCCAAGTTTGAATTAACCCTTTATCACACAATCAAGAGTTTTAATTACCCTTTCCAAAACAAATTTCAGTTTTTCTGCCATATTTATTCTGCTGTCTACAAATACTATCAATTTGGACTAGTCTAAACCTTTGTTGCTTGGTAAAGTGTTAAAAAACATAAAAAACTGTCATTGAAAGGCAAGAAAACATTTTGGGAAATGGAGAAAATGCTGGTTACCAGCATTTTCTCGTTTTCCACAATGTTTTCTCACTATTTAAAGGCAAATAGTATCATCTGAAAAACATCTGAGTTCTCATCTGCAAAATTCCTGCAATTAATAATGGGTGGGTCTAAAATTTTTATGTATGGTTAAAATGAGGCATTAAATATTTTCAGTGGTAACCGTGATTTCAGAAAATATCAAAGTTTTTGCACTGCTGCACAAACAATAGATTATCACAGTACCTTGATTTTTCTTTGGAAAAAAAAAGCCAAGCCAAAACTGTTTTATCACAGAATTTAGACGGGCTATAGATTGCAAACCATCGGTAAATAAGAAACAGAAGGGCTAGAGAAAAATAATTCTTGCCTTGTTTAATTTGTGACATTGTGCTTTCAATTTCTTTCAATTTACTTTCAATATCATCTGGAAAGAGTTAACCATTTACCTCACAATCCCAATCTTTTAACAACCCTGGTGGAGAGGGCTTTTGAAAACCTTGTGGGGAAAAAAAGAAAATGCTGGTACCCAGCATTTTCTCCTTTTCCCACAATGTTTTCTACTCTTTCAGAGACAAAAGCAATCATTTGAGCAACACTGACTTTGTCATCTGCAAATGCTCTCAATTTGGAAAAGTCCAAAATTTTGACATATAATGAAGAGTTAAACCTTTACCACACAATCCCGACTTTTAACGACCCTGTGAAAGAAGCCTTTTGAAAACATTGAGGGAAAAGGTGAAAATGCTGGTAACCAGCATTTTCTCCTTTTCCCACCATGTTTACTAGCCTTTCAACGACATTTTTCTTATGTTTTAACTCTTTACCTCATGACAATATTTCAGACTGGTCCAAATTCAAAGCATTAGCAGACGATAAATTAAATGTGGTTCATATGATTGGAATTGTTTCTGGAAGGTTAGAAAACATTGTGGGAAAAGGAGAAAATGCTGGTTACCAGCATTTTCTCCTTTTCTGAAAATGTTTTCAAAACGCTTCTTCCTCAGGGTCGTTAAAAGTCGGGATTGTGTGGTAAAGGGTTAAGCAACATTTAATTTGTGGCCTGCATTATGCTTTCAATGTGGACAAGACTAAAATTTTATTTCATGGTAAAGAGTTCAAGAAAAAAGATCAAGCGATACAAATGGAGATAAAGAAAACAAAATTGCGTAATATGTAACAAACTGTGGATTTCAGACCAGGATTCTTAGGAAAAACGATTTCCTTTCATGGATGAAATTGTCAGACAACGGATCTTGATCATCTACGGTCACAAGCTTCAGAAGTCAAATTTAATCCAACATGGCCATTTTAACTCTCTACCCAACAATAAGATTTTGTCCATATTGAAAGCACATGTATGCAAATAAATTCAATCATAATGGCTCAAGTAACAGGATTCATCTTCAAAAGGTAGGAAAATATTGTGGGAATAGCATAAAATGCTGGTTATCAGCAATTTCTCTTTTTTCCACAATATTTTCAAAAACTATTCTTCTTAATGGTCGTTGAAAATTGGAAGTGTGTTGAAAGACTAAATAAGCATTATGAACAGTTTTTGTTTTGTAAGTTTTTGGGAAAGCCCGACAAACAAACTCTACACTCAAATTATGGATGGTGTTTTTGCTGAGAGATATTTCTGAGAGAAAAAAAGATACCTTGGTATTGTATTTATCAGCGTTTTAGTTCTAGACTAAAAATATGGGTTGGGTTTATTTGGCCCCTTAACTCTTTAACCCTTAGAGCACCGAATAAAACTGTCAGACATTTTCATCCTAGAAATACAACCCAAATAATTGCAATTTCATGGTTGCTTTTGTCTACAGTGATTCAGCAAAGCGGACAGTGTAGATCAAAGATCAGGCTGCATGTTTTGTGCAGCCTGATCTTGATCTACACTGGCTGCAAACACAACTATAGTCGTTGGGTTATTTTTTCAGGGTTAAAAAATAATGGCTGAAATGATAGGATTTATCTTTGATAGGGCAGATAACAATGTGGGAAAAGGAAAAAATGCCAGTTACCAACATTTTCTCCATTTCCCCATTAAATTTTCAAAGCCTCACTCATAAAGGTACATCCTTACAGCCAGACAAAAAAACGCTGTTAAAAATTGATGGACTATAGAATGGTTCAGAATTTAGTCAGCTTTGTAAACATAGATAAATTACTGATATATATAGTGTAATGGATAAATATATACATCGGAAATCTTCAACTTCAAACCAGAAACATCATAACAGTGGTTTCTTTAACGGCCTCCAGAAAAAGAAATGCATAATCAGTCATAATCTATGTAACCTTGCAACCATCAGGGGCAACATTTGGCATGAAGATACAAGAATGATTAAAGTTTGATAACATAGAGATGAAATGGGTTAAAAACTGCTGAATACAAGTACAGATATATCTTTAAGGTTTGTGAAAATATGAGCTTGTTTGGCAAATGGTAAATACATAACATTATTCTCCTAATTACTATTTACCTGAAAACAGCTGAGGACACCAGTTTTGTCTCAAAATAGCTTTATAGCAATTATTTTCGTTTAAAAATTCATTTATAACCTTGTCTCATCTATATTAATGGTACACCACTGCCACATAATTCTAATTAAGACAATGGCTTATTTAAATATCATAACTGTAAATTGATCATAGTTAAAAAGCATTTTCTCCTTTTTCCCACAATGTTTTTTAAGCCTTGTATTTTATGGTCGTTAAACTCAGGATTATGTGATAAAGGGTTAAATTTCTCTCAAGCAGTCAACAATATGTTTTTGCCATCTAATCGGCTGGAATTATGGCTTAAAGACTGCAGAGACTATAATTTCATAAGTAACTAACCAGAGGCAGACAGAAGAAATTATAAAGAATATTGACAAGCATACAGACAAAATAATATTGTAGAATCTTCTACATCCTTCAGTGATTTGCAGGCTATATTTATGATACCATAGATTATTGAGAGCCCAGACTGCTGATGCATGGCCGTAGATTAGAAATTCTAACATCTGCACATTTACCTACCTTTTGTTTTGTAGCAGACTTTGTTGGTAACATGGTTTGCAAAAGAGAGTAACGTCCAGTAAGTATCTTTTCTAACTAATGCTTATGTTTTACAGAAAAACATTGTACAATGTTCTCTAATGTTCAAAGATTTGCTGGCTATATTTATGATACCACAGATCATCCAGACTGCTGATGCATCATGCCAAAGATTAGAAATTCTTGCATCATCACAATACCTCGTAACCTTCGGTCTTGTAGCAGACCTAATCTATTGTAAACCTGGTTTTGCACAAGAGAATATATAAGGACTACGTTATTTTTTCTAATTAGTGCTTATGTATTAAAGACAGACAAATATTGTAGAATGTTCTACATCATTCAATGATTTGCAGGATATATATTTACGATACCATAGATCAGAGAGCCAGACTGCTGATGCATGGCCACAGATCACAAATTCTCGCATCAACACAATTATTTACCTTTTGCCTAGTTGCAGACAGTTTTGGAAACATGGCTTGCAAAAGAGAATAGGAAGTAAGGGAGGTTTTTTTTTTTTTCCTTTTTTTCCAAAAGTCCCTAAGTATTAACCCATAACCAGACGACAAAACTTGAGATGATTCCATTATTGAAAACATTAAATTTTGCTGATGACAGATAAAACTTGACCTATAGTAATAAAATTTGTTCGTTAGCCTTGAAAACATTGTGGGAAAAAGGAGAAAATGCTGGTTACAAGCTTTCTACCGACAATATTTTTAAAAGCCTTTTTTTTAAGGGGTCTTTAAAACACAGGATTCTTTGGTGCAGGGCTAACCCTTTGCCGCACAATCCCAATTTCTAACAACCATTAAAAATTAGAATTTTGAAAACATTGTGGGAAAAGGTGAAAATACTGGTAACCAGCATTTTCTCCTTTTCCCACAATGTTTTCAAACCTTTCAGAAACATTTTTTTTTTTTTGTTTTAAACTTTGAAAATGACAGCTCTCTGAAGAGAACAGAGACTTTCTACAATTAAACCAGGTGACACTCTACTGATGATTAACTATAAAGATGAGTCAAAAATTTTGTTGTGTGGTAAAGGGTTAAAATTCCAATTATTTGTTTTTCAATATTGTCTGGTAATATGCACTAATTTTCTTTAAACAATTTCAAGAATTAACCCTTCCCCAAACAAGCTAAAACTTTAAAACAAGAGGGCCATTGGCCCTAAAGTGCTCACCTGAGTAAGATCATCTAGGATTGATTAAAAAGATCCTGGTTGTGATGATGTAAAACGCATGAGTATAAGTGATTTACTTTTTGACTGCTTTAGCCTATTTTTGAATTTCTAATCCGGTTCAAAATGTGGTCTCTAAGGTCACACAAGGTTTCCTAAGATTTGGCCAACTTTTTGACCCGACGTAACTTGATATCATTCTGTTCCGAGATTTCATCCAGACAAACATTCTGACCAAGTTCCATGAGTATCAGGCTGAAAATGTAGCCTTTACAGTGCAGACAAGGTTTTTCTAAGATTTGGCCCAGTGACCTACTTTTTGACCAAACCCGACCCAATCTCAAACCTTTTCCTAAGATTTGGACTCTCAACCGACTTTTTGACCTGTCGTGACTTGATATCATTCTTTTCCAAGATTTTATCCAGACAAACATTCTGACTAAGTTTCATGAGTATCAAGCTGAAAATGTGGCCTCTTGAGTGCACACAAGGTTATTCTAAGATATGACCCATGACCCCATTTCAAACTTGTCCGAGATTTTATCTAGACAAACATTCTGACCAAGTTTCATGTCGTATCAAGCTAAAAATGTGACCTCTAGAGTGCACACAAGTTTTTTCTAAGATTTGGCCCCTTGACCTACTTTTTTACCCAACATGACCCAATTTCTAACTTGTCCCAGATTTAATCCAGACAAACACTCTGACCAAGTTCCAAGCGTATCAGGCTGAAAATGTGGCTTCTAGAGTGCACACAAGCTTTTTCTAAAATTTGGCCCAGTGACCTACTTTTTGACCCCATGTGATCCAATTTCGAAGTTGTCCAAGATTTTATCCAGACAAACATTCTGACAAAGTTTCATGAGTATCAGCCTGAAAATGTGGCCTCTAGAGTGCACACAAGGTTTTTCTAAGATCTGACCCTGTGACCTACTTTTTGACCCCATGTGACCCAATTTCGAACTTGTTCAAATTTTATCCAGACAAAGATTCTGATTAAGTTTCATGAGGATCTGGCTGAAAATGTGGCCTCTAGAGTGCATACAAGGTAAATGTTGACGACTGCATAACAGACGACGCACATTGGACGATGGACGACGGACACAGCACAATCACAAAAGCTCACTTTGAGCACTTTGTGCTCAGGTGAGCTAAAAACCAGAGAAGGATGACTTTTGGAAACACTGTGGGATATGGAGAAAATACTGGTAAGCAGCATTTTCTCCATTTCCCACTTCCTTTTCTCTAACCTTACAAGTACATTATTTCATCATCCTAGCAACAGTGAATATGCTGTCTGACAAATGCTTTCAACTTGTAAAAGTCTAGAATTTTTTCATCTGGTAAAGAATTTAAGCCCTTACCAAAATATAACTGGTCTCCACAACCCTTTGAAAAGAGGGCGTTTGAAAACATAGTGGGAAAAGGAGAAAATGTTGGTTAACAAGCATTTTCTCCTTTTTTCACAATGTTTTCTACCCTATCCAAGAGCTTATTTACACCAATTCTGAATTTGTCATCTACAAATGCTTTCAATCTGAGAAAAGTCTGGAATTTGTTGTCTGTTTAACTCTACCAAACAACAAAATTTTAGACTTGTCCAAATTGAAAGCATTTGAAGACAAAATAAATGTGACCAAAAACTTGAAATTTGATTTGGGAAGGGAAGAAAACATTGTGGGAAAAGGAGAAAATGCTGGTTACCAGCATTTTCTCCTTTTCCCACAATGTTTTCAAGAGGCTTTTTTTCAGGATCCTTAAAAGTCCAGATTGTGTGGTAAAGGGTTAAGAGTTTGAAGGAGGAGGAAACTCATATTTGGCACCAAAAGCTGAGATGTATTGATTCTCTCCAAACTAAACAGAAACTGACAGCTCTAGAATTAAACACAATTAAACCTTTACCAAATGATCCCGACTTTTAACAACCCTTAAAAAAAAAAGAACAATGCCTTTTAAAAGCATTCTGGGAAAAGGAGAAAATGCTGGTAACCAGCAGTTTCTCCTTTTCCCAGAATGTTTCCTACCCAAAGAAAAATTCCGTCATTTGAGCCACATTTTTGTTGTCTGCAAATGCTGTCAATTTGGTTCAGTCTAAAATTTGGCATTTGGTAAAAAGTTAGACACAATTAAGTTCTTTGCACAATAGTTGCAACATAAAATACCTTTACAGACTGAAGTCTATGTCAGACTGCACAAAATTTGTTGTCCGATCTTGGTCAACACTGTCTGCTAGTTTTAGAGGTATACTCATGTAAAAAAAAAAAATCTTGAAAATGCAATATTTTGTCCTCTCCTATGACTGTTAAATATCCATTTCATTTGCTTTCGCATGCAAAGCTTTAGATAGGCAATAAAAAGCCAAGAATGACAAGTAAATGACTTGCAGAAATATCAGCTATAAATTTCAAAATTTTGAAATACTTCATTTCTGTACCACATAACCAAAAGTTTTGACAGCACCGAAAAAGAAGGCTTTTGTATATACGTTGTGGGAAAAGGAGAAAAAGTGTCTACCCTATTGAAGACAAAAATCATCATTTGAGCCACACTTTGTCTTCTGCAATTGCTCTCACTCTTGTCATGTCCCAAATTTTGTTGTTTGCTATAGGGTTAACCCTTTCCCAAACGACAAATTTTAGACTGGTCCAAATTGAAAGAGTTTGCAGACGACAATTTTGAATTTGATGAAAATGGCAGAAAGGTCTCAAAAAGGGTAGAAAACACCGTAGGAAAAGGAGAAATTGCTCGTTATGAGCAATTTCTCCTTTTCCCACAGTGTTTTCAAAAGACGTGTACTGCAGACACGTGAAAACCAGGGCTTGTTTGGGAAAGGGTTAAACCTCTTCCAAACAAGGCCATGTTTTAACATCCATGTGGAAAAATGCTTTTGAAATCATTGTAAGTAAAGGAGACCATGCTAGTTACCAGCATTCTCTTTTCTCACCATGTTTTCTTATCTTTCATGTATAAAAATATCTATCCTCATTAAATTTTGTCATTAACAATTGCACTATGCTCTATGAAAAAGGAATTTAATGCACTTGCAAGCAGTATAAACTCATGTCAGCCTGGGCAGTCCACGCAGGCTAACCACAATTAAAACTTTTTGCTTTAACTCTTTACCAAATGACAAAATTTTAGACTGGTCCAAATTGAAAGCAGTTGCGGAAGACAAATTAAAGGTGGTTAAAATGATGAAATTTGTCATTGATAGGTTCGAAAACATTGTGGAAAACGGAGAAAATGATGGTTACCAGCATTTCTCCTTTTCCCACAATGTTTTCAAAAGGCCTCTTTCTCAGGGTCGTTAAAAGTAGGGATTATGTGGTAAAGGGTTAAGTAAATTACCTGCATGTCAAAGGATCATTCCACAACACGATTCAGTCAGTTGTTCGACAGAATGGATTATAGAATCCATAATTATGTGACAACTTGCTTGGTATATTGCATCAAAGTGGTGCATTAAACCCCCTTTTGCCAGAGTGTGACTCAATTGTTTTTATATGGCCAATCATTCAATTTTGTCGACTAATAAAGAGTTTATCACTAGCGTGCTGAATAAACCTAACAGACAAATTATCTGTCTAGAAACAAGAGCCAAATGATTCCATTTTATGGGTTTCTGTTGTCCAGAAAATCTCCACAAAGTGAACAGTGTCAACCAGAGATCAGCCTGCATATTTTGTGATCTTGATCTGCACTGGCTGCAAAGTCAACTAAGCTTCCTGAAAAGCACTTGAACAGCTGACTTTTACTTAAGGCTCTCTTACATCCTGTCGTGCGTGGTTAGAGATCGTGCGGACTCGGAGTTCCTGTCAGGCGTGGCGTTGTCGCAGGATGAAAATTAAATCGGAGGGGAAGTACGTATTAAGTACTTAATGAGTGGGTGTCTTGCTCTAAACGTGAGGCCCGCAAGTGGTCTGTATGCCTTTGTGGAAGTAGGAAGAAGTAAGGAGCACGTAAGATCTGTACTTCTGTCGCACACAATGAGTGGGATAATCGTACGTGAATTGCAAGTGAAGCGTACGTTTTAAGAAATCGTACTTACGAAGTAAGAGAAACATAAGAGAAACGTAAGGAGCACGGAAGTGTTAAGCAAGACAATCGTGCGTCAAATTGGAAGAACACACGGATAATCACAATAATATACAAGGGTGCACTGAGTCTCTTCATCATTCACCGGTTAAGCATCCAATATGGCACTACCAAGAAGGACATGCCATCGTCTTCTACAGCTGTTGTTGCAAGAGGAAGGGGAAGACCGTGATGCAGTGCTGGCAGTAGTTGCTCTGGATCGCCTGCAAGAGAGGCAAAGAAGAAGGAGGCATTATTGGGTGAAGCCATGGCTGACAAGAAGACCTCTGTTTGGCCGGTATGAGACGTTGTTCCAGGAGCTTGACCAACAGTCTGCTGGAGACTACCTCGGGTTCATCCGTATGGATAGGAACCTGTTTGCTGAGGTGCTTCAACATGTAGCTCCCCGGATCACCAAGGGTCCCAGGTAAGAGCAATGTTCACCAACAATGTGTATAGCATTGTTTGTAGGATATATTTACATTCTTGTATTCTTCAGAGAAATGACAAGGATTAACAAAGATTAACAAGGATTTATTGAACTCAGGACTTGAATATTACAAGTTTGCAGTACAACAATGTGCATTACATATATCAGATGAGTGAAATCAGTTTAATATTTGTATTAGTTTGATTTGACATTTGTTCTTTCCATTTATTGTTTGTGTAGGGGCAGAACCTCTCTGGAGCCTGGCCTGAAGATGGTCGTTACACTTCGGTATCTTGCCACTGGGAACAGTTACAAGAGTCTCGAGTATTCATTTCGGGTGTCCAACAGTACAATATCTCAGTTCATCCCACAAGTGTGTGTTGCAATTTATGAAGAGTACAGGGAAGAACTGTTTGGTTTACCACAGGATGACAAGGGATGGCGAGCTTTGGCCATTGAGTTCTCTACCAAGTGGAACTTTCATCACTGCGTTGGGGCCATAGACGGAAAGCACATACAGATCAAGAAGCCTGCCAAGAGTGGCTCTGTCTACTACAACTATAAAGGCTACTTTTCATTCATACTGTTGGCGATAGTCGATGCAGACTACAAGTTTATCTGGTGTAACACGGGTGCTGCAGGATCAGCTTCAGACACAGGAGTGTTCAATGGCTCACGGCTCCGTACATGCCTCGAAGAGGAACACATTGCTTTCCCTGATCCAGAACCTCTCCCTGCAGATGACCGCGACATGCCCTACTTCTTGGTTGGCGACGATGCATTTGGCCTACGGAAGTGGATGATGAAGCTGTACAGTGCCAAACATCTCTTGCACTCACAAAGAGTCTTCAACTACCGTATGTCACATGCCCGTAGAGTGGTGGAGAACGCATTTGGCATTCTTGCAAACCGTTGGAGATGTCTCTTAACATGCCTACAGCAGAAGCCAAGGAATGGAATCAAGGTTGTCGAAGCCTGTTTCACTCTCCACAACTTGCTCCGAGTTAGGCGGCCAAGACTACAGGCCAATGAAGTGGATCATGAAGATGACCAGGGCAACTTGGTACCTGGGGCGTGGAGGGCCAACGTTGTTGTAGAACTCATCATGCTGCTCAAAAAACTCCACCAGTCTGGCCTCCTCCTCGCTGTTGAAGTCATAGCAAGACAAGTTCTGCTTGCCTGTGGCACTTGTGGTGCTCTCTGCATTGGAATCCACACCTGAGCCTTCTTCTTCTCCTTCAGGCCTTTCCCCTTCTCTCTCCTCTGCAGCTACTTGTCTTTCCCTCTCTTTCCTTCTCCTCCTTTCTTCTGATTCCTCTTCCCTGCTCTTCTTCCCCTTCCTTCTACCTGCTTTTCCCTTGGGAGGCATTGTGCACAAAATGTGGAAGTTGAAATAATGCATGACTCACTGCAGAAAATGTTGACGCGGAACTGAAAGCACACTGTCCGTATCAACTTTTATATAGGTGCACGATGCACCTGAGCATGTCTCAACACGTACTTCTGACGCACTTTTATCGTGATGGTCACGTGCATCGTCTGAGTGTGACGTACTTTACAAGTACGGTAGAAGTACTCACCACGCACTTTGGAAGTGGGTAATACGCACGGAGGAAGTGCCCTCACCCCCCTTTTGTTAACACGTACATTGAAAGCAAGTGGAAAGTAGGAGCATCTTGCGTGGTAAGTACACCTTCGTGGGAGAATACCCTGGAATTGCTGCATGATTTGCCTGCGTTACACGCACGCCTATCGAACTTACTCAGTACTTTTGTCTTGCGTACTCCGAGCGTGCTCCAGGTGTGCTAATTGTCGCTGCCAGGTCGCAGCGAAAAACTGGCCAGCCAGTTTTCAGGCTGCGTGCTATGCGTCGTGTTTGCGACCACCAAAAAAAGTACTTTCCACTTGCATGCATCTCACTACTTGGCCCATTTTTGGCACGCAAACCACTCGTAGTACCACGCACGACGGGATGTAAGAAAGGCTTTACTAACAGTGGATCAGGCCAAAACAAAATATATATGTGGTTCCAGGTACCCAACTATGTCTAATTTTTACACACAATCCTCAACATTTTTTTCACCAGTTGATCATTTAATATTTCAATGCACCATAATGTCCCTTACTGACGCCCCCCCAGTTTTTCTTTCTGGCAAAAATGGGCTTACCAGATTGCAAATTCATGTATAAAGTTGAATAAACCAGCTGGATTAAAGTTATGGCATCCACATTATCCTAATTACTAAACAAATCAATATCATTAAAATGATTTTCCTACCTACTGACCCTAATTCTCAAAAGTATGAAATGGGAGCCACATATATATTTTGTTTTGGCCTCAGCAATAAATACGCTCTTGAATAACAGGTTTCAGTCAAGAAAGCCCTATACATTAATCATGCTGTCCATCCAATGTCCATTCCCCCATAGATCAATAAAACATTTTTTTTTCTTCCATAAAACAACATCAATTAATTACTTTGGATGTATTCCAGTAATCAAGGGCTTGGGATTATTAACCCATAACCTGCTAAATAAATGTAAAGTAACTTTCAAGCCAATAGTACAAACCCATATGTTGCTATTTCAAAGCTATATTTTGGGGAAAAATATCTTAATATCGGACACTGTGTACATCCAAGATCAGACTGCTCATTCTGTGCAGTCTGATCCTGATCTACACTGTCCAAATCCGGCCATCAAGTTGCCCTTCTAAGCGTATGGGTTAAGTACTTGATCTGTAGGGGTCTTGATCATGATACCTTTGACCTTTTAGCAAACAATAAGTTGTTGATAAAAGATCCTCTTTCCTGTGTTTTGGCCTTGCAGTTTTATAGCTATGATGCTACCTGAGATCAAAATCATTATCACAAAATAATTAAACTTATTTATATATAAGCATAATAACCGCAAGCGTAACACCTTACAGCAAAAATGTGTTGTAGAAAATAGGGGTTTGACCTTGACTTGATGTGAACTATTTACCCGAAATCACAATTTTATATTTTTTTTTCTTTTGTTCCACACCATTTTTATCATCTATCAGTGACACTGACACAGGTCTAATGCCATTCTTTTTAACTTTTCAGTACCAAATAAAATAATTTAACTTCTCTAAACCATGGAAAGTACAATCCACATAGCTGAAAATATATTCCACTGAAACCTTTTCATATAGTCTTGACTAAAGATTCTGCGCAGTCTGATCTTTATCTATGCCATCTGCAATAGCCCCTTTGGGTTTTTTTTTCCATATGACATCAAAAAAGTTTATATAAGAAATAGTTTTGGAAGCATGAATCTTATCCCCACCTAGGCATTTGGGTTGTAAGTCCTTACAGTTTAAGAAGCATATACAATAGAAGAGGAGAAACTGAGAAATGAAATTCAAAGTTCCTTTTCCAATCAGGTATCTCAAGTGAAATCCACTAAAATTCATCAGAGTCCTTGGTTGCATTTTATCAATCATTGTAACACTTCAACTGGCTGTACAATAACAGACTGTCATCTTCACGATAATTTCCATACTTTTTAATGGTATGATTTAAATTAAAATGCACTTGGCCTTTAACTCTTACCATGCCACAGAATTTTGGACCAGACTAAATTGACAGTGTTTGCAGACAACAAATTAAATGTTGCTAAATTGATGACAGCTGTCTTTGACCAGGTAAACAGTTTTGGGAAAGGAGAAAATTCTGGATACAAGCATTTTCTCCTTTTCCCAAGGATGTTTTCGAAAGCTGTCTCTTTCAGGGTTGTTAAAAGGTGATAAAGGGTTAATGAGATTTAAGCTCTAAAGAATATAACACAAGAAATATCTTTAAACAAGAGGGCCATTGGCCTTAAAGCGCTAACCTGAGTAAAGTCATGTGCAGTTGATAAAGCTGAAGCAATTCTTGTTTACATGATGTAAAATACATGAGTGTAAGTAACCTACTTTTTGACCCGACATGATCCAATTTCCAGTTTGCCCAAGACATCATCAAGACAAACATTCTGACAAGTTATCAGGCTGAAAATGTGACATATAGAGTGCACACAAGGTTTTTTAAGATTTGGCCCAGGGACCGACTTTTTTACCCAACATGACCCAATTTCAAGCTAGTCCAAGATATCATCAACAAAAACATTCTGACCAAGTTTCGTGAGTATCAGGCTGAAAATGTAGCCTCTAGAGACTACATAAGGTCTTTCTAAGATTTGACCCAGTGACCTACATTTTAACCCAACATGACCCAATGTTGAACTTGTCTTGGATATCTTCAAAGATTCTGACCAATATTCAATGGTATCAGGCTGAAAATATGGCTTTGAGAGTGCACATACGGTTTTTCTAAGATCTGGCCCAGTGACCTACTTTTTGACCCAATGTGACCCAATTTCAATCATGTCAAAGATAGCCATAAGACAAACATGCTGAAAAAGGTTTTATGAGTATCTGACTGAAAATGTAGCCTCTAGAGTGCACACAAGGTTTTTTCTATGATTTGGCCCATTGACCTTTTTGACACGACATGACCCAATATTGAACTTGTCCAAGATATCATTAAGACAAACATTCTGACCAGGTTTCATTAGATTCAGGCTGAAAATGTAGCCTCTAGAGTACACACAACGTTTACTAAGATTTGTCCAAGTGACCTTCTTTTTGACCAACCATGACCCAATTTCGAACTTGTCCACCCTTTCATCAAAACAAACATTCTAAGTTTACGGCATATCAAGTTGAATTGTGGCTTTGAAACCGCACACAAGGTTTTTCTAAGATTTGGCCCAGTGACCTACTTTTTGACCCAACATGACCCAATTTTGAAATTGTCCAAAATTTTATCAAGACAAACACCTTGACCAAGTTTCAAGAGTATCAGGCTGAAAATGTAGCCTTTAGAGTGCAAACAAGGTAAATGTTGACGACGGATGCAGGACACGGCATGATCACAAAAGCTCATCTTGAGCACTTTATGCTCTGGTGAGCTAAAAAGATAGCGTAAATTTGCCAGCAACTAGGCAAGGGCCCTTAGAATAAACATGTCTACAAAAAGTAGGTCAAAAGCCAGCACATTCAGCTATGCTTAAAAATTATTCAAGTTTCTCAAGAATCGGATCACTGCAAGAATGTTTATTGTAGCACATAAACAAGTCTAATAAACAGATCCTGGACAGATCACAATATAAGGTCTTCTGGGATAAGCTCCTCTGACCTTTGGCTCCTTAAAGCAAAACAAACTTATTTGATTGTCACTGCATTGAGATGTAATTTACTTGTTCCTCTGACCTTACCTACCCATTATAGTGTTAGATAAATGAAACAGACATTCCCTTGAGCATTACAAAACATGCAGATATCGCAAATTCCTGAGGCTAAAAGTCTATCAAAAAGCAGACAGTAGATCCAAGTTCAGACTGCAAATTCTGTGCAGTCTGGTCTTAATCTATACTGTCAGCACTACAGACTTAATCCACTTTCTGCACTACAACAATTAATAGAACTATTGCCGGGATAGTAGGAATTTTGGCTAGGTTTTCATTGCATTTCGATACATTTTGGTTTATTTTGCATTTCGTGTATACTTTTTTTTCTGTCAACCAGAGTGCCAGATAAGAGGGAGAAACCCAATTACAACAAGAGGACCATGATGGTCCTAAATCGCTCACCTGAAATGCAACTCAGCTGTCATAAGATTTCCCTCTTTATCTCTATGTGAAATCCAAGACCAACAAAATATGGCTAATTTTCACACCAAGGCCATAATTTGAAGTGTTTTGGTAGAGGGCCACTAGATGATGCTACATGCCAAATATGAGAGCTCTAGCCCTTACGGTTTGGGACAAGCAGATTTTTAAAGATTTCCTTCTTTATCTCTATGTGAAATCCGAGACCCCACAAAATAGGGCCAATTTTTAACACCAGGGCCATAATTTGAAGTATTTTGGTAGAGGGTCACTAGATGATGCTAGATGCCATATATGAAAGCTCTAGCCCTTACGGTTTGGGACAAGAAGAATTTTAAAGATTTCCTTCTTTATCTCTATGTGAAATCCGAGAACCCACAACATAGGGCCAATTTCCACACTAGGGCCATAATTTGAGGTATTTTGGTAGAGGGCCACTAGATGATACTACATGCCATATACGAGAGCTCTAGCCCTTACAGTTTGGGACAAGAAGATTTTTAAAGATTTCCTTCTTTATCTCTATGTGAAATCCGAGAACCCACAACATAGGGCCATTTTCAAAACTAGGGCCATAATTTGAAGTATTTTGGTAGAGGGCCACTAGATGATGCTACATGCCAAATATGAAAGCTCTAGCCCTTACGTTTTAGGACAGGAAGATTTTTAAAGATTTCCTTCTTTATCTCTATGTGAAATCCAAGACCCCACAACACAGGGCCAATTTTTAACACCAGGGCCATAATTTGAAGTATTTTGGTAGAGGGTCACTAGATGATGCTAGATGCCATATATGAAAGCCCTAGCCCTTACGGTTGGGACAAGAAGATTTTTAAAGATTTCCTTCTTTATCTCTATGTGAAATCCGAGAACCCACAACATAGGGCCATTTTCAAAACTAGGGCCATAATTTGGAGTATTTTGGTAGAGGGCCATTAGACAACACTACATACCAAAATGAATGCTCTAGGCCGTACGGTTTTGGAGAAGAAGATTTTTTTAAGTTTTTTCATTCTGTTGCCATGGCAACCAGAGTTCTTCACCGATTTCAATTCTTTGAAGTATTTTGAAAGAGCATAACCTAAGGATCATTTCTGTGAAGTTTGATTGAAATCTGATTGTTAGTTTAGGAGGAGAAGATTTTTTTTGTAATTGTGAACAGACGGACGGACGACGGACATTGACCGATCACAATAGCTCACCTTGAGCACTTCGTGCTCAGGTGAGCTAAAAACATTATTTCTTCAACAAAATCAATGTTGTTGGTACCCACGAGAATTGACCCAATAAAACACTACTGATGAGTACTAACATCATCCGATTTAGAAAAGAAGGTACATGTAATAGAAAACCCAACATATACCTTCCTGATCTGTTGCCCCAAGTCAAAGCTGGCTACTCACATGTGATATGGTTGATTAGGTTAATGTAGAGAGATAATCAGCAGTAAATGAGAAAGCCATTGGTCCCATATTATACAAATGAGAAAAAGGTTGTTTACTATTTATGTAATAAATAATCTTGTAAAGTTGTCCCAGGATAATCTGAACTCAGAGGGAAAAAATGGTATAACTTACAAAAAGGGGAGTCAGGATAGTTCATTAGAAGGTATACACCAGTAAAAGTTTTGCATCCCCTGTGTTTTTTACCAGGTTTGATTTTCTGACATGAATAATATAAAATTGGGTAGAAATTAGAACCTGGCTGCTGCATACACCAACAGATCAGTCTTTTGCCTATGAAATGAACTGAACTGAGGTATTCATTGACATCATGGTAAGGATATTGCTTTCAGTTTTAAGAAAAATGTGAAACTTTTGAGTTTGGTTAAAACTGGGAATTTAATGTCAAAATAAAACTTATGACAGGTTGAAAGTGACCTGTGGAGAATGATCACACACAATCAATTAATATTGCGTACTTCCAATCATGGCTTGCAGAACAGCTTGCAGTCTTCATCTCATACCCCTCACAGGAAGTTGAAACAGCTCGATCAGTAGCCATTGCCATGAAGTCAAAGGATATCTCAGTTCAGTTCATTTCAGAGGTAACAGATTGGTTGTTGGTGTATGCAGCAGCCAGATTCTAATTTCCACCCCATTTCATATCATTCACGCTGGAAAATTAAACCAGGTTTAAAACACAGGGTGTCCAAAACCATTTTTACAATATTTATTTACTGTGGTACCAGTACTCTGTAGTACTCTTTATCAAACAACAAAATTTTGTAATCAGCCGAACTGGAAGCAGTTGCAGATTGAAAATAAAATATAACTCAAAAGACGACATCTGCCTTCAATAGGGTAGAAATAAATATGGGAAAAGGAGAAAAAACCAGCAGGTTCTCCTTTTCCAACAGTGTTTATGGAAGCCTTCTTCCTCAGGACTGTTAAACTACAAGACTGTTGGGTAAACGGTTATTGACAACTGCTGCCTGCAGATATTTTTTTTTTTAAATCTTGCAGACAAGCGATTTATCCTTTGGCCACATGTTTTCATAGATCAAACCGAAGAAACAAAGTACCTATTTTCAAAACTTTATATGAAATGTCAACACTCCTTCAAAGTTTTTATTTAAATCAAATTGCCCTTGGCACACTATATTCATTTATAGAAATGGGTGGGTATCTCCCAAGACCTGTGGTACAGGCACTTGTTTAATTCACCCTATTTAACCTTGTATATAACTTGATTGATTGACTGTATGGTGTTTAACACCATTTTCAACATTATTTCAGTTATATAGTGGCAGTGCACATATTCATGCTTTCCTGGAGTTTCTTTTACCAGTACTACACTCTGGCTGCTTTTCCACAAAACCATTGTCGAACAATGATCGGCGGTGAGAAAGGAATGACTATCATCAATCCTCCAACAACAAGCTGGGGATCAAACCAGCAAGCCCCTGTTCTCAAGTCCTGTACACTACAGACTAAGCTACTGGGGCTCAGCTTGTATTAAGACAAGGTGTCCAAGTGTAGTACCTGCCAAACCCCCCCCCCCATTCCTGGGTCATCTATAAATAAGTATTTTTGACAGATTTCTACACTGGAATGGAAAAAGTGATCTTTCTTATCATGACTTGCTGAAATCGAAATGATTGAAAGAACCTGACTGATCAATTAAACCTAGCAATCAGCCTTTGAATCAACTATAGGCTGCTAAAAGAAGTATAAACCTATCAGATTCTTTCAATATATTCACTGGTAATAAAATTTCCATTTCATTGGGGGGGTGGGGGTGGGGGAGAAAGATAAATCAAAGTGCCGTGAGCACTGTATTGGATTGAAACTGAGCAAAACATTGATTGATTGACTGATTGAATTGTAGTGTATGTGGCTTTCAACATTATTCCAGTCATATCAACAGTTCACATATTCATGTTTTTCCTGGGCTCCACCATTACTAGGCTAGGGCTCTGAAGTGTGTTACCTAAGGACAATCCAACGAAAAACCCAGTGGATCCAGTGAGACTCGAGCCAAGCCCCGTAGCTCAGTCGGTAGCGTACAGGACTTGAGAACAGGAGGTTGCTGGTTCGATCCCCGGCTCAGCCACTTTCTTTCCGAGGATTGATGATAGTCATTGCGACAGGATTCATCCCCCTCTGTGACCGCTGACCAGTGTTTTGACAATGGCTATGTGGGAAAGCAGCCAGTGGCTTGGAAAGAATATTGTGCAAAGTACTGGTAAAAGAAACACCAGGAAAGCATGGAAATAATGTTGAAAACGACGTTAAACACCATACAATCCATCAATCAACCAGTGAGGCTCGAAACCGGGACCCCCAAGTCATTTTACCACTGAGCCACACAGGACCCCTCTGAACAAACAGCATTTTGAAACTCACACAACAATGGTGATTATAAGGTTATCCAGATATATTGCCTTTTATATATACCCTTGTTGTATGGTGTGTGGCTTCCCCTTTTGATAGTTAATAACTTGTCCAAGTTTGAGTCCCCTCCTTTCAATGCAAACTGCAAGCAGGGCTTGAGCCCAGAATATGTCACAAACTAACATGTCATTTGTGCTCAACACGGCATTGTTGAACCTCTAAAATATCCAGGGCATTAAATTCATATGGAGACAAGAACCTTCCACCAGTTTGGATGACTGCCCACCCAAACAAGGCAGATGCACACACACGAAGACATAACATCAACTTATGACAATTAAAACTGCTTGTCTTTGGATTGTTGTTGTTTTTTCTTTCAAATAAACTACCAAAGCCTGAGCCTTTACATTTTGAAATAGCAGTCAATTTAACCTTCCAAACATTTATGTGGAGGGTAGAATCTTAAAACAGTTTCGTTGACAACCAACTCATACGTGGTAATTATGCACACGCAAAATCAAAGATTTACGACAATAAAAACTGCTGCATTTTTGGTTTTTTTTTTCCTTTCCAGATACAAGGAAAAAAAACAACCAAATCAAATGGTACAGAATTGATAGAATTTGTCTCTCTTCAGTCCTTAGCAACATATGGTTATTCAGCTGGTACTAGCTAATGTGGAATGGACAAATGTACAAGGTTCCACAAAATGCCTGGCAACACATGCCAACAGTGTCTATTTTAGAAAATTAAACGAGATGAGATTTTCCCCCTCCATCTAAAAAATGGCAGGGTGGGAGAATTTTCAAATATATGGAAAACATATACCAATTAATACTAGGCTTATATAACAGTCATTTTTTCCTGTACAAGACTATACAGTAATCTTTACCCATCTGTTTACAGGTCAACAGATGGTTTCTGGAATAAAGAGATTTAAATTCAAACAAAAAACAACCAAAATCAGAGCTTTAAGCCGATAAAAAACAGACCCCAGGACAACACAACACCCCAGTGCCAAGGTTTGTTTAGAATTAAGCATAATGAAATTTGTTCAGAATTTTCATCTGAGCCCTCAAGAGAGATTTCCTGAACACTTTATCCCAAGTTTTATCGACTCTGAATGAGAAACCTTTTGAAAACATAGTGGGAAAAGGAGAAAATGCTGGTAACCAACATTTTCTCCTTTTCCCACAATGTTTTCTCTGCTATCAAAGACAGAAATCATCATTTTAGCAACATGTAGTTTGTCATCTCAAAAGGCTTTCAATTCGGTCCTGTCCAAAATTCTGTCGTTTGGCAAAGAGTTACAGGACACAGGGTTTTCATTTAAAGCCGATTGCCGATCAAAAACATCGGTTGAAATCGGCCTTTAATCGGTTGTTTTTGCTGGATCTTTGGAAAATCGATCACGTTGTTTATATCGAAAATATTTCACGTGTTGGTAACTGTACTGCGACACCGGTTCAATTTTATCGCGAAACCAGAAACAATTGGTTTATGAATGTTACGCGGTCATTCATTGGATACTTGCATCCAATTATCCAATCGTAGGCGACGATACGTTTCTCCGATCTCCATTTGGTAATCATGGACGCCAAAGCCTAGGCGGCCCCCTTGACCCTCGGCCTGTTGTTTTTGTCAATCAATCGGTTGCTTCATTTCAAAACGAAAACCCTGAGGACATAATATGTGGTGAAAACAGCTTCAGCAATGATAATGTTTTATCTGAAAAGGTGGTATTTTATGCAAGGCAAGTGTAAATTCTTTGTCTTTGGGACTTCTTCATTATTTATTTTTATACACAGAATTGTCACAATTTGGTCTGAAGTCAGATTTGAAAAAAAAATAGCATGAATCCCACAGCTTTGCCTCCTAGAACAGACAGTGTATCAAATTAATGCCTTTATTCAAAGAGTCCATTCAGCACAGACCTTGCTTGACTTAAGATTTACTGAAATAGAAATAGACAAGAAACTGAGATGCAGGGATTGACAATTTTGTTCACCATTGGACTTCTATTAACTGTAAGAGCACTAAATTAATGAAGTAGATAATTCTGTCTGTAGCAAAACCCCAGATACTGCAGTTTCAATGCTATTTTGGTCAGTCTAGGTGTCTCACTAAATATCTTACAACATAGATCAAAGATCAGACTGCACATAACATTCCCAGTATTCACCAACAATTCTAATCCAATTATTTGCTTAATTCGCATACATTTTCTAAATTTGAAAGTAATATGCAATTTCTGACTGGCTAAACCATGTGTTATAATATGGTTTGGCCAACAAAAAATTGTGTTACTTTCTAAATCTAAAACGAGCAAAATAAATGAATTTGTGTCCCCTGCCTTGTAAAGAACTTAGTCACAGAGTAAAAACATAAGATGGAACATGTGCCAGGAAAGACTGCAAGAATAGTAACAAAAGAAACAAGCAAATGAAATGAATTTAAGTCCCTGTCTTGTATAAAACTTTGTCACAGAATAAGAACAAAAATGGCATCCAGATAAACAGACTTTGTGCAAAGCACCTGAAAAATTCAGAGGAGATAGCTTTTGAAAACATTGTGGGAAAAGGAGAACCAGGATGTTCTCATTTTCCCACAGTGTTCTATCATAGCCGATAAATCAAGCTCATCTGTGCCAATTTTGAATATGACATCTGCAGAATGTTTTGATTTTGGAAGAATCTAAAATTTATTGTGTGAAAAAGTCTTAAAAGGCTTTGCATAAAAAAACAAGAGCGGCAAATTGTCGCAAGATACGCCCGTCTTACCCCAAGTTGTAAAGTTGGGGCATAATAATGATAAAGGGGAGGTATAGAAAAATAGTAGTGCAGAATATTTTTTTTACTGTTGATTGAAGATAATGGCAGTGTATTTGTGTTGACGGAACTCTTGTTTATACACTTTATGTTGATATCCATAGATACGATAGTGTTGAATTTAAGCCTGAAAAATGACTAAGGACAATAAGAAAAAGTTAAGGAAGCAATAGTTATGTTTCTAATAATCTGAGATGTATGCATCACTGAAATTTCATATACATAGGTAGTGTAGTAAGAGAGATATGCTGCTGACAAAATTTAAGTATGAAAAAGAAGAAAGGGCAATTACTCATAAGGAAGGAAGATTTATTCTTTGTGTACACTGCACCCCATATGATTACAACAAACACAACTGTCAAATTTAAAGTTAATAGGTTTTAAGATGTGTAAGTTATGCTACCTGGATGCCTGTACGCCATGGCTGATCCCATAATACATCCTGTCTTGAAAGGGTGCATAAAAAATAAGCAATTTATATTTCATGTGCACTGCACTACCCCTTGATGAGATGTATCCAGCCCTAAAATTTCATAACCCGAGGTAGTATAGTTTGAGAGATGTGCATCATACAAAATTCAAGTTCGAAAAAAAAACAAGAAAGGGCAATAACTGAAAAATTAAGCAAGCAAGAGTTGAAATTTATATGCACAGCACTTCCCGTTGATGGAATGTATCCACGCATGAAATTTCATATCCTTAGCTAGTATAGTTCTGAAGATATGCACTGGACAAAATTAAAGTTTCAAAATAAAGAAAGAGCAATAAGTCAAAAATTAAGCAAGAGTTATGGTTCATGTGCACTGCACTCCCAGTTGATGAGATCTATCTACGCATGAAATTTCATAGCCATAGGTAGTATAGTTTTGGAGATATGCTCGAGACAAAATTCAAGTATGAAAATAAGTCAAAAATTAAGGAAGGAAGAGTTATGATTCCTGTGCACTGCACTCCCCCTTAATGAGATGTATGCAGGCAATAATTTCATAACCCTAGGTAGTATAGTTTTGGAGATATTCACCGGAGAAAATGCAAGTATGAAAAAGAAGAAAGGGCAATAACTGAAAAATTGAGGAAGCAAGAGTTATGATTCCTGTGCACTGCACTCCCCCTTAATGAGATGTATGCAGACATGAAATTTCATAACCGTAGGTAGTATAGTATTGGAGATATTCACCGGACAAAATTCAAGTATGAAAAACAAGAAAGGGCAATAAATGAAAAATGAAGGAAGCAAGAGTTATGATTCCTGTGCACTGCACTCCCCCTTGATGAGATCTATCCACTCATGAAATTTCATAACCCTAGGTAGTATAGTATTGGAGATATTCACCGGACAAAATTCAAGTATGAACAACAAGAAAGGGCAATAACTCAAAAATTAAGGAAGCAAGAGTTATGATTCCTGTGCACTGCACTCCCCCTTGATGAGATCTATCCACTCATGAAATTTCATAACCCTAGGTAGTATAGTATTGGAGATATTCACCGGACAAAATTCAAGTATGAAAAACAAGAAAGGGCAATAACTCAAAAATTAAGGAAGCAAGAGTTATGATTCCTGTGCACTGCACTCCCCCTTGATGAGATCTATCAACTCATGAAATTTCATAACCCTAGGTAGTATAGTATTGGAGATATTCACCGGACAAAATTCAAGTATGAAAAACAACAAAGGGCAATAACTCAAAAATTAAGGAAGCAAGAGTTATGATTCCTGTGCACTGCACTCCCCCTTGATGAGATCTATCCACTCATGAAATTTCATAACCCTAGGTAGTATAGTATTGGAGATATTCACCGGACAAAATTCAAGTATGAACAACAAGAAAGGGCAATAACTCAAAAATTAAGGAAGCAAGAGTTATGATTCCTGTGCACTGCACTCCCCCTTGACGAGATCTATCCACTCATGAAATTTCATAACCGTAGGTAGTATAGTTTTGGAGATATTCACCGGACAAAATTCAAGTATGAAAAACAAGAAAGGGCAATAACTCAAAAGTAAAGGAAGCAAGAGTTATGATTCCTGTGCACTGCACTCCCCCTTGATGAGATCTATCCACTCATGAAATTTCATAACCGTAGGTAGTATAGTATTGGAGATATTCACCGGACAAAATTCAAGTATGAAAAACAAGAAAGGGCAATAACTCAAAAATTAAGGAAGCAACAGTTATGATTCCTGTGCACTGCACTCCCCCTTGATGAGATCTATCCACGCATGAAATTTCATAACCGTAGCTAGTATAGTTTTGGAGATATGCTCCGGACAAAGAACTGGACGCCGCCCGCCCGCCCGCCCGCCACGGGTGATCCCATAATACGTCCCGTCTTCGACGGGCGTATAAAAACAGTAGTTGTAGTGTTCTCTTGACATTTATTTTCCCCAGGTCACAGGCATCCTGTCTGATCTTCAAATGAAATGGAATATACTCTGGAAAAAACTACCAACTGTTTTGATCAATAAATCAAAAAAGGAAAAATAAAAGAAGTTAAGTCAATCAGAATAACAAGAGAGCAATGATGGCCCTGTATAGCTCCACCAGGGCTTTATCCAGGGGTTTTGGGAAAAGGCCCTAGTCATCGTGAGTCACAAAATCAAGGATTTTAACATCCGGTATCAGGATGATTGTCAATCCTTGATTTTGTGACTCATAACATATGACTTTCTACAAGTTTCTGAGTATGAGTTTGTGGACATTTGCAAAATTCTGGATGCACGAAAAACATCCAGCCTCATTTCTTCTGACATTTTTGGGAATTTTCAGGACGTATATGTCACATCCGCTGAAAAAAAGCACGGGCCGACACGCGTACATCAGATGCCACCAGGTGTTTTTCTTTTAGAGGCTAGTTAAAAGTTGTGGAATTAGGAAAAAATCATTACTTTTTTTCAATTGGGAATGGGGCCAAAATCCGGTCCTGCAGGAAAGGCAGAAAATCCCCTGTCCACTGCCTAATAAAGAAATGTATTATGCGCTTAACTGGCATTGACAGAGACATGAATCACAAGAAGTTTGGCAATGAACTTTCATACAGAAAACAGCATAGCCCCTCCCTCCACCCTTTGATAAGATTTCTAGTGAACAGGAGTTATTTCTCTTGATAAATATATAAATTTTAGTCGAATTGACTTCATGTAATACAAGAATATTTTAAAAGTTTTCACTGTATAAACCTTTGAAAAACTGGTTGCTTCCCAGGGTTGACCCTATGGCTATTATAGTTTTAACAACCTTGCTAGAGGTTTACTTGATGAAATTTATTATTTAGCAGAAAGAAGATTCTTTTAGTTTTCAGTGTCTAAGTCCATGTAAAACTTGTCACCCCAACCAGCATTTTCACCACTTCCAACAATGTTTTCAACAGTTTCTTCATCAAGGTTGTTAAAACTTGGGGTTGTGTGGTAAAGGGTTAATATTGGTTTAACCATTAAACAAAAAAAATCAGATGTTGTCAAGATCCTGCAGAAAAAAAGCATTTTATAACATTGATGGAAAAGGAGAAAATGCTGGTAACCCCAATGATAATCTGTCCATTCAAAGACAAGTCCCAGTATACAAGCCACATAAAATTTGTTGTCTGCAAACTTGAGCTTTCTAAATCTAAAATTTTGTCGTCAGGCAGAGAAGACAGTGATTACTGGAAAACATTGTGGCAAAAGAAATAATACATAATTTCTCTATCTGCCATAAATGTTTTCACATCAAGTCTGCTTCAACCCTTTACCACACAATCCCGAGTTTTAACAACCTGAAGAAGAAAGCTTTTGAAAACATTGTGGGAAAAGAAGAAAATGCTGGTAACCAGCATTTTCTCCTTTTCCCACAATATTTTCTACCCTATCAAAGACATAAATCATCATTTGAACCGCATTTATTTTGTCATCTGCAAATGCTTTCTATTTGGTTGAGTCCAGAATTTGTCATGTGGTAAAGAGCTGAATGATGGCAAAAAACTGTCATATGCAGAAGCTGGCAGAAATCATGAAGACTTGAAAACTATACTCTTGCTTCTATTCCACCACAATAATTTGCTAAGCAAACAAACATATTTGTTGGCACATACAAACTGCTTACCGTGATATACTGGGAAGAAATTCCTCTATAATCCATCAACAGATATTGGAAGGTGGGGATGGAGAAGATGTTAGACGGCACTGATATCCATAGTTTTGATGCATCATCAATAAACAAGAGGAGATTTTTGTGTGCTCTAAAGGTATTAAGAGTTAAATTTTATCTCAAATTGTAATTTGAATAAAAAGTGAACAAATAAGACTTGGTGTTAAATCTGTAAGTGAAAAATGAACTTAGAGATTACTTTTTAATTTTGACAGTTCTGAGAATCGCTTTTTTTTCTTTTTAAAGATATATGGAATGGGCAAAGAGAATCTTAATTCTTTTATTTTAAATAAGATATTCTAACATATTGATAAACTCTACCAATGCTAATTTTCCACTTTCAAACATACACTAAAAAACATGTTTTTTATTCTTCTCAGCTACTGTCAAATAACTGTTTTTTCAAAATCCAAAATCTACCATTTTGTCTTCCTTTCAGATATACAGGAGTTGATTAGGGCTTGACAAATCTTTATGAAGTTTCTAGTATTTATTATCAACCTTTTGTCATAAGTAAATTTGTATCAAACAATCTTTTTTTTAACCTCTTGATTCTCTTTTCTTTTCTTGACTGACAAAGCCCTATAAAGAAAGAAAATCATTCAAAAATTTATTACTATAAAGGAGAAAGATAAATCTGCATTTACTAAAGCATGAGATTTAAAACAAAATTGTTTATAACTATTCATAGGATTAAATTCTAAAACAATCCCTCGATATAATGCTGACCAAAATTACAAGGATACTTTTGTATTTAATCAAACTGTGAGTAAAAAAAAAATAGTTTTTCCACTATTTCTGTAAGCATTTTTTTTCTTTCTTTTGAATACCTTAAAATACCATTTTCATCCAATTTTAATTTTCAAACCTTCTTTTCTTGTTTACAGTTTAACCCTCAGAAGGTCAAAATTAATAGACTTTTCCTATCTGTAAAAAGTCCTTTAAATTGCAATATAAATAAGCCATGCTCTAGAAAAAGGGGGTTTACTATATCTCTGTGATGCATGGTACCAAGCAAGTCATCACAATACAAGTATTATGAATCTATAAGTCTAAAATCCATTTTATCTAACAACCAACTGAATTTTGAGGCATACTCGACCTTTGACATGGAGAAAACTGACTGATAGCAAAAAGTTTTGGCCCAAGCTAGCCTGCGTGGACTGTGTAGGCTGACCTGAGTCGATACTTTTTGAAGATGGATTAAACCCCCATTTAACAGAGCATAGCTTAAATTTAATACTTTTAGCATGAATATCCCACCTCAATCAGAAAAAGAAAACACGAACGAAGATCCAATTAGAGTGCACATTCTGGTCACTTTGATCTACATTGTCCCTTAACTTTACCAAACGACAAAAAAGTAGACTGGTCCAAATTGAAAGCATTTGCAGACGACAATTTCAATGTGAATCAAATGATGTCAGTTTTCTTTGGTAGGGGTAGAAAACAATGTTGGAAAGGGAGAAAATGCTGGTTATCACCATTTTCTCCTTTTCTCACAATGTTTTCAAAAGGCCTTTTCCTCAGGGACGTTAAAACTTGGGATTGTGTGGTAAAGAGTTAAAAAGCAACTACAAACATTTTGACAAAAAAATGCCTGAAATTATATAGAAGACAAGCAAATAGCGAAAACCCTGATGTTTCAATATCACAGTATTTTGCACTGGAAAAATATCACCGTATTGGAAAGTGTAGATCAAGATCAGACTGGAAGTTCTACAATGAAGGTAAAAGCACACCGAGTTGTGCTTGGAAGCCTCAGAATTGAAATTTTCCTTCTGTAGGTCTTTGACGATACAATATAAATACAGAAATCAGGAATAACAATTCTTCAAATTTGGAATAAATTTCAGGCAGACCCAAGCTATCAGGTAAGTGTGTGTGTGTGTGTGTTTAAGTAATGAAAAAAGCTCATGCGATATGGTTTTTTTTGGTGTTCGATGTGAACTTCTACCAAAACATATGTAGTATTGCCACAAATTTGTTCCGAGGTTGGCTATCAGTATTTCAAATTGCTCTGTTGACATTCATATACTACTGTTTATTACATCATTTGTCTGTTTTGTTGGAAAAAAAGTTGCAAATTTACAGGGTTTTCTGTGACATCCTGTTTCTTTCAATATTGACCCCAAAATTTTCTAAATATCCCCAGTATTTATATGTTTGTCTTCCTTAATTCATTTGAATGGGGGGTCAAATAACTCATGTTTTAGGAACCCTGCATGCTTAGGTTAAAAAAAATATCCAAAGTGGATTTGTTTGTTTTTAATGATTTGTTAGGCCTCAGCTTTCAACATTATTTCAGCCATATTATGATGATGACTCAAATTACTAGGCTAGGGCTCTGAGGTGTCTTGCCCAAGGACACTACCACCAAAATCCATTGCTTCAAGCAAGGATCAAACTTTCAGCCTCCAAATTATGAATCCTAATCCTACCACTGAGGGGCACAAAGGACCTTTATATTCAGCTTAAATTGAACCTTTAACTTGAAATAAAAGCATGTCAATAATGACTGTGAAAGCATTCAGTTTACAGAAAAGAAAGTAAGCTGGAAATTTCATGCATTTAACCCTTTACCACACAATCCCGACTTTTAATGACCCTGAGAAAGAAGCCTTTTGAAAACATTGTGGGAAAAGGAAAAAATTTAAATTTTTCAGTCACATCTATTTAGTTGTCTGCAACAGATTCAGTTTGGGCCAGTCTAAAATTTTGTCGTTTGGTAAAGAGTTAATTATGTCACTTTTGTATCTTAATGATTCTAATTAAAGATAATAACCAATTAACGGTGATTCATCCCTTTACCAAACCATCCCACGTTTTTAATGACGCTGTGGAAGGCTTTTTGGAACACTGTGGGTAAACGACAAAATGCTGGTGACCAAAAATGCTGGTCACCAGCATTTTCTCCATTTCCCAAAATGTTTTCCTGCACTTGCAAATACAATGTACAAATCCCCAAATTTGATTCGCATGTAATTTGTTGTCTGCAAATCCTTTCAGTATGGACAAGTCTAAAGTGTTTCATATAGTAAAGGGTTATTCAAAATTAAAGGTGAATTATATCTGCATAATTCTAATAACTTCTCAAATGGCATACAACTAGAAAAGACAACCATTTACCACATAATCCAGAAGTTTTAATAACCCTGATAAAGAAGGCTTTGGAAAACATTGTAGGAACAGGAGAAATTGCTTGTTACCAGTATTTCCTCCTTTTCCTAGAATGTTTTCTATCCAATTTAAGCCATTCTATCTTCTGAGCCACATTTAGTTTGTCGTCTGCAAATGCTTTCAATTTAGACAAGTCTACAATGTTGTAGTTTGGTAAAGAGTTTAGTTGCTTTCACAGACACTATAGCTCAAAATCAGACTACATAGAACACAGCATGCCCACTGGGTTTTCCATTTGCGGGTACATGCCCTCCAGGTTTTGAATTCGGAGTATAAAGGATAATTTGGGGGTACAGCGTACCCCCTAGGTTTTGAATTGGGGGTACAAAGAAAAATTTGGGGGTACAATGTAGCCCCTAGATTTTGAATTGGGGGTACAAAGAAAAATTATGTGGTACAGTTTTACCTTGGACGCACATTATGTCTCTGGGGCATGATCATGCTTTGATTTAATCGCAACGGCTGTCAAGGTTTAAAAACCGAACACGGCCATCATTTCTGATAATCAATGGCTTTTGCAAAAGTATTTTCAGCTTTGCTCCTTTCTCAAAGTTGCAAAGTACATCAGGGCAGCTTTAGAAAAGGAAGCTTGTTGTCAAATATGATGCTCGTAGGTCTGGCTATTTTAAAAATCAAGGAAGAGCAGGCCAATCAGCTCATTGTAAACTCAAACTCTGTCAAATAAAAGCCATGCCATGTTACGGCAAAATAAAACAAGAGATGTTTGTAAAACATGTATGCCCCCCTAATGGCATCCAATTCTAAATATAACGTGATTATAAACTGTTAAGTTCAAAGTGTAAAAACGAACAAAGGGTAATTACTCAAAAATTATTAATGATAAATTAACAATTCTTGGGCACTGCACTTCCCATTTATGTGAACTATCAACTTATAAGGTTTCATGATTTTACCTCACATACTTTTTGAGTTATGCTCCGGAAAAAAATTAAGTACGAAAATCAACAAAGGGCAATAACTGCAAAAATATAATGGGCAGAGTTATGGTTCTTGTGCAGTGCACTTCTCCTGAATAAGATCTATCCACATGTAAAGTTTCAAGATGATATCTGAAAAACCTTTTGAGTTATGCTCCGGACAAAAATTAAGTATGAAAATCAACAAAGGGCAATAACTCCAAAAATATGATGGGCAGAGTTATGGTTCTTGTGCACTGCACTTCTCCTTAATAAGATTAATCCACCTATGAGGTTTCAAGGTGATATCTGAAATACTTTTTGAGTTATGTTCTGGACAAAAATTAAGTATGAAAATCAACAAAGGGCAATAACTCCAAAAATATGATGGGCAGAGTTATGGTACTTGTGCACTGCACTTCTCCTTAATAAGATCTATCCACCTATGAGGTTTCAAGATGATACCTGAAATACTTTTAGAGTTATGCTCAGGACAAAAATTAAGTATGAAAATCAACAAAGGGCAATAACTCCATAAATATGATGGGCAGAGTTATGATTCTTGTGCACTGCACTTCTCCTTAATATGATCTATCCACCTATGTAGTTTCAAGATGATACCTGAAATACTTTTTGAGTTATGCTCCGGACAAAAATGTGGTCTACGGACGGACTGACGGACGGACGGACGGACGGACGGACGGACCGACCGACCGACCGACAAGTGCAAAGCAATATACCCCCGCTTCTTCGAAGGGGGGCATAATAAAATGTGAAATGGTATAATGACTTGTGTCAACCTACCTTTCTCAAATCTTGACACTGTAAAATATTTTAACAGCTTTTGTTGTGATGGCATTTTTTCTGCTGCAGACACCATACATACAAAAATTATGCGTTGAATTTGCAGCTCAATTTTTTAGCTTTCATAGGACAAATAAGGTGTTTTTAACAATAAAAGCACATCATGATACCATTACTTATTCTAATTCTCAAAGAAAATTAATTTGTAGTATGTGATTGGGTACCCTGGAACATGCAGTCTGATCTTAGACCTATACTGTCTGCTACCTTGCCACATTTTCTAACTAAAACCAGCTTCAAAATAGTAATACTTAAGCTTTTTTTTTCCATAACCGGAAAGTACCATTTCATTGACCCTTTCCAGAACAATCCCGAGATTTAACAACCCTAAAGAAAAAATCTTTTGAGAACATTGAGAAAAAGGACAAAATGTTCGTTACCAGCATTTTCTCCTTTTCCCACGATATTTTCAAAATCCTTGTTCCCTTAACTTTACCAAACAATTGTGAGTTTTAAGGACCCTGACACAGAAAGCTTTTGAAAATATTGTGGGAAAAGGAGAAAATGCGGGTAATCAGCATTTTCTCCTTCTCTGACAATGTTTTCTAAAGAAGGAGTTTCAGTTTCTATAATCACTTTAAATCTGTTGTCTGCAGACACTTTCGATCTTCAACTTACCATTCTAAAGTAGTGTTGATTGGTAGTGGGTTAAAGGGTTGAGGACCAATTTTCAACATCAAAGATCCAAGACCCTCAAAACGATTTCTGTGGTGACAGTAAAATCAAGTTGATCAATTTTGAATAATTCAGCTTGAAATTGCAGACACTATGGCAATTTTCAGGAAGACGACAAAAATGCAAAATGTTAATAAGACTTTACAATCCCTGAGTGAATTGTCCTAGACTTGCACAATATTGGTATTATCAACAGTCAGGCTGGCATTAGCATCTTGTCTCTCACACTGCCTACAACCACACAAACACCGCTTTTGGTGCCTCTTCACTTTATTATCTCTTTCTCTACTAATGACGACTTCACTACATTTTGCGGGCAGCGTAGATCAAGATCAGACTGCACAGAACGAGCAGTCTGATCTTGATCTATGCTGTCTGCTACTCTATTTTTAAACTATGATGAATGTTGTTTTAACCCTTTCCCAAACGACAAATTATGGACTGGTCCAAATTGAAAGAGTTTGCAGACGACAATTTTAAATTTGATGAAAATGGCAGAAAGTTATCAAAAAGGGTAAAAAACACTGTGGGAAAAGGAGAAATTGCCCATTACCGGCAATTTCTCCTTTTCCCACAGTGTTTTCCAAAGACTTATACTGCAGACACGTGAAAACCAGGGCTTGTTTGGGAAAGGGTTAAATGGCCGTGGAAATCTATTTTTAAAACATGGAATTTCTGGAGTTAGTAGTGAAAGAGTTAAAGGTCCAATAGCTGCCAAAATTAAACAAAAAGGATGGCAACATGCATTTAAATCTAAATTACACCATTTAAAAGCATGGAAATAATGGTGAAGATGATAATCTGTTATTGCACAGTTGGTCCAAGAGTTATTTGATGGCAGAAATATGAATTTTAAAACTAGGTCAAAAGTAATGCCAGGTCATTTTATCTTTCATTTACTTTTTACCTGTTTTTAAAATTTATTTTATCTTTATTTTATGAAACTATAATGATCATTTGTGTATCTTCAGGCAAAATATTGCCCCTGATGGTTGCGAGGTTGCACATATAATGAGGGCTAGAAAATGTTTTTCATTTTTTGGAGGTCATCGAAGACATCACTGTTGTTGTTTCCAGTTGTAAATCGTACGACAAATCCCTTGAATCTCCAGTAATTTATCTATGTGTACACAGCTGACTAAATTCTGAACCATTCTACAGTCTGTCAAGTTTTAACAGCATTATATCTCCTCGGCTCTAAGAATGTATCTTTAAGACATCGAAAAAAAAAAAGTAAATTTGGCAGCATAGGAGGTAATTTATGCCATAATTATGTTGTATGTAGGAACTTGCACGAGTTGGTATTTAAGATAAAAATTTAATAAACAAGCTTAATAACATTTTTTGTGGACAAGTTTTACAAAGTTTTACCTTAAAAGCCAACAAATGTCAGATTCTTTTCATCACATGACTGTATAACAAGAATTATAATCATAATGTGCTAAAAACATAGGCATACATGTACAATGTGTACTGAAATTTACATGAAGCCTATTCGCTCTTTGACAGGACATGCATTACAAACAAAACGGAATAGTTCCAAAAAAACTTGCATATATTGATTTTGTTTTTAAATCTAAAAGTGATTAAATTGGCAACTTTATCAGGATTACAAATTGTGACCATTAATTTCACACAGGAATCTAGGTCAGCAATGTTTTAGACATGATGTGTATATTAACAGACTGTTGACCAAATACGGCACTATTTTCTTATCTCAAGCGTGTGTGAGACAAGAAAATTCATAATGGCTGTATTACATTGAAAACAAGGGGAGCTATGTGATAAATTCATATTCCTAATAAGATTAAAAGAAGCATGTCATTCTGAGACAGAACAAAGTAATTTGATTACATGATTCCCTGTAGTTTCCTTTCAAATTTTGACATAAAAAGAAACAGGAGACAGACTTACTGTCTTTTTCACACAATTCACTGTGTCGTTAGAGGTCTTTCAGTTCATAATATTGCATGAATAGTGATACCGTGCTTGCTTGGCACAATCTCCATCCATAGTGAAGATCACGATCAAACTGAAAAGATTGCGCAATATGACCTTGATATGCAGAGCTCCAGATCATCAGGAGTGATGGCATTCTAAATCCATTATTTCTCTTTCGAGCCATATGTTGTGGGTACCCATTAGAATCATCTTGATGAGATGCTTATGCATCTGAAAAAAAAAAGTATCAACCCAGGTCCAGGCAGGCTGACCTGGGCCAAAACTTTTTGTTTTTGATAAATTTTCTGCATGTGAAAGGACCTGTGTACTTCGTGATTCAATGAGCTGTTAGACATAATGCATGTTATGGATCTATATTTAGCTCTTTACCACACAATCCTGACTTATAACGACCCTGTAAAAGAAGCCTTTTGAAAACCTAGTGGGAAAAGGAGAAAATGCTGGTTACCAGCATTTTCTCCTTTTCCCACAATGTTTTCTACCCTTCCAAAAACAATTTTCAAATTTTCTATCACATAATTTTGTCGTCTGCAAATGCTTTCAATTTGGACCAGTTTAAAATTTTGTTGTTTGGTAAAGAGTTATGTGATACTTGCTTCATATAATGCATCGCAGAGACACCAGAACATGGCTCAATATATTTGTATGATTACAAACCCCTTGTTGAAGTCCACTCAGTAACTGCCGGGAAATAGTATGCAAGCAAAAAGTGACCATAAATTCAAAGGGTCATAACTCTGAAGAAAAACTGACCAGGACTATGCTGATAAACTGCATTATTTTTCTTTCTGTATAAAACTGATCTCATGAAGTTTCATTGAATTACACCATACGATTCTTGAGAAATAGCACAGAAATGGAACTAGAGGCATGGGTGGATGCACATGGACAGATGATGGGCAACATTGCAGCTATAATATACGGCCCACAGAAATTCTTTGTCAGAGCTAATAAATAGATACAAACCCTCTTGAACCCTTTTATTACAATGGCTTAGTAGGATAAGAAGCCTTATTATACCTGCAATTTTCATCAGGTGTGGGATTGAATGACTTTAGAAGAAACAATCTAAGAGGGAGGATGGTGCAATTATTTTGTCTCCGACTTGAACCAAACAAAAGCCATGTGTATTCATTTCTTATCTTTTGTACATTTCTTTTGGTTAACCCTTCACCACGTGACAAAATTTTAGACAGGTCCAAATTGAAAGCGTTTGCAGAAGACAAAATAAATGTGACTCAAAAATTGAAATATGTCATGGGAAGGTTAGAAAACATTGTGGGAAAAGGAGAAAATGCTGGTTACCAGCATTTTCTCCTTTTCCCACAATGTTTTCAAAAGGCTTCTTCTCCAGGGTCATTGAAACCCATGATTGTATGGTACAGAGTTAAATAACCATGAAACTTGTTTCAGTCAAAACCTAGGACAATTTTGAAAGTCGCGGAAACAAACTGTTATTTACCAGAATGTATTTAGAAGGCATCTATGGCTGATGCATGAAGTCATATGGGAATAGAAACAGATAAAGTTTAAATTGAAGCATCCAAACTTTTCATACACAAAAGCAATTAAAACTAAAAAAAAGCATCCTGAAAATGGCATTTCAAATCCAGGCAAAGCACTAGATTTCCCGCCCCCCCTTTTTTTTTTTTGAGATCCCCCCCCCCCCCCCCCCACTGACTTTTTTGAGTTTTCATCCAAAACTAATTCCAAACAACTTGTTTACTTGGATGCTGTAGCTGATAAGCAGAGCGCAGAGTGACAGATATTCAATATGCAATTACAGTGACAACTCCTCTGACATTACATAATCACTTGGTTCAAAGGTCTCTTCTTGCACAATAATGTGTTTTCCATATGGTCCTTTGTTTTGTACAATCCTTAGAGAAAAGGCTTTTAAAAGTCATTCTAAGAAAAGGATTTAATTCCTGATACCAGCATTTTCACCCTTTCCTATAATGTTTACTTAACCCCTTCAAGGACTGACCTCATCTTTCAGCTACATTTTAAGAGCTGTTGTCTATAAATGCTTTTTGTACAGGAAAATTTCAAAATTTTGATAATGGTATTAAGATTATGTTTTGTTGTGTATGCCAATCCCATCATCCTTTGCACTGCTCTGCCAAAGTTGTCACGTTCTCCAAGATACTTATCTCTTACTCTTTCACTGCCTTAATTTGTTCTTGTGGACAGCGCAGATCAAGATCAAATTGCAAGTTACAAGATTTTGAACCAAGACTGTGTGCAAATTACCTTCAGTCAGTCTTGAGGCACTGTCCCCACACATAGGGTAATAAAGCATATATAATGTTAAACAGCAAATCAAAGAGAACAAAAATCCAGAAATCCACAGATGATCGTTTGCATGGTAGATTAAATTCTTTTCACACTTTTTTTTTTCAATTCATTTAAATATTCTACATTAAGGGCCAATCCCAGTTGGGCAGATGGTAGCATACAGGGCTTGAGACAAGGGGGGGTGTCACTTGTTTGAATCCCCAGCTTGGCCAATTTCTTTCCAGGAATTGCAACAGGATTCATTCCTCTCTCACTAATCACAATTTCGATGATGGTTATGTGGGGAAGCAGCTAGTGGTTTGGATAGGAAATATTGTGCAAAGTCCAGGAAAGCATGGATAGGTGCACTAGCCACCACAAAATAAATGAAACAGTGTTGAAAACAGCATAATACACCATACAAACAAACTGACAATTAAATTAAGTTCTGTATTGTGGCCATGGAAAAGATGGGAAAACATACTTTTAGAGATCAAGAGCAGTGCATGCTGGTGCCAACACTTGGCTGCAGTTGCTTGATATTAAGTGAAAATTCCAAGCCGAAAAAGGGGCTTAACTGTCAAAGATACTTTGATGGTTATCTGCCCTTGTTTCATGGGTTCCCCTTTTGATAGTTAAGAAATAGCTGAAGTAAATATCTTTAGTAATGACAGAGATATCATCAAAGTATGCTCAACAACGATGCAGGCAATAACAGGGCTATTATAATACCCTGATATTTTCTTCAGAAGCAGCTGAGCCAAAAGTTTGCTTTTGTCCTAGAGAAATTAGAGTGTCACAGAGGGCTATTGCCAACAAACACAGAAACATAGTTACAAGGGATTGCATTACCGTAAGCAGAAATTGATCTAAGACATTAATTACTGCCTGTATGGTAGTATTTCCAGAGTAATCAAGAACTGTCTGGGGATACAGTGTTCCATGTGACCACACTACATGATTTATACCAGATCAAGACACATCAATCCATTTAACCCTTCACTCAATGATTCTGGGTTTAAATGCCCCCCAAGGAAAATGGCTTCTGAAAATGTGGGAAAAGGAGAAAATGCTGGTAACCAGCGTTTTTTCACTTTCCCACAATGTTTTCTAAACGTTCATGGGACTCTTTATCAGATTTCTGGCTTGTCCAAATTGAAAACATTTTCAGATAACATATTAAATGTGGCTCGAATGTTGGAATTCGTCTTTCAATGTGTAGAAAACAATGAGGGAAAATGACAAAAGCATCTGCCTTTTCCCCTTTACCCACACTGATTTCAAAAACCTTCTTTACCATGTAGCAAACTTTTCATACAACATATCAAATATGGCTCAAATGATTGGATTTACCATAACTCTTTACCAAACAAGAAAATTCTGGACATGCCAAAATTGAAAGCATTTGTAGACGACATATTGAATTTGGCTTAAATGATTTTACTTCTCTTTGAAAGGTTAGAAAACATTTTGGGAAACGAAGAAAATGCTGGTTACCAGCATTTTCTTCTTTTCCAACAATGTTTTCAACAGCTTTCTTCCTCCAGGTCGTTAAAACTCAGGATTGTGTGTTACAGGGTTAAAGTGTAGAAAACTTAGTTGGGAAAGGCAAAAATGTTGGATATCACAAGACAATCTAATACCTTTAAACCAAGAAATAGTAACCGGAGTCTATTACCAAATAATAAATGAGCAAGATACCTGGTAATGGCTGTAGACCAATAATTATTGACACATATTGACTGAAACATCTTTACAATCAATGCAGATTGTTCTTAATGAATAATTGTGTCTTCCAACACTGCTCTCAGATTTTCTTCTATAACACTTTCTGCTCTTACACTATACATTATTAAAGATAAACCTGATTGTTTGGAAACTTTATAGACCAAGAATAATGCTCTTGGGTTTGAATGTGTAAAAATTACAAAAATCTGAGGAAGTAAATTTGACCATTTGTTTTCAAAAGTTTTTTTTTAAATCTACAGGGCTATGGTATACGCCTACTGGCCTTTGGCCTGTGAAGCTAAAAACTGACCAAGTGTATCCCAGCATAATTACAAAGACATTTTCGCATTTGTTAAAGTTCATTGTTTGAAGGTCCTTTCAGGTTGTTGATGATGTTTGCTCAGAGCTTCGATGTATGCCAACAAACATTTTTTACCCACAGGCAGTAGGTTTGTTTGACACTGGTAATAAATGAAGGCAGTTCAAATGGTATATTTATCCAAAATCAGACTGCGCTATTCAAAACCAATATGGTGGAAAATGCCAAACCAAATTCTTTCACACTTCTGATGTATTATTAACAACAAGTTCTTTCATTGTTCTTAGTAAGAACTGATCTAGGGCTCATACTGAGAGCAGAATCATCTCCTACAGCATTGTTTCAGAAATCTCAGAAATCATAATGTTGCAGGTACTCAAAAAAATTGTAAGAGATTGACAAAGGTTTAAATGTTTCCTGCTTCAGTAACATCTGTGTTGTGGGTACTCATTAGAAATTTCTATGGCATCATTTAGGTTCTGTGTATGAAGTGAAAAACACGTTAACCCTTTACCACACAATCCAGAGTTCTACAACCCTGAGGAAGAAGCCTTTTGAAAATGTTGTAGGAAAAGGAGAAAATGCTGGTACCCAGCATTTTCTTCTGTTCCCAGAGTGTTTTCTACCCTTCCGAAAACAAATTTCTATGTTAGAGTCACAACTGAAGTTGTCAAATGCTTTCAATTTGGACAAGTCTAAAATTTTGTCTTTACCACACAGCTGACCAATGAATGCCACAACAATCCTGTTATCTGTGGCTCCAACATAACAGATTACAAAACAAAGATTATTTTGTTTGATTGAGAATTGGCATCTGCTGAAATGCAGATGCAACACGCTTGTCAATCAAAGAATCAGTTAAACCGGGGGAATAGGCAATAAAAATATTTTTAGAGGAATTCTGAATTGAAAACAATGAAAATAAAAACAGAAGCATGAGCTCCGATTTAACCCTTTACCAAACAATCCCAGTATTCAATGACCTGTAGAAAAGGGCAATCAACATGAAAAAGGAGATACTGCTGGTAACAAGCACTTCCTCCATTTCTCGCAATGTTTCCTATCTAAACGCCTTAAAGAGAGATTCCATCATTTAAGTCTCGTTTGTCTGCAAATGCTTTTTATTTGGACAAGTCAAAGATTATGTCGTCTGGAACACTTAATGCTGCACTCTTGCATAAAAGCTTTTGTCTGCATATTATAGACAATTTCTTGGTTTTATATCCTGGAGTGAAATTTGAAATTTTAACAATGATCCAAAATCAGAAGAATTACAGTATTTCTGGCAAAGACTAATAATTACTCTGTTATTCTGTGTTTTCTAGCCAATCTTGTGAACTCAGTCAGTAAATTTTTCAAATTTTCAACTGTTTCTGCTCCCACTCTGAGATGGAAATTTTAATACAGCAATGAATAAATTGAACAAATCTGATTGGTCAATGAAATTTCATTTGACTAGTAAGGTTCATCCAGTATGCCATATTGGTATTTCAATGTAAGTATAAAATAGTTTTGACCAATCAGGTTCGTACAATATACCATATTGGCATTTTACAGCCCATATTCAAATTTCTTTGATCAATCAGATTGGTTCAATATATTTCTGCGGTATTAAAATTTCCATCTCATGGTGGGGAGAGGAAAACTAGTCTGCTTCCAATGTTTTGACCCTTATTATTCTCTAACTATTAATTCATTTGTTCCGAGATCGAGGAGAAATTATCAAGAGCATTGATAATCAACAGCATTGATAAAGATTACAACTTTTTCCATTCCCCATTCCAGTCTACAAATATGTGAAAAATACTGACAATTGACTCTGGGTGGTGTGTGGCATGCAATACATTTGTTAAATAAGAATAACTTTTATGATGGAATAAGAAGTTTGTCAAAAAACCAGGCACCTTTGTTCTGAAAGTCTAAGTTAAAATGAATCTTGAAAAATGCTATTAACTTACTATACCAAACGACAAAATTTTGGACTCTACCAAATTGTTCAGCATTTGCTGACAATAAATTGAATGTACATCAAATGATGATTTCTATCTCTGATAGGCTGGAAAACATTGTGGGAAAAGGAGAAAATGCTGCTTACCAACATTTTCTCCTTTCCCCACAATACTTTCAAAAGCCTTCTTTCATAGGGTTGTTAAACTCAGGATTGTGTGGTAAAGGGTTATATGTTAACGAGATGAAGTTTACAAGCCTTTTGCAAAAGGATGATTTAAGCCTATGAAATGTTCCAACACTTGGAACACTTGAAAACAACCCCTGCGAAAAATGTTCAAGAAGTTGTGGTGAGTTCATGAACATTCAAGAACCTTTCTTGAACCTTAAGAACTGTTCTTGAACCAATAAAACAGTTCAAGAACTGAGGTTCTAGAACCCAAATGGTTCTTGAATACTGGTTCTAAAAGCAAGAAAGTGAAAGAACATTAATTCTAGAACACCATCAGTTCTTGAACTGATCTGAAAGTTCATGAACTTTCAAGAATCTTTTTTGAACCTTTAGACCTGTTCTTGAACTTCTAAAACAGTTCTTCAGCTGAGGTTCTAGAACCCAAATGGTTCTTGAACATTGGTTCTAAACGCACAAAGTGAAAGAACATTAATTCTAGAACACTGCCAGTTCTTGAACTGATCTGAAAGTTCTTGAACAGTTGAACTAGAATACAAATGGTTCCAGAACATTGCTTTTAATACATTGACCAAATTCTACAAACCCTGGTTCTAGAACTGTACCAGATCTTGAACGGTTGGAAATCTAGAATTTGGTAAACTTGTATGTTTTGCTGCAAATTTGTGTAACGGCAAAAATTAGCAAGTTGTCTTTCCTTCAATTTGCATAAAAGTGGTTTCAGATGCTTGTTTACATTTCAGATGCATACATGTGCTAACTTTCAGAAACATTAGAAGCCATGAGGTCTAGCGTATTTATGCAGGGATCATACATGTGTACATATATTATCCCTGATTTATGTGAAATGGCAGTAATATAACTGTTGCAGACTCATTTACATTTTTGAAGTCAATCAGGTAATTTGAATTTTTTTTCCGTCACTATGTTTTGAAAATTGTGACTTCATTTTCCACTTGATCTACGTGGGATTGCATAATATGCTACTGATGATTTACACAATGGCTCTTTATCGACTTTTATCTTGCTACTAAAATTAAGTTACAAACAATCTCTGCATTGCCGCAGTCTCTTATGTAATGGTGGAGTCAAGCCCAAAACTGAGTAAGTCCAGTTGGTGAATAAGCAGGACTTTAGCTAGCCTCGGAAATTCAGGAGTAGATGACCCATTGACCCAAAAGTTTCAGGGGTCAAATCTAATTTTTCAAGAGTCAAACAAAAAAAAATCACGAGTTAAAAACGGAAACTTTAAGAGTTTATAGTAACTTTTTGTTGTTGTTGGACATACTATTAATATTGCATTATAGATGTGGAGTGAACAATAGTGATTATGTTCAAGGTGGCTAGGGTTAAAACCTTATTCACCTAAGCAATCGATAAGAAAATTATGGACAACCATTTTCACTCAGAAGTCCTTTGTTAAACTTTGCTGAAATAATGATAAGACTTATTTACTTCTAGTACCATCCAAAAACATGTAAAGTTTTAATGGTCATTGGCCTGGATTTTTGTGTTTCATCGTCACTCGACGATATTATTGCAAACTTTTTTTTCTAGATACTATCATATAAGTATCATTGATAGAAAAAATTGCAATGAAAAGCAGAAATTGTATGACTTTGCAGGGGAACTCGCACTTGAGGACAAGTTTGGAGAATGTAACTGAAAGTAGATACAGCTACCTGGATTATTTACGCCTATCATTTTCGTTCGTATTAATCTCGTCATAAATATTAACAGATAGAGGTCTACGTTGTACTAGTTTACTAACCCTTATTTAATTGTCAAGCTGGTTAACAAAATCGTAAACTTGCCGTTTTCTGAAAAAGAAGCGTAGAGAATATGGAGGAACATGTTTATGTTTACTTTCATTCGGAAGGGTGCATGGAAACACCGGGTTTCACTTCAAACTGCTTGATAACCATATTTCACCTCTTGTGACCGTGGCTATACTCATTTAGCTAATTTATTATGTAATTATCACTAACATGCCAAAAAAAATCTTTTCAAATGGAATTAGAAGAAACCCTGACAAATTATCATTAGAAAAAGATATTTTCCAGAAAATTAGCATAAAATTATACTATACATAAATATATTTCATTTCAGGTCAAAGGTTATCACTACGGCAATAAAAATTGTCATTTTTGGGTGAAATTTGGTCACCAAGTGTTGAAATCCTGTGGAATTTGGTTTTTTTCATGCACCCTGAAAATCTCGGGTAATCCGTTATTCACTTCCGCTAGGTGGCATTTTTCACATTTAATTCCGTTAGATGCATAGACTATATCAGCCGAGCTCTTCTCCACTTTTGCGGTTGGATGTCGATTTCTTCTTGTTCATTTTCATTGGTTAGTTCTGTAAAGCGCAATCAGACCCGGATGATGACTTCACAGGGAAGAAATATGGACGATGCTTGAATGTCAGGTAAGAAACGTTTCAGTTTTCGTGTTTTCTGTGTGTGTCTTCTGCGGAACCCCGCAACAGAACAGAAGACTGAAGAACATCAATTTATCGAGAATGTTTCTTAGTAGATCTAATCTCGCGATGCTTTCCAATATTTCGTCCACCGTTGTTTTATGTTGCTCGGCCGTTGCTCCTTCATCCCCAAACCAGTTCATCCCGGAGTACTTTTGCGTTTGTGATTCCAGATTGGCGATTTTACCGAAAATTTCAAAATGTCTTGTTTGTACCTAGGACATTTATGCAATCATTTGAATTAGATTTTAATTTCATTAGATGTCGATCTACATTTTTTTTTGAAGTCTGTTTAAAGATCAAAATATAAGATACAATTATGGGATACTACCACATTGACAGATATGTCACTTCTCACTGACATGTTTTGTTACACTTCTGAAAACAAATTTTGAATTAAAAAAAGAGAAAATGGTGCTGGCATTCTTGTTTTTACATATTTGCTCTTCGTTCACTGGCAAATCCTTTTGTTTGAGTGGCGTTTAATTTGATGTCTACAAGATTTTTTTAGTATGGATGAGGATAAGGTTCATAATTGTCATTTGGTAGAGAGATGACAATCAAAAACACCAATTGTAAATTGTTTGTTGTCTTGATTGTCCTTTTTTTGTAGCGACTCACTGACCAGAAAAAGACCATAGCAGCTTGAATCTTGAAATGCAGAGTCCATAGCTCCAGATAAGTTGGAGGATACCAAAGTTTTAGTTTTTATCATAAAATTGCTGTTCTAGATAAGTTCTGTAACCCAGCTCTAGAATTGTTCATGAACCTTAAATTATACTTTTAGAATTACAGGTTCAAGAATTTTAAGTTCTTGATTAAGTTCTTGAACATCAGTGTTCTAGAATGGCCAGTTAATGTTCATGAACTTTTCAAGAACTAGAGTAAAGAATTGTTCTGTAACTGTTTCTTGAATTCCTCACAGGAAGTTCTTGAATTAGTTCTTGAACATCAGTTCTAGAATTATGGCCATTTAATGTTCATGAACTATTCAAGAACTACGTTCAAGAACTGTTCTAGAACTTTCTAAAGGAAGTTCTTGAATTAGTTCTTGAACATCAGTTCTAGAATTATGGCCATTTAATGTTCATGAACTATTCAAGAACTAAGTTCAAGAACGGTTCTAGAACTGTTTCTTGAATTCTTCACAGGAGTTCTTGAATTAGTTCTTGAACATCAGTTCTAGAATTATGGCCATTTAATGTTCATGAACTATTCAAGAACTAGGTTCAAGAACTGTTCTAGAACTGTTTCTTGAATTCCTCGCAGGGGAACTTCACTTGAAAATCACTATTTATATAAATTTAGGTTTATATGATTTACAACAAAAATTTCCTATTTTTTTGTTAATACCTCTTTTATGTAATAGAGAAATGCCTTTCTTATAAAGCCTAGATCAGGATAAACCTCTAATACTTGAAGTAGCTCTTCCAATAAGCCCTTGACAGTTTGTGGAGGTTTTTGAAGTTAAAGATACAATCTATGCGCATATCTATATTCGTTTTCTGCCAGTTTTTACCCCTTTTCATCTTCATTTTCTGAAACTATAATCATCCTTGTATCTTAATGCCAAATATTGCTCCTGTGTATGCACAATGTCCGTAATCTGTAATTTGCAAATTTTTCAAAATGTTTACAGTAGAGAATGCATATCAAGTTTTGGCAGCCTTCAAAGAAATCACCGCTGTCGTTTCTGCTTTTAAATGAGGACAAATACCTTGAGTTTCTTTATCCCTTGCACCATATATCATTATGCTGGTAATTTGTCTTTACACAGCTGACCAAGTTCTGAGGCATTCTACACACTTTCAAGTTTTGTCAGCTTTTTTTTTTTTCTTCGGCTGTAAGGATGTATCTTTAAACACAAAGCAGTTATTTAAAAGCCAGTATAAAACTATTTAAATTTCATTTCTGTTTATGTTTACCACTAGCTCTTTACCAAACGACAAAATTTTAGACTGGTTGAAATTGCCAGCATTTGCAGACAACAAAATAAATGCGACTTTAAAACTAAAATTTGTTTTGGGAAAGGTAGAAAACATTGTGGGAAATGGCAAAAATGCTGGTTACCAGCATTTTCTCCTTTTCCCACAATGTTTTCAAAAGGCACCTTTTTCAGGGTCATTAATAGTCGGGATTGTGTGGTAAAGAGTTAATTCATATAGATATCATTTTTTCTCAGGACAATGATATGAATTAAATTTTCTTTTCCATCAAGTCCATTTTTAATTCATTAATATTTAGGAAGCTTAACCCTCCACAATGTTTTAACCCTGAGGATGGCTCTTGAAAACTTTGTGGGAAAAGGAGAAAATACTGGTAACCAGAATTTTATCCTTTTCCCACAAAGTTTTCTTAATTTCTCATTTAGCCACATAGTTTTCAAATGTGGCAAGTTGAAACATGACAAAAGATATTGGCAGATTACAATGTGTTAACCCTCAACCAAACAATCCTGTGCCTTTGAATACAGTGGGGGGAAAGGTCCATGGTTGTATGGTATTTAATGCCATTTTCTACATTATTTCAGTTATATCACGGCAGCCAGTGCACCTATTCATGCTCTCCTGGAGTTTCTTTTTACTAGAACTACAAAGTATTCTTTCCAAGCCACTGGCTGCTTTTCCACTTAACCATCTCCGAAACAATGGTCAGTGTTGAGAGAGGAATGAATCCTGTCGCAATTACTATCATCAATCCTCAGAAAGAAATTGGCATGGCCAGAGATCAAACCAGTGACCCCCTATTCTCAAGTCCTGTATGCTACTGACTGAGCCACCATGGCTTGGCATAGGGAATGAAGAACATTATGCATATGTTACCATCATTTTCATCTTTTTCCCACAATGATTTCTACTTTTTCAAACACAAATCCCATCATTTGCGACACATTTAATTCCTCAACTGGAAGTATACTTTTCATTTTGAAAAGTCTAAAATTTAACGAACTTGAAGATGAAAGGTTTTGAAAACATTGTGGGAAAAGGAGAAAATGCTGGTAACCAGCATTTTCTCCTTTTCCCACACTGACTTCTACCCTTCCCGAAACAAATTCCAATTTTTGGGTTACATTTATTTTGTCATCTGCAAATGCTTTCAATATGGACCATTCTAAAATTTTGTCGTGTGGTAAAGAGTTAAGTCAGAGTTCAGAGATATAAATGTTCAGACCAGACAAAAAGGATATTGTATAACTTAATCAACTTTATAAGATTACTTCTGCTAGAAATGTTAAACTGTTAAACATTAATTTTAGTGCTTACCTTAACCCTTTCCTGACTTTCTACCCTGAGGAAGATGCTTTTTCCAAACATTTACGGAAAATGAGAAAATGCTGGTAACCAGCATTTACTCCTTTTCCCACAATGTTTTTTTTTTTCTACCCTTTCAAAGACAAGTTCCTTCATTTTCACCACATTTAAAATCTCGTCTACAAAAGCTTTCAATTTGGACAAGTCTACATGTTTGTCACGTGGTAAAGAGTTATGATACTCTTAACCGTTTCCCAAACAAGCCCTGGTTTTCACGTGTCTGCAGTACAAGACTTTGGAAAACACTGTGGGAAAAGGAGAAATTGCTCGTAACAAGCAATTTCTCCTTTTCCCACAGTGTTTTCTACCCTTTTTCAGAAATTTCTGCCATTTTCATCAAATTTAAAATTGTCGTCTGCAAACTCTTTCAATTTGGACCAGTCCAAAATTTGTCGTTTGGGAAAGGGTTAATACTAGAAGGTGAAGAAATCGCAATTAGTCTCATAAAGCACATAACGGAATGGTGTAAAAATCGCAATCAATTTCGTAAGGCAATTGAAAAGCATTAGATTGTAGTTTTTGCTCATAGAATTTAACCGTTTACCAGACGACAAAATTTCAGACCGGTCCAAATCAAAAGCAGTTGCAGACAACAATTCAATATGGCTCAAATGGTGCAATTTTTCTTTGATAGGGTAGAAAACATTGTGGGAAAAGAAGAAAATGCTGGTTACAAGCATTTTCTCCTTTTCCCACAATGTTTTCAAAAGGCTCCTTTCCCAGGGTCATTAAATAGCTGCACTGTGTGGTAAAGGGTTAATTTTGATACAAGTAGCAAAGGGAAGAAGATAAGTAAATTTTGCATTTTATTCTTGCAAAGAATATGAAAAAAGATGTCTATATATACAACCCTCTTGCTTTTTGATTCAAATATGCAGTTTTTGTCCACCCTTAACCTTCTAAATAGTGGCCTGTGCACCTATCCATGCTTTCCTGGAGTTTCTTTTACCAGTGCTGTGCACAATATTCTTTCCAAGCTACTGGCTGCTTTCCCATGTAACAATGGTCAGTGGTGAGAGAGGAATGAATCCTGTCGCAATGACTATCATCAATCTGTGGAAAGGAATTTGGCCAAGCCAGGGATCGAACCAGTGACCTGTTCTCATTTTAGTACTGTACGACACTGACTGAGCGACTGGGGCTCAGCATTCTGAACAAAGGAAAAATTATAGAGACCAAAATGGTCAGAACATGACATACTGGTATATGACATACTGGTGTGGACTAATTTTCTTCTAGAATAGCAGTAAGAGGTCTTACCAAATCAACTGAAAAAGCTTGTTGTTGGCTTTACATTCCTCAGTCTTATGCTTAGCCTTGATATTGAAGAGACAAACATCCTGATACAGTTCCATTAAGACTGGATAACAACTGTGGTCTCTGAAGTCTTACCAAGTTTTTTTTTTTTCATCAATTCGACCTGCTGACCTACTTTTTGACTTGGCATATCTGAGCTTCTTAACTGCCCCTATAGGAAAATAGATTCGTGCAAAGTTTTATGTACATTACACAAAAATTGTGGCCTCTAAAGATATTAACAACAATTTTCTTTTGTCTGACCTAATGACCTATTCTTTGATCCACAATGACCCGTTTTGAAATTAACCAGCTGTTATCTGCTCACCAGACGATAAAACAGATTGTGTCTCAAATAGAGGTTTCTATATCTGGAATTGTGGATATAACGATGTAAATGGAAAAAGTGCTGGTTACATGCATTTTCTCATATTCTAACAATGTTCTTTTTTAAAGCCTTCGTCCATAGAGTCTTCCAAACACAGAATTGTATGGTTAAGAGTAATTATGTGTTTTAAAGGCCCAATGGCAGCCTAAACAATAATTCAGGTGTTGTAATGCATTTTAAATCATGCCTTTTATAAGTATGGAAAATATTGTGAATATGACAATCTGTTATTGTAAGATATGTCCAAGTGTTAGCTACTGGCAGAAAAATGAATTCTAAAATCAGATAAAAAGTAAACAAAAGATAGAGCTTCCTGAGTGGTAAGTTTAAACCTATTTTTGAAATTTGTTTCTCTGCCAACTTCCAACACTTGGACGGACCATTACAATAATAGATTGTCATCTTCATAGTAATTTCCATTCTTTTAAAAGGTATCATTTAAATCTAAAGGCATTTTAGCACTGTCATTGTTTACATTTGGTTGCTACTGTGCTTTTAATGACCCTGTGGAACATGGCTTTGGAAAGTATGGGTAATCTGCATTTTCTCCTTTTCCCACAAATTGAGTTCTACCCTTTCTTTGACAAATTCTATCATTTATGCATATCCAGTTTATCATCTGCAAATGCTTTTGATATGGACAAGTATTTAAGTTTGTTGTCTGGTAAAGCGGTTTTAATGGCTCTCTTGATATAGATTATTCAGTATATTCTTTTGATGCTATTTGTAATCAGTAAAACGCCAAATTATATTCACCCTGTACCAAATTATTTCATATTTTTACAGCTGTCAGGTAGGAGGCTTTTGAGAACATCATGAAAACATCATTCCTCCTTTCCCAAGATGTCTTCTCTTACATTCAACAAATTAACTCTGGTGCAAAATCTAAAAATACCTTATCAGGCTATGTGGCCCATAAAGGAATTACCTCTGAAAAAAATATTTTTTTCTTAATTTTGTCCTTGTTCACTGATAAATTGCCTGTCATGGCTGTCCTTAATTCAGTGATAAAACATTTTTGAAGTTTGGTGAGATTATAAGGATCTGAATAACACCTTTTAACTCTTTACCAAATAACAAAATTTTAGACTGGTCAAAATTGAAAGCACTCGCAGAAGACAAACTATATTTAGCTGAAATGGCAATTGTAAGTGAAAATGTACAAAAGCTTGTGTGAAAAGGAGAAAATGCTGACAACCAGCATTTTCTCCTTTTCCCACAAGGTTTTTCAAGAGGCTATTTCCTCAGAGTCATTAAAACTTGGGATTGTGTGGTAATTTTTAGAGAGTTATGAATCAATTTTCTAGTTATCAGTGGTAGTTTTATCTAAATTTTGTTTGTATAATTTTACAAGTTTGCCAGAACATCCTTGTGAAAATAAATATAATCATTACGAATACATGTGACTTTGAGACAGAAATAGCTGCAAAAATAATTGAGCAAAAGGAGAAAGCACTTGTTAGAACAGATTATGCTATCATTTTCTACTCAAGAGGATTTGAGGGTTTTAACTCTTTACCAAACGACAACATTTTAGACTAGTCCAAATTATTGTGGGAAAAGGAGAAAATGCTGGTTGCCAGCATTTTCTCCTTTTACCGCAATGTTTTAAAAGGCTTCTTTCTCAGGGTCGTTAAAAGTCAGGATTGTGTGGTAAAATGTTAATAACATAAAATGTTGTTGTCTATTTTTGTAATCATGAGACTGCAGCATTGAAAATATAATGTGTATGCAACGTTATCTATTTTTGTATTTAGATATTATTTTTCTTTCATTCTATTTCTATCTCTGGTCTTTTTCTCTGCGATGAATTCAATAAAGAGTTCTAGGGTGGTTCTTGAATGAAAAGTTCATGAATATTGCATGGTCGTTTATTGAACATCGGTGTTCCAGATTAAAAAACATTTCAATACAATGAAATTGCTACAATCACAGCACCCATTTTTAAAAAGCTGTGGATTTCTTAGTTTGTTACTAGTTCCATTACATTATATTAACCCTCAGGCTGCTAAACGCAACTCACTGACCTTTTGCGGACAATGTAGATCAAAATCACACTGCAAAGAATGTGCAATCTGATTTTGAATCTACACTGTCCGATAAGGAGATAATTTTTCTCAAAAAACTACCATTGAAATGGGAGAATTTGGGTTTTTACTGTTGGCTCAAAAGTTTCATTTCACTTTTTAGCAGGATACAGGTCAATAAAAGTTGTGATGATTCCAATAATATAACTATTGTGCGACAGTCCCTGTGATGACACTGCTTCATTAAACATATTGTTGAGATCTTCACTAAACAATCATGTTTCAACAACATTATGGATGACAGCTTTAACAAATTTTGTAAGAAAACTGGAGAAAAGTGATTGTCAAAAAACCACCATTTTCTCTTTCTCCCACCATGTTTTCGACCCTTGAAAAAAATATAATACATTCCTTTGATTTCTGGTACATTCAGTCACCTTCAAATGCTCTCAATAATCATGCAAGGATCTAAGATATTTAGGTCTGGTATTAAGACTGAACTCATATGACATCTTGAACAAATGTATGCCAGACATTTTTGACAGCACACTAAAATGTAAAATATTGATAACTGAGTTATCTAAAGCAAGAACAAAATGAGTCTTGCCCATTTTTTATCTTGTTTTCGATGACAAGTTTAATAAATTTAAAATAACAAAAACATGACTGTAAGATCCTGTTGCATAATGATATGACCAGAAACTGTTCAAAAAAATGTGATTTGTGGACTTTGTTATTTGCAGACTACGGAAGGAAAATGGGAATAGCTCCCTTTAATGTTCTGAAAGTATTCGGTAAAGGATTAAGTCTTAAAGTGCCTTTCACTACTATAGTTGCCATTTTGGCTAGTGTAGATGAAGATCAGACTACACAAAACATGCACTCTGATCTTTGATCTACACTGTCCCCTTTGCTGAAACACTACAGACAAAAGCCATCCACTAAATTTCTATTATCTAGGAGTTATTCCAGAATGAAAATGTCCAGTGGGTTTATTTGGCGCTGAACCTTTAGGCTAATAAGCACGACTCACTGACCTTACATGGACAGCCTGTTAGTCAAGATCAGACTACACAGAACATCCAGTCTGATCTTGGATCTACACTCTCCGATAAAGAGATATCTTTCCTCCAAAAACACTTTTGAAATAGGAAACCTTGGGTTTTTACTATTGGCTTGAAAGTTTCATTTCTTTTACTTAGCAGGATAAGTGTTTAGGATAAAAAATCATGTTGATTGAATTGGGGGCTGTTGCTGTAATAGATCATTACCCTGTGATGTAAAACTGCAACATATGATGCTAAAAAACATCCTTGCAAAATGTAAATAATCAACATTAAATTAAGGGTTGATACAACTTTGCACACAAACACACATACAAGTCTCACAGAAAAAAAAACATTATCAAAGACTCCATCCGGATCACAATAAAAAAGCAACTATGTGATAACCTGCCAAGATTTCTACAGATACAAAACAAATGAAAGGTATAAACACTAAACGAAGTCTACCTATAAAACCAAAACAAAAAAGACAAGATAAAAAGGTGATTCAAAGACTTTGTATTAATAATGATCCCATAAATTCGATTAAGTACACACCATGAACCCAATGGTCTCTTTAATAATAACAATATTTTCAGGGATATTTTGGGCTAATTACAGAACTCACTAATTGATCACACATTTAACAGAGGTCCCCAGTGCACTTGTTTCTCTTGTGGCAAGAATTAGTTGTCTGGCTCTGGTCTTTTAATGTGATAGACTGGCTCTCTCCCTATTAACTACTTATAACCAGCAAAATTTTAGACTCGTCCAGTTTAAGAGCATTAATTTGCAGACAATAACTTAAATATGACTCAAAAATTGTTTTTTAAAGGTTTGAAAACATGGTGAGAAAAGGAGAAAATGCTGGTTACCAAAAAAGGAACTCCTCATACTTTTATAAGGCCTGGGCCCATCTTCACTGATGATTCTTAATTGAGCCTTGCTCTGGCAAAAAGGGACTTAATGCATCTCCGTAATGCATTATACCAAGCAAGACATCATCCAATTATGGACCCATAAGATCCATTTTGACAAACAACTGACTGAATCACGAGATAGAATTATCCTTTGACATGCAAAATTATCCTTTGACATGCAGAAAATTTAAAGACTGTGAAAAGTTTCGGCCCATGTCGGCCTGCGCATACTGACATGGGTCGATACTTTTTGCAAATACATTTAGCCTCCTTTTCACAGAGCATGACTCAATCTTATTCTTACTCTTCTTCTAGAACTTAAAAGTATAGCCATTCTGATTGGCTATACCAAATGATTTAGCCAATGAGAAATGTTGTTACTTTAAAATTTAGAAATTCTTGAGAAATAATTAGAATGATTGGTGAATACAGGCCCAGACTGGACTTCATCACTATCATTTGAATATAATCAAACATAATGAACATGTGGTATTGATTATGTGACACCTCCAGGAGCCCTTACAAAAATCAAGTATGAAAAATACATGTAAGAGGCTTAAAGGTTTACTTTAAGGAAATTTTGAACATTTTTCCTTGCACTCCTCCTAGTTATTGATGATTGCAAACTGTGACTTCACCTATTTCAAAGAGAAAACATTTCCGAAGTTTAGTATTGTCCAAAAAATTAGAGTTTCCACCATTAATATTTGGTCTTTACAGCATAAACATCAAAAGATAGAATTGATTGAATGGTGTTTTATACCACTTTCAACATTTTTTCTGTCATATCTTGGTAACAGCTCACACATTCATGTATGTATTTGGTTTCACCAGTACTATGCTAGGGCTATGAATTTTCTTGCTCATGGACAGCCCCACAAAAAAGAATGGATCCTCCCAGGGAAAAAAAAAAGCTTCGAGTTAGGCTCAAACTCGGGGCTTCCAGGTTACAAATCCTAAACTTTACCACTGAGCCATTTAGCAGGACCCCAGCATCAAAACAAACTTTCCTACTTAGTAGCAAAATTAGCCCCAAAAAATGAGATTTTTCTCTCTAACTCTTTACCAGATGACAAAATTTTGGATGTGTCCATGTTGCAAACAACAATTTTTGCCATGCTCTGACAAAAGGAGGCTTAACCCTTCACCACACAATCCCGACTTTTAATGACCCTGGGGAAGAAGCCTTTTGAAAACGTTGTAGGAAAAGGAGAAAATGCTGGTTACCAGCATTTTCTCCTTTTCCCACAATGTTTTCTACCTTTCCCAAAACAAATTTCAGTTTTTGAGTCCCATTTATTTTATCGTTTGTAAATGCTTTCAATTTGGAAATGTCCAAAATGTTGTTGTTTGGTAAAGAGTTATTTCCCTTTCCCAAACGAAAAATTTTGGACTGGTCCAAATTGAAAGAGTTTGCAGACGACAATTTTAAATTTGATGAAAATGGCATAAAGTTCTCAAAAAGAATAGAAAACACTGTGGGAAAAGGAGAAATTGCTCGTTACGAGCAATATCTCCTTTTCCCACAGTGTTTTCAAAAGACTTGTACTGCAGACACGTGAAAACCAGGGCTTGTTTGGGAAAGAGTTAATGCATCTCCGTGATGCATTATACCAAGCAAGTCATCACATAATTGAGGATCCATAACATCCACTTTTTATAACAACTGACTGCATCATGAGGTAAACAGGTCCTTTGACATGCAGAAAATTGAGCAATAGCAAAAAGTTTCAACCCAGGTCAGCCTGCGCAGGCTGACCTGGGTCGATACTTTATGCAGATGCATTAAGCGGCAAGCCCCCCCCTTTTCACAAAGCATGACTCATATACATGTGGCTAAACTGTGTAGAGATCTCTCATAAAATACAAAAAAAAATGTGGAAAGAGAAAATGCTGGTAACCAGCATATTCTCCTTTTACCATTATGTACTCCAAAAGCCTTCTTTTACAGGGTCTTTTTACCTATGGATTCTTGCTAAAGGGTTAACCTAATTGCACCATTGCAGAAAAACCTGACGGATGATATAAAGAGTTGGAGTTCATCATTAGCTTAATGATATCTGGTGCTTACAGACACAAAACTGCACCTTTACATCTAAGGAACGGGTGCAAAACAACCACAGCCAATTTTGAAAAGTATTAAACTGGTAAAGGAAAAAAGAGTACATATGTTACTGCTCTATTTCTGTACATTTATTTCATAAAAATGGAATATTATGTTGAAGTAACTTTCCTGGTGCTTGTATTTGATTCGAGCAGAACGCATGAGCCAAGCCCCCGTAGCTCAGTCGGTAGCATATCAGACTTGAGAACAGGAGGTCGCTGGTTCAATCCCCGGCTCGGCCAGTTTCTTTCCGAGGATTGATGATAGTCATTGTGACAAGATTCATTCCTCTCTCACCGCTGACCATTGTTTCCACGATGGCTATGTGGGAAAGCAGCCAGTGGCTTGGAAAGAATATTGTGCGGAGTACTGGTAAAAGAAACTCCTGGAAAACATGGATAGGTGCACTGTCCACCCCAATATAACTGAAATAATGTTGAAAACGGTATTAAACACCATACAATCAATCAATCGAGCAGAATGAGAAAATTTGATATCGCACAAGACCAAAGGTCGAGTAAAATGCCAAATTTTTCTTGCATGGCAAGAAGCAAATACTAGCACCAGGAAAGTTATTACAGCATAATATTCCTTTTTATTATATATACCTTCACCTTTCAACGACAATATATTGCAAATTATCGACATTTTATTTGAAAACGGTAAACAAAATAAATAATGGTAAGTAGCCATTAACTTCATTTTAACAAATAGCGGTGTAAAATTTTGACCTATCAAACTGCAAATAAATATATAAATATTCAGCACATGAATTACGTCATCATTATGTTATCATACCGTATTTGGAACTGTATTTCAGTGTGTAGATACCAAATTTTTTTCTGACATATTTTATCCGCATGAAATGCATACGTTTGAATCAGAAAATTTTCTGGTACAGACTAAAATATAATATTTTTCGAATCGTAGCTAGGAACAAATTTACCGATGCCTAACTTTAACTGAAGACTTTAACAAATGACAAAATTTAGGCTGGTCCACATTGAAAACATTTACATACTACAGAGTAAATGTGGCTCAAAAACTAAATTTTGCCCTTGGCAGGGTAGAAAACACGGTGGGGAAAGGAGAAAATGCTGGTTACCAGCATTTATTCACAATCTTTTGAATGGCCCTTCTCCTCAAAGTCGTTAAGATTTTTTAACTTGTTGTTTTCTACCCTTCACAAAAACAAATTTTAATTCTTGAGTCACGTTCATTTCATTGCTTGCAAATGCTTTCAATTTGGACGAGTCTGAAATTTTGTCATTCGGTATAGACTTAACCATGAATTTCCAGTGTTCCCAAGCATAGTTTCTTTGTGTTTGCCATTTAACAGCTTAGGTCACTACATATCATGGTGGTCAGTGCACCTACGCATGTGTTTCCTGCCTTTTTCACACCACAACTTTCTTTCAAAGTCACTGACTACTTTTCTCACATGCATTAGAGGTGAGAGAAGAAAAATCGCCAGAAAGAAAGTGTGCCTCAACCATGTATTAAACTTGCAACTATCAGGTCACAAGTCAGATACGCTAACCAAATTGAGCTATCCGGGCAACAATTGTTATTCGCATAACATGAAGTGAGGCACAGATTCAAAGCGATATGAATGGCAAACCCTGGTAATAAACAACAAAGTCTCCAGAAAATCCTCCAAATCTGAACATTTGATAAGATTGTTATGCACAGGGGAAAAATGTTTACAGGATTTTATGAAAAAAAAAAAGAATGGCTTGCACTATTCCATACTGTGCGAAGAATCAGATACAAATTTGAGATATTTTACTGACGTCAAGAAATCTCAGCCATGAAATTTTTCTCCTATTGCAAGCCATGAATAGAATGTAACTCTTTCACTGCCCAATGTCAACCCTTGACCAAACAATCCCATGTATTAGTGACCCTGTTAAAAAAGGGCTTTAGAAAACATTGTGGGAAAGGGGAAAATGCTGGTAACTCTTTCACTGTTCAATAAAATATGGTAACCCTTGACAAAACAAATCCCATATATTAACAACCATGTGAAAAAAGGGCTTTAGAAAACAAGTTGTGGGAAAAGGGGAAAATGCTGGTAACCAGCATTTTCCCCTTTTCCCACAATGTTTAACTCTTTACCAAACGACAAAAATGTACACTAGTCCAAATTGAGAGTATTTGCAGTCGACAATTTAAAGGTAACTAATCTTAACTGGGTAGAAAAAAATTGTGGGAAAGGGAGAAAATGCTGGTTAGCAGCATTTTCTCCTTTTCCCACAATGTTTTCAAAAGACCTTTTCCTCGGGATCGTTAAAACTCAGGATTGTGTAGCAAAGGGTGAAACCATTTTAAAGACAAATCAAATAATGTGATATAATGCATTATAATTTGTTGTCTGCAAATGCGGTCTAATTGGACCAGTCCAGAGTTTTGTTGTTTGGTATAAAGAGTTAAGCCTGTGGCGCTTAATAAATAAATAAATGAAATATATATTCCAAGTCAACAAGACAGATGCAGATACTGCAAGTTCAAAGATGTTTTTGGTCAGTACATGAGCCAGCGAGTAGAATTTTTCTATCCAACACCTTGTGACCTAAGTGTCTTGCACTACTGTGGTGTGACAGTAAGTCATTTGCAGATATAGAGATTGCACCCAATTCTAATGTCAACAGCATAGAATACTGCGTTCAACCCTTTATCACATAATCCTGAGTTTTAACTACCTAAAGGAAAGAAGGCTTTTGAAAATATTGTTGGAAAAGGAGAAAATACTGGCAAACCAGCAATTTTCTCCGTTTCCAACGAAGTTTTCTACCCTTTTAAAGACAAATTTCATCAACTGAAGCACATTAAACTGTCGTCTGCAAAAGCTTTAAATGTTGGACAAGTCTAAAAAAATGTTCATGTGGTCAAGAGTTAAGCCCCTTGGAACCTGATACCTTCCAACATTATGTTTGTTGTACTGTAACTCTTATCCCACTATAAAAGTGAAATGAAACTTTCCAGACCATGGTATAAGCCTAAATTTTGCTATTTTAAAGGTATTTTTGGGGGAAAAATATCTCCTTATCAGACAGTGTAGATCCAAGATCAGACTGCACATTCTGTGCAGTCTGATTTTGACCTACACTGTCTGCAAAAGGTTTTTGAGTCACACTTGGCAGCTTAAGGGGTAACATGTAACAGGTGAGGTTTGAATGGAAGTCACTTGCAGATATGGTAATGTATGTACTCAATTCAAATGTCAATTGCAGAGATAATCATTGTTTTTAACCCTTTAGCACAGATTTTATGAAAAGGACTTTTTCAATCAGTAAAGGAAGATGAGATATTGCAGTTTCAAGTGTGTTTTGGCCAGATAATGGTTCAGTTCAAACTAGAAGACAATGTAAGTCCAAGATCACTCTGCTTGTGGATATACACCGTCCAAAAAAGTAACGCAAGTTGTGCTTAACACTTTTGGCGCTAAACAGATAAAATCAACCTTTTCAGTCCCATTTATTTTATAGTCTGCAAATGTTTTCAATTTGAAGCAGTCTAAAGTTTGGTAAAGAGTTAAAGTAGCTTGTAATAGCTTATCCCTTGGATCTGTCAACATCTGAAGAAATAATGACTGCGTTAGTGTATTTGGACCCTTCCTCCATGCGATGATAAAGGTTCACTAATTGATAAGTCACATGTCTGAACCCTTCTAGGAATGAAGCAAGATTGCTTACGTGGACAATGTAGATCAAGATTTAAAGACAGCACAGAACATGCCATCTTGCTTATACACTGTCTGCTTCTGTGTCAACTGTTTAGACAAAATGACTTTCGAAATTATTATCAGCATCTTAACCCTAAGGCTGCTAAGCTTGACTCAGTGCGCTTTTGTGGACAGTGTATATCACAGAATGTGCAGTCTGATCTTAGATCTGCACTTTCCCAAAAGATGATATTTTCCCACGGCTGCAAATAAAAGACCGAGACTCGTAAAGATTTTTAATCATAAACACTGGACTAAACAAGGTATAGATCAAAGATCAGACTGCATCTTCTATGCAGTCTGATCTTGATCTATGTATTGTCTATTTAGCATTTCTGATACATCATACTTACAGTAATAAACACATGTCCTTGCATCATGATGTATCTATCGACTGCAGAAAAAGAGTTCTCAAAAGAGGAACTTGGTGCTTATGATGCCTCTTTCAAGAAATTTGAAATTATTGTTATAGACAATTGCTCCTTTTCCCACAATAAGTTTAAAGCATACCTTTACCAGGAACATAATTCACATTTTTACAGTGAATTGTCATAATGAATTCCCAGTTGGGGGAACTTTTTAAACGGCTCCTGTGTGTGGGTAAAATGGATGAATTCTGAAAACACATGAATGTTTGATAAGGGACTATTAACCCTTAGGCTGCTAAGCGCGCAGATCAAGATCAGACTGATCTTGAACCTACACTGTCTGACAAGGAGATATTTCCCCAACCCCATAACTTGGAAATACCAACATGTAGGTTAATTACCATCAGCCTGAGAGTTTAATCTAAGTTATTTAGCATGATAAAGGTTGAGCTGTGTTACCAGACAAAGAAAGAAATGTGTCCATGCAGTAGAGAATAGGTTTAAAACTTTAATATTAAAATATTAAATTAGTCCAAATTCAAAGCATTTGCAGAATACAAAATAAACTTAATCAACAAAACTGAAATTTGTTTTGGGAGGGGTAGAAAACTGGGAAGATGAGAAAATGCTGGAATCCAACATTTCCCCCTTTCTGACAAAGTTGTCAAAAGCCTTCTTCTTCAGGATTGTTAAAACTCACTATTGCATGGTGAAGAGTTAAAACTTCTATTTCATTGACTTTGCACTCTTAGGCTTTAAAATTAACATAAAATGGAATAGTGTCTAAAAATACAACAATGCGTGAAAGATGATATCTTAATGTAGATGCATCAAGAAAAGCTTTCTATAAAAGAAGCCATAACTAACACCATTATTCTCTTGTGTTTTCTAAAGACTCCCCCTTCTGGATCAAACCCTTATCCCTTCATCAAACAATCTTGTATTTTCAGAACCGTGACGATACATCTATATACCTGTTTTCAGCCAGTTTTTCACCCATTTCATCTTTATTTTATCGAACTACAATCATTCTTGTATCTTCATGCCAAATGTTGCCCTTGGCAGTTGCAAGGCTGCATAGATTATTACCAATAGAAAAAGCATTTATTTTCTGGAGGCCATCAAACAAATCACAGTTGTGATTTGTTTCTGGTTTTAAATTGAAGCTTTCCAATCCATGTATTTATCCCTTACACCATATTTCATTTACCATATTTATTGGTAATTTATCTCTGTTTATACAGCTGACTAAAATTTGAACCATTCTACGGTCTATCAAATTTTCACAGTGGTTTTTTTTCTGGCTGTAAGAATGTATCTTTAACCCTTTACCACACAATCCCAAATTTAGGGACCCTAACAAAGAAGGTTTTGAAAGCATAGTAGGAAAAGGAGAAAATGCTGGTAACCAGCATTTTCTTCTTTTCCCACTATGTTTTCTACCTTTTCAAAAACACATTTCAATTTTTGAGTCACATTTCATTTTTCATCTGCAAATGCTTTCAGTTTGGAAAAGCCTAAAATTCTGTCATTTGGTAAAGAGTTGAAGATACATGAAACTCATTTCAAGCCAGTTTTTAACCCATTTCATCTTTATTATATAATCATTCTTGTATCTTCATGCCAAATGTTACCCCTCAGGGATACACTAGATTGCATAGATTACAACCAATAGAAAATGCATTTCATTTTCTTGGGGCAATCAAAGAAATCACTGTGACATTTCGGGTTTTAAACCAAAGATTTCCGACCATATGTTTTATTATGTATTTATCCCTTTCACAGTATAACGGTAATTTATCTTTGTTTACACAGTTGACTGAATTTTGGACCATACTATAGTTGATCAAATTGTTACAGCGTTTTCTTCTCTCTGGCTGTAAGAATGTATCTTTAAATCATGTCAATGAAACCAGCCATAATGTTTTTATGTGTATTAATGGGAATTTGAACCTCAGTTCATTCAAATTATAAAATGTTTAATCTTCCACAAGTTTGTCTCAGTAAGGAATGAGCTATAAGATGAAATCCATATTCTCCATCAGTGCTAACCCTTAACCTGCTAAATAAATTTAAAGAAACTTTCCAATGGATAGAAATAATTCACAGATAGCTATTTCAAAGTTATTTGTTATGGGAAAAATATAATCTTTTTGGAAAGTGCAGATATAAGACGAGACTGCACATTCTGTGCAATTTGATCTTGATCTAAACTGTCTACAAAAAGTGCCCGAGTCAAGCTTAGCAGCCTTAGGGTTGAGATGCACATAATTACAATTTCGAAAGTCACTTTGTCTAAACAGTTGACACAGAAGCAGACAGTGTATAAGCAAGTTCAGACGGCATGTTCTGTGCTGTCTTTAAATCTTGATCTACATTGTCCATGTAAGCAATCTTGCTTCATTCCTAAAAGGGTTCAGACATGTGACTTATCAATTAGCGAACCTGGAGGAATGGTCCAAATATGACAAACACAGAGTCATTATTTCTTCAGATGTTGACAGATCCAAGGGATAAGCTATTACAAGCTACTTTAACTCTTTACCAAATTTTAGACTGGTTCAAAGTGAAAACATTTGCAGACTATAAAATAAATGGGACTGAAAAATTGAAATTTGTTTTCTGAAGGGTAGAAAACATCATGGGAAAAGGAGAAAAATGCTGGTTACCAGCACTTTCTCCTTTTCCCACAATGTTTTCAAATGGCTTCTTTTACAGGGTCATTAAAAGTCGGGATTGTTTGGTAAAAGGTTAACTCTTAACCTGCTAAATAAGTGAAATGAAACTTTCAAGCAGATAGTAAGAACACATATTTTGCTATTTCATAGATATTTCTTGGGGAAAACTATCTCCTTATCAGACAGTGTAAATCCAAAATCAGACTGCTGATTCTGTGCAGTCAGATCTTGGATCTACACTGCTCACAAATGGTCTGTGGGTAATAATTACCTAGCTCCTGCAGATGACTACCAGTATGCATAAAATCATAGTGGCAAAATAAGAAAATGCTCTTAATGATCAACTTCTACTTTTGTAACAATGATTTTACATATACATACTAATGCACCAAACTACTTCATGTTGTTTCTTCATATTAACCCTTTACCACACAATCCCAGGTATTAAAGACCCTGAGGAAAAAGCCTTTTGAAAACATTGTGGGAAAAGGAGAAAATGCTGGTAACCAGCATTTTCTCCTTTTCCCACAATGTTTTCTACCAAGATTCATAGATTGAAATTGTCATTTTTGTGACTTTTAATTTGTTGTCTGCAAATGCTTTCAATTTGGACAAGTCTAAAATTTGTCATTTCGTAAAGAGTTAAACACAAATTGATGCTTTTGAAAGTGGTAATTGTTTCAAGTTTGTGTCAGAAGGGAAAGACCTATCAGATTTCAGTGACACATCGATCATTACCATAATGATTTAACAACAGAGGGATGGCCAAAAGATGACAATGAACCTTTGGTTGTTTCTTTGTGCGTTGACCAAAATCAGGAGCAACCCATGCAGGTGCAAATGCTTGGCTACAGTTGCTTGATTTTCAGTGAAAATTCGAAGTTGAAAAAGGGGCATAACTGTGTCAAAAATACTTTGATGGTTACTGGCCTCTGTTGTATGGGTTCCCCTTTTGACAGTGAACAACTTGTCCAAGTTTGAAGTAAATATCTTCAGTAATAATACAGATATCTTAAAATGTCAAAGTTTTAGAAAATGTCAAAGTTTTTGCACGAAGCTGATGATGATGACGCCTGGGCAAACTGACAATAACTTGACATTTTTCTTTGAAAACATCTGGGCTAAAAGGGAAAATCACATGGGAAAACTGTCCAATGGAGTGCCGTTGATGCCAGGCGTATAAACTTTGAGGAAAGTTTTCTAATCTTACATCACCTACATCGCTTCTTAAAAACACAAGTATCACCATACCAAGCTTGAATTTTTTCCAAAAATCTTGCAAAATACACTAGTGTTGACCAACAATCAGACTTAACCCTCAGCCAGTGTAGCTCAAGATCAGATTACACATAACATGGAGTCTGATCTTTGGTCCACACTGTCCCTTTTGATGAAACACTACAGACAATAGGCAACCATGAAATTGCAATTATCTGGGTGTTACTCTTCACCAAAAATGTCCATTAGGTTTATTTGGCACTTTAAGGGTTAACAATCTATTCAGTCTGTCAAATCTGTGCACAAAAGGAAATGGAGTCATGCTCTTTGAAAAGAGGTTTAATCCATCTACCAAAGCTTGCTTGGTACAATGCAAAGGTGCAAGTAAATATCTTCAGTAATAACAGATTTGAGAAAATGTCTTTTTTTTTTTAATATATGATGAAGACTACAAACTGGTCATCGCACTACCAAATGTCTACATTTTCTTTTACGTACACTTCCGCCAGCACTGATCTAACTTGGCCTGCCTAAGCTGCTAAGAGTGGCAATGGCATCCCAAGTGCTATTGACGCAAGTGTAAATTTTCAAAAAGTCTGATTTTAGATAATACTTCAAAGAAAAGTAGATACAAGTTTTTTGTTTACTGAAAAGTTTTTAAATTTAGTATTTCTTTCCTAAGTAAACAATTCTACAGGTTCAAATAACTTTTTCTTAGGGAGTGACAAAAGTTTACATTATGCCGTAAAATGGTTGCCAAGCAAAGCCAGTCCTAAAAAATGTCTGGCAGGTATAAATATAGAAACTTACTTTCCAATGCAGTTATTGTCAGCAGGCATAATTTGGTATCGGTGTTCATGTAAGTTATTTTTATACATTAACCCCTCCAACCCCGCAGACAATAAAAGTAGCTAATTTGCAGACGGCATACATCAAGATCAGACTACACAAAGTGTGCAGTCTGATCTTGAATCTATACTGTCTGTGACTTTATTCTAAAGTATGTCCAGAGTCTCTCATATTTTCAGCTGTCAAAAGTAAATCTCATCACTTCGCAAAAAAGAATTAAGGAAATCTCTCTTTGACCCCTGTGAGAGGCAATTTATTTACTTGTGAAAACAGTGTGGGTTAAGATGTGACAGCACAGAATAAGCAGTCTGACCTAAAAGTCAACCACAGCTGTTTATTCCCTTTAGCAAAAACTGCCTTGAAATTGCAACAAAATGCTTTTTTTTTTTCTTTTTATTAACTATCAATGTCAATTTTTGCTATTAACCTGTACGTTGCTAAATAAGTGAGATGAAACTTTAGAGCCAATAGTAAGAAGCCATAGGTTGCAACTTCAAAGTTACTTTTTAGAGAAAAATTCCTCCTTATTGGACAGTGTAGATCCAAGATCAGAATGCAGGTTCTGTGTAGTCTGATCTTGACCCACACTTTTGGCAAAAGGTCCTTTAGTTGCACTGCGCAATCTAAGGGTTAAGATTTCAGAAGGATACCACTTGATGACATTTCTTTTTTCCATCTTGCAGTTGACAAATTTTAATAGCAACATGGCAGAAGGAGAAAATGCCAATGACTAAGCAGCTGTCCAGGCTGATTACCATTTTTTAAAATGATTAATTTCAAATTCCTATGCAACAAATTGGCTAAACTCTACCAAACAACAAAATTTTATACTTGTCCAACTTGAAAGCATTTGCAGGTGGCAAAATAGATGCGACTCAAAAACTGAAATATGTCTATGGAAGGGTAGAAAACATTGCTGAAAAAGAGGAAAATGCTGTTTACCAGCACTTTTTCCTTTTCCCACAATGTTTTCAAAAGGCTTCTTCCTCAGGGTCGTTAAAATCGGGACTCTGTGGTAAAGAGTTAAAGTGGTACCAAAGTTAAAATACAATGCTTGCTTCTTTTTTTTTTTCAATTTAACTTCTGCCAAGCCCAAGTAGCTCAGTTGGGAGCATACAGGACTTGAGAACAGGAGGTTGCTGGTTCAATCCTCCACTCAGCCAATTTTTTTCCGAGGATTGATCATAGTCATTGCGACAGGAGTCATTCTTCTCTCACCCCTGACGAAAGTTTCGATGATGGCTATGTGGGAAAGCTGCCAGTGGCTTGAAAAGGATATTGTGCATAGTACTGGTTAAAGAAACTCCAGGAAAGTATGGATAGGTGTACTGGCTGGCACGATTTATAATCAATCAATCAATCAATCAATCAATCAACCAAAACCTTTTTCCCATTAAGCTCAATCAAATACCAAAAGGAAGTTGAATTTTCTCTTGGCATCTTCAGAACAAATTTGAATAGACTGCAATGCAAGAAGTTCAATGCCTTGAGCAGTTTTCCTAATTTTTTTTTTCAAAACATTTAACTTTGCATGGCTTCGTTAAATTTTTTACAATCATGTTCTCACTGAGGACCCATATTTACCAAGCATTTTAAATGTAAAAGTAACACAGAGTTTCAAAGGTGAAATTTTTCTAAATGTGAAAGTAAGAACCACTTGGTTTAGCCAATCAGAAGTTGTGTTACTTTTACATTTAGAAAACCTTCGAGAATTACACTAAGAAAAGTGTCCTTAAGAATGGTTGGGTGAATATGGACCCAGGTTTTGGAAACTGAAGTTTACTTACTCTTTACGAGAAGATATATGCAACACAATCTTAGATTCATCAAAATTGAAATATCAAATGTGGCTCAAAATGGTAGAATTCATCTTTTTTTTTTTCAACTAACAGTTTTCAAAAAAACTTCCTTGCTCAGGCGATTTACCAAATGACAAAATTTTAGCCTTGTCCAAATTAAAAGCTTGTACAGATGACAAATTATTTATATGGCCCAAATTATGGCATTTGTCTTTGAAAGGCTAGAAAACATTGTGGGAAAAGGGAAAAATGCTGGTGACAAGCATTTTCTCCTTTTCCCACTATGTTTTGCGAGGGCTTTCTTTCTCCAGGTCGTTAAAATTCAAGATTGTATGGTAAAGGGGTTAAAACATGGGACTGTTTGGTAAATGGAGTCAACGCATTAGCTCCTCATTACCTCCTGAAATAAACTCAGCCAAAACAGAAAGTACCCACTTTTTAAACCTTAGTATTTCATTTAATATTTTTTTATCACAAATATAAATAATAAGCAATGTACAGGTAATCGTTGGAGCACCTGTTGACTTAAAGTTTGTTCAATAGTAAACCATGCCATTCGGCAAGAACTCGATTTAGCGAATTTGCACATGCACCTCGTGCGGCACGGGTCAATATCCGGTGGAAGAATCTGACCACATCGATTGACCGGTAATAAGTCACAAATGAATAAAATCACACAAAAGCAAATCGAAAACAAGAGGGCCATAATGGCCCTGGATCGCTCACCTGAGTCATTAGACGAAATTCCACTCCAGGGTAAAAATGACCCAATTTAAAACTCATCTGAGATATTATTAAGACAAACATTCTGACCAATTGTCAGGTCAATTGACCTGAAAATGTGGCCTCCGGAGTGTCCAAAATGTCTTTCTTCAATTTGACCTAGTGACTCAGTTTATGACCCTTTGTGACCATATTTCAAACTCATCCGAGACATCAAAACAAACTTGTTGACCAAGGTTCAGGTGTACTGGGCAAGAACTGTCACCTCTAGAGTGCCAATAAGGTATTTCTGTAATTTTACCTTGTGACCTAAATTGTGACCCTATGTGACCCAATTTCAAATCCATTTAAGATATCATCAAGTCAAACATGCTGACAAATTTTCAGGTCAGTTGAGCAAAAACTGTGGCCTCTACAGTGCCCACAATACATTTCTTTAATTTGACCCAGTGACCTAGTTTATGACCCTATGAGACCAAATTTCTAATTGATCCGAGATATCATCAAGTCAAATATGCAAACCAATTTTCAGGTCAATTTAGCCAGAATTGTGGCCTCTAGAGTGCCCACAAGGTGTTTCTTCAATGTGACCCAGTGACATTGTTTATGACCCTATGTGACCCAATTTTGAACTCCTCTGAGATATCATCAAGACAAAAAATGTGGCCTCTAGAGTGCCCTCAAGGTATTTCTTTAATTTGATCTAGTGACCTACTTTATGACCCCAGATGACCCAATTTCAATCTCATCCAAGATTTAATTTAGGCAAATATTCTGATAAATTTTCAAGTCAATTGAGCAAAATATGTGGCCTCTAGAATGCCCACAAGGTATTGCTTTAATTTAACCCCAGTCACCAGAGCCATGTTTCTTGACGGATCAAAATTTCGCGAACAATTTTTGAAAAGGGTCACCAAAGGAACATCTCTGTGAAATTATTTTAAAATCTGACCAGCGGTTTCAGAGAAGAAGAATTTTTAAGAATTCCTTCATATCCGTATAGTGCAAGTAGCCCCCTGTCACCAGAGCCATGTTTCTTGACAGATCAAAATTTCGAGAACATCTTTTGAAAAGAGTCACCCAAGGAACATCTCTGTGAAATTATTTCAAAATCTGACCAGCCGTTTCAGAGAAGAAGAATTTTTAAGAATTTCTTCATATCCTTATAGTGCAAGTAGCCCCCAGTCACCAGAGCCATGTTTCTTGACGGATCAAAATTTCGCAAACAGTTTTTGAAAAGGGTCACCCAACAAACATTCCTGTAAAATTATTTCAAAATCTGACCAGCGGTTCCAGAGAAGAAGAATTTTTAAGAATTTCTCCATGGCCGTATAGTGCAAGTAGCCCCAGTCACCAGAGCCATGTTTCTTGACGGATCAAAATTTCGCGAACAAATTTTGAAAAGGGTCAACCAAGGAACATCTCTGTGAAATTATTTTAAAATCTGACCAGCCGTTTCAAAGAAGAAGTATTTTTAAGAATTTCTTCATTTCCGTATAGTGCAAGTAGCCCCCACTCACCAGAGCTATGTTTCTTGACGGATCAAAATTTCGCGAACAGGTTTTGAAAAGGGTCACCCAAGAAATATCTCTGTGAAATTATTTTAAAATCTGACCAGTGGTTTCAGAGAAGAAGAATTTTAAAGAATTTCTTCATATCCATATAGTACAAGTAGCCCCCATTCACCAGAGCCATGTTTTTCGACATATCAAAATTTCACGAACACTTTTTGAAAAGGGTCACCCAAGGAACATTCCTGCGAAATTATTTCAAAATCTGACCAGTGGTTTCTGAGGAGAAGATTTTTAAAGAATTTCTTAGAAAATTCCATTTTGTTGCCATGGCAACCAGAGTTTTTGATGGAATCAAATTTTGTGAACAATTTTTAAAGAAGACCTCCCAAGGAACATTCCTGCCAAGTTTCGTCCAAATTGGCCCAGTGGTTTAGGAGGAGATGATGTTTAAAGAATTGTTGACGACGCACGGCGCACGATGGACACCGGGTGATCCTAATAGCTCCCCTTGAGCACGTTGTGCTCAGGTGAGCTAAAAATGCCAAGATTAATAATAATCAATGAAACCAAGTTATTGGAATGCTGAATGCAGGTACGTCAGTAACTGCAGTATCCCGGCTGTTTGGTTGTACTCCTAAGGCGATAGAGCGTTTACAGAGATGATTCCGGGCTACAGGAAACGTCCGCGACCATCCCCGGAGTATTCACCCACAGACTGTCAGGAATCTGTTGCAACAGAATGTCCGTATTTCGGCCAATTTCTCACAAAGCGCCATCGGACCACAAGGCGCGACTGGTGCCACTGGCATTTGCGCTGGCGGCATAATGACTGGAGATTAGTGTTATTTTCAGACGAATCTCGGTTTAACATCAGTCATGCCAATGGTCATGAGAGAGTTTACTGCCATCAGGGTGAGCGTTTTGCCGACGCATGCGTCATTGAGAGGAACCGTTTCGGTGGGGGTGTCGGTATTAGTCTGGGGTGGAATTATGGGTGGAAACAAGACTCGCCTTATTGTGATTAACGGGAATATCAATGCTCAGAATTACATCAATGATGTTCTAACAGTAAAGGTTATCCCTTTCCTTCAGCGCCATGGTCTGAGTGTCACCCTAATGCACGATAACGCCCGCCCCCATACAGTTGCAGCAACTCGGCGGCTTTTGGCGGCTCAGAACATCAAAGTCTTAGACTGGCCTGCGAATAGTCCCGATTTAAATCCAATAGAACATGTGTGGGACAAGCTAGGACATCGTGTTCAAACAAATCACACAATCAACACAGTAAATGACTTAGCAGCAGCATTACAAGTTGAATGGAACAATTTGCCTGCGCCTTTTATACAGCGTTACGTAAACAGTATGCACCGCCGAATCACGACATGCATTGGACAAAACGATATGAGATAGTGACACATGATATACTGACTCCAAATTCAAAATATAAAACCCATTTTGGGTGCTTAAACCCCTTCAAAATGGAATTAAACCTTTCTTGTTCGTGAACCCAGTGTTACCAAAGAAAGTGTCATTTTTGAAATCAATGCCTAATTGTCATTTCGCTCAATATTTTTCAGTGAAAGAAATATTGCATCGACTACAAATTTTCACAGAATGTCAGCAAGGAATTATTCTTTAATACAGATTAAAAAAATAGTCACAATATATGCTAGTTCCTAGTATATAGATAGAAATATACGATGGGTACTTTCTTTTTTGACTGAGTATACATTAACCTTTACTGCACAGTTCCAAGTGTTACCAGCATTTGCTCTTTTTCCCACAATGATTTGAACAATCAAATTTACCAGGGCTGCAAAAACAACCATACTTGTAAAAGGCGCTTTATGAGTTTATCAGGTTTGTTAAAATTAGGGATTTTGTTGTGAAGGGTCATCATGTCACCAGAACACGATGAAGGGGGTCTATCTGATGCACCAATTTGCATCTTTAGGAATAGCTGTAAAAGACCTAGAAATTAATTCTTAGACCACTTTAGACAGTGTAGAAATAAATAGAAATTACAGGAAAGACAAAACCTATTGGAAGACGATTTAAAAGTCTGTTTTAGTTGGAACATCTCTCAAATATATCTGTTAATGTAGATCAATGATCGGAATGCATGTTCTGTGCAATCTGATCTTGATCTACATTGTCCGCAAAAGCCCCTCACATGCTAAGAGTAAAGATAAACCAAGTGAATAATAAATCTAATCATGATCAGCCGACTTAGGTCAGTCACCAGTAAATTACACAAATCAAATTAGGCGGATTTCCAATAAGAATGGCTACCATTCATCCCATATCCTTCACTGAATTAGTTCTCTTGCCTGTATACCTACATTGTAATCATGGTCCTTATTCACCAAGCATTCTTAACCCTTAGAGCCCTGAAAAACTTATCATTTTCATTCTAGAAATATGACCTAAATATTAACAATCTCATGTTTGCTTTTGTCTACAGTGATTCAGCAAAGCAGACAGTGTAGATCAGAGATTAGGCTGCACGTTTTTGTGCAGCCTGATCTTGATCTACACTAGCCGCAAATGCAACTATAGTCGTGAAAGGCGCTTTAAGGGTTTAGAACATTCAGGGTCTAATAATTATTGTAGATTTAGAAAGTAACACAACCTCTGATTGGCCGAACCATTTGGTATAGTCAGCAAGACATTGTGCTACTTTCAAAGTTAGAAAATTCTTGGCCAATAAGAAATTGTGCTACTTTCAAAGTTTGAAAATTCTTGGCAAATAAGAAATTGTGCTACTTTCAAAGTTTGAAAATTCTTGAGGATAAGACCGAATATGTTCTGAACTGCTAGATTGCCGAATAAACCTATGTTCATACTAGAAATACAAACCATATATTTGCAATTTCGTTGTTGCTTTTGTCCAGTGTTTCAGCAAAGCAAACAGTGTACATCAAAGATCAGGCTGCATGTTTTGTAAAGCCTGATCTTGATCTACATGGGCCGCAAAGGCAACTATAGTCATGAAAGTTGCTTTAACTCTTTACCAAACCACAAAATTTTAGACTGGTTGAAATTGAAAGCATTTACAGACGACAAAATAAAGGCGACTCAGAAATAGAAGTTTGGGAAGAGGAGAAAACATTGTGGGAAAAGGAGAAAATGCTGGTTACCAGCATTTTCTCCTTTTCCTACAATGTTTTCAAAAGCTTTCTTTTTCAGGGTCATTAAAAGTCGGGATTGTGTGGTAAAGGGTTAAAGGTTCAGAATGGTTGGTGAATACCGTTAGCCCCAACCAACAATACTGTCTTTTCAAAAATCCTGTCTTTCCAAACATCCTTCAAGAAGAAAGCTTTTAAAAAATATTGTTGGAAAAGGACAAAATAATGTAACCAGCAATTTCTCCTTTTCCCACAATATTTTCCGCCCTTCCATAAAAAAAAATCCAAATTTGTGTGACATTTAGTTTGGCATCTGCAAATGTTTTCAATTAGGGCCTGTTTAAAATTTATAGCCTGAATAGTTGAGATATGATAAGTTTGCTAATTTTAGTTAAGAGGATTTCTAGGACATCTCAGGGGGTAGTCAGTTTAACAGTAATATAAAGCTTTTCTGTCTGCAATCTAATAATGCGCAGAACAAAGAAGGACTATTGATGCTTGAACCTTCCGTGACAAAGGCATAAATTCTTACGATCTTTGCATAACTTTGGGGACAAGCCGTATGACACCAATGAATTATGGCATTCCTTATCTCCAGAAACGACAGAGCTGAATGTGAAAATGACGAAATTTATTTCTCAGACCCAATAAATAATTGATAAGTTAATATCTTGGACATGAAAAAAATCTTGACAAGCGACACTATGTCTCTGAAAATTTCTGTCTTGTTTTTTCCCCAAATGATTGGCAAAAAAAGCTGCCCAGATCCAGCCCAATTAACAAACATATCTCGAAGATACGAAAGTGTACATTGTACGTACTATCAAGCAATACTTAGTCAGTCGCATCTTAACCCTTAAGCTGCTAAGGCACAGCTCACTGGGCTTTTGTGGACAGTGTAGATCGAGATCAGACTACAAAGAACTTGCAGTTTGATCTTGCATCTAAGCTGTCCAATAAGGAGATATTAAAACTTTTCCTACAAAGATTGAAATAGCATTATTTGGGGGTCTTACTACAGGTTTGAAAATTTCATTTCACTTATTTAGCAGGAAAAGGTTTTAAATGCTGCATGCTGAAATTTATGAGTAATAAATAATTTCCATTGTGACACACCTAAATGTGGTTAAAAAGCATTCTGTATAGTGTCTCGTCACCATGGCATCCGATGAAAACTTGTATTTGTCTTGGCTAAAAGCTTTACAGTTTTCTTTACAATTGCCCCGTTTATCACCCTTCCCCTTATTCCAACCACTTCAGGGTAGAAGGCTTTTAAGAACAATGTTGGAAACAAAGAAAATGGTGGTAAATCAGCATTTTCTGCTTTTCCAACAATGATTTTTTGCAAATCACATCATCTGAATAACATTCAGTGTGTCATCTGCAAGTTCTTTGAACTTGGACAAGTCTAAAGTTTTTGTTGGTTGGTGTGTAGTGAAAACCACATAATGCCGACTTTTAACAACCCTAAGAAAGATTTAAGTCTTTTGAAAACATTGTGGGAAAAGGAGAAAATGCTGGTAACCAGCATTTTCTCCTTTTCTCACTATGTTTTCGACCCTTCCCAAAACAAATTTCAATTTTCTGGCCGCATTTGTCATCTGCAAATGCTTTCAATTTGGACTGGTCTAAAATTTTATCGTTTGGTAAAGTCAATTAAGAGGACTGAGCAACCCTGAATTTCTGCAGTAATTTTGTATTGGATAATTTTTTGTCCTGACAATTACATGTAACTCTTTAACAGACCATATGAGCTGTGCTCTGTCAAAAGGGTGGTTCAAACCATCTGAAAATAAGAATACATCCGAGGTAAGCCTCCGTAGTCCATGCAAGCTGACCTGAGTTCAAACTTTTTCCAATTGATCATTTTTCTGCATGTCAAAGGGCCAGTCTACCTCATGATTCAGTTGGTTGTTACACAAAATGGATTTTATGGATCCATAATTATATGATAACTGCTTAGTACAGTGCATAACAGGGATCCATTAATCTCCCTTTTCCCAGAGTACCTCTCATATATTAGATTCCACCATACCGTAGCAAGTTGGAGATGACAAATATGGCTCATGAGAGAGTGTTTAGTTGTTTAACCCTTTACCACACAATCCTGAATTTTAACAACTCTTAGAAAGAATGTTTGAGAAAACATAGTCTGATAACCAGCATTTTCTCCTTTTCCCACAAAGTTTTCTACACTTTGGTAGTGAAATTTAAGTTTTTGAGTCACATTTACCTTGTTGTCTGCAAATGCTTTCTATTTGTAAAAGTCTAAAATTTTGTTTGGTAAAGAGTTAACCCTTTATCAAACATCAAAATTTTACCTGTCTAAACTGAAAGCATTTGCAGATGACAAACTTAATATGGCTTAAATGATTAGAGTTGTCTTTCAAAGGAAAGAAAACAACAAAACTTCATATTGGCCAAACCATTTGGTTTAACCAAATAGTTCAGCAAATCCGAAGTTGTATTACTTTCAAATATAGAAAATCTTTGAGAATAAGACTAAACAACATTCCTATGAATGGTTGGTGAAAAAGGACCCTGAACACGAGAAAAGTTCTATTCTTTGCAGCTTGACTTAACCCTTTACCACATAATCCTGACTTTTAACTTTTAGAAAGAAAGCTTTTGAAAACATAGTGGGAAAAGAAAATGCTAGTAACTAACATTTTCTCCTTTTTTCCACAAAGTTTTCTATAATTAAAGGCATGTGACACCATTTGAGCCACCACTGGTATGTTGTCTGCAAATGCTTTGAACTTGAACCAGTCTAAAATTTTGTCATTTGATAAAGAGCTTACAAGAGCACTGTATGCTGGTGCCAACGCTTGGCTGTGGATGCTTGACTTTCAGTGAAAATTCTAAGTTGAAAAAGGGGCATAACTCTATCAAAAATACTTTGATGGTTACCAAGGTACCCCTTCTGATAATAAATAAATTATCCCAGTTTGAAGCAACATCTTCAGTAGTAACAGAGATATTACAAAATGTTAAAGTTTTCACATGACGACGTCATGGCCTATGGCAGTACCTCAATGTTTTCTTCGAAAACAGCCTAACGTACAAGCAATTAACATGGATCAAAGATCAGAGTGCAAGTCCTCTGCAGTCTAATCTTGATCTATGCTGTCTGTAAAACCCTGTTTTCCCCTATGAAGCTAAAAGGATTAAGAAAATAATTTCCTAATTTACCATAATTGCATTTTTTTGTTTGAAGTACTGGCTCCTTGGGATAAACAGAAAAACATCTCCAAGTTCAAAGGCAAACATGTTTTTAAGATTTTTTTCTTTCTTTTAAACCTTTCCCCAACAAACCCTGGTTTTCACATGTCTGCAGTACAAGTCTTTTGAAAACACTGTGGGAAAAGGAGAAATTGCTCGTTACGAGCAATTTCTCCTTTTCCCACAGTGTTTTCTACCCTTTTGGATAACTTTCTGCCATTTTCATAAAATTTAAAATTGTCGTCTGTAAACTCTTTTAACTTGGACCAGTCCAAAATTTGCTGTCTGGGAAAGGGTTAAACCAATATTTTCTGTAGCTTAGTTTAGAAGACACTTGAACATTTGCAGAAAGTTATTTATAGTCTTAACTCTTTACCAAACCACAAAATTTTAGACTTGTCCAACTTGGAAGCATTTGCAGACAACAAAATAAATGCGACTCAAAAACTGAAACTGGTTTTGGGAAGGGTAGGAAACATTGGTCCGAAAAGGAAAAAAAAGATGGTTACCAGCTGTTTCGCCTTTTATCACAAAGTTTTCAAAAGCCCTGTTCATCAGGGTTGTCAAAACTCGGGATTGTGTGGTAAAGGGTTAATTCCACTACCTACCAGTTACTCTTTACCAAATGTTTCCTGTTTTTATAACTGTGAGGTAGAAGACTTGAAAACACTGAGGGAAAAGAGCCACATTTAGTTTGTCCTCTGCAAATTGTTTAGGTAACGATGAGTAAAAATTTGGTGTTAGATACAAAGTTAAACATTGAAAAGGTGAAGTATCTGAAAATCCAAATTCAGATACTTCACCTTTTACTGAACAGGTTTATTTCAGAACAGTCAAAATATTGTTTGTATTGGAGTTTAATGCCATTTCAAGAGCTTTGGTCATATCAAGGCAGTCAGTGCACCTATGCATGTGTTTCCTGGCTTTCCACACCAGAAATGACACAACTTTCTTTGCAAGTCACTGACTACCAGTATTCTTCTAACATGCATGATAAGAGGCAAAAAATCACCTAAAAGTAAGGTTTGCCTAAAACCAGGTATTAAACCCACAAAGAACAGGTCACAAGTCAGGTGTGCTAACCACTGAGCTACCTGGCTGGGCAGAACAGTCCAAAACTAGAACATGTGGGACAAAGATGAAACGATTTAGGAATAGAAAATACTTTTCAAAATATTTTCAGTATAATTTGAGTATTAGTCTTGTTCCAGACTTACATATTTAGTCTTGATATAGATCTATACTAAATACAGGTTCTAGAGCCATAACTTACTAACCAATCAAATTCAAAATACAAAGACCAGTCAGTCATCTGGTTGGCAATGACAGGAACAACTGGACCAATCAAATCACTACTTTAACTCTTTACCACACAATCCCGACTTTTAACGACCCCGGAGAAGAGGCCTTTAGAAAACATTGTGGGAAAAGGAGAAAATGCTGGTTACCAGCATTTTCTCCTTTTCCCACAATGTTTTCTATCCTATCAAAATCAAAAATCATTGTTTGGGCCACATTTATTTTGTCGTCTGCAAATACTTCCAAATTGGACAAGTCTAAAATTTTGTTGTTTGGTAAAGAGTTAAGAGCCTGGAAAAAGACTAATATTGCGTTTATAGGAGCCTTTAAGTAATTTGATCCAGGTTTTCATCCAAGAAATACAAAAAGAAAACCAATTAGCTGTCAAGGACTTATTTATAAAAGAATCTTCCGGTGGCTTTGATGAAAGTACATTTTCTTTTGTATTAACACTTAAGCTGCTGAATAAATGAAACGCAAATTTCTACTCAATACTAAAAGCCCAAACATTGCGGTTTCAAAATTGGCTTCATCAGAAAGAAAAATACCGCATCGGATAGTGTAGAACAAAGATCAGACTGCACGTTCTGTGCGGTCTGATCTTGATCTACACTGTCCGCAAAAGGCCAGTGGGTCGCGATTAGCAGCTTAAGGGTTAACACTTTACCACACAATCCTGAGTTTTAATAAAGCTAAGGAAGAAAGCTTTAAAAAACATTGTTGGAAAAGGAGAAACTGCTGGTAACCAGCATTTTCTCCTTTTCCAACAAAGTTTGCTACCCTTCCGAAACAAATTTCAATCTTTCAGTCACATTTATTTTGTCATCTGCAAATGCTTTCAATTTGGACTAGAATACAATTTTGTTGTTTGGTAAAGATCAAATAAATACAATGTCTTTACAACAATACAGCTTATCAGATCCTGCTTTTCAGTCTTGGCTACTAAAGTTTGTAAAAAATATCAAATAAATGATAGAGAATAATTATATAATTAGTGACTTGAATAACTATAAAATACCCAATTGATAAGAAAGTATAATTAAGAAAGTATTATATTAACTATAGATGGGGTGATAAATGACCCCACTTAGTAATATTTATTTGCTTTTATAACTGGGTCAATTGAAGTTTAATTATCACCACCTAAAACAAATTTACAGCAGATAATTAATTAAACAACTATGAAAACATCATTGTAACATATAAATACATGAATGCAGGGAAAAAATTGTTGCAACAGGTGAATTAATTCATTATGAAAAGTGGTCTAATGCAAAACCAAAGGCATTAACAGGAAGTTGGCAGATAAAGCACATTTTGAGAAACCCTTTACCACATAATCCTGTGTTTTAACGGCCCAGTCAGGACAATTCTTTTCGAAAACATTTTTGGACAAGTTGGCTTCTTTAAAAAAGAAGCCAGGAGAGGTCAGCATCAATGTTTTCAAATAGTTTATTGCTTTTAATTTCAATACATTTTGGTACATGTAAACAAATAAGTAAGGCATTATATGATTGCCGCTGCGTAAAAAGGAGAAACCCTTTATGGATTACATGACAGACACGTGACCTTCTTCCCACGTTTTCAAGTCGCATGATCTTTTCCCGCGGTGTTCTCTTTTTTAACGAAATTCTTTTATGTGTATGTAGCTTTATTTGTTTAATGAAAAATTATAGCTACTGGAAAGGTCATTTGCAATCAAATCAATATAACAGATCCTTTTTGAAATCCGTCATATAAAAACAAAACACATCTATTTCCTATTTCAGTTTTTTGATTTCAGTTTATTTATAAAACCATGACGAAACAGACTGTGTATCAGAGGTCTCAGATGACCTCTCCAATAATGAGAAAATGCTGATAACCAGCATTTTCTCCTTTTCTCAAAATGTTTTCTTCCCTTTCAAAGACACACACTTTTGTGCCTTATTTTAATTCTTGTCCACAAAATGCTTTCAATCAAGACAATTACAATTATATTGTCACACGGAATAGTTTCAGTATAATACTGGATCAATGCTGTCAAATCTTTAAGAGCTTGTATAAAAGATAATCTATAGAATTTAAGACAAAAAAATAGAGCGAGAAGAATCTCGTTTGGGAATAAAGACGCAAGAAACGGAATGTGAATTATCCGGAAAGATGGAGACTGTTGCCTGGGGCTTTAGAAAACAAAACCAATCAAATATGGAATGTATATTGTATGAATTGAATAACAGTAACATGTTGGTTCCCTGGAAGCCATGTGTTCGTCCCTCAACTCTTTACCAGATGACAAAATTCTAGACTTCTTCAGATTTAACTCCTTACCATATGTCAAAATTTTAGCGTGGTCCAAATTGAAAGCATTAGAAGATGACAATTTAAATCTTACTCAAAACATAAAATTTGTCTATCAGAGGGCAGAAAACATGGTGGGAAAAGAAGAAAATGCTGGTTACCTGAGCATTTTCTTCTTTTCCCACAAAGTTTTCGAAAGGCCCTATCGCCAGGGTTGTTAAAACTTGGGATTGTGTGGCAAAGAGGTAAAACATTTGTAGAGTAGAAATTAACTCTTTACCAAATGAAAAAAAATTTAAGACATAAGTCTAACTTGAATGCATTTGCAGCTGTCAAATTAGATATGGCCAAAATGATGAAATATGTCTTGGAAAACATCGTGGGAAAAGGAGAAAATGCTCTTTACAAGCATATTCTCCTTTTCCCCCAAAATGTTTTCCAAAGCATTCTATCTTAGGGTCGTTGAAACTATGGATTATGTTGTATAGGGTTAAACAATTGGCTCAAATGATGTGATTTATTTCTGAAACAGCAGAAAACTTTGTGGGAAAAGGAGAAAATGCTCATTACCAGCAGTTTCCTTTCCCAACAAATTTTCAAAAGCCTTCTTGGTTACCCCCCGTTCACACACAGACGCCGCTTCTACTACGATCAAAGCGTGGCCGAAAACGTGGCCGATCGTGACAAATCGTAGGAGAAACGTACTGGAGTCTTCATAAGCACAGTATGATCGCGGTAGGGTCTTCATGATCGGGAAGCTCTACGCTCTCGCCACGCTTATTTTGAACATGCTCAAAACAAGCATAGCGGGATCGTGGCCAACAAGAATCGGGGTAAGGTCGTAAAAAGAGCGTAGTAGAAGCGCCGTAATCGTACAAGCAGCGCGGAAGCATCGTGGAGAGATCTTCATGATCGTAGTAAAAGCGCAGTAAAAGCGTAGTACAGTCGGGAACATATCGAGTACGCTCCTACAACGCTCTCGTTACGTTCTTACTACGTTCCCACTACATTCCTGACGATCCTACGAAGACCTACCATGACCTTACGCCGATCATATCACGACCTATCAGGCAGCAGTTTGTTTTTATAGTGCTGATATTCGACTAATCATCATCTGCCAACTACATATAAAGATAAACAAAATATTAATACAAGTGAAAAAAGTAGCAACAGCATGACGTTGTAAAGGGCGTTAACGTCCTTCAGATAAACAAAATATTAATACAAGTGTAAAAAAACTATCAACTATTGGGCGGCACTATACTTCACGATCATTTGCAATTTAGACTTCGAACTGTGCACATCTCGTTACAGTTGCAAAAATTGAAAATGCCCCGTAAACCCCGTGGTAAAGGCCGTGAAAAATCTGCGGTTGCAAGCTCTGTGACTCAAGACCTGGAAAATCCTGTAGCAGAAAATCCTGAGGCCGGGAAAGAGCATGACGAGCCTTCGACCATTGAAGCTGGTGCCCTTCCTTCCACGGAAACTCCTCAGCCTGATGATCCCGCTATTGAGTCTCAATTCGATGTAGAAGAAAGTCGAAATGTTCTCCAGCAGAAACGCAGGAAAATGCAGACAGACCTTACCGAGGACCAGGAACAGGCTATGGTTGAATGGCTTAGCGCACATCCAATCCTTTACAACAAAAAGCTTAAGGGGTATAAAGAAACCCAGAAAAAGGTATATCTCTGGAGGGAACAGGCCAGTCTGCTTGGTAAAGACTTTGACATCATCAAAACCTGGTACAGTAGCATACGGACAAGGTATGGGCGGCTGAAGAAAATGCGATCCGGTGCCCCAGATGAAGAATTAACAGAAAGGGATAGTTGGATCCTGCGTGAGTTTGGTTTCCTGCAGCCCCATATCATTGAAGTCAAAAAGCGCACCGCTGTTAGTGTAAGTAGATAACCACACATTCATTATAGGGTTGAAATTATGTCATATGCTTAGGTGTTGATATATTTAGAACAAATGAATTTCCAAGCGAAAACTGACTGGATCCCGATCAGCGGTCAATTGATAATGACTCACGTTACATATTAAGCTGGCGTAATGGTTTTAATGGTTTAAAAGCCAAAATCTACAATAGGACAACATGTTGTTTTCTATGTTAATATTCATTGCACATGAAAATGCTTACAATGTATTAATTCATATTTATTTTCGTAACAGATGACGGCGAAGTTGGCCCAAACAACCCCTGAAGAGACTATGACATCAGACTCTGGTGATGCCCCAGCTGATACCGCTGGTACAGGCGCTCTCTCCATTGACGCCCTCGATGATTTCACTACAACGGTATCCACTTCGACAAGTGTATCTTCAACATCAACGTATTCAAGAGCATCGCGAACTCAAAACCGGTCCTCCGATGATGCAATCTTGGCCGACCTGGCAAGTAGTCGGGAACAGCTTATTAACTTGCAGCGAGAGTTGCTGGGTCGCATCAAGAATACACCAGAACCGAATGAGCGTGATGCCTTCCTGGACTGGGTTAAGCTAGCCGTGGCAGGTCTTAATAAGACTCTTTGGCGCCGCTTCCAGACTGACGTACAACAACTGGTCAGCCGCTACACTGACATGCAGGAGCAGGAGCAGCAGCAACAGCCTAGACCTGACCTTTCCTCAAATAAGGATAGTGATCCCTGT